>OX638372.1:33290498-36173498 GCA_951812925.1 Calliopum simillimum
TATATTCATCTTTTACTTTTCACATATACAAATTTGTGATCGATCCGTTAGGTGCATAGAAGCGCAAAATTTTCGATGAATGTATGTGTACCTTAAAACTGACTTTCAAATATATGTCACGTGGCAGAGAAGTTTGACTGCTTTTAACATGAAAACCACACAATTTATAATCATTCTTTGTTCCAAGGAAATATGTATCTCAAGGAGCTTAATAATATAAAATTCTTAAATCATGAACATTTCAATTATTTAACATAGATATGAACAAAAAAGAGCGTACGAATGTTACGTGTCAGATTTTGAGATTGATCATTATTAAAATGAAAAAAACCTAAAACAAAAATATTTGTTTTTTCGATGACAAGTAAAAAGACGACGTTTTACCATTTTCGAACTCTGTGTCCGTATGAGTCATTTGACATATCATTATATCATGGTGTTCGAAAACAGGATGCCGCCCAATTAATAGGACATCTATTGTAATAAACCCAATAAAATAGAGCATGAAAAAAAAAACTTTCTTTTACATTTCTACAGTTAAACGTCTTGAAAATTTGTTACAGGCCTCACTCCTACATCGATAATAAAAAGTAATCAAAAAGTTTTCGAAATGAAAAGTAATTGAAATTTCATGGATTACGGAACAGACCGGACTATTTGCTACTAACTAGCATGGATCAGATGACATTATAGGGCTCCTCCAATAAAGTTTTTTTTTTTTTGCTTTTATACATTTTGCCTTGGTTTTTGTAGGTTCTTTCTATAAAAAATACAGCTTATGAAAAAATAAGTTTTTTCGCAAAAATTTTGCAAATCTAAAAATACATTTTGAACCACAATACCCTTTGAGATTATTCTAAGACGAAATACCCAGAAATTGAGAAATTATCCACAACCTGGCATCACTGCTTTAAGTATATACAACATTAGCAGTAAGGATTAAATTAAAAGGTAAAAATCGTAAAAACTGCTATTAAGCAAACAATCAAAAAACCCCAAATCATTACAGATGACATTTACTGCAGTTTGCGCCAGAACTAAACACTTCATTCCGAAAAGTAATTTAAACAAATCGACTTGTGTTTTGAATACCGATGATTTTAGTAAAACCGAAAACAGAAAGAATTCTCCAACGAAACGTCTAAAAAGTTAAATAAAAGCGTGTAAAAGTAACAAATGAAGAGAAAAACTACTAAGAAGAGAACAAAAAGAAAATTAAAAGTATAAAGTAAAACAAATGTGAAATGGAATTCAAAGGATGCTGTGGGATGTGACTTATTTCTACTGCGTTCGACATCATTAGAAAGTTTTGCAATTTAAAATTGGACGTCAGTTGTCAGTTGGTTTGAAGAACACACACACAAACACACATTGTGAGCTCCGATTTATTCGGAAACTGCAGCAACAACATTTCATTTCATTTTCATCAACACTTCATACAATAAAGCGCTTGCATCAAGTACTGGAGGGACATACTCTGCAGTTGGCATGGGCGTAAAATGCTGACTGACTTGATATTGATGTCGAAATAATGACGCTGATGCAATACGACTGGGTGATACATTAATGGTGTTGATGCGGATGAAAGTATTTTGTGGGCCATTACTTGATAATGGTATGATGTTGCTCTATGGACATTTGATGTGTCCTTTGATGTTCGTAAAATGAACATGTGATTAGAGATGCATAGTACACTCGTACATTGTGCTTAATTTTTTTTATTTATGGAACGATACTTGAAAAGTACAATAGTTGATAAAAAATACAATGAAGAAAATGCATTGACGTATAAAATAATAACAATAGAACAAAAGGGTTTAAGAAAAGAACGCCCAAAAAAAAAAAAAACGAATTAACGCCCTAAAAATTAAATGATATAATAACACCCAAAACAAAAACGAAATAACGCCCAAAACATATGAAATAATGCCCAAAAAAAACGAAATAACGCCCAAAAACATAAATGAAATAATGCCCAAATCATTTGCATATAAATTTGGGCGATAATCATTCTGGAAATAACGCCCAAAAATTTAGGCTTTTTTTTATTTGGCAAAAAACGAAATAACACCCAAATGATTTTCATACAAATAAATTTTCGTTATTTCGTTTTTGTTTTTGAGCGTTATTTCATATTTTTTGGGCATTATTTCGTTTTTGTTTTGGACGTTATTACATCATTTTATTTTTA
Organism: Calliopum simillimum; assembly: GCA_951812925.1. NCBI lineage: Eukaryota > Metazoa > Arthropoda > Insecta > Diptera > Lauxaniidae > Calliopum > Calliopum simillimum. The sequence goes on from OX638372.1 coordinate 33,292,690, forward strand.
GGGCGTTATTTCGTTTTTTTTTGAGCGCTCTTTAATTTTTTAAAAATGCAACAAAATGACGCCCATGAAAAAACGAAATTGAGCCCAAATTTTTGGGCGTACGAAAATAATTTGGGCAATATTTCGTTTTTGTTTTTGGGCGTTATTTCTCATCGCAAAATAAATGGCAAAATTTTAGTTTCTGTTGGGTCTGATGAGAGAGGTGGGATAAAGGAGGGATTTCTCCTGGAAGTCCCAGATTTTAGTAAAAAAATTTAAAAAATTTTTAAAATTCTTTAGATCAGAACATATAAGTTTAGAAGATATAAAATTCAAAAAGTTATAAAAAAAAATAACTACGTCATTATAAGATCTAAATTTTGATCGGCTATAGATCTATGAATTAAATGCTGTCAGTAATGCCGTATTAGGGCTCTTCCCAAATATTACATTGATTAATAGATTTCTGTAAATTCCTCTAAAACTGTAAAAGATAACGCCAGAATGGTATTTCCATTTGGGAAATAAAGCCAAAAACTTTTCTGGAGTTTTTTTTGAAAAATTATGGGCTTATTTCAAAAAGTTATGTGGTTTGCAAAGAGAAAATAACTTCAAAAATAATCTGACATTATTTTTTGGAAACAAAGCCAGAAAATAACTAGGAAATAAAGCCAGGAAAATCTCCAAACGATATTCTGCCGTTATTTGCATTTTGTTTTGAAAATAACGCGGAAAATTTTGGCTTTATTTCCAAAAAAATTTTCCGGCATTATTTCCTTTTTTGTAAGCCACATAACTTTGGCCAGAAATTTTTGGAAAAAAACGCCAGAAAATTTGTACCTATATCCAAAAAATAATATGAAAATTTTCTGGCTTTATCTCCGAAAAATTTTCTGGCGTTTTTTCCTATGGCATTATTTTCAAAAATCCTGGCGTTACTTCCTAGTTAATTTTTGGCTTTATTTCCAAAATTAATTCGAGAAAATTTCTAGCGTTATTTCCACAAAAAAATTCTTCAGTTATTTCCTAGGGCGTTATTTCCGAGAGCCCTCCCTGTTAAACATGTGCTTTTGAAGTCAAATAAGTAATTACTGGAGAATGATTAAGTTATGTTTCTAAGACATCACTCGCATAAAAATGAGTGTGGTAATTTTTACTCCACTCGAATAGTAAAAAATTAAAGTTATTCAAGTTATTAAATATAAATAAACATACGTATGAACAACTTATTTTTATGATTCAGTAAAGTAATATTTGCAAGCAAAATATTGTGAAATTATGAAGTAATAGGCATTTACTCTAAATTGCCTACATTTTCCTATACGTAGAGAAAATTATGCTTTCAGCCAGAATAATATGCATATAACCGTTTTTACTTTATAATTCTAGTAAAAATATTGATGTTTGAATTGACATTTGCTTAATATACGAGGGGCCTAACAAAAGTTCGCTTAGTTGAATTGAAAAAACTTTTAAATTAAATTTTTTTTTAAAATTTATAACTTTATTCTTCATCTAGTTGTATTTTTTCAACGTAATCGCCATTTATTTTGAAACATTTTTGAAGTCGATAAGTCCATCTTGAAAAACAGTCTTCAAAATCGGCTTTTTGCAGTTTTGCAATTTCATCATTAACCGCATTTATTATCTCCTCATTGTTGTTGAAGACTCTCCTTCTCAAATTTTGTTTTGTTTTTGGAAACAACCAGAAGTCACAAGGCGCTTGATCTGGGGAATAAGGTGATGGACGATTTCTTCGATGCCTGAAAGCGCAACAAATTCGCTCGTTTTTTCAGCAGTGTGCGCTGATGCATTGTCGTTATGTAGAAAGTAGCGGTGTAGCTCCTTTTTTTGTCGTGTTCCTAATAAATTTTGGAAAACTTCTGGTATACAGGTTTCATTATACCATTTAGCAGTAACCGTCTGACCTTTTTCCAAAGAAAAAGCAGCTACAACTTTCTCTCTGGTGAAGTAAACTGTCATCATTACTTTTGTTGCTGACTTTTTTTGCTTTACTTTAACAGGTGGACTTGCACCTTCTGGGCTCCATACCATGGATTGTTGTTTGGTTTCAGGGTCGAACTTCTAAAACCATGCCTCATTACCTGTTACTACTTTCTTGAAAATACTTAGCAAAACGCACACGTGCCTCTTTTTGAGCATCACTTAAAATTCTAGGAACCCATCGTGCAGATTTCTTCGTGTATCCAAGATCATTTTTTAATATTTGCGATACAGCCATGGCATTCAAGCCCAGTTCCTCAGCAATGATTTTCTGGGTCAATCTTGGATCTTTGTCAATTTTAGACTTAACCTGCGCTACACATTCATAATCAGTCAAAGATTTTGGGCAGCCTTCTCGAAGTTCGTCCTCCACAGAAAAATTACCTGTCTGGAATCTTTGGAACCACTTTGAAATAGTCACGAGGGATGACGCATTAACTTCAAATGCTATTTGGCATTCATTAAATATTTCCATAGGCTTGAGCTTACGTCGAAGTCCAAAAAGAATAGCAAGCCCAATCTCTTGCTGCGTTGGCATTGGAATATATGCTGACATTGTTTCACGAATTTTACGTTTTTTTCTCTCCATTTTGACCGATCTTTCTGAAAATTAAAATGATACATCGTAAGGCTATAGCAAATAATACGCAATTTTTTGATTTACTAAAAATTTATAACATAACACCAACTAAGCGAACTTTTGTTAGGCCTTACGTACAAATTTTATACCCCTTCGTCATATATGTCAGTGAAGTGGAGGTCTAACATGTTTGTAATTGTAAGTAAAAGAAATATGTTTCTATTCATTCCACAGACGGACTCCGGTTCGAATCCTTTTGCGATCAGTTTTTTTTTTTTTTTTTAACTTTACAGTAAGGTAAATATGATTTCAGTTTTTTCAAAAAATTACTATGCTGTAAGGTTATTTGAAAATTTTGAATTTACTTTACTAGTAAGGTAAAATTTATTTTATTGGGAAATTGTCACTATATTCAAATTCTAGTAAAATTTACTAGAAAGAACAAACTTTATTTTTTCTCCATGTAATTTGTATGAATTTCGGTACACCATAAGTCGGCTGTTTGTTTTTCGAATTCAACAGGTTATACTCCGTAAGAAAGGTAATTTAATTTGGGTAACTGTTGATTTCGTTTATTTAAAATTTTTATTTTATTTGTAAAATTCTGGAACAACAGAACACATTTTCGTCAATATCAATTACTTTTGAGAATTTGCAATTTTGTTACACATCTGTGATAATAATCGATTGTATCCATGTAACTTGACGTATCATTGTCGCTAAATTGTTGGAGGAGGGATAGATAAAGCATTACGATTGCATTTTTCAATGAAGTAACTTTATTTTCTACAATTTCTCCAACTATTTCGTTTGATACTCTTTGCTATACATTTTCTTTTAATCACTTTACACCATAAAGCTTAGTTGAAGTTTGCTGGTGTTGGAGATGCTTTTTACAGTTGATGTATTCAAATCAATGGTATTGGTTTTCAATGCGATTTGACAGCGTTGCATTTAATGACAGTGAGAGTGGTGATGTCAGCACCAGCAGCAGCAGTATAGATGAAGTATATGCGATGAAATTTGGCACTAAAATCTTGAGTGTCTCTAAATCAAAATGTGCACTTTGACTTGTTCATACACTAAGAGAAAAACACAAATTAGAATTTGAGCAACAAAAAATTTCAAATATATGAATGGAGCTCCCACTTTCTGTTCCTAGGGGAACTTCTTACCTCTAGCAGTTTTTAAAATTCAGGATTTCAATGGATAAAATGGCTTTACCATGCAGGCCAGATCAACTTTTATTCGTGAAATTTTAAATTCCATTCGAGCACCCTCTCCCATTATCCTTGACTTGAAATCGCATGCTGAACTTTGATTTTGAGGCTCAAGATGATTAATTCATAATTCTTTTTTCGTCGCAACAACAGTTCTATCCTATCCTAAATTTAATATTTCTTTCAGTGTATGCATCTTGTCATTTACTGGAGCCATGTTTGTTTCATTCCGTTTCTGATTTTGAATTTGATTTCAGATTATTGCAGCTGCAAATTTTCACACTCAATTAACGTCAATGATTGAATTTTGTGGGTTTAAAGTTTCAAACGGTTGTTTCTGCTCTTTTTTTATTATTTTTCTTTCTTGACAACTTTTGTTTTAATGTTATTTTTTTTTGGCAAGGCTTGGCAATTATTTTAAGCCAAATGTTTTTTGAAACTTTTAAGTCTTACAAAAAAAAAAAAAAGTTTCTGCAAGTGCTTTAAAATCCTTAAAATGTAGTTAGTGTATGAAGTACATTTGTACATCCTAGGGAATTTGATTCCAGAATCTGCAAACACTGAACTGAAGGCCAGAAATCCCTGAATTTTTTCTCCGATTTTCGCAAAGATTTATTTATACTATAAAAATTTTTATTAACATAGTTTACCTAAGTACTTATATATGTATATGGGACGTTTCACATCAAACGTGATATCTAAATATACCGACTGGCCCTTGTAATTAAATTAGTCTGTATAAATCTGGGCGGCACTATTATATATTCATTTGAATATGAGCTGATGTCCTAAAGTATAACCTAAGTACTTTATCAATTTCTCTTAGCACCATTATTTTGTTGCAATTTGTAGCAAAAATAAATCTTAATACCCTTAAACGAAAATTCAGCTGTCTATAGAGTCTATAGCTCTGAAAATTTATCTCTTCCAAATTGGCCCGACGGATTCGACTCCCTAGCATGTACTCACTGCCATCAATGCGTGCGTTTATCGCATCGTTACCGAGCATTAGTTGAATGTGATGATAAAAAAGCTGCTTTATCCCTTAAAGAAAACAAGGTTAACCAAAAACTGAAATTTTATTGATAACAAGTTGAAAATGAGTTTGTTTTCAACTTAAACTTTTATCTTAAAGTTGTTATGTTATGACTTTTTTTATTTAATTTTTTTGTTTCATAAACTTAATTAGAATTCAAGAACGATCTTACATTTCGATTTCAAATAGAAATTTTCATTTGAGTTGCAATAACAGAATTTTGTTAAGTCGATAAGTCGATAAGCAAGAGAATTTGTAAAATTTATTGCACAACTAAGCAGCTTTAATGGGGTCCTGATTTAGGAATGTCGTTGGCAACAGCCCATTGTTCAATACGGTGCATTTAAAACCCTCATAGTACGCACGGCCTCGTTATTACTCATGGCTTGCAGGGCTTTCACTGTTTCATCAAATATTACCGGCTATATTTGGAGAGGACATGTAGTGTAACGAATCTTTTTGCCAGTGGTTTTGCTCGCCGGTGGCCTGGGGTATGGCTACAAAAATTTATAAAAAGAAAAGGACGGCCTCTTGGTTAAATTCAAAATCACGGGTTGGAGTTTTTATAATTTATTTCATTTTTATTTCTTTATTCGGTTTCTCTCAACATACTTATAATAATATAATAAATAAAACACGTGCGTTACTCTCCGCAGCTTACCGTGGCTTAGTTCAGTGTAGTAGTAGTTAGCTGCCACTCCCCAAATACTGAATGTATTCTTTTGAATGCGTTCTCTATGGTCGTGGTATATTATAGGGCTACTCACACCTAACGCAATGGCTACTTTTCTCACACTTCGGAGAGAGAGTGAGCACACCTGCGACCAACTGATTTATTATTGAGCTTGATCGTGAGGCTGTTCTCCCCTACTTACATTTTAGCCGTGAGCAGCTGATTTATTATCGGGACACCCATGTCTAATGTGGTGGTTCTCTTTCCGCCATCCAGCGCTATCCCCCATAATACTAGCTCACGCTATTGGCGACAATGCTCTCCTGTACGCAACTAAATACCTCTTATTCCGCTTACTCTTCTGCTGTTTACATACCCGAACTCCATTTGAGACTAGATTGCATCCACGAATAACTTATATATTATCGGGCTACTCGTTTGTGCGACCCCTCACTCTTTTACTAACCACAGGCAACTGAAATATTATCGGGCTACGTGTGTTTATTGCCGCGGTCTCTACGCCCCACTACTACAACTACTTTAACTTATCAAATACCTTATTTCCTTGCTGCTCACCGCTTTGTCTGCTACTTCCGCTTATTGCTGCTGCCGCTGTTGTTCATCGGTCGCCGGCCACGCAAAGACTGTCTTGATCCACTGCTGTATGTCTATATTTATTTTCTGTTTCTGTGACAGCAAACAGATCGTGTCATAAACAGCTGTTGTGCAGTGTTGCCGTTGCATCGGGTTTTGTTTATGTGTTGGGGATTTTACTCTTAACTAAAATTATGGTTATCTTTCTTAGCTAATTAAGTACTTAATTATATAAATAAAAATATAATATTGTATAATAATATGTAGGTTATACGAAGCGATGATTTGTAGTAGTTGAGTTTGAAAATTTAATTGAAAAGTGACTGAGTTGTTTCCACAACACATTCCTTTTTTTTGTTTAGGTCTATTTTCTTAACCAAAGTAACATCGTATATAAATATATCTCATGGGCAGTCTAATGTATATTGCACACACTTATAATGCAAACTCTATCTCTAGTTTATTTAATGACAGAATATGCCAATTTAGAGAAGCTTATAGAAAATTTCAAATGACAACACGTAGATTTAATAAAAATGAAAAGAAAATTTATATCCTGCAGCATTCAATTTTGTGGTAAATCTATAGAAACATTGAATGCGAGGGCACACTGATTTGTCCTTTTGCAAATGCCAAATGTTTACCTTGGGTAAATATCTTAGCGGCTTTTTTTTTTTTTTTTTTATAAAGTTGCCAGTCCTTTTCTAAAATTCTCTGTCCATTTTGTAAGCCAACTGCTGCTGTTGGTTTTGGTCTTTTTTGTTTTCACTTTATGTCGAGTCCTTGCACTTTTAGTAAGTAGTAGAAGGACATCAACATGCTAACGTACCAAGTTAAATTTACGCTCCTCCGGACATTCCTCCAATACTTTGACAAATGTTTGTTCAGTGTCTTATGTAGTAAATTTTATGACCAACGTTTTTGTGGATTTTTCTAACTTTATTTGCACCGCCTGCGGTGGAAATAAAAAAAATTCTCAAATAAATGCGCACATGTTGGGGAAAGTACGAGTGCGCATAAAATCCACTTCCTATGGTAAATTTATGTGAAGCCACGAATTCTTCATATATGCACTGTCAGAATTGCAGTTACAAATTTCACAGTTTTTTTATTTTCATACTTTCTAGTGCCTTGTAGCTTAAGGATATGAAAATTTAAAATCGTATTTTGACTTGAATTGGCGACGAAAAAAATAAATTTTCTTTGCTAAGGGGCAAATGTTTGTTCATCATAAGTTCTTGAAGAGCATAAGTATTTGTTTGGAAATTTTATCCAATATTAAAAATCTAGGAAATTTGCATTGAAGTCTTTAATATTTGCGGCCTTTAAATTTCTTCTTAAAACTAATCTATCACAAATAGGCAAACGAAGTCGGTTCAGTGCCTGTTTTTATACCTAAATCTCAAGCAATGATTGATTTTTTTTTTCCTGGAAAAGTTGTGGGGGGATCATAGGAATATGTATTTTTCTTAAAGTGGGCGGTGCCACGCTTCTAAATGGAAAAAACTATCTCATGTCTAAACTACTGCATCGACTTTTATGAAATTTGGTATGGAGATAGGTTTGGGAACGATAAAATTACCATTATGTTCTGAAGTGGGCGGTGCCAATATACATATATAGTCCTTACCACACTCCTAAGGAATGATTAAATTACCAATATTTTTTTTATAAAAAGAACACTTAATAATAGGTTTAGTTACTTAGATATATCAATTTACAAACTTTGGAAAAAACACCCTTTTCATGAAAATGACTAAAACGCCAACTTCAACAATCTGTATTTTAACAACAAATGGTAGTACAATCCTCCCGGATTATTGTTCTTGCACACCTTATCTACCTAAATTTGACCGAAGTCGGAGACAAAAAAATGTCCAGCTGGTATGCTTGGCGTGTTTTGCTTCATATATAGAAATTAATGTTTGTATGTCTGTATGTTCCTTATAGACTCCCAAACGGCTGAACCGATCACCGTGAAAATTTTTATTTATAGGTTTTTGGGTACGGCGCGTGTTACTGTATCATTACTTTTTTCGGTTTTTTTTTTACCCAAGGGTCCCCCCCCTAGGATGCCAATACCAAAAAAAATTTTTTTCATGTTTTCTACGCATTTTATGACTTTACAACATTTAAGTGCAAAAAAAAAAAAATTTTTCACCCAACGATCCCCTCTTAGATGACGGAACCAAAAATTTAAGTTTTATTTTTTATTTTCGTTTTTTCGTGTTTTCTACGGGTTTTATGACTTTTTAGGACATTTTAAAGGAAACAAAATTTTTGCACCAAGGATCTATCTTGGATGTCGGAAACAAAAATGTATAAGAATTTTTCTATTTTTGTTGCTCGCAAAAAAAAAAAAATAATAATTTATCATATCTCTGAAGATATTTAACGGACATGAATGAGATGTGGTATATGTATCAAGAGTATCGGGACAAATAATGTCCAAGGGAGGTCCATGTCCTTAAAAAAGTCATATCTCTGAAACTATTTAACGCATAAAGATGATATATGTTAATAAGAAAATATGTAATTGAAAATTTTTTATGTAAATAATTTATGAAATTTGTTTCTCTTAAAATAAAAGGACACATGTTATTATCGTAAGATTTTTTTTATTATGGAATTTATAAGTATCGATACCATTTGTTTATTCCGAAATATTTATTCGAAAATTATTCAAAATTCGTTAATATAGCATAATATGGGTTTTATATAAATTGGTTTAAAATACTTTCATATGAACCTCTACATAAATTTTATACAAAAAAGTATAAAAGATTTTTGTATAGAGATTCTATAAAATTTAAACCAAAATAGTGTTAATTGTAATAATACTTCATTTGTATAAATTTCATACGAACAAGTATAAATGGTTTGTGTACCAAGTTGAAGCATAGATTTTATACCAAATTTGCTGTGGATTTGTATTCATTCCGATTTGGTTTAAATTTTACAACCAAACTATTTGCTGTACAGAAAAGAGTTCAGAAAAATACTACTTTCCATAAATTATTTAAAATTATGTAAAATTGGTTTATACAGCACAATATGAATGTTATTTAAAATACTACTACTATTTTTATATAAACTTCTATATAAATTTTATACAAAAAAGTATAAAAGATTTTTGTACAGTGATACTATAAAATTTAAACCAAAATAGTGAAAAATGTAATTATATTTAAATTGTATAAATTTTATACGAACAAGTACAAAGCGCAATACGAATTTTATATAAAATACTACCACTACTTTCATATAAACTTCCATATAAATTTTATACAAAAAAAGTATAAAAGATTTTTGTATAGTGATACTATAAAATTTAAACCGAAATAGTGTAAATTGTAATTATACTTTATTTGTATAAATTTTATACGAACAAGTATAAACGGTTTGCATACCAAAATGTAGCATAGATTTTATACCAAATTTGCTGTGGATATGCATTCATTGCAATTTGGTTTGAATTTTATTACCAAACTATTTGCTGTACTCAGCAATTTTTATTTTGAAATTTTTGAAGAGCCACCGTTTTTAAAACTAGCTTATATTGATTTATTAGCTTTAATCTTCACAATTATCATCTTCTGCAGAACGCTGTTATGATATAATTATTACTGCCACCAACTCCCTTACTAACTAAAGATGCATGAAAAACTAACCAAGTGGAAAGCGTTATAATCAGCTACTGGAAACGTTCGCAAATATTGCCTCGAAGTCAAGTATGGACATAACAGAAATTTGAGCAGTATTGCTTTAGGTGGTAATACATGAATCTAGTTACAGGCAGAGCTATTTGTTGATAAGTGAAGACTATTGTTAGTGAATTTAAGTCAGGCACCCGACGTTTTAATGATTCGAAAAATACAAGGATAAATAGTTTTTCGAAGCACTCAAAAACTTTTCGACATCTGCAACATCTTTCGGTTTTTTACATTTTCCAGGTTAATAAATCTATACATTAATACCCAAGACAAAAAATTGTCTTACCTTTTTTACTATGTCAGAAATGGAGCAAGACAAAAATTTGTCCTACCTTTTTTCCTATGTAAGAAATGGAGCACGACTTTGAATTATACACCATAATAATAGTATTTATTTGTAGATGTGCACAAAGTTCAAATTATCTCAATATTTTACCATTAAGACAGGTAAAATTAGATGTAAATATTTCAATATTAACTACGACAAAATACGCGGTCACACAGAGCTGAAAAGAGGATACAGCACAAAGAGAAAGACAAAATGCTGGCTGACATTGACTTCATGTTTTTTGTTTTCTTTTCGTTTCACATTTGCCATTCATTGTACCAGGGATGATAAATGAGCTTTTTTATTAAGTACCTAATATCAAAAAGCACTAAAACTGTCCAAAAAGTACCAAAATTATTTGATACATTTGAGGTAAAATTTTGACCATCGAGCGATTCTAGTATTTTTTATCAAGCAAAGCGGTTTTTCTTTCTAAAGTTTTAATGCACTGATTCTGGATTAATCCTTTTTATACTTTTAAATATAAGAAATAGGTTAAATTATATCTCTTTGTACATATGATATCTAAATTTTATTCTTTGCTTGCAGCTCCAATTTACGATTTGCATATTGTGCGGTCTTCCCTTTTTCTGCCTCTGCAAAATGAAATAAAAAAAAGAGCGAAATTGAAAACTCTGTTGCCCGCTTTTGACGTAATGCAAAATGCGGAAAATAATTTTCAATTTTTGACGTCACTTGCTGTTTGGCAGCGCGTAAAATTTTCTGACGCTGCCTGACTGCCTCGAGTGTCAAAGCAGCAGGCGTAAGCAACGCGCAATCGAGTTTTGAGGCAGTACAAATTTTTCTTGCGCGCTGCTGCCTCTTTCTTTGCAAAATGTTGCGCGCATATTGTTGTTGTTGTTGTTGCAGCTGCTCCTGCCGCAATGCTAACGTTTGAAATTTGAAAAGCTTCAAAGTCTAAGTAGAAAAGATTTACCTTTATTATATACCCTTTACAGCTGTTTGTTGCTGTTGTTAAGTTTTTATTTTTTCAGGTAAATTTGTTGCCTACCTGCAACATAAAACTTTAGCTTAACAACAAGCAGCCCTTTTGCTGCTGCTTATTTGACAATTTTATCTTAAGCATTTTGTAGGATTCTTTCAAAGTAGTGGCAGCAACAGCAGCATTAGGGAACGGCTTGATAGCATTCATATTTTGCTGCAGGTGCAGGAAAACGTATTTTACGCTCCAAATGCGCTACAAAATAAGTTGTAAAGTTAATATTTTGCGCTCTAAAATTTTTGAACGATACAAATTTGTTGCAAACATTTGAGGGATGTATTGAGCATGCGAAGTACACTCAACATTTTGCTGCAGGTCAGCGATTCAAGTGGCGTTAATAAATGTTACAAATTAGGGATAACTTCAGAAATACAAAATTAAAATTAGAAATGTTATCTTTCATTTTGAAGTCTTCAAAGGCACTACGGCCACTATGTGGTGTGCATGAAACGTTAAACCTTAATTTGCGGTTACACTGTTCAACCGAAAAATGACAATTTATTTTATTGTAACAATTTGTTCAAGCCATGTAATACAAATAGTTTACTACAGCTGCTGCAGCTACTTGAAGCAAATGTTAGCATGCAATAAAACATAATGTGTACGAAACTACATCAGGATCAAAAGGATATGGCAAATTTAAGTGAATTGTTAAAGTTAAGATTTTGATTAATGTCCAAAAGGGTGGTAATCCGGCATACTTGTGGTACTGGCGGCTACTGGGCTCAAAACGTAGCAACTTAAGTGGAATATACAAACATAAATAGCAAGGCAATTGCAGAAAGAAAGAAGAAAAACTTTTATCCCAACACAAATAAACAAAAATAAACCAAAGAAATAACGAGCAAACCAAAATGATTAATGGTGGGAAAAAATTCTCGAGCGCAAGCCTGTGAAAATTATTTCATTTTCCTTCAAGCGCTCACTTGACACTAAAGACACCACCCAAGCGATTTGTGTGATTAGCATGTTAACGATAGAGGTATGCACCTACTTAGTACATATGTACATGACGAATGACGAGTGCGTTGAAACATTGTATCTTAAGATATGCTGTTCATTTCATTAAATTAAGTGGCATTCCATTTTAATTGAAAGTCCTATTGAGTTACAATAAATGATTACACAGGCACTCAAAACGAAAAAATTTTACGAACACAATGGGTACTTCTTATAAGCAATCTTATGAATTTCGAGGCATCCTTGCTTGAAGTTGGATTAAATGCTGTTTTCAGGCGTATGGTGTAGCTACAGGAAAAGGTGAAATTCTTTTTTTAAATGACATCGAATAGTCACACTCTTCCTTATCAAAATTCATCCTCGAATTTTTCAACAAAACTCTTACTTTCCGAGTTATGATCCTTTGAAGAAATGTATCAGAGCCCCCATACAAAGAACAAAATTATATAACATAAGTATCGAAAAACCGATTTACCGAGACATCGACATAATAAATATTGAGAAATACTAAGACTTTCCACCAAAATATCACGTTTCCTATCCTAGTCTTGTTATATCGCTTCAAAAATAGCGAAAAAACGTGCCTTTAACACTTTAAAATTAGGATATCTCGAAAACCAAACCAACATACAGCAATTTTGAGTTCGGATTCAGAATCAACATGGACAATTTATTTCAATTACATTAAAATGCTATTTTAGTTTTCATTTGATTTACTTATTTTTTTTACTTTCCTTAGAAGATCTATGCAAACAATTAGTTAACCCTTTCACGACCAACGGGTCATATATGTCACATTTGAATTTTTCAATGTCATACCCACATTTTCTTTGCGATCGGAGCCAGACAGCTCTTCGTCGATAGACGAAGTGTGTCAGAAAAATTGAGCTTTATATCCTCAGAACCTCACAGGGTGATCCCAAAATACAAAAAATTTTGTTTTTTTTTTCACAAATTTTCATTAGATTTTATCTCGAATACATAAACGATATGAAGCGTCTAAGTATCAAGTGTAGCATGCTTTTAGCTTTTTGGAAATATCAAGGAATTTTCGACTCACCGGTTTATTTTCCTACAGGGTGCTTATATAAAATGGGACACCCGTGTCCCGTAAAGGTAAAAAATAAGGTTATTTTTTTTCGCTAAAAATTCTTATTTCTGCTTTTTTTTACATAAAATACTGACGAAAATAATTTATTCGATATATGTTAAAGAAAAAAACTAAATGCTTAGAGTTTTTCTATGGTGAATTTTGAACCAAATTTTGTTATTTTGTAAAGTAAAAATAGTCCAGCCAAACTAGGTACACATATCTAATTTTGTTGAACATGACCGGATTTTGATCGGACACGGCTCATTTCGTTTGTAATTAATTTCAATACAAAGCATCACTTTGGGTTTATGCGTTTACCCCTTCTTTTCTTTTAATCCTCCATGACGCCCTGATGAACATATAAAATCGATAAAACTGATTTAAAATTTGTACTTAAAAATGGGAAATAGTGCTTCCGAGCTGATTTTCAGGATATTTGAATCTGAAAATGATATTGGAAAACTAAAAAATTCAAAATGATGCCGGAAAATTGTGCGTACCTTCCACCCCTCCCAAAAATTTACCTATTTTTTTTTACCTTTCAGGACCAATTGGACATATGTGTCTCACCATTTTTTTCTCTTCTCTTTGGAACTAAAAAAATTAAGTTTTGAAAACACATTTGAATGCAAAAAAATTACAAATTTTCCAGTGGTTCAGGAGCGGTCGGGAAAGGGTTAACCCATTTTGCCAACAAAAAAAAAAAAAAGAAGTGCCAAGGTTTCGATTTTAAAAAGCATGTCATTTTACACGGAAGATTTGGGACTATTGATTTCAGCAATAAAAAAAGAGTACACTACGTCGTCAAATTGTTAGAACACTGTGAAGAACAGTAAGAGCATTCACAATGGCCATGGAATGAATGAAATAAATTAAAGTACAAACTAACGATTACATTGGGCGGCAAAAGGAAAATTTTTCCTGCGGCCTTAGTTTTTGAGTTAATCCTGATTTTCCCAAATTATAAAGAACCTATGGTATGCTTTATTTATTGGAATTGACCCTAGTTCTGTAAAAACTGCTGTTTTGGTGGAAATTTTAAGTTATATCATATTTACATATGTAAGTACTTACAATAAAGAGAGTTACTTATTTCTGCTAATGGCATTGGATAGCCATAATCTTCCTCACTAAATTCTACCTTAAAATTTTTCCAATTGGATCCTTACTTTCCGAGTTATCATCCATTGAAGTAATACCATCTACATAAACTCCATATAAAAGAGTTAATAGTATTTTTATTTATATATAACTAATCATTTCGTAGTTTCTTGCTATAATATATTATTATATTTAAGAAAATCAAACTCTAACACATGAAACGTAATCTATTTCAAAATTATTCATTCAAATAAGCAGCCTGATAATTAATCAGTTTGCCTGTGGTTAGTACGAGGGTAAGGGGTCGCACAAACGAGAAGCCCGATCTAGTCTCGATTGGATTCAGGTATACCTACATCAGAGTAGCAAGCGGAATAAGGGGTATTTAGTCGCGTAAAGGAAAGCATTGTAGTCAATAGCGTGAGGTAGTATAGGGGAATAGTGTTCGGTGGCGGAAATAGAACCATCACATTAGACGTGGGTGGCCCGATAATAAATCAGCTGCTCACGGCTAAAGTGTAAGTAGGTTGAACAGCGTCACGATCAAGCCCGATAATAAATTAGTCGGTCACAGGTGTGCTCTCTCTCTCCGAAGTACCAAGGAGATCCAAACGGATAGATAATAGCGTGGGGTGAGAAAATTAGCCATTGCGTTAGGTGCGAGCAGCCCGATAAGATACCAGCTACTCACGATTGGAGATTGCGTTTTGTGTGGTAGAGACGACTATTCACTAATGCACTCAACTAGGATACGACTAGCTGCGGAGAAAGCGACGCACAGGAGTAGAGAGTGGTGGGAGAGAGAGACGTATTTTGTTTATCGTATTATTATAAGTATGTTGAGAAAAACCAAATAAAGAAATAAACATGAAGTAAATTATAAAAACTCCAACCCGTGATTTTGAATTTAACCAAGAGGCTGTCCTTTTCTTTTATAAATTTTTTGTAGCCGAAACCCTGGCCACTGGTGAGTAAAACCACTGGCAAAAAGGTTCGTTACAATAGCATGAAAGTTATGCTTTCCGAATGTGCCATACAACATCGCTGGGCATGAGCTGACAAAAAATTCTGTATTATGTGCTGCTATATAGCACTTCATAACAATTTTTATAGTATAAAATCAGACTTTTAGGGATTTGACTTTAATTAAAGAGGCTTTTCAGTACTGCACGGTATTTGCTAATAAGATTTACATCTGAGTTGACACCTTTCTTAACAACTTATTGTTCAATGGAATTATATTAAATTGTTTGAAGTACATAGGGGAAGGGTACCGGTTGTGTGCACCGTTTTGTTTTCGGCTCATAAATTTTGGCCAAATGTATATTATGCTGACATATAAGTATCAATGGAAAGCTAAAGACCTTGGCTTACTATTGGTGAAGAAAGTAAATTGATTTCATCAGTTGGAAAAATTATACCAAAAAAATAATGAAGTGATCATTTTTGACAAAAAAAATTTTGGGTCCGGTTGTGGGCACCCTTAGAAAATCGACTAAAAATGGGAAAATATGAAATTAAAAGCAATCAAATGGAGAAGAAAGCTGAATTAACTTATTTCGGAGACATTGACTCACAAAAATTTAACAAATTCTGCTCAACGGCTTTAACAAAATCATACCTGTTGCCCCGAAACCAGACTTGATAATCTTCGGCTGGTGACAGATTTTTTTTTGCAAATTAAACCAGCTAGGTGACGTAATCTCTGACCCTAATTGACATTGCTCTTTTGCCAAACATGTTTTTTTTTGTACCAATCCATGCCCGCCATCTGCTCCTCGGTCTAATTGGCTGGAAACTCAATACTGAGATTTTTTGCAAAGTGTTATGCCACTCAACACCCACAGTTAATTAAAATAACTTTTTTTCTACGATATCTTTAAAGAGCCTATTGGTTCTTTCCTTTCCACTAAAAAAGCGTAAAATGGCATAAGAATACCATTAAGATTAGTAACGTTGGCATCCACGATGATATTTCAGTAAAACACACGCTTTAACTAAAAAAAGAGGGGTGCCCACACCCGGACCACTTCGGGGCCCATACTCGACTTTGATAGCCACTTTGAAAAGCAATTAGCAAATTGTGTTGTGTAAACATTTTGGTTGCATTCGGTTTTGAATCACAAAATATAATAAATTTACTGCATAAATATAGATTGCATTCAGCTTTTCGATTGATTCACTTCGATTTATAGCATTTGGAAAATCATTGAAAAAACTTTTATGTTGACTTTCACTTATTCAAAAATTATTTTCTTCTCAGCATCAAGCAAATGCGCCTGTTTGCTCTGGTAAATGCACAAAAACTTCATGCTGTCATTACACGCGCTTAACATTTGTCAGAACAGCCGCATTTGTTTTCTGTCAAAAGTTACAGGGGGTGCCCACACCCGGACCCTGCCCGCTGGCGGTACCCTTCCCCTACATATAAAGACTTTTTTTATTCCAATTAAATTTTCGCATAATATAAAAAAGTGCTCATAAATACCCAGCATTATTTGTTTTAAAATTTAAACAAATTTTTCTATAGAAAATGAAAATTCCATTACAAATTGTAATACAAGAGTGCAGAAATGGTGACTTTAAAGCTAAACCTTTTAACCAGTAGAAACATTTGCTTTTGTTACATAATCCATGTCATTAGAGTTGGACTGAGTACAATTCTTTCATTATTTCCGAAATGAAAATTCTTTTGTTATGGCTACGCAAAGACAAAAAAGGAACCGAAAACCAAACAAAAGGAGTTGTAGCTGCGCATTTCCGAAAATTAATTTCGTGCATTGTTCTATAAAAGGTTTACTAATGCATCTAAGTACATAAAGCACTTCTACCGAATTACAAATATACCAAGACTTATTTTAAATTCTTCATTAAAAAACCATGGAAATAGCAAAAACGTATTAAAAGCTAAAGGAGGGTGTGTGTTGAGCATGAATAAAAAAAAATATATATATCTAACAGATGAAACTGCTTTTAAAGATGCATTTTTCTGCACCAATGCTAATGGCGTAAAACGCAGATGGTAACTGCAGTAACATTTTTATTTTAATCGTTAAAATTTGAAGTATTAAAAAGTTTTAAAAAAAAAAAAACTCATACAAAAAGGATTAAGTACATGATATAAACTGCAAAAAAAGTTGATAATAATTGTTTAAAAAGCATAACAAGAAAAGTCTACAGTAACAGAGTGATAAAAGTTTTTTTTAAAAAAAAAAACAAAGAAAAATATAAAACGCCACCCATGTTGGCAAGAACCAAACAACTTAAATTGTAAATTATATTGCAGAGTCCAGTGCACAGTATATTGAAAAAGTTACATTGATCTGTGAACAAATCAATTTTTCAGCCTAAGCTTCGGAAATTCAAACAAATCAAACATCAACAACTTTTAAACAATATCTTATGAAAGGTGCCAAATTACGAGGGGACTAACAAAAGTTCGCAGAAAGACGATTCACAATTGAAACGATTTAAACGAGAAACCAGCATATGCGATTTTTTCGTCATCAACTCAACCAGTGCACCAGCTGTTCAAACTGTTTCAAAGTGTCTTTTTCTATAGTGAACAAGCTACGAGAAGGTCGCCCAAAATTTTCGATCGTTGAGAGAAATATGACCCTGGTCATGGCTATAGTTGACGAAGGTTCACGATTGATACAAGAAATGATTGCTAAGGGTTTGTGGTTGAATGCCATGTGCGAAAATTGCATAATGTACACGAAGAAATCTGCTTGATGTAAAATAAACGAATTTTAAACTAGATCCAAAAGGAAGTCCGAGTACGTTTTGTCCAATATTTCCTTAAATAAATTCGATAAAGGACGATCTAGCAACTTTAATAAAACCGTAACAGCTGATGAAGCTTGGTTTTATAAGTACGAGCCGGAAAAGTTTATTTTGATTCGGAAAAAGTTTATTTTGAATTGGGAAAAGTTTATTTCGATTTAGAAAAGTTTATTTTGATTTGGAAAAGTTTATTTTGATTTGGAAAAGTTTTTTTTGATTTGGAAAAAGTTTATTTTGAATTAGGAAAAGTTTATTTTGATTTGGAAAAGCTTATTTCTATTTGAAAAAAGTTAATTTTGATTTGAAAAAGTTTATTTTGATTTGAAAAAATTTATTTTGATTTGGAAAAAGTTTACTTTGAATTGGGAAAAGTTTATTTGGACTTGGAAAAAGTTTATTTTGAATTTGGAAAAGTTTATTTGTATTTGAAAAAAGTTAATTTTGATTTGAAAAAGTTTATTTTGAAAGTTTATTTTGAATTAGGAAAAGTTTATTTTGATTTAGAAAAGTTTATTATGATTTGGAAAAGTTTATTTTGATTTGGAAAGTTTCCTTTGATTTGGAAAAAGTTTATTTTAAATTTGAAAAACTTTATTTTGATTTGAAAAAGTTTATCTGGATTTGGAAAAAGTTTATTTTGAATTGGAAAAAGTTTATTTTGATTTAGAAAAGTTTATTTTGATTTGGAAAAGTTTATTTTAATTTGGAAAAATTTTTTTTGAAATGGAAAAAGTTTACTTTGAATTGGGAAAAATTATTTGGATTTGGAAAAGTTTATTTTGAATTAGGAAAAGTTTATTTGCATTTGAAAAAAGTTAATTTTGATTTGAAAAAGTTTATTTTGATTTGGATAAAGTTTTTTTTGATTTGGTAAAGTTTATTCTGATTTGGAAAAAGTTTATTTCGATTTGGATAAAGTTTTTTTTGATTTGGTAAAGTTTATTCTGATTTGGAAAAAGTTTATTTTGAATTGGGAAAAGTTTATTTTGATTTAGAAAAATTTATTTGGATTTGGAAGAAGTTTATTTTGATTTGGAAAAAGTTTATTTTAAATTGGGAAAAGTTTAAATTAAAATAAAAAAAAAATCAAATGGATGTGGAAAAGGTTTAACTTGGAGTGGAAATCATGTATCATAATTTAAAATTATAGTACTTAAATTTCACTAACCTAGAATTTCGAAGTACAATAAAGTCTTGGTGAGAGGAATTTGTAGAGTGGTCAAAATGAGCTTTCTTGGTTGTTATGGGCATGTTCCAATCTCGCTTGTTCAAGTGTTTAAAATAAATAAACAAAACTAAGTATTTTAAAACCCTCTACTTCACTGTTATTGTTAAACTTAAAATAACAAAAAATGATTTCGTCTCCAACTTTTTGATATGAACACAAAACACTGTGCGATGCAAAAAAGAAAAAAAAAAAAAAAAACAAAAATCACACAACGGAAATACCACCTACTAAAAGTTGAATGAAGTCAGCAGCGATAAAACAAAAAATGTGTCGGTAACGTTGGTTGTTGTTTGTTGGCAACAGTCAGTCAGCAGCAGCGCCGGAAGTGGACACAAGAGTATCATTCGCACCAACACAATTCACACATGCACAAGAGGTACCGTCCGAGACAGACACTGACTGACACACTATACAACCAATACAACTACACTGATAAAGAAAGGATCGAAATAAAACAAAGCGAAAACTTTTCACTCCTTTTTTTAGTTTTTTGTTGCACGATATGTTCCTGCGTGCATGATGTGTAAGCTAAAGATAAATACAGAATTTGCATTTCATCGCTCAACGCAATGTTGTTGTAGTTGTTGGTGCTGCTGTTGGCACTCTGCTGAATGTTGTGGTGCTGCAAACTGGGATGCCGCCGCCATCATTGTTTGTATGGACATTTTCTTAATCCTTTTCAAATGTAAAAATTTCGAAAAAGCATAGTGAAAATTGCAATTGGTAGCACAGATGGAGTTTCTCTAAAAACCGGTGGATGGTATGTTACTTCCGTTTCCATCTCACTCCCACAAATAGAGTTATGTTGAATTATTTCGCTTTTCTTTTTCTGCACTGCACAAAATTGTCCATTTTTGTTTTTCTTTTTTTTTCCTGCCGATAAAAACCAAAGGTTGTTTCCCTTTAGTTGCATCGGGCAAAAATGTTCAACGAATCGAAAAATCTCTTGGCAAGGACATAAAGACAGGTGAAAGACCTTTATTTGATTTATGCTTTTAAAGATTTATTTATTTTTTTAAAGTTTTGCAAGCTCTTTTAACTGAAGTATAGAGAATTAGTTTATTTTCCTTGGGGCAACTGATCGAAAAATGAATTTGAAGCAGAAAAAGTCAATAGAGCAAGTAATGATGAGTGCCGCAAAGATATCGAGGGAAAACAAATTATGCATTGAGTGTGAATATATGAATAAAATGAAAGACCTGTTGTCGGGACGTCTAGGCTAAGACCAAGACCACGACCAAGACCAAGACCAAGACCAAGACCAAGACCAAGACCAAGACCAAGACCAAGACCAAGACCAAGACCAAGACCAAGACCAAGACCAAGACCAAGACCAAGACCAAGACCAAGACCAAGACCAAGACCAAGACCAAGACCAAGACCAAGACCAAGACCAAGACCAAGACCAAGACCAAGACCAAGACCAAGACCAAGACCAAGACCAAGACCAAGACCAAGACCAAGACCAAGACCAAGACCAAGACCAAGACCAAGACCAAGACCAAGACCAAGACCAAGACCAAGACCAAGACCAAGACCAAGACCAAGACCAAGACCAAGACCAAGACCAAGACCAAGACCAAGACCAAGACCAAGACCAAGACCAAGACCAAGACCAAGACCAAGACCAAGACCAAGACCAAGACCAAGACCAAGACCTCCCCCAAGACCAAGACCAAGACCAAGACCAAGACCAAGACCAAGACCAAGACCAAGACCAAGACCAAGACAAAGACCAAGACCAAGACCAAGACCAAGACAAAGACCAAGACCAAGACCAAGACCAAGACCAAGACCAAGACCAAGACCAAGACCAAGACCAAGACCAAGACCAAGACCAAGACCAAGACCAAGACCAAGACCAAGACCAAGACCAAGACCAAGACCAAGACCAAGACCAAGACCAAGACCAAGACCAAGACCAAGACCAAGACCAAGACCAAGACCAAGACCAAGACCAAGACCAAGACCAAGACCAAGACCAAGACCAAGACCAAGACCAAGACCAAGACCAAGACCAAGACCAAGACCAAAACTAAAACCAAAACCAAAACTGCTTAAGAGTTGCTTCCCCTTTTTCACCCACTGTGCGTCTATAGACTAGTCAAATTAGAGATTGGGTATATGTGTGATGCTTGCACTAATTCCAAGGTTTATAAAACTTATACCCATCCGGGATATTAAGTAAATTGGGGTTTTCCACGTGTTGAATATATTTGCAGAATATATTAACCCATTATAGCTAAGCTTTCGAAAAAAAGTGGTCGAAAACACCCATAAAAACGCGATATACATAATGGAATTTCAGAATATCATTTTACCACAGTTATATGCATGTGAAATACTAATTTTTCACCAATTTTCATAAAAATCGGAGATGCTAACTCAAATCTTAATCGATTACGCTAAGATTGACCCTAATATATCTGTGGACTTTTGACAAAACAACCTAAGACGAGATAAGACAGTTCTCCAGGATTTTAGTCCTAAATATAAAATTTAAATACGCTTCTATTGGTATAACCGCAATGTTTCCATGATTTTTTGTTCCAGAGACACCCGTCCCATAGTTCACACAAGATTTGAACTTAGCACCATGCGCGCAGTGAAGTGTTATGAACCAAAAGAAAAAAATAATTTCATAGCTGAGACTTTAAGATTAGTAAAAATGTATGGAAAGATGAGATTCAACGCTGCATTAACGAAATTGAGTCACATTATTGAAAAGTAGTTGATCAGCTTTTAGGCTCTCCTAAAGAGTTGCCAATTTCGTGTTAGGTTGCTTTGTCAAAAGTCCACAGATATGTTAACATTTAAGTCATTGCTATTTTTTTTATACATACCTATATATGTATCTATGTACAATTCATTATTTTCTAATCTGCAACATTTTATTTTGTTTTAAGCCGCAAACTCTACAGTAGAGAATAAATGGGAACGACAACATAAAGGCTTAGAACCGCCAGTAAGTTAACTCAGTAGGAAAGACAAAAATTACAAATAGAATGTACTCAACATAATAACACGGGCCGATTTTTCTTTCCACATGGGTGCATCTAAGTTGACAACATGTGTCTGTCTGTGCGGCTTTGTTTGTGCAACAGCAAATGCGCTTAATACGATTGTGGACAACGTGGACAACATAAGCAACGTTGACTGCGCTATTATTGTTCCTCTGTCTGTCTCTCTTTTATTTGCTGTACAAATGTAAGCATCTCACTTTAATTGCATTTTTAAATTCATTACTTTTTACTGTAAATGGCATTTTATTTTTCTTTTAATTAAACACTAAATTTATTTTATTGACTGCACCATTTTAATTTGGCCAAAAACGCTTTTATTTGTAAAATGAAGGAATCCTTGCTGGGACGCCAAAGCTTTGCATTTGTTTTGTTAACCTAATTTTGGCTTTTTGGTTAAATTAAAGTGCATCTTTAAATTATTTGCCAACTGCTATTGCAGTCTCTCTGTTGGCGGTTGTCTCTCCCTCTCTGTCTCTTGGCCTATTGCACTCTTGCTGCCAATCTATTTTAGCCTTTAATGCTGATTAAGACATTAATTATGCAATATTTCAGCCACAGTTGTACGTGTCACCAGTTTGGCAATATCCATCTATCCAACTTGTCGTTTAGCAGTCAACTCGTTTTTTTGAGCTAATAAAACTGACACGAATGATGATGACGTTGTTGCTACTGTGATGACAAAGTCTCGCTGTAAATGCAAATTTCCCATTTCCTGTGTGGGTCTTTTGACTGAATTGTTGATTAAACCACCTTTACCAAGTGTAATGAGTGGTAAGGTGAGCAAAGGTACAAAGTATTTCAAGTGAAGATATTAGGCAGGAAGCTTGAAAGTTTGGGTAGAAGTATGCCAAGAGAATAATGATGGAATATCTTACGTTTAGAACAAAGTAAGTTTATTCTTATAATATTTTGCTAACTATACATGGTGTAAGCGTTATGGTTTAAAGCTTCTGGGAGGCGAAAGGCATAGGCTAACAAAAAATTGTGTGTGTGGAGGAATTCCAAAAATTTACCCCTGAGGAGTTACAGGGAATCTAACTTTCTGGCATATTTTACCAAAAAAATAATGTTTTCTGACCTCAAATCAAAAAATTGGTATGGCAAAATTATAACCGAATTAAAAGAAATTTGACGAGGACCCAAAAAAAAAAAGAGTATGTTAATAGGCTCTTTTTCATGCTAAACTGGTTGCCAAAATCAATATAAAAAAATATTAAATTTCAAATTTAAACTTTAAAAATCTTCCAAAATCCTTTTCAACCCTATAAACTATTTGTTTGCAAAACAGGTCAGAAAGTTATGGAAAAACACGGAGTAATAGCAAAATTAAAGTAATTATGGGCCATCCATAAAGGACGTCGCGGCTTGAGGGGAAAGGTGGGTTCATGAAAAAATATGACGTCCGAATCAATAACTCCAGTTAAGTAATAATTTCAAATCAAACCCTACATTGACTTCCCGCGCTACGCGAGACTGCAGCACTTTACAGGGTTGGTGCAGTCTACTTTTAATATAAATTATACAAATAGATCATGAAGATTCAGAAATTTAAGATTTAACATGGGTATCAAAGCACATTATAATGAGCCAATATTTTACTCAGATAACAAAATGTGATGATTTGGACTGTTGCTTGAGGCCTAGAAGCTCAATTTTCGATATTTTGCCAGAAAGATTAATGCCTCCTCGCATTCCAATCGAACAAATTGAATTTGAACTAAACTTCTTTTGCCGGCCTGCAGTGAAAATGTAAAAATTCCATTTCTATTCATATCAAAAGGTTTGAATTTGCGAGAAATGTTACCATCACCAGCCGAAAACTTTCTTATTCCATAGGATTCATTTTGCCCCTTAGTACAAAAAGATCTGGAGTCGAGAATTTGTCAATCATGCCACATACATTTCGTTTCAAAAGTAGTGCTCCAGAAACATAAAGTTTTGCACAAGACGAACAAGAAGTCGTGTAATGTATTGCCGAAAATTTTACCCATCAGATTAGCAGTAAAGCGTCAAAGAAAATGGATGCCCATCTTAACCGAGAATCATGTGGATTGGCTAGATGAGGACTATTAAGATTTGAATGGTTTAGCGGATATTCCGAAGGAAAAGAAGGACAACGGAGAATCGGAAACTATCCCGATAAATTTAAAACGATGCTATTATTTTATTATTTGTCTAGTTTAAATCATTTGTTAGAGTTATTTCTTTTATTGACTACAAATATTTTTTAAATAAAACTCAGATATTTTTTGACTAGCAGACGCCATTAGTGGGTTGAAAGCAGTGAAAAAATTTTAGAGATCATAATTTCTTTTTGTTTTTTCTACTATAAAATATTTTTTCTTAATTTTCAAAATGATCTTTAACTTTAATAACTAGAAAGCTAAGTGGCATCTTCAGAAAAAAAATGATCGTGAACTATTTTATTAAAAATTGTATGTTCTTTCCACTGGCATTGGCCCTATTCAATTTCAATTTCAATTTATTTCAAATAAACACATTACAATAAGACGACTTTGTCTTTTATAGTACTTCAAATTGGTTTATATAGCAAAATATGAATTTCATATGAATTTCAATATAAAATTTATACAAAAATAGTATAAAAGATTTTTAATGGTGATTCTATTAAATTTAAACCAAAATAGTGTAAATTGTGTTCATACTTTATTTGTATAAATTTTATACGAACGAAATTTTACGTCCACGAGACATATGAAAAATTCAAAGTTGTGATTTTGTTTGCTCCCCGTCCATTTTCGTAAATAATAGGTAAAAATAAATAAAATTACTAAAAAAAAAGTAATCTGTTGTGGAGAAAACCCAGCCGGTTTTCGACTAAAAAAAAGACATATCGATTAAATAGTCAGTAATTTCAAAATTATGAATAAAAATAAAATTATGGCTACTTAATTTTCTTTCATGCAACACTGTCACCAACTGGCCAACTGGGTTCACAGAATAAAAGGTGGCTGACAGCATATGCGCACTCATATACTCACAATTTGCTTTTACAGTTACTGGTACATATATGCAGCATTTGGCATGCACCAGCTAAAATTGTCAACTCTGCAAATTTGCACAGTAATGTGGAACATTTACTCTGTGCATCTGGTTTTTTGGTGTACTTGTAGATACCAAATGTTGACTTCAATTGTTGTTGGTGTTTGCGTTTTCGTTGCATTTCTCGGAAATGATGAAACATTTGCAGTATCCTTAATACTGTTTAATATTGCGCATTTAAGTGCACTTTAATTTGCAACAAACGTATTTGAAAATTTTTATGAGAATTTAATGTGACAGTGGAATATTTCATGCAATTTAATGGGAAAAATTTGAATAAAAAAATTTGCGCCATTTAATTTGAATTAATTTAATTAATTAATTTTATTCTATCTAATAAGTTTTGTTATTATTTAATTTATTAAGATATTAATAAGTTTATTTTATTAAATTTTCTTATTTATTGATTTAATAATAAATTTAATCATCACTTACTAATTTTATAGGGGAATGCCGTCAGGGTTGGGCCGCTGTCAGGGTTGGGCCACTGCTATTTCTCGTATATGACACGTGCTGCCATCTTTATTATAGCGAATTATTGTTCTCGATGCCAGAAAACTTTTTTAAGCATGACTTGTTACCGGGATTCTCATTAAAAACTTTTGTGCCTTCGTGTAGTTTTCGATAGTTCAAAAAATTTTCTACTGGCGGTGAAAAATGACTCGTAACTTGGAAATGAACAATGCCACCGAAAAAGTAAGTATATATATCCATTAAGGGGTGAAACATTATCAAGTTCCCAAAGGGAAAATTCAATTCCCTAACCTATTCACATGTAGTATTGAGCGGTCGAAAAACACGCTTGTCGTCAAGGTTGGGCCACTCGTGTAGTCAGGGCCACATCAATTTTTATTTAGAATCAGTAAAATAACATCACTGAATCGGTTTTACGGAACACAGAACATTAATATTACCGCTTTGGACACCCCCAGAGTTGACACGAACGGAAAAGTAGCGAGTTCTATGGGCAAGCACGAGAAAGCATAGTGAAAGCGAGTGAAACGCACGAGGAACTATCGACTTCTTCTCGGCCTTCAAATTCTTCGTCTCATGAGTCCACCTTTTCTACCATTTTGTCATTGGTCGGGTCTCTGCAAGCGGCCGCGCCAACAGTGAAATCTAATCGGTTGCCCCGCCCGATGAAAAGCACGTTCTTAACCTCCCCTGAGAACCGCAAAGAGTTACGTAAAAAGCGCGATGCTTCGAAAACGCCTAAAAAAGTCTGAATCGAAATAACTCAATCGCATGCTTTGAATGCAAGCGAGACGTGCACTTGAAGTGCGTCAATCTCACAAAAAGTTACTATGTATGCCCAAATTGCGATTCAAATTAATAGCCGTATTCACAATCTTGTTGCGTCGTAGCAAATGCAAAATTATTTGAAATTACAAAAACAAATTCTATTGATTTTTCAAAAAAATTTTCAAATAATTTTGCATTTGCTACGATGCAACAAGATCGTGAATACGGGTAATGTTATTATGGAGATTTCTCATCGGAATTTTGTATAATCGAATAAAAAAAAAGTTTCATACATATTCATTACACACTATTTTAGTACATATTTCATCGATATTTGGTGGTGGCCCAACCCTGATTACTTTTTTTTTAGCTTCGTTAATAACTCTTTTTTCCGAAATTGCAGCGAGTTGTCCTAAAGGTATGTTACAGGTAAAAGTCCGAACTTTTAAATAAAACAAACAATTTGGTAGTATTCAAATATATAAAAAAGATACAGAGGAAAGTTAAAAAGTGGCCCAACCCTGACGACATTCCCCTATGGATTTAGTTTTTAATTTTTTAACTGGTTAATTTACTTAATTTATTATTTATTGATTTATAGAAAACATTAAAACATAGGTAATTAACTGATTAGTTCATTAATTGAATGGTTGATTGTTTGGTTAACTGAATAAATGATTAATAAATTAAATGATTGAATAATTGAGGAGTGGCCGTACCAAAGGGCCTAAGTACCATTTCGAAAAGTAGTGTCATAATATGAAACGGGTGACATTTTGTTAGAAATTAATAAAATTATTCTCTGTTTTCACTAAAAATTTTCTTGATAGTGTGAAATTGATGTCATTATGTTGAAAAAATTATAACAGTCAAATAACAGACTATTAGGCACATAAAAAGTATAACATTACTTTTGCCTCGAAATGGTACTTAGGCCCTTTGGTACGGCCACTCCTCAATTGTTCTCCACAAGAAGCTTGCCTAAAGTTATTGTTCCTTAGCATTAAATTTGTTGATATTTGAACTATTGAAACTGTGGCACATTCATTGCCCAAACTTATTAAACTTTAAGCTCCCACCACAACATACTTATTTGAAGTGATTGAAAAAGTGCAATTTTTTGTGGGCCTTGTTGCCATACGCAATTGCAAGGAAAAATCGTTCTAGATTTTAAGTAAGTTTGTTTTACTGAAATGCACTGACTGGTATAATTACTCACTCGGATGCTGATTTTATGACCTAACCTATATGTCACACAATACACACACTGAAGTACCCACAACTGTAACACTTTCTAATGTCAATAAGCGCCCGTGTGGAAAATTATATCGCAAAGGAGTGGTGACTCTTGTCATAATATTCGGGACACAATATTTGTTAATATTCATAAATCTGGTATAAACATTTCCATAGTAACGGGTGCGACAAGTTTAGGTCCAATATTTCAAATTAAAAACAAAATGTGGATAATTTCTGGAAAGAGCCATTTAAGGAAAAATTAAGCGAAAATAATACGATATCGAAGAACTAAAAATAAATATTGGGGGTTATCGTAAATCAAGTTTCCCGGGGAATTTTCTTAAACTGCAATAGAGAATGCACGGCAGTTTGAGAAAATTCCCCGGGAATGTTTATTCACGATAACCCCCATTATGGATAATAATTCGTTCGGAAAAATTGTGCATATACATAAAATGTGTGGTGTGGAACATCTATACTCAAAAATGTGTCAAAATTTTACTCAACAATGTGTAGAATTTTCTGAAGAATTTGTTAAATTCTCTCATCGAAGTGTTAAATTGTCTACTTACTGTGACATATGGAAAATTTTACTCAATTACTGTGTGAAAGCTTTACACAGCAATGCATAAAAAAATATCTAATACAATTTTGTATGATGTGTAAGAATTCTCAACATACTTATGTCGACTTTTGGTTAAATGACTACAGCTCGACAGACTAATTTGGTATTTGTGGCAATGATGAGCAAGCCAAGACCAAGACTAAGACCAAAGCAGTCTTGGTCTTGGTCTGGTTGAGTGTTGTTCTTGGTTTTGATATTGAGTCTTGTTCTCGGTCTTGGTCTTGGTTTTGGAAAAATTTCTAAAGATTGTTGAGTCTTCAAAGTTTCCAAGCCTAAGTCATACAAAGCAGTTGGGTATTTAAGATGCCAAACTTGGAATTGTGATATAATTTTATGCTTGAAAGGGGCGTGACATACCAATTAACTATAAATTCGCAAGACTTAAAAGCAGCCTTAGTCTTGATGGTCGTCGTGAGCAAGACTGCTATGATATCAGCGTCTCGGTCTTGATCTTGGTAATTTTGCAATACCAAGACCAAGGATCAAGACCCGAGACTAATTTTGCTCATCACTAATTTGTGGTAGAGTAACTACCACCGATATCCCATAGTGGAAAGTAACGATGTAAGGAGCTATCTTTATTAACATTTTGGTACATCGTTTTTTGACAAGTTGATTTAATATTGATGTAATGACATTCTATTATAACAACCATGAAATTATACAGCTCAATATATTTTACACAAAACAAAGTGAAAATTTAAAATGAGCAAAATCAGTCAGCAGACACGCCTGCCGCCCATACAAAAAATCTATACAAAATGCAACTTTAGGAGTATTTTTCATGACAATGCAATTTAAATACACATAAAAACTATGAATTTTAAGCGCAAGCTCTGAGAAAAAACTGGACAAATTCGGACAAGAGGGCATGGCACCTCCCATATAAGCAAAAGCTTCAAAACGCTATACTGAAAGCGTTTTTTGAGATTATCGAACCAAATTTGACTCAGACACTAAGAATTATATATGCAAGCTCTCAACAAATCGGAAAAGGGGGTGTGGCACCTCCCATATATGCAAAAGTTTCAAAATGTTATACTGAAATGCTATACATTGAGATAATCCAACTAAATTTCACTCAAATATTAAAGACTATAAATGCACGCTCTAAGCTAAAACTAGACAAACTCAGACAAAAAGGCGTGGCACCTCTTATATAAGCAAAAGCTTCAAAACTCTATACTGAAAACGTTTTTTGAGAGAGTCCATCTAAATTTCACTCAGACACTAAAAACTAGAAATGCAACCTCTGAGCAAAAACTGGGTAAACTCGGACAAGAGGACGTGGCACCTCCCATATAAGCAAAATTTTGAAAATTCTGCAGAGTAGGGTATTAATTTTTTGGACAGGCTTAAAGGTACACCCTAACTAGATCAAAAATTACACTCAGTTTCTATGTGGCGCCCTCTGAACTCGAAGATTGTGTGGAATTTAACGCATTTTGTGCCAAATTTCACAGAGTTTTATTTATACATCAGTACCTAACGAAAATGGCTATTATACATCATAACGCGGACCTTATTTTTTCGAGGTAAATCTGTCAAACAAATTTTTTAAAACCAATCGATGGGCTAAATTTGAAAATGGATTTTGAGATTTTGTAAAAAAAAGAACTGTCGCCAATTGATTCTTGAAAAACCATTCATCCTCCATTTAAGTTGATGCATTTGACGATCGACAATTTCGACAGTCATGACTCGAGCTTACATTTTGTCATTTCCTTCTGGGATTTCAATGTATCCTTTTTCTCTCCCTCCCTTGTTCTCTTTTTATATAATCTCTCTTGCAAGTAGAACGTGACGTTTTTGTTGACATGACCATTAATTATTCTCATCTAATTTGGTTAGGTTTGTTTTTGTTGCTGCTGCTCCTGCTGCTGATATTTGAGGTCCACTGCTATTAATGCAGATGATGACGCTGGTGTAAGCCGTTGCGTTGTTACATTGGTTTATTCACACTTTAATGCATTTGCAAGTAGTTGTGCAGATTCATAGATACTCGTGCATACTACAGAAGTGCTAGTGAGCGAGTGTGTGCGAATGTATGCCAGTGTGCGTTTTTAGTATGACATAATAGTTGGCATGAAATCAACACACTCATACTGTCAAATTAACAAACACCATTACCAACGCTCATTAAAATTGTGTGGCGCTCTGCTCTGGTAGGTCGTTGGAAAATGCAAATTCGATTTAATGAATATTCATGTTTGACTTGTGGGATAACTTTGGTTTTTAAATTCTTTATAAAACTTTGGTGTAAAAATAATTTAAGAAAATAATATTTAGTTGAAATTCCATAATAGTTTAAGTCAAAATTATACCTATATAATCGCAAGCACGTTGGTGAAACCGGCGATTTAGTTTTTAAGCTTTTGTACCAAGAACTGGACATTATGTGTTCTTGAGAAAACGTGCATGAAAGAAAATTTAGAAGTTAACAAACAATCATAAGTACAGAGGAGAATCAAATTCGGCTGTTGGCTTAGAATCATTCTGTATGATGTGGATGAGAGTTTTCTTTAAATTAACAAAGGTAAAGAAAAAGCTATTAAGGTTTTAAAGTTGTTTGATGTATTCCAAAAGTTGGTAAGGGTTTTACAAACAATAATGATTTAATGACTTCATATACTAACATGACAAAAAATGGATGTGATCCGGTCAACAACACGTTCACATCCCATATAGTCCAAAATTTGATATCACAATTAAGGAAACTTCGGGTTTTGTGGTATACCTATTTGTTTTTTGGAATTTAGAATTTCAGCCAAATTTTTTTATGCTGATGAGTGAAGTATTGGCCACAGAATATATATCAATAAAACCTGTGCAATTTCATTAAAAAAAGTTTTAGAGCGAAATCTGAACATAGTCAAAAGATCTGTGTTTGAAAAGTTGGCGGGTAATGTGGTATGTATTGTAGGGCAATGTGGTATAGTCTAAAATATGCTGATCAGTGAAATATTTGCTACAAAAGTTTCACCATAGAATGTGTTCAATTGTAAAAGAGGAAATTATAGAGCATAATTTAACATATAATATATAACATATTATGTTAGATATATGTCAAAAGCCCTGCATTTGAAAAGTAAGTGGGTAATGTGGTATATATAAGTAGGATAATGTGGTATAATTACACCAGTATATGGAGACCGATCCCTGCTCGGTCAACAATCTGATCTTATTATTTTAGTCGATGTTTTTATTCATAGCTACTTTTTTTATGAAACTTATACCTTTTCACCTCTAATGATCAGGCTTTCAAAATGATAAATAAACCGATGGGAATAATAAGAAGAAAAAACTCGGAAAATATCGAATGGTATAGAAAAATTTCAACAACTCAAATTTTTTTTTTGGTGAAATAGAATGCCCTAAAATAAATAAATGGGATATGCCACAAACCCAAAATATTTCGTCATTTGTATGGGGGCTGAAATTTCTTATCTTCAAAGGATCATAACTCGGAAAATAAGAGTCCTATTTTAAAAATCCGAAACGATATTTTGATAAGGAAGATTGTGGCTATTCGATGCTATTAATAAAAAATAATTTTACCTTTTCTTGTAGTTATGCTGTAAGACTGAACACAGCGTTTTCTTCAAATTCAAGCAAGAATATTTCAAAATCTTGCAGGTGTAATGAAAGTTCTGCAATGGAGACGGATTCAGTGTCAAAAAGTACATAAGGATGCATATAAAAAAGTTCATTCCATTTTTTTTTTGCGCCTGAGTTATTAACCAAAATTTTTATTTTGATAAAAAGTGGGCGTGGCAATTATTGAACAAATCCTACTTTTCGTTATGCTTTAGATACTCATGATACAGATCTGCATACCAAATTTCATCAAAATATGTTGTACCATTTGTGAGAAATAGCATTTAATTTGGTTTTACTTGTATGGGAGGTTCCACGCACACTGGCGATATTTTGGCCACTTTCAGGTCATAGGTGCCTGATAGCAAGTAGACACCCTACAGTTAAATTCAGAAAGATTGCTTCAGTAGTTTTCTTCTTATAGCGTATTATATTTTTTGTGGGCGGTGCCACGCCCTTCAACAAATTTTTCTGATATAACGTCATATCACATATTAATCCTTGTTTGGAAAGGTAACATCTCCTAAATTATCATTAAAATTGTTGTAGTCGTTTCTGAGTAGTTTTGAATTAAAATTTTCAATGGTTAAAAAGGGGGCGTGGCACTTCTTCGATATCACCCAATTTTCGGTTATTAAAAAACAATGATTAGCAGTACCTACATAACAAATTTCTTTAAAATATCTTGTAACATTTGCGAGATATAGCATTTTACGTATTTTGCTTGTATGGAAGGTTCCACGCGCAACGGTGATATTTCACCCACT
Source organism: Calliopum simillimum (assembly GCA_951812925.1). Lineage (NCBI taxonomy): Eukaryota > Metazoa > Arthropoda > Insecta > Diptera > Lauxaniidae > Calliopum > Calliopum simillimum. The sequence goes on from OX638372.1 coordinate 33,325,544, forward strand.
TTCAGATCAGAGATGCCCTATAGCAATTAGGCTCCTCACAGCTAATTCGAGAATGTTTGCTTTATTAGTTTTCTTTTTATACCGTTTTATATTTTTGTGGGCGGTGCCATGCCCTTCAACGAGTTTTCTCAATATAACGGCGTGTTACATAATAATTCCTGATTGCAGAGGTAAAATCTCCTAAATTTTCATTAAAATTGTTGGAGTCGTTTTTGAGTAATATTGAATAAAAATTTTCAAGGACCGAAAAGTGGGCGTGGCACTTCTTCGATCCCGTCCACTTGGCTGTTACAAGGTACTATTAACCCGTACCTGCTCACTAAATTTCATCCAAACAACTTGAATGGTTTGCGAGTTATGACTAAATCAATTTTAAAATTTAGGGCAGCGCCCTAATTGTATGCTAATATCTAACACTATTCCAAGTTTCATTAAAATCTCTGTAGCCGTTTTGGAGAAAAATATTTGGCACAGAAATAAGTACAAAGAAACAAAGGAACAAAGATACAAGCAAACATACAATTTTAGCTCGTATAAGAAGAGAAGACACATGACGTTTTAACATTTTGACACCAGAGCGCCACCACAGTGTTCTGTAAGGGTTCGTTAGTGTTGCCCCTTAAAAGATTAAAATTTGAAAAAAATGTAGTTACGAGTTTAAGGCTGAAAAGTGACGATTTAATATCTGAGATAAAATTAGTAGCATCTAGCTTTTAGTTGATAACGATCGGATCAAGGACACCTTCTATGTAGTCTGAAAATGTCCGCCATTTTATTTTCGAAAAATGTTATCCAAAATTTGGAATCAGCAATCTCAAAACCCCCCCCGCCCCCCCAACCACAATTTTGTCGTGATATAATTATTCTTAAAAAAATTGTCTGCCATTTTAAATCCACCATTTTGTTTTCAAAAAAGTTGATCCTGAGTTCAGAATTAGCGACCCCCAAAAGCCCCTTGGCCACAATTTTGTTCTGATAGAATTTTTTTTTTTTTTTTTTGGAAAAATGTGCTCTATTTTGTTTTCAAAAAATTGATCTCGAATCAGGAAACCGCGACGTCAAAAATCCTCCTGGCCACAATTTTGTTGTGATATAATAATTTTTTGACCGCCATTTTTTTCTTATTGAAGATAACTTATGACCGAATAGCTGTGGGCTTTATTCTAGGCCGTATAGCATTAGGGGACGTGCCAGACTAAAAGTCTTTTGGAAAAGTCTTTGTAGAAGAAAGAACGAGACCTGAAAGAGTCATGGAAAGAAATCAAATCAAATAATCACAAGCATATGATTGAGATTTTTATTTTGATCAAAAGCACTTTCACGAAGTAACAAGTGAATAAGTAGTAACGTGGGCTTTTGAGGCAAATTCAGATTGACATAACACTAACAAGTATTACATGAAAAGATTAAATTGCATTAAGGGGAATTTTCAAAATTTTACAAAACTTTTCTATTTCTTCATAACAAAAACAAGTAGCTTCTACTACTCGTGCTAAAAAAAAGAAAGAAAAATGCCATCGTAGAGTGTGCACGACAACACATTCCAACATTGCTTCCTTGTGACATCCTGCGTTTGAATTGAGCAGCCGTTGTAAATTTCTATCGAAGGTCGTTTGAATTTTAAACAAACACCAACAAAAACTCATAGGTACCCAAGGGGAAGAGAAGTGCTTCAAAAACCCTTCTGAAGTGCATTTTTTTCACCAATAAGCGCTTCCGCTCCGTAAGAACAATACTTTATTTTTAACATTGCATGTCATAGGATGTAAGCGAGCAAAAGCTTACCGCAGCCTTACCAAAAAAGAGTTTTTAAAGCGCTTATTTGTAATGCTGCGGTAAGCGTTTTTTCAAAAAAATTAAAAAAAAGAAAAAAAAAGAAAAAAACTGGCCGCGCCAGGATTTGAATCCACGACCCTCCGCGTGCTAGATATTTTTTTCTTGCATTTACCAACCCTTTAGACCGCTCCACCAACGCCCGATGATACGAAGAGGTATTAACTTTGTATATTAAGCAAATGTTGTCCTGCAGCGTTACATAGAATCATTGTGCAATCAGTTTCAATTCAAGTAAGCAAAAGTAAATAAAAATGAGAAATTAAAATAGAAAAGTGAAATAAAAAAGGTTGAATAAAAAATATTTCAATAAAAAAAAAAAAAAAAATAAAGCAAAAACAAATAAAAAAACGGGAAAAAAAAATCACCCGGGCTGGGTTCGAACCCACGTTGTTCTTACTGCAGCCTTATATGGAATCATTGTAATATCAATTTCAATTCGGTTAAACAAAAGTAAATTAATAAGAGAAAGGAAAATAGAAAAGTGAAATAAAAGATGTTGAGTAAAAAATATTTAATTAAAAAAAAAAAAGCAAAAAAAAAGTAAAAAAAAGTAAAAAAAAAAAATCTCCCGGGCTGGGTTCGAACTCACGTTGTTCTTACTGCAGCCTTATAAAAAATCATTGTGATAGTGCTTCTAAATTTCTATGGGGACAAGCACTTTTGAAGTGCTTGGATCAGAAGCGCTAGAAATTTTTCCTCTTGGGTATAAACACACACACACACACAAATACGAACAACTCATCTTTGGTTGACACCCCACTCACTGCTGAATGCACGAGGGAAATTTGGTTTTTCCTCTCGTTGATGTCATTTCCTTTTACAAGCGATTTTTTTTTTCACCTTGTTTTATCTATTTTTTTCATGTTTTCATTTTCTATTTTTGTTGTTTTTTTTTTTTTTTCAATATTTTTGTTGCTTTTGTTACATTTGACATTTGTTGTCGTTTTTGTGTTGGCAACCATTGTGCGTTTTGTGTCGTTTGTCGGTATGGTTTTTCACTTATTTTTTTAGTGTGTGTGTCTGTGTGCAAAATTACACTTGAAATAATACTTCCGAAATAACATAGCTTTTTCTTTGTTCTCACTATTCAGGTTAATCAGGCTGAAATCAAGAAAAAATCAAAAGCTACTAAATTTCTGGGATTTTGATCATATCTACAGGCATATCTTCCTAAAATAATCGTGAGAGGCTGTAAAAAAATACTGCATACTCAGAAAATCTCCATCAGTCGCGTTCTCAATCCCGATTTCGATGAAAATCGAAATGGAATCAATTTTAAGATGTATTTCGAAAAAACAAAATGGAATCGGAATTTTATTGCAATAAGTAAAATTGGCCACTGATTTCAATCCGATTTACTGAAACGTACTGTGATGTTCAATATCATTCCAATTCCGATTGAAATTGGAGTTGGGAACATGCCTGTTTATTTTAGGCTGATGTAGTAAATTTCAGCGAAAGTTTATCGAGTTGGAACTCCCACGGTTGCAGGAAACACAAGAGCCCGAATCAGTAGAAATAATAGCACAGGGCAACAAAAATATACCTATCTTATTTCTGCGGCCTTACTTTTGTGAGCAAATTCAGATTTCCCAAGGTCATGCGATACCTAGAATATAATTTATTTGTCAGGATTGACTCTAGTTCTCCAGATATCCTTGCTTAAAAGTGCAAAAAGCTGTTTTGAGGCATATTTGGAAGAGTAAAATAGTCACAGCAAACGGTGTAATTAATTTTTGTTAACGGCATCAAAAAATCAGACCCTTCCTCATTAAACTTTACCTTCCACTTTTTCCATTTAGATCCTTACTTTTCGAATTTACACCTATTCAACTCCATACAAACAAAACAGCTATTTTTGGTATTTCGAGGAAGGATTTCTGGAGAACTAGAGTCAATTCAGACAAACAAATAATACCATAAGTATCTGGATTAACTCAAAAAACTAAAGCCGCAAAAAAGAAAAAATTAGTCCTTTGTAAGGAGTTGAAATACAATTGCTTCAATGGTTGATAGCTCGGATAGTAAGGATCTCATCGAAAAAGTTTGAAGGTAAGGTTTCATAAGGGAGGTTGCGCCTATTTGATTTCATTAACAAACATTAATTACACTGTCTACTGTAGGTGTTATACTGCGTCAAATATGCCTCAAAACAGCTATTTTTGCTATTTTAAACAAGGTTATCTGGAGAACTAGAGTCAATTCGGCAAATTTGGTTTTATTTTCGCATTCTGTAGGTCTTAATTACACTAAATCGAATGCGAAACCCTATGCCGCAGACTCAGTGTTGCCCTGTGTAGTCTATTCAATATGTTATTTTAAAAGGTAGTAAGACGTTTACGGGTTGTTTTTACGGAGTTCGGTAAATAACACCGTTCGACACAAAAAAAAAAACACATGAGAAAATCCAAAACATTCTTAAAGTAGACGTTAAAAAAAATACCCGTGTCTCGTGGTTTTTCCCCAGCACGTTACATTTTTTTTTAATCGCATTCTTGTGACAAATTGATGAATTTAACTATATGATCATTACATTTGAGGTGTCTCATGCATTGAGCAAACTTATGAAGGATATTACGGGGAATATTTTTGTAGAAAATTTTAACCCTGCACAACCTCCATATGTGGGTCATTTTTGCCCTTTTCTTAAAAAGGTACAAAAATGACACCTAAAACAGGGGAATATTGAATATTTGCACTGAAAAGCAAAATTTTATCCCGAAAGCAAAAAAATCGTTAAAATCAGTAAGCACTATACAATAAATATTTTCCAAATTTCACCCCACTGTAAAACTCTAAAACTACATTTCGGACAAAACTCGTTCTCACAAGATCATAACGAAATCACACAAGGATCATTTTCTTAGAATATATTAACCTATTATATCCTGTTTTTATGGGTCTTTTTGACCCCTTTTTCTAAAACTGAGCCACAATGGGTTAAAAAATTTTGCAAAAATATCCTACAAAAAATTTCACTTAGAGTTACCAAAGACGAAAAATTGTCAGGGATGTGAATAATATGCAATGTAAAAAGTCCTAATTGATTTCAACGATTTTTTTGGTTTCGGGCTCAAATTTCGACCTTTACGTGTTTAGAAAGTAGTAGTGAAATTTTGTAGCAAATATTTCTGTGGTACTGACTCAATATTTCCCTGTTTTAGGTGTCATTTTTGTACCTTTTTAAGAAAAGGGCAAAAATTACCCACATGTGGGGGTCAAACAGATTTCTACAAAAATATTCCCCGCAAGTTTGCTGAACCCATGATACACCTCAGATGTATGGATCATATAGCTAAATTCATCGATTTAACACAAGAATGCGGTATTTTTGGTTTTTTCATATACAGTGGATAAAAAAACTAAAAAAATCGATTAAAAAAAAATTGACGTGCTGGAGAAAAACTACGAGAAACTGTATTTTTTTAAAGTTTACTTTAAGAATTTTTTGGATTTTCTAATGTGTTTTAAAAAAAGTTCGAAATTGTTCCACAGTGTAATCATTTAAAAGAAAAAATCGCGGAGTGCCATAATATGAAAAAAGTAAGTAAGATAAAAAGTGACCGAAATATGGCCAGTCGAATATGGAAATTTTGTAATGTGGTCGGAAAAACGGTTTGTACTCAAAATCAAGGAATCTTACGAAAAAAGTGTCAGGGACAAAAATACTTAGAATCATTCAAGAAATACCTGAAAATTTTTTCAGAATTTTTTGGAACTTTTTTAAAATTAATTTTTAATAGAACTTTTAGTTATTGCAAAAAATCGATTAGATTAGATTAGATCTATCAATGCATTTTCTAACACATATTTATGACAAATTAAGGAACAGATTAAAAACACGGCTATAGTGACATATGTTTCGTCTTTCGCCACAAAGACTCATCAGACTATGTATTTTTGTTATAATTATAATTATATTTATTTTACTAAATTAATTATAATTGAAAAAATGCAAGTTGAACTTTTTTAATTACATTTTTTTTTTTTGACCAATTTTTGAAAAATTATAAAATGTCGTCAAAAATTATGAAAAAAATTATATGTATTTTTTGGATAAGTCTAAGCTTTATTTGCCATATACACTTTTTTCGTAAGACTCCTTGGTTTTGAATAACAATCTTTTTTCGGACAGCATAAACGAAATTTCTATGTTCGAGTGGTCATATCGCGGTCAAATTTTAACCTAAGAAGTTTTTTAATAAATCACTCTTTTTTTTGAATTTTGCTAAGTTTTTACCTATCTCTGACTCTAAAAAAGTTGTAGCCAAAAGAGTAAAAAAACACAAGAAATTTTTAAATTTTTGCTAATTTTTTTTTTTTTGGTTTCAACATTTTTAGCATAAGGTATTTTTTTTTTTAATTTTTTAAAATAAGCTATTTCGTTGGCATATTTAATTCTCTACAAAAAGTTTTGTGAAGAAAATATCGATATTTTGCTTTGTTCGCTAGATATGTATTTTGGAAAAACTGTAAAGGGTGTATTTTGTCCCCCTTTACCGATTTCCTCCCTCTAATTTAATAGCACTCGGTGGTTTTTATACCCTACACCCAGGGTATATTCACTTTGTCTTTCCGTTTGTAACGTAGAGAAGGATGCGTGGCAGACATGCAAAAGTATATATATAGACGAATTCGGACGAGAGGGCGTGGCACCTCCTATACAAGGAAAAGATTCAAAATGCTATACTGAAAGCGTTACTTGAGATAATCCAACCAAATTTCATTAAAATACTAAAAACAGTAAAACCAGACTCTGAGCAAAAACTAGGCGAATTAGGACTGGAGGGCGTGGCACCTCCCATATAAACATAACATTGAAAATGTTATACTGAAGACTTTTTTAAAGATGATCTAAGTAAATTTCACTCAAATACTTAAAACATTAATTGTAAGCACTACGCGAAAACAAGGCGAACTCAGACAAGAAGGCGTGGCATCTCCCATCTAAGTAAAAGTTTCAAAAAGTTGTTTTTTGAGATAACCCAACCGAATTTCACCCAAACACTAAAAGCACTATTTGAAAGCTCTGATCAAAAACTAAACGAATTAAGGATAGAGGGCGTGGCACCTCCCATATAACCAAAAAAGATTCAAAACGTTATGATGAAGGCGGTCTTAGAGATAACCCAACCAAATTTTACTCAAACACTAAGAACATTAATTGAAAACTTTGAGCAAAAACAAGGCAAACTTGGACAAGAAGGCGTGGCACCTCCCATACAAGCAAAAGTTTCAAGAAGCTGTAGCATTTTTTTAGATAATGAAACCAAATTTTGTGCAGATACTTGCCAGGCCAAAGGTAATACCCTTACTAGTTTCTTCTTAATTGACATATTTACCGATTTCTGTAATAAAAACTCGTAGTCTCACTTCTTTTCTGGCATCTTTTTACGACCTAATCAATAGACTATAAATGAATCGCATGGATGTAGAAGAACACCATGCACTATGAAGGAGTCTTGTGAAGAGCCTTTGTTCCGAGAGAAAATCAAGAAAACAAAGTGAACTTAACTGTTTCAAGACCTTCGTATAAACTTCAGTTTTGCGTACGAATTTACGTAAATCGATTTGTTCCATTGAAAGTTTATTTTTTTAAGTGTAGTTACCTGAAGGAAACTAATATTATTTTGTTTTTGTGTCATTTGATATACAGCCGTCCGAATTCAATTGAAAACGTTGACATTCATCTACACAATGACACATTATCTGACAGGTCATAAGCATATTGAAATTTCTGCCCAAGGATATTCAGGTACATATTGTTAAACATACAAAGACAAGTTTATAACCCATACTTATTTTTTTTTTACTTTAAGTTCAATTACATAAAACAGAGTATTCGTTGAAGATGGAGCAACTTTGCTGAGACTTTAGTTCCTTAGTAGATGAGAGTAATTAGTTCAGATTATCTGAGTTTTTTCTAAAAATTTAAAAAAAAATTTAAATAATGCGACTATTTTTGCTTTAAACAAAGTACTAACGCCCGCAAACCATTTTCTACTGAGGGTAGCGATACAATTTTGCATAATACATTCCCTCTGCATTGTCAATGTATGGCTTTTCAAATTGACATGTTTTACTATTAAATATTATCATCAATATGTTATAAATTCCTGAGAGGAATAAACAGGATGACAAAGGACGAAACCAAAATACGTTACATAATAATAATAAAAATATGACAATGATTTTCAATTTGCAATTCTAAACAGCAAAAGAGCAAGCAGGATCTTGACAGTGTGTACCTTGCTACAGCGTTTATCCAAGCTCACTTTACGCATATCCTTTGGCAATTCATATATTTTGTTTTTTTTTTTTTTCTTTTGGGTTTTTGAGTCAACAAAAAAAAGATTGCTTTTGCTTGGTTTCAACATTAATGCCACAGTAGGGAGTTTGAGAAATGGGTTGAAATGACTAAGAGCACATCAAATTGCGCTTGATTGAATCTTTAAAATGTTGCCGCCATACACAGACAATCAATCCTTTTTCGCATTCTGGCAATTTTCGTTAATGTTGTGTCGGCGCTTTGCTTATTCCCATTTGCATTAAACTTGAGGGTTACCAGATGCAAAGGAATAGTTAGGCTTTCAATGGAAAAGAAAAAAAAAATTTAAAGAAATAAATTTGGATGGAACTATTTCTGGCCTGGCTAAAACTTAAACACCCTACAGCGTAGCAGCTTAAAAACTTTGCTTGCATGTCCGAATACACCTAGTTCTTACTTTGAGCTTACTTCGACTATTTAAAGGTCCGTGCGATATTTGATTGCGTTATCTCAAATAACGCTTGCACTAGAACATTTTGAAAAATGTTGCTTGCATGGGAGGTGCCACGCCCTTTTGTTCGAGTTGGCCAAGTATTCGTTCAGAATTTGCCCTTACTATTTATAGCATTAGTAAGTATTTTCGATGCATTCCCACAAATAATGCTTTAAATAATGCATTTCAAATTATTTTTTTGTTCGTTAACCGATCTCGTTCATTTACAATCTCTCGAATTATCTTTGCCGACGAAGGTAGTTTTTAAAATTTCATTGCAATATCTCGCTTCAAAAAATTTGAAAATGATTTCAACAAACAAGCAGACAGACGGACACACTATAGTTATAATGTCTCAGTAGGTGACGTTAATCAAGAGTACATATATAAATTTTTCAATACCTGCCACGCCTCCTTCTCTATGTTAGGAATGGAAAGAAAAAGTGAATATACTCTGGGTGTGAGGTTTAAAACAAATTGGGACTAACTTAATTAACCGTAAGTCAAGGAAAACATCAGTAATCGTCAAACTTCTTAAAGTTAACAAATTATTCGTTGACTCCCGAGTTCGTTGAATTGATCCTGTGCTTAAAGTGAAGGTGTGAACATTAGTGATCATCGGTTTTTTCCCCCAAAATGTTCGTTTATTTCAAACAGTTAACTCATTTAATGTTTAGAGATACAATTTCCTTTGTAATTTTCGATAAAAAAAACCATGTTTGCTAAGTTGCACTGATTTTCATTCATAATTAAGAGTTAAACAACATTATGTTTACGATATTGTTCTGGGGTCGAATCGCCGCATCAGTGAACGTACAACTCACGACGTAAAATCATGTGTTTCGCATGTAATTTGCATTACTATTCAAGCCCTGCTTTTTTCTATCGGCTAAATCATTCAAGTGCTAGCCAACATCTTCTGAATTGTCTATCAAATGGACACTTAGAATTTTTTTCGCTAAGTTACGACCATTTCTAGTTGACATCGTGAAATTCAAACACACTAGGGGTTTTCACACGCAACGTTGTTATGTGTCATTCGTTGTTCGTTAAATTTGTCACAGCTTGCCAACTGTGAAGACACTTTTTTTTATGTCAGTGGTTAATCGTTAAAATATTTTCAACACAGCTGATATTGCAAGTAAGATTATAAAAATTATACACAAAAAGAATAAAATGACTAAAAAAAGTTTGGAATCTAAAAAAATTAAACATTTGATTGGAAAAACGATTGAACAAATTTCTGATTAGGGGAACTGATGCTTTTGTGCTATAGTTTTTCAATGTGGTAAGGCCGCATATCTCCGATTTGGAAAAGAACCTGCGAACGTCACTGCATTTATCCTGTCCGAAAACATGAAAAACCAGGGATGTGTTGCTCTCATGGACCAAACAAAATTTTTCCGATGTCAGTTGAACGAAACGTAAATCGCGTGTGGTCAATATTATTATGAACTTATTTCATACCTTTCAAACTTTATATTTGATTGTATGGTTAAGTATACCACATTACCCTACTTATATTTACCACATTACCAGCTTACTTTACAAGTACTGATCAGTATATATACCACATTGCGCCGCCATACATACCACATTACCTGCCAACTTTTTGAAAACAGCTTTTTTGACTTTTTTCAGATTTTGGTCAATAACTTTTTTTAATAAGATTGCACACATTTTATTGAAATATATTCTGTAGCCAATTTGGCTGAAACTGATCTAACGGTTCTCTTTCAAATTCCACCTAAGCATTAGGTATACCACAATAGCATCAGTTCCCCTACTGTTTCCCCAAGTAACGAGTAATTTGTCTGGGTTGCCGTCACGGTAAAAAGTTATTCGTTAAGTCGGTATTTTGTTAAATTTACAAAACAAGATACGTGTAAAAATTTACCAAATAACGAATAACAGCGTTGCGTGTGAAAACTCCTATTATGTTAGAACAAGTTACTGTAATATAAAGAATTCACCAAATAATCTAACTTCATAAGTACTTCTAATTGAAAAAATACATCTTGAATTCCAATAAGGATTTCATAGTAAGCAAAAGCAAAATATGTATATTCTCTGGTAACACGAGATTATATATACCTGCACACACATACCTGTAACTTGTTGTGAAAGGTTGTCTTTTGCCCTCAATACACACATGCCTGTTTTTTTTTTCCGTATTCTGCTTTTCAAGGATACCACATACCACTTTCGATATTCGTTTCGAACTGAACTTTGCTTGCAAATTAAAGTTGTTGTTGTTGCCTACTATATGTTTCAAAAATATCCCAAAGGGATTTTTTGTCATTGTCATATGTTGATGTTGCATGTATTTGAGTATAACTCTCTCACTCTGTTTAGTTTTACATTGAAATTTCTATCGTTTTCAAAATAATTTTCATATCTATTAAGTTACGTGTAAGGGTATGGTTATGCAAATACTTTGAACGTATACTGAGTATATGAGCGAGGTAGTGTTAGAGTTTTGAAACCCTCCTGGGGAATCAACATTTTTGAAAAGTGAAAACCGCAAATGCTGCACAGTGTGAAATTTTATATAGTTACTTGGAAAAAAAATGCATGGAATGAAATTTTGTAGGCTTGGCTAGTTACAGTCAGTTCAAAATGTTTCGTTATTTCGTTGTTTGCTCTCGAGCGTTGTTAATAACGTTAAAATAACGCCCAAAATTTAAACGTTTTATACAAAATAAGGCCTAAATTTTGGACATTATATTAAAAATTATGATATTTCATTTCAATAATCACGTGTTTTTTTTTTTAATTTTTTTGGGCGTTAATTCGTTTTTTCATTGGGCGTTATTTCCAACCCCAGCTGTTACGCCTTCTTTCCATACAAAGTGATCCTTTTCTTTTATATGTAGAGGTTTTCTGTTAATATGCCTTGCGCTGCTGTGGTAAGATACTGTGAGCAGTTATACTCTAAATAAAACTGTGTGTCAAAAGGGATCCTCACTGTCAGGGGCGGATTTACCTAATAGGCAACATAGGCAGCTGCCTAGGGCGGCAAATTTTTAGGGTCGACCGTTTACACTAGACAAAATGCCACTTTTGAGTGCGAGACTATAAAACTTTTTACCCAAAAGTTTTCAAGTCCAACATATTGTTGAATATTCTTTTTTTTCTTTCCGTATGATGAAATATAGCGTATTTATAAGTATTTTTACGAAAATAAATACTGTGAAGTTTAATTTACCGGAACCTCGCGGTTTTGCAAGAAAACCCAAAAAAATACTTATTAGTAGTTTTAAGTTTTCAACTCGTACACACTGTTGCCGACGTTGCGCATGCGATCCGCACAGAAACGCATACCAGTGCCAGTGCGAGGTAAACAGAGATAGAGCAACAAAACACGTGTGTGTAGAAACCTGCTCGCGTACATATAATATACTGTTTTATTAAATTATTTTAGATCAATTACACAGGCCCACAAAAAAAAAAGTACCATGCGCGAAAGATCAGACCACCTGAACTTTATGTTTTCGGGGTCGCTGAATCCGAATATGGTGCCAGAATAGCGAAGTTGGTTCGGGTTTTTTTCAGAAATCAGTAATTATTCTGAAAAATTTGAGATTTTTTTCAGCATTATTTCTGATTTCTGAAAAAAATCGAGCCAACTCCGCTATTCTGACACCATATTCGGACCCAGCGACCCCGAAAACATAAAGTTCAGGTGGTCTGATCGTTCGCGCAGGGAATTTTTTTTTTTGTAGTCCTGTGCACAGGCCAAAAAAAAAGTACCATGCGCGAAAGATCAAACTACCTGAACTTTATGTTTTCGGGGTCGCTGAATCCGAATATGGTGCCAGATTAGCGAAGTGGGTTCGCGTTTTTTCAGAAACCAGCAAAAATCAGTAATTTTCAGCATTATTGTTGATTTCTGAAAAAACGCGAACCCACTTCGCTATTCTGGCACCATATTCGGATTCAGCGACCCCGAAAACATAAAGTTCAGGTGGTCTGATCTTTCGCGCATGGTACTTTTTTTTTTGTGGGCCTGTGTTATTGGACAAAATCGCTTGAATTCTTTGGCCTTGTTGACTATAGAAGCAGAAGTTTTGCGTCACATAGAGTGCGATGAAATAATAAATGACTTCGCGCTTCGTAAAGCGCGACGTAAGAACATGTGACGCGAGCTACAAAAACATGTGTAAGCAACTGTAAATAAACATTGAAAACATTTGAATTAATTTCTTCTAATTAATCACTTTCACCTTTTTGAAATGTACATATTTTCCAAATGTACAAGATCATGCATTTTCAAGGTCAGTTCATTAATCAATAACAGAAATAAGGCTGCTGTCTGAGGCGGCAAAATCGCAACTGCCTAGGGCGGCAGATGACCTTAATCCGCCCCTGCTCACTGTAACGTATATAAAATTTTACTCAGCAATGTGACAAAATTTAAAATTTTAAATAAATTTAGAATTTTGTAAGCTTTCCGTTTTCGATTTTTCAGATTTGAGCTCCCAAAAATGTGGTCAAAACGATTTTTTTTTTAAAAAAAGCGGTGGATTGTTTTTTCCTTGTTCAATTACCCATAAATCCCAAAACTGAAATCTTTCTACAATGCGTGCAAACAATTTTGATATAAAAAACACATTTTTGGATCACTGTGCGTTGTTCAGCCGTATGGCGATTGGGGATGTCAAATTTCAGGCTGTCAGCCTCAACGCTCATAGGTTATCCATTCCTTTATTATTATACTTACTTCAGACATGGTATAAGTTTTTCTGTTCGAACTTTGGGTAAAATTTGTAAAAGCTCTTTGCCACTTTTCATTTAAATTATTTGATTTTTTTGTCACTTGGGTAACGATTGTTTTGTCTAGAGCTGAGGTAAGCTCAATGGTGTCCAGGTTTTGACTAAAAGACAATCAAGTTCTAGTTAAAAAATTTGTTTTATTGTTTTTCAGCCTGGCTGTGCTTGCCTGCCTTCTGTATTTTTCGTTGTGCTTTTATAGTTGCACAGCCACAGTGAAGTCATTTGACTGTATGCTGTACGAATAACGGTACCTATTTGTTGTTGCCTAGCATGCGTAAATATTGTTGATTTTAGGTTTAGGATCCCCGGTATTTTCTGGACAAAAAAAAAAAAAAAAAGCCGGGTACATTTTGCACTACTCAAAGACCCACTCTTTAGTATTGTAACGATTGTTTTGGGTCAAAGGCTGAGGTAGGCGTCAGCGGAGTCCAGAGTCAGACTAAAAGACAATCTAAAACTTTCAGTTTACAAAATATTTAGTTTTTATTTATCTAATTTTCAATTACAAATTATTTTTATATTTATTTATGAATTTATCGGTTCTTTTAAAAAAGAGTTTACAATCGGTTAATTTTAGTTTAATTTATTCAATTTTCTTAATTTTCGCCGGGATACTAGCACTGTAGCTGGCTGAATTCCTCTTTTCCGGAATGTTAATCATTGATTCTATGGCAAAGTCTTCCAGGTGACTACGGATTCTTTATTGTCTACGAGTACTTTAGATGGATACTATTAAGAGCATCCAGCCCCGTGAATAAATCTCTGGTCACTAGCACTAGCACTCTTGTCTAGACTTTGTGGGAGATATACACGATCTCCCAGGCGAACTACAATACTATGACCACGGGTACTGAAATGATACTATAGTGAGTATCCTGCACCGTGGATAAATCTCTGGTCACTTAAGGTGCCAGGAACCTTTGTGGGAGGTATACACGATCTCCCAGGCGAACTACAATACTATGACCACGGGCACTGAAATGATATTATAATGAGTATCCAGCACCGTGGATAAATCTCTGGTCACTTAAGGTGCCAGGAGCCTTTGTGGGAGATATACACGATCTTCAGGCGAACTAAAATCCTATGATCACGGGTACTGAAATGATACTATAATGAGTATTCAGCACCGTGGATAAATCTCTGGTCACTTAAGGTGCCTGGAGCCTTTGTGGGAGATATACACTATCTATCAGGCGAACAACAATCCTATGACCACGGGTACTGAAATGATACTATAACGAGTATCCAGCACCGTGGATAAATCTCTGGTCACTTAAGGTGCCAGGAGCCTTTTTGGGAGATATACACGATCTCCCAGGCGAACTACAATACTATGACCACGGGTACTGAAATGATACTATAATGAGTATCCAGCACCGTGGATAAATCTCTGGTCACTTAAGGTGCCTGGAGCCTTTGTGGGAGATATACACTATCTACCAGGCGAACTACAATCCTATGACCACGGGTACTGAAATGATACTATAATGAGTATCCAGCACCGTGGATAAATCCCTGGTCACTTAAGGTGCCAGGAGATACCTAGGAATACGAGACCTTTGCACAATTAAACAATTCTTCGATTGCTACTTCTATCAAGTGCTTGGCAATTGATGTGTTCGCATCGGTTGTCTGTCTGTGACTGACTGCCTTCTGTGTTTTACGTCGTGCTTTTATAGTCGTGAGCCGCAGCCAGTTTATTGTGTTTTTCACTGTGTGTGTGTATATGTGTGACGACAATGCATTTGTTGTTGCCTATATGCACGTGAGTAAGTTATTGAGGGAAGATTTATTTGAAGTACTGTTGTTTTTTGTTATTGTTTTTGGTGTTTTTCTTTGTTTGTGTAATATTTATATTGAATATTTATGATATACGTATGTTATTATTTTATATTGTGACGTCATTTGGGACGTTACAACATGTATGGTCGGATAGTATATATGAAAATAAGCTTTATTTGTACTTACCACCTTGCCGTGAGGCACTAGTAATAAATAAAAGACTGTTTTGTTTTTTTAATAATTAAATCATTTTATTGAACATAATTACTGTTGTTGTTGTTGTTGTTCACCAGTATTTTTTTAATTAATTCTTTAACTTAATATTTACCATATCAATAATAATAATAGTAATATTAATTAATGGAATATTAATAATATTTATGGGTTTCATCATATTTTATCATTTTTTTTATTTATTTTTGTTAATTTTTAATTAGCAATAATTGTTTTTGCATTTTCCGATAATTCCTTTATTTTTTTTTTTTTTGTGATTTTTCTTTTATTTTATAGCTTCATCAATAATAATTAAACGTTTTTGCTTAAGCTGTTGCCTTAGCTTAAATATGAATTGTTGCTTTTTTTTTGTTTTTTGTATTTTTGCATTAAGTTAAATTATTTGTTTATTTTATCATTAAATATAATTTTGCAAATTTTATTTTTTTTACTTTATTTTATGCAAATATTTAACATTATTGACAAAATATATTTTGTTTATTTTCTTAAATTTTTCATATTTTTTAACTACTTTAATATAATATTTATATTTTTTTTTTATATTTATTTTATATTTTAGCACAGAAGCTTTATATCTAAACTGTGTGTACACCCAGTGTCTGTGTGTGTGTGTGTGTGTTGAGTAGGATGTTGGCTATGGTGTGTGTGGAGTGTGTAAGGACATCGGTCTGCTTGTGGTTTGGTATAAATATTTATTTATGTAAGTAACTGTAGGTATGAAAGTGAGTAGCATGCTGCTTTTGTTTCTTATTTTGCTGTATAAACTGTATGCAAATTCTTTTTTTTTTTTTTGTATTAAGTGCAATATTTTTAATTATTTTATATAGTGTATGGTATTTTCTTTTAAAATTAAGCAATTTTATTTTTTAAATTTTTAGTTAAAATACTTTAATGCTTATTCAAAAAAAAAAAAAAAAAAAAAAATTAAAAAAAATCTATATATGTATATAAATATTTCTTGCAGTGTGGACAGTTATTTTTTTAAAGTTGCAAATTGGCGCTAAGCAAACAAAAAAAAAAAAAACTTAAGTATTTATTTTAATTTTTTGTTAAAAACTACTGCTTAAAATTGGCTCGTTTTTTTGTTTAAGTTATAATTATATATTTCTTTTTTTAAGTTTTAAAATTCTTTTGCTTAATTTTGGCGCTTCGCATTTTAAAAATTGCTTCAAAGTTTATTTACATTGCATTAATTAAATAAATAAATCGTGTTAAGTTTTTCAAATATTTCTGTGTATAAATATATGCATATACATAAACAAAATAAAGTGCAAACAACATAAATAATTTAAATTTTTTGTTTTATTTTTTATTTCAACATTTTTTTTTCTTTAACTTTTACACAAAACCCGACACCACGCTATTATTCTTTTTAATTTGAATACATTTTTTTCTTTAAATTAAATTATTTACACTCTCTTTGTGTTACTGTTGTCTTATTTATTTTTTTTTCTTTTTCTTGCATATAAAGTTTCGCAAAATTTGTATATAATCTAATGACTTAAGCTTAAATTAGTTCATAATTAAATATATAAATATTTTGTATTTTTTTTTTTTTGCATAATTTCATAAAAACAATCGCAAAATTTAATTTATTTTTTTTTTTTTTTTGGACAGAATAGTTGAATATAAATATGTTTGTCAATTTTTGCTTTTCCTTTTTTGCATAAATGCATTTTTAAAATACATACACAAAATACACGCACGTTGAATATTAAATTTTTAACGCATACACAATCAGAAATGAATTACCATTTAATTATTTATGGAAAAACTGTTAAATTTTAAGCAATAAAGAAATGCTTAGTGCGTATGAAAGGCAAAATTAAAAAACAAAAAGAAAAGTTAAAAAAAAAGTTATTAAAAATATATTAATTTATTTTTTTTTTTAGGAAAACTTTTTTTTTTCAGTAAAATCAACAAAAATTTAAAAAAAAGCTTTGTTTTACAAATAATTTTTCCAGTTTTTCTAAATAATTTTCGTTGGGTAGGTACAGTTGGGAAAATGTTTCTTTTTTAACAAAACAATTGACGTAAAAAAAGCACATATGCTCATGTATTAGCATTTCCATGGTGTCGAACGTGACCATCGAACACATTTAAAGTAAGTAAAAGAAAAGTCAAAGTAAAACGCATTTTTATTAGCTCTATAATTTTTGCTTAGGTTGATTTTGGGCAATTTTCCGTTTTTAAGACAATTACAAAAAACCAAGGAGTTCGCACGGGACAAAAACAGAAGCGTTTTTCGCAGCCAATAATTCAACTTCAGGAAAAACCTGAGACAATATATCATTCTGAATTATTCAAGAATATTGTGCATTGATATCCCTTAAAAATGGTTTGATTTTACCCAAATATGATTTATACTTTTTTTTTTTAATTTAATTTGAATCACGGTCATATGCGACATTTTTTTTCCAATATACAAATTTTAAAATTTAAAATCGTACAGAAAATAAGAATTTCCCTGTGAACGATGCTTCACCTTATCTTGTGAAGTTGACGTGGCATCGCCTATTTTCCCAGTGAACATTATTTGTCCCGTCGCTGTGTAGGCATTTACCAAACCCCATTCATGTACATTAAATATTTTCAGAGGTATAATGAAGTGATTTTTGTGGGGATGTGGAACCGCCATTTATTCCAGCCCAGTGTGCCAGACGGTTCATATCTTCGCTGTTTTGCCCGTTTCGGATCCGTTACTGATCCGTTTGCGGGAGAAATTCCAAAAAAAAAAACGATTCGCTTTTTTTTTGGGAATCTCTCCCGCCAACGGATCAGTAACGGATCCGTAACGGATAAAAAAGCGAAGATTTGAACCGTCTGGCACACTGGGAGTGCACATTATTTGCCTTGGTGCTTTTTACATATGTACGAAATCTCAACCCTCTACGTTTAATAGTTTCACAGACATGATGATTGAATTTATTTGGCTCACGGGATATTTTTCTATAGAAATACACATATCTCACTTAAAAAAAAAAAAATTTGAAAAAAATACGTCGATTTTGGCTCCAAAAACATATGATAAAATATGGTGTAGTTAACTCTCGGATTGATGTCAAAATTATCGAAAAAAAGTATGAATCTAGGCGAAAAAGATAAAAAAGCATAGCGATTTTTGGTCAAAACACTTTTGTATGTGCTCTTGGTTGAATTATGAATTAACTTTTAAGATTAGGCGAAGCTACAGAATATAAGATGGGGTCAATACAGTGCACAATTTTAGAGGCAGGCACGCCACAAGATTGAGTTTATTGACGCTGAATATTTTTGTAAAATTTCTTAAGATTCTGAAGTCGAATAGTCCATTATTCGTTTCCGTTGTGAATGCGCAGCGCTGGCAAACCGAGTTTATAAGGTGTTCGAAAGTTTACGTCTTTTCTTTAATTGAAGATATCGCTCAACAGAGTCCCAAATTTTTGAAGTTTTTAAAATGAACTAATAACCGGATATATAATGAGATTAACTGCGGCCAAAGTTAATATGGCACCTGTCAACTCCCGTGGTAACCTATCCTATAGAGCTTTGGCCATTATTTTTAAAAATATATCTATGCTATGCTTTTGGTGCTTCCAAACGAGAAATGCCTTATACAAACTCGTTTATATGTACCAGATGCTCATTAAACCGGGTCGAAATTTAGACTCATCCCGAAATCGACTCAAAAGTTAGACGGATTCTTAAAAACGATATATGCATAACTTTTATTTTCATTAGAAAATGAGTACCCAAGAGTACTTTAGAAATAAAGATTATGTTCTTACAAAAATTTTGGTGTTTAAATTTCTTATTTTTTTTTTGTTGGGGTATAGATAATATTCGGTTCCAATAAAAGATTTTTTTATGTTTTTCAATAACGAGGTTGGGTAGACGATTTTTTACTCAGAAGCAAGGCATCTAACGAAAAAAGTGTATGCGGCAAAAAATGCTTAGAATTATCCAAAAAATAAACAAATTTTTTGAAAAAAAATAAAAAAAAAGTTCTGAAAAAATGCACTTTTTTAGTTTGATGTTTTGATTTTGAGTAAAAAATCGTTTTTTGACCTCGTAAATGAAAAACGGAATATTTAAGCTCCAAAATTTTTGTAAGGACACCGTCTTTATATCTAAAGCACCTTTGGGTTTCCATTTTGTAATGAAAAAAAAGTTATGACCAAAACACATGTTTTTTTTTAGCAAAAATGGGCCTTCAGTAGAATCAAAATGCTTCATTAGTTTTTCTCGGAATGAAAAAAAAAAAAAAAAAAAAAAAAAATTATGCAGATATTGTCCATCTATGTAGCTTCTGAGTCGGTTTGTGTATGATTTTATTTTGCTTCATACGAAATTGACCCGGTCTTATGTTCATAAGTATAACATATCAGGGTTGTTTCCATCAATAATCCTAACAATTATACTTTCATGGTATACATATTTTGAATAATCGATATTTCTTTGGGCTGCCTTTGCAGGGTTCTAACTGAAATTTTTTTTTTCAAAATTGACTTCCACAAGATGTCCCAAAAGAAAATTTTTATTTAGTATGCCAACTAAAAACAAGTAAGCCAAGTATGGATATTGTGTTTATTATTTGTTAAAATATAAAAATAATATCGTCCAAGTGCAAGCCCTCGGCACTCATGTATTCAAACATTAAAATTTCTTATGATGGTTCGACAAGTAGACTGTCTCTTTGATGGCTTTCATTTCGTCGTGGAAATTTCCTTTGAATTTTTCGCCACTTAAATGAGTCGCCAAACATATTCTTTCATTCGAAAATGGATGAAGATGCTTGAAGCGACCTGCACAACATAGGTAAAACCAAAAACGGGGTGACTAGGCAGAAAACGTGTCAGTCGCCGTTTTTGTAAAACTCTCGCACACACAACGTGCGGCCCGCTCTCGGAAAATGCTTTAAAGGGACTAAATTCCCAAGAGCAAGGCTACCGATTTTCATACACCCTGCACCCCTCGCATTCGTTGCGTTCACGCAGGAAGCCAGACACTTATAAACTTTCTTTTAGGACAAATAGACTACGTTATCTCTATTGCCGCTACAAGAATATTTGTAACTCGTACGGTTTCTGAGATAAGAAATGATACTGGGGAGTTATCGACACATATGCAACGTAAAGTTAAAATGACAAAGCACAGTCAGATAGAACTTTGTGTTCTTAGAAATAATTTTGTAGGAACTTTGATTACTTATGAACTGCGAAATATATTTAATCTAGACGTGAAAAATTCAAAGTTAGTTTTTTCGAAAATGTTGTGTGTGCAGATATAACGCTATTGTCCCAAGGTCGCGAAATGCCAACAAAAACTTTATTATTGCAAGCACAAAATATGCCTTTTTAGCCTCAAAAGTGGGTCAAATTGACTATAGTGCAATACAGGAATACTCACTTATTGGTGGGTTAAGTTAAGAGAAGGGAGATGGCCTTGAGGAACCCTTTGACGATAATACATTAAAATTATACATATTACCTAAGACTGTACCTTTTCGAAAAAAAAGAAAAAATAATACAATAAATAAAAATGAAATAAAAACTTCGAGATAACTGAAAAATTAATATATTTTACAAAAAGCGGCGGCATTTTATAATATAAATTTTATCTTTTTTTTTTGTAAATTTTTTATACATGTGTACCATCATTTGTTAGTTTATTTATTAAACGATTAGCTTAGTATAAATGTTAAGTTTTCTTTTTTTTTTTTGCTTAATTCATGTATTTACTTTATGCAATGATTGTTGCTGAGCTTATGTAACAAATTTAATATTTTAAAGAAGTTTTTCATTGTAAAATTTTGTTATGAAACCAAGATAAATCAAGTAAATTAATGTTCTAATAACAACACATATGGATGGAAGTAGTTAACTATAATGCAGAGTCTTAAAGACACTTGCAAAAAAGGAGTTGTACATAGTGAAAATGTAATTATTAATAAAGAAACAGAAACAAAAAAAGAAAAGAGTTCGAATTTGGACGTAAAGGGAATCGCACAAATACATTTAGATTTTAAAAAAACAAAAAATGATATTTTCTTGTTAAAGGACGCAAATTTTTAATGTTTTTTATTTTTAGTTAAATCACAAATTTATAGAAATTATGCTTTTTTGGCTAAGCGCATTCTTTAATTAAAAAAAAAAAAAAAAAAATTAATTGAAATCTTATTTTCATTTCATTTTTTATCTTTAAGAAAAAGCTTTACTTCTTTCTAAGTTGCCTTGTTTTTTTCTAAGTGAAAAACTACGTTTTATCTGCGCCTACTTTGTATTTAGTATTTGTAATAAAAATGTTAATTCTTTTAAAATGTTGTTGTTATTCAGCAATTATTTGAAATTTTGTATTGAGTTTTAATAAACTTTATTTTTATTTTAAATATTCTTATATTCTTTCGTCTATTTGGAAACAGAAAAACGATTTACTACTAATTTTAAGTACTTTTTTGGCCGCTTAGTTTCATTTTATTACTACGTGTTATGTGTAACTTTGCTACAACTAATTCCTTTACTTCGTTTAATTTTTAATGTAGAATTGTTTAGTTATATTATTTAAAAAAAAAAAAAGTTTTAAAGTTTAAGACTTCTGCGCTAAACGCAAAATTTTCCTATGTCGGAAAATAAAAGTTATTACTCTTGTGAAAAATCAAATAAAACTGATCTTTTCAATGGGTAAGTTACTGGTAGTAAAAGTTTAAAACAATAAACAAATAAAATATTATTAAATTGTAAGTGTTGGTTAACATTTTTAATGTAAGATTTTTTTTTTTCCTATACTTCATCACTTTGAAGTTATTTAATTGGTTGTCGTTAGCTAGTTTTGTTTACTCACTAAGTATGCAAGTAGTGTTTTTTTTTTTTTAAATTTTGTCTCGTCCTGAATAGTTTTCATTTTTGGCTTTTGATTGCAATGGATTTTTAATCTTCTTTCACTTTAATTGAATTAATTATAATTTTATTGCGTTGTTTACTTACAACTTTGTCGGAAATAGTAAAATAATTTTCATTAGCTTGCTGGCTGGTTGTTGTCTTTGCTTGTTGCTGGTTGTGGCCTCTACTAGAATTTGAATTGAGAGTCTTAGTGACTTAGTAACGTTGTTGATACTCGTGATGCCATCTATTGAAATCGATATGGAAAACTATAATAGAGCCCGTGGATAGTCCAGCTAACAGGTATCTGTATTGAAAGTAATAAAGTGGGAAAAAAAATTGTTGTTAGAAATATCTCGAGGCTTTAATATTAGAAATAGATGACCTAAAAGTTTAAAGCTAAACATTGCCGAAAATAGCTAAAAACTCATACTTATACAATATCAAACTGTTATCTCAAGTTTAGCCACAGTCTCAAGATTAGACTGAAACTCAAGCTCAAACTTAACCCACAACTCTCAGTAGAGAAAAACAAGTTTATATGGCATGAAATGCTTAAAATCGCCGAGAGAATACGAGTGAATTTTTTCCAAAATTTTCTGAGACATTTTATAGTTTTTCAAAAATTTGTCCAAAAAAATGTATACCAAAAAATTTCAAAAACACTCACACGTGTTCCTTAGACGATTCTAAGCATTTTATGCCTTATGTACTTTTTAAGTAAGATGCCTTGTTTTTCTCTAATACTAAAAAAAGTATTGCACGGCACACTATAGTATATTGTTAATAACTTTTGAACCAACATCAATTACTGCAATTTTTATTGGGGTATAGCTTTTGGACATGTGGAGGATGTCCAGATTTTTTTTTATAATTTTGTAAGATACGGAAAAGCTGCTTAGATTTATATTTATTTGAAATAGGGATTTTCAATAATAAATGAAAAATTTTGGTCCAAAAGAATACCATTTTGTTTCCTGATCTAGTATGTTAAATATTCAAAAAAAAAAAAAAAAAAAAATCCAAAATTTTTACTAGTTGCTACAAAAAATTATTTTGCTTGAAAGCCTTTTCATATCCTTCACCTAGGGTATATTCAATATATCCTTCCGCTTATAGCGCAGAGAAGAGAAGGCGTGGCAGGTATAGAAAAGTATATATAATCTTAATCAGCGTCAACTCCTGAGTCGATATAGCCATGTCCGTCTGTCTGTTTATCTGTGGAAATATTTTTTACGGGAAAACTTAGCAAGATAACTCAAGAAATTTGGTACACTGCCTTTGTTGTAAAAGTTAAATTGCTGGATTGAAAATGAGCAAAATCGGTAAACGGACACGCCCATCGCCCATACAAAAAATATATTCAAAATGCAACTTTAGGAGTATTTTTCACGACAATGCAACCAAAGTACTCATAAATACTAAAGAGTTAGTAAGCGCAAACTCTGAGCAAAAACTAGATGAAATCGGACAAGTGAGAATGGCACCTCCCCACATAAGAAAAAGTTTCAAAAGGCTCTACAGAAAGCGTTTTTTGAGATAACTAGAGTTTGCCTTGTGGCCGAAATTCGACCATAAATAAAGCAAAAAGTTTTAATACCCTTCCTTGGTCGATAAGACACATAAAGCTTTTAATATTCGAACTTAGGGTTCGGGTTATCTTCATCGGTGCAGCAGCTAAATTGCAATATCGTGCTTTTCATTAAGAGGCGTGTAACTCCTACTAACGAGCAAACAGTTTTTGATATCTTTCTGTCCCGTTCATTTTATGCCCATACCAAAATTCATAAAAATCAATCATGCTCTCGTTCCTTAGTGCTAACCTTATATCTATACCAAATTTCATAATAATCGTATGCAGTAGTTTAAGCGTTTTTCCATTTAGGGGCGCGGCAACGCGCACTGAAAACATAAGGGTCATGT
This sequence comes from Calliopum simillimum, assembly GCA_951812925.1. Taxonomy (NCBI): domain Eukaryota; kingdom Metazoa; phylum Arthropoda; class Insecta; order Diptera; family Lauxaniidae; genus Calliopum; species Calliopum simillimum. Next base: position 33,349,716 of record OX638372.1, read on the forward strand.
TGTCGTTCCTTAGTGCCAATCCTATCGCCATACCGAATTTTGTTAAAATCGATGCAGTGGTTTAGCCATGAGATCGTTTTTTACCATTTAGGGGCGTGGCACCACTGAAAAATATAATGGTCATATTATCGTTTCTCAGTGCTAACCTTATCTCCATACCAAATATCGTTAAAATCGATGCAGCGGTTTAGCCGTGAGAGCGTTTTTTCTATTTAGGGGCGTGGCATCACCCACTGAAAAACATAATGGTCATATTATCGTTTCGTAGCGCTTACTCTATCTCCATACGAAATTTCATTAAAATCGACACAGCGGCTTAGCCCTGAGAGCGTTTTTTCCATTAAGGGGCGTGGCATCGACCACTTTAAAACCGGTTGAGATTTAGGTATAGAAACAGGGACTGAACCGATTTCGTTTGCCTATTTATATATAGATGAAACCAAATTTTGTACAGATACTTGGAATAGTTAGTGCAAGGTCTGAGCAAAAACAAAGTCAATTCAGTCAAGCAGGCATGGCACTATCCGTACAAGCAATATTTTCAAAATATTGCTGTGTATTATTTTCTCGCCAGGCCAAAAGTAACACTCTTACTAGTTTACGTATATTTTCCTGAGAAATTTTTTCCAGCTGGAAGATGGGCCAATTTTGGAAAACAATATTATTGCAGAAATCGATGAGGAAAAGTCAAAAATATATTTTAGACATGACTAGGGGAGTCTCCCAACCCTCAAGTGACCGTTTTGGTCCCATTATTGTAAAAAAAAATTTATGGCATCATTTTAGTCAAACAATTTTATTGCACCCATCGACGATGGAAGGTTCGAAAATAAATTTAGGACATGACCAGAGGTGTCCCCTAGAACTCTTAGTGTCCGTTTTAGGCCCATTTTTGAAAAAAAAAAAAAAAAAAAATTATCAAACTAAACAAAGCACGGTGTGCCTTAACCCGTTCTAAATCGGACGTCGTAGCACATCAAATTTTTTTCCAGATTCTATTTACTTATCGTTCAAATGATGTATAAAAAAATTTTCACTCGTGACTCCTCGACTAAATTTTGAGATAATCCCTTTTCCAATTGGGGCATTTTCCCATACAAAAAGAAAAAAAAAAATTTTTTTAACTACATTAAACAAAAATCAAAATAATCACAATCGATGTGTTTTGCAATGCTTAACGCGAACCCAACCTCAGAATTGCTCTATGGTGTATAGTTTATGAGATATTGTAACCTAAAAACCAAAAAAAGTAGTTTTTTGCCATTTTTTGAAGCTATATAACTATGTAACATATCATTTATTCGTCAAATGTGGCTTAAATACTTGAAAGTTCCAGTCTTTTCCTTTAAAACCTAATTTAAATTATATTTATATCTTCATGCTTCTAAGAGATATCGTAGACCGAAATATTGTCAAAACGGGTTTTTTGCACTTTTGTGTCTTTTTAGGTTAGGATATCTTTGAGGGAAAAAAAGATATCAACATAATTTAAATTAGGTTTTAAAGGCAAAGATTAGAGCTTTAAAGTTGTTTACCAGATTTAACGAAATTAAAATTTCTTTCACATTTTAAACATGTTCAACGAACCGACTACTTCTAAATTCAGTCGTTTGACACCCCGAGTGTTGTTGTTACGTGTATGGCATATGTTAAATGAAATGATTTCCACTTTATATATATTTTTATAAAACCATTATTATGCTAAAGCTTAGTTTCTCTCTAAGATATTTTTAGGCTTAATTTGTAATTGGTGCATGCCTTTGTGAAATGTAAGCAAAGTGCATCCAAACATATATGCATTTTTTCTACACGTATTTTTCTATATTTCTATTTCTCTATTTCTTATTAAAAGAACACATTCCTAACTGTGTTATGAATTAACAGTACAAAAAGCTTTAATGGATTTAATATAAGCATGTCAGTTCTAAAATTTAGTTAGTTGTTTTTGAGTTGTTCTTCAAGTAAAGTTTAACGTGAAGTTTAGTCTTAAAATTTTATATTCGAAAATAAAGTGAACTTTATAAAAACTATTATAAAGTATTTTCATGGCGCCCGAGCAGGGACTGACTTCGAACGTTGTATTGGATTAGCTTGGATACTGCTTTGGAATACAGTATCATAATTTGAAGAAACCAGCTTATTTGGATATTGGATATACTTGGATATTGGATATACTTGGATATTGGATATACTTGGACATTGGATATATTTGGACTTGTCGATTGCTGCTGTATTGGACTACTGCTACTATAATTTGAAGACAGTTACTTAGAAACATACAAGTAATTTGTTGGAATTGGAATATGAAAGACAGACAGGTACTCTGTGAAATACGAGTAGTATAAATTTATTGATTATTGGAATTACCTAAGGGGTTATGATATTTTTCGTTAGTTTATTTGTTGGATTGAGCACTTGTTACCTTACGGTTAACAATTCGTTGTCATATAGAAGCCTTTTGGATTGAATTCTTCTCTTAAATTCGCTCAAATCTACAAATTAAACATATTCAACATCCCCTTAGTCTTTAAATAATTTCCCGAAATTATATAAATTTATTTGGAAAAAACATTTGGTGAAAATATACATTTGTGTATATGCTTGCACCGTTGTAAAAAAAACTGTATAGATTTCGGGATTTGAAACTCTTTTTTTGCGAAAAAAAAAAAAAACACAGTACCTCGTGGGTTGTGTCTTTCAGACGACCTTAAGTAGTGGGCTTGAATTTACAATAGCTTGGCATTACTGAATCATATAATTCGAAAAATGGGCAAAGGCAGAAAATCCGCAAATAGTTCGTTGATTGAACAAAATAATAATTTTGATCAACTGGAAAGAAAAAGGGACTTACTTGAAGTGCAAATTCGTCGTATCAAAAAAGGTGTACTGGAAAAAACGATGTCTTTAAATTCATTCGAGTTAGAATGCAGGTTAGAAATTCTTGAATCGTACATTCAGCAAGTCTTGGACTTACAATCAGAAGTAGAAGCATTAGATGCATCAAATGATTATCGAGGTCAATTAGAAGACTTGTGTGTTAGCACTAAAGCACTGCTTAAATCAAAATTGAGAACAGAGTGTATCCAGTCTACACCCGAACAATCGCACACGCCACAATTACATAGGTCTCGTCTTCCAAGTATGGCTCTCCCAAAGTTTAGTGGCAAATATAGTGAGTTTAAAAATTTTATAAGTCTTTACGAAAATGTCGTTCATAATGATTCCACTCTACCAGAAATTGAAAAATTTAACCTTTTGTTATCGTGTTTATCTGGAGAAGCTTTAGGAACTGTGAAAGCATTTCAAATTTCTAGTGAGAATTATATCAAGGCTTTTAATGCTTTAAAAAAAGTATATGATAACAATTGCTTGATTTTCTCAGACAATATTGCAACTCTTTTTAATTTGCCATCGGTTGCGAAACCATCGGCATCTGCTCTAAGAAAATTAATAGATACTGTGTCGGCAACGTATGAGTCGTTATTAACTTTAGGTGATGATAAGCAAATCACCAATGCGATTATTATTCATTTAGCAATGACAAAGATAGACGCAGTTAGCAAAAGTAAATGGGAAGAGCAACAAACTTATCAAACTTTGCCACTTTGGAAAGATTGTGAAGAAGCGATGAATAGGCAATACCAACATATGATTGCAGACGAAGCATCATCCGTACAACTAAAGCAAAATTATAGCAAATCTGGAAAACAAAAGCAAGAGTCATTCAAGAACTCAAAGTTAGCATACTCTTGCACAACATCTCAAAGCGAACCTTTATTAAAATGTTTATATTGCTCAGATACATCTCACTCAATTTCGACTTGTCAATCTTTTGAAAAGCTTTCAGTAGTTCAAAGATTTGAATTTGCAAAAGCAAATTCTTTGTGCATTAATTGCTTACGAAAGGGACATAGAGTACAAAAATGCAGAATTAGTAGGTGTGGAATTTGTAGTCGCCCACACAATTCTCTCCTTCATAGATATTCGACATCTCTTGATAACAAGCCTAACGATGACCAACCGTCGACATCTAAGTGCATGATTTCACAAAAACCAACATTATCGATGCATGCGACTGATGGAGTAGACAGTGTAATGCTTGCCACTGCTGTTGTGTTGGTTAAAAACAATTTCAATCAATACGTACCAGCACGTGCTCTTTTAGATTCTGGTTCTCAGGTCAATTTCATGACAGAAGACCTTTCGCAAAAGCTACGTGTAAAGAGAGTCAGCGATCCTATGAGTGTATGCGGCATAGGAGGCATAGAAAGGGTCTCGCCCCATAAAACGCAAGTAATAGTTAAGTCGAGGGTAAATAACTTTGAGATCTCAGCAGATTTCTGGATTTTAAAATCAATATCGAGCTTTCAGCCAAATCAAGTTGTAAATATCACAGGATGGAATATTCCAAAAAATATTAATTTGGCTGACCCTGCATTTAATAAGCCTCAAAGAATTGATTTGTTGCTAGGCGCTGAGACGTTTTTTGATTTGTTGTCAGTAGGACAAATAAGTTTAGGTTCTGAATGTCCTACACTTCAAAAAACATTATTAGGTTGGGTAGTTTCGGGAAAATATGCAAGCATTCAGGATAAAAATTTAAAGTCATGCCATTTAATTGAACAACATGATGAAAGTAACTCGATCTGTTCAATTATACACAAATTTTGGGCTTTAGAAGAGGTTTCTAGTGAGGCAAACATGTATACGCTTGAACAAAAAATGTGCGAAGATAATTTTTCAGAAAATACAAAAATAATTAATGGTCGTGTCATTGTAAAGTTGCCTTTTAAGAAGGACCCAAAGTTTCTTGGTTCATCTTATGATGCGGCAAAGAGAAGGTTTTTCTCACTTGAAAAAAATACATTGAAAAATAGAGAGTTTAGAGATATGTATTTGGAGTTTATGACAGAATATATCTCTTTAGGTCATATGTCACAAGCAAACTTTGTTGTGCCAAATGAGCCACACTATTTTATACCGCATCAGTGCGTCATAAGACCAGACAGCACGACAACAAAACTTCGAGTAGTATTCGATGCGTCGTGCAAAACATCTACTCAGTTGTCATTAAATGAAATTTTAATGGTTGGACCTACCATTCAACCAGAGCTGTATTCCACATTACTAAGATTTAGGTTCCATAAATATGCCTTAACGGCAGATATTTCTAAAATGTACCGCCAATTCTTAGTAGCCGAAGAAGATAGGAATTACCAGCTCATAGTGTGGAGAGAAAATCCAAATGACGAACTAAAAACATACCGTCTCAATACAGTGACATACGGCACATCTTCAGCACCTTTCTTAGCTATTCGGTGCTTACATTTTTTGAGCGATTTGCACAAAGATAATTTTAAATTCGGTGCAAAAATTGTTAAAAACGATTTTTATGTCGACGATATGTTGACTGGTGCCGATGATTTGGAAACCTTAACTACAATAAAATCTGAAGTTACGCAAATTTTGCAGACTGCTGGCTTAAGTTTGGCAAAATGGTTCTCAAATGTATCAAACTTTGGAGACAATCTTACAAATAAATCCGTGCGTACTTCAGATATCGATTCAACAAAAACACTTGGCATGAGGTGGTTAACAAATGAAGATTCTTTTGTGTTTCAATTGGATGAAGGCTTAAGCAATTTGCATGCTACGAAGCGAAACATATTATCTGTTTCAGCTCGCCTTTTTGACCCTTTGGGATTGCTCAGCCCAATTATAGTAAAGGCAAAAATTCTTTTGCAAGAACTTTGGCTTGCTGATTTGGATTGGGATGAATCCGTCCCTTTGCACTTAAATTCGAGTTGGGAAAAATTTAAAGAGTCACTCTCTAATCTCAACTACATAAAAATTCCAAGATACGTGCACACAAATAAAGATGCAAAGTTACAAATACATGGGTTTTCAGATGCGTCAATCAGAGCTTATGGATGCTGCATTTATGTTCGCAGCCAATGTGCAAATGAGACAAAGGTTGCTTTACTCACTGCCAAATCCAAAGTAGCTCCGCTCAAAACCCAATCATTACCAAGGTTAGAGCTATGTGCAGCTCACCTGCTAGCTAAGCTCTGGGGAAAAATTGCCCCTATGTTTTTTCATCCCATCGAGAAAATTTTCCTATGGACCGATTCAGAAATAGTCCTCCATTGGATACATGCTCATCCTTCTACTCTGAACACGTTTGTTGCAAATAGAGCTGCAGAAATTCAAGAGCTTACGCATGAAGCAGTATGGCGACACGTGCCTTCTAAACGAAATCCTGCGGACATATTAAGTAGAGGTTGTAGTGTAGAAGAGTTAAGCGAATCAATGTGGTTAAATGGCCCAGATTTTTTACTTAGAGACATGGAAGAATGGCCACAAAATTCTCATTTTAAATTATCCTCAGAGGAAGTATCACTTGAAAAAAGAAAGAACATAACATCGTTAATAGTAACTCATACCACACAAAATAGTTTAATCGATCTGACAACAAAATTTTCCTCTCACTCAAAGCTGCTAAGAATAATTGCATTTGTTTTAAGATTTGTCGGAAAATGTCGTAAAAGATCAAAAATCTCGAACCATACTCCTATAGCTGAAGAGTTGCAATTTTCGTTTTTAAAAATAATTAGTATTATTCAGCATCATGAATTTTCATCTGAAATTGATAAGTTAGCTAAAAATTCAAGCGTATCACAATTTCTGCAAAAACTGAACCCATTCCTGCAGGTATCATCTGAAGATAATTCACCTACCACATTACAATTATTGCGTGTTGGTGGCCGGTTGTTGAATGCTCCAATACCATATGAGGCCAAATTTCCATTACTCTTATCAAAAAATTCATATTTTGTGAAGACATATTTACGCTACATACATGTAAAAAATAATCATGCTGGAACGAAAGCCATGATAGGGATCTTACGTGAAAAAATTTGGCTCATCAATGCACAAAAAATTTGTAGAAAAACTGTACAGGAGTGCATTCATTGTTATAAATACAAGCCCAAATTACTAACGCAAATAATGGGAAACTTGCCAGTAGATAGATTGCGTGCAATGAGACCATTTTTGGTATGTGGTGTAGATTTGTGGGGACCAGTTTTTACCACTCTACGAATTTGTGGTAGACCACCTGTTTATCGCTCGACGCGGAGCCCCTCAAAAGATGTTCTGCGACAACGCCACAAATTTCGTAGGCGCTCACCGACAACTGAAGCAAATACGAGAGGAGTGGGACAACAATCAAATAATTCAGTCGTACGCCGCGGAGGAAGGGTTCAGCTTTGCCTTCATACCACCAAGAGCACCTCATTTCGGCGGGTTGTGGGAGGCCGCTGTAAAAAGTGCAAAACATCTGATGCTTCGTTCCGTGGCAAATTCGATTCTAACAATGGAAGAGTTCACAACGGTGTTAGCCGAAGTCGAAGCCGTCCTGAACTCAAGGCCCCTGACATCATTAACGGCAGATCCGAACGACGGGCAAGCACTTACACCCGCACACTTCCTCATCGGCGGTCCATTGAAATCTCTTCCTCCAGAAATAGTTCCAGAGAAGGAGGCAACGTGCTTGAAGAGATGGCAACTTGTATGCTATCTCAAGCAACACTTTTGGCGAATGTGGTCAAGAGATTATATACGCAGCCTTCAGATTCGCAACAAATGGATGCAAGAACAGCCCAATTTACAAGTGGGCAAGTTGGTTATGGTGGCCGAAGACAATATTCTTCCACAACATTGGATCTTGGGACGAGTTATCGCCGTACACGCAGGGCAGGACGCAAAGGTCAGGGTCGCAGACATTAAAACTTCTCAAAGCGTTATGCGTCGGCCAATTGTGAAGCTTGCTCCATTGCCAGATATTGAAGACTTGCAGCCGTTCAAGGCGGCCGGTGTTAAATGAAATGATTTCCACTTTATATATATTTTTATAAAACCATTATTATGCTAAAGCTTAGTTTCTCTCTAAGATATTTTTAGGCTTAATTTGTAATTGGTGCATGCCTTTGTGAAATGTAAGCAAAGTGCATCCAAACATATATGCATTTTTTCTACACGTATTTTTCTATATTTCTATTTCTCTATTTCTTATTAAAAGAACACATTCCTAACTGTGTTATGAATTAACAGTACAAAAAGCTTTAATGGATTTAATATAAGCATGTCAGTTCTAAAATTTAGTTAGTTGTTTTTGAGTTGTTCTTCAAGTAAAGTTTAACGTGAAGTTTAGTCTTAAAATTTTATATTCGAAAATAAAGTGAACTTTATAAAAACTATTATAAAGTATTTTCAGCATACGTCTGAATTTTGAAATGGTCGGTTCGTTGAACATGTTTAAAATGTGAAAGAAATTTTAATTTCGTTAAATCTGGTAAGCAACTTTAAAGTCCTAATCTTTGCTTTTAAAACCTAATTTAAATTAGGTTGATATCTTTTTTTTCCTCAAAGATATCCTAACCTAAAAATACACAAAAGTGCAAAAAACCAGTTTTGACAATATTTCGGTCTACGATATCCCTTAGAAGCATGAAGATATAAATATAATTTAAATAAGGTTTTAAAGGAAAAGATTGGGACTTTCAAGTATTTAAGCCACATTTGACGAATAAATGATATGTTACATTGTTATATAGCTTAAAAAAATGGCAAAAAACGACTTTTTTTGGTCTTTAGGTTACAATATCTCATAAACTATACACGATAGAGCAATTCTGAGGTTGGATTCGCGTTAAGCAACGCCAAACACATCGATTGTGATTATTTTAATTTTTGTTTAATGTAGTTAAAAAAAATTTTTTTTTCTTTTTGTATGGGAAAATGCCCCAATTGGAAAAGCGATTATCTCAAAATTTAGTCGAAGAGTCACGAGTGAAAATTTTTTTATACATCATTTGAACGATAAGTAAACAGAATCTGGAAAAAAATTTGATGTGCTACGACGTCCGATTTAGAACGGGTTAAGGCACGCCGTGAAAGAGGAAAGGTCGAAAATATATTTTGATCATGACCAGAGTGGCCTTCAATTTTAAATATGGATACTTTCGACCTTTTCTCATCAATTGGTGCAGTAAATTTTTTTTTTTCCAAAAATGGGCCAAAAACGTTAACTTAAAGCGGTTGCAGACTCCTCTGGTCATGTTCAAAATATATTTTACCACCTTCCTCATCGATTTTACTAAAATGGGCCAAAACAATCACTAAGAAGGGTCGGAGGCTTTTCTGGTCATGTCCAAAATATATTTTCGACCCTTCACCATCGATTGATGCAATAATTTTGCTTACAAATATGGGCCCAAAGCGGACTTCCAGCTCTATAGACAAGTAATTAATTTCTTATACTTTTGTCACTGGATCTCTATTCAAGGTATGTTTTTTTTTCACAAAAATAGTGTTCATTAAAAACATTGATGTGACAAGATTTTTAAAAAATTTTTATATAAGAACTTTTACGGAGAAAAATATGATATGTCATGCCACAATGTGACAGTCACATCATATCAGATCAGATCACAAAACCATTTTATCTCAAAGAAAAATGTGGTACTCACTTTTGATCATGGGTCAATGCAAGTGAGCGAATAGCCGCATTACAGGCAGGGAAGGCATACAATGGAGCCAGGTTGAAAGTGCGCCAAACCTCTACAATTCCGCGCTCGCCAGCAGTCATAAGATATTCGCCATCTCGAGAGAGAAGCATGCACTATTATAGATTGAAATATAGAAAGAAAGGAAGAAAAAATGTATTCATCAGTATGAGTTATTATATGCGGATATTTTTTTTAGGCACTACAAATTCAAAAAAAGTCTAAAAGATTCTCTCACCTGCAGATTGTCATTGTGCGTCTCATGACGCAACTTTTTTCCATTAATGGTGTAGGCAGCAACGTTTCCTTTATCATAATTGACAACAATGAAGCCTTCGCGTGACATGGCAATCAGTTCAGGCGAGTAGAAGTCCATAGGAGGGTCCAGCGAACGCAAGAGATCACCAAATGTTGTGTGAATTAAAACAGGACCATCTTTATGCAATGAGAAAGATAAAAATATACAAACTTTGTTGATTTAAAAGTTCTTTAGTATATTTGAATAAGAAAAGAAACAGTTAAATTGAAATTTAAAGTAAACGTACTCGTGGATCCCGATACCACTAATCCCAATTCAGCGCTTATCACAACCGATGTCACAGCCTGTTCGTGTCCTGTTAATGTGGCACGTGGTGTTGGCACATCGCCCTCACCGACAATACTCTGCGTGCGTGCATTCCAATGCCAGAGTAAAACGGTGCAGTCCGCTGAGCCGGAAGCGATGTAGCAATCGGATGTAATGTTGCACTCGGAGCGTGAGAGACACGTGACGACGCCAAAGTGACCGAAAACAATTTGCACAATTTTAGCTGAAGGTTAAAAGAAAAATGACGAAAGAGAGAGAAGGAACAAAAAAGAAGAAAAAAATCAAATGCATCGCCAGCAATGGCAGCAACTACCAACCTGTTTCGGTGGCAAACACCCGGAAACTATTATCCCAGAAGCCACATGCAATCAAAAAGCGACTGTCGACGGTGGTCACGAAACAGTTGGAACGGATTTTTAACATTTGACTGAAATTATCGCCCAAATGGCGGCGATTCATTGGATTGTTGTGTCCGGTGTTTTGTGTAGCTGCAGAGAAACAAAAATTGGTGAAGTTAATGCGCACAAATGTGTTTAATTCTGTCATTTGAAAACTTACACAAAACAGGATCCATTGTGAGCGGCGAATTAGAGCCTGGTGATTGAGGTGACTCTGCGTAACTTGGACTCTGGACGGATGCTGTGTAATTGCAATTCCAGCGATTCACAGCAAATTGATGACCCGCCGTTACAGTAACTACAGATGGTAGCGATAGCTGCGGGTAAGTATTGGCCGAAATGTGTATGATGGGTGAATTCAAGTGGAACTTCATGCACATGCAAAGATCATCTGGCATGGCGCTAAACATCATAGGTGAAAGATGCATAGCTGAGCTGCGTGGTGGATGTGGTTCCATCAGCAGTTGACTAGGCGTTTGTCCAAAGTTGCGTATTTGGTTTTCAATCGCTTCACGCATTACAGGATCTGCAATACCATCCAGGTCGACGCTACCTTCGTACGTCAGGTAGTAGAAGACGTTAGTGGCACGTACCGCTTCAGGACCACGCTGTTTATAGCCGAATATGAGGTCAATCCATTGATGTAGTTGACATGAAACAAATTCAGATTCAAGCGCCATACGATTAATGCGTACGAACTCTTCGGGAGTCTTAGCCCAAGGTGGAAGTTCTATGTCATTAACAAGTGTGCCATCCTCACGATGACCCAGGCGATAGCTAGACGAATTGTAGAACATTTCCGGCAGGAAATACCACTCGGGAATCAATTCTTTTACATCAGAAGTATCACGTTGACAATTCTTCCATGAAAGTGAGACTGAGGAGAAGAGGCGATCGGGATAATCGAATTTGCCACCCTGCAGAGCAAGGAACATAGTTGTGAAGGGCTCGACACGTACAAGCCAATTAAGTGTAAAAGAAGAAGTCGAATAATGTGTGCCATAGTGGAAGGGTGGAATTGTGTCGTTCTCCCAACTCTCGTAGCGTTCTTCAAAATAAGCGCGACGTGATGGATTAAGCGCACCAATTGGTTTCGAAAGATCGCGGTAGTTTGATGGTTGACTCAGATCGAGTTCCTTGGTGTCGTAATTCGTGAGCACCCAAGGGAATATTGGATACTGGTTCAAATCATTGTAAGTGCGACCAGCGATAGTGTTCAGGAACATTAGATACTCAAAGTTAGATATTTCTCGACGCTGCCACTTTTGGGTCATGTTTGAATTCCGCATTAGCTGGCGAGGCGACATCATTGAGGCGCGTCGAGTCTGCGGTATGCCATATTTAATACCCACACCTACGCGAGGTAGTGCCTTGATTACCTTCTTTACCGTATGCTGATCAGGAAATGCAAAAAGTATGGAGGTACGACTGGCGAGGAAGATTTCGAGTGCGACATTTTGCAAGAGGTAACGCCTGGAGAAAATTGCGCGCACTTCTGAGAAGTACCATTTGCCATGCAGATGATCGCAGTACTTTAATACTTCCGGATCGATTTTCTGGAATTCAAGATGATCCTCATCTACTTCAAAGAACATTTCAGTGCTCGTTATAGACACTGTACCGGGCGCAACCAAACCTGGCGCCACCAACTTCGCCTTCGTGCTAATGTTAACAGGGCCCGTTAGATCTAAATCGAGTTCGCGATCCTCAATCAGCAACTCAGCATCATCTAGCAGGTCGGCTGTGTGCTGCGTTGTCTGATGTGATCGCGACACTGCGATTTGTGTGTGGAATTCATCACGCGTCTGCATGATGGCATCCTCAGGACCACCATTTTCGAGTGCCGCTTTTAATGTCGCTTGCGGATGTGACGAACCACGTGGATTTTGCACCATGCGCTTTCGCCGACGCGCATCATCCTCCCATGCATCAAGTTTCCAATAGATCTGTTTCTGTACACAGCCACTGGAATCGCCCCATGCACCATGGCGATTGCACATAATGTTGCGTACTTTTTCTAGCAAACGGCTGGCAATGACATTATCGCGTCGACGCGCTGCCGTTATTAAATGATCACACATGCGCTCCTCTTCACGACGCTCCAATAGCGTCTGTGCGCACTGCGATTCAAAGTCAGCATGCTTGAGCACATCATCGGCACGCATGCGGTTCAATATGAATTCAGCCTCATTCGCCACACGCACAATATGATCTTTCATGGCATGCGACAATAGTCGGCCCTCATTGATAAGTTCGATGAATGCAAGGCCAGCGTGTTTCTGCAAACTATTTTGCCACTCTTGTGAACACAATAACATGACGAGCTCCACAACGGAATGACTGTTCTTGAAAGTTGTTAAGCCCTTGCCCTCCATCAGCAGTTCTTGACCATGTGAGCCGACAAGTGTTTTTGAGAGGAACGGCGCAAAGTCAACCATTATTTCACGCAACAACGGACATACCGGTCCTAATGCTACTTCCAGCTTTTGTGTAAGACTCGCTTCACGTGACGGTGTGGTCATTGGCAATTGACCAACAAGTGGTGGTTTCATTGGCAATTCATCAGTTCGCGAACGCGACTGAGCACCACCGACATTCGAACCGCCACCAGCTGATGCCGCATAGCCATCTGGTACACGTACAACGGAAATTTCCGAATCTGGTTTATCGCCACGCTCTGTTGCACCACCACCGGGCATTACAACACCGTGATGTTGTTGACCGTGATCCATATCACGTAGTTTTCCATCGCCACCAACAAGGATGCTATTAGCACCACCCCCAGCGGTAACTGCTGACAGACCGGCATCTTCATTTAAATTAACGTCCGTCCAGCTTTCATCGTTTGAATTTGAGGGTTTGTTGTCCATGTCAACCATGATTTCGCTTGACGATTCCACTTCAGGAACTTCATTTTCGGTTGAGTTCATATTCAATGAGGCAACATCAGAGTCAACACTCTGTTGATGATGTGATTTTATCGCGCCAGCATCATCATCATCGTTGTTGGTTGTTGTGTTGTCATCGTGTTTTTTGTTCAAGTTGTAGGACGTTTGATGGGTTGGTTTGGGAATTCACGTGCCATATAGTTAAGGGTTTTATTTTTTTGTTTGGTTGTACGAGAAAGAAAACAAAAAAAGAAAAGAGAGACGAAAAACAAAATTAGAATAAGCAATAGAGTTATAAGGTTTCTTTACATTAAGAAATATGGTGCGCTATAGTGCTTGTGAACAATTTGCAGTGATGTCAGTAGTGTTGCGGCAGGTGGTGAAAGCAATGGTATTCGCATATTAGAATATAGCGGGGGATTGATTTTCGCTACACTTTTGAAGTGCTCACTAAGGTTTCATTCACATAGTTTAACATAAACAATAAATTAAATTCGGGTTGCAAATGTCAGCTTTTAAAGGTATTGCTAAGTTTTAGTAAAATGTTTCACATACGTCATGTATAACATTTGTATTCAAAATAAATGAGAATTTGTATATCATTAAGGCGGCCATTGTTAAAAACATAACATTTTGAAGCGGAGAAAAAAACGTTTTGAAATAAATGTTTACTATGGTGTTCAACTGCATCGGACTTAGCATATGAGAATCGAAACAAAAAGTTCTAAGTGATAATTTTAAAAAATAATATGCAAATATATGGATTAATCTCGGAGGTAGTGACATCTACTGAAGTTGTTGTGCAAAATTATTTTATTATTAACCAATCAGTTGATTAATGATCGAAAAGTTGATTTTTTTAGACCAAATTACTAGACATGAAATCTTTGTATTTGCTGACAAAGATATACGTATAAGAATTAATTTTTATTTTAGGTGAACGATAAATTGAGTTGACCAAAAATCATTTTTGGTGTGGCTTATGTATAAGTTGATAAATGATCATGAAATCACGCAAGTGGCAATTTTCTAGAACATTTTAACACAGTATATCCTGTTCTTAAGGGTCTTTTTACCTCTTTTCTGAAAAAATTGGGTTACAACGGGTTAAAGCAATCTACAAAAATATTCACTACTGGTCACCAAAGACCAGATATGCTTAAAACTCAAGAAGAATGCTTAAAACTATAATAAAAATGCAATAAATAAATAGAACGAGTGTCAGTGAATTGGAAAGTGATGAAAACATTTTTTTGTTCCCTATTTTTTGCATTTTTGTTAAGTTTTAATCATGTCTCGTCTTTGGTGACCCCAAATGAAATTCTCCGTAGAATATTTTTGTAGAATACTATAACCCATTATAGCCCAGTTTTTGGAAAAAGGGGTCAAAAACACTAATAAAAGCAGTATATAACGGGTAAGGATGTTTTAGAAAATAGTCCCTTACGTGATATTTAAGCAAAATGTAGTTTTACAGAAGGTGAAATTACAACTAAAGTCTGCGTAAGATGGTTGCCGAGAATGCTCACGAAACCTCAAAAAATAAAAAAAAAAAGAAACAGCGTGAAATAATCTGCCGATCTTGGACATCTGTAGTGAAGGGAGCGATAGAGTGTTGGCTCGCCACAGGGGACAGAAAATTAACCTAATATCCAGTGGCACATAAAGGCACACCACCACCTAAGTAGTTTAAGGCGTTGCAGTCGGCTGGGAAAATCTTAGCGACAGTCTTTTGGGACTTATAAAGGATCATATTGATCGATTATTGAAGTGTCGGAGAATAATACGTTTTAACCTAAGAGCCGTTCAAGGAAACCGTCGGAGAAAAAAGAATGAAAAATCATCCAAAAGTGTTCTCCTTCTGCATGTGAACGCGTCTGTTCACAAGAGCCGTAATGCGATGTCCGCTCTGCAGAAGGTGGGTCTCGAAATTTTGTATCACCCACTTACAGTCTTGATCTGGCTTCCAGTGATTATTCCTGAACTTGAAAAAATAACTTTGTGGGAAGGAATTCCAAGTGATGAAGAAGTGAAGGAAGTGAAGTTTCAGCGTATTTTTCAGACATAGATAAAAATTTTTTTTGTCGGTGGTAGGGTCCTGCGAGCACGGGTCAGGTGTATTTTTTGACAGAAAACCAATACGGATGTTCTGACAAATGTTAAGCGCGTGTTATGAGAGCACGAAATTTTTGCGCATATACCGGAGCAAACAGACGCATTTGCTTTGTGCTGAGAAGAGAACAATTTTTGAATACGTGAAAGTCAACACAAAAGTTTTTTTCAATAATTTTCCAAGTGCGATAAATCGAAGTGAATCAATTGAAAAACTGAATGCCATCTATATTTATGCAGTAAATTTATTATTTTTTGTGATTCAAAACCGAATCCAACCAAAATGTTCACACAACAGAATTTGCTTATTGCTTTTCCAAGTGGCTGTCAAAGTCTGTTGTGGGCACCCAATAGGGTCGGTTGTGGGCACCCCTCTTTTTTTATTTAAAGCGTGTGATTTACTAAAATATTGTCGTGGATGTCAACATAACAAATTTAAATGGCGTTTTTATCCCTTTTTACGCTTTTTTTAGTGGAAAGGAAAGAACCAATAGGCCCTTTAAAGATATCGCAGAAAAAAAGTTGTTTTCATTAAGTGTGGGTGGCATACCAATTTGTAAAAAATCTCGGTATTGAGTTTCCGGACAAGTGGACCGAGAAGCAGATGTCGGAAATAGATTGGTGCAAAAAAAATCATGCTTGGCAAAAAAGCAAGGTCAACAAGGGCTAGAAATTATGTCACCTAGCCGGCTTAGTCTGCAAAACAATTGATTCGATCCAGACGTTTTTACTGATGCTGATTTTGTTGAAGTCGTTGAGCAGAATTTGTTGGATTTGTGTGAGTCAATGTTTCCAAAATAAATGAATTGAGCTTTCTTTTCCATTTGATTGCGTTTAACTTCATATTTTCCTATTTTTCGCCGATTTTCTAAGGGGTGCCCACAATCGACCCAAAAAAATTTTTTTTTTGTCAAAAATTATAACTTCACTATTTTTTGATATAATTTTTCAAACAGACGAAATCAATTAACTTCTTTCACCAGTAGTCAGCTAAGGGGTCTAGCTTTCCATTGATACTTATATGTCTATATACATTTGGTAAAAAGATATGAGTCGAAAACAAAATGGTGCCCACACCCAACACTATTCCCTTACATATACAGACTGGCTTAAATTTATATGAAAAGTAATGGCATACACATTATGTGCCATAATGATAGGTTATTTGACCGATATCATTTTTTCAATACATATGACATTACTTTTGCCTCGTTTTGGACTTGCCCCAATTTCATAATAAGCGGCTCATATCTTGAATATAGTTAAAAAAAGCTAACTTTGAAAATAATTATAATCCGATTAATATTGACTATTTTTACCACACCCATTACAGCAACCCGCTAACCATCATCTGCAAGGTGTCACTCACACACAAAAGACAACACACATCAGTCAAATTTGAAATCAAAGCAGGCGACGAAATTGAAATGTCAAATGTCAATTCGCCAACATGGAGTCATATGTATTGTGTATGCGCACACATAAATAAACACGTGACATGTGTACACGATGGCGACAACAAAACGAGTTTAAGATTATTGATAGATTTATGTACGTTAAGTAAAGGATTTTCCATTAGGGATGGGTAGAATTTGACAGTTCATGGTAGCCATGTTGTTTTATCTGCCTTCAGACACCGAAGACAAAGCACCACGGAAAGCTACAGCGCCAAGCAACACGTGCGATTGATATCAAAATGGCTGTCGTCTTGTGAACTCATTTAAAGGTTCACGATATGAAGTGGCCACCGCTAGAAAAAGTTTTCCTACAGGCCCTGTACAGTAAGCCGGGTCGATGAAAAAATATTGGAAAAACCGTCCCATATTTGAAATGTATCAAGTGCATCAAGGGAACAAAAAACAATTTTGTTTTGACCGCTCCAAAAACAGCCAAAATGGTATTTTTTCCATAACTTCGGCGGTTTTTCGATTTTTTTTTTTTTTCTATGGAGACCGACCTGGCGTATAGTTCCGACTGGTCCCATGGAAAATTTGTTCATCTGTTTGTTAAAATTACGACTATGTCCAACAAGTAAGGCAATATGCATTAAATTTGGTACAAATAATAGAAAAGATCGTTTTCTGACTGGGATCAAAAATGGGTATGATCGGTCAATCTTCACGCCAAGGTTTGGTTAGGTTAGCGCGGGAGATAGCTGTTGCTATCATAACTTAGGCCGCGATTGGGCCCATTGTATACCCGATATATAACTTCGTTGTCAACCTATATGAACCATTTAGAAATTTTTATAAACTCCAAAATGGATTTGGGACTCTTCTGAGCGATATCTTCAAGAGAGTCGAAAAAATTACTTTCGAACACCTTATAACGTCGGTTAGCAAACGCTGGGCATTCACAAACGAAATGAAAAATGGACTCTTCGACATCAGGATCTTTACAGCTTCTACAAAGATCACCTACGTCGGTAAGCCCCAACCTTGAGGCGTGCCTACCTACAAAGTAGTGACCTGTAATCTTCACGCCTACTTCTATATAATAATTTTAAAACATTGTACATGAGCTATGCGTGAACGTTAACAGATCATTCTCATTTTTAGTTCCAATCAGGAAACGTTCCTGACTATTATCTATGTCAAATTTTATGCACTACCCTTTGGTCATAATCATAATTTTGAAAAAAAAACATACAAATTTAACATAGGGCCAAACAGAGCTCTACAGGAACTCAACATAAAAATCTGAAAATTTGTTTTCTTTCAATTTTTTAAAAAAAGGTCGAAAAATGGTACATTTGAAAAAAAAAAAACACAACAAACCAAAACAAAAATACGTCATTTTCGATGTAGTTGTCGGTGCTGAATTCGAATTCAGTCTCAGAATTACTCTACCACGTATGGTTTTTAAGATATTCTAACCTAAAAATTCAAAAACATGATTTTTGAGGTTATGTAGAGGTCGCACGAAGTTGTCATTTTCAGATGGTCATATCTTTTTAATGGAGAATCATGCAAGACTAATTCATAGCTTATTTTGAAGACGAGGAATAGTGCTGAGCGATACATTTAGTAGAAAAGAGCAAAACAATTACGTCCGTCCTCTACATAACCTTAAAAATCGTTGTTTTGAACGTTGAGGTTAGAATTTATCAAAAATCATACGTGATAGAGCAATTCCGAAACTGAATTCGTCTTCAGCATCAACAACTACATCGAAAATTACTATTTTTACTTTGGTTTGTTGTGTTATTGTTTTTCAAATGTACCGTTTTTCGACCTCTTTTTAAAAAGTAGTAAGCAAACAATTTCAAAAATAGTGTTATTTAGTTGTTGTTGCTCCAAAAAAAAAACATATATGCAATAAAAAATGTGGTTATATAAAAATGTAATTACTTTGAGTTTTTGGCACCACATATAACGGCCACCCTCATAAACATCTCTATTGGAAAACTCTTGCAGTTGTTTATGAAAAATGATTTGCTCGAAAGAGATGAGAAATACGCGCGTTTATTACTATTTGAAAGCTGTCAAAAGCGATTGTTAAGATGAGATAATACTTACGTAACACAGACTTAAACATAAACACATTAACACATAGAAACACAAAAACCCAAAAGTACAGTGAGACAAAATTAAGTAACGCCATATCATTTGTTAAAAATATCTAAAGAAAAAACAAAATTATTTTGTAGCGCTAAATTTCGACCCACTGTGCAATACTGCGCTATTGGCATAACCCTAAACATTTCCGTTTCCTGTTTGTGTGCGTGTGTGTGTGTATGCGTGACCGACAATAAGGTGATGACAACAACTAGGAAATGCGCGCAAAAACCACAAATGTACGTACGTAAGTATATGTGCGAAAGTGCGTGTATGTGTGCCTACTTGTCTAAGTGTGAGTGTGCTTAGTGTTTATTTGAATGCGTGTTAACTTGTTGTATACAAACAGTTAAATAGTCGTGTAAGCGCGAATGTGTAGCTACTATACATAAGTGTTATTGGTGCCTCTGCCTTGTCTAAGGGTGTGTGTACTTTGTTAGGAAAATATAAACCACAACATCATTTTTGTGCTTAAATTTTATTTTTATTAATTTAATTAAGGAATTTTGAGTGTGTCATTTTAATTTGTTATTAAAATTGTTGCAATTACAACCGAACATATGTTTGTTAGTATATGTTGCAATGTAAGTGTGTGTACATACTAAGTGTTATGATTTTATAATTTTAGACACCAAAGTGCCAGTGGTGTATTTTTTATTGCGTTTTTAATATAATGTGGTGAGTTTGGTGTAGTCGCGTATGAATAAAGTAAGGAAATAAAAAATTATTTAAAAATAAAAATAAATTACTAATATTAAATAATTCAAAAAAACATATATCTCAATTGTGCTGATCCTTAATAAATCTTCATTTCAAAAATATATATATTAGAGTTATATTTAAGCGCGACCTTTTTGATTTCCTTCTACATTTTTCTGTGGCAATGTTTTGTTGAAAATAACAAAAGTAAAATTCAAGTTTCCTGCCATGTTATGTTGAAAATTTTTGTTTTTATTTCTGCGCAAAATTTTTGACTCTGATTCACACTGGGCTTGAACAGTCGATAGGTGTGATAAAAGTGTCGACAAAATCTGTGAATGGGGTTTGATTTGTACTAGTCTAGTGGCCTAAAAAATGCAAACCCCGAAATCGTAGCTGCTCATTTTCGCGAAATGAAACGCCATTCACAGATTTTGTCGACACTTTCATCACACTTATCGACTGTTCAAGCCCAGTGTGAATTAACACGGTGGGCAGGAAGCAATAATGCACACTAAAAAATTATAGTTTACTTTTCTTACTTTTGATTCCCTTTAGTATTGATTTTAAACTTTTTTGTTATTCAATTCCAATTTTTTTGAAAAAAGTTTAAAATTTATTCCAAAAAAGTATGAAATTTATTCCAAAATAGTATAAAATTTATACTTTTTTTGGCATTGTCATATATAAATACTTTTTGATTATAAAATTAAACTTAAATTTTTACTGTGTCATAGGATGTACTAAAATATCGGAAAAAACTGACTATGAGACTGTTTCTGGGATCGGTCATAGATTAATAACATAAATGATGAAAAATTTTTATCCCAGGGGTCTGGTAGTGTTTTTCTGATAGATTATAAAAATCACGTATTTCAAAGAATATGTGTATCAGTAATTTTTATTCACTATATGGCACTTTAAAAATTAAAGTTTGCACTTTATAAAAAATTTTGAGATTTTTTGAAAAAACTATCTAATGAAATTGATCAAAAAAAATTGATCAAAAAAAAAAAAAAAAAAAAAAAAATACGTTCCAAAAAACTCACACGTGTTTCTTAGATGAGCATTTTATGCCCTATACACTTTTTTCGTAAGATGCTTTGTTTTTCTCTACTACTGATAACTTATCTATGATCGATCCCGGAAAGAGTCTCGTATTCAGTTTTTCCCGACACTTGAGTGCATCCTATCCTGACCACCGTGTTAAAACTATGAAGATGGTTAAGATGAAAAATAAATAAAAAAAAAATTCTAGACACAGTCAGGGGCTTATGATAAATTTTGCAAAATAGTTTTATTGCACCAATCGGTGGTGAAAGGCAGAAAAACTTTTAAAAACTATGAAGAGTGTATTGACCCTTTTAAATTTTTGGCCCTTATTTCGAACGAAATTTTACTGCCCCAATCGATGTGGAAAGATCGAAGGAAAATTTTAGGAAACTAAGAATGGTGTCACGGACATATCTCCAATGCTCTGGGCAAATTTAACAAAAAAAAAAAAAAAAAATGTCAAAATATGTGTTATGGAGAATACCCGCCCCTATCAGAGAATTTGGTTTCAAAAATAAAATCATTTCCGAAATATTTGGCCAAAATCCTGTAGAAGGCGCCCCTTATAATTTTCAAAGGTTTTCTTTGATCTTTCTCGATCGTTTGACACATAAAACTTTTTTTTTTTTTTAGAAATCACCAAAATATTTAGGGTAGTCGGGAATAGTTTTAAAAAATTTTCTTCAAACTTTCGTCATGGATTGGTGCAAAAACTTTTCTTGTCTCTTAGAAGATTTGTTTGTGAAAGAAAATCAAGCATCAAGAAAGTCATCGCAAAACAGCACTCTCAAAGGCGATGTTTCGTTTCTAGTGATGAGCAAAACCAGTCTTTGTCTTGACCTTGGTTATTTGAGATGATATACTCATGTATTTCAACATTGCAAGCTTAAAAGACTGGAATCCTAGATCAGCGATCAAGTTATGGGTGAATGATAAAACCATAGGGACCGTTCGAATACTTTATAATTTGAAAAAACTTTAGAGATTCGGAGCCAAGGAAGTGTGCATCAAAAAGTTTTTAAAAATGCCTTTATACAATAGCATTTGTCGCTTGTCATGATGTCAAATCGCGCTAATTTACATAATTCCCGATATTGAGTTTTTTTATAGTGATTTTCACAGTTTTGAGATATTATTAAAATTTTTAATTTTGATCCAATTTGATATCCTCACAATTTTTTTTTCCGATGTTCTTAAAGTCATTTTTACTATTTTGGGACCTTCTTAAAATCTCTTATTTATAAAAATGAAGCTCAGAAACGGTCGTTGAGTATGTAAAATTTATAAAGTTTTTTCTGTAATTTTTCATTTCTAAGGTGAAGATCAAGACCAAGACTGAATGCTCCAGATCAAGACTGAATGCTCCAGACCAAGACCAAGACCCTGATCAAGACTCGATGTCAAAACTAAGACCAAGTTTAAGACTTAATGTCTTAGACCAATAACAAGAGCATAACAGTCTTGGTTAGCTCAACACTATCCATTTCGGCCCAATGCTACCATTAGTAGTCATGGAAACGAATTTTGTTGACATCTTTTTTTAAATAATTTAATTTTCAATATGAAGACGTGTAGCTCTGAAAAAAGTAGGCTAAAGGACTAAAGGACAAAGTAAGGAAAAAAAGTGAAATGTCCAACTGTCCAAAATGTGCAAACTTTTACTTTCAGCTCAACAAAAATCCGTCTCTTGAGAGCAACTTTGACATTTCGTTAGAGCACACGTACATATTCATCTGAGCCTATGGTAGATAAACTACTTGTAGTTGCATAGTAAAGGTAGCGTAGTTCTGAAACATAAAAAGTTCAGTAACAACAGCAGGAAGTAAAAACTTTTTCAATCAGCCATTGCTAAAAATAAGAAACGAAAAAAAAAAAAAAAAAAAAAAAAGAATCGTTCTAATTTTGTACTGTCAGTTAGTTTTTTTCTTTATTCATGGATGACATTTACTATTTGCGTTGAATTTGACCATGACCGTGAGGTTGAAATGTTGGCTACATGGCAACTAAAATTATTTACGCAAAAACCTTGATTATCAAACAAAAATTAGTAAATTTTCAAAACCTTTGTGAAAACATTTGCCCAACTTAATTAGTTAAAAGCGCTCATATCAATCATGTAGTGTGTGCGAGTACAAATGGAATTCCTGCACATTCTCATCTTCAGGGCAAATATTTTCTGTGGGTTCCACATCAGCAGATAAACCACAATGTGGAAATAGTTTACCATTGATTTTGTTACATGTTTTGCATAACATACAATCAGTTAATATTAATTAGGCCCAGTTGTATAATTTATTGTGATTTATGGAGTGTTTGCATAAACTCCAAGATAAAAGTTATGCAAATACAATTAGACATATCAACGGTGCTGTTTGCAACCTGTTGGCAGTTGGCTTAAATATTTCAATTAATTACAAAACTGAATATTAAGCTTAAGTGTTTTTGTAAAACATTTAGCAAATATGTGTGATATACGTCATTTTGTTCTTACTGAACAGAAAAACATTTATGTTTTCGAAACCAATTTTTTAATATGTTTGGAATTTCTCAAATCTACAGATATTGAAATGCTAAAGAGTAAAAACAGGCAAAATTTTTATAACTTTCCTTTTCCTTATGTCATTACGGTTTTGTTTTCCAATGACACACTTGGGAATACGTAGGGGAAAGTGGGGTATAGTGGGAAATTTTTTTTCGAAGCTCCATAAAATGAACAAAACTTCGTATTTTTTCATGTTTCAACTTCCTATAATAAAGAAAATTAAATAAGCTATATTTTTGCCGAAGTAACGAACCGAAAATATGGATTTTCTGATGAGTATGACGCTTTGATCGAGGATGCCCAAAGTGGCAAAAATTAAAAATCGTGGGGTAGAGTGGGAAACTTTCAAAACTCATAAAAATTAATACAAATGTTGGAAAAAAGTTCTAATATCTATATTGTAAGTCAAAAAAAGGTTCAAGGAACACACCCATAGGAGTAAATATGAAAAAAAATAATGATTTTGCTGGAAAACAATATATAAAAAAATGTGTTTAAAAAACATTTGTAAAATAGTAGCTTATTCGTCGTTCTCTGATGAAACATCAAAGTCCGAGTCACAGTGTTAGTAATAAAAGAAGCTTGTAGTGAGATAAACGCATTTCAAGTGAAATGGGCGTTGACAATTCTTTAGGTTTCATTTGATGGTATTGTGTCTGGTCATGATTTTGGGCATGAGTCCCATGCAAATGGAGCAAAAATCACGATCTTCAACTGAGCTAGAGTTTCTTTGTTTCTTCTTTGACGCTTTCTTTGCTGGTGGTGCTCTTTTGCTCCTGGTACTCTTTTTTTTGTGACTCGTTTCCCTCTTTCTTCCGTTTATTTGCTTAACATTTCTCAGCTCCTTTTTGCAACTCGCTTAGCATAACCGGAGTGTTTACTCACAATATAAATGTAGAACACTTATTTGGATCATGAAATAGTATAATACGTTGACAGGTGGGGACTAGCAATCGTAAAATAACATTTCCCACTTTACCCCATAAAAAATGTCTCACTTTACCCCAATACCACATTTTGCAAAACTTGTGAGCTTTTATTCTTTCACTCTATGAATTACACGAAATCCTTTTGCATTATCAAAATTAAGACTACAAAGAATATTTTTGTGTACTTACAATCGGTTTATCTCAAGAAACAGTAAAAATATCAATGCTTAAAAACTTCAAAATTAAATTTCAAAATCACTTAAACACTTTGCATGATTCCAGAGATCACAAAAATACATATGCACGCATCGCAATACCATAAAGATTTACTTACGGTCATTGCAAGTACATGTCAGAAGCGCATGACAGCTATACTTTGCTAGTTTGCCCAAAAAGGGGCATTTCCCACTCTACCCCACTTCCCACTTTACCCCACTTACCCCTACAAAAAAACAAATATTCTTGAAAAAAACAAGATGCGTAATGTTTTTAAAAGTATTTGAATATGTTTTCCAATGCCAGCAGCTAGAATTATGAAAAAATTCCACAATAAACTAAACCTGCGCAACATATCATCGTTGTTGCTGTCCCCCAAAATAAGAAAACGCACGATATTTCGAACATAAAAATAGTTTTTTTAGGTTAGAAAAGTTGCTTGGAATTTCGTTCTGAGGCCACCAAAAGTTTCCTTCTGATGTAAATAAGCATAATGTAAATTTTGGTATATTTCAGAGAACATTTAATGGATCGCAAAATATTTTCAAAATCGAAAAGTTCTTCTAGAAAAGATTTTTGTTCTAAAATGTTCAAATTTTTATATGGACTTTGAGATAGAAAATTAGATCCGAATTAGGATCGGAAATAGAAGCACTTTATGGATATTTAAATGGTTTAAAATCCATCAGATGTTCCCAGAGACGGATCAAATTTTACATGTTGCTTGTTTATGTCATATATGAAGCAAAATACGCCAAGCGTACCAGCTGAAAATTTTTTTATCTCTGATTTCTCTCAAGGGGGGTTTTTTTAAAAAAAAAATTGAAAAGTATTTTTAAGTTAAAAATTTTGGTGAACAATTTTTTTTCACCAAGAACACTTAAAAATTAATGTGACCAGTTACTTAGACACATCAATATACAAACTTTGGTGTTAGCTATAAATTTTTGAAAAAACATAATTTTTATGAAAGTGACTAAAAACGCCAACTTCAACACCCTGTATTTTAATAACAAATAGTACTAGGACCAAATCCTCCCGGATTATTGTTTTTGCACACCGGATCTACCATATTGCCAAATTTGAAAGAAATTGGAGACAAAAAAATTTTCACTTGGTACCTACACTTGGCGTGTTTTGCTATATAGGTATCATGTGAAAAATTTACGTAAATTTGTATATACCTGTCACGTCTCCTTCTATGCGCTCTAGATAAAACAAAGTGAATATACTCAGATTGGGCGCTATATAAAGGTAAATAGATCTATACCTATACCTGAACAATGACATTTTTTCTGCCAAAAATTCAATGTGTGTTGCAGTCAATATTTCATCAAAACCCCAACACCTTTTCAAATCCTAGTTTTTTTTCCAAATATTTTATTAAAAACAAATAAAGGGTGTTTTTTTTAGAGGTTTGTTTTTCGAATAGAGATAAAACTGGCATTTTGTGGTCAAATCTGGCAACTCTAATGTCATTTATGTTCAGTTTGGTTTGCCATTTCATCATGAACAGGTTGACAAAAGAACAACGCTTGCAAATCGTGCAAATTTATTTCGAAAATAATGGTTCAGTTCGCGAAGTTTACAGCAAGCTCCGTCCATTTTATGGTCGACATAATCGTCCATCAGAGCAATTAATTCGGTTAACCATGGATCGTTTTCGCACTACGTTTACTCTATGTGATAATACGCATCCGCAGAGACGTCGAACAGTGCGCACCGAAGAAACAATTGCCGCTGTAGAGCAAAATGTTGAAGAGGACCCGAATGAATCGATTCGCCACCGTGCACAGCAATTGGAGCTTTGTCCATCAACTTTATGGAAGATCTTGGCTTGCGACCTTACAAGATCCAGCTTGTGCAAGAATTAAAGCCGCGAGACCATGCAATGCGTCGTGATTTTGGTGTATGGGCCGAAAATGAGATTGATCTCGATGCTGATTTTCATCGCAAAATTTTGTTCAGTGATGAGGCTCATTTTTGGTTGAATGGCTACGTCAACAAGCAAAATTGCCGCATTTGGAGTGAAGAGAATCCACATGAGACCCTTGAGACGCCATTACATCCACAAAAACTGACTGTTTGGTGTGCTCTATGGGCTGGTGGAGTCATTGGGCCATACTTTTTCCGAAATAATGCTGGAGAGTCAGTTACCGTTAATGGAGACCGGTATAGAGCCATGATAACCGACTATTTTGTTCCCAAATTGGATGGCATGTTGTGGTTCCAACAAGACAGCGCTACATGCCACACAGCGCACGTCACAATCGATTTATTGAAGGAAACATTCGATGAGCGCATAATTTCGCGGAATGGACCTGTCAATTGGCCACCAAGATCGTGTGATTTGACACCATTGGATTATTTTCTTTGGGGATATGTGAAGTCGCTCGTCTACGCCAATAAACCAGAAACGTTAGGGGACTTGAAAGCCAACATTCGTGACGTTATTGCCGACATACGGCCCCATATGCTCGAAAAAGTGGTTGAAAATTGGACTTGTAGAATTGGCTTTATTCGAGCCAGCCGCGGCGGCCACATGCCCGAAATCATATTTAAACATTAATGGCATAAAATTATCCTTCCAATAAAGCCAAATTGATGGACATTAAAATGATTTCCTTGTGTTTTATTTCAATTCGAAGTTCTATACCTCTAAAAAAAACACCCTTTACAAGTAATCAAGTGTGATGGTTAAAATAGTTACAATGGCCACTCCACCCCCTTAATATGTCAACCCTAACACTTTATCGACATATAAGTATGTTTTTTTTTATCAGTATCAATAAAAACCACAATTGTAATTAGTTAAAAAGTGCGGTTTTCGAATTATTAACTTCATTAAACGATGTACAACCACAATGGAGATTAGGTTTGTTGATTTTTTGAGAATAATTAAATTTAGCTTGAATAAATTAAGCTTAAATTGTTTATTAAAGTCTTTAATTTGTTTTCAAAAAAAAAAAAAAAAGAAAAAAAAATAGAAAAATCATAAATATGAATAAACACAATATAAAATTACTGATAAATAAAAAGACATACAAATGTTTAGAAAAATTTTCCGAAGCAAAAAAAAAAAACATCAAGGTCGCCACAAAAAACAAAATTTTTTAAAAATTTAAATTTTAATGAACTAAACAAAAATGCCACAAATATGAAAACATAAATCAAAAGAAATAATAAAATAAAACAATCCAGGAAAATAACGCAGTCACTTTAATTAGATCAAGCTGAATTTTAGAGAAGAAAATTGTGATACAAGTACCAATTAAGTACTTATAGATATCCTTAAATTGAAGATAATACACATATTTTTATAGTTTTTGCACTTTTCAAGTGTAATTTCCTGGATTAAATTATTAACAAAACATTAAACTAATGATGCGTAACACATAAATGCTTTAAAAATGATAAAATACACGTACAGAAATTTGTGAACATATTAGTTATATGAAATATGTGTGTTTGTTTTTAGTTTTTTTTTTTGCGTGTATTTTGAAAAAACATTACGTTTTGTTTTTGTTTTCTACTGATTTTAATTTTTACCTTGGACAGTTTTTTTGGTAACACTGGCATTGGTGGCGATAATGGTTGTGGTTGTAATTTATGGTTAATTAAAGTAAGATTTTTGTTTGTTATTGTTGTTGGCGTTATAGTTGTAGTAGTTGGGGTTGTTGTTGACATTGCTGTTGTTGTTGTTGTAGACATCTATTATATATACCCAATAAGTTTTGTTTGTGTGTGATTTTTTTCGAGTAATTGCATGCGGTAAATAATTATTTTTTTTTTTTTTGTACAAATATTAAATAAAAAATTAATTAGTTTACTTTCAATTTTATAGTTAAAATTATTAATTTTTAAATTATATGCTTAAAAAGTTTAAAAGTTATGAAAACCATTGCAATTACAGAGTTCCGAATTTTTTTTTTTTTTTTTTGGAGTGCGTACTGACGCTAATAGACCATTGATTATGTCATATAGAAAGGAACTAAGACGTTTGCGAGTTTTTATTACAAAAATCCGCCAATGACTCATTTAAAAGAAAAAAAACCGCGGAGTGCTATAAAATTAATGCGTGGAAAACGGAAAGGGGGGCCTAACTGTATTGCAGCACGGCATATTAGTATTTCATTTTAAAAATCTTTCGAGGAATTTAGAATGATGTAAATTACAAAAAAAAAATTGCATAATACGAAATATAGCATGTTCTGGAGTGTTCAAAAAATCATAACTCCTGTATCATTAAAGGTACCATTTTTTTTTTGGATTAATGTAAAAGGTGGTTTTATCTTATTTTCTAGAAAAATATTTTGGAAGTTCAAAAAAAAGTAATGTGGCGTTTTTTGTCGTTTAGTACTAAAATAGTAGTAAATTTAGTACCTTTTATAAGGTACAAAAAATGTACTTTATGTGTATAGCGTGATTTAAAATCTTTCTAAAAATGGTCTTACCATGAAAACGCGTTAAGAAATGTCCTAGTTATATGCCATAATTTCTAAGCCTCGAGACATACCATTTTTTTCTTCCCTCTCATAGGTTATTAATCTTTCTTTCGAAAAAATTTATTTTGGAAGGTCAGAAAAGTGACCAATGGAGCATTTTTAGTAGTTTAGTACTAAAATAGTAGTAAATTTAGTACTTTTTATCAAACTGAGATTATAGCCTAGTTCAATACTTTTCCAAAAGTTGTCTGAGCATGGTTAATCGGTTAAAAAATGTCCAAGTTATTGACAGTTATTTGCGAAGAGTTTGTCACAATTTACCGATACAGACCATGGATGTATCGACTCACAAGGTGACGCTGATTAAGAATATACGAGAAGTATTGAAACAAAGTCAGCAAACTCCACTTTTTTAATTTTTGTAAAAACTAACAAAAATCTGTTTTTCTGAAGATTATGGGCATATCCGAAAATTATCTCCTCTTACATGACCTAGGTTTTAGGAAAATTTTTTTTTTTTTCACGTTCAAAAACCAAATGTGGTGGAATATATTCCTAGACGTATAAAATGAAATTTCTAATATAGTAGGTGAACAAAAAAGCTTCGAACAAAAATTTTGGGAAAATTGAGATTTTAGACAATATGCGGGATAGCGCATATTTCAGAAGTAGTAGATATGTTACGGAACACTTTTCCAAATATTCTGGGGAGTAAAATTCAGAGAAATCGTATGTGGGTCGTGGCGAAAGAATTGGTTAAAATGTTTTAATCGCTCATTGCGGTCACGTAACAGGTCCTAAAATTCTGAAAAAATTCAAGCAAATTCCTTGGCAAATAACACAGTCCTGCGTTTTTGAAAAAGTCAAAAAAGTATGAAATCAGAGTAGCTGATTTTTATAGATTTTTGCTCGCTGAATCCGAACATGATCTCTGATTTGCTCCATCACGTCTGAGATCCGAGTAATCATTGATTTAAAGTGCAAAAACGCTATTTTCAGACATATGACATACATCCTGAAAGCAGTCAAGTTATTTTTTGTCAGCGGCTTTGAATAGCCCTGAGCTTTCTCTTTAAAGTGTACATTTAACTTTTTCAATAGAATTATTAGTTTCCGAGACATCATCGATGGAAGTAAAGGTATCGCTGATCTCTGTAAAGGACTATATTACATTTGTATACCTTTGCTTCAATGGATGATATCTCGGGAACTAATGATCCAATTGGAAAATTTAAAAGCACGCTTTAAAGAGGAAGCTCAGATCTATTCAATGCTGCCGACAAAAATATATAGACTACTTTAAGATGTACACTACATGTCTGAAAATAGCGTTTTGTGCACTTTAAATCAAGGATATCTCAAATTTCGGACGTTATGGAGCAAATCGGAGGTCATATTCTCGTACTTTTTTTCATCGCAGGACTGTGTAATTAACCCTGGGGGGTCGAAGAAAAAACGAAAAACTCTAAATTTAGCATCTTGCCAAAAATCACGTTTTTTACCCAAAACTTAGCATTATGTGATAGTCACGGAATAACGTTCACACGTAAAAAATAATGCACCTAATTCCGGCAGGACTAAAATCATAGTTTTCTTAATAAAAAATAGTTTATTTTACTTTAAAACTATTAGAAAACGATTTTTAAGTTAACATAAATTTTTAATTTGACAAAATTCAATTTTAAACATTATAAAAAAGTTATTAACTAATAAAATAAATTAAATTTTTATTTCTTGGCATTAACTTAAAGTATAGAGTCTGTTTTGGTTCAAAAATATTTGAAACTGCGTTTATGTACTATTTTTATTTTTCTACAAAAAGAAAAAAACTGATGGAATTAGGTACTAGCCCGTAATTTCGGTACATTTACCTCAAAGCTCCAAAATCATTATTTGAAATTTCAAATTCCAGTGTATTCCCGATACAGTTTTTGAGTTGTGTCTCTAAACATTAGCGCAATAGCATTGATTTTCATAACTATGAAAAAGAAATTTTTTGTTAACACTTAAAACACCCAATAGAAAAAAATGTACAAAAGCCTACATTTCAGTTTTTCATTTAGAGTAATTAATCCAAATCTATATAATAGAAAAATCGCAAAATTGTCCAAAGGAAAAAACATGCATAATAAATAGTATATCTTTCTACATACGAACTATTTTAGTAGGTATACATATGTACATACTTATACAGAACAAAAATAAAGTTTTGTAGTAAAAAAAAGACCCTTTGAAAATTATTAAAATTGTTAAGCCATTTTATATGAGAAAAATTCTGCTTATTTCACAAAATTACACCCCTAGAAAGAAGAAAGTACTTATTGCTATTGAAGCATGCTATGAATACTACAAAAATAAAACCAGCGGGCAAAACCATGAGATATTTCTTCAATTTTTTTTTTTGGCTTTTGTTCAGTTTGTTTTTTGTTGAGTACAATGCAGCGGGAGAATGATGCCAAAGTTTGTCTCAAACAAACCCACCCATACCCAAACCCAATTGAAGTAATAAAGAACGAACCAACGAACGAACGACCGATTTAATTCCCCACGCGAATATGAGTTCGCTTATCAAACTGGGGCTTACTTACCTTAATTGAAGGCGGTCCACTTGAATGCGAATCGTTATCTGCAAGTACTGATGGATTATTTTCATCGACAACAATTATTTCATAGTCGCCATCTTGTATCGTACGAGAGCCTTTTGTTGTTGTTGTTGTTGTTGTTGTTGTAGCAACGGTAGTTGTATTTGTAGTTGCAGCGAAATTGCATTTACACGTTAATATCACACAGCGAACATTGTCAAAAGT
Organism: Calliopum simillimum; assembly: GCA_951812925.1. Taxonomy (NCBI): domain Eukaryota; kingdom Metazoa; phylum Arthropoda; class Insecta; order Diptera; family Lauxaniidae; genus Calliopum; species Calliopum simillimum. Next base: position 33,381,514 of record OX638372.1, read on the forward strand.
ATGAGGCAGAAACAAAAAAGGATTTAAGGAAGAAAAAAAGAAGTGAGAAATATAGTTATTATATATTTTGTTTTAATAAAAATAATTGGAATGTTTCGCTTTTACGAGAAAGTACATAGTAATAAAGGCTTGAAAATAAAAAAATGCAAAATTGTAATTTTATTTCAAAGAAAAAACAATTATTATATGAATACAGCGTAGAAGGATATATATTCGTTACTAATAGTCTAAAAGGAAAATATTCTTAAGTCAAAGCATACGAGTATTTTGATAAATATAAAAAGCGTTATAGTATTTTATAGAGTATTTGAAATTTGATTTTTAAAAAAGTTATGTATAGAAATTGTAACAACTATAGCATATTTTCATAGAGAATAGTAACATATTTAAAGCCTTACGCTCCAGACAGACGACAGCTTAAACCTAGATTATAGACTTAATAATATGAATCTTTTTATTGCATGATTTTAGGCATTTTTTAAATACATACCTCATAGACATTGACTAAAGAATTCAATTCAGGATCCAAAAAATTCCAATTAGCTTTTCTGATGCTTAACTCACTACTAAGCCTGTTTTGGATGTTTTAGAATTTTTCGGCCCCTGATTTGGGAAATTTTCTTTAGTCAATGTCTATGAAATATGTATTTAAAAATTGCCTAAAATCATGCAAAACAAATTTTCGCATTATAACGTCTATAAACTGTATTTAATCTGTCGTCTGTCTGAGGCATTAGATTAGGTTAGGGTGGCAATAATTGCATAAAGCAAAAACCTCATACTTATATACCGACTAGGCACATAGCATTACCACAAACTCCCTGCTGGAGAATAGTAGTGTTCATAATGATCATTTATGTATTTAGTTATTTAAAGCATTAAGATACATATTTTGATAAAGCTTAATTTTGTATAATGTTTGATGAAGAAGTAAGGAATCTCTAACGAAACGTTGGGAAAGAATAATTTAATGTTTTTATAAACAAAAAGAAGAGGACCATCATTAGCCTGCCATCAAACATTAACAATTCTCTATTGGTCGATTTAATAAATTCATTTATTTTTGTATATTTTTGTCATCTAGCGATGAGCAAAATTAGCCTTGGTCTTGCGTCTTGTTCTCGGTCTTGCAAATTTTGCGAGACCAAGACCAAGACCAAGATGCTGATATTTTTGCAAGCTCAAGACCAAGACTGCTATGGTCTTGGTCTTGGGCTTGCTCACTATAATTGTCAAGACCAAGACTGCTTTTCGGTCTTGCTAATTTATAGTTAAAAGTTGTTTCACGCCCATTTTAAAGATAAAATCATCTCTGGATTTGAATTTTGGCATCTTAAAAACCCAACTGCTTTGGAAAAATATGGTTTTGAATACTCAATGTCTCTGAAAATTTTTGCAAGACCAAGACCAAGACTTAATGAGCAAGATCAAGACCAAGACCAAGACTCAATATCAAAACCAAGACCAAGACCAAGACCAAGACCAAGACCAAGACTCAATGTGCAAGAACTAGACCAAGACCAATACTAAGGTCTTGGTCTTGGTTTGCTCATCACTAGTGTCATATAGACATAAGTAAGTCAGTAAGTCGGTCTGAGATCGCATAAGAAAACAACAGAAGTTTTTGTGTATCTGGCTGATTCTCAGAAAAATATACCATTCAATGTCCCGGGGCTCAAAACCATGTAAAAATTTAAAATTTGATAAATTAGCTATTTAATACAGATACTTAACAAAAGCATTCGTACGAATAGCTCAAAATAAAAAAATAATTTTAAATATTTTACTATGAAATTTTAGCATAAGTGTAAAAAACTCATTCTCCCGCCTGTCCCAGACCGCTTCTTAGTTCACTAAATTTGCTCGTTTCGCATATTACGTTATTTTCTAAATATTTCAGTTACTGCTTTTCTATTGGTCCCACATTCAAGACCATCTTCGCCAAGTTTTTCTTATTCTAACTGTAAATTCTTCAAAATCTATATATTACAACGCAAGACAAAAATTTGTCCTACCTTTTTTCCTATGTTAGAAATGGGGCATGACTTTGAATTATACACCATTAGAAAGGTATTTGTGTGTTAATGTACACAAAGTTAAAATTATTTTAATATTCTGTCACTAAGCCAAAACGCTTAACCCTTTCAGGACCATAGGGACATATGTGTCCCATAATTTAGAAACCGATCTATGTAATTTTGACATTTTTCAATTTCTAAACGCTTCCTTCATCTCTATTAAGTCTGGCAACACCATCAGAAGAACCGTTATTTTTGTATGATATATGACCGTTTGGGTGGTGAAATATTGCTATACTTTACAGCAGATTTTGTAGGTGTTAAAGTATTTTGAATCATATTATAGTGTGAAATAATTGTTATCAGGTTAGTAAATTGTTGTTTTATATATTAAATGAACCATTATTTAAGTTTAGTATATTGATAAATTACAAATTTCAAAATGGGACACCGGTGCTTCTATGGTCGTAAAGGGTAACTTTTCAATTCACTTTTGTACTACAATTTCACCAATTTCACAGGCAATCAAAATAAAAAAATTTAATGAATCTGTTAGTAGACATATATACTGTAACGTACTTTTTGACACTGAATTTGAATCCGAGAGCAGAATTGCTCATATACTTCAGGATTTCGAGATATCCGTTCTTGAAGCTAAGAAAGCGCTATTTTCAATCTTACGGTGTAGTTCCAGTGGATGGTTTATTTTTATTCTTTTGATGGCATCAAATAGTCCTAATCTTACCTATCAAACCATACCTTCAAAATTTTTCAATTGGACCCTGACTTTTCGAGTTATCACCCTTTTAAATAAGAGCATATTTTCCCCATATAAAAATGTATGGGGAAAAAGTCTCCCTTACCGACCATAGGGACACATATGTCCCAGATAATTCCAGAAAAACCGTTAAAATTTTTTGAATTTTTATTTTAAAATATGTTTTCTGGACGCCCAATAGACCATTATAAATAGCTAACATGGTTGCATAAGCTCCCAATTCCTTACGGTCCTGAAAGGGTTAAGTTAACTTTTAATAAATATAAACTTAAACAAAAGTTTGAAAAAAATCAGGTAGCAACCTAAAAATGTATGTTGGTTTTTTGAAAAAGTTTATTTAAACGTTTTAAGACTAAAATTCCGTTTCTATTTTCTAGACATAATTTTTAGGCCAAACTCACAAACTAAAAAACCATATAGCAACCCTGAAAGTTTTTGTGCAGTTTTCAACAAGATTCCAGAAATTAAGGCCATCATATTCTATATCCTTCCTATACAAGTTAAAAACACTAAGTCAGTTTTTTCCTGTTTTGAGTTGTTAAGTGTTTGGACTGAAAAGACCCACTGAGCCATATTTCTGCTAAAAAGTGGTTATGGAAGGCATGTTTTAGTACATTCTTCGGAGATTCACCCATGCAATTTTGCATTTACATTTTGCAAAAAAAAAAAAAAAACATTTCATGAGATAAATATATCGTGGGATAAAAATGTCATGAGATATATGTCATGAAATAAAAATATCACGATATAAAAAATATTGATTTTTTTTATTTTTCTTCAACATTTGCGTTTGCCTAAGTAAAAAAAAAAATTTCATGAGATAAATATATCGTGGGATTAAAATGTCATAAGATATATGTCATGAAATAAAAATATCACGATATAAAAAAAATATTGATTTTTTTTTTATTTTTCTTCAACAGTGTGAAGAGAGATAAAAGTCTCGAATACTGAAAATATCGTGAGATAAAAACAAGTAATTTAAGTTAGAAAACAGAAATTAATATATATAATTTTAATAAAAAATGCTTGGAAAGAGTATATTACGAGTTTAAGGATATACGAGATTTCTGTAAATAGCAAACTATTTATGCAATTTTGCCTTGTGATCGCATATCGACTAGTGCTGTTTTACCTAGCGGCCACAAATATGTTACTTTAAGACGTTTTTTTCTATTTTTTCTTTAGTTAAATAATACATTTTTTATAGAGAATGCAAGTAAAAGCATAAAATAAAGCTTTAGAAAAAAGACAGAAGCAACATTTTACATAAGTAAATGGTATCTTTAGGGTATCGAAAGTGTTATTCTAAGTTTGAGGAAATTATTTAATTCTGTTGAATTTGCAACTTTATTTAATTTTTTTTCACAAATATATAATTTAATTAACACCTTATGTATTCCTAAAGCATTAACTTTACAAAAACCCAAAATGCATACAAAATTTAAATTTCAACTAAATTATTATTTAAAAAAATAAACTATCTTAAAATAAAGATAAAATTTTTATGTTTAACTTAAAAATTAAAAAATAAAAATATATATGGCAGCAGTTTAAATAATCATATCACTTAAATTAAAAAAAAAAAATTAATATAAATTAATCAATAATATAAAACTTAAAAAAATCATTATTTAATATGTGCTTCAAAGCAGTTCGCAAATAATAATTAATATACTTTTTTTTAAAAATTTTTTAAAATATGATTAATTACTTACGTTTCGTATACAAACGAAAAAACTACGTGATGAGTTAAACAACCATTATATTTATTCATAAACTTATGCTTAAGAACCAGTGAACAATTTTTATAAAATGGTAACATCGTTATACCATTTATTTTTGTTTATCATGAGATAAATAAACATTTTCTTTAACATCAATAAACAACAATAAATAAATCAGAAAATCAATTTTAACCCTACAGTTCTACAGGAGTACATTATAGACCCCCCAGCTGCAATTTTTTTTTTGTCTATACCTTCTCTACCACCTCCCAGAAGCATAGTAACCTTATGCAATACATATAATATATCAATAAAATATGAATTCCAAAGTAGCAGAATTTCATGAGAATAAAGAGAAAAAATATAATGAAATAAATTCGCACTAGTCATATTTTTGCAGTTAGTGACAAGACAAAATTGTTGTGATATAAAATATATCATAGAATAAAGTAAAACTACCCTACAGTAAAAATATGAGACAGTCTACAAAAAATACTAGTTCACAGTTAGTACTAGCCCAAAACTAGTGAAAAAGGGATGCAGTGGGGGACAGTTTGATATCAGCTTGTAGTTTGTAGGGCCAAATAAATTTGAATCGTAACGAAAAGTAAATACAATTTTCGTTTTTGCTTATGAAAAAATTTGTGTTTTGTGTAACTTGAATTGTATGTCAAAATAAATTGTGCAAAAGAATGAAAATAACGAATTCATTTTTGTTAATGCTGTTATGAATGTAATTTAATTTTGTTTAATTTATTCTAAGAAAATAAAAATTCAAATCAAGAAAATAAAATATTACTATAGGTTGACTACATACAAAACCACTGGTTCAAGACTAGTTTCTAAATTACTACTTGATACCACAGCTAGCCTCGGACTGGTGCAAGCGAAATGCAGAAGGGGTCAATTGAAATTTCATAGGACATCAACACACAAAAAAGAACAGTTGCTTATATGTAAAAAGGGTTAAATTCGGACAAGTACTGGTTGGTAGAGGACTAATTAATGAACTATACTTGAACTAGTCCGTTTGCCTGCAGAATAGAGTTAGAGAGAGTTAGACAAACACTTCGTTGGTTTATGATAGCATGATATAAATATATCATGGGAGATTTTTTGTGCTTCTATTTCAATTAAAGACTTTATTAATGAATAAACACTGCAAAAGTTTCAGTAGAAACAACAAAGTGTGTTTACATATATTGGAATCATTGTATTTGTCATTGGACAACGTACACAAATTCATATTAACAAATACATACACACACACATCCACACACAATAAGATGTACAAATACCAGCTATTCAATTGTTACTCAACATACAACACGTAATAAATCCTGACAACAAAAATTTGCATTTTATAAATATTTATAATGATAATAAGTTTTGCATTAATTATGCAAGTGTGTTAAGGCAACAGAGCACTCGACTGCCAACAAAGCTCAAGCTCACACACTAATACACACGCTTATACATATAGACAAATACATGTTTGTAAATATGACGTATGCGTTTAGAAATGAAATGCAAATTCTCATATGAAGCAGTAGCGATGTAGAATGTTGTGGAAATATGCGCATAAGTTAAATTTGATAGCCACATACCACTATTATTATTGTTATTATTATTGTGTGTTTGTGTGTACATTAAGGTGGGATGCATAAAAAAAAAGGTATTCTGTTAAACATTGAAATATGGATTAACGTGCTACAAAGAAGGTCGAGTTAGGTCTGTCGGCCGAAAAGATCTTGGTCACAGTTTTTTGGGATCCACGAGGTGTCATGCACATCGATTACCGTAAAACAGTCACTGGTAAGTATTATTACTATTTTTTGGACTGGTTCGATATTGATTTGAAGCAAAAACAACCGCATTTGGCGAAGAAAAATGCTGTTTCATCAAGGTCATTAAACGGGTGAACATGTTTGTAGTCACCATTACAAAAACCCAACCAATTTGGTTGACTACACACGAAACCACTGGTTGAAGACATGTTGTTAAAAGATTACTTCACACCACAACTAGCCCCGGACTGGTGTAAACGTAACACAGAAGGGGACAATTGAAATTTCGTAGGACATCAACACACAAAAAAGAACAGTTGCTTGTATGCAAAAGGGATTAAAGTCGGACAAGTACTGGTTGGTAGAGGATTAGTTAGTGAACTACACTTGAAGTAGTCCGTTTACTTGCAGGGTGGTCAACCCAATTTAATGTACACGCATATACATATGTATGCGTATTTGCGTGCGTTTATGTACGTTTATGTTTTCGATATTAAATATATACATATACATTAGTGTGTATCGAAAAACGAACACCCAATTCCACACTCAAATTATGAAAGAAGAGAGATAAAAAATTCAGGGAATATAAATTTTTTGACTTTAAAATAAATTCCTAGCTGGCCAAATGGCCATTGTTTATAAAAACCGAGTGATTTTGCACTGGAGCCAATCTAACGGTAAATTTTTTTCCAAAAAACACCATAGATCTCAATATGTGGTCTAAAACAATTTATGTGTGCAAATTTTCAGAGGGATCGTATGACGTGCAGGAGCATCAGCAAAGGAATAAGAAACGATTATCTTCAATGAAAAGAATACTTTTTGTACTGGAGCCTATCTAACGGCAGATTTTTTTCCAAAAAACACTACAGATCTCAGTTCGTAGTCGAAAACAACTTATGTATGCAATTTTTCAGAGAGATTGTATGACGTGCAAGAGCGTCAGCAAAGAAAAAAAGCAAATATTTTCAATCAAACGTTTAGTTTTTGTACTAGAGTCCATCTAACGATTCATTTTTTTCAAAAAAAAACTTGTGGTACTTGATTCGTCATAAAAAATAAACTATGCACCCAAATTTTAAGATTGGTGGAACGACGTGTGGGAGTGTCAGCGAAGGATTAAAAAATGGTATACAGCCATTTCATGCCTATCGTAACAAGATCTGCCACACCCCTTCCGATTTCGCTGAAATTTGGTACATGGTTTCGTTTCATGCTTAAACTTTGAAAAATGGCAAAAAAAAATTTGGCGATTTTTTTTGTGGCTTGTGGAGGGGTGCAAAAAGTCGAAAAATAGGTAAAATGTAACAAACTCTCCTCAAATAATTACCAATAACTTGGCCATTTCTTAACCGATTTTCATGTTTAGACCTGTTTTGGAAAGGCATTGAATCATGCTATAAAATTTTTTGTAGTTGGTGAAAAGTACTACATTTATTACTATTTTAGTACTAAACTACAAAAAACGTGCCCGAGTACACTTTTGTTACCTTACAAAATATTTTTTTTGGAAAGAAAAAAAAAAATAATCTTTCAGTCAAAAAAGAGAGAAAATTGGTATGTCTCGAGGCTAAGAAGTTATGATTTTTTGAAAATTTAAAAAAATGTCCGATCAGAAAATGGCCTATAGCTGGAACATTTCTTATCTCATTTTTATGTTTGGATCATTTTTAGAAAGGGATTGAATCATTCTATGCGCACAAGTAAAAGTGTTTTGTATTTGGTAAAAATTACTAAATTTACTACTATTTTAGTACTAAACTACTAAAAACGCTATAGTACCTATTATCGACCCTCCAAAACAATTTTATAGAAAAGAAGACAAAATTACCTTTCAAATGAATCTAAAATTTGGATAGTACCATTAATGGCATAGGAGTAATGATTTTTTGAACATTTCAGTACATGCAATATTTCGTATAATGTAGGTTTTTTCGTAATTTACATGATTTTAAATTCTTCGAAAGATTTTGAAAATGAAATACGCCGTACTGCAATACGATTACCATGTACCGAATTTCAGCGAAATCGGAAGGGGTGTGGCAGATCTTGTTACGATAGGCATGAAATGGCTGTATACCATTTTTTAATCCTTCGCTGACACTCCCACACGTCGTTCCACCAATCTTAAAATTTGGGTGCATAGTTTATTTTTTATGACGAATCAAGTACCACAAGTTTTTTTTGAAAAAAATGAATCGTTAGATGGACTCTAGTACAAAAACTAAACGTTTGATCGAAAATAAGTGCTTTTTTTCTTTGCTGACGCTCTTGCACGTCATACAATCTCTCTGAAAAAATGCATACATAAGTTGTTTTCGACTACGAACTGAGATCTGTAGTGTTTTTTGGAAAAAAATCTGCCGTTAGATAGGCTCCAGTACAAAAAGTATTCGTTTCATTGAAGATAATCGTTTCTTATTCCTTTGCTGACGCTCCTGCACGTCATACGATCTCTCTGAAAATTTGCACACATAAATTGTTTTAGACCACAAATCGATATCTATGGTGTTTTTTGGAAAAAAATTTACCGTTAGATAGGCTCAAGTGCAAAATCACTCGGTTTTTATAAACAATGGCCATTTGGCCAGCTAGGAATTTATTTTAAAGTCAAAAAATTTATATTTCCTGAGTTGTTTATCTTTCTTCTTTCATAATTTGAGTGTGGAATTGGGTTTTGAAACTCGCCCATATATTTCAATACACACTAATATACATACATATGCATACATATATGGCATATGTATGTAGATACATTTACAATGTAATTGAGTTGTAGTATTGAGTCTTGATTTACTACTGATAATATTTGATTAAACAATTTTTAGTGAAATAAAATTTACCAGATTTAATTTTGTTCAAAAGTTTTAAGCAAAAATTTATGGGATTTTGTTTCATAAGCGCATTACATTACAAATTTGTTGAATTTGAATTGAAATTTGATTTCAAAATTCGCATGCTACAAAATATGATTTATGTATTTTGTGCAGCAATTTAATTGTATTAAAGCTTAAAAATTTATGTCAGAATTTAAAAGGCATATGAAAATTGATTAGATTTAACAATGAAAAGTGAGTCTTATTTCAATTTGAAAGGACAATGAAAAAGTGAAAAGCATTTACTCTTTTACCCCAATGTCTTCAGATTGGCATATATGTCATACATTTCTTTGGTAATCTCTATCTCTTGCCTATTCAAAGTTAAAATAGCAAATGCGTATTATAGTAAAGATTTATGTACCTTATTTTTCCAAAAATTAATGCAATTAAAACTTAAAAGTGTGACCATATTTTGAAAAATAATAAATTTTGGTTTTTTATTATTTATAAGAGAAATTCTTTAGACCAGGACAAACAATTCCCCAAAATGACTTCATATGACATCAAAATTCAATATAATCTCAAAGCGTTTTAAGTCGCGAATCAAAAATTCAACCAGCGTTACTACGAATAATGGTTTCTCACAAGAACATAAAGAATAATATTTGGTAACCCCGAAAGATATCCAACCACGAATTTCATTTGGCTATTAATTATATTCTTAAAGATTATGACAATACACTCACACTGGATAAGTTATACAAGCACAAAAGTTGCCGGAAAATCAAAAAAAAAAAAAAAAAAAAAAAAAAAATATCCAACACCACGTAGGTGTCGTATGAATTTTTGAAAAGTTTGAAGATTGTCTTGTTTACCAACTTTCGTTGCTTTTGTGACGCGAATTTCAAAAGGTTGATTCAAATTTGGTTGAAACTATGAATATCGTTAAAGACTTTCATTGCTTCGCAAAAAAATTTTGAATCTATTGACTATGGGACCAAATACAAAACAAAAGAATCGAGTGAGTCCTGAAGTTCAAAGTACAGAAGATGATTTTTGCGTTCTATACATTTCTTTATTTCTACGTAATGGTTCTGGGATTAACTAATCACGAAAATATATTAAAAGGAATTTTTGGCGCAAGCATGATTTATTTGAAATTGACAAAGAAGCTGATAAGTTTAATAAAACTGGCCATCGAGCTGTTCTCTTTAAGTTGAGTCGAGTTTAATGCGTTATGGGGATATCATAACTAAAAATATATTGGAAGCAGTGGATGATTTCCCAGAAGAAAAATTCACGAATACCAATAACTTATTTGCAAAACTAAGTATTTGTTCATTTGCTGGAATTCCAAACATTCTGTAACGAATAAGAACAATTCCAAGGAGAAAGAAGTAAGTTTGTTATGGTACTTCTGCTTATGTGACTTTCCGTGCGGAATTAAAATCTCAAGTTTTGTAATGTTTTACTATTTTAGGACCACTCGATGTCAGCTTGATACCAGGTGGAGAAACTGGAATGATATTTCTTTGGCCGCGTTGGTTTAAAATTTCTAGGCCGCGACACTTTTTTGTGCCACATTTTTCGAGACATTTTTTCTGCGACACTTTTTATACCCTACACCCAGGGTATATTCACTTTGTCCTTCCGTTTGCAACGCAGAGAAGGAGGTGTGGCAGATATAGAAAAGTATTCTTGATCAGCGTCACCTTCTGAGTCGATATAGCCATGTCCGTCTGTCTGGCTGTGCGTGGAAATATTTTTTACAAGAAAACCAACCATGGTAATTAAATAAAATTTGGTGCGTTGATTTTGTCAAAAAAGTTAACTCGTGGGATTGAAAATGAGCGAAATCGGTCAACGGACACGCCTACCACGCATACAAAAAATATATTTAAAATGCAAATTTAGGAGTATTTTTCCCAACAATTCAACCAAAATACACTTAAATACTACAAATTATTAGCACAAGCTCTGAGCAAAAACTGGGCGGATTCGAACAATTAGGCTAAGCACCTTTTATATAAGCAAAAGCTTTAAAACGCTATACTAAAAGCTTTTTTTGAGATAATCGAACTAAATTTTACTCAGACACTAAGAACTATAAATGCAAGCTCTTAACAAGAACTGGGTGAAATCAGACAAAAGGGCGTGGCACCTCCCATATATGCAAAAGCTTCAAAACGCTATACTGAAAGAGTTTTTTGGAATGATTCAACTAAATTTAACTCAAATACTGAAGACTATAAATGCACGCTCTGAGCTAAAACTATTCGAACTCGGACAAGAGGGCGTGGCACCTCCCACATAAGAAAATTTTCAAAATGCTGCAGTGTAGGGTATTTATTGCTTGGCCAGGCCAAAAGTTACACCCTTACTAGTTGTTACATCCTATTATAACTCGCAAAATTTTGTAGGTAGGAGTTAACGTGAATACCATTCATTGGTAGTTTTCTGGGACACCCGAAGGCTTCATAGTCAAAACAAAGAAAGTTTGGATATACATAAATACAAGAGAGAAAAAATCTATGGTGAACAATCAGCAAGCTTTAATTGATGTAATTCCTGAGACACCCGCATGTTCATTACCAAAACGAAAAATACCTAGATATACTAGAAGGAAAACATCTATGGCGCATTGTAAATAAGCTTAAAGTGATTCATTTTCTGGAACACTCAAAGGTTCAGGAAGGTCAGTCGAAGGCTTCATAGTCAAAACGAAGAGTACTAGAGGGAAAACACCTAATTCGGACTATCACCAAGCTTTTAACTGATTTATTTCGTAGGACACCCGAAGGTTCCCGAGGGGTTCATAGTCAAAACGAAGAATATCTTAGTAGATATACTAAAAGGAAAACATCTTTGGCGGAGTATGAACAAGCTTTATGTTATTCATTTTCAAAAACACCCGAAAGTCACCCGAAGGCTGCATAGTCAAATCGAAGAATACCTAGATATACTAAAAGGAAAACATCTATGGCAGACAATCAACAAGCTTTTAACTGATTTATTTTCTTAAACATCCGACGTTTCCCGAAGGGTTCATGGTGAAAACGAAGAATATTTTGATATACTAGAAGGAAAACATCTATGGTGGAGTATGAATAAGCTTTAAGTTATTTATTTTCAGGGACACCCGAAGGTCACCCAAAGGCTGCATAGTCAAAACGAAGAAAACCTACATATTCTAGAAGGAAAACATCTACGGCGGACTATCAACAAGCTTTAATTGATTAATTTCTTGGGACACCCGAAGGTTCCCGAATGGTTCATAGTCAAAACGAAGAATATTTTGATATACTGGAAGGAAAACAGCTATGCCAGTGTGTGAATCAGCTGTAAGTGATTCATTTTCAGGGACACCTGAAGGCTTCACAGTCAAAACTAAGAATATTTAGATATTCAATTGATGTCATGCCCACTTTTTAAATATAAGTTTCACTTCATTCACGTGTACTTGGTTGCACGCTTAATTTTATTTAAAATAAATTATGCATTTAAGTGAAGGATATAATCAATTTTTGTAATATCTCATAAATGATGATATATCAGAAATGAGCGTTGTAAAATGCATTAATTTTATAAATTTATTTTGTGATAAAATTTTGTATTTTAACATGCAATAAATTTCGAATGAAATAAATATTTTTGGTGCGCATTCATTTAACTCATTTTCCATATCAGTAACTCAGTGCAAGTTGATGAGCAAAATAAAACGAAAAAATGTGACAAACTGCAGTGAGTTACAAGAGGTAGCTTTTTTTATTGAAACTAAATTTGTTAACTCAAAATCAAAAATATCAAAGACAAAAAACTTAAAAAAAAAAAATAAATTTAATAAATACAAAAAATATAATTTTCGTAAAAAAAAATGGCAGCTAATTGAGCACAGCTAAAGTGTTGAATTCTATTTGGCGAAACATATATTTACTATATATATAGGCTTAGCACTTTTTGTTATATTAAAAGACATCATTTTTTGTATGTTTTACATAAAAGCTAATCTTTTTTGTTTTAATTGGGTTTTTGTTTTACTTATTTTCTAACAAGCAGCGGAGGAGTTAACAAATAATTATATGTGCAGCGGTTCTCAAACATTTTTGCAATCTCACATATCTGCGATTATTGCAAAGTTTCTAACTTTTAAGCAATGCAAAAATTTTTGGTCTGCACATTTGACCCGACACAGCTAACTTTATGTATTTTGGTGAGCTGATTCCAAATCCGAGGACAGAATATCTCATATCTCTAGTTTTTTAATGGCATTAAATAGCTATAATCTTCTTTAAGAAACCATACCTTCTACCTTTTTCGATTGGACTTTTACTTTCCGAGATATCACCCTTTGAAGTAAACGCATCTTGCACAAACAACATTTAAAAATTTAACGTTCTTACTTCAAAGCTAGATAACTCGGAAAGTATGAGTCCAATCGGAAAACTTTAAAGACTTAGTTTCATAACAATGATATTAGCTATTTGATGGCATTGTAAAAATGGAACTACACATTTTCCATAAGCCTGAAAACAGGGCTTTCTGAAACTTCAAGCAAAGATATCTCGAAATCCTGAACGTATATGAACACTTCTGACATCGGATTTGGATTCAACGCACCAAAATGTATATGTATTTTGATGAGTCTAGTCAAATTTACAGTATAAATTTTAATTCAATGCCAAACAAAAAGTATTAATTTTTAACTATTTTGAACTAAATTTTATACTTTTTTGGAATAAATTTCATACTTTTTATGGATTAAATTTCAAATTTCAAAAATCGGAATTTAATACCAAACAAGTTTGAAATCAATACTAAAGGGTATCAAAAGTAAGAAAAGTAATCTATAATATTTTAGTATGCGCCGGGCGTTATTTGAGAACTACAGCAACAATAATAAAAATAACAACAAAAAAGCAAACATCCAAACATAAGAGTAAAACATTTATCTAAAGTTTATGATTATCCTAGGCGTGAGTACTAGAACAGCACAACAACAGAGGGAGGAATTCAATGAACATTAAAACATTGGATATATCGCAAAAATCCCTTAATTAATACACACACACACATGGCCACAAACGCAAACGAACACAAACAATGAACGGAAAAAAAAAAAAATAAAACACCATAGTCACCTGCATTGTTACGTCCACCATTGTAACGGTAATTATTATTAATGCCATTATTTTTGTAGGCACCAACACCAACAGCGCTACTACCCACAACCCCAGCACCCGCAGCATTAGCAGTTGCTGACGACATATTGCCACTAACAATGCTACCACCCACTGTTGCTGTCGTCGTTGCCATCGCATGTCCGTTTCGCATGTTACGCATGTTATTCATCATGGCAACGGAAGCGGATGTGTTATTGCCACCCCCTGAGCCGCCACCACCATTATGCATGCCATGTAGCTGCTGCTGCGGCTGATGATGATAACCAGCAATATCAACACCATTTGTTGTTGCTGCTGCTGCTGCCGATGTAACGATGCCATTAACCAACATATTGTTTGTGTTGTTGGCATTGACGTTACGCATATATTGATAACCGTTAGAAGCTGCTGCGCAACCAACACCGCCGCCATTTAAGTCATTTATGTAATTTGCATTTCCAGTTGCTGATTGCATTTGCTGCTGTTGCTGTTGCAATGTATAATGTTGTTGTTGTTGTCCATGATGATGATTATGCGCTGTTGTTGCCTTATTGCCATTCATTATCAGATGATGTTGCTGCTGCTGATAGTAATGTTTTTGTCCATGACGATGTTGCTGTTGTTGCTGCTGCTGCTGATGATGATGCGGTTGTGATGCCAAACTTGAGAGCGATGTTGACGATGCTGGCTGTGATGTTGCCGAAGAGGAGGAGGAACTTGTTGTTGAATGTGTTGCCAGTGGTGGTGAAATGTTGCCAACATAGTTGCTAAGATGATTGTGCTGTTGATAATATTGTTGATGTTGATGTTGTTGTTGTGCATGATGTTGCTGATTGTGTTGTAAGTGTTGAGGAAGATGTTGTTGTTGCGGTACATGTGGTGATGCCATATGTTGTTGTTGTTGTTGCTGCTGCTGCTGTTGATAGTAATGCTGTTGCTGATGCTGCAGGTGTTGTGTCTGTTGATGTTGTTGCTGCTGTTGCTGATGATTAATGTTTGTACCCGTCGAAATATGATTTTGATGTGAACCGGGTAGAAACTGTGGATACACATGATGTGACCACTGTGGGAATAATGGGCGAGCTGTAGGTTCTGAGGGACATCAATGTAAATAGTGCAATTTTGGGTGAGATGGATGTTTGCACGTAAAATAAATGTGTGCAGAAACCACGAAAAATTTGAAAGGAACATAAAATGATAATTTGAGAATTGATTGATTTTGTCAATTTATAATTTGAAAAATAATTGAATGATTTGTTGATTTTTTGTTGTTGTTGAGTTTTGATGATTTGTTGATTATTTTAATGATTTGCATGGTTTGAAAAATAAGATTAATTGATAGTTTGTTATGATTTTGATTATTTGATGATTTAAACATTTTTTTTTTCGATGTTTTGATTGATTGTTTGACAAGGAAATGATTTGTTGATTGATAGTTTATTGATTAATATTTGATTAATAAATTAATTTCGTTAGTTGTTTATTTGATTATTTCACATTGGATGATTTACAATTTGATTAAATGATTAAATTAATTGATTGATTTATATTTGAGCAGTTAAAAAATTTCGTGATTTGTTTATTTGATTATTTCACATTGTATGATTAACAATTTGATTAAATGATTAAATTAATTGATTGATTTATATTTGATCAATTAAAGAATTTCGTTATTTGTTTGTTTGATTATTTCACATTGGATGATTTACAATTCGATTAAATGATTAAATGATGATTTGTTGATTATTTTAATGATTTGCATGATTTGAGAAATTAGATTAATTGATAGTTTGTTATGATTTTGATTATTTGATGATTTCAAAATTTTTTTTTTTCGATGTTTTCATTGATTGTATGACAAGGAAATGATTTGTTGATTGATAGTTTAATGATTAATATTTGATTAATAAATTAATTTCGTTAGTTGTTTATTTGATTATTTCACATTGGATGATTTACAATTTGATTAAATGATTAAATTAATTGATTGATTTATATTTGATCAGTTAAAAAATTTCGTGATTTGTTTATTTGATTATTTCACATTGGATAATTTTCAATTTGATTAAATGATTAAAGTAATTGATTGATATGTATTTGAACAATTAAAGAATTTCGTTAATTGTTTATTTGATTATTTCACATTGTATGATTTACAATTTGATTAAATGATTAAATTAATTAATAATTAATCAATTAAAAAATTTCGTGATTTGTTTGTTTGATTATTTCACATTAAATGATTTACAATTTGATAAAATAATTGGATTAATTGTTTGTTTTTTATTTGATCAATTAAAGAATTTCGTAATTTGTTTATTTCATATTGGATGATTTACAATTTGATTAAATGATTAAATAAATTGATTGATTTATATTTGATCAATTAAAGAATTTCGTTATTTGTTTATTTGATTATTTCACATTGGATGATTTACAATTTAATTTAATGATTGCATTAATTGATTGATTAGTTTTTGATCAATTATAGAATTTAGTAATTTATTTATTTGATGGTTTTAGATTGGATGATTTCAAATTTGATGAAATGATTCCATGATTTGTGGATAATTTTAATGGTTTGGTGAGTGGCATGATTTAATATAATATTATATATTTTATAATGATATATATTTTATATAATGATTGATTTTATTTGACCATTTTATCGTTTGGTGATATATTGATATAATTATACATAGAATTGATGATTTATAGGTTTGCCAAATTGATGATTTGTTGCCGATATGAATTTAAGATTTGAAATTTGAGTGATTTTAAGATATGATGATTTAATGAAATTAATGATTTGGTGATGAAATGATTTCAAACCATGATGATTTA
Source organism: Calliopum simillimum (assembly GCA_951812925.1). NCBI lineage: Eukaryota > Metazoa > Arthropoda > Insecta > Diptera > Lauxaniidae > Calliopum > Calliopum simillimum. The sequence continues at coordinate 33,398,649 of OX638372.1, forward strand.
ACATATGTTTATTCCAAAATTTGAGGAATTATTGGTTGTGTTATTCAACGATTTGGTGATATGAGGATTTTAAGATTTAAGGAATTATTGATTTCCAGACATATTTTAATTTATTATTCAAAATTTTTAAAGTTTAATGATTTGATGATATTGATGATGATTATGAATTACATTTTTGGTTTTGTAAAAATGGGATTAGGAAAAACGAATGAAATGGTATGGAATTTGGTGCAGGGAGGAACAAGGATACAAGGATTTTTACAAAATTACAATATTTAGTGAAAGCACACGCACAAGTACACAAACATTTAATGCATTATTCATTATTGGTTTTTTTTTTTTTTTGGTTTTTTGTTTTGTTTCAAAATATACGGTGTGTGACAAATATACAATTATTTATTGTAAGATTTCAATTATATATGTAAATCAATTATTTACATATACAGGATTTTACCAGAAGAAATTAAAATGATGTTGGTTTTTAAAATGTTGTAATATATATATATAAATATATATATATAATTTTTTGTTTAATTTACAAAATCCGAACAAAGCAGCGTGAAAATTAAAATGGAAAAAAGAGAAAAATATGGGAAAAACTGATTAGCAATACTGTTATATCAAGAAAATATGATGGGGAGCATTATCGAAATAATATAAAAGGGACAGTACAAAAGAAAAACGAAAAACATTACTAAAATATAAAACAAATAACATAAAAATTATAAACCAATACAATAAGTACAACACTTTTTGGAATTCAAGGAGAAACGTTTGGAATGGGTCAGCCGTAAAGGATATTTCTGGCTTATATTTTTGTACAGACAACATTTTTTACGCAAATTGTATGATTTTTTTAAAGTATTAGGTAATACTAAGAGCTGTTTTGACAAAATGATGCTTCACACAAAATTACTGACGACAAGTCATAAGTATTTTCGAGGAAAATATAAAGGATTTTGGCACAAAAAAGGAATACAAAAAGTTGGAGTAAACTAACAATAAAATTTAAATTGAAAATACAAAAAAAAAAAATATATATCTATGTATAAAATAAACTTAAAAATTAAATAACTTAGTTTTAAAATAACAAATATTTTTTGCTTATATCAGATTTTTATTCTTATTTTCTGGCAATATTTGTATAAAAAATATAACAACACGTAAAAAATAAAAATTAAATTAAACTTAATATTGAGCTACCCCCCTAAAACAAAGTAAAAAACTTAACATAATTGGTGTTAATTTAAAAGTTGCTAACTACAACTCATTTTTTTTTTTTTTTTAAAAAAACTTGTATTTTCTTCAATATATTTACGTAAATTTTAAAATTTTTTGTGTTTTTTTTTTTTTTTTGTTAGTAAAAACTAAATAATTTTTGTATAAACTTTTTGGTGATTTTTGAAGTGCATTTAAGAAAAAATTTTGTAAAAAAAACACAAGTTAAAGTGAATAAAAAACATAACCTAAGAGAATACTCAACAAAAGAACAATAAAATAAAATATTTAGTTTGTTTTTTCTTTTTGTTTTCATTCCTATATTTGTTGTTACGAGTAAAATGCATTTGAAATGGCAACACTTACCGGCTGCTGTGCGCTGCATGACAGGCGATTGTCTTTGTATTTGTGGCTCAGCGGGCGGTTCCAGTATATCACGATACTTGGATACCATTAGCACTGATATAAAGTAGACGATGGCGAGCGATAGAAATTGAGCTTGTTTTGTTTCCTCCTGTGCAGTTGTTGTAAAAAGGGAAAAAAATATGAAAAAAAATGTATGTAGTAGGAGGATATAAATATGTATGCAATATTGCTTTTAAGCTTTTCCTTTTAATGAAAACAATACATTTTATAAAGTAAGGTATTATATTGGATACATAATTTTTCGACTCATGATTGTTTCGGTCAAATTTGATGCATTTGGTAGACGTATGTAGGTACTATGGGTATTTTTGGATTATTTTACTATACAATGCAGATTCCTAGCAATTCGATTTTAAAAATCAATTATTTTTCGGACCCCTAGTAGTTAAAAGCTTATTTTTATGCCCTACACTAAGGGTATATTTACTTTGTCCTTCAGTTAGTAATGCGGGAAAAGAAGCTAGGCAGGTAAAGAAAAGAATATGGGGCATTACAAACGTAACATGATAGCATTTGTCTTTTGCATCTCCGATTTTTTTGAAACTTTTTCTTTCTTTCAGTACTGGTTCTATCAAGCTCTCCAAGAGATATGGATATATGTAAATACTGAAAAAGCAGCAAAAGCTACATTTATTAATTTCTTTGGAGGCTCATAACTTTGCCAATAGTAGGCCAAATCATGTAATTTGTTTTTTAGATGTTTTGGTTTTTTTTTAAATTTTTTATAAAAACATCAATAGCAAAAAAATAGCTCATTGCTGCATGGAGAAAAAAGAATATTACGTACTTCACACTTCTATATAAAATACAACGTTTATCTGTGTCTCCATAACGCTAGAACCCTTCGTCCGATTTGCATGATTTTTTCTTTTGCATGGCAAGGTTTTAGGATACATTTTGTTTTGAAATACTCTCGGCTCTCGGAAAATACCATAATTTAAAAATCATTTATCCGATTAGCATGATTTTTTACTTTCGAAGACATGCTATCAGGTGAGATTCTAGGACATCGCCCGGAATATTAAAAAATTCTGGCACCGGTACAAACAACACCCGCTGGAAAAATGTCCAATACAGCGATATAAAAAAATACCTTCTAAGGCATGGCTGACATGGATGAGATTTGGTACATACGTTTTTAAAGGGTATCGGGAACGAGCGAACGAGGTCGCTTCTAGGCAACTATTGTACTTAGTTACCTATATCTACTAAGTAATATATAAAAATGAGATTTTGTTTCTTTGTTTGTTATTTAGGGACTCGAACACTAATAGACCGATTTGATTGAAATTTTTACAGTATCTTAGTATTAAAAAAAGCTAGGTCATAGGCTGAAAAAATTCCCGACCCCATGCCGTTATATCTCTGGATCTACTTGACGCAGGTAATTGAAATTTGGTACATATGTAAAGTGCGTGGGGACAAATATTTTCTAGTGCAAAAGTGAGCGGTTCCAAGGAAATTAATTCATCATATCTCTGAAAATATTAAACGGACAAGAATAAGATTTAATATATGTACTAAGAGTACCGGGACAAATAATAACCATGATGAGAATTTCATTTTGATATTTTACATCCTTTGGAAAAATTGGTGATGCTCCGCCCCCTGTTAAGGACAGGGTGTAGCAAAGTACACCGGGAAAAAATATAAAAATGAATGTTTGTATATCTGTATGTTTCTTATAGACTCCCAAACGATCACCGTGAAAATTTATATCTATAGGTTTTTAGGTACTGCGCGCGTTTCTGCATCATTAGTTTTTTCAGTTTTTTTTTCTCTCAAGGGTCCCCCTAGGATGCCGGAACCAAATTTTTTTTTGTTTCGTTTTTTCTACGTTTCATGACTTTTTACGAGATTTTAGTGGAAAAAAATTTTTTCACACAACGGTGCCCCGTTAGATGGCGGAACCAAAAATTATTTTTTTTTTTTAATTTTCGTGTTTTCTACGCGTTTCATGACTTTTTAGGAAATTTTAGAGGAAAAAAAATTTTCCACCAAGGGTCTATCTTGGATGTCGGAAACAAAACTTTATAAATTTTTTTTTTCGTATTTTTCATGTCTCAAAAAAAAAAAAAAAAAAAAAAAATTATCATCTCTGAAAATATTTAACGGACATGGATGAGATTTGGTATATGTACAAATAATGTCCAATGGAAAAATGGGCGGTCCATGTCCTTAAAAAGAAGTCATATCTCTGAAACTATTTAACGCACAAATATTGTATTTGGTACGTAAATAAATTGAATCAGAGAAATTTACATTCTTTGGTTTAAGATTTAATTTAACTGGATATGCCACAGCCTCTGTACAAGAGAAGGTGTAGCGACGCACACCAGGAAATGCTGGCTTTTTATAAATTTTACCAGAATTTCAAGCGAAAATAGTGACAAATCCCCACAGAAATAAATTTTACCTTACAGCTTTAATCAATTCAAAATTTTCGAATGACCTTATAGTACAGTCTTGAATTTTTTTTGTTTAAATTGAAGTGATGTTCAAACAAACAACGAGCTGACCGCATTAGGCTTCGTTCGTGTGATAGATAGAAACATATCCTCTATATTCCAGGCCCCTATGATGAAGAGGTATAAAAATTGTTTATTAAGCAAATGTCCGTCCAAACATAAATATTTTACTAGAGTTTTTAAGTCAAAATGATTTTATATGAAAATTTAATTTATGTTTGTAATTTAGTGTTAATCACTTAAATTTGTTTACAACTCCCATAAAAAATTTTGATAAAAATATGAGAAAAAAATTCTTCATTGCTGGAAGAAGAAAAATATGTACACCGACTCCCATTAATTTTCCTTCTCCAACATTTTTTCTCGAATATACTAGCCCCTTTTTTCCACCCCTTAAGGTCCTTACAAAATTTTGATAAAAGTATCAAAAAAATATATTTAATTAATTTTTATTTAAACTAATCTACGCTAAATTCCCTACAATATAACTTTCCCGAACAAATATTTCGCGCTTTGCGAATTACAAAAAACCTATTTCTAGAAAAAAGAGTCATGAAGATTTTCTTCTTCTAAAAAATAATGCATACTTTCATAAATTCTACCTACTTATTTAATTTGCTATAATTTTTGTAATAATCAAATACCAAATAATATAATACATTATGTTGACTCTTCAGATTTAGCCCAAAGCCACAACAAATGAAATTGCAAAAAACCGCAAGAAATTCTAATCAGCTAATTAAATTGTGAGTACCACTTCCACTTACCACATCACGGTAGATAACCGCACGTAAACGATTAACATCCATATCCTGCAGTAACTTCTCTGGATCCTTGACTGGAGATAATTGACCTGTTATTGACTCGACAATGTTCTAGAGAAAATAACAATAGCCAAATTAGAAGGAGAAGAAGAAATAGAAAAAAAAAACAAAGCAACATAAGTAAATTGACAATGAAAATGTAAAGATAAGAGGATACTGACAGTTACACATACATACATATACACACAATGCATACACTCACTCTCTCACCTAACTAAAAACAAAATGCCAACAACAAACAAAGAAACAACTGAAGTTGACATTTTGCGTGACTTTTCTTCTATACAGAGGAAGAAAATCCAAGTAATTGAAAGTTAGGAACAAAAGAAAAACACACGAATGACAACAATAAGCAAAAGATGCTGACTCTGATGCCACAGCCAAAGATGATGATGATGACTCCATAGTGCGCTATCATCAACTCTTGAGCTGAATTGCAGAGAACAATGTTACATAGAAAACTCAATGTATGAGTATTACAACTTTTAGGGCAGTTATGTGTCACTTCAAAATGGAGACCACTACCAACACGCTCGAACATCTTTTGTTACGGTTGCCTTTCAATGTTTTGTACTACATCTCTATAACTCACCTTTGGCGATGCTTGTGCACCGCGTATGAGCGCTTGTAGATGCGCTGCTCCGGGTACATCACGCGCCATAGCACCAACATTATAACGGGTACGTTCCTTGCACTCAAGACAATTCCGCACCGCACAAGTGCAAACGAGACGTAAGCATTGACGTAAGATGCCACCGCTTGACATGTTCTTCTCAGCTTCCAATTCACCAAAATTAAGTGATGTTGCGAATATTAACACGTCCGCCATGTTGACTAGACGTTGCAGAAATGAGACGGCCACTTCAAGGGGCATACCTTGTGTAGGCTCAAGCACATCTAATTCAGACTGTTTGTGAGAAAAAGGAGGATAAAATTCAGTACAAAATAACTGCTATTTATGTAAAATATAAAAAAAAACTTAAAATGGAAAAAGAGGACAAAAGTAACGTTCCCGAAATGACATTGTGCAATATACGGAATTCGATAAACCTATTGCAGTCCACCATATAGCAATGCTCCTAAATTTAGGTATCCTCGAGACATAATTTTTGATATATCATATCATATATATACGCTTCAAATTTATATCATGAGATTTTTGACGTTTTGTGGAGATACGGTTATTTTTATAATTTAATAACATAGATTCTTTTATATCATGAGATTTTTATTTCATAAAATTCAAATGCGTAAAATTTTATATCAACGATTTTTCTCGTACTGTTTTTTTAGAATTTATGAATGAATCTATTTCACTTAAAAAAAAAACACAATCATATTTTTAAAAAAAATTAAATATAATTACATCAGATTTCATTCACGAAAGCTAAGTGTTTGAAATTATATATCAGAACATTTTTAACGTATTAAATATTGTCCTTTTCATAATTAAATAATATAGAATTTTTGATTTCATTAGATTTGCCTGAAATTTTATATCATGGGATTTTTGTCGTATTGTGGTGATGCTATTATTTTTATAATTCTTTAATTCAATACTATACAAATTTTTCTATCATGAGATTATTACTTCAAACGCGTGAAATTTTATGTCATCCGATTTTGCAATGTTTTTTTTTAGAATTTATGAACTGATTTGACTTTCAAAAAACAACTTACTCATATTTTTCATTATATGAAAAAACTATCTCATGCGATTTCTTTTCATGAAAGCTATATGCGTGAAATTTTTTATCATAACAGTTTTCTCGTATTGAAATATTTGCCATTTCATTATTTAATAGTATAAAATTTTTTATCTCATGAAATTTTTATTTTATGAAAAGTTAAGTGCGTGAAATTTTATATCATGCCATTTTTTTCGTATTGTGCTACTGTTTCTTTTATAATTCAATAATAAAGAAATCAAATCCAATGATATTTTTATTTCATGAAAGTCAAATACGTGAAATTTTATGTCATGGGATTTTTGACGTACATTTATTTACAATTTATGAAATTATTTCAATTTCAAAAAAACGCACTCATATTATCTATCAAAATCAAATATTGTCTCATGAGATTTTTTCATGAAAGTTAAATTCTTTAAATTTTATATCATGAGATTTTTTTAATTATATCATGAGATTTTTTTTTTAATAATTCAATAATATAAAATTTTCTATTAATATTTTCAATACAATACAAAGAGACATAATTATTGATATATCATACTTTGAGATCGGACTGTAAATGGCCGAAGATATGATGAAAAATGTTGATAGGCGACCCCTGCGTTTGGTCAATATTTTTCGAAATTGCCTTGCAAAAATGCTTTGTTTTCGATGGTGTACGGTGATCTTATTATTTTTTGCCCGTAAGGCGATACGGTCTAATATACATATGTTTGTATTAGGGTAGCAGAATAATTTATGGAAAAGGAAAAATAAATTTGTATTTTTATTTTCACTACGCAGACTTAAAAACATCTCCTTATAGATATTCCGAAAATTAAATTATTTAATTAACTAAGGCACAAAATATCAAAAGCAGAAATGATAAATTTTTAGGAAAAAAAAGTTTTTCCACTTATCATGGGTCAAATTTAGTTTACATTGTCTCGTATTGTACTGCCTACATATTACATTTTAATCAAAATAAAATTTATAATAAATATGAATAATGCTACTTACATTCGGTGATGTGGCACTGGCCAACAGCGGTAACAATCCGCCACAGGCAATAATCAGATTATCTGCTAATTGTGATATCAAATGCACGGTATTCACAACAAATATCGCATTTTCACTGGAATTGACAAAATCTAAGACGCTTTTTGTTGAATGGCTACGCCAAACCTGAATGTCTGTCTCAAGCGAGAAGAGCACATCGGAGAGCAGACGTTGATGTATGTAGGACCATTTAAATTCTGGTATACGAAATGGTGGGCGTGTTGGACCAGGACTAAACATAGGACGTGTAGAACCGGACTTGGAGCGTTGTTGCTGTTGTGGTTGTGGTTGCGATTGTTGCTGTTGATGCTGCTGCTGTTGTTGTTGCTGTTGCTTGTTATCTAAAATGTTAACAAATGATATAAAAATAGAAGCGAATAAAAAAAGCATTAAATGAGGGAATTTCTTTCAGCAGAAATGCTTTTTTTTATGTATTAATTTCTTTTATTTTTTTTTTTCTCTAGGAAAACTGGTGCGCATTTAATATTTATCTTCTTACACTAAGTGCCTTTAAGCTTCTTACTTTATGAAAACTTTTTTTTATATTAAAAGGTTTTATTTTACGTTTTTTCTTCGTTACTCTGTTAATGCCAATTTAATTACCTGTGTTGTAAAACGTGCAACTTCTCTATTAGTTGGGGCAACCATGAAATAGTTTGGTTAAATTTTAGTGTTGTTGCAGCGTGTTATGAGCCCCAATGGGAATCTGTGCAGTAAGCTGTTGGTGGCGGTGCATAAATTGTGAAATGTCAATAAAATTTCACTTGACGCAGAGTTCTTCGTTGCTGGGGTGATAGGTTGTTGCTCTTAAGTACCCGAATGTCATGAGAATTTCATTTAATTGCAAGTGTTGTAAATCTTATTTTTATGATTTGTCGTTTCGACATTAAAGAACAAATTGTTCGGCGTTTGCGCTACTGCAATTTTATGGTTCAATGCGATGTATAAAATCAGTGTCGCATGAATGAGGTTTGTGATAAAAATTTTCATGAACGAAGGCATCACTTTTTTATAGCGCTAAGTTTAATTTCGTTGCCATAAGTTGGATCGTTAATGGTTTGGTTTTTACTTAATTTAAACGAGAGCCAAGGCATTTTTTTTTTTTTTTTTGGGACATTTAAATTTTGATGACTTTGTGCAGTTAAATGAATTTCTCATTAAACAGAAATTTATTTAAATCAAGGCTTTTGATTTGAGAATCGATTTTTTATTTTACGAAAGTATTGTGCATTATTGAGCAAGAAGCTTTTACTTGAAACGCTTACGTTATAGACTGGCAGCTATAAAAACACATATTCTCCAACAGAGCACAATTTTACTTTCATATTTGTATCAAATTCAAACATTATCTCATAAGAGTTTTTTTTTTTTCTTGAAAGCTATGTATATGTTTAAAAATTTATATCATAAGATTTTGTTCCTTGAATAATACAAAAATATAGAATTTTTTATCTCATGAGATATTTATTTTATGAAAAGTAAAACCAACAAATTTTGTGATATGAGATTTTTTGTCGTATTCTGATACTGTTGTTTTGATAATTCAATAATATAGAAATTTTCATCTTGTGAGATTTTTTTCAAGAAAGCTAAATGCGATAAATTTTATATCATAAGTCTTTTGTCGTATTGTGATAATTTGTTTTTTAAAATTCAACGATATAAAAATTTTTATGTCATGAAATTTTTATTTTATGAAAAGTAAATGCGAAAAATTTTATATCATGAGATTTTTGTCGTATTTTGATAATGTTCTTTATATAATTCAATAATATTAGAATTTTTTGTCTCATGATATTTTTATTTTATGAAAGTTATATGCGATATATTTTATATCATAAGTCTTTTGTCGTATTATGGTACTGTTTTTTTTTATACTTTAGTAGTATAAAATTTTTCATATCATGCGAGAAATTTTATGTCATGAGGTTTTTGTTGTATTGTGAAACCGATATTTTATGTTTCAATTATTAAAGAATTTTTTATCTAATGAGATTTTTTTGTCGTATTGTGATACTGTTCCTTTTATAATTCAATAATATTAAGATTTGCCTCAGGGATTTTTATTTTTTGAAAGATAAATGCGTGCAATTTTATATCAAGAAATTTTTGTCGTATACGACGTAATATAAAATTTTTTATGTCATAAGATTTTAATGTCAAGAATTTTAAATAATTCAATCAGACTTACCAAAATGATTATTTTCCACTTGAGTGCTCGTACTTTGTTGCAATCTACGTGGCGGTTGCTCTTCCGTTTCTGCCGTCACCAATTCATCAGACTCAAGTTCATCTTCTGGCTTGGCATTGTCAGCGATTTCTTGCTGCTGCTGCTTACTGATGCTGGCACGTATATTTTCCGGTGTTGTCTGTGTTGTAGAGTCCATTTCTTGAACATGTGGTATACGTTCCAGTACTGCAGTTGTTGTTGTTGTTGAAGACGACTCCCTCTCCTCCAATAAATCATTGTTAATATCAGATTGACTTGTTGCGTCTTGCGTCGCTGCAACTTTCACATCCTCAACTACATGTTCAATTACTTCTTGACTCGCTTCTATGGCATTAACTGTCTGCTCGACCAAATCATCTACAACAGTTAGCACAATATTTGCAACAGTCTCTTTAGATTCAGTTATTGTAGTTGATTCATCCAAATTTCTTGTAGATTCCGGCAATGGGGTTACCTCATTCGTTGCAACAGCATCATTCACCTCCAACGCATGGTGTTCACTCTGTTCTATTACTTCGGAATTGGCACGTTCAAACGCTTGCTTAAGCACATCATCCACCACATTTTGCGCAGTTTCATTCAAAATCATTTCATCATCGGCCTCTTTAGCTTCGACTTCATTGTTATTGGTTTCTTTTGCAGATTCCGAAACATCAATAACACGTTCAATCAGTTGGTCGACAACTTCTTTTACCACCGATGCCACTTTCTCTGGGGTTTCTACTTCGTCTTCGCCAAGTTGTAAGAGATTCTCCTCAGGCAGCGATGTACTAGAGACAGTCGTCTCTGGACTCATTGATGTGATGTCTTCAGATGTTGTTATTGGTGAGATCGTTGAGCTGACATCCATGATGTCATCCGTCGTTTCGGTTGTAAGTGCTGTTGGAGTCGGTGTTGTTGTTGTTGTTTCTGTTGCCGCCTGTGTTTCAGTGGTTTCATTATTGTTGACTTTGTTGGCATCACCGTCCGATATTGTTTTTGGAGTTGTAGGTGTTGTTAAAATTTGTTCAGTCTTTTGATTATCAATTGCTGTTGTCTCTGTCGTTGACTCAATATCTGTGGTGTTGGTAGTTGTTGTTGTTGTTGCCACAATTGTTGCTGGCTCAGTTTTAATGACTTCATCGACTGCTGTTGTTGTCGTCGTTGGATTACCATTGTTGTTATTGTTGTTGAGCAAATTCTTGCTATTTAATAAGCTGACATTGTTGTCTTGATCAACAAGCAACAACTTGCTGTTATCATCTGGCAGAGATTGTTGCTCTTCTTTCGCTTCTTCCATTTTGGACGGTTCTTTTTCCAGTTGTTGCTGTTGTTGCTGCTCTTGTTGCTTCTTTTCGTTTTTCAGCACGACGCCCTTAACGACTTCGTTTACCGCCAATTCAATTTCTTCATCTTTAATCACAGTTGATGCCTCCTGCAGATCATCGGCTACTAGCTTACATTCCTGCAAAGCTTTCTCTGAACATTCAAGCACTTCTTTGACATGCTGTTCGGCATCTAAGCTATCCTTGACTGTGGCCAATTCAAGCGCTTCCAGTTCATCAGCGGCAATATTAAGCGTTTGTCGTAGCGCATCCTCACCACCACTCGAAGGTGTGGGTGTGGGTGTGTCAACAGCTGTTGTTGTTTTAGTTTTTGCTGGTGAGTTACTTGTACTGGTGGCAGTGGATGTTGATGACATATTGCCATTACAATGAACTGCAGTGACCACAATCTCTGATTTTATTTGCGCATTATAGACGTCACTTATGTTAGAAATACCACTCTGTGCAGTAGCTGCATCTGCTGTGGCATTTATATCCGGTGTTGCAATTGTCACGGGTGTTGCTATCGCTATCTCCTGCTCTTCGCATGCACAATTTGGTACAACATCCTCGAGTACCTCACTTTCTTCCTCTTCATCATCCAATTCGACATCTTCCTCGGCAGTTTCTTCCTCAACTTGTGGCACATCTTCTAAAGATGCTATACTACCAGTTGTTGTTACGGAAGCATCGATGGCTGCGGAGCTAACGCTTGTTAGCTTTTCAGTTGTTGCCGTCGTCGCTTCTACCGCTGCCACATGCTGTTGATGATGATGAGTTACTTGCGCTTGCGATTCCTCACGATCCCAACCACTAATTGTGCTAATTGGACGTGCTTGTCGCAACGCTGGATCGGTTATGTTGTCGGTACGTTGACGCTCGTAGTGTTCGTACATCTGAGCGAATTGCAGCTTGAATTCTTCATAAGAGACCTTTGAGTGTACAATCGCAAGAGTGTCTACCCAGACACGCCAACCACCGTATTCATGTTTAATGGCATGATGAAGTAGCATGCGGAATAGTGAGTAAACCATATCGGAGATCTTTTGCTCTTCGGAGCTCTTTGGATGTATGTAGGCCATGGCAATAAGCCATTCTTGCCAAACGGACATCTGGAGGACGGTACGACGATTTTCACGATTACTATTGCACAGCAGTGTCATGTCGGAGAGAAAGAGTTTCTTCACTTCAATGAGGGATTCGGTTTGTTTTGATTGACGTATAAGTGTGGCGACCACCTTGAGGATCACTGTGGTTTCGGGGAGAGGGAGAGAGAGAGAGAGAGAGATGGATTAAAAACAAAGACAAGGCGTAAGTGAAGAAATAGCTGCCAATGAAATAACGCCCAAAAAAAAAAAAAAGCGAAGGAACGCCCAAAACACAAACGATACAACAACCAAATAATTTTCTTATGAACGCCCAAAATTTCGTTTTTTTTTTGGGGCGTTATTTCATTTTAAATAAGAACCAGAAACGAAGTAACGCCCAAGTAATTTTCATATAAATAAATTTTGGGCGTTAATTCCAAAATGATTATCGCCCGATTTGGGCGTTAGGATACAACGCCCGAAGTCCAGAAAAAAAAAAAATCGAAACAGCGCGCAAAATAAAAACGAAATAACGACCAAATTATTTTCATAAAAATTTGGGTGATACTCATTTTGGAAATAACGCCCAAAATGTGGGCTGTATCTGGTCTTTTTTTTCGGGCGTTATTTCATTAAAAAAAAAAAAACGAAAAAACGTCCAAAATATAAATAAATTTTGGGCGTTATTTCCAAAATGATTATTGCCCAAATTTATACAAAAATAAGTTAAGCATTATTTCGTTTTTGCATTTAGGCGTTGTTACCTAACGCCAAAAACAAGGAAATATCTACAATATTTTAAACTAAACTAAGGAATAAGAGTGTTGCCAACTCTGTTAATAATTCTACCCCTTTGCTATATACAAGAATGCGGCAAATCTTTTCATCATCATAAATAACCCTTTCAACATTCGCCCGCCCATTACATGTGTGCCCGCCACCGTTCAACTTACTTGGATTCTCCAACCGATAATGACTCTCTGGCTCTGGATGCCGTGTGTAGTTGATTTGCTGTGATATATGTTCGGTCATAATTTCATATAAAACATTATACGTTGGCAACGACAACGACTCCTCATAAAGCAGTAAACGTTCAGCGAGCAATGTGTATAAATTGTGCGGCGACATAACATCGTATTTTCTTCTATAATTCAAGGATGAACAACAAAAACACACAAAAATGGGTGGAAGGAGAGAAAAAGAAAACAAGAAAATATAATAACACTAATGGCTTAAAATGCATTCTGTAATGCGTTAAAATTTATGGAGATTATAAAATTCGAGCATAAAATCACGTACATAAAGTCAACAAACAATAAGCAAGGAAGGATAATAAGTATAAAGTTAGGAGGAGTTGCTTCTGCTACAGACTTACTTGTGTGTACTGCGTGACAAAAAGAATCCTAATAATTTTAATGCCTGCAGACGAATCAATTGACTCTCGGCGGCCAATAGCTTAAAAATACTTCTAACACCGTGTTTAACATCGAAAGCAGGTACCATTGAGCTTGGATGCTCGGACATAAGAGAAATTAACATTTGTAAGACATCATGGAGATTTTCATCCTGAAAGTTTTAGAATTTTCGATTATAAAATATAGGTATACAATTTTCATATATGAAACACGTACCTCATGCATCGTCGTCAAATAATTCAGAATGCTCTGCAATTCATCCTCTTTGACGCCATTCCCAATCATAATAAGCTGTTTGAGAAATAAAAGGATATAAGCGCGTATCGCTAATATGTCCTTTTGCGCTGGACGTGGACCATCTGTAATGAGGAAAAGATCAGCATGTGATTAGTAAAATCATTTTTCTATTTTTCGATTAAATTTTAAAATTTATTTTCAAATCAGTAATTTTTAACCAAAGATTACTCATAAAATCGCATGTTATAAAAATTAATTTAACTAATAGTTGTCTGAGTAAAACAAAGAAATTTCAAGACGTAAATTAAGTGGACAATTTGATTCCGTGTTGCAAAGTTGTACGTTTATAAAAATCTTATGACAACAAAATTATAGGATATAAAAATAGCTCGTTTTAAAACTCGCATCTTTCAAAAAAATCTCATGACACAAAAATCTTATGATATAAAAATCTCATGACATAAAAATCTTGTTTTTTAAATCAACTATTTTAAAAATTTTATTACTATTTTTAGTTGAACATATATTTGCAAAAAACACCCTATATGGTTTGTTTTGCATGGCTGTTTTCATGTAAATTTCACCGTTTTTTTATGGGATTTATTACATTTTGAGGTTAATTAGAGCCGCTATTTAAGGTTTCGGATTCTTAATAACCTGCTAACATTATAAATGATTGAAACTCAACATTTAAGTGCAATATAATCAAGTTAAGAGTAAAAAATAGTAGTCCGAGTTATGAGGAAACAAATCGAAACCCTCATTTGCGTCCACATCTTTATAATAATTACTTGTATTTATAGTATTATATAAAGAACTAATTGAGGTTAAGTTAAGTAAAGAATTTCTAGTTAAATAAGTCTGGAATTAATTTACAACAAAGGATTTTTAGTAAATAGATAGTTTTAGAACAAGCATATCAAACGGGCTTGACAAACTATTGTGCAACCGCTTGACAAACAATTGGACAAGAATTTCATGATTATCGCGTGCAGCAGCAACCCTGGTCCCAAAACAGTGAGTGCCAACTATCAAATCCTATCGATAAAAGTAAACAGCTGATCGTAGATGAAAATGGAATGGTGAAATGCAAATTCCGGCGATGGTATCGTTCTCTAATAACACAACCGGCAATGAGGCAAGACCTGCTCTTCAAATATTTCAACCATCCGAGGACGAAACTGAGACTTTCAAGCAAAACCCAGTACATATTTACGTGTCAGTGGACAGTGACTACTACCGTAGGCTTTGTTTTCTGGAGAATTTCCTGACCTGACCCCAGAGTTTAGCGGTGGCGCGACTCTCTTGAATCCTGACGTCTGGACGGGAACACAAATCGGCGACGCAATAAGTCTACAAGGAGGCAGTGGTGGCACGACTCCTATCCTCATCATCCATGCTTACTTCATTTGTCATCCGTATTACTTAGCTTGTATTTTAATATATCTTAAGAGTGCTTTCCAGGGAAAATATAAACTGTGAAATAAAATTGTGAAAAAACACCCGGAAAATTGTGAATAGTGTTTCTTTCTTTGGCGGGGAAATCAATTTTTGTACACAAACTCTGGGCACCGACGGCTTCACCCCGGCTAGCGAAAAAAAGGCTCGTTACAGAGTCATGATTTTTTTTCTGCATTTCTCGACGATTTTGAGGTTTCAGCCGTAATGTTGGATTCAAACTAACCTATCATGCCCAGGACATTTATTGCTAGAAATTAGAGAGATTTTTGGTCTGAGCTTTCGATTTTCCTTTTCCGAAAAAAATTCCCATAAAAAGCAATGATTTCAATCCGTTAGGGAGGGGTCATAAGGGTGTGCTAGAGGCTGAGTGGGAGGTTGAAATAATTTTTTAACGTGAAAATAGTTTCATAGCACAGTTGAAAAGAGATGTTAGGGGTATCTGTGCTGCTGTAATTAATTAATTTTTTTTTGTCATAATTTCAACCCTCTTGTGGTCCTTAGGGGAGCCCTGGAGAGTGACTGAGTAGCTAAAATTTTTTTTTCTGTCATAATTTTCGATTTCAGAGTACCTAAATATACGCACAAGCGGGTGCTCGCGCAAAAACCAAAACTTTTTTATTTTGATATTCGGATTCAGTGCCTCAAAATAAATACATGGCCTAGGCGGTTTACCTTCTGTGTCATGACTTTTCTTTTTTGTGTGCCTGTCTTATTTAAGTTAGCATGATATAAAAATCTCATAATACAAAATTTCAGTACGAAAATTGAGATTTTTATTGCACAAAATGTTTTTTATTGCATACAATTTAAATAAAAAAATACTTTTAGCAAAAACATTTTTATAGCATGAGATATTTTTCTTACGTTAAATTTCATAAATATCTCAACATCCATAAATATTACTGAGCTTATTGCTTTTAACGAATAATACCTATTTTTATATGCAATTTTTAAGTGGAGCTTATGTTTCAAAATACTTTTATGCTGCATTTTTCATATCATAATCTAATCCTTTTTAATTTTCAATATAATGTAATTTTTTTCTCTAGAAGTCTTTATGCTATGTGATTTTCATATGAAAACATTTTGCAACATAAGATTTTTTATATCACGAAACTTTTTTAAACAAAGTATTCAAAATTGTTCTTTGTTTTTTGAAAAATCGATATTATTAGCATTTTGTGTTATCACTCACCTAGACCCTTTGGTATGATGCCGCTCTTAGCGCGTGGATTCACAACCCAATAGTAGTATTTCAATGTATGAACTGTCTGCAAAACGGTGCTAACACGTCGTACATTGCTGTAAATTTGTGTATCACTTAGAAATTCAGTGGCCAAGTATGAATAGAGACGAGCTTGCACATTGGCCGGTGTATAGATCCATAGGGCCGGATTGAAGAGCACATGATCCAGCAGCTGCCAGGTCAGAAATGAAAAACAAAATAACTGCGAAAAATTAGTCAAGTAACTTATGCTGTCCTCATAATGAAGCAAAATTGATTCCAAGTAACACAAACAAATGTTTATATATATTGAATAGCAATAATATGATTACAAAAGTACATACATACAAATGTATATACGTATATTATTTTAACGATTTTTTTTTATACATACATGTTCAATGAATGGTAGTAACACAGTAATCAATCAATAATTGGATTTCGTTTAAAGTTTCTCAACAACTCGCAAACAAATCAACAAAACGTGGCATGCAGCAAATACAGCAATCATAATTTATTTATATCAAAAATTTATATATGATAATAAATAAAGGGTAATGCAAAGAAACGAAAAAAAAAAATCAGGTTTTAAATAATGTTTATATTTATATTGAAAGATAGAGACATAAAACTTAAAAATATCAATGAAATTCTATACAATTATGTATTAAAATTAAATTATACCTAAGTATGTTTTTCTAATAATAAACTATGTTTAATTTTTATATATATTAAGGACAGTGGTTGGTTTTTTGGAGAAAAAAAAAAAAAAATCTGTGACATTATTCCATCAGGTAGAGATAAAAAAAAAAAATCTCATGATATAATTTTCTTACAAGAAAAAGTGTCATTAAATTTATTATATAATTGATTTATAATGTTTAAAATTAATAATATTCAGAAAATATTATAAAATAGTAAAAAATCTCATGAGAGAAATTTTCTGAAGTTAATGAAAGCTGTCGAATTTCTCACCAAGCATGATTAAAGAGATTGATTATTGATAAAACATAAATTTTTTGAATTCAAATGCTTGGTATTGAGAATACATTCTGATATAATGTATGCAAATATTCTAAAACAAATAAAATAATCTCATGACAAAAATTTTCATTAATGTCACATGAAAATTTTTTTTTGGAAAACGTCATGACATAAATGTGGAAAAATCTCAGGAAATAAATTTATTTAGGCTTTAGACCTTAAGTAACCGTTATATTATAAATGGATAATTAGGGAAAAATGTATGAGAGAAATTTTTTCCAAAATTTTGGAAGTTATCATGATTTGAACTCTCATTAGAAAAACTCTCATAAATTTAAATACGCAGAAAATTAAGAACATACATATCTTGTAATAAATATTTTTTAGGATAAATTTCACAAAAATATCATGAAATTAAATAAAGACTTGAAAACATAAGACATATTTGAATAATGATATGACTGGACTGAGGAAATATCTCAAGAAAAGGAATTCAGGAATCAAAACATTGAAAAAATATATAGATAATGTCGGATATAGATCTCTCGTTGAAAAATATTATGATTACGAATTTGAAAAGAGGAATTGTCCGAAGTTTAAGTATCCAAAATACTAAAAAAAAATATCACGACATATATGTGTCTTGAAAAAAAGTTTCATAAGATAAATTTTAAAATATTCAAATCTTTAAATATCTAAAAAATATTAATGTATGTATAAAAAGTGCTTAAAGGTAAAAAGCTCATAAGAGAAATTTTTAAAAATTAAGTATTCAGTAGTAAACCTCAACGGAAAAATTAGATTGGACCGATCTCATCTCAATTTTTTTTAAATTTCCGCATTGATTCTTTCAAAACTTTTTTTTTTAAAGCTCGCCCATTGCAGAGGTGTCTGGGCGAGCGTCATACAGTGATAGCTCTAGCCGGTTTTTTCTCAGCAGCTTGGTTGTTTTCTTGCAACGCTCCTGTTTCGTAATACTAATAATAGCATAACTATCTGAGGTATAGCTATAAAATTCGATATCTGAGATAGTATTGAGATAGTCTGGTCATTTGTTAAAAATCGGCATAATCGGTGTAAAGACACGACCAAAATTTGAAATCTACCTATCTACGTGAATATTTGAAATCCAACGACATTATTTGATGTCTTTGATAAAATTGGAATTATCTAGCTACTCGTTGAAAATAAGCGCTATCGAGTCGAAGTCACGTCCACCTCTTTATATAGTGCAATATTTAAAATCTCCATAACTTTGGGAATATTTCAAGTACAACAATAATATTTGAAATCTGAGATATAATTTGTAGCATCTAGCTGTTCGTTGAAAATGGTTGTGATTGGATAAGGACACGCCCACCTCCCATATTGCCCAAAATATGAAATCCCCATTACTTCGAAAATATTTCAAGTCAAACAAGAGTATTTAATAGTTGAGATATAAGCGTTAACATCTAGGTGGCTCTTAATTGAAAATGTGCGTTATCGCATTAAGGACACACGCCCATCTTCCACATTGTCCAGCATTTTGTTACAATTTTATCCAAAATGTGAAATCAGCGAGCTCAAAAACATTCCTAGCCACAATATTGTTGCGGTATAATCATTCTTTAAGAAAATTGTCCAATATTTTGGATCCACCATATTTTTTTTATCAAAAATAACCGGGAAAGACTTATGACTGGCTAGAATGGCATTTTAGACCATTGTGCATCACCTACTGTGCATTTTTTGTACTTTTTTGCTTCACGCTACCGTCTTAGTTTTTAGCTTTTGGAGAGCTTTATAGGCTAGACAGACGACAGCTTAAATCCGAATTATAGACGTTATAATGCGAATCTTTTTATTGCATGATTTTAGGCATTTTTTAAATACATATTGCATAGACATTGACTAAAAGAAAATTTCCGAATTCAGGGTCCAAAAAATTCTAAAACATCAAAAATAAAATTAATAGTGAGTTAAGCATCAGAAAAGCTAATTAAAATTTTTTGGACCCCGAATTGGGCAATTTTCTTTTAGTCAATGTCTATGAAATATATACTAAGCAATACTAGTTCATGTCAAAGTTGAAACGCAAACAAAAAAATATTAATACTTTGGATATGTTCATTATTTATTTATGTACCAACGAATATGTGACAAAAAATTTTAATTTGCTTTTAATTAATTTATGCCTATGTCAAAGCAAAAATGCCAATGCCATGTAAAAAACAACAAATCAAAAAATTTTTTACAAAAACATGAATAATTAAAAAAAGAAAGGCTAAATTTATATTTTATAATAATTTTTAAAAATAATGACATACAAGATATACACAGTAAATAAAAAAATAATAATAATAATAAAAAAATTGCTCGCACAGCAAATATTGCATCAATGAACGCACACAAAATCAAAAACCAGCAAAAAGTTTTGATTGCGCCCAAAAGTAGATAACACAATTTTATTCTTCGAACGCTGCAAATGCTACATACGTAACGCGACGATGCAGCTTTTTATGCGCGCTGGAAAATTAAGTTAGTCTCTCTCTCTCTGTGTATGGATGGCATGAAGCGTTCAACGGCAACACCAATGCAAATGATAACTTTTTAAATGCATTGTAACTCATTCATGTAAGGGATGCGTAGGCGACAATAAAAAAACGGCACGAGAAAGAAAAAAATTGGTTGCAAAAACTTTTGCAATTAAAAATGTGTTAAGCTGCACTGAGAAAAAACCTTGTCCTTAGTGCAGAGAGCAGGCGCAAAATTAAATTTGTAATTTTTTTTTTTTTTTAATTTTTCATTACAGGATTTACACAATTAATGCACAGTTTTTTACGCGCTCAAAGTGCTAAATTAAAATTAAATTAAAATAAGAATCCACTGTAAATAAAACATGCGTCAGATACAGATTGAATTTTTGTGTTTTTTAAAAATGCGCGTAATGGCGCTTTACATTTTCTCACTTTTTCTTAATTTTTATTTTTTTTATTTTTTAATGACAGTCATTTTGCCGACATTCATTACTGTCATTATTTTATAGTACACAAAGTAATTAATGCCAACAGCACTATGCTGTTAAGGGCATAAGGGTGAAGACCGATTGAACTTTATACGCGCATCTGACTACGAAAATGCGCATTAACAGGTCATTAATTACAATTATCGGCTGTAAAGCACGAATTGCAAAAAAAAAAAATGGAATTTATAGCAGGATGTTCAATAATGCATCAAATTTTTGAATTAATGTTTTTCCTTTCATTATGATTGGTTGAGACTTTTCGAATTTGGTGGATATGAAAGAAAACTTTAACTAAGTACAACCTTTACCTTAGTATTACTTAATTGTCAAAATTTTACCACAAATAAATGAAATAATTTTAATATTTTTGGACACTTTAATTACTGTCTTTGGCTGTTTAGTACAAAAAATTAAAACTCATTTTTCATCCCTGGTACTATCTAAAGCGAAATGTTAACAAACAAGAAACGTGATGTCACTGCTTTGTTTTTTGTCTTTCTCTTTGTGCTTCGTCCTATTTTCTAGCTCTGTGGGACCGCGTATTTTGTTGCTGTTATTAACAACAACAAAATATATTAAATAAATTTTGACTTTGTGCAAATCAATACACAAATAACTTTCTTATGGTACACGAAAGAAAGAAAATTTTCACTGAACTTAAACTTCGTTAATTTTACATATTTATGATAAACTGCTTAAAAGTTTTGTAAAAAGTTGCTTAGAAGGTAATATTTGAATATTGGCATAGTAAAAATTATCAAACAAAAAAGTAAAAATTATTAAACAGGAGAATCTGTCATCGTATTATAGATACGTGCGGTGTGATGTAGCGGACTGAAAATCTATTCGTTTTATAGAAAAAAATGTGATTTAAGTAGGGGAATAGTGTCGCCTGCGGGCATGGGTCTGGTGTGGGAACCCTCCTTAACTTTTGCCAGAAAACAAATACGGCTGTTCTGACCAATGTTAAGCGCGTGTTATGAGAGCACGAAGTTTTTGCGCATATACCGGAGCAAACAGACGCACTTGCTTTCTGCTGAGAAGTAAACAATTTTTGAATAAATGAATTTCAACACAAATGTTTTTTTCAATAACTTTCCAAGTGCGATAAATCGAAGTTAAGCAATCGAAAAGCTGAATGCAATCTATATTTATGCAGTAAATTTATAATATTTTGTAATTCAAAATCGAATCCAACCAAAATGTTCACACAACAGAATTTGCTTATTGATTTTCAATGTGGCTGTCCAAGTCGGATGTGGGCACCCAATAGGGTCGGTTGTGGGCACCCCTCTTTTTTTATTTAATGCGTGTGATTTACTGAAATATTGTCGTGGATGTCAACGTAGCAAATTTAAATAATGTTCTTACCCCTTTTTAAGCTTTTTTTAGTGGAAACGAAAGAACCAATAAGCCCTTTAAAGATATCGCAGAAAAAAAGTTGTTTTCATTAAGTGTGGGTGGGACGGTGGCAAATTGAGTTTCCAGACAAGTGGACTGAGGAGCAGATGGCGGAAATGGATTGGTACAAAAAAATCATGCTTGACAAAAGAGCAATGTCAACAAGGGCTAGAAATTACGTCACTTAGCGGGCTTAGTCTGCAAAACAATTGATCTGGCATTGACGCCGAAGACAATCAAGTCTGGTTTTAGGCCAATAGGCATGATGCCATTCGATTCAGACGTTTTCAGTGACGCCGTTGAACAGAATTAGTGTGAGTCAATGTTTGCAAAATAAATTATTTTTGCTTTTTTCTCCATTTGATTGCGTTTAACTTCAAATTGTCCCATTTTTAGCCGATTTTCTAAGGGTGCCCACAACCGACCCAAAAATATTTTTTTTTTCATAAATTATCACTTCAATAAGAGGTCACGTAACGTCAATTTATGCATAACCTCGGCTTGATTCTTAAGTTTTAAGCTTTTTTAGCCTTAACTTAATAGGTTAAAGCAGTTGAAAATCATCAGTTTCGATATACATAACACTGGTCTATACAATTTTCGACTGGAGCAACCAAATAGTGTTCCTAAAATTTTGTTTTGAACAACATCTCATTAGAAACTATTTGAAACCAAATCATAGTAATACTAAAACATGTATATATATATTTACAAGTAATTAAGCAAAAAATTCTAAGGCTTTCCGAAACTTTGAACCAGAAATAATTTATAATGAATTTAAAACAGAATAGGAACATTAACTTCAATGATATGTTTCAATTTAGCAACAGTTAAGGCTACGCTTACTACAAAAATAATGGATATACAAAAATGCACATATATACAAACACATACGAATATATTTGTTATAATATACACACGAATAGTATAAGAATATAAATACATTTATGTACAAACATAAAAGAACGAATATTTATTATCACTAACACATACAGATATATATATATTTTTATATATAGAAAAACTATAACTGCTTGTTTAGAGAGTAATAAATTTCACCTGATAGAACTTTTTTTTGGGTTTCGATTTTTGTTTCATATTTTGTATTTATATTTTTATTTGTTTTTATTCACAATGCAATTCACGTGCATACAAATACACGCAAAGGTAGAAGTAGTAGTAGTAGTGATGGTGTTCAAGTTGCAGTAGTAGTAGTAGTTGTGAGATCAAAGTTTTAGTTTTTCATTTTTATTTATTAAATTTTAGCAGAAACGATAGCAGAGAAGTTAGCAGAGTTTTGTGGAAAGGCAGAAAAGTAGAAAAAAAAAATTTAATTTAATTAAATTTTCCTTTAGTTTTTCTAAAAAAATTCTAATTGAATTTTATAAAAAAAGTGAAAACTACTCGTATGAAAAATGTTTAAATATTAAGTAACAATTTAACATATATAAATAAAACACAAAAAATATTGGGAGTAACTTGGTAATGCACTAACATGCTACATATGTAGTTTATAATTTGAATAAAGGAGATAGTTTGAAGTTAGTTTATTGACTGTTTTTTTATTGCTTGTATAGTACTAATGAAAATACCAACGCGCTTTTTTCTAAATTGAAGTATGATAATTTTATATTGAACTAATTAAACAGTAGTTTTTGTTTTTTGTTTTTTTTTTTGAAATGAGGCAGGAAATTACTTTTTGGATTTCTACACGTGAAAAAAACATTGACATGCCAATTGGCATTTCGTTCTTTAAAGACAATTGTTGTTTTTAATTTATTTGAAATTTTTTTCTCTAGTGATAAATTACAAAACATAAAAAGAACTCAGGAATATGCAAAGGAAACATATTCGATTTTAAAACTTCATTTGAAATGAAAAACAAATCGTATTCTATTGTTAAAAGTTACGGTAGCACTCAAAAGCGGCCAAAAAAATAGCGGCCAAAAAATAGC
The DNA here is from genome assembly GCA_951812925.1 of Calliopum simillimum. NCBI lineage: Eukaryota > Metazoa > Arthropoda > Insecta > Diptera > Lauxaniidae > Calliopum > Calliopum simillimum. The sequence goes on from OX638372.1 coordinate 33,422,624, forward strand.
GGCCAACAAAAAGGGGCCAAAAAATAGCGGCCAAATAAAAAAGGGGCCAAATATAAAAAGGGGCCAAAAAAAGGGGCCAAAAAATAGCGGCCAAAAAAAAGGGGCCAAAAAATAGCGGCCAAAAAAAAGCGGCCAAAGGAAAAAAGAGGCCAAAAATGGTTAAAGTGTTAAATTATCATTATTTTGTTAAAAATCGAAGACATTAGGTAAAATAGTAAAGTAAATTGACAAATTGTGTAACTAACTTTTTCCATGTATTATTTACACAATTTGTCAATTTACTTTACTATTTTACCTAATGTCTTTGATTTTTAACAAAATAATGATAATTTAACACTTTAACCATTTATGGCCTCTTTTTTCCTTTGGCCGCTTTTTTTTGGCCGCTATTTTTTGGCCGCTATTTTTTGGCCGCTATTTTTTGGCCCCTTTTTGTATTTGGCCCCTTTTTTTCTTTGGCCGCTTTTTTTTGGCCGCTATTTATTGGCCCCTTTTTTTTGGCCGCTATTTTTTGGCCGCTTTTGAGTGGAACCAAAAGTTACTCCATATGTGTATATTTTGATAATATTTTTTTCCCACTGCCTTATTGTCTTTAATACTTTGGGTATGTATATTTTTCAGGATAGAAAGCATTTTGCAATTTGGTTTCAATCAAGCAAATAACACATATGATAGATACATATGAGAACAACTGAAACAACAATGTTATCAAATAGAAGAGATAATTAAAATAAAAAAACAAATACAATGTTATTGAAAATTTTAATTTCGAGGCATGAAAATGCGATATTACTGTTTATTTGTGGTAAAGAACATTAAACTTAAATAATGATAATGAACCCAAAGGGACTTGTGGAATAAATAAAAATATATATGAGAAAATCAAATGATAAATGCAAAGCTGTTGTTGCTATTTTGTCAAAAAAATAATTCCCACAAGAAAGAAAACCCAGAAAAAATGGTTAAAAAGATCTTGAAGGTAGGCGATGGAGCGTTTTTATTAATCCTAATACTAAACTAGTAAGGGTGTTACTTTTGGCCTGGCCAAAAAGTAAAAACCCTACACTGCAGTATTTTAAAAATTTTGCTTATATGGGAGGTGCCACGCCCTCTTGTCCGAGTTCACTCAGTTTTTGTACAGAGCTTGCATTTATAGTTTTTAGTGTCTGAGTGAAATTTGGTTGGATTATCTCAAAAAACTCTATCAGTATAGCATTTCGAAACATTTGCGTATATGGGAGGTGCCACGCCCCACCGTCCGATTTCACCCAACTTTTGTTGGGACCTTTCATTTATAATTCTTAGTGTCTGAGTCAAACTGGGTTTGAATATCTCAAAAAACGTTTTCAGTATAACGTTTTGAAGCTTTTGCTCAAATGGGAGATGGCACGCCCTCTTGTTCGAATTTGCTCAGATTTTTTTTAGAATTTACACTTACAATGCGTAGTATTTAAGTGTATTTTGTTGCATTGTCGTGAAAAATACTCCTAAAATTGTATTTTGAATATATATTTTGTATGGGCGGTAGGCGTGTCCATTGATCAATTCTGCTCATTTTCAATCCCACGAGGAGGCAGTGTACCAAATTTCATTGAATTATCTTGCTCAGTTTTCCCAAAAAGTGTATTTCCACACACAGTCAGCCAGCCAGACAGACGGACATGGCTATATCGACTCAGTAGGTGACGCTGATCAAGAATGTATATACTTCTCTATATCTGCCACGCCTCCTTCTCTGCGTTACAAATGGAAGGATAAAGTGAATATACCCTGGGTGTAGGGTATAAAAAAGAATAAAAATAGTACATTTTGCTGAATAGCAGAAAAATTGCATTGTGTTACATTTGGTTCTCTACCTTTCCAAAATAGTTCAAAACATGAAAATCTACATACTTACTAATGTTCTTCAAAGAAAAGAAGAACATTATATAAACAGAATTGAAGATAAACAAGTTGTAACATGTGTAAAATGAAGTAACTTGATGTTTTTGATGATTGTGTAAAAAATAAATCAAATTTTAAGTTAGCACGGAATAAGGTGCACGTCCTTACGGAATTAGGTTCAATCCAAAATTTTAGACAGACAACTGCAGCGTTACGAAAAGTATAAAGAATTATGATAATATAAGGGCTACGATGCTCAAATTATAGCACTAATCGACTCTGGATAAATCAATCCTTATGAAAAGTCATATATTCGATCTCAAAATTGAGTTCTTAGCCTTGGAATATTTCTAGAAGTAGAGTGTACCTTAACATGCCGTAATTCGATACACTTATCTTATTCGAATTTCTGCTTGAACGTTTTTAAAAATGTAGTTCATAGCTAAAAGGAAGCAATCCGATAAAAAATTGAATAAGAACATCTATAAACTAGTAAGGGTGTAAAATTTGGCCTGGCCAAACATTAAATACCCTACACAGCAGTATTTTTCAAATTTTGCTCATATGGGAGGTGCTATGCCCTCTTGTCCGAGTTCACCCAGTTTTTGTTCAGAGCTTGCATTTATAGTTTTTAGTGTATGAGTGAAAACTTTTTCAGTAAAGCGTTTTGAAGCTTTTGCTTTTATAGAAGGTGCCACGCCCTCTTGTCCGAGTTCGTCTAGTTTTAGCTTAGAGCGTGCATTTATAGTATTTAGTATTTGAGTGAAGTTTAGTTGGATTATCTCAAAAAACTGTTCCAGTATAGCATTTTGAAACTTTTGCTTATGTGGGAGGTGCCACGCCCCCTTGTCCAATTTCACCCAATTTTTATTGAGAGCTTTCATTTATGATTTTTAGTGTCTGAGTAAAATTTGATTCGAATATCTCAAAAAACGCTTTCAGTATAGCGTTTTTAAGCATTTGCTTATATGGGAGGTGCCACGCCCTCTTGTCCGAATTCGCTCAGTTTTTTCTCAGCTTTCTTGCGCTTACAATTTCTAGTATTTATGCGTATTTTGGTTGCACTGTCGTGAAAAATACTCCTAAAATTGCATTTTGAATATATTTTTTGTATGGGCGGTAGGCGTGTCCGTTGACCGATTTCGCTCATTTTCAATCCCCCGAGCTAACTTTGGCGACGAAGGTAATGTACCAAATTTCATTGAATTGTCTTGCTCAGTTTTCCCAAAAAGTGTATTTCAACACACAGCCAGCCAGCCAGACAGACGGACATGGCTATATCGACTCAGGAGGTGACGCAGATCAAGAATATATATACTTTTCTATATCTGCCACGCCTTCTTCTCTGCGTTACAAACGGAAGGACAAAGTGAATATACCCTGGGTGTAGGGTATTAAAAAGGGGAAAAGCGCTTAACTTGGTCTAACCTTAAAAAAAATTTCATATGTAAACTTTCAAAACGCCTAAACCCGTAAATTGTTTTTTGGTCCCTTTAACCAAAACACGTTGGCACAAACTTGTTATTTTGAAAAAAAAAAAGAATAGAATTTGTTGTACTTATGTTAATGCGGTGAGGGTTTTCTTTTTTTGCAAAGCTTTTTGTTTTTATTCACGCCGGTCAAAGGTTCATGTAGAAATCGATTGAGGTGAAAAAGTCCAAAGTGATTATCAGCGGCAATTAAACCTCAAATTTGACCGACATAAATTATTTCTAAAGCATTTTTAAAAATTCTATTGCTCCAAAATTGATAACGGGATGATTTTAAAAATCTCGAAAATCAACGGAATTAGGGAATTTACATAGATGAGTAAAAGTAGATACTGGGCATATATGTGAGTCTTGCACTTTCCCAATTCTTCCGGGAAATAATGTAAATTCGGGTTTTCCCCGTGAAGTAACAGGTACAAAATTTTGATGTTTCCGATTTTAGTAATATTTGATTATGTTATGTATGTCCTCGACCCAAATACAAAATATTTTTACAGTATAAAGTCTTGTTTATCAGTTAGAGGGTTTTAAAAAATTGATTCAAAACAACGCATTCCTGCCGATAAGTTAAATTTTTAAAGTCTTCTAGCTCGTTAACCAGACTTTATATTTTAAAAATATTTTGTATCTGGGTCGAGGTCATACATATATTGGTATAACATAATCAAATATTACTAAAATCAGAAATATCAAAATATTTTACCTCGTACTTCACGGAGAAAACCCCGATTTATATAATTTTCCGGAAAAATTGGTATAAGTTTAATGAACCTTGGAAATAGTACAAGAGTCAAATCTAATTTTACTGGTCTAATTGGGGAAATGAAGTATCATGTATGTACATACAAAAGAAATTGTTTATATTTTTTTGGGAGGAACAAATATATGTTTATGGGCGTTGGGCGTTACATTTATAAAACATTTAAAACAAAACCTAAAACTTAATGACTATTTACTTTTTTATACTCAAATCGCAAGCCTTTGTTCAACTGCATTCAGAAAATTCAAGATAGAAAAATTTATATAAAATTTAATATTAAAATTAATTATAATTAATAATAAATCTAGACAGTTAAAATACACAATACACAATAAATTATACAAAATTTTAAATTTATATATATTCAAAATTAATCAGAAATTATCATGCATTTATCTTTAAGGTCAAACCTATAATTCACATGACAATCAGCGAAAACATACGAATATCAATGTAATAAAATTACTGCAATAATCATGCTTTATTTGTTCAAAGCAAATATTTTTACAGAAAAAGTTTTATAATAAAAAATTTTACTTAGAGCAAAAATACTTAAGAGCGTAAAAGATTATGATAAAAGTAAACAGCACAATATGCTGACAAAATGCAACACAAGTAGCAGAATTCTAGGGATATATTGTATTGACATAAAGCAACTTTTATCATAGGGGGTTATCATGAATCAAGATTCCCGGGGAATTTTCTTAAACTGCAATAGAGAATGTACGGCAGTCAGAGAAAATTCCACGGGAATCTTGATTCACGATAACCCCCATAGTGTTAACAGTATCACTGTCACATTTTGTTCACATAGAGTGCTGCTCACTCAAGAGCATAATTTTTATATATATTTCATATAACTTAAATTTTAAATTCAACAGAAATATGCCAGCAATAAAACTCACCTGTTTCAATAGTAAATCACTATTGGCCGATAGACACGTAACCAAATATTTTGTTAAATTTAAAAATGATCCTAAGACTTCCAGCGTCAGATGCTCTCTGGATGATCGTTGTAGCATGAATGAAATAACTAAAAATCCACGATTTTGTATCATATGCTGTTGCACCGTCTGTGATGTTTCGACCAATTCACAAATGAAACCCAAAAGTTTTGAACTGTCAAAAGAAATGGAAAAGCGCATTAAAAATTGCATTATAGTGGGCAAAAAAGTTTGCTATAAAAAAAAAACTCAAAAAAAAAAGTAGTAAAAACTTAGCAAAAGTAGTAGTAGTAGTAGCACATGAAAAAATACCATTGCAAATAAGTAGCACGTAAGTACATATCATGAAATTGTGCTGCAGCTGCATGTACGAAGTACAAGAAAAATTGCACGTGAGAATAACAACGTGGACTGTGCTCGTACTCGTACATTAGTGCAAGGCACACACGTCTGGCAAAGTTGAGTCAGTCGTCGTCTTCTTTGGAAAAACTTTTCGCTCCAAAATACCATAATGGAGGTGCAAAAAAAGTTGCATTAAGAAAAGGAACGAAAAAATATGAAAAAAAGCCCTTTTTTATTATTTATGAGCAAATTGCAGAGAGTTTGTTGCACATAAAATATAAAAGAAATGCTGGGGAAACTGTTACACTGAAAGAAAAAAAGCGGAAAATCTAAAGTTTGTATTTGTAATTTTTAAGTCATCATTTCAGATTATCGATAGCTTAATTGAAAATCCATGATGAATCAAGAGCGCATCACATTTATAGTTCCACAAAAAGATAACTTGAGGAGTATTTTTTCAAAAGGGCTCATAACCAAAACGAGACAAAAGTAATGTCATACACATTATTTACATAATAATCGATTAGTGGATTAATCTGATTTTTTTAACTAAATGTTATTAATTTCAAGCCATCAGGTGAACTTTTCGTGAAAAAGAACCCAATTTAATTTATTTATAACAAAGAATCAGGCAATTAATATTATGATACTACTTTTGCCTCGTTTTGGTTATAAGCCCTTTTGAAAAATAACTCCTCACTTGACACCTTATGCCAAATACACTGATTCAAAGGTCTTGTCAATCCCCACGTTGGGCGTCATTTTATTGATTATATCTTTTTGTAATCCACTTAAGATGCCGTCCATATTTGGTTGCGGGTAAGAATTTTTTATGATACCTTTCGACTATCGAGACAAAATCTAACCTTTCCAGGCTTGCAAACCATTACTACGGGTAAAGAACATGCACTATCTGTCTATCCAATGACATCAAACTTTACCATTCTATCTAATTAGGGTTTTACATCGGAATACATAATACACCTTCATTATAGTGTTCTAAAAGTTGTCTCAAATGTCTCATAAAATCTCGTGCCTGCTTCGTAAGTTATTCAAGGTCAAAGGTCACAAAAATCAGTTTTTACAAATGTCTCGTAAAAGCTTAATTTATTCAGAAAAATAGTGCGGGATTATTTTGTAGCCCTGGTGATTTTCTATAAAAAACTCCTTAGAGCTGTTTTCGTACGACTTACAGTTTAGGAGATATTCTAATCAGAAAAACAGTAAAGCTTTGTAATTCATACATCCGGTGTATTAGTGTACATAGCAATATGTTGATTTTTAAAGTGCCATAACTCATGAACAATGAGTCGCTCGAAAAATACAAAACCATCTTTTTACAGGGAATTGTATGATTGTATGTACACTTACAATTTGGCATTTAGGAGGCACATGAGAGAGAAAACTAACAAGATGTTCACATTTCATACTTTTAATTTAATTTTTTTGTTTCGTTTTTGATTATTGAAATTTTTGTACATTTTCTTTTAGTGTAATTTAGAATGCATTTACAGCTGCATCTATATTTCATATGCTACTACTGCCGTGCCCCAGTGTACATACTCATAATTTCCGCAAACAATTGCAATTTTGTAAAGTTTTTCATTAAGATATTACAAAAAAAAAAAAAAAAAATATATAACAAGAAAACAAGAAAAAGTTCCAAATGTTCTTTTGCAGCATGAAATTTTTGTTTTATGAAAAATTCAAGTTAAATTAATGCGAAAACTTACCATAAAGTTGGATCACGTTTTATATCGCTGATGCCCTCGTGTGCCATGTCCAATTGTGAAAATAATGGAAACAGCACTTGAATGCCACCGATGGAATTAAGTGTGCAATGTATGGAGTGAGTGACGACAGCCTTAACATCCTGTAATGAAAATTATAAAAATGAGAAATGTTTCGTTATGGATAATGTTTATTGGTCAAATTGGTCAGTTAGAAACTTAAATATGTTTTTTGTAAGGTCAAGGATATTTCTTGTCTAAAGTTTTTGAAATTTCAATACTTTAAAGTTAGAAAAAGTTGTTAACACGTTTGGTTTCATCAAAATCAAGACATTCTTACTTATAAAGCTGTCTATTTTTATAAACTTAGTTTCGTTATGGCTTTGTTTCATCTTCTTTCTGTATCACCTACCGAGAGCGTAGGCCTTCATCGAGCGCAATTTCATGCGACTTTGACTTTGATTTCACTCCGCTACCTTTGATATCCTTTTCCTACGAACTTATCTTAGAGGAAGCAACTTTACGTGAATATATTGTACACTAACATTTTTTGAATTCGTTTCAAATATGACAAATGTTAAAAATCATGCAGTATCATGTCTTATTTCTACAAGCCTGTAAAAAAATTAGCTGATCCTAGGTGGCCCATAGAAGTCTCCTGTGTTTTTTGCGTGAACACCTGCCATGATGGCTTAATCTCACGGTGTTCTTCACACTCGGTCAATATTACTACGGATAGCGCAAGCCACCATCAGCATAATGCCGATGGCTAGTTACCATTTATAGAATCAGACACATTTCCTTCCAATGGTGAGGAAATGTGGCAAATCTTAAATCTCTGTCATTCTTTGGGTCATGGCACCCAATTGAGTATGCAATTTCACACCGAGCTTAAGCTCTTTCTGGCGCTTAGGTTCAAATTACAGCCACTACGAAACTTCCCGAAGGTCCATCGAAGGTCAGTTGAAATATGTAGCAAACCGGATGCTCAAAAGGGCTTCTGACTCCCGTGGTACTAGAATAATCTCTGTAAGATTTTATAGCAGTACGCTACAGTAAGTACAGTTCTGATCCGCCTGGGACTAATCAACCATGTCGACTTATCATGGATTGTGGAAACACATTTCTTGGTGCAACCCTTTCTTCCAGAAAGCTCTTGGCTTTTTTGGGAGAGGTAGTCACATCTAAGGTAGCTGTAACCAATTTATCATGTACGACTCGTCCAACTATAGATCGTGGTAACACGTTACCAAGTGCGGATTTTTCAGGAAAACCTTCGAAATCCTAGTTTAGAAGGAAAATCCCTCATCTCTGCAAAAGTCACGCCTTTGTGCCTTCCGATAGCCGATAGCGACACTACGGGCAAGTGTGCCACTGCCAACCAACATTACCAGGGGTTGCCGCTGGGAGGCAACTTGAGTCCAGACATGGGACAATGTCTAGCCAACAGCCTCTCGAGTTCCGTTTCACCATCATTCCTCCGTTAACCTCCTGTTAACCAACTTTTAACCATCAATCAATCTTCTATACCAACAAGATTGCGCCTTCAGATCCTTCGATTAATCAACTTCTACCAGTCAGCGTTTTTGTCAGATTGTCTGATCAGATCTCCCACCCCACTCCAATAACTGGATGATGGAAGGTCGGTGCCGCCCAACCATCACCCTCAAGATGTTGGTCGTAAAAACAACTCACAACAGTCTGGTGGGGAGGATTTTTCGCCTCCATTGCGACCATGAAGTCAACAACTTCGACACCCTTTATAACCGAATAATAAGGTTAGAAAGGCTGCACCATGCCTAACCATTGCCTCCCTCCTGAATTATATAAGAGACAATCTTCTTCCACAACCCTACCTTCTACGGAACAAGAGAGACTGCCAACTGACACTATACGTATATTCTGCCGGGGACGCACAGTGGTCCCAAAGTGTGTTTTTTATATCAAAATTTTTTGCCCGCTTGGGGACGCACTGTAGAAAGATTTCAATGATGAGAGTTTATAGGTAATTAAACAAGAAAAAAAATAAGCTACCGATTTTTGGAAAAAAAAATCATTTCGACCTCTTTTCTGTGGGCTCAAAGTCGAAAAATCGAAAACCGAAAATTTTCAGAATCCTACCATTCGAAAACCAATCATCCGATTTTGATGATTTTTTTTTAATGGGTAGATATCTTGCCTATTAAGGTTTTTAAAATTTTTCAAAATTCCTTCGGCTTCGTCCGGTAGGTATATTAAAAACCTTAGTAACTCAAGAATTATTGTTTCGATTTGAGTGATTTTTTTTTGTGGATAGGTATATTCCCTAGTAAAGTCCTGTTATAAAATGTTTTCAAAAGTCTTTCGGCTACGTCCGGGATATTAAAAATCCTAATAACTCGGGAAACACTGAACTGATTTTTTTGTTAATGGTTAAATACGTTGTCCGGCAAGGTTTCGCAAAATTTTATTTTTTTCAAAATTCCTTCGGCTTCGTCCGGTAAATTGAAAAGTTTTAATTAATCGGGAACAATTATTCCGATTTGAATGATTTTTGTTTTTTGATAGGTAGATATATTTCCTAGTAAGGTCATGTCATATGCACTTTTCCCAAAATTCCTTCGGTGACTTTAGCGATATTAAAAAATAAAATAAATTACACCTCGTTACCTAACTTTCGGTACGTTTCGAGGTGACAACGCACAGTGCGAAATTTGGGAAGTTTAGCGGAACTTTATTCAATTTTTGAAATACATAAAATGCGTAAGATTATTCATTATTTCAGTAGCTTAATATCCCACCTCAAAAACCTCATACTCAGTTTGGTGAAAAACTCTGCCAAACGACTACAAAATGCACCTGAAACTTGCATTACTTATTCAATTATACTTTTTGCCTATTAAAAGCTTTTCGATTTGTTAAAGTTAAAAGAGTGGTACATACAAACGGTAAGTCAGTAGGCCGCGAAATTTTTACCATTTATTTTTTAATAAAATTTTCACTTGTTGGCATTCAAATAATTGCAAAATCTTTTCTTACTCGTATGTGATTTGTTTGTGAAAATTGTGCTTTTTAAGAAGTGGATAAGATTTACATTTTCAACTTCATTGGATACTTTAAAAGGTGTTACCACAAATTGCCATTTTGAAACGTACAAAATTTGAAAGGTAGGTTTATCCTCTACTGAAAACATAAAACATCTATTGCGATATTTTGCGATCTTCTTTTTAACTAAACCTTTTCCAGAATGTCTTTGGAAATTTCATATAACACCGACATTTCATGAAAAACCGACATCGGACGCCATCGTTGGTTTTGTTTTGGAAAAATTAGGCTCACCAACACTAACATCTGACACTATCCATAGTTAAAAGGTAACTTTAATTACGCTTGTTTATAATATACAAAAAAGGTAGGGGGATCCTTTCGAAATTTAGAAGCATTTCTGAATAAAAATGCAAGAAACAGCAAATACCCCTTGTTTTACCCCCTTCATTTTTTATGGTTTTTTGATAAGAAAATGGTTATATTTATCAAGTTTCATAGCGATATCTGGTATGGGAGCAGAAATACAACGTTTTAAGGATTTCCATATATGGGGGGTATAATAACCCCTTGTCGGATCCCCCTTAATTTTTGCATAATGTTTTGCCAATTAAATATATATCCAAGTATTAAGTTTCATAACTATAAGTGCTATATGTGCTGAGATATAAATTAAGTTCCGCTAGACTCTGAAAATTTCGCACTGTGCAACGGTTTGAATAAAGGAAAGAGTTCAATAGATATAAAAAAACACACTTTGGGACCACTGTGGGACGCCTCCATCCCCATTGCATAATTCGTAATAAATGATCTGAAAAATAAAATTTTTGTAGAAAATGATGCTGTTTGGTGAATTTTGTCCGCCATTGTGGATGCGCCATTTTGTTTTACCAAAAATTAATTTCATATTCTTAATCAGCAAACTCAAAAAACTCCAATATGCTCTGATTAATATAGTTTTGAACCATTGTTTTCGGAATACGGATATCAGATTTAATATAAGCAACACCAGAAACTCCTATATGCCGACTTTGGTGAGAATAAATGTAGTTAAGCATTATCTTGAGCACCATTTCTGAACATCAAAAACTCCCTATTACTGACTATAAGAATTTTGGGAAGCTTTTCCGACTTTCCGACCACTGTGTATCGCCGAGCTTCCAGCTTTACGTAAAACACTCTATTTGCCTCTCCAGGTTTGAAGACCCAACCTACAGCATCCATTAAAAATGTGCTATATAGAAATTTCAAAAAGCATTAAAAGTATACTTTGTGCAACATTACATGAATATCTTCTGTTGGTGTTGTTGTTGTTTTACTGTTATTATTATTATTGTTGTTGTAGTTGTTGTTGTTGCAACATGCTTACCTGTAACATAAGTGCATGCGGTGTATGTACAAAATATGAGACATTTCCTTTGGGGGATGACTGTAAACATAGTTGACCGTCCGTTGCTACCGGATTGTACATGAAAACGATGGCATTCGATAGCTTACCATCGTAAAGGACCTGTGAGAATTAGAAAAGAAGAAGAAGAAAAAGACATAAAATTATTTTTGTAGATAAAAATAAACCAAAGTTTTATAAAAGAAAATCAAATAAATTTTTCACATATTTTCTTTTTAGTTTTTTTAGCAAGATGAAAACCATTGACTTGCTACTGTAGTGTGGCAGGGTTTTGTGGGCGAGTTAAATGAAAGTTCAACCATAAGGTGGTACAAAAAAAAAAAAAAAAAAAAATTGCTAAAAAATGTGTGTAACTATTTTATATGACGATACATTATTTATAGATGGACAGGACACATGTGTGTTTGTATGTAAAACGCTGTTGTATCTTTAGAAACTTGGTTTTATATTGGTTGGTTGCTACTTTTCTGCTCCTTTTACTAAAAATGTGTGAATGAATGTGGGTAATCCTTTTGTAGCTGTTGTTACTAAATGTAGAAAATTACACTCATGGTGATGTGGTTGAATTGTGATTAATTTCTTCTTTCTTTCTAATGTTGTGGATTTTAATGGTGACTCTTTTTTGAACTTTTATTTTTCGGTTTGCATTATGAGTGAAATAAATTCTTGTCTCTTTTGCACTTTATTTGTAAGGTTTCTTTTTGGTAATGATGATAAGCACTAATTTTTTACTTAATCATCCAAAGAGTACTTTCAAAATGTTGACATATTTAAACTAGAAATGCTTTTATGTTTTTTAAGATGTTTTCATCCAACTATGAAAAAACTTAAATAGACACTGAGTTGGCACTGAATATCTCTTGAGTACCAGTGCGAAATTTGGTTGCTTTATCTTAAGCAGCGTTTGCCATGACCTTTTGTCCGAGCTTACTAAGTTTTAGTTCAGAGCTCGCCCTTACTGTTTCTAGCATTTGTATGTATTTTGGTTGCATTCCCGTTAATAGTGAGCCAAAAATTCCTCAAGTGATCCTCCTACGAATTTAAACGGAAAAAAGTAGTAAAGGCTTTTTGAAAATCTTTATTTCAAATTAATAGAAATTCAAGCAAATTCTCTGTCTCTGAGGAAACTACAAAAAATACATGGGCACTCCCCAGATGCCTAGAAACTATATCCTAGAAAAACATTGGAGTAATCGATATTGGTTCAAAAGCTATTCACAATAAAAGTAGGTGTGCCGTGCAATTCTTTTTTCAGTAGTAGAGAAAAACAAGGCATCTTACGAAAAAAGTGCTTAAGGCACAAAATGCTTAGAATCGTCTTAGGAATACGTGTGAGTTTTTTGGAACTTTTTGGAACGCATTAATTTTTTTTTTTTTTGACCAATTTTTCAAAAATTATAAAACGTCTTGGAAAATCTAAAAAAAATTCTCACATATTCCCTCGACTATTTTAAGCATTTTATGCCTTATGCCTTTCTTCCGCAAGATGCCTTATTTTACACTACTACCGAAAAAGAATTGCACGGCACGCCTACTTATATTGAGAATAACTTTTGAACCAATATCGATTACTGCAATTTTTTTCTGGGTTATGGTTACTCGACAAAAAAAAAAATATTTTTTTATTCCCTGCTTTATGTTAAATATTTTGGAAAAAAAATTAGGGGAAATCAATCTGAATAACTTTTTTTGACTAATTTAGGTTCGCTGATTTTGTATTTGGAAACCGTTTTTTCCTATCACATCCAAAATCCGAGTTATTCTTGAACTGCAGTACACGCTATTTTCAGACGTATGGCATACATCCAAGAAGTATTATAGTTCACTTTTGTCAGCGGCCTGATCTTCTTTTTTTGACCATATCTTTAGCTTTTTCAATTCGATCATTACTTTATGAGATATCATCCATTGATTCGTACGAGGGCTGCTAGATATATTTCTGGCCTAATAATGAAAATGCGAATATTTATCGTCAAAAATGGTTTTACTGTGTTTCAACGTATTCTCCAGCATGATTTATACACTTTTGCATGCGCTCAAACCAATTTTCGAAGCACTTTTCCCACTTCGATTGAGACACCTCCAAAACATGGTTTTTGAACGCTTCAGCAGAATCTTCTGGCGACGAAAATCGTTGACCACGCATTTTTTTCTTTATGTGCGGGAATAAAAAGAAGTCATTGGGTGCCAAATCAGGGCTGTACGGCGGATGACCCATCAATTCGACGTTTTGACCGGTCAAAAAGGCGCTGGTTTGAGCCGATGTGTGAGAGCTCGCATTGTCATGGTGAACAATGATTCGTCTTCTCTTGTTCGTTTTTCGAATTTCTGCGAAGATTTCAGGCAAACAAATTATGGTGTACCACTCAAAATTGACCGTCCTACGTTGTTCAAGCGGAACAGTCGCCACATGACCAGTTTTGCCGAAGAAACATGCGACCATTTGCTTCGTAGTGCTTCTTCCACGAACAACTTTCGTTGGCTTTGGCTCGTCTTCGAAGACCCACATGGTCGATTGCTGTTTTGTTTCGGACTCATACGCATAGATCCATGATTCGTCACCTGTGACGATCTTATAAACGTCTTTTGAAGCACCGCGATCGTATTTTTTCAACATTTCTTTGCACCAATCGACACGAGCCTTTTTTTGGGCGATTGTCAAATTGTGCGGGATCCAACGAGAACAAACGTTTTTTACGGCCAGGTGTTCATGCAATATCGAATGTATTGGAGTGGAACTAATGCCCAAAGATGCTTCTATCTCACGGTGTGTCACATGATGATCTTGCATTATCAGTTCACGCACGGCATCAATGTTCTCAGGCAAAACGGCCGTTTTTGGATGACCTTTACGGAATTCGTCTTTGAGCGAGCGTCGGTCACGATTGAATTCATTAAACCAGTTTTTCGCAGTGATATAGGATGGTGCTTTATCGCCATACAAAGATTTAAGTTCATCAATGCACTCTTGTCGTGATAATCCACGTCGAAAGTTGTGAAAAATGATCGCACGAAAATGTTCACGAGTTAATTCCATTTTTTTGCCAAATTGATTTTTTCAAGTCACTGTAAACAACACAAATGATGGTCGTACGTTAAAACGTTCTGAGTACGTTTATGCTAAAAAATGTCAAACTTTCCAATGGCAATGTCAGATTGCACCTAGCAACACTTAGTGTTGCCTAGGCCAGAAATATATCTAGCAGCCTACGTATGGAGTTGAGATACCTTTTCTTCAAAAGATGATATCTCAGAAAGTAAAAAGCCAATTGAAAAAATTAAAGGTATGCTTTAAGAAGAAAAATCAGGGCTAGCTGACAAAAATGAACTACATTATGTTCTTCCTGGATATATGCCATAGCTCTGAAAATATCGTTTTCTGCGCAGATTTTTGGGGTCAATTTCGGATAATCATGACCTACAGAATACGAAAATAGAATCAGATTCATTGCAAATTTAGGTGTTTTGAGGAATATTTGAAGTTGTATCACACAGTAAACAGTGTAACTAATTTTTGCTTATGGCATCAAGTAATTGTCATTACTTTCATCATTAAACCTTACATTTAAACTTTTCCAATTAGATCCTTACTTTCCGAGCTATCATCCATTGAAGTAAAGATTTTTCAACTTCATATAAAAAAATTCAAAATTCAAAAAGTTTTTGTATAGAAATAAAATACCTTTGGTTCAATGGACTATAACTCGAAAAGTAAGGATCTAATTGGAAAAGTTGAAAGGTAAGGCTAAATGAGGAAGGTAATGGCTATCTGATGACATTAGCAAAAATTAATGATATTGTTTACTGTTAGAGTGATTAACATCAAATATGCCTCAAAACAGCTATTTTTGCAACTTTAACCCTTTAACGACCATGTCTAAATACGCGAAAGAATATCAAAATAAAAATACGACAAAAACGAAGTAATGGGGGTTAATAAAACTTTCATTCAAGCAAATGGGGTTCTGGCAAAAATACTTGCCTTTAGTCGTTAAAGGGTTAAGCAAACATATCATAACGTAAGTGAACCTAGATTGACATAAGAAACTAAGGTCGCGTAAAATAATGTCTAAAAAACTCACGATACAAAGCCTAATGAAAAGTGTGGAAACTCTTAGTGAAACAAATCACCTTAATAGTTCTACGAAAAACTTGAAAATATGACCAAGGTTGCAAATTAAAAGCACTATGCAAGAAAAGTATAATATCGATGATTTCGAACAGCAGGAAAATGCATAACAAGGGAAAAACAAAAAAAATTAGTACTTTTACATATGCCTTATTTACTTTTTTGCTGTGATTCTCAACAAGTCTATGGAAAGTGCTAAATATAACATGCTTGTTGAGTTTTTTTGGATCTCAACAAATTCGTCTGATGATTTGATTGTGGTGATCAAAGAAAATAGTAACGAAAAACAAGCCTTCCGATATATATATTTTTTTGTTTTTCCTTTATGCATTTTGCTTTGTTTGTGTCGGTATTTTTTACTAAAAAAAATGGCACAGTAAACTCAGACCCACAATGACATTTGACACATGCTTGTTTGGTAGCTTATCTGTTCAAAAAACAACTAAAAATGTGGAATATCTTCGTTGTACTATTTTTATTGTTTTTAATACTTCTCAAACACCATGTTACTATATGACCACGCCTTTGAAGTATATTCCTCTACTTGCCCATGAAACAACCAATTTGCGATAGCTTTCATCTGGCCTAACCTAGATATTTTCTAGAGATTGCTCTATTTTCGTTTATCATTCTTCACAAGTCATTTGTGGGTAAATTTCAATTATTTTGGGCATAACCGATTTCTTTGTTATTTATCTCTTTGAAACGATTTTCTCTTTTATGATCCGAAATTGTTATTTTTTTTCGGGTGAAATTGCTTAAATCTTTTTGAAGGTGTTTTTGTTTGTTTGCACTCAGGGCTTTTGTGAGTTTTCTGACACGTGAAAAGCCGTAATTTCGCATATACATATATACATACATATGTATATATATACTCCATGTAAATGTATAAATACGTGTTCTTACAAATATAAGTGCATCACGCGATATATTTAGCAGTGTTACAAAGCCATAAAGATACTCAGCGGAGTTTAAAGGATTTTGTACAGGAAGTTCTAAAGAAAAACTAAACAAAAACCATATTTTTTTGCACATTAAAATGAAATCAGCATAAAACAAATGAACGTAAAATATCGGAAAAACAAACGCAATAAAACATTTAACAATAATAAAATAAAAACTTTTTAATGAACGAAAACTGAAGAACTTTCTATAAAAATTTATGATTTTACTTCACGCCCACATACACACACTAGAAACGTGTTAAAAAAAGAACTGTACTCAAGTTAACACGCAAAAAGGTTCAGTTAACGCAATTGAAGACTTGAGTTTTCAACAGTACAAGTGATGCCAGATTGTGGGTAATTAACCATTTTTGGGGTATTTTTGTCATAAAATTATATAAAAGAGAATTTGGATTCCCAACAAATTTCTTTAAATAAAAACTGAATCAGAATCAAATCGATCGAAATCGGATTTCATAACTTTATGCCTCAAAACATCTTCAAACCACTTTTTGACGCTATACACGGAAAAAAAAAGTTTGTACTACTTTATTTGTAGTAAATTTTACTAGAATTTCAAGTAAATATAGCGACTTCGAGTAACATCACAGTATAGTAATTTTTTCTTTAAAAATCGATATCAAAAAAAAAAAAAAAAAAAAAAAAAAACGAACTGACCGCACTAGGATTCGAACCGAGGTCCATCCGTGAGATAGAAAGAAAAATAGTATTTTAACATTAAAAAAAAAACTTGTCAGATCACTATATGTGAAATTTGTATGTTAAGCAAAGGCCTGTCCAAATATAAATATTTTTACTAGAATTATATAGTAAAAATGATTATATATTTTATAATTAACTCTACGTATAGGAAATTGTAGGCAATTTAGAGTAGATATTTCTTTATTATTTCATTATAATTTATTTTTAAATATTCTGTACGGAACTATCAAATTAGTTTTAATTACATGAACTTTTTTACTACTCGAGTTGAAATTATGGCACTCATATTTCATCGTGATAAGTCTTGAATAGTTTTTTATTAAATGTTTTCATAATGTTTTTAACATTTTTTACTCGTGGTATGTATGTGGGATTTTTTCAACAGAATCATGGGAAATTTTATAATTTTTCCAACTTTTAAGGTTAATTTTCCTAAAAACTACTGGCATCACTGGAAGGAATAACAACGAAAACAAAAAAACCACACGTATCAAACTATGGTAAAAACTCTAAATGAATGAATGATTTCTCTAGCTCATTCTCTCTCTCTCTATATTGAATACAAACAAAAATTTTACACTCTAATAATTCGAAATTCTGCTAATTGCAATTTTCATTCCAATGCACTTGCAAGTATTGGCAAGTAATCGAAAGTTTTTTTTTTTTTTTTTTGTATTTCAATTGATTTGTTTATGAGATTTATGAAAAAACATAAAGTAGGGGCGCTTTTCTATTGGGAAATCCATATTCGCAGAATGCACGCTTGGGGTTGTTATGGTGGTCGAGGGACTTATTTGAAATTGTGAAAACTGAATTATGTTTGAAAAGCTTTACAACATTTTGTTTTTATATTTTTTATATACAAAGTGCAGCCAGTTATTAACCAGCACTTTTCAAAAGGATTACTCCAACACATTGCGAGTTGAAGGACATTCTATATACATACGTATACTATTGGCATAGCTATATTTTATGAAAAAAGTGTGAGAATGACATACGAACACTAAGTTGACAACAGTTGAAAACATTCAACGGCTTAGATAGTGGAAATATTGGAAACAAATATGTAAAAACCTTGAACAAATCTCTGTTATGAAATTTAGTTTTGATATTTTATGAAATTTCCAAATAAAAAAAAAAAAAAATAAAACAGAGATGAGAAGGGAACTTACAAAGCTGGAAAAAAATGACAAAGTTTAAAAAATTTAGGTGTATTTTGAATTTAAATGAATAGATTGCCCACGATATACGTAAGGTTCTTTCGAATTTTTAAATATTTTTTGTACGCAAAATACTTTTGTGGTACACTGTGTGATAGCTTCTAATAATTTTTACTCCACTTGGGCAGTAAATAAATTATAGTAGTTAACCCATATCGGCCCGATACCCGATCCCGTCGAAATTTTTTGTGAATTTTTGAACACAAGCTTCTTTGGGCCAAATCAAGAAAATCTGTTGGAGTTTTTAGATATCTCAAACGTTTTTCAAGTTACGGTTGGGGTAGTTTTCGAAATAAAATTGGTATTTGTGAGGTTTTAGCAAGTTTATTTGAATAAAATTGTAAAGTTTCATTGATATCTCTTTCTACATGTTGTTTTATGATCAATGGAGCCCACTCACCTAAAATATCACTCAGTTTAATTAACGTACACTTAAATTCCAGTGGCAAGGGACCACGCGACCAAGTAATCGCATTGGGTCATTAGTATAAAAAGTTCAAATATAATGGATCACATTTGACTTCAATGGAATCCAATCATGTTTCAGTTGTCCATGGCCAGGTGACCAAGTGGCCATATTGGGTTCTTATTGAGAAAAAACCCTATTTTCAAGGATAAAATCATTGCATTAGGAAAAAGAAACTACACTAAACTGATACACTGTTTCAAACACTGTTCTAGTGGTCCATGGGAAGGTGAGTCCTTAGAGTGAAAATTCCTTATTTTCAAGGAATAGAATTTCTTGTTTCATAGAAATACTTATTTTAGTTTAGGGGTAGAAAACACTCCACTGGGCTAATATGGGTTAAGTGTAAAATAATATTTTTTTGTTTTTCCAAAATTTTATTCTATTCTAATGCAAATCATTTAGGATTTTAAATTTAAAAATTGGGATTATAAAGAACTAAAGTTAATCATATCAAACAAACTATCCTTAAAATTTCGAAGCCTTATATCTCCGCCACTTTTAAAACTTTCTTAAAAGCAATTGATAGCAAAAATACTTCACTATGACAACAAACTTTATGCTAATTTATAGTCAAATTGGATGAGATTAAAAAAAATCTTAAGCGTTTTGACATGGAATATATCAGGCAATAAAAAAATTACAACTTTGACGACATGGGCACTCTACTACTTATAAACCATTATTATGAAAATTATTTTTAACTCAACTTTAGACAGAGATCCTAATGAAAAATTTTTCGTAGAAAAAGCTTATATTTGCATAAAAATTGTATGTTCTTCGTGGAAATCATTTAATCTCGCAAACAAAGCTTTACAAAATTAAAAAATTAAATTGAAATAGTGTCCAGGGATAGAAAATACAAAAAAAAAAAAAAAAATTCCAGCAAAATTGTTACGAAAGAGCTTCTGTCCAGTGTTTCCTAATCAAATTAAACTTGCTATAATCAATGGCAGCAAAGTTCTAAGCAAAAATGAACACTTTCCCGAATGTGAAATTCTACTGATGTTAAAAGAAAAATTTTAAAAAACTTTCGCACAGTTTTCTAAGAAAAAAAAAAAACGCTAAGGACTTTCAAGCGAAAGTCAACAAATTGAAACAACGCAATAACAAGAAAAATATACATAAAAGGAAAATAAGAAAATAACAAAATAAAAATAAAGGAAAATTTCAAAAAGAAAAAGAAAAAAACATGCTTACGACTTTCAACTGATTAATTTCATCAGAATCGCTAGCAAAGGATGAACTTGAGTCCTGTGCAGCTGACGACGACGTCGTTGATGACATTCTCCGTAGTTTGCCTAAGTCATAGATAATTAGCAATAAGAAAGAATAACAAAAAAAAAAAAAAACAAATAAATGAAAAAGTATATAGAAGACAAATAAGTAAAAAGAAAAATAAAAATTATAAAAAAAGCCAAAAATAAAATGAAGAAAAATTTTGAAAAATTTTAAAAAATCAAGTTATTAAGAAAATAAAGTCAGTGATGCTCGGAATACGACTTTGAAAAAAACAAAAAATACTTGAAATTTTCGCGGTATGCCAAACATCAAGCAAATTCTTAAGAGCTCTGTATTCGTTGCATCACCAAAACAAATTAAGAATAAAAATAAAGAAATCAATGAAATAATGAAAATCATAATAAATACCAATAGACGAACTTCCAGTGGGAATTAAGCTTAAAGGATCATTTGTGCTCTCATTAGCGGTAGCTGCTATTGTGTTTGCTGCTGTTGCTGTATCAGCTATAGCTGTGGCCTGTTGTCCAGCACTAGCACTATTCGTTTGGGTATTGCTGCCGCTGGCAACAACCCCAACACCACCTACAGTTGTTGTGCCTGCGCTCAAAAGTGCCAATTCAGTAGCATTGCGTGCTGTTAAAACGGCACGAATTTTTGCAAATGTTGCATTCAAATCCAATTTTTCATCTTCCCAATCAATGGCATTAACCTCCTGTTGGGCCAATGTTAAAGCGGTGCTAATACCACCGCTGCCATTAATGCCGCTGTTTGTGTAACTCACCCGTTTATGATTGTCCGGCAGATTTAGGTAGCATTCGTTATCGAAACGAAATTGTGACTGTTGTTGTTGTTGTTGTAGTGGTTGTGACAAATTATGTTGCATTAGGACAAAAACACACAGATACACATACATACAGAAAATGTTTATAGACATTTTACATTTTATATTTATTTAAGGTTTTTTTTTTTAGTTTTTTGCAGTGTAATAATTTGGTGTTGACAAAACGTAGTGCGTAGCGTGAAAAGAGAGAAAAAAAAGTAGAAGATAACATGAAGAAAATTTTAATATTTAGCAGTTCTTGTGGTAAATATACATTATATTACTAATACACAAACATAAAAATACACTTAGCAAAAAATTTTTTATAAATAAAAAGTAAAGCTTTTCATAGTGTAAAAAAAAAAATGCTGCATATTGTGAATAACGTTTTATTTCGTTGAATTTTTATCGGAAATAAAATGCCTTTGATAGCGTTTTTGTTGAATATTTTGGTAACCATAACCATTGTATAACCGGTTTTCGCAAAAAACCGGGTATCGCAGAAAATTTTATTTTATTAATAGTCGAGTTATGGAATTTGCGCCAATAGTAATAAAACCGGATTTAACAAGTGAGGAGTATAGAAGCAAAGGCAGCAATCTCCATTTTTTTCTTGAGCGTGTCTGATAGTGTTTGATCACACGCTTTCATCAAGCGTAACTAGATGTAACTATCAAATATGTCCATTAGGGCTGTTCAAAAAAAAATTTTTTTTCGAATTTCAAGATATACTTTGGCATCACGATCTACATCATGACAGAATATCCCCAAAAATTTTTCAGATTTTTTAATTCATATTTAAAGGTGGCTCAAAGCAGAAATATATTTTTATTATTTTTTTTTTAGCATTAATCATAAAATGTTGTCAAACAATTTGAAAAATTTGTTTTAGAGTAACTTAAAAACATTCATTTTGTTTGTTTTTTAATGAACTTTAAAACCTACGTTGTAATTTTGACAAAAAAAAAATTTACACTTCTTAAAAAACGAAAAACTGCCCTAAGAAGGCGAAATTTTACGGTTTTTCAAAGAAAAAAGTCATCGTGCTTTAAACGAAATGAACATTTTTTAATTTACAAGATCTTATTCAAAAGAGCTCTTAAAAACCTTCAAGACAAGACATGTTAAGACTTTTTTGGGCTAGCAGGGCTGCAGCCCTGTGAAATGCAAAACGCTTTTTACTCAAGAGGGAGGCATCTTACAAAAAAGTGCCCATGGCATAAAATGCTTAGAATCATGCAAGAAACAAGTGTGAATTGCTTTTTTTTTTTTTTGAAAAGTTTATTAAAAATGACGTTAAAAAAAATTTTTTTCTAAAATTAAGTAAAAAAAAAAAACAATTTACACTTGTTCCTTGGATGATTTTAAGCATTTTATGCCATGGGCACTTTTTTGTAAGATGCCTCCCTCTTGAGTAAAAAGCGTTTTGCCTTTCACAGGGCTGCATTACTATGTTTCAAACATTATGTCATCGAGCCTGCTGGCCCAAAAAAGTCAACATGTCTTGTCTTGAAGGTTTTTAAGAGCTCTTTTGAATGAAATCTTGTCAATTAAAAAATGTTCATTTCGTTTAAAGCACGATGACTTTTTTCTTTGAAAAACCGTAAAATTTCGCCTTCTTAGGGCAGTTTTTCGTTTTTTAAGAAGTGTAATTTTTTTTTTGTCAAAATTACAACGTAGGTTTTAAAGTTCATTAAAAAACAAACAAAATGAATGTTTTTAAGTTACTCTAAAACTAATTTTTCAAATTGTTTGACAACATTTTATAATTAATGCTAAAAAAAAAATAATAAAAATATATTTCTGCTTTGAGCCACCTTTAAATATGAATTTAAAAATCTGAAAAATTTTTTGGGATATTCTGACATGATGTAGATCGTGATGCCAAAGTATATCTTGGAAATTCGAAAAATTTTTTTTTTTTGAACTGCCCTAATGTCCATGACTTAAGGAGACACTGCCACCTTTGTTTCTATACCTCTATGATAGTGCCATATACTTGTATTTGATGATAGATTGTGATCAAACCCTACAAAACACGTTCAAGAAAAAAATGGAGATTGCTGCCTTGGCTTATATACTAGACAGGTTCGTTTTGGACGAAAGTTTATAATTTGTCGCGCAACCGGCAGAATTGTAAAGTTTAACTATCGACATAAAGATTGCCGCCACCCTAGCTCTGAGAGATGACGGGAAGGGGTGTCGATGTATTTTTGAAGGTTAAAAAACGTGGTTTAATAATGCATGCTCATAGGTCCGAAGTGAATCAATTCTCAGCTTCGTAGTAGGTCGAAAACTGAAATCCAAGACATGGATTCTTATGCTTTTTTTCCTGTAGAATTGAATGCCACCATTAGTTTTCTGATTAGACGTCCATGTTTGGCGTTAAGTGAACTTTTCTGCTCAAAAAACTCGAAATTTTTCTAAATCCCCAGTTTGAGCACTCCACAATTGAACAGAAAAAATCTTAGAAAAATTTGAAATATACATTTTGTTAGGATTTTTTCTGACAAATCCAGTGGTACCATATTTTTTGCGCTACAACATTATTTTCATTAATGAGAAACGAATTTTTGATTTTTATTATCAAAAAATATCACGAAATCGGGCGTAAATATTTAGTCAACGATGGTTCCCAACGTCCGGACGGTTTTTTTTTTTTCGGTGCCCCCTAGTAAAATTTTTTGAAAATATTTTTGGAAATTTTTTTAACCCATTATAAACAAGTTTTTGAAAAAGGGGTTAAAAAGACCCTTAAAAACGGGATATAATGGGTTAAGATGTTCACACAACTTAATGTAGAATAAAGCATGGAACAATATTTTAGAACATCTTAACCCATTATAACGAGTTTTTAAAGGTCTTTTCGACCCCTTTTTCCAAAAACGCTGTTTTATGTTCTATGGATCCCACTTAGTTTCATTGCAATCCATACATGTACCAGTGGTCGATGACCAGGCGACCAAGTGGCCATATTGGGTTCTTATTTTCGAGAATAAAATTTTGCCATTAAGAAAGAAACTGATATACCTACTGTTGCAAACATTTTTTCATATTCTGTGGATCCTATTTGGTTTCATTGGAACTCACTCATCTTTCAAAGGTCCATGACAAGGTGACCAAATGGCCATATTGAATTCTTAGTATGAAAAGTTCTTATTTTCAAGGATAAAATTTTGGCATTAGGAAAAAGAAACTACACTAAACTGATATATTGTTTCAAACACTGTTTTATGTTCTTTGGATCCCATTTAGTTGTATCCAAATCAATGTTTGTTCCTGTGGTGCATGATCAGGTAAACTAATGGCCATATTGCACACTTCAAATCTAAATGCTCAAAAGACTTTTTTTGAAACAAGAATATCTCAAAATTCTGACGTGATGTAACAAAACTGGTTACTGTACCGTTTTTAGCATGTCAAAAATCTTTAGAATTTGGAATCAGAACATACGTTGCTCAAAATATGACGCTACTTTCAAAAAAATTCAAAATTATCCGAAAAGTATATACAACAGTTTTGACAACGTATACCTCAGATATGGTAACTTCAATTTAAAATATTTTTTCACATGCTAAAACTACCATCCTTTAGCAATATGAAATGAGTGCTGATGTTATCATTTTAAATATTTAAATATTTTTATTAATTTTCTTTTTTCAAAAATGGTCTTTTTAGAGACTTTCGGTTAATGTGAGGGGGCGGTGTGGGCGTGGTGAACTAAAGATCATCATAATACACAAATGATAGGCAACACTCTAAATATCACATATGTATCAACAAATAATTTATAGTTTCAAGTTTCATAGAAATCCTTATTTTAGTTTCGGGGTAGAAAACTACCCCTCTGGGCCAATATGGGTTAAATGGCTAAGCACAACATTGCCTTTGTTGATGACGGGCTGGCTTCGCAGCAGTTTAGTTAAATGGATAACCGGGCTTAAATAACAAAATTTTGAAGTGAATTTGAATTTTATAAAACAGGGTTTAGAGAATTTAGTTTAACAAGAAATGCATTTTTCTATTTGTTCTGTTTTGTTAAGCACTGGATTCGCATAAAATTGATAAAACAGTGTAAGAAATTGAGAGAAAACTTATCTTAATTTGATCTCGATAACTTTTTTTGATTAATTCAAGATCGCTGATTTTGAATATGGCAGCCGTTTATACCTATCAGGTCTGAGATCCGAGTTGTCCCTGATTTAAAGTACAGAAAATTAAAACTTCAGGCGTACGGCGTCTATCCAGGATATCTCAGATAGTAATAATCCAATTGAAAAAGTTAGAAGTATTGTTTAAGAAGAAAGCTTTGGACTATTCGCTGCCGTTGGATAAAGTGAACTATACTATACTTTCTGGATGTACGCCATATGTCGGAAAATAGCGTGTTCTGCACTTTAAATCAGGTATCTCAGCTCTGATGGGAAAAAGTGGTTACCTGATTCGCATTAAGAGACCCTCAATTAGTCAAAAAACAAAAAAATTTATTAAGAGCAGTTTTTTAATATGAAAAAATTTGTAAGATCAATTTTTAAGTTTAAAATAATACCGTTCAAATGCAAAAGAACTTTTTTTTTTAGAGGACCCGGTTTTGCGCAAAACTTGCTTTAACTTTGATCAATAATTTAATAATAATTAATATTTAATAATTAACCTTTGCCCAGAGCCGGTTCTTTAAGTAATTGGACACTAGAAACAACTTTTTAAAGCAAATTTTTTTTAAATCATTTTTTACATATAAAATTGGTATGTTTTTTTGAATGTACTTCTTATGGAAACGATTTTAGTAGGAGCTTTTTCTACAAATAATCGGATTTTCTGCTTACGGGTTTTATGAATAACTGGGTCTTTCGCAAAACTTGACACTTTAAAAAATTTGTTTATAAAACCAAAATGAAAATGTATGATTATTTTTTAGTTTATAAGTTTGTAATCGGTTTTTCGAAAAACCGGTTTCATAAAAATATAAAATTTTACGATCATTCTTAGAATGAAATGATTTTTTGTTTTGGTTCCGACTTTTGTTTACAGAGTAATCGGTTTTCTTTCTGAACCGACAGAAGTATTTTTATAAAAAAAAAAAGTTTTAGGATTTAATAAACCTTTTTTTGTTGACAAAGTAAATTATTTTCAGCAGCTATTTAAAGCAAATTTTTTTTTTAATAAGTTTTTATGAGTAAAACGGTTTTTGTTAGAAAAAATTTATTTCTTATGGAACCGGTTTTTTGTTGAAATTTTTTTTTTAAAGTACCATATCAATATTTTTGCAATACAGGTTTTATGAATAACTGGATATTTCGGAGAACTTGACTACTACAAGTTAAGTTTTTGAAACTATATCATATGAATGTTTAATTTCTAGTTTATGAGTAATCGGTTTTTTCTTAAAACCGGTTTTTTAAACCGGGTTTTTAGAAAACATAAAATTCCATAAAAAGTATTGTAGAATTATGGAATAAAAAAAAAAAAAAAATTTTTTTTATTTTTTATTTTGTTCCAACTAACATATGTTTACAAAGTAAACGGTTTTCTTTCTTAACCTACAGAGGTATTTTTATAAAAAAAGATGAGTCTAAATATTTCTTTTTTTATTAAATCCATAAAATTGCTTTTATTTGTTATATTTCGAAAATCAATTTTGTGTCACACACATTTTAGAAACATAAGAGAAAATTATGTAAAATTTTGAGAAATCCTGTTTTAAAAAAAAACTTATTAAAATTCTATATTTAATAAAACTTTAAGCAAATTTAATAAAAAAAGCATTAGTTCTTTTAAATTCATAATTTTTCATTAAAAACCAATATAAACTAGTTGTGGCAGTTGAACACAAAAAAAGTGAATAAGTTTAGAAACTTTGCCTCGTTATACGTATTTTCACATACATAAATAGTAGCAAGAAAATTGCAAAAATCCGTTACAACAATAAATATAGTAAGCTTACCTTATAGCCGGGTCCTAAACGATGCATGGCGCATATTTGTTGCGTTGTTAAGGCTTCGCTGAACAAATAAATCGCCGACATTTGGCCGCAAAAGACGCGCTCCTCATCCAATTCCGGTGTTGCACCGATGTAACATTTGTCGAATGGCTGCAGTCAAGCCAGGCAAAACAAAAAAAAAAGGCAGCAACAATAAAAGAAATAACAAAAATATATATTTTTTTAATGTATAAATGACCATGCAACATGTTGTGGCAAATTTTTTGTACAACACTGTATTTTGTAAACTTTTTACCTCCTCCCTCCTCTCACTCATCGTACTTACATCGTTTGTTGAAACGAACCACGCCATTTCCGTACTAGACGCTAATTGTCCATTCACGAGGCACTTTATTTCGCTTTTAGTCCAACGATTGTATATATACACAATGGCAATCATGTACCACTGTACGATGAAAAAAACATCCGACGAAAAAAGATGGCGCATTTTGTAAAAGCGTAGAGGCGTAAGTTGTAAAGGAGCATTGAAATTGTGGTAGGGAGAATGAAAAGGAAAACGAAAAAAAAAAAATTGTTAAATTTAATTGAAATTAAAGTGGCGCTTTTTATAAAACATTTCCGCAGACATTACCATAAGTTTATAATAAGCACTTGGTACAGTAGGGCAACTAAACAAGATTTTTTAAAATCCGCTTCTTAAAGCGTATAAATTTTGATAGTTCCAACATTGTAAATCAATATCAAACCTTCTTTTGCCTTCCTTAAAGCCTATATGCACACCTACATTTTTTTCATCAGAATCTTAAAGAAATATAATGGCCGCATGTAGGCGAATAGTGTTGCCTGTGGGCATGAGTCGGGTGTGGGCACCCCCATAACTTTTGACAGAAAACAAATACGGCTGTTCTGACAAATGTTAAGCGCGTGTTATGACAGCACGAAATTTTTGCGCATATACCGGAGCAAGCTGACGTATTTGCTTTGTGCTGAGCAGAAACTAATTTTTGAATAAGTAAAAGTTTTTTTCAATAATTTTCCAAGTGCGATAAGTCAAAGTTAATCAATCGAAAAGCTGAATGCAATCTGTATTCATACAGTAAAATTATTATATTTTGTGATTCAAAACCGATATCAACCAAAATTTTCACGCAAAAGAAGTTGCTTATTGCTTTTCAAAGTGGCTGTCAAAGTCGGTTGTGGGCACCCAATATGGTCGGTTGTGGGCACCCCTCTTTTTTCATTTAATGCGTGTGATTTACTGCATTATCGTCGTGGACGTCAACATAACAAATTTAAATGGTGTTCTGATATTTTTTTACGCATTTTTTAGTAGAAAGTGTGGGTGGTAAGGTGGCAGACCACTTTCGCAGATGGCGGAAATGGATTGGTACAAAAAAATCATGCTTGGCAAAAGGCAATGTCAGAAAGGGCTAGAAATTACGTCATCTAGCGGTCTTGTTCTGAGAAACAATTGATCTGGCATAGGCGCCGCAGAGAATCAAGTCTAGTTTCAGGGCAATTGGCATGATGCCATTCGATCCAGACGTTTTCAGTGACGCTGATTTTGTTAAAGCCGTTGAGCAGAATTTGTGTAGGTCAATGTTTCCAAAATCAATTAATATTGCTTTCTTCTCCATTTGATAGCGTTTAACTTCATATTTTCCCATTTTTAGCCGATTTTCTAAGGGTGCCCACAACAGACCCAAATTTATTTTTTTTTTTTTTTTTTTGGAAAAAATGGTCACTTCACTATTTTTTTGATATAATTTTTTCAACTGAGGAAATCAATTTGCTTTCTTCACCAGTAGTTAACAAAGGTCTCTAGCATTCGATTGATTTTCATGTGTCTGCATAATACACATTTGATCAAAAGTTATGAGTCCAAAAAGAAGGTACCCACACCCGACACTATTCCCCTATATTTTGCACAGTGTAAGCTCTACGATTTGTAAAATGTACTTAGCAATATACAAAATTTTAATCTGAATTGTGTAAAATTTTTACAATACTATGCTGCGATTTTCAATTCTTGTTAGTTGTCCATACTATAGTTTAAACTTCCTTGACCAGCTTGAAGTTATCAGTGCCCTGGCTGTCAGTACTCTAACCATTAATATATTCCATACTAAGACTGAACCCTGCAGCTGCTGCTTTTAATTTACCAATTATTGCAAAAGTCGTCAGTACTCTGGCAGCCATTATACTTTAAAAATAAGACTATCACTGACATGGCTGTAATTTTTTTATCTGTTCATAGCGCTTTTTTTATTTTCTCTAATTTAAAGTCAGCAAAACCTAGCTATCAGTACTCTGGCTATAGAAAAACCAACACTAATGCGGCTTTCAGATTATTTTTGACAATTTTAAAACTGTCAGTACTCTGGCTAACAATAAATTTAAAACTATAACTGAAACGTGCAACTGCTGCTTTTAATTTACCAATTAGTGTAAAAGACGTCAGTATTCTGTCTGCCATTACTGTAACTATAGTTATATTCAAAATGATGACTACCAATGACATTCCTGTCACTTTTTTATCTATTCATACCGTAGCTTTTATTTTCTCTAACTTAAAGTCATAAACACACTAACTGTCAGTACTCTGGCTATAGAAAAAACAGCATTAATGCGGTTTTTATATTATTTCCGGCGATTTCAAAAACTGTCACTACTCTAGCTATCAATATACCTATTCAAAACCGGCTTATTTCTTTTTACTTAAATTTCAAATATTTTGAAAATTATGTTTTGTACTTTTTACCCCACTGTACCACTACTTTTACTTTGTATGATTTTAACAGAATAACAACTAAAAGCTGTTTTTCTTTCATCCTTTCAGCGCTGCAGCTTCAATAACATCACCAACAGCATCGCTTACCTTTCGCGGTTGGAATTCATATTTAACACAGTGTTGGAAACCTTTGCCTTTGACTTTCATCGACGTCAGTACGAGGCAGTTGCCAACAAAGTGGGCGGTATATCCAACCCCTTTCGATGTTTTAAAACTGCGTAGGATGGAGAGAGAAGACAAGAAAAGAGAGAAACAAAAAATAATAATCAAGTGAAAATGTGAAATACAGAAATGAATGCAAAAATTAATGAAGTGCAAATGTAGCAAAATTTGTGCTAAATTAATTAATTAATATTGTAAATTAGTTACAGACACAGCCGCACTTAATGGCAGCGCAGCAGTAGCACTTAGGCTACTGCTACAACAGCAACAACTTTAACTACTTAGCTGTTATGGCGCGAGTCCTTTTTTTAATGATATACACGAAGTACACTAGAGTGGCACCAAATTTTTAGCAGATACGAAAAAATTTTAAAGAAAATTTCCAATATATCATGAATTTTTTAAAAGTCTTTGTTTTCTTCATTGTTTTTTATAAAAAAAAAAATTTTTTGATGCTCTAAAATTTCTGGCCCAAGGCACACTCTAGCGTACAACCATTTATTTTCCATAGCACTTACCAATAGAGGTAGGGTTTCTCACGTTCAATATTCACAGAATTAATTGGATCTAAACGAAACCATGTTGTAAATGTAAAACCATTTTCATAGGGCCATTTAGCTAACGGCGGCAGCACCATTGCCTGTAAAGGATAACGAGAAAAAGAGTAGAAAAGTACGTTATAAAAAGCTTTTGCAAGAGCACGAGCAATATACAAGAAAAGAAAAAAAAAAAAAACAACTCCTTAAAAAAACATTAATTTCAATAAAAATGCAGAACAGTATAGAAAGAAATATAAACTACGTCCTGCGTAGGGCATCCACCCTTTTTTTTGCAATATGTTAATGACAGCTAATTAATTTCATTATCTGTCAACTTGACGCACAATTCGTGTTCGTGTCATAATAATTTAGAGCGTTTTATTATTTTATTTTGTGTTTAAGATTTTAGTTTACGGATAATTGAGGCATTTAGGTTCGTTCACATATTTCAAAATTGCTGCATTTTCTTCATTTGGTGGTATTTCACAGCAAATAATTTGATTTGGCATATCAAAAAACAATATTTGGTATTATTTAACATATTATGGTACTATGTAGTATATAATGTAAACCGAATATATGAATTGGTAACTAATGTATAATATTTTATCAATACAATGTCTTTCATATATTCGATAAAACAAGGTTGTTTCCTTCATATCGGTGACCGACTATTACCAAAAGTGATCCCTCTACGATGATATTATTTTACCATGGTTATTAGGGTGATCCGACAAAAAAAATCGATTTTTGGAAATTCCACGATTACCCCCAAATTTAAGTCTAATTATGTTATATCAGGTGAGGATATGTTATAATGATAGAATAAGCGGATATTTGACAAGTTTCTGCGTACAATCAGAAAATTCATATTAAAAGTTTTATTAAGAAGGGCCATTTCAATAGCTTGAGCTTCTTGATTCTGGGATCATACAATTTTTTTTTAATTTTGGTTCAATTTGCATAAATCTTAAAAACAGCCCATAAATTTTACAAAAATTCAAAGTTTCTTAGAAGGAAATATTTCACTATTAGCATAGTAAAAATTATCATACAGGATGGAAAAAATTGACAAAAAGGAATAACATTTTTGGATTTTTTTTTTTTAACAATTAAAATTGAAAAAAGGAAAAACAACTAATATAAAAAAAAAAATCATTAATATTAAAAGAAAACATTTAAATAAAAAAAAAAAAAATAGTTTTCTTGTGTTTAGCAATGCGGAACATTTGAACCGGGCGAACATATGGTATATTAGATAAGCGCGGTATGATGGCGGATTGCCACTAGCATCACTTCCATCATTAAAAAGAAGCCGATCGAATATCCATTTATTCTAAAACGAACTTCTATTAAATTATGAAACAAAAAACAAAATTTGCCATCCTGTTCAATAAAGTTATATAGGAAAAATTTTGGTCGGATTTTTACCCTGCTTTCTTAAAATTTTTACAGAATTTCTTATAGTAGTCAAATCATTTTTTTTTTTTTGCAATCGAGACTGCTGCATGCTGTTTCCTGACTTTATTCACAAAAGCCCCTAGATGTGTCATTTGCACGCATTTTACAGCTAATTTATATATACTAGAATCACACAATGATCAAAATTTGGCCACAAATGTATTAAATAATTTTGGTACTTTTTGGACAGTTTTGGTACTTTTTTTGCTATTTGGTACAAAATAGAAAAGCTGATTTATCATCTCTGGATACAGTGACAAATGTGAAACGAAAAGAAAACAAAAAACATGAAGTCAGTGTCAGTCAACAATTTATCTTTCTCTTAGTGCTGTAGCCTCTTTTCAGCGCGTATTTTGTCTTGGCTTAGGTTAGGTTAGGTTAGCGCGGAAGATAGCAGTTGCTATCATAACTGAGGCTGCGATTGGGCCCATTGTATACCCGAAATATAACTTCGTTGTCAACCTATATGAACCATTTAGAAATTTTATAAACTCCAAAATGGATTTGGGACTGTTCTGAGCGATATCTTCAAGAGAGTCGAAAAAATGACTTTCGAACACCTTATAACGTCGGTTAGCCAACCTACAAAGTAGTGCCCTGTAATGATACCAATCAAGGTTCTGAGGGTTTGCCTGTCTAATGAGATAATTTTTTGTGTTCTATTTGCGTCATAAAGTGGCCATATCGCCTTTGACGTGAACATGTTGTTTAATTAGACCATACATTTTAAGTCAATATTGGCTCTAACTAATGCATGTGGTTTCATAATAAAGGTCTCGGAAATTGTGTCAGTTGAAGACCCTTTCCTAGCAAATTCCTCAGCATTCTCATTGACAATGAAATTGCTGTGTCCAGGAACCCAACATATTGTAAGATTACATAGGAGCCCTACTTCACATAGGACTTTCCTGCAATCTAAGGCTAAGCTAGACTTAGTGGTGTTGGAACTAAGAGCCTTAATGGCCGCCTGACTATCAACGTAAAAGACAAAAGTGTCATTACGATCATAAATTTTTGGTTTAATAATTTGGCATGCTTTCCAGACAGCTAGAATTTCCGCTTGAAATACACTGCAGTAGCGAGGTAGAGCAAAAGATTCGCTGCCTATGCAAATCCTTAGAATAAACCCCACCCCAGTACCAGACTCCATTTTTGAGCCATCAGTGTATATTCTCTTCGAATTCAGCATCGGAGTCCAACTACTTCTTTCAGGTATTTTCACTGGAAAGTTGGTTGGAGTGATGTAATCAGTTCCACTATCAATATCGCAGCCAGGGAATTGTGCAAAAATACTACCATGGCCATAAGGATTTGAAGTCTAGACGCCAGGCTTTATGGCAGTGATTCTCAACCTATGTGCCGCCACTGTCAGAAAAGAAATTTGCCGACATGATTTTTTAAAGTTTCTGGAAATCAAAACCTTTTGGTCAAAATAGAATTTTGCACCAATTTATAAATTGTGATGTTCAGACTACCTCACACCACACCTTCTTTTCCTTGCAAACTTCCTTGTGGTAGTACCTTAAAGGGATAGTTGGGCTATTTTAAATACGTTCTTTAATATATACACGGATTGGTCAAAATTGGATACAGGTACTGGATCCGGAAATTTTACCGAGTATAAAGAACTAACAAAATCGTACAGACAGCCAAATGACTGTAGTGTCTTTCAGGCAGAGGTTTATGCTGTTCTCAAAGTCTTAATTTCTTAGAACCGTTGGTATTTATTAACTTTGATAAGCGGGTGGCCATCAAAGCAATTTTCATTAAATCAAATTACTTCAAAACTTGTATTAAGCTTTTAAAAAGGATCTTTTGCGGTATTAGTAAGGACTACAGTATGACACATTGCTGGGTTCCCGGTCATAGTAATTGCTTATGAACTAGCTAGGAAAGGATCAAACCAGAATATCCTTTTGGCTATCCTTTTAATAAGAGAACACGTTAGCGTAATCAAGGGAACAATCGAGTGCAAATGTATTCAGCTTGCTAATTCCAGATGGTCAAGTCTACAAACTTGAAAGCATATTAGATCAATTTATTTTGCCATCTTTAAGTATGAATCGATCTAAATTTTTTGTAGCAATAGAGAAAAACAATGTGCGTATTTTATTTGGTGCTAGTCGTAGAAGCTGTGGTGTAGGAAAACATACATATGTAGAAGTTGTAAAGAAATTGATATGGAAGATACAGTTCTTCAATACTTTGGTCATTTCAATTTTAAACTGCTTGGCTCACTATCTGAATTGTGTCTTAAATACATATGGTATCATCTGTATATGAACATTAGGGGTGTTTTAGTGCACGAATTTTAGATTTTGATACTTGACACCTTTCAATTTTGTGAAGTTGGAGAAAAAAAATTAGTTTGCAAAAAAAATTTTGGGGGTGGGGTGAGGGTAAGGGTTGGCGCATCGAGGTCAAAGATGAGAGAAAAGGAGAAACAATTTTCTTACAGCCCCACAAGAGGGGCCACCTCTAGAGGGTTCAAATGTATGACCGACCCACCTTTTTTTTTCTCCCCCAATATTTTTACCAAACATACCTACCCCTTATCTCTAACCCCTAAGGGGCCTTCCATACAAAATTGGCATTTTTAGGAAATCGATCCCACCACTCGCAGGGTGCCCCTAGAAGGGTCAAATGTATGACCGGCCCCTAATATTTTTTCCTCCGCAACATTTTTTCCACCATGCTTACCCTCTATCTTTAGCTCTTTAGGGGGCTCCCATACGAAACTGACGTCATAGATATAAAAAATATGGAAAGGAAATCGTCAAATAGGCCCATAACTGCCCTGGAGTCTCTCCTAGAAGAGTCAAATATATTACCGACCCCCATTTTTCCCCCTCCAAATTTTCACAGTTTACCTATCCCCCTATTTCCAATCCTTAAGGGGGCTCCCATACAAAGTTACGGTTTTTTTAAAAACTGCCCCCACTGCCCTATCTGTACCATAACTGGACCATGGGTACCCCTAGAAGGGTCAAATGTATGACCGACCCCCATTATTTCTAGGAAAATTTATAAAAAAAAAAATTGTATGGCAGCCCCTTTTAGGGTTGAAAATAGGGGGTAAGTATGTGGCGGAAAAATATAGGCCGCAAAAAAAAAATGGGGGTTGGTCATACATTTAACCCTTCTATGGGTACCCGTGGGCCAGTTAGGGCAGTTAGGGCATTTTATATAAAAACAGTAACTTTGTATGGGAGCCCCCTTAAGGATTAGAAATAGAGGGTAGGTATGCTGAGAAAAAACTTTGGAGGGGGGCTAATGGGGATCGATCTTATATTTGACTCCTTTAGGAGTGACTTCTGGGCAGTTATGGGCCTATTTGACGATTTTCTTTCCATAGTTTTCATTTCCATGACATCTATTTCGTATGGGAGTCCCCTAAAGAGTCAGAGATAGAGGGTAAGTATGTTTGGAAAAAATGTTGGGGAAAAAAAATATAGGGACCAGTCATACATTAGACCCTTCTAGGGGCATCCAGGGAGTGGTAAGGGTCAATTTTCTAAAAATGTCAATTTTGTATGGGAGCCCCCTTAGGAGTTAGAGATAGGGGGGCAAGTGTGCTTGGTAGAAGTTTTGGTGGGGGAAAATAATGTGGATCGGTCATACATTTGACCCCTCTAGAGGTGACCCCTGAGCATTTGTAGGGCTGTATGTACATTTTTTCTCTTTTTCTCTCACCTTTGACCTCGATGCGCCAACCTTTACCCTCACCCCACCCCCAAAATGTTTTTTGCAAACAAATTTTGTTTTTCCAACCTCACAAAATTGAGGGGTGTCAAGTATCAAAATGTTGTTACTAAGGATCTCCATACATTTTTAAAACACCTCTAATGAACATGCATATAGTTCTCCTAGAATTACATTGGTAAAGCTTTCTGTGTCGGGTACACAATGAGGCCAATTCCGGGGCCTAATTGATTGATGACAATACGGTCATACCATGGGTTTTACCTAACTAAGCCCACATAAATCAATAAGCCAATTAAAATTCTCTTCAATTTTTGTTGTTAGTGTGCTGCCAAATTTTGATATTATTGAAAATGTGCCGTGACGAAAAAAAGGTTGAAAATCACTGCTTTATGGCAACATATTAAAATAATTTTAACTTTATGCACATTTTCACACAAATATCTTTTCAATGGTGTATAATCAAAGTTGTGCTCCATTTCTAACATAGTAAAAAAAGTAGGACAAATTTTTGTTTTGCGTATTAATATATAGATTTTTTCTTTCCATGTACATTTAAAGCATTCATGTTGAGCTCTTAATGAGAGGCTTATCATCTTCGATAAAACAATTAATTAAGTCAGTGCTTTCCATTTATCAGTTTTACGATAAAGGAGCGGTTATTTATATGGTCAAAACACGATCTGTAAGAGCGGTTGGCCGGCCTATTATTTCATATTACTCGGGAACTCTTGTAAGTAGGATTTCCAGACAGATTTGACCAAATCGGTTTTGCCTTTATAGAGCTAGTATTTTTAAAGAGATGTTTATAATCCAGTCAATTTATTCCAAAAATTTAGTGGCACAGTATCATCTCTAATGTCAAATTTTGTGGAGGCGATTTTTTTCTTTGATGTAATAATCGAAAATATAAATTAAATCTGCAATGATTGTTTAATAAAAAAAGAGCTGGGCTTGAAATATGCTGAAATAATCAAAAGACACAACACAACTATTCTGTCTCTAGAGACGCTAAATAGTTGCGTTGCGTAAATCACTTGCATTTTAGCAGCAAAGTTACCACTTCCAACTGTACATTCTAAATATTATTTTATTTTGCATACCCTAGGGATATTTAACTATTACAAATCTACATTTACATATATTCGTACATAGACAAAGTGCAACAAGACAACGACTGCTTTCCGAAATTCTAAAATTCACAACACAAATTCAAAAATCATTATAAGTTGGAAATCAGTTTTATTACTTTTTGGTTTGCTTAAGGGACGAAGTGTGAGTGAAGGAGTGACTTAATTTTAAACTAAAAATCAGTTGAAATGAAATTTCCAAAATGAATAACTACACAATGCAGTTGCGGTGGTGGTATCCAAAATATTTTGCTACTTACAATTATATTAGTTAGTATAGTATTCACTAGAAATGTGTACAAGAAATGAATAAAGCAAAAAATTTCTGTTGTTGAACGCCACAAAGTATGCAATGCATAAATCAATTTTTCTCATTTCCTCTTAATTTTGTGCATCTATTGCTTTTGCAAAAGTCAAGAGATTAACGTCAAGTAAATACAACGTACGTACGCATAGTAGAAGAGTAT
Source organism: Calliopum simillimum (assembly GCA_951812925.1). NCBI lineage: Eukaryota > Metazoa > Arthropoda > Insecta > Diptera > Lauxaniidae > Calliopum > Calliopum simillimum. The sequence continues at coordinate 33,459,943 of OX638372.1, forward strand.
TTTTTGATTTATGACTTTTGGTCGGTTCTCTACAGGACTAGCATTTTTTTTTTCTATATTCTTTCTCTCGGCTTTGCAATTTAAGTAAATAACCCTTTCTGTCATTACCATATGTTGCATATTTTTAGGATTTGTTTTATGTCGTATTTTGTTGTATGAAAAAGAAAAAGGAAAATGAAACTGAAATAAACAAAGAAAAAGATAAATGAACTTTTAGTTGTCTATTTTGCGGCGCATTATGCGCAGGAAATTACTAAGGTCTAAGGCAAGAAAAACAGTTTACGATTACAACTTGATCCTGGCCTATGAAATTTGTTGTTGCGCATGATGATTGAACGTTTTTCTTTTTTGTTTTCCATTTTTTGTTTTTTATGCTGGAGTTGTTTATTAAGTTGGTTAGCCGGAGTCTATTACGCTGGGTTGGTTTAAATGTAATTAAAGTTTGGTCAGATATTTGTATTTTTTTTTTTTTATTTTCGCAAATACATGGGAGTAAATCATTAAATAATCTACAGCAACATCATCATAAGGAGGGGTCGCAACAGAGTTAATATTAGTTATATCGTTTTTATCATTTCTGTTTAGTTGGTGGGAATTAGTTTAAATGGATTTTTTGGGCTTAATGAGAACGGTACAAAAACTTTCATACGCCAGTCATAAAAATTATTTTTATATACTTGTACCCTTAAAGTATGCACTGGTATCTATATATAAAAATGTGAACAGTTTTTTTTTGCGCCCCTTTTCCGAGCTAACCATTTAACCGAGTTTCGAATTTTTTTTTTATGTGATAGGTACTGCGGTATAGAATGCACAAAACTAAAAATTATCCTCATAAGTTGCCATTAAGGCATTTAAAAACAGAATCAAAGTTTTCCATATAATTACAATATACAACAGCACCCACAGTGTTATGCTGTGATGTTGAGAAAGTGAATGAGACAGTGGAGTGAGAGAGATTTTGTTGTTGTTGTTTTTCTCTTGCTTGCAAAAACCTGTTTCGTTGCACTCTGTACACGTTTTGAATCGATATTTTGGATGTTTTTCGATACTTTTGGACTTTTTCCGATATTTTGGATGTTTTTCGATACTTTTGGACTTTTATCGATATTTTGGATGTTTCTCGATACTTTTGGACTTCTACCGATATTTTCGATGTTTTTCGATACTTTTGAACTTTTATCAATATTTTGCATGCTTCTCGATACTTTGGGACTTTTACCGATATTTTGAATGATTTTCGATACTTTGGGACTTTTACCGATATTTTGGATGTTTTTCGATACTTTGGGACTTTACCGATATTTTGTATGTTTCTCGATACTTTTGTACTTTTACCGATATTTTGGATGTTTTTCGATACTTTTCGACTTTTACCGATATTTTGGATGTTTCTCGATACTTTTGTACTTTACCGATATTTTGGGTTACTTTCGATTCTTTTGGACTTTTGCTGATATTTTGGATGTTTTTTGATACTTTCGGACTTTTACCGATATTTTGGACATTTTTCAATACTTTTGGACTTTCATCGTTTTCTTCGAATTGTTTAACATTTTCGATACTTATGGACTGCAGCTCTGCAATGGCTTGGGCACACTCTCACCCTTGCCTATTATTATGTAATCGTTTTTGGTTTTGTTTAGATAAGGGCTTAGTGCAATTTTTGCAGTGAGATTAGGTTTGATAAAACTCTGTCACAGCAGAAATTTAACATCGGTTCTTATGCCTTGATATGCCAAGCCCTGAGGAAAAAAATTAAGAAAAATTTATATGCTAGTGGTGTCATGCGCCTAAAGAGAAAATAGGTTAACTCGGCTAATTTGGAATGGAGATAAACGGATTTTTGAAAAAGAATATGAATCTTTCCCAAAATGAAATACGCTAGCTACCACGGGTAAGCCACTCGATTTTGAGATACACTAAGCCTTCTGCATCCAAAAAAGGTTACTATGAGTATTGAATTGTCAATACTTAATATTCTGCCTTTCTTTTATACAAAACAGTACTCGGAGAAATTGTATCTGTCTTTAGGAGAATGGCCAAAATTTTGCCACCGGCAATACTAGTTTGAATTAAAATTTTTAATTGATTTCAAAAGAAAGTTTAACAAACAATAAAAACTAGAATCACGCAATGGTCAAAATTTGACCACAAATCTATTAAATAACTTTGGTACTTTTTGGACAGTTTTTTTACTTTTTTGTACTTTTATTTGCTATTCGGTACAAAATAGAAAAGCTCATTTATCATCCCTGGTACAATGGCAAATGTAAAACAAAACGAAAATAAAAAACATGAAGCCAGTATCAATTAGCTTTTTGTCTTTCTCTTTGTGCTGTATCCTCTTTTCAGCTCTGTATATTTTCTCGTTATTAATATTGAAAAATTTGCATTTAATTTAGCCGGGCTTAATGGCAAAATATTAAAATAATTTTAACTTTGTGCACATTGATACCCAAATATCTATCTAATTGTGTATAATTCAAAGTCGTGCTCCATTTCTAACATAGCAAAAAAGGTAGGACAAATTTCTATTGTAGATATCAAAAAAAATTACTTTTTCACAGTTTCATGTAATTTTCTCCAAAACTGTACAAAATGTGTTTATTATATATTCCAGGTAAATAATGCCTGGAGTAAGTTGAAGTTTTATTTGGAAGATATCATAAACGAAAAATGAATATTTAACATCAAAAATTTGAATGTTTAACCCAAAAATACGATTAAAGTCTCAACTTCGAAAAAATTCTTTGGCGATTTTTTTCTACTCATCAATGGTAATGGAAAGTGCTATACAAGAACCGATACGGATTTTTTTTAATGAAGCGTGATATTTAAAGGAACCTCAAAATTTATTAATATCGAAAGTCGTATACACTAACGTTCAATAATACTTACAATCAGCTAAAGTTCTTATTAATGTATAATGTATAGTGAAAACTTTATGCGAATACCATGCATATATGTACTTATATTAGTTACCATTCACACCATTATTTGGCTAAATGACTGGTAGTAGTAGTAGTACCCACATGCATAATACAATCACCAATATGAACAAAATGAGCTGTGTATTGTTGTATGGCAATATCGTTGGCTATTTTTCGAATCCATTGGAAATGTACGTGTAAATAAAATATTATGTTATTTATGTACATTACATATGTATGTGTGCATACAATGAATTACATATAAATTATTTTATTGCATTTAGGAAGGAAAAACGTACAATTTATGGGATTTTTATTTTATCACGAACTGCTGCTGATTTTTTGTTTCTTGTTTTTTTTTTTTTTGGTTTATGACCAGTTTTTATTGAGTGCATTCGAAATTCGATTTGCACATATTTACACGAGGGTACCCACATACTTATGTGTATATATAAAATAGAGTTCCCAGCTGAAATTATTTAAATTGAAACATATTCTTATCGGAGCTATATAATGAAGCAAACTCATTTCTTAACTATTTATTGAATTTTTTTTTTTACATTATCCTTAGATTTAAGGCATTTCTTGTTTTTGGTTACCGTTAGTAGAATATTTTGTAAAATACTTTAACCCATTAAAATAAGTTTAATATAAAAAAGAGATCAAATAGACACATTAAAACAGGATCTGATGGTTTAAGAGGTTATAAACAAATGTTCTTCGTCTAATTTCTACAAAAAATTCAGACAACAATAATGCGAAAAAGGCGTTAGGAAATAACGCCCAAAAAAAAAAAAAAAAAAACGAAATAACGCCCAAAGTATTTTCATATAAATTTGGGCGATAATCGTTTTGTAAATAACGCCCAAAAATTTGGGCGTTATCGCCTTTTTTTAAAAAAAACGAAATAACGCCCAAAAATAAAACGAAATAACGCCCAAAAAATAAAATGACGTAATAACGCCCAAAATAAAAAACGAAATAACGCCCAAAAAATATGAAATAACGCCCAAAATCAAAAACGAATTAACGCCCAAATTATTTTCATGTAAATTTGGGCGATAATCATTTTAGAAATAACGCCCAAAATTTATTTGTATGAAAATAATTTGGGCGTTATTTCGTTTTTCATTTTTGGGCGTTGTTTCATTTTTTAAAAATAAAACGAAATAACGCCCAAAAAAGACGAAATAAAGCCCAAATTTTTGGGCGTTATTTTTAAAATGATTATCGCCCAAATTTATATGAAAATAATTTGGGCGTTATTTCGTTTTTGATTTTGGGCGTTATTTCATATTTTTGGGCGTTATCTCGTTTTTGTTTTTGGGCGTTATTTCCTAACGCCTATTTCCAAAATGATTTTTGCCCAAATTTATATGAAAATAATTTGGGCGTTATTTCGTTTTTGATTTTGGGCGTTATTTCATATTTTTGGGCGTTATTTCGTTTTTTATTTTGGGCGTCATTGCGTCATATCATTTTTTGGGCTTTATTTCGTTTTTTAAAAAAAAAGGAATTAACGCCCAAAAAAAAAACGAAACAAAGCCCAAATTTTTGGGCGTTATTTCCAAAATGATTATCGCCCAAATTTATATGAAAATAATTTGGGCGTTATTTCGTTTTTTTTCTGGGCGGTATTTCCTTGGGTGTTATTTCCTAACGCCTTAATATACGACACCGTTCGCGTCCCTTTAGGTAGGGATAATAAAATAGGGTACAATAAATCAAAGATATTATCATTTCCAACTTAGAAAAGCTAAATAACTTCAGAAAATTATGCACTGGTTTAACATCTGAACTAAAGTGATGCCGACGAGATTCTATATCCGTACAAATTAGACTCGCTAAGGCGCGAATTCACAGTTATTAGTTAATTTATGATAAGGGTTTAACCAACAGCATTTGATTTTCAGTCATTAGTTAACCATTAGTTAAACCCCCAAATACCATTAGTTAAACCCACAAATGCCATTAGTTAAACCCCCAAATGCCATTAGTTAACCATACATTTAACACCAGCTGATAAACAGCTACGCAACATCTTTCTCGCGGTGTCGGTTTTTTTGCACTTTTTGTGGACTTCCTCTATTTGATTAGAAAATTCACTTCTTTACCATTAAAATTTGTAGCGCGTGCATTTGTCATAGTTTTTGGTATTTTGTTTTCCCTGCCATAAGCAAAAACATATGTTTTCACAAAGTTCACAAATTTTATTCATGATGCCATATCTTTCTCATGTTCATTATTTTAGTTAAGGAAAACACTTTGATAATGAAACATTAGTTAAACTGTTGCCATTATTTGTTTCTGGTCCATTGTTTTAGTTAACCAAAATACTTTGATAAAAAAACATTAGTTAAACTCTTGCCATCATTTTAGTTAACTAATAACTGTGAATCCGGGCCTAAGTAGTAGAAAGGCCAGACGTAGAAAATCATCGTTCCAATGATCGTTGCAAAAGAAAACTGAATCGGAGAAATATTTGAAAGAATAAAAGACTCTACGAAGTCAACGTGCTCAATCATAGAATTTTGTGGACGCAATAATTTCGAGAGGTTGAAATTTAACTTAACCATAATTTGATTTAGACTTGAATTTGGTTTCAATTTGACTTTAAAATGATTTGAATTTGAATTGAAGTTGATTTCAACTTGATTTGAATCTAATTTTAGCTTGAATTGATTTTGAAATTGATGAAAATTCGATCTGAATTTAAATTGAATTTAATTTTGACTAAATTTGACCTTTTTGATTTTAAATGTATTTGCTTTGAACTTGATTTTTACTTGATATGAATTTGATCTATTCGATCCGATTTGGAACTGAATTTCATTTGAATATGATTTGAGTTTGATCTATTTGATTGAATTTGGTTTTAACATGTTCTACATTTGAATTGAATTTGATGTTGATGTGAAATTGATCTCAATTTGGAACGGATTTGCTTTGAACTTGATTTTTGATTGACTTGAATTTGACAACATATGTATGTGGATTTGGTTTGATTTGAGTTTGATCTGTTTGATTAGATTTGAACTAAATTTGATTTTACCATGATTTGAATTTGATTTTGAAACGAAATTGATTTTAATTTGAAATGGATTTGATTTTTACTTGACTTCAAATTGATAACATAGATTTGATTTGATTTGAATTTGATTTATTGAAATTGATTTGCTTTGAACTTGATTTTTGATTGACTTGAATTTGATAATATAGATTCGATTTGATGCGAATTTGATCTGTTCGATTTTATTTTAACATGATTTGAATCTGAGCCGCACTTCATTTTGATTCGAAATTGATTTCAATGAAGTGCATATGTTTTGAAGTTGAATGAGCATGATTTGATTTAAATTTGATCTAGATTTGCTTTAAATTTGATTTAAGTTAAACTTGATCAGAATGTGATTTTGATTTAAACTTGATTTGAATTTGAAATCAAAAAAACACGTCCGTCACATAAATACCCTGGCAACTCCAATACTAAAACAGACGCCCGCATTATCAAATAATAATAAAATGTTGTATGTAGCAATAAAATCAGCAATAGCACACGCATACACAAACGGAAAGACATCAATAAAAAAGCAAAAAAAAAAAACCCTATATTAATAATGCAACAGGAATCGTGTGACCCCAACGGAAAAGTTATAAAAATTACAACGCTCCTAGAATGAGTCAAATGATACTCGTAAAAAATAAACACATCCGCAGTGATAGTAAACATCACTAGTAGTAGCGGCGCTGGTAAATCATTTCAGGTTTAATGTTGAATCGTACGTTGTTTGTTTTGCAGCAACAACAAGCAACAAATCATTAAAAAGGATACAACAGATCCTTTGAAGGTAATGGCAAAATGGTAACAGTTCTATTTATGCTACTTTAAAATTCCGCATTTAATGCAGCAAGCAGCAGTATATTGATGAGCACAAAGTTGTAAAGAAATAAAGGACATCAAAAAGGACTTAACCGTGTAAACTGACAGCTGTGAATGGCGTAGAATTGTTCCCACATTGTAAATTAATATTTTTTAAATTTGTTTTTTTTTTTTAAGATATACGTATCGACTGCATAAAAATGTTCTAAGCATTAACTTACCGATCCTTTGCGTCCTGGAAAACTAAAGAACACATCGGGTCCATTTCTGTGTGGCATTTGACGTAAGACATTTAATAGCTTGGCTGAATGTCGTGGCTGTTTTGAAAAGAAAAGAGAAATTTTTCACGTGAAAGAATTCGTTCAAGTTTATTTTAGTTATAAATGTTAATGTTGTAGCAACACGTATTGTTTAAACATACCCATTTGCCATTGACAGCTTTCATTGTGCCAAAAAGCAATTTCAACTCTTTGACTGTGATGCTGTAGCTTGCAAGAACTCCCAGCATTTCGATGAGCAAATCTGAAATGAATAAAAATATATTTATATTATAATTTTATTTGTTTAGATTTTTTTGATATAACGAGTATTATAAGCATACAAATTAGACGGGCAAAAAAAAAAAAAAACCGAAAAATTCGTTATATCTCTAAAGCTTTTTGACTTTGACTCTCTGATATATTTTGGCTCTCATCAGTTTTAAGGACAGAAATACCAAGTAACCCAAAACTAGAATAAACTGATTTATACTACGTTTCCACCGCAGATTGACATAGCTTTGATGAGATCTATAAATCTCGTCGATAAATCCTGCACGTTTCCACCGGCCAAAAGAGATTTATTTCTGACAATAACGTCATAAGCGGAAAAATTGGAGTTGCTTTTAATTTTCTTCCTAATACTTATCTTCCATTAGCTTTGTTTTAAATATTATTTTATGCCAATTTTCAAAGTAAAGGGGTATGTACCACTTGAACGAAAATAGCCAAAATCGGTAGCTCTATTGGGATTTATGCGCAGATTCAAAACAAATATTGACAGAAAAAGATTTATTTTTGTATCATAAATCCGTGAGTTACGCTGCGTAAAGTGGCTGTCCATAAACTTCATGACGCTCCAAGGGGGGAGGGAAGATTCGAGCAAGCGTCGCGCTTGTTGTATTTTATTTATTTTTTATATGAAGCTATTGTCGCATAGGGGGGTCGGGGTCGTTTAAGCGAATTTTAGCGCCACGGAATTCATGGACATCCCCAAATCACCTCATAAATCTCTGGTGGAAACGTAGTATCACGCCCGGACTCATAGTCACTATTTAACTACTAATAACAAGGGTTTGACCAACGACATTTTATTTTCAGTCATTACTTAATCGCCTTAACTTCATTGGTAAACCATTAGGTAATGAATATCTGATGCTGAACAAATAGAATTTTCAATTATATTTATGTGCTCCTTAACTAATTTGACCAGGAAGTTAACTTCATCATGACATAGATTTGCTGCGCCTGGCATTTTTCAACGTTTTTGTTCTCCCAATCATAAACAAATAACATATGTTTTCACAAAATCCACAAATTTAGCCAAGGTGCCATATTTTTCTCTTGATCATTTTTGTAGTTAACAAACACACTGTTAAAATGAAACATAAGTTAAGCTCGTCACTATTTTAGTTAACTAATTGGTTAACTAACGGGTTAACTAATGACTGTGAGTCCCACTCTTAGTGTTTTTCACTTGACCAAAGACGATATAAGAAAAAAGCATCATCCTTAATTTTTCTGAAAATCCACGTCAAAAGTTGTGAAAAATAATCCAACGCAAACCTTCTCTTGAAATTTCCATTTTTTGGCCAAATTGATTTTCTTAGCTCACTATAAACAAAGTAAACAGCACTTGTACATCAAAACGTTGTGAGTACGTTTATGCTAAAAAATGTCAGACTTTATTATGGTGTTGTCAGATTTCAGCTATTTACATTAGTGTTGCCAGTTCCCAAAATATAAATAGTACCCTACGTATGAGAAAGTTAGACTAAGGTTTAAAATGATGTCTGATACACTTACATAATATTGATCTTCGGACTGTCTAGTATACCTAAAGTGGAGAGGATTTCACTGATCTGGTTGTCGTTTTTTCTATGAAATCTCTTGTGTAAGATCGGAACGCAGAGTTCTTTAATCTGTTTAATGTATTTTGAAACAAAATGTACTCTAGATAAATTCATAAGAAATTATCATCAGCACGAATACTTCTTCTTAGAGTTCGGTTACTTTATCGGGCTCATTGTTTTTTCGTTTCTCGATGAAGCATTCATCAGTCACACTGAGTTTGATGGACAGGATTATGAAAATAGTTCCAACAAAAAATGCTAATAGGGGTTGATTTCAGAGGATTTTTCGAATATTTTTTCATAGCCCAGAAAATTCAAGCTGATCTCCATTTTGAGAAAAACCAAGTTTTTGTTGTAGCTCTAATATTTCGAACAAAAATTGAGACACAACGAACGTTGTTTTCTAGTCATATAGCTTCAAAAAATATCAACAATTTTAAGGGTTAGAATATCTCGAAAACTATACTAGAGGTTCCTCTGGAATTTTCTTAGTCATACGAAATTGATAGAAAGTCTATAAAATCGCCCTATTCACAATTTTTGTCGGAATTTTTTGCCAAAATCCTGTCCTTCAAGCTCAATATGCAATAGATTCACAAAAATTTACTATTCGTTTAAGCCCACAACTCTATCTAACTTATCTATTTTTCTCTTAAAAGAAATACAGGTGAGTCATTGCGGTAGCAACATTAACAATGAAGCACTAACAATTTAAACAGCCATCAATGGGGCAGAGTCCTGTGTACTGTTGTCATCATCATAAGTTTCATCATTGATAGTTGAAAATTGCAATTTAAAGTTCTTCACTAAAAGTTCAATGGTTATTATGAGAATTGACTTTGAAATCGCTGTAACACACACACACATGAACAATACATGAGTCTGTGTGTATTTATATGCTTGTATGGCTGTGAAATGATGGCAGGCAAAAGGATAACAAAATTGTTGAAAAAGAACAAAAATACAAAAAAGACAGAAGTGCACATATACACACAGTTGCGGAAACTTTATTTATACCAAATAACCCGGTAGGAAAAAGCATCCCAAGGGGAGCAGAAGCGCTTCAAAAGGCTTTCTGAAGTGCTTCTTTTTCAGCCATAAGCGCTTCTGCTCCCAAAGAACTAGAAAGGAAAACTAAATTATAAATAAAATAAAAAAAAAAATAAAAATTTTTAGGGTGGGAAACGAACCCGGGCATGCAGACACTTATTTTACAAACTTGTGTAATGTGCCTATAAAATTTTTATATTAAAAAATTTTTTATACAGTGTGTATTGCATGAGGTTACGAAGCTTCTGGGGGTGATGGAGGAAGCCTAGACTAACAAAAAATTGCCCCTAAGAGGGGGCCTAAAATGTACCCTGAGGAGTTATAGAGTTAAAACTGATTTTCTGACTTGCTTCAGAAAAAAAATTTTCTTGGGTCGCCCTAACGTTTTAGAGAATACTCTGTTATGGAAAACTTTAAGTTAACTGTATGAGCTTTCTAATAATGTATTTGGTTTATAGGGTTTAAAGAGATTTCGCAAAGTTCTGGATCTTTAAAAATGATATTTTTAAATTTTTTCCTAATTTTTGACTTTGGCGGCCATTTTAGTATAAAAAAGGTCCATTAAGACAAAGTTTTATAATTTTTTTTAAAATCCTTGTCAAATTTCCTTAAATCCGGTGGAACAATTAACTGTCCTACCAAATTTTTAATTTGAGGTCGGAAAATAGTATTTTTCAATGTAACACACGCAGCATATGATGAGAAATATTTTTTTCTGACCTCAAACAAAAAAATTGGTATAATAAATGGACCATCGGATTAAAGGAAATTTAATGTGGTTTTCAAAAAAATTATAAAAGGGTATGTTGATAGGACTTTTTTCATACTAAAATGGCCGCCAAAGTCAAAAAATTAAACTAACAACTTTAAAGGTTCAGAACTTTGCGAAATCCTATTTTATATATTATAGACGCCCCTCCAGGTGCAATTTTTTGTTAGTCCAGGCCTTCTTTATCACCTCTCAGAAGCTTCGTTACCTTATGCAATACACTCTGTACATATATTTTATTCTCTTTGAATTTCTCTCTTTTTAAAAATACTACTCAAATGTTTGAACAAATATGTCTCTCCAAGCAGAATTTGATAATCGAATGCTTACTGCAGCCTAAAACAAATTATTGTGAAAGAGCTTCTAAATTTCTATGGGAACATGTGCTTTAGAAGTGGTTTCTCAAGAAGCGCTTGATATTTTCCCTTTGGGATCTGCAAAAAACTCAAAGGGAAGGGCTTCTTTAGGAATAATTTTGGCGTTCCAATATACTTTTCTTATATGAAATGAGTTTAGTCTACCATTCGTGGAAGGTGAAGCGTAGGTCTGTTCTGGGAGAAATGCATTAATGTAGACTTTCTTCAGTCATTTCTGCATCTTATATATAAAAACTTAATAAATAAATAAATAAATATAAAAACTAAAGTTTGTGTGTTCGTATTTTATAGACTCGGAAACTACTTGCCCGATTTGGATGAATTCTCACATTAGAAAAATGGGCGGTGCCACGCCCCTAAAACGTAATTCGACAAATCTCAAAAACTGTTTGACGCCTAGGAATGACATTTGGCACATATACATCTAAAGAGCACTAAGAAAAATAACATTCATTAGAAAAATGGGCAGTGCCACGCCTCTAAAGCCAAAATTAGACATTGGAATGACATTTGACACATATGTAAAAGGCACTAAGCCAAATAACATTCATTAGAAAAATGGGCGGTGCCATGCACATCTCGGACAGGAGTGCTGGGATCTTAGCGATTGTTCGGACTAAAAAAGAAGCCACGGGTAAGAGGTGGGGCAAAGCTCACCAGGCATTAGCCAGTAGAAAATAAAATTCAAATAAAATGTCTTCTCTTGATGAGAACTCACCCAATTGCCTACTGGGACAATGCATATACATATGCATCTGTGTATCTTTGTATTTACTAACATTACGATATTTACGTGGTCATCAATATTTGTTTGTTTATCTAGCGAATGTATTGCAGAGATAACAAAATAAACGAGATATGTGCAAGGAGGAGAAGCTTTAGTAAAAGGAGAAACAGCAGGACTATTAAGGAGCAACATAAGGAAGTGTCTATTGGCGCACAGTTGAAAACATTGTGAAAGGTAGAAAATTGGATTTTTTTTTTGTTTGCACTCGTGTTTGTATACGTTCTTTATTGTGTATAGTTTTGTATTAAAATATATGTGAATTTTCATTTATTTTTATTTTAGTCACGTCGACCATTGAATTGAACATCAGTGCAATTATTGAAAGATATATAACATATACATATATGCGCATTCCTACATGAGGTTTGCATGTTAGTATGTATGTTAATATACATATTTGGTATATGTGCGCATATTGACACAACCTACTGAGTATGCTTGTGGAATATGCAATGAAGTTAAATATTCATGACTTATATGATGACGATTTTATTTACTTAACAACAGAAAAGGTTGCACAACCATAATAAAGAGCAATGACTCTTTAAGAATTTTTGAAAATAAATATTAATTCATATTTAATTTCATCTAAAAATAAATAAAATCTTAATAAGCAATACACAAAACTGCTTAGCAGCCCAGATATAAAACTTTTTCTGCAAATGCCTTCCTCTTCATATAAATAATCCAACTTAATCCATGCATTTCTTTCTCTAATAAACCTAATCTCATTATCATATTTACGCACCGCTTAAACGAAATTGCCCAAGTATTGTGGGTGCTAAATAACCTTGGTTATTTCCTATACTTTCCATTCTCTTTCACTCAGTCTCTTGTTGTATTTCAACAGCCAAACAAAGTTAAGGAAGTCATCAGAGTTTTTCCTTCATTAGCTGATGAAAGTTTTGCGCCAATTTATTAACTTCCTGGTTAATCAGAAAAGAAAACCTTGTGGCAGAGTGAACAATACAAATGCACAACAGCAAGAACAATAACACAAACAAAAAAGTTCAAATCTTGCCAACTGATATCTACAAATATACAATATACTATGTAACAGCATGTTTCTGTAAGTGTGTATTCAAGAATTGTGACAAATTTCCCATTAAGGTTAAGCTGAATTTTCTTCTTCTCGAATTCGAAGCCCATTTAATGGAATGTATTAAGATTTTGGATATATTCTGATAGCCATAGACCGCAAGATCTCCGATAAGATGATAAAAAAACTCATTCTCTCCAGACAATCAAAAAGATTTTCTTAATACTACAGCCAGAGTTACCTGGAAAGTTTTCCGGTATTTTTGAAAATCAGTCAGATTTCGATGTGCGAAGTGTGAAGTGTGAATGTGAAGTGTGAAGTGCGAAGTGTGAAGTGTGAAGTGTGAAGTGTGAAGGGTGAAGTGTGAAGTGTGAAGTGCGAAGTGTGAAGAGTGAAGTGTGAAGTGTGAAGTGTGAAATGTGAAGTGTGAAGTGTGAAGTGTGAAGTGTGAGGTGTGAAGTGTGAAGTGTGAAGTGTGAAGTGTGAAGTGTGAAGTGTGAAGTGTGAAGTGTGAAGTGTGGAGTGTGAAGTGTGAAGTGTGAAGTGTGAAGTGTGAAGTGTGAAGTGTGAAGTGTGAAGTGTGAAGTGTGAAGTGTGAAGTGTGAAGTGTGAAGTGTGAAGTGTGAAGAGTGAAGTGTGAAGTGTGAAGTGTGAAATGTGAAGTGTGAAGTGTGAAGTGTGAGGTGTGAAGTGTGAAGTGTGAAGTGTGAAGTGTGAAGTGTGAAGTGTGAAGTGTGAGGTGTGAGGTGTGAAGTGTGAAGTGTGAAGTGAGAAGTGTGAAGTGTGAAGCGTGAAGTGTGAAGTGTGAAGTGTGAAGTGTGAAGTGTGAAGTGTGAAGTGTGAAGTGTGAAGTGTGAAGTGTGAAGTGTGAAGTGTGAAGTGTGAAGTGTGAAGTGTGAAGTGTGAAGTGTGAAGTGTGAAGTGTGAAGTGTGAAGTGTGAAGTGTGAAGTGTGAAGTGTGAAGTGTGAAGTGTGAAGTGTGAAGTGTGAAGTGTGAAGTGTGAAGTGTGAAGTGTGAAGTGAAGCGAAGTGAAGTGAAGTGAAGTGAAGTGAAGTGAAGTGAAGTGAAGTGAAGTGAAGTGAAGTGAAGTGAAGTGAAGTGAAGTGAAGTGAAGTGAAGTGAAGTGAAGTGAAGTGAAGTGAAGTGAAGTGAAGTGAAGTGAAGTGAAGTGAAGTGAAGTGAAGTGAAGTGAAGTGAAGTGAAGTGAAGTGAAGTGAAGTGAAGTGAAGTGAAGTGAAGTGAAGTGAAGTGAAGTGAAGTGAAGTGAAGTGAAGTGAAGTGAAGTGAAGTGAAGTGAAGTGAAGTGAAGTGAAGTGAAGTGAAGTGAAGTGAAGTGAAGTGAAGTGAAGTGAAGTGAAGTGAAGTGAAGTGAAGTGAAGTGAAGTGAAGTGAAGTGAAGTGAAGTGAAGTGAAGTGAAGTGAAGTGAAGTGAAGTGAAGTGAAGTGAAGTGAAGTGAAGTGAAGTGAAGTGAAGTGAAGTGAAGTGAAGTGAAGTGAAGTGAAGTGAAGTGAAGTGAAGTGAAGTGAAGTGAAGTCTAGTGCAGTGAGGACAGCTGAAGATCACGATATTTTTTGTCGATTGTAAGGTAGGGCAGATTCTATGCCTGTGTTTGTCACTATTAAAAAAACAAATCGCTTGAAAGAGTGTATATTTCCGAATTTTCATACATTTTTCATATTTTTCCTTAAGTACGTACGTATTTCAAAGATTAGCTTAATTAAAACAACAAAGCGCAATAGCAACACGTCTACAATTATTACAAACTAACTGGTTGCAAGAAATTCCAAGCAAAAAAGAAGAAAATTTCTAAGAAAGATGGAGGGAAAAAAAGGCATAAGCGGTAAAATAAAGTTATTTTATATATTTACTTATGTCTACGTATGCATGTGTGTGCATATGTTCAATTGGCTGCTGTTATTTTTTTATTCTGTTAGTGTATATATGCATAGGTGTGTACTTTTACGTTAATAAACACATACACATACACGTTCGCTAAAACGCACAAGCATTTCAAGTGTTCGTACGTGCGAAATTGGCAAAAAGTCAAATTGTCAGAAAAAAGCAGCAAATTAAATTTGGCAAAAAATTTTGCTGGATGATTGAAATTAAAGGGATAATTCAACGTGAATTTATCAATTCATAATTTATCAATTTATCAATTTATAAATCAGAAACTTGAAAAGAGCAGTTCATTAAAGAATATGGAAAACTTAAGATCATATGATTCATGTAACATTGATCTTACTTAATTCGATAATCTTGTACAGTCTTTTAAAGTGCAATGGATCAACGAGAATCTTTGAGGGTCGAATTTTTACTTACTAGAATCACCCAATCGTCAAAATTTTACCACAAATGTATTAAATAATTTTAGTACTTTTTGGACAAATTTAGTACTTTTTTTTGCTATTTGGTACAAAATAGTAAAGCTCATTTATCATCCCTGTTACAGTGACAAATGTAAAACGAAAAGAAAACAAAAAGCATGAACAAAACAATTTGAATTTAATTTTACCTAGCTTAATGGCAACATATTAAAATAATTTTAACTTTGTGCACATTTACACACATATACCTTTATAATGGTGTATAATTCAAAATTGTGCTCCATTTCTAATATAGTAAAAAGGTAGGACAAATTTTTTGTTTTGCATATAATATATGCCTATTCTATAATTAAGTTGCGGTAAAAACTATTGAATGACGTTATAGAATATGACCCCAAGTAATGCTTATGTTTGGATAATGTATAAAAATGTTTTTCAGTATTTTTCAACACTTTTGGATTTTTTTTTTTTCCCAATATTTTGGATGTTTTTCGATACTTTTTGACTTTTACCAATATTTTGGACTCTCGCCGATTTCTTCGATGTTCTTCTATATTTTTCGGAACTTTTGAACTTTATTCGATATATTAGATATTTTTCGATTTATTTGGACTGTATCCCATTTTTCCGATGTTTTCCAAAATTTTTGGACTCTTACCGATATTTGGGATTTTTTTCGAGATTTTTGGACTTTTACCGATTTTTTCGATATTATTCGATACTTTTGGATTTTTTGCGATGCTTTGAATGTTTTTCAATACACTGCGATGTATGTATTTCAATATTTTTCGATTCTTCTCTAATGTTTTTCGATACTTTTCGACCTTTACCGATATTTTGGATGTTTTTCGATATACATGAACTTTTACCGATATTTTCGATGTTTTTCGATATACTTGAACTTCAACCGATTTCTTCAATGTATTTTGATATTTTTCGATACTTCGAACTTTTTACGATATTTTGAATGTTTTCAATATACTTCGACTTTTACCGAGTTTTTCGATGTACCTATGTATTTCAATATTTTTCGATACTTCTTCGATGTATTTCGATACTTTTTGACCTTTACCGATATTTTGGATGTTTTTCGATACACTTGGACTTTAACCGATTTCTTCGATGTATTTCGATATTTTTCGATACTTTTGGACTTTTCCCGATATTTTGGATACTTATCGATACACTTCGACTTTTGCCGATTTTTTCGATGAATTTCAATATTGTTCAGTACTTTTAGACTTCTACCGATGTTTTTCGATACATTTGAAAAATTTATTCAATGTGTTTCGATACTTTTGGACTTTTACCGATATTTTGGATTTTTTTCGATGCACTTGGACTTTTACCGATTTCTTCGATGTATTTCAATATTTTTCGATACTTTTGGACTTTTACCGGTTTTCGATACACTTGAACTTTAGTTGATTTATTGATGAATTTACACATTTTTTAATACTTTTGGGTTTTTGCCGATATTTTGGATGTTTTTCGATGCACTTGGACTTTATCCGATTTTTTCAAAGTATTTCGATATTTTTCGATACATATGGACTTTTTCCGATAGTTTGGATGTTTTTCAATACAGTTCGACTTTTACCGATTTTTTTGATGTATTTCAATATTGTTCGGTATTTTTAGACTTTTAAAGTTATTTTAGATGTTTTTCGATACACTTGGACTGTTACCGATTTCTTCGATGAATTTCGATATTTTTTTTATACTTTAGGACTTTTACCGATATTTTAGATGTTTTTTTTTCGATATTTTTCGACATTTACCGATTTATTCAATGTATTTCAATATTTTTGATACTTAACATAAGTGGGAGCATATTTCTGTGGCACATTATTTAAAAAAATATTTTTCCTTATAAGTTTTTTAAAGTGCTCCTTGGTTAAAAAACGCATTTTTATACCCTACACCCAGGGTATATTCACTTTGTCCTTCCGTTTGTAACGCAGAGAAGGAGGCGTGCAGATATAGAAAAGTATATATATTTTTGATCAGCGTCACATCCTGAGTCGATTTAGCCATGTCCGTCTGTCGGGCTGGCTGGCAAGCTGGCTGGGTGGCTGGCTGTGCATGGAAATATTTTTTACGGGAAAACTAACCGAGATAATTCATTGAAATTTGGCACACTGTCTTCGTCGTCAAAGATAGCTCGTACCACCCATACAAAAAATATATTCAACTTTAGGAGTATTTTTCACGACAATGCAACTGACACACACATAAATACTACGAATTTTAAGCGCAAGCTCTGAAAAAAAAAAAAAAAAAAAACTGAAGGAATTCGCACAACAGGGCGTCGCATCTCCCATATAAGCAAAAGCTTCAAAACGCTATACTGAACGCGTTTTTGAGATAATCGAACTAAATTTTATTCAGACGCTAACAACTATAAATGCAAGCTCTGAGCAAAAACTTGGTGAAATCGTACAAGAGGGCGTGGCACCTCTCATATTAGCTAAAGTTTCAAAACGCTATACTGAAAGAGTTTTTTGAGATAATTCAACTTAATTTCACACAAATACTTAGGACTATAAATGCACGCTCTGAGCTAAAGCTAGACGAACTCGGATTAGGGGGCGTGGCGCCTCCCATATGATCAATATTTTAAAAACACTGCAGTGTAGGGTATTTAATGTTTGGCCAGGCCAAAGCTTACACC
Organism: Calliopum simillimum; assembly: GCA_951812925.1. Classification (NCBI taxonomy): domain Eukaryota; kingdom Metazoa; phylum Arthropoda; class Insecta; order Diptera; family Lauxaniidae; genus Calliopum; species Calliopum simillimum. The sequence goes on from OX638372.1 coordinate 33,477,891, forward strand.
CTTACTTGTTATTATTCATTTTAGTGGAATAAGTGATATAAAGTAATTTTCTGTTTTATTTTTTGTCGGATAAGCCCAAGTTCGAAATTAAACAAAACCCGAGCAACACCGGGCAAAAAAGCTTGTGTTGATATAAGGTCGATAAAATTTGAAAAATCCAAAACACATTGGCATAGTCAAAAAATCTTCATTAAAATGTTCTTACATCAAGACGTACATTTAATTGTAGCCCAAAAGTTAAAATTAAATTTCGAAATTTTTTTCTTAAGTATTAATAAAAAAAGGAAAACTTTAAGTGTGAATACCTACTTGTTGTGTAATCTTATTTAACACCACCACCAAGAGCAGCTCATTTCGCATGCAAGCCCTACTGGAATTGACAAATTACATCAAATTAGCGTAATTTCAAGTTACGCATACGTTTTTGTTTTAACCCAGAGACAAAACACCCCGCAGGCGACCAAAATGAATTCGAAACCATCTACGCCGCCAAAAACCCAGCCACATTTCTGGCAGAATACTCGAATTTCCTCAGATCTCGTATTTCTTCATTGAAAAAAGAAAAACAGAGTGGTGACACCGACATCATCAGCCGTCGAACAAGGAATCAAACAGCCAGCCAACCCACCTGTCATGTCATGCTACAAACAACATTGAGTTAATTACGCTTTTGTTTCAATAGCGTCGTCGGTTGACGCTGATTTTTCAGACATAACAGACATATCCTTGCGCCACTAATGAGATGTGGAATAAGAAGAAGAAGAATAGCATGAAAAACGATGAAGATGAAGAAGAAGTAAAGAAAAAAGTCGGAGAAGCAGTGCTGGCTGGCTGATACATTCAGAACGAACAACCAAAGCCTGTCAAAGTTCAACTACTCGGGTGTCATTTGCGTATATGGTAAATTGAGCTGACACTTCTTTGTTTGTAAGAGTATATGTTGCACATATGAATGTAAGTGTGTGTGTGTGATACGTGTTAAAACTGAGAACCCAGCAGGAAATTTTGTTTTGTTTTTTTTTTTTAAAGCACAACTGAACTAAAATTGGTTTCAACAGATTTACCCGACAGTTTATAACATTGGCAACTGGGTGTGTGTATATGTATGCGAGTGTGTATGAGTATTTCACACAAATGTTAGTGTAAAAGTAGAAAATTGTCTGCAGCATGTGGGTTCATCTACAATTGACAGCAGTTACAGTTAGTTAAGTTTGTTGCCTCTACTTCTGTGTTTTATTTTGACATCCCCAACAAAATTTTACTACTGGAGTGGGCAACTGTTGAGTCGTAAAGTTGGTTTGCTGCTTGCGTGAAATTAACATCACAAGTCATTGACTGCTGTTGCAGTGATGCGTGAGTTTTGTGTGTGAATTAACTCCAAGAAGTCATTTACATCTTAAATCCACAGGCAATTAAATTATGGATTTAAGTTCTTTATACATATCTACATGCTGTAGTAGAAAACATTGAACATTTTGGAAATGTTTAACAGCATTTAAACATGCCATTATTAATTTTAGCTTTTGAGTTGCTTTAATATTTCTCGAATTGTGCAAAATATTTATCAACACTTGCTGACTTTTAGGAATTGTCGAAAATTTTTTCCAAAATATGTATAACGTTCTTTTGGGACTCTTAAGCTTTATTGAGCTTCATAATATTTTCCATTTTTTTCAAAACTATTTCCAAGATGGCGGCCATAGGAAGTTCGATAAAAATTATGGATATACACATATTTGAAAATTCATAGCTCCTCTGCTTTTTATCTGATTTTAAGAAAATTTTCAGGATTAGTACAGAAAGTTATGAGATTTTGATAAAAAATTGCACTGAGAAAAAGTTTTTATTCTATGTAAAAATATGGCTTTTTGTTTTTTTTGAAGCCATTTTGGGGCTAAGAGCACCCTTTTAATTTTTGTAAAATATTTTAATCCATTCTAACCCATTTTTCTTTGGGTTAAGATACGAGGGCACTACTTATATTTCGGGAACTGGCAACAATAAAGTCAATAGCTTAAATCTGGCAACACCATAATGAAGTTTGACATATTTTAGCATAAACGTAGTCACAACGTTTTGATGTACAAGTGCTATTTGTAATGTTTCCAGTGAGTTAAGAAAATCAATTTGGCCAAAAAGTGGACGTGGATTATGTCAACAAGAATGTGTCGATGAACTCAGTCCTTTGTATGATGAAAAAGCGCCATCAAAAACCACAGTATATGGTTGGTATAGTGAATTCAATTGTAGTCAGAGTTCGGTCACCGACGAACTCCGTGAAGGTCGTCCAAAATCGGTTGTTGTGCCACAAAACATCGATGCTGTGCATGAACTGATTATGAAAGAACGTCGTGTGGCATATTGTGAGATAGAAGCATCCTTGTACATTAGTTCCACTTCAATACATTCGATTTTGCATGAACACTTAGTTGTAAAAAACGTTTGTTCTCGTTGGAAACCCCATAATTTATCAATCGCTCAAAAAAAGGCTCGCATCGTTTGGTGTAAGGACATGATTAAAAAATTCGACCGTAGTGCTTCAAACGACCTGCTGTTATTATTTTCTATTTCCGAAATATAAGTAGTGCCCTACGCATATCACGCTTTTATGGGTATCTTTAATCCCCTTTTCCAAATACTTCATTAAAATAGGTTAAAATGTTTTACAAAAATATTCTAAAAAAAGCTTACTTGGAACAACTGAAACAAAAATACGCACACTGCTTCAAAATCTTTAAACGCTGGCCAAGAGTCGAAAAAAAAGTAGTGTTAAATTAATTTTTTGTGGACTGTACCTATTGTACTCATAGACCTCAAAAAATCGAAAAATCGAAAAGATCCAGTTATTCCTACAACGCTCTTATGATTTCTTCAAAGGTACGCTACTCAGACGCAAATTCTATGAGTTGAAAGTGAAAATTAAGTGTTCACTGTAAAAATTATGTGGGGTTTGTAAAACTGAACCGATTAGAATGATTGAACATGGAGTCTCTTCGTAAAAAAGAGTACTATCGAAGCTTTTAGCTCAAAACTTGCAAAAAATTATACTTCTTTGATAATTGTACCCTTAGGTAGTTTTTTGTCGTTGAATCTGAATCTGAAATGCCTATATACTTGCAGAATTTTGAGCTAACCTTGCTTAAAGTTGCAGAAAGCGTTGTTCTCAGGCTTATGGCAAATTTCCATGAAATGCTGTAATTCTATTTTTTAAAAGCATCGAACAACCATAATCTTTCCGGTGAAACTTTGTTTTCAAATTTAATGTATTAAAAACACTTCAAAGTCTTATGCCTTTTCTTCAAGGTAGATCAATCGGAAAGTAAGTGTTCAGTGGGAAAAGTTTAAGGTTATACTTTGTTATTGCTATTCAATGCTATTTAAAAGATAGAGTTACATACAGGTTTTCCTGGTACTGTGCCATTTTTCAAATAAGAAATTTACTTTTCGGTAACTTTTCAGTAACTTTTGGGAATTTTATAAAAGTTAATGAGCAATATTACAGCAATCCGATGTCATTAAGCGATATACATTATTTTCGATACATATGATATAGTAAGTTAGGGTAATGTGTACTATGTGGGTAATGTGGTGCACCCTTTTATTTCTCATATTAAGGACTGTACAACAATTCTGATTATTTGTGCACATTAAAACGCGAAAAACATATTCTGTACGCTCTTTGGCTTTTCTATTATGCTCATTACACCGTATGATACAAAAAAAAAAAAAACACATGAGAAAATCCAAAAAATTCTTAAAGTAGGCGTTAAAAAAAAAGTACCCGTGTCTCGTGGTTTTTCTCCAGCACGTCACATTTTTTTTTTAATCGATTTTTGAAGTTTTTTTTTTCCACTGCACATGAAAAATACCAAAATAGCGCATTCTTGTGTTAAATCGATGAATTTTACTATATGATCCTTACATTTGAGGTGTATCATGTGTTTAGCAAACTTATGCAAGATATTGCGGGGAATATTTTTGTAGAAAATTTTAAGCCTGCACAACCTTCACAAGTGGGTCATTTTTGCCCTTTTCTTTATAAGTTATAAAAATGACACCTAAATCAGGGGAATATTGAGTCAAGATGTACTACAGAAATATTTGCTATTCAATTTAACTACTAGTTGCTGAACACTAAAAAAGCAAAATTTTATCCCGAAACCAAAAAAATCGTTGAAATCAGTAAACAGTTCCAACAACAAATATTTTCCAAATTTCACCCCACTGTAAAACTCTAAAACTACATTTTGGACAAAACTCGTTCGCACAAGATCATAACAAAATCACACAAGGATCATATTCCTAGAATACATTAACCTATTATATCCTGTTTTTATGGGTCTTTTTAACCCTTTTTTCTAAAACTAAGCCACAATGGGTTAAAAAATTTTGCAAAAATATTCTACAAAAAATTTCACTTAGAGTCACTAAAGACGAAAAATTCTTAAAACTTAAGGTAAGCGTGTCAGGGATGTAATTAATATGCAATGTGAAAAGCCATAATTGATTTTAACGATTTTTTTTGGTTTCGGGCCCAAATTTCGACCCTTACGTGTTTAGAAACTAGTAGTGAAATTGTATGGCAAATATTTCTGCAATGCATATTGACTCAATATTTCCCTGTTTTGAGCGTCATTTTTGTACCTTTTTAAGAAAAGGGCAAAAATGACCCACATGTGGGGGTCAAACAGGGTTAAAATTTTCTACAAAAATATTCCCCGCAATATCTTGCATAAGTTTGCTGAACACATGATACACCTCAGATGTAAGGATCATATAGTTAAATTAATCGATTTAACACAAGAATGCGGTATTTTTGTTTTTTTTTCATATACAGTGGAAAAAAAAAACTTCAAAAATCGATTAAAAAAAATGTGACGTGCTGGAGAAAAACCACGAGAAATGGGTATTTTTTTCTAACATCTACTTTAAGAATTTTTTGGATTTTCTAATGTGTTTTAAAAAAAAGTTCGAAATTGTTCCACAGTGTTATCCGTGTGCAATTTCTTATCATATGCTTTGAGGTCAAGTTAACTTATTTGTAGTACTCTGTGAATAACTAAATAACTTTCTCAGAGCTTTGTTTTCTAAAATTCAAATAACTCTAATGCAATTGTTGAACTATTTTATTCAACGAAAAAATCCATAAGCAAGTCTGATTTTACATTCTTTCTATATAATCAGTGATTATTTAAAAAAAAGATGTGTTCGGGTAATGTGGACTACCCCATATTATATACCGTATATCAACTTTGATTACTATTACACCTTAAAAAGCAAATTGCATGTGTGGTATACCCGAGTTTGAGTAATGTGGAGTACTATTTCACGTATGATTCGGTAACCCTCATTACTTATTCACTTGTTAGTATGAATTTGGTTTATCTTACTAAAAATATTCTTTAATGTTAATGTTAATGTTTTAGTAAATGAATTATCAAATAGTACAAGCAATAGAATAACTAATACAAATAAGTTGACCAGGCTAACCAACTACCATTACTTTGGTACAAATTGGCAAAAAAGAAGAAAGGTAACCACATTACCTTAAGTTGCTCTACACATATGTGTACAACTTAAAATATGACCCCAAAAATATGCTTTTTAGTATTTCAAGTAAGGTTATTTCGAAACTCTGACGTGATGAAACTATTTTATTCAAATAGGTTTTAAGCACCATAAATTATTTATAGGGCGACAAAAGGAATTTCTCATACTAAATACAGTAATTAATTTTGCTAGTGGCATCCGATAGTCTTCCTCCTAAAACTATACTTTACAACTTCTACAATTCGATATTTACTTTTCGAATTATCAGACATTCAAGTCAAGACCACTAAACTCCATACAGAAGACTCAATTATATTTGAATGGATTAGAGATACAGTTACATGTATAGATGATAGTTCGGAATGTAATGGGAAAAGTTTGGAGATTAAGTTTAATGAAGAAGATTATGGCTATCCGATGTTAGTGACAGAAGTGAACTTTGCTGTTTACTGTTTGTGTATTATAACTTTAAAAACGATTCAAAATAGTGATTTGCAAATTTAAGCAAAGTAATCTTGAGAACTAAAGTGAATTCGGAAAACCTGATATTTTTTTCGTGTACAGTAGACCGGGTCGAAATTTAGATTCATCCCGAAACCGACTCAAAAGTTTGAGGGTCTCTTAAAAACGATATTTGCATTTTTCATCCTGAGAAAAACCAATGGAGCACTTTTGATTTTACCGGAGGCCTATTTTGGCTAAAGAAATATGTTTTCTTAGTCATAATTTTTTTTTTATCAGGAAATGGATACCCAAGGGTGCTTTTGAAATAAAGACTATGATCTTACAAAAATTTTGGCGTCTAAAAATTATAATTTTTTTTTGGGTATAGATATTCGGTACCAAAAATCGATTTTTTTACGTTTTTCAATAACGAGATCGGAAAAACGATTTTTTACTTACAAGCAAGGGAACTTACAAAAAAAGTGTATGCGGCAAAAAATGCTTGGAATTACCCAAAGAACATGTGTGAATTTTTCAGAATATATTGAGCCATTTTATAGTTCTTCAAAACTTGGTCAGAAAAATAAAAAAAATTCCAACAATTCTGAAATAATTCACACGTATTCTTTGGCAATTCATAGCGTTTTATGCCTTATGTACTTTATTGTAAGTTCCCTTGCTTTTGAATAAAAAATCGTTTTTCCGACTGCGTTATTGAAAAACGTAAAAAAATCGATTTTCGGAACCGAAAATTGCCCAATAAATATACATAAAAAAAATACTTGAACGCCAAAATTTTTGTAAGAACATAATCTTTATTTCTAAAGCATTCGATTTCCTAATAAATGTTAAAAAAATGTTTTTTTTTTTTTTAGCCAAAATAGGCTTTCAGTATAATCAAAACAGCTCCAATGGTTTTTCTCAGAATGAAAAAAAAAAAACAAAAAAATGAAGCAAATATCGTTTTTAAGAGTCCCTCAAACTTTTGAGTCGGTTTCAGGACGATCTTATTTTGCTTCATACAAAATCGACCCGGTCTGGTGTTCAGTAGATAATAATTATTCAAAATTAACTCGGAAACCCCACACCGCAAAATTATTCATGCCCTTTGTTATAGATAAAATAAAAACTACACTAAGTTCACAAATTATTTAATATTTTAATTTAAAGAATTACTATCACGAGGCATTAAATTGTAGCTGAGCGTACATGTAATCATTTCGAAATCAATTTTTTTCCTGATAAAAAGAAACAAAAAAAAAAAAACAACTACATTTGTATTGCAAATAAGAAGCTCAGCTGCTGACAAGTTTGTGCTTTGAATTGTCAGTCGTCAGGAGAAATCCTTTTGATGCGCACATGTTTTCCACTTATTTCAATTTATTGCTATTTTCATTTATATAATACAGACATACACACACACACATGCATTTTAATACACACACAAATGCATAGAGTTTTTATTATTTGCTTTTTGCAATGGGAAAAATTGCACATACCTGCCACAACTGTTTCCGAACGTTGCAGACGCACAAGAACGTGCTCGATTAGGCCAACATCCGTGCATGCTTGCAGATTGCGAACGCTTTTTCTTAAGATTGCAATGAAAACACTCCAGATCTCAGCCTGAAAGTAGATGTTGGAAAAAGAGAGAACAAAAGAAAATTTCAAATCAACATGATGATATATAAAAATAAATGTACAGTGTACAAATATGTGTAGATAATTATATATAGAAACACATGTACTGCGTATATAACGAAAGATTTTAATATAAACTTGAAATAAAGCACTGAGTACAAAGCTGATTCCAAGAGTTTGATAACAAAAAAAAAAAAAAACAAATTTTTAAGAGTTTTTGTTCGTGCAACAATTCTATTAACACCGAAGTATATTATCACATCTCCTTGGAAACCAAATCGCCCAAAAGGTTACACATTTTGCCCCCAAGTTACTTAACACTTTTCAAAAGTTCCCTTCTTATTACTCCTCTTCACTCGCGGCGGTGTAGAGCATTTAAATTAATTACTCACACTCAGAGAAATCCATCACCATCATCATCATCATCATCCTCATGTCTGCAACTCTCAACTTACGCAGTGTAATTAATTCAAGTGCAAGAAAAAAAAAAGTAATTACGCAAGGATTAAAGGAAATTTCACTCACTGGAAATTTAATTAAATGAGGGCAACAACAGCAATCCAGCGAAGAAGAAAAAAAACCAAAATAAAAAAAATAAATAAATCAAAAGCGTAGGATAAAAGGGACAAATAAACAGGACGACAGATTAAGAGCAGCAGTTGCAATGGCAATGGCAGCAGGACAACATGAACAGCAATGACTGGAGCAGCAGCAACCAGCAGTGGTAATACATCAACAATGGCAACTACACAGTACCATGTGCATCAACATTAATAACTCTAAACAGAAACCAACAATATCACGATGATGAAATTGTTGACGATGATGACAGTGTTGTGATGATGATTTGTTTTCGCTATGCTTTATCACACTTTTGATTTTTGAGTTTTTTTCATTTCTTTGCAACTTTTTCTTTATCTTATTTTTTTTATGTCACTTTGTCGTTGTTTTTTTTTTTTTTTTTTTTTCATTTTTAATTTAATTTTAACATTTCATGCTTTTTATCACTTCACCTCCCGCCCTAAAAATGCTGTTTTGCTAATTGTGTACGCAATATGGGGGCCACAACACACACACACAGAGACATTGAAAGCAATACATATTGCTCTGTTTTTAATTAAATTTTCAGTTAAAACAAAATTGATTACACACATACATACATACATACAACATGTTTTGCCAAAAGTAAATCATAGCATTTGTCAAAAGTTAAAATACTCCGAAATATTGCACACAAAATTAGATTTCACAGAATTTTTAATTTATTAAAAATAGCACAGTCATAGATTTGCAGTAATTGGAAACGGCTTTCAAAGGATCTTTCTGTTTCAGCATGAAAAGTCATCTCCCTTTTGTGATAGCTGAATATGTTGAAATTTCATTCATAAGTAGTTCGTGTTTTTATTTGTATGTGCCAAAGTCATAAAAAGGCGCTCATTATTTTTCCAAAAAACATTTTTTCACAGAAATGTTTTATGGTCGATATTATGTTGTTGAAAAAAGATACTACAAATTGCATTTTTTCTCTACTTTTTTTTTTCGCAGAAAATCACTTAAAAAAAGAATAAAAATGTTAGCGTATAGCTGGGAGATTTGGCACCCCAGGTGATTTGGCATCCCTTTTAAATTTTAATACTAGCAGCTTTCGTGGCATTAAATTTTCTCTATTTTTTTTTCGCAGAAAGTAACTTGGAAAAAAAAATTAAATGCTGGGATGTATGGCACCCCTTTAAATTTTAATACTTGCAGTTTCCGTAGCATGAAACATGGAGTTTTTCATTTTTTTTCGCAAAAAAACAAATTAAAAAAAACGAAAATTATAGCATATAGCTGGGAGACATGGCAACTCACGTGATATGGCACCCCTTTTCTATGTTAATATTTGCATGCATGGAATTTTCTCCATTTTTTCGCAGAAAGCAAATTAGAAAAAATTTGATATAGCTGGGAGACATGGCACCTCAGATGATATGGCACCCCTTTTCAATTTTAATACTTGCAGTTTCCGCAGCATGGAAATTTCTCCATTTTTTCGCAAAAAAAAAATTAGAAAAAACGAAAATTATAGGATAAAGCTGGGAACATGGCACCTTAGGTGATATGGCACCCCTTGCAGTTTTCATGCTTGCAGTTTCCGCAGCATGGAATTTTCTCCATTTTTTCGTAGAAAGCAAATTAGAAAAAATTTGATATAGCTGGGAGACATGGCACCTCAGATGATATGGCACTCCTTTTCAATTTTAATACTTGCAGTTTCCGCAACATTAAAATTTCTCCACTTTTTCGCAAAAAACAAATTAGAAAAAACGAAAATTATAGGATAAAGCTGGGAACATGGCACCTTAGGTGATATGGCACCCCTTTTCAATTTTAATACTTGCAGTTGCCGCAGCATGGAAATTTCTCCATTTTTTCGCAAAAAACAAATTAGAAAAAACGAAAATTATAGGATAAAGCTGGGAACATGGCACCTTAGGTGATATGGCACCCCTTGCAGTTTTCATGCTTGCAGTTTCCGAAGCATGGAATTTTCTCCATTTTTTTCGCAGAAAATAAATTAGAAAAAAAATTATAGGAAAAAGCTAGGTGATATGAAACTACAGATAATAAGGCATGGAATTTTCTCCATTTTTCGCACAAATTAACTAAGAAAAAAAAATACTAGGAAAAAGCTAAGGGATATGGCACCCCAGGTGATATGGCACCCCAGTTGATATGGCACCCCTTTAAATTTTAATACTTCCAGTTTCCTTAGCGTGTATTTCAAGAGGCATCAAAGTGGTGAGTATTTCATATAGTAACTTATATATATCAATATTCGAATGAATCTGTTTATTCGTTACATGGCATTTTTATTCAATATACACCAAAAAAGAGTAATGGCACCCAAATACTGAGTGATATGGTCTGGGTGCCATTTCTCCCTTTTCACGTTAGAAGATATTTGGGAGTACAAATTTGAAGACTTGAGCTTATAAGCAGTCACTCAAGAATCGCAGAATTTTAGCCAAGTAGGATCTTAAATGATTCCGTTTTAATTTTTACCTGACTATGAAAATATTGAATACAACTTTCACCACGCTAGAATAGGTGAAGTAAAATCTGACTTGCACCAATGACTTTGAAAAACTCTAAGCTAAATTTCCTCTAATTCGGCAGTACACTTGTTATGCCAAATTTTTTGATTTGAGATCAGCTTTTACAGAATGTTCTTATAGAAGTATGATTAGAATATGCAATCTGATTTTCAGATATCAAATTAATGAAAAAAAAAGAAGTTAGAGTTTTATAAAATGCTCGAAAAGGAGTCAAAAGAAGTCAGTCAAACTTAATTAAATTCTTTTAACATTTCTGCTTCTACGCAGTGATGCTAAGATCAGTTCTTTACGTTAAAAAGAAAAAGTTTAAAGCATATAATATTCAAAACTATCAAAATATTCATCGAACAGATACCTCAGTACTTACCCCATAAAATTAAATATTTTTATTTTAATTGCTCAAAAGGTTCTTTCGCATTGAACTTAAGTTTTCCTCATTGAATTTTGCTTTTACAATAGACATAAATATATTTCATAACCAACCTAAATTTATACATAAAATTTATTTTCATTTTTCACAGACTTAAAGTATTACTAGAACTTTGTATTTATTCAAATTCAAATATTTTTTATTTTATTTTTTTCATCGTCCTTGCAATTGCTACTTCCTTAAACCTGCTGCTGCCTGCTGATGCATGTGCAGATACAAAGTGTCTTCTTGGAATATCATGCAAAACTTGAAATAGTAAATTTCCGGTTATAGTCAAAGCAGATTTCCTTGATTTTATTGCGAAAGCAAAAGGAAAAAAGGACACAAAGTAAGCAAATCGCACACAAATGCTTTAAGACTGCTGCAGAACTACAAGGCTGTGTGGTCTCGCAACGTCCTAAAACTATCTGAATGAAACACGCAGACACCACGACCTTAAGATAAAATTCTGCTGCTGACACAAAATTAAAAAAAAAAAAATACAAAAATAAAAAAATGTGATCGAGGAACTAAAGCAAATTCGCAATGCAAAGCCGACAGATAGATGGAGGCAGAATGAATTTATTGAAATTCGATTTCTTGAACAAAAACGATTTATTTGCTTAAGTCTGTGAGGGCAGGAATGTTGGCGCTATTTAAGATGTGGCCAGAAAGTGGTATATTGAGAATTGGTTTTTTTGTTTTGTCAAAGCTTTTGAGTGTTTGCAAGGTTTTGCTGTTGATTACACTGCTAGAATTTTGATTTATCAATTGCGTCCAATTCAAATTTCAGTATGGTCTATTGTCGTCTGTGTTCGACTATGGTCGTCAATGATTGTCTATGGTTATGAATGGTCGTCTATGGTCCATGGTCGTCTATGGTCCATGGTCGTCTATGGTAAATTGTCGTCTATGGTCTATGGTAATCTATGGTCTATGGTAACCTATGGTCTATGGTCGTCTATGGTGAATGCTCTTTTATGATTGTCCATGGTCGTCTACGGTTTATGGTAGTCCATGGTCTATGGTCGTCTATTGTCCATGGTCGTTTATGTTAAATGGTCATCTATGGTCTACGATAGTGCATAGTCTATGGTCGTCTACGGTAGTCTATGGTCACCTATGATCTATGGTCTATGATCGTCTATGGTCTATGGTCTATGGTCGTATATTGTCCATGGTCGTCTATTGTCCATGGTCGTCTATGGCAAATGCTCGTCTATGGTCTATGGTAGTCCATGGTATATTAGGGTGTCCCTTATTTGGGAAAAGTCAAAATTTTATGTCGCGCTCCCCCAGAATCGAAAGACTTTGAGAAAAAAATGAGATCCCCCAAAGGACAGGTTTTTTAAACGAATTAACCTGTGTCACGAAGACATTCAAATTTATATGAAAATTAACATAGATTTTATATACTTCTTGTTTTAACTTGCTGGGAATCGCGTTGCCTGAAATATTTTTCGCCATCAAATCTGTATCTTATTGTTTTTTGGGTCGCTGAACACGATACAAGTGTCAAAATTAAATTTTGACAGCTGTCAACGGCTACAGAGCTGTCAAAACTCACAAAACTTCAAAATTAAAGAGTTTTGACATGGTCTATGGTCGTCTACGGTAGTCTATGGTCGCCTATGATTTATGGTCTATTATTGTCTATGGTCTATGGTCGTCTATTGCCCATGGCCTACTGTCCTCTATGGTCTGTGATCGTCTATGATCTATGGTCTATAATCGTCTATAGTCTATTTTCGTCTACGGTCTATTGTAGTCTATAGTCTATGGTTGCCTGTGGTCTATGGTCGTCTATAGTAAATGGTCATCTAGGGTCTATGATCGTCTATGGTCTATGGTCGTCTATGGTCTATGGTCGTCTATTGTCAATCATCATCTATGGTAAATGGTCGTCTATGGTCCATGATCGTCTATGGTCGTCTTTTATCCATGGTAGTCTATGGTCCATGATCCTCTATGGTCTATGATCTATGGTGGTCTACGGTCTATGGTCTATAGTCGTCTATGGCAAATGGTCGTCAATGGTCTATGGTCTACTGTCTGTATTCTATGTTCTATGTGCTATGTTCTATGTTCGATGTTCTATGTTCGGTTTCCTATGCTCTATGTTCTAGGTTAAATATTCTATGTCATATGTTTTATTTCATATGTTCTATGGTCTATGTATGATCTACGTAAATGTGAATATCAATGACAATGTCAATTTAAATAAAATTTTTTCCCTGTGCATAAATCGCAATGATTTGCAATGAAGCAAATTAATACAAAGTTTAATTCGTTTTAAATTATTTTTTTTTTTATCGCTAAATTCTTGCACAATGCTTTGTAACCAACAAAAAGTGTTCACCCATTTCATTTAGTTTGTGTTTCTGTCACTTGTTTTTTGTCACAAGTTTAGAAGGTCTGGAACTTATTTTGCTTAAACCTTTTCTTTTTATAAGATTCATTTTGTGCACCATCCGAAGCATGACTAAGCTGCCTTGCCTAGCAGACAGAAAGCAACGCAAATACTTGACAGCTTAAGTTTAAATTTGAAATTTAATATCCCTTTCTTCCTGCAACTCATTTTGACTTCATTATGGAGGAATATTGGTGTTTAAAACTGAAGGATATGTGCGCTCGCATTACCAGAAAAGGTTTCGATAGGCATTTCTTTAGTCTGTCTTCCTTCAGGCGAAAAAAAAATTTAATTTAATGAAAATTCAATAGAATCGCGTGAAAAAGTGCCATCGCGCGCGAAAATAAATGCCTTTAAGTGCTTTGTGCCAATGTTAAAACATTTTGCCATGTTTGCAAGATTATAAATTATGGATGTGAGTTTTCCTTCAGGGGAGCAGTTAATCTTGAAGTTCAAAAAGTTATAGCAACCCCAAGAACTGACAAGCTGTTAAGGAGTTTTTAATTATACGATACGCACGTATTGCTATCTTTTGGCTCTGTTTAAGATGAGGATCTAAATCTTTAATTGCTTGACTTTAAAGTTTACGTATTCTGATTTTTCAGAAGCTTACTTATATTTGTACATGTGTTCGTATATGTATACTGTTCTTGGTAGTGTGCGAATCTGCTTCAAACGATTTTTGTAAATCCATTATGCAAAGTATAATAAAAAACAACAACAATTCAAAAATAGCGCAAAATTTAAATTTTTCCATTTCGAAAAATTTTTATTGTGTTATTTGCTGTAGAACAGCGGATATGCAATATTCTATAGTGTATGTAAGACTTATGTATCTGTTAAACTACAAGTGTATGTAAGACTTATGTATCTGTTAAACTACAAGTGTATGTAAATTATGCATGTATGTGCGTGAACTCTCGCCATTTTCCGCGTACGTGTTGTCGCATTTTATAGCACTATTAACGAACAAAAAGCTCAACTAATGGTGGGACAGCAGCAGTGAAAGCGGAAACATCTGCACTATTTGTTACCATGGATAAACTTGATATGATGCTACACTGACAAATAATAAGATAAGTTTATCAAAAGCAGTACCGTCTTTACCTATGGACCCCCGACGAATAGGGGCCCCATGTGGGTAACTATTCGCACTGTAAAAAATTCCACTTAAAAAACTAGAGTATTAAAAACAGGCTTTATTAAAGGAATAGATATAAACTGTTCCGCAAAAAAAATACAATAATTTTAACTAGAAATAACGCAAATAAAATCGAATCTTTTACCGAGGCCATTGTCATAATAAACGATATGAAAACACATGAAAATTATATATCCACGGTAAAGACATAACACGGTAAAGCTTTTTTGCATTTAAATGATCGTTAAAGCTTCAAAACATAATTTTAAGATTTTTCCGCTCAATGTGTAAAAGGCACTTATTTGGAAAAAAAAAAAAAAAAAAAATAATTTGTTTCAATCACAAAAAGCAGAGGGATCTTATACCACGGTAAAGGCATACTTTTTTGTACAACCAAAATTTTGGAAATATTTTGTGTTTAAAACATTTAGGACTACGCGTTAGTGGTACTGTTAAATAGTTAGTTTTAATTATTGTGACCCAAGGGTAGGTAAGTCAAATTAGATCTGAATTGATCAAAGTTAACGACAAAATATTAAAATGTTTATCTTGGACCAATCAAGCAAAGGGTTATTTTAAGAAAGTTTTGTAAGACTTTCAAGTTTATGAACTTATAAACTTGGTCTGAGTTCAATTTTTTTCGCAGAGGACAGGCACGGTGCAGGCATTTTGACCACTTCAAAGCTTTCGTGTTGTTGCGCAGTACTTCAGTGACAACAGTAACATATATCAGATTTAAAAACCTTTGAAAGTAATGAATTATAGATATAATGAGATATCTATCACTCTTTCGGTCATATTTTCGATGACATTTTGCAGTATGGCCTCCGAAATGGCCCGAATCACCGAGATGTAATATTGCTTTCAAGTCGGAAATCGTCTTCGGATAATTCACATAGACTTTATCCTGCTGGTAACCCCACAGCAAAAAAGTCCAACAGTGTCAAATGATCTGGGCAGCCAATTCACAACACCGTGACGAGAAATTACACGGTTCGTGAATTTGCGACGCAAAAAGTCCAAATTTAGACGAGGTGTGTGAGTGTAGCACGCTGTTCTGTTGAAAGCACATAATTTTGCTTGTTAACATAGCTGCCGAGGTGGAAATGAGCCTCGTCCGAAAAGATGATTTTTTGAAATTGACTTGGAATTTAAGATCCAAAATTCAAAGATTTCAATGCGTTTTTCTTTTGTGCAGCGATCCATAACTAAAATCCAATACTATATCGATAAAAATGGCACAAAATGTGGCGGACAAGTGTCGATGATGCAGTTTTTAGTCGATAACATGTTACCATACCTACTATTGGAACACACTTTGCCTTTGAAAACTAATTTCAAAATTTATATCTATTCTCTATCGATGAAGACCTGCCTGGCTCCAATTTCTAAGAAAATGTGGGTCTGACATTGAAAAAATCAAATGGGACATATATGTCCCGTTGGTCCTGAAATGGTTAAGTTTCATATTTGGCAGCCTTTATCTCAAAATCGGCACACTCTATATAGTTGACATCTTCAGTGACATTAACTATATTTTTATGAAGCACATTTTTCTCGAAAAGACTATGATCGTTTTCTGAACCGTTTGCATGGAATAGCCATATTTTCAAAAAAGGCTTTCTAAAATACCCCAAAAATAGCAATAGGGGGCTTCAGGGGAAATTGCACCTTGAGGAAAAAAGTTTTCTTGCTTCAATGTGCCCAACTTTCTCTCAGTACCTAATCAATCAAAGATGTAGGAATTGATTACTAAAAGACTTTTTTATCAAATTCACTCCAATCAACTCCAAAAAAGGATAAGACATCTAATTTGCGGCAATTTTAGACACGATAAGAAAAAATGGTTGCCAGATTCGGAATCATCAACACTAAATTAGTCAAAAAAGCTTTCGATATCTCGAACAGAATTTTTCGTTGCAGTGCTATTGGATAAGTTAAAACTTTCTCCAAAAGGTTGGGAATTGGGACAGAAGAAACTTTTATTTTATTAAAAATGGCATGTTCTTTCCTTCGAAACATTCTTTTAGTGTCATGATTTTCACACAGAAAATCAGTCCTCATGGGTCAAAGTTTATCACTAGCTATATATTTTGCTTTTTAAAGAAAATCTTCAGCAATTATATACATTGTTAGTATAGGCAAAAAAGTATTTTCTCATGTGTGTAGTTTTAAATATCACCCACATTATTGTTGGTGATAGAACCTGCTGGCGATGGCTTACATACTTGCGCTTATCTTCTAAACTTATGAAACATGTTGACTTTTCTGTGAAACAATTAATATTTTCATGTAGGTATGTAAATGTTAATACGCATACGCGAAGCTTTAATATTCTAAGTAGTTGGATTTGTCCCCAAGGTAAAGAACAAGTCATGTGCATACATAGTGGATACATGTACATGTTGACAACAGCAAGCAACAGCATCAAACGTACACATGGCTCATCATCTTGGGTTCTAATGTACCTAAAAGTTTTGCAACACTTTTAGTTAACATAACTGAACCTTTTTGGTTAAAGAGTTATATATGCTTAATTTTGACAGTATTTAAATGCGTAAAATAACAGGTTTAAATGTTTTTGTAAAAGGATTTTAACGCTGCATACGAGTATTCATGTTTATTATATGCTTTAACTCAATTAAATTGAAGCTATTTTTGATAAGACCAAAGTTTCAAGGGTATTAGAGCATGAAATTAAATTTGTTTACTAGTAATTTAATTATAACAAGTTGGTTTTCTTTTTTTTTGGAAAAAATTAAGTGCTTTTGATATAATTTCAATTGATTCAATTTTGTTTTGCTGCATATATGTATGTATCATGCTCCCACACACATTTTCCACAGTAAAACCTACACAATGCAAACATGTTTCTATCACAGATAATGAAATGCACCAGCAGCATTCATTGAATTCTTAGAATAAAACAAATGTATGTATATAAATTCAATATAAATGAACAATTCAGAAACGTGTTATATGTGGGTAACTGAATTTTAAGCTTTAAGTCGTTGTATCAGTGCAATGCTAACCAGTTTTTCGGTAAAAAGTTTTTTGCAAAATGTTAATAAACAAGAAAAATTTTGGGTGAAAATTCGTTTTTGTCGAATGTCTTTTCAACGGTTACTTTTTGGTTTACAAATATGTTTATTATTTGTAGAGCATTCGATTTCCAACAAAATAGATCTAAATACTTTTTATCGTACACTTGTCATTTTCATCAAAAAGTTTTCGAAATGAAAAGTTATTGAAAACGCACAAATTCCAGAAGGGGGCAAATAGTCCAAAAATCTAGACGATGAAAAACGGATGGTATAGTTATAAGTGAATTTAATAATTTCTCCTAACTAATTTAATAATTTTTTCGAATCCATCCGCTTTTCGTCGTCTAGATATTTGGACTATCTGCCCTTTTCCGGAATTCAAGCGTTTTCATTTACTTTTCCTTGCGAAAGCTTTTTGTTCATATTAAATTTTTTGATATTAAGATTTTATAATTTGTTTTTATAAAAACAGTTACAAAATTGTTCAAAGTGTATGTTTCAGAGATATGACGTTTTTCAAGGACTTGGACCCCCCATTTATCCCTTGGACATTCTTTGTTGTGGTATTTTTAATACATATACCTAATCTCATATATGTCCATTAAATATTTTCAGAGATATGAGAAATTTTTTTTTTTTTTTGGAAACACGAAAAATACGAAAAAAAAAATTTATAAATTTTTGTTTCCGACATCCAAGAAAGACCCTTCGTGTAAAAATTTTTTTTCCTCTAAAATGTCCTAAAAAGTCATAAAACGCGTAAAAAACACGAAAAAAACGAATATAAAAAAAAATTTAATTTTTGGTTCCGCCACCTAAGGGGGGACCGTTAAGTGAAAAAAATTTTTTTCCACTTAAATGTCGTAAAAAGTCATGAAACGTGTATAAAACACGAAAAAATTAAAAAAAAAATTTTGGTTCCAACTCCTAGGGGGTACCGAATAATTTAGTATTCGATTAATCGAAAAGTTCTATACAAATAGGACCAATTATGGTTGGTGAACATTTCATAGTCCGTCAGCGGGAACGTAAATTGTAGTTGAAATCCGCCAAAATCTGCGCCTTTCCCCTTATGTGGCGGTATTTATTTTTTAACTCCAAGCTAACGTCACACTAAGGGGGATATGATAAATTTTAGTTTCACGAGACTTATTGGTGTCGAAAACATTTTCCGGCTGACGGATAAGGTGCTCACTGACCACGCTTGTTCGTATTTATATGAGATTTAATGGTATGGGATTAATCGAACATTGGCACTTATGCCCGATTAATCGAACGCTAACTTTGTTTGAATCATACCTGTGTCATTTCGATTTTGGAGTTGTATTTTGGATTGCAAATGATATATGGAAGTAATATAAGGCAGGAACTGTAGGATTTGATATCATTTACTTTCGTAGCTTAAAAAATCATTGAAAATTGACAATTTTCATGTTCGATTAATCGCATAGCAGTTGGAAATTAGTTACTTTGAGCCTTAAACCATTGAAAAACTAAGCTTTTTACAAATAGCACATATACTTCCTGTCGTACCATACTACATACATACGTATAATACGTTGGCTGCTATATATATTTCTGGCCTAGGCAACACTAATGTCAATAGCTAAAATCTGGCAACACTTTAATAAAGTTTGACGTACGACCATCATTTGTGTTGTTTACAGTGACTTGAGAAAATCAATTTGGCAAAAAAATGGAATTAACTCGTGAACACTTTCGTGCGATAATTTTTCATAACTTTCGACGTGGATTATCACGACAAGAGTGCATCGATGAACTTAAATCTTTGTAGCACTGTGAAAAACTGGTTTAATGAACTCAATCGTGGCCGACGCTCGCTCAAAAACGAATTCCGTAAAGGTCGTCCAAAAACGGCCTTTGTGCCAGAGAACATTGGTGCCGTGCGTGAATTGATAATGCAAGATCGCCATGTGACATACCGTGAGAAGGAAACATCCTTGGGCAGTAGTTCCATTCCAATAAATTCGTTTTTGCATGAGCTTTTTGTTGTAAAAAACGTTTGTTCTTGTTGGAAACCCCATAATTTATCAATCGCTTAAATTATCAATGGAAATATTAATTTCCTTAACTCACTGTAAACAAAATAAATAGCACTTGTACATCAAAACGTTGTGAGTACGTTTATGCTAAAAAATGTCAAACTTTATTATGGTGTTGCCAGATTTTAACTATTGACATTAGTGTTGCCTAGGCCAGAAATATATATAGCAGCCCACGTATCGTATTTTCCAATTGCCATGATAAAAATTTTCAAATTTTCTCGCTTTTTTTAGATTTATCACAACACTCTTCACACAAATTGAAATTGAGAGAAAAAAAAACACCATTTACCATTGGAGAACCACAACAAAACTACAAATAACACAACAAAATATGCAAAATACTCAAAGCGTAACAAATTAACATTTATAGTGAATTTTTCCGCTTATCATGAGATTTCAATTACGAAATATTTCTTTCCATTTTCTGCTAAAAAAAGAATAAAAACAAATAAAAGCAACAGAAAAGAGAAAAATGTGGAACTAAAAGAAAAATATTGCATGACACTTTTGTGTTTCAATTAAGACAATAAATTTAACAAAATAAAAATACAATCAACTTTATCCGCTGGTTTGGTGGTGTATCGTAATTTATCGTTTTTTATTGTCACATACGAGGACTATCTGGGTAGGATATTGCTTTAATTGACAAATAAAGACAAAGTCGTTGGATTTTTATTTCTATTTCTACAGAAAATTAGTCACATTTTGGGGAAAAACGTTAACTTACATGGCAGCAGCGACATGTGACAATACGCAGTAGCGCTTATGTCAAATGGCAAATGTCAACAGAAATCAAGATACGAATAGAGAAAAAAGTTGTAGAGAGAAAAACGAGCTACCATTTGATATGAAAAAAAAAAAATTATGATACAAAAAAAATACATCATCACAGTGGTGGCGAAAAAAAAAAACTGTTGCATACGCGTCATTGATACAATTGGAAAAAAAGTACTGTGCTGAATTGTAAAATATTCGTATCACGAATAGCAGGTTAAATTTATGTTTTGTGAACAAAATCAAAGAGATTATTTGCATTTAATGCGCATTCGGAAGCTATACTACGTTTCTACCGAAGATTTCGCAGTATTCTTTCTGTTAAATCCTCTTCATTTCTACCGACTGAAAGAGATTTGTTTTTGACAGCAAGTGTCAGAAGCTGGCAAATGCAATTGTTATTTGTGGCAAAGATAACATTATCCCTTTTAAATTTTTTTCTTGTTAATATATTGGTGAATGTCACGAAACGCCAAAAAACACCTGTCCCACGGGTGTATTGCGCGATTGAAGCAAAATTTCGAACATCCCACTACGACATTGATAAAGTTTATCGAAAATGTCTCCTTCGCCATGGTCCTTGTGCCCATCGAGCCTTTTCCATACTCGATTTAGCCAAATACAATATTCCACTGATGTTCCGCCTGTGGACATATTTAAGTTTCATAAGAACAGATGCTTTTTCGTGAAGCAAGCCCAATTCTGACCTTCCGGTGCTTGCTGGTGGCATTATCACTATTGTCCCACGCATTTTTCATATTCCGTAGAAAATTCTAAATTGCCGCGGTTATTCCACCTTGTTAGACTTGGAGGGCTTACACAGAAACCAAGCCCAACAGAGGGATTCTCTCCAAATGTTCCCATGTACTTGCTGCGGTCGAAACGAAATAACAAAAGTACGGGAAAAAAGTCGATGTCCTCTCCGTCATGATCAAAATATTGATGAGAAGTGAAATTTTTTTAGTGCATCATCATTGTGGAATAAAAAGTCAAACTTAGTCGATTGTGCCCAGTAGCAAGAGTTGGCGATTTGTTTTGTGTACGTAATGCTTGATTATTCATAAAATGTCCCCTTCGTTATGTGTCGCCTCCGTCATGATTTTTTTAGCTACAACTGTATTTGTGTGTTACAGTACAATTTTTTTTCTCACAAAGTATCAATTACCGTAATAAAGCTTCAAAGTCAAAAACATACAAAACAAAAATAAAAAAATTCCACTGAAATGTAATTCAAGCACGCAACTTGTATTTTATTTCATTTGACAATGTCTCAAAATACAACAGCAGAGCAACAAAAAAAAAAGTGAAAAAATAAAATAAAAGATATCTGAGCAAAAATCATCTAATGAATTGAATCATTACTTTGAGAATTATCGGTAAAAGTTTGTGGCCTTGGTAACGTGGTTGTTGCCAATTTGTCAAAAGTGGCAGTTGATTGTTGCGGTGTTTCCTTGACACAACACGTGTAAAAGACGTATAAACCACTGAGCAATCAGCATTTGTGGTAGCATAATTTTGGATAGGTTTTGAATTTTATTTTTAGATATTTGAATGTTGTAGCTTACTAGCTTAATGTAGTTTTTCAAACATACAATCAACCCATTTGCGTCTGCTGTTCGATTAATCGAACAGTAAAATTGTGTATTTTCAATAATTTTTTTAAACTATGAAAGTAAATGATATCAGAGAAGATATATAACTCATATTACTGTAATCAATTGAAAAATATTTCTAACCATTTCCTATTCCCTCCAGTTGATTGAGGGGGCAGTTTGAGGGAGGTAGTTTGAAAATTACCAAATCGATAGAAAATTTTTTTTTTTTTAAATTTGTTAAATATATAAAATAATGACACAAGAAAATGTATGATGAGGTTTTATAGGAAAATGATTTATCTACCATTTGAAATCTGAAAAAAAAACATCTGTCAATAACGGAATTGCACAGGTATGAGTCAAAGTTTGGTGTTCGATTAATCGAACGTTGGCCGTTAACACATACGCTAAAATCCAATACAAATACGTCCAAACGTGGTTCGTGAACACCATAGAATCCGCCAACCGGAAGATATATATTTTCGATGACAGTTGAAAGGAGGCTGCCCGTAAGCTAATGTTCGAAAACATTTTCCACCTTTCTCCTAGCTATGTGACTATAGCGTGGAGTAAAAAGAAAACAATACCGTCAAATAAAGGGGAAGGGGGCTAATTTCATATGAGCAGCCTCCATTCAACTGGCATCACGATATTTACCATCCAACTGGCGGATTGTAAGGAGTTTAAAAACCACGTTTGGACGTATTTGTATGGGATCTTGTGGTGTGGGCTGACCGCCAACGTTCGATTAATCGAAACTTGATTTTTCGACATAATGGTAAAACGAGTGGGATTCAAAATTTTTTGATGATAGATTCGGAATAAGGGGGTGCCAACTACTCTTAATACGGTAAACCTGGGATATGTGGCACCCCAGGTAATATGGCACCCCCAGGTGATATGGCACCCTTTTTAATTTCAATACTTGTAGCTGCGCTATAGTTGCAATTATTTCTTGTGTATGGGATTTTTGAAAAAATATTGGGAATGCAAATGACTGACTTTTGGTTAACATATATTTCGAGAGGCAGCAGAGCAGTGAGTACTTGATACAGCTTTGTGGTGAATATATCAAAACAGACAGAATTGAATTTGATTTCGTTTTCGGATGAATACGAGCGCGGTATATAACGGAAGGGAGATATGGCACCCCGGGTGATATTGTTCTGGTGCCATACCTCCCTTTGTATGTTATAAGATATAAAATAAGAAATACAAATATTCTTACTTAGTGCTTAACTTTTGTATTTCGGTTTTCAATACTTTTTTAAACATAAACCTGATTGAACTCTGAATGCAAAGTGCCAGTATCTGTAAAAACACGAGCTCATCATCGAGGAAAACATTCTAGAACCAAGCACATTCATTACATGCAGCATTTAATCTGAGAAGTAGTTAAACATGGAGCAATTCATATGAAAAACTTGCTACACCTACACTTCTCAAAAGAAACTTAGTTCTTTATTGAATATTTTATAAACAACTATGAGCGTAATTTTTGAAAAAAACCTACGCAGTTTATATTCAAATAGATATGCCTGAAGATTAGGCGAATATGAATGCGTTGGATGCGGAGAAGAATATGGACAAACCACTAAAAATGACGACTGGATCCTATGTGTAATGGGCTGTATGTGGTAACATGAAATATGTACATCATACTTATGTGCACACATGCAACACTTTTGGCAACAAAATCTTACAAGCCACTTAGGGTGCCAAATCACCCATGATATGGTGCCATATTACTGATTTGGTACTTTACAGCATAGTACTCTTTTTTGTTTTAAATTAATAAAAGCATAAATTTGTGTTTAGTTTTTTTTTAAAATCTCTATTTATTTTGGTTTTATAAAGGGTGCTTTTTTAGAGGTTTGTTTTTCGAATAGAGATAAAACTGGCATTTTGTGGTCAAATCTGGCAACTCTAATGTCATTTATGTTCAGTTTGGTTTGCCATTTCATCATGAACAGGTTGACAAAAGAACAACGCTTGCAAATCGTGCAAATTTATTTCGAAAATAATGGTTTAATTCGCGAAGTTTACCGCAAGCTCCGTCCATTTTATGGTCGACATAATCGTCCATCAGAGCAATTAATTCGGTTAACCATGGATCGTTTTCGCACTACGTTTACTCTATGTGATAATACGCATCCGCAGAGACGTCGAACAGTGCGCACCGAAGAAACAATTGCCGCTGTAGAGCAAAATGTTGAAGAGGACCCGAATGAATCGATTCGCCACCGTGCACAGCAATTGGAGCTTTGTCCATCAACTTTATGGAAGATTTTGCGCAAAGATCTTGGCTTGCGACCTTACAAGATCCAGCTTGTGCAAGAATTAAAGCCGCGAGACCATGCAATGCGTCGTGATTTTGGTGTATGGGCCGAAAATGAGATTGATCTCGATGCTGATTTTCATCGCAAAATTTTGTTCAGTGATGGGGCTCATTTTTGGTTGAATGGCTACGTCAACAAGCAAAATTGCCGCATTTGGAGTGAAGAGAATTCACATGAGACCCTTGAGACGCCATTACATCCACAAAAACTGACTGTTTGGTGTGCTCTATGGGCTGGTGGAGTCATTGGGCCATACTTCTTCCGAAATAATGCTGGAGAGTCAGTTACCGTTAATGGAGACCGGTATAGAGCCATGATAACCGACTATTTTGTTCCCGAATTGGATGGCATGAATGTGGATGAGTTGTGGTTCCAACAAGACGGCGTTACATGCCACACAGCGCACGTCACAATCGATTTATTGATGGAAACATTCGATGAGCGCATAATTTCTCGGAATGGACCTGTCAATTGGCCACCAAGATCGTGTGATTTGACACCATTGGATTATTTTCTTTGGGGATATGTGAAGTCGCTCGTCTACGCCAACAAACCAGGAACGTTAGGGGACTTGGAAGCCAACATTCGTGGCGTTATTGCCGACATACGGCCCCATATGCTCGAAAAGTGGTTGAAAATTGGATCTGTAGAATTGGCTTTATTCGAGCCAGCCGCGGCGGCCACATGCCCGAAATCATATTTAAACATTAATGGCATAAAATGGTCCTTCCAATAAAGCCAAATTGATGGACATTAAATCGATTTTCTTGTGTTTTATTTCAATTCGAAGTTCTATACCTCTAAAAAAAAACACCATTTAGCAGTTTAACGAAAAGAGTGCCATGTCTCCCTGGTTTACCCTGTATACTTTATATCAAAAAATAAAATAATTTTTCCAGCGTGGCTGGGAATGGGTAAAAGCGAATTGAGAATAATCTTTAAAAATCATCGTTTTTTGAAATGTCGCGAAAAAATTCGAAGTTTTAATTGAATAACTAGTGATGAGCATAATCAGTCTTAGAGCCTTAGTCTTGGTTATTTTTCGAGACAAAGACCAAGACTACTCATTAAAGTTACGATGATCATCAAAACCCAGACTGGCATTTGATCTTGATCGTTTATAGTCCCTTTGAAAAACTGAAGTTTATGAGTTTTGCATGCTCTATGAAATTGAAAAATGTTTGGGAACCAAGACCGAGACCAAGACTTAATGAACAAGACCAAGACTCAAAATTAAAGTCAATACTAAACCGAAGACTCAATATCCAGGACCAAGACTTCAATGGCATTGGCTTACTCATCAAAATGAATAACTCAAAACGTTCCCGATTAATTGTGATGATAGTTAGCACTGAAGCAATGTCAGGTCAGTTTTCAAAATTTTCAATAAAAAGATGCATTCTCTGCCCCACGAACAAGAAAAACAGTGGGAAAGATAGGAAAAAAATCATTTTTCGTCGAAAAACAGAAGTCAGAAAAAGTGTAGAAAAAAGTTAATAACGGGTTTTTCAATAGGGACGCTACAAAAGTAGACCGATAGAGACAACAAACGACGCCATATTTATTCCCGCTCTCTTGACATTTCTCCTAAGTAAGGTTTGCCATTTCATTATGGAAAGATCTACGAGCCAACAACAAGTAGAAATTATTAAAATTTACTACCGAAATTCGGAGTCAGTGGCCTCAACTTTAAGAAAGCTA
Source organism: Calliopum simillimum (assembly GCA_951812925.1). Taxonomy (NCBI): domain Eukaryota; kingdom Metazoa; phylum Arthropoda; class Insecta; order Diptera; family Lauxaniidae; genus Calliopum; species Calliopum simillimum. The sequence goes on from OX638372.1 coordinate 33,504,103, forward strand.
CGTCCAATTTATGGTCATCATAATCGTCTTACCAGATCAACAATTGAGCGTCTAGTGGAAAAATTTGAATCCACAGGCACAGTACAAAACTTTCCCTTGCCAGTGAGACAAAGGAGTGCCCGTAGTGTCGATAATATTTCTGCCGCTAAGGCTTCAGTTCAAGAAAGCCCAAATGTGTCTCTCACACGTCGTTCTCAAGCGTTGGGCATCTCTGTGACGTCGTTATGGCAAATTTTGCGAAAACATCTTGGCCTGCATCCTAACAAGATCAAATTGACTCAAGAACTGAAGCCGCTTGACCACCAGAAGCGTCGTAAGTTCGTGAATTGGGCTGAACATAAACTTGAAAATGATTCGGATTTTCATCGAAACATCATCTTCAGCGATGAGGCTCATTTCTGGCTGTTCGTTAATAAGCAAAATATGCGTTATTGGTCAGGCAACAATCCACACGTACTCCATGAGTCACCATTGCATCCCGAAAAAATTACGGTTTGGTGCGGTTTATGGGCCGGCGGCGTCATTGGGCCGTACTTCTTCCGTGATGATCAAGACCAGCACGTTACTATGAATGGGAATCGCTACCGTTCAATGATAACTGAATATTTTTGACCCGAATTGGATGATATGGACTTGGACAATATGTGGTTTCAACAGGAGGGCACCACAAGCCACACAGCGAATGTCACAATCAACTTATTGAAAACCAAGTTTGGTGAATGTGTTATCTCACGAAATGGCCCAGTCGATTGGCGGCCTCGGTCGTGCGATTTGACTCCGTTAGACTATTTCCTGTGGGGCTACGTCAAGTATATGGTCCATGCCAACAAGCCAGCGACGATTGATGAACTTCGTACGAATATCGATCGTGAAATTGCAGCAGTATCGGCCGATTTATGCTTGAAAACCGTCAAAAATTGGGTTCAGCGTCTGGACTTCTGCAAGCGTGCCCGTGGTGACCATGCAAAAGAAATCGAGTTTCATACATAATGGCATTGAATGTACTTTCACAGGAATAAAGAATATCATTGATATCTTTTGATAACTTTTGTAGCGCTCTTAATGAAAAACCCTTTATGAACGCATTCAACAATTATGAAGCAAAAAATTTCAGCAAAACCGTTCAATTAAAATCATAAAGAGAGACCTATCTACATCTGCTAAAGACCAGCTAAAAATATGATAAGAGCATTTTTTGTGGAATCACAAATTCCACGCAAAAGTGCTTCTAAGCCTTAACAAAAAACTTGATGTAGTTATGCAAACTCTTGTCAAAGCATATTCTGAGAAAGCACATTTACTGCAGCAGAGCTTTAGCGCCAGCAGTACACGTACTATAAACTTAACACGTGCGCAGTTAAAGGGATTTGCAGTACAGTACAGTGTTGCACAATGAAATGATTCATCAACTATTTTCAGTTATTCGAAAAACTAATTAAACCACACTAAGTTTCTTCGAAAAGATTTACAGCAATTACTATGAAAAAATATTAATATTTTAAGCCAGGCTAATTACCACAATTTATGCGCACTCAATTAGGTGCATAAAGCAGCAAAAGAGGCAGCACAAACAACAAATTGACCGCAAAATGAAGTTGAAACCCCTAAACTTAAAGCTAATTGTATGAGAAAACCAAAAAACCGCTGCTTTTGACTTAAGCAGTGGTGTTTCAACAACAAGAAAATCATATTCCACTAGAATTCCAAACAGAACCAGAAAAAGAAGAAAACTGAATAAATAGTCAGAAGGCAAAATAACGAATAAACCCACACAACTTCAGAAATATGCCAAACTCTCTAGAAGCTTAGCAGAATTTTTTTATTTTTTTTTTTTGCTTTTGTAAAATACAACAACAAAATTAAAACAAATTTGAAACTAAAACTACAAAACAAGTACAAAAAATAAAAAAATAAAATAAAAACAAAACGTTGAAAAACTTAAAAGTTTGCAAAACTCTATTTCATTAGTGTTGCCAGAGCTGTGCAAAATACACAAAAAAAAGAAAGAAACTGGCGCAACATAAACTAAACTACGTTAACAACTGCTGTTGGCCCCTTTTTAAACTTGCACAACAAAATTTGTTGCATAGCTTTAGGTGTTGTTGGGTTTTGTCAAGCTTATATCCGGTCTAGTTAGCGCGCGCCGCACACAGCAGCATAGTAGTGATGAATGGCCAAAGGGGGTATAATAGAAAACTAACAATAAAAACGCGGAACAACAAGAGGGAAAAAACCAAAAAAACACGAACTGACTTCATTAAACATAATGCTTGACAAAAATGCTGTTGAAAGTCGGCTTTTTAGTAACACATTTTGTATATCATTTTTAGTGCGTAGCTAAATTTTTAAGTTTTGCAGTGATATTTTATCATTGGTCGAAAACTGTGATATTTTCATTGTTATTTGCTTTGTTTAACCATCGACTACGATCTTTTAGCGCTAACTTGAATGACGAATGGCAATTCTTGAACTGTCATTTCCAACTATTCACCTTTGATTTGATTACTTTCACTTGGGCCAAGACTGTCGTAACATATTTGCAACATTTGTGACTTTAAAGTCTTTCCTTAAAGTCAAGCCCCATCATTAGAAAAAAATTCTGATTTTATTTTTCTATTCTCCCCTTTACTTTCGTCATTTTGTTGAAATACAACATACTGTTCCATTCTTCTTTTGTAAAGACCCAGTTCCTCTCTGCTTTGGCACACACAATTAACCCAGAGTAGTAGCTGCACTTAATTCCTATGCTGGATGCTGGTGTGAAATTACAGGCCTCTTTTTGCGTAATTATGCGCGCAACAACACGATGATGTTGCTGCGTTTCGTTGCATAACCAGTGTGCTACTTTAACACGCATCACCCCATTTTACCTGCTGTTGGATAAAGATTCAGTTTAAAAAATTCATGTTAAATAACAAAAAAAGTTTTATTTTTGAAAATGTAGTTGAGTTTTGTTGTGTTGTATTGTGAAACTATTGCGACGTCATGGTTGTTACCGTCGACGACAACCAATTATAAGAGCATACTTTTAGGCGCATGTGGTTGGTTGCTCAGTCGTAAACTAAGTCAAGCAGTTTTCACTTGCGTTAGGAACGGCTCAATTACTGGGTGCCAAACGTCACCGCTGGGCATTCCTATACATTTGCTTTTTTTCATGTAACGGGAAAAATTTTCTGTTTCTAGTAAAAAATGTCCTGATATGTATTTACTTCAAACAATTAAATTATATATTGTTTATCACTCACTAGTCAAAATAAAGCTATAAACTTAGATTATAGCATAATTAAGGAGAAAAGTAGTAGCATTTACGACAGCAAGGATTAAATCCTTCTGAGTCGAAAGTCTTGTTAGCAAATGCAATAAAGCATTCAAATGGCTTTTTAGTTAAAGTTTATTCCCTAAAAGTCAAACATAAAAACCTAACAAATTGTGTTGTGATGAGAGTTAACACTCACTTACATACACAATTTATTGTTGGCTAATGGTCAGCGGTGCCGTACGGCACATAGAGAAACAATAACTTTCGTGCTAGTTAATGCCCATCGATGCCATACGGCACTCAGAATAAAATTGCTAGCCAGTGCCCAGCGGTAACGTATAGTACTTTGGTTTTTCAAATCATCTCAACTCGTTTATTTTAAAATGGATTTTGTTGATTTTTACTTCAAAATACTTATCAGTCTTTTTAAAATAAAATTGTTTACAAAAAGTTTCAAAATATATGACTTACTAACGATAAAAGGTGATTCCTTACCTCGAGTCATACGGTATCAAAATATTTTTCACTTTTCTGCCAACAAGCAATCAAATAACGATAACTACCACAAACACTTGACATAAACAAACAAAAAACAATTTGAAATAGCTGGAAAAATATCCAAAGTCTTACTTTTTAACTTTTAAAAGTCGTATCTTGTTTTGATTAATTTTAAATCATTTATGAAGTTAATTTAGTTTTGGGTGCCGTATGGCACCGCTGGGCACTAGTGGGTTAAGTTTTAAGAATTTTTCGTTTTTGGTAACTCTAACTGAAATTTTTTGTAAGATATTTTTGCAAAAATTTTTAGCTCATCGTGACGCAGTTTTGGAAAAATAGGTCAAAAAGATCCATTAAAACAGGATATAATAGGTTAATGTGTTCTCGGAAAATGATCCTTGTGTAGTTTCGTTATGATCTTGTGAGAACGAGTTTTGTCCAAAATGTAGTTTTAGTATTTTACAATGGGGTGAAATTTGGAAAATATTTATTTTTAGAACTGCTTACTGATTTTAACGATTTTTTGCTTTCGGGATAAAATTTTGCGCTTTTGGTGTTCAGCAACTAGTAGTGAAATTGAATAGAAAATATTTCTGTAGTACATACTGACTCAATATTCCCCTGTTTTAGGTGTCATTTTTGTACCTTTTAAAGAAAAGGGCAAAAATTACCCACTTGTGGAGGTTGTGCAGGGTTAAAGTTTTCTACAAAAATATTCCCCGCAATATCCTGCATAAGGATCATTTAGTTAAATTCATCGATTTAACACAAGAACGCGGTATTTTTGTTTTTTTCACGAGACACGGGTATTTTGTTTTTTTTTTTAATGTCTACTTTAAGAATTTTTTGGATTTTCTCATGTAATGGTGTAATATGATTGTGGTGAGCAATGAAAATACCCAAGAGGATTGATTTCAAGCGCTTCTTATCTAAGCGCTTTAAAAGCAGAAATTTAGAATCACATACACAATGATTTTTTGTAAGGCTAAAGTAAGAACGACATAGGTTCAAACCCAGCGCGCTTGATATTTTTTTATTTTTGCTCTATTTTTTTTTTTTTTTTTATTAAAATATTTTTTATTCAACATTTTTTTATTTTACTTTTCTAGTTTCATTTATTTGCATACTGTTTGAAATGTCAAATATTATAAGAAAGAATATTGCATAGCCTTAGGGGGCGATTTTCGTTTTTAAAACATCATGATGAAAAATTTTGTACTGCGGATTTAGATTTGCCATGTATGTATGTATGTATGTATTCTCCTTTAACTCCTAGGAGGAGCATAGGGCCAATATGAAATCTCTCCATTTGTCACGATCCCTTGCGATGACTTTGATCTCTTGCCACGATTTTCCCGATTCTTGGATTTCCTTTTCCAACGACCTTTTCCAGTTGGTTTTGGGTCTACCACGTCCTCTACTGCCTTGTGGATTCCACTATATGCTATAACTTCTGTAATTTCAAAAATTTGAGGAAACTTTGTACAGATGAATTTTATGATTTTTTATGGGCTTCAATTCTATGAAATGCTCTTGGGACCTTATGGTGTTAGAAACTGAGATAATGAGTACAACAAGTCGAAAAAAATTTCATACAAAATTTTCAATCAAATGAAAGTCAGATTTTTAGTGAACATTATGAAACCGACCATATATCATGGTAATAAAAATACATCGAAACTTAGCATAGGCAGTAAAATAAAAAAATAAGTAAATACTTGCATTTGCATTTGGCTTGCGCTCATGGTAAAAGGTGCTCCATCGTCTATTTTTAAGACGGAGAGTGGCAATTTCAGCATTACATTTTTCTACAATTTTGTTTCCTCAAACAAATACACAAATTGTACGGCATATGCACTAAAAGGAAACAATTTTTCTGGAAAAGCATCTTAGCAAAATGTGAGAAACACATAAAAGAAAAAATTTAACATGACGCTATAAAACGTTGAAGCTCGCCGTATAGCTGTTATAAAATACATAGAAATACTATGACGCATGCAAGAGTAGGCACTTTAAAGGATTAAAAATGAACAGAACACGAAAAGGTTGAGACTATAAGTGGAACTTAAAGCTTAAGTTTGTGTTTTGTTTCGTCCTCAAGTTTAGTGCTGGTTTACTAAAGGGTGTTTTTTTTAGAGGTATAGAACTTCGAATTGAAATAAAACACAAGAAAATCGTTTTAATGCCCATCAATTTGGCTTTATTGGAAGGATACTTTTATGCGATTAATGTTTAAATATGATTTCGGGCATGTGGCCGCCGCGGCTGGCTCGAATAAAGCCAATTCTACAGGTCCAATTTGCAACCACTTTCTCGAGCATATGGGGCCGTATGTCGGCAATAACGCCACGAATGTTGGCTTCCAAGTCCCCTAACGTTTCTGGTTTGTTGGTGTAGACGAGCGATTTCACATATCCTCAAAGAAAATAGTCCAATGGTGTCAAATCACACGATCTTGGTGGCCAATTGACAGGTCCATTCCGCGAAATTATGCGCTCATCGAATGTTTCCTTCAATAAATCGATTGTGACGTGCGCTGTGTGGCATGTAGCGCCGTCTTGTTGGAACCACAACTCATCCACATTCAATTCGGGAACAAAATAGTGGGTTATCATGGCTCTATACCGGTCTCCATTAACGGTAACTGACTCTCCAGCATTATTTCGGAAGAAGTATGGCCCAATGACTCCACCAGCCCATAGAGCACACCAAACAGTCAGTTTTTGTGGATGTTATGGCGTCTCAAGGGTCTCATGTGGATTCTCTTCACTCCAAATGCGGCAATTTTGCTTGTTGACGTAGCCATTCAACCAAAAATGAGCCTCATCACTGAACAAAATTTTGCGATGAAAATCAGCATCGAGATCAATCTCATTTTCAGCCCATACACCAAAATCACGACGCATTGCATGGCCTCGCGGCTTTAATTCATGCACAAGCTGGATCTTGTAAGGTCGCAAGCCAAGATCTTTGCGCAAAATCTTCCATAAAGTTGATGGACAAAGCTCCAATTGCTGTGCACGGTGGCGAATCGATTCATTCGGGTCCTCTTCAACATTTTGCTCTACAGCGGCAATTGTTTCTTCGGTGCGCACTGTTCGACGTCTCTGCGGATGCGTATTATCACATAGAGTAAACGTAGTGCGAAAACGATCCATGGTTAACCGAATTAATTGCTCTGATGGACGATTATGTCGACCATAAAATGGACGGAGTTTGCGGTAAACTTCGCGAACTGAACCATTATTTTCGAAATAAATTTGCACGATTTGCAAGCGTTGTTCTTTTGTCAACCTCTTCAGGATGAAATGGCAAACCAAACTGAACATAAGTAACATTAGAGTTGCCAGATTTGACCACAAAATGCCAGTTTTATCTCTATTCGAAAAACAAACCTCTAAAAAAAACACCCTTTACAATTTCGCATACATTTTTCTTGGTTTTTAACAATTTACTTTGTGGTTTGCACTTAGCAAAATTTCCTCTTAAGATGTGGTCGTAAGCCAAGTGGAAATATGTGAACTAAATTATAACATTTCTTGAAATATATAAAGGAAAACAAGCGTATTGACATAAAGAATAACTAGATTTTCAGGACAAAATCATGCTCTTTTAGGGACTAAGTATAAGCATAAGCATTGAGTACGGTAAATAGAAGGAACAGAGTGACACTCAATTGGCCAATTTTTAAGTTGTACGTTAACACCAGCATTCTCCATCTACTGAAGTAGTCGTCGTTGTAGAGGAAAATTCAAGATATAAAATATTTTTTGGATCGATAAAAATCATTGAATGAATTGCTTTTTATGAAGATGGCCTGTTTTTGTTCAATGTTCTCTAGGGGAGTTACAAGATAATTCAAAAGTTTCCAAAAACGACTAAAAAATTTCAAAATTTATAAATTGTATTACAAAAAACTAAACAAATTAAATTTACTAAGCTATAAATCTCATGAAAGTTAAAATCAACACAAACTCTTAAACAAATAAATTGCTTAGCAGAAACAAATATGACTTTTTGCTAGAATCACAAGTTGCTGCAAAAACTACAGGAACAATAAAAACTGAAGTGCAAAATATTTGAACAACTTTGGTTTTGGTTGCATCAAGAGTGCACTAAAATGTTTTATTTGATTATAAAATTAATTAAAAAATATACAAATAACTGAAATAAATGGCATGATAAAGAAATATGTACAGTAGAGTGGTCCAAATGGCAAAAGTGTTAAAATGTCATGCGACTTTACTGAATCCTTGGATCCTGCTGATTAGTACTTTATGTTTATTTTTGGCAAAATTTGATTGAACTTTATGGTTTTTAGTAAATACAGTGAAACTTAAGGCTTAGTTGTTGGTGTCAGTTGATAGATATATAAATGTCTAAAAATATAAAAATTTAAAAAAAAAATTCGCTAGAGAAGAATCAGAAAATAATCGCTTCCTGGGTCACCCTAGCGTTTGAGAAAAAACTTTTTTTTATAGAAAATTTTAGCTTTTGGTGTGAGTTTTCTAAAAATGTATTTAGTTTATAGTATTTAAAAGGATTTCGCAAAGTTCTAGACCTTTCAAGTTGATATTTTAAATTTTTTCTTCTATTTTTTGACTTTGGCAGCCATTTGAATATAAAAAAGGTCCCATTTATATAGCATTTTATAATTTTTCTTGGATTTCTCGTTAAATTTCCTTTAATTCGGTAGTACATTTGCCACACTAATTTTTTGACTTTAAATCAGGAAAAATACCTTTATGGAACAACTCGTGTGTTGCACGCGCTGGCTTTTATCCAGCAGAGACTTAGAACGGATTGTTCTTGAAAAGTATTTTTTTCTGATATCAAATTAAAAAATTGGCATAATAAATGTGGCACCGAATTAAAGAAAATTGAAGGAGGATTCCAAAAAAAAAAAAAAAAATATATAGAAGGAAATGCCAATAGGATCTTTTTCATACTAAAGTGGCGACCAAAGTCAACATATAGGAAAACAATTTAAATATACATCAAGTTTAGAGGTCCAGAACTTTGCGAAATTTTTTTAAACCCTATAAGCCCAATACATCGTTAGAAAGCTCATACAATAAGCTAAGACTTTTGCATAAAACAATTTTCTCTAAAATGCTAGGGCGACCCAAGAAAATTTTTTTGTGTAAAACAAGTCAGAAAATTTTAGACACACCGGAGGTGCAATTTTATGTTTTTCTGGGCCTTCTGTATTGGCTCCAGAAGCTTCGTAACCTTATGTTATACACCCCATACTTATAAAGTGAAAAATTGGGAATTTAAGAATAACAGAATGGCCTAGTGATCAAAATTTGACCAATAATGTATTAAATAACACAGTCCTGCGTTTTTGAAAAAATTAAAAAAGTATGAAGGTGATTTTTATAGATTTTTGCTCACCAAATTCGAATATGACCTCCGATTCGCTCCATCGCGTCTGAGATCCGAGTTATCTTTTATTTAAAGTGTAAAAAACGCTATTTTCAGACATATGGCGTACGTCCAGAAAGTAGTCTAGTTCACTTTTGGCAGCGGTATTTAATAGCCCTGAGCTCCCTCTTTAAAGCGTATTTTTAACTTTTTTAATTGAATTATTAGTTTCCGAGATATCATCGATTGAAGTAAAGGTATCGCTAATCCCTGTAAAGGACTATATTCTATTTGTATACCTTTACTTCAATGGATGATATCTCGGAAACTAATGATCCAATTGGAAAGTTAAAAGTACGCTTTAAAGAAGAAGCTCAGGAATATTCAATGCCGCTGTCAAAAGTGAACTAGACTATTTTCAGGATGTACGCCATATGTTTGAAAATAGTGTTTTCTGCACCTTAAATCAAGGATAACTCGGATCTCAAGCGTGATGGAGCAAATCAGAGGTCATATTCGGATTTAGCGAGCAAAAATCTATAAAAATTATTTACTCTGATCTCATACTTTTTGTCATCGCAGGACTGTGTAATTTGTTTTTAGTACTTTTTTTTTTTGCTATTTGGTACGAAATAGAAAAGCTCGTTTTTCATCCCAGGTACAATGACAAATGTGAAACGAAAAAAAAGAGAAAACATGAAGTCAGTGACAGTCAGCTTATTGTCTTTCTCTTTGTGCTGTATCCTGTTTTCAGCTCAGTGTGACCGCGTATTTTTTCGTTGTCAATACTGAAAAATTTGCATTTAATTTTACCTGTCTTATTGGCAAAATATTAAAATAATTTTAACTTTGTGCACATCTACACAGAAATACCTTTCTAATGATGTATAATTCAAAGTCGTATTTCATTTCTAACATATGTAAAAAAGATGGACAAGTTTTTGTCTTGCATATTAATATATACATAGATAAGGGTAAGTAAGACTTCTTCTATTGACAAAGTCTGGAGTTTTCCAAAGAAGAATTTGTGTGAATATGACTTTTTTCATAAATAAAAAACCTACTCTTTCTTGTAAGTTTTGGAAAAACTGCAGATGCTATGATATTGTTCTATTAATGGTTTCAATTGTGAGATTTCTAGATTGATGACACTATAAATAGTTAGAATATTCCTGAAAACGTTTAACAGCCTTGAAATCCTCGTTAACTCGTAAAACTGTCAAAATTCGTAATGATTTTGACAACTATAACAAGTTTACAAGATTTCCGATGCATTTACACGTTTTAGGGAATGTCTTCAATATAAATATATTCGAAAAAGTCAACATTATTGAATGAATATTAACACATAACATAGTGGCGATGCGCCTTAGATAATAACCAAAAATATTTAAGTGATTTAGATGGAAAAAATTAGCAAAATGATGATATTTAAAATGCTGGAAGTCATTTTCAGTGAAATGGAGACTTATTTTTACAGAAAAGTTCTTAAGTCAAAATACAGCAGCTGTTTTCTAAATATATATTTACTGTAAGTGAAATATAATGCGACTTTACTTTATTCAAAAAGCATGCGCTTCTCGAAATTACAAACAATTTAATGGAAATGCCAACAATTTTATTCCCAATCCATATCAATTGAAAATGAAAAAGTTATAGCTTTGGTAAAAACTTTTCTAGACATGTTCGACAAATCAATTTAACTTAGCACTGTTTCCAAGGATATGTGTGGTGTGATGAGCTGCCACCATTAAAATGATTGTAAGAAATGCTCATAAAAATAAAGAACTTTCATTAAGAAACTTTTAAAGAAGTTAATTGAATTTGGTTTTACGATAAAAAAAAAAAAACAAAGACATAAATTGCAAAAACAACAAAAAGTTGAAAAAGAAAGTGTCATAGAAACGTCGAATGATATCCGTATAAAAACAAAATCTTTAATAATTTATTAAGTACACGCAAATTAAATGCTTTTGATGAAAAAGTATTGATTGCCCTTAAAAAAAAAAAAAATACCAACATTTTTTTATAAATATTGAAATATTATACTTACAAAATTGATGGAACTTTCACTTGTGAAAACTTTTTTTATGGCTTCGTTGCGTAAAAAAACCCAATTTCAATTGTACCACAAAATTTCAATAGACTTTTGCAAATTCCTGTGGCATAAAAGCGAGGAATTTATGACGACCTTCACCAACGCTCTGTCACTTGCAGCGACCTAAACTCTCGGCTTTTTCTGCTTCTTGGATTTCTTTGAAAACTTGGGACAATACAAACAATGTTTGAGCATTATCAATGGCCGGGGTCGCTGACACAGCGAGCAATTTTGCATAACAATTGAAAACGTTTGCGGTTGCTTTGACACACGCACATATAAACGATTTAGAATTGAAGGCATTGCTTGTGAAGATGTGGGAATATCAAATGTTTAGAGAAATCTTGTTCCTGAGGAAAGCGATGCATATGCTCTGTTAGTGGAAAACTTAACTATTTTCATTAGGCTGCGTACAGAGTGTGCGCTTTCTAAGATTTATTTCTTCCTATTTTAAATTATCCTTTCACCACGGCTTATTCATTTTTTTCTTATAAACTTCAATATGGCAAAATCTTTTATTATATTATTACTTCCTTATCATAACTAAACATTTTCGGAAATTTTTTTCACAAACTGCAATTTGCCGTTCAAAAATTATACACATATTTCTTTTTATGGTATAGATAATGGTGATTATCAAAAATATCTAAATTAAAAAAAATATCCAATGAAAAATTTCCAAAAGAAAAACACCTAAAAATTAAAACATCACAAAAAATAAATCCAAGAATATTATCAAACAATAATAAAAATATCCAATAAAAAAATGTCAGTAAAAATCAAAATAAACTAGTAAGGGTGTTGCCTTTGGCCAGGCCAAACATTAAATAGCCTACACAGCAGTATTTTGAAAGTTTTGCTTATATGGGAGGTGCCACGCCCTCTTGTCCGAATTCACCCAGTTTTTTGTCAGAGTTTGAATTTATAGTTCTTAGCATTTGAGCAAAATTTAGTTTGATTATCTCAAAAAACGCTTTCAGTATAGCGCTTTGAAGTTTTTGCTTATATGGTAGGTGCCACGCCCTCTTGTTCGAATTCTCCAAGTTTTTGTTCAAAGCTTGCGCTTACAATTCGGAGTATTTATGTGTATTTTGGTTGCATTATCGTTAAAACAACTCAAAAAGCTGCATTTGAATATATTTTTTGTATGGGCGGTAGGCGTGTCCGTTGACCGATGTTGCTCATTTTCAATCCCTAACTAACTTTGTCGTCGGAGGCTGTGCGCCAAATTTTATTGCATTATCTTGCTTAGTTTTTCCAAAAAATGTATTTCCACACACAGCCAGCCAGCCAGACAGACGGACATGGCTATATCGACTCAGGAGGTGACACTGATCAAGAATATATATACTTTTCTATATCTGCCACGCCTCCTTCTCTGCGTTGCAAACGGAAGGACAAAGTGAATATACCCTGGGTGTAAGGTATAAAAATCATCGATTTTATTATATTGAGTTTATTTTGATGGAAAATTAATGTTGGACATTTTTTTATTGGATGTATTTATTTTTGGATGTTGTTTTTTTGGGTGTTTTTATTTTTGGATGTTTTTATTTTTGAATGTTTTTATTTTTGAATGTTTTTTTTTTTTGATGCTTTTACTTTTTGGATGTTTTTATTTTTGGATGTTGTTTTTTGAATGTTTTTTATTGGATGTTTTTATTTTTGGATGTTTTGATTTGTGGATGTTGTTTTCTTTGGATGTTGTTTTTTGGATGTTTTTTGTTTTGGATGTTTTTATTTTTGGATGTTTTTATTTTTGGATGTTGTTTTTTTTTGCATGTTGCTTTTTTGGATGTTTTTATTTGTGGATGGTTTTTTTTGGATGTTTTTATTTTTGGATGTTTTTATTTTTGGATGTTGTTTATTTTATGTTATTTTTTTGGGTTTTTTTTTTTGGGTGTTTTTATTTGTGGATGGTTTTTTTTGGATGTTTTTTGTTTTTGGATGTTTTTATTTTTGGATGTTTTTGTTTGTGGATGTTGTTTTTTTTTGCATGTTGTTTTTTTGCATGTTGTTTTTTTGCATGTTTTTATTCGTGGATGTTTTTTTTTGGATGTTTTTATTTTTGGATGTTGTTTTTTTTATGTTGTTTTTTTCGGATTTTTTTTGGGTTTTTTATTTTTGGATGTTTCTTATTTTGGATATTTTTTTTTGGATGTTTTTTTTGGATGTTTTTTTTTTGGATGTTTTAGAAAGTTCATTCACGCAAACTCCATGGACTCATACCGACTATGCACTGTGCAACTACCTCGCTCATAATATCCACTCTGTTCCAAGCCTAACTGATTTTTTTTATCACACACAGCATCAAGTGTCATTACGTTTGAATAGCAACAGCTGCATTTGAAATTTCTTTCAATGTAGAAGAAAGTTCACGAACTCATACCAAAACATAAAATAACAACAATGCTTGCATGCACACATACAATAGTTCCTTGTGTTTTTTTGGTGTTGTAGGATTAATGCAAATTTTACGCCTTTTTTTGTGTGTGGGTGTTAAGTAAAGGAAAACCCCCAAAACCGAATGAGAACCCCATTACTTTCAAAGCAGCGCTTTGAAATGATTTGGTTTGGTTTGCGGCGCGCTCGTTTAACGCGTGTTATTTTATTATTTTCCCGCTTTATTATTGTTATGTTTATTGTGTTTTTTGCTAAAAATTTTAGAATTTTTTGCATAATAATCACATGCAAAATGAAATTCTGTGTTTTCAATTAAAAAGATTGAATCAGCCGTCATGCCATGCGATATTACACGGCTCGACGAAACGAATAATTGAAAATTTCACAATGAGTGAGTGCATTGAAATACGCAGAGACCACAATGGATGCGCATTAAATTGAATTTTCTAAATTAAATGACTTTCCCCATTTTGTTATTTAATTTGTGGAAATCCCATTTGATTAAATAAAGTTTGAATTGAATTTTGGTTTTTAAATCAAAGCAAAAAAAAATAAAGCGTTCCACTCCCATTGGCATCACTCTGATTGCAAAATCAGCAAAAACGTTAAAACATCGGGATTCCTAAGTTCCGAATATTATGGTGCTGAATCGCTTTGGTCTTAAACGCGGATTCAAAGTCATTAGTTAACTAATGGTAAGAGTTTAACCAACATAATTTTATATTCAGTCATTAGTTAACCATTAGTTAAACCGCCAAGTTTCATTGGTAAACCAATGTAAACCAAGTACAATACTTTGTACTAAATAATGTTTAGGGCAACTTTAAAAATGTTTAGTGTTTTGTCTAGTGCTAAAGGTATAATTAAAACTAATACATAAATTCCAACTCAATTAACGCAAGTAATGTTTAAAATTTACTGTAGTAGATACTACGAAAATTTAATTTCAATATTCCGACATACATACAAAGCACTTATTAAAGTTTTTCATAATATTCTTCATCACTATGATCAAAATTAATTTGCTTCCTATGGCCAAAACTCAAATATCAACGTCTTGAAAACTTTCATAAGTAATATGGATACTCGTAAGTCTTCAATTAAAACTTGTGCAAAGTATTACATTACAAACACACACAGCAAAACAAACACAAACTCAAAGACATGCACACACACGCACGCTGTGTATACTCGTACTCGTACCCACATTAGCAAGTAAATAGTAGAGTCATCATTGTTTTTAAGTGCAACGGTACGTGAAACTTTTCTCATATGTTGGCGTTAGCGTACAAATAACCATAATTGCGTATGTGAATGAATGCGCGGATGTGCATGTGTGCATCAATTGTGTCTATTTAAGTTTTTAGTATGCATGTATGCGTATATTTTAACAATTAAGCAGCAGAAACTCACACAGGACTTAAAAATATCGTATGCTAAGGAATTACCAAGAGAAAAGGAAGAAAATAAAAAATACAATAAAAATGTAATGTTAAGGAGTGAGAAACTGATTCGTTTTTTCTGTGCTTGTAATTTTTAATTTCTTCGTGGTTTTATTAAATCATTTAAGTTATGCCAAAGCCTTTTTTATAACTTAATTCCATTCTTTTCATATTTAATTAAGAGATTATTTCATCATCAAATGATCTCAAGTGGGCCTCATTCGGTACATATAGGGTGTAAACGCTAAGGTTACAAAGCTTCTGGTAGGTGATTGAAAAGGCCTAGACTAACCAAAAATTGCATCTGCGGTGGTCTAAGATGTACCCCTGAGGAGTTATAGGGAAAAAACTGATTTTCTGACTTGTTTTACAAAAAAAAAAATAAATTTTCTTGGGTCGCCCTAACGTTTTAGAAATATCTATTTTATGGAGATTTTTTTAAGCCTATTGTATGAGCTTTCTAAAAGTGTATTTGATTTATTGGATTTAAAAAGATTTCGCAAAGTTCTGGATATTTAAAGTTGTTGTTATCAATTTTTTTCCTATTTTTTGACTTTGGCGGCCAATTTAGTAAGAAAAAGGTTTCATTTAGATACCCTTTTATAATTTTTTTTTGGAATTCTCGTTAAATTTCTTTTAATTCGGTGGTACATCTGTCACACAAATTTTTTTAATTTGACGTAAGAAAAATTACTTTTCAAGAATCCATTTGAAGCTTCCGCTAAATGAAGGACAGCGCGTGGAGCGCGCATCATAGGACAACAACGCAGTATCGCATGTTTTTCACATAAAAGTAATTTTTTCTGATCTCAAATCAAAAAATTGGTATAACAAATGCACCACCGAATTAAAGGAAATTTAACGAAGATTCCAAAAAAAAATTGTAAAAAGCTATGTTAATAGGACCTTTTTCATACTAAAATGGCCGCCAAAGGTAAAAAATAGAAGAAAAAAAAACTTAAAATATCAACTTCAAAGGTTCAGAACTTTGCAAAATCTTTTGAAACCCTATAAATAAAAAATATTCTAGGAAAGCTCATACAATTAGCTAAAATTTTGCCAAATTAAAGTTTTTTCGAAAACGTTAAGGTGGCCCAAGAACATTTTTTTTATAAAATCAGAAAATCAGTTCTTCTCCTATAAATTCTAATGGGTATATAATTTCATCGCTTACTCTTCCCGCGAATTCTTCTGGCTAAGAAAATATACTCAGCAGCTATGCAGAAAAATTTTTCCACCATTCCGGAAAATGGAAAATTTCCCAGACAGCTCAAAATTACTGTTGAAAAGCTCGAAATTCCCAACCAAAAAACATCGAAATTCGTCACACTTGTATGGCTCACTTTATGCAACTAAGAAACTCAGCTATCGTTTTTCAACTCCTTGAGTTAATATCTACTTTCGCCAATCCAAACATTGGTTTTTCTCTCGTAATTTGCTAAGAAATAAACTTTTTCCAAATTGGCAAAGATAATTTTGAAAGCTAAATTTTGGAGGGGAGCTGTTTTTCATAAAAATGCTTTTTCTATAGAATAATTCGAAAATACACAGTAAAAATTTTAGTTTAGTTTTAAGACCAAAAAGTATTTATGTAGAACAACGCCGAAAAAGTATTAATTTTAAACTGTTTTGGAATAAATTTTATACTTTTTTGGAATAAATTTCAAACATTCGAAATTTAATACCAAAAAAAGTTAAAAACAATATTAAAGGGATTTAAAAGTTAAGAAAGTAAACTATAATTTTTTAGTGTGTAAGTAAAACCCTGAAACTTATTTTCAACTATATCAAATGCTCTTTAAATTAAAGTCAATTTACCTTTACCATTGTTACTTAATCAACATTGATTTTCAATTTCGTATCATCAGAATAAGAGTACCAACAGCAAAAAGGAAAAAAATAAAAAAAAAATAAAAATTAACAAAAAAATCAATTCAATCAATCAATCAATGAGTCTTCATTAAATTGCGCCTTTCAACATCAATGAAAACTACAGCAGCAGCCCCCGAAGAGAGAGAAAAAAAAATCTCATAAGAAACCCTTTTTGGCAATTGATACATCTTTTGGGTAACATTTGCAGTGATTTTAGAGTTCGTTTTTTTTTTCTCCATACCCTGAAGAACATTACAAAACCAACTCACACTCTCTTAACTGTCAATAAAATGTTACAGAGTTAGTGAGGCAATACAACGCAAATCCATCATTTTGTGTACACGTACACAATATAAATTTAAAGGTGTAGTAGTAAAGTAACCAGCAACACCCCGTCCTCCGTTCCATTAAATGCTATCTGCCGGAGTCCAGGTAACCTTTTGTGTAGATGGCAATTTCTTTTACAAACAACAACAACGACATGTTGCAGTTGTATTCAGAAAAAGCAACAAGAAAACAACAAACATTTCTGACAACAGCAACAACAAACGGAACAATTTGGAGTTAATTTAATATGCGAGGCAGGTGCACACTGTACAGCCGTAAAAAACAGAATTTTTTCTTTGTACCATTGTTCTTTTGTCATCATAGGCGCGCGTTTTTTCTTCCCCCTGTCTCTATCTCTGTATCGAATCATTTATGTGAACGCACACCAACATTTGAGATATACAACGGATATGTATACGTATGTATGTGAGTTGAATACAATTTCCTTTTATTTTTTTTCTTTGTTGTGCTATAAAAAGGATTTATTACATTTTTCTTTATAAAAATTTTATTTCTTGCACATTTTGGATGCGACAATCGCACAGTGGTATGGATAGACGAATTTCTTTTTATCGTGGAACTGTGCCATTTGTCTAAAGATAGCGTTTTCTGCGCTTTAAAGCAAGAATAACTCAAAAAACTGGCGCTCTTGACAGGAATAGTTCCAGAGGTTTGACAAATTTGTCTTTTTTAGAATGAAGGACACGTGGCCCCGTCTATTTTTATGGAAAATTTTTTTCCCAGTGCCAATTAGATATGTACCAAATCACATTTACCTGAGTCAAATATTTTTCGAGATACGTCAAATTTCGGGTGGAGGGGGCGTGGCGCTGCCAATTTTTTTATTGGATACTATTTATTCAAGCATTGTTCATATATGTACTAAATCTTATCCTCCTACGTCAAATAGATTCAAAGATAGGACTGATTGTTTCCTTATTTTCAAATGAATAGCGTTTTTCCGACCTTCAACGCTCTGGGGGCATGGTCAAATATTTTCCGATCGAGACCAAAATTTTTATGCTTGATACCAATAGAAAACTGTTTAGCCCCAGGGAGCAAGATTTTTCCCATTTTTATTTTTGCGATAGGTCTACCCTAGGTCAACCCCTTAGTTGGCTCTCCTACAAAAATTATTTCTTTAATAAAGTGAGTCCCTCATTTAGAGGGAGTCCTTGTTGGAGTTGACTGTATCTAAGACCATCTTTCAGAACATTTTTCCCGAATATTCTTATACCCTGTTCTTACCCCTCAGAGGAATCCCCTTAAAAAAATTAAGTTCTTATGAAACTACCCCACATCCAATGATGTCGATTTGCTGCCATTTTTGTTCTGAATTTTGACCACGATGAAGCATCAATAACTCTGACCCAGAATGACCCGTTTTTTTTTTATGGCACCTCACAAATAAAAGGTTTCATAATGTTCAAATTAAATCATTACAAAAATAGACAAACGAAATCGGTTCAGTACGTTGTCCATGCCTTAATCTCATCATATTCGCTTGGTGTTTTTATATACCCTACACCCAGGGTATATTCACTTTGTCGTTCCTTTTATAACGCAGAGAAAGAGGCGTGGCAGGTATGGAAAAGTATATACATTCTTGATCAGCGTTGCCCTTTGAGTCGATACAGCTATGTCCGTCTGTCTGTCTCTCTGTTGAAATATTTTTCACGAGAAAACTAAGTAAGATACTATGATGAAATTTAATACACTGCTTTCGTTACAAAAGCAAACTCGTGGGAATGAAAATAACCAAAATCGGTTGATGAACACGCCCACCGCCCATACAAAAAAGAACATTCAAAGTTCAATTTTGTGAGTATTTTTCACGATAACGCAACCAAAATAGACAAATATACTAAGAATAGTAAGCGCAAACTCCAAGCAAAGCTAGGCAAATTCGGACAAGAGGGCGTGGCAACTCCCATATAAGTAAAACTTTCAAAATGCTATACTGAAAGTGTTTTTTGAGATAATCCAACCAAATTTCAGGAAAAGAAGGCATGGCACCTTCCATACGTTTAAAGTTTTCGAAATGCTGTAGAGAAAGCGTTACTTGAGGTAATGCAACCAAATTTCGCACAAATACCGGAAATAGTTAGCGCACGGCCTGAGAAAAAAACTAAGTGAATTTAGAAAAGAAGGGGTGGCACCTAACCTACAAGAAAAGTTTCTAAAATGCTACAGTATAGGGTATTACATTTATGGCTAGGGCAAAGGTAACACCCTTACTAGTTTTTTGTTGGAAAGATTGTGAGGAGAAGCAGTACACAAAAGCTTGTTTTTTTAAAAGTGGGCATCGATTTTTATGAAATTTGGTATGGAGATAGGGTTAACACTTATATGGCCACTATATTTTCAAGTGGGCGGCACCACGCCCCTAAATGAAAAAAAAACAACCTCACAGCAAAACCGCTGCATTGATTTTTAAGAAATTCTGTATGGAGATACTATGAAGATACTATGTATGGGTTTACTCTAAGCAAAAATAATATGCCCTTCATATTTTTAAGTGGGCAGAGACACGCCTCTATATGGAAAATACGCTCTCATGGCTAAACGCCCTCATCGATTTTTACGAAATTTGATACGGAGATTAATTCCACACTCAAGAACGATAATATGGCCTTCATGTTTTTAAGTGGCTATCACGGCTAAACTGTTGCATTGATTTTTATGGAATTGGGAATAGGGAATGAAGGAAATAAAGACCTTGTTGTAGATTTTGGACCTGACATTATAATCCGCTTTTCACTTTTATAGAATTTACACTTGCTACCCATTTTCGCTGAGCTACATGGCTATTTACAAATGCTCAGCAACTGTCCTTGATGAGTTTTGAATATTTGTTGGCCCACCAAACTGCCACAGTGATGCTGAGATTATGTTATCATTGTAAATTATGTTATGATTTGTAAATCATATGGCAAAAATGTTAGTATGAAGTCCTCGAGGAAGCATGAAACACCGTAGAAGCGTTTTTTTGGAACAAAAAATATGTGAATTTGGGAAATATTGCAGAGAATTGGAGGCCTTAGCTAGCCACCATATATAAATGAAGACTTTTGTAGAGGAGAACTATTATATACAATACCCACTCTTCAAAGGATCATAACTCGAAAAGTAAGAGTCATATTGGAAAAGTTTTAATAAGAAAAAATGTGGCTATTCGACGAAAAAAAAAAATACACCTTTTCCTGTAGCTACGCCATATACCTGAAAACAGTGTTTTCTCCAACTTCAAGCAAGTATATCTCAAAACCCTGTGGGTGTATTGACAATTCTGAGTATGGCGTCGGATTCGGCGTCAAAAAGTACATAAGACTGCATGTAAGAAATAAAGAGTTCATTCCATTTTTTTTTTTTGTGTGCTAGTGTAGTGTTTTGTATCATTAATTTTTGCACCATTGTTCGCGTTGCTTAGTTACGTTACAGAACGGGTAACATTTTGTTGCCTCTACATTATGTCACACTTAACCCGAAAATCTGAGAACTATTGAAGGAGAAGACAACAAAAAAAAAAAAAAAAAAGAAAACCTCCGGTATAAAACGTTTGGCAATTGCTTGTTTGCCTTTGTTGTTGTTGTTGCTGTTTTGTCCTTTGCCTCTTTTAAGAGTGTCAGGCAGAGCATAGCAACAACAACTCAAAAAAAGAATTTAAGAGTTTTAGAGGCGCTGTGCTTGTGTGCTTCCGGCAGCATATCCCACAAAGTCAAAGGATTTTGTCACCCTTTTTTTTTGCACTCACATTTGTTGTTGCTATAGCATTGTTGTTGTTGTTGTTAACGCTTTTGCAGGTTCAGCAGTTAACTTGTTTAGTTATTTAAATTGAAAGGTGTCCTATCACTTTTATTTCTCTATTCGTTTTCTCCTCTCTTGTGCTCTTGGAGCTATTGACATAGGCACCGCCGCCGCTTGACATTAGGCTGGCTGTAACTTAAGCCTCTAACTCCTTAGGGTTGGTGCAAGTTTAACTTAATTTTGGGTGGCAGTTGTTGCCTTGTGTTTTTATGTCGATTTATTGTTGTTGTTGTTGTTGTTGTTGTTGCCTTTGATTTGCAACACACGACTTTAAGTGTAAATCAAAGTGAATCCATTTTGTCACAGCAGGTGGGTTGCGCGCACTTTTAGTGGGTTAAGTGAAATGCGCGTGTATTGTGTGTGTGAGTGTGATTGTGTATATATATGGCGCTTAACCGCAAATACTTTTACGCTTCTTATTTGTGTCAGTTTTAGTATTGGTGGTGTTTCTTCTATGTATTTAACACGCTTAATAAATTTTTTCTGCTGATAATAAAGTTCAGTCAGAATGCTTTCGAAGTGGCTTCATTAATATTTGTGCTTGCGGTAATGTCAATGTCTTGTGTAAAGCTTCAGTAACCTTTAAGGTCATTTAATAAGAGCAGTGGCATTGGTTTTTATTTGCTTTTAAATGAGCATAAATTAGGTCAATATTAAGGCTGTCTCAGAATTTACGCAAGATTTGAATTTACCGCCGTTTGTACGTTGAGGTGTTGCCAATCAATAGAGGAAAAGAATTTACCAGTCGACAGTCAAAGGTAAGTAATGAAGCAATGCCTCAAAAATATTGAAAGTTTGGTTTGCAAATTTTGTAAAAAATATGCTTGCAATACTGATTTTAACTAACCCTAAGCTGTTCAATTTGAAAATATTTTCTTATTTTATTTTATTGGCAACAATTAATTGCTTTAAGGTGTCAAGTTCAAATCTTGCGTGAATTATGGGACACTGTAAGTAAAATTTTCTTGGAGAATTCCAAGCTAAGCTATGGTGGTCATTTGCTTGATTTGGTATTCCATATATAACTTCATCTTATGTACTTTATGTTTCAATAAAAAAAGAATGCTCAATTGAAAAAAACTGTGTTTCCAATTTAATTCAAATCTTGCGTGTATTTTCTCTTAACTTAATACCCCCATGCAACATCCCTTAGGGACCGTTCACATCAACTACGTTTCGTAACGTCGATTTTATAATTTTATGCGACAAAAAATTCAAATTCAAATTACCAAAATTAAGATTTGTTACGTTACTAGGGGGGAGGGGTGTTACGTTGCGTTAAGACCGGGAAGGAGGGGTCAAAATTGGTAGAAAACTGCGTTACAAAATATGTGAACGGCAACTTCAAAAATAACGTTTCTATCAAATTGATCCCTCCACTTCAACGGTATCTCTGGCGGGATAAAGCACAAGGCCAATATTTTTTTCCTTCAGCATTTTCTTCAAATACGGATATACTCTATCACTACCCCTAAAGAACGCTCCCCTGCAAAAAAATACATTCCTCTGAAATCGACTCCGCCTACTTCTATCATGCGTCAGGTGGGGTAGAATGCAAGATCAACCTGCATTATTTTTTCCCCCATTTTCTCCGCACACACTTACCCTATATATTCACCTCTCAGAGAGGCATCCATGGAAATATTACGTTTTTATGAAACTACCTCCGCCAACTTCCAGGTTGCCTCTGGAGGGATAAAATGTGAGACCTACCGCCATTCCCCCTCCCCCCTCAACAAGTTGTCTGAGCATACTCAGCTCTTATTCCCACTAGTTAGGGGGTTTTTCCCTTTTGTTTCAGCAGCCTGCTAAAGGTTAGTTGCAGAAGTAAGTATGCTTGGGGGAAAATGTTGAGGAGTCAAAAAAAATGAAGGTCACACATTATACCCCCATCAGGGGCACCCTGGAAATGGGCGTAGTAAATTTCGTTGAAACGTAATTTTTGCAGAGGAGCATCCCTAAGGTGGGTTATTGGGGGTAAATATATTCGCGGACAATGTTCAAGGGAAAAAATAATGCGGGTTGGTTTTGCATTCTATTCCTACAGGCGCACTCTGGAAGCCCTGGTAGTGTTGGAAGATTTATCACAAGCACATTATTTTTGAAAGAGTGCCTCCTAAGAAGTAGAAATAGGGAGTAGATATAAAGGGGAAAAAACAGTTAATTAATGTTCGTCTAAGATTTTATTCCTCTGATTTTGACACATGGGTAGCTATGGGGCTATTTGTCAATCATCCTTAAATTTTCTTCAACTTTGAACTCGATGAGACACCACTTAACATCATTCAATCCACCCCATTTTTTGGGTCACATATAATTTGATCAAACCTCACATAGCAAAGGGTTGTATCTTATCCAAATCGAGAAATTGTGGATTATATCATATCTATCGCTCACGAGCAAAGGCAATTCGCTGAGACATTAGCCGCTGCGTATGGCTCAAAATAGAATATCTCAAAGTCCAAGCAAATAAAATAAAACCCATCAAAGGCATAAATTAGTAATTCTAAAAAGCTTATGCTACCATACCTAAAGCGTAGTTGTCGGAAAATTCGACATTTTTTTGAGTAGCGAAAAGCCTTTGTAAGCTAACTGAAAAATAATAGAAGAAAAAGTTAAAGGTATGGTTTAAGGAAGAAGTTTAGGGCTATTCAATGAACTACATTACGTTCTGGATGTCTGTATAAGGAGTTTTCTGCACTTTAAATCAAGAACACGGATCTCAGACCTGATAGGAAAAGTTGGTTACCAGATTCGGATGAGATCAAGCTCATATTTTTTTGTTACACGAAATGTTGTCAGCGGAAAAAAATCATCGGTACATTGAAGCTTAGACCGACTTTTGACTTTGTAAATTTATACTGGTAGCAAATGAAATAGTCGAATTTTTAAAGTCGCAGAACATTAAGCAATTAAATAATATTCTAATGGTTACTTATACGTCATGTTGCCCATCCAACAAGCACGAAAAAAATATAAATTTATATTTAAAACGTAAATATACAAAGTAATCACCAGTTTTCTACATAATAAGTCCATTGAGCTTTGAATTTTTTTTTTTTTTAAATCTTATTGCTGCTGTTAACCTTCACCTTAAATCGCACATGGAACGAAAGAACGAGTTACTGAGCAACTTTTCTTTATTTTTTGCATTTTCCTATATTTTTTACACTTCAGCTAACATTTCCACACAAGTTGCGTCGGCACATATTAACGCCATCTATCATGAGAATTTTGCTATAAACATTTTTTGGAAAAAAAAAAAAAACAAATTAAAATGTATGCTTAATCTGAGCGAACGCGTTTTGCAACATTTGCAAAACTTTTGAAATTTCTTTGAATGTTTTTTGTTTTTCACTTTTCTTTTTGAGCAGAAAAAGTGCATTCATTATAATCATACAGTTAATCTCACAGGATTTGAATTTTTGTTACGTTACGTGATATGTTTTTTGCAAACTAAGTACATAAAATGTTTTGTTGTGCTGCACATAAGCATGTAATATGTAATGGAAAACTTTATGTTTTGTTCCAAGACAGACTTGTGCCAAATTTGCAACATTTTGCATAAAAGTTTTTATCAATTCAAAAGTATTTTTAAAAAGCAGTGTTGTTTTTTTCGTGTAAACTTTAGTATGCTGTTTTTTCGCAACTCAAGTTTGTTGCATACTTTTTAGCGCTTATAGTTTTAAAAAATTTATTTGTATTTAAGGACTAGTTTTTGTGACTAGGAGACACTAGTACACTGTTTTTTTGGTTTGTTCTGCATTTAATCTATGAACTTACCTGCAAATTTGGCGGGCAATGATCGAGCAGTTCCAGCATGTGTTTTATATTTTGT
Organism: Calliopum simillimum; assembly: GCA_951812925.1. Taxonomy (NCBI): domain Eukaryota; kingdom Metazoa; phylum Arthropoda; class Insecta; order Diptera; family Lauxaniidae; genus Calliopum; species Calliopum simillimum. The sequence goes on from OX638372.1 coordinate 33,529,014, forward strand.
GCATCTTGTATCACAAAATTTAATTCCATATCAAATTCGCCACCAACCAGCTGAAACGAAATGAAAATAAATAAAATCATTAAAAATTGCACTTTAAATGAGTGAAAATTTTTAATCAAAGTTAAAAGCGTCTTAAGATTCCAATCAACACCTTCCATGGATTTATAGTGAAACTAGCTTTTAAGCCCGGCGTTGCTCAGGTTTTGTTTAACTTTTTACAATACAAAAACAACATATTGCTTTTTATCATTTATTCCACTAAAATTAATAATAACTTAGTAGGAAGGGTGTTATCTTTGGCCTGACCAAACACTAAATACCCTTCACTGTAGTATTTTGAAAGTTTTGCGTATATGGGAGGAACCACGCTCTCTTTTTCGAGTTCACCCAGTTTTTGCTCAGAGCTTCCATTTATAGTTCTTAGTATTTGAATGAAATTTAGTTGGATTATCTCAAAAAACCTTTTCAGTACAGCGCGCTGTAGCGTTTTGAAGCTTTTGCTTATATGGGAGTTGCCACGCCCTCTTGTTCGATTTCATCCAGTTTTCGCTGAGAGCTTGCATTTTGAAGATATTTTTTGTATGGGCGGTAGGCGTGTCCGTTAAGCGATTTCGCTCATTTTCAATCCCACGAACTAACTTTGATGACGGAGGCAGTGTACCAAATTTCAGGTGCATAAAGTGAGCTATGCAGGTGTGACGAATTTCGATGTTTTTTGTTTGGGAATTTCGAGCTATTTTCGAGCTTTTCAACAATAATTTCGAGCTGTCTGGGAAATTTTCCATTTTCCGGAAAAGCGGAAAAATTGTTCTGCATAGCTAAGTTTATTTTTTCAGCCAGACGAATCCGCGGGAAGAGTTAGCAATGAAATCTTTTTACGCAGGAATTTTGAGCTACTTTCGAGCTAATTTTGAGCTAGAAGCATTTTCCGGAAAACTCCCAATTTTCCCGGAAAATCCCCAAAAAACTTTTTTTATGGCTAACTTTATTTTTTTCAGCCAGACGAATCCGCGGGAACAGTAAGGGATGAAATCTTTTAACGCAGGAATTTCGAGCTACTTTTGAGCTGACCTTGAATGAGGTATTTTCCTTAAATTTCCCCGAAAAATCCCAAAAAACTAAAAAATTTTTTTTTCCCTGTGTTATGTCCGCATAATATTATTATTATGTCCGAAAGTTTTTCGCGGTTCAGCCTATAATATATCCAACACCTAGTTTGCTAGCCACAGTAATTTTACATAAGAGTAGGTGTAAGTGGGCGGCCTGCGGCCGCAGCTCAGGATTTAAAACTCCCAAAAATCCAACACCGGCTTCGCGGCGGCCTTCGGCCGCGGATCAGTCAGTAATATATCCAATAATTTGCGGATATAACACCCATTTACGAAATAGGGATTATGTCATAACACCGCCATAAAAAAAGATTTTTTGGGATTTTCCGGGAAAGTTTGGGGTTTTCCGGGAAAGTTTGGGGTTTTCCGGAAAACACTTTTCGTTTTTGATGAGCTCGAAACTAGATCCAAATTCGTGTGTTAAATGATATGATCGCGAAATATTCTCATGGGTTCGTCTGGCTGGAAAATAAAGCAAGCCCTTAAAAAATTTTTGGGGATTTTCCGGGGAAATTTAAGGAAAACACTTCGTTCAAGGTCAGCTCGAAAGTAGCTCGAAATTCCTGCATTAAAAGATTTCATCCCTTACTATTCCCGCGGATTCGTCTGGCTGAAAAAAATAAAGTTAGCCATAAAAAAAGTTTTTTTGGGATTTTCCGGGAAAATTGGGAGTTTTCCGGAAAATGCTTCTAGCTCAAAATTAGCTCGAAAGTAGCTCAAAATTCCTGCGTAAAAAGATTTCATCGCTAACTCTTCCCGCGGATTCGTCTGGCTGAAAAAATAAACTTAGCTATGCAGAACAATTTTTCCGCTTTTCCGGAAAATGGAAAATTTCCCAGACAGCTCGAAATTATTGTTGAAAAGCTCTAAAATAGCTCGAAATTCCCAAACAAAAAACATCGAAATTCGTCACACCTGCATAGCTCACTTTATAGACCTCCAAATTTCATTGCTTAGTTTTCCCAAAAAATGTATTTTCACAGACGGACAGCCAGCCAGCCAGACAGACGGGCATAGCTATCGACTCAGGAGGTGACGCTGATAAAGAGTATATATACTTTTCTTTATCTGCCCCGCCTTTTTCTCTGCGCTATAAACGGAAGGACCAAGTGAATATCCCGTAGTGTGTGGTATAAAAATGCGTTTTTTAAGCAAGAAAGTACTAAAATATCTAATAAGGAAAACTATTTGTTTAAATAATGTTCCAGAAGCAATGCTGTTGTATATTTATTTTATTTAAATTCATAAAATTATCATATCAAAGAAATCGGTAAAAGTAAAAAAGTATCGAAAAACCAAAAATATCGATTAACATCAGAAATATCGATTGAAGTCAAGAAGTATCAAAAAATATTGAAATACATCGGAAGAATTGGTAAAAGTCCAAGTGTAGCAAAAAACATCAATAATATCGGTAAAAGTTAAAAAATATCGGAAAGCATTTAAAATACCTATGATAGTTCAAAAGTGTCAAAACACATCTATAATATCGGTAAAAAAAAATATCGAAAAGCATCTTAAATATCGGTAAAAGTTCAGAAGTATCGTTCTACACCTAAAATATTGGTTGAAGTCGAAAAACATCAGAAATATCAGTTAAAGTCAAAAAGTATTGAAATACATCGGAGAAATCGGTAAAAGTTTAAAAATATCGAAAAGCATCTAAAATATCGATAATAGTCCAAAAGTATTAAAAAAAATTCGTAAATATCAAAAAAAAAATCTAAAATATCAGTCTGAAAGTAGCGTAAAACATCTGAAATATCGGTTAAAGTCAAAATGTACCAAAAAATATTGAAATAAGTACATCGAAGAAATCAGTAAAAGTTTAAGTGTATCGAAGATCATCCTAAATATCGATAATAGTCCAAAAGTGTCAAATATTATCTAAGATATCGGGAAAAGTCCGAAAATATAGTAAAACATCTGAAATATTCGTCTGACAAGTGTCAGAAAATATTGAAATACATCAAAAAAATCGTTAATAGTCCAAATGTATCAAAAAATATCTAAAATATCGAATAAAGTCCAAAAGTATCGAATAACATCTAAAATATCGGTAACAGTGCTTTTCGTTACCCCCAGCTTGTAAATAAATTCTAAGCGCCCTTAGAGCAATATTGCACTGAAAGACCAAAAGTATCAAAAAATATTAAAATACGTCGAAAAAATCGGTAAAAAAAAAACACCAAATTTGGTGTGAAAATCAATAAAAAAATCACTCCAATAACATCAAATTGTATAATCACTCTCCAAGAATAAAAAAAAAAAACAATAAATTAAAGAGACGGTAAAGACAACATATAATCCAAGAGCAGCAGCATAGCATTACTGACGTTAATGCAAACTAAAATTCTTTATGATAGCATTGTATTTATTTTTTTTTTTCAACAACTTCATACTAAAAAAAGAATGTTCCTTTTATAAATCATAAAAACAAGTACACCAGTTTGTTCCTTAGCACTAATGGAATGTTTTGAAAAAATTTTATTTAAATCATTTCGGTATATTTTGCGCCAAAGCGTTACAAAGGGTTTTCCTAAATGCAAGTTTTTGTAAATAGTATGAATAAACCTTGCATTAGCAATTATTAAAGTATCGAAAAGCTCTACAATAATTAGAAAATATCGTAGAACACGGAAAATATGAAAACCAAAACCTCGATAGTTGTAATAAGGTATGAAAGATTGTCAGAAAAAATTAAAAATACTGACAGCAGTCACAAAACAACATAAAAATATTCAATAAAATATCGAATAGCACAGTACCCTGAACGATATTTAGCAGTTCAATGTTCAGTGCATCCACGTTTTTTATGAAAAACTGTGACTTCTATACTGCTATCACAATGTGTATAGTAGACAGAGCATTGAATTTTCCATATGATGACGGTTAACACCATACTAAAAATAATATCGTCGCTGATTACCCAACCAAACGACTGAAATACCACATTGTTGAAAGATATCACTGTAGTTGACGAAATATCCTGCCAATAATTAAGCATCGATTTATTGCAACGCTCGAGTTTTCTCTTTTTAAAGTGAGAAATACTACAATTGCGCAATATTGAATTTGGATTTCCTTTTAAATTCAATACATTGATTTTTCATAAAAAAATATTCATTCATTCAGAACAACATTCGATTTAAAAATTCCATACATGCACACAGTTAACGCCAATAAAATCATTGGTATGTGGGAGTAAATGTCAAAAAGACACACACATGCCCACCTGCCCTGCAGCTTTGACCTCTTAGACCAATTAGATAGTGGGGTCAACTTATGAAAATGAAGTAATCATAAAATTTTACGATGTCCATCATTGTGTAAGCAGCAGCAGCAGCAGTAACCAATGCCAACAGCGGCAACACATTATCAGTCGAATGGCGATAGTCATAATGATGATGATGTTGATGATGATGATAGCGGCGACAATAACGATGATGATGGGATGTCGCCTACAATATGATAATGTATTCAATGGCAGGCACTATCACATAAAAGAATATTCATTGTATTATAAAAGTATGTGAGAATGACGCAAGCCAAAAATGTTTCTATGGGTATGTGTAACTATAACTGAAAGCAAGCTTGAAAGATTAAAAGATTAAATAGTAATATCTTTAAGTAAAAGAGGAAGAAACTTTTATGTTCATAATTATAGAAAATACTTAGAAAAAGAGCTTTCATAATGTCATCTAACTAAGGAAATACTTATTTAGATTTTTTTTTTGTTTTTTTATCACTTTTTGGATTGAAAATGCTCTTCATTCAAGAAGCGTTACTTTGAGTTCAAGGCAAGAGAAAAAAAGTCAAACAGAGCCGAAAGTGGTTGCAAGAAATAAGCTTGGCGGTTATTGGCAGTAACATTTGACATTTCAAACAGCATGCAAATAAATGAAAAAAATGTTGCATAGTCTTAGGGAGCAATATTCGTTTTTGAAACTTCATGTTTTTCATATTTTGTACTGAGTTTTTAGATTCGCTGTAACTTCTTCAATTTCAACAATTTGAGGAAACTTTGTAGAGATAAATTTCATAATTTTTGTTTGTTTCAATTCCGTAATTTGTCCTTGACACCTTAGGGTGGTAAAAACTGAGATAATGAGTACAACTAGTCGAAACAAAAATCTGAGATAAATGACTTCTATGAATGAAATGTAGTCCATATTGAGACATTTACAACGATGTACCATACTTGTTGATCGGATGTCAAATGACGGAGGTATAAAAAAAAAACAACACCGCATCGAACTTTTTTTTTTGTGATACTATCTAATGTACATTAGGGGTGTTGTAGTGCACGAATTTTGGATTTTGATACTTGACACCCCTCAATTTTGTGAGGTTGGAAAAAAATATTAGTTTGAAAAAAAAAAATTTTTAGGGTGGGGTGAGGGTAAGGGTTGGCGCATCAAGGGCAAAGATGAGAGAAAAGGAGAAACAACTTACTTACAGCCCTACAAGAGGGGCCACCTCTAGAGGGTTCAAATGTATGACCGACCCACATTATTTTTTCTCCCCCAACATTTTTACCAAGCATACCTACCTCTTATCTCTAACCCCTAAGGGGGCTTCCATACAAAAGTGACATTTTTAAGAAATTGACCTCCACCACGCCCACGGTGCCCCTAGAAGGGTCAAATGTATGACCGGGCCCTAATACATTTGACCCTTCTAGGAGTACCCGTGGGCCAGTTAGGGCAGTGGGGGCATTTTATATAAAAACAGTAACTTTGTATGGGAGCCCCCTTAAAGATTGGAAATAGGGGGTAGGTATGCTAAGAAAAAACTTTGGAGGGGGGCTAATGGTGGTCCGTCATTTATTTTCTCCCCCAACATTTTTACCAAGCATACCTACCTCTTATCTCTAACCCCTAAGGGGGCTTCCATACAAAAGTGACATTTTTAAGAAATTGACCCCCACCACGCCCACGGTGCCCCTAGAAGGGTCAAATGTATGACCGGGCCCTAATACATTTGACCCTTCTAGGAGTACCCGTGGGCCAGTTAGGGCAGTGGGGGCATTTTATATAAAAACAGTAACTTTGTATGGGAGCCCCCTTAAAGATTGGAAATAGGGGGTAGGTATGCTAAGAAAAAACTTTGGAGGGGGGCTAATGGTGGTCCGTCATTTATTTTACTGCTCTAAGAGTAACTTCTGGGCAGTTATGGGCCTATTTGACGATTTCCTTTCCATATTTTCATGTCTATGACATCTATTTTGTATGGGAGTACCCTAAAGAGTCTGAGATAATGTGGGTCGGTCATTCATTTAACCCCTCTAGAAGTGACCCCTAAGCATTTATAGGGCTGTATGTACATTTTTTCTCTTTTTCTCTCACCTTTGACCTCGATGCGCTAACCTTTACCTTCTCCCCACCCCCAAAATTTTTTTTGCAAACTCATTTTTTTTTTCCAACCTCACAATATTGAGGGGTGTCAAGTATCAAAATGTTGTTACTATGGATCTCCATACATTCTTAAAACACCTCTAATGTACATGCAAATTATTTCATTACATATAGTGTTTCTTTAAATAAATTTCAAACTAACAGTTCAGAGCCTTAATCATTTTTCGTAAAACAATTTGTTAAATCGTAAGGAACTTTGAATAAACTGAGGACAATGAACTCGTGCAAATTATCATTTTTTTTTTACAAAAGCAAATTTAAAACGCCATAAATTACAAAAATTGTTATTTATGACTAATAACGTTTGTTACTTCCATTTCATAAAATAAAAAAAAAAAAAACTCAAAATGTAAATCATAAATACAATCCTTTTATTCGTATTAAAGTAAAAGAGAGGACTCCCGCACTGTTTTTTCTATTACGCACACTAACTTTGTATCCAGCTACGCCTAAAAGCATGCTTTGATGATACAAAGTTATTTACTATGCCTTTGTACCGAGTAATACCCGCAACAGTAGCAATAGGAGCAGCGGCAACCAAATATGATTAACTGACTAGACTTTAGTTTCCAAAACATACAGAACGTTATTGGACTCAAAGCCAGAGCGTTACTGTATGTGTGTATGTGTGCATATGTGTGTGTATTATTGTCCGTCTGTCTGCGTATCTGTCTCGGCTGGAGAGTACAAAAATGCTCTATAACAGCACCGCTGGCGACAACATTTATCAAAAATCCAAGTATCACATTCGTTTAATAAACCTAACATATACACAAACACATACTTTTATGTGCGTGTGTGTTTGTGCGTGTATGTATACCTAAGGGGAAAAGAAGCGCTTCAAAAGGATTACTGAAGTGCTTCTTTTGCAACCATAAGCGCTTCCGCTCTGTTATGCTCGTTCTTTCTTTTAAGCATTGCATGTCCTAGGGTGTAAGCATTCTTTAGCTTACCGCAGCTTTCTGTAAAAAGCGCTGTTGAAACGCTCTCAATTAAAAAACAAACACTAGGATTCAAACCTTGTTCCTTTTGATTGAAATATGTGCATTAAAAAAACTTTACTCTTAAACAAAAATGTATCTCCTTACAAAATATCTATTTCGATTCAATTAAACAAAAAGAATTAAATAAAAAAAAAAATCGCTGGGAATCGAACCCAGAGCCATGTCATAGAGACACATAAATTGCAAACTTCTTAGACATCTAGGCCAAAGAGAACTGCAAGCAAAATTTGTACATTCAACAGAACTTAATATTTAAATTTCGAGTGCTTACTCAAGGCAGCAGTTAAGCGCTTGTAAATTTCTATAGAAACAATTTGTAAATTTCTATAGCAACAAGCGCTTAAAAAGTGCTTTCATAAGAAGCGCTTGAAATTCTTTTACTTTGGGTATGATTACACAAACACATTTTCGTTAGGCACACACATGGACTTTTTATCTACTTCTATGGTCGCCAGTTAACATTTTTGTGTAGACTTTTTTTCCCAAAAAATTCGTCTTTTTCATTTCATCTCATACACAACGTCCTTGTTGTGGTCGGTTTTGTGCCTCACCACTGAATCGGCTTGTGGAAGGATAAATGTTAGTTAGATGGTGGTATTGGATGGCAAACGTTGAAAATTTTATGATTTGTTTGGTTTCCCATGTTTCATGTGAGTATGCGTCTCTCTGTGTGTGTGTGTGTGTGTGTTAGGGCAATGCTTTTTTTTTGCCACTTTGCTTTTGATTTAATGGCTAACATAATAAATTTTAAATAAACAATTGATTTGTGTTTTATTGATTGTTGTTGCATCAATCAGTGTTACTCAATTTAACATTATTATGTATTATTTGCGGGTTTTTTTTTGGTTTATCAATAAATTGAGCAATATTAAAAAAAAATTACATAAAAAAATCGCATACATAAACGGGAGACCTTGGGTGGTTTTTGTTTGCATACAAACATTAGCATTTTTTTGTCATAAAACGCTCAGTTTAAAATTTAAAATCATAATTTAATTAAGGTAGTAGAGTTTGGCTTAAATTGGGTTCGTTAGTAATTTAAAGAAAAAATTACATGCAATTTTCCTTCGAAAATTTCTAAGTAAACTACGTCTAGCTACTTCTTCAAACTTTAAAAAAAAGTAAAATGAGAACTTATTCTTTAAATTAAAGTCAAAAAATATTGAGTATATATGCATCAAATGAAAAACTCATAAACTTTCTGAAAGTGATTGTGTGATTTTCAAAACGAGATTGCAATGTAAGTAACTGTTTATGAAAATAATGAGTTGCATACTTTTAGGTAACATCCTTCCAGGTTTACATATAATACAAACGACAACAAAATTATACTAACTAGAATCGCCCAGTGGTCAAAATTCGACCACAAATGTATTACACGTGCATAACTTTGGTACTTTTTGGACACTTTTAGTACTTTTTTTAGCTATTTGGTACAAAATAGTAAAGCTCATTTATCATCCCTGGTATAATTCAAGCTACATATAAACGAAACAAAAGACATGAAGTCAGTGCTATGCCTTTTGTCTTTCCCTTTGTGCTTTATCCTTTTCTCAGCTCTGTGTGACCGTGTATTTTGTTGTTGTTAATATTGAAAAATATGTATTTAATTTTACCAAGCTTAAAGTCAAAATGTTAACATAATTTTAACTTTGTGCACATCTACACACAAATACTTTTCTAATGGTGTATAATTAAAAGTCGTGCTTCATTTCTAACATAGTAAAAAAGGTAGGACAAGTTTTTATCTTGCGTATTAATATATAGAAAATTAATGTCATAATGACACTTTGAACAACAACAAAATGAATAATGACAATAATTATCAAATTGGCAGTCGCCATCAAAGGCAGACAATCAACAACATTAATGCCGAGTAAAAAACTTTCCATACAAAATTCTAAAAGATGAAATATGAACTCTTCATCAAGAGCTGAAAAGGAGAATGACGACCATTAAAAACTACATACACATATTGATTATGGATGAATAGGTTGATACGAAAACTGATAAACAAAACATAAGAAATAAGAGGTTTGAAAGGATACAAAAGGATGTGTGTTGCATGCTGCATGTCAAGCAATGATTGACGACATTATTGCATGTTAGCATCATATGAATATGAGAATAGAACACAAAAATTAGACTGTTTTATGAAACTATAACCAAATCCATCAATCTTCTTCTTGTAATATGCTACGAGGATTTGGGTGTACAATATGAAAAAAAAAAAATAAAAATTAAAAAATAAGACAGAGGAAACCAATCTAAATTTGAACTCAATAATTTTTTTTTTTTTTTGGCTAATTCAGGATATGCTGAAAAAACCATAGTTACCGTTTGAAAAGGAGGATCAGGGCTTTTCAATTTGGACCAATTTAAAGCTAAATATCTAGCTAACATATTTCAAGTACCAGAATACCAAGAAATAATACCATTTTTGAGTTTTCGCGTCTTAAACTTGATGAATTCAGAAAATGGTAATTTTTTTACAAAAATCTTTTAAAAAATGTAAAAATCTAAATGAGTGTATCTTTAAAACTGAATAATTTTACCTCCTGAAACTTATGATGAGGATAATCTGATCTATTTTCTGAAGACTTGCGTGCTTAGATGTTAGTTTTTTTTAATATAAAAAGGATATCCGGATCATCACAAAAAGTACAAACATGATATTAAATATCTGAGTTAGTCTAGATAGCATTAGGTCATTTGGTGGAAATGGGCATTATCGGGTCAAGGCCACGCCCACCTCCTATATAACCAAAAATTTAAAATCGCTTTAACTTCGTAAATGTTTCAAGTACAAAAATAATATTTAATATCTGAGTAAGTATAGATATCATTAAGTCATTTGGTGAAAATAGGCGTGATCAAATCAAGGACAAGCCCACCTCCCATATAGTCCAAAATTTTGTCGTGATATAATCAATTTTTTAGAAAATTGTCCGCCATTTTGTTTACAAAAAAGATGATACCGAATTCGTAATCAGCGACCTCAAAAACCCCTTTAGCCACAACTTTGTCGGGATGTAATCAGTTTTTTAGAAAATTGTCCGCTATTTTGGATCCGCCATTTTGTTTAAAAAAAAGATGATACCGAATTCGTAATCAGCAACCTCAAAAACCCAATTAACCACAATTTTGTCGTGATATAATTAATTTTTAAGAAAATTGTCCACCATTTTGGAACCGCCATTTTGTTTACAAAAAAGATGATACCAAATTCGAAATCAACGACCTCAAAAAACTCCTAAGCCACAAAGTTGTTGTGATATTGTCGATTTTTAAGAAAATTGTCCGTCATTTTGGATCCGCCATTTTGATTTTTAAAAAATCGTTTTCAGATTTAGAGTCAGCGACCCCCAAAACATAGAAATTGATATTTGTTTTTATAAAAAATAACTAGGAAAGAGTTATGACCAGCTAAAATAGCATTCTAGATCACTGTGTGCCGTTAACAATAGTGAACTACACTACTACCTGGATATACGCCATATGTCAAAATATCGTTTTCTGCACTTTAAAACCAGGATAACTCGAATCTTAGACGTCATAAGAGAAAACGGTTGCCAAATTCGGTATCAGTGACCTTGAGTTAGTCAAGAGAAGCTATTAAGATCAAATTCACATTTTTGTGTTGTGCAGTGTAAGTGGAGCAAATCAGACGTTCTTGAAGACTGTTTAGTTCATATAAAAAAAATCTCGTTTGTTATTTTTCCACTTTTGCTGTGGTTCGCAACAAATCTATGCTAAAGAGTGGATATACTTAGCATGCATGAGAGTTCTTCTGGATGTCAACAATTGCTTCTGTTGATGAGCTTGTGGTGGGTTTTGCTTTCTTTGTTTGTAAGTGTTTTATTTATTTTAAATTTTTATTTGAGTTTTCATAAAGCTCTGAACAGTACGTTCAGTCTCTTATGCCATCTGATACATGCATGTTGGTTGAAAAAAGAAAAAAACATTTTCTGGGATAAATAATGTTCACTGAGACAAAAAAAAATCATCTCTAATGAGATTTGACACATATGTATGTAAAATGGATCCGGACAAATAACATTCTTTGGAAGAAATTGTGATGCTACGTCAGCTTTACAAGATAAGCAACATATACCAAGAAATTTATAAGATTTTCAACTTAAAAATTGTATAGTGGAAAAAAATGTCCCATTCGACATGTCCCGTGTGACTGTTATAAAACTAAATAAAATCAAAATATTTGTCATTTTTGCATAAAATCAAGATCATTTTTAAGAGACATCAATGCACAATGAATATCTTGATATCGAAAAAGTGCGCAAAATCATCCTCAGCACCAGAGCTCATTAAAAGCTATAAGTTAAGCCTATCGTCGAAATAAAAAACGGTTTTGTTGACTTTTTGTTTACTTCTGAAATGTTCGACGGTCACGTTCGACAACATATATTCGTTTCGTTTATCGAAAGCTTGCAAGTTTTCTCATGATATGTAAGTATTTTTCTGAAAATTTATTTATGTTTTTTTTATCCAACTCTAATAATATTATTTATGAAACTTTTTGTTAAAAATTTTCAAGTTTCCTTCAGCACAAGCACACAATTTATGAAAAATATACTTAGCAAGAATTGCGTACAATAAAAACATTTTTCTTGTCCCCTTCAGCGCACTTGGTAATACTTTTTTTTTGTGCGCTGTCGCCTTCGTTTATTGTTGATCCACTTCATACTTTTCAACTTAATTTTTTTCTTAAAAAAAAAAGGAAACTTTGTAACAGCGAAAATATTTTGCAATTTCGTATAATACTTGTTAAAGTTGGGGAAATTACAACAAGAAAAAACAGTTTTGTAACCAAAGTTGATTTAAGTAACATTCTCTTGTCCTTAGGATATTTGTGATAGGACATTGTCGCACTCATAATATGTATAAGATCATAAGTTTTTTATTATCCTTAAGCAGGCACAAACGAGAAGCGACTTTGTTTTTTTTTTTTTTTGCTTTTTGAACAAACAACGAGCATTATACTGATTTTATATATCTATTGTAGTTATCCAAGGCTCCATGGGTAAAAACAAGGAAAGAGTAAAAAGCAGAAAAGTACACTCCTCCAACTACTTCAGAGTGAAATGCATTAGGAGCGAAGGCAACATGCAGCGCAGCGCAGCGCAACGCTGGTGGTCCGGCTTAGAACAACGTTATTTGTTTTGGCATGGCAGAGTTCTCGAAAGGATAGAAACCAAAAAAAAAAAAATGAAAACAAAAAAACAGGAAATGTTAAAAAGGAAGAACAATCGAGGAAAAACAAAAAAGTCTTAAGAACTTGTCAGTTTTACTTCGTGGTATTTTTTGCTGTCTTTTGTAACAACAATAAATAAAACTTTTATTGTTGAAAAAGGATATTTGATTCCTAGTAGGTAAAGTGTATATTTTTCTGTTTTATTACAAAGGAATCTCAATTTTAAAAAAGGAGTGTTCACCAGAAAATACAGAATTCATAATTTTTGTTCGTTTCTAACAATTATGAGTTAAAAATAAAATATTTTATGGAAAAAATAACTTCCATACATAGAGCATTTCAAAACTTCTTTAAACATAAATGACTTAAAAAAACTACTGCTCCAAGAAACTCTAATGACTTAATTGGCTTTATACGAAAATTTGAAAAGCCAATAAAAAAAAAATTGCATTCGGAAACTATGACTTGCACTCACCATTAATTTTTAAACCAAAAAAAAATTCCTTTTGCGACCACTCTGCAGTGTTGAAAAAAATTAATAATAGCAGAAGGTTCGAAATTTTCTTAGAAAAATGGTGAAAACATCAACAAATAATCTAAATTTGTTGAATTGTAAATTGTCCTTCCGTTTGTAACGCAGAGAAGGAGGCGTGGCAGATATAGAAAAGTATATATATTCTTGATCAGCGTCATCTTCTGAGTCGAAATAGCCATGTCCGTCTGTCTGGCTGGCTGGGTGGCTGGCTGGCTGGCTGGCTGGCTGGCTGGCTGGCTGGCTGTGTGTTGAAATACACTTTTTGGGAAAACTAAGCAAGATAATTCAATGAAATTTGGTACACTGCCTCCGTCGTCAAAGATAGCTCGGGGGATTGAAAATGAAATCGGTCAACGGACACGCCTACCGCCCATACAAAAAATATATTCAAAATGCAATTTTAGGAGTATTTTTCACGACAATGCAACCAAAATACGCATAAATACTAAGAATTGTAAGCGCAAGCTCTGAGAAAAAACTGAATGAATTCGGACAAGAGGGCGGGGCACCTTCCATATAAGCAAAAGCTTCAAAACGCTATACTGAAAGCGTTTTTTGAGATATTCGAACCAAATTCGACTCAGACACTAAATAAATAAAAGCTCTCAACAAAAATTGGGTGAAATCCGACAAGGGGGCGTGGTACCTCCCATATAAGCAAAAGTTTCAAAAGGCTATATTGAAAGAGTTTTTTGAGATAATCCAACCAAACTTCACTCAAACACTTAAGACTATAAATGCACGCTTTAAGCTAAAACTAGAAAAACTCGGACAAGAAAGCATGGCATCTCCTACTAGGTGTACAAATATGAAACCGGCAATGACATCTAGCGGTCGATAGCCGTATATGTATGAGCTTCCGAACCGTACCAAATATCTTAATTGTTCATTCTGTCATCTGTCAACAATATTCAGTTCACAATTTGTCAAGTTTCATACAACAACGCATTTTTTCCGCTCGTAAAGATGCCGAATTTTGTGCCTGAAAACTCTCATTTGCGGGAAGCATTGATTTTCTGTTTCCATTTAAAGAAATACGCTTATGAATCGCATCGAATCATCACTGGTGATGAAAAGTGGATTTATTTCAACAATGCCAAACGAAAAAAATCATATTTGAGCCCCGGCCAACGACCCAAATCAACGCCAAGACCAAATCGCTTCGGCCGAAAGACAATGTTGTATATTTTCTGGAATCACCGTGGTGTTATTTAGTATGAGCTATTAAAACCAGGTGAAACAGTTACTGGTGCACGCTACCATCAACAATTGATCGCTTTGAACCGTGCTATACGTCGGAAGAGGCCCGAATTTCAACTTCGCCATGACAAAATTGTATTCCAAGATGACAACGCATCGCCACATCGAGCAGCGGTCAATAAAAACTTGGCAGAATCGTACAACTGGGAGCCCCTGCCCCACCCGCCGTACTCACTGGACCTGGCGCCGTCCGATTACTATTTGTTTTCATCGATGGGACACGCACTCAACGATTCGCACTTCAATTCTTACGAGGAAGTGCAAAAATGGCTCGATGAATGGATTGCCTCAAAAAACGAAAAATTTTTTTGGCGAGGAATCCATAAATTGTCTGAAAGATGGGAAAGATGTGTAACTAGCGAGGGGAAGTACTTTGAAGATTAAATTTGGAACCATTTTCGCAAAATAAACGTGTTTTTTTTTTAAATAAAAATTACCGGTTTCATATTTGTACACCTAGTATATAAGCAAAAGCTTCAAAACGCTATACTGAATACGTTTTTCACCCAGAGACTTAAAACTTAAAATCCAAACTCTGGACAAAAACTGAGTGAACTCGGACAAGAGAGCGTAGCACCTCCCATATGAGCAAAATGTTAAAAATACTGCAGTGTAGGGTACTTAATGTTTGGCCAGGCCAAATTTGACACCCTTACTAGTTAAAATTTGATTTGGTGGTGCCACGACCAAATTGTGTTCGTATGGATCTCGGCTATAGGTTAAAAGGCATAAATCCACCACTCGAGTGATTTTTATTAAGCCGAATGTCATAAAAGGCGAAAAATATCACTTTTTTGGGAATTGTGTGCTCTAACTTGCCAAAAATGCATCCAAAAGCACTGAATTGGTAGTGAAAGTGTAGATATGGACGAGACAAACAAAACCCCACCACCAAATGCTATAAAACTCAGTTGACTTACGACATATATTAAAAAAGCCACGTAATTCAAGGTACAAATTTCAAACGGCCTTTTCTCGAAAACTAGAGCCAACTTGAACAAACTGAGCCAAATAGTCTTTTATTTTGGCCTATATTTTCACCCCGCAGTGTCAGATCTGAGAAAACTTTTGGCGACCTAATTTTGTTCCACAGTGTTATCAGTGTTTGAGTGAAACTTGGTATAATTTACTCAAAAAACGTTTTCAGTGTAGCATTTTGAAGATTTTTCTTATATGGGAGGTGCCCTCTTCTCTGAGGTCGTCTTGTTTTTGCTCAAGGCTTGCCTTTACTGTTTCTGCGGCCAGAGTGAAATTTAGTTGAATTATCTCAAAAAATGTTTTCAGAATAGCACTTTGAAGATTTTGCTTATATGGGAGCAAGCTCTCTTCTCCCAATTCGCCTAGCTTTTGCTCAGAGCTTGCGCTAACCGTCTCGAGTATTTATGTGCATTTTGGTTACATTGTCGTGAAAAATACTCCTAAAGTATGTTTTTACATATATCTTTGTATGGGTGGTAGGCGTGTTCGTTGTCTGATTTCGCTCATTTTCATTTTCATTCGACAAATTTACTTTGTCGACGAAGGCAGAGCACCAAATTTCATTGAATTATCCTGCTTCCAAAAAATATTATAATGATTTCAACGGACAGACATCTAGACAGACAGACAGACGCACATAGCTATATGAACTCACGAAGTGACGCTGATCTTGAATATATGAAGGGCCTATCAAAAGGCCAATCAAAAAATGGCGTAAACAGTTGAAGAATAAAGTTATAAATTTTAAAAATTTTTTTGTTAGGCCCTTCGTATAGGCGCAGAAGTATAGCATTTTTAATGTATTTTTTAAAAAAGATTAATGAGATCTGATTTTTCCAAAAAAAATAAAGTTAAATATGTGAAAAGTTTAATTTGATTTAAGAAAAAATAATTTTCTTTGGAAAAGGATCAATAAAGTTTGAGTCGAAAACCTGTGCAATGAGAAATGGTCAATTTAATGTTGGCAAATCTAAAATATTTGATAAAATATAAGACTATACGTTGGCTGCCATATATATTTCAGACCTAGGCAACACTAAGTGTTGTCAGGTGCAATCTGACATTTCCATTGGAACGTTTGACATTTTTTAGCATAAACGTTCTCACAACGTTTTGATGTACAAGTGCTATTTGTTTTCTTTACAATGAGTTAAGAAAATCAATTTTTCTATTGATAATTTAAGTGATTGATTAATTATGGGGTTTCCAACGAGAACAAACGTTTTTACAACTAAGTGTTCATGCAAAATCAAATGTATTTGAGTGGAACTAATGCCCAAGGATGCCTCTATCATACAGTATGTCACATGACGATCTAGCATTATCAGTTCTCGCACGGCATCAATGTTCTCTGGCACAGCGGCCGTTTTTGAATGACCTTCACGAAATTCGTCTTTGAGCGAGCGTCGGCCACGATTGAATTCATTAAACCAGTTTTTTACAGTGCTATAGGATGATGCTTCATCGCCATACAAAGATTTAAGTTCATCAATGCACTTTTGTCGTGGTAATCCACGTCGAAAGTTGTGAAAAATTATCGCACGAAAATTTTCACGAGTTAATTCCATTTTTTTTCCAAATTGATTTTTTCAATTAACTGTAAACAACACAAATGATGGTCGTACTTAAAAACGTTCTGAGTACGTTTATGCTAAAAAATATCAAACTTTCCAATAGAAATGTCAGATTGCAACACTTAGTGTTGCCTAGGCCAGAAATATATCGAGCAGCCTACGTATATAGATTACAAAAAACATACAAACACATGCACACCTCGACTTGGAGTAATTTTTTGATGAGGTTTTGTTCGCTTAGCTATCTTGAGTTGGAAGCTATGGAAACTAAAATCCCGACTCCTCCTTCTTGCAACTAAGCTGGGTTTCAGACTTCGAAGTCTTGGAAATAAAATCTTTAGTTTTGGATGAAAAATACACTGTGAAACAAAAACACTCAAAACCACGCCTTTACGTAAAATACAAAGTAATTAAAAATTGTCATATCTCGAGCAATTTAAATCCGATTTCCATTCTGAGGACCATGTTTGAAAGCACTTAATTTTTTCATTATTTTCTAATAAAAATTTTAAAAAACAAAAATATAAAAAAGTAGCTTTTTCATGAGATGCAATTGTTTTTAACCAATTTCGGCCTCTAGCGGGAAACCGTTTACTTTTGGAATAAAGATTTGAAAGCAGAAATTATAGGAAAACAGATTTCCTACATTTATTGTGGTCTAAAGTTTTTGAGCGTCTTTTGCATCTTGAGTTATAGCAAAAAAAAAAACCGTTTTTTGAATCAAAAAATTTGAATTTTCCCATTATTTCAAAAAAGTGTTGCACCCTATTGTACATATGGTTGGGTTAGGTTAGAGTGGCGGTTTAGCGATGCAAGCTAACGCCCAAGTTGCACTAAAAAGGCCATTTTAATACCACACAATTGATTTGACAGACTGGTATAAGTGTATGTGAAAATTTTAATCACCTAACTAACGATATCTATATCCAGTTAGTCCTATTAAGGTAATTGAGCAGCGAGCTAATTTTAATGTCGGCAATTTTGCTGAGTGTATTGAAGAAAGGCTTTCCCAGTGATTTAAGTCTAGCTCTAGCCAGGGCTGGGCAATCACAGAGAAAGTGTTCAAGAGATTCTTGCTCGTTTGCAACAAAGCAACTCTGACAAAAGGGGTTGAAAGGAATGCCTAGTTTTTCAGCATGCTTGCCAATGACCCAGTGTCCAGTGCAAACTGCGGTAATTCTTGCTATATTAATACGGTTATTAGCTAGTAAATAAGTAGTTTTTGACCTGCTATATGAAGGCCAGTTTGACATGGATATCCTACATGTAGTCAATGCTTTCCAATTAGTGTTCGCCTCGGTTAAGTAAAATGAGAAGATCCTCTTCTTTACTATACCTAGCGGAGTATGTACCCGCACCGCACTGGTGACGTTAAGGGAAGAACCGTGCCTAGCAAGTTCGTCAGCATTTTCGTTGCCCTCGATGTCCCTATGGCCTGGAACATTGTACATATAGAGACGATATGTTTCTTTTAGTAATCTCCTGATAATGAAAAACGATACTTTTCGAAATACTGGTCACGAATTTATAAAATAAATAAATAATAAGTGACCTAAAAGCCAAGATAAAGAATATCATTTAATAAATTAAATTTAAAAATATTAAATAAAATGAAGCAATATTTTATTTTCAAAAAACTGCACGTTACTTATTTAAGATTCAAATTGTCGTAGCAGAAAGAATTTAAATTCAATTTACGTCAAACTCAATGTTTATAAAACAAAACTAAGCAAATGCGAACAAAATACAACGACAGGATATAGACAACAACGTGCATTTTAATTAACAAAGAAGTAATTAACAACGTTTTATTTTTTTTTTTAAACTTAAACATAAAAAAAAACAAATTCGGACAAGTGTTTTACTACAACATTAAGCAGCACAAAAGTTAAATACAACGACAAAGGCTGAGGTTGAAGTTGCAAGGTATACAGATACAAAAAAAAAATACACAAAAATGAAGAAAAAGTAATGAAGCGCCAAAAAGTTGGCAACAAAAATACGAAGAAAAAACTTTAACTGAATATTTAGTAGTTGAACAGTGCTGCCATTACCACCGTCATCATCACTACCACTAAATCGTTACAAGACCAATAGTAAAAAAGTTTGTACACAAAATGCCAGTGGCGGACTGCCTGTACAAAGTACGCAATGGGGATGGGGTAAGTTTGAACTGAGCAAACAACAAGCAAATGCTGATGATGATGATGATGATGATGATGATGATGATAATGATTACTACGAATAGAGATGAGAATGATGTATGAGAGAAAAAAAACACAGCACAAAAAATAAAGTAAAATTTTATAAAGTTTAAAAGTTAAGAGATTGAGGAGCAGCGGCGAAAAAAACACAAACTTCAAAGTTTATAAAGAAGCAAAATTATTATTAACACACTTGTAGTAAAGTTGGCTAATTGCGAAGGGGGAGGGGGAGAAATTTGAGTACAAGACAGAGGTCAATGACATTAGCGCTTTTTTGATTGCAATTTTAAGTTTTTGTAAATTTTTTTTTATAATAAATGACACACCTTTACTCTGCTCAACTGCTGCATCAAGTGTCAAATTGAACAAATTAATATTAAACTGTCAAAATTTGAAAAAATCAAAAAAAGCGTAAGAAGCAGCAAAATCTGCGTAAGCTAAAAAGTCGCTGAAAGTCAGTTATGTTAAAAGGGATCAAAAAATTGTACTCCCCAGCGTGCATTTAACACAAAGCAAAAAAAAAAAAACAAAGAAAAATTACGTAAAAAATCCCACGGGTGCTGAAAAAAAAGGACCTTTACATAATGACAAAGAGTGTAAGGATTTGGTATACAGCAAAGAAAGAAGAAGGAGCAAAGGAAAGCGTAAAGTAGCGCGCTTAATATTTGTCAACCACTTAAAGTTCACGAAAGCATTAAACAAAACAAAAACGAAAAAAAGTAGAGTGTAGTAGCTCCCTTAAGACAAGGACAACAATAAAAATCAGTTAAAGACAGCAGCACAATGGCAAATTTACAAAGTTTTTATAGAAATTTACTTGAAAGAGTGGGGGAGAGAAACTGAACCGAATAAATGACATTTGAAATTTACACGCGCTGTACAATGACAACAGAAGCTGAATTCATAATTTTTATGAAGGGATGCGCAACAACATTTGCATTTGGGTATTTCCACAGAAAAGTAAAGCGTAAGCCAAATAAATTAAGTCATCATATTTCTGAAACTATATAACGTACATGAATGAGATTTGGGTAAGGACAAATAATATCCAATGGAAAATTGGTCAACTTCACAAGATAAGGTGAAGCAACGTTCACCGGGAAATCCTGTTTATTTAAAATTTTAAATTTGTGTAGTGGGAAAAAATGTCCCATTCGAAACGTCCTATGCAATCGTTATTAAAATTGAATTAAAAGAAAGTTATAAATCATTTTTGGTTAAAATCAAAACCATTTCTAAAAGACATCAATGCAGATCGTTCCAAAATTAGTCACAATCGGGGTTTGAATTGTTGGCCGCGTAAACTACTTCTGTTTTTGTCCCGTGCGTTGATTTCGGCAAAACAGTCGTTGCTAGTATTCAGTTTGCTATTATTGCAGATGTCTACATATATTGGCCTTCATATCTGAGTAAGGTTTTCATCGGCACTATTTGGTACTAGTAAAGCAACATCGATTTCCCTATAGAATACGCATAGTTGTTTCACTCCAAAACTTATAAAATTGCTACCTATGAAAATAGTTTTCTGAGAAAGAAAAAGTAAATGAAATAACTCGGATTCCAATGACGTTCTATCATGAGAATGTTCGAAATAACGAACGTTGGTGATTACAAAAATAGTAACATTTTTTCTACTTAATTCATTGTCGTGACTTTCTAGAGAGTTTAGACAATAAGGCCCGAATTATCAGTTATTAGTTAACCAATTAGTTAACCAAATTGCTGACAAGGGTTAAGCTAACGTTTCATATTCACAGTGTAGTGTTTTGGCTTACTAAAACCGTGCACAAAAAAAAAGGATAGCGGGAAAAATGTTTGAATTTTGACAAAATAACAAAAACGATGGAAAACGCTATTACGTAAGTTTCATTCATGAAAAAGCGAATTTTTTGATCAAATTATTGGAATTTAATTATTTAGTGGCAAAAATAAAAACGACACTGTTGTTGCTCGTGACAAAAATGTTGCGTGGCTGTGGTTAACTATTGGTAAACCAATGAAATGTTTAACTTAAGTCCTAAAATATGTTGATTAATCCCTTGTCATTAGCTAACTAATGATTGTGAAAATAGACATAACATATGAACTGCACTGTTAAGACGTTTACAGTAGTTAACTTTACCGACTTATTACAAAAAGAAGAAAGTCTGAGAAAAAATATTTCAAGGTCATATGGAGGTCATGTGTCGTTTAGTGATAAATTCGCTTAAATTCTGAAACTAATTTTTTATCATTGAGTTTTTAGTCCTTAAAAAGAATATGTTTTCAAGAAGGGTATCTCGGACCTAGTTTCGGAGGTACAGCCATCGAAAGATCCGGATATATCTTCTATGAAAACCGCTATAAGTTGGGAACCCCTGGATGGATTTGTAAAATATTGGTGTCATATGAAAGGTGTTTTCACAGCCTATAAAAATATTTTGAGCATGCTTTAAATTGGATTCATAGTTTTCGAGATATGATCTTTATGCAATTTTTCAATCACAACAAATAAATCAACAACACCAGCAACAATAGAAACAAAATACCTTTCATATGACACCAATATTTTCTAAATCCACCCAGGGGTTCTCAACTTATAGCGGTTTTCATAGAAGATATATCCGGATCTTCCGATGGCTATATTTTCGAAACTAGGTTTGAGATACCCTTTTCGATCACATATTCTTTTGAAGGACTAAGAACTCAATGATAAAAAATTTGTTTCAGAATTTTAGCGAATTTATCACTAAACGACACATGAACCCCATTTTGACCTCCATATGACCTTGAAATCTTTTTTCTCAGACGTTCTGGAAAAAAATGGACCCGGGATTCGAATTTAGGACGTCAAAGTCCTTAGTTTGACAATTATCAACGGAAAAATTGATTTTCTTCACTCACTGTAAACAAAACAAATGTTGTACAACAAAACGTTGTGAGTACGTTTATGCTAAAAATGTCAATTTTTCCAATGGAAATGTCAGATTGCACCAGAAATATATATAGCAGCCTAAGTATTATCGATACTTTTCGAATTTATCAAAACTTTCAGACTTCGATTTAATCAATATTTTTGGTTTGTTTTTTAGCATTCTCAACTTTTTCAAATTCTGTGAGCTTCTGACCTTGATTTGATTTCGTTAAAAAATTTTTACTTAAAAATTTTTCAAATTCATAAGAACTCCTCGGGTTCTTTAATTAAGTTTTTTCAACATTTTTCGACTTTCAACACATTTGGGATCTATCAACTTTTTTTCCCGAACTTTCTTGAATTTTTCTCCAGACTTTTGAATGTTTTATAAAATTTGTTAAACAAAAACAAGAATTGAATTCCAAAACATGTACATCTCTAATTCTCACCTTTCAATTGTTGTTTTTGGCACTTTTTCTTCAAATTTTTCCTCACTTTTTTCTTAATTTTTTTTGCTGAAAAACTTTGTTTAGTAAATAAGGTAAATAAATAAGCGCAAAAACGTGAATAATTTTGATTTTAACTTTTCTGCTTCAACTTTAAATTGATCAAAATAAGCAAAGGAGAGGAAGAGAAAAAGTGTACTTTGCTGCCAAAGAAATGCGTAAATAAAAATTTAATTTCAACTTATTGAAGTATGGGGCATCTAAGTGATGTAGATGGTGTCGATGGAGCGCTACTACGATGATGCACGTCCACGCGCGTAGGAGGTGAAAGTGTAAATTGACTGCAAAAACTTTACACTGAATTATAACGGATGTGATGTGTAAGTAAAAGTTAAGCAAGCTGTCATTTCAGCAGAGAGTGGGGCGGAGGAAGGGGCAAAAATATCAACAATTTCCTTCAAATTACAATCAAATGAAGTTGACAAACTTTTTTCAAAATTTAATTGAAAACGAATTGACAGCTTAATTTACAAAAAAAAATAAAAAAAGATGGTGGATGATGAAGAAAAATTATGTAATATTGCATAAAATAACTTAATTATGTAGAAATTGCAATAAACATAAAGGACTTCAAATTCCGACACACAACTTATTTGAAATCCTTTATTTTTAGTTCATTAAACTAATTAAATTTGCCAGTGGCAGCAGCACTAAAGAAAACAAGAAAAAAAAATAATATTTTTCCTTTGTCTGTTTTTACTGAAATTCTCAAAGGATAAAAATTTTTAATATTTGCTTATGTATGTCCTCAAGCGTTATTGTACTAAATTCTAATAATAGCAGAATCTTAGGTAGGTAACCTCTTCTTTGCAAAATGCCTATTGCTTTTACATATTTGAAATTATATTTGTTGATTACCACAGGGTGGGTTTTGCTGGTTGTGGAAACAAATAACAAAAAATGTTAAAAAATCATAGAAAAAAAATTTTTGCGAAATCTTTTCCGCATTTATGTTACTTGCGCGCCTTAAGATATGCAACAGAAGTAGAGTTAATTTTATTAAGATGAATTATAAGGAGGATAACGGCCAATTTTTTCAATTCTCGCAGTCAGAGATTTTTACAATGTCTTAGGGCCACAAAATCTATGAGACTTACAAAATCAACCCATAAATATATTCGTTTTACAAAAACCATAAACTTCATGAAACGCATAAAATCGATAAAGTCTATAAAGTCAATAAAATCTTTATAAAATCCAAGGAAAATCTGGAAAACCTTTTAAGATTTATTAAATTTAAGAATTTTTAAGTGTGTTTGACATACATCATAAAAATTTTAATTGAACTTTAACTTTTTTTGAAACGATATTCAAATCTAAGCCACCACACATCGTAGAAAGTGCAGACGAATTAAAAAACGCCATGGAGGCTGCCTGCCTATAGAGCTTCTTACCTTATAGCTCGTCGCAGAAAAAAATGACCAACACTTGTAGACAAAGATCTGGTCGGAAGGAAACAAGAAAAGTCCTTAACCAATGCCACTAGCAAAAATGCAAAAGAACGTCGCCGAAAAGGTCTTTAACTCTCTCAATAAAGAAGTCAGGCGATCGTGCAGCCAAGATAAAAGAAGAATGTAAAATGACCTCGCGAGCGAAGCCGAAAGCGCTGCAAATGCTCAAAATCTCAGGCAGCTTTACGATATCACCCGCAGATTATCAGGCAGAAAACACCATCACAGCCGCCCTATCAAAGACAAAAATGGAAATCTCTTAACATCCGCGGACGACCAACTAAAGAGATGGAAAGAGTATTTTTGTGATATACTGAATCCCATGTCTACCACATCCCCGCAACCAGAATCACCAACTACAACTGCCGCAGTGACTCGCAGTAGTAGCCGAATACAAACACCGCCGCCTACAATCGATGAAATAGTGAAAGCTATCCAAAGCATGAAAAACAGCAAGGCCGCCGGTATAGATCAAATAACAGCTGAACTGCTAAAAGCATGCCCCATAACATCAGCTTAAATTCTGCATCCTCTGTTCACCAAAATCTGGAGCGAAGAGCGTTTGCCAGAAGATTGGCTACATGGCATGTTAGTCAAATTGCCGAAAAAAGGTGACCTAAGCGAGTTCCGAAACTATAGAGGCATTACCTTGCTCTCAGTACCATCAAAAGTATTGACAAAAGTGCTTCTGAACAGGGTAAACGAAAAACTTCATTCGGCCATTCGAAACCAGCAAGCAGGATTCCGGCGAAACCGAGCATGCGTGGATCAAATCAACACCCTCAGAATAATTGTCGAACAATCATGCGAGTGGCGTGCTGCACTTCAACTTGTCTTCGTAGACTATAGCACTGCCTTCGACAGTGTCTCCCGAGAAAACATTTGGGTCTTACTGCAACGAAGAGGTATTGCCGCAAAGGCCATAAACTTAGTACGTGCACAATATGAAGGCTTTAAATGTAGTGTGTTACACAATGGGTTGTTGTCACCGACATTCACCACTAACTCAGGCGTACGGCAGGGGTGTCTACTATCACCATCACTCTTCCTTATCGTTCTTGATGATATCCTAGATAAAGCTCTTAATAAGGCCAAAAGGGGTATCCAATGGAACTTTACAGAACGTCTGGAAGATCTCAACTACGCTGACGACATCTGCCTCTTATCGTTCAAACATTCAGATATGCATAGCAAAATTGAAGACCTTGTCTTGGAATCACAAAAGGCTGGCCTAATCAATGTATCCAAGACTAAAAGCATGAAACTAAACGCAAGCAATGACATCACGTTGAAAGCTAGCAGTGATGACATCGAAAACGTCGTTAGCTTCACGTATTTAGGCAGCATGGATGGTGGAGCAAAAGAGGATATCAACTCAAGAATAGCAAAAGCAAAAGGCGCGTTTGCTCAACTGAACAAAATATGGTCCTCATCCGTTATATTCACCAAAACGAGAGTGCGCATTTTTGTTTCGAATGTGAAATCGGTTTTGTTATATGAGTGCGAAACATGGCTTGTTACTGAACAACTAACGAACAAGCTGCAAGTATTCGTCAACAATGCTTAAGGCGAATACTAAAGGTTTGGTGGCCTCGCACTATATCAAATGCCGAGCTACATCAAAAATGCAATCAGAGGGCTATAACAATCGAGGTCAAGCTGCACAAATGGAGAAGGATTGGTCACATTCTCCGAAAACCACACAGCGAAGATTGTCGCCAGGCTCTTGAGTGGAAGGCCCAAAACCAAATGGAAGAGATCGCTAGAAAAGGAAATCCAAGAATCGGGAAAGCCGAGGCAAGAGATTAAAGTCATCGCAAGGGATCGTGACAAATGGAGAGATTTCATATTGGCCCTATGCTCCTGCTAGGAGTTAAAGGAAAATACATACATACTAGCAGAAACTATGGAAACTCTACAGAGATTGCCTTTAAAGGTACAAAAAAAGCTTCTATACAAAACATCAAAGACTCAGCCAAGCTTGGCAGCTGTAGTTCTTTCAAACAAACTGAATAGAGTTTAAAAGAGATCAATCCCAACCGCAGCTCCCATTGTCAATCTGCACTTTTTTTTTTTTTTTGGTTCCAGGTCACAGGCACATTGCGGGTAGCGAAAAGGCTGATGAACTAGCAAGACAAGGCTCCTCACTAGGCGAGACCTATAGATACGGGGGGCACTACTTATATTTTGGGAACTTGCAACACTAATGTCAATAGCTAAAAGCTGGCAACACCACAATAAAGTATGACATTTTAAGCATAAGCGTACTCACAACGTTGTGATGTACAAGTGCTATTTGTTTTGATTCCACTGAGTTAAGAAAATCTATTTGGCAAAATAATAAAAATTTCAAGAAAAGTTTGGCGTTGGATTATTTTTCATAACTTTCGACGAGTATTATCTCAACAAGAATGTGTCGATGGACTCAATTCTTTGTATGGCGATAAAGTACCATCAAAAACCACAGTATATGGTTGGTATAGTGAATTCAATTGTGGTCGGAGTTCAGTCACCGACGAATTCCGCGAAGGTCGTCCAAAATCGGTTTTTGTGCCACAAAACATCGATGCCGTGCTTAGGTATAGTGTAGAAAAGGAGTTTTAGATGGAAATCGTTAGAAAATTGCAGAATTTCTAAAGCAACTCGCACTGAAATTTCAAGAATCGCAGCGATTTCTACTGGGTTATCGGCAAACATGCCGATAGACTGGGTATCTCTTTTAATTCTTTCTGTCGGAGTTTCATGGATGCTTACGAGACGGAAGCTCTCGAACAATTTCTCTGCAAGTGCTCTGCTTTATCTAAAGCCAGACGTTGGACTCTAGGAAATTAGTTTTTCAATGTTCTGAGCGACTTCACCGATATTGATATAGGCTCCCTGCTAAACTATCTCAATAGAACAAATTGAATATCAAAAATCTTTAGAGAGTCTTTTAAAAGATAGCTAATCCAGTCCCTGGCAATAACCCATAATAGCCAGCTCTATCAGCACTAAATTTCAAACATAAATATGAATTATTTGTTGGTTCTGTAAAGTAATATTTACTATAAATTGCCTACATTTTCTTATACGTAGAGTTAATAATGGTTTCAGCCAGAAATGTGTATGACTATTTTTACTTTATAATTCTAGTAAAAATATTTATGTTTGGACAGACATTTGCTTAATATACAAATTCATATAGATCAGTGGAGCAGAGGTCTAAGCAGTTTGTAATTGTTAATAAAAATAATAATATTACACGGACGGGCCCCGGTTCGAATCCTAGTGCGGTTAGTTTGATTCTTTTTTTTAATTTCTTTCAAAAAAATTACTACACGGATATTTCAAAAGTAGTAGATATGTTATGTTACGGAGCACCTTTTCGAATATTCTCAAGTAAAATTCAGAAAAATCGTATTTGGGACATGATGCCGGAATGGATTAAAAAGTCTAAATCGCTCATTACGGCCACCTAACAGGTCCTAAAATTCTAAAATAATTCAAGCAAATTCTTTGATGAAAAATAAATCGACTTTGTTTATAATGTTTTTTTAATTTAAGCCCCCCGAGCCGATCCAAAAATGATATAATTGTAAAAAATATAGTTACAAAAAAATAAAATTGTTCAGGTGAATCTTTGTAATGGCAGACATAACAAATTTCACCATACGGTGTCTTTAATTGATCTTTAATTTATCATAATTGCGTGTTAGAAAAATTGCATTGAAAGATTTATATGAAAATCGATCACTGCAAATTTATGATTGAAAGTTAAATTAAAAAAAAATTTAATAAATTTTGTAGTTTGAAATTTTGTCATTCAAAGAAAACTTCGGAATGCGATTCTTATAGAGTTGACGAATTGAATGTAAGCAAAATTTTAAACAAAATAATTGAAACCATTCAGACTAGTACTAGACAAAGGGTATTCATACGTCTACGCCTTAACTTGTTAGAGTATCTTGATTTTCATATTGTACTAACATGCGAGAATCGCTCTCTAGCTGTAAGTCTGGCTCTATTATCCTCATCCTTTAATTAAAGAAAATAACAGATATTGATTTTATGCTTTTAACGAAAAACAAACCCTCTTACCAGCAAATTGCATTACATACATTCGTTTACTTATCAAAACTTCTGCATTTACAGATAAGCGGAAAATTTAATTTTGCAATAAAAACAACAAAAGGTACTGAGGAAGGAGTCTGCCTTGAAAAAAAAAAGGAAAACGAAAAAATGAAATCATTCGACAGAATAAATAAACGTAATGAAAAGTATACAAAACGCAGAAAAGCGCTTAAGATTATGGCAGTAAAAACCTAAAGAAAGAAAGAAAAAACACAAATCCATACAAAATAGAAAAATGGGATAAGAGACAAAGCGTAACGAAAACAAAAAATTGAAATAAAAAAACAAAAAAAAAATAAATTCAAGGACGTAAAAATGTCTACGATTTTACCATGCGACGCTTTCATTTAGTGCTGCATGCACTCAGACATTCAAATGCTGTCATATACTTACGTACACTTCGCACATGTATTGAAAATGAAAAAAAAAAAGTAATCCAGTAATGCCACGCCCTATGCCGACACAGACTTCAAATACAAATATATATTGTATAAGTACATATCTACTACTATTTTCCACTTCCACTGATATTTGCATAGCAAAGCTGTAACTAAGGGAGAAGAAAACCCTCAAAAAACAAAAACAACAAAAAAAGTCCTTTGGAATGGATTTTCAAAATCTCTACTTTTGCTATCAATGTAGAAAACGCGTAGATGATGCGTCTTTTCCAAGGATACGTACGGTACGACACATTGAAATTCATGTTAGCGAAATCTTTCAAGTGGCAGACGTAACAGCGGTGGCAGCTGCGGTAATAAGAAAAATCAAAGCGGCATTAAGATGAAGCAGGCGGCGGCGGCTTACTTTCTTTATCTTTTTCCTATGCATGCATTTGCTGTTACAGCGTTTCACAACAATGTGTGTATGTGACCCAGATGCCAGAGAATTATAATAAATATATTCATAAGAGGATGTAGTATCACATATCACACGCTGCATTCTTATAAAATATCAGCCGTTTGGTTGTTAAATTGATGAATAAAACTGAGAAGTGGCTTGCAAGATTTTCGAATATTGTAGAACTACCTACTATCAAATAGGGTATACTAGAAAAATATGTCACCGTCAGGTAATATGACAACTCAGATGAAATGTTGATATGGCACCCCTTAGAGTATGGCTCCCATAAGTTGTATGCCGTCCCTAAGTAGCATGGCACCACTAAGTAGTATGACACCCCTAAGTAGCATGGCACCCCTTAATAGCATGACACCCCTAAGTAGGATGGCACCCTTAAGTAGAATGGCACCTTTAATTAGAATGGCACCTTTAAGTAGAATGGCACCCCTTACTGATATATGGCACCCCTTTCAATTTCAATTCTTGCAGCTTTCGTTACACTTAAATATGGACAAAATATAATTCATTTGTGCGAAAGGCTTTAATCACTTGTGAGCGGGACTTAAAAAAAAATGGATATGTAAACGGCTGAATTTTTTTTCCATTAACTTCGCGAGTGGGCTCAGAGCGGTGGGTATTTGATACAGTTACATGGTTCACAATCAAAAAAAAAAAAAAAAAAAAAAGAATTGATTGTGATTTTGTTTTTGAATGAAAACGAGCGCGAGTGAATATGTTTCTTATCGTTATACTTAATTATTGAGTGTGATATAATTCGAGTGCCATTAATCCCTTTTCATGACATAAGATATTAGAAAATATAAATATGAAGTGCTTGAACATACAGTCGCTTCAGAATCGCATAATTTAAGACAGGCAAGAGGTTTTCGCTAATGTTTTAGAGAACTCTGTGCAAACCCTGAATACAAGTGAAATCACAACGGCATAAATTCTAACGTCTTTTGATAATGTGGTCCAGCAGAAAAATAAAAACTTAAAGTGAAAAATACAACCGTTGCAATGTATGATGGTTCCAAAGAAGAGGCGAAGGTGTAGAAAATATTTTCATCGAAGATATGATGATTAGTTTAAATACAGAATGTGACGCATTTGTTCATTCAATTCTGGCAACAAAAACTTCCTAGCAACTTAGAGTGCCAAATCACTCATTATATTGTGCCATATCACCCATAGTCTCGGATGATTTGCCACTTCATGGCATTTTTTTTAATTGAGAAAAAAACACATTTCCAATAAGTTTTTGTTTAAGTTGAGGTAATTTTATTCGTTTTAAATCAATCCAGTTTTGTCACAGTTCAACAAAAAAGGTGCCATTTCTCCCGGATTTCCTCTACTTACTCTTTGTGCATACTTGACTAACTTTTAAATTGTGGAAGAGATAAACACAGCATATTTTTTTTTCATTGCAGCATTTTTAGACTTTATTGAACTAAATGGCCATAAATCCAAAAAATGTATAATCTGCCAAACTTTGAAGTACTTATTAAATACTTAGAATACGAAGCGCCACCAGCAAATGTTAATATTACGGGCTCTCCTTGCACCAGAATTTTTAGTTTCTATCCTTTTAACAAAAAAACCTGATTGAAAGCAAAAAGGAAACAAAAACCAAAATTATGAATCAGCCTTATGTACATACTGCTTTTATATACATATAAATTTAAATGCATTTACATACGTCTGACTGTAAAATTGATTAAATTGACAAGTCAAGTACACATAAAATTTTTATTCATTTGCTAAATTTTGTGGTAGGAAGAAAGGGATGCCATATTACCTGGGGTGCCATATAACTTGGAGGTGCGATATAACTTCGAGGTGCGATATAACTTAGGGTGCCAAATTAGTTGGGGGTGCCATATTACCTGGTGGTGCCATATTAGTTGGGGGTGACATATTACCTGGGGGTGCCATAAATTTCGGGTTAACCATATTCATAAGTCGGTATGAATTATTTAAAAATCTTGCAAGCCAAATTAATTTTGTAAAATGTTTCCTAAGTACTTAAAAGAAATTGTATTATGAGCATATTGATTGAACCTATTATGGCTATTTATGCACGAAAATGTTCTATCAAATTTTTAAAAAATGTTAATTTAACAAACTGTTTTTTTTTTTTTTAAAATTATATGTAGGTACTTAAACGTCTTCCAGTGAAGTTCCTTAAAATTTAAGACATAAACTAAAGTGAACAACAAATTTTGTGCTATTTCATTTGTATATAATTTCGCAGTGGCACTTGAAAATAATGGCAGATTCTGATTTTTCGATAATTTCTTATTGTATATTGGTTGAAAAAACCATCTGCCATATAAGTAGTGGGTCTTTCGAAAACAAAAGTTTGCATTACGCTGCTGCTTTGGCATAATTGCAAATTAAAAGACACTTCAACTTATTTCTATTCAACATTTGTACAGTGCAGTGACAGTTTATTTTGCTAGAATTTCGTGAACGCCTTTTTTTGATACTCTTCACATGAAATTGTTGCTTTGTTCGTTTGCTTTACATTTATTTATCTCTATTTTCTTTTATTTTTTGGTTACATTGTTGATTTTGCTATTAAGTTTCGTTTGTTTGCCAATTTCTTGAATTTGTTTTTTTTTTCTTTTTTTAAATTCTGTTTGCAAACTGCTACAGTTCTTTTGTTTTCTTTCTTTTTTTTTTCGTAAACTTTTTTTTTTGTTTTTTTTTGTTTTTTTGTAACTGGACATGTTTACAATGGAAACTGACGCACTTTGACAGGGCGCCAGGATAACTGGCGCCAGTTGAATTATGTGCAGATAATAACGTAAATAACTCACCAGCTGTTTCATTTTGATGAGCTATTTTGTTCATTGTGTGCCCTTTCGATGTTTGTTTTCGTAATTTACTTTTCGTTTTTTTTTTTCGATTTAATATTCGTAATTTGTTTGTGAAAATTTAACACGAGCACACCGGGATATCTGCACAAAAAGTGAGATTGAGGTTGGGAAAAAATTTTTAAAATAAATTTCTGACATTTCCTTATAGATTAGTGTGGTTAAATTTTATGGAAAGAAAATTTTTCTAAATCCTGAGAAAATTCTTGGTGTTTCTTGTGATAGACATAGTTTTAAAAACATCAATTCTTTAATATATTCAATTATTCGAAAAAAAAATAATATTTCCTATACATTTTTATAACTAAATAAAAATGTGCCTAACTTCAAGAACCCTTATCCAGATAGTATCCTTTAAGCTTTATACTTGAACAAAATTCTCCCCTGTTTTTAAGAAATTGAATAATACATTTTTATCCATGACCATAACCAATGGAAACCTGCAAAAATGTTTCTTTGTAGCATTTTGTAACAACAAATGGCACTTCAGAAAACAGAAAACAAGAACTTTCACTTCCAGCTGTTATTGTCGATTTGTGTAATGTCTGCCTTTAACGACATTTGGTGGGCAATTTAAAATTTTACTACGAATAAACATAAAATAGTCATGATCCTATCCACAAAGTGAAACTGATGAAAGGTGAGAAAGAAAGAAATGAATAAAATATCACAAAAACCATAAATATTTGAAAATTTAAAAATAAGAAAAAATGACAATAAAACCTTCAAATAAAGGGTGCTTCAAAGGAAAAGCTGATGATATAACCCTTTTTCAACTAAAAACGAAAAAAATTTAACAAAAGTTACCAAAAAAAAAAAAAAATTTTTGAAAAAAAAAAAAGTAAAAAAAGTTCGAACGAAAATGCAGTTGGCAGGTTTTAGCGTTCAACTCAAAAAGCAGGAGTATTCAGCTAAAAGTAATGGTATATGCTAAGTCTAACTGTAGGTCAATTTGCAAAGTATTGACTTATTCCTACCATAAATCCTCCTATACTCGAATAAGCAGAAAGTTTTGTACCAATACCTACATACTTATATGGAAGAAATATTATAAAAAGATCGAGAAAGTTTTAAGTAGCTCATTACTTGTATCAGCACTTTTTAAGAAAAGTATGGGAAAACAACAACAAAAGTGCTTAATTTAACACAGATTAATTTGCGTGTTTAATTATTAAGCACGTAGTACTTAAATCTTTGAATGTTGCCGTTTTACACACTCATTTTAATATAGTGACCACACATTCTCGAAGGGATACTTAGAGTTTGTTGGCAAGAGGAGAGAAGCGGTAAGGAAATGAAAAAAAAAACTATGTAGTAAGAGTGTTACCTTTAGCCTGGCCAAACATTTAATACAGTACACTGCAGTATTTCGAAAATTTTGCTTTTACAATTCTTAGCGTCTGAATGAAATTTAGTTTGATTATCTGAAGAAACGTTTTCAGTAGGGGAACTGATGCTATTGTGGTATAGTTTTTTAATGTGGTATAGACGCATATCTCCGATTTGGGAAAGAACCTGCGAACGTCACTGCTTTTATCCTGTCAGAAAACATGAAAAACCAGAGATGTGTTGCTGTCATGGACCAAACAAAATTTTTCCGATGTCAGTTGAACGAAACGTAAATTGCGCGTGGTCGTTATAATTTTGCGTATTCGAAATAAGTGTTTAACTATGTAAATTCACAAAGTTTTCAATTTAATTTTTACAATTTTATAATTTCTAAAAATTGGTCAGTGTGGTATAATCGGGCTTCGCTTATGTGGTATATGAACATTTCTTGATATTCTTAACATTATTTGATTGCCCTTTTTTTTTATAAAAACTATGAGTTTGAGAACCAATGTAAATGTAATTATGAACTTATTTCATACCTTTTAAACTTTATATTTGGTTGTATGGTTAAGTATACCACATTACTGACAACTTTATGAAAACAGCTTTTTTGACTTTTTTCAGATTTTGCACAATAACCTTTTTTAATGAAATTGCACACATTTTATTGAAATATATTCTGTAGCCGATACTTCAATGATCAGCATTAAAAATTTTGGTTGAAATTGATTTAACGGTTCTCTTTCAAATTCCACCTAAACATTAGCTATACCACAATTGCATCAGTTCATTTTTACTTATATGGGAGGTGCTATGCCCTCTAGTTTGAGTTAACCTAGCTTTTGCTCAGAGCTTGCATTCACAATTTTTAGTGTCTGAGTGAAATTTAGTTTGAATAAGTCAAAAAACTCTTTCAGTATATCACGCCCTCTTGTCCGAGTTCGCCTAGATTTTGCTCAGAGTGTATATTTATAGTCCTTAGTGTTTTAGTGAAATTTGGTTGGATCATCTCAAATAACGCTTTCAGTACAGCATTTTGAAACTTTTGGTTATAAGGGGAGGTGCCACGCCCTTTCGCCACTCTTGCTTTTGCTCAGAGCTTAAGCTTACCGTCCATAATATTTATGTGGATTTTGCTTGCGTTATCGCAAATAATGCTCCTAATATTGCATTTTAAACATATTCTTTGTATGGGCAGTAGGCGTGTTCATTGACCAATTTCGCTCATTTTCAATCCCTTGAGCTAACTTTGACGACGGAGGCAAAGTACCAAATTTCATTGAATCATCTTGTTCAGTTTTCCCAAAAAATTTATTTCCAGGCACAGACAGCCAGCCAGACCAACGGACATGGCTATATCGACTCAGGAGGTGACACTGATCAAGAATATATATAATTTTCTATACCTGCCACGCCTTTTTTTCAGCGTTACAAACGAAAGGACAAAGTAAATATACTTCGGGTGTAGGGTATAAAAAACAAAATCAGACGAAAAAGACAGCACACAAAAACGTTTTAGAAGAAATGTATTCACACTGCGCTAACAAGCTGTCATCTAAAACACAGCTAATATTAGGTTCTGGTAGAAGTTGTAGTCGTCAATCCAAATCCGAAAACATAGTGAGCTCTACGTTCCAGTTTATAATTCGATCCTAGATTATCGGGGTAATAATATTTTGCTCAGAAGTATAGTGTATGAAACATCTTTACTCAAAAATGTGTTGAAATTTTACTCAGCAATGTGTAAAATTCTCTCAGTACTCTTATATATGGAAGATTTTACTCCGTTATATGTAAAAGTATGCTTTGATGGAATTTGTTCCAAGTGTTTTTATAATTCTCAACATGTTTTCGTTAAGTATTGCTTAAATAATTTTTGCTCGACATTGGTTATTTGTGGTACAGTAAAATTTTGACAGAATGGGATGTTACAATGAACCAAGGTGCCTTGATAGACATTTTGTACTCAGTTTTTTGATATGCGATAGCATATCGATTCTTTTATATTATTCACAAAATCAAACTGCTCAATATATTTTACTCAGCAATGTATGAAATTTCTTCAGCAATATTTAAAGTTTTACTCAAAGATTGTGTGAAATTTAACACAGTTTGTGTAGAATTTAGCACAGTTTGTGTCGAATTGCACACAGCTTTATTTAGAGTGTAAAATGTTATTGAGGTATCATCACAGGTATTTGTTTTTTCGGCACACATGACAGACATTGGGGGTTTTTCCACAGTTTTGATTCTGAAGAAGCTACGAAGAGAAGGTAAAAATTATGAAACACCTCTTTTGTAATTGTGCGGCTCTATATGGCTACGAATAGATGACTTACCAATGTTGCCCACATTTGAGTATGTAACCCGGTTCTTTTCATTAAATAGTCGAAGTGGGTTGTAGGGCAATCAAGCTACCCAGTTCTTTCCATAGATACAACAAATGAACAATTTTGGTCTAAGTGAGACAGAAGATCAAACTCAAATTTTCGAACATAACATAATTTCTAAGAAACAAAGTCTTTATATGAAACTGACTAAGTGTTTATGTAGGTACTTAAAAAAATAATTTCAGTTAGTTTATAATAGTAAAACACCCTTTATTTTTAAGAATAAAAAATGTATAAAATTCAAGCAGCAAAGTTAAAAATAAAAAAATAAAACACAAAAACATTTGGAAATCGAACAAATGCGTAAAAGGCCAGCCAGCCCGCGCATACATTATGTGACTCTAAGGACTCATGAAAAATGGCACTAATATGTAAAATGCAGGCAAATATTAAACAGTTGCAAACATAAAAGAAAAGTGAAAAGAAAACGAAAAGTTCAAATAAAATGAAAAAATAACAACTTGAAAAAGGTTCTCACACAAAAAAAAAACAAAATAAAAAAATTAAAAAGAAAAAGAAAAATGGAAAATTCCAAAAACACAACGCAATCGTACAAACATACTTATATCACAAGAGCGATAAAGTTGATATTTAGTGGAAAAGTTCAAAAATAAATTTACAATCAAAATAAGAAAATATAAAGTACGAAAATTTCTTTAGAGTGCCTTTGGGTATTTAGAACTCAAAAGAAAGTTATTTTCTAAAATCAATAAAATTTTGCATAAACTTTTTTTCATTTCTTTTTTTTAAATTTACGATTCGGTTGAATGTAAAAAAGAAATGTAAAATCAAGATAAATTGAAGGTTGAGAACTTTCTTTGCATGAAAATCCAATATTTTGTTCTACGTAAAAAAAAGTATGAGTTTTTTTTTACTACATCTGATAACCAAAAGAATGTGCTGCAAGAGTTCCTTTATTCATAAAAACTTTAAAAAAAATGTTTTAAGTGAGTTTTGCTTTAAAAACTTAGAAATTTTTTTTTTAAGGAAAACTCATCAATACAATTGAGAGCCGAAATTCTTTTGCATCCACTATTAGGGTAAATTTGGAAGATATGGCACCCCCAAGTGATATGGCACCCCCAAGTGATATAGCACCCCAAGTGACATGGCACCACAAGTTAAATGGCACCCCAAGTTAAATGGCACCCAAGTTAAATGGCACCCCAAGTTAAATGGCATCCCAAAAGATATGGCACCTTTTCCAATTTCAATATTTGAAGCTTTCGTAGCATTTAAACATTGACAACAGTTGCTAAAATTACTTTTGAGCGAGATCTAAACAAAAATGGGGAATGTACCACAAACGACTGATTTTTTATTTTTTTTGTATATATTTGAGAGGCAGCAAAGCTGTAAGTATGTATTAGAGTTATGTAGTTAGAGTATCAAAATAAATAGATTTGAATGTGATTTCGTTTTCTTATGAATCTGAGCGTGATTGATTGTTGTTTATGCGATTGGTGGCACTTTTTTTTGGTATTATACCATAAGAGATAAATGGCACCCAATTACTAAGAGTATATGGTTCGGCTACCTTTTG
The DNA here is from genome assembly GCA_951812925.1 of Calliopum simillimum. Lineage (NCBI taxonomy): Eukaryota > Metazoa > Arthropoda > Insecta > Diptera > Lauxaniidae > Calliopum > Calliopum simillimum. The sequence continues at coordinate 33,566,251 of OX638372.1, forward strand.
CACGTCATAAGTTATTTTTTGGGAGTATAAGTATGAAACACTTGATCTTACAGTCCCTCTAAAATCGCCTAATTTCAGAACTTGAGTCAGGTAAGACAATCAATGATTACTTTTTCGTCTTTGTCTGATTAATTTGAGGTTTTCTCTAATATTTTATAAGACCCTGTTGAAACTTTGATTAACATACATATGGCATTGCGCCAGAAAATGTGTAAAGTCAAATGTCACCTATACCAAAGAGTTCGAAAAGCTGTATAAAACAAAATAAACGCCAATAATCTAATATCTTCTTAAAATGTGGTCCAACAGAAAAAGAAAAAACAGAACCAATGCAACGTATGATGGTTCCAAAGAAGAGGACTCCAAAGCGAACGGTGGTTCCGATGAAAGTGAAGCAAATATTGTATTCCAAGATGAATCTGTTGAAAGCTTTAGATGTGGAGAAGACTATGCACAAAGAGCTAAACTACTTAGATGATTGGATCCAATGATGAAATGTGCCGTATGTAGTCACATAAACATGCACGTTTTATACGAAAACATGCAACAATTCAAACTCAAAAGCCACCTAGGGTGCCAAATAATCCACAATTCGGTGCCATATCACCCTGCGTCGCGGGTGCAGAAAAAAACATATTGCAATCATTTTCAAGTACTTTGTTTTCTTTTAATTAAATCAAAGTATACATTCCTTTTAGTTCCTTTAAATATCTCTATTAATTTAAGTTTTATAGTGGTTTAACAAAAAGGGTGCCACTTCTCGCGAGTTTACCTTACGTGTGTGCCATAAAATCCGTTTTGGCGGAACAAATTTTGGGAAAAACTAAGTCGTAGTATGAGCTATATTGAAGTAATACAAACAACTAAACTTCTGATCATTATAGAGAATAATTTGTTCAATCACAAGCCTGAAAAGGATTAAAATTCTAAAAGAAGGTGTGCCACTCTCTAGAAAAACAAAGACTTCGAACCGCGTCACTCCTGAGCTCACTGAAAGCAAAAATATTTGGATGTTTGCGATTTGACAATAAAAATAGATGGTTATATGAAAACGCCACTCAAACTGCTGATTTCAAGCAATTTGTATGCAATGTAGGCTTTAAATAAAATATTAATAAAAATAATAATAAAAACCAAAAAAAAAAAAAAATAGAAAACTTTTCATACAAACTCAAAAGTTTTAAATAAAAAGCAATTTTCTTGTTTCTTAAACATTGGTAACAGCTGCTGCATATTTTTAGGCTAAAAGAAAACAACAACAAATTTTTCTATGTATTTTTCTAATAAAAAGAATATTTGCGTAATTTTCTTTTTTTTCTTTTGTTAAATCGGAATCGTTTGTATGCATTGTTTATTATTTTGATATATCAGACAGCTGACATGCGCCTAAAAGTTTGCTTTGTGTCTGTGAGTGTGTGTAAAGGAAATAAAAAGCAGCATACACTTAGGCGTAATATTTATTTTAAATTCGCATTAACTTGCGACGCCATATGGCTGAACGTATGAATACAAGCAGCATTCTAAAGTAAAAATTCTCAGTACATAGTTATTTTTAGAGAAAATTTTCTGCTTGGAAAATATGAACTCAAGTGTGAAAAGCCTACTTCAAGGCGTTTGCACACACACACAAAGCAATCTTGACAGCTTAAGCCTTTTATGTTTTCTAACAAAATTGCGTGCACCATTATATTTCTATCTCTGTTAAACTTGGCACATTATTTTGACACTTCAAAAGACGACATATTCAATCAATGGCATAACATAAATAGCAACAACTTGAACAATAAAAGCAATCAAAATTGTGGATATGATATCATAAATGCACACTGTGGTTGCTGCCCGGTAAAGTGCACAAAATTTTTGAATACTCTTAGTCTACTAACTCTTTAGAATTCCGCATAGCCGATTTTTAACACATAATTTTCGACCATTTGGCACCACGATGTTTTTGGTCTTTCTTCAATTTTGTAGTCCTATATGTATTTTTTCAAATCGTGTACATTTTTTTTTATAAGCTCAGTTGAGACATGAATATGATTGGGTGCCAAATCAGGTTCAGAATCTGAAAAACTATCAAACTAATCAGTTTTATTACTTAATTTATATTCGAAAAGATATTTTAATAATTCATATTAGCAACTATAATATTTTAGCAGCCCACTACAAAATTAAGTGGCGCCCAACGTGGGGCAGTCAGCAGCAAGTACAAACAGCCAAATCAAGATAAATTGAAGGTTGAGAACTTTCTTTTGATGAAAATCCAATATATTGTTCTACGCAAAAGAAGCATGATACAAAGGACTATGCTGCAAGAGTTCTTAAATTCATAAAAGCTTCAAAAATATGCTTTAAGTTAGTTTTGCTGGAAAAACTCCGAAATTAATTTTTTAAGAAGAACTCATGAATACAAATGAGAGCCGCAGTTTTTCGTATCAACTTTAAGGGTAAGCCCGGAAGAAATAGCACCCCAAGTGATATGGCACCCTCAAGTGATATGGCACCCTCAAGTGATATGGCACCCTCAAGTGATATGGCACTCTCAAGTGATATGGCACCCTCAAGAGATATGCCACCCTCAAGTGATATGGCACCCCCAAGCGAAATGGTATCCCCAAGCGATATGGCACCCCTATCAATTTCAATATTTGAAGCTTTCGTAGAATTCAAATATGGATAACATTTAACTCAATAAATAAAAAAAATTGGGAATGTAAACGGTTGACTTTTTTTTTTGCATATATTTCGAAAGGTAGCAAAGCTTTGAGTATTTGATACACTTATGCATATGCTTCGCATATCAAAATAGACAGGATTGAATGCGATTTCGTTTTCAGATGAATACAAGCGCTAGCGAACATATTTATTCGTTTCATGGAAATTTTTTTCAGCATATACCAAACAGGAGAAACGGCACCAAATTGCAACGGGTGATTTGGTTCGAGTGCAATTTCCCCTACTGCATGTTATTAGATATTTGTGAGTACAAATATATATAAACTTATATATGAAAAGATATTAAAATGATGCATAATTGCAACTATAATATTTCAGCAGCCCATTACAAAATTATGTGGCGCCCAACGTGGGGCAGCATACAGCAAATACAAACAGCTACTTATATCTACTGCAATTTAATCTAAGATGAATATTCATTTGTGCAGGCGATTTAGAATTTGGGACAAAATAAGAACAACTATTACTATAGATTAGATAATTATATCAATATATTATATATATACGCAAGACTAATGCTGTTATGAATGTAATTTATCTTTATTTAATTTGTTTTAAGGAAATAAAAATCCAAATTTAAAAATTTTACTTTAGTACTACTTTATACTACAACTAGCCCCGGACTGGTGTAAAAGTAATGCATAAAGGGCCAATTGAAATAAGGACATTGACACACAAAAAAGAACAGTTGCTTGTATGCAAAAGGGATTGAAGTCGGACAAGTACTGGTTGGTAGAGGACTAGTTAATGGACTACTCTTAAACTAGTACGTTTGCCTGCGGGGAGTTAACGTGTCATTTCTTAAAATAACAATACTATTTATCTTCACATTTTATATATATTTGTTAAGAAAATAGCGCTACAGAGTCAAAACCACTTTTTGCGTGCAAACAACCCACTGTGCGCGCGACAATGCCTAAAAGTATTCATCATAATTTTTGCGCATTTAGGCGTAGAGCATACAATTTCAAGTTCATTTTCAACAAACGATAGATAACAAATGTCGTCGTGTTTTCCTCCACCAACACACACACACACACATTCATTGCCAACACATTTAACAACACCTCGCTTCCGTTAGTTTGTTTGTCACGCAAACACTTTGACAAATCGTCGTACAAAAGGCAAATTTATGTGCTGTTTGTGATGTCTATCAAATTTTTATTAAACTTTACATTATTGATGTGAAAGAAAAAGAAAGAAAGAAAAAAAGACAAGAGAAAATAAAAAGTTTTTCCACTTTTCTGCTTTTCATTTCATGTTTTTTGCATTTTTTATGGCATATTTTTTGGCGTTTGATTAATGCATTCGTTGACAATATGAAGAGCACTTAAGCCAAAAACAAAATTGTCGACTACTTGGGGGGAGAACTTAAGGTTGTGCGCCTGCAGGAAATGGCATTTTGATGGTTGTTTTTTGAAATTAAGGCAGAAAATATGTAATCAATCAGCAGCAGTTAAAAGCGCAATTCTTTTAAGAATTTGTTTTACTTATTTTGTTCTTTTTTGCTTGTTTCTTTGTATGTTCATAAGTGTTGAAAAATTAATTTAATGAATGAATTATGAACTGAGACATGTGACATGCATTAGAGAAAGAAAAATGAAATATTTATATCCGTGCTTGTTGGTGGCAAATAAAAAGTTCATTCCATTATTTTTTATTTTGTATGCCTGTGATATTAAGCTCATCGGAAAAGCTTCTGAGTGATATTTAATCAATTTTTTCATTTGTTAAAAAGAGATCTCATGTTGATAGCGAGGTATGACCTGATGAATTTTGAAATTAAGTTTGGTGCCAAGCCTCGTCATTCTGCATATCTTTAGGTTGGTAGACTATTTAGTCAATTTAAATGGAATTAGCTGAGAAGACTTCTCACCCTTAATATTCGACCAATAAACATGGTACACTTAGAAAATTATATTTCAGATAAATGTATCCTTAAAGAGAAATTCGATATAGAAATGTACACAGGACTGAGTATTTTTGAAACTTTAAACAATCCAAAATGACACAAAACCAAACGAAACCAAGCTCTTTGTGACACTCCTCCCGCAAAAGTTTGATTTGTTACCCAAAGTCCTCTTCTTACCAGGCCAAGCATAAATTAATTGTGTGACAATTGTGTTAACAATTTTGTACAGCAGTAACAAAGTAATTTATAGGAAATAACATAATGCGCCTAAAAGTAGACAACAACTAAAATACAAAGCATTTGCATTTGATTTATTTATTTGAAAAGCTTGACTTTTTCACTTTCAAATAACGATTTCATGCTGTTGCTGCAACAAATTATCATTTAAATTTTTGCAAACAAAACGTAATGTTTTCAATGATTTGCTTTATATTGCGCCTAAAATCCTGCAAACAAAAATATTATAAATAAATTGTCATAGCATAAATATAATGAATGTAACAGAATGAAACAAAAAAATGGGAGTCAACAATAGCTATATTCCATAAAACAAGCGCTGAGTTTAATAGAAATGTAAATATTGCAGAGTGTGTACAGCTTATGGAACAGTAAAGCAAAAATTTTCCTTAAAATGATTTATATTCAACAGCAAACGTAAGACTTATAAATTTTGTTGACATTAAGCTTGACATGAAATATGGATGCATTTGAGTACAAATTTATTGAAAACAAATTAAGACAGGAATGAAAAAACATATTAACTGTCAGATAATTTTTTTGTAATGTTAATGTTTGTCGATCTCTATTTCTGCATGATAATACCTATTTTATAAATTTCTGGTATACAATTGTACCTAGTGCAAAGTGCTTAGAATTCCATTTGAAACTTTTTGTCTTTAGAAATCAATTAGCTTTGACAGGCTAAAGTTAGTGTTAGTAAAGCCGATTAAAAAAAGCGCGTTGATCTTAGTACATAGCAGAGCAGTTAAACTTTTGTGAGATAAGTGGACGTGGCACTTATTTGATGTATATGCATTTACCAAATTTTATCAAAATAACGGAATGTGACGAAAAATTGTCGTGGAAAAAGTGTTAAGAAATTAAACCACTAAAAAAAGTATCGCCAAATGTGTCACCAAAAAAAGTGTCGCATTATGTGACACTCAAAATAGTGTTGCAAAATTTGTTACCAGAAAAAGTGTTTCAAAAAGAGTTATATCAAAAAAGTGTTCCCTAATACATATATCTCCAAAAAAAAGTGTCGCATAATGTGTCACCAAAAAAAAAAAGTGTCTTAAAATGTGCCATCAAAAAAGTATCGCATAATGTGACACTCAAAATAGTGTTGCAAAATTTGTTACCAGAAAAAGTGTTCCAAAAAGTGTTTTATCAAAAAAGTGTTCCCTAATGTATCACCAAAAAAAGTTTCGCAAAATGTGTCACCAAAAATAAAATGTCGCAAAATGTGTCCCAAAAAAAAGTGTCGCAAAATTTGTCACCAAAAAAGTGTCAAAAAATTTGTCACCAAAACAAGTGTTGAAATATGTTCCCAAAAAAAAAAATCGCAAAAAACAGTGTCGCAAAATGTGTTCCAAAAAAGTGCCAAAAAATTTGTCACCAAAAAAAGTCTCGCAAAATATGTCACCAAAAAAAATTTCGCAAAATATCTCACTAATGTTTCACCAAAAAAGTGTCGCGAAAAAAAAGTGCCACACATGATATGTGACCAAAAAAGAGTACCGCAAAATGTGTTACTAAAAAAGTGTCGCAAAATGTGTCACCAAAAAAGTGTCAAAAAATTTCTCACCAAAAAAAAGTGTCGCACATGATGTGTCACCAAAAAAAAGTATCGCAAAAAAGTGTCAAAAAATTTGTCACCAAAACAAGTGTTGCAAAATATGTTCCCAAAAAAAATGTCGCAAAATATCCAACTAAATGTGTCACCAAAAAAGTGTCACATGATGTGTCACCAAAAAAAAGTGTCGCAAAATGTGTCAACAAAAAAGTATCGCAAAATATGCCACAAGAAATGTGCTCCAAAAAAAAAAAAATGTCAAAAAATTTATCAACAAAAAAAGAGTCGCAAAATGTGTCACCAAAAATAGTGCTCCCAAAAAAGTGTCAAAAATTGTGTGACCAAAAAATTATTTAATGGGGCTGGTGAAAACGGGACCATAGTAATACATTGTGAAAACAAAAACTGAGATAAGAAACACGAGAACATGAACCGAGCAAAAATGTAAGAGAGATTTAAGGCTTCAGCTGGATACTTTGTATGATGGCGCAGTGATTTGGAGCCAGTTATAATGGCATGATTGTGAAGCATGAATTTTTAGTGTTATATATATTGTAAGTTCCGTTTTTTTATTGGTTTCGAATAATCTAACATATCAAACTTCATCCATACATTTTTTCAATTGTACTATTACTTTATGACTTATCACCATTTAGAGTAAGGGTATCTCAAGCCCACTATAAAGGATGTAAGGAAAAAACAAATCGACCATGGGGACAAATCTGTCCTGGAAAATTTCAGAAAAACCATAACATTATTTTGATTTTCTACTTCAAAAATATCTTTTTTCAACGTCCAATAGACTATTCGAAGCAGATAAAATTATTGCATAAGATCTTTTATTATAACGGTGCTTAAAGGGTTAATTGAGCATAATTATCAGCTGTTTTTAATATTTGAAATCATAAGCCTGATCGTAGGCAACAAAAGTTGGGTTCTGAATACGAGCATTAGTAATCTTTTCATGAACTTTTAATGACAATTTAATACTTTTTTCAGTAAAAGCATAAATTTAAACCACGTAATGATGACCATTTAAAAAAAAAAAATAAACTTTAAAATGTCGAAAAAAGGAGATACTATAATATTAATGTATGGACTTTGTGCGTTCGCTTGTAAAGTTATATTTTTTTGTTGTACATGCAAGTATATTTCTTATATGTATTAATCTACATATACACATATGTCTTTATGTATGCACAAATACATTTTAATGACAGCAACGTTACAGCGTAACACATTTACGTAGCAATTATGATGTTTATGATTGTTAAATATTTATGCGTTTTTTTCCTGATCCGTCGTAATGGATGGTACAAAAAAAAAAAAAAAACAGTGAAATCTTTTATTAAATTTTTAAGTAGCAGTTAATACGCTCATTTATCAATTTCATGCGAGTTCTTTATGGGGAGTTTCAAAAAAATAAAACTTTTAAGTGTGGTAAATATGTTTTTTTTAGTTAAGACAAATTGCCATGATTTAGCAAGTCCGTAATTCTCAATTTGATGATATGATTAATATCATTTGAAATTATTTATTTATTTATTTTATTCAATAAAATCAGCCTTTACCAAATACTTATACTGAAAGGGCTTCCGAAAATCTGTTTTGCAGTAACTCACCTGAAAAGAAATAAAGAAAGAAAAAAACATTAAAATTTTTTAAAAAGTGTTTTAGTAGAAATCTTGCATAATATTGCAAACATTTTTTCTAGCTTAAAGTTTTCTAGGCAAAAAATTTTTATCGCATGCGAATTATTTCTTATATTTTGGACTATTTATTTATTTTACTAAATTTAAGCTTTACAGAATCTATGTTAATCAAATAGATGCAGTTTGCATCACGACATAAAAAATTTAATATGTCACTAAAACATTTCAATATAGTACATAATAATTTTAATAATTTTTATCTCTTAAATTTGTTCTAGAATAAGATTCTCAAAAAAGTTTTAATTTCGTCTTCTTATAATTTCATCGTTAGCTTCTCACAATTTTTATATTTATTTGAATTTTTTATTCTGTCATGATATTTTTATCGCATGGGATATGTAGTCGCATGCGATTTTTAAAAAAATCAATTTAACGTTTTTTATAGTAATTGAATAGAACATTTTTATCTCATGACATAAAAACTTAAAAAACCTCAAAGCGTTATGAGAATAGTTCAGTATAATATTTTGGTAATCTATATAGGGTGTATAGCATAAACGGTTAAAATTGACTTGTTTCACAAAATAAATTGCCTTGGGACACCCTAGCGTTTTACAGAAATTTTTTCCAGAAAACTTTAAGCTAATTGTATGAGCTTTCGTACAGTATATTTGGTTTTTTGGGTTTAAAAGGATTTCGCAAAGTTTTGGAATTTTAAAGTTGATATTTAAATTTTTTTCCTATACCTTGATTTTGGCGGCAATTTTAGTAAGAAAAAAGGTCCTATTTACATACATACTCTTTAATAATTTTGCTTGGATTCCTCGCTAAATTTCCTCTAATTCGTTACTGCAGTTGTCATACCAATTTTTTAATTTGAGGTCAGAAAAAAATACACTCCGTTTGAAGCCTCCAGTAGATAAAGGGCAGCGAATGCAGCGCGCTTACCACATGCTACGCAACGCATGCGAGTAACACATATTTAACACAGAAAAGTATTATTTTTCGACCTTAAATGGAAAAATTGGTAAGACAAATGCAGCACTTAATTAAAGGAAATTTAACAGAGATTCAAAAAAAAAGTCTAAAAGAGTATGTAAATAGGACTTTTCTCATACTAAAATAGCCTCCAAAGTCAAAATATAGAAAAAAAATAAATTTTTAATACCAACTATAAAGGTCCAAAACTTTAGAAAATTCTTTAAAACCTTATAAGTCAAATAGTCGTTTAGAAAGCCAATATAGTTAACTAAAAGTTTCCAATAAAAAAAATTGTTCCTGAAACTCTAGGGTGACCAAAGAAAATTATTTTTGCAAGACAAGTAGTAGAGTCATTTGGAAGTTTTACCTGGAAAGTTTTGCGGGATTTTTGCAAATGGGTTATTTCATAGATTTCGATGTGCTCTTTCAGAATTTCAACTTTGCTACCTCGAGTCGAGTTCGCTCGAGCCGCCATATTGGAAAAATGGCGCCCAAAATCATTTTTTTACAAATATTGTATTATATTGTAGCTTATAAAATTTTCTATAAAAATTACCTCTTTATTGTTTCCGTACGACTTATAACTCAGGAGATGTCCTAATTAAACATTTGAAAAAACTTAGTAAATTGAGCATGCCGCTTATGAGTAGGCATAGTGATGTGTTAGGCTTAAAATGACAATAACTCATGAACGGTGAGTCACATGTTCAAAAAAAATGGACGCCATTTTTCCAATATGGTGGCGCGAGCGAACGCGACTCGAGGAAGCAAAGTTGAAATTCTGAAAGAGAGCTCATATAATTAACTAAAAGCTGCCATAAAAAATTTTTCTTTAAAGCACTAGGGTGACCCAAGAAAATTATTTTTGTAATATTAGTCAAAAAAACAGTTTTAGCCCCATAACACTTCATTTTAGACCCACTCAGGTGCAAATTTTTTCTAGTCAAAGCCACCTCTTTCACCTCCTAGAAGTTTTTTAACCTTATTGTCATCTTCTTTAATGTTTCTCATGCAATTCTGATTTTTATTTTTTTTTTAACATTTATTTACATTGAATAGCTTGAGTTTACATAGGACAATTTTTGGGGGAACAAAAATTGTGGTGTCTGATATCTTTGTACATATATCTATCAAGATGGCTTCTAAAAAATAAGTTCCAATAAATACAAGAATCGCGCAGTGGTCAAAATTCGGCCACAAATGTATTAAATAATTTTGATATTTTGTGGACACTTTTAGTACTTTTTTTTGGTATAATTCTAGTGAAATATAAACAAAACAAAGAACATGAGGTCAGTACTATGCGTTTTGTCTTCCTTTTTGTGCATTATCCTTTTTTCAGCTCTGTGTGACCGCGTATTTTATCGTTTTTCATATTCGAAAATTTTGAATTTAAGTTTACCTGGCTTAAAGCGAAAATATTAACAAAATTTTAATTTTCTGCACATCTACTTACAAATACCTTTCAAATGGTGTATAAATTAAAGTCGTACTTCATTTCTAACATTGTAAAAAAAGATGGACAAATTTTTGTCTTGCGTATCAATACATACATATGAACAGTGGGGTAAAGTGAAAAATTTCTCAAGATGCGACATTATTTTAACAAAAATTTTTGATGAGCAAAAATCACTCTTTAATCTGCACATATCAAATTATAGACATCAAATATCATAAGTATTAGGTTCTTTAAATTAGGACAAGAAAAAAAAGTCTGAAGTTAGTTTACTTATTATTTTTTTGCTTGTATAGTATTAATGAAAATACGAAAAGTCTCTTGCTTGTAAACTTCAAAAAAACATGGTTGTTTTTTAGCTGGTTCTAGGTCATGAGTTATTTTTAATTTAATTTTTAAAACTTCATCATTGCAAAATTGTCGAACGGTTATATATTTACAATTTGTTGTATTTAAAATACTTTTTTCAATAAAATCAGCAAATAGTTTTTTAAAAATAAATCAATTTCAAAATTCAATGCCACCACCATCAGTGCAGTCAAAACCATTAAAAGCAAGCAAATTGAAAGTTTTTAGGCATTTATTTTAAAATATTTTCCTAAAAGCATGCTTTAAAATTTAAACTGTATTAAATAAAGTGCCATATACTATGTATGTATGTGTGTATGCTTAAGTGTATGTGCGTACTACACGTTACCTCAATTAAGCATTTTAATTGCTGGCAAAAATTGTTGTTGCTTTTCCAAGCAACGAATGCCAAACACGTTTACGTTGTTGCAAGGATTTGCAAAAAAAAAAAAGAAGCGACAACTACACAGATCGTATGTGTATGTGTACTTGTATTTAGAATGGAAATTGGTGTGCAGGAGGATAGAGTAACAGCTTATGTAGATACAAAAATTTGTTGCAGCAGTATAATATATGTATGCATGTGTGTGAGAGACAAAACTTTAGTGCAACGCATATATTGGCATTTCAATGAATTGCAAAATTTCGAGCGGACAACTTTTAGACAAAAATTTCAATAACAGTGGCAAAAGTTCGATATAAAAATAAGACAGTATATCCAGATGCGAGAAGTTCTTTACCTGTTTTAAGATAACATCAAAAATATTTTTAGCTTAAGAATTTAAAGCGTAGAGTTCTTCTTACATCCAGGTAAAATAAATAAAAAAATTCTTTAAATTCAAAAAAGCCAATTTTGTTATTTCCCCTGCATTGTCACAAAATCAACCACAAGAGCAAAATTCCCCAAAAAAGTATGCAATGCATTTATTTTTACGAGAAAATTCTACTGAACGACAGCAACTTCCCGGAAATAGGAAACAGGATGCTGCAACACATGCAGAAAATTGGCATGCCAACAGAATACAAAGCAAAGAAAGAAAAAAAGCTGAAGAGAAATCATAAGCTGCAAAAGAATGAAGAAGAAGAAAAACAAAACCATAAAATAAAGTTTTCAATTTGCTGTTGGGGAAAATTTCCAAAGAAAAAGCAAAGAACAGGAAAGAAAAATAATAAAATGCGAATGCAAAGTGCATATTTTCTTAATTCTTATTATAATACTTTGTTGTTTTCTATGCAGTTTGGAATGGAATTTGATTTTTTTTTTTTTTTTTTTTTTTTGTAAAAATACAAAACTGAAGAAAACTCATAAAAAGGATTAAGTTAAATTTCGTGGGTAAATAAAATTTTTAATTATCTCTATTGCTGCAAGCTTTCTCAAATATGTATTTTATTTCATCACAAAAATATGTTTGCACTAATATAAGTACCATTAATTGTAGAGCAAGAGCCCTTATGTCATTAAAATTTTATTTAAGAAAAGGATATTACTTATGTCATCGGTATCTTACAATTCAGAAAACTTAAACGACTCAACTAGAATATTGATTTCAAAAATTGCACCAAAACTCTCATAAATAATTTTTTTTTAAATCTAAATGTAATAAAAATTTCATGACATAAAAATCTCATGATTTAAAAATCTCATGATATAAAAATCTCATGATATAAAAATCTTATGATATTAAAACCACATGGTATAAAAATATTATGAAACAACTTAAAAATAAAACAAAAAACTTCATGATATACAATTTTCATGATATAAAATATGCATAAATATTTCAATAAAAAAAGTCGCATGATATATAGAAATTATATGATATGATATTACTAAATGTATTGTAAAATTAAAATTTCCATGTTGCAAAATTAACATGAAATAAAAATTTTGGAAAACAGATAATGAAAGAAATAAGAAAAACTGTCTTGGAACTGTCTCACGAAATAAAACTCTCAAGAAATCAAAATCTCATGAAACATCATTCTCACCCAAAACAAATATATCCATTTTCAAAATATCATGACATAAAAAAATTAATTATTAAGGAAGCTTAACAAATCTGACAAGAATCTAATATATAAGAAATAAAGTTTGTTTGTGGGTTTGTTTCTCATAGACTCGAAAACCACTCAACCGATTTTCGGAGTATGTTATTATAGACTAGGAGAAGCTCATAAGCTGGAAAAATAGGCAGTGGCATGCCCCAAAAGTCAAAATTTGATACATCGCAAAAACTGTTTCACGGATAAGAATGAAATTAGACACGTACGTAAAAAGTACTAAGGAAAATAAACCGCATTAGAAAAATGGGTGGTGCCACACCCTTATAAAAGAAAATTCGATATACTTATCTCAGAAACTCTTTGACGTATAGGAATGAAATTAGGCACATATGTAAAGGGCACTAAGGCAAATAACGTTCATTCGAAAAATGGGCGGTGTCACGCCCCTAATTTTTTATATGTAAAGAGCACCGGAAAAAAATACCATCAACTAGACATATTGGCGACACTACATCCTGGAAAAAGTTCATCATAGCTATAAAACAATTTGACGCAGATGATTAAGGTTTGCTGCATAAGTATCGCTCATTTACTACAAGAGCGGCGCAAGTCAAAAAACTCGATTTTACAGAAAATGCGTTTAAAGTTTTCGATTGACTCCCACCAAGCATTTTTACACAATATATAGCATGATATAGCGCATAATTCTGCATCATTAACTCAAAAATCGGGTTTTTTTAATCTGTGCCGTTCCTGTAGTAAATAAGCGATATGTAGAAGGCATTTAAGTAAATGCTGACGTAACTTCAGAACTTGGCTTGAAATTATACGAGGGTATTGCATACGGTTAAGAAGCTTTTAGTTATTTAAGAAGGTGATAGAGGAAGCCTATTCTAACAAAAAGTTAAACCTGGGAGGGGTGTACCGCTGAGGAGTTATAGGGATAAAACTGATTTTCTGACTTGGGTCACCCTAAAGCTAAGTGTATGAGCTTTCTAAGAGTGAATTTGCTTTATAGGGCTTAAAAAGATTTCTCAAAGTTCTAAACCTTTAAAGCTGAAACTTTTAATTTTTTTCCTATTTTTTTAATTTGTCGACCATTTTAGTATGCAAAAGGTTCTATTAACATACCTTTTTATAACATACCTTTTTATAATTTTTTTTAGAGATTTTGTTGAATTTCCTTTAATTTTGTAATACATTTGTCATACCTATTTTTTGATTTGAGGTCTGAAAAAAAGACTTTTATGTAACAAATCACACGTTACCCGCATGCATTGCGCTGCACATGATGCACGCACTGCCCTTTCTTGAAAAGTATTTTCTTCTGACTTCAAACTAAAAAATTAGTATAATAAACGTGCTACCAAATTAAAGAAAATTTTACGAGGTTTCCAAAAAAAATTATAGAAAGATATGTTAAAAGGACCTTTTCCGTACCAAAATGGAAGCCAAAGCCAAAAAATAGGAAAAAAAGATTTAAAATATCAACTTTAAAGGTTCAGAACTTTGCGAAATCGTTTGAAACCCTATAAATCAAATACATCCTTAAAAAGCTCATTCAATTAGCTAAAAGCCCTTATATAAAAGTAGGGTGACCCAAGTAAATTTTTTTTTTTTTTTTATATAAAACAGGTCAGAAAATCAGTTTTAAGACTACAACTTATCAGGGTACATTTTAAGTCTGTGGTGCAATGTTTTGTTAGTCTAGGCCTCCTCTTTCATCTTCCAGAAGTTTCGTTGCCTTATGCAATACACCCTTTTTAAATAAAAATTACAACATTTTCATTAATTTTATTATATGAGGCAAATCTCATGAAATTAGAATATGACATAACATAAATTTACCGAGATTAAACTCCAATAAAATTAAAATTTTATTCAAAAAGTTCCATGATATGAAAAAAAATCTTAAGATTTCTAAATTTAAATATATAATAAAAAAATATAAATATCTCATAAAATAGAAACCAGATGAGTTCAAAATCTTGTTTAATAAAAATCGCAGGATAGAGAAAGTCAGAAAATAGAAAGAAAAAAGAATAAAAAAAGACTTATGATGTTACAGCCCGCATAGCAAAAAAGTCTGGATTCCAATTAAAAAAAAAAAATCCTTAGCGCAACTTATATACGTAAAGTTCCAAGACTTTGCCGTCGGCATAGAAAAAAAAAATATGAAGAAAAATAGCAAAAAATAGAAACTAATTGATTGATGTGCAACACGCCCAATCAATGTCCAATGATTGATTTCTTTTCAGACTTTGCTTCTTTTTTTTTTTCTTCATTATTTTTAGCATCACTTTTTGCATATTTGCCTGTATTAATAATGAAGTTTTTTTCTGCATTTATTTATCTCTGAGGTGGTTCGCTATAAATTCCCACCGCTAAGATTTTCTCGGTTAATTTTCTAATATGGAAGGCAAAGTTTATTGAAGCAACCACTGTGCACATAGAGAATTCCAGAAGTATTTTAATCAGTCATTAATAAAATCAAATAAAATAGTAAAAGATTGAAATTTTCTGAGCTTTAAATTAAAATTTTTATTTTTTTATTTAATAGTTAAAAAACGAGAGAATAAAATGGTATTTTCTCTTTGAAAACTACATAATATATTTAATAACTTTATCGCATCGGAGAAGATTATGACAAATATATCAGCACACCGTAAAAATCTTCGAAACATATTGTGATATTGATAAAAAAAACACTAAATTTCGAAACAAAGTTTAAACTTTTCAAAATCAAACACACCTTATCTTTGATTTTGAAAAAGTTTAATTTGCTTTAGAAAAGGTTTAACTTGGAGGAGAAAACCTGTACAGGACGGAGGCATAGTGTTCTGGATCTATTAAGTACATGACGATATGTATAATAAAATATTAGTTTTTATCAATATAAATAAGAAATCCGAGTCATCCGAAAAAATCCATAATTTTATTTCCCAAATTTACGAGTTTTGCACTCTTTTTGAAAAATGGCCGTGATATCGTTAAGGACACGCCCATATCTTATATAGCACCAAATTTGAAATTGCCATAGCTTTGTGAATAATTGAAGTATCCAAATAATATTTGATATCTGAGGAAAATGAGCGTAATCAAACCAAAGACACGGCCACCTTCCAAATGTTCCCAAATAGTTCTTTCCCTACGGACCCTCTTATGGGTCGATATTGGTATAAAAATTTGAAAATTTGTGTTTTTGTTAGGTTTTTTGGTGCGCTGTAATGAAAGAGAACTATTAAAAATTATTACAGCCACAAAGTCACCCCTAGTATCCCTTTCTAACTACTAAGAGGGGGTCGAAAATTAATTTTTTATGAAAATTGAAATGTAATATATGGTTTTTCAGTGTATTCATAAAACTTGTTGTTCCAAGGTCACCATGAAGTCAAACAAAAAAAAATTTTCTTAAGCACCTTAACCCATTGTATTCTGTTTTTGAGGGGTCTTTTTGAGCCCTTTTCCAAAAACTGGGTTAAAATGGGTTAATCCATTCTACAAAAATATTGTACGCAAAATTTCACTAGGAGTCACACAAGACAAAAAAGGTCTAAAACCTAAGTATATTCCGTCCAAAACCATTATACGTAAATTTTAAGTATTTTTTTGTCTATTGTGACTCTTAGCGAAATATTCCGTACAATATCTTTGCAAAACACATTAACCCATTCAAGCCCAGTTTTTGAAAAAAAAAAAACGGCAGGTGGCACTCGGGGAGTGGCCGATGATATTGGAAGCTAATGCTTATTATAAGCTAATATAAAAATAAGTGAGAGAGAGAGAGAGAGAGAGCATGAGCTGGTGCGCGCAATGTTTATAAACATATATATATGTATTCATACATATATACTGTATACTGTACTTTGTATACAGTACGTCTCTATTTTTATATGTGTGACGCATTTTCGTTGCAAACATCCGTTACACTTTTTCGTTGCATGTTTTCGCTGTTCAGACTCTGCCTCTCAAAACGTCCGATAAGGAAGCATTAGCTTCCAAAAAAAAAAAAAAAGGTCGAATAGACCCATAAAAAAGAATATAATTGGTTAAGAAGTTTTACAAAACTGTTGGGCAGTTGCAGAGAAAGTGCTTGAGAGATTGCTTCTCGTTGCCATCCATGCAACTCCTTTCGGTATGCTTGCCGATGACCCAGTGCCCAGCGCAAACTGTAGCGATTCTTGCAATATCAGTACGATTTCTGGATAGCAGGTCTGATGTTTTTGATTTTTTAAATGAAGGCCAAATTGCTCTGGAAATCCTGCATGTTTCTAAAGCTTTCCATCTGACACGCGTCCCGGTGAGGAAATGCGAGAAAATCCTTTTCTTCACCAGACCTATCGGAGTGTATACACACTCAGAATGTGTCCCGCTTAGAGAGGAGCCATGTCTAGCTAGTTTATCAGCCTTTTCGTTATCTTCAATGTTCCTATGAGCAGGAACTATGGAGAAAATGAGCTATCAGATAGATTTTTTATGGTCATGTTCAGTCTTAGCGTCCCAAAATACATGGCGGTAGGGGGTCTCCCTTCTGGCGCAAGACCATTTTTTTTTTGTGTTTCTGTGTAATTTATTGAGAAAATTGTCCGTCATTTCGGTTTCGCCATTTTGTTTTTTCAAAAAATGTATTCCAGATTTGCAATCATACAAGCTCAATTTGTTTTTATGAAAAATAAGCCGGAAAGACTTGTGACTGGCTGAAATCTCATTCTAGACCACTGTGCGGCGAGCACTTCTTCTTTCGGAATTTAAAAAAAAACACACCTCCCTGTAAAGACACGAAGAATGTGATTTTGAAAGTCCTTGTTTCTTAACGTTGTTTTTTGCTGCTTAGTTCATTTTCATAGCTTATGATTAAGATTTTTCCCTTTATGAAATTTGTTGTTCTATTAAATATAGATATTTTCAGGTTGCACGTGGATTTGCCCCTAACTTTTAGCCGCTGTTTTCACAACATTTGGCATTTGTCTTTCACTCAATTTATCAAACAGTTTTTACGCTTAACTGACATTAGAAATATAAGTTTTTTCACTCAATTTACACTCAATAAAGAGAGGGGAAAGAAGGCGCAAAAGCTTCAATTTGATTTGATTATTCAATGGAAATGCAAAAACAACAAATACGAAAGAAACCATAGCAGCAAAAAGTTTACAAACTTCTTGAGAAGTACTTAGCTTTTGTGAGCAGCTTAAGTTTCTAATGTTTTTTTCTTATTAAATTGCATAATTTTAGGGTGGACTGTTAAGAGGTATGTTGTACGAGAAAACAACATTCTGTTTCTGTAGCTTTTTCGCTTTTCAGTCTGACAACAAATTGACAAGCACAATCTCTTTTGGCAAATGAAGCGCAATTAGTTAATTTGTTTGAAATTGAGTTTATGTCATGTTTATATTTGGCAAATATTGCTTCACTCCACCCCCTACCGTTGGCACAAACCATCATATTTACGTACCTAAGGTTGTTAGATTAATTTTGATTTTTCTGGTTGAGTGCTAAGAATTAAACATAATCTTTATAAATTGTTTTTCATTCATTATGTAAAGAAGCTTGTCAGTTAGTTCGGAGGTTGGGTTAAATGGGTAGGTTTTTTGTAATATAAATTCGAGATATTAAAAAAAAAAAAAAAATGAATACATAATAAGTGTGGCCATCACTGATGTAGGAATAAAAAAAACAGCCTAAAAGCATGCAAAGCATATTTGATAGCAGCAATTGTAACTAAAGAAGGTTCATGTCGTTACTAGAGCAAACCAACAAATTGTAAAAAACGCCATCTCAGTATGACAAAAACTTGTAAGACGATGTCAGAAGATAGTTTGATATGTTATTTGCGTACAATTTAGGTCTTTATCAAAGATATTTTATGATGGTTGCAACTATCGCCTAAAAGCGAGAGAATATTTGACATCATCAAATACTACAAAAGAAGGTTTGTGTATTTACCAGAGCAATGAGCGACATGTCTGTGTGACATAAGCTCTTAAAATTATGTCGAAAGGTCTTTTGATACACCATTTGAGTACAATTTAGATCTTTATCGGGGATCATTCATGAAGGTTTCGATTATCACCTGAAAACATGCAAAGAATATTTGACACCACAAATCACAACAAAAGAAGGTTCGTGTCTTTACTATAGCAATCCATCAATTTGCAATGAGCGCCATCTCAGTGTGACAGATATCTGCAGATTGATATCGAAAGATCTTTTGATGTGTTATTTGCGTACATATGGGCGACTTCCTAAACGTCTGTTGCTTTGTGTTGAAACAGCATTTTCGTAATAAAAATGTCGCATAATTTTAGGAATTTTTTGACTTAAGAGCAAAGTTTACAAAAAGCATCAACTTTGTTACTGATGCGATGATTGCTATGCATTGTCAACGATTTGTAGTTAGGCGTTATGAAATGCAAGAATGATGCAGTAAAAAAATAAGCTCCTAAAATTATGCGACATTTTTTTTTTACGAAAATGCTGTTTCAACACAAAGCAACGGACGTTTAGGAAGTCGCCCTATCTTATATGAAGGTTCCAATCATCGCAAACGGGAATTCGAATTATGTAGTTTTGTATTTAACATCATTGTAAAATTTTAATAGAGTGATTAAAATAAAGATATTTCAAAGAGATTGGAATTACTGGCGATTTTGACTGCAATAAAATCCATAGAACGAATTTTTCAGAGGGATTACTTGTAAGTCGGTAACAGTATTGTGCATTAAATGTTTATGGATTTAAACAAATTTTTCAGAATCATCACGCTTAACAATTTCAGAAGCAAGATAGAAAAAACAGGTGCCTACAATGAGAATATTAGTTCCGGGTTTATTTTTGTACGAAGCCAAATTTCGTCGCTAAGCCGCTTAGCTCATAAGATTAAAGAGCATTTGTAGACGGTCTTACAGAAGTGGCAACGTTTAAACTGCAACTCTTTGAAGAGAACTTTCAAAGCGAACAAAACATTTGACGATTTGAGCTGAGACAACTTTTAGTTAACAAAATAATGTGGTTTTAATTAAGTGCTTCTGTAGAAGGTCTTACCGGTTTAAGAATAAAGCACTGACTGGCATCGGTAAGCCAATGTTTTTTTATAGCACCTACTCTATACAAAGCTTTACGTAAGTTTTGTGATGCACATTGGTGAGATATCGTTACGAGCCTTTATATTTGTGACCCTCAATAGGAAAAAGTACCTCATCTTCACAGGCAACATTTTACAGTAGAGTTAATAGGGTAAATTTTATCGGATTTCATGGACATGTTCTGAACATTTGACAATTGATTTGACGTTAATTATCGAACAACAAATAACAATAAAAGCGGTCTTACCAAACCTCAACTGTGTAAAAATTGATTATCTATCAACTTTTAACATCGATATCTACAAACTAGATTTTTTCATCTTACTATTTCAATATGACATAATTCCGTAAATTTTTGGAATTTCTTTGTGATCGAAGTGTCATTTTATTCAATATAATATGTACTAGAACCGCCCAATGGTCAAAATTTGACCACAAATGTATTAAATAATTTTGGTACTTTTTGGAAAGTTTAAGTACCTTTTTTGCTATTTGGTACAAAAAAGAAAAGCTCATTTATTATCGCTGATACAATGACAAATGTGAAACGAAAATAAATCATTTTGTCTTTCCCTTTGTGCTGTATCCTCTTTCAGCTCTGTGTAAACGCGTTTTGTGGTTGTTAGTATTGAAAAATTTGCATTTAATTTTACCTGGCTTACTACCAAAATATTAAAATAATTTTAACTTTGTGCACATTTACACAAAAATACCTTTCTAATGGTGTATAATTCAATGTCGTGTTCCATTTCACACATAGCAAAATAAGTATAACAAATTTTATTGATTTTGTAATGATAAGATCCCTTTTCCCGTTTAGAGTCACATGTGTAGATAATATTAAATTTCCGTGAAATATTTAGTGCCTAAAAGTGTGCAGCAAATATTCTAATGAAAACTACAGCTAACATATATAGAATTTCTTACGAAAATTCATAGCATACTTTTCAACACTGGCTAGGTAAAAAATTCAACTCGGCGTTAAAGTTTAAATGCGCTTTAAGCGTAATCTTCTTGCTTTGATTTATTGTCAAGCATCACTCCATTTTGCTTCACTTATGTGATAAAAATCAAAGTTTGCTAAACTTTGTTTGCGCACTACTGCGTCATCACTTAAAAATGCATGTGAAGAAATCTTAGGTTTCTTTTTTTTTTTGCGCAACGAAAGCTTTTCCTGCAATATTTTGCCATTTACTTATTTCCACTTTAACTCCAGCATAATCTGCTTTTACTTATCTTTAGCTTCCTGGCTTTTTTATTTTTCTTTTGCTTCACTGCTCAATTACTTGGAATTCCTAAGGTTCCTCTTTGTGTGTTCGTGTCTACGTATCTATGTGTCATAATGTTATCGGCAAATGGAATCATTTTGCAGTGACTTCATTTTTTCACTTCCTCTTCTCCCACTTCTTTTACTTTTGAATGCTTAACGCCAGATTTTGGCTTCATAAAAATTGCAAGGATCAATTTCCACTTACAGGACGACGTAGTAGCAACAAAGATTGGAACGCACAGATTAGCGCATCAGAAAGTACAAAAAGAAAAATGAGAAGAAAAAAAAAGGATAAAGCAGTAAAAGATGCTGCTGCACAGTCAGTGAGCCTTTGGCGCAAATACTTAAAGGAAAAGTGTTGACTGGCAACAAATACAAACAGCAGCACACACACTCACACATACAGTAACACATGCATACAGGTAAATAAACCTGGAATTTTGCAAAATTGGCAGAAATTCTGGCTCAGATGGTGTCAAGCGATTTCATCTTGGTTGTTAGTGAGTGAGTGAGTCTTTGTGACAATAAAATCGTATCTGTTGAAAATATAGATAAAATTAAGTAGCAACAGCATGAAATTAGCCCTATCTGAAATTGGAAAAAATAAATTGGGAACAAACACGTTTCGTATCTGAATTTTTTGTATAAGAATCTGTTAAATGAGAGGCAAAAACGTTACTTCCAAATACAAGTGCTCTTGTATCGAGTTTTGCTAAACTCAGCTGAGTCCCTTGCTCATTAAGGCGAATACTATTGATGTCAAAGTTTTTTATCCTTGAAAGCAAAAGAAAAAACTTATCCAGTTACGCGACCATAAGTTTTTTTTCAAAAAAGTTCTTCTTTCTATAGAATGATTAATGATTACGTCACATCAAAATAAATACACAAAGTTTAAAATACACACTCTTACGCATACATTTTCATCAAAGTATTTTCAGTATACAAATACTTAAACAAAACGACTAGGGCACTCAAGTGCTTGTGTCTGTTTTTGATATGAAATCCTTAACTGATAGCACCAACATACAAAGTCTACGTCGTTGGCACATGCACTTGTGACTGGCCTTCGCATGTCTTCTACTTATATATGTATACTTATACACGCAAATGTATACGTATGTAGGGTGGTTCACATTAAATTATAAATAGATAAGCAAAACATATAAACGGTTCAAAATTATCCATTCATAAACCATCATTCATGTCCTTTCATTGCTGGTGAAACTTATAGGCTAGACCGACAGCTTAAATCCGGATTATAGACAAAATAATGTGAATCTTTTTGTTGCATAATTTTAAGCATTTTTTAAATACATATTCCCTAGATATTGTCTTAAAGGAAATTTACCAATTCAGGGGCCAAAAAACTCAAAAACATCAAAAACAAATGAATGTCTATGAAATATTTATTTAAAAAATGCCTAAAATTATGCAAAAAAAAAATTAGCATTATTATGACTATAGGGGAACTGATGCTATTGTGGTATAGTTTTTCAATGCGGTATGGTCGCATATCTCCGATTTGGGAAAGAACCTGCGAACGTCACTGCTTTTATCCTGTCAGAAAACAGGAAAAACCAGGGATGTGCTGCTGTCATGGACCAAACAAAATTTTTCCGCATTTTGCGCATTTTTCGCAAAAAAATATTGTAAAGAAAAAGTTGCTTTTTGGTGAAGTTCAATTTATATTCAGTTAAAGTAAGTGAAAAATATTGCGAAGTAAATGATTAACTATGTAATTTTAAAAAGTTTCCAATTTAATTTTTACAATTTTGTAATTTCTAAAAATTGACCAGTGTGGTATAGTCGGGCTTCGCTAATGTGGTATATGATCATTTCTTGATAATCTTTACATTATTTGATGGCTGTTTATTTTTTAATAAGGACTATGAGTTTGAGAACCAATGTAAATGTTATTATGAACTTATTTCATACCTTTCAAACTTTATATTTGGTTGTACGGTTAAGTATACCACATTACCCTACTTATATGTACCACATTACCAGCCCACTTTACAAGTACTGAACAGTATATATACCACATTGCGCCACCATATATACCACATTACCTGCCAACTTTTAGAAAACAGCTTTTTTGACTTTTTTCAGATTTTGCTCAATAACCTTTTTTAATGAAATTGCACACATTTTATTGAAATATATTCTGTAGCCAATACTTCAATGATCTGCATAACAAAATTTGGCTGAAATTGATGTAACGGTTCTCTTTCGAATTCCACCTAAACATTAGCTATACCACAATAGCATCAGTTCCCCTCATCCGGATTTAAACTGTCGTCTATCTAGCCTACTAGGGGCTTTAAATTACACAAGGCTTAAGAGAAATTTGTTTAGAACTTTGTTCCGAAAAACAGATTTTGAAGAATTTTTCGATAACGATAAAAAGTTCTACGAGAGAAAGAATCAACTTTCTGGGCGAAAATCAACGATCGCACTGAAACTTTTTGCCATGGCATTTTAATCGGTTTGACTAGACCCACATTTTTTATTTTGCCCGAAACCATTGGAATATATCGTGCAGAGAATGTGATTCTATATATGCAGCGTGTAAATATTAAGGTATCGTACATTGTATAAAAGTTAAAATGGTAATAGAGGAGGCCTTGACTAAGAAAAAATTGGAGAAGTTAAAGGGAAAAATCTAACTTTCTGACTTGTTTTACAAAAAAAAAAAAAAAAAATGTCTTGTTTCACTCTAATGTTTAAGGGAAAATATTTCTATGGAAAACCCTTATCCCTATGTATGAGCTTTCTAATGATGGAATTAATTTATAGGATTTAAAAGAATTTTGCAAAGTTCGGGGCCTTTAAGGCTGCAATTTTCACATTGTTATAAGATTTTCTGACTTTGGCGGCCATTTGAGTATGAAAAAGGTCCTATTAACATATCCCAATATAATTTTTTTTGGACTTCTCGTTAAATTTAGCTTAGTTCGGTCAAAAAAAAAATACTTTTCAAGAACAATCAGCTTGAAGCCTCCAGTAGAAAGCGTGCACATCATATGCAGCAAAACGCATGCGAGTAACCCGTTTGTTACAAAGGAGAGTATTTTTTTCGACTTCAAATTAAAAAGGAAATTTAACGATGATTCCAAAAAAAAATATATCAAAGTGTATGTTAATAGCATATTTTTATATCCTACACCCAGGGTATATTCACTTTGTCTTTTCGTTTGTAACGCAGAGAAGGAGGCGTGGCAGATATAGAAAAATATATATGTTATTGATCAGCGTCACCTCCTGATACAGCCATGTCCGTCTGTCTGGCTGGCTGGCTGGCTGTGTGTGGAAATACACTTAGGAAAACTATGGGAAAACTAAGCAAGATAATTCAATGAAATTTGGTGCACAGCCTCCGTGGTCAAAGTAAGCTCGGGAGATTGAAAATGAGCAAAATCGGTCAACGGACACGCCTACCATACAAAAAATATATTCAAAATGCAACTTTTAGAGTATTTTTCACGATAATGCAACCAAAATACACATAAATACAACGAAATGTAAGCGCAAGCTCTGAACAAAAAACAGGAGAATTTGGTCAAGAGGACGTGGCACCTCCCATATAAGGAAAACTGAAAGCGTTTTTTGAGATAATCGAAATAAATTTTACGCAGACACTAAGAAATATTAACACAAGCTTTAAGCAAAAACTTGATAAAAAGAGGGCGCGGCACCTCCCATATTAGCAAAAGGTTCAAAACGCTATACTGAAAATATTTTGTGAGATAATCCAACCAAATTTCACTCAAATGTTAAGAACTATGAATTCAAACTCTGAGTGAACTCCAACAAGAGGGCGTGGCACCTCCCTAATAAGCAAAACTTTCAAAATACTGCTGTGTAGAGTCTTAAGTGTTTCGCCATGCCAAAGGTAACACCCTTTCTAGTTTATACTAAAATGACTGCCAAATTCAAAAATTAGGGAAAAAAATTAAAATATCAACTTTAAGGGTCCAGAACCTCGTGATATTCTTTAAAACTCTATAAACCAAACACAAATACAAACCAAATACAGTCTTTAAAAGCTCGTACAATTAGCTAAAAGTTTTTCATAGAAATAGTTTGCTCTAAAAGCTAGGGTGACCCAATAACACTTTTTCTTTCTAAAACAAGTCAGAAAATCAGTTTTAATCATTTAACTGCTCAGGTACATTTTATGCCTCCCAGGTAGAATTTTTTGTTAGTCTAGGCCCCCTCTACCACCTGCCAGATGCTTCGCAACCTTATGCGATACACCCTATATAAGTATTATACAAATTTATGACAAATAAATTAAAAAAAATGGAAAAATAGGCAAAAATGCAATTCGGCCATTTTTCATTTAATTTTCATAATCGATTTTCATAAATAGTAACTTATTTTCTTTACAAAATATAGATAGATGATATTAATAACAAAATAATTTTTAAAAATTTTTTTTTTTGTATAAAATTGCAGTCGATTTTGTTTTTTTTTAAATTTTTTCGAAAAAAAAATAATATATTTTTTAGAAATCAAATTTTTTCGCCGAAACTAACAAGCCAACCAAAGAGTAATGTGAACATCATTTATAGGAAATTTAATAACCTTTAATTTGACATATATTACGCAGAAATATAGGCATTGGTTCAAGCGATATTTGTCATTAAATGGAACGGTCTCTATTTTTTAATCCAAAAACTGATAATGCGATAAAATTTTTATAATTATTTGAAAAAGCGTGTAATTTTTACAATGGTTATATTGAAATATTTTCTTTTAAGCAACGTCAAAATTATTATAAACTTTTTAGGCAGTTTCTAATAGATATTAAAATGCACGAAGATCAACAGAAGTGCATTCATTTTTGAACGATTTTCGCCATAAAATTTATAAAAGTTTTTTTTCCGTGTACGTTTATTTTTCCTGTTTAGTGAAGGTAGCTTGGGAAGAACTCTTTTTCTACAATTTAGTATAATTGTTAAGTTTCTGTAAGTTAGAATTTATTTAAAAGAAAACATTTTAAAGATACTCTAAAATTCAGCACGAATTTCGACATAGCACACTAACAACAAGTTGATATTTCAATGCAGTTTACAAATGAGAAGAATGAGTAGTTCTCCAATGACAACAGCAACCAGGACACCACAGGATTAAAGCGTAAGAGTTATGATGATGACACCGCCACTGACAACAACAGCAAAACCAACAACAGTGACATAAACATGCACGTACGTATGTATATACATAAATATCAAAATTTATTTATAAATATATACAAACATAAGTGCATACATGTGCATAGATAGACGAGCCACAAACAGAGTTGCCAGAGTAAGAGCAGCAGCAGCCGCATAACTTATGTTGTCATTGATAATAAATGAATGTGACATGATGCAACAGCAAAACGATAGTAAACTAAAGAGTACTAACGAGTACCTTGTCTTTGCACGAGCATATCTCTCTCACCTTAATGTTAAATATGAGTTATTACTTTTATGCTTAATGTCGATGCTGGAGTGCATTAAAGTCCTGAGTAGGAAATTTGAGAAATGATTACAAGGTTTGTAAATTTAATGCATTTTTTGGTTTAACTTTCAGTGCCAAGTATATTGGCAAATTAAATACTAAGTAGCTAGTGGAAAAATGTGCTACAAATTAGAGAAATGTAAAAATAGACTATATTATGAAGAATCCAGTGCTAAAGGGCACTTTCCAAAAGCATGGATTGATAAACTGTTCGACCACGAGTTCATCTGCAATCGTTGGTGCCGTGACATAATACCCACGGACATAATCCCCATTCACGATATGGGGATTATGTCCGCAAGTTATTCGGACATAATCCCCATTTTTTCAATGGGGATTATGTCCGCAAGTATTTCGGACATAATCCCCAGGAAAAAACGGACATAGTCCCCATAACGATATTTTGTTATTGACCACAGAAGCAGCACAGGATTTACAACTCCCAAAAATTCCACAGTAATTTTACATAAGGGAAGGGGTAAGTGGGCGGCCTGCGGCCGCAGCTCAGGATTTAAAACTCCCAAAAATCCAACACCGGCTTCGCGGCGGCCTTCGGCCGCGGATCAGTCTATAACATCCAACACTATATAAATTTTTTAAATGGATTATTGCAAAAATTTTGTTCAATCTTAATTAAATTTTTCGGACATAACCCCCATTGGGATTATGTCCGAAAAATTTGCGGACATAACCCCCATGGCCAAAATGGGGATTATGACCGAAAAATTTTCGGACATAATCCCCATTTACGAAATGGGGATTATGTCCGTTGGGATTATGTCCGGTAACCGCAATCGTTGCCATTTGAAGTGACTCTTTTTCTGCCTCTGTTAGCAAGTAAATGATCGTTGCAACATAATAAATTTTTTTTAATAATTTTTATACCGATATATGCACAATTCTCTATACAGGAGCTCACAACTATGTTGAAATTTAAAATTTTATATTTAAACTATTTAATATGTACAGATACTTAACAAGAGCTTATTAACGAATAACTCAAACTGAGAAAGTAGTTCAAAATAATTTGCTACCAAACAAGCACGGATTAAATGACATTGTTGGCTTGAGCTTACTGTTCAATATGAAACACCAACAAAATGTGTTTATGAAAAATATCAACAAAATTACAAAAACATGGTAAAAGCATAAAAAAACCAAAAAAAATTATAGAAAGCTGGTTCGCGTTACTAGTATCGGAACACACCATAGATCAAACCTCAACAGACGCATTTACCGATATCCAGAAGAACTTTCAAGCATACTTTATATACTTATTTAACCTTTAGCATAGACTTGTTGAGAATCACAGCAAAACGCAATTTTTCTCATTGATATTATGCTATTTTTGCATAGAGCTTCGTAATCCTTAACAAATCTATGAAAAATATTATATATATGAAGTACGCTTGAAAGTTCTACTGGATGTTGGCAAATGCGTCTGATGAGATTTGACCTATGATGAGTCCCGAAATGTAATGCAAATCAGCCAGTAAGCTCAAACCAGCAATCTCATCTGATCCATGCTAGTTTGGTTGCAAACAATGTTAATCATTTTCTGTTTCAAAATACAATAATAATTCTTCATATTATATGGTAAAGCGATAAAAAAACGTAAAGGTTAGGTAAACTATAACGAGAGATATTTCATTGATAGTACAATAAGAATGATAGTGGTCTATAACAAGTGTCCTTAAATTATTAACAGTATTCTCCTGACTTTTATCTCTTTGCGGAACGTATATTCTCCACTAAATTATTCCAGAATACACGTCGACTAGATAGTGCATTCAATGCTTATTTCACTGAACGCTTGAACGACATCTTCGGATAGCAGCGTTTCTTTGTTGTTTGTGGATTCACCCTTTTTCCCCCGCATTGCCAATTTCCCGATATATAAACTTTCCAGAATCATAATATACAATTTAAAAGAAGAAATTATTTAAATCGGTTAAATAGTTTCCGAGCACGTAGGCCATATATGTATGTAAGACTTTTTTAATTTAATTTCGAAGAAATAATGATGATTCGAATTTTATTTGTGCTATTTTTTTTTTTGGTAGAAGCTTTAAGGCTAAAAGTGATCAAAAGCTGAGTTTTATTCCTAATGGGTATGCAACTAAACTGCGTACGGCTTAAGTTTCGATGTTGTTGCTATTTTGTTTCTGTTGTCATTTTGATGACGTTTGAATTATGCAGGTTAATGACAATGAACTCTCTCTTATTGACTTTATGAAAACCCAAACAAACTATCAGTTGCAGAGTCATCACAAATGAAGTTCAAAGTTTTGTTGACAATAAAGTTCCTACTACTACTCGTAAGTACTCAAAGAAGAATTGAAGTTAAGTGGATATGAACAAGTGTTGTACTGCAGTTTGTAAGCCCCTTGTGCTGTTAAGGACTTTTAACTTCAAAAAAATCATAGAAAAAGTGGGAACTCTAAATAAATACAAAAATCGAGAAACTTCAATGCAAAACGGTTCTATCAAATTCTGTTTTTTAAATATACAAAGAAAGGAGGAATGCGGTTTTTCATTGTTTTTAGAACTATACATTTAATTTTACCTGGCTTTAAGTCAAAATATTAACATAATATTGACATTGTGCACAACCACACACAAATACCTTTCTAGTGGTGTATAACTTAAAGTCGTACTCCATTTCTCACATAGCAAAAAAGGTAAGACAAATTTTTTACCTTGTGTATTAATATATAGATAACGCTTGATACCTTAAGAGTTGAGGACTAATTCAAGTCAGTTATATGCTAAACTATTTAGTACAAATCTGGAATGAAGCAGAGCAATGTGTTACCTTACTGTCATATTCAAGTCGTTACTGCATTGTTGTATTCGAGAATTGCAGCGAACTTCGGGAGAACCATATATCTGTCACTGTTTTATAGTTACTTTGTTATGAAAGCTACATATGACACAAGGGTAAATGAAAAAAGCAAGCAACCCTGCTAACCCAGGCAAGCATGATATCACTATTTCTTGCATCCACGCGCAGTCCCACTGGGTTATTTATGTTTATAGAAGTTAAAATAAATATTTATGATACGCGTCGATTTATCACTAGCGCAGCTTTATTATAAATGCGATATGCAAAAAACATGTACACAGCAAGAAATAATGCTGCGCAATAAACATGGGCATTTCCATGCACAGAACTGAAGCAAATCAAACAAAACAAGTCTGTGTAGTATTTGTGTTGTTTTCTTTTATATTCAAGTAATGTCGAGACATTTGCACGTGACACTGAACTGAAGTATTTAATATGTAAAAGGAGGGTACAAGATATAACGTATCTTGAAGCGAAATGTCTTAAAATTCCAACAAGATGTCTTGTGCAGACCTCTAACTTCGTTTGACAAATTTCATTATTATTTCCAATAAGCTGCCAGGTCTGTCGACATAGATTGAAAAAATTGTCAGAATTTCAAAGGATTTCGAGTAATTATACCTTCACCTCAAAAACAAAAAATAAGCTAAATTTCTATATCCGTTTGAATGCCGCAGCCGTAGCTTTGGAAATGCCCATACTCGTTTGCATGTGTATGTTTCTCGCGTTTATTCTACACATGCATTTGTATTATTCATAACATAAAAACGTGCATTGAATTTTATATTGCGAATTTCGTTTGGTGTCACTTAAGTATGTTGGTATTGGTATTTTGCGAAAGTTGCTTTTAAGAATTTTGTCAATGTGTTGTAGTTATTTTTGCATATATATGTATGTGCTTAAGTGTTAGCGTGTGTATGCGTATGTGTGCGTGCTGTTAGTTTTTGCAATAACAATGTTTTAAAGTTACATTTAAGTCATCTAAGTCACTTTGTATGCTTTCGTAGTGTTTCTTAGTGTGTGTGTAACAACAAAACATGTTTGAGTTTATCTAAGTCAACATTTTGTTTGGCGCCTTAAAGTATGCAAAGTATTTGTGTACATAAATATGTGAGGAAAATTTCTAATAAAAATAGGGAAAATCGGATTATACAAAAACTTAGTACTATTTGGAATGAGAGAAATTATTTTATTAACACCCAACTAGAATAAAATTGTTTGGGCCAAGTCTTCAAAACTGTAGTAGCAAATAGGAAGAATCCAAGCCTATTTTAAGAATACAGTCGGCAAGGGACAGCATTTCTGATGAAAGAAGAAAAGATATAGTATAGTATAGTTTAGTACAGTATAATATCGTATAGTATAGTATAGTATAGTATAGTATAGTATAGTATAGTATAGTATAGTATAGTATAGTATAGTATAGTATAGTATAGTATAGTATTGTCATCTGTCCAAATCTCTTGCGCAAATCAGCTCGAATTCTTCATTTGCCAAATACGTCTTATAGACAGAGATATCTTAGTAAATTGGCTTTAATCCTACCGTCAAGCAAAATCTTATCTAATCTAACAAAAAAACCAAATTAAATTTTACCAGCCTCCTAAATGATGTAAAAACAAAATAATAATTTCGTATCTAACTATCGTATATTGTTGAAATATCTGCAGAGTGAGGTACACACGTACGCCTGCAAAATCAACAAAAATTCTTTATTTCAGTCCATTGAACCATAATTTGTTTTTTCCCTTTACTTAATTTCTTTTGCATGATTTCGTGTTTTTTTTTTTTGCTATTCCTCTCACAGGAAGCTGTTCTTCAAAAGATACCTTTTTTACTCAATACTACTTTATATACAACAAATAACAAAAACGATACGACTTAAATAAATATACCAAAATACACATACACTCATATGCATACACACATACATACGTATTAAAAACAAATGCAGTTATAAATTATGTACATGTCATTATCGTTACATCGCTTTGTACGATACCAGTAGTAGATGATTTGTACAACAAATATCACAGGACGAAATGACAAGGCAGAAAAGAGAAAAACAAAATTGAAAGAAAAACACATATATAATAAAATGCGAATTATACAGGAAATTCGTAATGGGTATACTCGTATGTATGCACACGAGAGACATTCACAATGGTGTATTGAAAGCAGCGCACACATGTCTGAGAGTGTATGGAAAATATGATAGATATGAGATTTATTCAGCATCAAAGGACTGCAAAAGGTCAAACAAGTTCTTGAAAGTATTACAGGATCTTAGGTTTCTGCGAATGCAAGCCCATGAACCCTGGCTACGAACTATGGAAGTCAAAAGTATGTATTTTGAAGAGTAATGCAAGACCTCAATGCAATCCATAATATCTCAAAAAAAAGGAAGAAAAAAATACGCAAGCAACTCAGTACAAGAGAAAGAAATGAAACTTATATTTGAGAAGTAGGCGTAACATCATTTGAATATCAAAATATTCTTCGTTTAGAATATAAAGCCTTCGGGTGACCATCGGGAACGGTCGGGTGTCTCAGAATATGAAGCAATTAAAACTTGTTGATACTCCGCCATAGACGTATTCCCTCTACTATACCTAGATATTCTTCGTTTGAACTATGAAGCCTTCGGATAACCTTCGATAAGGCGTTAGGAAATAACGCCCAAAAAATATGAAATAACGCCCAAAAATAAAAACGAAATAACGCCCAAATTATTTTCATACAAATTTGAGCGATAATCATTATGGAAATAACGCCCAAAAATTTGGGCTTTATTTAGTTTTTTTGGGCGTTATTTCGTTTTATTTTTAAAAAATGAAATAACGCTCTATAACGAAAAACGAAATAACGTCCAAATTATTTTCATTTTTGATTTTGGGCGTTATTTCATATTTTTTGGGCGTTATTTCCTTTTTTATTTTGGGCGTTTTTACGTCATTTTATTTTTTGAGCGTTATTTCGTTTTTTTTTTTTGGGAGTAATTTGGTTTTTTTTTTTGAAAAAAGGAAATAACGCCCAAAAAAATAACTAAATAAAGCCCAAATTTTTGTGCGTTATTTCCAAAATGATTATCGCCCAAATTTATATGAAAATAATTTAAACGTTATTTCGTTTTTTTTTTTTTTTTTGAGCGTTGTTTCCTTGGGCGTTATTTCCTAACGCCACAAAATAACACCAAAATTATATTCATACAAATAAATTTTGGGTGTTGTTTCCAAAATGATTATCGGCCAAATTTGTATGGTGTAATTTCGTTTTTTATTTTGGGCGTTATTATGTCATTTTATTTTTTGTGCGTTAATTGGTTTCTTTTTTTTTTTTTTTTTTGTGCGTAGTCTCGTTTTTAAACAAATAATGTTCCCTGGCAAAATAGGCGATGCCACACCCCTGAAAAAATCATAATTTATGAGATTTGGTACACAAGTAAAATGGATAGGGACAAATAACATCCTTTGGAAAAATTGGTGATGCCACGGCAGCTTAACAAGAAAAGGTGATCCAACATTCACTGGGAAATCCCGGATTTTCAATTTAAAATTTGTATGGTGGAAAAAATGTCACGTTCATATTGTCCCGTATCGATTCAGATTACGATCAAAACAAAGAAAAGTGCAAAAGATATATGAATCAAGCAAAATACATTATAAAGTAACATTATTGCATACGATTCTAAGATTAGTTGCACTAATAAGTTCTGACTTGTTCAGCGGAACTCTGACTTTCTTTGAATTGTCACGTTCGTTTAAAGTCTTTTTTTGCGTGTGTCTTGGAACCAAGACGTCACCTGCTGTTAAAGTTTGTCCTAATTAAAGTGCTACCTAAGAGCTATAATATAAAGTAAGAACTAAAATGAAAATATGTTTTACTTTCACTTTTTTTGCACTTTAAATGTGCACGAAGGTCACGTTCATCATCTGGAAAATGCCCATATGTATTCTATTACCGACCTATACTGCAGTTTCTTCATAGCTGTGAAAAAATACTTGATGAATTGTCCTGATTAAATCGATGTTTGTGCTGTAATCTAACCCATTACAAAGGTACTCATCAATCATTGTTCAGGAGATGAACATTTGAAGGACACCTTACACTTTTCCTTACATCCCATTATATCTCGCAAACTGCTCAAGCTATTTTGATAAAATTCGGTAGATAGGAGGCGAACATAAAGCCCATATTTTGTTCGAAAAGTGAGCGTAATCAAATAGGCGCAAGGCCTATATACACAACAATTTTAACATGTTATATCTCGCAAGTTATGAAAGTTAAGTATTTTGGTGAAATTTGGCAAAATTTTTATACTGTTGAAAACCAAAATAAATTCAAAGAAATTTTTCAGAACACCTTAACAGCAAAATAATAAAAAAAAAAACATTCAACAACAACAGCGAGAAACAGTTATGATAACATTCTGCGGAAAACAAGCACAAACTGTCTCCTAAAGGATACACCTACATGTGTGCGTGAGTGTAGATGGCTATGCGCGATACGTAACGCTTTCTTTTCGTTCTTTCTCGCTCTGTCTTTTTCACATAACGTTCGCACCTTTCACGCCTCGTTAATTTTTTCTCATCCATTTGCATAATTTCCGGTTTTCATGTATTCCCAATAGAGTCTGTGTGTGTATGCGTATACATTTAAAGCTTTATATGTATTTCTTTTTAGATTTTTGCACTTTTTTTACTGTATTTTGTTGTAGTTTTTATCTCACAACCAACAAACGCAAAAAAGAAAAAAAATGAAATCGGAAAACCCAAGTACAAAACAATCCACAGCAGCAGCTTCTAAGCGCGAAGACAGACAGGCACAGGCAGTAAAATCAAAGCGACAAAAGTTTGAATCCGGTGTCACAAACGAAAAAAAAAAATGCGATCCTAATGATCCTGTTGGCACACATCAGCAAAACACCATTGAACTCAATACACAGACGTTCCAATCGTCTGACTGTCTATCTGTCAGTCTGTGTGTCTATAACTTTGTGTCTGTGTTTGTATGTTTTCTTATACCAGCCAACAATTTACATATAAATTCATCAGCGTGTGATAGTACAGGAGCGACGGAGAGTTGGGGGTTAGGTTATTTGTTGGGTTAAGTAGACGTCAGTTGATTTCTTGCCATAGGGCAGTAGCTAAAGCAGCACCAACAGCACCAGTAGATGTAAAAATCAGTAATCAGTTGTTGTCTTAAGCTCAATATTCTGTATAATCATGACAAATAGATGAGAGCGCAGCACTGGATGATGCTCACAAAAATTGGAGAAGGAGTCGGGGCATATTGCGGATGGCTGCTGTCAGGATTTCGCATTGATATGAGTTTAATTTGCGATTGAGTGATAGATTGTGTGATTTGCTGCTCAAAGTTCCTTTTTTGTTGTTGTTGTAATTAATGATTATATCGAGCTGGGGAAAATGTGTACGCAGAGAAATTATTCAGATTTTACAACGACTGACTGCGCATTTGATGGGATATTTTTTGCATGCAAAATTATTGGTTTTTTTTTTTTTTTTTGTATTTTGAATATATTGTTGCGAAATTTTGTCCTTAAATTATCGTCATTACCTTTTAAGAGTTTGTTCGCTAAATTCTGATTGATGCAGTCAAAATCTATGATAAATCTTTCCTTTATTTAAAACTTCACAGTTTTAGCTTTTCAAAAACGGATGGCTTTTCATTATGCTAGAATTGCAGAGGAACAAAAAAACTACTAAAAGTACTTCTCACCAGAATGAGAATCTTTAGCTACTTATTCGGAAAAACAATACGAAAGCTCATCTCCGTGAAACAGATAAATCATTACTGATTTCGCTGCACTTCAATTTTATTGAAAAAGAGAAAGACATATTCCAAGCGTTGCTTCACGCTTTTCTTCAAGCGCCCACTGTGATCGCTATACGCAACATGATCTTCGCCACTCTTTGCCATGAGCGCAACTTTGCTAATAGCGGCCACTCTGATCGCACCCTAAGGGTTTATTATGCACTGAGTAAATAGAATGTTTCTCTCAAACAAATATGGCCAAAAAATGTTGTTAGTGTACTAAACATGATATCAGTCTGATGAGAGTCTTAAGCATTCCGACAACAACAAACAATATGATATCGCAGTGATCAAAGTCAATATTACCGTAATAAGTAGCTCCAATTTGATCAAATAGTAACCGATCGTTAGATTCAAACATATGTTAATTTGTGGAATCAAGTACTTAGTTACCTTGTAGGACCACGGTCTATTCCAAAAGTAGTTTGCAAACTAATTCATGGGAGAAACCGACTAGTCCAAATTCTGGACCCATCACATATAAAGTTCTACTTACGTTTTAAATTGCTTGTCATTGGTAATAACCAATTGTCTCCTTACGCACTACTTTCGGACCAGAAAAGGGTCAATTGCCTCCTTATGCATCACATTCGGACCAGCAAAAGGCCAATTTTTTTATTTTATTTATAAATTTAAAAGAATTTTATTTAGAAATTTAACACAAAAACGTCAAAAGGTTTTATAGAAGAATATGCTAAAGAGTGTTTTTTTCATTTCTGAGCATTGTGTTCCGTGTTCGAATCTCAGTGCGGATGAGATTTTTTTTATTAATTTTTATATTATTTTATACGTCGGCTATATTGGACACTATCATTTGCTCTTCTTCACAGTCGAAATGCTGCCAAACAGTAAGTAGTCAGTAACGTTACATTTTCACTGGCACAATCGATACACAATTGGACCACTTTTGGTACTAATGACAGATTATGCATTACAATCAGACCATTTTTAATACAAGTGACCAACTTTGCAATACATTTGGACCATTTTTGGTGCAATTGATAATTTAAGCGAATTTCTTCTAGTTTTTAGTCTACTTACAAAATAACTAGACCAAAGATGAAACTATTGAAGCAATTATCTCCGCCGATCCTACAGAGTTAGAGCTTTTATATGCTATTTACTTTTTTGTTATTTAGACAAAAAAAAATAGCGGAATCTATGTATTTTCCATAAATTTTTTTCAAAAAGATTTATAACACGCTAAGCGAAGTTTCAATAAAATTTTGTTCAATTGGAAGCTCAATCTAAAAATCAAAAGGCGCTTAACATCTCCAATCATGCGAAAACATTTTAGAATAATAAACATTCAATTTTATCAATTTTTCTGACGTTTGAGTGACGGTTTTTTGCGCTTAATAACTTTGTATATTTCACTATTTTTATTTTTTCATTCATTTTTATTAAATTTTTCCATTTCAATGCAATATTTTTTTATGGCTTTCTTTTTTTTATTTATCTGAAAAACATAAGCACAGGATCACAGGACATCATGCTCTTTTAAAAGCCATTCAAACGTAAAATGTTCATTCAAACGTATATACGCGTCACCTGATGACCAAAAGGTCGTTGAATAAAAAACCAGAAAAAAAACGAAATAATTTTAATGCCCAAAACTATTTAATGATAAGGAAAAACCATTTTAACATTTTTTGTTGAACAGCATTGCTAAAATATTGACAACAATACAATGTAGTATGAAAAAAATTGTAGAAAAAACACGCGATTATATTTTTCCACGGAGTAAAATAATTTTAAAAGGTATTATTTTTTAAAAAAAATTTTGTAGCATACTTTTTGGAGCTATGAATATTTTACATGCTTTTAGTTTGAGGCGTTGGCTAATAAAAACAACTAATTTGTGTATGTACCTACATATTTTACGAAAATATTTATACAGTGGCGTACACGAAAATCAGGATGTGTAGCTTCCCAACGGGAAGAAATGAAGCTGTTTCCAAAAAGGACGCAATAGAAGCAAACCTCTGGTAGCATACACAATTTTTCAGATTCTATATTTTTTTTATTGCTTATAAAAGTTAATAAATTTATCAAAACTTACAGAAAAAAAATTGTTTTTTGAAATGGAACTTAAAATTTTGAAAAACTTCTACGGAAGCGCATTTCATGCTTCCAAATGTGTGCTTCTACGGAAGCGTATTTGAAGCGTATTTTATGTGCTTCTGAAGATGTGCATCTCCGCTAGGACATGCTGTGTTAAAAAAGATAAGCAGTGAGAACAGCACTGGAAGCAGCTTCTTGCTTCCCTAGAAGCGCAACTAAAGTCATTTCAATG
This sequence comes from Calliopum simillimum, assembly GCA_951812925.1. Taxonomy (NCBI): domain Eukaryota; kingdom Metazoa; phylum Arthropoda; class Insecta; order Diptera; family Lauxaniidae; genus Calliopum; species Calliopum simillimum. The sequence continues at coordinate 33,603,968 of OX638372.1, forward strand.
CGCTTCCGTTTCCCGTTGGGTTGTTTTAAATCTGGTAGGAAAATTGGTGAAAAATTGTTAGTTAAATCGGAAAAACGGAATACAGGGTAGAATGTAGACATTAACTTATATCTGTGGCCTAAACAGCTCACAGCCTCCACAAGGCAATTCCAAAAAATGTTTACTTTCAACTTATGTGAGAAGGCACGTAACTTTTGGAGAGAATTTGAACTTGTTTTCTAGAATTTCTAGCTGTTTTTAGTGGTTTTTCCTGAGAAAAATGGCAACGCGTGTAACGAACCTTTCCTTCGTTAGCCGGGGTGTAGCCGTCAGCGTCCGGGGTCACATTGTTTAAATTTTAATCTTTCTGTGCATCACTGACCATGCTTCTCCGTCTTTGGTCTTGGGTCTCCGTCTGTCCGTCGTGGAATGCATCACCGACCATGCCTCTCCATCACTGGTTCTGGGTCTCCGTCTGTTCGTCATGGAGTGCATCGCATGCATGCCTCTCCTTCAGTTGCCCTCGAAATGTATCCTATGGTTATAAATTATAAGTCCCAGTCATGTTTCAATGTGTCCTCGTTGTTAAAAAAGTCCTAAGTTGCTGGAGAAAGAAAATATCTTCAACAGGAAATAACTAAATTGCCTTTATTAAATGGTAGCCGCCTGCCCCCTTGCGTGAGATTCGGAGGTAATGTTCGTTGGGGTGTATTCGAAATTCTTTGATGACGCATATTAAGTTGGTTGCAAACTTAGTTGGCCGACAGTTTGACATCCGTGTGTGTTTTGATCGTACGCCCGCTTAGTTAAAGAAACTTTTGTTGATTTCTTAAGATTTAGCTGGCCCAGAGTGAAATACTTATTAAGTGTTGAATTGATGGCGACCAACGAGTTTTCTATGTGTTTATACGATATTGGTTGTCAGTTGTAAGTTGCACGTTTGTAATGGATGTATTTGTACGGGATATTGAAATTCAATATTCAACGGATTTTGAATGATTTAAAACAAAAATAATTTTATACAAAACCATTCACCAATTGAGAACAGCAGCCGTTTGGGACCCATCTATTGGACTAGCAAAACAGTGGCATATGTGGGGGGATTCTTTGGCTTACTGACACAACTGTCCTTTTTATACTCCAAAAATTTTATTACAGAGTCCCTTTACCCTTTAAAACTCAATAAATTACCAAGAAACAAAACAAAAAAAAAACAAAATTCACCATAAAAAGCGATTGGACTAACAACTTACTTTAAATTTAAAAGTAGGCTTAGTCGACTCTGACTTGATAGTCCCTAGTAACCTCAATATAGATATCCTAAGCTGTTGTTGAGATATCACTCTAAAACCCACCCTCCATGGTCGTTTGGGACAGTCTATAAACGACCCCAAGTATACCTTCCTACATTTTTTAATTCACCTTAACACAAGGAAACCAAGAAAAAATTTTACTCGCACATATTGAAATTTAACATATTTAATTCAAAAAAAATTATAAATACAATAATCAAACATAAGTATGAAAATTTTTTAACTATAAACTAAAAATAATAATGTTTTAAAGGGAGAAAAATTTTTAAACAAGATAAACTAAGACTATAAAATATTTTAAAAGCTGTTTACATTTTCTTTTATCTCTTTAACTAGGTACTATATTAACAAATTCAATTTAGAAGTTTATGTTTAACTCAAAAAAATTAGAGATTTGAAGTTCATGAACACAAAAAAAACAAAATCGATAACTTGATGTTATTCTTTTGGAAAAACCACAATAGAGAACCAAATTGTTGCTAAATTTTAATTAATATACGATAATTAACTTGAACCAAAACAAAATCGAATTAAATAAAGGAAAAATTGTAATCAAAAAAAAAAATTTAGATTAAACTTTAAAGAGAGATAATGTGGATGCAATTCGCAAGTAAATTTAATAAAAACAAAAGAAGAGCATGAAATATTCTACATTGCTGCTCTTACCAATATTGGTAAAACAATAGAAAGAAATCAAACAAAATCCAAGATCAGAGCGTGCTTTTGCCAGTATACTGTGCTTTGGTTCTTGCTTGATACCGTATTTTTACGATATGCAAAAAAAAATGATTTTATTGTTTTGTTGCTGACTGCGTTTTTTTGTGTGATAAAAAAAAATGATAAGAAAAACAACTTACAGTTACGCTGAAGCGATGAAGGCCCTCAACTGCTGCTGCGATGTTGTTGTTGTTGTTGTTTGATGTTCCCTTGATGCAATAAATATTAACATGCAACAAAATATATAAAATTTACTTTTTAGCCAAAATTTTACAATATTTTCAAAAACCATTATCTGTGATAACACTGTGATAAAACGAAATTTTTCCTGTGATACTTTTTTTTCTAACTTCTTTAGCTTTAACTGATTTTTAACTTTAACTATTTATTAAATTTTTTTTATTTACTTTTGTTTTCCTTTCTTTCGGACTTTATCTTTTAAATTAAATGAATGATTTTAATATTACGAATTAAAATTAGTTTTTTAAAGCAAATTTTATGTATCTATTTTTTCTTGTTTTTTTTTTTTTTTTTTTTTTTTTTTTTGTAGACTTTTTTCTTTATGCAACTTATTCAATTATTTAATCACAACACTTATTGTTTTTATAGCTTTTTTTGTTCTAATTTTTTTCTAAAATTTTTCCTCACCAATATTTATAGTTTATTCGATTTTAACTTGTTTTCTTTCAAAACCAAAACTAATTCCTTTTCTTATATTTCTTTTTCGTAAAATTTTTGCATTTATGCTTTCTTAATGACTTATGCTTAACTTTACCACGCGCACTTGCTAACTAAATGAAGATCGGCTTATGGTGGGTACTGCTGGTGATCTTTCAGAGAATTTTTATATGAAGAGATGCTTGATTGATGATAATAATTTTTCTTCTTATTCCCTTTAGCACTTTAGGGTCACAATTTTTAGCTGTCGCAATGGTCGATTAGGTTAATTACAGGTGATTTTTTTCCGCTAATTTTTCCAATGGAAATTTTCTATTAGGAGATGTTTCATATAGAAAACTCCCACGTTAAAAGCCGCTTTCCTGCTGAACTATTTCGTTGGTTTTTTGAAAACAAGTATACCAGCAATTTTTTTAAGTTACTTTAACTCATGTGGTGATTTCCACCAAAAATTCAAATATGAAAATATTAATTTTATATTTGTTCTCCGAAACTGGTCTTCTCTGGATGATAGTTTAACAGGAAAGAAGGTATCCAAATTTACGGAAATAGAACGTTCTCAATCGAGTTATTGTTCAGTTTTTGTTTTATGAAATGCCAAAGTTGGCAACATTTATTGTGATAAAGAGTGGATTTTACTAAGCCGCTGTAATGTAAGTAAAGTTTATATGAGCTAATCGTTTCAACTGAATACTTTTGGATAATCGCAATCATAAATATTTTACAAATCAAACAGAATTTTTTTTTGAAAAGGCATTTAATTTGCAGATAAAATTTCGTACATTACAAACCAGATAATATTAAGCCTTTGGCTTGAATATTAGATGGAATTTACTGGCGAATATCTTTGGCGTGGTATATTCCAATTAGTTTACCTTGTAGATCTTCTAATTCATAATAATGGTTTCCAATTTTATTTCGTACTCTGGCTTTAATAAAAGCAGGTGATAACTTTGCATTAAAATTTCGAGAAAAATTGCTTTGCGCGAAATTTCGGCGAAAAACTTCTTGGCCAGGCTTAAAGCAGACTGGTTTTGAGCGAAGATTGTATTGCTCTGCATTTTTATTGTAAGCTTGGTTAATATTTTTGAGTACATCTTTTCGTAGCAAATTTAATTTATCTTCTCTTTTTAACTGAAAATCTGGTTCTTCCAACAGGGCTAAATCTCTTAGTAGTTTGTAGTCTGAAGCATGGGTTATCATATGAAAACCAAACAATGCCTGAAAAGGAGTACAGTTTGTGGATTGGTGAATTGAGTTTCTTAAAGCACAAGAAATATATGCTAAATTTACATCCCATTCTCGATGGTCGTCATTTATATATGCTCTTATAGCTGCAATCAAAGAACGATTAACACGTTCTGATGCGTTGCTTTGAGGTGAGTAAAGAGCAGTATATAAATGCTTAACTCCATATTGAGTCAGAAAGGCGTTAAAGTCATTGGCTTTAAACTGTGAGCCATTATCACTTATAAGGATTTCTGGTACACCAAAAGTGTTAAAAATTTCGTTCGCAAGAAAAGAAATAATATTTTGTGACGTAAATTTTCGTAGGGGACATAACCAGTGATACTTGCTAAAGTGGTCAACTACGATAAGCAGTCCTATGTTTCCCTTTTTACTCCGCGGATATGGGCCTAACAAATCTACATAAAGACGCTGAAATGGTCTTACTGATACTGACTGTTCTCCCATAGGGGGTCTTAACGTTATATTAGGAGCTTTTGTTTGTTTACAGATTTCGCATCCTCTGACATAGTTTCGCACATCAGTTACTAACCCTGGCCAAAATAAATGTCTTCGAATCTTTTCAATGGTTTTTGCCATACCTCGATGAGATGCATCTACACAATCATGAGCTCGAATAATAACATCTTGTCGTAAACCTTTCGGAACCCACAATTTCCACGCATTTTCGTCTTGGTGGTCGTTACCGGTATAATGTTCTTTTCTAATGTATAAATACTTATCAGATACGCGAAGATCAGGAAAAAGTGTCGGTGATGACAAATATTTGGTTTTGATTTTGTTATATTCTTCATCATTCAGAAACAACGGTGAATCTAGGTCTATTTCTGGGCCTACGAATTCAATAGCAGAAATATCAGCTTCAGGGATTCTCGAGAGTGCATCCGGGACTACATTATCTTTGCCCTTTCTATGAGTGATGGTAAATTTGTAGCCTTGCAGCTTCAGGGCCCAGCGAGCAAGTCTACCCGACAGGTTCTGTTGTCGCATAAGCCACACCAAACTCGAGTGGTCTGTTATGACCTCAAATTCTTGCAATTCGAGATAACATCTGAATTTTTGTATCGCTTCTAACACTGCTAGACATTCACGTTCTGTGACTGAATAATTCCTTTGAGCCGTGCTCAATTTTTTTGACATGAAAGCTATAGGGTGTTCTAAATTACTTTCTGATTTTTGGACCAACACTGCTCCTATACCAAAATCACTTGAATCGCAATGTAAATAAAATTTTTCAGAAAAATTTGGATTTCGTAGCACTGGGGTTGACGTTAGTAAAGATTTCAATTTTTCAAATGCGGTTTGTGCTTCTGGTGTCCAGCAAAATTTCTTTTTCGTCGAAAGGACTTCTGTTATAGGAAATGTTATTTCTGCAAAAGAGTCAATAAAACGGCGGTACCATCCACAGATTCCGAGAAATCCTCGTACCTGCTTTAGGTTTTTTGGAATTGGCCAATTCAGAATAGAAGAAATCTTTTCTGGATCCGTCGAAATTCCTCCATTTCCTATAATGAAACCTAAATATTTCACTTGCGTGACACAAAACTGACTTTTCGCTAAATTGAGCGTAAGATTAGCTTTTTTAAATTGCTCAGCTATTTTCATTAACGCAGATAAATGAGAATCAAAATTTTCTGATACGATAAAAAGATCGTCGAGATAACCAAAAACGGAATTACGAAGTTCGGGTGGAATTATTTCATCCATAAGACGACACATCGTGGACGGAGCGTTGCAAAGCCCGAAAGGCATTACAGTGAATTCGTATAACGGTCGTCCAGGAACCGTAAAAGCCGTGAGAGGTTTTGACTCTTCAGATAACTCAATTTGCCAGTACGCATCTTTAAGATCTAGTTTTGAAATACTATTTGCTTTAGGTAATCTAGTCAGAATTCCTTCAATACTATGCAATGGATATGCATCTTTCTTCGTGAAACTGTTTACTTTTCTGGCATCCAAGCACAATCTGACTTTACCTGGTTTAATAACTAGGCTCATAGGTGAGCTCCAAGGACTTGATGACTTTTCTATTACGCCTTAACTCAACATACGATCTATTTCTTCAAAAATTAGCTTTTCCACGGCAGGACTCACAGGGTAATAACGCTGTTTAACTGGAACCGATTCTCCTATATCAATACTGTGTTTTATTAATTTTGTTCGACCCAAACCCTGAGTTTGAAAATTTGGGAACATGGCTTTGACTGATTCTAAGGTTTGTTGTTGAAATATTGTTAGAGGAAAGGATTGATCTGATGACACTGATTCCATAGATAGTGAACTAATGACTCCAGGAGCCAAATTAAATAGGATCCAAAAATCTACACCAAGTATAACTCGTTGTGTGATGGATGGAATAATAAAAAGTTTTATCTTTTTACTATCATTTTTGTAGTGAATATCTACCTCTAAAAATCCTAAGACAGCATGAGTTTTACCATCCGCAGTTTGTACATGGGAAGAAATTTTTCGAAAGTGAGGGTAGTTCTCAAAATTCTTTTTCGCTAAATCTGCTCCAATGCAGCTTACGGTTGCTCCAGTATCTAGCAAACCTAGCTCACAAAATTCTAAAAATTTAATTTCTGCATAAAATCGCATATCAGTTTTACTATTAAAGACTGTCGAAACTAAGAGCTGCTGTTGACATTTAAATCTTTTAAAATATTTACGCATTCGTAATGTATTACGTTTAGTTTTCTTTTTGAGAGGATCACCGAAAATACGGGTCTTGGCCTCGAGGTAATTACGAAGTCTTTCGTGGTATGGACGAATTTGATAACGTTTGCATTCTAACACATCTGGTTCTGCAAAAGAAAATTTGCGTTGCAAAATTTTAATTTTTGGTTCTAAATCTTTTTTTATCTCTGAATTTTTCTTAAATTCTGAATGTTGTTTAAATTCTAAATCTGTTTTAAATTCTAAATCCTTTGAAGTATCAGATAATAATTCTGAGCTAGCCGGTACTAAAAATTTGGTTTGATTAGAATCTAAATTTTTCCCAGTTTTTAAGAGAGTATCTTGGGATTGTTGGATACCCCCTTTCTCTGGTTTTCCACTCTGCGTGATGAACATTTTGTACATTGTGGTTTGTATGTGTCTGGTAACCCACACCCATAACAAAAAATTTTCCGATCTGCCAAACAATCTTCCCAGTGGTGTCCAGCAATACCACAGTTCCAACAAGTGGCAACACGCGTATCAGAAAATGGTTTGTGTACAGCATCAATGGCTAAATTTACTTCATTGTTTCCTTCATCTTGCATACCTGCATCAATCTCTTCTAATGCCGAAATGTTACGACGCACATTGGGATTAGGAAACGAACGTGGTTGTACGCCTCTACGAAAATTTTCATCACTCAACAAATTTTCCCTCATCTGACAAAGTTTTCTCAAATGCGCTATAGAAAGGATAGGAACGTATAAGAGCTCATGACGTATTTCAGGCCTAAGATTACACTTAAGTATTTCGATAAGTTCTGGTTCATCTATTGACTGATTTAAACGATCAGAGATAGCAATAATCTCATCATAAAAACTTTCAAAGGATTCTCCGAGTTTTTGTTTCCTACTTCGGATTTGTTCACGAATATCAAAACTTGATCGATTATCTTTGTACTGGTATTGAAGTGCAGTACAAAAATCTCTCCATTGTACAGTATGTACTTGTTTTCGATACCTCCAGTACCATTTACTTGCTTTTCCTACTAACAGAATGTGCATGTTTTTGCATAATGACGAAAAATCATTGCCGAGAGAGTCCGCTGTCAATGATTCAATTCGATAAATAAATTCTTCAACGTCAAGACCATCAGCAGATCCATCAAATCGAGCATTCCAATTTTGGATAATATTTGTGATCTTATTTGCATTTAACTGTAACGAATTAATAGAAGTGGGAGGCGATACCTCAGGAATATTTTGACGTTGTGAAACATTTTTATTTGCAATATTTGCAGTGGGATTATTTAAATTCATGGATGCAAACATCCCACTCACAGATTGTTCGACCATTCGCATAATTTGATCATAATTTATGGAATTGGATGAAAGATTTTCTCGACTAGCAAAATGCTCATTCAGATTACGATTGGGTCTGTTCTGATTTATTAAATTAGCGTTTTCAATATTCGGACTAGTATTAACAATGTGATGTGATAAATCATTCATTATCAATTAATGGTAAATTTGGACTTGACACACCTACAGTTGCTGTTGCATTAGCTGCAGAATTATCGTGATTAGGATGTACATTTTGTCGTTGGTTTGTATAGGATCTACCGTGAGCATTACGAGTATTATAACGATGTGCAGCTGCACCAGGTCCTCGTCCTACAGATCTTACGGTTGGTATTCGAGAATCAGTACGCGGCGTTAACGAAAACTGTTTAAAATCTCTAGCATGACATAGTTTTTTACAAGTAGGACATTCACGGTGTTCTTTCACATAATTTTCAAGACATATTTTATGAAAAACATGGTCGCAAATTGTAAGGTAGCAATCTAAAGCATCTGTCATTAAAGAATTGCAAACTCCGCAAAGATTCTCAGCAGCTTCAGCAGCTTGCTGGGATAAATTTTCATCACTACGTGCTAAATTTGGCATTTTAAACAAAATTTTAATTATTAACTTAATCTTTAAAGTACGGAATTTTAAATTTTGTTGATTTAAAATAAACTTTTATCAAAATCGAAAATAATTTAAATGTTTCCTTGTATGTGTGGGTGAAATAAAAGGTAGAAAGGTTAACACAAATTCTTATCGTGGTTACTAAAGATAGACAACAAAAATGGGCTATTGGTTTTTAGACAAACTTTTTCATATGTTGAAAGAGTTGCTTGAAACTTTAGATATTTTCCCAAAATACACTTGACAGGACAATAAAATGCACGACAACTAGACAGTATGGCACAATACCGTATTCCATATCAAAATAATTTTCTGAATGGTATCCAAAATCAAAATTTTTTTTAAATTGGATTAACAACTTTCAACTCTTAAGGCAGTTTTGATTCGAAAGTAACACAAAAAAAATTAAGTGGTCATGTATTCGGTCTTAAGCCAAATACACGAATTTCCGACAAATATTTTGCATTTATTAAAATCAAGCTTACCAAAAGATACATAATTACAAAAAAAATTAATTTAAATTTAATTAAAAATTTAAGCAAATGACATCTTACAATCGGAAATTTTGAGGTACATCATCATAGGCCAAGAATTTTAGTACTAGTAGCACTTATGTTCATAGAAGCGTAAGCATAGCTTCTAATTTAAAGTTTAGTTCAAAAATTAAAAAAAATTTATAAACTAGTATGGCTTGTATGAGTGTTTGTGCCCCACGTTGGGCGCCAAAAATTTGTAATGGTAGTATTTGTACGGGATATTGAAATTCAATATTCAACGGATTTTGAATGATTTAAAACAAAAATAATTTTATACAAAACCATTCACCAATTGAGAACAGCAGCCGTTTGGGACCCATCTATTGGACTAGCAAAACAGTGGCATATGTGGGGGGATTCTTTGGCTTACTGACACAACTGTCCTTTTTATACTCCAAAAATTTTATTACAGAGTCCCTTTACCCTTTAAAACTCAATAAATTACCAAGAAACAAAACAAAAAAAAAACAAAATTCACCATAAAAAGCGATTGGACTAACAACTTACTTTAAATTTAAAAGTAGGCTTAGTCGACTCTGACTTGATAGTCCCTAGTAACCTCAATATAGATATCCTAAGCTGTTGTTGAGATATCACTCTAAAACCCACCCTCCATGGTCGTTTGGGACAGTCTATAAACGACCCCAAGTATACCTTCCTACATTTTTTAATTCACCTTAACACAAGGAAACCAAGAAAAAATTTTACTCGCACATATTGAAATTTAACATATTTAATTCAAAAAAAATTATAAATACAATAATCAAACATAAGTATGAAAATTTTTTAACTATAAACTAAAAATAATAATGTTTTAAAGGGAGAAAAATTTTTAAACAAGATAAACTAAGACTATAAAATATTTTAAAAGCTGTTTACATTTTCTTTTATCTCTTTAACTAGGTACTATATTAACAAATTCAATTTAGAAGTTTATGTTTAACTCAAAAAAATTAGAGATTTGAAGTTCATGAACACAAAAAAAACAAAATCGATAACTTGATGTTATTCTTTTGGAAAAACCACAATAGAGAACCAAATTGTTGCTAAATTTTAATTAATATACGATAATTAACTTGAACCAAAACAAAATCGAATTAAATAAAGGAAAAATTGTAATCAAAAAAAAAAATTTAGATTAAACTTTAAAGAGAGATAATGTGGATGCAATTCGCAAGTAAATTTAAGAAAAACCAAATCAATAAAAACAAAAGAAGAGCATGAAATATTCTACATTGCTGCTCTTACCAATATTGGTAAAACAATAGAAAGAAATCAAACAAAATCCAAGATCAGAGCGTGCTTTTGCCAGTATACTGTGCTTTGGTTCTTGCTTGATACCGTATTTTTACGATATGCAAAAAAAAATGATTTTATTGTTTTGTTGCTGACTGCGTTTTTTTGTGTGATAAAAAAAAATGATAAGAAAAACAACTTACAGTTACGCTGAAGCGATGAAGGCCCTCAACTGCTGCTGCGATGTTGTTGTTGTTGTTGTTTGATGTTCCCTTGATGCAATAAATATTAACATGCAACAAAATATATAAAATTTACTTTTTAGCCAAAATTTTACAATATTTTCAAAAACCATTATCTGTGATAACACTGTGATAAAACGAAATTTTTCCTGTGATACTTTTTTTTCTAACTTCTTTAGCTTTAACTGATTTTTAACTTTAACTATTTATTAAATTTTTTTTATTTACTTTTGTTTTCCTTTCTTTCGGACTTTATCTTTTAAATTAAATGAATGATTTTAATATTACGAATTAAAATTAGTTTTTTAAAGCAAATTTTATGTATCTATTTTTTCTTGTTTTTTTTTTTTTTTTTTTTTTTTTTTTTTTGTAGACTTTTTTCTTTATGCAACTTATTCAATTATTTAATCACAACACTTATTGTTTTTATAGCTTTTTTTGTTCTAATTTTTTTCTAAAATTTTTCCTCACCAATATTTATAGTTTATTCGATTTTAACTTGTTTTCTTTCAAAACCAAAACTAATTCCTTTTCTTATATTTCTTTTTCGTAAAATTTTTGCATTTATGCTTTCTTAATGACTTATGCTTAACTTTACCACGCGCACTTGCTAACTAAATGAAGATCGGCTTATGGTGGGTACTGCTGGTGATCTTTCAGAGAATTTTTATATGAAGAGATGCTTGATTGATGATAATAATTTTTCTTCTTATTCCCTTTAGCACTTTAGGGTCACAATTTTTAGCTGTCGCAATGGTCGATTAGGTTAATTACAGGTGATTTTTTTCCGCTAATTTTTCCAATGGAAATTTTCTATTAGGAGATGTTTCATATAGAAAACTCCCACGTTAAAAGCCGCTTTCCTGCTGAACTATTTCGTTGGTTTTTTGAAAACAAGTATACCAGCAATTTTTTTAAGTTACTTTAACTCATGTGGTGATTTCCACCAAAAATTCAAATATGAAAATATTAATTTTATATTTGTTCTCCGAAACTGGTCTTCTCTGGATGATAGTTTAACAGGAAAGAAGGTATCCAAATTTACGGAAATAGAACGTTCTCAATCGAGTTATTGTTCAGTTTTTGTTTTATGAAATGCCAAAGTTGGCAACATTTATTGTGATAAAGAGTGGATTTTACTAAGCCGCTGTAATGTAAGTAAAGTTTATATGAGCTAATCGTTTCAACTGAATACTTTTGGATAATCGCAATCATAAATATTTTACAAATCAAACAGAATTTTTTTTTGAAAAGGCATTTAATTTGCAGATAAAATTTCGTACATTACACGTTTAAGTTGCATGTATTGTCCGCTGATAGTTGGCCGTTAGACAAAAGTTGCAAGCTAGTTGGTTGGTTGGTTGGTTGTAAGTTCGGTTGGCCGGATGATTGGTTGGTTGATTGATTAGTTGATTGGTTAGTTGGACGGTTGGTTGTTTGGTTGGCTGTTGGATGAAAATTACATGCTTAAGTCGCGGTGTGTGGGCAAATAAAAGTATGTGATTTGCATCATCACAGCCTTTCCTATGATCCATAGCAAGCCATGTCGTTCTTGGTAACGGGGCTAAGCGATCTTAAGACAATCCCACAAATCATGGCAATTCGGTAGTGGGAAGCCAGTTCAAGGCAAGTCTGAGTTATAATGACAACATCAGCAAGTATTCTAGTAATAGAGGCGACTACGAAATCTGACCGGGCATTTTTCTTGTACTACAGGAGTCAGTCGACCTTCGGAGTAACAAATTTACTAGGCCCTTCCGACTGACTATTGGGTTGAACCTTTGGGGTAGAGAAATAGCTCAATGTGAATTAAACTTCATTGAAACTGAGTTATCTAAATTTGAACATTATGTTTTCTTGCTATCCGTTTTTACTTAAGTATTTACGTTTCCATACCAGTAAGCCTAAAAGTCGGCAGCAGAATTAAGCAAAAAATCAATACTGACTTAATATTAAACCAAAATAGAATGAATAAGTGCCATCAAAACTGTCATCTCATCCAAAGTGTACATAAAGGCTTAACTTTTGACATTTTAACTAAATATATATATTACTTACTATATTGCTTACTTTTGGGCACTCGTATTAACCAAAATACATAGTATTTTTATCGCTTAGCTACTTACTACTTGAAAACTTTTTGAATCAAAGTCATTGTATATTTTTAGGCACTTCATATTGTTAAACTCACCTGAAATGATAGAAAATGAAAAGCAAATTAGATAAAATTTTAGAACAAAAGGAAAGTAGAAAATAACATTTAAAAAGTCAACAGGATTTTCAGCTTAGATTTACATTCCCGCAGGATATTTGCATTATTAAAGCTAATTTTTAGGCATCAATGAGCATGATGAGCATCACAAAAGAGAAAAAAAAAAACAAAAATTTCAAACATCAAATAACTCGGCTATCCGTAAGTTGTCAAAAATATATACATATCTACATAGTAGGTATATACTTATATGTATAATCCCATAGAATTTTAACCTTTTCTTTTTTGTGGTTTTAGGAATGACAGTTGAGAAAATTGTATGCATGACTTAATTTTTCCATAAAATATCATGATTTGCTTTTAAGTAACAGTAGAAACATTTATAATATGCCAAGCCTTGGTTATGACCAGCATACAAATATAACAAGCGAACGGTAAAAAAAGGGATAAACCCTCATTATGAAGGACATGCATGTCCTTTTTTGATCTACTTTTGCACACAATTTCCACGTAAAGGTTAGATATACATAATGCTAAAGGTTTAAATGTTTTATGATCATATTTAATGGAAAGTCAAGTGGAAAACGAAAACAAAGCGGAAAGCAGGGTCGCATCAAAATGCAACCCAACTGTAACCGAAATGATGAACATACTCTCAGACTTAAATTACAAAGTGGACTACAGAGACTAGAGGTTTCAAAGAAAATGTTAAATAAATTGATATGAAAAAAAAAAAAATTAAAAGATAATTTCATTATTTCAATCATTTTTAATGAAGTCAACGTTAACTTTGATTTCGAAATCTCAAGGATGATATTACTTTTTGCGTTCTATGCTGGCATGATAAACTGAAGAGTTTAAAAACGCTACGCGTGCAACACTTAGTAGCGTTTAGGAAATTAAGCTTCGTACCATTCTTCGGTGTGGCAAAACGAATATCCCACTTTAAGAATTTTTATATTTCGATGAAAATTGCGATGTCTGGGTGTTTTAGAACCAAATCACTTCTATAGCCCCAGTGTGCGTGGTACCAGAACAAACTAGTATCAGATTTCGTAGCAATACGCTAGTATGACTCTGATCCACCTAGGACTGATCACCCATGTCGATTTAACATGGATTGTGGGAACACGTTTCTTGGTGCATCACTCCCTTCAAAAAAGCTCAAGACTTTCTTGGGAGAAGTAATCCTACCCAAGGTTGCTATGGCCACTTTACCATGTACGACTCGTCTTACTATGGATGGTGGGAACACATTACTTAGGTAAATCCTCGAAATTGTGCCTTGGATTGCTATTAGATAGGTTTGGGATACCTCCAAAAGTCACGCCCTTCCGCCTTCCTGCTCTGGCTGGTAGCCGACAGAGGCATTGCGGTCAACAGTGCCATTGCCAACCACTAAAATCAGGGGTTGCCGCTGGGAGGCAGCAAACTGCTTCAGGCCAGACATGGGATAATAGCTAGGCAACAGCTTCTCAAGTTTCGTTTCATCACTCCTCCGTTAAGCTCCTGTTAACCACTGTTTAGTCACCAATCAATCTTCTATACCATACTTACAAGACTGCGCTTTCAGATCCATTGATTAAACAACTTCTACTAGCGATAACTTCCACCCCTATGCATCACCATCTTTTGCCTCCACTGCGACCATTCAGTCCGCAACTTCGACAAACCTCATAACCGGTCATACACAACACAAAATTAGAAAGGCTGGACCAGACCAATCCATTTCCTCCCTTCTGAGTTGCGGAAAAGACAAGCTTCTCCACAACCCTAATTACTAAGAAACAAGAGAGACTGCTAACTGACACTATCTTCTGCCGGGATACTTCAACCCCCTTAATGCAAGAGAGTCCCAAATCGGAGGATGAAGATGTGGGTCTTTAATACTCCATGTTTCGAAATGTTCAAGTATTAAATCGCTATGATTCGCCAAATAAGCAAATGTTTTTGGTTAATAGTATCTTATTTTCAGCATATTATTTATTTGAACCCACAATTTTTGACGTCATAATTTCCAATAAAGCTTTTTAGTTACAAAATTTTAACTTAAATACTCTTCTTCTTACAAATCATCAAATACTCCCATATTTTTTGTGAAATATTCATATTTTTTACATACTTACCAAATTTTATTAACATAGTTATAACAGTTTGCGTGATATAACATTGACAAAAAATGTTTTGGTTTTTAGAACAGACTTTGACTTTTACTGGGGTAAGACCGTGAAATGTGGCACCCCCAGTTAATATGGCACCCCTTCAAATTTTACACTTGCAACTTACTTATCATTCAAATATGGACAAAGATTAATTCAATTGCGCTAAAGACTTCGTGGTGAATAGTTCGATTACACAGTCCTGCGATGAAAAAAGTATGAGATCAGAGTAGGTGAGTTTTATAGATTTTTGCTCGCTGAATCCGAAAATGGCCTCCGATTTGCTCCATCATCGATGAACCTTGGTAACTAATAATTAAATTGAAAAAGTTAAAAGTACGCTTTAAAGAGGAAGCTCAGGGCTATTGAATGCCGCTGTCAAAAGTGAACTACTAGACTACTTTCAGGATGTACACCATATGTCTAAAAATAGCGTTTCTTTCACTTTAAATCAAGTATAACTCGGATCTCAGGCGTGATGGAGCAAATCGGAGGTCATATTTAGATTCAGCGATCAAAAATCTATAAAAACCACTTACTCTCATTTCATACTTTTTAAACTTTTTCAAAAACGCAGGACTGTGTTATTTGTGTATGGGATTGAAAAAATAATAGGGCATGTAACGGCTGACATTTTTTCCAGCAGAGTGTTGAGTATTTGGAACAGTTATACGATATGATTTGCATATTACAAGATATTTAGGAATACAGAATCACAGTATTTCAGTCAGGTGAGAGCTTCAATGATTCCTTTTTCATCTTAACCAGATTAATTTGAGGTTTTTAGCCCTGTTCCGTAATCCGTGCGGTTTTAATTACTTTTCAGTTCGAAGGCTTTTTGATGAAAATGGTGAGTCACACGATGAAAAGTATTAGAATCTTTTTTGTGGAGAATAACAGGCTCGACAAATAATATTGATTAATATTTACGAAAAAGTAACTGTTTCGGAAATATTCGAAAAAGCCGAAGACAGTTTTTTAAGAATATATCCTAAACGGTTATTTTATCGTTAGTGCAAATCGACATTATTTGTCGAGCCAGTAATGCTTCGCAAAAAATATTATAATATTTTTTATCGTGTGACTTACCATTTTCATCAAAAAGCCTTCTTAATGAAAAGTAATTGAAACCACACGGATTACAGAACAGGCATGTTTAGCTAAGATTTTCAAATACCCTGTGAAAAACAATCCCAATGCAACGTATGCAACAATTTTGGGAACAAAAACTTAAAAGTCACTAAGGGTGCCAATTCTATGATATGGTGCCATATCACCCATAAACCCGGGTGACTCGGCACTATTTAAAATTTTTTTAAATTAAAGTTGAAGCATTTTTATTTGTTTTTATTTGTTCCCTTAAAAATCTTTTTTATATTCAGGTTTAGGAAAAGTTCAACAAAAAAGGTGCCATACCTCCCGATTTTGATTAAGATCCTATTTCGTTACATATATTATACTCTTCAAATCCATCTTCGTACCGATTATTTCTGCTTTCTTGAACTATATTTTCATCATCCTTTTTTCCCGAGTGAGATCTGCGATAACAAATTATATTTAAGTGGAATTTCCTATATTTTTTTCAAAGTGAGTAAGAAATGTTTATATTTTTTTGATAAAATTTCTTATAAATTCTTTTAAATTCACTACCCCTATAATATTCCAATTCACAAAACAAAACATTACAATTACTTACCGAAAATGCTTTCAAAAAGACCAAACACTGTATAATGCCTTCCATGGTATCGCCAGTTAGACAAAATGTCCCAGTCAAATGACGACCTTTACGACCGACAGTGGCCGCAGCTAATGAAGCATGGACTAGTGCACGTTGCTGACCCTTTGATGTGGCACCACCGGCAGCAACAGCACCATTGAGATTGGTGAGAGCGCGCGGTAATGGTGCCGCACGCATTAACCGCTCAAGCGAATCCATTAAAAATTGAGTTTGTTGTTGTAATTTTTTTTTTCTTTGTTTTTTTTTTTGTTGTTGTTGCTGATTTAATTTTGTATTTTATATAGTTTTTATGTTAATTTTTGTTAAGTGCACAATGTGGTGTTAATTTATGCATTAGTTTACATTATGAGTATTTTCTTTTTTTTTTTTATATAACTTTTAAAACTTTAATTTAAGTTTTAATTTAAAATTCGTTTGTGCACAGTACACTGCACTTTTTTTTTTTGTTTTTGTATTTTTGCTTATTTTTGTAAGTGCCTACTTAGTAGGTAAATTTTATAAAATTTAACATTTTTGATTTGAAAGTTTGAGAGTTTAATTTCCATCAATGATTTTGAAAATTCATGTTTCTTTTATAGAAATTCGTTGTTTTTTTTTTTTTTTTTTTGTACGCAGTATTGTTCTTGGCTATTTTTTTCAAGTTCTTTACACTGTAAAAAATTTTTATTTTTAATACCAAAAAATTTATCTCCATTTAAACTTTTTGTCTTAAATAAAATGAAGAAAAAGTGCAAATATTTTGTTCTAGATGTTCATATACAGAAACCATTCTACACTCCAGGATAGTAACACGCTTAATATTTCATTTATTTTATTTATATTTCCTTTACATTCTCCAGCCATTGCAACATAATCACGTCGTAACTACCTCACTAAATTCAGTTGGTAAACACTGGCTAAGCTCACTTAAGTAACGCATGAGTGCTATGCCAGCAAGAAAACCATCTTATATACTACTTACATATATAAAGTATATATTTCAAGCAAGAAAATGAAGCTGAAAACCAAAAAACCAACAAAAAACAATAATACCAAGCAACGAAGAAAGGAACATGCCAATTCCATTCTAAGCTAACATCCGCCGCCGCCGCACATGAAACCCTGAACGTAGCAATAACACCGGAAATACGTTTAAAATTATGATTTAATTTAAAATGATTATCACAGATTTATGCCCATGGGATAGGCATGCACCTATTGAAATATATCTGTGTACTATGTATGTGTATATTTTTTAATGTTTAGATATAAACACGTGGCATACATTGGGGATTTTTTTTGCTTTTTTTCCCTTATGATTGCGTTGGTTTTATCTTTCTTTCTTTTTTTTTTTTTTTTTGAGGAAATTAATGGCTACCGGAAGTTTGTTTATAAGCGTTAGCTACATCCTGTTTTATTCACACAAGAAATATGAGAGGAAATTTTTTTAAATTGAGAAAAAGTTAAATTTAATACGAGTAGCATGAATAAGTAACAACAGACTGCGTGAAGAACATTTGTGGATTATTTTTTGTTTCAGCAAAGGCATTATCCAAAACTGAAACAGAAATTCAAACATTTTACTGGGTTAGTTACTGCTATAAATTTTGTTGTTTTTATTCAAAAAAGAACCTTGTGTTAATTCGCAAAACAAAAACTTGTCCATCTTTTTTTACTCAGTTAGAAATGGAGTACGACTTTAAATCATACACCATTATAAAGGTTAATGTGTGTAGTTTAGCACAAAGTTAAAATTATGTTAATATTTTGACCTAAAGCCAGTTAAAATCACATACAAATTTTTCACGGTGACATAGAGCTGAAGAAAAGTATAAAGCAGAAAGAGAGAGACAAAGAGCATAGCACTGACTTCATGCTTTTTGTTTCGTTTATATTTTGCTTGAATTACCAGGGATTATACATAACCTTATCTTTTTCGTACCAAACAGCAAAAAAAAAAGTACTAAAAGTGTCCAAAAAGTACCAAAATTATTTAATACATTTGTGCTTGAATTTTGACCACTGGGCAATTCTAGTACTTATAAATTTCCATGGTATAACAAAGTCTTGCAGAGCATTTAGAATTTTTGCAATAAATTTTTTTCCGAAATTAGAATAGGCTTGAAATTTAAAAGAAAAATTTATTGCAAACGTGAATTTGTCTTTTTGTACAGATTTCCTTAAAAGCGGATTCATTTTGTATCTTGAAAACCTCACAAAATTGTATTTTAAGGCATTTTGGAGTTTCTTTAATGTTCTATATTGAATTCGTTATCATGGATTTCGATCATCGCTTCCGACAAACTAATCTATATTCTTTTATTATTTATTTAGAAATCTTTAAATTATTTTAAGGCTTATAATACTTGCTCAATATACATCCTCATATCTGGTTTACGTACTTAAGTTCATATTGGTTTCAATATTGGGCCAAGAAGTAAGTTCCTAGCGTTTTACAAAAGATGGAGCCACCAGTACACGTAGATTTCGGGCAGAATTGTCAGATCTCTAGTGAAAGCTTGAGCATCTGTCAACAATATTGTTTCATTATATAGGATGTAACCGATAATGTTACGAAGCTTCTGGGAGGTTATAGAGAAGGAAAGAAGTCAAATAAAAAATTGCACAAGAAGGGGGTCTAAAATGTACTCCTGAGAAATTATAGGGTTAAAACTAATTTAATTTGATTTAATTTATTAATATAACATTACAAATGGTTTATACATATAATAATAATTCAAAGAGTTCAAGAATTATTCTTTCTCTACTTAATAATTAATTTGTACATACAAATATTTGAATAAATATAATATTATAAAAGTGGAGGTAAAACATTTCAAAAAACCTATTTGACTTTTCTGACTTGTTTTACAAAAACAATTTTCTTGGGTCACACTAACGCTTTAGAGAAAACCTTTTAACAGAAAACATTTAGTTCATTGTAAGAGGTTTAAAGAAATTTTGCAAAGTTCTGGATATTTAAAGTTGATATTTTAAATTTTTCTTAAAATTTTTTTACTTTGGCGGTCATTACGGTAAGAAAAAGGTCCCATCAACATACCTTTTTATATTTTTTTTGGAACTTCGGTTAAATTTCCTTTAACTCAGTAGTGCATTTACTATACCAGTTTTTTAATTTGAGGCCAGAAAAAAATACTTTTGAAGAATAATCCGTTTAAAGGCTCATACGCAGCGTAACATGCGAGTAACGTATGTATGTGTAGTTTCATAAAAGTATTTCTTCTGAGCTCAAATAAAAAGGAAAGTTTTACAAATGCACCATTCAATTGAAGAAAATTTAACGAGAATTCCCAAAAAACAAAAAATAGAAAAAGGTATATTAATAGGACTTTTTTCATACTATAATAGACGCCAAAGTCCAAAATAGGGGACAAAACTGAAAATATTAACTTTGAAAGTCTAGAACTTTGAGAAATCATTTTAAGCTCTATAACTTCAAAAAGCTCATACAATTAGCTAAATCATTCTCATAAAAAAGTTTTCTCTTGAACGTTAGGGTGACAAAAAAAAAACTTATTTTGCAAAACAAGCCAGAAAATCAGTTTTAACCCTATAACTTCTCACGGATACATTTTAGACCACCCTCTATGTGTAATTTTTTGTTAGTCTAGGCTTCATCTATACCTCCCAGAAGCTTTGCAGCCTTATCGATCACATCTAGTTTTTCTAAATTTCTATCGGCTTCGTGTATTTTTCTGAGCGAAATTAATTCAAGTTTTGAGCCAAATAAACGTCATTCGTGGGGGCGACATAAAAATAAGTCATTTTTGCATAGTGGATCTATTATGACAAACCTAAACACAAAAAAAGATACTCCGAGCCCGGTGAACTGACCAAATCGACGCCAAAGCCAAAAAATTCACATAGCAATTTCCCAGGTGACGAACGTGACCGTCGTACACATTTAAAGTGCAAAAAAAGTGGAAGTAAAACATATTTTTATTTTAGTTTTTACTTTACATTATAGCTCCTAGGTAGCACTATAATTAGTGCCAACTTTAATAGCAGGCGAAGTCCTGTTTCCAAGGTATATGCAAAAAAAAGACGCAAAACGAACGTGACAAAAATAGAAGTAGTTTTCGTGCCTATTCAAAGAAAGTCGGAACTCAGCGAAACAAGTCAGAATTTTTTAGTGCGACCAATTTTAAAAACTTATGCAATAATGTTACTTTATAATGTATTTTGTTTGATTCAAATATCTTCTTTACTTTTCTTTGTTTTGATCATAGTCTAAATCAATACGCGACATAATGAACGTGACATTTTTTCCACCATACAAATTTTAAATTGAAAATCTTTCAAAAAACCGGGATTTCCGGGCAAACGTTGTTTCACCTTATCTTGTTAAGTTGACGTGGCCAATTTTTTCAAAGGATGTCATTTGTCCCTATCCATTTAACATGTGTACCAAATCTCGTAAATTATGAATTTCTTTTTGTAAGGGCGTGACATCGCCCATTTTCCCAAGGAACATTATTTGTCCTGGCGCACACTGGTTCAAAATCTCTAAAAGCTGGTTTAAAGTCAAATCGTTAAAGTTTCGGGACGATATTCTTTACGTGGGGGTTTTTGAAGTCGCTGATTACGAATTTGATGTTACATTTTCAAAAAAGAAAATGGCGGATTCGAAATGGCAAAAACAACACTTGCACAATTTTTATATCTAACTTAGAAATACATTTCAAAACTTTAAATTGGATAGAGTTGTGTGCAACGGTTAATTGATACATAAAAATGGGTTTTAGATTCCTTTATTGTGCAGTATAAGCTGTACAAAAATAAAAAATTTTATCATTTTGGGCGAGCAACACATGTTGACACTTAGCAAGCAATATGAGTTAAATTTTCTATGGGTGCTTCAGCAAAAATCGCGTCCATCAAAAAAGGCAAAAAAAGGCACCTCAATTTTCTTACATGTGTTAGAGAAGGTTTCAGTCTTTTTAAATTCAAAAAATCTTGGTGGTATGACGTGGTATTAATTAGTACTGGGCTTTTTTCATAACCATTGCAATCTGCTTTTGTGAAATACGTTGATTTTAAGTTAATCACAATTACCTTAAAAGTATACATTATTGAAAGTTTTGAATATAGAGGTACGATTTTCTTTTACAAAGAGATTCCATATTCAAACATTAAAATTGGATCAGTTTTGCAGTAACCACACAATTTTTACAGTGAACACAAAATTTTTACTTTCAACCCACAGACTTTTGCGTCTGAGAAGCGCACTTTTGGAGAGATCCCAAGAGCATTGTAGGAATACCTGGATCTTTCTTACAAATTTTTTTGAGGTCTATGAATATCTGTTAGACAATACGGTCCATCAAAAGTTAATTTAAAAAACCTTTTTCTTCGACTTTTGACCAGCTTTTTAAGATTTTGAACCAGTGTGTGGCGTCCTCATTCATGTGCGTCAAATATTTTCTGAGATATGATGAAGTGATTTTTGTTGGGGCGTGAGACCCCATTTTTTTCAGTACACATTATTTGTCTTGGTGCTTTTTACGTATGTCGAAATCTCATCCATGTACTTAAGATAGTTTCAGAGATATCATGAATTAATTTTTTGGTTCACGGTGGACTTTTTGGCGGAAATGCCGACATGCCCATATGCGATGTTAAAAGCAATATTTCAACAAAATTTCAACTTGTAGACAAAATTTTTTCCACAGAACTCTTACACGAAAAAAGCTGGTGTAGTCAAAGTTTATGAAATTTTCCTGTGACCTTGTTTTTCGTTTTAATTCATAAATTATAGCTAAGCTTTGAAAGTAAGAACCCTCAAACTAACGGTTTTAAGTTTAATCTTTTTAGATCTTTTTCTCATATTAAAACCTAAGACACAAAGAAAAAGACAATAAATAACAAAATTAACACTAATTATTCAAATTAAAAGTGACATTTCGCTTTAATGTAAAAAATCTGTTCCATGACTTGTTATGGAATTATTGTACTTTTAATAAGCGCTGTTTTCTGTCTTGTTATTTTGGAAATTTTTTTCGTTTTTTTTTTTTGCAAAATTTAAATAAATTACAAAAATTACTTTTCATTAGTAGTGAACAAAGCAAAATGAAAAAGAAAAAAATAAATTTTTCCTTTCTAGAATTTTAATGAATGACTTTGCGTTGGAAAATGACATGGCATTGGATGAGTTTTGGTAATGAATTTCAATGAACTTGAAGCAAAAGGTATGATGAGTATGAGGAAAGTTCAAAGGAAGAAAGTTTATATCATACATAAAGGAGAGTATGTTTAAGCAACTGCTTTAGAATGGTACACTACAACTTTGACAAAGTTCCTAGTAAACAGAACAGAAATAAAAATGTTAGATAGTTAAAAAACTAAAGCAAGGTAAACTTTATTTAAAAGCGAAACTAAATTTAATTTCAGAAAATTTTTACATCCCTTTACAGTGTCGCGGTCCGTATACTTTCATATGAAAACTTAAAGCATAAAGTTAAAGAAAAAATTTTAATATTCCACAATGATATCCTGCGGGCAAACACATGGCTCTACAGTTCTGACTCATTTTAAAATTCACTGTAATAACAAGAACAGCAACAACAATAACAACAATGACCGAAAAGAAGAGAACAAAATAAATATGGTAACGCTTTTAGCAACATTTCACATGCAAAAAAAAACAAAAAAAAAAACGAATACAACTCTGGCAAAAAAAGAAACACTAAAGTGCTGCTGCTTCTGTAAGGATGACGACAACAAGAACAACAACAAATTAAGCGAATGTAGGCGTTGCCACCCACCCACAGCCACCTACTTGGCACAGTTCACAAAAATGAAAAAAAAAATCCATGTTATTTGTTACCGCAGTGCAGTAAGAAAGCAACTTTCACTGCCCTACTTTGTTTTATATTTTTAGCTGACAAATTTTTTATTTTTTCTCTTTACACAAAATAATAATCAACCTCACAGGCCCCATTCTCCTCTACAGCCATTTAACATTAATTTTGAATTTTTTTTCTTCTTTAAATTAGAAAAGAAAATACAAAATTTTTTCTTTTAAATTACTTGAAAAACGCTGTCATGTCTCTTTAATAAACGTAAAATAACAACAAAAAATAGAAAAAAAACATGCAAATACGAAATTATATTTTTAATGCCTTTATGCGCTACTCTGATTATGCGTGTGCTATCCCACTAGGGAAATGGTGATGCTTAGATAAGGTATTGTGTAGTATACTATACCTATGGGCAATTCTCAGGTGACGAACGTGACCGTGATACACATTTAAAGTGCAAAAAAAGTGGAAGTAAAACATATTTTTATTTTAGTTTTTACTTAGGTAGCACTATAATAAGTGCCAACTTTAATAGCAGGCGAAGTTCCAAGATACACGCATAAAAAGACACCAAACGAACGTGACAAAAATAGAAGTAGTTTTCGTGCCTATTCAAAGAAAGTCAGAACTCAGCGAAACAAGTTAGAATTTTTTAATGCGACTAATCTTAGAATATTATGCAATAATGTTTCTTTATAATGTATTTTGTTTGATTCAAATATATTCTGTACTTTTCTTTGTTTTGATCATAATCTGAATCGATACGTGACAATATGAACGTGACATTTTTCCACCATACAAATTTTAAGTTGCGAAAACTTTCAAAAAACCAGGATTACCCATTAAATGTTGAATCACCATATCTTTTTATGTTGTGGTGGCATTACCAATTTTTCCAAAGGATGTCATTTGTCCCTATTCATTTTACATGTGTACCAAATCTCATAAATAACGAATTTCTTTTTTTCGGTGCTTGGCAGCACCCATTTTCCCAGGGAACATTATTTGTACTGGTGCTCTGTATACATGTATCAAAGCTTATTCATGTGCGATAAATATTTTCAGAGATATGATGAAGTGATTTTTGTGGGGGCGTGATACCCCCATTTTTCTTAGCACACATTATCTATCTTTGTACTTTTTACATAAGAGATATGATGATTTAACCCATTTTCGGCCACTGTTCAGTAAAATGCATCATTTTCAAAAATTTTTTATAGCCAGAAATTCAAACTATCATTTGAAGTCCAAAAATTAACACTTGTCAATACCTGATAGATGCCGGTATGCGTCAAAATTACTGTTCGATTAATCGAACGTTTTTAGTGAAAAGGGGATGCCCATAAGCCTCGTGACGCTAAGATTCGCAAAAATTTTTTCCCTCCCCACCTCTTCCTCTTATGTGACGATGCCATGGGGTAACAAAAAAAAGTTCGTTACATAAGGGGCGGGGGAGATGGAAAAACGGAAAAAAATTTCCAAAGAAAAAAAATTCATAAAAATTTTTTCATGACGGATTTGGAATCAGGGGGTGCTACGTATAATTACACTATAAACATAAGTTGTTTACATCAAAAAATAAAATAATTTTTAAATCCTAGCCGAAAATGGGTTAAATTCTTGGCTCACGGTGGACCTTTTGGCGGAAATGCCGATATGTGAAACGTAAACAAAACAAAAAACACGAACAGCGCTATGCTTTTTGTTTTTCTCTTTGTGCTTTATCCTCTTTTACAGTTCTATGTAACCGCGTTTTTTATTGTTGTTAATATCGAAAAATTTTGTATTTAATTTTGGTTGGTTTAAGGGCAACATATTAAAATAATTTTAACTTTGTGCACATCTACACACAAATACCTTTCAAATGGTGTATAATTCGAAGTCGTACTCTATTTCTAACATAGTGAAAAAAGGAGGACAAATTTTGGACTTGCGTATCAACTCAACAGAAAATTTCGATGCGCATCCCCAAGATGCAATAGCGATGCGCGTCCTTCTCGCACGTAAAGAGCTGATTTGTATGCGCATATTTTCTGCGCTATAGGAAGGCAGCTTTATTTTTTTGTTTGTTTTTTTTTTTCAAATATTTTTTATTGTCATCCAAAAAGTATCCAAAGAGCATTTCTGGTAGCGAAAGCGATGTGCATCCAAAGAACATTTCTGAGTGCGAGAGCGATGCGCATCCAAAGAGCATTTCTGAATGCGCGAGCGATGCACATCCAAAGAGCATCTCTGGCAGCGAGAACGAAGCAACCGCGAGATCCTCGTTTCAACTTCGGCCCAGACCAAACACAAAAGTTTTTCAACTTGCAATTTAGTAAAATAAAAAAAATTACTTATAGTTGCATCAAAATGATGAATCTTTGTGGCGAAAGACGTTAAATTTCAATTAAAAATAAATTTTTTAAATATTTTTATTGTCATCCAAAAAGCATTTCTGAATGCGAGAGCGATGCGCATCTAAAGAGCATTTCTGATAGCAAAAACGGAGCGTTTCCTAACAACGACATGCCAATGTTAATTTCAGCGCTTTTGGAAACGGGAGAGATGCGATTCACTGCTGCTTTAGAGCGCTTCAGAAGCGCTATTGATGCGCTCCATTCCCAATAGGAAATATATAGATTTTAGCAAATAATGTGAAAAGTTTCGTTTCGAACAAGGATCTGATTTTCCGGATTGCTTGGTTTTGGAAAAAATTATTTTAATATGTTTTTTTTTTTTTGTTATGTACTTGGTACATAAAGAGAGTAATCTTTTTTAACACTTATTTTCCATATACCTATTGTAGTAGGCTTTATTTTGGAATATATCCGAATTTTAGAATATTAGGTAATTTCTTTGGCAAAAGTTGTTTTTTGCTGCTTAAAAATCATAAATTTCATTATTACTATGGAAGTCCTTTAACTTCCCTACTCGGCTTTATTTCTGTTTTATCTACGTATCGGTATGTCTATCTTATTGTTAGTGTAATTTTGTTGTTGTTGTTGCCGTTTTTCTATTTTTTCGTGTATATTTTTTGTTTTATAAACTACACAACACGCTGAATAGCTCTGTTGATTTCATTTTGATGGCATAAAAAATGAAAATTAATTCTATAGAAATGCAAACAAACAAAGAAAAAAAGCACACACAGCTGCATTGGCAAACGTATACACGCACATACATATTTATGTATGTATGTATGTAGTGGGTGCCATGTAGATGAACAGCTTTAGTCTTTGTAAGCTTAAATTTGTATTAGTTGCTTGTATGTGTGTGTGCATGTCCCCATCGAGGTGAGCGGAACAGGTCAAATGTTTCCTGCCGCCGCGTGTAATGCTGTGGTCTTTACAGCTGCCTCGTTAAGTTTTACGCTGAATAGCAACATCGATTTTTTTTACACAAACAAAAAAACAACAAAAGTGTGTCCTTTTTCACTCTAAGGAAATGAATGAGATTTTCATGATAATGATGGTGGAAGGAAGTGGATGAAAGCGCTGCTTTTGACAGCGGTTTGTATGCGTTACATTTGTATATTATACACATCATCTTTTTATTGTACTAATTTTGTTGTTGTTGGTGTTGTTGTTGGTATTGTTGCTGGTGCTGTATTTGCTTAGAAAACGCAAATAAATTTTTCACACTTTAGAATTTTTTCTGCAAATTTAACAGAAAACTAAATATTTGGGGAAAAAGAAATAGTTAAGAAGTTGCAAGTTTAAAAGTTTGATTGACTTTTCAATTAGAAATAGAATGCTGAAACCTAGCATTTCATGATATTCAACATCAAAGATTTCGAAAATCAATTTTGTACAACCATTGTGATAGAACTCGAAACAACTCGTACAAAACAAACGAAAAAAAAGTTATTTATGAAAAATCTCACAGTCTACAAAATCTATTGGCACTTTTTTCGTAGAACTTGCACCACGATCGTGGTTTCGGAAATATTTTTCAAAACCACCATGGGGTCGGAAATTTGATTTTGTGGAATATCTCCTAATCACTGAGTCGCACGATAAAAATATTTAGAGCCTCTTTTGTAGAGATGTATATTCTCTACAAATAGAATTCATCCAAATATGTACATAAACGTTCGGAAAAAGTCTTTAAAAATCTTCAAAATACCAAAGAATATCAAAAAATCCGTTTTCTTTGAATATCTTATAAATAATTACTTTTTCATATTTTTATATAGGTGATTCTACTAACGAGGGCATATTCTGCGGCTCACCTTACTTTGTATATTTTTTGTAAGTATATTATATTGATTTAGGACAAAAACTAAAAATCTAAATTGTTTCTAATATGACACTGAAAGTTATCTCAACCCCAAAGACATTTGATGCCAAAATTGTACTTTAATGTGCCAAATACAGTCTCCTGGCATCTTTATTCCGAAATTGAACTGTTTATGCTAAGCAAAACTCAATTTCAGGTGTGCATATGAACATTTTGCACTAGGAACGAGAAATGTAAACAAGAGTGTTTCAATGTAATTCCAAATTTTGATTTTCATCAAAAATTATGTTGTTAAACTTTGTCACTTGACTTTTTCCTCATTCTCCAGGCGTTGATGTTTTATTGATGCAAATGATCGAAGTAAGTTGCCTTAGAATGAATATTTGAGTCGATTTGCTGAGTTTTTTATCACGGCCAGTCAGATAGAGAATCTCAGTATACATTAATACGTAGGACAAAAACTTGTCCTACCGTTTTCACCATGTTAGAAATGGAGAACGATTTTGAATTATACACCATTAGAAAGGTATTTGTGTGTAAATGTGCACAAAGTTAAAATTATTTTAACATTTTGCCACTAAGTCAGGTAAAACTAAGTAAATGCCAATTTTCAATATTAACAACGACAAAATACGCGGTCACACAGAGCTGAAAAGAGAATACAGCACAAAAAGAAAAACAAAATGCTGATCGACACTAACTTGATGTTTTTTGTTTTCTTTTCGTTTCACATACTTATATCATTGTACCAGGGATAATAAAAAAACTTTTCTATTTTGTACCCAATAGCAAAAAAAAAAAAAGTACTGAAACTGTCCAAAAAGTACCAAAATTATTTAATATATCTGTGGTCAAATTTTGACCATTGGGGAATTCTAGTAAAACAAAATTGCGTTTTATTGAACAGCCGTTAATACGGGTGGCTGATGAAAGCTGCTACCAGAAAAAAAAATGTTATAACTTTTTTTTTAACCAATTAAACTTTATCATTTTTATTTTTTTTATTTTACAGTTTAATCTTTAGATTTAACGAAAATGGAGGATTGGGATACTGAGACAAGGATTTGGATTGTCCGCCGTTCTCACGCATTGGAGTCCGCAGTTTCAGTACAAAGAGAATATAGGCGCAAGTTTGGGGGCACTCCTCCGAGCAGATGGACTATAATGAGGCTCGTGAACAATTTTGCCGAGCACGGGACAATTGAAAGAAGATCTTATTATCGAAACGCTTCAGTTCGGACGCAGGAAACTATCGCTGCTGTAGCTGCTGCCATACAAGCCAATCCCAGAATTTCGACAAGAAACTTATCCGCCAAGAGAATCCCTCTCAACTCTGAATGGTTTCAACAAGATGGTGCAACTCCTCACATTGCTTATAAACTCAGTCCCAGCATCTTAATTTTTTGAGTGTATCGTTTTAGAAAAGTATAAAAAAGACTGAAGCTGAACTTAGATAACTTGTTTAAACTCAGTAGAATGATCAATTTATGTAAAAATTATTGAATTATGCACTGATTCAGATATATTCATCAAAAACAGGTTTTATTAAACCATATGATTTTTTTTAAATACCAGTTTGTAGAGCTTGGGATGTCCTAACATAGGTCTTTTTTTTGAAAATCATTTTTTTTTTTTACTTCAAATTATTTTTCTACAAATTGAAAGATGCTAATTTTCCAAAAATATACTTCTAAAAACAATTAGAATGAAAACAACATAAGCCATTTTGAAAAAACAAAGGAAGTAAAGTAAATTAAAAATCACATTTTTTTTTTTTTTTTTTTTTTTTGTTGTTTTGAACAGATAATGATTTACATTAACTATACTACACATCACAAAGCACTTGCTTCTTCCAGAGACTTACGAACAAAACCCTTCTAGAGCTTAATTCTCAACATACAACGTCGTTCTTTTAATCACACGTATACAAACTTACATATACATATATGTACATGTTTTCTTAACTTGACAACTTAAGCCCGATAAATTTTTGTGCCTTTAAATGTCTTTCATTTTAATCCTTAAGCCTTTTACTTAAAAATAAAATATTTACAAAAGAAAAAAAAAATGAAGAAAAACAAATCCAACATGAAAATACAAAAAATCATCTCAAAGTCAGATAAGAGGAAAAACTCCTAAACCTTTCGGACTAATTCATTTTGGTTCACGTTCATTGTTTGTTTTTTTAGCTCAGCAACCTTTGTGTTTAATTTTTTTCAAAGGATTTTCTTACTTTTGCAAATCCTTAATGATGCGAATCAAGAGAAAAACAGAAAAAAACAGAACTTGAATCTCTTTACTGCAGAAAGAAAATAATCGATAATTCTTTTTTACGATTTTTATTATTATGATGCTGCAGCCAATGATTTTTCTTGATTTTCCCAAGAAAGAAATTTGATAAAAAAAAAATTATATACAAATGATAATAATAGCAATCGCAACAACAGCAACAACAAAAATGACTTAGCAACAGTAGTCATAAATCTGACAATAACAATAATTACAATAACAACACTGGCATGGCTAACAACAACAATAACTAATTTAGTTCTATTGTTGAGTTAACAACTAAAGGAGTTGCTCGGAACAGAGTGCCACCCACAGTTTTTTCAAGCTGTGTGCATTAGAGTGGATCAAAAACACGCTCTTTTTTGAAGTCTTATCATATTGACAAAATGTATCTTATATATAATCTTGAAAAAGTCAATAAATGAAAGGTTAATGTTCGAAAAATGTTAGTTAAGTTCAAAAAAATTTTATGTAAGGGTGCTCTAAAATGTACCCCTTAGAATTTATACGCAAAAACCTGATTTTTTGACATTTTTCCCTACATAAAAAATTTTCTTGCTTCCCCCTTACGTTTTATAGAAAATATTATTATCGAAATCTTTCAGCCAATTGTATGAGCTTTTCAGAGGTGGAAGTGGTTTATAGGGTTCAATACAATTATGCAAAGTTCTAGGTCTTTAAATTTGAAATTTGTATTGTTTTCTTATTTTTTGACTTTTTTCGAAGTCCTCGTTGAATTTGCTTTAATTTGGTCATACCAATGTTTTGATTTGAGGTCAGGAAAAATATTTTATGGCATATTAATTTTGGAACAATTTTTAATATTTTGGAGCAAAATCAATCACATTTTTAAAAAATTATATTTCCACTGCATTACGTATTTTTCCTTACTACAACTCAACAAATTAGTATGACAATTTTACGACTGTATTGAAGAAAATTTAGCGCGAATTTCAAAATAACATATTAAAGGCTTTTTTCATACTAAAATGACCGCCAAAGTCAAAAAATAGAGAAAAAATTCGAAAATTTCAACTTTAAACGCAATAACTTCACAAAATTTTTTTGAACTCTATAAACCACTTCCACTATTGAAAAGCTCATACCTAAACAGTTTCTCATCGGAAAACGTTATGGTGGCCGAAACTCGACCATTTTGGTTTGACATTAAAAAAGCCATAACATAAGCAAACAAAATTCTCCTTGCCAATATGCCAATGCCAATGCCAATGCCAATGCCAATGCCAATGCCAATGCCAATGCCAATGCCAATGCCAATGCCAATGCCAATGCCAATGCCAATGCCAATGCCAATGCCAATGCCAATGCCAATGCCAATGCCAATGCCAATGCCAATGCCAATGCCAATGCCAATGCCAATGCCAATGCCAATGCCAATGCCAATGCCAATGCCAATGCCAATGCCAATGCCAATGCCAATGCCAATGCCAATGCCAATGCCAATGCCAATGCCAATGCCAATGCCAATGCCAATGCCAATGCCAATGCCAATGCCAATGCCAATGCCAATGCCAATGCCAATGCCAATGCCAATGCCAATGCCAATGCCAATGCCAATGCCAATGCCAATGCCAATGCCAATGCCAATGCCAATGCCAATGCCAATGCCAATGCCAATGCCAATGCCAATGCCAATGCCAATGCCGAATTTCATAAAAATCCGCATTTACGAAGTGGGGATTATGTCCGTGGGGACTATGTCACGGCACCACTTATTCAGTGGTTTAGCCGTGAGATCGTTTTTTTCTATTTAGAGGCGTGGCACTGCCCACTTTAATAAAAGAGGATAATTCTATGCACTGCTCCTCACCATTCCAATAAAATAAAAGATCAAGCGAGCATGATGAGACTTAGACATAGCAACAGGGACTGAACCGATTTCGTTTGCCTATTTATAGATATGTAGGTGACTTGAACTTGTATCACTTTCAAAATAAATAGTTCAAGGACAATATGTCGCCAAAGACAAAATGTTAAATTGACAATTTTACAAGAGACAAAAAGAAGGTAAATTATCTATGATTTCAGATTAAAGTCAGACTCTTTTGAAATTTTTATATTCTATGTTACTTTCCTTAATTAAATTAGATAAAATGATAAGGAAGATATTGTTCAAGATGGAAAGGAATTTCAAAATTGATGAACTTTTTATTTGTTAAAATACTATAACTCAATTAATTTTTTGGAATTTTCAGGTGATCAAGGTAGGTCTATATTAATGTAAAAGTAAGTCATTTTTAGAAGATAAATTGCCATTATCTGTGGAACATTACGTTTATAAAAAAATTCAAAAAACGTTAAAGACTGACCAAATATTTTGGGCAAAGACTAACAATGTTAATAAACATCAAAAGTGTTTGAAAAAAAAAAAAAAAAAACAACGACGATGTGGAAAGGTGGTGAAATATTCAAATATTTTGTAAAATGGTAAGGATATATTGAAACCGTATAAGTATTCGGAATGTGGAAACTATAATATATTCGAAAAATGTTAATAAATTGAAAAAAGTTGCCGATAAATATGCAAAATTTTGAAAACCATTTAGCTTTTCTAGAAAAACCTATAATCTTTTGAACTAAAAGCATTTCGAATCTCTAAGTTTTTCCAAAACTTTTGCAAAAGTTCTAATATTTAGAGCAGAAATTGTATGCAATTTAATGTCATTTGTATTTTCTTTTTCTTTCCAAATGCACACAAAGTTTTGGTGAATTTCTTCGTTTGTGCAAAAACCATCAACTTTTAACTTCTCCTTCATCATCATTGTCATCTTAAACGTCATCATCAACGTTATCTTTATTTTCATTTTGGTCTATTTTTTCTTTCAACTTCATGGCTACGGCAACGCTTGGCTTAAATGCGTCGTCTAGTGCGTTGGAATCCTTTCAATTATTTGCTTTTTGCTTCTCTGACTATGTAGTTCTCGCTATGCTGTTTTTCGTAGAATTTTTTCTACAATTTTGTAGAAAAAGTTTTCCTGTTTGTCATTGTTGTTGCGGTTTGGTATTTTTTTTTCTTATCTATTCTATTTCATCCTAATCAATTCCACTATTGTTTGCAGTGTATATCTGTTTTGTTGTTATTTTCTCTTTTTCTTGCAATCCTTTTTCATATCCTTTTTTTTTTTTTTAAAAGTATTGGCAACGCTGGCACCGGTGGCGCCACCAATCTAGACACCATATTGTAAAAATAAAATTCATCATTCGATATTTTTCTTCATCATCATCATCATCATCATCATCAGTTTTAATGCTTTTGTTACCGTTGGTAAATGGTATGTTTTTGCGTTGGTTTTTCTGACTTTTCTTTGAGTTAAATTTTAAATTGGAAGTGTCTAGTGGTAACGATAGTGAATGTTTAAAAAAAAAAACAGCAAAAATCAAACACAAAAAATGCAAGAACAAAGGTAAATCAGTCATATTGTTCTTAATTTGAGTTTTATTAAAAATACTTCAAGTCATCGTTTTTAGTTCGTGGATAAATTCAATGGTTAACTTCTTTATGAACTTGTTAATGGAACAATAATATGAACATAGATTGGATACAACATCTGTAACACTGAGGCTCGCATTCAGAGATATTAGTTTACTAATTAGTTAACTAAAATATTGACAGGAGTTTAACTAATGTTTCGTTTTCTTAGTGTTTTGATTAAATAAAACAATGAACAAGAGAAAAATATGACTTTAAAGTCTGAGTTAAATGAAAGTTTACAGTGAAAAATTCCCAAACATCTTGGAATTAGAGTGTGCTTGAAGACCTTCAAGACGATAATAAGGATGGAGCGTTTAGTGAAAAATTTTATGAGTTTTGAATATATTGCAGAGGATTTAAAAAACTATGTCAATGATGCTGATGGTGATATAACAATGACAAATTCGGTGACTTTAAACCTCGTACAAAAATAGTCTATTATATTATCTACACGCCAAACAAAATGTTTTCTTGTATAGTACACTAAGATAAAAATAATTGAAAATTACCTTCATTTGTCCTTACGTTATACATTTAACACTGAAAACTCGTGCAACATAATGAAGTAATACTTACAGCTGGGGAATAATACAAATTACTATTATCTTTATATATAATATCAATAAAATTATAAGAACAAATTATGTATTTAGCTAAAATTAATTTTAATATTTCATAACAGATTATATGCCGGATATAAATTCGTAGATTTAAAGCTTTCGAAAGCCAAGACTATGTTTGAGAACGCATGAAGCTAAATAGATGGCACTGCTCAACCGAAATGAGTAGTTGTGATGAAAGTGAGCTACGCAGTGTTGTATCCTAATGATACTTGTGAAAACACTGATGTGAAAATATAGTTTATCATTGTGAAGTTTAAGTCTAAGGTTTTAGGTGTGAACAATATAATATTACTGGTGATTTAGCGAAAATGATAGTGAGAAGTGAGGCATGATAGATAAAAAAGAGCAATGAAAGAGAAAATTGAGCAATGAGAGAGAAAAGTGAATAACGAGAGTGAAATGTGAACAATGAAAGTAAAAGGTGATTGAATATCAAAAAATAAAGTTATAGGTGAAAGTATTTGTAGCAGTTTACACTATCATTGAGTAGTAAGTATAAAACAATTTATTTTATTGATACAAATTTGCTGAAGATATAGTTACTGCTAATTATAATGCTAATGACAATGCTAATGCTAATGCTAATGCTAATGCTAATGCTCATGCTTATGCTAATGCTAATGCTAATGCTAATGCTAATGCTAATGCTACTGCTAATGCTAATGCTAATGCTAATGCTAATGCTAATGCTAATGCTAGTGCTAATGCTAATGCTAATGCTAATGCTAATGCTAATGCTTACGCTAATGCTAATGCTAATGCTAATGCTAATGCTAATGCTTATGCTTATGCTAATGCTAATGCTAATGCTAATGTTAATGCTAATGCTAATGCTAATGCTAATGCTAATGCTAATGCTAATGCTAATGCTAATGCTAATGCTAATGCTAATGCTAATGCTAATGCTAATGCTAATGCTAATGCTAATGCTAATGCTAATGCTAATGCTAATGCTAATGCTAATGCTAATGCTAATGCTAATGCTAATGCTAATGCTAATGCTAATGCTAATGCTAATGCTAATGCTAATGCTAATGCTAATGCTAATGCTAATGCTAATGCTAATGCTAATGCTAATGCTAATGCTAATGCTAATGCAAATGCTAATGCTAATGCTAATGCTAATGCTAATGCTAATGCTAATGCTAATGCTAATGCTAATGCTAATGCTAATGCTAATGCTAATGCTAATGCTAATGCTAATGCTAATGCTAATGCTAATGCTAATGCTAATGCTAATGCTAATGCTAATGCTAATGCTAATGCTAATGCTAATGCTAATGCTAATGCTAATGCTAATGCTAATGCTAATGCTAATGCTAATGCTAATGCTAATGCTAATGCTAATGCTAATGCTAATGCTAATGCTAATGCTAATGCTAATGCTAATGCTAATGCTAATGCTAATGCTAATGCTAATGCTAATGCTAATGCTAATGCTAATGCTAATGCTAATGCTAATGCTAATGCTAATGCTAATGCTAATGCTAATGCTAATGCTAATGCTAATGCTAATGCTAATGCTAATGCTAATGCTAATGCTAATGCTAATGCTAATGCTAATTCTAATGGTGGTGCTAATAATGATGATAATGCTTTTAAAAATGCCAATGGTAATGCAAATGATAATGCTATTGTTTCTGATAATACTAATGTTTAAGCTAATAGTAATACCAATAATAATGACAAAAAAAAATGCTTTTGCTTAGACCAATGCTTATGATAATGCTGATGATTAAATCATTTCTCGTATTTCTACTTACGCGACTACTAACTTCAATGCAACCTTTTCCAACTTTCTAGTACTTATTTATTTTCAAATGTTAATGTTGGTAAAATTTTTTCTGTTTGATAATGCTGATTAAATGATATAAAGTAATGCAGTAAGTAATACGATTACCTGGCAATTACCAACGCTAATAATAGTTGGTGCGAATGCTAATATTTTCTAGTCTTAAGGAAATATTTTTCTTATACTTGTGCTACATAATCGCTGAAGAACATTGAAAGGAAAGCGAAGATCGGAGGTTTTCTAGGCATATTTCCACAGGCACCTTTTCTATGAGAGATATCCTTCCTCGACAAAAGAACATCTTTTTGTTTTAAGTTCAAAATATCTTGCTCAGCAGCAATTTATTTACTGCAGCAAATGCCGGCCTAAATTTATTAGTCTAAGGATGTGTTTTTTTAATATTTCTGTTTAATTGAAATTTATGAATTTCACTTCTGTATATTTTCGGTCCAGATCAACACTCTTTATATTGAAATCGATATCAAAATTTTGCACTTTTTCTTCAAAATATTATGTTGTTACTTAACAACAAAGCAAATACCTGCAATAGCTTATATCACTTGTATATTACTTTTGAAGTACGGACTTTGGTCTTGTTTTCTTTTCACTTATAAATAACTTGCCGTTCACGTTCCACGCTTCACAGACGTGTTAATCCTTTGCACTTTAAAATTTCTCAGAGATGCTGTAGATGCGCTTAACATTCACACACTTGCGACGCAAACGTTCGCACTCGATTTCACGATAATCCGCATTCGTAACTGAGCCATCAACGCCAACACATTGATCAACATCCGGGTAAAGGGATCTGTCGACAACAGCAATGGTGGCAACATCATCATCTTCATTGTCTGAACACGATGCTAAAGAAGCAGAGCCAGCCGAGGCTGATGACGACGATGAGGCAGGAGTAGAGGACGCTGATGAATTAGAAGATGCCGCCGAATTGCAGCGTTCTTCGTTGTTGTTGTTCGTATGTAGTGAAATTGTCGATGCAGTCAGTTGTTGTTGTGATTCCGCACTGATATTTGGATTACTGCTTAGTATGGCACGTTTCAGGTCTAAGAGAAGCGGTTCTGCGGCACACAATGGTGGTTGACAGTCAAAACTGCTCGTGCTGAGCGTTGGTTGTGTTGTTATGACAGCTTCTGGTACGCCGCCTAGGACGCCAACAGTTGCTTCACTGGGGAAAATACGATTATCCGATGAATTGGATGAGAATTTCGATAGCAGTGATTTGGCGGAGGATTTATTTTTAAGCTGCTGCTGCTGTAGATAATAGTAATCACGTGGTAGCGATGATGTTGCATTCAACTGCAGAAATGCGGGTGTATAGCTTGCCGCGTAGGCTGCTGGACAAAATGCTGACTGATCGTCTGATTGCACAGTGCTGGCTGTTTTATTTGTTTGATTACTAGCCGCTAGTGCTGGTAGTGCGGGTGTACTTACGGCACGCGTATGATGTGCCTGCTTTAGCAATTCTTGTTGTTGTTGTATCAATTGCTGTTGTCGCAATTCACTGATTATCGCCGGTGGTGAGAGTAGCGGTGATGATGCTGTCAAACTTGCTGTTAAATGCTGTCCCAGCAATGGTGTCAGATTCGCTAGAATTTGCTCTTGTTGCTGTTGTTGGCGCTGTTCGTCGAGTTGGCGACGATAGGCGTCAATTTGATCGCTTGTTGTGGGTTGAGCGCTATGCATGCATCCTTGAAAGAAATCCAATGCTTCGTATAGGATAAAACATAGGCCAAGGACAATAAATGTCTCCATCATAGGTGCTGCCAAAGTCGATGTCGTCGATGTGCAGCGGCAGCAAACACCAGCGGCATTATTTTGAATGCCAGTGAGCACAGTTGCGCGCACAAAAAAAAATTGAGATTTTTATGTTTAATTAAAAGTTTGTTTTTTTTTTTTTGTTTCAGTGCACTTAAAATTCACATTACATGTGGGATTTTTAAAATGTCATTATATTTGTGTGCTTTTCATTTCTTTCTGGTGCATTCAAATTACTTTTGCTGTAGGATATCACTATGTGTGCCTATAAATATGCAACAAATATTCATTTTAGCGGGTTCAAGTGTTGATTATTTTTACTTTTGCAAACAGTGCAAAAATTTGCCTAGTATTAAATGAATATTTAAGTAAAGCAATAAAAATAAAATTATTCAAATTAAAGTAGTAAAGTATTTCATAAAAACAACCATGCATAACAGGTAAAAAACATTTGTAAGCACTTTAGAAAAAACTGTCTAAAAATATGCTTTGTAATCTTAAAAGCTTTAAAAAGTGATGTGCAAGTGATTAAGTTTTTAGTTTATTTTTGGTAAAACTTATTGATTAATATTCAGTTTGATGAGTATTTATGTACATTTAAAAAAACATTTTAAAATAACAGAAATAAAAGTCGGAGGCAAAAAATGCTCGAGGTTAGAAATTGAAAGGAATTCCACAACATTCATTTATTTCATTTATATATCAGTGTATCAGGCAACGGCTCCTAAAATAACTCTCTTGAACTTTCCAGCAAGCGCTATGCTTTGAACTTTACCTTCATAATTTTGGTTTATTTTTTCATTTATTTGTTCATTTAAGATTTTATTCTTTTGTTTATTTATTCATTAATTCGTTATATTATGCATTTGTCTACTTATTCATTTACTTCTATATTAAGTCATTAATTATGTCATTTAAGTCTTTGCTATTTATTATTGATTATTTACTAATATATTTATGTATTCATATATCACTCCGTTAACTTATCAGTTTTTTCGTAATCCAATAAATCACTTTTTCATTAATTCATTTATCATTTCATCACTTCATCATTTCATCGTTTCATCGCTTCATCGTTTCATCGTTTCATCATTTCATCATTTCATCATTTTATCATTCCATCAATTCATCACTTTATCATTTCATCATTTCATCATTTTAACATTACATCATTACATCACTACATCATTACATCATTACATCATTTCATAATTTCATCGTTTCATCATTTCATCACATCGTCATTTCATCATTTTATCATTTCATCATTTTATCATCTTATCACTTCATCATTTCATCATTTCATCATTTCATCTCTTCATCTCTTCATCATTTCATCATTTCATCACTTCATCATTTTATCATTTCATCATTTCATCATTTCATCATTGCATCATTGCATCATTTCATCATTTCATCATTTCATCATTTCATCATTTCATCATTTCATCATTTCATCATTTCATTTTTTCATCTCTTCATCATTTCATCATTTATTTAACCATTTATTCATTTATTTATTTATTCATTTATTCATTTATTCATTTATTCATTTATTCATTTATTCATTTATTCATTTATTCATTTATTCATTTATTCATTTATTCATTTATTCATTTATTCATTTATTCATTTATTCATTTATTCATTTATTCATTTATTCATTTATTCAATTATTCATTTATTCATTTATTCATTTATTCATTTATTCATTTATTCATTTATTCATTTATTCATTTATTCATTTATTCATTTATTCATTTATTCATTTATTCATTTATTCATTTATTCATTTATTCATTTATTCATTTATTCATTTATTCATTTATTCATTTATTCATTTATTCATTTATTCATTTATTCATTTATTCATTTATTCATTTATTCATTTATTCATTTATTCATTTATTCATTTATTCATTTATTCATTTATTCATTTATTCATTTATTCATTTATTCATTTATTCATTTATTCATTTATTCATTTATTCATTTATTCATTTATTCATTTATTCATTTATTCATTTATTCATTTATTCATTTATTCATTTATTCATTTATTCATTTATTCATTTATTCATTTATTCATTTATTCATTTATTCATTTATTCATTTATTCATTTATTCATTTATTCATTTATTCATTTATTCATTTATTCATTTATTCATTTATTCATTTATTCATTTATTCATTTATTCATTTATTCATTTATTCATTTATTCATTTATTCATTTATTCATTTATTCATTTATTCATTTATTCATTTATTCATTTATTCATTTATTCATTTATTCATTTATTCATTTATTCATTTATTCATTTATTCATTTATTCATTTATTCATTTATTCATTTATTCATTTATTCATTTATTCATTTATTCATTTATTCATTTATTCATTTATTCATTTATTCATTTATTCATTTATTCATTTATTCATTTATTCATTTATTCATTTATTCATTTATTCATTTATTCATTTATTCATTTATTCATTTATTCATTTATTCATTTATTCATTTATTCATTTATTCATTTATTCATTTATTCATTTATTCATTTATTCATTTATTCATTTATTCATTTATTCATTTATTCATTTATTCATTTATTCATTTATTCATTTATTCATTTATTCATTTATTCATTTATTCATTTATTCATTTATTCATTTATTCATTTATTCATTTATTCATTTATTCATTTATTCATTTATTCATTTATTCATTTATTCATTTATTCATTTATTAATATATATAATTATTATTTTTAAATTGATTCACATAATACTATATTTTTTTATTACAATAAATTTTTTTTTTAATAATTTTTAATAATGTGTTTAGTTACAAATAAACTAATTTATTAATTCGTTATTTTTTTTAATTTAATAATTCTTTAATTTTTAATTTAATAATTTAGCAATTTTTTCTCCTATACCTAATGAATAAACCTTTATGGGTCCCTTACATTATTTTTTCTTAAATTCAATTAAAATATAACAAAAATTGTTTTTACCTTAAAAGTAAACAACACGGTTATTTCAATTTGAGGGCGAAAAATAAACACACACATATAAAATAACACAAACAACACACATCAACAAATTTATATAAATATTGTACATGTATATAAATACACAATACAATTAAATACATTGCATAAAGCTTGAGCACTTAAGCATTATAATTGCAAGTGTTTCGTGCATGTGTTGGAGTGTAAAAATATGTTTATACAGCTGTGCATATATAATGTGCATTTCACATGTGTGTATTCGTGTGTATAGCTGTGGGTATGTGTTGCTATTCCAGGCATAAAAAAGCGGAAATTTACAATTAATAAATACCTTTAGGTTTTACTTCTGAACGCATTAATTGTTTATAGACTTTTTTCTTCTTATCCTTTTATTTTGTTGTTAAATATTACCTATACAAATAAATTATTTCGCTATTATGTAATATCACGCCCAGTACATGGTCAATACTGGATATTCAGCCAAAAATAAAATCAAGAAAAAAAAAATTTGAAATTGAAAAAAACAGAGTAAACGCAAAATTAATAATATTCAATTTATTGTCTATGTAAGTATATTGCTAAATGTTTCATTTTATACATATAATTATTTACAAATAAAAAAGATAAGTTCAGCGTATTTGTTTCCACGAAATTCCGTGACCATTATTATATTGACTTTGTTGTTAATTAAATTGTAACATGCGTAGCTG
Organism: Calliopum simillimum; assembly: GCA_951812925.1. Taxonomy (NCBI): domain Eukaryota; kingdom Metazoa; phylum Arthropoda; class Insecta; order Diptera; family Lauxaniidae; genus Calliopum; species Calliopum simillimum. The sequence goes on from OX638372.1 coordinate 33,645,372, forward strand.
CAAAAAAAAATTTACTTGAAAACAAATTTTCAATTAAGTGCATTGTGCAAACACTCATAAGCACTTTACATGGAAGAAATATATTTAATTATATGTATAATTTATTAAAAAATATGCAATGGAATTAAAAGCTATACTTAATAATTATATACATGGAAGAATTGCTGTTGAAATTTATTAGCATTGGAAACACGTGACGTATGAGTGATAACAACTTAAATATCATTAAGGGTATTCCTTAAAACGTGTAAATGCCTTGTAAAACTCGTAAGCTCTTAAGTTTTCATTAGGGAAGTGTCAAAAATCGAATAGAACATAGTTTGCGCGTGCTTTGAAATTTTTTGAGGCGAATTTGACTCGTAAACAGCCTAGTAAAACTACGTGCTGACAGGTATTGCCATTTATTGAACTTATTCTATGTATGTATTAACTTATTGAACTAAATTATAAGGATATGTAACCAAATTGATAACTCAATAATTACATTTTTCATTTAAAATAATTAAATTAAATTGTGTTTTTTAAATCTTTTCCTTGAAAAAAGAGAATAGTATGGTCGAGAAAAATGTTGAGGAAAAATTAATGGGTGTGAGTTAAAATTTTTTTCAACTGCCGGCAATAAGGATTTTTTTTTTAGGTGTTTTTAACAACATTTTGTGTGGGAGGCCTTTTAAGGGGTTGAAAAAAGTGAGTTGTATGTTTGAGAGAAATATTGGAGAGGTAATCTTAGTGGGGGTCGGTGAACATATTTTTCCTTTCCCGGCAACGAAGGATATTTCAGTGCTCGTTCATTAACTTTTTGGTTAATTAAAATTACATTTTTTGTCCGACTATTTTTATGCCCCAATATTTTTTTCCGACAATGTTACCATTTGATTTTGAATATCTTTATTGACCAATTCTGAAAAAATTGGCTCTATGGTAATACACTTTTTTATTCCGTAGTTTTGGCATATTAGGCGTGTTCGACTCGTCAAACGCCACAAAATTTTTGTCCAACAGCATTTTTTATACTTTTATGATATTCAAAACTTTTAATTCAAATGAAAACCAAGGTTGTGTTCATACATTTTTTTCTAACCTGAAATCCATTACTATGCCATACTTTGAATGGTAAACGCCCCATCACCATACTTCCCTACTCTCAAAATTTTGGCCGTCTCGACCTGAACATTAAATACACGAAGTCTCAGCAGTGTGTTTATGAATTTTTTTTTTTTAGTAGGCGGGCCCATGGACTATTATGACATTATAACATTATTTTCTTCTTCTCAATATTATCTCTGAATATATCTGTGACCTAACTCTACTCTCTAGGCTTTTTCCCCGCTTTCAGGGCTACCAGAGTACCTCTTGTTAAGTAGAATGTATGACAAACTTCGTTATGTTTTCCTTTCAACATTTTCCCCGAATAATCTTAAATCCTAGTTGCCCCCTTAGGGGGTCGAATGTTTTTTTGTTTTATAATTTTTGTGAATTTGTCCCGAGTCGCTGTTTGTGCATTTTGAATGAAAACATTTTGACGACCAAAAACAGAGTTTTTAAGCGGAAACGCAGGTAGCAGGTTTTCATATAAAAAGTCTTCAAGAAGCAGAAGTATCCTGCTAAAACCAGGTATTTTACTCATAGCTCATAACAATTATGATAAGCAATACAAGAGTTTTTTCTATGATTAATGCAAGACTATTATTTGTATATGTTCAATGGATTTTTAATTAGAAGAGGACATACTTCCAAGAAACTACACAGCGAACTTTGCGACCAACTCTTTAGTAGCGGACGTGGTAGGCCAAAAAACAAAAAACACCCGGAAATAATCAATTAGCACGGACATTCAAGAATCGAGAAAGTTATGGATAGAGGATTGGATTAGATTGAGACATTAAAATTAGTACATACAACAATGGTTCTGAGCTCTTTTCCAAGAATTTTTTCAGATGACTTTCCTTAAGTAAAATTAGGATAAGGTATAAATAAAGGTATGGTAAATTACTATAAAAATTAGTAAAAAAAAAGAAATTAACTTAAAGCTATAAACTCTGACTGCAGATTAAAACTGAAAACCGATAACTCTAAAAACATTGAGTAAAGAAGAAATACTTATATTTTAAGACCCAAAAAAAATTTACAAAATTTACAAGTCTCAATGGGCGTAAGAAAATGTTCCGAATTTTAATTTTTTTCTGAATTTAATCCCAAAAGCAAATCGCACTCCATGTCCCACGATCATAAAATTCATTTTAATGAGTTTTATTTTTTTCACGTAATATTGCAATAAATTTGTATTTCACCCATACCTCCTCAACACCACCTATAATCGACGTGCCAACCGCGCCGCGCCTGAATGAACTCAACAAATCAATAATTTGCACAATTTGCACGTGCGCTAGCCTCAAACCCCAAAAACTATGCTACAAAATTATGTTAAAAATTCATTTAAATGTTACAGCCAAGCCAGTACGAGCACAACATTTCATTGCCATTCATAATTGAAATAAATTAATGAAAAAAACCAGCAACAACAGCAAAATTGTAGCTCAACTAAAACACGACCCAAACCAACAACACTGTATAACCTACGCGCGCGGTTTAGGCAATTTAATGCTGAACTTTAAATTTAGTGAAAAGAAGCTAAAAAATTCCAAAAATATGAATGTACAGAAACATGTATGAAAGTATGTATGTATATAATGCAGTGTTCTATAAAAATTAAATTTTCAAAATGAATTTCTGTTTTGCTTCTAATTGAGCGACTTTGTCCATGTACACACATACACAGTAGGAAATGAGATAAATGATGAAAATAAGTTTCATAAATAATTCTTTTTGATAATTGAGACTAGGATTGAGACTAATATAGCCGAATCTTCATTTTATAAAATTTTTTAAAAATTCATATAACATGACGTATGATTGACTTTGATTTTTATAGATAAAAAATTTTTTAACTTTGGCACTCGAAGCTGTTATCTGTTTTAGTAGGTAATTCATAAAAATCTTTTTAAAAAAAAATCTTCGAAATATTTATGAAAGTTTCACAAAAAACATGTTCTGAAAGATTGCAATTAAAGTTGTCTGGAACCCACGTTGGGCGTCAAAATAACTCTTATATGTAATGTGTGTACTAAGTCAAGTTTCCCGAGTTTTGAGTTATTTGGTATTTCTGGTCTTAAATATTATAGTATTTAGTTTGATCAGACCCATTTAGCCATATATTTGTTAAAAATTAGTGATAAAAGATTTCAATCAAAGATGTGTGGATCCCACGTTGGGTGCCATAGTAATTTTCATATTTATTGCGATAAAAACTAAACAACTAAATTTTCATTAACAGATAGATTGCTGCTGAATTTTGATAAGCCTTTTATAAAGCCTTACTGAAGCTTTAGTAAAAATCATATTTCAATTCGTTCAATGATTTTTTAGTGAAAAACAAAAAATAGAAAAAAATCAACATGATTTGTACTTCTAAAGTATCAAGGCTTAAATAAAAGTACATTTCAGACATAAGTTGGATGCAGGCCAAAAAATAGGTTAAAGTTTTAAGCAAAAGTCTACAAAAAGTACCATTAGAGAGGCGAAAAAGAACTCACGGGTTCAAAATAATGAACAATTCATACCTACTGGGATAGTTCAATAGCGACCGTGTGTATTGGTCCGGGTGGATTTCCATCTATCTGTCTCTAAATGAAAATATTTTTGTGTGCTGCAAAATGTGTAGGTTTTGTATAGCAATACGTTGAAACTTACATCACAATCACAAAAAAAAAAAATACTCAGAAATATCAGAAAAGCTAGTAGGTGGTTTTTACAAAACTTTTATCATATGTAGCTTTGCACTAATTTTCTTTGAATTCGTTGTGCTATAAATTCAACCCGCTGGAGGAGCAAAATTCATGAGGTAAGTTCACCCGCAAGCATGTCTGTCGATCGAAGTGTGTGTGTGTGAGCGCCCACTCTGATTTCATTGTAAAAGTAGAAATAGAATTCATATTAATAACTTGAAGCACTTGGTTGAATGGCGCTTGGTTGCTTGGTTGGTTGGTGACTGCGGTGTTAAAATAAAACCGAATCATAGCATGTGGTAGGATATGAAATAAAGACTATATACCTACAGTAAATTTAAAAAAAAGGAAGAAATAGAGCCAAGCTGCGTTGGTATCCTTGAAATTGTTGAGGGTGGTGGTGGTAATTTTTGTTGATTTGGGCATTGGTTTAGTTTGAATATCTACTTCTTGGTTTTAACTTGTTTCGTTCGTGGTAAAGTGTTTGAAAAGTAAAAGGCACGCTAAAATTTAATTTAAAGTTAGAATTGGTTGTAGCGGTGTTATTCGCCAGAGCGCGGTTGTCTCTGTAAAGTAAGAAGGTGTGCACAAGTAAATTTAATTTTGTAATACAGGATAAATTCATTGTAATTGAGGTACAAGTAAAATAATAAACTTTTTTATTTTTCGTGCAGAACAATGACACAGATAGAGATTTGTGGAGACGTTGCCATTTTTAATCCAGTAAATAAATATTGCCTACCTTTTAACTAAGATTGTTTCCATTTGGCATGTCTTACCAGCGTTAGAAGCAAACATTTTATATGTAAGCGATATAAAGTATATTGAATCATCATGCTTCTCTCGAAATATGCATTGAAATTGGAAATATGGATCTACAATGATACACTGCCATGCAAACCGCCAATGGGCATGACATATACTTGGAATCTATATATTAATAAGCAACACACAAATTTGTCCTACCTTTTTTACTATGTTAGAAATAGAGCACATATTTGAGTTATACACCATTAGAAAGGTATTTGAGTGTAGACGTGCACAAAATTAAAATTGTTTTAATATTTTGCCATTAAGCCAAGCAAAATTAAATGCCAATTTTTTAATATTAACAACGACAATATACGCGGTCAGACAGAGCTGAAAAGAGGATACAACAAATAGCGAAAGATAAAAAGCTGACTGACACTGACTTTAAGTTTTTTGTTTTCTCTTCGTTTCAAATTTGTCACTTTACCACGGATGCTAAATGAGCTTTTCTATTTTGTACCAAAAAAAGTACTAAAATTGTCAAAAAAGTACCAAAATTATTTAATACATTTGTGGTCAAAGTTTGACCATTGGGTGATTTTAAACATCTTTAAAGAGCCAAGTGTCGAGAAAAGAAAGTACAGCATTCAAGCTTTCCGGCGAAAATGAGACACATTAAAGAACGAGAAATACGAACCCAAAATAGATCTTTTAGGCTGGAAAGTTGAAGAGATTAAACTTCACACAACACAATTACTTGGAGGAAATGAAAGCTTCATAATTTACTTCTATCGTTTAAAAGAAGATAATCTCTTCTATCCTGACTATTGCAAATACCCAACACAAGTCATTTCATCGCCAATACCTTGAAGACATGTAGCACCGAAAGCATCTCAAATTTTTCTAAGAGGGCTTTGGAGTGTCTCTCATAATGAGGACAGGTACAGCTAAGATTGATCAACTGAGAGACAGTTGCTCGAGGAGGTGTAATCCAGACGAAAGTATTTATATATAACAAAGATCTAATTGCATTCAGGGCAGAAGAAAGAAAGCAAAACTATAAATTGGGCGTTTTCACAAGACGTCTTGGTGGAGTTAAAAAAACATTTCGTTTCAAGATACGTTATGTCTTGTAGCCGATTTTAATTAATCAAATACTTTAAATCGGTGTCGCTTCAAATATCTTCAGTGCATATTGAAGTTCTATATAGTATACACCATAAAATGCTGCTCTAGTGACAAAAGTACCCTGCAGTAAAAATATGAGTAAGCTTTTTCGATGGCAAATTTAGTTCTCTACAAAAAGTTTTTAAAAAAAATTTCGGATTTTGTTTCGTTCGCTAGATATTTTGAAAAAAACAGTAAAGGGTCCATTTACCCCCCTCCTACCGATTGCCACCCTCTAATGTGATAGCACTCTGCGGTTTTTTCATCTTTATTTTCCGATTACTGTAATAAAAACCCGTGCATGCATTACTTCCTTTTTAGAATGTTTTAACGTCCTAATCAATACGTTTCAAACGGCAGAACAATGTTGGTACACTCTGAATGTAGGGTATAAAAACACACACCCACACAAAGTCAATCAACGCACTACTCGGTCTACTGCACGAAATCAACGCTGATGGTTGCAACTCTTGTTCTGCATAAATAAATTTTATGCCAAAAAGTATGCAAACTATTTTTTACTAAGCTGTCGTCATTCTTGCGTATTTATATTGTTGCCGTTTCAACTGGCGTTGGCGTTCGTAAAATGGACACACACACATAAATTATAAGTGCAAACAAATTTAATTCGAGGTCCTTTCATTTGCGCAACCAAGGCTATAGCCGCACAAAATTTTATCCCCCTTTGGCTATGCAACATTTGTTGCCTCGAAGGTGTTTTACTTCATTTACTTTTATTAACAAAAAAGTCACGAATTAATTTAGCGACCCCGCAGTTGCACAAGAACAACAACAACAACAAATGAGTGTACATTTGCAAATGTTACCCGTAGCATATAACAATAGCAGTTAAATTTGATCCTAAAGTTATGCTATGGTATTTTTTTCTTTCTTTCTCTCTCTTCCTTTGGGTTGTTTGTTTTTTGTATTCTGTCATTTGCTACCGGTGTGGTAGTACTGTGCTATTGTAGTTTCGTTATGCCGTTGTTTGTTTTCCTTTGTTTGTTTACTTGTAAATTTATCGCCAGCTAAGCGAAAACTTTACGAAAATTTTATGCGGGTGTGAAGTGAAAAAAAAAAGAAGGGAAATAAATAAAAAAAAAGGGAAATGTTCAGCAATTTAGTTGGAAACACTAACGTTACAAGACAAACAAATGCAAATAACGACTGTAGTCGAAAAGGGTTGAGGGGAGGGGTAGCAGAGTGACAAGCAAAAGTTTTAATTTTTGCAATTTTGACATAAGTTTTGCATAGAGTAATTTATTACAGTCGAAAGAGAGCGAGAAATTGCAGAATTGAATTTAAAATAAATTGAAAATAAATTAAAGCATACTTTTAGGTGTAAAAAAAAAAAAAAAAAAAAGTAAGTTTGTATAATTTTTAACTAGACAAGCGCACTTTAGCGCAACTATCATTTGTGTAGAAATAAATAACTAAATAAATTAAATAAGTGTGCATTATAGAAAATTAATTGCATACTTTTTGGCTGACTTCCTAAACGTCATTCCAAGCAAATTGATATATTAAAACGCAAGACAAAAACTTGTCCTCCTTTTTTTACTATGTTAGAAATGGAGCATGAATTTGAATTATACACTATTAGAAAGGTATTTGTGTGTAAATGTGCACAAATTTAAAATTATTTTAATATTTTGCCATTAAGCCACGTAAAATTAAATTCAATGTTAATAACGACAAAATACGCGGTCCCAGAGAGCTGAAAAGAGGATACAGCACAAAGAGAAAGACAAAAAGCTGACTGACGTTGACTTTTTATTTTCTTTTCGTTTCAACTCTGTCATTGTACCAGAGATGATAAATGAGCCTTTCTATTTTGTACCAAATAGAAAAAAATGTACTAAAACTGTCCAAAAAGTACCAAAATTATTAAATACATTTGTGGTAAAATTTTTACCTTTGGGCAATTCTAATAAGAATGTAATAATTACTCAAATGATGAGATTTCGAGTATAATTTGTGTGTTCGTCTTTCTTGGTCCTGAAAACAACTTGACCGATTTCAATAAAATTTTTATAGTATACTAGTATTCCCAGGTGACGAACGTGACCGTCGTACACATTTAAAGTGCAAAAAAAGTGGAAGTAAATCATATTTATTTTAGTTTTTACTTTACATTATAGCTCTTAGGTAGCACTATAATTAAGTAGTGCCAACAATAGTAGCAGGAGAGTTCCTGGTTCTAAGATACATGCAAAAAAAGACACAAAACGAATGTGACAAAAATAGAAATAGTTTTCGAGCCTATTCAAAGATAGTCAGAATTCAGCGAAACAAGTCAGAGTTTTTTAGTGCGACTAATCTTAGAATCTTATGCAACAATGTTACTTTATAATGTATTTTTCTTGATTTAAATATCTTCTGTACTTTTTTTTGTTTTGATCATAATCTGAGTCAATACGTGACAATATGAACGTGACATTTTTTCCACCATACAAATTTTAAATTGAAAATCTTTCAAAAAACCAGGATTTCCCAGTTAATGTTGGATTATCTTATCTTGTTAAGTTGGCGTGGCATTACAAATTTTCCAAAGGATGTCATTTACACCTTTATATTTTACATGTATACAAAATCTCATAAATTGTAAATTTATTTTTGTAGGGGCGCAGCATTGCCCATTTTTCCAGGGAGCATTTGTCCTGGCACTCTGTATACATGTTTTAAATCCCATTCTTGTGATATAAATATTTTCAGAGATATGACAAAGTGATTTTTGTGTGGGAGTGGTACCCCCATTTTTTCCAGTACACAATATTTTTCATGGTGCCTTTTACATATGTACCAAATCTCATCTATGTACGTTTAATAGTTTTAGAGATATGATGATTTAATTTTTTGGCTCACCTTGGACTTTTTGGCGGAAATGCCGATATGTCAGGAGATGGACATAGAATATGGAAATGGGCTGTGCCACGCCCTTAAAAAACAAAATTTACCATATCTCAGAAACTGTTTGATGCATACGGGTGGCAGTTGACGCTTATGTAAACAAATATGTACACAAAGCCAAATACAACCAATTGGAAAAATAAGCGGTGCCACGTCCTTAAAAAATCAAATTCAAATTATCTTAGAAACTGCTTGACAGATAGTGATGGCTCTTGGTACACATACAAGAAAGGGAATGAAGTTAATCAAAAAAAAAGGGGGCTGCACATAAGGTATGAAAACAGAACATTGCAACGCGATGCTAAGCTAGTCATACATAAAAAAACGCATGTCGAACACAAATTTTGTCAGCTTTAAACACCAAACTTTTTCGCAATTGCAACTCTACCCGCTATCAATTTACGTGATCAATTACTTTAATTAAGTTGTGCAGCAAAGCCTTGAAATATGCAATGAAAATATAACATGCAAACTTTTACACTGCACGAAGGTCGAACAGTCAGGTCAGAAACACCACAATTGTGTTACACAGCAAATCGCATTAACCACTGCGTCAAGCATATGTCATGTTAGATTTTGAAGTCTATTTTGAGGCGCATCCAAAAATGTTTAATTTATTTTTATATCATGCTACAAACAAAACAGAAAAACTAAAGCAGCAACAACATCTAGAGAAAACAACTGTGTTACAGCCAACAGCTGAGCTTGTCCCAAATTTAAATTTGTTGCTGCTGCTGAACCGCCCATGGTCACACGCAAAAATTTTGCAACATATCCACAGGCGCTAAGGCCTAAATTTGCTGTAACTTAAGTGTGATTTTTTCGTTTTTGTTGTAATGCACAAGTGTGTCACCGTGTGTGTGTGAGTGTGAATAGGAGCAAAAATAACTGTTATTGTTATTGCTTGAATGTTAACCTCTTTCTGTTGTTGTAGTGCTCGTTGTTGTGTGTGTTTGTTGCTGCTTTGAATTTATAATTCAGTAACGCAAAAATAGAAAAAATAAAGCAAAAGTATACATAGCATTTGTGAGACCTATTGTTTACCCAGTTCTTTGCTGCAGCAACATAACCTTCACCTTGCTGTTGACCGTTTTAGTAGCAACAGCAGCAATGGCGCATAAAATCAGGCCAAGCAGCATAAGAAATTGTAACCAAAGCCTGCAGCGCTCAGCTCAAAAATGAGTATACTGGGCCATCCTGTGCTGGCATATTTTTCCTTTCAGTTTATTGGACAATTGTCATAGTTTTGCATAAAAGCATAAATATTTATGTGATTGACATAAATGTCAGCTGCTGCTGCAGCTTCCACTCGCAAAGGGAGAGTAAAATTTAATTTGATATTTTTATGGCTGTTGTTGGCTGACAGCTGCGTTCGACGAAGCAGCATTGACGGCACTCTCGCATGCGCAATTGCAATTCATATTCAGAAAATATGTTAATACAAAATTTCTAAAGACAGTAAAGGGATTAAACACTTTTAAAAATTGTATTTATCAATTTAATTAATCATGCCATGTAGCGCGGCTATGTTCAGTTCTTATTTTATCGACTGCAAACATGTATTCTCCAATTTCCAGTGTACTTATGTATGTAAAGTAATGTAAAAAGTGCCCCATAATTCACAAAAGACTTGAATTTCCCACCATTTGTGCAGTAAAGTGTAGCAAATCTTGAAAAGAAAATAGTTTGACAGCCGACAGTTTAGGATTAGTAAAATGAATTGAAAACAGATAATCAACGCTACATCAAACGAAATTCAGCCACATTTATGCAAAGTGGATATGAAAAATTTTCACAAAAGATTGCGTATGTGGCAGCTAATCTGTTAAGGTTATCTACCTGGTGTGATATTTTATAAATAACCCCATTCTATGTTCTTTATGTTTCAAAAAGAAAAAGAAAAATTATATACAAAAAGTGTCTCCATTTACTTAGTTCAAATCTTGCGTGAGTTATCGGACACTAGATGGTACCGACCATAATACAAAAATTAAAATTTGGTTAGCGCTATCCCACACTGGTTCAAAATCCCTAAAAGGTGGCCAAAAATCGAAATCATTAAAGTTTCGAGACGCAATTTTTACAAGGGGGTTTTTGACGTCGCTGATTACGAATCTGATGTTAGATTTTTAAAAAAGAAAATGGCGGATTCAAAATGGCGGATGATTTGTATAAATATTCAACCAAATCCAACAAAAAAATTTACTCTGGATCTTATGGGGTCACTGATTATGAATCTGATTTTAGATTTTAAAAAACAAAATGGCGGATTCGAAATGGCAAAAAACAACGCTTGCACAATTTTTATATCTTATTTAAAAATTTATTTCAAAACTGTTACTTTGACAGAGTTGTGTGCAACGGTAAATTGATCTACATCAAAATGGATTTTAGATTCCTTCAACATGGAGTATAAGCTGTAGAATAATATAAAAATTTTATCATTTTGGGCGAGCATCACATATTGGCACTTGGTGTGCAATATGAGTTAAATTTTCCTCTGGTTGCTTCAGAAAAAACCGCGTCAAACAAAAAGGGCAAAAAAGGCATCTCAATTTTTTTATATATGTTAGAAAAGGTTTCAGTATTCTTAAATCCAAAAAATCTTGGTGGTATGACGTTGTATAAATTAGTTTTAGGCTTTTTTCATAACCATTGCAAACAGATTTTGTGAAATAATTTGATTTTAAGTTAATCATAATTACCGTAAAAGTATAAATTATTGCAAGTTTTGAATATAGATGTTCGATAGTATTTTCTTTTCCGAAGAGACTACATATTCAAACATTGAAATCGATGCAGTTTTACAGTAACCACACAATTTTTACAGTAAACACTTAATTTTAACTTTTAACTCTCAGAATTTTGCGTCTGTGAAGCGTACTTTTGGAGACATCCCAAGAGCATTGTAGGAATACCTGGATCTTTCTTACAATTTTTTTTGAGGTCTTTGAATATCTGTTAGACAATACGGTTCATAAAAAGTTAATTTAAAAAAACTTTTTTTTTCGACTTTTGGCCAGCTTTTAAAGATTTTGAACCAGTGTGACCCAGTGTGATATTTTCTACGTAACCCCATCTTATGTACTTTATGTTTCAAAAAGAAAAAGAAAAATTATATAAAAAAAATGTTTTCATTTACTTAGTTCAAATCTTGCGTGAATTATGGGACACTAGATGGTATCGACCACAATACAAAAAAATAAAAATTCGATGAGCACCGCCCATTTTAAAAGCTAATGTAAAATAATTTTTATTGAAAAAAAAAAAAATTTCTTTCGACCTATAAATTAAGCAGCGCAACACTGAACTTTCGGCATAGGGTTTCGGAGTCGATTTCGATATTTCTATCTAAACCTTGTAAAGGGTAAAAAAAAAGAGAATAGTTTGTCCGAAAAAAATGTTAAGGAGGAAAAATTAATGGGGGTCTGTGAACATTTTTTTCGCTTCCCGGACATGAGGAATTTGTTTAATGTTTTATCAAAATTTTGTATGGGAGCCCCCTTAAGGAGTGGAAAAAATGGGGTAGTAAGTTTGAAAGAAATGAACAGTTTTGAACAGTTTCTATCCCTTGGACGATTCTAAGCATTTTTTGCTACATACACTTTTTTCGAAAGATGCTTTGCTTTTAAGTAAAAATGCCTTTTCCGACCGCATAAAACATATAAAAATCAATTTTTGTAACCGAATATTACCTATACTACCAAACGCAAAAATTTTTGCAAGACTATAATCTTTATTTTTCATGCAAGTTTGGGTATCCGTTCTTTGAGGAAAAAAAAGTTATGAGCAAAAAACATGTTTTTTCTCCGAACGAAAAAAAAAATGATGCAAATGTCGTTTCTAAGAGTCCTTCTAACTTTTGAGTCGGTGTGGCGACGAATTTTTATTTATTTTTTTTTTCCTTCATACAAAACAAACAAGTACCTATATTGTGTAAATATTTGGTTTTTATTTCGATTTTTCATTACCAATAGTTAACTTAATTAGTCTTTTTTGTTATAAATTCCAATTAAAATTTTATCTTAAATGAGAATCATTTTCGTGTTTGCTTCTTAATTATTCAAAACAAAAATACTTATCTATTTTAATAGAAAAATAACATAACAAGTTGTATATGTGCGCATGGGAATTTAGTAATGTCATATAAATTGAAATTATTTATTAAAAACTGAACTAAATAATGGATGTATATTAAAATAAAACAAAAAACCTGCAGCTGTATTCGCATGTATTTTTAATCAGATTTGAAAATAAATATTTAATTAATTTTATTAAAATGAAAGCAAATTGGCAGCACAATTGCATACCTTTAGGAGCGCGTTATAAATTTAAATAAATAATTAAAAAGATATTGCTGTCAATTATGTTGTTACTGACTATTGCAAACATATATATATATAATTAACAACAGCAAACACGAATCTAGCACTATGCAATAATAGTTGGCGCCCTTTGATGTTCAATTCAAATTAAAACCAATTAATGTTGATTTTACTATGTTGTATATTCAACCGAAATCGTCCAATTAAAGAAATAACGCCAAATATTTCATTATCTGCTAAATCCTAAAATAAACTTATGTTGGCGAGAAAAAATCCTGATTAAAATCCTTAAACTCACTCTACTTCTACAAGTTACTCTTTCGAAATTTAGTGCAAATAGGCCTCATGTATGAGTGATTTTTACCATTTTCTAAAAAAAGTACAAAAATAACACCTAATTTATGGAAATATTGTGTCAACATGTAGAAATATATGGTAAAAAATTTCACCAATAGTCGAAAACGTAGAAATTTTATCGCGAAAACCCTAAAATCATCAAAATCAATGGAGACTTCCCACATTGCATTTTTATTACGTTTTTTTCGCATTATACTTTATTTAGTTTAAAGCATTTCGTGTCTTTGAGGACCCACATTGATACTTTCCGTAAAATATTTTTGTTGAATACTTTAACCCATTATAAATCTGTTTTTCAAAAAAAAAAAAAAATTTTAAAAACCGAATATAATGGGTTAATGTATCACAAAAAGAAAATAGTTCTTTGTGTGATTTCATGATGACCTTGGAATAACAAGTCTTTTCCAAAAAGTGGTTCACGTCTTTTGCGGGTATTTCAGCCATAAAAGAAATAAATGGTTGTGATTCTCAACAAGTTTATGCTAAAGACCAATTAAAGTATACTTGTAAGTACTTCTGGATGTCGACAAATTCATCTGATGATATGATGATTGTGATGGTCATTGAAATTTAACGAAAACAAGCCTTCAAAAATGAAAAGAGAACAATGCAATCAAGATTAGCTGTAAATATTTTATTTTATTTAGTACAATTTCTTCTGTCCCGTTCGTCACTGAAATAGATAATTTCTAATCATTGCTTCACTAATCAAGTGCAAACCAAGTATATGTAGTAGCAAGTGTTTCAAAAATGAAGTGCAAATATAGTTAAAAACACACAATTAAAAAAAAAAATATTAGAAAAAATAGAATTTAAAGTTGGTCACGTTCGTCACTTTTGGCTCTAAAGTAACTTATTTTTTAAATTTCATTCTACTGCAAAATTCTAAAACTACACTTTGGATAAATCTTGTTGTCCCGAAGTCATAATAAAATCGCACGAGGAACATTTTCTCAGAAAGTCCATTATATCCTGTTTTATGGTCCTTTTGACACCTTTTTTAAAAAAAAAACTTGGTTATAATGTGTTAAAGTGTTCCACCAAAATACTCTACGTAAAATTTCACTAAGCGTCATCAAAGGCAAGAAATCATACAAATCTAGAATAATGCGAAAAAAAAGTAATAAAAGTGTTGCAGTTTTCGGATAAGCAAATTTCACAATTACCACCAAAAGAACAACATGCAAAATTTTTTCGCTTTCCAAAACTGAATTTGACTGAAATGAACCTTACCTACTAAATAAACTTAAAATACATAAATAGGCAAATCATTGCTCTATTGAATCATAATGGAAAAAATGTCACGTTCATATTGTCACATATCGATTCAGATCATGATCAAAAAAAAGAAAAGTACAGAAGATATTTGAATCAATCAACATTATTGCATAAGATTCTAAAATTAATCGCAGATTCTAAAAAAATTCTGAATTGTTTCGCTGAATTCTGACTTTTTTTGATTAGGCCCGAAAACTACTTCCAGTTTTGTCACGTTCGTTTAGTGTTTTTTTTTTTGCGTTTATCTTGGAACCAGAACTTCGCCTGTTATTAACGTTAGCACTTCTTATAGTGCTACTTAGGGACTATAATGTAAAGTAAAAGCTAAAATGAAAATATGTTTTACTTACACTTTTTTGCACTTTTAATATGTACGACGGTCACGTTCATCACTTGGGAAATGCCCATATTTAGATTTAAGGCATAAATACATATTTGACTTAAAAAGATGAAAATATCTCAAAAATCCGGAAAAAAGCGGAACTTTTTTAATGGAATGTCACTCAATTATCTATGTTTTATTAAAATCGAAACATTTCGACCGTGCTCATTAGAGAAACAACTATATCCGAAACAACAAAAGACGTTTTGACAAAACAAAAACTTAATTTTATAACAAAAATACTTAAACAAGCCTTTGTCAACGTTTTTTTTTTTCCGATTTTTTATGTTTCAACAAGATTTAAAAAGAACTTCAAACTTCAAAAAACCAAATACTTATGTGGATCGGCTTTTTTAGTTTTTGAATTAAACTAATGTTTAGCTGTGAAGAAAAAAACATTGTGCGACTGAATTAAACGATCGCTACGACAGTTAATTCATTAATCAGGAAAAAGTTGGGGAGTATTTAAATTGTATAAGAAATGTTGGAGAATCGTACATATTCTTTGAAAACTGCTCATTAAATTCAATCGCCAAAACCTTTAAAGAAAACTACAAAAAAAAGTCTTGAAAAGGCCATTGAAGAACAAAATTCAAGATTCGAGTCGAAGACATGGAAAACGATTAAATGCATCGCAGTATTGTATTCGATGGATGGAGACAACTCAATTAGATTGTATGCTCCTTAGAAAAGCAAAATGAAGAAGCAGTAGAAGAAGAAGCAGTAGAAGAAGAAGCAGTAGAAGAAGAAGCAAAAGAAGATGAAGAGAATCATGTGTCAAAATAAACAAGAACTAGACGCAAAACATGCCTTTAAAATTGAATGGTTTAAATTAATTATTTTTCTGTATATTTCATCGCCATAGCAAATTCGTGGACGGAAAAGAAATGTCACTTTAGGTGTTTTAATAAAATTTAAAAAAACATAAAAAAATTCGTAGCATATCTACAAGCGCAACGCAAATGAAAATGAAGAAATCATTAATTTATCTTCATCATCAGTTTGACAGGCACTCAACAGAAATAAATAAAAAAAAAAAAGGTTTTTTTTAAATAAGCAAAGGCACACACATACACAACAACAACAAACAACACGTATACAATTTCAAATCTATAAAGTCCATAATCCAATAGGCACACACATCAATACGTCAAATTTAAAGCCAAAAACGCCTTCAAAAAGAGATGAAGGACCAAAAAAAAAAAAAACATTAAAAAACGAAAAGGAAGCGCAGCGCACAAGAGAACTCTGTGCGACATCAAATTTATTTTATTTTCGATTACGCAATTTGTTTTCATGAGTTCAAATGATGAAAAAGAAAAGTATTTTTTCATTTCAAAAAAAAACAAGCCACATTTTAACGTTTGTTGCAGGCGCAAAAGGACATTTTTTGAATTTTCGCATTTTTCGTTTTTTTACAGACGACGCCACTGTTGTGAAAGATTATCATACATGACATATCGATCGCATCGATTTATTTTACAGAAGGTTGAATTTATGTATATTTTTATTTCGTTTTTTTTTTGTCTCTCTTATTCTCGCTGTCTCCCTCCCTCACTCGTTTGTCCTTTTTCATAATAAAAAAAAAATGCTTTGTATCATTTTTTTCGAATTTCTTTTCCTGCTAAAATATAGCACCGTTCAGTACAGCAGCATACGAATTGGATTAAAATGTCGTACATCAACGGCAACAGCAAAAGCAAAGGCAGCAGCAGTAGCGACAGCGACAGGATAAAAGGAAAATTTTACAAATTCAACACAACAAAATCCGTTGTCAAAAAAATGTTAGCTTTTTTTTAAAGAAATTTTTTCACATTTTTTTGAACAAAAAAAAAAAATATTGAAAAAAAAAATATTGGAAAAAAACAATATCATACGTGCATACATGCAAATTTGATTTATTAGCGTTATTTAATATATTTGAAAAGGAGTGAGGATAACTGTTGAAAAACTGTTGCATAATTTTAGGCACAATAAGCTTACATGTCAATTTAATACTAGAATCGCCCAGTGCTCAAAATTCGACCACAAATGTATTAAACAATTTTGGTACTTTTTAGACACTTTTAGTACTTTTTTTTTGGTACAAAATAGAAAGGCTCATTTATCATCTTTGGTATAATTCTTTCTCCTTGTGTTTTATTCTTTTTTCAGCTCTGTGTGACTGTGTATTTTGTTGTTATCAATATTAAAAATTTTAATTTAATTTTCCCTGGCTTTAAGTCAAAATATTAACATAATTTTAACATTGTGCACATCTACACACAAATACCTTTCTAATGGTGTATAATTTTAAGTCATACTCGATTTCTAACATAGTAAAAAAGGAAGGACAAGTTTTTGTCTTGCGTAGTAATATGTAGTTTTCAAAAATCAATGCTCTGTATTTGTGTGGCTTTTGATTTTAGACTAGAAAATTTGTTGTTTTTAATTAGCAGTTTTTATGTGTCATATTGGATCATGAATTCAACCCACTTCAGGTCCTATCCGGAACATTGTGTTGCTTACATTCTAAGAGTTTTGTTTAAAATTGCTAATTTGAAGGGCAAACTTGCTTTAGCTGCTTATCATGTAATTGGACAAAATATGACCTTTTCAAACGTGGAAAGCTTTAAAGAAAAATTTAGCTGAATTCCTAATTTGTAAACTCCCTGCTGCAAAAATATGAGATAGTTTACAAAAAATACTAGTTCACGGTTAGCACTAGTCCTAAACTAGTGAAAAAGGGATGCAGTGGGGCCAGTTTGATATCAGTTTGTAACCACTTATTGAAGTCTAGTTATTAAAGACTACTTCACAACACAACTAGCCCCAGACTGGTGTAAAAGTAATGCATAAGGGGTCAATTGAAATTTCGTAGGATATCAATACACAAAAAGGAACAGTTGATTACTTGTCAAAGGGGTTGAATTCAGACTAGTACTGGTTGATAAGGGACTAGTTAATGAACTACACTTAAACTAGTCCGTTTGCCTGCAGGGCTTTAAGTCAAAAATACATACCCTGCAGTAAAAATATGAGACTGTCTGTTAAATGAATTTCTTTCTCGAAGTACTTCCAGATGCAATTCATTCGACCTCTTTCCCAGATCGCAAAGATGAACCGAGTGTAGCATTTCAGAAAGAAAAGAATTTTAACTTTAGGAATGTTTCTAAAGACCATGTCAACGATGCTCAAAAATAAATTACAACTTCAACATTTATATGAATTACATTTACATATGTAAGTAACGTCAATTAAAGACTTAATTAAATTATACTCGTACATACAAAAACTCGCGCAATACGTGTGCATTTTTTAAACCAACCGGAAAATTAATTTAATTTTGTTAATGTTGTTATAAATGAAATGTAACTTTACATATTTAAATTATGTTTAAAAAGTAAAAACTCAAATAAAAAAAAAAAATTTTTTTTTTCATACGCGTGATACTATTGGTAGACTACATAAAAAGCAAAGGCCCTATGCTTCTCCTTGGAGTTGAAGGAAAATACATACATACATAAAAAGCAACTGGTTCAAGACTAGTTATTAAATGACTATTTCCATACCACAACTAGCCTTGGACTGGTGTAAAAGTAGTACAGAAGGGGTCAATTGAAATTTCATAGGACATCAAGACACAAAAAAGAACAGTTGCTTGTATGTAAAAAGGGTTGAAGTTAGTTAATGTACTTCGCTTAGATTAGCGTATTTGCCAGCGGGGTATTCAAAAAAATAAGAAAAGACAATGCTTCAACTAAAGTATTGACGCAATTTGTTCGCTAAAGTCAAACAAATTTCAATTTCCAAATATGTACGCAAGAAGGAATTGCAATTTAGAGAATCTTGGCACAGTAAAAAAATTTCGTCAACAATTTTACAGTTTTCTTGAAAGCTCTAAGACACATACGTTGTCACTGTATAGACAAATGAATAGTTTGCAATATTTCAAATATATCAACGCTGTGATTGTTTGCCAATTTTATGAGGATGTCGAAGAAATTGCACTGCAATGCTGCTGCAACTCCTGCTGATATGACATAGTTTTTTTTTTTTTTTTTGTTTTTCAGAGTAACAGTATGAAGCAGAGCAAAGATGATTTAAGAGATATAAATATTAGTACACTGCAAAATATTTATTTGAGTTTATTGTCTCTGAAATGAGATTTAGGTGAGCGTATGGAAATTTATTTTTTCAGTAGCGCACCAGCTGTGTTTTGCGAATTTCGCTTGGTTTAAGTACTATATGATGAAACAGAGAAATTCACACTGATGCTTTCAAAAACCCAACATTTAATACCACATGTGTGATTTTTTTCCCTACATTAGATAGCATCGCAAAAAAAAAATCGCTGTAAGCACCCCATTTTGAAAGCTTATCGGTTTTGATTCTTAAGGAAAAAAATAATTTTTTTCGACCTCTTAATAATGCGCTACTTGATTTTTTTCTTACTGCTCCGTCATTTGACGTCCGATTATCAAGTATGGTATACCGTTGTAAATGTCTCAATATATTTCATTCATAGAAGTCATTTATCTCAAATGTTTTTTTCGACTAGTTGTACTCATTATCTCAGTTTCTACCACCGCAAGGTGCCAAGAGCACTTCATAGCATTAAAGCCCATAAAAAACCATAAAGTTCATCTCTACAAAGTTTCCTTAAATTGTTGAAATTGAAAAAGTTATATCAAATCTAAAAGCTCAGTACAAAACATGAAAGACAGGATGTTTCAAAAACGAAAATCGCACTCTAAAACTATGCAAGATTCTTTTTTTTTTTATTTACAATATGCCATGTTTGAAATGTCAAATGTTTAAAAAAAAAATATATTGCATAGTTTTAGGGGGCGTTTATCGTTTTTGAAACATCCTGTTTTTCATATTTTGTACTGAGGTTTTAGATTCGCTTTAACTTCTTCAATTACTTGACAAATATCAACGCCCTTTGATAGTGCTCTTCTTCATGGCAGTTCGTATAAACTAAAAAGAAACTATTAAGATTATATATCCCGCAGTGCAAAAATGTTTATTTTTTGACGGCGTAAAGCAAAAAAATAAAACTTAAAAAAAACTTAAAAGGATAAATGCTTTATAAATATGCCGACTTTAAGAAAATTTGTATGTAAAAAGAACCAATACCCCAGACAGACGACAAATCTAAACTAGATTATAGACGCAGTAATGTGAAACTTTTTATGGCATGATTTTAGGAATTTTTTAAACACATAGACATTGACTAAAAGAAAATTTCCCAATTCAGGATCCAAAAAATTCAAAACATCAAAAACAGGATAAATAGTGAGTGAAGCATCAGAAAAGCTACTTAGAATTTTTGGGATTTTGATATTTTCTTTTAGTAAATGTCTATGAAATATGTTTAAAAAATGCCTAAAATCATGCAATGAAAAGTTTTTCATTATTGCGTTTACAATCTAGATTAGAGCTGTCGTCTGTCTGGGGAGCTCAAAAATGTTATATTTACATTTATTTATTCTATGTATGTATAATACAACATCATCACAAATCTTTCCTTTAGTCTTAAAGGCAAAGGGAAATACCACCAACCAGGAGTAGCACACAACAATAGAGTAAATTTTTTGATATGTCGCCAAGTGATGTTCCTAGGTAATGCACAAACATATCAACACACACACAGCACACTTTCGCAATATCTGTAGAAAACAATTTATACTTCGTTGTATGTTCACTCGTCGAAGAAAAGTGTCTTTGTCGTTTTAGCTCCAACTGGAATATGCAAGAGCCATATAAAGCAAATTTTCCCATTGAGAAAATCAATTTCTTTTTCTATTTACTCCATCTACAACTTCAAGTTTTTTTGTTAAATCTCTTCTATACAGCGTACTTGCATTTGTTAGAATCCAAAGTGTAAAGAAAAATCTTCAAGCTGCAAATTTTGCTGCAAAACAAATAAATCAAGTGCAGGAATTTTTATTAAAAAAAAAAGGAGCAAGGATAAATAAAAGGAATTGGAGAAACAAGAATAATGTTTATGCGTCAATATGTTGTGGTGTTCTATTTATATTTCTACTGAAGAAAATTAATACAAAAATCGCTAGAAAAATCTACGAAGATGCATATACTTAGTAAAAGAATCGATTTCCTTTAGAAAATGTTTGATTGAAATTTGATAGCGTTTGATTTCACAACTGTTAATGAGAAAATTGGAGAAAAAAAAATTGCACTAACTGTATCGGTTTCTTTGAAATGAGTTATTTTAACAAAACTCTTCAAAAAGCAGAAAATTTGTTCGTATCAAAAACATATTAAATTTGCTATATGAAAAACTGAGTAAATAATAGAAAAATGTTTCACATATTTGATTTACTAAAAGTTGAACGACCATACAGAAAAAGGACATTCCAGAAGATCTATAAAGGCAAAAACGTACTAAAACTGAATTCCTACACTTAAAAGAAATCTTAAAAAATAATAAAAGAAAAAAATAAATATTTTCGTATTTACGTTTAATTTTGTGTCATTTTATTTTGAGTGTGCTACACTTAAGTAAATAAAATCAAAACTGCCAATGACACTTCAATTCTGTTTTTTCTAGTTCTTTCTTTCATCACTCTGTTCGCAGACTTTTCTCTGCCAACAATAAAAAAGCATGGAAAATTACTAGCAATGCATAATAAATAACACAAAATAAAATGGGAATAAAAAAAGTAGTAGGTACTGAATAAAAGTAGAAGAAATGAAAGCAGCGAAATAAAAGAATCAATATGTGATTTGTTGATTATGCTAAGCTTTTTCCCATTTTATTCTCATATTGTTGTGTTGAATTTTCTACATGGGATGTGTAGAAAATGTAAAATATGTCTGTTATGTTGGAACCAAGCATTGGACTGAACAATCTGATGCTACGAAAAATATGGGTCGCATAAAAAACGAGTCTTCTGCCATGGCACTTAGTAGTAAAAAAATTTTTGTACTTATGAATTTCAAATGCAGTTTTATAGAGAAATATCTCGCTAAGAATACTTAAAAAAAATGTTTTCTATAAAAGTCATAAGATTTCAATACGAGTTTACAATTTCAGTAATTGTGTATGAAAATCATGTGTTGCACACCTGTGGAAATAACATGTTGCATACTTTTAGGGCTAAAGAAAATTAGTTTTTCTATCGAAGGTGGGCGTGTTCGTTGATGTATCACGCCCATTTTTTATTTTACTTTAAAGTTTCCTTATTTTTTACTAATCTCATCTAGGGTAAACGCGATAGATGTGGCACCCCTGAGTGATATGGCACCCCTACCAATTTTAATACTTGCCGCTTTCATAGCATTCAAATATGGACACAGTTTAATTCATATGTGCGAGAGACTTCGTGGCTTGTTGTTCATTTAGCTGTATTTGCAATAATACCTTGTGTGTGGGATTTTCAAAAAAAAATTTTTTAATGTAAACGACTGAATTTTGTTTGTCTAATACTTTGAGAGGCAGCAGGGCGGTCAATATTTGATACAGCTTAATGGTGCATATATCAAACAAACATAATTGAATGTGATTTCGTTTTCGGATGAACACGACCTCAAGTGAACATGTTTATTCGTTTTGCGGCAAAAAAAACCTGAAAAGGTCTTAAAAGAAAAAGCGCCTGTACCAACGATATCGAAAAGTTCAAAGCCGAGCACGAAAAAACAAACGACAAGGATTCTAACGTCTCCCGAAAATGTGGTCCAGCAGAAAACAAAAAATTTTAAAAGAAAAACACAACCACAGAAGAAAGCTTAAAAACGCAAGTTGGCAACTACCTATGCTTCTTCCGCTGAAGCTGATGAAAATGTTGTATTTCAAGATGAATCTGATGAGCCTAAAGATTTAGGCGAAAATGAATGCTTTGGATGGGGAGAAGAATATGGACAAACCACTAAAAAAGACGATTGGATCAAATGCGTAATGTGGTTACATAATACATGTACATCATATGTGCACAAATGCAACACTTGTAGCAACAATAACTTAAAAGCCACTTAAGGTACCAAACCACCCATGATATTGTGCCACATAACCCGTAGTCTTGGGCGATTTGGCTTTTTATAGCATTTTTTATAACGAAGAAAAAGCACACTTGCAATCGTTTTTATTCTAGTTGAAGTTTTTTCTTTGTTTTAAATTAATAAAAGAATAAATTAGTGTTTAGTTTTTTTAAAAATCTCTTTTGATTCTGGTTTTAAAGCAGTTCAACGAAAAGGGTGCCATATCTCCCGCGTTTGCCTTATATGCTTTTTTTATACCCTACACCCAGGGTATATTCACTTTGTCCTTCCGTTTGTAACGCAGAGAAGGAGGAGTGGCAGATAAAGAAAAGTATATATATTCTTGATCAACGTCACCTCCTGAGTTGATATAGCTATGTCCGTCTGTCTGTCTGGCTGGCTGGCTGGCTGGCTGGCTGGCTGGCTGGCTGGGTGGCTGGGTGTGCGTGTAAATATTTTTACGGGAAAAGTAACCATGATAATTCAATGAAATTTGGTGAGTTGCTTTGTCGTAAAAGATAGCTCGTGGGATTGAAAATTAATGAGATCGGTCAACGGACACGCCTACCGCCCATACAAAAATTATATTCAAAATGCAACATGTATGCAAATATATTCAACAGTTCAACTAAAATACACATAAATACTGCAAATTATTAGCGCAAGCCCTGAGCAAAAACTGGGCGGATTCGGACAAGGGGACGTGGCACCTCCCATATAAGCAAAAGCTTCAAAACGCTACACTAAAAGCGTTTTTTGAGATAATCAAACTAAATTTCACTCAGACACTAAGAACTATAAATGCACGCTCTGAGCAAAAACTGGGTGCACTCGGAAAAAAGGGCGTGGCACCTCCCATATAAGCATAATTTTAAAACACTGCAGTGTAGGGTATTAAACGTTTGGCCCGGCCAAATGTTACACCCTTACTAGTTTAAATTTTTCTTTTTCTTTTATGTAGTTGCTTTCGTTTTTACTTTAGATTTTTTTTTTGCTTTCCCTTTTTTAGTTCTGGCTTTTTGTTTTAACTTCTTCATTTAGTGTTTGTTGTCCTTTTTTATTTTTTTCCATTTTCTTTACAATATTTCCTTTACTTTGCTTTTGTTTTATCTTTTTTTCTGATTTTTGCTTAAGCCTTATGGTCTTTTAATATCTGAAAGCTGTGTTGTCTAATTTCATTGCATTTTCTTGGACAACTTATTTAATATGAGTTTTGAATGGTTTTGCTTCTGAAAAAATTTCCAGCAATGTGCGGTTCAATAACTTAAAGCATTTTCCTTACTTTTGGTGGGTATGCTACTCATCGTTTGTAACAAGAAGTTTTATTTTAAAAAGTTTATTTTTTACATGCGGTGCACAGTGTGATATTTTGCCAATCTAGAACGTCAAAATTCAATTTTAGCTGTAGTTTCAAAGATATCGCGTTGAAGTTTTGCATATGAACTTTATTTTTTTATGCGGAGGTTTGGTCAAGAGATGAAAAAAATCGGACAAAATCTACTACCTCCCATAAAAATGTGCCTTTTTTCTTGTAAAAAAAAAAAAAATTTTAAAATTGGTTGTAATGAAGATATCAACTTAAAAATTTGTATTTATCATTTCAGTGGTAACTGAATACTACTGTCAAAAAATGGGAGCGATTAAAACAGATAAAATACATTTTTTTTTGTTCATGATTTTAGTGCAATTGTTCATTATAACACTTTAGTCATTGTAAAAAAAAATAGCCTTTTGGGCAAAAATGGGCAAGATTTTATATTTTAAGTCTATTCTATGAGTATGTTTGCTCATCCTGTATGCTTTGTCATACCCTAACCACGCGCAACTTGTAAGTTATAGTCTATGAAAGATTTAAGATTTTTGAAATTTGTCTTACCTTTTAGCTGATTATAAAATAATTTGATTAAAATACGTAAGTGCCAATGTAAGGGATTTGTATAGCAAAATTTTTTAGTGAAAGTATTGACCTTTAATGCAGAAAACATTTTGCCAAAAAACAAAAGCGCACAACTTCAAATTGATCGCTCAAAGTTTTGTTACCGATGCAAGCTTGAAAATTTGTTCTTGTGTTTGATAGTTGTTATCATGCCAATGACATTTCTTCTTTTCTCTTTTATGCTTATTTTCGTAACCAATGGGGTCTTTTCTAACAAATTACAAAATATGATCGATCTTCAAGCACATTGTTTTTTTTTTTTTTTTTTTTTCATTTTGACGTCCAAGATTGGCAATATCACACACTGTGCGGTGCTGCTCCTACGGATAATTTTGTCGCATTTCTGTGAAAAAATAGAGACTTATGAACATTTTCCTCTAAACACTCCAAGTTTCCCAATTTTTCTATTTTCTTGTTTTTTTACCTAAAATTTCAACGGCAACAAAGTTTTGAGATTTCTATACCTATTCCCTAGACACGATAACTTTAAAAATTGTTTCAATCATGGGTTCTACGTCCATTTTAAAACATACATATCCTAACTTGAAACAAATTGCCAAGCTTTTTGATGAAATTCCCAAGATAACAGAGTGCAAAGTAAACCGAAATTAACTAGTAGAAAGATATTGGAGGAGAAAGCAACTCCACAATTGGAAAAGTTTCGGAGAAAGATGAAATCAAAACAAGAATAGTTTTATTTTCAATGTTTCTTTTTGATTTAAGATTTACAAGCGTGCTTATTCACTTTCATAAGGCAACTTTTTATTTTCAAAGACCAATATACGATTTTTTGTCCAACATTATTGGTCCAGCAGTTTCACATTTTTTTCTGCCAACTAATCAACTTTTGATCAAAATTCAATTTTATTATGGCTCTCAATACAAATGACCAGCAATGAAAGCTGCCCAAAACAGCAGCAATAGAAACAAATTACAAAGAAAGAAAATCATCAGGAAAGAGGAAAAAAAAAGTACGAAAAATGAATAGCGAAATCTAAGCCAAGTGATGGAAAAATCATCATCATCATCATCATCATCATCATCAGCGTCGTCGTCGTCATCGTCATTGCAGTCAATGGTTTCGATAGCATTTACCCATCATCATCATTGATGTAATAACACAAAAGTAATAATAATAAATTACAATAAATCCAAGGAGCAAGAAAAGCAGAGGAACAGCAGAAATAATTCTAAAGGAAGAAGTCAAAGTTGTGCAGCATACAAAGGTCATGTGAAAAAACCATTGTTGAAATTCATCATAAAAAAAAAAAAAAAACATATCATCGTCATTAGTATCTCAGCAACATTCAAGTGATTGTTTAAAAGGAAGAATTAAAGCAGAGTACTCATATTAGTTTGTATTAAATATGATATTGGAGCTGAGATATTTTCTCTTTTATGCATATGAGAATTGAAGATACCACTGCAAAGAGCGATAATTATTTTTAGCATTTTTTGCAGAGAGATGTCCTTGGAGAACGAAATGCTAGTAAAAAGAATGTCGTAAAGGATAATCAAAAGGATTATAAAAGATCACATTCGGTTGAAACATTTTGTGCAAGTCAGAATCTCAAATATACTGATAAAAGAACCAGATATAGCTACCTCAGTAGAGTAGAGCAGAGCAGTACAAAATGAAGTTTTTTCGAGAAATTTTTTAAACACTTTTCCTTTAACTTAATCGTTGTTAAGATCGTTCCTGTCGATTAAATTATCTTAAACAAATCAAGGAAACAGCGCCTTTTATTTTGACACCATGAAGGATATAATATCTGTTTAAGCATTACTGCAATTAAAATGGAGGTCATTTAAATACCAAAAGACAGCATTGGTTATTCAAATTTTTTGAACAATTATACAATACATATTGTGAAAAATTAAAATTAAAAAATTATACGAGAAAACCCATCAACTTTGGTCTGTTTATGTTGCAAATTAAAAATGAAATTGTTCATTAATTGACACTAAACAAATATTTTGCTTTTTAGTTAAAACCACGATGGCCACACAATAAAACCAAGCAAATGGTTGGTTGCAACGCTTGACAGCGTCATTTTACTTGGCAATTAGTTTTGCAGTTAATTGATTACAAAAATTGGTTTTTTACAATATAAAAAAAAAACAGAGAAAGAGATTTTTTTTTAAAAGCCACTTCATTTGTGTCATCATTGTAATTAATAAAAAAATAACTTCAATATTGTAATGAAAATCATTTTTGATAAATTTTGTATAAATTATTTTTATTTGTTGCGAATAGCTTTTAAATTATTTGGCTAATTTAATGTTATTTGTTGTATTTAAATTGTAGACTGATTATAATCAAATAAAAAACAAATGGTCATGAATGTCAAATATATCAATCATTATACATATCGTCGGTGCTAAGTTCATTTTATGGTAAAAGTAATGTCATATACATTATTTGAATAGTAATTGGTTATTGGAAAACTATGATTTTTTTCAACAAAATTTCATCGATTCTACAGCATCAGGTAAACTTCTCGTGAAAACAGAACTCCATTTTATTCATTTCTAACAAAATGCCAAAGATATGTATGTATGTTTCGTTAATTCGCAAAGTAAAAATTTCATTCACTTCTTAATCAGGCACTTCTAAAGTGCTTGTTTCCACAGAATTTTAGAAGCACTTTTGTTTGGAGTGACCATCTATGTTTCGATAATTTAGTAGTGTTTTAAAAAAGAGAAGAAGAGAAAGAACAAAATTTAAAAAAAGACAAAACGGTGTTTAATGTACAAAGCTACAAA
The DNA here is from genome assembly GCA_951812925.1 of Calliopum simillimum. NCBI lineage: Eukaryota > Metazoa > Arthropoda > Insecta > Diptera > Lauxaniidae > Calliopum > Calliopum simillimum. Next base: position 33,673,011 of record OX638372.1, read on the forward strand.
AGTTTGCCATGGACGCAGGTTCGATCCCCAGCGTGGGTGATTTTTTTTATTTATTTTTCATCTATTTGTTTATATTTTTTTTTTTTTTAAATTTCATTTTTCTATTTACCATTTACTTTTGATTAAATGAATTGAAATTGAATATACAGTAATTTTTTGTAAGCGCTACACGGAAAGAAAACATATATGAAAATTAGCAGAAAATGCGTGCAAACGACTGATTCAGGTATTTTTACTAGGCAGAAGCTTAACAATTTTTGTATTAAATGATTTAACTTCCATAGGAAATCATATAAAAAAATTTAAAGAAAGCTGGATAAAAATTTCGCATCGTTAATTTTTATGTGCCCAATAGGAAATATTCATATCTGATTCAGTTATAAATCACTTTTTTTTTTCTATAAAATAAAATAAAGTGAATTTATATGTTACTAACTGCGTACTCTTTGGCAGTTCGTCAATTGGGAAGAAGAGAAAACGATAGTGTGTCGGTCTAATAGCTTACGCTGCGTGAAGAGACCCGGGTTCACATCCTCCACATGGTGATTTTGAATTTCAGTTTTGAATTCAATTAATGTACAAACAATTTGTCTGAAGAGTCTTCGGAGGGGAAAATCAAAAACGTGTCCAATAGAGCCGACGTATAAATTAATAAAAAAAAATATTATAAAAAAAATTTCATCTGCATTAAGATTTGAACCCTGAACACAATTCTCAAAAATATATAACAAAATCTTAAACACATTTGTTCTTTTGACGTTTTTGCGTAAAAATTCTTGGAAACTTTTAAATAACATAAAAAAAAAATCGGCCTTTATCTGGTCTGAATGTACTGCATAAGGAGACAATTGATCTTTTTCTGGTCACAATGTAACGCATAAGCAGACAATTGGTAACGTTAAATGAAAAACAATTCAGAACGTAAATGGCACTTTATATGTTATGGGAACAGAATTTTGACTAGTCTTTAAGATCCATTGAGAAGTTAACATACGATTTTTGTAATAGTTCGTGGTCCTGCAGGGAAAAAAAAAATTATTTTCTAATTTTCGTATTACTGAAAAATAAAGGACAATTCTTTTTCTGGACAGTTCTTATTACAAAAAAGTAATAAGTTGTTTAGAACGTAAGTATATATGGGCATTTTGCTTCTTCCGAACGCTATTAAAAATTTATTTCAACTGGGCAGAATGTGTTTTTTCTCCAAAAAATTTATGTACGAATAGTTAAGTGCTATCTAAAAAATTATTAAAATATTTGTATGAATTTTAAATTTGTACCAATTTTATATTAAAAGGCAAGAATAATCAGACACCACTATAAAAATTACTCTGCTATGTAAATATTTTAAAATATTTGTTAGAAAACATATCAAATAATTTATTCTCAAGAAGTGCCCAAATGAACGCCAAAACTTTTGAGGGACGCAATTGATAAAATTTAAATAATTTTATTGCTAAGAAACTAATCGACCAAACATTAATATTGGAACATTTACCTAGCACAGTAATTTTTTTAGTGCTGTAACATAATTCTTATTGAGAAAATTACGTAGAAACATGTTTTTTTTTTATTTGCATAATGAGGCTTTTTTCTGGAGAAAAAAGTTTAAAATTATTTTAAGGGACTTGAATTCTGCCGTACTCTTTGGTTAGCAGCATCTTGCATCATCCTAACTAATCGGACAAAAAAAGCTCGAAAAAGCACAATTTCGTTCGATTTCCAGTACAGATTTGTTTCACAAACCTATAAAGGAGTTTTAAGCACTAAAGAATTTTTTTTAACAGAATATGTCATTCCTGTGAAGGATATACTTTAAGGTTGGCTTATGCCCCTGACAGACGGCAACTCTAATTCACATTACAAACGCAATGATGTGAATCTTTTTATTGCATGATTTTAAGCATTTTTTAAATACATTTTTCAGAGGCATTGACTAAAAGAAAATTTCCCAATTCGAGGGCTGAAAAATTGAAATTAGCTTTTCTGATGCTTAACTCACTATTAATCTTGTTTTCACGTTTTAGAATTTTTTGACCCCTGAATTGGGAAATTTTCTTTAATGTCTATGAAATAAGTATTTAAAAAATTCCTAAAATCATGCAATAAAAAGATTCACATTATTACGTCCATAATCTAGATTTAGCTGTCGTCTGTCTGGAGCATTAGTTTAGACAATCAAAATTCTTGAAAATTTTAAAATCAAATCCAATTTAAGTAAGAGCCTACATGCTAAATTTTTAACATTTTAAAGAAACGATTACAAAATTTATCAAAATTTATTTTAATCAGACTTGGGGGATAATGCAGAAAATGTTTAGGTTATTGAAAATTTTTCCACTACTACTTAATGCAATTAGAGATAATGAAAAATTTTCTACATTAAATTTAGTGATTCTGAAATTTTTTTCATTATCAAAAAATTCATTTAATGTCAATGAAAAATTTTTCATTAACAAACAATTCATTTAATGATAGTTGAAAGTTTTTCACCATCAATGAATTGATTTGATGGCTTTGAAAAATTTTCCATTATCACTAAATCTACTGAAAGAGAAAATTTATTTCATTACATCTAATGAAACTTTAATGAATATTTTCAATCAAAATTTCAATAAATTCAATGAAACAAATTTTCTTTTCTGTTGAATTAAATGAAACTTTTAATGAAACTTGTAAAGAAAATTTTCCAAAAGGGTTCATTAAATTTAATGAAAGTGAAAGTTTGTTGCATTTAATTAAATGAAACTTCAATGAAAATTTTCAATGAAAGTGAAAATTTGTTTGCAAGCTCCAACATCTTGTAATGAGTGGAGTGAGCTAGATGAAAAAAAACCACCTTACGGAAAAAATCGGACATAAGTACTTAGACATCTTAAAACAGAAATACGCCAGTGAAATTTTCACTTAACTTTAAGCCCACAGATAAAAAAAAAAAGAGATAATGATAAAATTGAGACAAAACAATTCTTTTCTTTGAAGTGATAAGTAGAGTAAAGCAAAATTTAAGTTAAGTTATAACTAAGCAGTAATTTTATATATGAGAGAGATTATGTACACAAAAAGAAATTTATGTTTTTTTTTTTTAGTTTTACACATGACTAAATTTAAGCTGTCAATGAATTTTTTGAACAAAAACGCCATAAAAAAGAAACAATAAAAATAGAATAAAAAACTCAACAAAGAATAAGAAATAGAAATTTTTTCTAGGAAAATTTTTGCACTGTTAATTCTGAGTTTACACAGAATTTTTATTTTTGTCGTCAATTCGGCTGCTTAAAAGTTGAGAAAAAAAAAAGGAAAACCACTCACAATCAACACAAAGTTGAGGTGTGACGCACCTTTGTTGATTTTTGAGACTACAAGAAAAGTAGCGCTCAATTTTCTGTTGATTTTTGGACTATTTATCTATGTTTTTGTTGTTGTTGTTGACTTTTTAGATATATATTTTAACATATGTATATGTATTTAAGTATATGCTTTAAGTTAGGTAAACTTTAAAATACACTATTTTTAATATATTGTGTTTATTTAAATTGATTTACACTTGAGTAACACAATTTGCACAGCACGTCGTATGATTAACATTTTATGCGACGCAGCAATGTATTGCACTTATTTTGTAGGTCGTTGTAGTGGAAAATTTTGCAAAAGAAAAAGGCTTTAACTGCAATTTATTTGTTTTTCTTTTTATATTGTGTATACTTTAAGTTAGAGATAACACAAATAAAAGGATATGCACAAAATTTACAACTTTAGCCACAAAAAAAAAAAATTTGAAAATAAAAAATTTTTAAATGTTGAATTATATTGTTCACTGAATTTATTTCGTTGCATGTACGAACATGAAAAATTCTTTTTTTTTTAATTTTCACACAGTTTAACATACAGACAAGCATTTATGCATTGTAAAATTTTTATTTTACACAAATTTTTTTATAACACTAACAGTAGATTTTTATCTTTGTTGTTTTATGTTTTTTCCTTTTTATTTCGCACAAGGATACACAGATGCGCTACGACCGAAAAGTGCTGCAAAATAATACGTTGTAAAGTGCAAAAAAAAAAGTTTTCCCTTTTTTGCGTTGCCTACATTTAGGCTACACTACATTGACGTACATTTTTTTATTTGCTTTTTATGCAAAAAGGGAAAATTTGCGTTTACTTTTTTGTTGTTTTTCCTTCAAATCTATACAATCTATATACAGTTATTTCATATTTGTTCCGTATTTTATTTGCTCTTTCTATGCTGCTGCTGCTTTAAAACATACATAAAGCAAAAAGAAAAAACAACATTTTTGTGTGAAAGAAACACAACCGTTTACGTTTATAAACCTTGCTCGACCACGACTCGACCGTATGACGCCCGTATACAAAACAGACTGAACGCTGCTAAGATTTATCCCCAGCAGTTAAAGGAATCAAAAAAGTAAAAAACAACAACAACAGCAAGAACTGTAAATTGAATGAGATGTTTGGCAGGCAGGCAGGCAGGATAATGACGACGACAACGACGACAACAATGAGACGACGATGACGATGAAAACGAGCATCCATAGAGCATCCTGTTTTTCGTGTTTGTGAGCGAGGTAAAGTAGGTAAGATATAGAAGTGAGCGTAAAAACAGAGAGTTTGTGGGAGAGTTGTAAAAAGGACAAAACACAAAAATAAGGAAAACACTTGCTGATAACAACTATGGTGAGTTTGTAGCATGGAAAAAGAGCACAAATTAAGTGATTAGAGAAAGGAAACGCAATTTGAATAAAAAAAGACAGCAACATCAGCTTATTAGATGGGAAGTTTAACTGAAAATATAAAAATGGATTAAGAGAAACTGACAAAAGTTGGCACAAAGGATATAGATAACAGAAAGAGTAAGCAGCGATAACCAAAACTAACAAACTCAAAAAAAGAGCATTAAACATAATCAAAAGAGTACATACAGTTAACTACAATTAACAGAGCTAAAAAAAAGTTAACAGAGATAATGAATGCAAACAACATTAATAGAGTAAGTAACTGATAAGAACGCTCATAGCTGAAGTACCTTCTTAAACTCTATTATTCAAACAAGAAATTTAATACCAAATCGAATTCATCTCAACTAACAAAATCCTGATGGTCCTAAAAACAAACTGGGCTAACAGCACACACATAGCTGTAAGTGTTAATAGAATGTTAAGTATAGACATTTTGAGTAAAGAAAACCGAACAAAAAATTTAGGCTAATTGAGTTAAAACCAAACAATACGATACTAAATCAGTTAGGGTCAAGCCGAGGGATATGGCCCCTCTATTTTTTGAACTGCTATAAAACTAACTAGTAAGGGTGGTATCTTTGGCCTGGCCAAAAACTAAATACCCAACACTGCATTTCAAGTTTATTATTAGGAGAGTATAAGAACAAATTGCTTATATGGGAAGTGCCACGCCCTCGCCTCCGAGCTTACCTTGATTTTGCGTAGAACTTGCATTTACTGTTCTGAGTGTCTGAGTAAAATTCGGTTAGGTTTTCTTAAAAAAATCGTTCAGTATAGCATTTTGAAAATTTTGCTTATATGGGACGTGCCACGCTTTCTAATCTTACTTTGCCTACTTTTAGCTCAGAGTTTACAATTAATGTTCTTCGTGTTTGAGTGAAATTTGGTTGGATTATCTCAAAAAACACTTTCATTATATAATTTTCAAAAATTTGCTTATATGGGAGGTGCCACGCCCTCTTGTCCAAGTTAACATAGATCTCGCGTATAGCTTGTATTTATAGATCCGAGTGTTTGTTGGTTGGGTTATCTCAAAAAACGCTTTCCGTATAACATTTTGAAACTTTTGCTTATATGGGAGGTGCCACGCCCTCTAGTCCAAATTCAACTAGTTTTTGCTCAGAGCTTATACTTACTTTTCCTAGTATTTATGTGTATTTTGCTTCTGTTATTGCAAATAATGCTCTTATTATTGCATTTTGAATATATTTTTTGTATGGGCGGTAGGCGTGTCCGTTGACCAATTTCGCTCATTTTCAATCCCCCGAGCTAACTTTTTTAACGGAGGCAGAATACCACATTTCATTGAATTATGTTGCTCAGTTTTCCTAAAAAATGTATTTCCACACACACCCAGCCAGCCAGCCAGCCAACCAGCCAGCCAGCCAGCCAGCCAGACAGACGGACATGGCTATATCGACTCAGGAGACGACGCTGATCAAGAATACAAACGGAAGGACAAAGTGAATATACCCTGGGTGTAGGGTATAAAAATAACAGACATTTTTAAAGAAAGTAAACAGGAATTCATTCCATAATAAATTTAATTTAAAACAAAAGAAAGTACTTCGACTAAATTAAGAATTATTGCATGTTTCTTTTTTTGTGAAAAAACATGCTGTAAAGTGCCTAATAACACGAGACGAGCTAAATGAACTTCACCACGAAGTCTTTCGCGCAGCGAAATTTAACTGTGTCCATATTTGAATACTATGATAGCTCCAAGTTTTGAAGTATAAAAAAGGGTGCCATATCACCTGGGGTGCCATTTCACCTTAGGGTGCCATATCACCTGGGGGTTTCATATCACTTGAGAGTGACATATCACCTGGGGTGACATATCACCGAGTCTAAAAATATGTATGTAACATGCAACTTTGATAACACAGGTTTACAAAAAAAAAAATGTCATGGCGTTTTGATCAGACTATGTGTTTCCTAGGGACTTTGACGTCCTGAATCCGAGTCCGGGGTCCGTTTTTTTCCAAAACGTGTGAGAAAAAAGATTTCAAAGTCATATTGAGGTCAAAATTTTCATGTTTCGTTTAGAGATAAATTCGCTAAAATTCTGAAACTAATTTTTTATCATTGAATTCTTAGTCCTTAAAAAGAGTATGTGATCAAAAACAGTCTCTCGGACCTATTTTAGGAGATATAGCCATCGGAAGATCCGGATATATCTTCTATGAAAACCGCTATAAGTTGGGAACCACTGGAAGGATTTGGAAAATATTGTAAGTACTTTGAAGTATTTTGAAACATTTGCTTATATGGTAGGCGCCACGCTTTTTTTTTTTTTTCTTGAGTTTGCCTTTTTTTGCTTAGAGTATGCTTATACTATCCTTAGTAAATATATGAGTTAAATTTGGTCGAACTATTTCAGAAACACACGTTCAGTATAGCATTTTTAAACCTTTGCTTACATGGGAGGTGTAACGGCCTATTGTTCGAGTTTGCATTGTTTTTTTTTAGAACTTGCTCTTACTGTTCTTTGTGTGTAAGTTTAAATTGGTAGAACTATCTCAAAAAGACGCGTTCAGTAATTTGAAACTTTTGCTTGTATGGGAGATCACACGCTTCTTGTCGAAATTCGCCTTAACTTTGCTCAGAGTTTTCACTTACTAACCTCAGTTTTTCATTGAAATTAAGTTGGGTTATCTTAATAAACGACTTCAGTATAACATTTTGAAACTTTTGCATAGGTGGGTAGTGCCAAGCCTTAGTGTCCAAATTCACCTGAATTTTTCTTTTAGCCTCAACTTACTGTTCTAAGGGTCCGAGAGAAATTTAGTTGGACTTAAGTTTCTTAAGCAATTGTTGAAATTAATCACAGAATTAAGACTAATAGTAATACGTTCATTATACTGCATTTGAGTAATGATGCTTCACGCAATCTGATAAGAATTTTTGAAAATAAAAAGCATCTCTTATGTTCTCAATTTTATTTCTATGTCCTTAATCATTTTGAAAACTTTTGACATTTTCTCTCTCTCTCTCTCTCTTAAGCTGCACCTTTTCTACTCTACTTTAAACTCACCACACTTGTAATTGCCACCTGCACAAATTCACAAAAAAGAGCGCATTTTAGCAATTTATCTGCGTATCTTGAGCGCCATCTGTCGTGAATACTTAGAAACCTTATCAGTGTTCATTGCGTTGCACAACATACTACGTAACACACACATCATGAAATGGACCACCAACAACACGAGCTCTGAACACATACATCAGTTTATTCGTATTTTTGCGCCTTTCCAAAACGCCTGCGCTATAGCTATGTTTATGTGGCAACACTGGAAGTGTAACTTTAAACCTGGAATTTGGCAACTTTTGACGGCATGTTGAGATAGACAATTGGACTTTTTTTTCGCTGCTTTAGCGTTCCAGTGTTATCATTTTGACAAAGACGTTTGGTGTCCACGTCGATATTGTGTCCTATTGGAAGTGTGTGTATGGTAGTGGTGGCAAACTTGTTAAACTAAGTGTTAGATTTGCGACTAAAGGTGACCAGATATTTGCAAAAAAAGGAATTAAAATTTGTTAAATTTAATATTTCGTTAAACGAATCCTTGGTTTTCAGTGTAAATCAAGAGCATCAGCAAACGTATTCCGATAGCTTAAACTGTAACCTCAAAATGGTATGTCATACAACCATAACATGCCTCTAGAGTCAAGACCTTAAGCGCCATGTTTGTTGGATTTTGTTCTAATTTTACTCTTATTATGTTGGAACTCAGTAAAATTATCTTAAAGCTCTAAATTAAAGTTAATATTTTATTCTGTGGTAGTTTTCTTTCCACATGAAGTAGTTACCACACACATCACAAAGAAACAAACTCAAGTTGCTGTAGAAACTCAAAAGCAGAGCAGCGCTAATTGAGCAAAGCACGTAATAGAACATTTCCTTTCGATTTATTTGACGTACTTGGTCAGAAGTGTTGATTAAATTACGTTAAATTTAATTTAAGAATCATGAATGATTAAAGCAAATGGCATTTATATGGATTCAATAGAAATTGCCTTAACCAACAATCACTTCAAATTTTTTCACTTTATATGTACATCATATAGCTGATATACCTCAGAGCCTGTTCTTCTTAACTTTTGTAAAAAGCTTATTGAAGAAAAGATGCAAGGTGACGTCACTTATATTCGTTATTATATAACGACCGTAGAAACGTGCGAATTGAGTCGTACTATTTCTTGAATCCTTCGTCTTCACTTATATATTACAATATATGCAGGTTTTTATATTTCAAATTTATCATCAATAATGTAAACAAACTAAAGTAATGTATTTATTATCAAAATTTGTCTCTACTGTAAAATTATTGATCCACATTTTAGATAAATCTTGTCATCTGGATCTCAGAAATAAATATATAAGATTCAAAGATATGTCACCCACACATGATATGGCACCCCCTTGTGATGTGGCACCCCCATATGATATGGCACCCTCATATGATATACCATACCCATATGATATGGCACCCCAAGATTATATGGCACCCCAATATTATATGGCAGCTTATCCAATTTAAGTACTTGCAAACTTTGAAGCATGGCACCCCAATATTATATGGCACCCCAATATAACATAGCACCCCAATATAATATGGCACCCCAATATTATGTGGCACCCCAATATTATATGGCACCCCAATATTATATGGCACCCCAATATTATATGGCACCCCCCATATTACATGGCGCCCTCATATTATATGGCACCCCTTTTAATTTAAATACTTGCAGCTTTTGAAGCATTCAAATATGGACAAACTTTAATTCAGTTGCGTGAAAGACTTAATATTGAATAGTTCGTTTGGTCACTTGTGTGAGGGCTTTGAAAAAATATTAGGAACAGCTTACTTCTTTTTTGCGTATTTTGATTAGATGTGAATTCGTTTTCGGATGAAAACTGGCGCGAATGAACATGTTTATATACCAAAAAGCAAAACTGGCACCCAATTACTGAAGTTGATATGGTTTCGGTGCCATTTCTCCATTTGCATGCTATAAGATATTTTGGAATACAAATATGAAGCACTTGAACTTCAGAATCGCCAGATTTTAGCCTGGTCGGAGCTACACTAATTCCTTTTTCATTTTTACAAGATTAATTTAGAAATCTCTGTGGAAACCCTGAATACAAGAGACATCCTGAGTCATGACGAAAAAGGTGCCAAATGAAATTTCGCCTGTATCAACGACTTCGAAAAACCCTAACCCAAACACAAGAAAATAAACGGAAAGAAATCTAACGTCTTCTGATAATGTGGTCCAGCAGAAATAGAAAAACGGAAAACACAACCAATGCAACGTATGATCGTTTCAAAGAAGAGTACGTATAAACGAAAGGTGGCTCCTAACTATGCTTCTTCCGATAAAAAAAGAGAAAACTATTTTATTCCAAAATGAAGTGGACGGGTGCTTTGGATGTGCTAAGCCAGATGATTGGACATACTGCGTTATGCGCCGTTTGTGGTCACATGAAACATGTACGAGTACATTTTTTACAAAAACATGCAACAATTCTAGCAACATAAACTTAAAACTCACGGTGTCAAATCACCCGTGATATGGTGCTATCACTAAATGAAACATATAACGACGGCACATCAATCGAAATTGAAAAAACTTAGGGCACGGTTACTTTAATCTCTTTCCAGTTGTAACTTACGCGTAGACTTATTGATTAAAAATTTCAAGCACAATGCGGAGCTGCTCCTCCAAGCATTTCTCGTTAAAAATACGCACAATTGAAAAAAAAATATCATTCAATTATAAACTAAAAACAATGCAAGTAAATATGCCTAAAGTATCACACCCGAAGTGTTGCATTAATGCCTCATTCATATCTGTGCATATTGGTGCATTATGTAAATAGTGCCTGTGCATTAATTAAATGCATTATCTTTTAACAAAAGGATGCTTGTCGCAATACACATTACTTTAGTTAATTTGTTAAGGTGCGATAAATATGAATGCAAACAGCAAGTTCCGCTTCATTTCGATAAGAATTCACTTCCTGTTGCAGCCATTAACTTGAACTTTTGTTCAGAGTGACTATCACACTATCGCGCTTTGTGTGCCAACGTTGCCACTGAAACATTGTGTTGGTTGTCGTCGCTGCCGCCAATTATGATAAATCTCGTTTATCCTTTTGTTGTGGTAGACGTACGTCGTAGTACGAGTTACGCGGCGCGCAGCAGTGTTACGTGGAAAATTTGTTAATTAGTAACGATTGTTGTTGTTTTAGATTGCATTGATTTGCAATACTTGGTTTTCTTCTTGCCCTTGTTGTTGCTGTTCTTGTAGTAGACATGTTCATTTAATTGAATTTCCTTCACTCTAATGAATAACACACTTTGTGTTACTCATACGCCACGTTGAGCTTGCTAATTAAATGATAACGTCGATGTTGTTGGTCGCGGTGTCGCAACAGCGATTAATTGTTTTCAAGTGTTATATAATAAATTTTCTTATCGTCATTTAACAGTAGTTGCGAATGACATTATTAATTAAGAAAATTGCATGAAGTGAAGAAATGAGGCTGAGTTTGCTAGTAAGCCCGGGAGATATGGCACCCTTTTTGTATAACTGTTATAAAATCAGAATTAAAGGTCGTTTTTAAAGAATTTGAGTTCATTCTTTAATTAATTTAAAATCAAAAAAAGTACTTTAACTTAAATTAAAATTAATGCAAATATGTTTTAGGTATTTCATTTTAAAATAATGTTATAAAGTGCCAAAATATCCAAGACTATGGGTGCGATATGGCACCATATCACGGGTGATTTGGCACCCTCAAGTTTTTATTGCCAGAATTTTTGCATGTTTCGTATAAGATGCATGTTTCTTATAACTACGTTTAGCGAATTTCGCATTTGATCCAATCATCAGGCTTAGTGGTTCTTCTTCTCCACATCCAATGCACTAAGCAGATTCATCTTGGAGTTAAATATTTTCTTTAACTTCATCCCAAGAAGCATAGCTGGTACCCATTTTACGTTTACAAGTCCTTTTCTTTGGAACCACTATACATTGCATTGATTGTGTTTTCAGTTTCAAGTTTTTTTTTTATTGCTGGACCATATTATCAGAAGACGTAAGAATTCATGCCGTTTATTTCGTTCTGTTCAGCTTAGAGTTTTTAGAAGTCGTTGACACAGGTAAAATTTCATTTTACACCATTTCTGCGATATATCACTTATATTCATTGAAAGTCCTAACTGACTTAAATTCGCAAGCCCTTCATATTTGTGTTCTCAAACATCTTATAACATGAAAAGGGAGAAATGGCACCAGAACCATATCACCTGCAGTACTTGGGTAGGATTTCGCTTTTTTGGTATACATGGAACAAAAATTTTGTCTATATTTGAATGATTCAAAAGCCGCAAATATTGAAATTTAAAAGGGTGCCATATTACTTGGGATGCCATATTACTTAGGGTCTATATTACTTGGGGTACCATATTACTTGTGGTGTCATATTACTTAGGGTCCATATTACTTGGGGTGCCATATTAGTTGGATTGCCATATTACTTGGGGTGCCATATTTTTTAGGGTTGCCATGACTCTTGGCTTGACCCTAATGAAAATAAGACAAGTTTTAATTTCATGAATTGTTTGAAAGTTTATAAAATTTGATAAATTTTTTAAAAAATTTTCTAATTTTGGACTTTTCTACACCCTATAGTTACGGCACTGCGCAAATATCTTGGCCTGAGTCAATGCAAAAACAATAAATATCAATTAATAGACAAAATACAACGAAATTTTCACTTAATTGTAATACAATTCCGTTTAAGTGTTGTTGCTGCCGCCATTGACAACACAACACAACAGCAGCAAACACCACCACCAATAACAATATCATTTGCCCACGAGTTTGAATTAATTTTATTACAATTTTCTCATGAAATGAATTTTAATTGTACAATTATTGAGCAATCCTTTTAATGACTTATGTATGTAGTAACAGCAACAGCATGGACCGTAAGGCATTGACAAGTAATAGCGACTGTAAGCTTAGTAGTAGTAGCTTCCTTTCGCTACACTCCATTTTTTTGTTTAAATATGGCAGACAAAAAACTGGAAACACTTACCTTTTACAAGTTTTGCAAGTAATTAGAAATGTATTGTTGTTGTCATAGTAAAAATGTTACTCACCTGAAATAAAAAATGAAGGGTAGATATTAATATTTACTGTTTTCTATATAATTATTTAAGTATGTATAAAGATACTGAATAATAATAAACAAACGTTACAGCCAAAATTGAGTCTAATACTTTATTTATGTACTAATATGGGCAAATCTCTGAAAAAAGTACCATAACATGCCTTTTTTTATCATCACCTATATTTTTTATTTTTATATTACTTGAAGGTGTAGAATATGACAACTAACTTGTGGAACATTTTTAAAAAATTAACATCAACTTTCAATGTTGCCACATGTTTTTTTTTAAGTTTCGAAAATAACCAGGTGGCAAACCTAAAACTTTATGTTGGATTTTTGAGATGTTTATTTAAGCGTCTTGCGACTAAATTTTTTTTTTTAATAAATGATTTAAGTGAAGCAAACAAATAAAATCAGGTGGAGGGTTACTAAACGGAGAATGATCAAATGTTGCAAAGCAACGACGGAGAATGATAAAACGGAGAATGACAAAATGTTGCATAAACAGTAATTTTACATTGAAAATAGCAATTTTTTTAAAAAATGTTGAAACTGGTGGATAGCCCTCGTTATTGTTTATTGCTTTACTTATATTAGGATAAAATAATATGTTTAATAATATGAAAAAAACTACCGCGGAGAATGATGTACACTTGCGTTCTTTACAATAGTTAAGATATCAAATTTTAAGTTTAAACATGGTTTTGAGCTCCAGAACATTGAATAGTAAATTTTTTGGAGAATCACTCATATATTAAAAATACAGATTTTGAAGAGATTTTTTTGACATTAAATGTCATAAGCGTGAATATTAAGTGTTAAAGCTTATGAGTGACGATTGGTCACAAATAGCCAAAATCAGTAGTTATGTTGAGATGTATACGAAGATTTAAAACAAATCCCGTCAGGAGTAGATTTATGTTGCAACAGAATAGAGCTATATCCACTCATCAATCTCCGGTGGAAACGTAGTACTATAAAGGGTGTCTTTTATTAATTTTAAAATTAATTTAATAATTTATTTTGGGTTCGATTTTACAATATTCAATTAAGACTTAGCTGGAATTTAAACTGACAGTTTGACATTAAATTTCATATGAAATATTAGTTAAACTGCATGTTAAGTTTTAACAGGATATTGTGAAAGGGATGCATACAAATTTAAGAAAAAAGTAATAACTTTTTTTTAAACATTCGTATGAAGGTAGCATTCTTTGAAGAACTGCAACTCCTTACTATTTACTTTCATTCTGCTGTAGTAACTTTACCTTTTACGCATTAAACCCACATTAAACTTTGTGTTTATCATAATAAATATCATGCAAAAGTAAAAAAAAAAAAATACCACAAACATTTTTTTTTTTTTTTGCAAGAAAAAGGATCGTTTGCAAAACAAAATTTTCTAAAAGAAAAATTATTTCCACACCAAATATCTACTTTTTGCAACAACACTGAGCTGAGCGCAGCGGTATCTTTGAGCTTTGGCGGAAAAAAATAAAAGGTTAAAGGTAAAAAGGACTTTGTAAAAAAATACATGTTCATATACGGAAGGTATTCAGAAAAAAGCTAAAAAAGTTCACTTTGCTTTAACCTATAAAGTATCCTACCAGGAATTTTACGCAAGCTAAAGCACAAATATAACTTTAGGGATTTACTGCAATTGCCGGTGCGCTTCGTGGAAGCCAATAAGTAGCAGGCAGCTAAAGGCTTATCTGCATTTTACAAAAATGATGTGTGAGAATGTATGTTAAATACAAATGAAACATACCTATATACCGGTTAACATGCATACAATAACATATTATATACAAAAAGCTTGCTCAAAGAAAAAGGCAATTGAGCAATAAAGGCATTAAGTTCGAACTCATACTTTTATTACTTTTTGCAAAAGTATTTTATTTTACATAAAAAATAGTTTTTAGATTATTCTGTTCATAAAAAGCTGCTGTTTGCGTTAAGAAGTTTTATTTATATAGAAGTATGATTATTTTAAAATGAGGCGCACAATAAGTGGAAACTTGCGGCAGAAATGTAAGCAGGAAGATACATACATTCATTTACAAAATCTTTAATTTCGTACAATTACTCAATGATATATCACACGCATAAAAAATTTCTTCAACTTTTATACGACATTTAGCCAATCTGCGTATTAATTGTTGTAGTTGTCGTTTCGACGATGTCTTTGGAAGGCCACGTTTCCGGCAATCTTTACGTTTCCATTCAAAGGCAGTTCCGTTTCTGCTTTTGAGTTTCCGATATAGTGTCAATTTGTTGCCCTTCATTATGACTTTTATATTCTTAATCCATCAATTTTGTTATTCTTCTGCTACTTGGGATTTAGCTGTGAGGTTTTTGATAACCGATTATAATGGCAAGAAATGTGTATTTTTTTCTGACCTCAATTTACAAAACTGTTATGGCATATGTATAACCAAATTAAAGGAAATTAATTCAATGTCGGTTATAATCCAAAAGTATCGAAAAACATCTAAAAAAATAAAAGTCCAAATGTATCGAAATATATTGAAATACATCGAAGAAGCCAGTAAAAGTTCAAATATATCGAAAAACTTCTAAAATATCGGTAAAAGTCCGAAAGTATCGAAAAACATCTAAAATATCGATAAAAGTCCAAAAGAATTGAAAAATATTGAAATACATCGAGGAAATCGGTAAAAAGTCTGAAGTATCCAAAAGGGCCAAAAAAGTCGAACAACATTGGAATACATTTCAGGTGTCCTAGAAAACTATCAATTGAAGATATTTTCCTCTCATATGCAACAGATGTTTTTCCTCTATTATAACTATATGTTCTTCGTTCTTCGCTGTCTTTCGGGTTTCCCTGAAAACTATCAGTAAAGGCTAGTTGATAGTTAACCATAGATTCATTTCTTATAATGTACCTAGATATTCTTCGTTTTGACTATGAAGCCTTCGGGTGACCTTCGGAAACTTTCGGGCTTATCAGAAAACTATGAGTTAAAGCTAGGTGATAGTCCGCCATAGATGTTTTTCCTTTAGTATACCTATAAGATATTCTTCGTTTCGACTATGAAGCCTTCGCGTAACCTACGCAAACCTTCATTTATAGCCAAAAAAAACTTCTTATACCTGAGATACACTCATTGCCAAATTTTTAGCTTTATTGGCCGAATAGTTTCTGAGTGATAATTCTTCAAACACACACACACACAATCATTTTCCATACATGCTTACACATCCTTTTCGCCCCTTTAGGGAATACTTTAGAAATAGAGACTATGCTGAAACCTTTTCAAGCTTTGGAACTATCTCCATACCAAATTTTATCTAAATCCGTTCAGCGGTTTAGGCGTGAAAAGGTAACAGACAGACAGACAGAGTTAGTTTATAATATTAATATGGATGATTTCTTGTTTTAGAAGGGCACTAATATAAATCCTGTAGCTTCGAACTGTTTGTGAAAATATATGGAAATTCCAAAATTACCCATTTTTACAGACAAATATTTTAATTATTTTGAATTAATATTAACTAGCTCAGATCGAAAAAAAAGCAAAATTTTCTTCAACTTAACCTTGTTTGCCACGTTCATAAACTATTCACAAGAATCTGTTCGTTGGTATTTCAAAGCAGTGCCACTCATCATCGTCATCGACGACCTCTTATAAATAGTTGATGGTCGTCGTCATCGTCGGTCGCCCTCGTCATCGCTATTGAATCTTTTTAAGCTTATGGCAATGTCTTATGACCACAAAATCGTTCTGCTGCATTTATTGACACAAAACTTACTCGTTCACTCATAAGTTCTTGTTAGCAATTGGAACATCTTCGCATACATATTTATATGGATAGATATATATAATTCAACGACTCTAACATAACGTCACGTAACGCTACTAAGTTCCGACAGTAAGCTCAGCAGATAAACAGCCACACCCATACACTGCATACTTTGACAAGGAAAAAAAAAACGGAAAAAAAAGGAAAAATTGAAACACATAATCTAATATGAGACATAAGTAGTCACAATATTATGAAAAAACCATCAATCAATGCATAAAAGCAAGCAAGCTCACACTTTTACCATCGACATTGCTAAAAGTAATGTCTAGGGTGGATCAAATTTATACGTACAGATTTTTTCAAACTTATTTTTTTTAATAATTTATAAGATTTTTTTTTTTTTGAAAAATTATTCAAAAAAAAAAATTTTAATTTTACAAAAAATTCCCAAAATTTCACACGTATTTTTTGGACGATTCTAAACATTTTATGCGTCTCACACTTTTTTCGTAAGATGCCTTGCTCTTGAGTAAAAAAAAAGAGTTTTGCATGCCGAGGGCGTTCAACAGCCAAAAACTCTCATGTAGCGACCGAATGCCATCTTGAGTCATGCATCATTTTAAAGATTATAAATTATGCTTTAATTTAAAGTACTTTTGAAAAAAATTTAATGAGGTTTTTTTTAAAAAAAATGCAAAATTTTTTCTCTAAGTAAGATTTTTTATATTACTAAACACATTATTTTATTTTTATATAAGTTAAACAGTAAACAATTACAAGGGTTATCAACCAGTTTCAACTTTTTAAAAAAAAATGCTATTTTCATTGTGATATTACTGTTTTTTGCAACATTTTGTCATTCTCCGTTTCATCATTCTCCGTCGTTTTTTTTTTTTTTTTTCAACATTTCATCATTCTCCGTTTATTAATCCTCCACCTGGTTTTTTTTTTTTTTGTCATTAGTTTTGTAAGCTATTTATTTAAAAAATAAAAATTTTAATTCAGTCTTAAGACGCTAAAATAAACTTTTCAAAAATCAACATAAATGTTTAGGGTTGCCACCAGGTTGTTTTCGAAAATCTTATATAATTCTTACTTTTTTTTTGACTAAATTGAAATTTTTGGTTTCAGAACCGTTCAAATAAACATTTCTGAAATAGTGCAAAAAATGGCAGGTGGCAACTCTTAACGACTTAAACTATAAAAAAAAAATTGGTGTGGACAAAAATAGGCATGTTTAAGTACCTTTTCGGAAATTTACCCATAAATAAAAAAAATAAGAATACACCCTAAAAACAGACATTTAAAAAAAAAAAACAACTCTCAGAAGCACATACAAATAGAAAAGAAAGCTGTCAGTAGCGGCATCTTCTTTCATAGTCCCCATTACGCTAGACAGACGAAGGACAAGCAGAGTAGAGAACACACAAACAACAAACAGGCAGGCAGACAGACAAGTAATCGAACCCAAAAGCGATCCCTAGCCAATATGTAGTTGACCAATGAACCCTTTAGTGGTATAGCGCAGCAGACACTTATAATAAACATGTTAGTGTCGGTACAAACATCTACATATGTACAAACACATACATATATGTGTATTTTTTAGTTTGTATAAGTATGATAAAAAGC
The DNA here is from genome assembly GCA_951812925.1 of Calliopum simillimum. Classification (NCBI taxonomy): domain Eukaryota; kingdom Metazoa; phylum Arthropoda; class Insecta; order Diptera; family Lauxaniidae; genus Calliopum; species Calliopum simillimum. The sequence continues at coordinate 33,691,365 of OX638372.1, forward strand.
TCATATGATATTTTTTCAAGAGTTGTGAATTTTTTTATTATGATTTTTTTTTTAAGATTTTCTTTTTATTTCATCTTAAATGTATGTAGTATGGTTCCCTTGTATGGTGCTCGTGCATTTATATTTCTGTTGCTGTTGTTGTTGTTGTTGTTGCCTATATTATTGCTGCCATTATTGGTATTTTTTTTTTTGGTATAAGTAGCGATAATATCTCGGCGCAGTCAATTTTTATGGCAAAAGCAAATTTTTTTCTCATTTTTCAGCAGGACAACATAAAAAATATACACAATATTATTGTATCAGTTTTTTTTTTTTTTTTTTTTTTTTTTTTTTTTTTGTAAAAAATTTAAATACGAATAACATTTTTATAGTAAGAAAGTATTATTTCAAAGGACTAGTCGAGCTACAAAACCAGATAAATCCATATTTGATGAAAACCGAAATTTTTATATCATTGGCGAGGAGATCTACAATTTAAATTTGATTTCAGAAGTTAAAATCAAGTGGGCGGCTTGCAGCTAAGTTTTTTTGTTTTTGTAAATATGAGGGTCGATACTTACTGGGTAAGTCTCCGAAAAATGTACAAAGACATGCGTTTTTCGTCCCTGCCTATTTTTTTTTCTGACTTAAAGGTATAGAATATGAATACCTTAACTTCTGGAACATTTTCTAAAAATAAACACAAACTTTCAGAGTTGCCATATGTTTTTTTTTTTTTAAATTTAGCTTAAACAATATATTTAAAAAATTAAAATAAAATTCTTGGTCTCAAAATGCTTAAATAAGCTTTAGAAAAACCCAACATACATTTTTATGGTTGCCAGATATTTGTTTTCAAAAATTTGTTTTATATCTTACTTTTTTTTACGTTCGCCATTATAATTACATACTAAAAAATAATAGTTTAAATCGCTAAAAATCGGTCGACACTTAAATCGTTAAAAACTCATCAAACCCAAAATTTGGTTTAAGCAAATCTTACAAAAAAAAACTAAGTGGCAACACCGAAAGTTTTGTAAAATTTTTAGAAAGTTTTTCTGAGCTTTTCTGAAACCAAAAATTTCAATTAAGTCAAAAAAAGTAAGAATTATATAAGATTTTCAAAATAACCAAGTGGCACCCCTAAAAATTTATGTTAAATTTTTATTTTTTAAATAAATAGTTTGAGCAAAGCTAAAAACAAAAAAAAAAAACAAAAACAGGACGGGGGCTACTAAACGGAGAATGACAAAATTTTGCAAAAAAAAAACAACGGAGAGTGATGAAACGGAGAATGATGAAACGGAGAGTGATGAAACGGAGAATGATGAAACGGAGAATGATGAAACGGAGAATGATGGAATGGGGAATGATCAAATGTTGCAAAAAACAGTAATATCACAATAAAAAATAACAATTTTTTTTTTAAATTGAAACTTATATAATGAAAAAATAATATGTTTAGTAATATAACAAAAAACTAACATGGAGTATGATGCGTTCTTTACAAAATTTTTAAACTTTTTAAAAAAAAAAACACACGAACGCTTACTATCGAAAAACCAAAACTGACTGGGCTGAAAAAACACTAAATCTCCTCTTTCTCTTCGCTTTCAGTTCTCTTTTTACTCAATATTTAAAAAATTTACGGTAAGAATAAGAAAATCTGAGCGGAGGTTGTCTTAAATGAGGGTTCCAACTTCTATGCATGACAATTTTACAGAAAAAAAAAAATTTTAAGAGCTAACTCAGAAAGACAGTAGCTGAAATGTACATGTACACAATGTCGTATATAAAAATAACTGCACTAAGAAGCGGTAAGAGACAAGACGGAGAATGAGTTTTTACACTTTATGTTATAATTTCATAGTGAAATATAAAAAATTATTTTTTTTAAAGCAATTCGTAGGGAAGCACCGGTTAGGTATCTGTACTAAATAGTTAAAATATAAAATTTTAAATTTAAACATGGTTTTGAGGCCCGGGACATAGAATGGCACATTTATTGCAGAATCACCCACCTATTGTATAGTGTGTGATCTTTCTATTCCCATTGTCGCCGTTCGTTTATCAGTAAGATATTGAAAAAGTTGCAATCTTTCAGAAACTCTCTAAATATTGAGGCAGATAGTGCCATCTAAGTACTTAGATATACATTTTTCGTGGAAAAAGTGATGACTATCACCTGTGTTTCCATACCCCTCAAATGAACCTTAAGTATAGTGAAAACTGATGAAACGTGATGCATCAGTTTGTATAAATGATATCTTTTAGAATTTATTGCAACATTTTGAATTTTTTCATCAGGAATCTGGTACGAAATCAATTTTTGTAACATGAAAAATTTTTAAGTATTCTACCTTTTCGACAGATCATCAATTTAATAACTTGATTTTTATTTTTTTTTTTTTGGAGAAAACAATTCAGCTTTGGGTTGTCATTCCTCGCTGCTTTGATTCTGATTAAAAATTGATTTAATGTAGTTGGGATGGAAGGAGACTAGGAAAATTTTCTATTTTCGGCCTCTTCATTTCAATCAGCAGCAGGAGCAATGGCTTTTTTTTTTTTGCATTTATCTGCCAAGTTCATTCATATTCGAGACACTTTAAAAATAAAGATGAAAAAGAGGGTGGGTGAAGAGAGAGAAAAATCCTCTTTTTATCCTTTGATTATGTGTTATCTTTCTTTTTGCGCCTTAATTTTTGAAAATTTATTTCAATGTAGTTTTGACTCTGGGTGTATTCTCAACTTACTGAATTTTCTGGATGCTTCTCCCTTTTTTTATTGTGTGTTTTCAAAGAAAGTTTAAGGTGCACGTAAGTTGTGTCCTCTAAACTTAAAAAAGCTGATTTTAAATGAGTTGATTCATTTCGTTCGTTACACAAAGTAAGTTCCACTCTACTGATGACTTTTTGAGTTGCCTACCTTTTAATCATTTAGTCAGTCGTCCATATGAATGGCATAAAGTTTCAGCACTTTTAATTTGATGATGGTCCGTCCAGGCAATTTGTTGTCAGAGTCCTTGCCGTTTTTGTGTTGTCTACTTGCTGTCGTTTTTATTGTTGTTGTTGTTCTCTTTTGCTTGTACTGTAGTTGTGCGCCTTTCATTTGCAAGGGTGTGAGTTTGACAAATAATTTCAAATTAATTAAATTGTTTGTAAAGGTGTTGCACTGCGTATCCTTTTTTGTATGTACTCATACCTTTGTTCCTTAAATTTACCAACACAAATTACAGTAACACAGCTTATAATTTATTTTGTACACATTTAATTGCCCATTTTAAGAATAGCTTTCAAATTAAAATAAATGCAAAGGAGAGAACTGTATTATTTAGAAATATTAAGATCAAAAGGTTTACACAAAATGAAATTTATGAAAAATTTCAAAAAATTTGTAGAAGATTGAAAATTTTGTTAGTGTGAAAACAATAAAAATTTCGATCGATTCGTAGAACTCACAAGATTGGGTTGAGTCAAAATTTACGTATGTACTGTAAAGACGCGTTTAAAGTTTTGTCACATTTTAATAAATACTTGAATAGCCCATTGGTCAAAATTCGACCACAAATGTACTAAATAATTTTGGTACTTTTTAGGGCACTTGGTACTTTTATTGCTATTTGGTACAAAATAAAAAAGCTAATTTTTCATCCCTGGTTCAACGAGAAATGTGGAACGTAGACAAAACAAAAAACACGAACAGTGCTGTTGTTTTTCTTTTTCTCTTTTTGCTTTATTTCCTTTTCAGCTCTGTGTAACCGCGTATTTTGTTATTGTTAATATTGAAAAATTTGCATTTATTTTTACCTGGCTTAAAAGCAACATATTAAAATAATAATTTTGTGCACATCTACACACAAATATTTTTCAAATGGTGTATAATTCAAATTCGTACTCCATTTTTAACATAGTAAAAAAAGGAGGACAATATATTAATATATAGAGAATTTTCTTAGCTTAGTATACCTGTAGAGTCCCTTAGAGTTAAAATTTACCAAAGTAACATCAGTAATGTGGCAACGAAATTATAAAAAGAAATTGGTTTTTTCAGCCGTAATCGTAACCAATTCGAAGTCAATGAATCATCTTTGGCTAGACTTTTTCATTTAAAATTACAAATTATTTAATACAAAATGATACAAATCATCTAACGAAACTATAAATAAGAAATATTTACTTAAAATTATCAGACTGTTGATTGCGCAAGGATCAGTTTCTTGGATTTATGACGCATAATGTGACTGCAGCTGAAGTACTGCTGATGTATGCTTGCGATATCACTGCTGTTTTATATATTTTATCACACATTCACTCATTCATTCGTTTATTCATTTACCTATTTGTTTGTTCCTTTATTTGCTTATCCTTTCAGCTACATATATGCATGTTGCAGGCGAAGCTTTGATTTCAGCAATTTGATTGCTCGTTTTCAGTTTGGCTGCATATATACAAACATACGTAGCCTTTTATATTTGCGGTAGCTTTTTTTTTGCTTTGAAAGGTTGCTTATTCGATTTAACCTCTTACGAAAAGGACCAACTGACATTGTGCACAAATTGTTTTGACGTGCACTGAATTTTGTATCTCATTGAAGGTCGGTATCTTGTTCAGTTTATTCATTTTGTGTTTTTGCTGTTTTTTTTCCTTTCAATTTAAACCTTTTATTTCTTATGAAAGAAAGATTTCATTCAATTGCTTTCAAATTCAATCACGGAATATTTTTTTTCTCTGCGCTTTTTCATGACACCTCCGACAATTTATTTAGACAGATTTCTCTGGAATTTTTTATAGTTGTTATTGTTGAAATTTTCATTAGAAATTTATACCTACTGAGTTCTTAGAAGCGTAATTGGTATTTTTGTTTAGCTATTTTCAGAAAACTTAAAATAGATTAAGTGAAAAGTTTCATGAAACAAGAACTTAACCGTCATTATATGCAAACTTGGCAATAAATTTTTCAAAGCATGTTGGCTCAATGAGTCATATAGGATGAATATAATCATTTCATTGAATTATCTTGGTTAGTTTTCCCGTAAAAAATATTTCCACGCACAGCCAGACTGACGGACATGACTATATCGACTCAGGAGGTGACGGTGATCAAGAATATATACACTTTTCCATACCTGCCACGCCTCCTTCTCTGCGTTACAAACAGAAGGACAAAGTAATATACCATGGGTGTAGGGTATAAAAACTAAGTGGCCATTCCGAAAGTTTTGTACAACTTTAAAAAAGGTTATCTGAGTAAGTAAGAATTATATAAGATTTTCGAAAATAACCATGTGGCAACCTTAAAAATTTATGTTGGATTTTTGAAAATTTTTTTTAAGTGTTAAAAGACTAAATTTTAGATTTATTTTTTAAATAAATAGTTTAAGCAAAACTAACAAATAACTAGTATGGGTGGTATCTTTGGCCTGGCCAAAAACTAAGTACCCTACTCTGCATTTCAAGTATATTATTAAGAGAGTATAAGAACAAATTGCTTATATGAGAAGTGCCACGCCCTCCCCTCCGAGATTACCTTGATTTTGCGTAGAGCTTGCATTTACTGTTCTGAGTGTTTGAGTATAATTCGGTTAGGTTTCCTTAAAAAAATCTTTTATTATAGCATTTTGAAACTTTCGCTTATATGGGAGGTACCAAGCCCTCTAATCCTACTTCGCCTACTTTAAGCTCAGAGATTATAATCAATGTTCTTCGTGTTTGAATGAAATTTGGATGGATTATCTCAAAAAACACTGTCATTATATAATTTTGAAACTTTTGCTTATATGGGAAGTGCCACACCCTCTTGTTCGAGTTTACCTAGATCTTGCGATCTAGCTTGCATTATAGGTCCGAGTGTTTGAGTGTAATTTGGTGTTATCTCAAAAAACGCTTTCCTTATAACATTTTGAAACTGTTTTTTATATGGGAGGTGCCACGCCTTCTAGTTTGAATTCGCCTGGTTTTTGCTCAGAGCTTATACTTACTTTACCTAGTAATTATGTGTATTTTGCTTCTGTTATTGCAAGTAATGCTCTTATTATTGAATTTTGAATATATTTTTTGTATGGGCGGTAGACAAAACGTTGACCGATTTCACTCATTTTTAATCCCCCGAGCTTACTTTTACGACGAAGACAGAATACCAAATTTCATTGAATTATGTTGCTCAGTTTTCCCAAAAAATGTATTTCCACACACACCCAGACGGGCATGGCTATATCGACTCAGGATGTGACGCTGATCAAGAATATATACACTCTTCCATACCTGCCATGCCTCCTTCTCTGCATTTACAAACGGAAGGACAAAGTGAATATACCCTGGGTGTAGGGTATAAAAAAACGGGTGGAGAATTACTAAGCGGAGAGTGACAAAATGTTGCAAAAAAACGGATGGAGAACGACTTAGCGGAGAATGATAAAATGTTGCAAAAACAGAAATATCACAATGAAATTAGGAATTTTATTTTAAAAAAAAAGTTGAAACTGGTGCATGGCACTTCAAATTGTTTATTGATTTAATTTTATAAAGATAAAATATGTTTAGTAATGTATGCAAAAAAAAATTACGGGGAGAATGACACACATTTACGTTCTTTACAAAATTTTCAAACTTTTTAAGAAAAATAGACACTCGAACAGTCACTATCGAAAAACCAAAACTGACCAAACAGAAAATGCATTAAATCTCCTTTTTCTCTTCACTTTTAGTTCTCTTTTTACAAAATATTTAACAAAATTACAGTTCAAATAAGAAAAACTGAGCGGAGATAGTTCAAAATGAGGGACCAACTTACATGTATGACAATTTTATAAAGGGTTTTTAAATAGGGACGCTACAAAAGTAGACCGACAGAGACAGCTAACGAAGCCATATTTTTTTCCGCTCTCTTGACATTTCTCTTCAGTAATGTTTGCCATTTCATCATGGAAAGATATACGACCCAACAACGAGTAGAAATTATTAAAATTTACTACCGAAATTTGGAGTAAGTGGCCTCAACTTTAAGAGAGCTATGTCCAATTTATGGTAGTCATAATCGTCCTACCAGATCAACAATTGACGGTCTAGTGGAAAAATTTGAATCCACAGGCACAGTGTCGAGAATATTGCTGCCTCTGAGGCTTCAGTTCAAGAAAGCCCAAATGCGTCTCTCACACGTCATTCTCAAGCGTTGGGAATTTTTGTGACGTCGTTGTGGTGAATTTTGCGAAAACATCTTGGCCTACATCCTTACAAGATCAAATTGACGGAAGAACTGAAGCCGCTGGACCACCAGAAGCGTCGTATGTTCGTGAATTGGGCTGAGCAACAACTTGAAAATGATTTGGATTTTCATCGAAAAATCATCTTCAGCGATGTTAAAAACTATTTTTTTTAAGCTATTCGTATAAAAGCTCTTGTTAAGCATCTGTATTAAATAGTTCAAATAACAAATTTTAAATTTAAACATGGTATTGAAATCCGGGACATTGTATGGTAAATTTTTTTTTTTGGAGAATCATTCATGTATATTTGCTTTTTTCTTTTTTGAAAAACATTTGCTTATTCATACAAAAGATTTCAATATCAATCAGAAATACCCTCCAAAAATCATGTCATTTTGTTAAAAAAAAGTAACTCATGCAAAATATTGCGAGTAAAAAAGTTGAACTCGCTGACACATAAATACAGGGTGGGGTACAACTCTGCCTGCCATAACTTATTGGTACATTTATTACAAATTGTGTCAGCTCAATGACAGAAATGTAAAACAATGCATGTAAAATAAATAAAAATTAATAGCACATAAAAAATTGTGCAACAACAACAACAACAAAAACAAAATATTAAGCGATTCCTTTTGAAAACTATAAAATATTGCAATGGTTAAAAATGTTGCATCATCAACGACAAAACCACTTACATTTCAGTGTTTTTTTTTTTTTTTTTTTTTTTTTCTTGTGTATTGTTTCCTTCCATTTTTGGCCCAAATGCGAACGCAAGCCATTATTTAGTAGCACACACACACACACAGATAGACAGATACTCAAACACATCAACAGCAGATACAGTTGCATATCGCCTGCAAATTTTATTGTTGTTGCAGTTGCAATTCATTTTTGTTGCTGCTGCTGCAGCAAACACTCATTTTCAGTCTTTTCTGTTTCGTGTTGTTTTTTTTTTTTTTCTATTTTAGGCCATTTTTAATTTCATTTTTGTTGTCTTTTTTCTCATTCTTTCTGTTAACAATTTTTATATTTTTACAATTGTTTTTGCTGTGCATGAGTATTGTGTGCCTAGAACACACATACATATGACAGAACTATAGACGCAAATGCGCTTGTGAATATAAAAAGCATCATCAGCATGATGCCACATACAACCAAAAGTGGCAGGCAGTCAACATCAAGTGGTGAAGGAAACAAAGAGCAAAAGCATCACTCACTGACTTCTCTCACAGTAAGGTGGTGAAGTACAATACAGTCGCAAAGAACCGCAGTTGCAACATCTTTAGGAACAGAGAAATTCATAGGCATCAACATCAGGTCAAAACACTAAAAGCCACAAAGTCTTAACCATGTCACGCAAGAGAGAGTTTTTGTTTTGCATTTATTTTTAGATTTTGTTCCAAAGGGGGGTGCATTTTTTATTTTTTTTTTTTTTTTTTTGTTCTTTTCTGATTTCTAATTTAGTTGATTCTTTTTACTTCTGCTACATACACAAAAACATACATATTTATTATAACTGCGCCATAGCAGACAAATTTATGTTTCAGAAGAATTCAATGGAAGTTCACACTCAAAAATTATAGTTTACTTTTCTTACTTTTGATTCCCTTTAGTATTGATTTTAAACTTTTTTAGTATTAAACTCCGATTTTTTTCCAAAAAAGAATTAAATTTATACGGAAAAATATAAAATTTATACCAAAAAAGTATAAAATTTATACCAAAAAAGTATAAAATTTATTCCAAACTAGTTTAAAATTAATACATTTTTTGGCATTCTTCTGTATAAATACATTTTGGTTTTAAAATTAAACGAAAATTTTTACTTTGTAGTAGTATTCCAAATTTCTTCAAAATGTCTAATCGTACTATCAAATTATATGTAAGCACAAAATAAGTTCTTTTATAGTCTTTTGATCTTCCAAAATATTTTTCGTGAAAACAAAACCAAATTTCTTATCAAATGAATCTAAATTCAAGATGGCATCTCCAATGGTTTAGGAGTTATGATTTTTTTAACTGTTCAAAAGATGAAAAGATTAAATACATTTGGAGAAATAGTGAAACATGCTATTAGCACAAAGGCAGTTTTCTGCTATTTCGCAAAAAGCACTATTTCAACTACTTTTCTTAGGATGATCCAATACGAGATACCTTTTCCAACAGGGTTGTTTTGACAGCTGTTATGTGTCAAATGGCTTGTCAATATAACATTTGTGTTCAGTATTCAATACGACTTGATCATGAATAAAGTTACTCCTGAACAACGTTTATTAATTGTGGAAACTTACTACCAAAATCAGTCATCAGTTGGAGAATGTTATGAAGTTCTTCAACATCATTTGAGCGTTCAACTGATCAACCATCACCAGATTTCTAAGCAATTTTACACTATTGGATTTTCATCATTTAACCAGAGTGCATAGATCACGTAATTTAAAGAATATTGCTGCAGTAGCAGGGGGTGTTCTTTAAAAACGGTAACCATCCATTCGTCGCCGATCTCAGGCTTTGGAAATCTCTTATGGATCATTTTAGCGTATGTTGGTCTGAAGGTGTATAAAATATAGCTCGTCCAAGAATTGAAGCCGGCTAATCTTGGAGTACGCTTCAATTTCGGTTTATGGGCCTTACAACAACTTCAAATTGATTCATAATTTTATCGAAAAACTGTGTTTAGCGACGAAGCTCATTTCTGGTTGAGCGGCTACGTTAACAAGCAAAATTGCCGTATTTGGGCCGATGAACAACCAGAAGCAATCCAAAAGCTTCCAATGTATCTCGATAAATGTACTGTTTGGTGTGATTTATGGGTAGGAGGCATCATAGGACCGTATTTCTTCAAAAAATCGGAAGGAGCCCGTGTTACGGGCATTGGTGCTCGCTACAGAGCACAATGATCAATGAATTTTTGTTGCCAAAAATTCAGGATATTAGTGTAGCCGACATCTGGTTTCAACAAGATGGCGCAACATGCCATACAGCTGCAGAAACAATCACTTTATTGAAAAATTCTCCTGTTAATTGACCACCAAGATCATGTGATTTGACGCCATTGGATTACTTTCTTTGGAGATATGTTTAATCACTTGTTTATTTCGACAAACCCAAAACTATTGACGCTTTGGAAACCAACATAACTCGTGTTGTTCAATGAATACCGACCGATATGCTCGAAAGTGTTATCGAAAATTGGATCCACAGAATGAACGATTTAAGAGCTAGTCATGGGCAACATTTGAACGAAATAATTTTTAAACATTAAGTTGCAGGAACCGAACCATCATTCCAAATAAAGATCTGCATCAATACATTTATGTATTTTATTTATAAAACAAAGTAGGAAGCTCTTATTGGATCCCCCATAATTATGTAGTAGATGGGAGACGTAGATTAAGGTGCTCATATGTTACACTTTGTTATGACACCATCCTTTCACAATTGAAAGCAACACTCAGAAATCTGCACATTTCCTCAGAAAATATTTAAAAAAAAGATAAAATAATTAGTTTGCCAATTTGTCAATATTGAAGTTTAAATTTAATTTAAAATTTTCTTTTATTTATTAATATACACACATGTACTACACCATATATCAAACTAATAGTCCAATCGCTGTCCAATCTGTCTGGCAATATTTTCCCATTAAATTGAATTTCTTTTTTTTTCGATAATTGTGATTACATAACCATTAAGCCAGCAAGCAAGCAAGCAACAGTTGCCCAACAGTTTTACACCATGTTGATGCCACACTGATGATGATGCTGATGATGACAACCAACACACAGCAACATAGGCGACGAAGAAAAATTACTAAATTGCGTGCAAATAGATTTTCAATGAAATGTTCTATCCCTAGGAGTAGTCGTCGAATGAAGAAACAGCAGCATCAACTTTAAGGAGGATTTCCCATGAGAAATCAAATGACGTTTGCTGCACGTTAAGAAGTTTTGCTGCTAAGTGTTTTTTTCTTCTTTTTTTCCCACTGTTCGAAATCCCTCTGATGTTCTCGGATTTTCTGTTGTCTGCTTGCTAGCCATGTATTTGAAAATATTTTTCATTAGTTTCGGGTGGCGCCCTCGAGTCATGTTCATGCTTCATTAGTTTAGGGAAAAATTAAACGCCTCAACGAGCACTTGAAGTGAAATTAAATTAAATTTGATATCGGGACTTGGAAGAATTGATTTTTTTTTTTTTTTCTATGTTTTGTTTTTTTACATTTTTCTTTTGTTTTTATTCCATTTGTGTCTACATATATTGGTCAATATTGATAGATTGATTTATTGTTTCTTTGTGTGAATGTTTCTTTTAAGTTTTTATATAAATCTTTTTTTATATTTTAAAGCCATTTTAAAAATAGAATTGAATTACTGAAAGAAAGCTTTAATTTTCGAGAACTTAAAGCGTAATTCTATTCACATAATAATTTGTTGTACACTTTAAAATGTAGTCAGGATCACAAGCTGAGATGTTAGTTGTTTTATGATGTTCTTAAGTCAGAGACTTTTGAAAATTAAACATTTTTAACAACTTACCATACAAAAAACAAAATCAACAAATTTGTAGTCCAAGTGAAATTTCACTAACGAACATTAATTCTTTTCAAATATCTCGTTAACGGTGACTTTAACGTGAAAAGGAATGTTCTATAATTTTTGTAGCGAAAATCGTTAAAAACTTACTGAACTTTTGTTGTTTTTCGTTGATTTAACATTGTTATTAAAAACTTCCTAAAAATTTTCTAAAAATATCAAAGTCTCTTAGAAGCACCATGTACGACCGACGGGTTCAGCTGCCTGAATTATCAATTTTTTCAAAAATGGTCCAAATGTAATGCATAATCCGTCATTAGTACCAAAAAAGGTCCAATTGTGTATCGATTGTGTCAGTGAAATTATAACGTTACTGGGTACGTATGTATTGTACTGTTTGGCAGTTCGTCAATTGTGAAGAAGAGCAAACGATAGTGTATCGGTCTAATGACTTGCGCTGCGTAGAGAGGCTGGGGTTCAAATCCTCCACTCAGTGATTTTCAATTATTTTTAAATATCTATTAATTTGTACACAGTTTGTCTGTAGAGTCTTCGGAGCACAAAATGAAACATATGTGCAATATAACCGAGGTATAAAATAATTAAAAATTAATAAAGAAAATGTTCATCCACACTGAGATTCGAAATCAAAACACGTTGCTCAAAAATATATAACAAACTCTTTAGAACATTTGGCTAAATTTGAATACCAATTTAAATTTGTTGAAATTTATACATAAAATAAAATAAAATTGGCCTTTTACTGGTCCAAATGTAATACATAAGGAGACAATTGACCTTATTCTGGTCCGATTGTAATGCATAAGAAGACAAAAGAGTAAAAATTAAAATAAAAAAACTATGTTTTTTAATTAAAAAAAAAATAGTTAACCCTTCCAGGACCATAGGGACATATGTGTCCCAAGACAAAAATAAATTATATTTAAATAAGTAAGAAACCGATATATGTAATTTTGACATTTATCAGTTCCTAAACGATTCCTTCATTCCTATTAAATCTGGCAACACCATCAGAATCACCGTTATTTTTGTATGATCATTCTAATGTGACAGTTTGTGTGGTGAACTACTGCTATACTTAACAGCAGAATTTATAGGTGTTTAATTGTTTTTAATCATATTATAGTGTGAAATAATTGTTGACATGTAAATAAATTGTTGTTTTATACATTAATTGAACCATTATTTAAGTTTAGTATATTGATAAATCATAAAATTCAAAATGGGACACCGGTATCCCTATGGTCGTAAAGGGTAACTTTTCAACTCACTTTTGTACTACAATTTTACCAATTCCACAGGCAATCAAAATAAAAAAATTAAATGAACCTTTTAGTAGACATATGTACTGTAATGTACTTTTTGACTCTGAATTCGAATCCGAGGCCAGAATTGCTCATATACTTCAGGATTTCGAGATATCCGTGCTTGAAGCTGAGAAAGTGGTGTTTTCAATCTTGCGGTGTAGTTCCAGGAGATGGTTTAGTTTAATTCTTTTGATGACATCAAATAGCCCTAATCTTACCTATCAAACCATACCTTCAAATTTTTTCAATTGGACCCTTACTTTTCGAGTTATCACCCTTTGAAATAAGTGCATATTTTCCCCATATAAAAATATATGGGGAAAAAGTCTCCCTTAACGACCATAGGGACACATATGTTCCAGAAAATTCCAGAAAAACCGTTAAAATTTTTTGCATTTTTATTTTAAAATATGTTTTCTGGACGCCCAATAGACCATTATAAATAGCTAACATAGTTGCGTAAGCTCCCAATTCCTTACGGTCCTGAAAGGGTTAAAACTAAAAAAAATTATAATAAAGTCGACTGAAACTATATTCGTTTTAAAATGGCTTTCTACTAAAGTATCAAACAAAAAACAAAATTTGCCATCTTGTTCAGTAAAATATTTCAGAAAAAATGTGGTTTATAATGAAGCAGCTATTAATATTTCCTGCTGGATGCATACAAAATACTGAATCGAAATTTTTACTATGCTTCCTTTAATTTTTTTATATGATTTCTTAATGTTTCTAATGTTTCGTGATCTGACTCATAAAAACACCTAAATCTGCCACATCTTACAGACCGTTCCTGGTAATTTTTATACATTTTTGTTTTCCGTGTATAGAACACTGTTAGTCGACAATATGAAAAATTTTCTATAAAGAAGTTGTTATTTTGGGCGATATCTCAAGTTAACAAAACTTAGATATGTATATGAAAAATTTGCACTAGAATACAATAACTTCATAAGGATCATACAAATATTTGAGAAAGAAAAATTTGTTTTTAAAGCATAAAAAACCATAGTTTTGGAACATAAAAGGAATGCATTTTTCTAGAATTCAAGCAATTATCTTAGCTATGTTGAATTGAAATTTTAAAACAAAAAATGTATACCTACCAATATTTTGTGCATGAAAAAGTTTTATGCAAATTTTGTCTCAAACCAGCTATGATTAGGTAAGGAGTTTTATTTTTTATTTTTTTTATTTTTTTAAGGCTTTTTTACCAAAGTTAGGGAATAAAAAGAGCTAGATTTGGAAATAAAATCCAACAACTTGTATATAACTTTGTGAATAAAAATAGTAGTAAAATCTTCTGTGCACGAAAAAAAGTGGTCAAAACCTAAACAAAAATTGTTTAAAAAAACACTCACAGTTGTTATGCTTTCTAAAGAATGTATTTATAATATTGCCAACAATTACACAAAAATCATAATATTGAAAATATGCATATGCATATACGTTTAGTATGTGGTAGTTTTAGATTATAATTTTTAAATCAAAAACCATTAAGAATACATATAGTCAACTGTATACGAAAATATTTTTTGTCCATTCTTAAAGCTTATAATATAGTTTGTACATGACATAGCTTGGTAGAAGTCTTGAAAAATAAAGAAAAATAATCATAAATTTACCACCAACTAGCTAGAATTCACTATTTAGTGTTAGATTTATTACAAAATAAAATTTTATTAAAAAAAAAAAAAAACCGTTCCTATTTTAAGGAATTCCATTTCAACTCTTGATAAATAATTTTAAAAGTTTATATATACCTACATATATTTCTGCTATTCATTGCTACACTCACAATGGAAAAAAAGGAAAACCTACAAAGTAAAACTTCATCATCAACAAACCTTTCAATTTCCATTACGCACATCACAACAACAATTCGTGTGAATGAACAACAATATATTCGTAATGAAATACATACGTAATATTACTATGTATAGGTGTACCTACCTTGTGTAGGTTTCAATATAACAATTACGGTCTAACTGACTGCAACATTACCAACACAATACACAAACAAACGAACAAAAGTTACAACTTTTTCAGGTTGAACCCAAATATATACAAAAAACACAAATAAACCAAAAAGAAAAAAAGAGGAAAAAAAAATGTAGTAAAAGAAAAAATCACTTATGATTTTCTTTTTTTCTTTTTGAACTTTTAGATTGACAATGTTTTGTGTTCACTGTCAGTAAAATTTGACATTTCTAGAATTAGTTCAATGTGTCAAGCATAAGTGATGTATGTCAAGGTGAACCCCAGTGAGAAAAAAATTTACAAAGTTTGTATATTTACGAATGAATTAAACTATTTTTTAAAATATGTCGATTTTCTACAAACCTAATGAAATGATTCTAGTATATTATGTAATATAAATTGAGCACATCCCGTTGTTGCTTTTGGCAACATCAGACATTATGATATTGTCATCGATGAATCATCATGAAAGTAACACACTCTGCATGAATTTATCCATTTATCCGAAATGGTTTTTTCATCGATGAATCATAATGAGAATATGCGGAAGTTACTACACTTCATCAGACAATGACATTCATTTGAAATGTTAGGGTTAATGATTTTGTCTGCTAAAAGTCGATAACAAGTTGACGTATGCATGACATTGTCTATTACATCTCTGCATCAACGAGTTAAAGTCGCCTGTTATTTTTTCCTGTTCGTCATATAAAAAATTATTGGCGTCTACTTTAAAAATGTGATTAATTTTAACATTTGAGGTTGGTTAACCATGCAGGACCACGGAATACTCCAAACTACTCTGTGAGAAAAACCGACTACTCCAAATTCTGGTCCCATCACATACAAGGTTCTATTTACGTTCTACATTGTTTGTCGTTAGGCGTAACCAATTGTCTCCCTATGCATTACATTCGGACCAGGAAAAAGTCAATTTTCTCCTTATGAATTACATTTGTACCAGTAAAAGGCCGATTTATTTTTATTCTATTTATAAATTTCAAAAAATTTAATTTAAAATACAAATTTTACTCAGAAACGTAAAAAGGTTACACAGGCGAATGTGCCACAGACTTTGTTTATATTTCTGAGCATTGTGTTTCGGGTTCAAATCTCAGTGCGGATGAGATTTTCTAATTAATTATTTTTTTTATTTTCTACGTCGGCTATATTGGACACATCTTTCATTTTCCGCTCCGAAGACACTTCAGACAAATTGTATACAAAGCAATAGAAATTTAAAAATTGAAAATCACCGAGTGGAGGGTTTGAACCCGGGCTTCTCCTCGCAGCGCAAGTCATTAGACCAATACACTATGATTTGCTCTTCTTCACAGTCAAAAAACTGCCAAACAGTACATACGTACTCAGTAACGTTATAATTTCACTGACACAATCGATATCCAATTGGACAACTTTTGGTACTAATGACCGATTATGCAATACATTCGAACCATTTTTGATGCAAATGACCAACTTTGCATTACATTTGGACCATTTTTGGTACAATTGATAATTTTAGTGAAATAATCCTAGTTTTAAGTGTAGTCCGTTTTGGTCTACTAACAAAATAGCTAGACCACAGATGGGACTATTGAGACAATTGTTTCCGCCGGTACTACAGGGAACATGTCCTTAAAAAACAGAATTTTAAATAGATTAGACTAGAAATATTATTTCTATCGTCGCCCTACAGATGACGAATACCGTACAGTATTTTGCTATTGGATAATGTCAACTCGATGACATTTTCCCTAACAAGTCACTCAGAAGTATAGGCATAAGTGAATTAACTATCAGTGATTCATACTAATATTATCTGCTACGAGTGTCATTATCAGCATAAGTCATCAGAGATTTATGGAATATTTGTTCGAAAAATTTATGCATGAAGTCAAGCGAATGTCTCCGTTTGTCACTTTTGATTCAGTTTTGTCACTACATGTCACCGATGAATAATCGTGACAAAATTTTTTTGTGCACATATTTTTTAAAAAACAATAAATAAATCAGTGATCAGTTTTTTCGTGCACGCATGACAAAAATTTGTCCTACCTTTTTCATTATGTTAGAAATGGAGCAAAACTTTGAATTATACACCATTAGAAAGGTTTTTGTGTGTAGTTGTGCACAAAGTTAAAATTGTTTTAATAATTTTTCACTAAGTCTGGTAAAATTAATTGCAAATTTGTGAATATTAATAACGACAAATTTGCGGTCACACAGAGCTGAAAAGAGGATACAGCACAAAGAGAAAGGCAAAAAGTTGACTGACACAAACACTGTTTTCTTTTCGTTTCACTTTTTTCATTATATCAGGGATGATAGTTGAGCTTTTTTTTTGTGTACTAAATAGCAAAAAAATACTAAAACTGTCCAAAAAGTACCAAAATTATTTAGTATTGTACATTTATGGTCAAATTTTGACCATTGGGCTATTCTAGTTATTATAAAGCTGTGTTATAAGATAATCATGTTTATAGGTCTGACTTGTGCACAAAAAAAGTTGGTCGATATTGAAAGTTCTTCTTTCTTGATGGTGAAATGTTTGAGGACAAATAAGCATGTTTTATTAGATTGGATATAAGAAAAAAAAATTTGGTAAACTAATGGGATTCAAAAATGTTTGTTAACAGCAAAAAAAAAAAACACATGTCCAGGATTAAGAGGACACACTTGCGAAAAGTTTTAAATTACTTTTGCGTCGTCTGTTTTTGAAAAATCTGAAAACTGAAACTCCGTAGAAAGTACGCGCGTTCGATCATTATGATCGACAAATTTCTTTAGTAAACTTATTATTTTATTCAAATTCAAGTACAAAATAACAGCAATTGACCAATTTTTTTCGTGCACAGCCGAAAAAATTTATTGTTTTATTTTATTTTAAATAAAACGTAAGTTTCTCCTTCGTCTTTTCCCATTAGTACCAAATTTTGGTTAAAACTTTTTACCACATTCGGCAATGAATTATAAGTCACTTGCTAAAATGCAGACAAAAAAAATTCTCTATAGAATATTTAGATAATTCTTTTCATTTTGGACACACACACAAATTCCAAAAAAAAAATATCAATGAAACTAACAATGCTCATTT
The DNA here is from genome assembly GCA_951812925.1 of Calliopum simillimum. Classification (NCBI taxonomy): domain Eukaryota; kingdom Metazoa; phylum Arthropoda; class Insecta; order Diptera; family Lauxaniidae; genus Calliopum; species Calliopum simillimum. Next base: position 33,709,479 of record OX638372.1, read on the forward strand.
ATCTGCCTACCAACAAACCTATTCCTATACGTCGTTGCCCTTAACACATAAAGCAACACCCAAATGTATGCAATTGTTTCGGTTTTTTTTTCCCCATTTCTTTTATTCCTATACATCTCTTAGATACTTTCTAAGTGAATGCTATTTCTTTTGTATGGGTTTTTTTCTTTATTTTTTATTTTTCTCTATAAAGCTTTTGCATGTAACAATGAATGTACGCTATTTAAATTGGTTCAATGTTACACAGTCCTAATTTCGAATAAACCAAGACAAACATTAAATTCAAGCGAACATCCTTCCTGCTATAGAGTTCTTCAAAAGGATTCACATGTACGAGTAATATGTATGCCTGCCATGGGTATGAGCTGTAGGGGCACATTTACGAATCCTTTTTACTTTTTTGTGTTGTTTTGCGTCTGTTTTTTTTTCATCTGTTTTATGTGTGTGTGTTTTCATTTTCATTTCTCATCTACATAACACAACAATTATCTGCATTTTTACGGTCTAAATATTATGTTCAGAGCAGAGAATAAATAGGGATAATTAGACCAGAAAGACAAAAACACAAACATACACATGCACATGGATGCATGTGTGTGTACATGATGTGTATGTATATGCCATGTATTTATTTTGGTGTATTTGCACAGTGGTGTGCAAAAATTGCTTGCTTCTATTTAATAGAAAAGGACAAGGTGGTATGGATTCCAGGCTTAGATGGGGGTTTGGTCTTACTAAGTTTTTGCAGACCACTTTTATAGACAACTTTGTAGATTGTAGGCAAAGAAGTTAGGCACGACAGGCAGGAAAATATTTGAGTTATACTTTTGAGGAATCAAAAAAGAGGATATAAAATGTACCCCTCAGGAGTTAAAGGCTAAAACTAATTTTCTGACTTGTTTTAGAAAGATAAATTTCTTGGGTCATCCTAACGTTTTAGGGAATATTCTGTTATTTATTTGGTTTGTAGGGTTTAAAGAGATTTTGCAAAGTTCTGTACCTTTAAAATTGATATTTAAAAATTTGTTTTCCTAACTTTTGACTTTGGAGGCCATTTTAGTATGAAAAAGGTCTTATTAACATACCCTTTTATAATTTTTTTTGGAATTCTTGTTAAATTTTCTTTAATTCGGTGGTACATTTGTTATACCAACTTTTTAATGTGAGGTCGGAAAAAATACTTTTCTATGTAACACATGAATTACTTGCATGCAATGCGATGCATATGATGTGCGCCACACGCGCTGCCTTTTATCTACTGACGCTGTCAAAGGGATTATTCTTGAAAAGAATTTTTTACTGACCTTACATTAAAAAGTTGGTATGACAAATGTACTACCGAATTAAAGAAAATTTAGCAAGAATTCCAAATAAAAATTATAAAAGCGTATATTACTAAGACCTTTTTCATACTTAAATGGCCACTAAAGTCAAAAAATAGAAAAAAAAAAAAATCATCAACTTTAAAGGTCCAGAACTTTGCAAAATATTTTTTAGCCCTATAAGCCATATACGTTATCTGAAAACCAATACAGCTAGCTAAAACTTTGCAATAGAAATGTTTTCTCGAAAACGTTAGGGTGATCGAAAAATTGTTTTTTTTTTTTTTTTTTGTAAAACAAGTCAGAGACTCTGTTTTAACCCTATAACTCTTCAAAAGTACATTTTGGAATGATACAATTTTTTGTTAGTCTAGGCCTCTTCTATCATCTCCCAGAATCTTCGTGACCTTATGCGATACGCCCTGTATTCAAAGTAAAAAGTGGAATACCTTATCTTTGAAGCTATACAACGCAATTATCATTATACATTTTAAAGTATTCGGCCTCTCAATTGTAATAATAAGTCAGATGTTTAGAAAACGAATCCCAGGACAAAATTGCTCATATATCTACAGCAAAACTTGTAATAATATTTTTGTATGGCATCAAATAGCCATGGTCTTCTATACTAATGTATACCTCTAATCATTTTCAATTGAACCCTTAATTTCCGTTTTATCAATCTCTGAAGTGAGGGTATCTCAACACCCCTACAAAGGATTAAATTATATTTTTTAAGGAAAGACGATTTATGCCCAAAAAAGTCAAGACTTAAATTGACTTTAAATTAGCCGCTGAGTTTAAAATGTATTAGTTCCAATCAGAGAAAGGTCCTAGATCATAAAAATATATGGTGCCATGCCCCAACATACATCTGTAGAAATACTTTCAGAGGTATGGCGAAATACCTTACCAAATATACCTTTATTTTCAAAGAAATATGTGAGTAGATGTAGTGATATTCTTATTTTTTACATTTAGCTTTAATAAAATGTAGTAAATATTTCCACAACACTGTACTTTCAAGCAGTAAAAACAACAAATTAGAAAAAAGCTCTGTTTTTATTTATGTATTTCAGTTGTTGTGGTAATTTTTAGTGTTTTTTTTTTTTTTGCAGTATTTTTTGAATATACTTTTGGTATTGTTAGCTTGATAATTAAATACGCTTACAAACATATACATATATGGTATAAACTCTTGGCCTATTATTGTTGAAGTGGCTTTAAAAATGTAATCTTGTGTGGAAAAAATAAAAATGTTTCAAATTAAGGCCACAACATTCAAGTTGGTTGAATAAACTCAATAATTATATTTTTAATTGGATGCACTTTAGAATGAATTGGCTGATTTAGGGATCTATTTAGTATAAACACATAAATGGATTGTTTTCTTTTCAATGTTTCGTATACGTAGAAGGCATAAGGCAACAAAAAATTAATTAAGTCTCCAAAATGTGTCTAAATAAGAGGTCGCAAGTGTCGTCAGAGGTTTATACGAATCTTTTCTAATGCTGTAATGTGTAGTGGAGTTTATTTGATAGATCATGCTGTAAAAACATATCCAAAAATCAGTAAGGGGCTTGATGTAAAAGAGTTTCTAGCTCAAGAAATCTGAAAATCGAAAAGAGATAAAAGGCATCACATAGACATGTGTTCAATGGATATCATTCATATATAATTCTTACCAATCAAACAAACAAATATAATTTCTTATAATTTAGTCTCATCATAATCTAAAACAACTTAAGTTAATGAAGCAATTTTATAGTTTTTTTTTTTTTTTTCATTAAATGATTTTAAGCGGTCATTTTTAAGCAATTTCAGCTCTTAAACTTTAACCCCTAAGCTAATTTTATGTACATTTGTGAATTTCTCAGCAACTTACTTTAGGAAAATCAACAACAACATTTCTTTTGATACTCGTATCAAATAACAAAAAAACTCTAGAGATGCCTCATACAAGCGGCTGGAACAAACTATGGAACAACTAAGGAACAGCACAACAAATGCTTCAGGCATCACACGGCGGCGTCATGATTTGTATGCCTTTTTACTGCTCTGTAGTTGGACCATGGATATTTTTAGGAAGAAGAGTTTATGTTTCATATTCTTTTTTTAAGTTTTTATCTTTTGCAAAAGTTAGACAGCATGAAAATAAACATTCAGTACGAGATAATACAGGACTATCAATATAGGCTGAAATTAAAATTAAGTAAATTTTTACTCCTTTCATTTGCTTCTTTGGGCATTCAGAATTGTGAACTCAACTGTGAATTGCTCGTGATGGAAATAGAGTGAAATAACTATGGTGTTGATGATAATGAATTCAAGATGTGGAAGGCCTTTTGAGTCACTTTGTAGAAAAAAAAAAAAGATTTCTTCTCTTAATAAACTTACGAAAATGTTCTATTTTTAACTTTTATTCTAAAAGAGCATAGAACTGCTTTGTGACTTAATGTAAACTCTTGCCAATGACACAACTTCAAGGTGCTCTCAGCATAGGACAGAAAGAACGGCTCGTTAGAAAGAAATTATAGAATAGATTTTATTATATTAAAAAAAAAGGAAATAATGTATCAATTAAAAGCTAAACCTGGATTTTGAAATTTTTCATAAAATATTTTTGTAGCATACTTTAACCCATTATAGTCCAAATTTTGAAAAAAAAAAAAAAAAAAAAAAAAAAAACGGGTTAAGATTTCATATGACCTAATGATAAGACATTTCGCGATTTTCTTAGTGAATTTTATGAGTAGGTTTTAGAAAAGACGTCAAAAACTGCAGAAAAAAATGGGCTGGGACAACTTAAGTCAAAACTATGAAAATGTTGTTAGTGTTTAGTCGAAAAAGCGCAAGACAAAATAATTTTTCGAGTTTAGCAAAATTTTATTTAAGCTCCTGATTTCGGTACCGTGAATAGGATTACTCTTAGTGAGGTTTTTTGTAGAATGTTTTTGTAGAAAATTTTAACCTGATATAACTAAGTTTTTGAAAAAAGGGGTCAAAAGATCCATAAAAACGCGATATAATAAGTTAAGATGTTCTAGAAGGTTACCATGAAATCAAGCACGGAATAACTACCTAGAGAATATTTTAAACAATTATTTTCCGTTTTTATATGTCTTTCTAACCCCTTTATCCAAAAGCTTAGTCATAATGGGTTCAAATATTCCACAAAAATATTCTACGTAAAATTTTGCCAGGAATTACCGAAACAAAATACCATCTAGACGTTAGCAACACTAAGTGTTGCCAGGTGCAATCTGACATTTTAATTGGAAAGTCTGACATTTTTTAGCTTAAACGTACTCAGAACGTTTTGACGTACGACCATCATTTGTGTTGTTTACAGTGACTTGAAAAAATCAATTCGGCAAAAAAATGGGATTAACTCGTGAACATTTTCGTGCGATCATTTTTCACAACTTTCGACGTGGATAATCACGACAAGAGTGCATCGATGAACTTAAATGAAGCACCATCCTATAGCATTCTGAAAAACTGGTTTGATGAATTCAATCGTGGCCGACGCTCGCTCAAAGACGAATTCCGTGAAGGTCGTCCAAAAACGGCCATTGTGCCAGAGAACATTGATGCCGTGCGTGAACTCAAAATTCAAGATCGTCATGTGAAATACCGTGAGATAGAGGCATCCTTGCGCATTTTTCACACAAGCATACATTTGATATTTCATGAACACCTGGCCGTAAAAAAGGTTTGTTCTCGTTGGATCCCGCACAATTTGACAATCGCTCAAAAAAGGCTCGTGTCGATTGCACCAAGAAATGTTGAAAAAATACGATCGCGGTGCTTCAAAAGACGTTTATAAGATCGTCACAAGTGACGAATCATGGATCTATGCGTATGAGCCCGAAACAAAACAGCAATCGACCGTGTGGGTCTTCGAAGACGAGCCAAATCCAACAAAAGTTGTTCGCGGAAGAAGCACTTCGAAGCAAATGGTCGCTTGTTTCTTCGGCAAAACAGGTCATGTGGTAACTGTTCCGCTTGAGCAACGTAGGACGGTCAATTCTGAGTGGTACACCACAATTTGTTTGCCTGATGTCTTCGGAGAAATTCGAAAAACGAACAAGAAAAGACGAATCATTGTTCACCATGACAATGCGAGCTCTCACACATCGGCTCAAACCAGCGCCTTTTTGACCGGCCCATACGTCGAATTGATGGATCATCCGCCGTACAGCCCTGCATTGGCACCCAACGACTTCTTTTTATTCACGCACATCAAGATAAAAATGCGTGATCAACGATTTTCGTCGCCAGAAGATTCCGTTGAAGTGTTCAAAAACCATGTTTTTAAGGTGTCTCAATCGGAGTGGGAAAAATGCTTCGACAATTGGTTTGAGCGCATGCAAAAGTATATAAATCATACTTGAGAATACATTGAAAAAAAATAAAACCATTTTTGATAATAAATATTTGCATTTTCATTATTAGGCCAGAAATATATATAGCACCCCACGTAGTATATAGTAGCGACTCATGATAAACACAATATTAAACAACTTCAAAAACTCATAACTTGAAAACTCTAAAAGAAGCCACGATTTGAGGATTGCAAAATAATTTTTATAAAATTCACTTTTTAATAAAAATATTTCAAAAAAAGAAAAAAGAGTGCTTTATGATATATGGCTTTAAAAAAGAAAAAAGATTTTTTTTGTGTCCAAAATAATTTTTTTTTTTTATATAATTTTTTTTTTAAAGCTCATACTTTTCTACACTAACCCTAAAAATTTCATTAAAACAGGATAAAAAGCCGAGGAGCTATGAATTTTCCAATATGTGAGTATCCAAAAGTTGTATCGAATTTCCTATGGCCACCATCTTGGATATTTTCGAAATTTCGCTAAATCATTTTATCACTAACTTTTCACCGATTTTCATGATAATCGGAGGTGTCCACACAAATCTTGATCGATTACGCTATAAAACAGTACCTAGAAAAATATTTTTTCCGATGACAATTAAAAAGTCGACGTTTTGGCATTTTTTGCGCTTCACAAATCTTGTTTACTTTTGTATATTTTTTAACTTACAGCTGTCTAAAGTCAAAAAGTTTACGTTTTTACTGTGAAAAGTAAAACCTCTTGAACAATGGTTGAATAGGTTTCACTTCCACATCGAAAATCAAAAGTAATCAAAAAGTTTTCGAAATGAAAAGTATTTGAAATTGCTCGATTTACGAAACAGTGTGGTTTAAATTAATTTTGTAGCGCTATCTGGTGAAATATTGTTTATTTTGTAATACTTAAGCAAAATCTTCTCTGTTATACTTATTCTTCTAACAAGTCTGCGATTATAAATATTTGAGCCCTTTTACTATTTTTAACTGATTTTACATTATAGTTAATATCACCGACTTTTAAATAACTTTTAAACTAGTTTTACAGAAAACTTAACCAGGCGCACATAAGCGGATAGTATATTCGTATTAAAAGGATTAAAATACACTGAAATGCTTTTCAAAACTCTTGGGATTTTTTATTCACATTTTTTCATAAATCTTTATAAAAACTAATTATGAAAATTGCTTTAATCAAAGTAAAAAATCTCAGCCAAATTAGTAAAAAAATATACAACAAATAATAAAACAAGAAACATAATAACGTGGCTGTTAGAACCTTTTTCCACTTTTTCTCCCCCCTTAATTTCTATATTTTTTCTTAACAACGACGATGCTGTTTTCAAAAGAAAAGAACCCATTAAACACCCACATCAGAGGTCACAAATCCATAAAGATAAGGTCTTTTTCACTTTACCTTTCGCCGCTACTTCGCTTTTCACCCAATGAATGAAAAACACCTGCAGGATACGTTAACATAAAGGAACCATTTAAAAAATTAAAAGCAACAAAGAAACCATAATACGCAAAAAACTGAACTGGGAAAGAAAGAAAAAACAATTTTTATAATGTAAATCCACATAAATGCGAAAAAATAATAATAATCGCACCCCTTTTAGCGTAATCACTATGGACAAAAAGATGCAGAATAAAATGTTAGGTGCTCATAGATGTAAGTGCACTTACAAAAAAAAAAAAAACTAGTGCAAATATGATGTTGGCGTTACGAAAAATATCGACATTTTTCTGTTCTTAGCAAGGCTTTTAAATTATACGAACAATAGGAATAGAAAAATTGATTTTAATGAAATCTTTATATTAATACGCAAGAAAAAAATTTGTCCTACCTTTTTTCTATGTTAGAAATGGAGTGCGACTTTAAATTATACACCATTAGAAAGGTATTTGTGTGTAGATGTGCACAAAGTTAAAATTATATTTATATATTGACTTCAAGCAAGGTAAAATTATTTACAAGTTTTTCACTATCGCGATCAGACAGAGCTGAAAAAAGGATGCGTTTTACATTTGTCATTGTACCAGGGATGATAAATGAGTTTTTCTATTTTGTACCAAATAGCAAAAAAGGTACTAAAAGTGTCCAAAAAGTATTGCACTTAATGTATTTAATACATTTGTGGTCGAATTCTACCACTGTTTAAACAATAGTATAAATAATTTCTTTAAAAAAAAACTACAAGAGTATGTTTGTCATTATAGCCTTTGCAGAGTGAATACAGTTGTGGCAATTGACGACATTTTTGTTCCTTATATGAAAAAATCTAAGTTTGATGGGTCGAACTAAGAGAAAATCGGTATACTTTGCTATTTCTAGTGCTAAAAAAAGGAGCTTGAAATACTTTTTATTTAATGTGGCGTGAAATGTTTTATTTTATTTAAATTAAATTAAATTCTTGTGGAAAAATAAAGTAAAAAAAGGCAAATAACCCAATTGCCACTTAAACTAAAATTTCGAAGAAGAAGTAGAAACGTTATAATTTTTTGTTGTTTTTTTATAAGCCAAGTTAAATAGAGCATTAAAAGGACACAAATGGCTATAAGTAGTTGCACAAGAGGTTGTGCTGGTTTTAAAAATACACGAAATAAAAAAGACCTTTTTTTCTGAAATGGAACGCTACCAATTGTGACTGAAATTAAACGTTCGCCGATATGTGTTTTTGTAATAGTAGATTTTAGCTTGGGATAATGTAATGATTAGACAAATGCTAAATGTTTACAAATTGAAATAGCTTAATTAGCAGAAATCCCTCAAACGCTTACTAATCATTAGAAACTTTGGCAGAGATAATTCAACTATCTCAAACTTAAGTTAAATTTCAAATAAACTTCTTGTGAACTATAACCCACACGAATGAAAGTTATATACCTAATGAGAGTACAGTGGCGCCGCTAACTTTGTGTTTGCTGCTGTTATTGTAATTTCTTCAAATGATATGCTGAAGCTATTCCCCAGGGGAAAAATTTCAAGCACTTCTTAACCACGCTCTCTTAAAGCGCTTGTTTCCACAGAAATGTAGAAGCACTTACACAATGATTTTTTGTAAGACTGCAGTAAGCATACAAAAATCAAATTCTGTTTAAAGAGAGATGTTTGTTTTATTTGAGTAGTATTTTAAAAATGAGCGGAAGAGAAAGAGAACAAAATATAAAAAAACAAAAATGTGTTCAGCATGCAAATTTTACACTTACGTAACATAAGTTCGCCATGGACATGGGTTCAAACCCCAGTGCAGGTGATTTTTTTTTTTTTGTTTTTTTTTTTTATTATAATTTTATTTTACCTGATTTGCACTTTTCTATTTTCCTTTTTCTACTCCATTTATTTTTGTTTAATTGAATTGAAACTGATTACACGATGATTCTAAGCAAGGCTGTAGGATGCATTCGAATATCGAATTCTGGTTGGACAGAAATTTGCTTAAAAAACAAATTTTATACCTCTTTATCATATAGGTCAATGGTCAAGAGGTCTAACAAGTTTGTAATTGTTAGAAGAAATAACGTGTTTCTATCTAGTTCGTATCCTAGTGTGGTCAGCTCATCTTTTTTTTTTAAGTTAAAAGAACGATTACCGCTGCATGACAAATAAGTGCTACGAAAGGCTTTTTTTCGTAAGGCTGCGGTAAGCTTCAGAGCGATAACATCCTAGTATATGCAAAGTTAAAAAGAAAGAATAATTCTTATGGAGCGGTAGCGCTTATTGGTGAAAAATAACCACTTCATTAGGCTTTTCGAAGCGCTTTTTTCCCCTGGATCCATTCATTTGCGATAACTATGATTTCTTTCTTCAATTTTTACGATTCTTGGGATAAGTTTTGATCTATAACGCTAATGTGGATTCCTTTAAAAGGCGCGGGGTCTTCAATTTGGTTTCAAAAATTAACGTTTCATTTTGGTAGAGACATCCGAAGCTATCAATTTTTTTTTTTACTTTCTCTTTGTGAATTTCTGGTTTTTATGTGACCTTTTTCTAATGCCCTTTTGCGACTCAAATAAAAGAATTCTTGATTATTGGCTACCGAACAAGCATGTGTCAAATATCCTTGTTTTTGGTTCAATGTTTTGTGGTACAAAACCCCAACATTATTACAAAAAGAAAGCAGAATTAAAAACAACAACAAAAAATTTTTATTTAAATGCTGATATTCGTTACGTTTCAATGTTCACACACAATCATATCATCAGACGAATTTGCCGACATCGAAAAGAACTCGAGAAGCATATTCTATTTTGCTTGTAGCATAAACTTGTCTAGAATCATAGCAAAAAAGTAAATTCTGCAGATATCTTCGACATCATAATTTTCTTGCATAGCACCTTTGTTTGAAAGCATATTTGGCAAGACGAACTTTTTACAATTTTTGAATGTACTGCATACAATTTTTTGCTATAATTCTCAACAAATCTATGTTATGAGCAAAATATTGTATGCTTGTCGAGTTCTTTTGTATGTTGGCAAAATCGTCTGATGATACGTAGGCTGCTGCATATATTTCTGGCCTAGGCAACACTAATGTCAATAGCTAAAATCTGGCAACACCATAATAAAGTTTGACATTTTTTAGCATAAACGTACTCAGAACGTTTTGACGTACGACCATCATTTGTGTTGTTTACAGTGACTTGAAAAAATCAATTTGGCAAAAAAATGGAATTAACTCGTGAATAGTTTCGTGCGATCATTTTTTACAACTTTCGACGTGGATTATCACGACAAGAGTGCATCGATGAACTTAAATCTTTGTATGGCAATGAAACACCATCATATAGCACTGTGAAAAACTGGTTTAATGAATTCAATCGTGGCCAACGCTCGCTCAAAGACGAATTCCGTGAAGGTCGTCCAAAAACGGCCGTTGTGCCAGAGAACATTGATGCCGTGCGTGAACTGATAATGCAAGATCGTCATGTGACTTACCGTGAGATAGAAGAATCCTTGGGCATTAGTTCCACTCCAATACATTCGATTTTGCAGGAACATTTAGTTGTAAAAAACGTTTGTTCTCATTGGAAACCCCATAATTTATCAATCGCTTAAATTATCAATGGAAAAATTAATTTTCTTAACTCACTGTAAACAAAACAAATGCTGTACATCAAAACGTTGTGAGTACGTTTATGCTAAAAAATGTCAAACTTTATTATGGTGTTGTCAGATTTTAGCTATTGACATTAGTGTTGCCTAGGCCAGAAATATTTATACATAGCAGCCCACGTAAACGAAAATCAATCAATAAATATTTTTTTTTCTTTATGCATTTTGCTTTGTTTTTGTAATAATGTTGGGGTGTTTTACTAAAAAACATGAAACAGTAAGCTTAAACCAAAAATTACATATGACACGTGCTTGTTTGGTAGCTTATATTTAAAACATTATCTGTTCAAAAAACAACTAAAAATTAAGAGAAGGTTCTGCAAACGTTTTGAAAGCGGATTTATGGCTTTTTCCGACCTGGTGTTATTTCGCTGCTGCTTGTTTCATAAGTACAACTCATAAAAATTCCACTTATGATTTCGCTGTTTTCACTTAAATTGCACCGTAAGCTCTTCGAGGATACCCGTGATGAAATGCAAATAAATTTCGAAATAAAAAAATTATAACAAAACAATATAAAAACATATTTCAATTAACATAAAACTATAACAAAATTTCACGAATTCAGCAGCAATCAACAATCGCCGCTGTATAAAAAACTTACGTTCTTGGTATACAAATGAAACGTCATTTTAACACCCCTTTTAGCCAACATAACATAAAAAACAGAAAAGAGGAAAAATTGCATTAAAAAAAAGAGAAAAAATTTCAACAGTTGATATCTGTCGCCTGCGCATTGTAAACACAAACAAAGCAAAGCAAGCAAGCGAGGAAGTCAAGAAAAGGATGCTTGTTTTGCTAACTGAAACTTGTTTACATGCGTAAAACAGGACATGAAAACTGCAAGTGACACAATAACAACAAAAACAATCACTAAAACTACTCTACTGCTGCTGCTACGACACACATACGTACAACTACTCTCTGTATAAAGCAACAATAAAAAGAAACGGGGGAAGAACGTCATTCTTTACCAAAGCAGGTATCGTCCTGGCTTTTCTTTCCTTTTTTGCTCTGTACACAAGAACTACATCCTGTTTTTACTGTGACTTTCAGTTGATTTTCTGTTGTTGTTGCTGTTGCTGCTGTTTTGCTATTAAATTGTTGTTGTTGCTGTTGCTATGTTGTTGCTACTGTTTTGTTGCTGGCGACATGACATGACATAAATAAATTTTTATTAATTTAAAACTTCACTTTTATTGTGCGTAAAATTTTGCTTTTGTCGTTTGTGATGTTGCCGTTGATGCTGTGTTGCTGCTGTTGTTAAAGGTTTTGTTATTGCTAACCTTTTTTTGCTCCACTGTTTTTGTTCTTTGCAAGTTTAGTATCTATAAGATATATGTAGGATAGGTTTTAGTCGGAATCATCTTTACTGCTCTGTATAAAAGAAAATCTATAACGTAGTAAATTCGTTTAAAACCTTGCGCTTATGCTCAACTTTTACGTTATTGGCGTATGTTCATATTCGATAAAATCCATGGAATAATGTTTGGCGATTGGAGAATGAAACTGCATGAGGTAGCTGAGGCTGTAGGCATCATTACATTTGAATGAACATTTGGGCATGAAAAAGCTAGTGCTCACACTCACACATAATCGCAACAGTCTGACTACTTCCGAACATAGGTCCATGACAAGACTTCAGATACGTAGGCTGCTATATATATTTCTGGCCTAGGCAACACTAAGTGTTGCCAGGTGCAATCTGATATTTCCATTGGAAAGTTTGAAATTTTTTAGTATAAACGTACTCACAACGTTTTGATGTAAAAGTGCTATTTGTTTTGTTTACAATGAGTTAAGAAAATCAATTTTTCCGTTGATGATTTAAGCGATTGATAAATTATGGGGGTTTCCAACGAGAACAAACGTTTTTTACAACTAAGTGTTCATGCAAAATCAAATGTATTGGAGTGGAACTATTGTGCAATTTGCTACATGACGATCTTGCATTATCAGTTCATGCACTGTATCGAATTTTTATGGCACAACAACTGATTTTGGACGACCTTCACGGAATTCGTCTTTGAGCGAGCGTCGGCCACGATTGAATTCATTAAACCAGTTTTTCACAGTGCTATAGGATGGTGCTTCATCGCCATACAAAGATTTAAGTTCATCGATGCACTCTTGTCGTGATAATCCACGTCGAAAGTTGTGAAAAATGATCGCACGAAAATGTTCACGAGTTAATTCCATTTTTTTGCCAAATTGATTTTTTCAAGTCAATGTAAACAACACAAATGATGGTCGTACATCAAAATGTTCTGAGTACGTTTATGCTAAAAAATGTCAAACTTTCCAATGGAAATGTCAGATTGCACCTGGCAACACTTAGTGTTGCCTAGGCCAGAAATATGTATAGCAGCCCACGTACCTAGAAACAATCAGATAGTAGGTTCCCCAGAACAGAGTAATATTCGAGTACGGAGCGTTTTTTTTTTTTTCCAAGGGTCTCCCCCCTTTGATGCCGGAATCAAAAATTTTTTTTCCTTTTTTTTCGTGTTTTCTACGCATTTTATGACCTTTTACGACATTTTAGTGGAAAAAGTTTTTTTTTTTTTTTTCTTTATTTTTTGCGTTTCTTTTGTGTTTCCAACTTATATCATGAATGAAATTTTCAAAATGTTTTTGCATTAGAAAATGGCTAAAAAAAGTGGGGGGTGTCACGCCCCCTAAAAATTAATTCGTAATATCTCTGAAACTACTTGGCGCAGATCATTCAAGTATGGTAGACGTGTAAAGTGCATAAGGAAAAATAATTTTCATTCAAAAAATGGGCAGTGCCACGCCCTTAAAAAAACTTAATTCAATATATCTCTAAAAATATCTAACGGACATAAATGAAATTTGGTTTATACATAAAGAGTAGCGGAACAAGTAGTTTTCAGTAGAAAAATGGGCGGTCCAACGATTTTAAAAAAATGTGTTCACACCTCTGAAAGTGTTTAGTTTATTAAAATACTATTGATAAGAAAAATTTTCGTAGCAATCAGGAGAAGGTTCCATGTTTCTATGCCTAAATCTCACATTATACTCGGGGGCTTTTTTTAGAAAGGTGATGAGAAGAAGCAATGCATGGGATTATCCTTTTTTGTCAAGTGGGCGGTGCCACGCCCCTAAATGGAAAAAACGCTCTCACGGCTAAGCCGCACAATCAATTTTTATGAAATTCGAGATAGGGTTGGCACTAAAGAACGATAATTTGGCAATTTTTTTATTAAGTGGGCTGTGCCACACCCCTAAGTAAAAAAAAGCTCTCATGCTGATGAGAATTTGTTTGCCTAAGTTAACATCTGGGTGGTCTTTTTAAAGTCGAATTGAAATGGCCACAAGGCAAACTCTAGTAATTTTAATTGGTCAATCATCTTACAGCTCTGTGCTGCTGAAATACTTAAAAAAAAGTACCTTTATACATACACTCGTAAATATTTAAACTTGCGACTCATACCTTAATATTTTTAGCTTGTAATTAACAATGAAACTACAGCACTACAGCGTCTGCTTAGTTAGTTGTCAAGTCAAGTAGCGACGTATGTGACTTGACTTGATTTCGATGTCAAAAGTACACACACTTGCACAAAGTGAAACACACACGCACACGAATACATGCATATCAAGTCAATTAAAGTTGACTTAAAACCAACCTTGCCAATTAGATTTGAAGAAGGTAGAGATCGCACAAAAAAAAAATACAAAAAGAGAGTGAAAAATGGTCAGGGTCCTTTTGTACGTGTCGTAAATTAACCCAGCTGGAAATGGGAAACACAAAGATGAACAAAATCGCATGTACTGCTATGCATATTTCTTATGATTTAAAGTAAGACACTTAAAGCAATCACATTAGAATGGCTCAGCACTGTTAAATAATTAAATACAATGTAATATCCCCAAAAAAACAAAATTTTTCGTACATTTTCATATCATCAGTGAAAGTACTAAGTAACTCACATGATTTCCTAGGGGGTTTTTCTCCGTCTCTTTTTTTTCTCTTGCACATTTGTACAATTACGTTTCAGCTAAATATTTTCTTCAGTGCATGTTTGTGTGTCTCATTCAATTAAAATTCAGTTAACGTTTTGCCTCAAGTGTTTTGTGTTCCTTCGCTGTCTTTATATCCTTTTAAGTTTTTTCTTTTTTTCTTTTATTCTTGTAAGTCATGTTTGTTACTTGAGTTTTCTTCTTATGAGGTTTTTTCTTGTTATTCTTCTTCTTCAGTTTCACCATTTTTTATTTCATGTTGTGTCATTTTACTGTGACTTACATACCTTAGCGTACCATGTTGTGCATGTATTGCCTTTCAATTAAGTCTGTATACGATTTGAGTGTGAGCATGAGTGCGTGTGTGTATTGTGGCTTTCATGCATGTCTAAAGTTCAAGGATTACATGTCAATGCAATGAGTAAAAAATGGAAAAAATCGACTCAAAATAAATAGCACAAGTTTGTGCACATTAAGTAGTTTTCATTAAATTAAATTGTTTTTATTGATGTTTTATAGATTATGTGCAGGAAAAACAACATAAAGAAAGAATCCTTTTTGAAAACAACAACTTACGAGTAGGTATTATCGTTTTTATTTTTCTCTTTTTTTAAATTTTAATATTTGGTAGGTTTAAAACTAGATTTGCTCCCTGCTCCCTCTCTATTTTCGTAAAAAAATGTCAAAAAAATAAAATTAAAAAAAAAATTAGGTATCTGTAGTTGAAAAAGCTCTGCCGGTTTTCGATTGAACCTTGAAAATGGATGTGCGTGAAGTTAGCCCTGCTCTTGTGGAATTTCCCGAAAAAAAAAAAGTTGTGTCGGGGTGTGTTTCACTTGTGCCGCGTTGTGCCGTATTGGAAATCAAAATCGGTCCAAGGGTTCACGAAAAAAAAGTTGTGCCGGGGTGTGCTCGACTTGTACTGCGTTGTGCCGTATTGGAAATCAAAATCGGTCGAATAGTATAGATTTTAAGGGGAGGTCCTTTTTTGGTGTATGCAAGGACGTCCCCATAAAAAGTGAACCCTTGGACCGATTTTTTTTTTCCAATACGGCACAACGTAGCACAAGTAGAGCACACCCCGCCACAAATTTTTTTTCGGTAAATTCCACAAAACTTCGTATTCACCAAAAAAAGGACCTCCCCATGAAATCTATACTATTGAACCGATTTTGATTTCCAAAACGGTACAACGCGGCACAAGTGGAGCACACCCCGGCACAACTTTTTTTTCGGGAAATTCCACAAAAGCAGGGCTAACTTCGTATTCACCAAAAAAAGGACCTCCCCATAAAATCTATACTATTGGAGCGATTTTGATTTCCAATACGGCACAACGCGGCACAAGTGGAACACACCCCGGCATAACTTTTTTTTCGGGAAATTCCACAAAAGCAGGGCCAACTTCACGCACATGAGAAATGGACTTTAAAAAGGCAAATCGCTTTCACTGTTCGTAATCTGTGAACTATTGACTTTTTCGCTGATTTCTTAAAGACAAGTTTTGTAATAAAAAGTCATATGGGCATTTTCGTGACCGTCGAACACATTTAAAGTAAAAAAAATCAAAATAACATGCATTTTTGTATTCACAATAGGCTTAACTTATAGCTCCTAATTATCCCTGTAATTGGTGGTAATTTTGATTTTGGGTAATTTTTCGTCTCCAAGATAATTGCAAAAAAACCAAGGCGTTCGCATGGGACAAAAAAGAAGTGGTTTTCGCAGTTAACAATTCAATCACCGATTTCAGGGAAATCTGAGGCAATATTTTAATAAGACTTATTTTAGAATCTTGTGTCTCTTAAAAATGGTTTTGATTTTACCCAAAAATGATTTATACTTTTTTTCAATATAATTTTTATCACGGTTGCACGGCACAATATTTCTACTATACAAATTTTCAATTGAAAATCTTACGAATTACCAGGATTTTCAAGGGATGTTATTTGTCCCAATCCATTTTACGTATGTAACAAATCTCATAAGTGATAAATTTTTTTAGGGGCATGCCATCGCCGACTTCCCTAGTGAAAATTATTTGCCCCAGCGATTTTTACACATTTGTCAAGTTTCATTCATGTGCGTTAAATAATTTCAGAGATATGATGAATTGATTTTTGTGGGGCGTGGTACCATCATTTTTCTCAGTGCACATTAATTGTTTTGGTGCTTTTTACACCTGATTCGAATTCAGCATTCACGAATACATTAATAATGTCTATTCATTTTTTGGTTTGCTGTAATTTTTTATTAAATACTGTTTTTCGACCTCATTTAAACAAAAAAAACAGTCAAGGGACCGAATTCAAAAATTTCGGTTCAGTGCTCATGAGTACTTTGACAACTTGCCATATATTTTCTTATGGGTAGCGTGCTCAAAAATCGAAATTTTCAATTATCTCCACTGGTACGGCTCAAAGAGTAAATTAATTCGGTTTTCATGTTCAGGGACCCTGGACAAGTTCCATGCTTGAGAGATGTTTCCAAACTACATAATGTCCAGTGAGAAATCCTGTAACAATCTGTATACCTTTGCTGTCCAGGTCTCAGGAACTAAGTTGATTTTTTTCGAAATGTAGCCGATTCATTGGCAGTACGTGAAACTGCAGAATATATCTAACTGAAGAAAAAGTGAAACATTTTTCTTAACATGTCAGTGTTTAGTTCGAAATAATCTAATTTCAGATTTTTATTTTAAAGTTCGAATTACTAAAAGTATCATAACGCGTCATTGGCGAAGACGGAATATTCATTACAGAAGCCAGCGGCGCTCCACAAATTTCGTTTGGCGAAAGTGGACAATTCTTTTTTATTTTATATCAATTCAGTAATTCAAATTTTCTATTTAGACTCATATATATGGGAGAATCGCCCAGAATTTCATATGCTGACATTTTCTTTTCTTCAAAAATAAGTGTTTTGATATATGTATATAAGTACATAATGAGTAACATATCATTTTCCCCGGTCAATGCCAGACCAATTAAATTATGTACAAAATATCTTGTGCAGAAATTTATTTAACTTCGAAATCTGCCATAATTTTTTTTTCAACCCAATACTTATCTTTCTACATTTCACCCTTATCTAAAATATGTTGCTAGCAGCGCCACTTTTTCACAAAGCGAAAACTCATGCACTAGAAATCCAAAGCAATTCAAATTTTGAGTACGGACACCAACCAAAGCAATGCACATGATACTTCAGCACATACCAACACCATGTGTTCGAAATAACTTGTGAATTGCATTGTACTAAAGTTTCGAAGTCTACAAAAAGCTTTTTAACTTTCATAAGAAAGAGCTTCAAGGAATTTATCATTCACAATATTTGATTTTTATAGCATATTTCGGAAGCAATCATTGGTATTCCAAAAAACTTGTAAAAAAATCTGATGTAAACTCATTCCTAACGTTGTCAAAATTCGTAATACGAATTTCGTATTGATTTTGACAGATCTAACGAGTTTACGAGGTATTCAAGATTAATCATAAGATAAACCGACAGTTTTTTGGTGCACTTTAAAGGTCCGTACTACTAAAAAGTCAAGCAAAATACATCCAGGACCAAAAGAACTCTGCAATCTTGAGTTAATGGGACAAAGCGCTTTTTGGATAAAATATAGCCATTTGAAACAAGAATCTCATGATGAGAGAAGAAGGTGATTTTTTTGTTGATGAAAAAATAACTTTTGTTCAGGGCTTATATTCGTAAGGAATTATAGACACAGAGATACAACAATTTGAAAAGCGAAACGTCGCACAGTGGGGCAAGGAGCTCTCATATGTGGCATCAAATAAACGGAGCTACGCACTGCAACCAAATTACATATACATACTAAGGATGGATCACTTAAGCTTTTAACAAAATTTGGTCGAATTTGAACAAGAGGGCGTGGTACCTCCCATACAAGCAAAATCTTAAAAACTCTACATTGAGAGTGCTTTCTGAGATAATCGATGCAAATTTGGTACAATTGCTACGAATAGTAAAGGTCAGCTCTGATAGGAAAATAAGAGGTATTTTGAACAATATTGGGACTTGAAATGAGATAATTTCTTACGTAAGTGCTCGTGATGACCACTTGTCCTCTTTTCCATCTGTTTTAACAAAAAACCGAATTGCTGTTCAAAATTATCCTGTCCAGAACTATACATAATGTTTATAAGTTCTTGTCTCGTGACAAATAATAAGTTAGAGGCCATTTGTAAAACAAAATTAGAAATTTTGAATAATGTCGGCAATGCAAGAAAAAATATTTAATTTTAGGTTACGTTCTAAAAATCGATGTAAATTTTAAAGGAGCAAAAAGGAGCAAAATTTTTTTGTCGCTTCTAGAAGTCAATACTAAACGGAATATTTTTGAATCATAACTAATGCTTGGAAAGGCTTGGAACCTAATTAAATTATCTATATTTATTTAATTTCGTAAAATTTTTCTTCTCCATTTTATTTAACTTACCTACCTAAATGTGTTAACATTTTTAAGGAAAAAAACATGTTTATATACGGTTACATACCTGAAGATGAAGGCTCCATGGTCAAATAATATTAAACGTTAATAAACTTTAGCAAAAAACTGCTTTGATTAATATGGAAATAACTTATAAAAATTATTTCAGTCTATAAAGTTAAAGTTTAGCGTACTGTAGTGATGAAATGGGTTTGTTACAAGTCATTTGAAAAATGGCAAATAGTACGTTGGTTTATATTGTATTTAACAAATATAAAAGGATATATTGAAATAACATTTAATTTTTTGAATTATCACTAGGTATTGAGAGTATCTGCCCCACTGTGCGTCGTGACTCAAACTTTGAGTCTGGGTCATTCATTTCTATCATTTTCGTGGTAATTTGCATTTTACGCCATACAAATATGGCAAGTGAACGTTGATAAATCTAAGTGTATCCATAAACATTTATTAACTGAATAGCCAATCTAATTAAAAATTACAGATAGACATACATAGCTTCTTTCACAATAATTGCTTTAAGAATTTTAGAATTTTTTAGTAAACATTACGATTCCTTTGCTTCTCATCTCAGAGGATCTAATCAAAGTTCCCCTTCTGTTTTGTACGAAATTCTGTAATTTTAAGCAAAACACAAATAACTGGCAAAATTATTAAGCAGATTCATATCCATTTGAAATTTCAATTAACAGAACAGATTTTAATTAAAAATTCAAATCAAAAGTTTGCTGCGCAATGTAAACGTGTTGAATTTACCTTCCATTCCCAACCTGACTGACATTTAGTTAAATTTCGAAGCAGCAGCAACAAGAAGCCATAAGGCCTTGAACATATTTTCGTTTTGCGTTTTTTCCTTAGCAGATTATCATTATTCTCATCGCACCTTTCTTTGCTTCACTTCACCGGCATGACACTAAAGCACTTGACATCGTCATTATGACTCGTATTTAGTCCACACTTGACTTGACTTCACTTTTCTTGTTGCTCAGTTGACTTTTTAGTGTGACGACGACATTTGTCCCGGTTCCCTTTTTTCCTTCAATGCTTAGTTACTACATATTTTGTTTGAAAATGAGTTTTGTTCTGGTTTTCTCTCCACACACACACACATTTGCTTGAAGTTTTTAGTCTAAGATTCTTTTCTGCATGTCCTTTTTACTCTTTATCCTGTATCGCTGCTGCTGCTGCGTCAACTTCATCGTAAAATTTTATGATAATTATTGATTCTATGAAATTCGCCATGTAGTCAAACTTTGCTTTCAAGTCTCGTAGTCTGTGTAGTCTCATTATAATTAAGGATAATGAAGCTTGTAAGCTGAGTTGAAGCTTTGCTTTACGCTGCTGTCGTACCATCATTTAGTGCTATGCTGCATATGCAGCGTAAACGACCCCAACAACTAACCAACTTTCGTGTGGTAAATTTCCGCATTATAATCAAATCAATAAATTGGGAGCGCTCTCGCTAACGCCGCACAGTGGAATGGATTTATATATGTTCTCACAAAAAAAAAGAAGTTCTCCAATGAAATTTCGCATGCTTAGTTGGATATAGCCACTTAAGAAATATTCCGAAAATGGGCGTAATAGACGGAAACGCCTATCTCCCATAGCAAATTAACTAAAATTCTGTATCCCTTAAGGTCTGCAATACATTATTTTATTACAAAATACAATAAAAATGTCTGTAAAAAAATTATCTATATATTAGTACGCAAGGTAAAAATTTGTCCTCCTTTTTTTACTATGTTAGAAATGGAGTACGACTTTGAATTATACATCATTAGAAAGGTATTTGTGTGTAGATGTGCACAAAGTTAAAATTATTTTAATATGTTGCTCTTAAACCTGCCAAAATTAAGTACAAGTTTTTCAATATTAACAACCACAAAATTCGCGGTCACACAGAGCTGAAAAGAGGATACAGCATAAATAGACTTCATGTTTATTGTTATCTTGTCGTTTCACATTTGTCATTGTACCACGGATGATAAATTAGCTTTTCTATTTTGTACCAAATAGCAAACAAAGTGCTAAATCTGTCCAAAAAGTACCAAAATTATTTTATTCCTTTTTGGTCAAATTTTAGCCATTGGGCGATTCTAGTTCATATGAATACACCTTTGAGTTGCATGAAAAAGTTAGTCAGTTTCACAGGTACAACTTTACGTAACTTAGACTCACTTTTTGGAAGCAAAAATATGACTTTTCTGAGAAAGTATTAACGGCACCTTTCTCCATAAAACTCCACCATTAGATTTTTGAAATTTTATGGTCGAAATAATATTTTTTTTTTTTTTTGCAAAAATGCCACTGTGCGACAACAGGGACGATTATGTGAATTCGATATAGAAATACAAATTTGTGGCATTCAAAATGTTTTGTGGATTTAGTTTGCCATTTCACTGGAAATGTTTTGTCTGTCTGTGTAAGTATTTGGCGCTCATAATTATGTTGGTATTTAAAACTTTCGCCCTAAAAATGCGGGGGACATATGTATGACTATTCTCTTGATATCTCTAAGGGTTCGTTAGTGGTTTAAATGTTCGATATTATAAAGCAACTGAAGGTACAAATCTAAAGTAGTGAGTTTACTCCAAAAGACTTAGATGTTGAAAAAAAAACTTATTGCATACAAATGGGCTTTTAAATAAATATAACACCCATCGCATTATTGCTATGATAACTTATTGTCAAAATAAGGGCTTTAGTTAATTAACACTACCTACACATAAAAAAATTTAATAAAGGTTATTTAATCGCTCTAATTATCGTCAAAAAGAGCTTCATATACCTTTATTATATGCATAAATTAATGCAAAAGGGACTTCAATAAAATCGCACCAAATACAATGAACGCGCTTCAGAAATTAATACAAAAAGGACAAGCTTATCAGCACTGACTTTGTATGCGAACAGCAATAAGTACAGCAGCGTTGACAGCAATAAAGCCATTATACGCACATATCCTTTAATAATTTTGCAGCGACCAAAAGTATGCTACAACTGTTAATAAATTTTATATAATGCGGACAGCGGCAGCAATAAATCTTATGCGCTGCTGTACCACATTGTTACATTATTGTTGTCCTGGTTTTGTTTTCAGGCAACGCATACAATTGTCCTGTGTCGAATGACAACAATAGCGAGAGCAGAAGTTTTACGCAGTCGACCGTCCAGCATACCAAACAACACCAAGCAGCAAAATTTGCATTTCCGTACAACAACGGATACAAAATGCAAACATATCCTTGTCATCCGACTAGTAACTAGAACGAGGAGAATACTATTTCGTTGGCATTTTGTTCCTGTTTCTTATACTCCTCGCTTATACCCTGCCGTTTGTGTTTTCTTCTGCAGCGCTGCGTATTTTGCTTTCAATTGTTTGCTGGCTGGTTGGTATTGTGTTTTTTTAAAAATAAAAATTGTAATAAATTTTCGATTGCCTGAAATTTAGTGTGGCAGCTTTATAGGCGCATTAAAAAACAGAGTCAAAGGAATTTTATTCGTTCGACATTTTGTGATTTTTATATTGATACGACTTGATTTATTAAGGGGATGAAATTTAAATGTCATTTTATTTCTATAAAAATTTCATTTAATTAAAGTATACTTAGTTCTACTAATATCTGTCTTGCAAATCTTTAGGAGCGAGAGGCTGGAACAGCATTGGATTCTGCATTGTTTTGGGAACATAATTTTAAATCATTCACTGCCAAAAGTTATCATTCCCACTTATAACCTAACCTAACCTAACCTAACCTAACCTAACCTAACCTAACCTAACCTAACCTAACCCAACCTAACCTAACCTAACCTAACCTAACCTAACCTAACCTAACCTAACCTAACCTAACCTAACCTAACCTAACCTAACCTAACCTAACCTAACCTAACCCAACCTAACCTAACCTAACCTAACCTAACCTAACCTAACCTAACCTAACCTAACCTAACCTAACCTAACCTAACCTAACCTAACCTAACCTAACCTAACCTAACCTAACCTAACCTAACCTAACCTAACCTAACCTAACCTAACCTAACCTAACCTAACCTAACCTAACCTAACCTAACCTAACCTAACCTAACCTAACCTAACCTAACCTAACCTAACCTAACCTAACCTAACCTAACCTAACCTAACCTAACCTAACCTAACCTAACCTAACCTAACCTAACCTAACCTAACCTAACCTAACCTAACCTAACCTAACCTAACCTAACCTAACCTAACCTAACCTAACCTAACCTAACCTAACCTAACCTAACCTAACCTAACCTAACCTAACCTAACCTAACCTAACCTAACCTAACCTAACCTAACCTAACCTAACCTAACCTAACCTAACCTAACCTAACCTAACCTAACCTAACCTAACCTAACCTAACCTAACCTAACCTAACCTAACCTAACCTAACCTAACCTAACCTAACCTAACCTAACCTAACCTAACCTAACCTAACCTAACCTAACCTAACCTAACCTAACCTAACCTAACCTAACCTAACCTAACCTAACCTAACCTAACCTAACCTAACCTAACCTAACCTAACCTAACCTAACCTAACCTAACCTAACCTAACCTAACCTAACCTAACCTAACCTAACCTAACCTAACCTAACCTAACCTAACCTAACCTAACCTAACCTAACCTAACCTAACCTAACCTAACCTAACCTAACCTAACCTAACCTAACCTAACCTAACCTAACCTAACCTAACCTAACCTAACCTAACCTAACCTAACCTAACCTAACCTAACCTAACCTAACCTAACCTAACCTAACCTAACCTAACCTAACCTAACCTAACCTAACCTAACCTAACCTAACCTAACCTAACCTAACCTAACCTAACCTAACCTAACCTAACCTAACCTAACCTAACCTAACCTAACCTAACCTAACCTAACCTAACCTAACCTAACCTAACCTAACCTAACCTAACCTAACCTAACCTAACCTAACCTAACCTAACCTAACCTAACCTAACCTAACCTAACCTAACCTAACCTAACCTAACCTAACCTAACCTAACCTAACCTAACCTAACCTAACCTAACCTAACCTAACCTAACCTAACCTAACCTAACCTAACCTAACCTAACCTAACCTAACCTAACCTAACCTAACCTAACCTAACCTAACCTAACCTAACCTAACCTAACCTAACCTAACCTAACCTAACCTAACCTAACCTAACCTAACCTAACCTAACCTAACCTAACCTAACCTAACCTAACCTAACCTAACCTAACCTAACCTAACCTAACCTAACCTAACCTAACCTAACCTAACCTAACCTAACCTAACCTAACCTAACCTATTCACCTAAACCTAATCTATTCACATGGTATTCTAGGTCCTTCTCTCGCCTTTTCATAACATCTGTAAAGTAGAGATTGTGGCGGATAACCAAAGAATGGTACACTGCATTAAATAGACAAGTTGCTTCATTCTAGTTTATTAACCTCTGAAAAGCACAAAAAGACGGCTTCAAATGAAGATTTTTACATAGCAGGAAGCTTTCAGATTTTTTTGTTGGTAAATAAGTTTTCCAGCAGATCTTTTGACTCTGCGAATCATGGCGTTTAGTGGACACACAACGACTAAACTAAATTTGGATCGAGTCTAAAAACAAATAATCCATGCGGCAGTGATCAGTGTAAGACAACAAGAGTTGTCATTTTATCCAGATGACTTTTAAAAAGTTCTCCGAATTCTAATTTATTATTAGCATTGTTTCAAACGGCAGCGTGTTAACACAGTACTAACACAGTTCTTTTAAAACGATTTTGTATGCTATCTTATTCTTCATATTTAGTTTTACTTTTTGCATAGTGCAACTGTCGTCTCAAACACAGCTATTATTAGCTACCAAACATGCATGGATCAGGTGACATTGTTGGTTTAAGCTTACTGTTCTATGCGTTTTAGTAAGACCTAACGCAACATTACAAGAATAAGGCAAAATGCATAAAAGAAAGCAAAGAAAAAAAATTATTTCAATGATCACCACAATCATATCATCAGACAAATTTGCTGACATCCAGAAGAACTTAACATACACAATTCTTATATTTTACCTTTTTCATAAATTTGTTGAGAATTATAGCAAAAATTAAATACAGCACATGCAAAAGTTACAATTCCTTTGTTTTCTCTTGTTATGCATCGCCCTGCTGTTGATTTTACATTTTTCTTGCATAAAAACTTCGTTCACAAGCTCATTTTGCGAGACGAAACGAAGATACCTACCACAGTCATATCATCAGAAGAACTTGACAGGCATACTATATTTAATCTTTTGCATAGATTTGTTGAGAATCACAACAGAAAGTGAATACAGTAGATGAAAAAGTTACAATTCTTTTTTTTTTCTTCTTATGCTTCGTCCTGCTGTTGTAACTATTTGATATTATACTTTTCTTGCACAGCGACTTCGTTTGCAAGCTTATTTGGCCAGACGATCATTCAAAAGTAACAAAAACCAGCCTTTTTGGATAGTTAATGCTATTAATGAAATTGAATTTGATAGGAATTTTAATATACCGAAAGGTATGCTTAAATTTTTTTTTTTTTTTTTTGTCAAATATTTTATTTTAAATAATTGTTTCGAAAGGTATTTGTTTGCATAAATAACTAAGAATACATAACCCGCATTTGTGAAGTTTTAACTTTGATGATGCCAAATTTTTAATTAGTCATTTGATATCGAAACATAATGTTTCTATACTAAATTATATATGAACATGAGACACAGCCATATACCTCAAAATATCTTTATAAGCATTACCCTTATCTGTTGCAAACATTTTGCTCATACACCTCTTTACACATACATGTTTTTGTGGCTTATTCCCAGTGCTTTCTCTTGCTATCCATCATAATCTTACCACAATATTCTTAACCCAAAGCCAGCTTGACTTTTTTGTTAAAAACAAAGGGAAAAAAGTTAAATTAGAAAATTTTGTTTTTGTTTTTTTTTTTTTTTCTAATTTATTTATTTTATTTTATTTTGACGAAAGCTGTACGAAGAAGGAATGAAACCGAAAAACTTTAAGAGGGTTGGTAATTATGACAATGTAGATTATGATGACTCTGACATTGATAAAGCATGACAAAACAAAATGGCAGCAGTGACATAATGTTAATTTTGAATTTATCTTTTACTCTTTTCGATGTTCTTCATCATATTATTTGCTTTAAGGTAAGACCACGATGTTCTTAGTTTAAGAAAAGTCATAAAGTTTATGGCCAAGTTTTCTTCTCATGAATATTTACGAAAAATTTAACCCATGATGTAGAATATACTAAAAAATTTCAAAGGACAAATTGGTATATTAAACATTTTGACGGCACTAATTAAATACATTCTGTTTGTGTTTTACCGAAGAATTGCAATATACCTACCAAAGTTTAAAATATACATAAGAGGAAACGAACAAATGCCAACGAGTTGAATAAATTTCAAAGATTACCCATAATAATGGCTAAGAGAACCCTAAAACGGCACCTTTGGAAATCTTTTCTGGAATCAGCACCATTTTATATTTATATTCAGATGTAAACTTAAAGAGCAAAAACTTAAAAAGACTGTATCTTGAAGAAGTCATTTTAGTCTTCATTGTATGTATGTATGTATTCTCTTTTAACTCCTAGGAGGAGCATAGGGCCAATATGAAATCTCTCCATTTGTCACGTTCCTTTGCGATGACTTTGATCTCTTGCCACGATTTTCCCGATTCTTGAATTTCCTTTTCCAACGACCTTTTCCAGTTGGTTTTGGGTCTACCACGTCCTCGACTGCCTTGTGGATTCCACTCAAGGGCCTGGCGACAAACTTCGCTATGTGGTTTCCGGAGAGTGTGACCAATCCATCCCCATTTGCGCAGCTTGATTTCGTTTGCTATAGCCTTCTGTTTGCATTTTTGATGTAGCTCGGCATTTGATATAGTGCGAGGCCATCAAACCTTTAGTATACGCCTTAAGCATTTGTTGACGAATACTTGCAGCTTGTTCGTTAGTTGTTCAGTAACAAGCCATGTTTCGCACCCATATAACAAAACCGATTTCACATTCGAATCAAAAATGCGTACTCTCGTTTTGGTGGATATAACGGATGAAGACCATATTTTGATCGAAAGGATTTTAAAATTTTGAGAAACCATATTGGTTCCAGTTATAGGAGAATCATTCCTAACTATGCATGTTTCTTGCACCTCCAAATCCGATGTGCATGCTGCCGAGGCAGGTGGATTAACCACACACATGCTTCATTAGTATAATCTTCCCGGCAACGCCCCGCGCAGTAAGTTATAAGCTTAAAGCTGGATCCGGCAAGCGCTGCAAATATAGTGGCCAAATTCACTTTTAATTTCAGCCGCCCAATCTGGAACAGACGCTGACCTGGGAGCCGCCCACTCTGGGTCAGACGCTTCAGGATTTTGACTTTGACAAGATGCTTATTTTAAGGCGGCATCGACTCGCCTTGTCAGTGCCAGTTACGGGCATTGTGGGTTTTCTTTCAAGGCGCAACGCTGTCCAACGCAACGCCCTTCCACACCCTGGCTGGTCACCCGCTTTTTGTCGCCTCTTACGACAGGCATGCTTACCTCGGGCATATTCTGACCCCTTACCTGCAGGGGTCTTCATTAGTCTTCATTGGGTTCATTTTATTTAAGATAAATGATAGGTTTTACTTCTGTCCAACTCACTCAATGAAGTCGAACTCAAAAGGTTCCTTCATAAGTGTTGTGGACCTCGCACGCAATTCAAAACATATGTTCCAATACAAATTTACACAACAAATTTTTTTTTTTTTTTTCCTTTTTTTGCATTTTTAGGACACGAAAATATGCAGAAAGTGCATTTAAAATTTTGAAACAAATTATCATTCAAAAATTTTTGTGTCTCAAAAAAAAAAAACAATCTTTATTTCAAGAAAAGTTTTTTCAACAGAATAAATGATTTGAAAAAAGTTTTTATGTTTTAAATAAATTTTGACTTTTGTGCATGTATTTTTATGACAGTTTAGCAAACTAACTATACTCCTAAAGCTATGCATCATTTTTTTGTGGTCAACTTCAAATGTCTTAGCTGCAAGTGCATTCGGTGGTTGGAGAGAGAGAGCTTTAGGTATAACTTGTTTTACATACATATGACCATTATTTATGTATTTTCATGAAGTTTTTGTGGTATGCAAAGCAGCTGAGAATATTTTTGGATACTTTTGTACAAAAAACTTAAAAAAAATATATAAAGCAAAAAATATTTTTAAATAAAATCTACAAGCTTAAGGTTGACTTGGGTATGCATAAGAAATGGAATTTGTCTGGATCCTTTCATATAGAAGAGATGCATGTTTCATGGTAAAATTGTACTTCTTTGGGCAATGATATTTCATATTTCATACTTCTGTTGCATAATAGAAAAAACAATTTATTTAAAGGGTTTCTTCAAGGCAATAAAAGACAGATTGAAGCCCTTAGTAATGATAAAAATAAATTTACTTACAATAATTAGTTATAAGTGTACGTGTTATTCAGAATGAAGCTTACCTGCAAAGAAAAATAAATAAATTCAAAAATTATTATTGGGATAAAATTAACATAATCATTTAATACAGAGAGATAATTTTCAGTGACGTATATTTTTGAAAACAAAATAACATCGGTAAGCAATGTTTCATGTTTATACTTAGGCTGCTCGATATATTTCTGGCCTAGGCAACACTAAGTGTTGCCAGGTGCAATCTGACATTTCTATTGGAAAGTTTGATATTTTTAAGCATAAACGTACTCACAACGTTTTGACGTACAACCATCATTAGTGTTGTTTACAGTGACTTGAAAAAATCAATTTGGCAACAAAACTGGAATTAACTCGTGAACATTTTCGTGCGATCATTTTTCACAACTTTCGACGTAGATTATCACGACAAGAGTGCATCGATGAACTTAAATCTTTGTATGGCGATGAAGCACCATCCTATAGCACTGTGAAAAACTGGTTTAATGAGTTCAATCGTAGCCGACGCTCGCTCAAAGACGAATTCCGTGAAGGTCATCCAAAAACGTCTGTTGTGCCAGAGAACATTGATGCCGTGCGTGAACTAATAATGCAAGATCGTCATGTGACATACCGTGAGATAGAGGCATCCTTGGGCATTAGTTTAATTCGGCATGGTTGATATACGCTCTTTAATTGTAAATAAATTCAAAAGTGGTTTAAGTTGTGGAGCTATCTTCCGCGAGTTGTCGCATTTAGGAGTTAAGAGGAATTATGTGTATTATACCGTTAAGCGGTTTGTCGATACTGCCTCCATACAATATCGTAAAAAAAGTGGGAGAAAAGGAACGTACGTACCTCAAACGCGATCAAAATAGTTCGTGAAAGATTCGGAAGAAATTGTGACCGCTCAGCACGAAAGATGGCCAGAAATATAGGAATAAACCGAGAATCTTTACGGCTCCTTTTGCATTGCGACCTCAATATGAAAGCCTTTTAAAAAAAAAAAGAAAATGCATGGCCTTACTAATGGAAAAGCGATGGCAAAGATCGAAACTGCTCCTTTCGTGGCATGCTGGCGATGATATAGTTTTTTCCGATGAAAAACTTTTTGCGCTGGAAGCTCCTCACCACACGCAAAATGACAGACTATGGGCAGTATCATACAAAGACATCCCAAACGATAAGAAGCATGTACCAAGATATCAAAACTCATCATCTATTATGGTCTCGGGTGCCATATGCTGCAAAAGTAAATTGTCGCTAGTCTTCTTTGACAAAGGTGTTAAAATAAACGCTCAGTATTACCTGGAAGAAGTCTTACAGAAAAATTTGAAGCCTAGTGTTCAGGCCATGTATGGAGAAGACCATTATTGCTTCCAACAGGATGGTGCACGTGCTCACACTGCTAAACTGGTTCAAGACTGGTGTAAGCAAAATTTGACAGATTTTATACCTAAGGATGAATAGCCTCCTAGCTCTCCAGACTGTAATCCTTTGGATTTCTGCATATGGGGATATGTGGTACAGCGACTCAAGGAATACTGATACAGAAGCTTGAAGGACTTAGAAGCTGCTATTATTGATGTATGGGACAAAATACCAATAACAGTAGTGCATGCTGCGTGTAGCAAATTTGATAGCAGACTTCGGAGGGTTGTGGCTAACAAAGGTCAGGCCATCGAGTAATTGCTTAATAAACAAAATATTTTAACTTCGTTGTTTGTTCATTTAAATTTCCTTAATTTAAATAACATTTAATACAAAAAACCTACTTTGTTTTTGTATCAACATATATTTGTCACACTGTATATCTTTTCACTGAAAAATCTACATTAAATGTGCAGAAAAATAAAATCATACACACGTACGTACATTTTTCCCAATCTACACAAGACCGGATGCGTAACTGTTTTGAATCCGTAACGTACATCAATAACAAATTTAAAACGGATTCGAACCCTGGTAAATCCGCATGACGAATCTGTTTCAAACCCGAAACTTACTTAAATACGAATTTAAAACGGATTCGCTTTATAAAAAAAAAAAACGTTTTGATGGAAAAAATAAAAATAAAAAACAGGACAAAAATCCAGCTGTGGTAGGATTTGAATCTGGGTGGTAAGTCCTCAAGACGGACCCGTTTTGAACCCGAAACGTACTTAAACACGAATTTAAAACGGATTCGCTTTTTATAGTGTTTTTATACAAAAAAAAACGTTTTGATGCACTTATTAACAATTGAAAGAAATAAAAAGAAAAAACAGGACAAAAATCCACATGTGGTAAGACGCAAGACGGATCCGTTTTGAACCCGTAAGGAACTTCAAATACGAACTCAAAACGGATTTGCTTTAATTGATCTTAATGATGATAAAAAAAAACATTTTTTATTTGTTTTTTTATGTTATTATTTTAATGCGTATGATTTTTTGTAAATTTTTCAAACTCTGAAGCGACGGTTTTGATTCCAAATTTGAGTAATATTTTTTATCGAAAGAAGAAAAGAGAACGAACACAGAATACTTAGAAAAAAAAACAACAGAAATTGTTTTAATACACAAACTTTATATCTCAACATCAGATAAGTCTACATCAGATAGGTCAATAGACGTCTAATGTCTAATGCTTGCACTTTTGTGTGCATTGTGTTTTTTTTTTCCAAATTTTTTTTTTTAATTAAAAATAAGCGCTTCAACATTTTTTTTTTTATCAAAAGTGAATCCACTTTAAATTCGTTTATGACATACTTTACGTATTCAAAATGGATTCGAGATTTCAGAAGAATTTTAACCGCAAACAGGTCCGCATAGTATCCGAAACGGATTCCGAAAGGGATAAAATATACGAAGAAGGGAACCCATTACGGATTCGTGAAGGGTCTGTCTGGTACACTGGGTTCCTACAAATTGCTACATACACATGCAGCTATACTACGGTAATTTTATGTTGGCAATTTACTTTTTTGTGTTGTCAACATTCAAGTAGTACAAATTGTACCATGTGTGTATGTTTATTGGGACTTTCATGATAGCATTCCATACTTTTATGTGGTGAGCAGAAAATTTCAAATTTAAAAATTCTCAAACAAAAATTTTTTAAAATTCGTTGCTTGTAGATTGAAAACAAATATTTGTAAACTCAAAACGAAACGAGTGAATAGAAATTAAAAATTTAGACCTAAACTAAGTATTTCCTAAAATTTTTCACACAATCAAAACGTTCGTTATAAAATGTTGAAAAGACTTGGTAAATAACTAAAAGAATCTGAAATATGTTTATTTAACTAGTTATATTAGGCAATAAACTATTATACTACATTTCCACCAAAGATTTAGCATTGACGAGATTTGCAAATGTCATTATTAAATTCTACTCGTTTGCACTGGCCGAGACAGTAAATATCATAAGCCGAAAAATGAAAGTTGTTTTTCCTTTTCTTAATATTTATCTCATTTGCTTTGTCAATTGTCAAAGTAAAGAGGTGCCACTTTTTCAAAAATAAATAAATTCGGTACTAATGTTGACATTTATACGAAGGTTTAAAATAAATCTTGTCAGAAGTAAATCACGTGATTTAAAACAAGATTTAGATCTAATTTTTCAAACAGCCGTAAATCACCTAATTAATCTCTTGTGGAAACGTAGTAGAGTAGAACTGGGTAATGTCGTGCAGGGGGTAATGTCGTGCACTGGCTGTTTTAGCCCAAAGGATTGAATGATTTACCAACTGTTCGTAAGGTAGGGACCTGCTGACCTACTGAGCTTATGTATAAAATACTAGCAATTTTCACCAGTTCGTCTCTACAGAGTAACCTTTTTTTCAAAACGCACGCTTTCGGGACGATAAAAGTGTTTTTTTATCGGGTCAGAAAAATAATTTTCCTTCCGGGAAAATATACCAGGTAAGTGTTTTCTGAAACGAAATATCCTGCCAAAGAAAAGAAGTATTTGGTTTTCGAAAAAAATTTTGGGCTTCACCGAGTTATGGAAGTTGACCTTTAAAACGACACATTCACTTACACAAACACAATTTCTCGCTTCACAAATGTTGTTACACATGGATGTAACCAATGATATTATCTTTCGATCGGATGCTTACTCGTTGCATTCGCTTGAGATGTACGGCTTTACGTGCATGTCAAAGTTGAGTGCACGACATTGCCCCGTTCCACTCTACACAACATATTATGTACTTCATACTTGTATAATAATGAATAAATACATTAAAATGCTAAATCTCCATTAATAGAACCACTACCTATCATTTCTCATACATTTTGGTACCTTTACTATACTCGGAAAACAATGCACGACATTACCCCACAAATTTTGAGGGGGGTAATGTCGTGCACATTTTTTTTTTCTTCACTTACACAAACACAATTTCTCGCTACACAAATGTTGTTACACATGGATGTAACCAACGAAATTATCTTTCGATCGGATGCTTACTCGTCGCATTCGCTTGAGATGTATGGCCTTACGAGCATGTCAAAGTTGAGTGCACGACATTGCCCCGTTCTACTGTATAAGTATACAAGAAGTGTGAAGCTATAGAAAATGGAAATAAAATCAAAGTCTTTTTTTAAATCCATGAAAATACGCCAAATTTTTTTTTTTTTCTTTTTTTTTTAACTTTTCAAGCAATTATTGTAGAAAACAGCGTTTGAAGTGTTGCAGCAAAATATCACTGTGATTATAAATTAGAAGCCTTATTTTATCTTTTGATTGCGTTGTCAATTAAGCAGCATTTAATTGGCTAAAATTGTTTCTGCCCCAACTGTTGCAACAATTGCGTTTCATTGTGGTGCTGACATTGATGACGTAACGCGGCTTACAAACACCATAACTTCATTGATACGCACTCACGCACACGTACACTTAAGTGTAAACAATTAGCCGGAAAAGCTTATTAGGCTTAAAGTGCAGCATTTAAGTTAGCACGTAAGTACATACATATGTGTGAAGATGTCAACGTGTTTCAACTTAACAAATGTCAATTTTAACTACAAGATATAATTGATTAAAATGTTACACCTCGATTAGAGTGGTTCAAATTTGTATGAAAAAAATGAATTTCGTTGCCAGGGCACCAGCACTTTTTAACACCTTTTGCACAGTGGTAGAAAGGGCCAATCTAGAGGCGTTTTATTCAATTTTTGTAATTTAGTATTGCAGAAAATTTTATTTACATACGGTTTTCCAATACCCCAAGAGCTTATGTTACTTTTTGTTTTGGTTTACAAGATTTCTATGAAAAGCTCTGAGCTTTCAAATAGGGGAATAGTGCTCAGTGGCGGAAAGAAAACCAACATATTAGATGTGGGTAGCCCGATAATAAATCAGTTGGTCGCAGGTGTGCTCTCTCTCTCTCTCTCTCTCCGAAGTGCAAAGGAGATGCAGAAGGATAGATAATAGCGTGAGGTGAGAAAAGCAGTCGCTGCGTTAGGTGTGAGCAGCCCGATACGATATCAGCTACCCACGACCAGAGAGTGCGCGTACAAGAAAATACCATTGCGTTATGTGTGAGCAGCCTGATACGATATCAGCTCCTCACAGTTAGAGAGTGCACCTTCAAGAGAATACAATTGCGTTAGGTGTGAGCAGCCCGATGCTTTATGAGCTACTCACGGCTATAGATCATGCGTTCAAGGGAATACCATTGCGTTAGGTGGGAATAGCCCGATACAATATCAGCTACTCACGACTAGAGAATGCACATTAAAGAGAATACCATTGCATTAGGTGTGAGCAGCCCGATACGATATCAGCTACTCACGACTAGAGAGTACGAGTTCAAGAAAATACCACTGCATTACGTGTGAGCAGCCCGATACGATATCAGCTACTCACGACTAGAGAGTACGCGTTCAAGAGAATACCATTGCGTTAGGTGTGAGCAGCCCGATAATATTTCAGCTATTCACGGTTATAAAGCACGCGTTCAAGAGAATACCATTGCGTTAGGTGTGACCAGCCTGATATTATATCAGCTACTCACGACTTAAGAGTACGCGTTCAAAAGAATACATTCAGTATCTGGGGAGAAGAAGAGCAGAGAGTGGTGGGCAGTAGAGAGACGTGTTTTATCTGTCGTATTTTTATAAGTATATCGGCAGACCGAATAAAGAAATGAAAATGAAGTAAATTATTAAAACGCCAACTGATGATTTCGAATTTAACCAAGGGGCCGTACTTTTCTTTTATACATTTTTGTAGCCGGACTTCTGGCCACCGGCGAGCAAAACCGCTGGCAGAAAGGTTCGGTACATAATTCATGTACCGAAGTTCATCTTGATAGCTCTTTTTGTTTGTAAGTTATTAATTAAATTACGCTAGATAATTCATTTCACCTAATGTGTTTTGCTGTAAATAAGCACAATTTCAGAGAACATTGAACATTCAACCTTGAATGGAAAATATCTTCAAAACTACAGAACTTACGGATAAAAAAGTTTTAGATTCGAACTTAGCGGCTTAAAATTCACATAAAAAGTGTAACAGTTAAATTTTAACGATATATTGGAGCAATTTTTTGGTTTTGAAAATAGTTTGGGATCCATCCAATGTTCTCCGAAATGGGAAAAAAATTAACATGGTGCTCATTTACATCAAAAGAAATTTTTTGGCATCCTAGGAACGAAATTGATAAGTTTCGTCTCAATTTCTATTACGGTGACATTCAAAGCTGAAGAAACAAAGTTTTCAGAAAAGAATGATTTAGCACTAAAAAAAGTTTCCAAAGACATTATCTCATTGGTTGGTGCGTTCAGTATAGATAACTTATCTATCTTCTTTAAAAATTTCCAGGAGGTATTAAATAAGGGTAGTTTTTTTTTGTAAATTGGTTTGCGAAGATCCATCAAAACATAGAATTGATATTCATCGACAATAATGCTAAAGTTCATAGAAAATTTCCAATTTAAAATCGAAGCTAAAATTTAAAAAAGAGAAAGAAACAAAAATCCTTGAAAAGCTTGAAAAAATTCCCACCTACATGTTTAAACATAAAAGAACAACACAAGTGAAATAGCAGCATTGGCGAGCGAGTGGGCGCTTTAAACTTTATGCCCCAGAGCATTTGAAAGGTAGTCTTTGCACCACGCACTTAAACATACAAACTTTTCCAATGTTGCCAACGCGTTTTTTCTTCTTCTCTCTCTTTCATTTTCCACACGCATACCATTCATCCAACCAAACAACGTGCTACAAATGCACTTTTTGCAGTGCCAACACTTTGCATACTTTTCAGCGTCAAATTGTAACTTCCAAGAAAGCGCTAACAGCAACTTCGTTATGCTCAACTTCATGGACAAGACCAACATGGGCTACACAGTACAAACGTTGTCTATCGCTTGATTATTCCCTAAAGTTATAATCATTTTAATTTTGAGCATCTTTACGCAAATTTGCAACAATTTTGCCCAATGTGTAAGAAACCATGGAAAATCCTTGCTTGCAGCTGCACTTACTCCCAAAGCTTGGTAACGATGATGATGATGGTAAGCTTTTTCGGGTGATGAGTTTTGTCTGAGGTAAGAAACGTGAAGACAAATTGCTTGTTGAGGCCTTCTTGAAAAGCCAAAAAGTATGCAACAAGAAAAAGCAACTAAAAAAAGGAAAAAAAAAAACAAACATAAGATGATGGCTTTGCAACTTGCAACATTTCTAACTCAACTTTTATGCTTTTCATTGTTCAGTGTTGTTGCTGTTGTTTTTGAAGCAAACTTCAAATCTCTATAGAGCAGCGGCTCACTTCTTTCTTCATTCATTCTTTCTTGCTCGCTTTCTCTCAGCATTCCATCTCTTTTTAACTTACAAACTCCTCCGTGGGGAGCTACTTGCTGTAGGCAAGTGCCAAATAAGTTGCAATTTTCTAGTTGCAACTTTAGCAGCAGCAGCAGCAACAACAACTACAACAGCAAGCCGCCAAGGCAACTTGAATTTTTCAAGTTTTATTCGCTTCAATGCTGCTTGCTGCAACAACGTTGCTGTTGATGAGTAAAATAAATAAATTTATTTTAATAAACATGAGTTTGCACATAAAGTTTTTCAGGTTTTTTTTCTCTTTTTCTCACTTTTTAAAACTAAAAGTTATTATTTGTGTCTTTTGCTTCGAGTAGTGGAGTAGGAAGGTAAAACTCAACTATGGCGTTTAGTTTTCTAAAAGGAAAATTTATTGCTTTTCCTTGTTTGTTAACATTAGAAATTCTATTTTTGGTTTTCAAACTAAATTCAATAAAATGTGCGTCCCAAAAAGTATGCAATGAAATATATCAAAAATTTACCAATGCCTGGCTATAGATGACGTATAAAATGTCTCGTTTCCTTCTGTGAGAGACATTTATTTAAAAGATAACCTGAAGAAAGAATACTTTAATATAGGGGCAAGCGGAGTGTTTTCGAGAGCGAAGATATGGTTTATGAAAATGAAAAATAACCTGAAAATTACTTGAAAAATGTTTTCTATTAGTATATGGCGTTTTCTTTGTCAAATTTACAGGAGATATGAAACTACACAAACTTCTTGGAAATACCGCTTGATGTACCACATTTACGTCTAGAAATACGGAAGGAAGTGCTGAGGTTCGTAGCGAAACTGATGTTACTAAACAAACGTCGAACAGGAACTATCAAACAGAACGCCTTAGGGAAGGATTTGATTACCAACGGGAAACTTACCATCACTAACAGTGATTACTGATTCCCCAATAAAACTTTCTTCACAACTTCCAAGAACATTCCTCAAAAAAATTGCTAGGAAATGTTACGACCTCAATTACCACCTTTAGTACGCAGATGGCAACAAAACGAATGAGGTAGTGGCCCCCGTTGTAAGCGGAGTCAGGCCGCTGAAAAATATATTTGCTTGCATGAGCCAAGAAAAACCAGCGTTCCAGACGGAATTAAATGCAATCGAGCTTTGCCTGAGGGAATATGAAAGAAAGCTTTCCACTGGGATAAACATCTATATTATATCGGACAAAAGTCTCTTGTGCTTAACGTGAGCACCTGGCATGATGGCTTTATCTCACGGTGTTCTTCACAAACGGTCCATTGTACAACGGTTGCCACAGCCTTCCATCAGCATAATGCCAATGGCTGGTTTCCATTTTTAGAATCATGCGATCAGATACAATTCCTTACAATGGTGGGGAAATGAGCAAACCTCAGTCATTTTTTGGGTCATAGCACCCGGTTGAAAGTGCAACTCCACACCGAGCTTTCAAACTTTTCCTGCGACTTAGGCCCAAACCATAGCCACCACGAAACTCCTCGAAGGGCCATCCCAATAGTCCGTTGGAATATCCAGCAAATCGGATACTCCAAAGCGCTACTGACTCTCGTGGTACCAGAATAATCACAGTTCAGATTTTGTAGCAATATGCTACTGTTAGTATGACTCTGATCCGCCTGGTACTAATCACTTATGTCGATTTATCATACAGGGTCCGCCATCTAACGTTTTTTTTTTTTTTCAACTAGTGCTTATTTTGTGAAGGGTAACACTTAGCTCATGTCTGATTTGACAGATAATTAGTTTTATCCTTCCTCTAAACGAATATGGTTGTGTATACGCTTGAACAACGCTTCGCTAAGTGGGCCTGCGATCGACTTACAGAAGATACCGATTTTGCCAAAAAAAATTATCTTTTCAGATGAAGCTCATTTTGATCTTGGCGGGTATGTAAACAAGCAAATTGTCGCATTTGGGGCACAGAAAATCCGCACGCATACATAGAAAAGCCGCTGCACCCAAAACCTGTCACTGTTTGGTGCGGATTTTGGTCCAGAGGCATAATTGAGCAAGGAGTGGCCGTTACAGTTAATGGCGATCGTTATCGGGCCATGTTGAAAGAATTTTTGTTCACAAAAATTGAAGAGGAGGATATTGGCAACATTTGGTTTCAACAGGACAGCGCTACGTGCCACACAGCCGAAGCTACACTCGATGTTTTTAAAAAATTTTCAAAAAAAAAAGTTATTTGGCGGACCCTTTAGGTGGTGGGAACACGTTTTTTTAGGGCATCCCTCCCTGAAGACTTTCTTGGGAGAAGTAGTCCTACCCAAGGTAGCTATAGCCACTTTACCATGTACGGCTCGACTTAGTATGGATCGTGGGAACATGTTACCAAGTGGGGATTTCTCAGGAAAGCTTTTTAAACCCTGTCTTAAATTGCTTTTTACCACTTTGAGTAACGTGATAATTGAGATTAAAGGGAAAAACCCTCATCTCTCCAAAAGTCACGCCCACACGCCGTCCTGTTCTGGCTGGTAGCCGACATTGCCATTGCCATTCAGTCCACAACTTTGACACCCCTTATAACCGGCCGTGCACAACACAAGGTTAGGAAGGCTGGACCAGACCAATTCATTACCTCCCTTCTGAGCTGTGGAAGCGACAATCTTCTCCACAACCCTACCTACTACGAAACAAGAGAGATTGCTAACTGACACTATCTTCTTCTCCATTTCATCGGACAGCAGAGCGGCGCTTTTAGATTCAAGATTCTTCGATTTTAGTTTGAGACTACTAATAATAATAATTATTCAACTCGCCTTCTAAGCTACGTAGTTCTAGTGGAATTGAGGGTAGTTAAACTACAGATGTACTTGCTAGGAAAGCATCATCAACACTCCATTCTGCGGCCCGCATTGAAATTTAATAAAACTCAGCCTTAACAATCATGTCAAGAGTCTCCAAATAAAGAACAAAACAGTTACTTATGCTGAACAGCAAAGGTATACAGACTGTCAGAGGATTTTTCACTGAACATTGCCTAGTTAGAAAACATCTCTCCAACATGGGATTAGTACAAGATGAATTTTGTACATTCTGTAGTGAGGAAGACGAAACAGCAGAACATATTCTATGTCACTGCGATAGCCTAGCTAGACACAGACTTTGTTACTTTTCTATACCTTACCCCCCTATGACCACAAAGGGACATATTCACCCCTATTCCCTATTGTCGTTTCTATTTCGATTCTGAGGCGTTTAATTTTTTGTCGTCATCTCGTTTCTAAATTTGGATTCTGGAAATATATTGAAATACGAAGAATGTTTATCAAGGGATTAGTAATACGAAGCATATGTTTGATTGCTTCGTTTTCTTAACCCCTCGAAAAAATCTACTCGTCGTTCTTATGTATTGAAAAATATTGAAATATATTGGAACGACAAGGGGTGGTTATCGAGCGGTCAGAAAAACGATGATAAGTGTGATTGCTTCGATTTTGTAACCTCTCTATAAACACTCCTCATCGATCCAATTTATTTCGAGACTCCAAATTTAGAAACAGGACGTCGACAGACACTAAAACGCCTCAGAAACGAAATAGAGACGACAATTGGAAATAGGGGTGATTGACATTCTTCAATATCAATCCCCTTTGGATTGACTCTAATAAAGTCTTATCTGAGTAAGCACAATAAGCCTTAAAGGCGGCGTTGACTTTTGGCTACTGAATGCCAACCCTTTTCTAATTCTAATTCTGTTCCGCTAGGCATGGAATGACTGATTAATTTTTTCCAGTGTAAAATTTCCTTTCATAAGCATCAGTAGGGATATCAAAATAAAAATTAAATTAAGAAAATCAACACGCAGCTTAACACGCAAATGTTAAAAGCTGTCTGTCGCCAGACGCTCGCTACTTATGCAAGCGCAGTGTCTGCCTATTGTCGTCCTTACA
Organism: Calliopum simillimum; assembly: GCA_951812925.1. Classification (NCBI taxonomy): domain Eukaryota; kingdom Metazoa; phylum Arthropoda; class Insecta; order Diptera; family Lauxaniidae; genus Calliopum; species Calliopum simillimum. The sequence goes on from OX638372.1 coordinate 33,749,949, forward strand.
TAGGTCCTGTTTACAGTTGTTATGCCGTTGCTGGCTGTTACGCTGTCTTTACTTTGCAGTCGGTTCATGTTGGTCTACATAATCTTTCATTGTTTGCTTCTTTTATTTAATGTTGTTGTCACTATTGTTATTGTTGTTGCTGTCGCTCTTGCTAATGTTGCTGCTGCTGTTGCTGCTGGTGTTGATTATCCAAGTAATTAATATGATATACTGCGTAGTTGTTGTTTGTTGTTGTTACTGCAAGTTTTGCTGCTGCTGTCGCCGCATATTTAGCTTCGTGCTTTGGCATTAATGTTGTAATACCAACAAGAACAACAACAATGGTTGCTGCTTAACAATTTAATGCAATAAATTGTTCTTGCATTACAATATCCTTTATTCAGGATCATTGCAGTGCAGCAGCAGCAGCAAAAACATTAATAAATGTTTGTTTTTGTAATGAAATTTTATGTGATTTTTTTTCTTTTATCTACCGGCCACCCCTTCAAACTCTTCACTATTGTTATGAAATATGGAAAAATATTTTAATTAAATTGTTGCTGTCACACCCACACAACCAGCTATTATGTTGCAACACCAGAGACGTGGGTAATGTTGGTAGAAAAATCGCTGCAAATAAATTTTAATTTGAGTGCATTTCTAAGCGATTGCACAATGATTTTGCTGTTGCAGTGTGACTGTGGCATGGTACAACATACACTAGTCGGCATAATTATTTTGACAAAATCTATTTTTGAATATCGAACGAACGTTGCTTTGCGAAAATGATGCTCAAAAGAAAGTCTGTATTTTTCTGCTTATAAGAAAACAATCAAACAGCGAATTTTGTCGTGGCATAAGTATTTTGTCATCACCTAACGCATAAATTGTGATTCTGACAATTTCAATTTATTTCGATTAAATGGAGTGTTTTGAGCTAAAAACTGTAAAAATAATGTTTCTTTTTCTGTGGCATAGTACAACATACACTAGTCAGCATAATTATTTTGACAAAATCTATTTGTGATTATAGAACATTGCTTTGCTTAGAACTGTCAAATAACGTTCCGAAAATAATGCTCAAATGAAGATACTTTCTTTCTGCTTATAACAATCCAATCAAACAGCAGATTTTATCGTGTCATAAGTATTTTGACATCACCTTACGCATAAATTGTGATTCAGACAATTTCAATTTATTTCGATTAAATAGAGTGTTTTGAGCTAAAGAATGTAAAAAAAAGTAGAAGGAACGGCTTATCCGATTTCAACTAGAAATGTTTATTATTTTTTTACACTTTTTAGCTCAAAACACTCCTTATGTTCATATTTGAAATCGTTAGAATAATAATTTAGGTATAAGGCGATGTCAAAATACTTATGTCACGACAAAATTTGCTGTTTGATTGGATTCTTATAAGCAGAAAGAAGTAACTTCTTTTGAGCATCATCTTCACACAGTTATTTAGCAGTTCTAACCCCGGCAATGTTCTATAATCACAAATAGATTTTGTCAAAATAATTATGTCAACAAGTGTACATATGCACAACATGCCGCAGGATGCAGGATGTTGGATTGAGTTGATTGTCATTTGCATCAGCGTACGCTTCGATGGGCAGCTAAATAAAGTTTTTAACTTTGTTTATGGCTTTCGTTGTAATTGCTATTGTTTCCCATCATTGCTGGTGTTGCCGCTGTTGTGTAGTACTAGAAAATGTTGCATACTGCAGCAGCAACCACATGGAAAATTAAGTTAGCACCAAAATAAAAAAGTAGAATTCATGCAATTTACAATTGAAATATGCGTAGTTTTAGTGTAAATTCAATATTGCTGTTACTGATTGATAGAATGAATTTTTTGTTTTGGTTTAATTTTCAATCTTAAATTTAAATTTTTAAGTTAAACACAATGCTAGCTTTTTCTCTCCTGAATTCTTAGTTCATTTGAAATTTTTTTGCATCAAAATTTTATTAAAATTCTCAAAAGCAACACAAACAAATGACAAAAAACCAAAAAAATTCATCTATGATATAGAATGCAAACATTTGTCATAATTCTGTCATCTGTCCAAGTTTACTCTACACTGCGTTGCGCTTTTGTCTAAAGCAGCTAAAAGAGTAGCTAATGTAGAATCCTTTCAACCGCACATATTGCTAGACGCTATACGCTGCATGACCACCGCCGGCAGCAGTAACAGCAGCAACATCAACTGCAACACAACACACACAATGCTGAACAAAGGATAAGAGCTTATTTGCGTGCTTAACATGACAAGCTCTCTTCTTTGACTCTTTGTGTGTCGGTGTGTGTTTTGACCACAAAATTTATTTCATTTGATCCTTGTTTTGTTTTTTGTTGAGTTCTTTTTTTGTTGTTGTGTTGCGTTGGGTTTGTTTTTTTTCTGCTTTTCTGTTTTCTAGACTCTCTCATTTGTTTGTCGGTTCGTTATGATGCCATGCAGCATTTTGTTACTTTTATCCTGCGGGCATTGCAATACGCAAACATATTTATGTGTGTAGTTTACATGTGTATGCGTAAGGTGGCCACCTGTCGAAAACGATCGGTAGAGTACCCCAATTTTTAGAACCTTTGCTAAAAATATTCGAGTTCTTCAATCCTGTGTTTCAATCTATATACAGGGTGTATTGCATAAGGCTACGAAGCTTTTGGGAGATGTTAGAGAAGGCCCAGACTAACACAAAATTGCCAATGGAGGGGGGTCTAAAATATACCCCTGAGGAGTTATTGGGTTAAAACTGATTTTCTGACTTGTTTCAGAGTTCTGGACATTTGAAGTTGATACTTTAATTTTTTCTCCCCATTTTTTGACTTTGGCGGCCATTTTAGTATGAAAAAGTTCCTATTAACATAGCTTTTATAATGTTTTTTTGAAAACCTCATTAAATTTCCTTTAACCCAATAGCACATTTGTCATACCAATTTTTTTGATTGAGGTCAGAAAAAAATACTTTTCCGTTTGAAGGCTCCAATAGATAAAGAGCAACACGAGTGGCGCGCACATCATATGCAGCGCAACGAATGCGAGTAACTCGTGTGTTACATAGAAAAGTATATTTTCCGACCTCAAATTAAAAAATTGGTAAAACAAATGCACCATCGGATTAAAGAAAATTTAATGAGGTTTTCAAAAAAGTTATAAAAGGGTATGTTAATAGGACCTTTTTCATACTAAAATGGCCGCCAAAGCAAAAAAATGGGAAAAAAAAATTAAAATATCAACTTTAAAGGTCCAGAAGTTTGCAAAATTTTTTTAAACACTATAAACCATATATACTATCTGAAAACTCTAACAAATAGCTAAAACTTAGGCATAGAAATGTTTTCTCTAAGACATTAGGGTGATCCAAATAATTTTTTTTCTGAAACAAGTCAGAAAATCAGTTTTACCCTATAACTCCTCAGGGGTACAATGTAGACCCCCCTCCATTGGCAATTTTTTGTTAGTCTGGGACTCTTCTATCACCTCCCAGAAGCTTTGTAACCTTATGCAATACACCCTGTATATACAAATTAATGTTTGTATATCTGTCTGTATGTTCCTTATAGACTCCCAAACGGCTGAATCGATCATCGTGAAAATTGCTATTAATAGAATGCCGGAACTAAAAATTTTGTTTTTTTTTTGTGTTTTCTACGCGTTTCATGACTTTTTATGACATTTTAGTTGAACAAATCTTTTTACACTCAAGGATATCGCTGAAAATATTTAACGGACATGGAGATTTGGTATATGTATTAAGAGTTTCGGCACCAAATAACGTCCAAGGGAAATATGGGCGGTACTACGCCTTTAAAAAAATGTCATATCTCTGAAACTATTTAACCCACAATTAGCATTCCTTGGTATAATTTCATTAGAGATGCCTCGCCTTTTGAACAAGAGAAGGTGCAGTAACGCATACCGGAAAATGCTAGTGTTTGAATATAGATGGCGTAAGGGTAGTTATTCTTCACTTGTAAAAAACCTGTCTTGTGATCAAAGTGCGATCCGCAATATACCAGCCACCAAAATGGGAATTTAATAATTTTACAAAATCGTTTTGGCATCGAACTGTGCGACCATTACGAATTATTTGATAAATTTCCTTTATCGACCATATCACTGATGTCAAGAAAATGTTAGATCATTTTAAAATTTTTTTTGGTACAAAAACCGAAAATGACCGATATCTCGAAAACGACGTGACAGAAAAAAAAATAATATTTTCAGAATCAGAAGCCAATTTTATATATAAAATGGAAAATGGCATAAATAATGCATTTTGGATGTAAACAAGTGTAGTCATAAATTATTAGGCATACAATATCAATGCCACGGCCAACAATAGAATTACTTTAGGAGATGAGTATGAAAATTAAGTTCCCTTAAATTGCAAAATGTTAATTGAAGTTTCATTGAAAAAAAAAAAATAAGGAAAATTCAGAAAACTACGAGTACATAAACTTTGCACAAGTAAAACTTGGCTAATTAGAAATAATTGCAACTTGCAACGTTTCCCTTAAATATTTTTTTTTTTTTTTTGTTGCAACACATATGAATGATTTACAACAGCAACACTGCAAAAAACTATATTGCCACTTGGTTGCCAGACAGTAAAACAAAAATAACAGCAACAACAAACAAAAGTGGTAAATGACTAAATGAATACTAAAACAAAAATAAATAAAGAGAAAGAGAGAACCCCAAACAAGAAGAGAAAAAAAGGGAAAAAACTGACAAACGGACGAATGAACAAACAACAGGGCAAAGGCATGTAAGGATATTTTGTGAATTTTGTTGGCTTTGCAGCGAACAGCAGTGGATGAAAAAAACGTGCTCGGACAACAACAACAACAACATGACTTCGTTAGAAGCTCTAAATTTTATTATTTCTTTTTTTTTTTTCATTTGTATATGTGGGCTTAACAAACACAAACACAAATGCAAACTTTGCCATGTAGAAGAAGAGTTGACTTTGAAGTTGTTAACTGCGCCCACAATGATGCTGCAGCTGCTTTTGCTGCTGATGTTGACGTTGATGATGCCGACGAATGCATGAATGCATTAATGGTCACGTGAGCATGGAACACAAGAACACACACACATACATACGTATACAGTGCAGACTGGAAGTTTAATTGTAGAAAGAGAGCGATTTTTTAAAGGACGCCTAGATCAAAGTAGAAATACCTTTAATTTTTAAATTTATGACGTTGCCATCATAACTTATGCCATTGCTTAACTTAAGTAATTGACTGGACAGAAAAGTTGAAGAAGGCTGGGACGACACTGGGCGATTCTAGTCAAAATTAAGCCTTGAAAAATCCATTGAGATATCGAACCGAGGAAGGCATTGCTGGAAAAATACTTTGATTTTTAACGCCAAAGGAAATCAACATGAACATACGTATTGCATTGAAGTCTATCAGAAATTACTAAATTGATGCGTTAAGTATCCTTACGTTATGATACTAAATCCATCCCACGAAAGAATATTTTTACATTTACGACTCTATAGTATATGTACTAGGAAGTACTAGGAAAATTATTGAATTTTGATTGGGCTTACACTTCTAACTCTCAATACAGCTGGAAATTTTCGTGTACGATCTAAACATGACGAACATGAAGGTTTTGCCTTTAGGACACAGATATATCAAATACGTCACTTCTATAAATGCGAATGTATCGTAAGAACCGAAAGAAGCATATTTTGTCGAAAACCTTCACCAACAAAATTTAAGTGAAAATTACTCGAGCACTGTGACACTTAATGAATATCTGCATACGAGTAGTAAGCGATCATTATCAAAGCAAAAGAGTTTTTCACACTGAGAACCATTAAAACTTCAGTATTTTGGATTTTTAATTACATTAAAAATTTATGAAAAAAAAGATGAAATGTAAGTGGGTATAAAAGTGATTTTTTATACATAAATCTTTTTGATTTTAAGTAAGTGCTTTTATATTTTGCTTCTTCTCTTATTTGCACAAATCTACTTAGATTCAAAAAATCTATGTACACCTGCCGTTTGCAATTATAATGATTATGTAGATATGTACCACCAAAAAGCATCATATCCAAAAAGCTCCAAAAGAAAACATAAAAAAATATCTATAAAAAAATCCTTTTTGTTAAGTTTAAAAATAGAAAAAAAAAAAACAAAAACGCAAACTTCAACTTTACATAAAAACGGACATCGGCAAAATAGCAAAAACAGACTGGCAGACAGACTTCAGAGTAGAGTGTAACAAAAAATCCTTGTGATATTTAAAGAGTTTAGTTAGTTCTAAGGAAAGCAATAGGAAAACCGTTTGAAATATGTTGCGAAAACACTTTCGCATTTATTGACAGATGTGGCTACCCGTAAACAGTGAGACACTTTTTCTAAGATTGAGCATGTGTTACCCCAACTAAAAATACTGTACAACACAAAAATCTGAATTTGAAATTGATAGCTTTTTTGACTAATTCAGCGTTGCTGATTCCGAATGTGGCAAACTTTTTTTTTCACGTCTGTGGTTCGAGTTACCTTTGATTTAAGATGCATAAAATACTTTTTTCAGACATAAGGCGTTTTTCCAGGAAGCAGTATAGTTAAAGTTTGAATAGCTCCGATTTTCTTCTTCAACCCATAATTTAATCATCCAAGTTTACTACAGTCCTTTACAGGGATTTGCAATACCTTTACTTCAATGGAGGCTATATCGAAAAGTAATGATCCAATTGGAAAAGTTAGAAGGTAAAATTTAAAAAAGGAGATTAGGGCTATTCGATACTTTTGGCAAAAGTTAACTTCAGTAGTTCGTGAATGTACGCCATATGTCTGAAAATAACGTTTTCTGCAATTTAAGTCAAAGATAACTCAGACCTCAGACGTGATAGGAAAAAACAGTTGCCAGATTCAGACTCTGAAGCAGTCAAAAACAATTAACAACATCAAACTCAGATTGGTTTCGTATGATAAATTTATATTGATCATTTTTGCACAAATTGGAAAATTGTCAAACTGTCAAACTCTGATTTTGAGACATGCTTCGCTAGGTTTCCTCGTTATTTGTTGCACTGTATAAAAAACAAAGTTTGTTAAAGTTATCAAAAAATGTAATTATATGCCGCGGTTTCCCGTTTCAAAGAAAACTAGAAAGGGTGTAACCTTTGGCCTGGTCAAACACTAAATACACTACACTGCAGTATTTTGAAAATTTTGCTACACCCTCTGCTCACCCAGTTTTTGCTCAGAGCTTGCATTTATAGTTTTTAGTATCTGAGTGAAATTTGGTTGGATTATCTCAAAAAAACTTTTTCAGTATACCGTTTTGAAGCTTTTGCTTATATGGGAGCTACCACGCCCTCTTGTCATAGTTTGTCTAGTTTAAGCTCAGGGCGTTTATTTAAAGTCTTTAGTAATCGAGTGAAATTTAGTTGGATTATCTCGAAAAAAGTACTCTTTCAGTACAGCATTTTGATACTATTGCTTATCTGGGAGGTGCCACGCCCTCTTGTTTGGTTTCACTTAGTTTTCGTTGAAAGCTTGCGTTTATAGTTCTAAGAGCTGAGTAAAATTTTATTTGATTATCTCAAAAAACGCTTTTGAAGCTTTTGCTTATATGAGAGGTGCCACGCCCGCTTGTCCGAATTCGCCTAGTTTTTTTTTCAGAGCTTTCGTTTACAATTCGTAGTTTTTATGTGTATTTTGGTTGCATCGTCGTGAAAAATACTCCGAAAGTTGCATTTTGAATATATTTTTTGTATGGGCAGTGGGCGTGTCTGTTGACCGATTTCGCTCATTTTCAATCCCATGAGCTAACTTAGACAGAGTACTAAATTTCATTGAATTATCTTGCTCAGTTTTCCCAAAAAGTGTATTTCAACACACAGCCAGCCACCCAGCCAGCCAGCCAGCCACCCAGCCAGCCAGCCAGCCAAACAGACGGACATGGCTATATTGACTCAGTAGGTGACGCTGATCAAGAATATATATATTTTTCTATATCTGCCACGCCACTTTTTCTGCGTTACAAGCGGAACGACAAAGTGGATATAACATGGGTGTAGGGTGTAACAAGTGAGTAGTTATGTTAGCGAGCCAAAGAGCGAGAATGAGTAGTGAAAGCTAGAGGGTGAGTGAGTGATTGTGTTAGCGTATTGGTGAATAAATGAATGAGTAAGAGAGTGACTTACTCAAAGAGTGAGTGAATGGAAGGATAAGTGAGTTATAAGTTCCTCAATTGAAAGAGTCAATGAGTAGGAAAGTTGATTGCTAATTAAATGAGTACTTCAGTGAATGGGTGAGAGAAAAGAATGATGAGTCGGTGAGTGAAAAGTTATTCGGTGACGGACAAACTTTGGGTATAGATATACTAATGCGAATTTTTTTATAGCATGATTTAAGGCATTTTTAAATACATATTTCATTCACATTGACTAAAGAAAATTTTCCAATTCAGGGTCCACAAAATTCTAAAACATCAAAAACAAGATCAGTAGTGAGTTAAGCGTCAGAAAAGCTAATAAAAATTTGTTGGGCCCTGAATGTCTATGAAACGTGTATTTAAAAATGCCTCAAATCACGCAATAAAAAGTTTCACATTATTGCGTCTGTAATGTGCATTAGAGCTGCCGTCTGTCTGGGGCATAAAGTTCAGATTGCAATGTATTTTTAATATTTTATTGTTCCGCATTATGGAATACCAAAATTGAATTGGAAAAGGATTATGTGACATTTTTTTTTTTTTACGTAAACACTTACTCTTGCAAATTAAACTAACGTTTAGGAAGAAGCTGCAATTAACAATATATAAATTTAAATTATACGCTTTTTGCTTGTTTTTGCGCCACTCTAACCTGTTTTTATTCCTGTTGATGAGCTTTGGGACTTTGTTTGTAAATATAAGTGGGAATAATTGTATTTTACCGTTACTTTGAATGGTGCAACAACGAATTGCAGCCACGTTAACAAGTTAAACAAGTCAGGAACTGACTTTTTTATGGCTCTGTTTAACTGAAGCTGCAGCAGCGCAGCGCAGACTACATTTGCAGAACAAATTAAAAAGTAAAAATGAATAATAATTTGAGAATAAATATATATAGTACGTAGATGGAAAACCTACACTTGATTTAAAATTTAAGCAGACGAATGCAAAAATAAAATATTTTTTATAAATATAATGAATGAAGCATACTTCCTGGAGGACGAAAAAAGACATCGCATATAAATATTGAATTTAAAATCATATCAAAAGTCAGGTTTTGTTACAAACTTTAAAAATACAGTTCATGTCACAAGTATTGAAGGAAAATCATCGAAAAACTTCAAATATAAAATTACTGTTGCCTATCTTAAGGCCCTATGCTCCTCCTAGGAGTTAAAGGAGAATACATACATACATACATCTTAAGGCACCCCAAGAACGAATTAAAGGAAAATACATGCTTTTTCATTCAATTCAAAAGTTTCTACGCAAAAATTTATGTAGCCAAAAAAATGTCATATACAAATCAAACATAATCTTGCATTTGATATAATGCCCCGTGTGCTTTTTGCCAAAGCAAACGCAACAAATCAAACTGAATGCCAAAACAATGAGTAAATTCAACTCACATCAAACAGCATCAGTAGCAGCAACATAAAGCACAGGATTGAAATGGATATCCTGGTTTATAGCATACTAAATTTTGCTTACATGTCATGTGGTTTGAGACATGTGGCCAAACAAAATTTTATACACAAAAGCGCAATACTACAGCAATGGCAAAAATGATACAGCAACAAAAAGAAAAAACAGAAAAAGAGAAGAAACATAACCAAAAAAAAAGAGATGAAAAATTACTGCTTATAGTCTGTAGAAGAAACCACATTGATGAAGAACAAAAAACCATTAACCTGACAGACATTTTAGTGACCACAAGAAACTTTAATTCAATATATAAATTTAAATATCAAAAGTTGTACAGAAATGCCTCAGTGACAAAATTAAATTAAATTTCAGCAATGTATTTGCTTTGTGTGATAAAACATTTTGTCACCCACTCCTTCGCCCCCTCTTAATTTTATTTTCCTTTCAGTCAACAACAACCAACAAAAAATTAAACAAATACACCCTCTGCAAAAAAAAAAAAACAAAAAATCCAACGACCCCAAATTTAAATGCTGCTATTTTTGTTAACCGCAAACAGCAGGTTGTGCGCCCAAAAACACGCCACAAATAAAATGTAATTAATTTTGTGTGTCCATGGCGGCGACGTCGCTCCATGTAGCTCTAAGGTACCTACATCAAACATACATAGCTTTTGGCCATAACACTCTGAATCCAACAAAAAAACTTAAAAAAAAGGAAGAGACAAAAGACGCGTGAAACGTTGCGTGGTCAATGTCACACATACGGATACAATCAATATGACTAACGACTCGATAGGTACACAAGGCATGGCATGTCATTTGTCAGTTGAAGTTATGGGCGGAAACATTGGGAGTGGAGTTAGAAGTAAAAAAAAAAAATTTAAATTTGATTGCCATCAATGAATGGTGTCTATTGAAAATGAAAAATGAAAAAAATATCAATCGAATGAAATTGTGATATTTCAATTTTATCAACCTCCCTGCTCCCATCTAAGAAATAGCAAGAACTCATCGATTTACATTATGATTTACTAAAATTGCATTTTCTAGCGGAAGGTCTGATTTTAGTTTTTTGTTTGGACATGCATTGCGATAAAAAAGATACAAGAAAATAATTTTAAACTCAGTCAATTCAAAAGCTTCACGACGACTTATTTTGAGTGAATATTAGGAGACTCTTAAAATCGATACTATTTACATAGTAAAAATACACCAGAATTTCTAGTTTATAGTATTACGTATTATATTTTTATTTATATATACGAGTAAGTAACTAATCATTTCCTAGTTTTTTGCTATCATATATTATTATTTTTTAAGACACCTGAAATGTTTATGGTAAAATCCCTACCACATCACTTAAAGTGATATAAACGGCAACACTGCACAACAGCTGTTTTTTGACACACAGCTGTCGTTCGATCAATGCAATTGCTCAAGTTTCGATCAACATAGCAAAAAAAAATAATGCGTAAATGTTAACAAACAATATTCCGTTATGAACTGTGGTCAGTTCTCAATCAACTACTAAAAAAATTTCATGCTTTTGAAAAACTAGAAAACTGACTTTATTCCATCTAGATTGACCTTTCGGGCCACAGTGCGGTGGAGATGGCGGGTACAGAGAGACGTGTTTCGTTTATTATACGTGGGCTGCTATATATATTTCTGGCCTAGGCAACACTAATGTCAATAGCTAAAATCTGGCAACACCATAATAAAGTTTGACATTTTTTAGCATAAACGTACTCAGAACATTTTGACGTACGACCATCATTTGTGTTGTTTACAGTGACTTGAAAAAATCAATTTGGCAAAAAAAAGGAATTAACTCGTGAACATTTTCGTGCGATCATTTTTCACAACTTTCGACGTGGATTATCACGACAAGAGTGCATCGATGAAGTTAAATCTTTGTATGACGATGAAGCACCATCTCATAGCACTGTGAAAAACTGGTTTAATGAATTCAATCGTGGCCGACGCTTGCTCAAAGACGAATTCCGTGAAGGTCGTCCAAAAACGGACGTTGTGTCAGAGAACATTGATGCGGTGCGTGAACTGATAATGCAAGATGTTGTCATGTGACATACCGTGAGATAGAAGCATCCTTGGGCATTTTTCGTACCAGCATACATTCGATATTGCATGAACACCTGGCCGTAATAAAGGTTTGTTCTCCTTGGAGACCCCATAATTTACCAATCGCTTAAATTATCAATGAAAATATTGATTTTCTTAACTCACTGTAAACAAATCAAATAGCACTTGTACGTCAAAACGTTGTGAGTACGTTTATGCTAAAAAATGTCAAACTTTATTTTGGTGTTGCCAGATTTTAGATATTGACATTAGTGTTGCATAAGCCAGAAATATATATAACAGCCTACATATTATTATAATTAAGGACTGCCCCAGAAAAATTTGACCCTTTTATTCCTTAAGATTATGATTTACCTGATGATCGTGCAGGTCGAAATATGGGTGCTGTATTTTCTATATAACATGACGATTAAAAGAATATATAACACTTGGCAAACAAACTTCAGACGATAAAGATATCTAGCAATCAAGAAAAAAAGAGCAAACTCATTTTGTACACTTGCATGCAAAAACGAGAATTAAAATATTCAGCCATAGCTAAAAAACAGGTGCATCAAAAATCACTGTCCAAAGGGTTGTTTCGAATTATAGAAAGGGTCAACTTATTACGCGGAAAAATAGTTCAGGTAAAAAAGCCAGTATAGACCCACAATTGGTGAAAAAATTGAAGCGCCTTTTTAATCAGCATCCCAACACTTCAGAACGAGATATGGCTGCCAGAGCAGGAACCTTAAAATTTTCTATAAACAGACTAAAGAAAAAACTTAAGCTAAGAATCTACAGAGTTCAAAAAGTACCAAACCGTTCCGATGAAAAGCAGTTAGAGGCTCAAAAGCGAGCTCGAAAGCTATATGTCGGTTTCCTGACTTAATTTGACTGCTGCATAATGGACGATGAAACATACGTTAAGGCAGATTTTAAACAGCTAACAAGACACGAATTTCACACCTGTTCGGAGGAGGGGCAGATACAGAGCAAATTTAAAGAGAAGAAAATTACAAAATTTCCCAAGCAGTATATGATTTGGCAGGCCATATGCACTTGCGGTCTGAGGAGCATTTTTTTTTTTTGTAACACTGGGCATAACTAACTCAAAAATTTATATTGCTGAATGCTCTGAAAAACGTTTCTTGCCATTTATTCGTGAGCACGGAGAAACTGTAATGTTCTGGCCTGATTAAGCAACCTCTCACCACTCTAGAGCCACCATAAAATGGTACAAAAGCAATAATGTAAATTTTGTTCCCAAAAATGCGAATCCACCTAATTGCCCACAGCTTCGACCTATTAAGAGATATTAGGCTCTAATGAAATCAGATCTTCAGAAGAGTAAATGCACTGCAAAAAATTTAAAAGATTTCAAAAATAAGTGGCGAAGCTCGTACGGTACTGTCGACGAAACAACTGTACAATACTTAATGAAGGGTCTTAAGAAAAAAGTAAAATATTTATATATAAAATAAATATTTGTTAATAGTGTAAGGTTATTTATGTTTGTTATGCTACTCACTAATAAATAAAAAAAAAAAATTTAAAAAAAATTCATTACGTATTTTTTTATTAATGAAAAACAAAGGGACAAATTTTTCCGGGCCAGTTCTTATATTGAGAGAAACTGAATAAAGAAATGAAAATGAAGTAAATTAATAAAACTCCAACTAGTGAAACGGGATTTAGTCTCTTCTCCGTTACGGATAAATATTTTATATTGGGTGTACAACTTTGCTTCCGCCGTTTTTTTCCAAAATTAAAAGGTTTATTGCGAAAAAGTGCTTACAGATGTATTATTCAAAGTATTGTCCGTCGCTAGCGACAACTTTCTCCCATCTTTCCGGCAATTTTCGGATCCCGGCTCGAAAAAAGGAGTCCTCTTTTGACGCTATCCATGAAGCAATCCATTTTTCCAATTCTTCGAAGGATTGAAAATGTTGATCTGCCAGGCCGTGTGCCATCGAACGGAATAGGTGGAAGTCAGAAGGGGCAACATCTGGGGAATACGGCGGGTGGGGCAAGACTTCCCATTTCAGCGTTTCCAGGTACTTTTTGACCACTTTTGCGACGTGAGGCCGAGCATTGTCGTGTTGGAGGATGACTTTGTCATGTCGCTCTTGATATTGTGGCCGCTTTTCTTTTAGCGCGCGACGTTCTTTCACTCAGAGCAGCATCACCGTAAGTTTCTGAGAGCATTCGATGCGCTTCAGCTGCATTTTTTTTCGAATTGTAACAGAAAAGTAAAACTTCCCGCAAATGGCGAGAATTGGGCACATAAACGGACATTTTCGAGCGTGAATAATACAAAAACAAGAACAACTGTCACTGAAACGGCGATGACAATTCGTTAGGCACTGTCCACACTCACTTTAAAGGCATTATCATCTATGTATTTCAACCAGCCTCAGCCGGTATCGGAAAACGGCGGAAGCAAAGTTGTACACCCAATATTTTAATTGAAATAGAATGGATTTTATATTTGTAAAATAAAATAAAAAATTTAAATTGTTTTCAGGTTACTCATCTCAACTGTTGTCGCTGGAACTTAATTAAATCAATTTTTCGACATGCCCATTATTAGGCAGATTTAACAACAGCAAATAGCATATAAAACTGTTGCAACTTTTTAAAATTTAAACAGTGACCGTCTAGACATGATGGAATAAATTAAATATAAAATAAAACAGCAGCACAAAGTGTATAATGTATTTTAGTTAAAACAAGGGACCAATAAAGATTTAAAACAAACTGGACACAAAAATTAGCAAAATTTAATGCAAATTCAACGTATATTTGATAAAATATAAACTTTTATTTTTTTATTTCTTTTTAGCCGTTGAAAAATATTGATTAAGTCAGAAAAGCTATGAAAAGTTTGAAAAATGTTATAAAGCCAAGAATGTTGAACAATTTAAAAAAAAAAAAAAAACTAACTGTTACAAACAATGAAAAATTTTGCAAAAGACGAATGTTGAAAAATATTATCTTAATTATTGAAGAGTGTGTCTAATGCCCCAGACAGACGGCAGCTCTAATGCACATTAAAGACGCAATAATGTGAAACTTTTTATTGCATGACTTAAGGCATTTTTTAAATTCATATTTCATTCACATTGACTAAAAGAAAATTTTCCAATTCAGGGTCCAAAAAATTCTAAAACATCAAAAACAAGTTTAATAGTGAGTTAAGCAACAGAAAAGCGCATAAGAATTTTTTGGACCCTGAGTTGAGAAATTTTCTTTTAGTCAATGTCTATAAAATCTGTATTAAAAAAATGCCTAAGATCATGCAATAAAAAGTTTTACATAATTACGTCTGTAATGTGCATTAGAGCTGCCGTCTGTCTGTGGCATAACAGAGTTTGTTAAAGGACAGTCTACAAAGGAGAGCGCCAAACTTAATATAATTTTTGGTGATAATGAAATTTGAGAATTTTCATTCATCAAAACACAATGCTGTCAATTTTTTCTCTTAAAAAAAAATAGCGAGAATAAAAACACTTTATTAAAAAAAACCGAAATTCTGCACAAACTGTGGGCTTTAATTGCTGCGGCTAATTAACGCGCTCACATTAACATAAATTTAAATTGCGATTCCAACTGAAAAAGAAAGCAAAAAACGAATAGCGCACATAAAATTAAGAAAAAGATTTCATTAAGAGGAAGCAAAAAAAGTTGAAAAAAAAAAACTTCAAGAAATTAAAATCGCACACTGCTGCTCAACAGCCATTTCTCAGGACTTTTTTCTTCAGAGTGAATTTTTCATTTCAGTTGTTTATTTTTGTCACCAATTCTTGTGGATTTCTATTTCTTTTCCATTTTATTTGCATTTATCTTTGCAGCATGACTGCTGTTAAATTAGCTGGAGCAGAAAAAAAACAAAAAAAAATGTATGCAACTTTCGCTGCAACTGCTAAGCGACGTTGCACAGTGGTATTTTAGCTGAAAAAATTTACAATTTTTTACTTGGAAAAATACTAAGATAGCTACTTCTAGCTACATCTTTAAAATGTGGAAAACTAAAGATGAGAATCTACTCTTCGAATTTAAGTCAAACAACTTTAGCAATATTCAAGCCAATTGATAAAACTCATCAATTTTCTGAAAGAGGCCGTGAAATTTTCAATGCGTAATAACAGCTACTGCAAGTGCAAAGATAAAGAAATTTTTTTCATTTTTTTCACATGGGGGCTACCCCTCACACCCTTGCCAAAATGACTTCACTCTATTTCGTTAGGTCAGTGGACATATTTTAACATACTAAAATACGTAGCCTGCTCGATATATTTCTGGCCTAGGCAACACTAAGTGTTGCCAGGTGCAATCTGACATTTCTATTGGAAAGTTTTATATTTTTTAGCATAAACGTACTCACAACGTTTTGACGTGCGACCATCATTTGTGTTGTTTACAGTGACTTGAAAAAATCAATTTGGCAAAAAAATGGAATTAACTCGTGAACATTTTCGTGCGATCATTTTTCACAACTTTCGACGTGGATTATCACGACAAAAATGCATCGATGAACTTGAATCTTTGTATGGCAATGAAGCACCATCTTATAGCACTGTGAAAAACTGGTTAAATGAATTCAATCGTGGCCAACGCTCGCTCAAAGACGAATTCCGTGAAGGTCGTCCAAAAACGACCGTTGTGCC
Organism: Calliopum simillimum; assembly: GCA_951812925.1. Classification (NCBI taxonomy): domain Eukaryota; kingdom Metazoa; phylum Arthropoda; class Insecta; order Diptera; family Lauxaniidae; genus Calliopum; species Calliopum simillimum. The sequence continues at coordinate 33,766,306 of OX638372.1, forward strand.
AGAGAACATTGATGCCGTGCGTGAACTGATAATGCAAGATCGTCATGTGACATACCGTGAGATAGAAGAATCCTTGGGCATTAGTCCCACTCCAATACATTCGATTTTGCAGGAACATTTAGTTGTAAAAAACGTTTGTTCTCGTTGGAATCCCCACAATTTATCAATTGCTTAAATTATCAATGGAAAAATTAATTTTCTTAACTCACTGTAAACAAAATAAATAGCACTTGTACATCAAAACGTTTTGAGTACGTTTATGCTAAAAAATGTCAAACTTTATTATGGTGTTGCCAGATTTTAGCTATTGACATTAATGTTGCCAAGGCCAGAAATATATATAGCAGCTACGTAACAGCTACTGCAAGTACAGAGATATAGAGTTTTGCTAATTTTTTTCGTATGGGGGCTACTCTTCACACCTTTGCCAAAATGACTTCACTCTATTTCGTGAGGTCAGTGGACATATTTTAACAGTTCTACATACTAAAAAATGCATTTTGAATTTTTCACGTCTATATTGTTTGAAACAGTGCACTGTGTGTCGTTTAATTTTTTTTACAGATTTTTTTTCCTTTTTTTTTTTCATTTGCAGCCGAAACGGAAACGGAACTGAAAACTAGAGAAAATAAAAAGGAAAAAACTTTGCTAGTTTCACAGCTTTAAACAAATGCCGTTTTAAGCATTTCAGTTGCTTTTGCTACTGCAGTTGCAGCGACTGCTGTCAATTGCAGTTAAGTCTCCGCAATGCTGTGTACTCTCTATCCACTTAATTAAATGCAAGACAAAGCATTTTAATTTCTCCAACTCTGCTGCTGCTGTTTAATTTGAATTTTTCGCAATTTGTCCATTACTTTCGGGCAGTGTAAAAAAAAAAAAAAAAAAAACAAACCAAAAAAAAAAGTTTTTGATGAAGATTTCCAGCTGGATTTGAAGGTTGCTTGTTTGCCGAAGTTATAGAAGAAAGACTCAGCAACTTCTTGTGAATCAAAAGAGTCGTGATGAATTGAAAGACACTGTTTTGTAATTTGTTTATGTTGACAGAATCTTAATATTTTCTGAACAAAACTTTCTAAATAAATCAAGAGCTTATTATGCATTTACATAGCTGAAGGCAGCCTTAATTTGTGTAATAAAAATATTAATTTTAAGACAGTTGGACGCAAAAATTTTGTGTAACAATTGCTTACCAAATGTTGGTTTAAGTTCTATTAAAAATATCATCTTACCTGCAAAGATAAAAAAAGAAAGACATTAATACAGTTCAAATATTTAATCTTTAAAATATTTATCAAAAAAAGTTTTTCATTCATCAAATATAAATATAAATAAAATCCCTCAGCACTATCCACTGTTGTACGTCACTAATTTCAATTAGTTGAAATTGTTTGCTAAAGTGCAATATAAAAAAACAACAATAACAAAGGAGCATCTATCTATGTATGTATTGTATGTATATACTTATGTATATATATAAAATATCCCTGTTACAGCTCAACAAACAAAGCCAATGAAGATGAGTTGAATTGAGTTGAGTAGGACTTCAAAACCGACAAGAGTCAATATCCTTGCTCCCCCCGCCCGTATTTTCCTTTCATCACTCATGAGTGCAGTAAGTCCCATCACTCATGGACACAGCATAAAATTGCAGCGAAATCAGCAATCAAAGCAGGATAAAAGTGAAAAAAAATAAAATAAATGATAAATACTAAATGGCAGCAAGTTCCACTAGAAAAAGTCCCCTCGTGGTATAGCGAAAAAACGGATGAAATTGAATTTATGGCATGATTTACAATAAAAAATCAAATAAATTCTTTTCAAAAATACAAGCAATACCTAATAATAAGGGGATTCCTTTAAACTCGTAAAAGCCTCGAAAAGCATGTAAACCTCGAAAACTTTCTAGTCTCGTAAACAAAATTTAAAAATTTGTATGAAAAAAAAGTTTACCAGGCCTCGAAAACTTACGAGGCAAATTCTATGCGTAAATAGCCTCGAAAAAGTACGAGAGCGATTGTTGTCAAATAAATGTATTGAAAAAATATTTTTTGTTTTGAAAATTGAATTTGAATTGAATATTTTTCAAATTATATGACAGCTGGTACGTTGCTTACACGTTTTTAGAAATGTGTGTTCCTGAAAACAAGCTCGTAAACTTTCGAGTTTTTCATGGTTTACGAGTTTACGAGATTAAAGGTATCCCCTTATTGAAATGTTGATTCTTTGAAAATTTTTTTTTAATATTTTTCATCATCTCATTATTTGTGCCGAAACTCTTAATTCATATACCCAATCTCATCCATGTCCGTTAAACATTTTCAGCGCTATGACATAATTTTTTTGGAAACACGAAAAAACGAATTGTCCAAGAGAGGACCCTGGGGCGAAAAAAATTTTTTCAACTAAAATGTCATAAAAAGTCAAGAAACGCGTAGAAAAAAAGAAAAAAATGTATTGGTCATTTTTATTTTCGGCATCCGAGGGGGAGTCATGGGTGAAAAAAAATTTTTTCAACTAAAATGTCGTAAAAATTCATGAAACACGTAGAAAACGCAAAAAAAAAACAGAAAAAAAAAATTTTGGTTCCAGCACCTTAGGGTGCTTTTTACCCTTCGGTAAAAAAAAAACCAAAAAAAGAATTTTAAAAAACTGAAAACGCTTTTGTCTCAAGACATGAAAAATGTAGATGTCTAGTTGTAGTTATAACCCGACGATATAGATTCACCATTTTTAACCTTCATAAGCACTTTTGGTCAAAATTGGCCCATTTCAAGAGAAAATACTCTGAAAATACATGATTTTTATAACTTTTATTTAGTTTTAAGACTCAAAAGTAATACCATATTCAAAGTTTCTGAACAAATATATTTAAGATTATTTCAGTGACAAGTCTTTTTTTCACATAAGAGTTCTATGGATCAAATTTAACCACGCAATGTTGGTAACAGTTGCCTCTACAGAAAAATATTAACACGAAATTTTTTATAAAAGAAATCTGCAAGTTGTTTTCGTACAGCTTATAGTTAAGGAGATATACATGTTTTCCACTCTTAGCTAAATTTTTTTCACACCAAATTAACCCTTTCGGGACCAACGGAACATATATGTTCCATTTGAATTTTTGCTGCAAGACGCATATTTTTTGTCGATTGCATCCAAACGGATACAAATCGATAGAGAAAAGATATATATGTTTACAAATGAGTCAGACAATCAGAGATTTATTACCTCAGAACCTTACAAGGTCATCCCAAAGGTATCTATTTAACCAACTTACAAAACTAATGGTATGTTATAAATAAATATTTTTATCTAATTTTTTACGCATTACTTTTACGTTTGAAGCAAATTTTGTCTGATATGACTCCTAGCGAAATTTTCCGCCGAATATTTTTGTACAACACTTTTACCCACTAAACTCAGTTTTTTGGAAAAAAAATACCGAAAGGACAAAAAAAGCGAGTTTTAAATGCTCTAGAAAAATTTCATTCTTTGGGCAACACGATTTATTCAAAACGTAGCTTTAGAAATTTAAAACTAACAAAAGCTTCGAAAATTCTGAAAAAATTCTTAAAATCCTTATTTTGAAGCATTGATTTTGAAAAAAAAGAAAAAGTTATGAGCAAAAAATATGGTTCTTAGACAAAATGGTCCTTCAGTAGAATCAAATTGGTTTTTCCCGGAACGAAACAAAAATGATGCATATGACGTTTTTAAGAGTCCTTTTAACTTTGGAGCAGGAATTAGGATGAATCTAAATTTACAATGATATATTATTGTATTTAACGTTATTTTACATATAAAACATTTATTACTGGACCCAAAGAATGGAAATCATAAAAATTTGGAGATATTTTAAATTTTTTTTCGAATTTGCCGACATTTTTATACCATACACCCAGGATATATTTACTTTGTCCTTCCGTTTGTAACGCAGAGAAGGAGGCTTGGCAGTATATATATTCTTGATCAGCGTCACCTCCTGAGTCGATAGTCCGTCTGTCTGTCTGGCTGGCTTGGTGGCTGAGTAGCTGGGTGGCTGGCTGTGTTGAAATACACTTTTTATAAAAACTGAGCAAAATAATTCAATGAAATTTGGTACACTGCCTTCGTCGCTAAAGGTAGCTCGTGGGATTGAAAATGAGCAAAATGGGTCAACGGACACGTCTACCGCCCATACAAAATATATATCCAAAATACAATTTTAGGAGTATTTTTCACGACAATGTAACCAAAATACGCATAAATACTAAGAATTGTATGCGCCAGCTCTGGGAAAAAACTGAGCAAATTCGGAAAAGAGCGCGTGGCACCTCCCATATAAGCAAAATTTTTAAAATAATGCAGTGTAGGGTATTTACTTTTTGGCCAGGCCAAAAGCTACACCCTTAACTAGTTCGAGATTGTCAACATTTTCCGAATTTATCAATATTTCTTCGGGTTTAACAAAATTTTTTCTCAATTTATTCAATATTTATTAATTTATTCAATATTTATTAATTTATTCAATATTTATTAATTTATTCAATATTTTTTGACTCTTTCGAAACTATTTGAATTTTAATAATTTTTATTTATTGTTTTTTCCCGGAACTACAACCAAACGTATCATATTAACATAATTTTCTTCAGTGAAATCGTCAAAATAACTGAAAATAAAAACAACGCAACTCAACAAAAGCTAAGCAACAGAGAGAGAGAGCAATGTACACATTTTTATCAAAATTGACAAAGAAAGGAGATAAAAAAAATTTGAATTTTTAAAAATCAAATGCACCCTTAACTTCATCCGTTCAATGGGGTGGTATGCAATTATTTGCATACTCAGAATGATAGAATCAACGCAGCGCTTAAACCACAATGGTGACCCGTGTGTTGGCGCCACTCAAAGCTCAGCTCAGCTTACCTCAGCAGTGGCACCACTTAAACCAATGAGTCGGCGGCGACCAACAAAATAGTTGCAGCATAATATCTCGCATATTGCTCCCATGGAGCGCTGGCAACACTATTGCTGTTGCTGTTGTGGCATTCAGGCATATTGCATTCTCTGTGCAGTTAATGGAATTCAACATTTTGTTATCTCTCGACTTAGAGTGTAATGTTTTTAATTAAAAAGCATCTAAATGGGCGAATCAAGAGCGCCTACATTTGCAATACTAGAAATGGTTTAAATATGTAAATACTAGTGAATTTCTTTTTAAAAAAAAGATGTCGTTAATACTAAATTCATATTTTTTTTCCGAAAAACTAATCTATTTCCATAAATTTTCGACATATTTAAGCCTATTGAAAAACTCATCAATTTTATGTAAAAAGATCATGTGATTTTCGATGCAAGTTTTCAATATCAGTAATTGTATATGGAAATAATATGTTGCATACCTTTAGGGTTTAAAGAACTTAAGTTCATTTTCAATTGGAGGTAGGTCTGTCCATGGGACATTTTTGGATTTTTTCTTAACTAGCTATACAATTAAAGGACAAGATTTCATACAGTCAATGAAGAAGGCTTTGCATTTAAATAATGCAAGTAGATGAATCGATTGCATAACGCTTGTTCGTTGATTCCCTAAGGAATTTTATTTCTCAGTAGAAATAAACATCATTCAGAAAGTATATGGAGACTAGTGCGTTTTCACATGGCGTCTACTTTAAAAACTTTCTGGTCCCATCACATATAAAGTTCTATCTACGTTTTACATTGTTTGTCATTTAGCGTAACTAATTGTCTCCTTATGCATTACAATAGAACCAGAAAAAGGTCAATTGTTTCCGTATGCATTACATTCGGACCAAAAAAAGGCAAATTTTTTATTTTATTAATAAATTTCAACAAATTTAATTTGAAAATTAAAATTTTACACAGAAATTTCAAAAGGTTTCATTGCCGAATGCGCTTAAGAGTTTGTTGTACATTTCTAGGCATTGTGTTCCGGGTTCGAATCTCGGTGTGGATGAATTTATTTTTATTGATTTTTTTATTATTTCATACTTCGGCTTTGTTGAACCTTTTGCTTCATTTTTTGCTCTGAAGACTCTTCAGACAAATTGTGTACAAATTAATAGAAATTTGAATTTTTGGAATTGCAAATCACCGAGTGGAGGATTTGAACCCTGGCCTCTCCATGCAGTGCAAGTCACTAGACCGATACACTATCGTTTGCTCTTCTGCACTATCGACAAACTACTAAACAGTACGTAGTCAGTAAAGTTGTAATTTCACTGATACAATCAATACACAATTGGATCACTTTTGGTACTAATGACGGATTATGCATTACATATGGACCATTTTTGATACCATTGACTGACTTTGCATTACATTTGGACTATTTTTGGTACAATTGATAATTTAAGTGAATTAATGCTAGTTTTAGGTGTAGTGGGTCTTTTTCTACTTACAAAATAACTAGACCAACGATGGGACTATTGAGACAATTGTTTCCGCCGGTCCTACAGGGTATTTATATAAAAGGAAAACGGGATAATAAATACATTCCAAATTTGAGAAAATTGTTCAACAAACCTTCACCTAGAGATATTATTTTGTTGTTTGTTTGATGAATGTAATCGATAAAGTTACGAAGATTCTGGGAAGTGATAGAAGAGGCCTAGACTTACAAAAAATTGCACCTGGGGAGGGAGGAGACTGATTTTCTTTCCAAAAAAATTTCTTGGGTCACCCTAACATTTTGTAGAATATGTTTCTGAGGATAACTTTTAGCTAATTTTATGAGATTTCTAAAAAAGTATTTGGTTTAAAGGGTTCAAAAGCGTTACTCTCATAACTATGTTGCGCTGCATATGATACGCGCGCTGCCCTGTATCTACCATAGCTTCCAAACAGATTGTTCTTGAAATGTATTTATTTCTGACCTCAAATGTAAAAATTTGTAAGTAAGTTTACTACCGAATCAAAAGAAATTTAACGAGGATTCCAAAAAAAATATTAAAAATTTATGTTAATAGCACATTTTTCATACTAAAATGGCCGCCAAAGTCTAAAAATAGGAGAAAAAAAATATCAAATTTAAACATCCAGAACTTTCTGAAATTCTTTTAAGCCCTATAAACCAAATACATCCTTAGAAAACTCATACAATTATCCCCAAGTACAGTTTTTCGCTCATCTCGGTCTCCTCTCCCAGAAGCTTCGTAACCTTATCGATTACATCCTGTATAAGAAAAAACCTGTGAACTGTGAACCAACTATTAATTTAATCAACTTTTTTAACTTTATAAACATTTTTCGACTTTATCAAAATTTTTCGACTTTATCAACATTTTTCGACTTCAGCAACATTTTTCGACTTTATAAACATTTTTCGACTTTATCAAATTTTTTCGACATTATAAACATTTTTCGACTTTATCAAAATTTTTCAACTTTATCAACATTTTTGACTTTATCAACATTTTTCGACCTGAGCAACATTTCTTGACTTTATCAAAATTTTTCGACTTAAGCAGCATTTTTTGACTTTATCAAAATTTGTCGACCTAAGCAGCATTTTTTGACTTTATCAAAATTTTTCCACTTAAGCAACATTTTTAGACTTTATCAACATTTGTAGTCTTAATCAGTAATTTTCGATTTTATCAACTTTTTTCGACTTTATCAACATTTTTCGACTTTATCAACATTTTTTGACTTTATCAACATTTTCCGACTTCAGCAACATTTTTCGACTTCATAAACATTTTTCGACTTTATCAAATTTTTCGACATTATAAACATTTTTCGACTTTATCAAAATTTTTCAACTTTATCAACATTTTTGACTTTATCAACATTTTTCGACCTAAGCAACATTTTTTGACTTTATCAAAATTTTTCGACTTAAAGAACATTTTTTGACTTTATCAAAATTTTTCCACTTAAGCAACATTTTGAGACTATCAACGTTTGTAGTCTTAATCAATAATTTTCGATTTTATCAACTTTTTTCGACTTTATCAACGTTTTTCGATTTAGTCAAAATTTTTCAAGTTAAGCAACATTTTTCGAATCTCGAAATATTTTTCGACTTTATCAACGTTTGTAGACTTAATCAATATTTTTCAATTTAATCAAAATTTTGCGACTTTGTCAATATTTTTCAACTTTAGCAACATTTTTCGACATTATCAACATTTTTCGATTTCGCCAAAATTTTTCGAGTTTATCAACACTTTTCGACACTATAAACATTTTTCGATTTCATCGAAATTTTTCGACTTTATAAAGATTTTTGAAGATGCAAAAAAAAAAAATATTTTTTCGAATTTCGGCCAGCTGTTCCGACAACAGTGAGACAGGCAGCGTTATATTCTTTTCACCAGGATTCAATCTAAGCAATAAAATACCAAATGCATAAATCATATAGGCCTCGCTGCTTGATAGATAAATTGAGTACGGTTTGAGTTCCGGATGCATTCACCATTCTCATTTTAACTTCTCTTATCAAAATCGTTTTTGCACATGTGATAAAAAATACACATTGTTTTCCTTGGTATATGCTGTTTTGTTCTTAATGTTGTATGGCTTTGTATATCTCAGATCTACTTTTCTCTTATCCTTTTTGCATTCCTTTAATATTTTTTTATTTTTATTTTTTTTTTTTTTTTTTTTTTTCAATAAGAAAAACTTTATATTCACGTAATCTCTTATGAAATCCCTTATTTAGACAATAAATGTTTTTTAAAAAAAGGATACAGCTTTAGTGGTTTGTTTAATGCATTTAAACTACAGCCGCCGCTGTAAGTTACTAGAGCTGCCTTGTGTTTTTATTTGTGTTTCTTTATTTGTATTTTACTTGCTTAGTTTGTCTTAACTGTGTGAGTGTGTGTGATACACAACTCATACATTTCTGCTACTTTTACTGTTTTTGCATTGACACAGTGTGATATTTCGCTCAGTTCCCACAACAGGGAATCACAATATTTTGCTGCTGCATCTCACAATTTTTCTCCATTTGCCTTTGCCGGCTGCTGCTGTTGTTGTTGTTGTCACACAGGTCCTTAGAGTAAAATACATTTAAGTCTACCAAAAAGAACAGACGCACATACAGTTACAAAGACACTCGTATGTGCATAGTCGCAATTTTATTTGCTTGTGGTTGTGTTACTTTTCTCTTTGTTGTCCTTGGCACTTAACTCTTACAATCGAAGACTTAAACGTAATGCACACCCACACACACGCACAACCAATGCAAGGATTTGTTCTGTTGTAAACAATGAAAAGGATGCGCCATAGCGCAACGGTTTATGCTTCGCTGCACTGAGTGCAATGAATGAATGTATGTATGTATGTGTTTCTGATATGTTTGTCAATTAAATAAAATTAAGTCTCTTATCTCAATTGTAACGTGTTGTTTGTTTTCTTTTGTTTTTTGTTTTTAAATAAATGGGGAATGAAAGGATACTTCATAGCGTAAAAGTAAGTTAAGTGTTGTGGGAAATATTTTTAATTATTAATACAGTTGAAAAATCCTTCTTCATCTTTTACTTTAATATTAAATTTGACGCATACAAACAAATTTCAACAGCATACTACTATTACAATCTCTCATCATGCAAACTTTAAGCAAAAATCCAAGCATTTGGTGTGCTAAGGAAACACTTTAAAATGCAGTAAATTCTCAAATGTCTAAAGTGAAAAATGAGTGTTGATAAAAACAGCAACAGAGCCCTGCCATCAAAGTGTTACCCTGTCTGTCTGTGAGGGAGTCCTGACAGCAAAGAAATAGAAATAAAGAGTCCAAGTCTAGCAACATGAGCGTCTGTGAGTGAAATTACAACCTTCAGGTGTACTATGTCATGTCATTTAGAAGAATCTTAGGCGCGTTCAGAACACAGACAAAATCACACACACGCAATGTTTTACACATACTATGAATACTCTACGTACAACTCGTAACTATGTGTAAAATATGAATATGAATATATAAAATGTAATTAAATGTGAAAATTACTTGTAGATGAGGAGTAGTAGCATAAAAGTAGATGAGTTCAGCTGAGTTGATAAATTCTGTCGAGTTGCTGTTGTCAGGATGAAGCAAATTACATGGCCTCCAGGTAAAGTAATTTAAAACAACATGCATGATGCATCATTCATTGGCATACGGTAAAAAAAACGAAATTAAATATGCAGATTGAAATTTAATCTTGATTATGCAATTCGGTGACTGCTGTGCATGTTGTGGTATTTAAGTATTTGCAAAATCTATATATTAATACGAAAGACAAAAATTTGTCCAACCTTTTTTACCATGTTAGAAATGGAACATGACTTTGAACTATACACCATTAGAAAGGTGTTTGTGTGTAAATGTGCACAAACTTAAAATCATTTTAATATTTTGCCACTTAGAGGATACAGCACAAAGAGAAAGACGAAATGCTCACTGACACTGTCATCATGTTTTTTTGTTCTCTTTTCGTTCCACATTTGTCATTGTACCAGATATGATAAATGAGCTTTTCTATTTTGTACCAAATAGCAAAAAGTACTAAAACCGTCCAAGAAGTACCAAAAGTATTTATCACATTTGTGGTCAAATTTTGACTATCGGGCGATTTTTGTTTCTATTGAACTAAGAAAGAACAAAGAAACTGCGCAAATTTAAAGAAACAGAAATAAAAAAAAAACTATAAATAAAACGAAATATGAAAATAATAAACCGAAGCTAAAACTTTTGCTTAATTGGAAGCCCTACATTTACCTACAGCGAATCTATAAGGAAAAATTTTCTAGAGATGAATTCAGTGATTTTCTTTTATGGCTTTAGAATGGCACTTTAGGTTAGAAGAAATTTAAATAATATCTATATATTAATACGCAAGACAAAAAATTGTCCTACCTTTTTTACAATGTTAGGTATGGAACACGACTTTGAAATGAATACCATTAGAAAGGCATTTGTGTGTAAATGTGCACAAAGCTAAAGTTATCTTAATATTTTGCCATTAAACCAGTTAAAATTGAATGTAAATTTTTCAATATTAGTAACGACGAAATACGCGGCACGCAGAGCTGAAAAGAGGATACACCAATTTTCTTTTCGTTTCACATTTGTCATTGTACCAGATATGATAAATGAGCTTTTCTATTTTGTACCAAATAGCAAAAAAAGTACTAAAACTGTCCAAAATTATTCAATACATTTGTGGTCAAATTTGAACTAATGGGCAATAAAATGTTAAAAATAATTTTTGGCGTCATACTCATTGATACATTTTGTTACATTTCGCGACACTTTTCGTTACATCTCATTATATCTAGCAAATGACAGAAGATATTTTGATGAAATTTGATAAATAAGTGCCACAAATAAACAGTATAATCTATTCAAAAAATTCGTCCACATTTTAACAATTAAACATTTCTGCAAGTTATATCGCGCAATCTATACAGGGTGTTAACGTTAAGGTAACGAAGCCACTGGTGGGTGATAGAGGAGGTCTAGACTAACAAAACATTTTACGTGTGGTGGGGTCTAAAATGTACTATTGAGAGGTTTTAAGAAAATCACTGATTATCTGAATTGTTTTTAAAAAAAGTTACTTGGGTCACACTAACGTTCTAAAGAAAACTTTTAGATGCACAATTTTTAACTAATTGGATGAGGTTTTTGAGATTTTATTTGATTAAAAGAGTGTAAAAAGATATTGCAAAGTTTTGGACTTTAAAGTTGATATTTTAAATTTTGTTGCAACTTTTTGACTTTAGCAGCCATTTAAGTATGAAAAACGTCGTATTAACATATCGCTTTATAATTTTTTTTGGAGGCCACATTAAATTTCCTTTAATTTGGTGGTACATATGTTATACCAGTTTTTTAATTTAGGGTCAGAAAAAAATACTTTTATGTAAAAACACAGGCGTTACTTGCATTCGTTGCGCTGCCTTTTATCTACTGGAGCACGCAAAAGGATTGTTCTTGAAAAATATATCTTTCTGACTTCAAATCAAAAAGTTGGTATGACAAATGTGCCACCGAATTAAGGGAAATTTAACGAAGACTGCAAAATAATTATAAATGGGTATGTTAATAGTACCTTTTTCATACTAAAATTGCCGCCAAAGACAAAAAGTAGCAAAGATATTGAAAATAACAATTTCAAAGGTCCAGAATTTTGCAAAGTCCATTTAAACCCTAGGCAATTTTGAAAAAAATTTTTTAATTAGCTAATTCAAGCGATTAATAGAGGATGTCCCATAATTTACGCAAGATTTGGATTATATGGAAAACATTTTTTTTTTTCAGTTGAATCAAATAATTTTATAAATACGTAAAAAATAAAAAAATGAGGTTGTGTATGCAAAAGCAAATTGGACAGATGCCTTCCATGGCTCAGCTGGAACATACACAATATTTTGTCAAGTTTTTCCATAACAATTTTGCACAAAGGTGGCTGAATATTGTTGACTCAGTGTTCTTTTCTTTTGACACATTTTCACTAATCTTAAGTTGTCAGCTGTAAACAATTTACCACACAAATAACGGCAAATTTAAATCTTGCGCGGAATTATGGGACACCCATTAATACATATAAAAAAATGGATATTACTACAGCAAACACCAAGCCGAATTCAAAATTGAAAGTTAATAGTGAAATTTTCTTGAAAAGGATCTTCGTTTCCACTATTTTATAAATTTGGCTGAAAATCATTATTACACAACAAAAAGTTTGGGTGTAAAACTCAAACCAAATTGGAATGAATACAGATCCACACCAAACTTGGTATAAAATCTATGCTTCAATTTGGTATACAAACCATTTATGCTTGTTGTTATAAAATGTAAACACATAAAGTTTTAATACAATTTAAACTATTTTGGTTTAAATTTTATAGTATCACTATATAAAAATCGTTTATACTTTTTTTGTATAAAAGTTATGTAGAAGTTCATATGAAAGTATTTTAAACCATTTTATATAAAATTCCTAGTATACCTATATAAACCAATCAACTTACGCACAATAAATTTAATAATAAAAAAATATCAATCAACTTACAATAATTACATATAGTAAGTAAGCATGGTTTTCTTTTTTCATTCACGCCACATTCTGTTTGCTGCTGTTTATTTCGCTTGGTTTCACATAGAAAGTTCTGGTTTTTTTAATAAAATTCTCGAATCCTTGCGACATAAATTTGCATTTATGTTACAATATGCACTCCTACACATAAACATAAAACTAATATAACAAAGATGGAAGAATATACAAACATAAACACAGTCAATTCCTGACTTTGTATGGCACTGAATTTAAATAATGCAAATTTTACCATTTCGCAATAAAACGCAACGAAACATTAAAATGTGCGCGGTGACACGTTCTCTTTTGCTTTGTAGGTGTGTGTATTATATCCTTTAGGTGACGCGGTGCAAAGGATATAAAAATGTTGACATTTGTGATTTCATGCTTTTGTTTTTTGTGTAAACAATGAAAGAGACAAGTTGTTAAAAAACATAAACACAGATAAATAAGAAATAAGGTAGAGTTCGAGAAAGAAATAAAAAAAGCAGATAAAATTTAGAGGCAGGCAACAAAGTGCTGGCGCATTTTAAAGAAATTTCTTAAAGAAATTTAGTAGATATAAAAGTTTTGATTTTTAATATTTTATACTACTTCAGAACATAACTAGATGTCTCATTTGAAAATATCATATGAATGCTAAAATAAATTAAATGTAACTCATACGTCAAGTAGTGCGCACACATACACGCAATACATTTTGAATATTCCAATTTGCGCTGTGTTGCTGTCAATTGCAAAATGAAATGCAAAAAATGAATGAAATTCTAAATTTTCCATTATCAATCCATGTGTGTAAATGTCAATACACTAAAGAACGTATAATATGCACACAAAGAAATTCATTCAAAGATAAGCACACACACGAACACACACACACATGCTGCGCTCACATACGTGAAGTACTCAAATACTTTGTATATTAATAACGCACATGACGCCGCATAGGGAATAGCAAAGTAACAGCAGCAGCAGGTAGTATATTTGCTTTAATTTACGTATAATGTGACAGGATATGACAGCTTGACACTCGGCATGGTAGTGTATGTGATATATATATAATTATATGTAAACGTTGCGCATAGTTACATACGCATTTGAGATTACTTCATTATGACTCGTGTGTTAAATATTCTCTTATTATTATGCTTCCATTAGTTTTATAATTTTATATTCAATGCCATCTCTTTGTTGTTGCTTCTTTTTTATTACTACGCTTAACTTTGTTGCAAGGACCCTAATGCTGTGTAAAGTCCTTTTTTGTCTTCTACTTCTTTTTATGTACATATGTCTGTATGTATGTATGTAGCTTACAATTTAATGTAAATAACTTTTATGATTCTATTAACTAAGCAAACACACAAACATGGCAACTTTTTACTAGCATACATACAAACGTATGACTATATGTATTTGTGTTCTAACATAAACGCATGGTCCGATAAAGAACCAGCAACAAAACATATAGCACATAGTTTAACACAACACATTCACATACTTCAATGTTAATCAATAAAGATAGAGCCAAGTAAACAAATAAACATACACACACACAATGAGAGCAGCACAAAAATGATACAATCTAGGGTGGCATCTGTAGGAAAAGCTTTTATTTTTGCATTTGCTATTTAAATTTTGCTAAAAATTTTTGAAAAATTCGAGAAAAAAATCAAATAAATCGAAAAAAGAGGAGAAAATCGAAAATATTGAAAACTCATTGATATTGGAAACTACGAGTTCTACAATCCCGCGGTTTTGATGATGTCCTAATGTAAAGCAATCAAAAAACAACCAAAAAAGAACCAAAAAATTTTTAAATTTCTCAATAAATCGCTTTGTTTTGGTGACATCAAGGCTTGAAGAATAAGGTATGTACACGAAAAAAAGTAGTCGCAGTAAACAAAGAGTGTCGCGTTAGATATTGCAGTAAAAACAAATGTAACAGATGTAATCGTCTTAGAATACTTTGTCTTACATTTCTTCATCATTGGTTTTAGAATTTTGAATAGTTTTCAAAATGAGTTCATCGGAAGAAAATGTACTAGATTTAATTGTGAACAAAAAACACGATTTTCCACATTTTTCTCACAAAGACATTGCATAAAGTATAAATGTTGCAAAATCTACGGTAGTTTGCGTACTAAAAAACTTAAGTGAACGATTAAGTAAGGAAAGGAAAGGCTGAAGTGTACGAAAAAAAGGATTTACTTCATAGGAAAAAGCAAAAGTAGTGTTTCGTGGCTATGAAAAAAATACTGGCTCAAAAAGTGCACATGTCACCCGGAAACGTATAGAATCATATAAAGTACTACTGGCACCAAATAGGAACGGTAAGCAAAACATAGCTGCTAAAACACGCTCACAAAAGCTCTACGACCTTTTTGTACACAATTTTGAATTCATATTCATGGACGACGCACAGTGTGAGATTTTGCCAATCTATGACGTCAAAATTCAATTTTAGCAGTAGTTTCAAAGATATCGAGTTGAAATTTTGTAAGTAAACTTTAATTCTTTATGCGGAGGTTTGGTTCATAGATGAAAAAAATCGGACAAAATCTCCTAGCACCTCCCATACAAATGTGCCTTTTTTTGTAAAAAAAAAAATAAGAAAATTGGTTGTAATGAAGATATCAACTTGAAAATTTTCATTTACCATTTCAGTGGTAACTGAATACTGCTGCCAAAAAATGGGAGTGATTAAAAGAGATAACATAAATATTTTTTTTTTATGATTTCAGTGCAATTGTTCATTATAACACTTCAGTCATTGTAAAAAAAGTAGCCTTTCGACAAAAAATGGGCAAGATTTTATTTTTTAAGTCTATCCTATGAGTATGTATGCTCATCCCGTATGCTTTTTCATAGCCTAACTACGCCCAACTTGTAAGTTATAGTATATGAAAGATTCAAGATTTTTGAAATCTGTCTTACTTTTTAGCTGATTATAAAATAATTTGGTTAAAATACTTAAGTGCAAATGTAAGGATTGTGTATAGCAAAACTTTTTTGTGAAAATATTGACCTTTAATGCAAAAAACTCTTTGCTAAAAAACGAAAGCGCACAACTTCAATTTGATCGCTCAAATTTTTGTTTTCGATGCATGCTTGAAAATGAGTTTTTGCATGCTGTTCAATAGTACGTGTATGATAGCTGTTATGATGCCAATGACATTTTTTTTATTCTCTTTTATGCTTATTTTCGTAACAATTGGGGTCTTTTCTAACAAATTACAATATATGGTCGATTTTCAAGCACATTGTTTTTTTTCATTTTGACGTCCTAGATTGGCAAAAGCTTACACTGTGCGACGCAAAGGACGTCAAAGCTGATTTTAACAGCTTCCGGTTTCGCCAAATTTAAAGCAAACAAAGTGGACAAGTTCGCAAAAAAATATTTGGTTTGGCAAGCAATTTGTAGATGAGGTTTGAAGAGCTCAGTATTTGTCACAAGTAAAATTAACCACGTTATTTATGTTAAAGAGTGCTAACAGAAAAGTCTGCTAAATATGATACGCCTTTACGAAAATCTTGTGTTATTTTGGCCAGATTTGGTGAGTTGTCACTTTGGCAAATCGGCCATGAATGGGTATAAAGAGAATGGGGTCAATGTTGTACCGAAAAATGACAATCCTCCGAATTGTCCTGAACTTCAGCGGATTGGAAAATACTAGGCTTTAATGAAAAACAAATTGCTAAAAACAAAGAAAGTTGTCAAAAATGAAAAGAAACTAAAACAAAAATGCAGTGGCAGGTGTTAATTCAAAGTTGCGATATTTTGCATATATCTCAACCAAATGAGCAAACCTTTTCATTTTCTTAAAGAAATACCCTTGCAAGCTTGAGCTTCAAAAAATGTATTGCTTTCTTTTTTTTTTTTTTCTGTTCAAAAAATAAAATTTTTATGCCCATTTTTTGTCGACTACTTTTTTTCGTGTACACGCCTTATTACTCAAAATTAGTGTTATTATGCAATTTTTTTTTTTTTGTAATAACTTGAAAACTATAAAAGAAAGCGCAAAATTTTAATGATTTTTGAGTTCAGAGTAGCCAAGTTAATGGAATACCCATGTTGAAAAACAATTTCCACCACGCCCCAACTTTGTGGGGGAAGTAGGAGTGTCCGTGAGTGGATTCTGTTCAAAATCACACATTTTCATTGTTTTAACCATGGAAACATTTAAATTAAATTTCAAGAGCCTAGCTTCATTTATGGCCACCGTTCCCATACAAACGGAGCCACTGTGGGTTGATGGGAAGCGATTGGGAAATTCTAGCAATTTTGTGATCATAGCCAAAGACTTGTGGATAAGATTGATTTTTTTCTATGCATTTTTACAGCTACCTTCGGAAGAATAGTATATACTTACAAAAAAAATATTAATTCCGTATTTGTGGTATCATCTGTGTGTCAGACCCGGAACTTATCAGCCGATGTTATATAGTATGTTTAAAAAATTTTTCAAAATATGAATTTCTGAACAAATGCTTACATATTTCATTTTCTGTGATCTGCAAAATATCGCTGGAGGAAATATACAAATATTGTCAATAAAAAAGCCACCCTAATAAGCACATATTGTAAAAAGCCAAATAACTTCAAAATATATACAATGTACATCCAACAAAAAATCAACAACAAAAGTAAACTAATCTGACTAAACAAGTTGGCAGCTTTATATTGCTTTTATTCATGTTGTTGTTATTGTATCAAATGTTTAACTAAGAGGTCCCTTTTAATAAAGAAAAACAAAAAAGTAAATGAAGGCTGATGCTGATGCTGCTACTGATGCTGTTAACTTCCGAAATTCTCAAATAAATCTACGAGTAAAACGATATTTAGTTTACTTTTTCCATTTCAATGACTTAATCTAATAATGCATATTTTAACAAGAACAAAAGCAAAAACAACATATCTACGTCCAGCAACAACAAAAATTATTATGTAAAATAATAAAAACAACAACATTGCACACTACTATAAGCATGCTACATGCAAGCACACAGATACATCATACACACTAATGTACCCAGCTACTCATCGAATATACTAATGTTAATATATCCTTGCTATCCTTGCATGTTTGCTTTTATTTTGTTGTTGGTGTTGTTGTTGTTGCCTTGTAATACAGGCTGTAGAGGAACTTAAAAAAAGAAAAAATTAAATTTCATTTTCTATAGCGGCTGCTCCTGCTGCTCTTGATGAAACCTTGAAGGAATATCGATTATTTGTAGTGTGCACACCAGCAACCAATTCCAAAGCACAGCAATCAAAGCAACAGCAACACCGATGCTGTGCTTCATCGCAGCATTGGCAACATCAAATAATTTTTGTTGCTGACGTTGCAGCATTGAATGAAGTGCAATTATTAAGATTGAAGTAGACTTTTATTGATTTATTCAACTGAGATTTTCCATTAATTTTAGCGAGAAGGGTAAAAATGTTGTATGATTGAAAGAGAAGTGTTGCAGTTTTCTTTTACCCTACGTGTCTGCAGGCAATTCAAAGGGTTTTGAACGGCAAACTTTAATAAGAAAGATTTGAGTATTTTTTTCACCACAAGAAAGTAATGTGAAATAAAATCAAGAAATATTCCCAAAATCAATGAAAGCCAAAAAAAAAATAATCATTCCTGTTCTGAAATCCGATTTCGATCGGAATCGGAATTGAATCCGATTTAAGGTGTTCTGCATTTCTATAACTAGGACAAAATTAATGCTTGATGTATTCGAAACGTCCGCAATAATTTCAGCAAAAGTCGAATATCCTTGCAGTGAAAATACGGGACAGTCTACAAAAAATACTAGTTTACGGTTAGTACTAGCCCGAAACTAGTGAAAAAGGGATGCAGTGGGGGCCAGTTTGATATCAGTTTATAAGGACAATTAAATTGCAATCGTAATGAAAACAAAATTAAATTTTCGTTTTTGCTCTTGAAATACCCTGCAGGAAAATGGACTAGTTTAAGAGCAGTGCATTAACAAGTCCTCTACCAACTAGTACTAGTCCAACTTCAATCCCTTTTGCATACACGAAACTGTTCTTTTTTATGTCCTACGAAATTTCAATTGGCCTCTTATGCATTACTTTTTCACTAATCCAGGGTTAGTTAGGGTATGAAGTAATCCTTTAGTAATTAAATAAAGTTGAATTACATTTATAACAACGATAACAAATATGAATTCATTTATTTCATTTTCTTTTCACAATTTATTCTGACACACAATTCAAGTGACACAAAACGCAAATTATTTCAAAAGCAAAAAACGAAAATTGTAATTTGTTTTAGTCACGATTCAAATTTATTTGCCACTAGAAACTAAAAACTGATATCAAACTAGCCCCCCCTATATCCCATTTTCACTAGTTTCGGGCTAGCACTAACCATGAACTAGTATTTTTAGTAGATTGGTTGAAGATTATTTGTTAAAGGACTACTTCATACCACAACTAGCCCCGGACTGGTTTAAAAGTAACGCAAAAGGGGTCAGTTGAAATTTCGTGGGACATCAACACACAAAAAAGATCAGTTGGTTATAAGTAAAAGCGGTTGAATTCGCACTAGTAGTGTTGGATAAAGAACTAGTTAATGAATTACGCTTAAACTAGTCCGTTTGCCTGCAGGGATATTAAACAGAATAAAAATAAGGTCCGACAAAAGTTGGAAAGTAAGAGCTAATGGTCAATTTTCTTCTATTGAATTTTCACAGTTTACTCCAGAGAATCATTATCATCTTTATCATAATTTTCTCATCTTCTTCATCATAATTGCCTTCTGCTTCATGACAGCAGCTTTCAGAATCGAATACAACACTAAATGCTCAGTAGTTTTTGTTTCAAATACATGCATCAGTTCTTAAAAACTTTGGGTATATTTAAATATCGCCAACCTTTTATCGAGTACATTTATATAACGATGATCAAAACAAAACCACCGAACACTGTCTTCAAGACTTTGTGGGCAATGCTGCGTTTTTCTACGAGTTTTCGTAATAGAATGGCGTATTATTGTACATCTTAGTTCCCGTTGTCAAACTTAATATCTCCCAAACTTCCAAATCGTTTGGGCCGGTCTTTGAGCATTATTGAATCAGTTTTTTGAATAGCTTAGAAGATGGCTTGAAATTTTTTTGTAAGAGCGTTGCCATGCCTCCCTATTAGCTTCTATATAGTCAAGACCTTGCCCGTTCTTCAGTTTCATTATGGGTTACAAAATGTGAAGACGTTGAATTAAGGTAATGGATCCCTGAATTGGGAACAAAGTCTCTTGTTAAGACTACTAGAATGTGCGGTTATTTTACGAATCCTTTTAACAACGGGTAAGTATGTTCGGTAAAAGTGTTGAGAAGAAAAAATAGTGAAGGCTGGTCTCACACTTTACTCCCCCCCCCCGCCAGGGGACAATGGAAGAGTCAATTTCATAAAAGAAAATAACTTTTGGGGGGGGGGTGGAGAAGATAAGAGTGTAAGTGTGTTTGGAAAAATTTTGAGGAGAAAAAAGTAATGCAGGCGAAAATGGACATAGCCGATTCCAAAAAAAAAAATTATTTTTGTAGTAGAACGCCCCTAAAGAGTTGATATAGGAGATAAGTAAGGTTAAGATAAAATTTGATGTAAAAAATGTAACGGAAGTTGATATCAAACCTTACACCGTCAGGGCCACCGTGAAAGTGAAGGGAGTCAATTGCATAAGAACGTAATTTTTGCAAGGGAATTCTAATAAGATGAGGAGTTAGAGGATATATATGGGCATTTCCTAGATGACGAACGTGACCGTCGTACACATTTAAAGTGCAAAAAAAGTGGAAATAAAACATATTTTTACTTTACTTTTTACTTTACTTTTTACTTTACATTATAGCTCCTAGGTAGCACTATATGTATTCAGTGCCAACGTTAATAGCAGACGAAGTTCTGGTTTCAAGATAAACGCAAAAAAAGATACAAAACGAACGTGACAAAAATATTATTAGTTTTCGCGCCTATTCAAAGAAAGTCAGAATTCAGCGAAACAGGTCAGAATTTTTTAGTGCGACTAATTTTAGAATCTTATGCAATAATGTTACTTTATAATGTATATTGTTTGATTCAAATATCTTCTGTACTTTTCTTTGTTTTGATCGTAATCTGAATCCATACGTGACAATAAAAACTTTAAATTGAAAATCTTTCGAAAAACCAGGATTTCCCAGTGAATGTTGGACCTTTTGGCGGTAATGCCGATATTCAGGAAAAATATAAATTGTGTCTTACATTTTATCCCTTTAACCCTTTAACGGCCAGGTCCAAACGCGCGAAAAAATTTCAAAATACAAATAGGACAATATCGAAGCAATAGGGGTTGATAAAACTTTTATCCAAGCAACTGAGGAGCTGGCAAACATACTTGGCTTTAGTCGTTGAATGGTTAAGGGCATTCATTATTTGATCAAACTTCTCAATAAAAAGGGTTGTAGCGTATCCATATTTTATTACTAAGAATCTTTAAACAACACAAAATCATGTCTAATGTATACAGCATAAATATTTAAGTTTCCCTTGGATGTGGGACTTGTAGAATTACTAAGGATAAATCGAAAAAAAAACACAAACGATCTAATAGGCCGCAGTGCTTAAATAGCCTTCCAAAAGAAATATTTATATTGTGAAACCATGTCATATTGTTCACTATGGAGCTCTCTGAATTTGAATTCATAAAAAATTAATGTTTTTGCAACATTACTGAAAGAACATCTTCATCTAATCTCTCTAGCATGTAGTCATAAAGAATATCAGTTCATTTGTGTCTTTTTGTCTGACATCATTATGGATATTAAAACTTCACATAATTATCTATATGTTTTTTACTTCTTCTTACATCATCAGCTCATTTTCATACATTTTAACTTTTAAGCAAAAATTCCAGACAATTTCACTTTGTATGACGACAAAAAAACGAATGTGACATTAAGTTTGAAAAAAATAACAAAGTTATGCGGTAGACATTTAACAATTACCCAACAGGAAAATTAAAACCAAAAAAATTTATTAAAATCAATCTGTGGAAAAATGGCTAAATACGATATGTCCAAATTTTTTCATAACGGATTTTTTTCTTAATTTACGCAACTTTCGGTAGTACTACGTTTACTTAGCTTTGACGAGATTTATAAATCCACCTGCTTCCAAGACATTTATTTTTGACAGTAATATGAAAACTTCAATTTCTTCTTAATATTTATCCTTCATTTGCTGTTTTTAATGACATTTAATGCCGATTGTCAAAGTTAAGGGGTGCTATTTTGTCGAAAATAGCCAAAATCGGTAGTCCCGTTGGGATTCGTACAAAGATTTGAAATAAATCTCGTCAAAAGTAATGAGATTTATTTTTGTTTGGTAAATCAAGTGATTTACAGCAAAATTTATGAAGCTAAATCCCGAAAAAGCCGTGAATCACTTCATAAATCTCCGGTGAAAACATAGTATGACTAATGATATTCCTCCCCGGGTGCACACCTTACATGCATGCATACCTACATATATGCACATAAAACCCATACCGCCGATTAGCGTAGATAAACCGCACACGGCGGCAGCAACAGCAGGCACTCAAATCTCGAGTCGTCGTCGTCGTTCACTGCTGTTTCAGCGGAAAAATTGAAGCAGTTGAGCGCACTAAAACTTTGAAAATTTTTCGCGTTTTTTTATTTTTAATTTTTCCTTTTGGCTAAATCCTTAGACTGCTACAGCCATGTGTATGTGTATCATTAACATGAGTTTCCACGTACTTATGTATGTATGTGTGTTTATCATGTGGTAGTCGGTACACATGTGCAATTAGGCGTACATGAAAAAGCTGATTTCATTACAATTTTAATAAAAATTTATACGTGTTGGAGTTATAATTTACGAAAAGCTTTTAAATGCTGCGAAAAGTTTTCCATCGAGGAGATGAAAATAACAAGACAAAAATGGGAAATGCTTTGATACAACATTTTTGTTCATTTTGTGGATTTAACCCTTGCATGCGTGATTTTTTGCGTGAAAAAGAAAATACATTTAATGTTATTAGTTGACATTTGCTACGAAAAGAGGTTTAGCAATAATACTATTAGCAAGTCATCATGTTAATTTAACAAGTAAAAATGTTGATTTAACAAGAAAGAGTGTTAATTTTACTCCAGCATGCAATAAGAATAAGTAAATATGTTAATTTAATACATAAATATATAATAAGCGAGTATTTTTATAGTAATACGCAAGACAAAAATTTGTCCTACCTTTTTCACTAGGTTAGAAATGGAGCACGGCTTTAAATTATGCACCATTAAAAAGGTATTTGTGTGTAGATGTGCACAAAGTTAAAATTATTTTAATACTTTGTCATTAAGCTGGGTAAAATTAAATGCTAATTTTTCAATATTACCAACGACAAAATACGCGACCACACAGAGCTGAAAAAAGTATAAAGCACAAAAAGAAAGACAAAAAGTATAGAACTTATTTCATGTTTCTGCTTGAATTATACGAGGAATGATAAATGAGCTTTTCTATTTTGTACCAAATAGCAAAAAAAAAAAGTACTTAAAGTGCCCAAAAAGTACCAAAATTATTTAATATATTTGTGATAAAATTTTGAACACGGGGCTATTTAAGTAAGTATAATAATAAAATTATAACATTGTGCAACGCAAAAATCTGAATTAGATCTCAACCACATACAAATTTAGTGTAGTCATTTACAATATATGGATTTTCGATGCTTTTACTACATCTATACCTCAGAAAGAAAAGATTTAATTGAAAAAGTTAAAGGTAAGGTTTAGTGGGAAAGCTTAGGACTATTCAATGCTGTTGGCAAAAGTGAACTACAGTACATTTTGAATATACGAAATTTATTTGAAAATAACGTTTTCTGCACTTCAAATCAAGGATTACTCGGATAACTTGTTTTGTGTTCGCACCTCAACTCCTTAAACTTCAGGTTTACCATCTCTTTTAAAATTTTTGTACATTTTTCGACTTTTTCGATATTGGTTTTTTTTTAAGAATACATGGACACAAGACTCTATACATAAATAACTTTCTTAGTACTCAAAAAAGAACACAACAACATTTAAAAATATTTGTTGTCACTGTGCGAGAGTTCTTTAGGATGACTTACTCGTACATACCATTCATGAAACTCTACATTGAACTTAACTTTTCAATGTTCGTTCATCCTGTTATTTATATTCTTATCATTTCAATGTTTCACCTTCGCCGGAGCACCGGCGGAGTATGATGCAGCACATAGCACATTACGTACTAATTCATAGCATTCACTCTCAATTTTGTTGTTCTTGTGCAATTTTCACACATTCACAGTTACGCCCACAATTTACGTACACACGTACATATATGTATGTATGCACTTTTCTCTAAAGACGTACAGAGCACATTGAATGCACTTTTCCAAGGATACGAGAGAATGACATGTTCGTGTGTAGGTTTGTGTAGCGTATTCATTCACATGCGTGTGTATTATAGTGTCATACATTAAGTATGTAAAGCTGAACCTTCAAGTTGGAATAAGTTGTAGTTGTATGCAGTTGTCTTTGTTTTGTTGTTATTTCTGTTCACTTTGAAAAGAAGTGTCCTTTCATTGTCTGTTTATTGCATGTTTACAACTGCATTATTATTATTTTTTTCTTTATTTATCAACATACACATTTGCAGTTGAAAAAATATAGCTTTGTTGTAGTACAATATTTAAAGTGGTACATATTTTCAATAAAAATTGGGTTGCCAACGCTATGTCCATTGTTTGAAGTATCGTTGTGCTTTCGACTCTTAAGTTATTAATTATGTCGTTGCACAAAGCCAAACTTCTGTTCAAAAGAAAATTAGATATTTTTGAACTATCTAAATTATCGGTATTTGTCCAAAGTATCGAAAAACATTGAGATACATCCAAAATATCGAAAAAATTTCAAAAGTAAAAGTAAAAAATATCGAAAAACATATAATATATCGTAGAAATTCCAAAAGTATTGAAACACATCTAAAATATCGATTAAAGTCCGAAGTATCGAAAAACATTCAAGAAATGTCCAATCAGAAAATCGAAAAAATTTCAAAGGCATCGAAGAACATTTGAGATATCGGTAAAAGTAAAAAAAATGTCGAAAAAAATCTAAATTATCGGTAAAAGTTCGAAAGTATCCATAAAAGTTCGAATATATCGAAAAACATCTAAAATACCGGTAAAAGCTCAAAGTACCGAAAAACATTGAAATACATCAAAGAAATGTGTGAAAGTCCAAAAGTATCGAAAAATATCCAAAATATCGTAGAAATCCAAAAGTATCGAAACACATCTAAAATATCAACAAAAGCTCAAAACATCGAAAAACATTCCAGAAATTTCCAAAAAATTCGAAAACATCCAAAATATTGAAAAGATTTCAAGGGTATCGAACAACATCTAAGATATCGGTAAAAGTCTGAAAACATCGAAAAACATCCAAAATATCGGTAAAAGCTCAAAGTATCGAAAAACATTGAAATACATCAAAGAAATGGGTGAAAGTCCAAAAGTATCGAAAAGCATCCAAAAAATCGTAGAAATTCTAAAAGTATCGAAACACATCTAAAACATCAATAAAAGCTCAAATAATCGAAAAACATTAAAGAAATGTCCAAAAGTTTCGAAAACATCCAAAATATCGTAAAAATTTCAAAGGTATCGAAAAACATCTAAGATATCAGTAAAAGTCAAACATTATCGAAAAATTAGATGTTCTTCGGTAAAAGTTTAAAAGTATCGAAAAACGTTGAAATGCATTAAAGATATCGGTAAGTCCAAAAGTATCGAAACACATCTAAAAAATCGATCAAAGTCCCAAAATATCGAAAAACATTGAAAAACATTCAAGAAATGTCCAAAAGTCGAAAAACATTGAAATACATCGAAGAAATCGGTAATAATTCAAATATATCGAAAGCATCTAAAATATCGGCAAAAGTCCTAAGTATCGAAAAAATTTAAACACATTTTTCGAAGAATTGGGTCAAAGTTCAAAAGTATCGAAAAACATTTAATATATCGATAAAAAAAACCAACGCATTGAAAAACATTAAAATATATCGAAGAAACTTAAATGTTAACATATCGGTAAAAATCCAAAAGCACCAAATTTTGCGAGAGAAGCACTAAGGTAAGTGTACCAAATTATGGCATGTTAAGATGATTCATTCTTTTAAAGCGATTCCAACCAAGTCCTACAAACCATTTTTAAGATCGGAAATTTGATTTTTCATAAGGATTAATTTATCCGGAGTCGATTAGTGCTAGATTTGGCCACCATAACCTTTAAACTATGATAATTTTTTATAATTTTCGTTACGCTGATTAAGTCCCTAATTCCGGACTAAAATTTTGCGTTGAACCTTATTCCGTAAGCGCGCGCACCTTATCCCATGCTAACTCAAAATTTGATTTATTTTCTGTAAACAACAATCAAAAACATTAATACATTTTAAAATTTATGTATTTTTAATTCTGATTACATTATGTTTTTCTTTTCTTTAAGGAACCACCTGAGCAAGCACACATTACAAATGAAGTAGTCAAATAAATAAAAATGGTCACGTAATTAGGTTCACTTGTACAAATTTATGCACGTTATTCCGGCAATATGGAATTCATAGCTTTTCTTAAATTTGTTTGAGAACTGTTCACATTGTACACAATTATTTATAGTTTTGAAAGTGAAAATCATACGCCGTAATTACGTCACTTCATTTAGAAAAGTTTAGTTATTACGTTGCAAGAAAATTGGTGGTGTATTTTGCAACGATCAATAGTTTATTTTCAAAAACTTAAACTTCTTTATTTTCCTATTTACGTGATAGTCACGGAATAACGTTCATCCGTACAAAATTATGCACCCAATTCCGGCATAAATAAAATCATAGTTTTCTTTATAAAAAATAGTCTATTTTGCTTTGAAACTATAAGAAAACGTTTTTAAAGTTAACATAAATTGTTTATTTGAAAAATTTCAATTACATACACAAACATGTAACCCTGGAAATCTTTACAAAAATTTGTATCCTACCTAGTACTAATATATAGTGGAAGTTAGTTATTGGAAATATCATTATAAAGTTTATTAGATACTTAATAAAAGAAATTTAATACTAATTAATTAATTAATTAAAAGGATTACGTTTTGATTTAAAAATATTTGAAAATGCTTTTAGTTTCCTTATTTTTCAACAAAAAGGAAACTGTCGGAATTACGTACTAGCCAGTAATTCGGTACACTCACCTCAAGCTGACATAACTGATGCAATCGCTCTCTTAATTCTTAGTTCAAATTCTATATTCTTTCTTCAAAAATAAAAAAATAAAAACTATAAATAAAAGAAACAGAAAAAAAAAAACAAAAGCACATTATTTATGAAGCAGCATAGCATTAACGACGCATATGCAAATGAAAATTACTTCAGTCTAAAAAAAAGAATATTTACATTTTAAAAATCAAAAATATAAGTCTGCTTCTTTGCATAAAAATAATGTTTTAAAAGGAAAATTATTATAATTGGTTCAGTATATTTTTCGCTATAAGGGTTTCATATAAGCAATTTTATATACATAAATAGTATCGATAGATTACCAAAAAAAAAAAAAATTATGAGAGCATTTCTGTCATTTACATAATAAACTTTAACATAAATGCATGACATTCATTTCCTTGTAGCACTACTCACGTACCTTCTACTGTTAAAACAAAAACTTTAAATATAAATTTTAATTTTATCTTGACAAAAGAGCACAACACAGGAAGCCATAGGGAAATTATTATTTTACCAAAAACAAATCCATTTATGTAACGGATTTAAGGCAAAAAAAAACAAAAGTTTTTAAATGACTACACAAAGTTGACCTCTTTAAATTTCCATTTATGTTTGTACGCTCATTTTATTGGATAAAAAATAATTAATAATGGAAAAAAGTAAAATCGTTTCAACCTATGTGTGGTTGAACTCATAAAAAGCAAATAAATGCTTTCCACCCACACACACTCATTCAAGCCGTAAGTAAGTAAATCAATACAACCGCAAACTATTGACACATTTAAGTGCTACCTTCCGTCAGTGTTTATTTTTGTGTTTGTGTGTATGCATGTCTAAAGTTATGGCTTATGTCAGTGTGG
Organism: Calliopum simillimum; assembly: GCA_951812925.1. Lineage (NCBI taxonomy): Eukaryota > Metazoa > Arthropoda > Insecta > Diptera > Lauxaniidae > Calliopum > Calliopum simillimum. Next base: position 33,794,515 of record OX638372.1, read on the forward strand.
AAATTGAAAATGAGAATAAATAATACTTGGCACATATATCTTTGCAGGCTACTTTTTTATGTTTTCCTTTCCCCTGGCTTGTGTTGCTTTCGTCTTTTTTATTTCTTTCGTTAACTTTAATGTCAGTAAATCAATAATGCAAAAGTGGAGCGACATAAAAAATGCCTTTGGACAGGTGTTGGTGCAGCTTAAGGAGTACAAACAACAGTCACATACACAAGCAGAAGCACGAGCACATACAAAGTAAGTAAGTGTATGCTTTTTTAATTGTTATTGTTGTATAATTAAATTAAAGCACTAAAGTTTTTATTACCGCACAAATTCAATTAAAAGTTACTCATACGACCTGTTGTGCAATGCGCAATTGCGCGCGTATTCAGTTGTTTGAAATGATTTCAATTACAAGGAAATAATTTCATTTCATTCGCTTTGATTTTCAAAACTTTCTGTAAATTTAATTAATATGCTAAAGTATAGCATTCCCGATTATTTTTCATGTTACATTTGAAAATTGCATTTTTATCAGATTTATTCTCTACTACGAAGGTTGCCTTTTATATTTCGGGATTGGGCAACCCTAGTGTTGCAATCTGGCAACTGCCAGCTCTATCGTAAAGTTTGACATTTTTGTAGTTATACGTACTAAGAACATTTTGACATACGAGCGCTATTTGTGTTGTTTACAGTAACTTAAAAGATTCATCTCGCCCAAAAAATGGAATTAAATCGTGAAAATTTTCGTGCGATTATTTTTTACAACTTTCGACGTGGATTAACTGAACAACAGTGCATCAATGAACTTAATTCAATTTTTGGCGATGAAGCTCTATTAAGGACCAGTGTTTATTGATGGTATGGTGAATTCAACCGAGGTCGTAGTTCACTCCAAGACGAATTTCGTGAAGGTCGTCCAACATCAGTTGTTGTTCCGGAAACCATTGATGCTGTGCGCCAACTGATATTGCAAGATCGTCATGTGACCTATTGTGAGATTGAAACAACCTTAGGCATTAGTGGGACCAGCATACATTCAATATTGCTTGAACATTTGACCGTCAAAAAAATTTGTTTGCGTTGGATCCCACACAATTTGTCAATCGCTCAAAAAAAGGCTCGTGTCGATTGGTCGAAAGAAATGCTCCAAAAATACGATCGCGGTGCTTTGAAACACGTCTATGACATCGTGACAGGTGATGAATCGTGGATTTACGCGTATGAGCCCGAAAGTAAACAGCAGTCGACTGTATGGGTGGTTCAAAATGAGCCAAATACAACAAAAGTTGCTCGCGCATGAAGTACTTCCAAGCAAATGGTCGGAAAAACTGGACATGCCGCAACCGTACCACTAGAACAATGCAGAACAGTCAATTCTGAGTGGTACACAACCATTTTTTTGCCAGTTGTCTTCCAAGAAATCAGGAAAACCAACCGCCGAGGACGGATCACTTTTCACCACGACAATGCGAGCTCTCACACATCGGCTCAAACAACTGCATTTTTGAGCACTCAAAACATCGATTTGATGAGTCATCCGCCGTATAGTCCTGACTTGGCACCGAATGACTTCTTTTTATTCCCGTACGTAAAAAATAAAATGAGAGGTCAACGTTTTGCGACACCTGAAGAAGCGGTTGATGCATTCAGAATGCATAATTTGGAGATACCTCAATCAGAGTGGCAAAAGTGCGTCGACAATTGGTTCAAACGCATGCAAAAGTGTATAGATCTTAAAAGGGAATATTTTGAAAAACAATAAAGCTATTTTCGATGATTAATATTTGTTTTTGTCCTCTAATCCCGAAATATAAAAGGAAACCCTCGTATGACAGCACAGTTGTTAAGTTACGTCGCCTAAAGTTAAATTTATTAAAAAATAAATTTGATTTATGTATTTTCATTTACTTATATGAGGAATGTTACTTTTTTAGGTCAATATTCGCGTTGCCAACATTTGCAATAATTCGCGAGATTTACTACTTCCTCATTGTGTTATTGTTGCCATCAACACTGTGGTACAAATACATAAATCTGAAAATATTCGCTTGATTCTTTTTTTATTGGAAATGTTGTGAGTTAGTGCACAAGATTTTCCTTCTTTTTTTTAAGTTGGCGGTGTCACACCCCTTTATGGAAAAATCGCTCTCATCGCTAAAGCGCCGCATCGATTTAAATGCAAATTGGTATGAAGATAGGGTTTTATGTTTTTAAGTGGGCGGTAGAGTTTTGGCTTAAGCGTGGCAAACACTTTGCACATACATCTGCATGTGGGCATTTCCCAGGTGACGAACGTGACCATCGTACACATTTAAAGTGCAAAAAGAAGTGGAAGTTAAACATGTTTTTATTTTAGTGATTACTTAGCATTATAGTTCCTAGGTAGCACTATAATTAGTGCCAACTTTAATAGTAGGCGAAGTCCTGGTTCCAAAATACACGCAAAAAAAGACACAAATCAAACGTGACAAAAATAGAAGTAGTTTCAGCGAAACAAACCAGAATTTTTAAGTGCGACTAATTTAAGAATCTTATGCAATAATGTAACTTTACAATTTATTTTGTTTGATTCAAATATCTTCTGTACTTTTCTTTGATTTGGTCATAATTTGAATTGATACGTAACAATACGAACGTGACATTTTTTCCACCATACAAATTTTAATTTGAAAATCTTTTTAAAATTCAGAATTTCCCAGTGAATATTGGATCACCTTATCTCGTTAAGTTGTGGTGGCATCACCAGTTTTCCCAAAGGATGTCATTTGTCCCTATCCATTTTACATGTGTACCAAATTTCATAAATTCTGAATTTCCTCTGTATACATATATTTAATCTCATATACGTGCGATTAATATTTTCGGAGATATGATGATGTGATTTTTGTGGTGGCGTGATACCGCCATTTTTCCCAGTACACATAATTTGTTTTAAAAAATATCTCCATCATTTTAAGCATGAAGAAGACTCCTTCTGTTCCGGCTGCCCTGGCAAAGTTTAGGATATCCAACACGTTTTTTTGAACTGGCCACATTTGAGAGACTTGCGTCGAAAACTGCAAGAGGCGATTGCTGATCCTAGCACAGTTTTAAAGTTCAAAATGGTTGGTGGTTCAAGCTTTTACAGCGATGATGATGAAATAACTGCGGTTTAATTAATGTCAAAGAGCCGTATATGCAGACAATTTCAAACTGAAAGTATCAGTGATCCCAAGTGATGAGCAAAATTAGTCGAAACCAATACCAAGATGCTAATATAACTGCCTATCAGTCTGAAAGGCAGTCTTGGTAATTTATAGTTTATAGGTGTGGCACGAAATTGCTTTTTGAAAAATAAGGTTTGGAAATTTAAATATATTCCATAGACCAGGTCGAAATTTAGATTCATGCCGAAACTTATTCAAAAGATAGAGGGAATCATAAAAGCGATATCTGCATGATTCTACTTCTAAGCCCATTTTGGCTAAAAAAAAAAAACATGGTTTTTGGTTATAACATTTTTTTATTTTTTTTTTTTTTTGCATTAGAAAATGGATACCCAAGAGTGCTTAAGAAATAAAGATTATGTTCTTACAAAAATTGTGGCGTTTAAAATTTATTTTTTTTTTTTTGGGAATAGATACCTTTTGGTACCAAAAATCGATTTTTTTACTTTTTCAATAACAAAGTCGGAAAAACGATTTTTTACTCGAAAGCAAGGCCTCTAACAAAAAAAGTTTATCAGGCAAAAAATGATTAGGATTGTCCAAAAAAATACGTGTGCATTTTTTCGAATTTTTCTGAGATATTTTTTTAATTTTTCAAAACGGTCAAAAAATAAAAAAAAAATAAAAACCAATTCCAAAAATTCTAAAAAAATGCACACCAATTCTTTGAAAGATTCTAAGTATTTTACGTCTTATGTAATAATTTCGTATGTGCCTTGGATTTAAGTAAGCCTTGCATTTTTCTGACAAACGTGGGCTTAAGGCACAATTTGATAAAAAAATTATGCAGATATTTTTTTTTAAGAGCCGCTCTTAATTTTGTGTAGGCTTAGGGATGATTTTATTTTACTTCATATAAAATCGACCCGGTCTAATATTCAACAATCTTTAGAATTTTTTTGAAGACCAAGATCGAGACCAAGATTAAGTGCTTCATATCAACACTAAGACCAAGACTTAGTGTTCAAGATCAAACCTGATATATGGTTCACTGTATGTGAGAGAAAAAGTACATACTTTCCGTTTTGTGCTTTTTGCAACATTGTATAATATACGCATAGCGATTCAGTGACCCAATATATACTTATATGTACATTTAAGAAATACATAGATATGTGCATATATTTTTGTAACTTTTTTTGTTTAATCTTATTTACCATTTATTTATTATGTGCATTTTTTGCATTGTTGTGGCATATTTCGTTGTTGTTGGTTTTGAATCGCTTATTTAATATTTTATGTTTATTTTTGAAATATTTTTTTACAATTTCTACTTCATTGTTATTGCGATTTTTTTTTTTTTTTGTTAACACAATTGCGTCTGCACTTCATGCAGAGTCTACTGCGTTTAATATTGCAAAATCCATAAAAGTTTTTTCTGTTTTTTGCCTATTGTTTACGTATTGAGCCAACCAACAAAAAAAAAAAAAAAACAGTAAAAAATTCCATTGCATACACTTGAGCGCTCTGCATGAAGCAGATTGTTTTGTTTTATATTTTGCACAGCAATGAATTGTGCATATGCACCATTTGGAAAAAAAAAAAAAAAAAATCACCGAGTCCTTTTTTGTTTCTTTAAGTGAAATCTAAGCCATCATATTTGCTATTGTTGTTGTTTTAGCTTTAGTTTTTAAATTTTTTTGCCATTTTTTCGTTATTGCCAGATTATTTTTTTTTTTTTTCGATCCTTTTTTCCACAATTGCTTGTTCTAGGGCTTGTTTATTTGTGCTACATTTGGCTGTTTTTGTTTGGTTTTTCCTTTTTTTTTTTCTATTTGTTCATTACAATTTGTTCAAGTGCTGCGATTTGTGCACTTGATTTGTTTTTGTTTTTTTATGAAAATGCTAATTTCTTTTTTATATGCAAATCCACAGTTGTTGTATGCATTTTTTAATGGTGAAACTTTTTTTAAATTTAGTTTATATCCTTGATTTTCAATTATTAATTTCGAGTTTAACTTTTTAAAAACTGTACTTCAAAGTCTGTTTAAAAATTTACTATGTAGTTTAACTGTAGATATGCAATATTTTACATTTGTTTCTTTGTGGAATTTGGATAAAGCATTTTAAGTTTAGCAAAACAATCTTTTAAAGAGTTTAGCCGAATCTAATTGTTGAGCTTTACAGCAAACTTTAAGGCGATAAAGATGATGCTCCGAAAAATTTACCATTCATGTTAATGTCCAGGGGCTCAAAACCATGTTTAAAATACGTAAACTTAACATATTATACTATACTATACTATCCTACACTTGAAAAAAACCTTAAGGGTTAAAAAGTCATTATCCCTGCTATCCCTATCCATTTCTTAGTACACTTAACTTTCCTTTCTCGCATATTATCTTATTTATGAAAAAAAAAAATGTATACCACATTGTTTGTATAATATATTTGATATTTATTTCATTAACTGTTTTTCTGTGCTGACACTTCAAAAAAATGTATAAATATTGAATTGACATACATAGAAGTTGGTCCCTCATTTTAGACTATCTCCGCTCAGTTTTTCTTACTCTGTTAATTTTTTAAATATTTAGTTAAAAGAGAACTGCAAGTGAAGAGAAAGTGGAGACTCTGTTCTATTTCAACTCAGTCAGGTTTGGTTATTCGATAATAAGTGAAAATCGTTTTTTTAAAAAAAAAAAAAAAAAAGTTTAAAAATTTTGTAAATTACGCAAGTGCGTGTCATTCTCCTTGTTAGTTTTTTCATATTCTTATTCTTTTATCTTTAGATAATTTAATCAATAAACAATTAGAATTGCTATTAACCAGTTTCAGGTTTTTTAAAAATAATTGCTATTTTCATTGTGATATAACTGGTTTTGCAACATTTTATCATTCTCCCTTTCATCATTCTCCGTTTCATCACTCTCCGTAATTTTTTTTTTTTTTTTGCAACATTTCATTAGTCTCCGTTTAGTAACCCTCCAACTGTTTTTTTTTTTTTTTTTTTTTTTGTTATATGAAATTTCATTTACTATTTTTCTATTTTGACTCTTCGAAACAAATTTATTTATGTAAAATTGACATACATAGAAGTTGGTCCTTCATTTAATACTATCTCCGCTCAATTTTTCTTATTCTAACTTTAAATTTTTTAAATATTTAGTTTAAAGAGAACTGCAAGTGAAGAGAAAAAGTAGACTCAGTTCTTTTTCAGCTCAGTCAGTTTTGGTTTTTCGAGAATATGTTAAAAGCGTTCTTTTTTTTTTTAAGTATAAAATTTTTGTTAAGTACGCAAGTGTGTGTCATTCTCCCTGTAAGTTTTTTTCATATTCTTTTGCATATTTTTTTATCTTTAGATAATTAAATGAATAAACAAATAGTGTTTCTATCCATCAGTTTCAAGTTTTTTTTTAAATGATTGCTATTTTCATTGTGAAGTTACTGTTTTGGCAACATTTTGTTATCCTCCCGTCTAATCATTCCCCCTTCAAATTTACTCTGGAAGTATGGTTGGCAGCCAATTATTTTTTTTTAAATCTTGTTTACTTCTTCCTTTTTTTACTAAATTTTATTATTTTTATTATTATAACAATAATAATAAATAGCTTAAAATTTATAAGTGCTGGGCACTATTTTTGAAGCTCAAATCTGAGCATTTTTAAGTGAAAAACACTGTCTAGTAAAAAACTCTTTAAAATAAATAAAAATACAAATTTACTTTTCCTTTTCAATATATTCTTTTCTAACCCTAATACACTTATATTTTCATTTTTTAGGTCATTAGTCTTTAAACTATCGTCACAAATGTGAAGCAAATCGAGCATGGCGCTATTATAAATTGTCATACCAAGCAAGGAAAACTATTCGAATCATACTGGAAGAGATGTCATCCGTTTACGAGGTCATTCGTCCAAGTAAAACTTTGGGTTACAAATGGCATAATCTCTTTAAGCAAGGCAAGGATTCACTTGAAGACGACCCATGGCCGATCCAGGTGATCACTCCAGAAATCATTCAAAAAATCCAAAAAATAATATTGGAAGATGAAGATGTCCGACTAAAGTAGGCACTTGTCGAAAAAATGGTTGGAGTATACAGTTACTTTTAAAATTGTTCACGAAAACTTTGGCATGATTAAAGTCAGTATCCTGCACTGGCGTCGAGAATACTCACGAACCCTAAAAAAAAAAATAGCTCATGAAGTATTCTCCCGAGTTTTCGTACATCTGTTGTGAAAACAAGGATAGAGTATTGGCTGAAATTGTTACTGAGGACCAACCTTGAGTTCATCATTATGAACTTGCATCCAAACAAGTCTATGGACTGGCACAAAACGGCACACCACCACCAAAGAAGTTTAAGGTGTCACAGTCGGCTGGGAAAATCATTAAGACAGTCTTTTGGGACTCAGAAGTGATCCTGTTGGTGGATTACAAAGATAAAAGTGTCTCCATAACCGGAGAATACGACGCTTCATACTAAGTGCGGCTTAAGAAAGCTGTCAGAGTAAAAAGTAAGTGAAAAATTAGCCAGAAGTGTTCCATTTTTGCACAAGAGCCGTGTTGCGATGGCTTCGAAATTTTGGCTAACCCACCTTAAGGTCCAGACCAGTTCTTATGAATATTGAAATGCATGAAAGCTTAGTGGTGCTTTTTTGTTTACAGCCCACCGTTCAACATGATAAATCACTGCTTTTCAAACTGTTAAATTTTATTTTCTTTGCAGCATTGCGAGTTTCCACCTTTTTCATGTTTTTTTATCAATTGACGAAGTTTTGGTTTAATGGAAAGTGCATGCAAATTTTTATATGATGCACAGACAATCGATACTCAAGAGGCGATAAAAAAAGACACTTCCTCAAATTTGTAAAGCAACAACATATAAGCAGTGTTCTACGCAATACTGTACATACGAGTACAATTCTTCGGGATACTTATTGCAAATTTTTTGAGTTGCAACCTTTTACATGAACAAGTTATTAAGTGACACATAGAAAAGATTTTTCAAATATTTAACGAAAAGCTTGTATGGCCTATCAGATATTAAATTAATAGGTATATTTAAATAAAATTGAAAGACTTCAATTAATTTTCTGTACACAAAGGATACTTAAGTGATTTTCTTTGTTCATTTAGTTTGATATTTAACAGCACATGGGGAAATGTTGCTGAAAAAGGATGTGCATGTGCTGCGATGACCACGAAAACTGGCTTAATGTTTTTGCTGTCGAAACTTTTAATTAAAACCTCTATTTTGTGTTTGTTGTGTCCTATGTAGTATCCTGTGTTGTTTGGTTGCTTTGGTTGTTGGTTTTCTTTGATTTGGTTTATTCACTTGATGGCTGGCTTTTGAGCTGCGTTTTCATTATCAGTGAAAACATGTTCTTTCCTGGATATTGATTATCTATTGTACGTGAGTGTAATATATAAATGAGCAATGATTTTGGTGTTACTTCTATTAAAGCAAACTAAGAACGATTTTGAAATTTTCTTTGGATTAAATAACACTGTACAACAGTCAAAAAAACCCAAGAGGTTTGCAAAGTGTTTTTAGATGCTACATTTGCAATTCTCAATTGATAAAATTTTCCTAAATAAAATCTTTGATTGATTGAGGTTGATAAAGTAAACACCACAATAATGTAATAATTCATTCAAATTGTAAAACAAATTTTAAAGGTTACTGAAATAGTCGCATATTTACCATAAAACATTATGATCCAATACAAACTACAGTGCAGAAACAATACAAGGAATTTCAATTTTCAAAAAAGAGAATTTAATACAAAATAACACAATATGATGAAAACAAAATTGTACGGCTATAAACAAAAAAGGAATTTACTACCTACTGAAATTAAAGAAAAACTAGTAAGGGTGTAAATTTTGGCCTGGCCAAAAAATAAATACCCTACACTGCAGTATTTTGAAAATTTTGCTTATATGAGAGGTGCCATGCCCTCTTGTCCGAGTACACCCAGTTTTTGTTCAGAGCTTGCATTTATAGTTTTTAGTGTCAGAGTGAAATTTAGTTGGATTATCTCAAAAAACTTTTACAGTATAGCATTTTGAAACTTTTGCTTATATGGGAGGTGCCACGCCCCCTTGTACGATTTCAACCAATTTTTGCTGAGAGCTTTCATTTATAATTTTTAGTGTCTGAGTCGAAGTTGGTTCGAATATCTCAAAAAACGCTTTCAGTATAGCGTTTTGAAGCTTTTGCTTGTATGGGAGGTGCCACGCCCTCTTGTCCGAATTCGCTCAGTTTTTAATCAGAGCTTGCGCTTATAATTTGTAGTACTTATGTGTATTGTGGTTGCATTGTCGTGAAAAATACTCCTAAAATTGCATTTTGAATATAATTTTTGTATGGGCGGTAGGCGTGTCTGTTGACCGATTTTGCTCATTTTCAATCCCCCGAGCTAACTTTGACGACGAAGGCAGTGTACCAAATTTCATTGAACTATCTTGCTCAGTTTTCCCAAAAAGTGTATTTCAACACACAGCCAGCCAGCCACCCAGCCAGCCAGCCAGCCAGCCAGACAGACGGACATGGCTATATCGACTCAGGAGGTGACGCTGATCAAGAATATATATACTTTTCTATATCTGCCACGCCTCCTTCTCTGCGTTACAAACGGAAGGACAAAGTGAATATACCCTGGGTGTAGGGTATAAAAAAAGAAAACATCAAATCGAAGAGCAACACAAAAACAAAAATTATCCTTAGGCAAATATTCAAGCAGAAGTATTGTGCATACTGGCAATTTTGGACAACATCAGTGGTAGTAAGTAGCAGGCACACTACCTACATTCTAATCATATAAAGTGCAGCCAAGTTGAAAGTTCATTAAAAGCAAATATTTGCACCAAGTCACATGGAATTTAATATGCAGCATGTAGGTACATTCTCTTATGAGTATGAAGCATACAGTTCTTGACTTTTACTGCATAGGTTCAAGTAAGGAATTTCATAGAGCAAGTGATCCAATTTGTTTTTTATTTCGTTGTTTCGTTCTTTATTTGGAAATTGAAAGTTTATTTTAACACAAAAGGGTAAAGGTTACAATGGTTGTATAAAGTGTTGGGATTTTTTGTGGAAAGTTATATTTTTCGAACAAGAGAGTTAAATATTCATGTTAGACTCTCACTTTTGAAACAGAAGATTTCAAGAATGAAATGATGACATTGAAAACTAAGTTACTTATCCAAGAAGGAATCAAAGTATAAATACAATATAATTATCACAGAGGACGATGAGACAAGAGAGGCCTCAAAGCCAAGAGTCTCTAAAGTGAAGGCCGCGTTTGCTAGACTCAAGAAAATCTGTAGATTTTCAATTATTTCAATCATAATAAAATTTTGCACGGCCCAGCTTGGTTTTTTAACAATTAGATTTTTTTTCAACAAATGCTTAAGATGCAAATTAGAAGCCTGTTGGGCACACGCCATCTGAAATGGCGATTTATGTTTAACTGGAAACTACCAAACAGTAGTGATATACTAAGTGGTATACCAAAATAAAACTGGAAAATTTCGTTGAAGAATAAAATTCAAGAACTGGGGCTATCGTGAGGGGAATATTAAAATCATCGCAATATTTTGCATTCAACGGAGATATTATGATTTTGTCTGGAAAATCCCTCTCGAGAATATATTTGCAATCATTAATATTTTGAGGATGCATATTCCGTTTCCAGCACTATGTATGCAGCCTTGGTATTTTCCATTGATTTTGACAACTAAGGCGAAAAAATCTATTTATATCCTTCCGGATGAGAAGAGATGCATACAGATTTTTTGGTTGAATTACGCTGCCGTTCAAATTGTAAATTCGTCAAAGCTACCGTCTATGGCTAATACGAACTCCAAAAAATTGCTCCAGTACTTCTTTGCGTCTCTTGGTTATACATCTCTTCGATTAAGGTTAAAAAAAGATAATTAAAAAATAGACATCTAAATTTCCTTTGACAAAGTTTGGCAACAACTGTGTCAATACAGTTTAAGGAGGACTGAAATAATGTTTCCTTACCACAGTTTGGTAATCACTGTGATTTTACAGTTTGAGAAGCACTGTAACAATTTATATTTTACAGTTCATAAAGCACTGTGTTAATACAGTTTGAGGGTTTGCGTATTGAATATTGAGGGCGGGGCACTTACTTGCGATTTTTAAAATTATTTTATTTTTTTGCTAACACTATCATGTATGGTATAAAAAAAGAAAATCCGAGGTGCCTCCTCGTTCCGGAGAACCGTGCAAGGCGATAAGAAATAATCTTTTTCGCGCAGAGTGGAAAAGAGAGAATTAAAAAGAGGAAGAGCTACGTGGGGGTTGGCGAGCAAAGCGAGCAGGGGACAAAGCTCCCTAGGTAACTAAAAAAAAAGTGATGAAGTTAAAAGTCACAATGATATTCTCATTGATAAATTTGAAACAAGTTTACTTTAGTGACAACGACTTGGATGTAGTGGTGAGAGAAAAATTTGTTCATCTTTCCTCTTTTAAGCCTAGTGTCACAGCTGATGATATTATTGATTATGCACACAAATACTCTGCCATCGATAAATCACTTTTCTCTTGTTGCAACCTTACTAAGAAAGGTACAGATCTAAGTAAACTTAAGAGCATAAACTTCAAGCTTGGAGTATCCGAACAATTTTACAAGAATATTTTGGATCCAACTCTCTGGCAACAGAATGTCAAAGTGAGACCTTTTGTAAATTTTCAAAAGGTGGGAACGAGTGCGGTAAAGATATAATAAATTGCCCTACTAGCAGTCCGTTTGTTACTAAACTTAAAATATATTATCAAAATTTATCTGGAATCAGAACAAAATCAAATAATATATTTAATTGGACATCACAAGGTGATTTTGACGTCATCGTTTTTGTTGAAACTTGGCTAAATGCGGATTTTTTTGATTCTGAATTTTTCGACTTAAATATATATCACGTTTATCGAAAGGATAGAGATGCAATTAAAACTGGTTGTAGTCGCGGTGGTGGAGTTCTAATTGCAATTAAACGATACTGTTGCTCATCTTTTTACAACCTGCAAAATAATGATTCGCTTCTTGACCAATTATGTATTGCTATATCTAGCCCTAATGGTTCACTTTATGTTTGTGTGTCTTATATACCTCCAAACAGTGGAGATGAGTTATATGCCTCTCATGTGAACAATATTATTAACTTGCAGTCACTTTTAAATAATTCAGATAATCACTTATGTGTGATTGGTGATTTTAACCTTAGCAAAATTATTTGGAAAGTATTTGAAAATGAATTCTTAGCGACTAATGTTAATCAAGCTTTTGAGATAAACTTAATTGATAGTTTATATAGTATGGATTTAGTTCAAATTAACCGTGTTTTAAATAAATTGAATAAGGTTTTAGATTTAGCATTTGTATCCAAAAACTGTAAAACTAAATTAAACGAAAGTCTATGCCCTATTTCTCCACCTGATATGCATCATAGTCCTCTGGTTTTAGAATTTGATTTTTATGAATTTGAAAATTTTGTTCCAGTGAATAACTGCTACAATTTTAAATTATGCAACTTTGATTTTTTAAATTCAGTTTTTGATCAAATTGATTGGACCGCTTTATTTTTAAGTCATAATGTCGCATCGTGTTTTGAAATTTTTAAAACTTTAATATCTGAAGTTTGTTCTGAGAATATCCCCCGATTACCACAAAAGGTATACAAGTTACCGTGGTACACGAAAAATTTAAAAAAGTTAAAAAACTTGCGTAATAAATTTATGAGATTATTTAAATCAAGTAATGATACTCAGCACCAGCTAAAGTATATTCATTATACGAGAGAGTTCAATTTTTTAAATAAATTCCTCTATAAACAATATATTTTACGCTGTGAAAATAATATCAAAACTAACCCTAAATCTTTTTGGAATTTTATTCAATCAAAAAAGGGGGGATCCTCCATTCCAAACTCAATGTATTATCTTGGAAAACAATCCTTTACTATAGATGACACTGTTAATTTATTTGCTGATTTTTTTAAGTCAAATTATGAAGACCCAGTGCAGTGGAATGATGAATCAATTCTGAATAACGTCAATCCTGTCATTGATCTTGGAGCTATTTCAGTTTCTGAATCCGATGTTTTAAGTGCTCTCTCCATTATGAAGGTTAATGTTAAAATGGATATTGATGGTATTGCTTCAATACTTCTCAACAAATGTGCGTGTGCATTGACAAAGCCGATTACCCAAATATTTAACAACTCACTTGCAACTGGTCAGTTTTTGGACTGTTGGAAAATTGCGTCTATAACTCCTGTTTTTAAAAGTGGCATAAAAAATGAGGTGTCCAATTATAGGCCAATTTCAAAACTGTCCAATATATCAAAACTTTTTGAGACCATTATTAAAGAAAAAATCTCCTTTCTGGTGAAACGTCACATCTGTATTGAACAGCATGGTTATTGTGCGGGTCGTTCTGCTATAACTAATTTAGCACTTTTTTCTAAATATTGTGTCTCATCTTTTGAGCAAGGAAATCAAGTTGATGTCATTTATACCGACTTTTCCAAGGCTTTTGATAAAGTTTGTCACAATGCCTTAGTTGCAAAGCTTTTTAAAATGGGTTTCCACTCTATCTTTTTGAAGTGGATACAATCCTACTTAGTCAACAGATCATGTTATGTTGAAATAAATAATGTCAAATCTGACAAATTTATTGCGTCATCTGGTGTTCCACAAGGCAGTATCCTTGGCCCTCTTTTCTTTATTTTATTTATAAATGATATTGGTAGTTGCATTACTTATGCAAATTTTCTACTTTATGCGGATGACTTAAAACTTTTTCTAAAGATTTCCACTATAAGTGATTCAGTTTTGCTACAAAATGACCTCAATCAAATTTATGTTTGGAGTGTTAAAAATTTTCTTCTGCTTAACATTAAAAAATGTTTCTCTTTAAGCTTTTATAAGTCGAGAGAAAGTATTGACTGTACATATAGTTTATCTGGTTTGCCTTTACAAAAGGTAACCTCAAATCGTGATCTTGGGGTTATTTTTGATTCGAAGTTTACATTTGTTGAACACATCAATTACTTGATACCTAAGGCTTATGCATTACTTGCATTTGTACGAAGGAATAGTTCTGAGTTTTCAGATCCTCATACTTTTAAACTGCTTTTTAACTCGTTTGTAAGATCGCGGCTGGAATATGCCTCGTTCATCTGGAATCCGGGTTTTAGCATTTATTCCAATGGATTGGAAAAAGTGCAGAAATCTTTTACTAGATTTGCGTTGCGATCTTTGAACTTTGAAACTGCTTTGCCTTCTTATAGTGCTAGATGCCAACTTTTGGGATTAAAATCGCTAGAGACAAGACGTAAGATTCATTCCCTAAATTTGATTCATGATCTTATATCTGGGTCTATAGATTGTGCTCCTTTATTGCAATGTGTGATTTTTAATATTCCTTCAAGACCTTTGCGACATCATGATTTGTTTTATATTCAATTTCATAGGACTAATTATGCGCATAATGAACCAATAACTAGAGCTGTATCTCTTTTGAATTCGTTACTTGCTCGTGATAATAACTTAGATTTAAGTTCATCAAAAAATAGGTTTCAAAGCTTATTAAATACTTTATTTTTAGTTTGATTTAAAATTGTTAATTTAAGTACTATTAGTTCTTATTATTGTGTACCTCTAGTCTGTAAGGATATGTAATCCAAAGACTCAATAAACATAAACATAAACATAAACATATTTTTTTATAAACCAAAAATTTTTTATGAAGCATTTAATTTTAATTAAGAATACATGATTAAAAAATGTTGGTCGGACATTGTTTCGGAGATATTACCATCGGAAGATCCGGAATAGCATTTAAAAAAACCGGCATATGTTCGAAACTCTAAAATAGATATCAGAAGCATTGGTGTTATATGAACGGTATTCAATTTTTTGTCATGCATTTAAAATGCTCTCTTCCAAATATTTCTCAATAACCTTAATTCCAGTGAATTTTGCCATTCCAGAAGATTTCCCAAGAATTTTTTTTAATCACGATAACCCCCAATATGTTTTTGCGAAATCTATTCAATTCGCAATAAACATTTCTTTAACTTTTATAGAGTTGTTCCTTGCCTAGCGTAAACGTAACAAGAACTGCGGCACCCCCTCCCTTTCCTCTAAAAAAGCGTAAAAAGGCATAAGAACACCATTTAAATTAGTAACGTTGGCATCCACGGCGATATTTCAGTAAAACACACGCTTCAAATAAAAAAAAGAGGGGTGCCCACACTCGACTTTGACAGCCACTTTGAAAAGCAATGAGCAAATTGTGTTCTCTGAACATTTTGGTTGCATTCGGTTTTGAAACACAAAATATAATAAATTAACTGTATAAATATAGATTGCATTCAGCTTTTTGGATTGATTCACTTCGATTTATCGCACTTGGAAAATTATTGAAAAATACTTTTGTTTTCTTCTCAGCATAAAGAAAATGCGTCCGTTTGCTCCGGTATATGCACGAAAACTTTGTGCTGTCATAACACGCGCTTAACATTTGTCAGAACAGAAGTTACGGGGGCTGCCCACACCCGACCCATGGTCGCAAGCGACACTATTCCCTACTATTTTTACAACCTACAGCCTTTAGTGCTAATATTACAATAATAAAAATGCTTCACTGCCTACTTTTTAGATCTTCTAAAATATTTTTTTTTTTTTGGAAAGGACATAAAACTATCTTTCATATGTAACCAATACAAAGATGGTACGATGAAGAAAACTATGTACCAAATGTCAGCAAAATCAAAAGTTTTGTGGCAATTTTAGTTACTCTAGCCATGGAATGGCTAAGTACTCCTGTACTGCCAAAAAACATTTTTCAATAATTAATATTAAACTCTTCAATGTTTGAAAGTTTACTAAATTATTTCCCTAATTTTACACAGTAAATTTGCAGCGAATCGAAAATCATAAGCACACAATATTAATGCAAAGACAGAAATGCTTCAAAGTGTTTAGGTAAAGTAAGCTACAGGATGCTCTAAGGTATAAGTGCACTCTATAGGAAATCAGGCTATAGATGACCAAGCGCTCGCTTTGCACGGAAACGCATTGTGCATAGCAGAATACTTTGATAACGGCATTTCCTATAAGGCTTCCATGTTCTTAAAATACGCACAAAGTTACACATACGAGCATAATATGTATGTATGCATGTAGATATGCAATCAGTTGCAAATGCAATACCAAAACCAACAGTTGTAAGCCAAGTAATAATTATTGACATTTGGTATGCATAGAAGAAGGCTAACAAGAACATACAAAGAGTTAAGTATACAAAGGAGAAATGGAAAGGGAAAATGAGAGATGGAAGGATTCATCTATTTCTTGTAGTGACATCTTTGCAATGCAGTGTGAAGCTTTAATATGAAATTGTTTCAAGAGACTGATTACACACTGTGCACGCACATACGCACTGCTATAGATTTTACACAAACACACGCACACACAGAGAGATCATAACAAAAATACATGCGCACATATAACAGGATATATTTGGTAATGATAATGCTCTAGAACGAAGCAAAATCCTTTATAATTTCAAAAATTTTGCATTGAAAATGTCAGTCAATAATAATTGAAAGGTGTTGAGCTCTGACAGGACTACACATTCTCAGATTACATCTATATGGTTGAAGCATAAGTACGTACGTGCGTGTCTGATACCAGCAACACATATTATTGGCATTAGGAATTGTGCATCTATCCGTACATGGGTATTGTCTGTTGAAAATATCCAGATATCCTTGAAGCACAGATTTTGAAAGGATATTTTTAGATAATGAGTTTGTTCAAAGGAATATTTTTCAATATGATTGAACACTGAATATGACATAATTGTGAATTTTTGTTTTTGAAACCAAAATTAAACTCTTTGGAAACTTAAATTTAAGATCTGGCTGTCGCTCACACGTTCGTTGAGCAACACATTTTATACACACTTTTGGTGCACGGCAGTCTTGAAGCGAGCGATTTTGCCATGAAAATGGATCCAAATTTGGGTTGCAGGAGTTGTTTCTAGATGGTTCATAGAGTTGAAATTCAGAAAAATCGAGATCCTAGCTGATCCTTTTTTGAAAATATCTCGATTTTTCCATTTGGTGCATTTTCCCATAGAAAAAGAAAAAAAAATTTTTTTAACTACATAAAACAAAAATTAAAATAATCACAATCGATGTGTTTTGCTATGCTAAACGCGAATCCAACCTCAGAATTGCTCTATCGTGTATAGTTTATGAGATATTGTAACCTAAAGACAAAAAAAAATCGTTTTTTGCCATTTTTTGAAGCTATATAACTATGTAAAATATCATTTATTTGTCGAATGTGGCTTAAGTACTTAAAAGCCCCAATTTTTTCCTTTCCTTTAAACCTAATTTAAATTATATCTATATCTTCATGCTTCTAAGAGATATCGTAGACCACAATATTGTCAAAACGGGTTTTTTGCACTTTTGTGTCTTTTTACGTTATGATATCTTTTAGGAAAAAAAAGATATCAACATGATTTAAAAAAGGTTTTAAAGGAAAAGATTGGGGCTTTCAAGTATTTAAGCCACATTTGACGAATAGATGATATGTTACATAGTTATATAGCTTCAAAAAATGGCAAAAAACCACTTTTTTTTTGGTCTTTAGGTTACAATATCTCATAAACTATACACGATAGGGCAATCCTGAGGTTGGATTCGCGTCTAACATAGCAAAACACATCGATTGTGATTGTTTTAATTTTTGTTTAATGTAGTTAAAAAAATTTTTTTTTCTTTTTCTATGGGAAAATGCTCCAAATGGAAAAATCGAGATATTTTCAAAAAGGGATCAGCTAGGATTTCGAATTTTCAGAATTTTAACTCTATGAACCATCTAGAAACAATTCCTGCAACCCAAATTTGGATCCATTTTCATGGCAAAATCGCTCGCTTCAAGACTGCCGTGGGTGGCCTCGATCAGCTGGTGGCATAACATAATTGGATTTTGGTTTTTTCTTTTTTTCTATCCCTTAATCTCAACACTTAATATTTTTTTTTTAGATAAGTTGTGGGGAACGGTGCACAGAATTTTTTTTTTTAAGTGGGCAGTGCCACGCCCCGTAATGAGAAAAAAACGCTCTCACGGCTTAACTACAGCATCGATTTTTATGAAACTTGGTATGGGGATAGGGTTTACACTGGCCAAACATTAAATGCCCTAGGCTACCGTATTATAGAAATTTTGCTTGTACGGGAGGTACCACGACCAACTGTCCGAATTTACATAGCTTTTGCTCAGACCTTTCACTTACTGTTCTCAGTGTCTGAGTGAAATTTGGTTGGATTACTTTAAAAAACGTTGAAGCTTTTGCTAATACGGAAGGTGGCGCGCCCTCTTGTCCGAGGTCGCCTAGATATTGCTCAGGGCTTGCCTTTGCTGTTTTTTGCTGCCAATGTGTGATTAAGTTGGATTTTCTTAAAAAAATTTTTAGTATAGCACTTTAAAGCTTTTGCTTATATGGGAGGTGCCACGCACTCTTGTCTGAGTACTTAATGTCTGAGTGAAATTTAGTTGGATCTCCTCAAAAAACGCTTTCTGTATAGCATTTTGAAGCTTTTGATTATATGGGAGTGCCACACCTACTTGTCTGATTTTTATCTAGTTTTTTCTAAGAGCTTGTGCATACGGTCTTTAGTATTTATGTGTATGATGGTTGCATTATCGTGAAAAATTTCTCCTAAAGTTATATTTTGAACTAGCCTTCTTTGCCCGCTTCGCTAGGCATGTTTGTTTAGTTTTTTGAAGCTATACAGGGATAAAATTTTGATTTACGCCACTGCCACGTCACCAATAAAAATTTAGGTATTTTGAGAAAATTAAAAACCATCTTAAAAATTGGCAATGGCATAGCTGGAGTGTCCCAGAAAACCATCAATTAAGGCTTGTTGATAGTTTGTCTTAGATGTTTTTCCTGTAGTACATCTAGATATTCTTCGTTTTGACTATGAAGCCTTCGGGTGACCTTCGGGAAGCATCGGGTATTCCAAAAAACTATCAGTTAAAGTTTTTTGATAGTTCACCACAGATTTTTTCCCTCTCGTATACCTAGATATTCTTCGTTTTGATTATGAAGCCTTCGGGTGATCTTCGAACACCTTCGGGTGTCACAAAAAACTATCACTTAAAGCTTGTTGATAGTCCGCCATAGATTTTTTCCCTCTCGTATACCTAGATATTCTTCGTTTTGACTATTAAGCCTTCCGGTGGTCTTCGGAAACCTTCGTGTATAGCATAAAAACATTCCCATACCTAATATATATTCATTTCCAAATTTTCAGCTCAATTGGACGAATGGTTTCTGAGTGATAATGCTTCAGACACACAGACACACAGTCATTTTTATATATATAGATATATTTTTTGTATTTGCGATAGGCGTGTCCTTTGACCGATTTCGCTCATTTTCAATAAGTCAAGTTAACTTTGACGACGAAGGCAGTGTACCAAATTTCATCGAATTATCTCGCTCCCGAAAAATACTAAAATGATATCAACAGACAGACAGACAGACGGACATGGCTTTATCGACTCAGAAGGTGACGCTGATCAATAATATAAACACTTTTCCATATCTGCCACGCCTTCTTCTTCGCACTACAAATGGAAGGACAAAGTGAATATACCCTGAGGGAAGAGCATAAAAATATGCAGACGTGGTTATTAATGAGAATTTGTTTGCTGCAGTTGCGTATTCACCATAAAACCAAATTAAAGAGATCGAATTTCGGTCATATCTCAAGTAATATGAAATATGTAAAATATGCAAGTTTAGACAAATTAATTTTAATAAGCGCCCTGGTAAAGAGATAGACTTAATTGACTCATATCTCAAAAAAACTATAAAAATTAGACATTTCAATACATTAATTGTACCACGACACACACAAGCATGATGCAAAGTGCCAAAAAAATAACTTTAAAAGTTGAAGAAAGTCAAACTAAATGTATTTTTTTGAGACTGACTTTGAGTTGATTGCACACAATCAAATCGCATACAAAAGTCACTGACACAAACGCAAATAAAAATACATATTCAAGTTAAACTAAGCATACTATACAAGCAAGTTTGTGTATTTGTAATGCATACATTGACTTGTCGAAAGCAAAAATATTTGTTATAATAACACAGACAGACAAACAATCAAACAGACAGAGAGTCATGATTCGAAATACTTATGTATGTATGAATAGACATAACGAACGAGACATAAACTAACACTTAGACAGACAGCTAAACACATGTACTACACAGAATATAGCATGTGTTGGGAACATAAATTCGTGACACATATGCAGCACATGATTTTTAAGTTTTTTTTTTGGTTGCTGATATTTACACTGTGGTTTTTTTAATATACATAGTTGTTGTTGATATTATTATGTTTGTTGCTAACAATTTTGTGTAGTTGACAAATGAAGGCACGTGATTTCATGCAACAAAATTAAAGATAAACAAACACATTGACATGCTTTGTTTTAATGTACAAATGTATGAATTAAATAGTGTTTGTTCGAAATTGCTATTTAGTATAGCGGTGTAATTTGACCTTGAAACTTTGCATTAGAAATATGTGCAGCAGAATTAAAACTTGAACATGAACTATATTAAATAATTATATTAATAGTTGATAGTTCCGAAAAATATTAGAAAAACCAACCAGAACGGAAAAATCTCACAAAAAAAAAACTCGAAAAAATCGAAAATCATCAAAAATCATGAGAAAATACCTATAATAATTCAATAATTTCGCAGATTTATCAAAAAGTACCGACATGTTTCATTGAAGGTATTAAAAAGTATTTAAGAGTATCAAAATATTAATACAAAAAATGAAAATAAATCGCGTGGAACCTAATATTGTATAAGCACGTAGAAGAAGTCGGCGTGGCATTCATTTGGTTACGTCTTCGATTCATCAAAAGTTTGGTATACAGTTTCTTCTGAACTCTGTCTAAATTTTCACTAATTTAATTTAATTAAAAAAAAAAATATAAAAATTGTGTTACTTACAACATCCTTCTTGGATTTCTACATTATTTAAGGATATTAACTTTTGTTCCCTTCAAGCATAAAATTCGAAATTGATGAAAAGCAAACACAGTGATTTCGTATATCTGTCTATCTTATGGCCACATATCTTATTTTTTTAATAACTTCTTTGTACTCCTTTTAAGCCTATACTAAAGAATTTAGCTTTTGAGTTTTCTGTAAAGGAGGAGATGCTGCTGATTCAGCTGTGGCAGGTGCTGAAATTTTAAGTCGTGTTAGATACAAAAAAGAAAATAATATCCTCGTTGGAAAAAAAAAATAGAAAAATTATGGGATTCTTTGATATAAAGAATATTTCGCCCCTCTACAACTGAAAAGTACTAAGTCAGTTTTTCAAGTTTTGGAGGATTTTTAGAGTATTTCGCGCCCCTTGATTCTAAATCCGCCATCTCAAAAAATGTTTGCCCCTTTCCCGTCATGTCGAAAAATCAAGTATTCGATTAAGCGTTGGCGGTTATCAAGTAAAGTAAGCCCAGAAGATGCAGCACCCCCAGGTGAAATGGCACCCCTTTTCATTTCAATACTTGCAGCTTGCATAACATTTCAATATGGACACAGTTTAATTCAGCTGAGCGAGAGACTTCGTGGTGTGTAGTTCACTTAGCTGTAGTTGCAATAATTATATATGTGTGGGATTTTTAAAAAAATTTTGCGAATGTACGACTGACTTTTGTTTTGCATATATTTTGAGGTGTAGCAGAGCGTTGAGAATTTGATATAGCTTACTGGTGCTTATATCAAAATAAATATTATTTTTTGTAATTTCTTTTTCAGATGAATATGAGCACGAGTTTCGCGCATATTTACTCGGTACATACCGAAAAGGAGAAATGGCACCCCATTATTGTGGGTGATATGGTTCTGGTGGCATTTCTCATTTTACATGTTATATATTTCATTCTTCACTAAATTTAGTGCTAGTGAAAAAATTTTCAAGGCAAAAAAATTTATTTAGTGTTAAGTTTTTCATTATCATTAAATTTAGTTAACAAAATTTCAACTAAAAT
Source organism: Calliopum simillimum (assembly GCA_951812925.1). Lineage (NCBI taxonomy): Eukaryota > Metazoa > Arthropoda > Insecta > Diptera > Lauxaniidae > Calliopum > Calliopum simillimum. The sequence goes on from OX638372.1 coordinate 33,816,813, forward strand.
TCTATTTATTTTAGTTAAACTGAAAATTCTTTCAATATCATTAAATTGATTGCTGATAATTAAAAATTTACTATGTATTATCACTAATTCTATTGAAAGGGAACATTTATTTTATTGAATTTAATGAAACTTTAATGAAAATTTTCAACAAAAGTTTCAATAAATTCAATGAAACAAATTTTCACTTTCATTGAATTTTATTAAATTCAATGAAACAAATTTTCACTTTCATTGAATTTAATGAAACTAATGAAAATTTCCATTAAAGTTTCAATAGACTTAATGGAACGTAAGATCACTTTTCATAAATTCAATGATACTTTTAATGAAACTTGCAATGAAAACTGTCATTTAAATTTCATTAAATTCAATGCAAGTGAAAATTGAATCTTTTGAAACTTTTTTTTTTATTTAACTTTCATTAAATTTTTCATCTCCATTATGATTATCATTTTTTTATAAGCAAATACTCATTTGCCTCGGTTCTCAACCCAATAATATAAAATTTCTTCCAGAAACAGAAGCTTTGAAGTCCGAAGATAAAGAATCCATTAAAACATTTTTGTGCTCGCCCTTACGGTAAAAGATATTAAATATGGTTTGGCGCCGCGCACAGTGCGTTCAGCGGAACAAGGCGCCCGAATTGCGTTCATGCAAGTTAAAAATTCTTATTATTTCCAACACAAAAAAAAAATATTGAAAATCGACAACTTTCGATTAATCGAACAGCAGTTGGAAATGGGTTAAAATTTCCAAAAACTATTTTTGTTGCTCAAAAATTAACTTTGAGCACAAAGAAAATTCCCAATTTTTTTGACATTCGAGCAATAAAATTGCTGTTTAAATTAATAATCATTTTAGTCATACACTTAATATTTCCTACAGGGCAACACCAATACAAAATAAATGCCAAGTGCTAAGCATCGCATATCTACAAGTATAAGTAGAGCAGAGCAGAGGTATCAACAACATACTTACACGTGCTGTCGCAGATTTTTATTTATTCCTTTCATTTTTGGCACTTAAACCTACTACCATCATCACAGCATATATGTATTTATGTATGTGTGTGTGTATGTCTATAGACAACGTTTGGCATTTTGGCATCTTGGCATCGAGTGTAAGGAATAAAAATGCCTTGTAATTGGGCGCACATGACTGCATCAGCAGAATAGAGTAAATTGCTAACGTTGTTGCTGCTGTTGTCGTTGCTGTTGCTGATGTTGTAGCAGCAACGTGTTCGATGAATAGAAGAATCTTCTACTTTTTTCTCCAACTTTTTTTTTTTCTATTTCGGTACAAAAATGATATATGGTGGCATAAAACTCATAAGAAAGTTTTCCCTGTGTAAGGTGTGTTGCATTTTTAATACTTGTGTGGCACATTTTTTCCATTTTTATTAAAATTGAAAATGCGAAGTGCTGAAATTTTAGCAATAACATGAGTGCTAAGCGTTTTGTCATTATCACTTTTTGGCGCAAGTGAACAATACAACAGAAACTGATTTCATTATTTTTTTAAAAGTTGCTTATCCAAAGGATACTGTGATACACAATTAACATTACTTCACTCATACCACAAGTCTTGCAAAACTAGAAAAAGCTCTTGAGTAACTCTGTCGAATTAAGGTATTTAAAAGTATTTTTGGACTAAAAATCGTACCTCCCATATAAGCAAAAGTTGCAAAAAGCCGTACTGAAAGCATTTTTTGAGGAAATCCAACCAAATTGCACTCAAATCCTAAGAACATAAAATTACGTTTTTAAATAATTTAACAGTATCATCCAGGCTTTTCAGCTAATTATACTCAAAATACTTAATTCTATCACCCGAAAGCTTGAAATCACAAAACTACACTAGAAATTATACTGATTTCCCCAGGACAAAGCGTATACGTACATTAAGGTGGGTCGCAAAAAAATTTTTCTGTTAACCATTTGTTCCTTGGCATATTGTTTAACTTTTCACAAAATATTTTGGATTTGGTGAAAATTTCGATAATGCTCGAGTTTTTTCTGCACCAAAAACACAAAATTTGTGTGGACAATTTTTTCTTTTTTTTTGACTACATAACGCAAAAAAATATCACAGAAATGGAACATGAAAAATGTTTCAGTTTAAAACATTGTCTCAGAGCATTGAATTTAGAAACAGCGAAAAAACACAAATTTCAAATTTTTGTGAAGTTTCAAACAACATAACGCCTAAAAGTATGCTATGCTTTGTTAAATTTGTCTTACCAAACATTTTGCATGAGCGTTAAAGTATGCTACGTGGGCTGCTCGATATATTTCTGGCCTAGGCAACACTAGCTAAAATATGGCAACGCCATAATAAAGTTTGACATTTTTTAGCATAAACGTACTCACAACGTTTTGATGTACAAGTGCTATTTGTTTTGATTACAGCGAGTTAAGAAAATCAATTTTTCCATTGAAAATTTAAGCAATTGATAAATTGTGGGGATTCCAACGAGAACAAACGTTTTTTACAACTAAATGTTCCTGCAAAATCGAATGTATTGGAGTGGAACTAATGCCCAAGGATGCTTCTATCTCACGGTATGTCACATGACCATCTTGCATTATTATTTGACGCACGGCATCAATGTTCTCTGGCATAACAGACGTTTTTGGACGACCTTCACGGAATTCGTCTTTGAGCGAGCGTCGGCCACGATTAAACCAGTCAAACTAGTTTTTCACAGTGCTATAGGATGGCGCTTTATCGCCATTCGAAGATTTAAGTTCATCGATGCACTCTTGTCGTGATAATCTACGTCAAAAGTTGTGAAAAATTATCGCACGAAAATGTTCACGAGTTTATTCCATTTATTTGCCAAATTGATTTTTTCAATTCACTGTAAACAACACAAATGATGGTCGTACGTCAAAACGTTCTGAGTACGTTTATGCTAAAAAATATCAAACTTTTCAATAGAAATGTCAGATTGCACCTGGCAACACTTAGTGTTGCCTAGGCCAGAAATATATCGAGCAGCCTACGTAGAATTTTAAAATACGGCATGTTTGAAATTATACAAAAGCGTAGCATATTTTCAGGCAAAATGTTCAACTGGTGGTATATTTGAAATTTAAGAATTATCACTATTTCTAGCATCAAGGATCTGAGACAGAGAGTAACTTTCCAATAACGTTTGATGCAGAACTTAAGCATTTTTTATGTTCTATTTTTGTTAACAAACCAAAAAGGTTTTACATACAAATTTTGTGTTTTTGGTCCAAGAAAAATTCTAGCATTTTTGAAGTTTTCACTAGAGTCAAAATATTTTGTGAAAAGTTAAACAATAAGCGAAAAAACACATTGCAATGGTTATCAGAAAATAATTTTTATTTTTTTTATTGTAATCGACCCACCTTAACGTGCATTCACTATACTATCTTCTTTTTGTATAATGAAATTAGCGCATATACCACAAAAGTGTGTATTATTAGTGATGTACTTTTCATTGCGAAGTACATGGTATGAAAATTGGCAAAGGACACTGAAAGCAATACATTCACTGAAAAAGTATGCGGTGCCATGCCCCACAAGAGCATAATTTGTCAAATATCTAAATCGATTTAACTCATATCTCTGAAACTATTCGACGTAGATGAAAAAGATTTGGTACATATGCACTCGTAAAAAGGACCGGGAAAAAGATGAGGTAACGCACACCAGATAAAAGTTAGTATTTATATAAAAATTGAAAATACATAACGAATATTAATTCCATCACTAGCATTATTTTGATCATTACGAACAAAGAATTTAGTAATTCACAAAAACGGCCACAATGCACTGCTCCGCAACCTGTGGGGCAGCACACAGTGTTGAACCAAGCAATAAACACCAACTGAAAAATTCCGATGTTTAATTTTTGAAGTGAAAATGTTGCAACAAATAAAATTGCAGCAAAAACTGTATGCAATATTAATTGCCATTGTATGGGTTCGTATACAGACGTGTGTGTATAAATTTGTAAAGTATGTATGTATATTTATAAGAGAACATTTATATTAGTTCATCATGAAAATTTGTGCCAAAAACGCAGCATTCATATTTCTTCTTTACAACAATTTCCTATTTTTTCACACACAGGACACGCCAAATACTCCATTTTCGCATTTTGTGTTGCTACAACGCTGTTTTGTGTGTAGTAATTGTTACAATTTTAAATGTTTGCATTACACACACTCCGGCACAGAAGCAAAAAAGTAGACAAAAATTTAATTTTTTGGCTAGTGGTTTCATTTTAATATTTAGTTGCTTTTGTTGTCATTTCTACTGCAGCTGTTTTCAGATTTAGCAGCGTTGAAAGTATTTTTGCCAAAACGAAAAAACTATGCTTACTAAGCGTAATACACATAAGTATGTATGTGTTGTGTATTTGCACATAAATGTGTGTTTTCTTTTTTTCAACAGCACATGCATATGTGTATGTCCTTTTTTCAATGCATTTTACCATTTTTGGCACTTAACCCAGTTGGCAAGAGACTTAGAGGCGCGGATTAAAATGGTTTTCAGCGCTTTAGAGTAACACACAAAAAGTAAAATTCACATGCAGCAAATTGGGGATATTAAAAAGTTTTCCCATGATAAAAGTATTTTCGATTTTCTTGCTGCATTTGATTTTCGGAGTTGAGCATTTAACGTATTTAGTAGAACTTTTAAATTGTTAAGAAGAATATCGCGTTACAGAGACTTTTCAATGGTTTTTTGAAAAATTGCAGTAATTTCCAACTTCATGAAAATTTTGAGTCTGTTTAGCACTTTCTAACTTTATCAACATTTTTCATTAGCAGCAACATTTTTTGGCTTAATCAACATGTTCTTACTTTATCAATATTTTTTTGCTTTATTAAAATTTTTTTATTTAATCAACATTTTTGATTTCATTAATATTTAAAAAAAAAAAACAAAATTTTTCTTCTCTTTTAACTTCGCCAGTAGTTTTTGACTTTAGCAACATTTTTCGACATTTTTGGGCTACATCAAAATTTTTCGAATTTATCAGATTTATCAGATAATCAACATTTTTTAACTTTAGCAACATTTTTTCACTTCATCAATATTTTTAGACTCTATCACCAATTTTAACTTCGCCATTAGTTTTCGATTTTAACTAAATTTTTTTGCTTAATCGGCGTTTTTGGACATTATCAACATTTTTAGACTTGAAAAACATTTTTCGACTTCATCAAAGTTGTTTAACTTTAAGACAATTTTTGTACAGCATCAATATTTTTCCACTTCATCAAAGCTTTTTGACTTTATCACCACTTTTAACTTTGTCATTAGTTATCGGCTTTAGCAACATTTTTAAGCTACACCAACATTTTTCGAGTTTATCAACATTTTTGGACTATGTCAAAATTTTTCGATTTTATACAGATTCTTTTACTTTATCAACATTTTCTGACTTTATCAACAATTTTTTATTTCATCAACATTTTGTAATTTAATCAATATTTTTTACTTCATCAACATTTTTTGACTTTATCAACATTTAAGCTACACCAACATTTTTCGAGTTTATCAACATTTTTGGACTATGTCAAAATTTTTCGATTTTATACAGATTCTTTTACTTTATCAACATTTTCTGACTTTATCAACAATTTTTTATTTCATCAACATTTTGTAATTTAATCAATATTTTTTACTTCATCAACATTTTTTGACTTTATCAACATTTAATTACTTCGTCAGCATTTTTTACTATATCAACATTTTTTAACTTCATTAACTTTTTTTGCTGGATCAACATTTTTGGACTTCATCAACATTTTTTAACTTTTACAACACTTTTGGCTGCATAAACTTTTTTTCCCTTAACTTCATCAAAACTTTTTGGAAGACATCAAAATTTTTCGAGTTGATCAACATTTTTGGACTTCGTCAAAGTTTTTCGATTTTATCCAGATTCTTTTACATTATCAACATTTTTGTACTTTATCAACATTTTTTCACTTAATCAAAATTTTTTTTTACTTTATCAACATTTTTTGACTTAATCAACATTTTTTTTACTTTATCAAAATTTTCGGACTTTATCAAAATTTTCTGACTTTATCAACAATTTTTTTATTTCATCAACGTTTTGTAACTTTATCAACATTTTTTGACTTCATAAACTGTTTTTAACTTTCTCAACATTTTATTACTTTGTCAAAAATTTTTTACTATATCAACATTTTTTAACTTCATCAACATTTTTTAACTTCATCAACATTTTTTTACTTTATTAACTTGTTTTACTTTATCAACATTTTTGGACTTCATCAACATTTCTTGACTTTAACATTACCTTTTGGCTTCAGAAGCTTTTTTGCCTTCACTTCATCAAAACTTTTTGACTTTAGCAACATTTTGGGATACATCAACATTTTCGAGTTGATCAACATTTTTGGATTTCGTCAAAATTTGTCGATTTGATCCAGATTCTTTTACATTATCAACATTTTTGTACTTTATCAACATTTTTTCACTTAATCAACATTTTCTGACATCATAAACTTTATTTAACATTATCAACATTTTATTACTTTGTCAACAATTTTTTACTTTCTCAACATTTTTTTTACTTTCTCAATAATTTTTTTTATTTCATCAACATTTTTTGACTGTACTTACTGTTTTTACTTTATCAACATTTTTGGACTTCATCAACAGTTCTTTAATAACACCTTTTACCTTCATCATTATTTTACGACCTAAGCAACATTTCTTGACTTTATCAACATGTTGTTTTGTGATTTAGTGAACATTTCTTCAATATAATCAATAATCAATAAAACTTTGGAATAAATTTGTAGCCTCTTATACGATAATCGATTACCTAACGCATTACTTGAATGTTAAAACATTTTAAACATTACGTGTAATGCAATAAATAACGAAATAATTTTTCAATTACATGTAATGCAATGGGTAATGTGAGAACATAAATCATTTCGAAAGTTTTTTACTTAAGATTTTTCGATTTTAAGTCATTTTGTGACGTTAATTTTTGTTCGTAAGAAATAAATAGTAAAAAGATATATTTCAGATAAGGTATCCCCTGATGAACTTTCGGCCCAAAAAACATAGCCCTATTTATCTATAATGTCCTACTACATTGATCCAGTACTTAAATAACGCGAAAGCAAGCCAGAAAGTAATCGACACAAATTATTTTTTCGATTACTCATTAGATAACATGTAAGCGAGTGTTTTGTTGAGGTAATCGATTACGCCCAATGACATGCATGTGTTAAAATAATGCCTTATGTAACCCAAAAAGTAATCGATGCAAACAATTTTTTAGATTACTCGACTGATGTACATGTAAACGAAGATTTTACTGGGTTTCTGAGAAATGAAGACTTAAAAAATCAAAACAAAGAAGTTAATGCAAAGCCCAAATTACAGAAAGAAAAAAAAATACAAGATACGCGCTCCCACACACACGCACACAAACGAGTATGTGTAAGGAAAGAATCACTGAAGCGCACTTTATAAGCAGTACATAAACGCACAAACACAAAGGCAATTTTCCTTTTTTTCCTTTTTTTTTTTTTGTAATTCTGGCAGCTTTGTTAACAAGTGAATGCGCTTAATTAAAATACAAGCGTAAAGTGATGTGCGTTGCTTTTTTGCAAATGTTGAACTTATGTATTTATGTTTGTACATATGTGTGGGCGTAGGGTGCCTGTATTAGTGCAAGCATCATTGTATTTGTGTAATGGCGAAACAAGTGTTGAACCGTTGCACATTTTGTATGCCATGTCAGTGAATGAATCAGTCAGTCAGTCAGTCTCGTTCAGTTGTTCGTTAGTTAGTTAGTCAGTGAAAAACCTTCGGGGTGTCATTAGTAATAAAGCAGGAAAAAACAATAAGGAAACTTTGCGCTTTAAAAGCAGCAAGCACTATGCGCTAATGTTGGTAATTAAAATTATCCTTGATTTGCCATTCATTCATTTATTCATTGTGTGATGATGGCGGCGCCACAGGAACAAAACACAACTTGGCAGAAATTATGGAGGTAAATTTCAGGATTCAGGATTTATTCTTTTTGAGGATAGTTAAACGTTTTCATATAATTTTTTATTATACTTATTAGTAATCCAATATGTTAAGTCCAGAAAATATGCGTACATACCTGCAAGAAAAGAGAAAAAAAAAAGTTATAAGTTGTTTTGCTTTAAAATTCTGAAAAATTCATGGTTTTATAAAAATGTATTCAAGGTCGAAGATCACAAAAAAATGTATTTCAAAATATGTTCTTAAGTTTTTTTTCGCACGATTCCTCGTTTAAGGTATACATCAATTTAAAAAATTGGAAAAAAGTAGTTTAAAGGCCAAGCACTAGTGGATACTAACTTTTATAGGAGATAATGTGGGTAGGTCTCAAGCGCTCATAATATACTACGAGATCCGAGAAAGGCAAAATGTATAATTTGCAGTCCTGTGTTATTTCTGTAGATTTATTATGAGCACTTCGGCAGTTCTCAAATTTTAGCTTCAAAGAAATTCACGTTTTTCCACAAGCAAAACATGAAGAAATTTTCATCTTCGATTTGTCAGACTTAAAATCGTCTACAGAGCACTCAACTTTGAAAAATATGCCTCCTTACAAAATTGTCAGCTGTGCAAACCTTGAAACAGTATAAATTAACATTTTTTATTTTTTTATTCCTTCTGCACATTTCAAAATCTTATTTAAAATTCCAATTTCCGTAACTGAAAAATATCAAAAAAAAAAAACAACAAAATCAACAAAATCGCAAATCCGTACAAAGCATAAATCCAGAACGTCATCAATCTCAACACCATCCACAGCTGATGACAAGTCGAAATTTATGGGACGGGTTCATCGAATCGTATCTCGTTAGGAATAGAGAGCGAGATACATAGCGCAAGAGTAGAATGCAAAGGACACGGTTGGTTGATAACTATGTATTCACATCATTTTGCTGGCCCCCCATTCCAACACCACTGGTGACGCTTTACCATTCATCCCGTCGTCGCCTGCTTATTTTTGCCTTATTATTTGGCTTAACAAATCTTTCGTTTTCTTTATTCGCCTTTTTGCATTTTGTTAAGTTAAGCGTGATGTTTTTTTTTTTTAATATTGAGCATAAGAGTGAGATAGAAATAATTTAAAAAAAAAAGAAAAGAGAAAAGAAGAAAAATCCAACTCAAGTCAGCTTTTTGAGACTTAAAGCCACAAACGTGCACCAAATACTTGAGCACGCGTCAAGGACATGTGCTGTGTTGGTTGGTTCGTTCTTCGTTTCCTCTGTTCCAGCTGCTCCCGTCGCCACCACTGTCGAAAATAAAAGGATAAAACGAAAATATTCTTTATTTGTGTCATTTTTTCTTTAAATTGGTATCAATTTGAAAGCGATTGAATGACTGGAACTGTTATTGATTGTGATTGAAGTCTGTGTCTGTCTGTCTGTTTATGTTGCATTGTAGTAAATGAGTATTTTATTTTTTTCAAGTATTTTTACAGTTTTCTGCTATAAACATACATCCATATAAACATAAATGAATCGATAGCAATTGTTGAGAACGTTTAATTCGTTTCTTTGCGTCAATTGACAGCAATGTTGATGTTGCTAATGTGTGAAAAAGATTGAATGTGTTTGTGCATTCGCTTAAGTTACTTAAATTGAGACGAGTATTCGTGACATATTCTGACATAATCGTTAATGCAAAATTATGTCCCATAAATTCATAAAATTAAAAAACATTAGTGAAAAGTGGATTAAGAGAATCATTTCAATACGCAATTTTATATACATAAATAAAAAAAAATCAAAACGAAATCAACAACAGGAAAATCAATTGGAAAATCATTAATACTAAAATCGCCTAATGGTCAAAATTTGATCACAATTTATTAAATAATTTCGGTACTTTTTGGACAATTTTAGTACTTTTTTTTGCTATTTGGTACAAAACAGAAAATATCATTTATCATCCCTAATATAACGACAAATGTGAAACGAAAAGAAAACAAAAAACATGAAGTTAGTGTCGGTCAGCATTTTGTTTTTCTTTTTGTGCTGTATTCTCTTTTCAGCTCTGTGTGACCGCGTATTTTGTCGTTCTTAAAATTAAAAAATTTTCACTTAATTTTACCAGGTTTACTGGCAAAATATGAAAATAATTGTAACTTTGTGCACATTTACACACAAATACCTTTCTAATGGTGTATAATTCAAAGTCGTGCTATGTTTCTAACATAGTGAAAAAAGTAGGACAAATTTATGTTTTTTTTTTTTTTTTTTTTTTTTTTTCATAAAACTATATTTTAATGCAAAACTTGGATCTGTTGAAGTTTTGGTACTTTTTGGGAACTTTCAGTACTTTTTGTGCTATTTGGTAAACAATGAGGGGATTCATGAAAACGTGTTAAATTCTCGAAAACCTCGTAAAAGTTGTCAAAATCAATACGAAATTTGACAATTTTACGAGTTTACGAGGTTTTTTAGGCTTTTACACATTTTAAGGCATCCCCTTAATATAAAAGCACATTTGTCGTCCCTGGTATGATGTCAGCGAAACGAAATCAAAGCAAAGCAAAAAAACATGAGTCAGTGTTGTGCATTGATGTTTTTTAAAAATTTATTTGATTTTACCCAGAAATGATTCATACTTTTTTTTTTAATTTCGCGCGGGACATTTTTTTCTATCATACAAATTTTAAATTGAAAATCTTTAAATAACCAGGATTTCCCATTGAATGTTGGTTCACCTTATCTTATTAAGTTGACGTGGCATCACCAATTTTTCCAAATCATGTCATTTGTTCCTATCCAAATCTCATAAATTATGAATTATTTTTTTAAGGGCGTGGCATTGCCCATTTTTCTAGTGAACATTATTTATCCTTGCACTCGGTATACATGTATCAAATCTCATTCATGTGCGTAAAAGATTTTCAGAGACATGATGAAGTGATTTTTGTGGGGGCGTGATACCCCCATTTTTCTCAATACACATTATTTTTCTTGGAGCTTTTGACATATGTACCAATTCTCATCCATTTACGCTAAATAGTTTCAGAGATATGATGATTTAAATTTTTGGCTCACGGCCGGGTCGATAAAAAAAGTTATTGAAAAAACGGTCCCTTATTTGAATGCCTACCTTGAGAATATCTAGGAAAGAAAAAAAAACTTTTTTTGGACCAACCACTCTAAAAACAGCCAAAAACGTTTAAAAATTATGTATTGATATAAAGGTCTTCATTAAGCCTTAACTAAAACCATATGGGTAAAATTGTAAAGAAAATATTGGAAGACTTTAATTTTATAAAGATAAAAATGACATGCAGGGGGATACGAATTAGAAAAAAAAGGTCTTAAAAGACGAATGGGACCTTGGAAGTCCAAGCAGTATGAAGAAGAAACGTAGACCTATTTAAGCGATTTACAATAGTTTATAATTTTTATAAAGAAAATCACCTGCTGAAGTTATGCGAATAATACCATTTTGGCTGATTTTACAGTGGTTCGAAAAAAAAAAAAATTATTTCCTAGAACCTCTCAAGGTAAGCTTTCAAATAAAGGGCGGTTTTTCCATTTTTTTATACCCTGCACCCATGGTATATTCACTTTGTCCTTCCATTTGTAACGCAGAGAAGGAGGCGTGGCAGATATAAAGAGGTATATATATTCTTGATCAGCGTCACCTCCTGAGACGATACAGCCATGTCCGTCTGTCTGGCTGGCTGTGTGTGGAAATACGTTTTTTGGGAAAACTAAACTAAATTTGGTGCACAGCCTTCGTCGTCAAAGCTAGCTCGGGGGATTGAAAATGAGTGAAATTGGTCATCGGACACGCCTACCGCCCATACAAAAAATTCAAAATGCAACTTTTTGAGTATTTTTCACGATAATGCAACCAAAATGCACATAAATAGTACGAATTGTGAGCGCTAGCTCTGAGCAAAATGTGGTCGAATTTGGACAAGAGGGCATGGCACCTCCCGTATGAGCAAAATTTTCAAAATACTGCAGTGTAGGGTATTTAATATTTGGCCAGGCCAAAGGTTACACCCTTACTAGTTTTTTTTTTTGTACAAAAAGCGTCCCTTCTAATATACATACAATTCTATTTCGTAGTAGAAGAGAAGATATCGTCCCTATACAAGTGAAAATTACTAAGTTAGTTTTTCAAGTTTTGAGATAAGTATTTGATGTTCAAAAGTTTAAAATTTTTATGATGAAAATAACCACTTTTTAACAGGGATGTGGCTAAATGGGTCTTATAAAACTAAAGACTACAATATTTTGGATCAGAAAAGCCAAATAAATCAAAACTGACCTAGTGCTCCTAATGTGAGTGGAAATGCTGAAGAACGTTGTGGAACTGCAAACCTTTTAGAGAAGAAAAGGAGGTACGGACATTTGGACCGTGAGAAGCATTTGCATAAATTATTCCCCTTATTAAAAGACATATTATATATATACATTAGGCCGGGTCAATTTGTTCGGGAGGCAAAAAATTGGGAAAGAGTACAGCAACAAAACAATCTACAAAAAATTCCAAGAAACTTTGCCCAAGAAACCATGGGTCTAAAATCAATATCGAGCCGCCGTAAATTGCGTTGAAGTTTTGTATGTATGTAGTACTTTAAAATACAATAAGAAAAATAAAAAATTCAAATTTTTTTTTTAATTGTTTCATATAAAATTATTCAAAGTATTTGAATTTTTTGTTTTTTTTTATTGAATTTTAAAGTACTACATACAAAACATCAACGCAATTTACGGCGGCTCGATATTGATTTTGGACCCATGGTTTCTTGGGCAAAGTTTCTTGGAATATTTCGTAGATTGTTTTGTTGCTATACTCTTTGCCGCAAAAAAATTTGACCCATTTCTCCCGCAAACGGATCAGTAACGGATCCGTAACGGGTAAAAAAGCGGAAATATGAACAGCCTGGCACACTGGGAATATACATATACGTTTTCAGAAATGTACTTAATTTTTCTCACTCTAAATCCTTAAAACAGTTTGCGTATTAGTATTATGTCTACTTTAGGTCACATACTTAGCAGCAAATTAGCTTGGAAAAATTACCCATAATTAGTTTATAAATTAAAAAGAACTGAAGTGTCCTTTCATTAGTGAAAAAAATATGCAAATTCTCACTTCCAATATATCAGCTTACGTAAAACTTGCAAAATGTAAGTATTTATAGAACATATGTAATTTTGTTGCTTGTACGCTCTATTAAAAGGCTTTGAATTGACTGACATTTACAATTTTAAAGGAAAAAAACTTCTGAAAATTATTTGAAAGCGCACTGCAGCAAAGAAGAAGAAAAAAATTTATTCATTCGCTAAATCAAAAGAAAATCTTAAGTTCAACTTAAACATCTGCAGCTATGGCATGATTTAAATCCATCTTTACATTTTATGACTTTGAAGATGACATTCACACGTTTTATTACTTTTTCTTCTTCATTTTTTGCACCATACAAATCCTGCGAAAGTGTGTCACATTTTTAACCTCTATAATACGCATACACACTAACACACAGGCGTGCATGCACACTTGTTCAGACACCATCAAGCACAGCACCACAGCTACCAGAAACACTTATCGTTAAATAGATTCAACTTTTTCATCTACCCGCTATGCATTTTAATGACGAATTACACGCCAGCATCTAATGCAAATAACCGTGTAAAGAAATTCCTTTCTCTTTCCACTTCTTTTTTTGAATTTCTCATATACGATGAGGAAACACAGCCAAATAAATGTAAATAAACAAATACAGATACACTGAGGGACATAGTTATGCGATTAAAACAGCACTTACGAGTCATCCATATATCTACCCAGTAGACAGCTAAGAAAGGTCTCTCTGAAAGAAAACCATATACTTAGTACTTCTATATATTAGTCAGAGTTACTGAAACGATATGAAATAAAATGGCACTCTTGAAAAACTGTTACTCAAGGCCTTTTTTCATTCACTTTAACTTTAGGCACTGAAACTCGAACTCTTTTTATAAAAGGATTTACTGAAGAAAACTTCATGTCCGTTTTTAAAAACAAAGTCTGTTTTAGCTTACCATTGGATATAATTACGTCTGAAAGAAACTGCCTGGGTATTTTCATTTCCAAAGAAAGCCTTCTTGTAGGTTTTCTTATTCTAAATGTTGCTCACTGGGTATGTTTGCATGTCGCAATGAGAGAGGGCACTACTCATAAATATACAAAAGCTATGTTTTTGCACTTTAAATTTTTCTGAGAATTTCAACTATTTCTTAGAATTTGTAGAAACTTTGAAATTAAGAACGTTTCAATGAGTTTGTTTTAAATAAATTGAATATAATTTTTTGGTATCATTAAAGTCACTCCAGAGCCCGGTGTGGTATTGAAATTTGTAGCTGTTTTAAGGGTTTTACGGAAGTTGAGCTGAAAGTCAATGAAAGGATCCACGAGTTCTGAATAGTCGAGTACACTTCTAGGTATGAATGGGAGTTAACAGACGACGACAGTTTGGTATGATAAGCCAAAATGAGAAACTTTTCATTGAAGCCCGAAAACTAAGCCTGTTTTTAGACCAGTGAAATCCATAGACATGGGCACTTTAGCTTTTGTGCTTTAACATCCGACCAATCCCAATATGCACAAGAATGGATGCGAATCCGTTTTGAAGCTGTAACTGACATCAAAAACGAATTCAAAACGGATTTGCTTTTAATAATGTTAATGCTGTGCTTAAAAAAATATAAAAAAAAAACATTTTGAAGTGCTTAGAAGCAATTAAGAAAATAAATTATAGAAAGAAAAAAAAAGGAAAAAAATATAGATTCGATCCCTGGTAAATCTGCGGTGATGAACCCGTTTCGAACCCGAAATGTACATACTTAAATACGAACTCAAAAGAAATACGTTCTGAAGCGCTTATAAGCAATTAAAAAAAAATAAAAAGCAAAAAAAGGAAGAAAAAAGGGATAAAAATTCACCTGTGGTAGGATTCGAACCTGGGTAAATCCGTTTCGAACCCGTAATGAACTTCAAATAAGGATTCAAAACGAATTTGCTTTAATTAATTTAAAGATGACAAGGAAAACATTTTTTGTTTTTTATCTTTTGATTTTAATGCGTAGGATTTTTTATATACCTTCAAACCCTGTTTGAAGAGACGTTTTTGATTCCAAATTTGAGTAATAGACTATGAGCTGAACACGAAAAAATTAAAAAACTCCGTGCAGTGGAAATTTATAGAGGGATCGATAGCTTAGGACATGTTCATTACGAATTCATCAGTCTGCCGTGCTGAATCTGTTGCCCTTATATGTGACTAGCCCGAAAAGGGTGCAAAAATCAGTTTAATACCTTTGACCTTGAATAACTTTTTTGCGAATAATTTAGATAAAAATGTGAATTTTGTACGGAAGCTCCCTTAAGGGGTGGAAAAAGGGGGCTTATATGTTTGGAAGAAATGTCGATAATGAAAAACCAGTAAGGGTGTAACTTTAAGCCTGGCCAAAAAGTAAATACCCTACACTGCAGTATTTCAAAAATTTTGCTTATATGGGAGGTGCTACGCCCTCTTGTCCGAGTTCACCCAGTTTTTGTACAGGGCTTGCATTTATAGTTTTAAGTGTCTGAGTGAAATTTGGTTGGATTATCTCAAAAAACTCTTTCAGTATAGAATTTTAAAACATTTGCTTATATGGGAGGTGCCACGCCCCCTTGTCCGATTTCACCCAATTTTTTTTGGGAGCTTTCATTTATAATTCTTAGTGTCTGAGTCAACTTGGGTTTGAATATCTAAAAAAACGCCTTCAGTATAACGTTTTGAAGCTTTTGCTTATATGGGAGGTGCCACGCCCTCTTGTCCGAATTTTCTCAGTTTTTTTTAGAGTTTACACTTACAATGCGTAGTATTAGAGTGTATTTTGGTTGCATTGTTGTGAAAAATAATACTAAAATTGTATTTTGAATATATATTTTGTATGGGCGGTAGGCGTGTCCTTTGACCGATGTTGCTCATTTTCAATCCCACGAGCTATCTTTGATGACGGAGGCAGTGTACCAAATTTTATTGAATTATCTTGCTCAGTTATCCCAAAAAGTGTATTTTAACACACAGCCAGCCTGCCAGCCAGCCAGCCACACAGACGGACATGGCTATATCGACTCAGGAGGTGACGCTGAACAAGAATATATATAATTTTCTATATCTGCCACGCCTCCTTCTTTGCGTTACAAACGGATGGACAAAGTGAATATACCCTGGGTGTAGGGTATAATTAATACGGGTCGGTGAATATTTTTTCCCTCTCACGGCAATGACGTATTTTTTCTTTTTTGGTATTTTTATCAAAACTTTGTAATAGAGCCTCCTTAAGGGGTTGAAAAAAGGGGGCTATTTGTTTGAAAGAAATGTTGGAGAAGAAAAACTAATGGGGGTCGGTGACCTTTTTTTCCCCCTTCCGGCATCGAGGAGTTTTTAATGCTCTTTGCATCTTTTCGGCGACTAAAATTTACCATTTACAGCAACAGATTTATGTAAAAATTTTAGAAAAATCTTTTGGTGTGGGCGAATTCAAGGTTTTTAGAACAAAGTGCTTAATTTGGTTTTCTCCATATGCATGGTCTGCCATCTAATCCAAATATATAAATATTACTTACTTTCATCCAAGAGGAGGACATTTTACCAAAAGAAACAATATTTATGGCAGTGAGTTTTAGCAAGTAGTAACCGAGCCTCTTGATGCTTCTTTTTTATTAAAGTAAAACCTTAGACCAAATGTAAAACATGATGGTGGTTCACTAATGGTTTTGGGCTTTTTTTTCAGCTGCTGGCCCTGGAATAATTCATCTTGTTGATAAAAGTAAGGATCATTAGATGTATTTGAACATTTTAGGACCTAATTTTCCGCAACGTAAGTATAAACTAGGTGAAAGTAGAGACAGGTCCTTTTACAAGTATAGTGATTTCAAACATAAGACTTATAATATGAGATCATGGGTTTAATAAAATTGTCCCAATAAATTAGAAACACCGGCCCAGGGTCAAGATATAAATGCTATTGAAATCTTGTAGAGTTATCTGGACGAAAAAGTTCGCCAGCACAATATTTCTTCAAATCTCAGTTGAAAAAGGTATTCATGGAGCTATTGCGAAAAACTAATTCAAAGCATGGGAAATGGACTAAACGCGTTTTTGAACCTGGTCGTTGAAGGGTTAAAAAAAATCATATAAATTACAATACGAAACTCTAAGCCGAAAGTAACAAAGTTAAATGCGCAAAGGATAATTCGTAACTTTAAATTTTTTACCGCAAAATCCTTTTGCAACACATTTACGACCAGATAAAGACATAAAAATCATTAACTATGTATGTTTATGCACTAATAATAAATACACAAACACACACAGTCACTTAAATAGCGAAAAAAAAGCACATAGCACACATACCGCACAAAGCTATAAATGTATGCGTAATCTTAATAGATGTATTTGGCACGTACGAGAGCATTTACACATCGTAATTTAATGGATTGCTTTGATATGCAATTTTAACACACATAAAACAAAAATTCGATTTCTCATCTATTAAAAGCACAATCATAAATGTATGCAGGAGCGAGCAACCAACAACAACAACAAATATGAGGCTGTTTTATTTATGGAGGCCAACAGCAGCATAAGGTTATGAAAACGATAAATTTTCATTTAAAATTTTTTACGTTGCACGTTCCTACCTACACATATTTACTCAAATATCGCATATGTGTGTGTGTGTAGGTATATGAAAATTGTAGGAAATTTATTTTTGTTGGATTTTTCCGACTTTTCTCGTTAAAATGTAATTTATGCTAACGAATAAAAATATGAAAAATAATATTAAAAAAAATGCACAGTTAAAATGTAAAATGATGAAAAAGTTACAATCAAAATGAGCTCAAATATTACGGGTAAGCAATATCAATATCATATTGACCAAAAAATTTAAGCATTAAAATATATATTTGAGATATTCGAAGATATTTCAATTTACTTTAATTCTCAAAGACACAAGATATTTCAAATTGAATTCCATCAATCAAATAATCTCTTTCAATTAACAACAAATAAATATTGAATTTATGTACAGATATGTGTAGAATATCAAGGCATTTACATAAATTTAGTAAAACTAATTTGACAAAATGCAAATTATTACAAATTGCAGCTGATCACAGTTGAATGCCAACATCAGCAAATGTTGACAAATTTGAAATATCCAGTGCGTAGGCAATTGAAAAGGACACCTACAAAATTTTCCATCAAAATGTCAATGTTAACACACATTAATGTTACGACGAGTTGATATGCGTTCAAAATGAATTCAAAGAAGAATATTTCAAAAATAGATTTTGCTGCAAATTAAAATGAAGGGAGCACATAAGGGCAAACGTTATTGTCGTCAGTGAATAGGTGGCAGCAAAAATTATGTGATGGCATCGTTCGGCAGATGATGGTAATTGTAAAGATTGAAGTAAATCAAACAATATAAGCCACGTCTGCCAATTATTTTTTGCGGATTTTTAAAATACCAGCTCTTCAAAACTGTAAAAAAAATTTGCTGTGGTAAGTGATGACAACGTGTCTGCCACTTATTTCAAAAAATTGTGTAAGCTTAAAAATTAGCTTAGTGCAAGTGGCAGACATTTTTTGTGTCGCGTTTTTGAGTTTTTAATTTTTTCTCAATTTAAATGACTTAAAAAAAATAACGTGATTTCATCGTCAGGCAGACTACGTTTTTGGTAAAGATAACATCAAAAGGAGTCATAAAATCGAAATCAGCCATTTCGATGTTGCTGCAAAAAATAACAGTGAGTTTATAAAAATGCAAAAAAAAAAAAATAAGCATATCAAGTCATTTCATCGTATCTACCGTCCAGCGTAATAATTCACTCGAATGCCCTGAGCATGAAAATACAAAAGGCAGACGCTCTGCGCGCTAGACTAAGTTTGAATTAGGATATCTTCTGAACTATTAGTTGTATGGCAGAATACTTCCCAATCTTTTTTGTAGGAAATTTTTAGAGCTATAAAATTTTTGCAAAACATTTTTCTGTAAAATAAGCTTAAACGAGATATTTGCAAATAGCTATTTTTTGTGAACTTTGACCTCGAATATCTTGACATGGGAAAACGGCATTATACATAACGGCATTTACGCCAAAAGGTCCACCGTGAGCCAAAAAATTAAATCATCATAATTCTGAATCTGTTTAACGTACACAGATGAATCTTGGTACACACATAAATGGCAAAAAATGTGTACTGGGAAAAATGGGGGTACCACGCCCCTGAAAATATTAAACGCACATAAATGGAATTTGATACATGTGTACAGAGTGCCAGGACAAATATTGTTCACTGGGAAAATGGGCGATACCACAGCACTAAAAAAAATTTAAAATCCTGGTTTTTTGAAAGGTTTTCAATTTAAAATATACATGGTGGAAAAAATGTCACGTTCATAATGTTACGTATCGATTCAGATTATGTTAAAAACAAAGAAAAGTACAGAAGATATTTGATTCAAACAAAATATATTATAAAGTAACATTATTGCATAAGATTCTAAAATTAGTCGCAATAAAAAATTCTGACTTATTTCGCTGAATTCAGACTTTCTTTAAATAGGCACGAAAACAACTTCTATTTTTGTCACGTTCGTTTTGTGTCTTTTTTTGCGTGTATTTTGGAACCAGGATTTTGCCTGCTATTAACGTTGGCACTAATTATAGTGCTACCTAAACGTAGCGTAAAAACTAAAATAAAAATATGTTTTACTTCCATTCTTTTTGCATTTTAAATGTGTGCGATTGTCACGTTCGTCATCTGGGAAAATGCTCATATGTAGTTTATGCCTTTAAAACGTTAAAATGAAGATCTGTGCAAAAATTCAGTTTTCTAACTTTAATAGGAAAGTAGAAATTTCCATTTTACTTTACTTGTAAGAACCCCGGTTTTTAAGGTTTTTAGCGAAAATCAGACTCCTGAATCTCTATCGAATGTTTTTATAGTTTAAACGATCTGGAATGAAAGTCTAAATTGAAAAAGTTTTAATTTTTTGAAAGCTTTTCAGAATTATCTCAAAAACAACGATTGGGTTGGTAATTCTGCAGCATAAATCTTTTAATTTGGCTTATATTCTACATTTCTGTATTTAGACTCATTGCTTTACAGTAAAAAGTTTGTTTACTCCATGGACGTCCCGCAAGACATTGAAATTTAGCACTCATGATATCAGCTAAGGCTTTTCCGGAACTTTCGAAAGAAAGTTTTCATATTGCGAGCAATAACAGACAACAGGCCAGGCCTGAATAACAGACAACAGTTTTATTGTTTTTGAAAAACATAGAATAAGGCTTTCATATAAGCCTCGGACGATGTTTTGGGGTCACTAAAAAGTATATTTTTATGTCACTGAAATATTCCTATTATCCACAAAGAAATGTTTTGGATCAAAACTCAATAAATAAAAAGAGCATCATAAAAGTTAAGGAAGAAAGTTGGGTATATGAGGAATTCTCAAAAATTGTGGAATTCTAAAGTTTTTGAGGCACATTCACCAAACTTGGTGGAGAGGTCACTTTTTATATAAGAATCAAAAATTGGAAGGGTGCTTGTCAAAAAAAAAAAAGTAAAAAAAGTTACGCATATATATATGAAGCAAAACACGTCAAGTGTACCAGCTGAAAATTTTTTTGTCTCCGATTTCGCTCAAATTTGGCAATATAGTAGTCCTGATATACAAAAACAATATTCCGGGAGGATTTGGTCCTAGTACTATCAATTGTTAAAATACAGGGTGTTGAAGTTGGCGTTTTTAGTGATTTTCATGAAAAGGCGTTTTTTAAAAAATTTAGAGCTTACACCAAAGTTTGTAAAGTAACTTGTCCCATTCATTTTTAAATGTTCTTTTTATAAAAAAATATTACATGGTGAAAAAAATTTTTTTTCACCGAAATATTTTAAACTTAAAAATACTTTTCAATTTTTTTTAAAAAAAACCCCTTAAATTTTTTTTAAAAGTACTTCAAATTAAAGCATAATTTAAAAGCTTTAAAATGATGTGTGACTCAAGATGGTATTCGGTCGTTGGATGAGAGTTTTTGGCTTTTAAATGCTTTTTTCGTAAGATGCCTTCCTCTTGAGTAAACAAAGAGTTTTGCCTGCTGTGGGCGTTTAAAAGCCAAAAACTCTCATCCAACGACCGAATACCATCTTGAGTCACACATCATTTTAAAGCTTTTAAATTATGCTTTAATTTGAAGTACTTTTAAAAAAAATTTACGGGGTTTTTTTTAAAAAAAATTGAAAAGTATTTTTAAGTTTAAAATATTTCGGTGAAAAAAAATTTTTTTCACCATGTAATATTTTTTTATAAAAAGAACATTTAAAAATGAATGGGACAAGTTACTTTACAAACTTTGGTGTAAGCTCTAAATTTTTTAAAAAACGCCTTTTCATGAAAATCACTAAAAACGCCAACTTCAACACCCTGTATTTTAACAATTGATAGTACTAGGACCAAATCCTCCCGGAATATTGTTTTTGTATATCAGGACTACTATATTGCCAAATTTGAGCGAAATCGGAGACAAAAAAATTTTCAGCTGGTACACTTGACGTGTTTTGCTTCATATATATATGCGTAACTTTTTTTACTTTTTTTTTTTTGACAAGCACCCTTCCAATTTTTGATTCTTATATAAAAAGTGACCTCTCCACCAAGTTTGGTGAATGTGCCTCAAAAACTTTAGAATTCCACAATTTTTGAGAATTCCTCATATGGCCTGGTAAACTCCAGCATTGATGAAGAGTTCATAGGACTTACGAGTAGCAAACTGCTACACTAATGGATAATGCGAAATAAACAAACCAGTTTTAAGGAGAACTTTCTGAACATAAGGGATTATACACCAACATAATCATATTCTTTGTTTATTTTGAAAAATGTATGCCTTCACTGCCTTCGTGCGGAAGTAAATGGGTGATTCACCAAAAAATGTACCAAAACAAGCCACCAATTTCTGCTTATATTTTTTTGTTAGTTGAAGATATAGATTATGAAGGGCTTAATTTCTATAAAAACAATAACTTAATATGTTTTGGAGCCAAGAGCATTCTAGAATGAGAGACCAACTTCTCTGTATGTCAGTTCATTGTAAAACATTTTTTTTTGAAGAGTTAACAACATTAGCCGAATGATATACACAAACAATATCGTATACGTTTCAAATTAAGTACACCTACGAGCAGTTTGACAGGCAGGAGAATGAGTTATTTTCACTTTATGTCTTAAGTGAAAAGTTTAGATTTTATTTTTATTATTTTAAGCTATTTATATAGAAGCTGTTGTTAAGTATCTCTAGTAAATAGTTAAAATATCAAAATTAAACTTTGAACATGGCTTTAGACCTCGGGACATGGAACGGGAAATTTTTCGAAGAATCACCCAAATGAACAACGTTGTCGAAAACATAAGATTAAACTTTATCACATCAGGAAAAGAATTCAGTACGAATACCATTTGGTTGATTTCATTTAAGTATCAAAATTTAGCTTCAGTCTTTTGGTTCCTAAAGAAGTTACAGGACAATACATACGTATTTAATGGCATTTTATGAGACATTTTTTTAGTGCAAACCATCTATCCAATTTATTTATTTTCACTAAAACTCAATAAATGTTGCAACAACATCTAATAAGCAAACAAACAATGAGTTGCATACAACAAACAATTGCTACTCTATTGCCACTTGCATTATCCTTTGGTTACTTATTCTCCACACACACACACACACATACGTTTATTTAATATCAATTTTATGCAAACATTTGGATTATTCATTTGGTTTATTTGCCCACATCACTTTTGTTGTTGTTGTTGTTGTTGTTGTTGTTGTTGTTGTTGTTGTGATGATGTTGCCACCGTTGTTGCTGTTGCTACTTCATCTTCCTTGTTGCCGCATCTCTTCTTCTTATGCATTTAAGTTGGTAATTTGCATTCGATGCGACGAAGATAACAGGGGAGCAGCAATGGCAACATAAGCGGTGCAAAGGAAAAACCACAATACACACACAAAGGTATCTATGTGTATCGTCTACTCGTATGTATGCTAATTCTTGTTGTTATCGCAAACATTTATTTCGATTTCTCATTCTGACTGATGGTGTTTTCGTATCGCTTCATACAAGTATCTGCGCACACACACTACAATACAAATAAATGTTACTAACCAAAGGGGAAAAAAGCGCAACAAAAGGCTTTCTGAAGCGATCTTTTTTTATATATTGCATGTCCTACGATGTAAGCTTTCTAAGGCTTAACAAAGACTTCCGGAAAAAGGATTTTTGAAGCGTTTATTTGTAATGCAATCAATTAAAAGAAAAAAAGTGCTTTAATTCAAACCGTGGTCCGTGTGATAGATAGAAATACAGTATTATTACATTACAATTACCACGATGTGGAGGTATACAATTTGTATATTAAGCAAATTTTTTACATTTTCTACACTATGTCCTTTTTCCCTTTCTCTCTTTTGCTAAAAAAAGTACTCATATTTTGGAAAAAAAATGTCATTCCAAACAGAAGTTGATACATACTTGAATGCTTCCTATATCCATATACAAAAATCATTGCGTATTCAATTTAAATTTAAGTAAACAAAGATAAATAAATGATAATAGTAAAATAAAAAACAAATACCATCTGTGGGAATCGAACCCGGATCGTAACATAGAGATAAATAATATACAAACTTTTGTAACGTGTGTGTTTAAATTGAAAGGGTCCCTGCAGGCAAGGGGACTAGTTTTTGAGAGTAGTCCATTAACTAGTCTTCTACCAACCAGTACTAGTCCGACTTTAACCCCTTTTGTATACAAGCAAGCAACTGTTTTTTTTTTTTTTGTATTAATGTCCTACGAACTTTCAATTGGCCCCTTATGTATTACTTTTACACCAGTCCAGGGCTAGTTGTGGTAATAATTAATTAAATAAAGTTAAATTACATTCATAACAGCATTAACAAAAACGATTTCATTGATTTAATTTTTTTCACAATTTATTTTGACACACAATTCAAATCACACAAAACACAAATTATTTCAAAAGCAAGAAACAAAAATTGTGATTTGGTTTCATCACGATTCAAATTTATTTGCCCTTAAAAACTTAAAACTGATATCAAACTAACCCCCACTGCATCCTTTTTTAACTAGTTTCGGGCTAGTACTAACCGTGAACTAGTATTTTTGCAGGGGTATATTAGACAAATTTTTAATTTTTTTTTTTATATTTTGTTCTATTCTACTTCCTTCCTTTTTAAAAAAAAAAATTACTCAAATATTGAAACAAACATGTCTCTCCAAATAGAATTTATCTTCAAATGTTTACTGCAGCTTAACATAACATAAAAGTGCTTTCTTACGATGCGCTAGAAGTTTTTCCTCTTGGGTATCTAAGCAAAATAATTATGCAAATTATTTTATAACGCCATTTTCATTGCATACTTTTAGGTGGCGATTTAATGGATGTGTGTGTTGATACTGGCGCTTGTGGTAAAATACTTAACATAAGTTTTAGTAACAAGTAAATCTAAGTTTTAATTACAAATAGCGTATTTTAGTATGTAATACTTGAATGTATGTACAACAGAAACAGCTAAAAATTAAAACGAGCATATTTTTTGGGAATCATGGGAATTCATGTGTATCTGTAGCTAACAAAAAATATCATCATGTTAGATAAAGTTAATTTGGTGCGCCAAAACACATAAAAAATTTAAAAAAATGCAACACCACACGTTTTGACAGCTCACTGAAACACATGTAAAATTGCACTAAATTTCACCAAATTGTGCAAATAATTGCAATTGCAATAATTTCCGCAATTGGCCGCATAAAATTGGCATCCAACTGCTAAACATTGCTGGTACCTACTGCTGCTGCTTTGAGTTTCCCCAAAAAGCACATAAACTTTGATGTTAATTTTATGTACACGCCGCCATATTTAATGAACCTCTAGAGTGCAGTTAACACAGTGTGTTTGTGTGTGTGTGTTTGTGTAACAAAAGTAACAACACGAAAACATAATGAGCTACAACAACACGAACAATTACAAGCAAAATTATTAATTTTTTATTTACTACCACAACTACTACACGTATCTACTAAAACACAGACACACTGTACTCTCTAGTGTGTCAACATGCAGCATTTATTTATGCAATAAACCGCAAACAGACTAATATTGGCTTTAGAAAAAAAAAAAAAAAAAAACAAACATCCTTGTGGCAACGCTGTCAAAACATAGCAGCGTATAGCCCAAGGGAAAAAGAAGTGATTCTGAAGTACTTCTTTTTCAGCCATAAGCGCTTACGCATCGTAATACGCGTTCTTTCTTTTTGACATTGCATGTACTAGGATGTAAGCATTCTCATGCTTTACGCAGCTTTCCGGAAGCTCCTTTGAAATTATCATTTAAAAACAAAAACATACTAACCGTGTTGGTATTTGAACGGGTGTCTTACAAACTTGCTAGCTCATTAGACCACTGACCGATATGATTAAGACGTTTTATATTTTTATATTAAGCCAGTTTTTGTTTTTCCTATTGTGTACTTTTTCCAACTCTCTTTTGTTAACTCAAATATTAAAACAAAAATTTCTCTCCAAACAGAATCTGATGTTCGGATGCTTATTAACCCTTCTAAATTTCTATGGGAAGAAGTGCTTTCAAAAGTAGCGTTTGATATTTTTATCTTTAGGAAGCTAAAAAAAATTTCCAACACATTGACAGACTTGTTTCAGATAAATTAAGTACTATCAGATAAATTTCTTTCCATTAACAAAATTAACACTTTATTAACTTAGGTAATTTTCTCATAACAAAATGATAATGAAATAGAAAAACAATAAAATGTACATAATCATACTAGTTTGGCTTTAAGAAAATATGTAATTGAAAATATTGTAAGTTGAACGATATTTTTTTATTATGGAATTTATTGTGCGTAAGTAGATTGGTTTATATGGGCATAATATGAATTGTATGTATATAAAATGGTTTAAAACAATTTCATATGAACTTCTATATAAATTTTATACAAAAAAAGTATAAAAGATTTTTATATAGTGATGCTGTAAAATGTAAGCCAAAAAAGTTAAAATTGTGTTAATACTTCCCAGGCTATTTGTGTATACATTTTATATGAACAAGCATAAACGTTTTGAGTACCAAACTAAAGCATAGATTTTATACCAAGTTTGGTGTGGATCTGTATTCATCCCAATTTGGTTTGAATTTTTTCACCCAAACTTTTTGCTGTGCACTTGAAACACCAATAAAATTACAAAAACAAAGCAAAATGCATAAAAGGATGGGGATGACATATGGTGTGTCCCGAAATTAGTAACGCAAAAACCATCCTTATAAAAAAAATAATTATTTTCAATGAATTTGTCGTTGCTGCTTCCGAATTCGGTCTCAGAATTGCTTTATCATGCATGGATTTTTAGATTTTTTAGTCTAAAAGTACCAATATACTATTTTTGAGGTTATATAGAGGCCATGCGAAATTGTTTTGCTATTTTCTATTAAAAACATCAATTATCGCAGTCTTTTGCCTTTCAAATGCGCTAATAGGTGGTCTTGTACAATTTTCTGTTAAATAGTTATGACCATGGAGAAAAATCTATATATAAAAACAGGGATTTTTAGGTAAAGTTGAAGTTATTTTTGAAAGTAAAATCATCTGAATCCTTAGCCCGAATCGCTGTTTTTTTCCTGTGTAAATAAAACACTAATTACTATTGACACGTGTTTTAATTCTGAGTTATGAGTTTCCAAAAAAAAAAGTGGCCACATCTACAGTTTTACATAAGTTCGTATACAACAATACAGCACAATTATGGTTAGCAAAATGTACAAAAACATAATCATATCAACCTTCCGCCAATAAATGAGACAACGTAACCACACCCTAAACAAGTGATTTACTGACCCCTACAATAAACCAACCGTTTTTGCTTCATTTCCCCTCAAAAAGCGAGAAAACACCCAAAGCGCACAAACGACATTAATAACGAACTCAAAACACCAGACCATAAACCAGTGCAATGCGCGCCCGAGCGCCAAACAATATGCAACAGAAAACTAATAAATTTCATATTTATGAAATTGTCAATATGAATCTACGTTGCCACATTTATCTAGGACACAACGAGCGTTGAAGTTGCTAGCTGCCAATGGAGCGCTGGCTACTGCAAACTGAAGGTGCAACAGTAAAAGTTTTTATTGCATAACTCTGCGAAGAGAACGAGGAAGGAGCGCCACACAACGGCAAAGTAGGAGGTCAAAACTGTATATGTGTGTATAGTATATAACGCCTGCTTGTTCGCTATGCGGAGCGAAAATAACAAAAATATCCTGCTGCGCAGTTATTTGCAGCAGCTTCATGGAAATTGAAGATTTTTCAGCAAAGTCAATGGCATGGTGTTGCCGGTTGTTGTTGGCCATAAAACACAGCGGGATTGCAGCAGCAGCAGCAGCAGTGCTTGAGTGTCTGTCTGTTAGTTGTATGGAATGAATGTGTGTATGTGTGCGTGTGCGCATAAATGTTTGTTATTTGTTTGTGTCGCGATTGTTGTTCCTGTGGCATAAAAACAAATTACGCAACATTCAGTAATGCTGCGACAGACGTAGACTCCTTGAAGCAAAGTCGGTCGGTGTGCATGTGTCACCTCGCTTGAGGGATTTTTTTTTTTTTTTTTTTTGTGGAATTTTTATTAAACTATCAGAAACTCATAAAAGTTTGATGATTTAATTAAAAAAATTTAAAAATATTGTAATATAAATAAATCATTCGGAAAATATTTTAGGGTAAGCCCGAGAGATGTAGCACTTTTTTTTGTTGAACTGCTATAAAGCCGGAATTAAGGATTTTTAAAGAAACTTACAGCAAATTTATTCTTTAATTAATTTAAAGCATATAACAGGTACTATTACTTCTACTTAAACAAAAGCTATTGAAAATATGTTTATTTTTGAATTTAGAGATATGCTATAAAGTGCCACCTATGATAGGGTGCCATATCATCCAGTGTCTTCATCCATATTCTATGGTGTCTTTCAACCATCGTCTCGGGTGACTATGGATGGCATGTAATAATTCTGGCAACATAAACTTAGAAACTACTAGTGTGCCAAATCACCCAAGATATGGTGCCATATGATCCATAGGCACCGAGACCTGAAGAGTACCCGAACAGGGACGCACACGGCTTAGTATGTATGTATGTATGTATTCTCTTTTAACTCATAGGAGGAGGATACGGCCAATATGAAACATCTCCATTCGTTGCGATCCCTTGCGATGACTTTGATCTCTTGCCACGACTTTCCCGATTCTTGAATTTCCATTTCCAGTGACCTTTTCCAGTTGGTTTTGGGTCTACCACGTGCTCTACTACCTTGTGGATTCCACTTAAGAGCCTGGCGACAAACTTCGCTGTGTAGTTTCCGGAGAGTCACATCACACGGCTTAGTAGCAGGTCAAAACTTTATATGTATGTATATAACGCCTTCCATAATATGGTGCCATATCATCCATAGTCTCGGATGACCTGGCACCCGTGGTTTCTAAGTTTTGTTGCCGGAATTGTTACATTTTTACGTATAAGATGTATTTGTTTTATGTTACCACATATGGCACATTACGCATTGGTTTAGTGGTTTGTGCATAGTCGTTTTTCTACATCCAACGCACCCGTTAGATTCATCTTGGAAGTTTATATTTTCTTCGCCTTCGCATCTTTCTTATTTAATTCCTTTTATAGTTTTCTGAAGTCGTTGGTACAGGCGAAATTAACTTAACACCGTTTTTGGCGTGATGTCACTTGTAATCAGGATTTCTACAGAGTTTTCTAAAACATTAGCGAAAACTTCAAATTAATCAGGTAAAAACTAAAAAGGAGTCAGTGAAGGTCCTACCTGACTAAAATTCTGCGATTTCGAAGCAACTGAATGTTCAAACGCTTCATAATAGTATTTTCAAATATCTTGTAATCTGCAAAGGAATAAATGGCACCAGAACCATATCACCCGCAGTAGTTGGGTGCCATTTCTCCTTTTCAGTATATTCCAGGTAATAATGCTACCAAAAGTATACACATGTACACTCGCGCTCGTATTCATACGAAAACAAAATTACGTTCAACTCTGCTCTGCTGCCTCTCAAAATATATGCAAAAGTCAATCGCTTACATTCCGAATATTTTTTTAAAAATTCAACAAACAGTAATTATTGCAACTACAGCTAAACAAACTACTCAACACAATGTCTCTAATGCAGGTGAATTAAACTGTTTCCATATTTGAATGCTAAGAAAGCTGAAAGTATTGAAATCGAAAGCGGTGCCATATCACATGGGGGTGCCATATCAGATGGGGGTGTTATATCACATAGGGGTGACATATCGCATAGAAGTGTCATATCACATAGGGGTGCCATATCAAATAGGGGTGTCATATCACATAAGGGTGCCATATCACATAAGGTTGCCATATCACATAGGGGTGCCAAATCACATGGGGGTGCTATCTCACATAGGGGTGCCATAAATCATAGGCATGCCATATCACATAGAGGTGCTATATCACATAGGGGTGCCATATCACATAGGGGCGCCATATCACATAAGGGTGCCATATCACATGGGGATGCCATATCACATAGGGGTGCCATATCACATAGGGGTGCTATATCACCTGTGAGTGCCACATCACCTGGGGGTGCCATATCACCTGGAGGTACCACCTCTACCGGGTATACCCTATGGTTTAGCTATTTATATTTTTTATATCACAGAGCAGTTTTATATTTCATAATTTTGCTCTAGTTTAATAAAAACAAATGAAAACAATAAGCAGATTTTAAAATAAATTAAATTTACTAACTGTTAGAAAGTATGCAAAGATTTTTTTTTGCCGAAACTGGAAAAGCACTCAATCACCCATTTATGTTGCTTCGCTGAAAAAATATTTGTCTAGACGCTTTCAAAGGATTGAGACCATAAAATAGATTTCCGGAGAAAAAAAAAAACACGTATGAAAAAAAGAAAGCTATTATGACGCCCAAAAGCATGCTGCGTTTTTCTATTAACAAGTAACAACTTCAAAGTAGCAATAAATCATTAAAGCATGCTTCCAAACAATGAAAGCAAAAAGGAGTGGTACTACAAAAGAGCAAAATGGAAAATTTCTTAAAAAACGTAGAAAAAATGTTGAGGAAAAAAATTGTAGAGACGACGAAAGCAAAATTGAGTGTAAACGAAATGTCAAAATAGACAACAGCAGTTTATTGTTACTTTATGTGTGTAGGTGCGGATAATCGTCTCCTTGCCTTAATGTCATTTGCACAGGAGGAGTATTGAATGTATGCGTTGATTTCTTTGTCTTCTCTTTTTATGCATTAGCGCGAATTAGAGGATGTGTAAAAAACAAGGACCTTCATTCTTGCAAGTATAAGTCACTGACATTGTGCAGCAGACATTGCTATAAAAAATTATACGACTAAAAGCAGTTAAAGAGAATAAAGCACTTTGTTGCAATATTTTGACCTTTTTTTGATTGTTAAGAACTTTTTCTCAACATTTTTTGTAGTTTCTTATAAGGGTTTTTCCTTTGAATATACTTGACAGATTTTCATTTTTCAATTGCGATGTTGTGAGAAAAAAAAACTAAAAGGTGTGACAAATGATAAGGATATGATGATGATTAATGTTACAAAGTGCAAATTGAAATTGCATTTTCATGCGATACCTTAGTGAAACTCTAACTATTAAAAGAAACTCTTAGCTGAACGGAATGCAAGTTGTTGCACAGAGTTGTAAAATATTTTTATTTCCTCTATTTTTTTATAAATGTTTTAACTGTAAAAATATAAGACGGAGGTGTCCATTTACAACTTTGTTTTAGAGTATCACAAAGGCAAATTTTCTTGTATTACTCTCAAAACTTGTTTACCGAACAGCGCTAAACTAATTGATTCTAAACTGAAGTTTTCTTTAGTTTGGCCTGTGATGCAACAAAATTTGAGCAAGAACATTGGAAAATTATACTGCGAAATAATGCCGCAGAATTTGGGTCAAAACGGAGTTTTAAAAAAAAAAAATCGGCGGCTTATTTTTTTTTTTTTTTCTTGTTCAATTACCTTTAATCCTCCCATCATTGAAAACTTTTTACAATGCATCCCCAAACGGGTAAAGAAATTTTGATATAAAAAACTCACTTTTAGTCCACTGTACATCATCCATTTACGTGGACTTTTGTTCGAGTAAAACTATGATTTATAAGTGATATAACCTTCTTGTAATGTAATAATGTGAAATTTCAACCATTTCTGCGCGCTGTGCTTACTTTAGTCGTGCATCTTTCCATATTAATTTTTGGATTTCTTGAAAAATTTCTGAAGTGGTCACCTCGATCTGCCGTCCTGGCCGTAGGTCTTTTTTAAATGATTCCATGTCTTATGTCCCAGAGAGACGGCAACTCTAATGTACATTAAAGACGCAATAATGTGAAACTTTTTATTGCATGATTTTAGGCATTTTTTAAATACATATTTCATAGGCATTGACTAACAGAAAATTTTCCAATTCAGGGTCCAAAAAATTCTAAAACAAGGTTAATAGTGTAATATGCATCAGAAAAGCTAATTAGAATTTTTTGTACCCTGAATTGGGAAATTTTCTTTTAGTCAATGTCTATGAAATATGTATTTAAAAAATGCCTAAAATCATGCATTAAAAAGTTTCACATTATTGCGTCTTTAATGTGCATTAGAGTTACCGTCTCTCTGGGGCATAAGACATGGAATCATTTAAAGACGACCTCTCCAGAATTTTTTCAAGAAATCCAATAATTAATATGGAAAGATGCCCGATTAAAGTAAGCACAGCGCGCAGAAATGGTTGGAGTATTAGATACAAGCATCATCCAAACTATTTACAATAACCTTGGTATGACTAAGGTCAGCGAAAGATGGTTAACGAGAATGCTCACAAAGCCACAAAAAAAAACAGCAAGTGAACTATTTTCGCAAGTTTTTGTTTCGTTCAAAGAAGCCGTGAGAGAAAAAAGATGTTAAAATTGACCGAAAGTGTTCTACTTCTGCACGATAACGCGCTTGGTGTACTAAAGCCGAATTGCGATGGCCGCCGTGAAGAAAATGGGCTTCGATATTTTGGCTCGCCAACTTTACAGCCTTGACCTAACCCCTCGCGATTTTTTATGTACTTGAAAAAATAATTTCGTGGAAAGAAGAAGTGACGTATGCGGTTACAGTGTATTTTTCAGACCTAGCAGTTTTTTTCGAAGGATCAGAAAAATGTATCATATGGAAATGAATAAACGTGTGAAAATGAATGCGTGTATTGCTATATATCTATGGTCTTCCTAAGAGTTAGAGAAGAATACACATGCAAATTCACTTATAGAAAAGTAAGTAGTATGATCAAGTTTTTTACAACCCTGTTATTTTAATCCTTTAAATGTTGAGCATTTCTTAAAGGAAACAGCAATAAATATGTTAGAAATTAAATTTTTAAGCACAGGACATTCACATATTTTCTGTAAAGAAGTGACAGGACAATTGTAACAAGTGTAACTGCTGCAGTTACAACATTGCTATTGCACTTGTAATTGTTGTAAATGAAAAGATAATGCTGTCGTATTTCAGAAAATATTTTTAACTTTTTTTTTAGTTTTTAAAAAAAAGTGGCATTTTTTTTTTTCTAAAGAAACTTTCAAGCCATTTTTATTTTCTTTGTGCACTATTATATCCTTTATACCGATTCTCTGGCCATGCGACGCTTCTTGTAAAGTACGATATAAAATAAAATACAAAAACTGAAAGAAAATTTTCTTTTGCAATATAAAATTGTCAACTTTGAAGATAAAAGAAATAAAATGTTAACATTTTTACCATTTCTTTCTCTTATTTTTTTATTTTTTTTTTTGTGTTTTATCAAATTGTAGTCCTTTTTTCAATTTTATGGCAGAAAGGAAAAAACAAATATCTTAACAGTAAAAACTGCTAGTTAAATTTCAACAACTGTAGAAGTTAACTTTTGCATAATGAAATGATAACATAATTTTAATTTTAAACTTTCTTGCAGTAGCAGTACATCAGCAGTAAACTTTGTTTATTTACTTTCAAGAGTTGATAATTGCGCTATATTTTGATTTCCATTATATAATTGGAATCTTACAAAGTAAGAGATAAAATTGTATTAAAAATTGTGTTCACAAATTTATTTGTATTTGACATTACCCATATTATTTAAAAATTACACTAGTTTACAGCCAAAATCACCATTAAATGTCATTATTCATATCATATGTAAAATCGGCTGTTGATTCCGAAAATTTTATTTTTTTTTTTTTTTCGTTCTCGTCGTTTTTTCGAGAGATATCAGTAATTTTTGGTTTTTGGACCAAAAAAAAAGATGGTTCCACTTAATTACAAATATCTCAAGAACCAATATTTATGTTTGAACGTACTATATGGGCTAATTCTGCGTTGCGAACGTTACATTCGTACGCATATTTTGTAATCCTGAAGAACCTCTGAATGTTGAAGTCTTAATTTACCTGCAGTGGTATGTTACCATTTGAGAGTACTTTCAAAAGGCATTTAAAAACATTTCCTGGCTTGTATCAGTAACAATATTAACGTGCATAAAGTGCTGTTCGTACGTTACAAAATACAGTCGACGTTGTGGAGATCAATGTATTTTTTCATAATTTTTAGCGAATTTTCCAGTATAAACAAAAAAAAACCAAATACTCCAAAGAAAGCAGAATATTTCAGCTTATCCAAACTGCATTTGAGGGAATCAAAGAGTCCTTCGTTCGAACAAAAATTTAACTTTTGTGTGTTGCGCACGTTACATTGCGAACGTTACAATTTTTATTATATATATATGGGAAAATCTCAGCAAGTGTGGCTTTTTCGAAAAAAAAAAAGTTATTTTTCAAACATGAGGCACCTCTTTTTTGGACCGCGAATTATTAATTTAAGATACATTAAAAGTATTTTTCAGCCAGCTTTACTGACTTTTTTTCGATCGCCTCCCCCAACATCGTCAAAAATCTCGCGTCACGTTGTTTGTGTTTGAACTCCTCTGAAACGGCTCGACCGATTTTTATGAAATTTTTTATATGTATTTGGTAGGTATGGGAATCAGTTATAAAGTATATTTCATACCGCAAGAGTGTATATTTAGGATGGCCCTCATACAAAAATATTTTTTGAATCGGATTTTCTCACAGACCGGTAAATCGATTCACATTAATTTTACACCACGTGGCTTTTATATAAAATTGCACAGCTTTAACCACAAAACTTTTATTTAGGGTGGCCCTCACACAATTTTTTAAATCATATTTTTTCGATTCACATGGAATTTGCATTTTATATCAAGAGGCATAGCTTAGGTTAAAAAACTTTTATTAAGGGAGCATATTTAGAGTGGCCCTCATACAAAAAATTTTTTTAAGGTTATACTGCACCGATTTTTATTAAAGTAAGCATGGAAATTGAAGGGAATATTTCTGAAGAATAAAATTTAGCATCTATGTATATTTAGGGTGGCCCCTAATATAAAAAAATTTTTAAAATCATATTGCTGCGCCGATTTTCATGAAATTAAGTATGGTGGAGGATTGAAAGGAAGCTTTCTAAAAAAATAAGAGATTTATTTAGAGTGGCCAAAATATTTTTTGAATCGAAGTTTTTCGATTCACATGCGATTGAAGGAAAAAAAAATAAGCAACTAAGTGTCGGCATTTTTTTTCAATATTCATCATCTAGTACATCTATGAAGCCTTCGGGTGACCTTCGGAAATCTTCGGGTGTCACAGAAAACTATTAGTTAAGGTTTGTTGATAGTTCGTTATATATTTTTTCCTCTCGTATTCTTCGTTTTGAGTATGAAGTTTTCGGGTGACCTTCGGGAACCTTCTAGTACTTCAAAAAACTATCAGATAACGTTTTTTGATAGTTCGCCATGGATTTTTTCCCTCTCGTATACCTAGATATTCTTCGTTTTGACTATCACGCCTTCGGGTGACCTTCGGCAAACTTCAGGTGGCCCAGAAAATTATCAATTAAGACTTGATGAAAGTTTGCCATAGATATTTTCCCTCTAGTGTACCCAGATATTCTTTGTTTTGACTATGAAGCCTTCGGGTCGTCTTCGGAAACCTTCGTGTATAGCATAAACACATTTCCATACCTGAGATGCACTCATTTCCAAATTTTTAGCTCAATTGGCTTAGTAGTTTCTGAGTGATAATGCTTCACACACACACACAGTCATTATATATATACAGATGAATCTTAAAAAATTGTACATATAAGTCATTGTTCAAGTATGTACTGAGTGGCGATTTTTTTACATATTCATTGGCCCTGATTTCGCAAGGTTTGAGACAATTTTGTGCCCCCGGATTGTTGTGCCCCTCAAAATACCATTTTTTTAAACGTAATTTCGCATGAAAAATCGCCATTTGAGCATCTTATCAAGTGTGTTACCATCGAACCAGAAGTGGTACACCCTTCCATCTGACCATAACATTTAGTCATAACATTAAGAAATCATATTTCATGAGGAATATTGCGAAAAAATAATCGCCTCCAGAGCAGCATGTTAGAAACCAAAAATTACCAGGCACATCAATGGGACCTTACGTCATAACATCCATGTTGAAGATCCTGAAAGCCCCAAAGAATCTGCTGAACCGCCTCGAAAGTTATACCTCAATAACGGAAGCGGCTTATTCAATTCACACTCAAAATTTGTGGATTTTGCTCGAATTTTGGCAAAAAAAAAAAAAAATAAAGCTTCCAGGCGGTAGCACACGCACATTTTTGTATTTAGCATCATACAATACAACAAGTGTCCCAGACATGTTAGAACGGATGGAAAATGCAACGGGTGCTCACTATGCAAAACCGAGACCTATTCACACCGAAAGTCACACTTGCTGAGATTTCCCCATATATATACATCAAGGCGTTTCACGAAAACAACTTTTTTGATTTTTTTCAAACCTTAAAGCGGATTTGGGTGTATTATGGGATAAAAATAACCCATGAATTTTTTCAGATCTTTTATTGGTCATTTAGAGGTCGCGATATCAACTTTTTAAAAAAATGTTTCCAAACTGTAAAAATAAATTGTTTAATACCTGTTTTATTGTTTTTAAATAACTCTGACTAACTAAATCACTTACTTTTGAGTCGCTTGGACCCGTAGAATACGAAAAAAGTCATGAAGATGAAAAAACTAGCAACGCCCTATTGGATAGACCCGTGTTTTACACATAATATCACTGATTTTTTGATATTTTTGTCAATTAATTGCCTAATTTTGGTAAAAAAAACGTTTTTATTAATTGTGAAAAAGAAACGTCAAAACATATTTAAGAACATATGAAAAGGTAAGTAAATTAAATGAGTCATATTCTAAAACAGACAGGGTAATTTGCCTGGCACAGTGATGTCTTAAGCTTAAAATTACGATAACTCATGAACGGTGAGTCACACGTTTAAAGTAAAAATATTTGTTTATAGGAAATTACTTGCACTACAATCTACATATGACTTTTTTCAGATGACTTATAGTTAAGCAGATATTTTTATAATAAACCAGAAATTTCGAAACAAACCGTTTTTTTAAAAAATGTCCAAAACGGTTAGTCCTAGAAAAAAACATTTTCTCGCATTTTATAGAACGTTTAATTCCCTATAAGGATCTCTCCGAACTGTTTTTTCGTCCGATTTACCGTTCATGAGATATCGCGTCTTGAAATCATTCAAAATTGAACATTGTACAGTACAATGCATAGTACAATGTTCAATTTTGAATGATTTCAAGACGTGATATCTCATGAATGGTAAGTCGGACGAAAAAACAGTTCGGAGAGATCCTTATAGGGAATCAACGTTCTATAAAATGCGAGAAAAAGTTTTTTTCTAGGACTAACCGTTTTGGACATTTTTTAAAAAAACGGTTTGTTTCGAAATTTCTGGTTTATTATAAAAATATCTGCTAAACTATAAGTCATCTGAAAAAAGTCATATGTAGATTGTAGTGCAAGTAATTCCCTATAAACAAATATTTTTACTTTAAACGTGTGACTCACCGTTCATGAGTTATCGTAATTTTAAGCTTAAGACATCACTGTGCCAGGCAAATTACCCTGTCTGTTTTAGAATATGACTCATTTAATTTACTTACCTTTTCATATGTTCTTAAATATGTTTTGAAGTTTCTTTTTCACAATTAATAAAAACGTTTTTTTACCAAAATTAGGCAATTAATTGACAAAAATATCAAAAAAATCAGTGATATTATGTGTAAAACACGGGTCTATCCAATAGGGCGTTGCTAGTTTTTTCATCTTCATGAGTTTTTTCGTATTCTACGGGTCCAAGCGACTCAAAAGTAAGTGATTTAGTTAGTCAGAGTTATTTAAAAACAATAAAACAGGTATTAAACAATTTATTTTTACAGTTTGGAAACATTTTTTTAAAAAGTTGATATCGCGACCTCTAAATGACCAATAAAAAATCTGAAAAAATTCATGGGTTATTTTAATCCCATAATACACCCAAATCCGCTTTAAGGTTTGAAAAAAATCAAAAAAGTTGTTTTCGTGAAACGCCCTAATATAAATAGGCTAACGAAAATTGATGCAGCCCCTTTTCAACCAACTTAAACACATTATATTCGCTTTATTTATCTCTGGAAAAGGTTGTGAATAAGTGCAGTGCACACAAAAGTAAATTTTTTTCTTGGCACCGCATCTCGCGGTGAAAATACGCTGTTGCAGCTCAACCACTGGATCAATTTTCATGAAATCTGGAATGCTACCTTATTAAAGACGTTTTGTTATGTAGCTGCCAGTGCCACGCCCTTAAAGGCGAAATGCATTGCCGCGGCTAAACTGTTGCACCAATTTTTAAAAAACTCAAAATAAGGAATGAACCCTTAGAGAGCACATTAAAAACTTCTAGTTATTTAAGTGCGATCCTATTCACCTAATGCCAAAATGCGCTGTTACGGCAACTTCATAGTTTTTCTCTTGGTTTACCTTTTTTTGAATTTGCTCATATGTCAAATTAAGAAAATTAAATAACTTATAAATAATAATCACATCAGTTTTTGGTTGGTTTTTTAGTTTCGGGAAAATAAATTGATTTCTAGAAAAAACATTTTTTCAAAAATTAGGAAAAAAATTTAAATATCAACTTTAAAGGTCCAGAACTTTGCAAAACCTTTTTGAACTGTATAAACCAAAGCTTATACAATAAGCTAAACGACTATTCTATCCTAGAAACTTATGAAGCAACTAACTTACAAATCCATTAATATTTTCTTTTTTTTTTAAATCAAATCAATTAGAAGAAAATATAAATGCACTACTTTCGCAAGTGTAAAGTAAGTGCATAGATTGCACACAACCACAAAAGTGCTGATAGAAGAAAACCTTAGTGACACACACAATAACAATTTATTAAACCTTTAACTGCAAGAATGCAATTTCAATTAACAATAAATTTGTGAGCACACACAAACATACAGATATACTACATTCGTACAATAACAGAAACAAATCCTTG
The DNA here is from genome assembly GCA_951812925.1 of Calliopum simillimum. NCBI lineage: Eukaryota > Metazoa > Arthropoda > Insecta > Diptera > Lauxaniidae > Calliopum > Calliopum simillimum. The sequence continues at coordinate 33,855,543 of OX638372.1, forward strand.
CAGTAGCATCATACAGCTGCAGCAGCAGCAACAAAGATAAAAATCTTGCCATTTTATAGTTTTATTTACAATCCTACTAAACGCACTTTTGCCGCAAGTGTGTCGCATTCGAATTCATAAACACACACACAGAGGCACTAAAGCAAACATGGTAGAAAAAGCACACACACAAATACATACTGATACAAGCAGAAAAAAAACACACACGCACACACTGCTGCCTAAAGGAACTGACTGCATTGCATTCAATTAAAGACAGGAAGTCGCTGAAAATTAAACTGTTTTGGCTTCCGTTTTCATTACGTTGCATTGAAGTGTTGTTGTTTTTGTTGGTGTTGCTGTTGTTGCCGAATGTGCTGTGAAGCAAAAAGAAACGAGAAAAGCGTTGCTCTCTTCACTTGTGGTTGTTGTATTGGTGCTACAGCAGAGAATAAAAGTGACGTAATTCAATGCAGGAAAAAAAAGGATATAAATCGCTATAGAGATGCTGCTGCTCTTGTAAGTCTTTTTGCCAGCTTACTTTGTGAAGTTTCAATTAATTTTTTCTGCCAATTTATTACACATACACAAAGCAATGGATACAGTAGGGTGCAAAGTTTGTGGAATATTTTTGCTATTGCTTAGAAATGAATACTTCTATGAAATGTTAGTTAGGTATTCCATTGAATAGAAGTAAGCTACTTTCAGTGACTTCTGGCGACTTTTGGTTTTAGTTCAGTTTTTGTTCTATTCATAAGGTACTCACTTGTAAAATGTTAACCGCTTATGTTGTTTTATGCAAAATCTCACCTTGATACGGATTTTATTTTAACGATCTCAAATTTCTCGCCTTATTTCGAGGAATATTATATAAAATTGAGTAATATTTCAATCTTAACTTACACCATATATTGTTTTTTAGCTAAAATCCCCAAAGTAATGTAGGTGTGTCGCCAGTAGGCATGGAAATATATCCATGTGGTTAATAAATTGTCGCAGATTAATACAAAATTTTTTTTACTTCTATGGTGCCCACAACCGACCCAACATTTTTTTTTTTTTATTTTGGTGAAAATTATCACTTTTTGATAAAACTATTCCAACCGACGGAATTGATTTAATTTCTTCACTTGTAGTATACACTCTGTCAAAAGCTATGAGTCGAAAACAAAAAAAGTTGCCCACAACCCACACTCTTTCTCTACATATTTTTAAAACTCACCATTTTGTAAAATTCTTAAACTACATTTTGGATAACACTTTCTGTCGCAAGAACATAACCCATTTTCTCTTTTTTGGTAATTTTAACTCCTAAAAAATTGTTTAAATTATTTCTATCATATACTAAAACTGTCCCAGAAAAAATTGACCATGGTGTTGGGCGAAATATGAACATGATGCTTAAAAAATTTATAACACTTGATGACGACACTTCAAACGAAAAGCATGTTCAGCAATCAAGATCTAACAAGAAAATTATAGCTACGAGGGGCACTATTTATATTTCGGGAACTGGCAACACTAATGTCAATAGCTAAAATCTCTCAACACCATAATAAAGTTTGACATTTTTTAGCATAAACGTACTCACAACGTTTTGATGTACAAGTGCTATTTGTTTTTTTTTTTTTTTTTCTGGTGAGTTAAGAAAATCAATTTGGCCAAAAAATTGGAAATTTCAAGAAAAGGTTTTCGTTGGATTACTTTTCACAACTTTCGACGTGGATTATGTCAAAAAGAATCTTAGTTCTTTGTATGGTGATAAAGCACCATCAAAAACCATATTATATCGCTGGTATAGTGAATTCAATCGTGGTCGTAGCTCGGTCGCCGACGAATTCCGTGAAGGTCGTCCAAAATCAGTTGTTGTGCCACAAAACAGCGATGCAGTGCATGAACTGAAAATCAAAGATCGTCATGTGGCATATTGTGAGATAGAGGCATCATTGCACATTAAAATTTTTGTAAGAACATAGCCTTTATTTCTAATGCAAAAAAATAGGTTTTTTTTTAGCCAAAACGGGCATTCGGTAGAATCAAAAGTGCTCCATTGGTTTTTCTTGGAATAAAAGAAAAAAATTATGCAGATATCGTTTTTAAGAGTCCCTTTAACTTTTAAGTCTACTATACATGCAACCTATTTGAAAGAAAAAAAACCAAGCAACCCAAAAAAAAAGCATCACTCTAATGCCCAATTTCCTTCTTTTTTTTCGTCGCATGATATGCGTTCAATTTACTTATTCTTGAGTGAATTTCTATGTTAATTTTCAGCGCCACCTTTTTGAGGAAAAAATTTCTAATTTTAATTAAGGAAAGAGCAAATAAAAGGGGGACTGCCCTAAAGCAAAGCATTTTATGAATTTTTTTTCTTTGGTTTCTTTTTATTTTTCTAATGAAATATATAATTAGCAAATGTTTTATTTTTAACCATGTAAAATTTCCAGAACAAACAAAACAGAAAAAAGGGAAAAACATGAATCCACTTCAAAAGGCATAATGGGGAACCATAGAAAGAAAGAAAAAAGCAGAAAACAAGGAATGCTGCTACGCCTCAAAGTAGGCAACCAAAGTAAAAATCAAAGCAGACACACAACAAAAAAACAAAAAACACAAATACCACAAAAATTTGACGAAATGTGCCTAAGAGGAGCGGCACACACAAACACATTCATTTAAAGTGCGTCCTTAATGTTTGACTGTGCTGCTGCTGCCACCACCTACCTACCTAAAATGCAAAAGAAATTAACAAACTTCAAAAAAAATTTCAAGAATTTCACCATCTAAGCAGCAGGAAAATGAAAGTAAAAAAAAGGGGTAACCAAAAAATAGCAGCTAAAAGACTCAAGGATATGCATTCTTTTTTACGCAAAAATCGACTATTGAGGCGGCAGCAGCAACAACACAGAGGCAACAGAAACAGTTCAAACGGCAACACAAAAAAAAGAGTAAACTTGATGCGGCGTAAGTGTCACAAGTGCGGCGCGCATAAAGTGAGAATAATGCGCGCGTAACAACAGTAAACAGTCAAAAGCAGCAAGGATAACAAGGAAACAAGGCAAAGTAAACGACAATTTTTTTTTTTCAGTTTTCCTGTCGAAAGAAAGAAAATGGAAACTGAATTTAACCCTTCAAACAATGCAAACAAACAACAGCAGCAGGGAAGGACTAAATTTGCCTGTATGTATTGCCTCCTTAAACAGTGAAGGAGTAGAAATTTTAGGAAATGGGGAATGATATTTTTGCTGTTGTTGTCTGTCGCTGCTTGTCTTTTATTAGCAACTTAGCAATTTTTATATTTGTCTGTGGTTGTCTTCGTTGTGAAACTTTATATCCTTGCGCATGTGAGTGTAGGAAAGACGAAATCGTATTTTACTGCTTGCTTGGCGCCTATGGGCGGAAGTCAAGTGGCAGCGTATGCTGTTGGTTTTTTCATGTGGAAAATTTTGCAAAAGAGTTGATTGCGGGGCTAATAATTCAATGTTTTTTTTTTTTGCTTCTTTTCGTTTTTGTATTGCTGTAATTGAATTGAAAAGGATTAGTAATTGAAACGTTATCACTTTATGATTACAAATGCTCTTTTCTGTGTTTTGTAGTGCTTGGCATTGAAGTACTTAGTGTGTCAATCTACGAAACTGCTCCTCATTAAAAAACAGCGACTGTCATAGGTTTCTTTAGGTATTAAAGGTGTCTTTAACACAGTTTACATCGATGCTTTTTAGGACAAGAGTTAGACCGGGTCGATTTAGTATGAAGCAAAATAAAATCATGCCGGAACTGACTCAAAAGTAAAAACGATATCTGATCATTTTTTTTTTTTTTTTTTTTCGTTCCGAGAAAAACTAATGGAGCATTTTTAATTCTACTAAAGGCCCATTTTGGCTAAAAAACGATTTTTTACTCAAAAGCACGGCATCTAACGAAGAAAGTGTATACGGCAAAAAATGCTTAGAATTCACCAAAAAATACGTGTGAATTTTTTTCAGGACTTTTGGAATTTTTTTCAAAAAATATGTAAAATTGAGTTTTCAGCTGTTAAGCTCACCTTTGTCAGCAAAATGCTGAGTTTACTAAAAACAAAGGCATCTGCGAAAAAATTTCATCTAATGTAAAATGCTTAGAACCCTTCAAAGAATTGGTGTGAAGTATTTCAGAATTTTTGGAATTTTTTTTCATGTTTTATTTTTTTGAACAAGTTTTGTAAAATTATAAAATATCTCAAAAAATTCTGAAAAAATTCACATGTATTTTTTAGACAATTCTAAGCTTTTTTGGCTAAATACACTTTTTTCGTCAGATGGCTTGCTTCTGAGTAAAAAATCGTTTTTCCGACCTCGTATTGAAAAACGTAAAAGATCGATTTTTGTAACCGAATACTATCTATACCGCAAAAAAAACAATTCAAATATAAATTTAAACAACAAAATTTTTGTAAGAACATAACTTTTATTTCTAAAGCCCTCCTGGGTATCCATTTTCTAATGATTAAAAAAACTATGACCAAAAAACAGGTTTTTTTAGCCAAAATAGGCCTCCAATAGAATCAAAAGTGCTCCATTGGTTTTTCTAGAAATGAAAAAAAAAAATGATGCAGATATCGTTTTTAAGAGTCCCTCTAACTCTTGAGTCGGTTTCGGGATGAATATAAAGCTCGATATTTAGGAGCATTTTTCGGTTTTGAAAATGGTTTCGGGTTCAATATATGTTCTCTGAAATGTACTAAAAATTTCATAGTGCTTAGTAGCAACGAAACGAAACTTTTGGTGCCGAAGGGAATGAAATTCCAAGCATTTTTGATTTCAGAACCAGTCTCTTATTATCGCTAGAATCGCGGAATGGTCAAAATTCGATCACAAAGGAATTTAATAATTTTGGTACTTTTTGGACACATAGTACTTTTTTGCTATTCGGTACAAAATAGAAAATATCATTTATCATCCCTGGTACAGTGTGACAAATGTGAAACGTAAACAAAACAAAAACACGAAGTCGCTTTGTCCTTCGGTTTGTAACGCAGAGAAGGAGGCGTGGCAGATATAGAAAAGTATATATATTCTTGATCAGCGTCACCCCCTGAGTCGATATAGCCATGTCGGTCTATCTGGCTGGCTGGCTAGCTGGCTGGCTGGCTGGCTGGCTGGCTGGCTGGCTGGCTGGGTGTGTGTGGAAATACATTTTTTGGGAAAACTGAGTCACACAATTCAATGAAATTTGGTACTTAGCCTCCGTCGTAAAAGCTAGCTCGGGGGATTGAAAATGAGCGAAATCGGTCAACGGGCACGCCTACCGCCCATACAAAAAATATATTCAAAATGCAATAATAAGAGCATTATTTGCAATAACAGAAGCAAAATACTCATAAGTACTAGGGAAAGTAAGTATAAGCTCTGAGCAAAGACTAGGCGAATTCGGACTAGAGGGCGTGGTACCTCCCATACAAACAAAAGTATCAAAATGTTATACGGAAAGCGTTTTTTGTGATAACCCAACCAAATTACACTAAAACACTCGGATTTATAAATGCAAGCTATACGCAAGATCTGGGTAAACTCGGACAAGAGGGCGTGGCACCTCCCATATAAGCAAATGTTTCAAAATTATATAATGAAAGTGTTTTTTGAGATAATCCAACCAAATTTCACTTAAACACGAAAAACATTAATAGTAAATTCTAAGCTTAAAGTAGGCGAAGTAGGATTAGAGGGCGTGGCACCTCCCATATAAGCGAAAGTTACAAAATGCTATACTGAAAGAATTTTTTAAGGAAAACCTAACCGAATTTTACTCAAATACTCGGAACAGTAAATGCAAGCTCTACGCAAAATTAAGGTAAGCTCGGAGGTGAAGGCGTGGCACTTCCCATATAAGCAATTTGTCCTTATACTCTCCTAATAATATAATTGAAATGCAGAGTAGGGTATTTAGTTTTTGGCCAGACCAAAGATACCACCCTCACTAGTTCTTTTTATACTCTACACCCAGGGTATATTCACTTTGTCCTTCGGTTTGTAACGCAGAGAAGGAGGCGTGGCAGATATAGAAAAGTATATATGTTCTTGATCAGCGTCACCTCCTGAGTCGATATAGCCATGTCCGTCTGTCTGGCTGGCTGGCTGGCTGGCTGGCTGGATGGCTGGCTGGCTGGCTGTGTGTTGAAATACACTTTTTGGGAAAACTCAGCAAGATATTTCAATTAAATTTGGTACACTACCTCCTTCGCCAAAGATAGCTCGGGGGATTGAAAATGAGCGAAATCGGTCAACGGGCACGCCTACCGCCCATACAAACAATATATTCAAAATGCAATTTTAGGAGTATTTTTCACGACAATGCAACCAAAATACCCATAAACACTAAGAATTGTAAGAGCAAGCTTTGAGAAAAAACTGAGCGAATTCGGACAAGAGGGCGTGGCACCTCCCATATAAGCAAAAGCTTCAAAACGCTATACTGAAAGCGTTTTATGAGATATTAGAACCTAATTTGACTTAGACACTAAGAATCATAAATGAAAGCTCTCAACAAAAATTTGGTGAAATCGGACAAGGGGGCGTGGCACCTCCCATATGAGCAAAAGTTTCAAAATGCTAAACTGAAACAGTTTTTTTGAGATAATCCAACAAAAATTTACTCAAATACTACAGACTATAAATGCACGCTCTAAGCAAAAACTAGAGGAACTCGGACAAGAGGGCGTGGCACCTCCTATATGAGCAAAAACTTCAAAACACTATACTGAAAACGTTTTCCACTCAGACACTAAAATCTATAAATGCAAGCTCTGAACAAAAACTGGGTGCACCTCCCATATGAGCAAAATTTTAAAAATACTGCAGTGTAGGGTATTTAATGTTTGGCCAGGCCAAATTTTACACCCTTACTAGTTTTGCTTTATTCTCTTTTCAGCTCTGTGTGAACGCGTGTTGTGTTTTTGGTAATACGTATATTGAAAATTTTGTATTTAATATTGGCACGTTTGAGGGCTACATATTAAAATAATTTTAGTTTTGTGCACATCTACACACAAATACCTTTCTAATGGTGTATAATTCAAAGTCGTGTTTCATTTTTAACATAGTATAAAAGGTAGGACAAATTTTTGTTTTGCGTATTAACACATAGATATTATTTCAATTTCTTCTAACCTAAAGCCATAAAAGAAAATCATTGAATTCATCTCGAGAAAGTTTTCACAATTTCTCTTATGGATTCGCTGATGGTAAATGTAGGGCTTCCAACTGAGCTTCAGTTTATTATTTTCATAATTCGTTTTCGTTTATAGTTTTTTATTTATTTCTGTTACTTTAAATTTACGCGGTTTCTTTTCAATTCAATTCGATTCGAATCTCGCTTTTACTTATATCACAAGTTCATAATTCTATCGCTTTTAACTTTAACTTCTATGTGCTCGTTGTCCGTTCTATTTTTACAAAATAACCCATGCTTCGTCCCATGTTTTTTCAGTGTTTCATTGTTTAAAAGTCTTTTGTCTTCTCTCAAATCTCATCTTCTAGCGTTCACGTCTATTTCGACTTGCCCCAATCCCACATAAATTTGACTGAGCTTTATATTACTTTTGTATAAAGCCAAAGCATAATGGGCACTGCTACAACCTTGTAATGAACTTTCTAGTTCTTCAGGTTCAGCCTTGTTTTATAGTCAAATTTGCAAAAAAATTTTCTTGCAGGACTTCTCGTAAGAGCTCAGTAAGAGTATTAGCTCCGTGTGGAGTTTCATGGCAGCTGAGCGCCATTTCCCAATGAATGGCGGAGGTTTTAGTTAGTTTGCACATCTTAGCGTCTGTCATGGCATACAAATTATGGCTTCGGCTAAGGGACATTTTACCACAATTTTACTAGTTTTAAGTATTAGAAGCCAATTCAAATCATTAAAAATAAATCAATTGCTAATTAATTGAATTTTCAACTTTAATCCTAAAAGTGAATTGAGCTTTTTTGGATGACATACATGGCATGTAAATATAGATAATGATTCACTTTGTATCGATTATTTTTTTAATCACATTTTTTCACCAAATTAAGCAAACTAAATTAATACAAAAAAAAACAAGCAAAACTAATATTGTAATTTTATTAAAATAAATACAACAACCACACATCAAAAAAGTAAATATTGCAACAAAAATTACTCCGGCAATTAACAAACAGCTCGCTCATGTTGCAAATTATAAAATTAAAAATAATTAGCACAAATTATTACCATTAAAGCAAAAACAATAAGTACAACAATAGCAAATTGTTAAATCAATTAATATTATGACATATTTCAACATTAAAATTGACAGTTATGTCAAAGGTCATTAGAATGGGAGAAATGGCTTATTTCTCGGAAAAAAATTAAGAACTTGCAAACAAAAGGAAACGTTGTATAAAATTGAATGAAATATGGCCGAATTGCATTTTGGCCTATTTGTCATAAATTTGCTATTACAGGGACCGGCACTCGAAGTGTAACCAACTTCAGACCGTTTGCGCAGCTGACCCACTGGCATCAGCTGTCTAAAAATTTGCTAGACGACAGTTTGGAGTGTTGTTTAGCGAACAAAAGCATTTTGCCAAAAGTGAATGCAAAGAAGTGATCGGGGAGAATGGATTTCTAACGTAATAGTGTGATTGCTTTATATTTAGCTAAAAAATCACAACGTGCGATTGTTCGTGAGCTGAAACACCTTAATGTGAATAAAGTTTTTGTTTATCGCAATATAACTCGTTACAATAATACTGGTAGCATCACAAAACGTCATGGAGGTGGTCATCAAAAGACTGCAACGTCACGTGAGATGGTTCAAAAAGTGAAAAAGCGACTTGAGCAAAATCCCTGATGAAGTACCAATCAAATAGCAAAAGAACTGAAAATATCCAACAGTAGCATCCGACGCATACTGAAAAATGAGCTTAAGGTCAAGCCTTACAAGATCCAAAAAGCGCATGATCTCACATCGAAGCAGCAACAAGTTAGACTTCAGAGAGCGAAGGAGTTGCTTCGCTTGGCCGAAAGCGATGAATTTCCGAACATTGTGTATTCTGACGAGAAAATTTTTCCAACTGAGCAATTAGTGAACTCTCAAAAAGATAGGGTTTACTTGACCGACCGTTCATACAAGAATTTGAGTCATCTATTGGCCACCAGAAGGCAACACCTGCCGCAGGTAATGGTTTGGGCCGCTGTAACCGCCGCCCTCCAATCGTGGGCGCTCTCCAATCGTTTTCATTGAACTTGGCATCAAGGTAAATGCGAAATATTATCGGGAAAGTATTCTGGAGGCTGCTTGGAACCCGTGGGCAGACAAACATTTCGGCGGCAGACCATGGACGTTTCAATAGGATTCGGCACCGTCTCACAAAACTCGAGTGAACCAAGAATGGCTGAAAATCAACGTTCCGAACATCATTATGACCAGACAATGGCTCTCGAATTCACCAGATGCGAATCCAATGGATTATTTTCTCTGTGTCATTTTGGAGAGCAAGCTCCGAACTAAAAGATACACCAGTCTTGAGGCACTGACGGCAGCCATTGTCCACAAGTGGGCCAAATACCAGCAAGTTACATTCGGGAGTTTGCGATTCGTTTTTGGACCGTCTCAAGGCCATAGTCAAGGCAAAAGATGGTCATATCGAGCAAAAGTGAATTGATTCTGAGTTTTGTATTATTTTAACACATTTTGTACTTTGAAATAAATAAAAGTAATATTCCAAACGGAATTTATGGCCTTTTGAATTGGTTACACTTCGAGTACCGGTTACAAAAGCATCTGAGAGTTGATAGAGGAGGCCTAGACTAACAGAAAAATTGCAACCGGGGGGGCTCTAAAATGTACCCCTGAGGAGTTATAGTGTTAAATCTGATTTTCTGACTTGTTTTAGAAAAAAAAATTCTTCGATCACCCTAACGTTTTAGAGAAAATATTTCTATGGCAAAAGTTTAGCTCATTGTATGAGCTTTCAGATAGTGTATATGGTTCTGTACCTTTAAAGTTGATATTTTAATTTTTTTTTTTTTCCTATTTTTTGACTTCGGCGACCATTTTAGTATGAAAAAGATCCTTTTCACGTATCTTTTTATAATTTTTTTTGAAATCCTCGTTTAATTTTCTTTAATTTCGTAGTACATTTATTACACCAAATTTTTTAATTGATGTCAGAAAAAAAATATGTGACTTAAAATTCAACTAAAAGTAAACTAAAACAAAAATATTTATGATACTGAACTAAAATTAACCGCAGCAGCACATGAAAAATTCTACATAAAATATGAAAAGAAATAAACACTTATACATACTTATGTATGTAGCCACATGTACGTATAAATATTTGCATACACATATGATACATTAATGATCTCAATTTACCAGTTCGTAAGTGAACTTGTATTTTTGTTTCCAGAAAAAAAAAAAATTCTACATACATATTCCTACATGTTGTTACTGTAAAGTTTAAACATACATTATGAAAACTATTTTTACATATGTAAGTGTCTGTAAATGTCCATATGAAATTATGTATTTTTGTTTTATTGTTGCAATATACGTAATATATGTACATAGAGCGAGTATATGTATATAAATACATATGTACATTTGTTTGGCAACAGCTGCACTTTGTTGGCTAACATTTTGGTAATTTACTTCAACATGTTGTTATAGTTGTTGTAGCTTTTGTGGTTAACTAATCGACTTCGGCACACACACACACACACACACACACACGCTCAAGCCAAAAATACATTCAAGGGCCAATAGCGCCAGAAAATTGTGTGGGTTATATATTTTCAGATGCATTTTCAATAACAGTGCAAAGTGTTTTCATTTTTCCATTAGAAGTTTTTGTAATTTCATTTGTTCAAATTTTCTTTTCCGTTCGATAGAAATTGAGAAAATAATTATTTTATCAATAATTATTTTATAATGTGTTGTGAAACATATATAGTCTGTTTTCAGTTTTTGGTTCAAAACATTTTTCCAAAAAAAATGCGTTGTTCTGCAAGGAGATCTTGAGCCTTAATATGGACAAATATTCTTGAGAACTTAATAGAACATAATATATGGTTTGGCTTTTATGATCAATGGTTCATAAAACTTTGTCGATGATCAATCCTTTATGGTCTATGGTGCATAAGCCTGGTCTATAATCTTTCCTTTATTACCTATGTTCCATAATCTTTGGTCTATGATCTGTCCTACTTAAGTGTTCTATGGTCCATAAACCAAAATTGTTGTAGAATTAAATCAAAAAATAACACAACACAATACAATCCATCCTAAATCTGGGAGATTTTCGGGTCGTTTTGAATCCGGGACGAGAGAGCAAAATCTGGGACAGTTGGTCACACTAGTTAAATGTCCCAATTCAAAGCTCTGGCGAAAATTCTTCTTATCTGATTCAGCCAAAAATTCGGAACTTATAATGCAGACTCAGAAGTGAAAGGCTTTGTTACACTGAACCTTAATCGACTACAATACCTCATTTGATAGTACCGTCTGAAATGCATTGAATGGAGATGTTTCAACAATGATCATTTACTTCATTGAGGCCAAGTATAACTAGCTTCTTCAAATGTAGAATCTTTTAATTCCACAGCATGTGTGTGTCAAGCTTACTTGGTATCCACATTTTTATACCCTACACCCAGGGTATATTCACTTTGTCATTCCGTTTGTAACGGAGAGAAGGAGGTGTGGCAGGTATAGAAAAGTATATATATTCTTGATCAGCGTCACCTCCTGAGTCGATATAACCATGTCCGTCTGCCTGGCTGGCTGGCTGGCTGTGTGTGGAAATACACTTTTTGGGAAAAATCAGCAAGATAATTCAATGAAATTTGGCCTACCGCCATACAAAAAATATATTCAAAATGCAACTTTTTGAGTTTTTTTCACGATAATGCAACCAAAATACACATAAATACTACGAATTGTAAGCGCAAGCTCTGAACAAAAACCAGGAAAATTCGAACAAGAGGGCGTGACACCTCCCATATAAGCAAAAACTTCAAAACTCTATACTGAAAGCGTTTTTTGCGATGATCAAACTAAATTTTACTCAAATACTAAGAACTATAAATTCAAACTCTGAGAAAAAACTGGTCGAATTCGGACAAGAGGGCGTGGCAAATGTTCAAAACGCTATACTGAAAGCATTTTTTGAGATAATCCAACCAAATTTCACTCAAATGCTAAGAACTATAAATTTAAACTCTGAGAAAAAACTGGGTGAATTTGGACAAGAGGGCGTGGCATCTCCCATATAAGCAAAACTTTCAAAATACTGCTGTGTAGGGTATTTAATGTTTGGCCAGGCCGAAGGTAACACCCTTACTAGTTTTATATTAGAGGGTGGTCTCAGAAGAGCTCTTGACTTTACTACTTACATGGAATTGAGATCTAACGCCTAGAATCAAAGTGTAACCCTCGCCATCTTATTTCGATGAGTTTCGTGAAGTCTCTATGCTGCGAGAGCAGATTAAGCATATAAGAGGAATAATGAAAATTGTATTTAGTAACAAAAAAAAGCCATTTGTCAAAATGTAGGTAATTTTATACGAAATTAATTAAATTGAATATTATAAATATTAATTTTACACATTAAATGTGCAATCAAAAATCATTTATTAAAATACATTTTTTCCGCAACTCAAAGCGTCATTTACTAATGATGTACTGATGTGCGCTTCCGTTGCAAATTGCTTACCACATCCGATTTTGCTGCAACTTTTTTTCCCCATTCATTCAAATTAACAATCAAAAGGTGACAACAACGGCACCAACACTATCAACTACAACAACCAATATTGCGTAAAGTTGACTAATAAATAATAGGTAGCATCATTAAAAATAAAATCCATTGGCATTCATTAAATTGGAAGGAATACACTCTAATTTGTAATGACAACAACAATAACAACACAAAAAGCGGCAATAAGTAAAATCAATAAATAAAAAAAGAAAGAGAAAAAACGCAAAAATTCATTGCAAATTAACAAAATCAACACAAATAACAACAACATTGCACTGTAATTAAACTGCTGGCGGCGCTACTCTACTGCTGCTGCTGCGATTTCTGCGCATAAAATTTAATCGCTGCAAATAAATCGTTGCATAAAAACGCGCGGGCAATTGATTTTAATCCTCCTCTATAAAGCCGCCACCATCACCCTGAGTGCTTTCACACTTGCCATCTCGTATACGGTAAAATGCTCGTGTCTCTTTTACAATACACATAAAAAAAATCTCTGCAACATACGCTTAGTTTTTGATATTTTCTCAACTTTTGTTCAATAATTTTCGGCTTTTTTTCTGGTAATTTTCCACGTTTCCTGACCAGTTCTGAACAAAAAAAAACCAATTTATGTTTCTAGAAGAAAAATGTCGATAGATTATCACTCAATAGTTAAGGAATACTTTGAAGGCGCGGATTCACAGTCATTAGTTAACTAATGACGAAGGTTTAACCAACAAAAATTTATTTTCAGCCAATAGTTACCATTAATTAAACCCCCAAATTTCATTGGTTAACCATTAGGCAGCCTACTGCTGATGCTAAAGAAATAGAATCCATATAAGTTTTATGTAAATTCTAAACATCTTTTCAGACGTAGAAAATTTTGAGGGCACAAACGAAATTCATAAATTCAGCCAAATTGTTTTCTTGTTCATTGTTTTAGTTTACCAGAAGATTGTGAATATAAAACATAAGCTAAACTCTTGTCAACATTTTAGTTAACTAATTGGTTAGCTAATGATTGTAAATTGGGGTCTAAATGGTTCAGTCAGCAGAAAAATTTGGTGAGTAATATGTATTTAGTCTCAAAAATAGAATATTCCACAAAAAAAAAAACTACAGACATTTCGATACTTTTGGACTTTTATCGATACTTTTGCACTTTTACCGATTATTTCGATGTTTTTCGATACTTTTGGGCTCTTTTCGATATTTTGGATATTTTTCGATATTTTTGGACCTTTACCGATGTTTTAGATATTTTCTTCGATACTTTTGGACTTTCATCTATATTTTAGATGTTTCTTGATACTTTAGGACTTTTACCGATATTTTGGATGTTTTTCGATACTTTTGCACTTTTACCGATGACTTGGATGTTTTTCGATACTTTTGGGCTCTCTTCTTCGATATTTCTTCGATATCTCTTCGATATTTTAGATGTTTCTTGATACTTTAGGACTTTTACCGATATTTTGGATGTTTTTCGATACTTTTGCACTTTACCGATGATTTGGACGTTTTTCGATACTTTTGGGCTCTCTTCGATATTTTGGATGTTTTTCGATACTTTTGAACTTTTACCAATGTTTTGAATGTTTCTCGATACTTTTGCACTTTTACCGATGTTTTGGATGTTTTTTGATACTTCTGGGTTCTTTTCGATATTTTGGATGTTTCTCGATACCTTTGGACTTCTGCCGACATTTTGGATGTTTTTTTTTTATACTTTTGGACTTTCGTCGATATTTTGGATGTTTCTCGGCACTTTTGTACTTTTACTGATATATTGGATGTTTTTCGATACTTTTGCCGACATTTTGGATGTTTTTTTTTTATACTTTTGGACTTTCATCGATATTTTAGATGTTTTTCGATACTTTTGTACTTTTACTGATATATTGGATATTTTTCGATACTTTTTAGGCACTTTTCGATATTTTGGATAGTTTTCGATACTTTTGAACTTCTACCGATATACATACCGATGTTTTTCGATACTTTTAGACTTTTAGCGACATTTTAGGTTTTTTTTTATACTTTTGGACTCCTACCGATATTTGTGATGTTTTCCGATATTTTTCGGCACATTTCAGTTTGTAGAGCCTGCTGCATCCAAAAAATTTTACGACGATTAATAAATACTGAATGTTCTGACTTGGTAAAAACGAAAGTGGTACTTGAAAAAAGTTTATCTATCTCAAAGTAAAAGGCCAAAATTTGGCCACCGGCCATACTAGTTCATATAAATAGGCAAACGAATTCGGTTCAACCGATTTGCTTTTTTTTTAGAAAGGTTGTGAGGAGGAGCATTGCGTAGGATTATATATTTTTAAGAGAGTGGAGCCACGCCCCCAAATGGAAAAAACACTCTCTCATAGTTGAGCCACTGCATCGATATTTACGAAATTTGGTATGAACATAGGGTTGGCTTTAAGAAAGGATAAAATGATCATAATGTTTTTCAATGGGTGGTGCCACGCCTTTAAATGGAAAAAAAATCACTTACAGCTAAACCGCTAAATCGATTTTTATGAAACTTGGTATGGCGATCACTTAGGAACGAAAACGTGACCATTATAATTTTAAGTGGGCGGTTCCACACCACTTAATCGAAAAAACGACTTCACAGCTAAAGTTCTGAATCGGTTTTTATTAAATTTCGTGGAGAGGTGAGGTTAGCACTGAGGAGCGATAAAATGGTCTTGATATTATTAAGTGGGCGGGACCACGCTTCTTTGGTATGGCAAAAGCATGAACAGAACGCAGATTTCAAAAACTTTTGCTCTTCAGTAGGAGTAGCCGATTTATTTTTAAGATGACCGTAAAGTTTTTTTTTATGATTCTGGTTCAGGACGAACATCCAGCAATTAATTATTTCTCAAAATGTTTTGATTTGTTTTTAATTTTTAACTTTTTTCAACAGTTTTTTTTATGTTCTAAAACTAAGCTAAAACTGTAAAAATTAACTGGGGATTTCAGTATATTTTAAGATATAATGAAATTAAGCAAATTCTTTCTTACAAATTTTGGCTCTGCATCATACAAATCCTTCTTTTTTTGAAAAAAAAAAAAAATATTTTTCAAAATTAAAAAATATTTAGAAACTAAAATTTTTCTCCATGTAAAAATAGCAATGCTGCCATCGGATGTTGGAGGATAACCTAACACACAAGCACACACGCACAAAACATCAGCTCAAACTAAAATTAAACTATTTAATTCTATAGCAGCAAATAAAGACAACAACAACAACAACAACAACAGCAATAGCAGGTAGCGGAAATGAAATGCACCGATTGGGTGGGTGGTGGACTTCCGAGTAAAATAAAAACCATAAAAAAACAACAACACACACTTTTACACAGATAATGTCATTGCAACAGCCACCAAGCCAATTCTCACACACACGCATACATACAGAGCATGGACATAGATGTGTGTTGTCGGCAAGTTGTGTTGCACTTGTGCGTGTGTTCCACTGCTGCAACGCGCTTCATTTGTCCTTCCGTGTATCAATAAATTGCTGTGTGAAAAATTTTTGTCGTTGCAATTATTCTGTTGCTGCCATGAAATTTACGTTGGCGGCAAGCTTTTTGAAAGGCTTCCACTAAACAACAACAACAGAAAGACAAACATTTTTCTTATTTTCAAACTATACATGTGTACAAAAAAGCTCAGTGTATAGGTACGCGTGCATGTGTGGGTTGTTAGCCAAACGAAATTATATTGCTGTTACTCAAAAGTTTTCTGTTGTAGCCAATAAAAGTTTTTCATCGCCTGCAGCAGCAGCAGATACAGCAGCCAACGACGAAGACTACAAGAATTTGTTGCTTTTGACCTTTGATACATGGCTATTATTGTTGTTGTTGTTGCTTTATTTTATTAGAGGGCAGCATTTTAACATGGCAATTAAAAAGACGTTACAATTTTACGCTTGAATTAATCTACAGTCTATTCGCAAGGAGGCGTGTCTTTTGAGTTAGACAAATTAATTGGAATTTCCACTTTTTGTTAAACTAAACTTTGTCAACACAGAAAACGTTGGAGCAATTCCACGTATTTAATAATGCACCAAAAAGTTCGATTTCATTTTGTTTCCACATAGTTCATCATCATAGTTCTCTGTTTTGATAACATTTGGAAACTTTTTTGCGAAATTATCAGAAACGTCCTTCAATCCTATAAAATTTCACAAACGCAAATATAAACAACATTTTGAAGTAATGATGTCATGCAGCTCAGTGGTGTATTTATATAAAATAGAATTTCGCAATGTTAAAAAATTTTACCACAAATGTACTAAATAATTTTTGTACTTTTTGGGCAGTTTTAGTACTCTTTTTGCTATATGGCACAAAATAGAAAGCTCATTTATCAAAACAAAAAATCATGAAATCTGTCAGGTTTTTGTCTTTCTTTTTGTGCTGTATCCTCTTTTCAGCTCTGTGTCCGCGTATTTTGTCGTTGTTAATATTGAAAAATTTGTATTTAATTTTACCTAGCTTAAAGTCAAAATATTAACATAATTTTAGCTTTGTGCACATTTACAAACAAATACCTTCCTAATGGTGTATAATGTATAGTCCTACTTTATTTCTAACATAGTAAAAAGAGATGGACAAATTTTTGTCTTGAATATTAATATACAAAATATATGTTTTTCTTTCCATAAAACTATATTTTAGTTGCAAAACTTGGAAGCTTTGGTGCTTTTTTGAAACTTTTAGTACTGTTTTTGCCATTCGCTACAAAATAGAAAAGCGTATTCGTCATCCCTGGTGCGATGTCAGCGAAATGTCAGCGAAACCAAAGCAAAAAAAAAAACATGCGCACATCAATACACAAATACCTTTCTATTGGTGCATAATTCAAAGTCGTACTCCACTTCTAACACAGTAAAAAAAGGAGGACAAATTTTTGTCTTGCGTATTAGTATAGAGAATATTTTTTTTTATGTCTTCACGAACATTTTTATTGAATTTTTTACTGAATTTTAGTATTTTGTAATCAATTAATAGAAAATAAAATGTAGATCACATAAATGGTTTAAAAGATATGCGCAAATTAAAATGGCTCTATGAAATGTAGCTTTTGGAATTTTCCCAAGAAAATTGCTAAGTTGGCTACGTCTAGCTAGCTACGTCTTCTAACTACAAAAAAAAAATTAAAGTTTAGAATCTATTCTTACAATTTAAGTCAACAAATGTTCGATAAATTTAAGATAATTTAAAAACTTTCCTGCAAAAAAGATCGTGTAATTTACAATGCGAGTTTGCAATGTTAGTAAATTGAATATGGAAATAATGTGTTGCATACCTTTAGGGTTAAATAACTTTAGTACATTTTTTATGGGAATTAGGCGTGTCTACTGCTGTATCACCCCCAATTTTTGAAATGCTTCTTAACCCTTTGATGTCCATGGGGACATATGTGTTTCATGCACAAAACTAAGAAAATTTATATAACTAAGGCGCGACTTACTTGATAAATGTCACTTTGTAAAGGCGACTCTTATTTTTATTTCTTTCTGAAATCACTATGTAGTAAAGGAACCTTTTGTGCCTTTGGTCATTCTAAAATTACAGTTTTTTTTTTTTTTTTCAATAAATACTCATTTTAATACAACGATTATTTGTCAGTTCTCTAAAGTCAACAGACATTAAATAAGCTATTTCAAAGAAAGAGTTTAAGATTTAAGTCTAATAGCAGTCTTATTAGAGAAATAAACCAAAACCGCAAAAACAGACCCAATAACAGAAGAATGTCGATATGACGCTAAACAGATTAAATTGAAGCTGCGTGGCATTTTAACTTTAATCATTGTGCACGAATCAGCCTGAATGTCGCACAAAGGCATATCAGAACTGCAAACATATGTTTTTATCAATTTCACTTCAATTCGATGCTCATAATTGTTTCCTTTTTAATGAACACAGCTTATGGCCGTTTGTAGCTTGTGTTGTATGCAACCTCTTAAGGATCACAGCCAGTAAAGCCACTATGCAAATGAAAATAATTGTAATATGAACTTAAATTTAAATAAAGCACAAATGCAGAGCAAAAGAAAAAAATACACAAAAAAGAAGATACAAAATAAATTGAAAAATCGTTACTTAATTTCAATTGGCTTGAAAGAAACCTCCTTCCTTTTAACTTCACACAACTCCTCCATTGCACTCGTTCATTCAGCATACAATGATGGTTCATTAAAAATATTTATTCATTTGAATTACGCTATATCTCGTTGTATGTTCATTAGGGTATGCGCGGAAGATATGGCACCCCCCGTTGAAATGGCACCACCCGTTGAAATGGCACCCTTTTAAATTTCAATACTTGCAGCTTTTGTAACATTCAAATGTGGACAAAATTTAATTTAGTTGCGAGAAGGACTCCGTGCTAAATACTCGTAGTTTAATTTGCTTCAGTTGCTTTTTAATAACTTGTGTGCGGGATTTAAAAAAAAAAAATCCGAATTGTAAACGGCTGACTTTTCTTGTCATATATTTCGAAAGACAGTAGAGCGGTAAGTATTTGAGTGAACATGTTTATTCGTTTCGTGGCATTTTAATTCGATATACACCAAGAAGAAGAAATGGCACCCAATTACTAAGGGTGATCTATTTAGTATGGGTGCTATTTCTCCCTTCGCACATTATAAGATATTTGGGGGTACAAAATTGAACTTACAGTCTTTCTATAATTGCAGAATTTTAGTCAGATAGGACCTGCAATGATTTCTGTATCATTTTTATTTGATTAATTTCAGATTTTCGCCAATTTTTTAGAAAACTCTTCTAAAACTTTGAAGTGACATCATGCCAGAATTGGTGTTAAGTGAAAAGACTACGAAAACGGCTGTCTTTTCTAATCATATACTTTGAAAGACAGTAGAGCGGTAAGTATTTGAGTGAACATGTTAATTCGTTTCGTAGCATTTTAATTCGGTATACAGCAAAAAGGAGAAATGGCACCCAATTACTAAGGGTGATCTAGTATGGGTGCCATTTCTCCCTTTGCACATTATAAGATATTTGGAAGTACAAAAATGAAACGATTGAACTTACAGTCCTGCTATAATTGCAGAATTTTAGTCATATAAGACCTGCAATAATATCTTTATCATTTTTATTTGATTAATTTCAGATTTTCGTTAATGTTTAAGAAAAGTCTATGAAAACTATGAAGTGTTAAGTGAAAAGACTTCGAAAAACTCTAAGCCGAAAATAAGATAGTAAACAGCCAGAATTCAAATGCCTTCCGACAAAGAGGTCCAGCAAAAAAACAAAAATTTGAAGCGAAAAACAGAACTAATGCAATGTATGGTGATTCCAAAGATGAATCTAGGAGCGTTGGATGTGGAGAAGATTATACACAAATTACTAAACTAGATGATTGGATCCAATACATAACATGCCGCATGTGATCACATAAAACATGCACATCTTTTACGAAAACATGCAACAATTCTGTCAACAAAAACTTAAAAGCCACTTAGGGTGCCAAATTACCTATGAAATTAAAAAACATTTTCAATAATTATTGTTTAGCTTGAAGTACAATACTATAATTTGTTTTAAATTAAATAAATGATAAATTCGCATTTAGTTCCCTTGAAAATATTTTTCAATTCCGGTTTCATAGCAATTCAACAGAAAAAGGCGCCATATCTCCCGGGCTTACCCTATATATATACAAAGTGTACATCCTTTGGCAACTTTTAATTTATGCAAAATTAATGACAAGACATTTAGGATTTTTTCAGCTAGCGGCAGCGGCAACAAGGACAATGATGAAATCCATCAAATTGACATTATACATAAATACCAACATTTTGCGAAATTGAAATGAATCAGACGACGCTGACGCGTAGTAAGAAACAACGAAAAAATAAAAAACAACAAAAACAAATTTGAATTTGCATTATTATCCTTTAGAGATTTATGCGCGCGCGTTGCTCAACGCTGCGAAAGGGCTTAACGATAAAACTTAATGAGCAAAATGTTTTTGAAAGGAAATGAAAGGACATCATTTATTAGGTGGCACAAATGTTGGGGGATATCAATTGTGTTTCTTGTTAAAGTCAGATTTAACATTTTAATGTAAAATTTATGAAGCGCAAGATATTAAACAGCGTACACTGTGAGAAATTATCAAATAAAAATTAAGAAAACTAAATCCAAAAAAAAAACAAAATTTCAATTACTACGCAATTGCTATCAAACACATAAACATATATCCTTTCATAAACATTTATACACTTGTTAATCACAAACACTACAAACGCACACACACTATAAAAAATACATAGCCTTTGACATTTACTTCACTTGCACATTTTCCAATTGATTAATTTCATGTTACTTTATTTTATTTGCACCCATACTGAGTGACCCTTTGCCATTTGCTCAATGTATTCGATGTCCTTTACGCACAATCTGCAACAGTCATAATAATTGTTGAACAAACTGACACTAACGCACGCACACAATGAAACACTAAACACACACATACTCAAGCATACAGCCACAACAATGGAAAGTAATTTCTTTAATGTAGCAGAAAATATATGATTTTGTTGTGGTTTATATATGTGTTGTGGTATAAATGTGTGAGTGTATGAGTGTGAGAGTAAGCGTAAGAGTTGATTTATTTTTTATTGTTTTTTCATATTATTGTCGACTATACGTAGTAGAAAATAATCCTTTGTTAAAGTTTAACCTTAAATTGCAAACTCTTGTTACAAAATTCTTGGAATTCACAACAGAAATTATCAAATTTAATATATCACAATAAAAGGATATATGAGCAGCATTGTTGTAATTCTAAACATTATAGCATTTCAAAATTAATTTTGATAAAGGACAATAATTTGCATGTTGTGCACCACAAATTAGTCAAAAGTCATAAAGGATTTAAAGGATATTTTATAAATCAATTAATTTTGCTCAAAAAAATTTTATTATCTGTTTAACATGTATGAGGCTAATGCTTATTTTTTAGCTTTCTGTGGAATAATATAATTATTTAAATTTAATATCAGTTATAAAATAAAAGGATATAATAGCAACTTTTTTTGTATGGGGAAATTATACATTTTTTTTAAAATTGTTTGTTAGAATACCATATAATGCATTGTGAGTTGTGCGAAAAGATATTATGAAAAACATTTTAGAATAAGAGGATAAATGCAACAAATTTATTGGAAAATTTTATTTTTAACTTTCGTTCAAATATTATGATATTAAAACTTAAACTATTTAATTGTTTATAATACATAATATAAGATGGAGGAACATTGAGAGTAGTGAAAAGGCTGATGAAATCGCAAGACATGACTCCTTTCTAAGCGAAACCTATTCAAAGCTATTGCCAGCCTGAAATCCAGGGCAATATTACTCTGGAACTTTAAATTTTATATTCAAAAACCATGCTGATAACTACTGCAAAAATTGCTGCGGCTTACACTGAACACGTCACCATCGCACAGTGTGCGATTTTGCCAATCTAGGACGTCAAAATGAAAAAAACAATGTGCTTGAAAATCGACCATATTTTGTAATTTGTTAGAAAATACTCCAATTGTTATGAAAATGAGCATGCCATTGGCATGATAACAGCTATCAAACACGTACTATTAAACAGTATGCAAAAACAAATTTTCAAGCTTGCATCGATAACAAAACTTTGAGCGATCAAATTGAAGTTGTGCGCTTCTGTTTTTCGGCAAAAAGTTTTTTGCATTAAAGGTCAATACTTTCACTAAAAATTTTTGCTATACACAACCCTTACATTTGCACTTAAGTATTTTAATCAAATTATTTTATAATCAGCTAAAAGGAAAGACAAGTTTCAAAAATCTTGAATCTTTCATAGACTATAACTTACAAGTTGGGCGTAGTTTGGCTATGAAAAAGCATACGGGATGAGCATGCATACTCATAGAATAGACTTAAAAAATAAAATCTTGCCCATTTTTTGCACAAAAGCTACTTTTTTTACAATTACTGAAGTGTTATAATGAACATTTGCACTGAAATCATGAAAAAAAAAATTTATGTTATCTATTTTAATCACTCCCATTTTTTGACAGTAGTATTCAGTTACCACTGAAATGGTAAATAATTATTCTCAAGTTGATATCTTCATTACAACCAAGTTTTTTCACTTTTTTTTTACCAAAAAAAAGGCGCATTTGTAGATTTTGTCCGATTTTGTTCATCTCTGAACCAAACCTTCGCATAAAGAATTAAAGCATATATACAAAATTTCAACTCGATATCTTTGAAACTACGAATAAAATTGAATTTTGACGTCATAGATTGGCAAAATCTCACACTGTGCATCGGGAAGCCATTCGTTAAATTCGGTATCTCTTTAATTCCTTGTGTTGGAGCTCCTTTTATGTTAACTATAATCTCTTTGTATTTTTTTCATGTCTTCGACTTATTGAGAATGATCTTTAAACCTTGATAAAAAGGACCAGGAACGAGAGTTAATGAAGGTATACAGGCCATAGGTACAGCTTTCTTCATTATTGATTATAATCAATAATTATCAGATTTCACAGTAATAAAGACTAAACAAAGTCAATCAGGTTCTAAAAAATGTGCAAAAAGAAGAACATTTCGTTTACGCTTATAAATTATGTATCTCTAAAAAAATTATATGACAACAGGATACGGATGTATGACAAAATTTGGCTAATAAAAATGAAATCAAAATTTCAAACCATAATACAATTATAAAAGATAATAATTTAAATCGTCCTGTAAGAAAAAATTGATTATCTTTTCCAAAACAACTTTTAAAAAGAAAGAAATTAATGAACAACAACAAGATTTGCTACATTCTGATAATGTCTTTTTGTAAAACTTTGCAATATCCTTATGACCTTCTTAACTTTAGTTCACTGTTAAACTTGAATTTTATCAAGTCACTTTTTGATCAATAAGTTAAAGTCTGCCAGAACAAAATTTTCAAGAAACAATGGTCATTTAATAGGCCACCACCATAGTGTAGGCTGAAACTTTGGCTCATATATCTTAAGCACTTAAAAATACACATATTTACGAGCAAGTAGACATTTGTACAATATGGACTTAGAGTTATACAAACACATCCCAGTAGATAATATAAATAGTGATGACATCAAGATTTGCCAATGTTAATAAACAATTTTTTTCCAAATTGCCTTGCTTCGGATTCAATTTTGCCTATAAAGTGGCACAATTTATTGTACATGCAAGCAAAATGACGACATGATATTCTTGTCACAAGCAACTTTTATTCCAACTGGGGCATTAGCTTACACTCATATTTGCTATGAATTTACTAACGATTATGGTGGCGCCAATTTTTTATGTTCAACTGTGTGACTTTTATAGGTTTAGTATTTTTTTATTTTATTTTATTTTTTCTCTTTTTTTTTCATTGTATTTTGACCGTTTTACTCTCTAAATCCTTTTTATTGTGCACAAAAACAATATTGTATACGTAGTAGTATGTGTTTATATTTATGTACATATGTTTGTATGCGATGCCCTAAGACAGCCTTTAACACTGGAAAAAGAAACTAAATTGTTGTGGATTTGGTGTTAATAATCTCCTGGGAAATGGCTTTGGTTTTTTTTTTTTTTTTTGGTTTTTATGGCTTTTAAGGACACAACTCTGTGCAATTATTTTGTTTCAGGCATAAGGCAGGAACAATAAAGCACCAGAAAAACATGTCCCTAAATAATTGCTTGTGCTAAGAGGATTTTGCCCGTGTTCACTTGCTATGAAATCCTTTTTTATCGATAGCTTTGAGCAAAACAAAAATGCAATAAAAATAGCGTCGCAGCTGCTTACGATAGGATAACTTACGTTACGGCATATGTCTTTTGCCTTTATTTGATTTATGCCAAAGGAATCACACAATGCTTACCTGAAAAGATAAAAAGAATACACAAATTAATATGGTGCTGATAATAAGAGTTCTATTGCTATTTTGAAGAAGAAATACTTGATACTAAGTTCGTCCTGTGGCCGCAATTTGACCACCTCAACTTTACTTTAAGTGGCACAGCCCCATTTAAAAACAAAAAGGCCATATTATCTTTTGTTAACGTTAAACCTATCGCCATACCGAATTTGATGAAAATCGATTGATCGGTTCAGCTGTAAGAGCGTATGTTCCATTTAGGGGTGAGCATCGCCCACTTGCAACATAAAAATTTATTTTGTACTGTGGAAGTGAGCTACACCTATTAAATAGTACAAGTTTTACTTAAATCGGTTCATTAAATCGGCTGGAAAAAGGAGTCAAAGTTTTCTGCTTGCGTATAAATATTATACTAGAATCGCCCAATGGTCAAAATTTGACCAAAAGTTTATTAAATAATTTTGGTACTTTTGGAACAGTTGTAGTACTTTTTTTGCTATTTGGTACAAAACAGAAAAGCTCATTTATCATCCCTGGTTCAATGACACATGTGGAACGAAAGCAAAACAAAAAAACATGAAGTCAGTGTCAATCAGCTTTCTGTCTTTCTCTTAGTGCTGTATCCTCGTTGTTAATATTGAAAAATTTGCATTTAATTTCTTCTGGCTCAATGACAAAATATTAAAATAGTTTTAACTTTGTGCACATTTACACACAAATACCTTTCTAATGATGTATAGTTCAAAGTCGTGTTCCATTTCTAACATAGTAAAAAAGGTAGGACAAATTTTTGTCTTGAGTATTAATATATAGATATAGATTCTATTCAAATGTTGGGTCTAAGGATAATTGGAGCTGCACGCAAAATAACGCTTACTTAGCTCGATTTTTAAAAAAAAAAATTAACCAGAACCTACAGTGATCTCTACTTAAACGAAAAAAAAAAAAAACATTAAATGTCCCAATTAACAAATCATAATTTTTACAGCGATTCACTTTTTCCTATTTCTTATTTGTCTTATGACGCAGTTTCAGAAAAAGGTGTACTTCCATGGCATCAAATAGCTATAATCTCTCTTATCAAATTATACCTTAATACCTTTCAAATTGGACGCCTACTTTCCGAGTTACCTACCTTTGAAGTAAAGGCATAACATTTTTATGTGTTTTTTAGCCATAAACCGAATACGTATAATGTAGTCCTTTGTAAGGGAATCGAGATGTGTTTACCTTAAATTGTGATAACTCAGAGAGCAATGGCCCAATCTATAAATTTGGAAGGTATAATTTAAAATGGAAGATAATGGCTATCCGCCGCTATTATAATAACGGAATTACATACATATTTTCCTGGAACTGAATCATAATTCTGAGAACAGTGCTTTCTACAGATTTTGGAAAGAACATCACAAAATCTCAGCTATCTGAGCAATTCCCACCACGGATTAAGCGTCACAAAGTACGTAAAGGTTAGCAGACTAAACGTGGATAAATGCATAAAAGAAAGCAAAAAACTTAATTGGAAGGCTAGTTTGCAATGCCCTCCACAGCTCCCATCATCAGACGAATTCGCCGACATCCAGAAGAACTTAAGGTCTAACCAAAATTGACATGAAGAGACGATAGCAACTGAACGTACGTTTGCACTTGTTAGGTCTGTTTTGATATTTGGCCCAAACATATGTTCGAATTTACTCGTTACGTCTCATCAAGTCTATTTTGGTTGGATTTTTACAAGCTAACTATATTTAAACTTTGCCATAGATTTGTTAAGAATCACAGCAAAAGGAAAATAAAGCACATGCAAAACAACAAGAGCAACATACGAATTGCGCTTGCTACTCGCCAGAAAAGCTTTGCAAGAAAAGTATAATGTCAACGAGTCACAACCGCATGGTGATGCATAACATGGAAAAAACAAAAAAAATAAGAACTTTTGCTGTGTTTTATTTTCCTTTTGCTGTGATTCTTAACATATCTATGCTAAATGTTAAATATAATATGCTTATAAGTAAGTTCTGCTTGATAGCGGCAAACTATTCTGATAATAGGATCTGCGATGGGTCTTGAAACGTAACGAAAACTAGCTTTCCAGTAAATTGTTTTGTTTTCCTTTATGTATTTTAAATTTTAAATTTTGTTGGTTTTACTAAATACAACAATTAATCTGATTTATGCTTGCTGACAGCAAAATCATGTAAGTAGATCAGTAAATTTTAAGTTATTTCGGCATTTTGTATGCAATAGTTTCATTTTGGAATATTTATGTTAAGTATTTAATCTTTTTCACTTTTTAAGCAAAACCCCACCAGTGCTGAATGAAAGGAATTTCCATATTTGATATTTTATTCAACCTCGTTGCTGTTGAAATGATTTCTAATCTGGACCAAAGCAAATAAGCATCATGCTTTCATATAAAATGTTTACTGACATTTAGATATTAACTTTTTACATCAATTATATATATTAAGGACATTAAAAATTTTATATTTATTTTTAAAATTTATAGCAGATTTGTAACATTCGTATATAAGTACATGTAAGTGAATGTTGTTTTGCAGCTTTTAAAGATAATTTCATACTTTTGCACTAAGCGTTTCACTTTAACTTTGATATTTCATAAGAAAAAAGGATTTTATTTTTAATGTTTTTTTATCTTTAAGTCAAGTTCTATATAATTTTGCTAAGCATTTTATTTTTTCTTCAAATTATATTGCTGCTGCCACTACTTACTCCTCTTGTCATCGTTCATCTTCAAAGGGACCCACTAGTCTGTGTCAAGTACTTAATGTCTGTGTATGTTGTTAGCGTTTTGCTATATAGTAGAAAATCCTTAATGACATTTTTTCTTACAATTGTACATATACATATTTGTTTGTGAGTTAGAGTGTGTATGTGTGTGCGTTTGTGTTCATGAAAAGCTAAAGTGTAGGGAATACAACAGAAATGAAAGCAGTGGAAAATGTTGCTTTCTAAGGAAAGTAGAAAATCGTTTGTAAGAAAACACAAAAATAGGGAGCACACAATAAGAAAGTTCTTAGAAATTCGGAAAAAAATACGGACGGATGTTCAATTCATTGAGAGACATTTTCATAAGAATATATGTACCTTTTTTTGCATTGTTATTTATACTAAGTACCTACTATGAAGTTGGCTACTTAAATAAGCAGCTTTCATTTTTTTTAAATTTTGCTAAAGTTTAACATTTGGGAAATTTAACATAATAATTTTTGAAAACAAAAATTCATAAATAAAGTATCTGCACTTTAACTATGCTAAACGCACTAATCAAGTCTCTGTTTCTATGCCTAATCTCAACATATTCGCTTAAATTTTTAAATGGGCGGTGCCACACCCCTAAATGAAAACTAGTAAGGGTGTTATTTTTGGCCTGGGCAAAAATTTTATACCCTGCACTACAGTATTTTACTGCGTTTTTACTCAAGTGCTGCACTTAATGTTCTTAGTGTCTGAGTGAAATTTGGTTCGGTTACTCCAAAAAACGCTTTCATAATGCTATTTTGAAACATTTTGGAGATGCCAGACCCTCGTGTCTGAATACATCTAGTTTTTAGTCTGAGTTTGAACTTACTATCTTTAATATTTATGTGTATTTTCCTTGTGTTATCGTAAATAAAGCTCTTGAAATTGCGTTTTTAATGTAGCTTTTGTATGGGCGGAAGGCGTGTCTGTTGACCGATTTCGCTCATTTTCAATTGCCCTAGCTAACTATTACAACAAAGCTACTGTGACAAATTTCATTGATTTATCTTGCTTAGTTTTTCCGATAAAAATATTTCCACGCACAGCCAGACAACCAGACAGACGGACATTGCTATCTATATCGACTTAAGAGATGATGCTGATCAAGAATATATAATATTATATATACTTTCTATACCTACCACGCCTCCTTCTCTGCGTTACAAACGAAAGGATAATGTGAATATATCCTGGGTGTAGGGTATAAAAATACTGTTATGGCTAAATTGCTGCATCGATTTTTATAGTATTTGGCATGGAGATAGAGCCAATACTATGGAACGTTAAAATTACTTTTATGTTTTCAAGTGGGAGGTGACACGCCCCTAAATGGAAGAAAACGCTTACACGGCTAAATCGCTTCATAGATTTTTATGAAATTCGGCATGAAGATAGGCTTTGTACTAAGGAGCGATAATATGACCTCTATGTTTTAAAGCGGGAGGTGCCACGCCCCTAAATGCAAAATACGTTCTCACAGTTAAACCGCTGAATCGATTTATATGAAATTTGGAATGGTGATAGGCTTTGTACTAAGGAACGATAATACATCACCTATATATTTTTAAGTGGGCGGTACCACGCCCATAAATGGAAAATATGCTCTCACAGCTAAACCGCTGAATCGATTTTTATGAAATTTGGTATGGAGATAGGCTTTTCACTAAGAAACGATAATATGACCTACATATTTCAAAATGGGCGGTGCCACGCCTCTAAATTAAAAAAAAGGTAGCAGATTATTAGGGAGTAAAACTGTTCATTTCAAGACACAATTGGAAATGAAATTTAACTCACCTCACCTCAACTAGAATCAAGAGATACTTAGTTCTGTCAAATAAGTCGACTAAAATCAATGCCCTTGAGATCAAGCTACGCGATTGAGTGCGAATATGGCATACTTTCTAGAAACTATCTAACAAAAAATCTCGTCGATTTACAAGGTGGTAGAGGAGACTTGGTGGATCAAAATCAAGAAATTCAAGAATTAGTCTGTAAAGAAATCAATGTTATAGACGGTGATACTCCATTGCGAACCAATGTTTCCACTAAGGGTTAAGGGACATATACAAAGGAAAGAAGCAGCCATATTTCTTTCCGGAAACCTTATGTAAGGCAATATCCTTCTAGAGCTATTCGATAGTTTCATTTCTTGGCAAGGACACTCTTCTATGTACAACAATAAATGACGGACACGAAGTCGACGCCAATACTGACCAAAATACAAAGATTTTCATTTATTTCCAATAAAAATTAAGTTTACTTTTTTAATCAGGTTTTGAAAACCTTATTTACTTAAAAATGAAATAGTACCATTAATTTTTGTGCATTAGATACTTATATATATTTTTTGTTTATGTTTTCTAAACACAGAATAAAGCAAAAATTCGGTGAAAAAAACGCCTTTAATCCCATTATTTGTACTTTAATTTCAAGCAAAATTTTATTTTTAACACCACACTCCCATTAGAATCACATTAACTTGCTTTCAGTTCTTAACGTGTGCAATGTAAAGAACTACCTGTTTTTGACCTCAATTGCTGAATTTTTTTATACTTGCATCCTTAGAAGCAAACGTCCTTCCTTTTTTTGTTTTTCATTGCACATGATTAAATTACGCTTGTTTTAGTGTAGTGCACAGTGCTTTGCTTACTTTTTTTTTTCACTGTGTTTAACTTCGGAACACATTAACAATAGAATGCACACACTCACACACATACACTTGGTGCAACTACATGCAGTCATTAGTTGTAGTGTTGCAACATGTGCGCGCTGCTGTCAATTACTGCAAATGTTGAAAAACTTAATTTCGTTCGTTGTGCAACAGTTCTTTCCTTCTTTTTCTGTTTCTCTCTCTCTTGCACACTTTTCGTTTAACGCTTTTGTGTTGCATTTTAAGAGTTTTATTGTATTAAATATAAACCGTCGTTTCAATATGTTTCAAAATTTGTAAAAAGGTAGCATACATTTCAGCGCTTTGTTATTGCGCAAATACTTTGCAAGTAGCTGCAAGCACTTAGATGTGTGCGATATATCCTTTTTTTGTAACAATTTAAAAAATTTGTATTTTCTTGTTAGAAACTTATTGCTGAGTTGATATAAAGTGTAAAAATTACAATATATTTTGCGAACAAAGCGGAAGTATTTAATAATTGACGAAATTTTGTAAGAAAAATCCTTTTGTGTTCGTTAATATTTGGTACAAAATAACGTGTTTTGTTGGAAGTATTTAGTCGGATAAGTGCAAAGTACACATCTCAGACAGGCCTAAAAGGGTTAATTTTTTGGCTACCATGTTTACTAAAAAATTGCCCGATAGCCCTTCGTATGGAACAAATATTTGATGATGAAGGGTGTTGTTAAAAATGAGCTTGCAAAACTCAGTCAAAATAATGACACGGCAGTCTCGGCAGTATTTCAGTCAATGTTTCACGAAAATGCGCCTTGGCAATGACTATTGTTCAAACCTCATTATAATTCTGATTATTGTAAAGAATTTCCGTCTGGCTGAGGGAGGATAATGCTCTGCCAATTTCAAAATATGTTGAGACAATACACTTTAATAATTCGATAACAGCAAATTGCTTACCTATTGCCAATTTGGCTTCCGGAGAGCATGTGCTACTATGGAATTGGCTTTCTTTACTAAAATCGGTTATCAATTTATTCAGCATCATGCTTATACCAAAAATGTGACACTGAATATTTTAAAAGCATTTTCCAAAACCATTCAAACCAAATTGGAATGAATACTGATCCACAACAAACCTGGTGCAAAATCTATGCCTCAATTTGGTACACAAACCGTTCGTAAAAAATGTATACACATAAAGTGTTAACACAATTTAAGCTATTTTGGTTTAAATTCTTTAGCATCACTATACAAAAATTTGTTATACTTTTTTTGTACAAAATTTATACTGAAGTTCATATGAAAGTATTTTAAGCCATTTCATATAAAATTCATATTATGCCCATATAAACCAATCTATTTACACACAATAAATTCCATCATAAAAAAATATCATTCAACTTACAATAATTACATATATTAATTTTAAAAGAAACAAATTTCATATCCTAAAAATATTTTCAATTACATATTTCTTTAAAGCATACGAATATGGTTTTGTACATTTTGTTGTGTTTCTATTACATTATCCTTTTGTTATGAGAAAATTGCTTAAGGTAATAAAATGTAAATTTTGTTAGTTTATAGATTCCATACTTTGGAAAACTTAATGAACGCTAAAAACCATATCTGCTTCTGAACACAATATTGCCTTTCGTGCCTACTTAGCTGCAGAGAATTTTAAATAACTTTTATACACAACACAGCAAAATCACACACGTCTTAATCTTTCAGCCAATTCAATTTAAGTGAAGTCGTCTCAAAACTAAACTAAGTACATATAACCAACTTTCAGGTCGTCTTCTACCAAAACTTTGTGGTAGAGTATTTCAATCGATTTGATAGACGTTTTCATTATTTTTTAAATACTTTTTTTTTCTAGAACTTTGCCCCTGTCAAAAAAAAATTTTTAAAGCGCTTCTAAAAATGTTTATAACGCACAGAATTTGACCCGGTTTCAAATAGCTAAGGTATACTAAGGTACCTCAGTATTTTGTTTATCAATAGCATTAGCAAAGGTAAGTTCCAAGCTAATTTTCACTGACACAACTCCATCGACACACCTTTACAATAAATTGTTTCTTTGGTTAAATCAATGCTATGTTTCTGTGTAGGGGTCGAAATATTTTAAGAAATTTATGTTTTTTCTATAACTTAATTTATTATGTGGAGCATTTATTAGAAAATTCTTTAAGCACACATAATGTAAATAGATATACGAGATAATTTCCGTCATTTGGCAGGCGCTCTGTGTAATGATACGATCCTTTAGTTAAATGACTTTTATAACACGGCAACAAATTCGTTTATCATTTGCATGAACACACGCAGACAAAGAAACTAAATTATCCTTAACTTACATTTGTACATACATGAACTTATGAGTATTAGTGTGTTTCTACACGCACATTTTGTGAATGTATAGAAATGAATGTGAATGTGTCTACTTGTTTTACTTTGCACTACAGAAGTTTGCGTTACTTATTTGTACTTAATTATGTGGTTAAATAAATTAAGATTGTAGATTTTGTTGGGTTTTGTTTTTACATCTTATTGATTTTTGTCAATTACGTTGTATTAAGAGTTATACGCATCTTTTTTCCTATTTTTATTGCTAAAAGAATAAAGTTTTTGGTCGTTAATTTCTCCTCTGAATTGTTTATTCAATGAGTCGATAGATGACCTCAGCGTTTCAAGACTTGGACTAGAAGAACTAAGTCCTAACGAGTGCGTTTTCTGCTAGAATTGAGATAGTCCTGCTCTGGAACCTTCTTAGTCTCTTCCCAGGCGAACAGTTCCTTGTATCAAAAAACCCGTTAAAAAAAAAAAAAAAAAAAAAAAAAAAAGACAGCGGCGTAATACGCCTTCTAATAATGAGTACCTAGGTAAGACAGGGTGTGGTCCTGCCCACTACCGGGTGACAAACAAGTAAAGAAGACAAACAAGATATTTTATTTTAATTAGAATCGTTCAATGGTCAAAATTTGACCACAAATGTTTTAAATAATTTTAGTACTTTTTGGACAGTTTTAGTACTTTTTTCGCTATTTGGTACATAATATAAAAGCTCATTTATCATCCCTGGTACAAAGAAAAATTGACAAACAAGTTTAGAAGACACACACGAACAGCATTTTATTTTTACTACATAGAATCGTTCAGTGGTCAAAATTTGCCCACAAATGTATTAAATAATTTGGTACTTTTTGGACAGATTTAGTACTTTTTTTGCTGTTTGGTACAAACTAAAAAATCTCATTTATCATCTCTGATACTGTCGAGTATTCACTGTAATTTAATGTACTCAAACTATATTACTGTGTATGTAATGAAGTAAACTTGGAGAAATATTGAAATGTCAATCTTGAATTATTAATAAAATTGGATTCTGTTCTAAGTACTCAACATGAAAACAGCATAGATACAAAGACAAATGTGAAATGAAAAGGAAAGCTTTTTGTCTTTCTCTTTGTGCTGCATCCTCTTTTCAGTTCTGTGTGACCGCGTATTTTGTCGTTGTTAATATTTAAAGTTTTTTATATAATTTTACCCGGCTTAAAGTCAAAATATTAAGATAAATTTAACTTTGTGCAGGTTTACACACAAATACTTTTCTAATGATGTATAATTCAAAGTCGTGCTCCATTTCTTTGATAGTAAAAAGGGAAGGACAATATTGTTGTCTTGCGTATTAATATATACAAACCGTGTTTAAATCGGGGTCATTTTGTGGAAACTATCATGTTGTTTGAAATTGAAAGTCAGCCTAAAATTGCATGTGCACTGAAAACTAAAAAGAAAGTAGGACCGAACCACTTTATAAAAATATTTCTTTATGCTTATTTTTCTCCTGAAACTGAAACCGAAATGCACAGATATAAAAAGCTTAACAGTAAAAATCAATGCACATAAACCTTCAAAGAATGAATTTACTAACACTGAAGCAAAAAAAGAAAGAAGCATCGATTCATGTTTATTGAAAAAGTTTTCAATGCAAAAAGGTAGGGTTGTTGGTAATCAACATATGACCAGAGTATGTACTCATAGATACTGCATTGTATGAAGGCAAATTGCGCTGACCATGAGAGGGTTGATAGGGCTTATATGAAGATGAAGTACATACTTGTAAACTTAAAGGCCTGCAATGATGGAAAATTTATATATTTTTGCTATGCAAAGTTTTTGACAAGCAAAACTAAAATGATGAGAAAAGTGGATGTTAGAGCTCAAAATTGCGTGCAAACGTTTATGGGCTTAAAAATTCACAACACCGCACAGGTTCCATACATGTATTGGCAAAAATAGCGGGAGTGTACCTATAACAATGAAATTTTGCATGCTTAATTAGATGCACATTAGGGTGGCTCAAATTTTAAAATTTGATTTAATTGCGCTTCCACAGCACTTAAATGTAAAATTTTATCAATTTCAGAGAACATTTAATGCATCCCCAACCATTTTAAAAACCAAAATTTGGAAAAAATTTTTCATTTCAAACTTTAACTGTTAAATAAAACATGGATTTTGTAAAACTCGTCTGGAAAAGTTGTAGGTTATTCATGAAGAAGTTCGGTTTGAAACCATCTTACAGAAGAGTCTTAGACGAATCTTTTTTATTCGTTTTGGACCAATTTTTTTTTTTTCACCAATCGACGGAGAAAGTTCGAAAATATATTTCGGACATGACCAGAGGTGTCTCTGACCCCGCTAAATGACCGATTTCGGTCCAATTTTGGAAAAAAAAATGTATTACTTCAATCGATGGGGTAAGGTCGAAAATGTATTTTGGACATGACCAGAGGAGTCCCCGACCCCTCTAAGTGATCGATTTCGGACCATTTTTGTGAAAAAAATGTTATTGCTACATTCGATGGGGAAAGATCGAAAATAGATTTTAAACATAACCACAAGTGTCTCCAACCCCTCTAAGTGACCGTCATGGGCCAATTTTTGAAAAAAATTGTATTGCACTAATCGATGGGGATAAGTCGGAAATATATTTTGAACATGACCAGAGGCGTCCCCAACCCCTTTAAGTGATCGATTTCGGCCCATTTTTGAAAAAAAAAACTATTGCTCCAATCGTTGGGGAAAGATTGAAAACAGATTTATATAAAAACACCACTGAGTTGCAAAGTTAATTAGTTTCGCATGTACGTGAAAAATTGGCGGAGCCACGGAGCAGTTCCTTAATCTACCAAAAATATCTAGATAATCAAAAATCTAATAAATTTCATCATTCAGACCTTAAACATCAATGATTAGCAAAGTTTTGTCAATTTAAAACTCAGTCAATGCAAAAACACACAAAAAACCTTTATATATAAATAAAGCAAAATACATCATTTCATGGAACAAAGAAATATAAAGCAGATTTTCATTGCGTTGAAGATGAGAACTTTCCACGACGTACCTACTTACAAACACCATGACGAAGTTATGAATTTTTTAAAATGACGTCATAACGGAAGTTACTGCAGTTTCCTATGAGCACATGCATGCATACATACATACCAATATCCTTTAGTTTTACGCTTCCTGGCTCACTTTCTCTCACCATTTGCGTTTTTTGTAAAGTTGATATTGAAAATGTTATGATATGAGAAAAAGGATAAAAAGTTGAGCAACAGCACCATCATATCATTACATACATACGTCCAGTGCAGTGAAGTGAGCAAGACAGTGAAAAGAGATAGCACAGGAGCTGAGTGAATAAGAATGAATTTCTACGTCAGGAAAAAGCAATTTAGACAAAGTAGTCACAGGAGAGATTTAATATGAGTAAAATGAAGATAACAAAAGCGTTGCTAATAAAAAGTACTCCTTTTTTTCGTACTAAAGATGGATGTGATTGTAAAATGAAGATGGTCGTTGCAGATAATTAAGGGAAGGGGCAGTAAAAAAAGCTTTAAAAATGCAATGCAAAACTATTATGGGATTAATAGAAAAACATAAATGGGCACGCATAGAATTTAAATTCAATTGCACAATACGAATATGCTGGCAGTGGCAGGGATGAGAATTTCCTCATGGGGCAGAATTTTAAAATTTGTTTTCTTACAAATTTTAAAAGCAATTTCTTAAATTTCGCTTAACAACATTTTGAATCAAAATGATTATCTTCTATTACTCCGCGTCCCTTTTTTTCAAAATGGTTAGCCCCAAAAAAAAGGTCTCCAGATTTCTTTGGTCTTTGGACTTTGGTCTTTGGTCTTTGGTCTTTGGTCTTTGGTCTTTAGTCTTTGGTCTTTGGTCTTTGGTCTTTGGTCTTTGGTCTTTGGTCTTTAGTCTTTGGTCTTTGGTCTTTGGTCTTTGGTCTTTGGTCTTTGGTCTTTGGTCTTTGGTCTTTGGTCTTTGGTCTTTGGTCTTTGGTCTTTGGTCTTTGGTCTTTGGTCTTTGGTCTTTGGTCTTTGGTCTTTGGTCTTTGGTCTTTTGTCTTTGGTCTTTGGTCTTTGGTCTTTGGTCTTTGGTCTTTGGTCTTTGGTCTTTGGTCTTTGGTCTTTGGTCTTTGGTCTTTGGTCTTTGGTCTTTGGTCTTTGGTATTTGGTCTTTGGTCTTTGGTCTTTGGTCTTTGGTCTTTGGTCTTTGGTCTTTGGTCTTTGGTCTTTGGTCTTTGGTCTTTGGTCTTTGGTCTTTGGTCTTTGGTCTTTGGTCTTTGGTCTTTGGTCTTTGGTCTTTGGTCTTTGGTCTTTGGTCTTTGGTCTTTGGTCTTTGGTCTTTGGTATTTGGTCTTTGGCCTTTGGTATTTGGTCTTTGGTCTTTGGTCTTAGGTCTTTGGTCTTTGGTCTTTGGTCTTTGGTCTTTGGTCTTTGGTCTTTGGTCTTTGGTCTTTGGTCTTTGGTCTTTGGTCTTTGGTCTTTGGTCTTTGGTCTTTGGTCTTTGGTCTTTGGTCTTTGGTCTTTGGTCTTTGGTCTTTGGTCTTTGGTCTTTGGTCTTTGGTCTTTGGTCTTTGGTCTTTGGTCTTTGGTCTTTGGTCTTTGGTCTTTGGTCTTTGGTCTTTGGTCTTTGGTCTTTGGTCTTTGGTCTTTGGTCTTTGGTCTTTGGTCTTTGGTCTTTGGTCTTTGGTCTTTGGTCTTTGGTCTTTGGTCTTTGGTCTTTGGTCTTTGGTCTTTGGTCTTTGGTCTTTGGACTTTGGTCTTTGGTCTTTGGTCTTTGCTCTTTGGTCTTAGACATTGAATCTTGGTTCTGATATTGAGTCTTGATCTAAGGCACTAAGTCTGTGCCTCAGTCTTGGTCTTGGAAAAATTTCTGAAAAGTGTTGAGTGTGTTACATTTTAAACTTAATTTTTTTAAATAGTTTTTTAAGATTCCAAATTCTGTATTGAGAGATGATTTTATGCTAGAAACGGGAGCGACAACCCTATTAACTATAAATAACTTAGCAGTCTTGGTCTTAAGGATCATCGTGACCAAAACCAAGACCAAAACCATAGGTGTCTTTGATTTGGTTTTGAAATTATATTACCGTCTTGGTCTCTTGGTCTCGAAAAACTACCAAGACTACGACCGAGACTAATTTGGCTCATCACTAGATGCATTTCAAACTTAGGCTTTGAATTGTTTTCCAATAAGGGCCTAACATATTTTAAAGCATGCGTAGGCTTGGGAAAATTCGGGGTCTTGGTAGTCAATTTTGTGTGTAGTTGTCCTTGTATGGTTTATGTAAATATTTTTAATCAATTTGTTTGCTAATGCTAAAGGAACTGAGTTGTAGTTTTCCGTAGTGTTGTCGTATTTCATTGAATTTCAATTCCTTTGTTTTCACTGGCATTACCTGAGGACTAACTTCAATATCAGATAAGCATCTTTTTCAAAAACATTATAAATCCACTACTCTTCCTTTGAGCCTCCTTTGCAAAGGATGCAATACCCCTTTCTTTTATTGTCAAATTGAAATAAGACTTTACTTACTCATGGTTGATACAAACTATGCACTTGGGAAATTTTGTGCAACATACGAGATGTGCATGTTATGGTGTGCAAGACAAATGTCCTTTGAGAGCTAACGATGACGTGTACTGAGTGGCAACTAATAAACCGTAAAAGAAAATACTCCAGCCAACCGTACAGGAATGTTTAATAATATTGAAAATTTGGAAGAAAACGCAAAAGAAACAAAAACAACAGCATCAAGGAGCTGGAAAAACAATGATAGTTCAACTCGAAATACTTACAATCGAAAGGATCAAATACAGCGAATGCTAAGGATGCCATTCAGCTATGTATATGAGCATAAAAAATTTATAAAACAAATTTATGTGTTGTACGTAGTAGATTGTAAGAATGTTATTGAAAAGCACGAAACTTGGAAATATTTTTAGCCATAACTAAAGGAAAAATAAAACAAGAGGCATAAGGACACATCTCCATAAATTGTGTATGAACAGTTATTAAATTGCATTTCTTAAGTTATTGAAAGAGAGCACGAAAAGTTTCAATTGCAGAATTTTAAAATACCAAAAACTTTACAAATGCATGAAAACATTTTCGTTTAAAGAACACATTTTGGTCTCCCTCCACCAGCTGCAATGACAGTGCCAAGTAATAGGACAAAATAAACATAATCAGATGTAATTTACAGTGTAGACGTATCCTTTTATTGCATATTTCCTTTCAAAGCAGTTTACGTAAGCTATCGAAAAAAAACTGCTATTAATGCAGCTCACATTGGTATGGATTAAGATACTTACGAGTAGAGCATCCTACAAATGTCCACAAATGTATGGGAAGTTACGCATTAAAAATTTAAATATCAATTACAAAAAAATAAACAACATCCTTTCTAAACGTAAACATGTACTTTGAGGATGTTTAGAAAAAAAAAAAAATTTAAATGGTTTTCATATCTAAAGGAGAGCTCAAGTTTGCTATCTGGTAGTCATGAATATGAACATTACTGTAATCAGCAAGAATTAACTATTTGATGAGCTTGAGCGGATTAAAAAGATTATTTTGCAAGTGATTCTCCGAAAAATGTACCAAAACATGCCATTTTTTCCGCATATATTTATATATTTTTTTTATTAATGGGAAATATAGAATCAAGCTGGTCCGTAGATGTATCACTTTAAGTGCTTTTTGGATTGGGTAGAGTAGCGTCCCTTCGTTAGACTCTCCCGCTCTTTGTAAAGTGTTGAATACACACTATTTACATCTATGTATGTAACAAGTTTGACACCAATGATTACGATTGGTGCGGGGATGCAGAATTTTAAGTTTTTTTTTTTTTTGTATGGGGGCACAACTCCCCTTGCCTTATCCCCTCACTTCTTTCACTGGCTTTGGTAGATGCCATCTATAGAGTGTATCGCGTAAGGTTGCGAAGCTTCTGGAATATGATAGATAACGCTTAGACCAACAAAAAATTTAACCTGGGGGGTCTAAAATGTACCCCTGAGTAGTTATAGATTTAAAACTTATTTTCTGAATTGTTTTCTACGAAAAAATTTGGTTGGGTCACCTTTATGTCTTAGAAAAAATAATTTTAAAGGAAAGTGTTAGCTAATTGTATTGAATTTCTAAGAATGTATTTGGTCTATAAGGTTTAAAAGAATTTGGCAAAGTTCTGGTCCTTTGAAGTTGATATTTTCAACTTTTTTTCCTATTTTTTGACTTTGGCGGCCATTTTAGTACAAAAGAAGTCTTATTAACATACCCTTTTAAAATTTTTTTTGGAATCCTTGTTAAATTTTCTTAAATTCGGTAGTACATTTGTCATACCAATTTGTTGGTTTGAGGTTAGAAAAGAATACTTTTCCGTTTGAAAGCTCCAGTAGCTATAGTCTAGCGCGTGTAGCGCTACGCATGCGAGGCACCCGTGTGTAACATAGAAAAGTACTATATTCCGACCTCAAATTAAAAAATTGGTACAACAAATGTGCAGAAAAATTAAAGAAAATTCAACGAAAATTCCAAAAAAAATTATAAATATTTCATACTAAAATGGCAGCCTAAGTCAAAAAATAGGAAAAAAAATGTTAAATATCAACTTTAAAGGACCAGATCTTTTCGAAATCCTTCTAAACCCCATAAATCAAATACACTCTAAGAAAGCTCATAAAATTATTTACAACTTTCCCACAAACATGTTTTCTCTAAAACTTTAGGGTGATCCAATAAAAATTTTTCTAAAAAGAAAATAGGGATTGTCGTATAGGATCGCAGCGCCTCCTGGTCCAATACTCATATTTTGCAATGTCTTTGGTAGATACTATGTACATTTGCGCTTCCAAATGTATAACTGATGTAGG
Source organism: Calliopum simillimum (assembly GCA_951812925.1). Taxonomy (NCBI): domain Eukaryota; kingdom Metazoa; phylum Arthropoda; class Insecta; order Diptera; family Lauxaniidae; genus Calliopum; species Calliopum simillimum. The sequence continues at coordinate 33,895,830 of OX638372.1, forward strand.
AGCAGAGTTATGAAATGTTCAGAATTTTTTTAAATGGATGTGAAACGCTCTCTAATTCAATCCTCTTGGTAAATACTTTGTACATTCATGCATCAAGCTTCGAATTGATACCCACTATAAGCGCGGAGATAAAGCGTTTTGAGTGTTTTTTCTCACAAGGGATTTCCGAACCCTGCATGTCTTTCGCTTCCGCCGGTCTTCCGCTGTCTCTCTCTCTCTCTCTCATCACTCTTATAACTTATTTTGGTACACAATTTGCGTCCCAAAGAAAATTTAGTTTCTCCATAGAACATATACATATGTCATTAAGGGTATGGATAAAGGGTATGGCGGACGTGGAGGTGATATGTGTTTGAAGTATGTTCAGGCTGTGTGATCAGCAGACCTCTACGTTTTTAGAAACACAAGATTTAAATGTGAAATTTTTTAAGTTTTTTGAAAATCTAGATCAGGACTTTACCATATATTTTAGATATTTTTCGATACTTTTGAACTTTAACCGATATCTGGGATGTTTTTCAATACTTTAGGATTTTTGTCGATAGTTTGTTTTCCGATGCTTTTGGACTTTTACCGATATTTTGGGATGCATTTCGATACTTTCGGATTCCATCCGATATTTTAGATTTTTTGACATTTACCTATATTTTGGGATGTTTTGCGATACTTTTGGATTCTATCCGATATGTGAGATGTTTTTGATACTTTTGGACTTTTACCGATATTTTAGATGTTTTTCGATGTTTTTGAACTTTTACCAATATCTTGGATGTTTTTCAATACTATAGGATTTTTACCGATACTTTAATGGTTTTTCGATACTTTCTTACTCTTACCGATATTTTGGGACGTTTTTCAATACTTTTGGATTTTATCCGATATTTTAGATGTTTTTGAAACTTTTGAGCTTTTACCGATATCTTGGATATTTTTCAATACTATAGGATTTTTGCCGATACTTAAATTGTTTTCGATATTTTTTTATTTTTACCGATATTTTGGGACGTTTTTCAATACTTTTGGAGTCTATCCGATATTTGAGATGTTTTTGATACTTTTGAACTTTAATTGATATTTTGGGATGTTTTTCGATACTTTCGGATTCTATCCGATACATTAGATTTTTTGACTTTTACCTATATTTTGGGATGTTTTTCGATACTTTTGAATTCTATCCGATATGTGAGATGTTTTTGATACTTTTACCGATATTTTAGATGTTTTTCGATGTTTTTGAACTTTTACCGATATCTTGGATGTTTTTCAATACTATAGGATTTTTACCGATACTTTAATGGTTTTTTCGATATTTTTTTAATTTTACCGATATTTTGGGACGTTTTTCAATACTTTTGGATTTTATCCGATATTTTAGATGTTTTTGATACTTTTGAACTTTAATCGATATTTTGGGATGTTTTTCGATATTTTTGGATTCCATCCGATATTTCAGATGTTTTTGACTTTGACTGATATTTTGGGATGTTTTTCAATGCTTTTGGATTCTATCCGATATTAAGGATGTTTTTGATTCTTTTGGACTTTATCGATATTTAAGATGTTTTTCGATACTATTGGACTTTTACTGATTTTTAAGGTTTTTTTTTACAATACTTTTGGACATTTGCCGATATTTTTGATGTTTTTTGACACCTTTGAACTTTTATCGATATTTTGGATGTTTTACGATACTTTGGAAAAAGTGTATCTTTCTTTAGGTGAATGGCCGAAATTTGGCCATCGGCGACACTCGTAATTTTAATTATAATAATTCAAAGACTTTAAATATCAATATAGTTTTAAAATTAAATTAAAGTCATAAAATGACGGAAACAGAAGTCGCTTTGTTTAAAAAAGAAAAAAAAAGCATATCTCTCTTGAAATGGGTTTAATTTGACCCGAAGTGTTTATTGAGATTAAGAAAACAAAAGAGTTAAAAACTCAACATATACATACAAAAATATAAATACAAATACTAAAATAACTGATGCAAATATAATGCACTTATAATATTTCCTGCATAAAAGAATTCTTAAAAAATCTAACATAATTCAAAAAAAGTAACAACAAAAAAACTCGTTGAATATCTTCCTTAAAAAATAATACAAAAATTATTTACGTTTTATAAATTTTCCATTATCCTTTTGCAATGCAGTGCAATGCTAAACATAAAAATGGAACCGAAAGCGCGATTACAGCAACAGAATATCACCAGCTAAAAAGGCGAAAGAACATCACATTTTTACTTCCATACGAAAGGAGACATAGACCAAGATAAAAGGACCAACCGAAAGAAGAAAAAAAAAAGACGAAATAATAAGATAGGAAGCGTATCCAAAGCGCATTTTTATTTGGCAGTAAAAATAAAATTATACGATTTTAAAAAAATGTGTGGAGAGGGGTGAAAATGGAGAACGGGGGCTTTTCAAACATAAAGACACAAGTACTACGAGTATAATAAGGAAACAGACACGAGTTGCAAATAAAATGCCGCGTTGTATATTGTGTGGCAGACTAGCGACTGGACAGACAGACAGGCTACCAATACAAAAGGATAGAAAAACACGAATAGAGCCAAGCAAAAAGGAAAAAATGGACGGATGCTAGAAAAATAAGATGGTCATAAATTGTGCCAGAAAGCATCGTCAGGCAACAACAGCAGTAAAGTGGAAAATATAACACAACAGGAGCAGCAGCAGCCGCAGCAGCAGCAGCAGTAGCGCACGGCTTAGCACAGGTAACAGCAAAACGGCACAAAAAAATGGCCAAGAAATAAACCCAGCGAACTACTAAGCCAGCGCGCGCGTTGATGATGGAAGCGAATGACGACGATGACGATGATACACAAGTGAAAAGAAATTCAAAACGCGCAACAAAATTCAAACCATTTTATGGCCTAAAGGCATTCGAACTTAAATAATTTATAAGGGCAAGATGTAGCGCATCAAAAGCAAGGATAAACGAGTGTACAACGACGATGACGACGACAACAACAACAACACCAGCATGGCTAAAGGGGATCGAAAAAAAAGTAAGAAGCAGGAGCAATGGAATAAACTTTTAGAGCGTTAGCGATGATATAGTTATTGAGCGAAATACTAAAGAATGTTTTTTGCAAACTTAAGTATGAACAAGTAAGAAGCTACAAGGTGAAACTTCCAAAGCGAAAAATAATGCAAGGATTTTATGTTTATGTTTTTCTTTTGAAAACTATAAATTGCGATTTAAATCAATAATTTTAATAAAATTAGTTCTTGAATTATTTAGTAAAAAAAACTTCATATATTTCATTTTTCAATCACGGCCGTCATCACTTGATGAAATAATGTAGGCGATCATCCAAGCCATGAAAAACAAAAAAGACGCCAACAACAAGTTCTACAACCCCTAACTGCTCTGGAATTTGGAATGAAGAGAGTCTTTCTTCGTGTAAAAAAGAAAAATGGTAAAATATGAGATAGTCAACAAAAAATACTAGTACACGATTCGTACTAGCCCAAAACTAGTGAAAAAGGGATGCAGTGAGGGCCAGTTTGGTATCAGTTTAGTTTGTTTTAAGAAAATATAAACTTAAATTCAAAATATATATAAATATATATTACTATAGGTTGACTACACACGAAACCACTGGTTGAAGACTAGTAGTTAAAATACTACTTCACACCACAACTAGCCTCGGACTGGTGTAAAAGTAATGCAAAGTGGTCAATTGAAATTTTGTAGGATATCAACATGCAAAAAATAACATTTGCTTATATGTAAAAGGGGTTGAACTCGGACTATTACTGGTTGATAAGGGACTAAGTAATGAACTACACTTAAACTTTTTCGTTTGCCTGCAGGGAAGCGATAAGTCTGAGAGCCATGGTAAAGTACTTAAGTATACAGCAGAAAGCTCTTTCATTGTCTCGAACCGAATATTTGAAGTCACATAGTCAAATTTGATCAAACAGTTAGAAAATTTTCGAAATTAAGTTTCCTTAATTTACTCGAGTATGGCAAAATGTCGTTTGTCTAAAAAAAGTAACCATATTGGGTCCTTATTTAAGAAAGTGAAGGAGATGTTAGTTAACTGGTACCCGTTGTTCACAAAAATGCTCGAAAAACTAGGTAAGTGGTAGAAATAAACTAAAAAAGCAGCAAAATACATTATAAGAACTTTTCAATCAAATAATATTTAAAGTCTCTAGTTTTAAAGAAATCCCTTTTTTTAGTACAGAGCTAGAAAACTACCGCTCTGGGCCAATATGGGTTAAAGCGAACAAAAAGAATAAACTGCTGACACTAGATTACTTAATTCGGCAAATTTCATTTGGGAAATGATAACTTTGTTATTATATATCGTTCCTAGTCAAGTGAAAAATACTAAAACCCGTATTCAAAGTCAATAGTTAACTAATTAGTTAACAAAAATGGTGACAAGATTTTAACTTACGCTTCAGATACACAGTGTTTTGGTGAGCTAAAAAGATGAATAAGAGAAACATGTGGAGGTTCTGCTAAGTTTATGGATTTTGTTTGTAGATTTTGGGAAAAAATATGTTTTTTGTTTGTTTGTTGATGGGAAAATAAAATCACAAAATATGTTTTTTAAATTTCGTCAATATCTGCTTCGCTTTTCAGTCTGCGTCTGAAAACATTTTTAGAATTTTCACATAGCTAAAAAGAATTCTATTCCTTCAGCATCAGCTGTTAGTTAACCAATTAAATTTGAGGGTTTAACTAATGGCTAACTAATGACTGAAAATAAAATTCTGTTGTTGACCCTTGTTATTATTTATGTTATGACTGTGAACCTGGGCCTAAATGTTTTTTCCTTTAACGAGAACGATATTTAAACAATTTAGCGATAAAAAAAAAATAAAAAGGCTCTTTAAGTTTCATATAAAAACACAAACAATGGGTGTGCATACATGAAAAAAGTACATCATATAAGAAAACAATAAATAAGTACAAAAATAAACCAAAAACCCATTGAGCACAAAAATTACTTTTTCCATGCATGACGTCTGACAATTTAATTTCAGAAAATTTGAATTTGAATTCGAATTTTTTTCATTTTACGATGTGACTTGATCTTAATGTTGCTACTCCGATCTGATGACATCACTCACTGGTTGATTGTTTGCCTGACACTGACAGTAGAAAGGCGGCTCTTAAAATATCCTTAATTTGCATTTGCTTTTTATTGTCTATGCAAATCGATGTATGTTATTTTTCGTTTTTCAAGCATAAGATTGCTGGTATTTTATTATAGCAATTTATTGAGAATGAAAATAAAAATGGCATAAATATTTGCTCGCAACTGTCTAGATAGCAGTGTGTCTCTGGGATTGCACAACAGTCAGGCATACTGACTAGACTTTTGTGTGAGTGTCATCTTTAATGTAAATTTGTGTGTGTAGTTGATACTTGGACTGTCAGTATGGGGAATTGCTTTTTCTATTCCTTAAAGGACAATGATTTGTGGTAACCAAAATGCGTTAAAGTGTGTATTTTTGTAGGAAGGACATGCTGCTGTTGCTGCTTTTTCAATTTTAATTGATTTTCAACAAGAATTGGTACCAACTGTTATTTGATATTCAAGTGATTGAAGGTGATATTTGATTGAAAAACAAAAGGAAATTTGATTTTTGTTGGAAATAAGGATATGGATTATTTTGTCTATTTGCAATGCTGAGAACTTAATCGTATTTGAGTGTAAACAAAAGTTTGGAAATATTTTATTTTCTTGTTGGTTTGCTGGATAACATCCGACACACTTGCTCTTATAAATAAGTTTGGGAAATGGAATGAAGTAGTACACTCAAGGTTGCTACTAAAGACATCTAGAAAAACGGTACTGTAGTCGAAGAAGGTAAATCAACTCAACTCAACTCAACTCAACTCAACTCAACTCAACTCAACTCAACTCAACTCAACTCAACTCAACTCAACTCAACTCAACTCAACTTAACTCAACTCAACTCAACTCAACTCAACTCAACTCAACTCAACTCAACTCAACTCAACTCAACTCAACTCAACTCAACTCAACTCAACTCAACTCAACTCAACTCAACTCAACTCAACTCAACTCAACTCAACTCAACTCAACTCAACTCAACTCAACTCAACTCAACTCAACTCAACTCAACTCAACTCAACTCAACTCAACTCAACTCAACTCAACTCAACTCAACTCAACTCAACTCAACTCAACTCAACTCAACTCAACTCAACTCAACTCAACTCAACTCAACTCAACTCAACTCAACTCAACTCAACTCAACTCAACTCAACTCAACTCAACTCAACTCAACTCAACTCAACTCAACTCAACTCAACTCAACTCAACTCAACTCAACTCAACTCAACTCAACTCAACTCAACTCAACTCAACTCAACTCAACTCAACTCAACTCAACTCAACTCAACTCAACTCAACTCAACTCAACTCAACTCAACTCAACTCAACTCAACTCAACTCAACTCAACTCAACTCAACTCAACTCAACTCAACTCAACTCAACTCAACTCAACTCAACTCAACTCAACTCAACTCAACTCAACTCAACTCAACTCAACTCAACTCAACTCAACTCAACTCAACTCAACTCAACTCAACTCAACTCAACTCAACTCAACTCAACTCAACTCAACTCAACTCAACTCAACTCAACTCAACTCAACTCAACTCAACTCAACTCAACTCAACTCAACTCAACTCAACTCAACTCAACTCAACTCAACTCAACTCAACTCAACTCAACTCAACTCAACTCAACTCAACTCAACTCAGCTCAACTCAACTCAACTCAACTCAACTCAACTCAACTCAACTCGACTCGACTCGACTCAACTCAACTCAACTCAACTCAACTCAACTCAACTTAACTCAACTCAACTCAACTCAACTCAACTCTACTCTACTCAGCTCAGCTCAAATCAAATCAAATACAAACTGATGTTAAGTGAAATCAAAAAAAAAAATCAATTCGAAAAATATATTTTCGCCTACAAGTCGTCTTATTTTTTCTTTTAAAAATTAAATTTTTTGCTAATTATACATAAATCATACGCCATGTTGTGCTAAACCATATAATTTCTATGCAAAGTGTTTTTCATATTATTTTTTTTCTCTTGTTTGCTGTACATTAAATGCAAGAAACTTTTTCTTTAATCCTAATATTTCATCAAGGATGAAAAAATTGTGAACTTAATTAATATACCTTCAACAGTGTTTTGTTTAAACAAAACTTAAGTCTGTAAATTGCAATGCAAAATAACATAAAAACTTCTGGAAAAACAGAAAAATCTGCCTACAAATAAAAACCCTGTATAAAGGAATAAAATCCCGCTGGCAATATTAATAAAAGAAAACAGTGTGGCCCACCACACAGCCTCACAGCCAGTTAAGGTGGAAAGCGGTATTGGTGGCCACATAAAAAATACCGAGAAAACTTTAACTTAAACCACAAAAATCACATTAAACTGGCATAAAAATGTCGGAAAGATTCCTTTTAATGTCTGCTACCTTACGTTGCGTTGAGTTGCTTTGCGTAACGTTTCGTTACGTTGTTGGCATGTTAAACGAGCGAGCTTATGCCTAGGCATCATCATCATCATCATCATCATCATCATCATCATCATCATCATCATCATCATCATACTGCTGGACGTTTGCTTTTTTATGTGAGCGAGCCCCCTTAAGCAACGCATTTCGGTGTCCACCACTGTTTTTTTTTTTTCGTTTTTGGTGCTCCCTTGAAGGCTGCTAGTAGTTGTTGCTCCCGTGTGTTGTGATCGAGTTCTATAATTTTCCTTATTCGCTTTTTTGCTTTCTCCATTATTTCTCTTTTCTTATTCCTATAGGCATTGAAAAAAACAAAAAAAAAAAAAACAATTTTATTTTCTTTCCTATGATGGCCTTTTGTGCTTCTGCTCTTGTTGGTGCTGGTCCTGTGTGCTCACAGCTACAACCATTAATTGTTTTCGAATGAGTCAGAATAGAAGCCAGTGTTGTATACTGAGACTTTTTACTTGCTGTGTTCCTGTTCGTCTACTTTCAGCTTCCTTATGGCTACCAGAAATAGTAAAAAATACAAACTTAGTTTGAGTGTCCGCTACAGGTTGAAAATTGAACAGCTACACTGAAAAGTTTAAGTTTAAGGGAAAGTGTATTACCATGCCTGAACCGGGAATCGAACCCAGGACCTATGGGTTGTAAATACAGTACAATACCACTGCGCGACAAGGCCGGCCAAATCTACAAATCTATTAGAAACAGCCCGCAAATTTTACAAAAATTTCAAAGTTGCTTAGAAGGAAATATTTTAATATATGAGCCGTTTATTATAAAAGTGGGGTAAGTCCACATTTAAGCCTGACATTTCGTTAGGAATGAATAAAATTGATCTATGTTTTCACGAAAGGTTTACTTGATGATGTGAAATTGATGGCATTAAGTTGAAAATATGATATCGGTCAAATAAACGATCATTATGACACATAATGTATATGACATTACTTTTGCCCTGTTTTGGACTTGCCCTACTTTCATAATAAACGACTCATATATTAGCATTGTAAAAATTATGAAACAGGATAGTAAAAATTATCAAACAGGATAGTAAAAATTATGAAACAAAAAACAAAATTTACCATTCTGTTCAATAAATTTGTATGGAAAAAATGTAGTTTATAACTGAAAAAGCTATGAATACTTTTTGGACACATAAAAGTTTTGAGTGTAAATTTTTACCCTGATGTCTCAAAATTTTTTATATGAACTTAAATCATTTACTATAAAAAAGAAATATACTGCAGCCGAATATTTCCTGACCTTACTCACAAAAAAGCACAGATCTCTCATTGGCACGCGTTTTACAGTTCGTTTCTGGTAATTTTTTTCTATCCGCAGATAACTGACTATATGTGTAAAATTTTGCCAAGACCAATAACTACTTGATTTAATCTTTTCAAGTGGAGCAAAAACGGGAACACATAAGATTAGTAACAGAATTTGAAGGTGGAAGATATCCTTTTTACGAATCTGAAAATTTTTTTTTTTTCGATCACGTCAAGATTCTAAGATAACTTTCTTAAAAAGGCAGAAATCGTTGTTTAGAGGCGTTTTTAAAAGTATATTACATTTACAGTAAATGAAGTTATTACTCGTAATAGTTCGGTAGCCATAATTTTACTCTTTTAATCACATCTTTGACTTAGAATACTTGTTCTTCAATGGATAATAACACGGAAAGTAAGAATCCGATTGGAAAAGGAACTTGGAGCAAAAGAACATTCAGCCGACGGTTAATCCGAAACTTTTATTGTATAAGGTGTAGGGCATTTAATTTTTAGACGCTAAATAAATTTTCTTTGTGTACTTTGTTTCAGTTTGTCCAAATATAAAATCGATAAAATTATATTTCATCTTAAAGGCATGTTGGTATGTCCTTTTTTCTTTTTTCTTACTTACTCAATTTTCTTTTGTGTCATGACTGTATGCATAAGGTGTTCGTGTTACCTTTATGCGTAGCATCAAGTCAAAGGAATAGGACAACTTTAGTTGCCAACTCATTCGGGTAAAATGTGATGATGCAGTAAATGAGCTTTTCCAATGTATTTCTTATCATAGCAAGAAGTAGCGTTGATCAGAAAAAGAAAATGTAACTAAAGATATCAAACAAGTTTTTTCCTTGATAGTTTCAAAAGGACTAAAGCATTGAAGGTACATAAATATAAAATAGAGAGATGAACCTTTTTTAAAGTGAAAAAACTAAATCTCTGGATTTTTTCGATATGATAAATATTTATAAAAGAGGTTTATTGAAATTGATTCCAAATTAAAAAGTGTTAGACTTTGTTTTCTTATTTGCATAGATATAAGCTGAGAGATATTGATATAAAAAATAACAACATTTAATATTGGATTTAAGTTAAACTTCTAAAGAGATTATGTTTAATATAAATTATTTGAAGTTGCGGGTTTCGCAGAAAGCACTGTTTTTAGGCTTATGCCACAATTTCAGAAAAGATATAATTCTATTTTTATAATGGCATCGAATAGCTATAATCTTGCTTATCATACTATACCTTAAATTTTCTCAAATTGGCACCTAACCCTGCGAGATATCATCTTTTGAATTAAATGCATCTCGACATAAGACTTCATTATATTTCTTGCGGAATGCGATTTATAGTCAAAAAATACTTAAAAATGGTATGCCTTTACTTCAAATATACCTAAGAGTTCATTCGGAAAAGTTCAAAAAGTACATTTTGATAAGAAAGATTCTGGCTATTCGATGCCAACTTTTGTCACTTATTTTCGGCATGGTAAAATCAAGTAGTGGTCAAAATTTGTCACTACGCCAGAAATAAAAGCTTTGCTTTTTTACTCCTTAGGGTACCGAAAAATAAATTAAAATCATTGACCAATAAAAAGCCAAAAAAACTGAGCCTTTTGTTTTTGTGGTGCCATATACCAAACCAATGTCATTGTCATTGTCATTGTCATTGTCATTGTCATTGTCATTGTCATTGTCATTGTCATTGTCATTGTCATTGTCATTGTCATTGTCATTGTCATTGTCATTGTCATTGTCATTGTCATTGTCATTGTCATTGTCATTGTCATTGTCATTGTCATTGTCATTGTCATTGTCATTGTCATTGTCATTGTCATTGTCATTGTCATTGTCATTGTCATTGTCATTGTCATTGTCATTGTCATTGTCATTGTCATTGTCATTGTCATTGTCATTGTCAAATTGTCATATTGTCATATTGTCATATTGTCATATTGTCATATTGTCATATTGTCATATTGTCATATTGTCATATTGTCATATTGTCATATTGTCATATTGTCATATTGTCATATTGTCATATTGTCATATTGTCATATTGTCATATTGTCATATTGTCATATTGTCATATTGTCATATTGTCATATTGTCATATTGTCATATTGTCATATTGTCATATTGTCATATTGTCATATTGTCATATTGTCATATTGTCATATTGTCATATTGTCATATTGTCATATTGTCATATTGTCATATTGTCATATTGTCATATTGTCATATTGTCATATTGTCATATTGTCATATTGTCATATTGTCATATTGTCATATTGTCATATTGTCATATTGTCATATTGTCATATTGTCATATTGTCATATTGTCATATTGTCATATTGTCATATTGTCATATTGTCATATTGTCATATTGTCATATTGTCATATTGTCATATTGTCATATTGTCATATTGTCATATTGTCATATTGTCATATTGTCATATTGTCATATTGTCATATTGTCATATTGTCATATTGTCATATTGTCATATTGTCATATTGTCATATTGTCATATTGTCATATTGTCATATTGTCATATTGTCATATTGTCATATTGTCATATTGTCATATTGTCATATTGTCATATTGTCATATTGTCATATTGTCATATTGTCATATTGTCATATTGTCATATTGTCATATTGTCATATTGTCATATTGTCATATTGTCATATTGTCATATTGTCATATTGTCATATTGTCATATTGTCATATTGTCATATTGTCATATTGTCATATTGTCATATTGTCATATTGTCATATTGTCATATTGTCATATTGTCATATTGTCATATTGTCATATTGTCATATTGTCATATTGTCATATTGTCATATTGTCATATTGTCATATTGTCATATTGTCATATTGTCATATTGTCATATTGTCATATTGTCATATTGTCATATTGTCATATTGTCATATTGTCATATTGTCATATTGTCATATTGTCATATTGTCATATTGTCATATTGTCATATTGTCATATTGTCATATTGTCATATTGTCATTTTGTCATATTGTCGTACTGTCATATTGTTATATTGTCATATGTCATTGTCATTATCCAGTTCAGAAGAATTTTATTTTTGGCCTTAAAATTCTTCAAAATGCGCTGCATTTAAAAATAATATTTTTCTATCCTGATTTATAGTGTAACACTTTTACTATGGAGAGCACATTAACAACGTTTATAATGCAGCACTAATTACAACAAATGCCTGTACTTAACGACTTGGCAGACCAACCATCGAACAACGAACGCACTAGAGGTCAAAATTGCTCATCATTTTAGTCAAATTATAATTAATTAATGCAATAAGAGACTAAATGATGGCAACTTAAAGCTGGATATATGAGGATAATTTTCATAAAATGCAGAGGATAAAAAGTATGGAAAGGAAAAAACAGAAAAACAAATTTAGCAACTTAATCCTTGTCGTCAATGTCAGCCAAAAAAAAAGCGTCTGTCTGCAACAGCAACTAAGGCATCAGTTTTCTACACTTTACTCGTATATCCTTAGTAGGTACTTGATAAATTGGTAACCACAGACGACGAAGCAGTACGAACTGAACAAACTCAAAGGACAATTTACAATAGAAGGATACAAAAGGTGTATGGAAATAAAGGATATAGAAAAAAAAGCCCTTACAAAAAAAAATTAAGGAATCTGATAATGTATCGCAAAAATTTCAGCATAACTTTGACATCATTTGCAGCAGTGATAATAAGCTTTGATAAACAAAGATAACTCATTTGCTACCACGCGTAATGCGCAATTTAGTAGATAGCCAGGATTATTAAACTTTTTTATATTGAAAACAGAATTTTGTTATAAAAAGCTGCAGGATTAACTGTAAAGAACGCTTACACAACAAAATAAAGTAATTGTTTCTTTGATTGCATGGCAACGCCTTTTTGATGTTTTGATCTGCCGCCTGCTGTGTTATGTCTTATGTCCTTTTTTTTCATCTCATCCTTGCTACGCTTTGGTGTAACTACCTTAATTTTTCTGTTATTTATTTTGTTGCTGTTTTTTCTTTCATTTTGTTGCTTTTTTTTGTGTATTTTTCTTTAAACAGCATTTCATTGTCGAGTAGGGCACACTGATTGCTGACGCTGTTGAAGTGATGAATGATGATGGATGGTTGGATATACTCTGATATGGCGACGCCGCCGCCACTGCCAGCAGCAATCGAGCGGCATAGTGCGGCACAAGGATAAACACACATTAGTACCTTTTATGCCGTTGGGTTAAGACTTGAGCGCGTCGTCAGGCAGTGAATCGTTTGTACTGTGAGTTTTTTCTGTTCGTTGTTGTAGTAATCGTAAGTCGCAGTAACTTTATCTAAGGACATAATGTCCTGTGATAATGCATATTGATTGATTGAAGAAAAACACTTGCGTGAAGTGGAACAATCAATAGAGAGAGAGCGAAAGAAAAAAAAAATATAGAAAAATTGTAGCCCAAAGGCAATAACGCTAAAGGCTGAGTAGCTTTCTGATGCGAGCTTAAGTTTAGGTCAATGGGATTGTAGCGAAGCATAAAAGGACAGCTAGCCGCAAGTGGTAAAAATAAATATGGCATCGCAAATATTTATTTAAATACTTTATTTACATAGGGTAGTGTGCAAAGATGCGATTTATAGAATTTTTATTAGGGAGTATTTTTTGTGGATGGTATTTGATTGAAAATTGATTTTTTGACATGACTGGTAGATAAATTTTATAGAATGCGTATGGTTCTTTTTACTCGTATTATCCAGAATTCAAAAAAAATAAGGCAAAATTTATGGCGCTTTAATAAAGTGCTTTAGTTCGTTGATTGATTTGATTTGCTTTATTTTTTAACAGCTTTATCTGAGTTTCTATATTCAGTAAGTTTCGTGTGACTCAATCTTACTGTTGGCCATTCAAAACTCTTCTATAAATTTAGTTTAATCAATGGCCGCACATGGATAAAATTAAGTACCCTACGCTGCACTGTGCAAAGTTTGCTTGTATGGGAGGTGCCACGCCTCTTGTTCAAAATCACGTAATCTAAACGAAATTTGATGGAATTATTTTAAGAAACGCTTAAAGTAAAGCATTTTTCAACTTTTGTTTGTATAGGAGGTACCACGAATTGTCCTTGTGTTTTTCTCATATTTAGGTGGCAGAAAAATTATGTGATAACATCGTTCGGCTGAAGATGATAATTGTGAAGATTGGAGTAAATCAATCAATATAAGCCATGTCTGCCAATTAATTGTTGCTGATTTTAGAAATGGCGGTTCTTCAAAAATGTAAAAAAATGCTATAGTGTGCAATAATAACGTGTCTGCCACCGATTTAAAAATTAAGGAAAGCTTTAAAAATAAGGTAAGTGCAAGTGACAGACATTTTTCGTGTTGCGTTTTTGAGCTATTAATTTTTTTCTCAATTTTTATAATATAAAAAAATTATGTGACTTTATCGTTAGGCAGACTACATTCTGTGTGAAGATAATAGCATAAGGAGTAATAAAACTTATGTCTGCCATTCCAATACTTTAGCAGAAAATAACTATAACTTTGTAAAAATGGCAAAAATCACTATATAAAGTCAATCCATTGTGTCATTATAATACAAAAGGCTGAAGCTTTGCGTGCTGATTTTTTAAAAACAGACGCTTTTTAGACTATGGAAATATGCCAGAATATGCAGTGATATTTATAAGAGAGTTGAAATAAGTTTGAATATAGATACCTCCTTGAATAGAAGTCGTATGAAAAAATACTACCTAATCTTTTTTGTAGCAAATTTTTAGCGCTACAAAATTGCGACAAGACATTTTCCTGCATGATTAAGCGTAGACGAGATATTTGGAAAAAATAAAAGATCTCGATTATTTTTGTCAAGATATTATATTTAGTTTTCCAATTAGTTAACTAAAAGAGTGATAAGAGTTTAACTAATGTTTCATATTCACAGTATTTTGGTTAACTAAAACAATGAAAGACTAGTAAGGGTGTTGCCTTTGGTCTGGTCAAACATTAAATACCATTTTGAAAATTTTGCTTATACAGGAGATGCTACGACCAGTTCTACGAACTCTAATAGCTTCGGTTCAAATATTGCACTTACTGTTATTAGTGTCTGAATAAACTTTCGTTCGATTATCTCAAAAAACGCTTTCAATATAATATTTTGTAATTTTTCTTATATGGGAGTTGCCACGCCCTCTTGTCCGAGTTTATTTAGTTTTTTCTCAGAGCTTGCACTTACTGTTCTTGGTGTCTGAGTGAAATTTGGTTCGATTATCTTAAAAAACGCTTTCAATATAACATTTTGAAACTTTTGTCCGAGTTCGCCTAGTTTTTGCTCAGAGCTTAAATTTACCGTCTCTAGTATTTATGAGTATTTTGGTTCCATTGTCGTGAAAAATACTAATAAAGTTACATTTTGAACATATTTTTTGTATGGGTGACAGGCGTGTCCTTCGACGGATTTTGCTCATTTTCAATCCCAGGAGCTAACTTTTACGACGAAGCAACTGTACTAAATTTCGTCGAACTATCTTTGTTAGTTTTCGCGTGAAAAATATTTCCACGCACAGACAGACACCCAGCCAGCCAGACAGACGGACATGGCTATATTGACTCAGGAGATGACGCTGAGCAAGAATACATGTACTTTTTTATACCTGCAACGCCTCCTTCTCCGCATTACAAACGGAAGGACAAAGTGAATATACCCTGGGTGTAGGGTATAAACAAAATATGGTAGCTCGGATTTTGTCTGTGGAATTTGTAAAAAAACAGATGCTCGTGAAAAATATAGCCACGCAATTTATCAGCTGTTTGTTTAGTAGTGGTTAATCAATAAAAATTGAGGGTTTAACTAATAGTTAACTAATGACTGAAAACAAATGTTTTTGTTTAAAGCTTTGTATTTAGTTAACTATCTGAAAATCAATATTTTTTTAAAAAAAAAATTAATTCTAATCTGTCTTCTTTGCTCTTAAATGATTAAGTTTTTAAAAAAGGCCACTAGGTCTGTGTACAAAATTTAAGCTTGAACACTATTGGTGTTAAGAACTAAAACCAGGCTTTTTCACAAAATATTATAGTAACAATTAATAGTTATGTTAGAGTTCTGCCGCTCACCTTTAACGTTCTAAGACTATATTTATACCACGCAGCAAAATAATTCGTTAGTACTTTTTTGCAAGTTCTGACAACTTTAATTAGCTAGGATGCCATATAACTTATTTTGTTAAACAGTTTTAATCAAAAGGTCAATGACCAAAGCATAAACTAAGAAAAGGAATTTTATTACATCGCTACACCGAAAGAACTATAAAAGTCTGACGCAACCTCACCTTGCTTTTTTTGTTATTAAATTTACTATATACTTGCAGGCATGATTTTGTGTTTCCTCCTCAACTATTATTTAGAAAAATTATATATAAAATTACAACAATTTGTTATTGCTGACTAAATAAGGTCAAAATCCTTAACATTGCGTGTCACAGCATTTCATGATTCTTGAATAAAAATTTTTTTACACGTTGGGTGCCATTTAAAAGACAATAAACAAAATATGTTTCACAACAATTGCACAAAATTTCATCAATTTTTATCACGAATTAATAAAATTAGACTTAAATTCATTCATGCACAACATGTCGTATGAGTGATTTTAAATTTAAGTGAAAACCTTCATACAAAATTTCCATCGCTACAAAGTCAATCTTAAATAAAACAGAAATCCACCACATGCTACCCAGCCGTTAACAGCGCATCCATTTCTCCACTGTCCCCCAGCAACAATGGCACTTCAATCAAAACGTTGCGCTTTTGCACTTCTTATTTATTTGCCAATTTATCTGTAATGAATGAATGTTAAGCGTCACAAATGTATGTCCTGTGCTGTCCTGCTGTCTGTTGTATTTGTGTTTGTCTGTTGTTGCCGTCGCGGCTACTTCTCTCTCTTCTGCATTGCATTTTGTTTTTGGTATTTTTTTTTTTGCCTCTCCTTTTTTGACATTAACTTTTTACATAAGGATATCGGTGGAAGAGTAAAGTGCAGCAAAAAAAGTCAACAACTCAATTGCTTGGAATTTGTTGTTTTTATTTGTTATTTTGTTTTCTCACTATTATCCTTTTTTGAACTTAGAATTTTATTTTATTTTTCCTTGGCTACAACATTTTTGTGCAGATGAATTGCAGTTGCTGCTCTGTCAATGGGGAAAACATTTTCGCTCAAATTGTTGTACAAGAGTTATTTGTGCTGCAGCAGCAGTGGTATAAGGAAAATATGCAACAAAACTGAACAAATTTAATTTCAACATTTTTTGCAACTGCGTAACTTACGAAACTTCAAGGAAAACTGCATTGCAGCACCAAACTTGTAGTAGATGAAATTTAAAGTATGCTACAATTTTTAGTCAAGTCGGTAAAGGACAAATAAATAATAAAAATATTAAGGTAAGAGCTTAAAAATAACTTTCAGTTGAATACAAACAATTTATTTTGCAAAAATAAAAGAGACAAACCATTATGTTTCTTGTAAGCAGCCATTGACCGAAATCATAAATTATTTTGAGAATTATACACTGTTTGAAAATATATATTGGCAAAGTTTCTAAATTACATCGGTGCTTAAATACTTTGCAGTTTATTTTCTAACATGACGTATGAGTAACATTTAATTGTAGTTTACTAAATTATATTGCTTACAAATATGTAGTTGTTCTTCAATTTTCGTCAACATTTTGTACATTGTTGAGAGTAAAGTCAATTTTTGACATAGCACACTCAGTGCTTCAAGGAGAGTTCTGCAATTTAGGCTGTAAAAACAAACGGATATGAAGTGCTTTAAGTGCCTGCAGTAACATTTGACACCTTTTCAAAATTGATTCACAATGTTTTGATGAGATGAATTTCAGTTGCAAGATGAGCTTAAAGGTGGCAAAGTATTAGGAAGGTTTTTAAATGATATTTTAAGCTTAAGTGTCTTTGAATTGTTTCTTCTTGTCTAGTTTAACCAGTGTTTATAATTTTTCAAGTTTATTTTTCGCTCAATAATGGAGAAAATCGAATAAAGCGCTGTTATAAATGTCCTTACTAAGCAAGAGAAATCAGTTCAAACAATACTGAAAGAGATGTCATTCGTTTATGGTGACTTTTGTACGAGACAAAACTGTCTTTATAACACAGTGCAACACATAAAAATGTAACCAACGTCCACTATCTTTTCGTGATAGTACACCAAAAAATATGAGATATGTACCTGTTTTTTTTTTTTTTTGGGTATTCATATTCGGTTCCAAAAATTGATTTTTTTACGTTTTTCAAAAGCAAGGGAGCTTACGAAAAAAATATGTTGTCGAAAAAATACATACGAATTTTTTCAGAATTTTTTGAGTTATTTTATATTTTTTCAAAATTTGGTCAAAGAAATAAATCACAAAAAAAAAATCCAAAAATTCTGAAAAAATTCTCACCATTTCTTTGAAGTTTGCTAAGCATTTTACGTTGTATGCAATTTTTTCGTTAATGCCTAAGTTTTAAGTACACCTAACATTTTGCTGGCGAACGTCAGCGTTGAAAGTTATTCAAGGTCACATGTCACAAAAATCAGTTTTTTGCAAATATCTCGCTAACGGTTACTTTTTCAAAAAAATAAATAAATAAAAAATAATAAAACAAAATCAAAAATACTCAACGTGATCAGTTTTGTGACTTCACATTATGAACCTTGGAAACTAATGTTAATATTTTGTACAGCCTCCTAGTGCATCACATGACTTCGTAGAATTTCACTGTAAGACTCTGCTGTTATTCGACCTTCGATTTTGGTAACTCTATCAACACCTCTAGTGGTCATGCATACTCACACCATTATAGAGCCTCTCCAAACTGAAGTGTGGGCTTAGCGTAGTGTGGCCGGAGTCTCGAACCCTTACTCTTACAAACCCACTCACGTCCGATCCTAAGTGGTTTATTTTGGTCTTAGCTGACCATATAACCTTCTCCTAATCGTAAGCGCTCCAGTCTTTGTAACATTTGACAAGCTCCTAACGCAATTTTTTGTGCCTCAATGCCTTTTAACTTTTGCGCGCTCTTTGAGTCAACAAAGTTTGAGTTAAGAGGAGGCTCAATAATGATGTGGGTATGTTTGACCACTAGAGGTGTTGGTAGAGTAATGTAAGCTAGCTTTCTAGGTTTTTTTTTATTTCTTTTATGCATTTTGCCTTAACTTGTAATTTTGTGGGTGTTTACATATTAAGTCGCAAGCTGAACCCAACATATCATCTGATACATGCTTGTTAAAAGTTGTATGTTCCAGAAAAATATTAAAACTAAAGTTTAAATTTAAAAAAATGCTCAACTTTAAAGAACATTAAACTTTAATTTTGTTTTTTGCTCAACAACATAAAATTCATCATGTTTACTTCAATGTTATGGCCTTTTGACTATAACTCACAACCACCCGACCCCCCCGGATATTTGAATATTATATTCTCATTAGAAACAAAAAACATTCATCAAAGTCCGCAAATTAATTTCACAAAAACAATGTACAACAACAGCAACAACAATGCTGCATTAATTAAGTTGTCAATACAAAAATGCCTAAGAGAAAAAGAGAAAAACCAAATCATAAAGAAAAACAAGGAAAAAACCACTCGAAGACACAGTTTAAAAGTGTGAGTGAACCATTGAAGTAAGTAGTAGTAGTAGTAGAAGAAAAAGTAGTAGTAGTAGTAAGTTAGTATGGTTGTATGCGAGTATATAAATTATAATTAAGCACATCCGCTGTGTGTTGTCGTCTCGTAGTCATCGTCCTTTAACAGCTAATTTAATGAAATTTCTTTTCTCAAGGGACATTTAACAATATGATGTAACAGTGACAACAACAGTAGCAACAACAACAACAAAAACAAGAATGCTATGAAAAAAGTCAGCAACAACATCACCACCACGAACACAACCGCCGAAAACTGTAGCGGCAGCAAAAGCAGCAACAACTCAATGTTCCTTCTTCGTCTTCATTCTTTTGCGCCAGATTGACACTATCTCAATGACAGCTTTGACATTTCCTGCTACTGATGCTGTTTCATTTTCTGTGGTTGTTGTTTTTTCTTTCGTTTTGTTGTTGTTTACGTAATTTTTATTAAATTTTCTTACTTGTCCTTTTGTTGTTTTTGTCTTTATGTTGGCTGGGTCCTTGTTCTTTTCTTTTTCTTGTGTTTGTTCCTTTTTTTTCATTAAATTTTTCCTTTAATTTGCTCTTTTATTTATTTTTGGGCAAAAACTTGTACCATGTCGTCGATCATCATGTCATGTTCGGGAATGTCCTTTCTAGTTGTTGTTTTTCATAATATTTTTTGTTTTTGCTATTTTGTTTTATCTCATGCAAGTTGATATATCCTTTAGCATACATACGCATGCTTGTGGTCTAGTCACCCGGTAGGAAATAAAATGAATATGACATTTGACTTAAAAGTAAATACATTAAACAATGTTTTTACGAGAGATTTAGCTGTGATGAGATCTGCAAATCTCTTCGTTAAGTCCTATAGAGATTTCTTTTTGTAAGTTAGTTTTCCTGTTCTTCTTAATATTTATCTTTCATTTGCTTTGTTTTAAATGACATTTAAAGCCAATTGTCAAAGTTAAAGGGGTGCCACTTGTTCAAAAATATCCAAAATCGGTAGCCGTGCTGAGATTTATACGCAGACTTAAAATAAATTTCGTTAGAAATCGATTTAATTTTGTATAATAAATCACAAGATTTACGACGAGATTTAGAGCTTTATCTCGAAACAGCCATAAATTACCTCATAAATCTACGGTGAAAACATTCTATATCATTCACCAACCCAGTAGTGAGTCATAAGGGAATTTTTTATTGCACAGATTAGGGTAAGCCCGGGAAATTTGGCACCTCTTTTATTAAACTGCTATAAAACCATAAATAAAAAAAAATTTTAAAGAAACTAAACTGCAATTTATTCTATAATTAAGAAAATCTGAGACTATGGCTGATATGGCACCGCATCATGGGTGATTTGTTGCATGTTTTCGAATAAGGTGAACATGTTTCATGTGGCCACATATGGCACATTACGCATTGGATCCAACCATCTGATTTAGTGGTTTGTGCATAATTTTCTCAACATCCTATCAGATTCACCTTGGAATAAAATATTTTCATTACCTTCATACCACATTTCTGCAGTGTGTCACTTGTATTCAAAGTTTTGACAAATTTTTCTAAGATATAGGAGAAAAACTCAAATTATTCAGTTAAAACTGAACTGAAGGTCCTTCCTGACTAAAATTCTGCTAGTCTTGTAGTCCCAAATATCTTAAAACATGCAAAGAGAGAAATGCCATCAGAACAATATCACCCGCAGCAATGGGGTGCCATTTCTCCCTTTCGGTATATACCTAGTGAAAATGCCACATTAGTTTATTTTGATATATGCACCATTAAGCTGTATCAAATATTCAACTATCTGCTGCCTCTCGAAATATGTATCCATATTTGATTGCTTTGAAAGCTGCAAGTACTGAAATTGAAAGTGGTGCCATATCACCTGGGGTGCCATATTACCTGGGGGTGCCATATCACCTGAGGGTGTCATATCACCTGGGGGTGCCATATCACCTAAGAGTACCACAGATCTGCTTACCATCTGCATATTCTTGTTTTTGATCTGAAATCAACTATATTTTAGATATATTCTCATTAGCGTTTTATAAAAAATTATGTTTTTGCGTATATACATCGGGACATCGTTTTTCGAAATCTGCACATTTGGTTCCATCTTGTGTCACCTCTGGCTTGAAATTTGAAGGCATGGGAGCTATTTTTGAAGTCACAACCTAAATTTATTTTATATAGGTTGCCATACAAAAAAAAAAATTAAAATACAAAAATGCTCATAACTAAAAACAACGATTTTGGAGTTACCAACTTTTACGTTGGACGTGTCGATATCACTATTGACATTATTTCCTAATGGGTCATATCTGGTCTATCTGGTGTTTCTGTTTGCTTTTTCTCTTAAGACAAAGACAAATTCTTTTGTTGGCTGTGGTTTCTTTGAGGGGCCAGCGCGGTCAACTGACCGGCTTGTTTGTTTTTGTCTTAGATTTTGTCAAGAAGTATGCGCATGTGTCTATATATACAAGCATACATATGAGTGTGTGTTTGTTTATTCGGCTATTTCTATGCATATATGCGTGTGTTCATGCTATAATATATCAATTCCTGTGAATGTGATAAATGCACGTGGCTAATTTATTATAAGCAAATATTATTAATTTTATTAGGACAACATATAAATCATGTTAAGTGAGAAAATTGAATTGTAAAGACGGTCCATATACCCCCCGTAATGCGTGTAATATTTTTATATCTTTAATAGAATTTTGTTACTTCCTTTAATGTTGTGAAAGAAAGGAAAATTGTTTTTATTTATTGCATATTTAAAACATTTTTACACTAAAATCTTTTTTTATTTTTTTTATTTTTTTTTTTTTTGGTGACTCCAAGTGAAATTTTTCGTAGACTATTTTTGTTGAACTCTTTAACCCATTATAACCTATGAGAACAGGACATAATGGGTTAAGATGTTTTAGAAAATTTTATTGCGTGATTTCCATTAACCCATTATATCCCATTTTTAAGGGTTTTTAGACCCCTTTTTCCAAAAACTTGGTTATAATGGGTTAAAATATTCTGTAAAAATAATCAAAAAAAAATTCAATTTCCGGACGGTGGAAACCCCATGTGGTAGCGCACGAGCACCAACGACTCATGATAAATATAACATTAAATAAGTTCAAAAAGTCATAACTTAAAAACTGTAAAAGATACCACGATTTTTAGGATCGCAAAATATTTATAATAAAATTTACTTTTAAGTTAAAATGTTTAAATGAAAATAAAGAGGATGCTCTAAGCCCCAAATTGGCTTTAAAGAAAAAGCTTTTTTTACACTTAAAATAAAAATTTTTTTCAGTGTAATTTTTTTTTAAAAGCCCATACATTTTGACACTCTGACAATTTCATCAAAACGGGATAAAAAGCCAAGGAGCTATGAATTTTCAAATATGTGAGTATCCAAAAGTTGCATCGAACTTCCTATGGCCGCCATCTTGGATTTTTTTGGAGTTTCGGAAAATCATTTTACCACAGTATGTCAAATTCTAATTTTTCACCAATTTTCAAAAAAATCTGAGATTTGAACGCAAATCTTAATGGATTACACAAAGGTTGTCACAAGGGGTGTGCAACGCACTCTTGAGCTTGCATTATCCTAAGCGCATGAGCAATGGCATTTTAAAACAATCGATTTTATGGGAGGTGCCACGCCTTTTGGTCAGTGTTCATCAAGTTTTTGTTCAGAACTTGTCTATACTATTTCTAGTGTTAGAATGTATATTGATTGCATCGCCGTAAATACTGCTCTTTTCTATCCTTTAATAGTCTAATAAAATTTGACCCGGAATTAAAAAAGTATGGCTCTATAAGACTCTATCGAAATGCAATAATGACTATAGACAAATCAGTTTTGTCTTAAACGTATAAAACTTGTTAAGCTCATTTGAAAATATAAATACTATGAATTCTTACTTCGGCGGTATTTCTTAAAAACGTGCAAAATCCGCAAACAAGCGTCCAATAACTTTCCGTCCTTCAAAATTTTTCGCATTTGCTTTTACCATATTTTTTATTTTAGGAAAACATATTTCTTCTTTATAAGAAGCGCCTCAATACTTGAAAACATTTGTTATAAATGTCCTTACAGGTCAAAGCACAAAGACGAATAGTCAACAATTTGAGTTGTTGCCGCTGACACAGCTCGGGCCAAAAGACAAAACTTTGCACAATCAAAAAATGGAAAATTGGCAAAAATAAAAACCCTTAGAAAAAGAAAGAATTTAGATAGAAAACGCATAGTAAAGGGATATCTATCTATCCAGCAAAAAAACTGTCGCATCCTACTCAAGTTTCACGTTGTCGCTATCGATAAATTTCTGCTGCTTTGACTTTTTAAAATGATATCTAGAATCGTTGAAGAAATGCCAGAAAAGCGATCAGAAGAGGAAGTAAATACAACAAAATAAAGCCGAAGAAGAATGGAAAAATAAAGCAGCAAAGTAAATGGAAAAAAAAAATGTTAGACGACGTGTCATAGATAAAAATGCAGAACCATGTCAGGGAATGAGGTGATATCAGCGGCTAAAGAAAAGTATTTTGCAGCGAAAAGGAGAACGCAAATAAAGTTGATGTTATGCAAGGGAAAGCTTAAGGAAGCTTCAAAGCAACTCAAAGCTTAAAGTAATGGTATCATTTAACGAGATATTCATATGACGAACTTTCTTTTGCAGAGAATACACTTGAAGAAAAACTTAATAAATTAAAATAAAATATAAAAGTTGAAGCAATTGAATGTACGGGTACTATATCGTATTTATATTCACCATTTACCTACTAAATCTATAAAACTTGTCCATCATTTTTTACTATATTAGAAATGGAGTACGGCTTTAAATTATACACCATTAGAAAGGTATTTGTGTGTAGATGTGCACAAAGTTTAAATTATGTTAATATTTTGACTAAAGATCAGGGGCCTTACTCTGTAATGCGATGCGATAGGAAATGCGTTGCGAAAGCTAAATTCGATGCGAAAAATAATTGCCACTCTGTAAATTGTTCGCATTGGAAGTAGTGTTTTCAGTGAGACATCATTGGCTACGCTACCCCCAATGCGAACGATTTACGGAAAGGCAACTATTTTTCGCATCGAATCTAGCTTTCGCAACGCATTTCCTATCGCATCGCATTACAGAGTAAGGCCCCAGGTAAAATTAAATTTAAATTTTTCAAAGTTAACCACAACACAATGCACGGTCACATAGAGCTAAAAAAAAGGATAAAGCACAAAGAGAAAGACAAAAAGTATAGCACTGATTTCATGTTTTCTGTTTTGTTTATATTTTGCTTGAATTATGCCAGGGATGATAAATGAGATTTTCTATTTTGTAACAAATAGCAAAAAAAAGTACTTAAAGTGTCCAAAAAGTAACAAAATTATTAAATACAGTTGTGGTCGAATTTTGACCACTGAGCGATTCTAGTTTCATTAAAATCGCATGCATAGTTTGCGAGATATAAGGGGATGTAACCTTGAAATTTTACCCCAAAGAAATACAAAAAAATAAAAAATTTTCAGGCGCTGAACGTGCCGAAAACAAAAAAAAATTCTGACAGTTTTGAACAAAACTTCTATGAAAACATCTAAAATAATACTTAATTAACTCATTTCTTTATTGAGAGATTTAGCTAAATTCCATTATTTCTTAAACTTGTTACATATTCTAGTTTCTCTCAGTGCACATCCTTAAAAGTTTTCAAAACAAAAAAAAAACTTTTTACATCTAAACAGAAATTTCAAACTAAAGTAAGTGAAAAAAAAATCGCATTGAACTATGGGGTAAAATTTTATAAATAGGCTCTTTCAGCTGATTGGGCTGACTTTACCTAATGCTAACAATAGCGTTACGCTATTGAAAAACTTACCCTGAAGCTTTGACTGGCTGTTGTATGTATGTTATATCGAAAGTTTGGCGAAACTTCTTCAATAGAAACTTTTGGTTAAGCAGGAAAGAAAAAAATGGAAAAATATCATACCATATAAGCAACTCTTTGTGTAAGGACTATTTTCATTTTTTATTTGAATTTGGCTTGCGGCTTAACTTCAACTTCCGACGACAAAATACACTTCAAATAGAGGAAAAAAAAAAAGAAATATTTAAAAAATAACAAAATTGATGTAACCACATTGTAGCTTTTTGTAGAAAAGAACGCAATGGAAAAGAATATTTAGGAAAAGTTTCAAGCGAAAAAAAGATCCACGAAATTATTTAAGAATTTAAGGAAAAATATATTAAAATATACTCTTATGCACATAAGACTGGTTCAAAAACCAAAATTGTTAAGGAGTTCACGACTTTACTGAATACCTGGATCCTGATGATTACAAAAAATGCTTTAAAACCAAAAAGACGCGTTTCGTTTTTTGCTCGACATGAGGGGCTTAAATTAAAAAATATCATAAACAACGTTGATTTATTTTTCGTCAAGGAATTTGCTTGAATATTTTTAGAATTTTAGGACCTGCAAAGTGGGCGTAAAGAGCGATTTCGACGTTTTACCCAATTCTGTCGCCACGACCCACATACGATTTTTCTGAATTTTACTCCAGAATATTTGGAAAGGTACCCAGTGTAACATATCCACTACTTCTAAAATATGTGCTCTCCCGTAATTTATCGGAAATCGAAAGTCGAAAATTTTTTGTTCACCTAATGGGAATTTCATTTTATACGTCTAGGAATATATTCCACCACATTCAGTTATTGAACATGAAAAAAAAAATTTTCTTAAAACCGGGGTCATATAAGAGAAGATTATTTTCGGATATGCCCATATATGCTGTGACCCTAAAGATGGTGAACTATACTTGATCAAGTTGAAGTCAGGAGAAACCCTGATGGAAGACCAAAACAGTTCTGACGTGTAAGTCGATTGTCAGAATTGAGTATAGAGCGAAAGACCAATCGAACCATCTAGTAGCTGGTTCCTTCCGAAGTTTCCCTCAGGATAGCTGGTGCATTTTAATATAATGTAAAAGAATCTTATCTAGTAAAGCGAATGATAAGAGGCCTTAGGGTCGAAACGAACTTAACCTATTCTCAAACTTTAAATGGGTTCTTACTCTTATCTCACCTTTCTTGATATGATGGTTAAGGTTGTGATATAATGTGCCCAGTGGGTCACTTTTGGTAAGCAGAACTGGCGCTGTGGGATGAACTAAATGTAATGTTATGGTGCCCAAAACGGATATCTCTTAAGTTGTATACCTATACATTACCGCTACAGTAGATGATAGATATTCAATTTCGGTTGCTATATAAATTTTGAAACTTTAGTGAGTGGGAAGGTACAATAGTGTGCTCAGAAAAGTTTGTCGTAAGCCTGCATAGAGCCGAAATTGGCACAGATCTTGGTAAAAGTAGCAAATAATCGAATGAGAGCTTGGAGAACTGAAGTGGAGAAGGATTTCGTGTGAATAGTGGTTGATCAGGAGTAAGTCGGTCCTAAGTTCAAGGTGAAAGCCGAAAATTTTCAAGTTATAACGAAAAATATATATTTAATTATATGTATGTAGTAATTCAACAACTGATTTTTTTGGAACGAAAAGGAATATGGTTCCAATTCCGTAACCTATTGAGCATGCGTTTGTTATTAAAAATGGGGCTTATGCTCATCCTGGCAACAGGAACGACCATAAAGAAGCCGTCGAGTGATATCGGAAGTTTTCTTTTCTGTTTTATAGTCGTACTACCATGGAAGTCTTTCGAAGAGAGATATGGTAGATGGACTAGAAGAGTTTCTAGTCGATAGAATAGTTAATGAAGGTAAGGGAAGTCGACATATTAGATCCGTGACTTCGGGATAAGGATTGACTCTGAAGAAAGAGATAGTCGAGCTTGATTGGGAATGACATGGTTTTATGTAATCATTCTGGGTAAATAGAAATTTTCGGATTTCGTCCCCCGATTAGGAGTACATAGCCAATTGTGGAACTTTCTTGCTAATATTTTTAAGGAGTTATCGCATGATATTTTTTTTTTTTTTTTGAAATTATAACGATTTTCAATTAACAATCAAATCTGAACTGGCGCGGACTTGGGGAATCCAACTGTATTATTAAAACAAAGCATTGTGATGGCAGTAACTGGTGTTGACACAATTAAATGCAAATTTTTCAATATTGCCAACGATAAGCAGTCACACAGATAAAAAGCCGACTGACACTGACTTGATGTTTTTTGTTTTCTTTTCGTTTCACATTTGTCATTGATGATAAATGAGATTTTCCAATTTGTACCAAATAGCAAAAAAAGTATTGTACTAAAACTGTGCAAAAAGTACCAAAATTATTTAATACATTTGTGGTCAAATTTTGATCACCGAGCGATTCTAATACTATTAAATGCCGGAGTACAGTGAACTTAAATATTCAAAATGTGATAACCGGCAACTATGCTCAGATTTTTTATAACTGACACTCCAAATAACGAACAACTGGATGTTGTCAGAAGCTGTGTTGGAACATTTATTCATTACAAAGGACTATGTAGAATTGTAGATTATGTATGAAAGTCATTCCAAGAGTATTCAATAACCACGTGTAATTTTAAGCACCGCAAAGCACAACCAATGTTCTCATTTTCAAAGTAATGCTGACCAACGATACTTAATGTAATTATTCAAAGAGTTATTGGACAAGTACTTATTAGAAGTTATAGTATTTCTTCACATTATTACAATTTGAATAAAATAATTAAGCAATATATAAAAGAACCGTTTAACTTACATGCTTATACTTCATATGGGCTATGAATGACACAAATGAACTTACCTGAAAGAAAAAAAGGAAAAAGATATTAGAAATTTGTTCGGTTATACGTAAATATATGTAAATAGATAAAAAAATCAGAGTGTCCTTAAAAATATCGAAAAATATAACAAAACTTCACGAATGTACTAGTAGAAAATTACCAATACGAATTTGATCTCGATAACCTTTTTTTACTTATTTAGTGGATATGTCGGAAAGTCATAAGCCAATTGAAAAAAATAAAGGTACGGTTTAAGTAAGAAGCTTAGAGCTATTTGATGGCGTTGGCAAAACTACACTACTTCCTGGATGTACGCCATATGTCTGAAAATAGCATTTTCTGCTCTTTAAATCCAGGATAACACGGTTCTCAGACCTGATAGGGAAAAGACTGTAGTAACCAGATTCGGAATCAACAACCCTGAATTAGACAAGAGTCGGATTCGAAAGAGTCGGAAATCAAAAATATTCGGGTTGTATCGAAAAGGTAAAAAAATAAAATTACAAAATATATTGAAAAAAAAAATTTCAAAATATCAAATACTTAATGTAAATAATGTAAAAAATTCCAACCACACAAAAAATCTAAAAAAATGTCAAAAAATATAGTTTAAGTCAATATTTACACATCAAAAATCAACTCACTTAAAGTACTATTGTATTTCCAAAATGTTCTGCACTCTGGTAGCCTAAAAAAGCATTAAATAAACCGAAATACCTTCGTGTGTGTTTTATTTGCAGCAACATCCTTAATGTATGCAATTCAATTTCCTCATAAAACCAAAAAAAAAGGACATTCATCGCATATTGTCAAAATTCATGCACTGTGACATATTTGCACTAGCACGTGGAGGTGGAAAACAAATAAAAATGAAAAAAGTCAAAATAAAAGCAAAAAATAAAAAAAAAAAAAAAAAAAATAAAAAATTCTAGCACTTCACTGTGCTTTACACTTAAAATGCAAAGACACTCACACAAATGCACACACACACTCACACACACACTCACACACACACTCACACACACACTCACACACACACTCACACACACACTCACACACACCAACATTAATACAATCAGAGAGATATACACAACAGCAGCAGCGTCAGTGGCAGCGAGTGGCTGCCATTTATCATTCCCCATAAAACCATGAATAATTCATACAAATTACACAACACACTGCAACTACACTCACGCCAAAAAGAGATAGCAAATCAAAATGCATTACAGTACTACAGCAATAAAATATAATAATAATAAACATTTAAAAATAAAAATAAAAATCTTTCGCTTTGTTTGTTTTATTGCAACAAACCGCGACATTGCCGCAGATTCTTTTTTTTTTTTTTTTTTCTTTTTTTGGTTTTTTAATTAAATCAACGATTAAAAATTAAAACATGCAACAAAACGCAGGATTTGCATAAAAAAGCACACACATACATTCATACATACAGTAAAAGCAAACGTTGAGTACTTTAAGCGTAAATGCCACTGTCACACAGTGTTGCATACATACACCTACACACACGCGCGCTTGCTCACCAACATTATCATTTATTTATTTTTATGTCAAGCATTAAAAAGCTCTGTCAAGTGACAGTTTCAAAATATTAAAACAGACAGTGTACTATAAAACTGTTTGTCGGTCTGTTTGTCTATCAGTGATTGCAAATTAGGGTGTTGTGAAAAATAACTAAAATTAGTTGATGGTTTTGACATCTTAAAATGTTACTTATACAGGATGTATCGCATAAGGCTACGCGATTTGGTAGAATATTTTAACCCATTATAACCAAGTTTTTGAAAAATGGGGTCTAAACGACCCTTAAAAACGGGACCCAATGGGTTAAGATGTCCTGAAAAACTGTTCCTTGCTTGATTTAACATTAAGTAATGTGAACATCTTAAACCATTATATCGCGTTTTTATTTATCTTGTTCACCTCTTTTTCCAAAAACTTGGTTGAAATGGGTTAAAATATTCTACAAAAATATTCTAAAAAAAATTTACTAGGGGCCACCGAAAAAAAAAAAATACCGTCCGGACTCTGGCAACCCTATATGATAGCACACGATTCATGATAAACATAACATTAAGCAAGGTCAAAAACTCATAACTTGAAGACTGTGAAAGATACCACAATTTTGAGGGTCGCAAAATAATTTTAATAAAATTTGCTTTAAATAAAAATATTTAACAAAAAAGAAAAGGGGTGCTCCAAGCCCAAAATGGCTATAAAAAAGAAAAAAAGCGTTTTTTACAACTAATTTAAACATTTTTTTCAGTGTAACTTTTTTTTAAAGCTCATATTTTTTTACACTAACCCTAAAAATTACATCAAAATCGGATAAAAAGCCGAGAAGCTATAAGTTTTCAAATATGTGAGTATCTAAAATTTGGATCGAACTTCATATGGCCGCCATCTTGGATTTTTTTTTTTTTTGGAACATCGGAAAATCATTTTACCATTAATTCGTACCTTTAGTAAACTGTTCAGAAATTAAAAATGATCGGAATTTTGTTTTCCACCCATTAAGTATTTCAGTTTGATGTAACTACGCAACTTTAGGATAAATGTAGGAGATTTGGCACCCCGGGGTGACATGGTACCCCTCTCAATTTCAATACTTGCAGCTTTCGTTGCATTCAAATGTGAACACAGTTTAATTTAGCTGCGCGAAAGACTTC
Organism: Calliopum simillimum; assembly: GCA_951812925.1. Lineage (NCBI taxonomy): Eukaryota > Metazoa > Arthropoda > Insecta > Diptera > Lauxaniidae > Calliopum > Calliopum simillimum. The sequence goes on from OX638372.1 coordinate 33,926,824, forward strand.
TTGGTGTGTAGTTCGTTTAGCTGTAGTAACAATAATTGTGTGGGATTTTTGATAAAAAATATTGGAAATGTGAGCGACGGACTTTTGTCAGTGATTTCGTTTTCGAATTAATACGAGCACGTGAACACATTTATTCGTTTCGTGGCATTTTTACTCAGTATACGCTGAAAAGGAGAAATGGCACCCAATTACTGTGTGCGATATGGTTCTGGTGCCATTTCGCCCTTTGCATGTTATAAGATATTTGGGAGTACAAATATGAAGTTCTTAAACGTACAGTCACTCTAGAATCGCAGAATTTTAGTCAGGTACGAGCTTCAATGATTCCTTTTTCATTTTTATCTAATAAATTTAAAGTTTTCCTCCAATATTTTAGAAAACCCTGTGGAAACATTGAATACAAGTGACATTACCCCAGAAAAAGTGGTTAGTGAAATCTTGTCTGTACCAACGGCTTCAAAAAACACTAAGCCAAAGAAAAAGCAAAACTTGAAGCGGAAAACACAACCATTGCAATGTACGGTGATTCCAAAGAAGAGAACTTATAAACGTACGGTCGTGACTAGTTATATTTCTTCTGACCAAGGTGAAGAAAATATTTGATTCCAAGATGAAGCGTTGAGTATGTAGAAGAATATGCACAAACCACTAAACCATATTATGATTGGATCCAATAATATATGAAAACATGCAGTTCTGACGACAAAAATCTAAAAGTCACTTAGGGTGCCAAATCACCCATGATATGGTACCATATCATCGTCAGTGTCGGGTGATTTGGATAGCATTTTTTTTAAATGAAGAAAAATCATAGTTCCCCCAAAAATCTCTTTTAATTCTGGTGTTATAGTAGTTCAACAAAAAAGGTGCCATATCTCCCGGGCTTACCCTAATTGTTTCCATTCACATATGAGCCAGTATAATGTAAGGGAATAGTGTCGGGTGTGGGCACCATTTTGTTTTCGACTCATATCTTTTGACCAAATGTATATTATGCAGACGTATAAGTATCAATGGAAAGCTAGAGACCTTAGCTGACTACTGGTGAAATTGGTTTCGTCAGTTGGAAAAATTATATCAAAAAAATAGTGAAGTGATCATTTTTGACAAAAAAAAATATTTGGGTTGGTTGTGGGCACCCTTAGAAAATCGGCTAAAAATTCGAAAATATGAAATTAAACACAATCAAATGGAGAAGAAAACAAAATTAATTTATTGTGGAAACATTGCCTCACTTAAATTCAACAAATTCAGCTCAACGACTTCAACAAAATCAGCGTCACTGAAATCATACTTGATTGTCTTCGGCGCCAATGTCAGATCAATTTTTTTGCAGACCAAGCCGACTTGGTGACGTAATTTCTAGCCCTGTTCTTTTACCAAGAATGAATTCTTTTGTACCAATCCATGCCCAACATCTGTTCCTCGGTCCATTTGTCTGGAAACTCAATACCGAGATTTTTGCAAAGTGGTATGCCACCTTACCACAAACACTTAATGTAAGCAATTTTATTTTGCGATATCTTTAAAGGGCCTAAGAACACCATTTAAATTTTGTTATGTTGACATCTACGACGATATTTCAGTAAATCACACACATCAAATAAAAAAAGAAGGGTGCCCACAACCAACCCTATTGGGTGCCCACAACCGACTTTGACATGCACTTTGAAAAACAATAAACAAATTCTGTTGAGTGAAAATTTGGGTTGAATTCGGTTTTAAATCACAAAATATAATAAATTTACTGCGTAAATATAGATTGCATTCAGCTTTTCGATTGATTCACTTCGATTTGTCGCACTTGGAAAATGATTGAAAAAAATTTTGTGTTGACTTTCACTCATTAAAAAATTGTTTTCTTCTCAGCACAAAGCAAATGCGTCTATTGCTCCGGTATATGCACTTAGACTTCGTGCTGTCATAACACGCGCTTAACATTTGTCAGAACAGCCATATTTGTTTTCTGTCAAAAGTTATGGGGGGTGCCCACACCTGACCCATGCCCGCAGGCAACAATATTCTCCTACATATTACAAAATAAATATTCGATGGATGTTTTCGCCACACTCTCAAGCGATTGTAAGAGTAAACTTTAGCTTGCGGATAAAAATCACTTTTCGTTTATTTCAAATTATAAAATCAACGCAGACAGACAGGAACATTTTCGCGTTTGTCGAATCAGTGTTGCAACTGTTTTACTCCGCTTTTACGCCATATTCATAATTAGCATTTTAAAAATTTTCGCATTATGCCGCACATTCAGTCAGTCAGTGTGTCTGTTCTATCTCTGTCGTGTGGATTTTCATACAGCGAGACTTTTTGTCGCGCCAACATGTCTGCAGTGTCTGATTTTATTTGTAATTTTTGTCGAAAATGACAATTTCTTTATTTTTATTTTGTTTCATTTTCATGTGTGCGAATGCTCAAATTTCAGTGACATATAAAAAAAAAACAGTCAAAAAGCAAGAACATACATACTACTTAAACATTTCAATGCTTTTTGCTCTTTCGCACATACATATTTGCTGTTTAACCAACGATGACTTTCTCTTTCTTTCCTTGAGCGTTTAATTTCATTCATGTGAAAATTATGCCAAATATGCATATTTCGCTTTTTTTTGCAAAAGAAATCAAAATTAGCACGAAATGTAATTTTTATTTCCTTTTCTCTACCTACCCCCCTCCCCTCCCACACATTAACAATGGCAACGCTGAAATAAAAAGGGAAATTTTTATATTCATATTGTGATGTAATGAGCGGGAAAATGTGGTTGAAAGCGCTTGCAAAGTGTTGCCAGATTAAGTGGAAATGTATGTTAATTTTTTTTGTGCATCAACTCTCTGGGGTCTCACAATGAGCGAATGGGAGAAATCTCGTTTCGAGTTCTTTTAACGGCACTGACATAAAATCAATGTTGCGTAAAAATGTCAGTTAATGTCGAAGAAATTGGTCTAAAAGTTACACGTATGTTTTAGCTAGAAATGTCAAGCAATAAAATGGGCGTTTTCAAAATTCACAGCTAATGATTTCAATAATCAAGTACATAGAAAGGGTATTGTCTTCAGCTTCGTTTAACATTTTAAGTAGTCCACACGCTGCATTAACACTTGATTTTACAAAATAGACATGTTAAAAGTCAATACTCTGAGTAACGCTTCTCAAATATTTGAGAAGCAAAAAAAAATTGCGTTAAATTTTTTTTTTTTTTTTTTTCAACAACATCATATTTACTAAAAAAAGATTTATCTTTTAAAAATCAAAAAAAAAAAGTGTGCAAGTTTGTTCCTTAGCACACATAGAATGTTTTAAAAAAAAAAATATTAAAATTGGTTCGATATATTTTTGGCCAAATCGTTACATAGGGTTTTAATGCAAGCAACTTTCTGTAAATAGTCAAGGGTGTCAGCGTTAAAAAATCACAGTCAGCACTTTAACAATATTTTCCCGATTTCTCTGGACTACAACACCCATGTTAAAATGTTTTTGCTGTTTTCTTCTTTTCATACACACAAGGATCGAACTCAGTCATCTGTCATTGGTGTTGTGTTATGCATGATGGTTGCGTGGAAAAAAAAAAAAAAAACAATCTTTCATGAGTGCTGTAATTCCGAGAAATTTTTGAAATTATTGAAATATTGTGTTTGTTGTAGAAGAGTCAAAAAAAAAAAATAACAAAACCAATTTTTTTTGGATGTTGTAGTTCCAAGAAATTTGGAAAATATTGAAATATTATGTTTGCTGTAACGTCGATTTTATAATTTTATGCGACAATAAATTCTAGTTCAAATTTCCAAAATTAAGATTTGCTACGTTACTAGTCGGAGAGGAGGTTGTACGTTGCGTTACGACTCATTTCTATCAGAATCCACATATGATTCTCCACTCCATGGTGTCATTTTTAAACGGTCATTACATTTTAAAGGAAAACTATGCAAGACCAGCTCAAAGCTTATTTTGAAGACGAAAAAACAATAATAAGTGTCGCATTTAGCAAAAAAAAATCAAAAATCGTGTTTTTAGATATTTTTTAGAATATCTCATAAGCCATATGTGATAGAGCGATTTCGAGACCGAATTCGGAGAAGGAACCGACAACTAGAGGTACACAAAAATTTTTTTGTAAAAATGAAAGTGATATTTACCTTAATGTAAGCTTCAAAAAAATCAAAAAATTAACGAACTGACTGCACTAGGATTCGAACCGGGGTCCGTCCGTATGATAATTAGAAACATCCCTAGAGGAAAAGTTTTAAGCGCTTCTTAACCAAGAACTTTAAAGCGCTTGTCCCCATAGAAATTTAGAAGCACTCGCACAAAGATTTTTTGTTAAGCTGCAGTAAGAACATGGTTCGAACCCAACGCGGGTATTTTTTTTCTTATTTTAATTTTTTTTTTTTTTTTTTTTTTTGCTGTATTTTTTTTTAATTAAAATATTTTTGTTTCTTTTTTCTATTTTTCTTCCTCGTATTTATTTTCTTTTGTTTAATTGAATTGAAACTGATTACACAATGATTCCATGTAAGGCTGCAGTAAGAACAACATGGGTTCGAACCCAGCGCGGGTGATTTTATTTTTTATTTTTTTTTTTTTTTGCCTTATTTTTTTTTAGAAAAATATTTTTTATTCAAAATTGTTTTATTTCACTTTTCTATTTTCTTTCCTTTTATTTATTTACTTTTGTTTAATTGAATTGAAACAGATAACACAATGATTCTATGTAAGACTGCAGTAAGCATTCGAATGTCAAATTATGTTTGGACAACATTTGCTAAATATACCAATTTAATGCCTCTTCATCGTATCAGGCAATGGTGTAGCGGCCTAACGAGTTTGTAAATGCAAGTAAAAATAATATATTTTTATCTATCACATGGACGGTCCTTGATTCAAATCCTGGCGCTGCCAGTTTTTTTTTTTTTTTTTTTTTTTTTTTTCATTTTATTGAAAGAACGCTTACCGCCTCATTACAAATAAGCGCTTCAAAATGCCTTTTTACGTAAGGTTGCGGTTAGCTGAATGGCGCTTACATTCTAAAACATGCAATGTTTAAAAGAAAGAATAGTTCTTACGGAGCGGAAGCGCTTATTGGTGAAAAAGAAGCACTTCAGAAGGGTTTTTTGAAAGTTGGTTATAAATTTTTCTGCCTGAAATCATAATTTACTCAATGCACAGTGGTAAAAATGCGCTATCTATCGGAATTTAATTAATAACTTCCAAACAAAGGGAGTTATCAAGATGAAATTTGGTTCATGAATATACGCAAGCATTCTACGCAAATTGGGGAAGTAATGTCTGTTTAGCACTCTTTTTGCTATTGTTATGCGAATTTTTGCCTACTTGCACATACAAAGAAGAACAAAAGTAATGTCATAATATGAATTCGTCGCTATTTTGATAAAAATGTAAACATTTGTACTTTCATTCCACAAGAAGTTTACTCAAAGAAGCAGAATTGACGGCATTTACTTAGTTGACAAAATTATGAGATTTGATGCTAGTTGCAAAATGACATTACTTTTGTCCACCTTCCACAATGAAATATTCCATTCCTACTGAAACAAGATTTGGGTTCACCAACTTAGATTCTGCTGAAATTTAGTAGTAGTTGCGTTTTAGGCTTAAACTAATAAAAATAGCAAAACAAACATGATTTTTTAGAGTTAAGAGGGGGTGGAAAATAGTATTACAAAATCGGCAAAAAAAAAAATGTAATGTTCAATACATCGTTCCCTTTTTTGAAACACATCGGTGCCAATAAAAACATATCTAATTTTGAAGCCACATTGTATGAATAGTACATAGAATATTCTTTTCAAATTCAATTTATGGAACTTCAGTCTTATTAGTGTTTCAAAAGTAATATTCCCCCGATAGTTTTCTACTTCAACATACAAATACAAATAAAAATAAATGAAATTTCAATCAATTGCATAAACATACATACAAATATCAATTCAATACATTCAATACATTCATGTCATTTTTTATTCATTTGAAATAAAAGATGATGCAGAAACGAAAAAAAAAAGAGTCACAATCTTAAGTAATACAATTTATCATTCACACTTCATAGACGAACGCATACTTAAGCGCTGTGATGTTGACGTAGCGGTAGCATTAGATGATATGGAAGAAATGAATAACAGCAGCTGAAGAAAAGTGCGCTGACGATGACGATGGGGACAAAAACAGCAAAAAAACAGAAAAAAAATGCAACATTGACGTTGACTATGATGAAGTTGAATTTTATTTATTTGAGCGTTGAGGAGAAGACGTCATGGTTAGTCGTCTCTTCGTTGCCATCGTGTATAAGTTGCTGCTGCTGCTGACAAGCAACTTTTTTACGCTGTTGGCTACCTTAATACCTACCTCCGCTACACTTGGAGAAAATTACAAGGCTGGAAAGAATTTCAAATGTAGCATTTACATGCATGTTCCTTCAACTCTTTCAAAGCCAAAAATTTGCTTTTAGTATTTTAGCTAACAATATCAGTTTCTTTGACAAGGTTCAATTTTTAATAAATCGATTTTTTCAGTGTATTGTGTAATATTCTTTTAGTTTTCATTTTAAAATTATGCATTTGAAAGAAGAAATTCACCCATTTTCCATTTTCAATATAAGAAGCAATAGCTGATTGCTTGCCTGCTTGCATATAGAGAGAGGCAAGAGGTTAAGTAAGTAAAGTAAGTTGCATTAGTTAGTTCCATTCAATTTCCGTAGCATACATTAGAGCGCACACTGACGTCGTACACATGCATACTGACAAGAAACTCAAACGCTGATGTGCGCCAACATTAATCATCATATGTATGTATGTGTGTGGGAGCAGCATCAGCTTCCAGTTCGATGTTGTAGTTGCCATTCAACGACATGCAGCGCAACGGTAAAAGCAGAATGGCAGAGCATATGTTTGACGTGCTGCAATTTTTCTCATGAAAATTTTAAATGCAAAAAAATTTGGTATTTTTATTGGACTTTTTTCAATTTTTACCGATATTACACACATTGGACGCATGGGATTTGTCAAACGCAAGGATGATAACTGAATCTTCGTTTTTTTTCTGTTTTTCTTCTTTTAATAATCGAAAATGTAAATCATGTGAAACTTTTTAAAATATGCAATTCCGATGTTATCGTAAGGAGGCGTGAGAAATTCTTTCAGAAGAAATTGTGTGCATGTCTGTGGAAAATATGTTCGCATAAGTTATGCAATCAAGTTGTAGCCAAATGTTATGTAAAGAATAAAATGTGGCATACATTTGGGTGTAACAGTTTCAGTGCAGGAAAAAAATCAATTTTAGTTATTGCAATGATTAACCAAAAAATTAAATCAGGTCGCGGCGTAATGTCTGAAATGAGTAATTTGCCATATTTGTCATATGTAGTAAATGTGGCACTATACATGTAGCGGACATAAAACAAATATTGATGTATCCGATTTCAGTAATTTTTGACTATGTTATACCTTTACGTACCCTGGATCCAGAAACAAAATTTTTTTCAAATTTAAGGTCTGGTTAACGAGCTATAGGGCTATAATTTTTGACAGATATATACTACTTCGAACCCCATTATCCAGCTTAAAAAAGTTAAAACCAAATAAATAATGTAGCCAAATTTACAATTCATTTTATGAGCTTTTTGACTGCATTTTTGGATTTTAAAAAAATTTAGTTTTTTGGAAAAAGGTGGACCTTAAGTTTTGAAAATTAATTCTAACAAAGTTAGTGACTTTTAATTTTTTTAAGTTTTTTTTCTAAAAATAACCAATAGTGAATATACAATTCTTGCCAAATTTTACAGTGGGCGTGGAAGTCCTGCGGGCATGGGTCGGGTGAGGGCACCCCCCCCCCATAACTTTTGACAGAAAACAAATACGGCTGTTCTGACAAATGTTAAACGCGTGTTATGACAGCACGAAGTTTTTGTGCATTTACCGGAGCAAAAAAACGCATTAGATTTGTGCTGAGAAGAAAATAATTTTTGAATAAGTGAAAGTCAACACAAAAGTTTTTTTCAATAATTTACCAAATGCGATAGGTCGAAGTGAATCAATCAAAAAGCAGAATGCAATCTATATTTATGCAGTGAATTTGTTATATTTTGTGATTCAAAACCGAATCCAATCAAAATGTTCACACAACAGAATTTGCTTATTGCTTTTCAAAGTGGCTGTCCAAGTCGGTTGTGGACACCCAATAGGGTCGGTTGTGGGCACCCCTCTTTTTTTATTTAATGCGTGTGATTTACTGAAATATCGTCGTGGATGTCAACATAACAAATTTAAATGGTTTTCTTATCCCTTTTTACGCTTTTTTAGTGGAAAGGAAAGAACCAAAAGGCCCTTTAAAGATACCTTAGAAAAAAAGTTGTTTTCATTAAGTATTGAGTTTCCAGACAAGTGGACCGAGGACCAGCAGGTGGGCATGGATTGATACAAAAAGTGCATCCTTGGCAAAAGAGCAATGTTAACGAGAGCTGAAAATAACGTCACCTAGCCGGCTTAGTCTGGAAAACAATTGATCTGGCATTGACGCCGAAGACAATCAAGTCTTGTTTGAGGGCAACAGGCATGATGCCATTCGATCCAGACATTTTCAGTGACGCTGATTTTGTTGAAGCTTGAGCAGAATTTGTGTGAGTCAATGTTTCCAAAATAAATTACTTAATGTTGTTTTCTTCTCCATTTGATTGCGTTGAATTTTATATTTTCCCATTTTTAGCCGATTTTCTAAGGGTGCCCACAACCGAACCAACATTTTTTTTTTTTTTTGTCAAAAATGATCACTTCACTATATTTTTGATATGACGAAATCAATTTACTTTCTTCACCAGTAGTTAGCTAAGGTCTTTAGCATTCCATTGAAACATATATGTCTGTATAATATTCATTTGGTCAAAAGTTATGAGTCGAAAACAAAAAGGTGCCCACACCCGGTACTCTTCCTCTACTATCATGTTTGACGAAAAATAAACTCAAAATAATTTTTTTTTTTTTTAAATTTGGGCTAAGGGCTGCCAAAATCAAAACAAATTTCGACAGTTTTACGAGCTTACGCGATTTTCGAAAGATTAACAAATTTTGTGGTCAAAAACCAAATGTGAAAAAAATGTTGATATGTACGAAAATCCTTATACTTGTATGAAAAAGTTAGATAATGCCCAGCAGTTCAATTGGCACAATTGGCTAGCGTAACACGTTCTAGTTCCTTTTCTGACCCCGGGTAATGAATAAAGTCGTCAGTTCAAAAATAAAATATAAAACGTGAGCGATAAAAACGTTTGAATTTCAAATTTTCTTTGGAAAGATTTTTTATTTTCAAAATTTGAGTAATTTTATTTATAAAAAAAGCAAAAAAAGAAAGAGCAAAATTTAAAAAAAAAAACAAACATTTTTTCATTTGTTTAAATTTGAATTTCACACAACTCCGTAATTAGCTTTATAGACAAATGAGCTAAAGACTTCGTAATTGGGTAAAAACGTTGTACCCTTGGTTCGAATCTCAGTATGGGTAGTTTGATTTTTTTTTTTTTTTTTTTTTTTTTCATCAAGAGAACGCCTTTCAAGCAAGCTCCTTCTCACTAGTGAAGTAGCTAGCGAGTGGTAGAACAAAAGGTGGCAATTGACACCGGCAATGACAAGCTAATGCGCCAGCTCGAGCTACATTAAGTAGTTTGTGGAGAGAGTAGTACTATACCCCTTTAGACCAGTGAATTCGCTAGTTCAGAACAAGTCGAAGGCGCTGCAGGGTGGTGATTAAGGGTCGTTTTCACAATGTTCAATTACAGTTAAACTTCCAGATAAAAAAAAAATTGTATGAAAATTAATATCAAAGTGCCAGTTAAAGTTCCAGTTATGGCTTAACTCAGCATTGTGGAATCGGTTCCAAGTCAGAATATTTTGCTAAAGACCAAAAGTATTATTGAAGTCAATAAAAATGACGCAGCGCAACAAATTGATAATGGCTCGTAAAGTAATGATCCAATTGAAAAATATCAAAGATATGGTTTAAGCAGGGAGTGTATGGCTAGTCGATGTCGGTGGCAAAAGTGAACTGCACTACTTCTTGGATGTAACCCATATGTTTGAAAATAGTGTTTTCTGCACTTAAAACCAAGGCTAACTCGGATCTCAGACCTGAGGCCAGATTGGGAATCAGCGACCCTGAGTTAGTCAAACAAAAAAAAATTATTGAGATTGAATTCGGATTTAAGTGTTACACAGTGCTATTAGTCAAAGAATGTTGATGGAAGAAAAAAAAAATTTTTAAAGTCGAAAAATGCTGAGATACATATTACGACGATGGTTACAAACTTGGAAAAAAGGAAAGTCGTAAAACATTGGTAAAAGCGAAATGTTTATAAAATAGAAAAATGTTAACCATGTCCAAAAATATTGATAAGAGTGAGATATGATACAATCTCGAAACGGTCGAAAATTGTGAAAAAAGCAGAAAAAAACATATATACTCGTCTTAAGCTTCACAAAAAATTATTATAAATAGTTTCGGAGAATTCTGAAATGTTGCAGAGTACAAGACATAAATATTGTTTAAGAAAAAAAAATTAATAAGTACTGTGAAAATGGAATTTAAGGCTTTTGTGTATGATTTTACACTTATTTACACTATTCTTATAAGCATAAAGGATTTTATTGCAGTTAATAAACACCATAAATTGTACATATGCAATCACTAATACAGCAATTAACATAATAAAGTTTACTTAAAATGTTGACAACCACTCAAAAGCTAAACCACAAACATTTAAATGTTTAAGACTTCAAGCCAAAAATAAACAGCTGTAGTATAAATAATCAAATTTTGCTAGAATGCTAAATGTGCATTTTCGGAAGAACGAATTCTCAAAAAATTTTGCTCTACCAACTTAAGGCAACTTAACTTAAGAAAGAACATTAACGAATTTTCTACTGATTTTATATTTCTGTTTTGAGAATTTCGGTTTATTTTTTAAGTTTCGCTAGTGAAAGCAACATAAAACTGACAGTTCACACATAGAATTAAATTGCCCACTCTAACTTCCGGAAACTTTCAACATCCGCTTAAGCACCACCACCAGCGGCACAATCTAGCGCAGCAGCCACTGCATCTTCGCATATCTTCATTTTTATTGTTTAGCTCCTATTTGTGATGTAGTTGCTCTGATGCTGATGTTGCGCTGCTCCAAATGTCCTGCTGATAAATGTCAAACTTTCCGTTTCCGTTCGCTCATTCACTTCCTGCACTTTCGACATAGTTTGCCTAGCAATAAAGAACAAAGTTAACGAAAATAAAATGAAAAACTTTTTATTACTTTTATTTTGTCTTTATTTTCTCTCTTGTGCCAGGACGTACTCGTTCGTATTCGTACTCACATAATAAATTATTGGACCGTACGCAATATTTTGGTTGCTTTAGTGCAAACAACGCAACATTTTTTGTTTTTCCTTTCTTTTTTCTTTTTGTTTTCTTGATTCATGTCTTGAGAAGATGTAGACGAAATTCTTGAGGCCTTGACTGTCAGTGATTTATTTACTCAAAAATACAATAAAGAAAAACACCGAGAGCTAAAACAACAACAACAACAAAACTCAAGTCCAAGCTTTTAGTATTGTCCACAATTATGGACGTTTATAGAGTGAAAGTCAGTTAACGAAACGATACGAAACGAGAGCAGAAAAATTAAGTAGAATGAACAATGTAGTCTGTTAAGCTGGTGTGATATTTATTTACATAAGATTTTTGCGATTTTTCAAATAATTTCGACATTTTAAATATTTTTCGAACTATAACGTTTTCCATAATTAGCTACCAAACAAGCATGAATCAGTTGACAGTGTTGATTTGAGTTAACTGTTCAATCTGTTTTAGTAAAAACACCAACCAAGTTACAAAAACAAGACAAAATCCGTAAAGAAAAAGCAAAAAAAAAAATTACTGGAAGGCTTCGCTACGTTCCAATCATATTATTAGACGAATTTGCCTAGATTCAGAAGAACTTGACAAGCATACTTTATTTAACCTTTTGCACAGATTTGTTGAGAATCACAGCAAAAAGCACATACAGCCAAGCAAAAATTCAAACTTTTTAGTTTTTGCCTTGTTATACATCGTCCTGCGGTTGTAACTTGTTGACATTAGCTGTGTTTCTTTTGACGCGTATATACAATTGTGGTAATTTTCAAATTGCGATAACTTATGAACGGTGAGTCGTACGATAAAAAGTCCAAGGGTCTTTTTCATTGAGAACCACATGCTCTACAAGTAATTTTAATCTTTTGTAGAAAAAAAATGGTAATTTAGAAGTTATTTCAAAAAAAGTGATTTTTTGCCGTTTATCGGCGCTTAACCAGTTTTTTTAGAATAACTCCTAAAAGATAAATTTTTTTAAAAATAAAATGAAAAGTTTTTGAAGAGAACGTGATTTTCCATAAAAAAGTTCCTCAGAGGTTTACTGTGCGACTCACTGTTCATGAGTTATCGCAATTTAAAAATATCCACAATTGTATATACGCGTCAAAAAAAAACACGGCTATTATACTTTTCTGGCATAGCGTTTTCGTTTGCAAGCTCATTTGGCGTGACGAAACGAAATAGGAAGCGTTATTCGAGTAGTGATGAGCAAACCAGGCCCAAAACCAAAGCAGTCTTGGTATTGATCTTGGACATTGAGTCTTGGTCCTGGTCATGGTTTTGATATTGAGTCTTGGTCTTAATCATGGTCATTAAATCTTGGTTTCGGTCATTGCCTTGAAAAAACCTCTAAAGATTATTGAGTATTAAGAATTTCGAAACCTTATTTTTCCAAAGTAGTTGGGTTTTTAAGATGCCAAATTTCAAATTGAGGGATGATTTGATTTTCGAAAGGGGCATGAAATAAATTACCAAGACTGAAAAGCAGTCTTGGTCTTGACAATCATCGTGACCAAGCTCATAGCAGTCATCACTGCTTTCGAGTCATTTTTTTGATTTTATAACAATTTCGTCATTCTGACCATATTTTTTTATTTTTGCAACGGTTTCCGAATTTCACCGTATTTATTGACTTAAGCAACAAATCTCAAAATTTTTCGAATTTTGCAACATTTTCCAACATTTTTCGAATTACTTAAATAATTTTAGACCCTTGCAACATTTTATGACTTCTGCAATATTAAACGACTTAAGCAACATTTTTCAAAATTTTGTAGATTTTTCTGACTTTTGCAACATTTTTTTTTTTTTTTTTTGTTGTTCCACATTTTCGACTTTGTCAACATATACCTTAACATTATTCAAATCTATATATAAATAGGCAAACGAAATCGTTTCAGTCCTTGTTTCTATACCTAAATCTCAATCGATTTGCTCAATTTTGTTTTGTTATAAAGGTTGTGAGGTGGAGCAGTGCATAAGACTATATGTTTTTTCAAAGTGGGCGGTGCCACGCCCCTAAATGGAAAAAACGCTCTCATGGCTAAACTACTGCTTCGATTTTAACGAAAATTGGTATGGAGATAGGGTTAGCATTAAGGAACAGTGAAATGACCATTATGTTTTTCAGTGGGTGGAACCACGCCCTTTTTGGTATAATACGCTATCAGTGGTAAAATGCTTCACCGATTTTTATGGAATTCGGTTCTGAGATAGGCTTAACACTAAAGAAGGCTAATAATAAGTTGTTAATTTTTGGAGGAGTGCCACACCTGTAAAAAGATTGCACGGTTTCACGGCAAAACTGCAGCATTAATTTTAATGTCACTTCGAATGATGGTTGGCTTAATGCTAAGGATAAAATTAAAAAGGATATAAAAAGTATTTGTTTCATAGTGACCGGTTCCAAGCTTCTAAAAAAAATATGCAGTTATTGTGGTTACTATAGTTCGATAGTTTTTTTAAAGTCAAATTGAAGTGGTCAAGTTTCTGCCGCATGGCGAACTTTATGTACATAGTATGTATAACCTAAATACATGCCATATACATAATACAAGAAATCACAAAATAAAGTTTATATTTGTTTCGCTTCCTGTGTGAACGCAACGGATACGAGGGGCGCGAGGGGTATGGCAATCTGTAGCCTCGCTTTTGAGAATTAAGTCGCTATGGAGCATTTTTCGGGGGCATTGTGTGTGCGAAAATATTACGATGATTCGACGCCTGCGTCGTTTTCTTCAGTTCTTAATGATACTGGGCGCACCATTTTTGATTTTTCCAATGTTTTACCAGTCTCATCAAACTTCTTTACCTATTTTCGAATATCTCTCATAATCTGAATTAATTACAATGAACTTTTTTTCTTGTGACTTAAAGTATTGTTGGAAAAATGTTCAAAGTAACACCTTGCTAATAATAATACGAAATGCAATAGTGGCTTAGCATTTCATCGTATACCACGTATACTATACATATTACGAAAACAAAAAAAAATTTGGCTTCTTTTTTTATTGTTTTGCCACCCCACTTTCTCCGCAGTTAATTTTCTTACCTTTATTTTGACGTTTGTTAGTGAGAGAAAATTTTATTGTTGTTTTGGTTTTGTTATTTTTATATATTTTGTCTGGCGTTTTGTCTTTTTTTTTCGCCAAAGTTCCGTCTAACATCAGTAATAACAACAATTAAGTTAAATTGCTTTTTGAGTGGCATTTACAGGACATTTCCTGAATGTTCTACGCAGTGCACAGGGGAAAAGAGATGTGAAAAATTGTGTGTACAAAAAATACATTTTTTTTATTATTATTTTTCTGCTGCTTTTCACATTTTTCCTAGTTATCTGTTGCTGACGGCTTTATTATTTAAAAATATTATGGAAAAAATACAACAAAAAACAGCATTAGCAGGATATAAGTAAATATTTTTTATATGCCGCCAAAACCAAGAAGAATATGGTGGCGTTTTAGGAAACTTATTTTTATTTGGTGATTATGTTGGTACCTACATACTTTTTTTTTGGATTTAATAGCTTTCATAAACTTAATGTATTGCAGATTAATGAAGCCATTTGATGTATTTGCGGCTTATAAAAGTTTCATGTTAAATAAGTCATAAAGATTAACTTGCTTTATTTTAACCATTTCGAAAAATTTAAGAATTTTTCAACTTTCTTCGCCATTTTCAACATTTTATCAAAAAAAAAAAATATTTTTTGCTCAAATTTTCTTCAGAATTAAAAATTATATCCTGGCAAAAAATTTTGGTGTGAAGAAATAATACAATACATTTTTTTTTTTTTTTTTTTTTCTATTATAGATTACAGTCCTATCTCCACTTTTTGCGATTTTGAGATTTTTGCAGTTATGGCAACATTGTGGGCTTTTTCACCGTGTGGAAAACTGTGTGATGTCAAAATACCACTAAAACACCAAAATATTCGAAAATTTAAAAAAAATCCTATCTCCAAACTGTAATTTTTTCAAGAACGCTACTGTCCTATCTCCACTGAATATTCAAATAAGTCACATTTTTAAAAAAAATTCTTCGTTTTTTCGCGTTTTCTTCGCGTTTCATGACTTTTTGCGATATTTTAGTGAACAAATTTGGTTACACCCCCAAGGCTCCACTCTTGTTTGTCGGAAGCAAAAATAAAAATAAAAAAAAAAATCGTTTTTTCGTGTTTTCTACGCGTTTCATGACTTTTTACGACATTTTAGTGGAAAAAATTCAAAAAATGTACTAAATACGACGTTTATTTCAATAGTAGTGGAATCCTATATAAGGGCAAAAGTAATGACATACTATAAATTGGCTAAGATTTCGTTAGAAATTAATAAAATTGGTTAAAAACATTAAATTATGTTAAAATATACCATAGGTAAAAATATTGTTATATCAAAGTAGCAACCAATCCTAAATAACCACTGTTTGAAATCTTATTTTTACATTTCTCAACAATTGGAAAAATGGAGATAGGACCATAGCGCTCTAAGGTATCGATATATATTCAGTACCAAAAATCGAATTTTTAACGATTTTCAATAAAGCTTTTTTACTCAAAAGCAAGGAACCTTATGAAAAAAGTGTATAAGGCAAAAAATTATTAAAATTGTCCAAAGAATACGTGTATCAGTATCAGCATCCGCATCAGATTTTTTTTTTGCATCAGCAAAAACATTTAAGCAACAATTCTACTTTGGGCATAAAACTGAGTTTTACAAAAAATTATCGATATCAGGTTTTTCCATCTGAGCACAGATATAATTGGGTGATTCTTAATTTTCCATATTTTTTGTAACAGTATTTCATTGCTTTATGATCAAAACTAAACATGTACACTGTTTCTAATAAGACACTGAAAATTACAGCGACCTCAAAAATATTTCATAGAAAATTTGTACTTTAGAGTTTCAAATCCTCAGTCTGCTGGCATATTTCTGTTCCGAATTTCGAATGTCCATACGTACATTTTTCAATAAAATCGAGAAATATAATCAAAAGTGTTTCAAATCAATTTAATTTCATTAAAAATACGTTATTGAACTTTGTCACTCGACTTTTATCTCAGTCTCCTGACACATTAAAACATCTAAAAATTTTAATGAATTCGCGGATCGTTTATATTTTAGTCGATACGCCGAGTTTTGTGTGTGAAATTGTGTTGCGGCCAGTCAAATCTACAGGTCCCTGGCAAGTATTTTCGTTAAAAATATATTTCGCAGGACATTTTCATTTAGCGTTATTAAAAGTAAGTACATATAAGCAATTATCATAACAAAGAGGTTATGACGCTCAAATTAAGCACTAATCGAATATGAATTTCACTTCAATGTTTTAATATTTTTGTACTTATAGTAGATATTTATACTACTCCACTCTCTCTCTCCGATTTTATTTTTTTTAAGTTTCTCAAAACTCTTGGATGATGGTAAAGGTCAAAAATGGTAGTATAACGCATAGTTAATATTAAAGGTTGTTACGTTAAAAATTTTGAATAACGAAAAAATTTTTGTTTGACTCAAGTTTACATTGCAAAAATGGCGTCCAGCCAGAAAGTTTCCTTCTATCAAGACAAAGAACAAAAAAAAACAATAAAGGTCAGCGCAATCGAGCGCATCGAACATAAGTTTCAAGAAAAAATGTTTTATAACGCATATAAGCTCATAAATTGTAAGGCCGCGAACAGAGTAGACGTTTATGAGCTATAAGATATAACTCTTGCTTTTTTTCTTAAACGTTTATACTACGTTTCCATCGGATATTTTGGTGTGATGACATTTATAGTTCTCTTTGTTAAATCCTAGCCATTTTCAAGTTTGCCACTTGGTAGAAGATAGCCAAAATTGGTAACTCTGTTAAGATTTATGCGAAGATTTAAAATAAATCTCGTCAGAAGTGGATTCAGTTTTGTGCGGTAAATAACTTGATTTACAACAAGATTTAGAGCTAAACCTCGAAACAACCATAAATCATTATAGAAAATACAAGAGAAAGTGTTTGCGGTGCTAATGAACAATTCCAAAACGTTTTATTGCTACAAATGTTGCAACGCAACACGATCTGTCAGTCACTTTATATGTTTTTTCACTCTGTCCGCAGCCTAACAGTTTAGAAGAGATGCAAATGAAAACAACTTTAAACGAAATAAATTTGAAAAGTAAATTTTTTACAAAAGGACACATAAAAATGCAAAATGCTGCAAAAAAGTTAAGATGCAACTTTATAGCAAGAACACAAAAACAACAATTACGACAATGTATCGAAACAAAGTGGCAAGTCAGCAGATAAGCTTTTTCAGCTTAAACTTTTCCTGGTAACTTTCACGACAAGAGTTCTAAATGCTATTAAAAATACAAAAGGGGAACCAACTCAACAATTCCAAGAACAAAAAACTATGAATGCAAGGATTTAATAATCTTAACAACTGCATGGATGTTTAAGGTAGGGATAAATAAAATAAATTCAACCATGCTGTAATAAAGTTATTGTGGCTTGCTGCTTTCTCAAAAACTTCTAAAGGACGCAATGCATGCTCATTTTTAAGAGAAATTTTAATTAAACTAGAATCGCCCGATGGTCAAAGTTTGACCAGAAATGTATTAAATTAATTTGGTACTTTATGGACAGATTCAGTACTTATTTTTGCTTTTTGGTACAAAATAGAAAAGTTAATTTATCATTCCTGGTACGATGACAAATGTGAAACGAAAAGGAAACAAAAAATATGATGTCAGTCAGCTTTTCGTCTTTCTTTGTGCTGCATCCTCTTTTCAACTCTGTGTGAGCGAGTATTTTGTCGTTGTTCATATTGAAAAATTTGCATTTAATTTTACATGGCTTAGTGGCAAAATAATAAAATAATTTAAACTTTGTACACATTAACGCACAAATACCTTTCTAATGGTGTATAATTCAAAGTCGTGCTTCATTTCTAACATAGTAAAAAAGGTAGGACAAATTGCTGTCTTGCGTATTAATATATAGATTCCTTTCAGTTTGTTCAACGTTTTAACATTTCTTTAAAAATGTTTTGAATGCTTCAACTTCTCAACATTCAAATTTTATCAATACGCATTATTCCGAGAAAATCGAAAAGGAATGTTTGGACTTAAAAGAAAAAAAATAGCACCATTCAAATGGTACCTTTTAAATGGTACCATTCAAATTTAAGTAATTGTATGAGCTTTCTAAGAATGTATTTATAAGGTTTATAAGGTTTAAAAAGATTTCGCACATTTAAAGTTGATATTCCGAATTTTTTTCATATTTTTTGACTTTTGCGGCCATTTCTGTATGAAGAAGATTCTATTAACATTTTTTTTTTGGAGTCCTATTTAAATTTTCTTTAATGACGGTACATTTGTCATACCAATTTTTTAATTTGAGGTCGGAAAAAAATAATTTTTTATGTTCATATTAATTGAATATATTTATTTTTTTTCAGTTCAGATATTCAAAGTTTGAACTGACATTTCGATATAAAGTACTCAAAAATAACACATTCAAAATGTGCTATTTTACTGTATAGATTTCCATGTCCACCACTGTTTGTATGAAATACCATTTAATTTAACCTTTCTTAGTCTTATTCATAGTACTATTCATTCAAAGTTAATATAACTACACCAACTTTTACTTTGTAGGGTACATATAATTGTTAACTATACTGGAGGGTAGCTGAGGAGGCGAAACAGTTTGTCTTCGCTTTGCAAGATAATTTCATGGCTCACTTAGCGTCTTACAAGTGCATGACAACAATTAATATTACAAAGCCCCCGGACAAAAACAAAACTGTGCCTTCGCCCCTCCGCCCACCTCTAGTTTTGTCCGTTTGTTGTAGTTACAGGGCTGAAACAATGCTACCAGCAAAGGTAAACGATTCTATACAAGTGTGAAGAAAGTACATATTTATGTATGTATTTGTGTACCTACTGTTGTGTACATAACTACGTATATATGTATGTTTGCAATGTTCCTCTTACTCTCTTTATCTCTGAGTGAAACAAATACTTTTTTTTGTTGGAAAAATTTTTATTAATTAGCTACAAGATTGTAATGAGTGAAATTTTTTTTTAGTTTTTTCTTCTTCGTTTTCTTTTGCGAAATCAGCAACACCTGCTCAGCGCGAAGTTTTTCCATAGTCAGACGGCAGAATTCTTTCAAGAAACTCAACACTTGTGTTGGATATGGTGTGACAAGTTGTCATAAAAGTTGTAGTTTTCTGCTTTGCTAATTATTTGTATTATTTTTTATTATCGTTTTGTAAAATGTGAGTTGGGGGTGGGAAATGTGTAGAAAACAATTTACAATCTTTTCAATAGTTTTATTACTTTTTTAAGATTCATTCTAATGTGAGCAGTGCAGGGCCGTCTAGTAGAAATTCGGCGCTGCAACTGAAACAATTCTTATGCAGGTTGGGTCACCCTAACGTTTTAGAGAACACATAGTCATGGAAAGCTTGTAGTTAATTGTATAAGTTTCCTAACAAAGTATTTGGTTTATAGATTTTAGAAAGATTTCGCAAAGTACTTGACTATTGAAAATGATATTTTATTTTATTTCCTATTTTTTTAGTTTAGCGGCCATTTTAGTATAAAAGAAGTCCTATTAACATTACTTTTTATAATTTTTTTTGGAATCCCCGTTAAATTTTATTTAACTCGGTAGTAAATTTGTATTACCAGATTTTCAATTTGAGGTCAGAAAAAAATACTTTTCAGGAACAATCAGCTTGAAGGCTTCGCTAGATAAAGCTCATCGGTAACGCGTTTTGTTACATAAAAATATTTTGTTTGTCTCAAATCAGAAAACTGGTGAGACAAATGTATTACCGAATTAAAGGAAATTTAACGAGGATTCGAAAAAAATTTATAAGAGAGTATATCAATAGGTCCTTTTTCATACTAAAATGGCCACCACAGTCAAAAAATAGGAAAACAAATTTAAGATATCGAATTTAATTCAAACTCTATAAACCGCATCCACTCTTAGAAAGCTCCTACAATTAGCTAAAAGTTTAATAAAATTAATTTTCTCTAAAACGTTAGGGTGACCCAAAAAATTTTTTTTTAAAAAAACAAGTCAGAAAATCAGTTTTAATCCTATAACTCCTCAGGTCTACATTTTAGACCCTCCTCTTGTGCAATTTTTTGTTAGTCTGGGCCTTTTCAATCGTTTGGCAGAAGCTTCGTAACTTTATCGATTACACCTTATACGTGTACATTAGGGTGGGCCAAATTGTATGGAGGAAATTTCATCGATTGAAAATTAAGGTAGAATTTTCAATCGAAAATGCGCCGAACTAAAGTTGAACGTAGAGGTATGGTTCCTTGGGCAAATATTCATAGAATTGAATGAACTTTCAGCCTAGGTTGGTGTTTTGTTTGAAAAAATTCATCCAAAAATATGAATCGTTTATTTTGAAAGTCGGTCATAATAATCGGCTATTTGACCCATATCACTTTTTTAAATATATAGCATCAATTCCACACCATCAAGTGAACTTTTTATGTAAACAGAACTCAATTTAATTGATTACTGACAGAATACCAGCCAAATCATATAATGACAATACTTTTGTCTTTATAAAAATTTGTAAAATTTAGTATGAAAATAAAAAAAAATATTGATGAAAGGTACAATTTTCGATCAAAAATGCGCCGAACTAAAGTTGAACGCAGAGGTATAGTTCCTTGGGCAAATATTCATAGAATTGAATGAACTTTCACATAGGGGGGTAGCCGAGATCAGTTTTCAAATCGGCCCACCCTAGTGTATATATATACGCTATATATACGCTGTATATATACGCTATATATATTTCTGGCCTAGGCAACACTAATGTCAATACCTAAAATCTGGTAACACCATAATAAAGTTTGACATTTTTAGCATAAACGTACTCACAACGTTTTGATGTACAAGTGCTATTTTTTTTGTTTACAGTGAGTTAAGAAAATAAATTTTTCCATTGATAATTTAAGCGATTGATAAATTATGGGGTTTCCAACGAGAACAAACGTTTTTTAGAACTAATCGAATATATTGGAGTGGAACTTATGCCCAAGGATGCCTCTATCTCACGATATGTCACATGACGATTTTGCATTATCAGTTCACGCACGGCATCAATGTTCTCTGGCACAACGGCCGTTTTTGGACGACCTTCACGGAATTCGTCTTTGAGGGAGCGTCGGCCACGATTGAATTCATTTAACCAGTTTTTCACAGTGCTATAGGATGGTGCTTCATCGCCATACAAAGATTTAAGTTCATCGATGCACTCTTGTCGTGATAATCTATGTCGAAAGTTGTGAAAAATGATCGCTCGAAAATGTTCACGAGTTAATTCCATTTTTTTGCCAAATTGATTTTTTCAAGTCACTGTAAACAACACAAATGATGGTCGTACGTCAAAACGTTCTGAGTACGTTTATGCTAAAAAATGTCAAACTTTATTATGGTGTTGCCAGATTTTAGCTACTGACATTAGTGTTGCCTAGGCCAGAAATATATATAGCAGCCTACGTATAAATAGACTAAAGAAATCGGTTCAGCCTAAGTTTCTATCCCTTAACCTCAATATATTCGCTGGATTTTTTTTTGAATTTATTTTTTTTTTTTTTTTGTTGAAAAGGTTGTGAGGAGAAGCAGTGCACAAAATATTCCTTTTTCAAAAGTGGGCAGTGCCACGCCCCTAAATGGAAAAAACGTTCTCATGGCCGAACCGCTAAATCGATTTTTATGAAATTTGGCATGAAGATAGGAATAACTCTAAGGAACGATAACATAACTTTATGCTTAATGTTTTTAGGTGGGCGGCGCTATGCCCTTAAATGGAAAAAACGCTCCCATTTATAAAATTTGGTACGGAGATAGGGTTAACACTACACAGAGCGAACAAAGAGCATAACTTGCGTTGCTAAATGAATTTCTACCACGTTCGTGCGTGTTTTAACTACATTCTGTTACTGATTTGAATTTAACAACGCTCCAAGATCATATTTGTCCGGTGCTTTGCTAAATCACTCACGAACGTGGTTGAAACTTATTTAGCAGCGCTGGTTGCCAAGCGTTGTTAAATCCAAATCAGCAACAAAACGTGGTCAAAACACCACGAAACGAAGTAAAATTTAAATCAGCTACGAAACGTAATCAAAACACTCACGAACATGGTAGAAGTTCATTTCATAACAAATAGATTTTCAATCAACCTCACATCGCAGTGGCTGAGTTCGTTAACATCCGGATCTATCACACGATAGGTTCCAGGTTCAAATCTCCCCAATACCAAACAAAAGAATATTTATTTAAAGCAAAAATTGAAAATTAAAAAAGAAAATAATATCAGTTTCATTATTGTTGACAGGAAAAATTAGAATTACAAAATAATGAAAAAAATATATATTTTTTTTTTTATTTAGCAACGCGCGTTGTTAAATCACCCACGAACATAGTTGAAACACATTTAGCAACACGCGTTGTTAAAACTGCTACGAATGAGCAATGCTCAAAATTTGGGTCGCAACGTTGTTAAAATAGCCATGTTTCTGCCACTTTTGACAATGTTGTTTTCTCTGTGTATTTTAAGAATTTTTTGGAATTTTAAATGTGTGCAACAAAATTTAAATTTGTCGGACAGTGTAATAAAAACTAAGTGCATGAAATGTTTTATAAAATTTTAACCTACGAAATTGTTAGGGATCATTTTAAATTTCAAAAAAGCAACAGGGCAAAAATTTCTCAAGTGCGCCACCTAAGAAACTGAACGTAAAAAAGGATTTCAAAAAAATGATGTTACATAGCAACTAGTAAAGATTTTGTAAAAAAAATATTTTCTGAGATATTCAGCATAGACCAGAGAGTAAAATAGTATTTGTTTTTTTTTTTTTTTGACCAATATTTTTCATTTATTATTGAAAATCTCTATTTCAAATAGGTACATAAAAATTAAGCAACTTCTCCACCTCTGAGAAAATTATAAAAAATATGTGGGCACTCTTCACATATCTAGGAACTATAAATCAGAAATTGGGGTAATCGATATTGGTTCAAAAGTTATTAACAATATAGTGATGCAGTGCAAGTCTTTTTTCAGTAATTAGTAGAGAAAAACAGGCATATTACGAAAAAAGCGCATTTGGCATAAAATGCTTAGAATCATCTAAGGAACACGTGTGAGTATTTTGGAATTTTTTGGAACGTTTTGGTTCAGTTTTGAAAAATTATAAAATGTCCCAAAAAATTCTGAAAAAATTTACACGTATTCTTTGGGCAATTCTAAGCATTTTTTGTCATATACACTTTTTACGTAAGATGCCTAGTTTTTTTTCTACTTTTTTACAAAATCTTTACTAGTTGCTACATAACATCATTTTTTGAAAGCCTTTTCTGCGTTTAATTTCTTAGGTGACGCACTTGAGAAATTTTTGCCCACTTACTAAAATATTATGGTCAAAAAAGTAAATACCAAAAAACAATACACACATTTCTTTTTTGTAGTTGTGACCATAAATTTCTTCAGCGCCCTTTTAACACTTCATTCAGCACAACATTGCACGAAATACCATCACAATCACTATCACTAGATTGACAACAAAATGAGTATCGTTAATTTTCAGCTTAGAAGAAAAGAAAGAAAAACAACAAAATGATTAGGGTGCCAAACCAAGCAACCCTTAAGGCAGAAGACAACAACTACAAAATTAAAACAAAAACAACAGCAACACCAAAATACAAAAACAACAAACGAGAGCTCAAAAACCCCCAAAGATATAATGACAACGATAATGTGCACATATCAACTTTGTATCACAAAAATAAGACAAAGTTGTAGTATTTGCCAGCAGACAGTGGGGCAAAATGTTACAAAAACTGTGAGAAAAAATGATTTTTTAAAAAAGAAAACAAAACAAAAAAAACAGGAAAATTAAACGTCATAATGTAATAATAAACTGAACTGACAATAAACAATTTTAATTTACCCTAACGATATAGGGGGGAAAAAAGGGGAAAAAAATGCTGGAAAGTATCCTTTGTGACAGCCAACCGGATATGTGTGCGTATCAGCAAAGACAAAACAAAAACAAAACATCAGCAGCAACAGCAGCAGCAAAACCAGCAACTGTAGTCAAGCATACAACCACGTATGGATAGATACGAGCGAGCCTTAAGGGTCGCCGTTTGCTTCTTTTTTGTTTTTTGCCATCCCGTTTGTTTTTGCTTGCTTTTTTTGCGGATGTGTCCTCGGAAGTGTATCACAGCCACATTCACAGCCAAAGTTGCGCAACACGCTTTGTATGCTTGTGTGCTGCTCTGCTCATTGGTGTATGTGTTAAAAATATTATTTGAATGTACGTTATATCCTGCGATATCCTGATATGCTATGTGAATCATTATTAAATTCGTATGTTTTACATTTTCATATTCATTATCCTTTTTGGTATGGTTAGATTTGGTATCATTTTTGTGCCGCTTTTCTTTTTGTTGTTGTTGTTGTCTTTGCTGTTGGTAGCAACAACAACAGCAATATTACTTCTGCTAATGTGCTACATTAAAATGTTATAAATTTTGATAATGAAAATGAAAAAGCGTAGAGAAAAAAAACAACTCTATCAACATAAATTTCAGTTTATTATCCTTGATCCTGACGCTAACCTTTAGTATGTAGACAACATATGGCATATGTATATGGCACATAGAAGCTATGCGAGCTGGTATGTGAACTGTAAATGTAGTATTTCATTAGAGTTTGGAGAGCATCAAAGGTGAGGTTAATTAAGTAAATGAATGCTACTAGTCGTTTTTGCCAAGTATATCAAGGTTTGTGTTTCTGTCTTTAAGTTTAGTTAATATACGTGTACTTGGCAATTGGCTAATTTGGTGTTTTGGATACACAGGAAATTTGGTTTTTCATCAAAAAAATTTCTCAGCCGAGAATAAAAATGTTCATTCAAGATCATTAAATGTAATCGCGAAGTCTTTTTTAATTAATACTAGATCTTAATTCGATTGTAGAAATACCCTACAAGGTCAACATACATATGCATTGCATACCTAAGTCATTTTACTTTTTTCGACTTATATTGATAGACTTCGCTAAGCTTATACATAAATATAATGAAATAACAACAGATATTTTTCCAAAACAAAACCTTCGTTCTTTTTGTGATAAATCGACGAATTATTCCCGTTCACGTTGTTGCCATGTCGTAATTTCTCGTACAATAGTTTAATTTTCAAATGAAAAATTTTTCACCTTATCACAACAGCAATAAAAATCGCGTCATGCTTTAAATAAAAAAAAAACCCTAAACTACAAACTATGGCATTTCTCTACTTTAATGTTAACTAATAAAATAAAATTTTAACTTTTTACCTAAAAAGCTTCCGAATGAAAAACTTCTGATACTTTTCTGTATGTAACCCAAAAAAAAGTACGAGTACAAGTCCGCAACGTGCATTTCTGAGAGCACAATGGAACTTTCAATTGTGACTAATGAAAAAATTTAATAAAAAAACGACAACAACAAAATTTACTCGTTATTGTACTTTAACTAAATTAAATAATATATATATTATATTTGCTTGTACCATTTGCATGTACTAAATACAGTGCACAACAAAAGTATGCGCTCACTTAATATATTATCCAAAGGAGAATTGATAAATGCTAGATATTTGCTTTTGAATCAAAGGACTCACATTTGAATCGATGAATGTGGAAACATGTGAGAATTTTTCGATTTGGATTTTTTGACACATGCTGATTGTTGACTCAATATAAAAATATTGACTTTTATCTATATTTCCTTAAGTATGTGCAATAGACTGATTCAGATATGTATGGAAACTAGTAAGGGTGTTACCTTTGGCATGGCCAAACATGAAATAACTAACACTGCAGTATTTTGAAAATTTTGCTTGTACACGGAGAAAAATACGCATCATAATTTTTACTCCACTAGGGTAGTCAAAATATCAAAGTAATCAACACTAAATTTCAAACATGAATTACCTCACGTATGAACTATTCGTTGGTTCCGTAAAGTCATATTTACAAATCAAATGTAGTTAAATAATAAAATAATATTTACTCCAAATTCCCTACATTTGCCTTTATATAGAGTAAATTATACTTTCAAAAAAAAAAAAATGTGTGACCATTTTGAATTTATAATTCTAGTAAAAATTATTTTATTTTGTTCACGCACAAAAATTAATGTCATATCCGTATTTTTCACTCCGCTCGAGTAAGGTAAATCTTATAAAAATATAGAATCATTTTGACTTTTATAATTTTAGTAACAATTTCTATTTTTCGATAGAGATTTACTTAATATACAAATTTTATGCCTCTTCAACATATGCGCAAGTAGCGCATAGGATCAACCTATCACACGGAAGGGCCAGGGTTCGTACCCTAGTGCGGTCAGGTAATTTTTTATTTTTTTTTTTTTTTTTTTTGTTTGAACTGTACAGTAAGGTAAATATCACGTCAATTTTTTCAAAGAAAATACTAGCAAGCATACATTCTGAATTGATTAAAACAGTACCCAGTGTGCCAGGCGGTTCATAACTTCGCTTTTTTACCCGTTACGGATCCGTTACTGATCCGTTTGCGGGAGAAATTCCAAAAAAAAAAACGATTCGCTTTTTTTTTGGGAATCTCTCCCGCCAACGGATCAGTAACGGATCCGTAACGGATAAAAAAGCGAAGATTTGAACCGTCTGGCACACTGGGTAAGGTAAAATTTGTTACGGTGTGGTGTTGTCACTATTCTGATTTGAAATTCTGGTAAAATTTATGAGAAATAAAGTAGCAAGTACAATTTTTTTTCTCCGTGTACGGAAGTTGCCATTACTTCTTAATTTTTGCTCACAGCTTGCACTTATAGTTCTTGATGACTGAGTTAAATTTAGTTGGATTATCTCGAAAAACGCTTTCTGTATAGCATTTTGAAACTTTTGCTTATATAGGAGTTGCCACGCCCTCTTGTCCGAGTTTGCCTAGATTTTGCTTAGAGTTCGCGCTTACTGTCTTTATTATTTATGTTTCTTATGGTTGCATTGTCGTGAAAAATGCTCCAAAAATTGCATTTTGGGCAAAATTTGTTGTATGGGCGGTAGGCGTGTCTGTTGACCGATTTCGCTCATTTTCAAAAAGTCGAATTAACTTTGACGACGGAGGCATTGTAGACGGACATGGCTCAGGAAGTGACACTGATCAAGAATATATATTCTTTTCCATACCTGCCATGCCTCCTTCTCTGCGTTACAAACAGAAGGACAAATTAATATACCCTGAGAAACGCTTCCAAGTCGAAATGGGAAAATTTGTTTTCTTTCAAATTTCAATTGTACGTTTTATATGGATTTTGAGCCGTCAAAACCAAATATGCAATTTATTTCTCCGAACGCTTTTTAGTATTGGAGATATTGGCCATTCAAGGTGGAAAGTTTTTTTTTTTTTTCATCCAAAACTACAGAACTTAGTTGCGAAGAAATAAATTACAGGTTTGGCGTTTTTTTTTTCATTTGAACTATTTTTTGAATTTTGAAAAACAAGGACCAAAGTGACAGACAAAAGTGCGCCGGCGAGTACAATGCGCTGCAGGGTGCCAGTGCAAGCGTGCTACACAGAGCGAAGAAAAAAGCATAACTTGAGTTGCAAAACTTAATTTCTACCACGTTCATGATTATTTTCACTACGTTTCGTTGCTGATTTGGATATAACAACGCTCCAAGATCATATTTGTATGGTGCGTTGCTAAATCACTCACGAACGTGGTTGAAACTTATTTAGTAACGGTGGTTGCCAAGCGTTGTTCAATCCAAATCAGCAAGGAAACGTGGTGAAAACATCACGAAACGTTGTAGAAGCTTATTTTAAAACAAAAAGACTTTCAGTCAACCTCACAATAATGATGGCAGTGACTGAGTTCGTTAACGTTCGCATCTATCACTCGACAGGTTACAGGTTCAAATCTCCCCAATACCAAATAAAATAAAACTATTTAGAGCAAAAATTGAAAATTAAAAAAGAAAATAATATTAATATCTTTGTTGTTGACAGTAAAAAATTAGAATTAAAAAAATAATAAAAAAAAATTATTTTTTTGTATTTTATTTAGCAACGAGCGTTGTTAAATCACACACAAACGTAGTTGAAACTCATTTAGCAACGCGCGTAGTTAAAACTGCTACGAACGAGTTATGCCCAAAATTTGGGTCGCAACGTTGTTAAAATAACAACGTTTCTGCCACTTTTGACAATGTTGTTTTCTCCGTGTACAGGCACACCAGACGAACAATAATATTCATAGTGATATTTGAGACAGCAAGCATAGGCAGTACAGCCGTTTGACCAATCTTAACTAGAATTCGCGATCCTAAAAAGTCTTAACGAGCCTGTGAGGACCGTGTCACACGGCATAGTTTAAGCTTAAGATAGAAGAACCGTTGGGCCAAGTTTAACACGAATTCGCTACCTTAAGAAGTCTTAACGCGCATGTGAGGACCTTCTCACACGGAATACTTAGTAAGAATAACACAGCAAGCATAGGCAGTAGGCACGTAGGACCAATCTTCACAGGAATTCGTGACCCTAAAAAGTCTTTACGAGCCTGTGAGGATCGTATCACAAGGAGTCAAGAAGTAGACCCGTTGGGCCTAGCTTTACAGAAACTCACGACCTGTGAGAACCTTGTCACACGAAGTAATTAGAGTTTTAGTAAGGTTAGGTCCAGTAAGTTTTTTCTTTAGGGACGTTGAGGTTACGGTAGGGAAACGAGACTAGCTAAGAATACACAAGTACCTTAGGACTTGTAATAAATACTTGTCACGCACCAGAAGAAAAATCAACAAAGTAAAACTGAAACAGCTGTGTTCTTATTTGTAAGAACCTTGGACACCGGCAAGTTTAATGCCAGGCATAAGAAAGGTCCATTAAAAAAATCATAAGGTTCTTTCATACACATTCAAACTTTATACAAATTTTTGGTGACAACATTTTGTTCGCCACTACTGTATGTAATAGAAATATTAACGTTAAAAACGTGTGCCTGGTAGTTGAACTTATATCTACATATTTTATCGATTATTTCTCATTGAATGTTTTTTTGTGTTTTGTTTCTGTCGTTTTCGTTATACATTTTATTTTATTGCTGGCTGTTAGCATGTGCTTAAATATTGATTTTTCATGTGCATTACATTAGAGCTTTTTAATTTACTTATATTCCATAAGCATTTTTTATCTTAAAAAACTAAACAAAATTTAATTTGTTAATAAAGTTATCAGCGAGCAGTTTATCTTGTCCTGTTTTATTTTTATTCAATTTTCATTCATGCTACCCCATATATAGTACATTATTTATTTAATACTCTGCTCTCTTATTTGTTCGAGTAATTAACCCAAATATGTTTAAAAAAAAAAAATAGTTACTTGTCGTTGTTGGTTGTTGAGTGCAAAATTATTTGGTTTCTTCCCCCCGCCCGCCTGCCTGCCTTCCCTGTCTGTTTGGCTGTCAACAGAAACGTGTCAAAACTTTACTCGTACGTGTATTTTGTGACTCCGCTCAGAGCATAACAACGTTGTATTGACATCTAACTCGGCGACGACGCTGAGCAGAGCTGGTAATTGAGTGCCGTCGTCGTTTTGTTGAAACAGAGAGAGGGTGTTCAGCTCCCTCTTAACCAATTCTGTGTTGTTTTTTTTTCTAGACTTAACCTTTTCGTGTTTGTTCTCACTTTGTTGGGCTGTCGTTAACTCATTTATCATTTCAGGGCGTTAATTTAAAATGCTTGAGATGGGTCGTAGCGAGAGTCGAGTGAAGTTGTTCCGAGTTGTAATCGTTGTAATTAGATTGTTGTGTACTTAAATGTCGATTAGCTATTAGCCGTGTTTTTTTTGACGCGTATATACAATTGTGGATACCTTCAAATTGCGATAACTTTTGAACGGTGAGTCGTACGATAAAAAGTCCAAAGGTCTTTTTCAATGAGAACCACATGCTCTACAAATAATTTTAATCTTTTGTAAAAAAAAATAATTATTTAGAAGTTATTTAAAAAAAAAAAAAAAAAAAAAAAAAAAAAAAAAAAAAAAAAAAGTACCCCTGCGGGTAAGGGGTCAGAATATGCCCGAGGTAAGCATGCCTGTCGTAAAAGGCGACTAAAAGCGGGTGACCAGCCAGGGTGTGGAAGGGTGTAGCGTTGGACAGCGTTGCGCCTCGAAAGAAAAACCCACAATGCCCGTAACTGGCACTGACAAGGCGAGTCGATGCCGCCTTAAAATAAGCATCTTGTCGAAATCCTGAAGCGTCTGATCCAGAGTGGGCGGCTCCCAGGTCAGCGTCTGTTCCAGATTGGACGGCTGAAATTAAAAGTGAATTTGGCCACTATATTTGCAGCGCTTGCCGGATCCAGCTTTAAGCTTATAACTTACTGCGTGGGGCGTTGCCGAGAAGATTATACTAATGAAGCATGGATCGGAAAACGATGGGAAATAACTCTCCAAGTGGTACCCACCAGAGTGTGGTTAATCCACCTGCCTCGGCAGCATGCACATCGGATTTGGAGGTGCAAGAAACATGCATAGTTAGGAATGATTCTCCTATAACTGGAACCAATATGGTTTCTCAAAATTTTAAAATCCTTTCGATGAAAACTCGAACACGCATCGGCTCTTGGAATGTCCGAACTCTAAATGAACCAGGCAAAATACACCAAGCCGTTAGAGAACTCCACAAATTCAACCTTGAGATATTGGGATTAAGCGAGTGTAGATGGAACGGTGCCGGCGAATATGTACTTCCTGACGGCGAAAAATTTCTATACTCCGGTAGATCGCAAGATGACATCCACAGGGATGGAGTTGGATTTTTGCTAAGTAAAACTGCAGTAAAGGCAGTAATGGAATGGAAACCTGTAAACGAAAGACTCATTTGGTGCAGATTTCGAACCCCCGCAAGAAATATTACCATCTTCCAAGCATACGCGCCCACAGAGTTGGCAGAGAGAGAAACCAAAGATGAATTCTACAGCCAGCTCGCTGCAGCAATAAACAGTGCTCACAAGAACGACATCATAATGGTTATGGGCGATTTGAATGCCAAAGTAGGCTCAGAAAACCTTAACCTAGAGCACGTGATTGGAAGACATGGCTTGGGTGCGAGAAACGACAATGGAGAGCTTCTCATTGACGCCTGCAATACAGCCGGTCTTGTCGTTGGAGGTACGCTATTCCCACACAAAAAATGCCATAAAGCTACTTGGGTGTCTCCAAACAACACCACTGAAAACCAAATCGACCACTTCTGCATTAGCAGAAAATGGAGAGGGAGTCTTCTGGACGTACGAGTAAAGAGGGCCGCTGACATAGGCTCCGACCACCATCTTCTCGTCGCGGTCATTCGACTAAAACTTGCCGCTAATAAACGTCCCAGCGAACAATCTGTAGCAAAAAAATTCGACGTGCTTAAGCTTAAGAACGATGAGGTACGCAGATCTTTCGTAGAAGAACTTAAAACAGTTCCGTTCGATTGTGGTGGAAGTATTGAAACATCATGGAGGGCCGCTAAGGCTGCGTTCTTAAACTCCAGTGAAAAAATACTTGGGTTTCGACCCTCGAACAAGAAGCACTGGATGAGCGAGGAAACGTGGGGTCTTGTCGAAAAAAGAAGAAGCGCGAAAAAACTGAGAGACGACGCTAAAACTAGAGCGCAAAAGAACGTCGCCGAAAAGGTCTTTAACTCTCTCAATAAAGAAGTCAGGCGATCGTGCAGACAAGACAAAAGAAGAATGTATAACGACCTCGCGAGCGAAGCCGAAAGCGCTGCAAATGCTCAAAATCTCAGGCAGCTTTACGATATCACCCGCAGATTATCAGGCAGAAAACTCCAACAGAGCCGCCCTATCAAAGACAAAAACGGAAATCTCTTAACATCTGCAGACGACCAACTAAACAGATGGAAAGAGTATTTTTGCGATATACTAAATCCCATGTCTACCACATCCCTGCAACCAGAATCACCAACTACAACTGCCGCAATGACTCGCAGTAGTAGTCGAATACAAACACCGCCGCCTACAATTGATGAAATTGTGAAAGCTATCCAAAGCATGAAAAACAACAAGGCCGCCGGTATAGATCAAATAACAGCTGAACTGCTAAAGGCATGCCCCGTAACATCAGCTAAAATTCTCCATCCTCTGCTCAACAAAATCTGGAGTGAAGAGCGTTTGCCAGAAGATTGGCTACATGGCATGTTAGTCAAATTACCGAAAAAAGGTGACCTAAGCGAGTGCCGAAACTATAGAGGCATCACCTTGCTCTCAGTTCCATCAAAAGTACTGACGAAAGTGCTTCTGAGCAGGGTAAGCGAAAAACTTGATTCAGCCATTCGAAAGCAGCAAGCAGGATTCCGGCGAAACAGATCATGCGTGGATCAAATCAACACGCTCAGAATAATTGTCGAACAATCATGCGAGTGGCGTGCTGCACTTCAACTTGTCTTTGTTGACTATAGCACTGCCTTTGACAGTGTCTCCCGAGAAAACATCTGGGCGTCACTGCAACGAAGAGGTATTGCCGCAAAGGCCATAAACTTAGTACGTGCACAATATGAAGGCTTTAAATGCAGTGTGTTACACAACGGGTTGTTGTCACCGACATTCACCACTAATTCAGGCGTACGGCAGGGGTGTTTACTATCACCATCACTCTTCCTTATCGTTCTTGATGATATCCTAGATAAAGCTCTTAATAAGGCCAAAAGGGGTATTCAATGGAACTTTACCGAACATCTGGAAGATCTCGACTACGCTGACGACATCTGCCTCTTATCGTCCAAACATTCAGATATGCAAAGCAAAATTGAAGACCTTGTCTTGGAATCACAAAAGGCCGGCCTAAAAATCAACGTATCCAAGACTAAAAGCATGAAGCTAAACGCAAGCAATGACATGACGTTTAAAGCTGGCAGTGATGACATCGGAAACGTCGATAGCTTCACGTATCTAGGCAGCATTATCTCCATGGATGGTGGAGCAAACGAGGATATCAACTCAAGAATAGCAAAAGCAAAAGGCGCGTTTGCTCAACTGAACAAAATATGGTCTTCATCCGTTATATCCACCAAAACGAGAGTGCGCATTTTTGATTCGAATGTGAAATCGGTTTTGTTATATGGGTGCGAAACATGGCTTGTTACTGAACAACTAACAAACAAGCTGCAAGTATTCGTCAACAAATGCTTAAGGCGTATATTAAAGGTTTGGTGGCCTCGCACTATATCAAATGCCGAGCTACATCAAAAATGCAAACAGAAGGCTATAGCAAACGAGATCAAGCTGCGCAAATGGGGATGGATTGGTCACACTCTCCGGAAACCACACAGCGAAGTTTGTCGCCAGGCCCTTGAGTGGAATCCACAAGGCAGTAGAGGACGTGGTAGACCCAAAACCAACTGGAAAAGGTCGTTGGAAAAGGAAATCCAAGAATCGGGAAAATCGTGGCAAGAGATCAAAGTCATCGCAAGGGATCGTGACAAATGGAGAGATTTCATATTGGCCCTATGCTCCTCCTAGGAGTTAAAGGAGAATACATACATACATTTAAAAAAAAGTGATTTTTTGCCATTTATCGGCGCTAACCAGTTTTTATAAAATACCTCCTTAAAAATAAATTTTTTTAAATATAAAATGAAAGAGAACGTGATTCTCCATAAAAAAGTTTCTTAGAGTTCTATTGTGTGACTTACTGTTCATGAGTTATCGCAATTTGAAGGTATCCACAATTGTATATACGCGTCAAAAAAAACACGGCTATTATGTGCTGTTTTAGCATTGCTAATTAAATTCCTATGAGAAATAGAAATATGCATTACCTTTAGGGAAAAATTTCGGAAAACTATTACAGACAGTCACTGAATAGCAATGAGATTTAGGAATAGGTAAATTACACTGGTCGACAAATTTCGAAAAAATTTTCGACTGGAGAAGAAGATGATGTTTCTTAAGTAATTTGGGTGCGCTGAACTCTAATCTGCAATCAGTTTTTCTCTATCAGGTCAGGTTTTGGAGATAATCGACCTTTTCGATTTTTGAGGTTATGGCTCCATTTCTTCGAACATATTTTGAGAAACTTAATTTCGATCAAATATGTTTTTACACTATTATAGAGAAAAATTCTTAAACTTTTGACAAGTGTACCAATATCTAAGATCCGATTCCAATTGGCTGAGTTATAGCAACGAAAAGTTCATTTCTATAGTAGTTTTTTACACTTTTTCGTGCTTAAGCCAAATTAAACACGGTTTTTTAGCCAGTAGTTTATACAAATATATATTTTTTATATTTTAGTTCAATAGTGTATTTAATTGCAAATATTTGGAGTCCAATTTTAGTAAAATCGGATCATTTTTTAAAAAGTTATTAAGGTTGTAGTGAAATAATACCATTTTCGATTTTCATAGAAAACAGAAATTATTTTTAAATTTTTGTTGAACAAATTCATTCAAAATCGAAATGGTCTTAACCTTAATTACTTTTTAAAAAATGATTCGATTTTGCTAAAATTGATCTTTAAATATTTGTACTTAAATAAACTATTGAACTAAAATATAAAAAATATATATATGTATAAACTACTGGCAAAAAAACCGTGTTTAATTTGGCTTAAGCACGAAAAAGTGTAAAAAACTACTATAAAAATGAACTTTTCGTTGCTATAACTCAGCCAATTTGAATTGGATCTTAGATATTGGTACACTTTTTGAAAGTTTAAGAATTTTTCTCTATAAAAAAGTAAAAACATATTCGATCGAAATTGGGTTTCTCAAAATATGTTCGAAAAAATGGAGCTATAACCTAAAAAATCGAAAAGGTCGATTATCTCCAAAACCAGACCTGATAGAGAAAAACCGATTGCAGATTCGAATTCAGCGCACCAAACAACTTTATGAACACTATTTGGTTGGTCCAGTCGAAAATCGTGTAGACCAGTCGTCGGCTGAGTATTATTTTGCCGTAAACGCCACTTCATTAAAAAAGCAAAAGCAGATAACTCGTGCTCGTCTCTACACAAGTAATGTGCTTTTGCTTTTTCAACGAAGTGGCGTTTACAGCAAAATAATACTCAGCCGACGCAGTGTTATTAGCAAAGTGTACTAAACCAAATGAATTTTTGAACTTTTATAGGTGATTGAGTGGTGATTTACGCATGTGGCGTAAAACTTGCTGTAAATCACATGATTTACCATACAAAAATATATCTACTTCTGAAGAGATTTATTTTAAATCTTCGTATAAATCCCAACAGGTCTACCGATTTTGGCTATTTTCGACCAAGTTCCGCCCTTAAGTTAAGGGCCTTAACTTTGCCAATTGCCATTAAATATCATAAAAAAAGCAAGTTCAACTTTTATTTTACCGTTTTGACATTTACTGTCAAAAATAAATCTCTTTCGGCCAGTGAAAATGGGTAGGATTTATAAATCTCGTCACAGCTAAATCTCTGGTGAATACGTAGTATTGCAGAACTTTTAATAAAGAAACATTTGGGTATAAATTTACAAGCTGTCTACGTTCTAACCATGCACACCCCCTAACTGTTATCCTCTGATTGAAGCTTTCATCTGCATACACAGTCTCTTCAACTGATGTGTGAAATGTGTCTAATTTTAGATGACAGCATCCATTGCCAGTGAATCTAAAGATCATGTTTATTAATTAATAACAGCACAGCAATGATTTCGTTGCAGGGCAGCTTAAGGTAATTTCTCAAAGAACTCTCTGCGTAGAATGCAGATCCGATGTCAGAATTGGCCCATCAGCTGTAGATTTTGAGATATTCCTAAACTTTACAAAATCCTTTTAAACCCTATAAAATATATACACTATCTGAAAGCTCATACAATTAACTAAAACTTTGCCATATAAATGTTTTCACTAAAACGTTAGGGTGATGCAAGAAATTTTTTTTTTGTAAAACAAGTCAGAAAATCAGTTTGAACCCTATTACTCCTCAGTGGTACATTTTTGACTCCTCAGGTTAAATTTTTTGTTAATCAGAAGCTTTGTAATCTTATGCGATACACCCTATATATCATCGGCTGAATGATCTTTTACACTAAAAACTTTATTTCGAGAAAATTGGTCAAAAAAAGTACATACCATTGGAATTTAAACCAAAGGGTTTCTTGATAAATCCATGGGTGTTGTAGTTCCGAGAAATTTGGAAAATATTGCGTTTGCTGTAGACGAGCATCAATGATTTTGAAACGCTAACACCCTTGCTCCATAGAATAGAAATCACTGACAAACTGGGTTTTGCCCCATACATATGGAGCCGGCCAAAAAATGAAGGTTGAAAGATGTAACTTTACATCTCGATGATCTTGACTACGCTGATGACATCTGTTTTCTATCGTTCAAACACTCAGATATGGAAAGCAAGATTGAAGACCTTGTCTTGAAATCACAAACGACATTAATAGACAGACTTAAAGCACGAAGCTGAACCCATCCAGAAATGACATTACGTCAATAGCTTTATGTATTTAGGCAGCATTATATTCATGGATGGTGGAGCAAAAGAGGATAGTTATCAACTCTGGAATATCATTTTCCGTTTTTTCCACGCCAAACTACACCAAAAATTCAACCAGAGGCATATTCGAAACGAGATCAAGCTACGCAAGTGGGGATGGATTGGTCAAATTCTGTGGAAATTGCACAGCAAAGTCTACCATCAATCTTTTGAGTGGAGTCCACAAGGCAGTAAAGGACGTGGTGGGCCGAGAACCACCTGGAAAAGGTCGCTGAATAAGGAAATTCAAGAATCGGTAAAATCTTGGCAAGCGGTAAAGGTCATCGCAAAAGATCGTGTACATAACAGGAAATTAAAATATTTCAAATTAAAAATTGAAATCCAAAACATGAGATTTTCCAAAACTATCAAGAGGTATAAAACAAAATAATAAGTAAGATATGGATTTTTATGATGTTGCGAAAGAGAAATTATTAAGAACATCTTATTTTTAGGCAAATTTCGGAATATTATCTAAGTATAATTAGCATTGTAAAAGCAATATTCACAAAATCTGCAATATGTCTAAAAATTATCTTGGGAGCAATTTAAAAACTATTTTCAGCAATAACAAATATAGAAACAAATACATATGCAACGTAGTAAGGTTTTTTTAAGTGCAGAAGATTTATCTGTGGTGCATTAGCTTGTCAACTTAAATAACTTTTGGTAAGAAAATATCTGTATAGAGTAACGAAGTCATGTATGTATTATGGAACACTCTGTCTTATGGGAAATGAACCATATATATTTGCAAACTAATTGTGGTTTATTTGTAACTGGTCTGGGAATATTTCTGAAGTAGTAAGTGCTACAATGTAACATATTTGCTTTTATTGCATAATTTTCAGACGCTATTAGATTTGTCACTGTCATATGGATTGGCAAAATGAGAAAATTTTCTCTTTTCTTTTTATTCTGATTAGGAAGTCAACTCGTGCATTGAATAAATTAATTAAAAAAGAAAAAGATAAAGATAAACGAAAAATCCAAACTTGCACAAGTCCCAAAAAAAATGAAATAAAAAACACTTGCAAGAAAATCTTGTGTCAGCAAAATGTAATGTGTGCTTTTATTCCTTTGATTCGGTAACTACCAACAAATTGAAACTCTATTTGTGAATTTATTTATTTTATCATCATTTTCTATGGCGTGGACGTTGACGCTGACGTTGACGTTGATGATGATGATGACCCTAAAAGCGCACAACCTAAAACTTATACAATGAGAAATAACATGCAACAAAAGTACAAATTATTCAAACAAATTCAAGATGAAGATGACAAAGCAAACCAAATGAGAGAATAAAAAAATATTGCAAATTCATCGTAATTTGTTTTATCAATGTGTGTTAGTGGTTTTTGGTGTGATATACTGCAAGAAATCTCATATTTTATTATATCTATATATTAATACTCAAGACAAAAATTTTTCCTACCTTTTTTAGTATGTTAGAAATGGAGCATGACTTTGAGTTATACACCATTAGAAAGGTATTTGTGTGTAAATGTGCACAGAGTTAAAATTATTTTAATATTTTACCATTAAGCCAGATAAAATTAACTGCAAATTTTTCAATATTAACAACAAAATACGCGGTCACACAGAGCTGAAAAGAGGATACAGCACAAAGAAAAAGACAAAAAGCTGACTGACACTGGCTTCATGTGTTTTGTTTTCTTTTTGTTTCACATTTATCATTGTACCAGTGATGATAAATGAGCTTTTCAATTTTGTACCAAATAGCAAAAGAAGTATTAAAACTGTCCAGAAAGCACCAAAATTATTGAATATATTTGTGGTCAAATTTTGACTATAAGGCGATTCTAGTTGGTAAGGGAGGAACTAAAAAAATGTATCACTATAGGGAAAATATCATTGCTATGATACAATCTTTTTGTAAGCTTTGATATTTTATTTTATTTCTTCAGATTATCTAATGATATTTTTGAAAATCCCAGCATACAAAGTTTTGAAAAATCTCATAAGATTAAAAATTTTAAGGATGATAATTTTTTGAATATATCATTGAGGGGATTCCTGAAAACGTGTAAAAGCCTCGAAAACATCGTTAAAGTTGTCAAAATCAATACAAAATTTGACAGTTTTACGAGTTTACGAGGTCTTCGAGGCTTTTACACGTTTTCAGGAATCGCCTTATTTTTTTATATTTTAAAATTAGCTTTAATTTAAAGGTTTAAGATAAAATTTTGGTTGGGTTTAAATGATATTCTAAATTAACTTTAACTTAAATTAACTTTAGAAAAATGCAACATAAATTTTAAGGGTTGCCAGATGGTTGTTTTAAAAATTTTTAAATTAAATTGTTAAAAATTGATCGAACCGAAATAGGGTTTAAGCAAAACTTACAAAAAAAATCGTGTGGCAACCTTGAAAATTTTTGTACAATTTCAGAATAGTTTATTTAAGCGGTTCTGAAACCATTAATTCCAATTTAACCCCTTGAGACCGATGGGGTCACGTAGGACCCCAAGCATTTTTTGATACATCAATATTTTAATTAAAATTTGTATCAAGGAGCAATTGTATGCTATTGACATGCTCCAGAGAGTTATTGAAATAAGTCTTTGGTAAAATTTTGTTTTAATTGTTTGCCAAAATATGGAACGGTTTTACAGCAATGACCAAAACTGGTAAAATTTTTCGGGATTTTTGTGATTTTATGGCCCAAAACCTAATTTTTTCGAGTCAGTTTTTGATCACTTTCTTTCCTTTAGTCTATATCTATAACTTTGTTGAAGATAGAAAAACAAAATCTCAAACGGTTTACGACTTATAGCTGTGGCAACTTTGAAAAAGCAGTTTTGAAGCAATTTTTATAATACTATAAAATTCGACCGGAAGCCAAACAAGCGAAACACAGATAGGGTTTTACTAGTGACATCATGTGCTTTCAGGAATAGTATTCAAAAAGTTTTTTGGATTTTTTTTGCTGCGCTGTGTAATATGAGTGCACCATTTCCGGCTATAAGGGGCTTTTCCGGACCTACTTTTTTTTTCTATAATTTAAACACTAGAAAAAATAATCCGAAGTTAATTTTTCGATATCTATAATGGTCTAGGCTTCGGTCTCGGTTCCTCATTATTCTTAAGCTTTAAGCATTTCTCGGCTTTGGCGAGCCCTGTAGAAAATTTTTTTAGAATATTTTTGTAGAACACTTTAACTTATTTGTAGCCAGGTTTTGAAAAAAAGGGGTCAAAAAGACCCATAAAAACAAGATATAATGGGTTAAGATATTTCAGAAAGTTTTATATTGTTTGATTTGATTGTAACCTTGGAACAAGTTTTATCGAAAATGAAGATTTAGAGTTTTATAGATGCGTTAAATTTCGAAAAAACGCTTTTTGCGGGTATTTTAACTAAAAAAATAATATGTCGTCGATTTTAGGTTCTAATTTAATTTTTTTTTTTTTTTTATAGGGGAGATGTGTGTACCTTGGTCCGAGTGTACCTCGGTCCGAGTGTCGGTTGCCACTCAACAGTTGCACGTGTACGATAATGTTCTTCTATGGAATTTTCCCCTCATACCGGTGATTTATATTAGTAGACTTCAGACCGTCAAGCTGTATGCGTGTATAAAAAGCGACGGAAAAAGTGTTTTTGTGTGTAAAAATTTGTTTTTGGAGTAAACTACGAAACGTTTTGTGAGAAACTTACTTGAAATATTTCAGTTTTACACCATCAGGAAGGAAGTTTAGTTATTGTTTTAAGCTTTTAGTGGGTTTTAGATATATTTTCATTAATATATGTTATGGGTGTTGACAGTTTTTAAAACATGCTGTCTGTGTGTACCTTGGACCTATGCTTATTGACCAGCGTGCCTTTTTCGATGGGCAACCAGGAAGCCATAATCGCCTCTCAATATACTGTTATTATTATTATTTACGTGATTGATGTATTTATATGCAACCATTTTTGTTTAATTAATTGTTTTTTACTAAATGCACATTTTTGTGTTATAATTTTTGCATATGATTATTTTTTTTTTTTATTGAAAAAAATGTTACTTTTGATTACATAATAAATGGTTCTTTCATAATTTATTACCTAAATACAATGTATTCTTTTTTATTTTCAATAGTCCAAGGTACACTTGCATGGTTTACCTTGGACCGTTTGAGATTGCAACGGAAAAAGTAATATTTCTACTCAATGGTGAGACATAGAAATATCATTGTCACGTCATTTGATGCTGCAAGCATTGTAGAAACCTAGCTTAATCAAAAAACTAAAGAAACTTTTTTGGAAAATCCAGCACATTGAAAAAACTGAAAAGCGGACCAAGGTACACACATCTCCCCTATGGCTTGGTTAAAGGCAAAAAATTGA
Organism: Calliopum simillimum; assembly: GCA_951812925.1. NCBI lineage: Eukaryota > Metazoa > Arthropoda > Insecta > Diptera > Lauxaniidae > Calliopum > Calliopum simillimum. The sequence continues at coordinate 33,968,176 of OX638372.1, forward strand.
TGTATCGTACGACTCATTTCGAGCATTTTTGAGATCGTAATAAAATAATTACCGCATCAAGCCGATATTTTACACAAATGGACGTTGCTAAATGACCTTAAAAAAAAAAATTAAAAAAATCTGAGCTCACTTTTTCGACACCCTCTTTCAGATTTTTGGGCGTAATCATGGAAATTGCAAAAAAAAATTTTTTTTTTTTTTGAATCAGTCTAATGAAGATTTTTTTTTTATTGAAAAGCCGTCACAAAATAAAGCGTTTCCATAAATTTGTAGCGCAGTGTGGATAAAATTAACTTTTATCTTAAGCTCAAAAAATAAAAGTCATATTTCTTATACGACCAAAAAATTACTGCTACTACTGTTCTCACTACTACTCTTACTACTTTTACTACTATTTGTTATAACATTTTGTACAAGTATTTTCTTTTCAATGCTACGTCACCACTTTATTTTTATTATTACACTTCATACCCACTTTTACATTTGTAGTATATTTTATTGATTTTATTTTGTTTTTCCTACTCACCACTACACCCTGGCCACCACATCTTCGTCGTTGTTATTATGAGAGTTCCTTTTGTCGTCTTTCGTTTTTCACTTGAAGTGAAATGAAAATCGTAAAAAAAAAGAAATTTGAAGGATGAGTTGAGATGAGGATGCCCCAAATCACCCAATGTATTCAGGGTATTGTAGGCAAAAATGAGGCGCCATGGAAACAACGCATCGCCAGACCAAAACCAACGGTGCCAATGGTGGCCATATGACTGTGGTACGAATCGAAACGGAGCTTATTGTTGTAAAGTACGTTTAGACGGGTAGCTTGAATTCATCTCTCTAGCGATTGCTTTTAATCTTTACATATGTATATTTATTGTTGTAGTTTTTGTAATTTTCCATATAGTATATACAAACACTACTTCATGGCTTCTTCTTGGTGTAAATGAGTGTGACCGCGTGTTTGTATATCAATATGTATGTGCGTATGGCACATTTCTCAATATAATTTTTGTTATTTAAACGAAGCAAAATAAAATCGTAAAAACAGAATCCTTAAACCGTTCGCCGCATTGTGTAACGGGTCGTGGTTCTATTATCTATTTGCTTTCTTGTTGTTGTCGTTGTAACTTTGCAAAGATGTCATTGCTGTAATGGGATTTGAGGGTTGATTCTCAACGGATTTCTCATTTTGTATCTGTTATTTGTTTACTCTCATTTTCATCCCCGGCCTTTCTTTTATAGCCCACTACACCATACCACAAAACGCCTACGCTCCAATTGTCTTTTGGAATTTTGTAGAATGCTCTGCGTTAAAGGCATCAACTGTCTAACGGTTTGTCAGAATGCCATCGTCAATGATGACACAGTCTGACCGACCGACCAACCAACTGTCTGCTGTCAAAGTTATTGTATTTCCAACTTTGACTGCCAGTATGTTGTTTGTCCTCATTCATGTCGTATTACTTGAAATACTAAGCCGAGTGACCTATTGAGCGCATTTTATTATTTCGGTTCATTTCCTTTTTTTTTTTTTGTCTTTTTCTTCCTTGGCTCCCCATAAATAAGGAATTTTCCTACTGAAATGAGTAAATTCTTTATGGTAAAAGTGAGATTCATGAGCTTTGATATTTAAATTAAAACTTTAATTCCGTTTTTAAACATTTGAGATGTATCTGATGCGAAAGTTTGATGTTCTAATTTTAAAAACTTTTTAATGTCATTTCTCGCTTTTCATGAATTTTTTATTACATACTAAAGAAAAAACACCAAATTCAAAATTTTGCAGCAATTTCGCGGATAAAAGTAATTTTATCTCATATTAGAAAGTTTATTATATGTAGAGTAGAACGGGGTAATGTCGTGCAGGGGGTAATGTCGTGCACTGGCTCTTTTAGCCCAAAGAATTGAATGATTTACCAACTGTTCGTAAGGTAGGGACCTGCTGACCTACTGAGCTTATGCATATAATACTAGCAATTTTCACCAGTTCGTCTCTACAGAGTAACCTTTTTTTCAAAATGCACGCTTTCGGGACGATAAAAGTGTTTTTTTATCGGGTCAGAAAAATAATTTTCCTTCCGGGAAAATATACAAGGTAAGTGTTTTCTGAAACAAAATATCCTGCCAAAGAAAAGAAGTATTTGATTTTCGAAAAAAATTTTGGGCTTCATCGAGTTATCGAAGTTGACCTTTAAAACGACCATTGGGGTAATTTCGTGCACATTCACTTACACAAACACAATTTCTCGCTGCACAAATGTTGTTACACGTGGATGTAACCAATGAAATTATCTTTCGATCAGATGCTTACTCGTTGCATTCGCTTGAGATGTACGGCTTTTCGAGCATGTCAAAGTTGAGTGCACGACATTGCCCCGTTCTACTCTACACAACATATTATGTACTTCACACTTGTATAATAATGAATAAATACATGATAATGCTAAATCTCCACTAATAGAACTACTACCTATCATTTCTCACATATTTTGGTACCTTTACTATACTCGGAAAACAATACACGACATTACCCCACAAATTTTGAGGGGGGTAATGTCGTGCACATTTTTTTTTCTTCACTTACACAAACACAATAACTCGCTACACAAATGTTGTTACACACGGATGTAACCAACGAAATTATCTTTCGATCGGATGCTTACTCGTCGCATTCGCTTGAGATGTACGGCTTTACGAGCATGTCAAAGTTGAGTGCATGACATTACCCCGTTCTCCTCTATATTAAGAACTTTTTCCCATATACAGGAATTTTTCTCAACATTTAGGAATTTTTTATTACTAGAACCGCCCAATGGTCAAAATTTGACTACAAATGTATTAAAATAATTTTGTTTTGTTTTTGCTATTTGGTACAAAATGGAAAATCTCATTTATCATCCCTGGTCAGAGTTAGTCAGCTTTTTGTCTTTCTCTTTGTACTGAATCCTCTTTTCAGCTCTATGTGACCGCGTATTTTGTCGTTGTTAATATTGAAAAATTTTCATTTAATTTTAAGTGGCTTAGTGGCAAAATATTAAAATAATTTAAGCTTTGTGCACATTTACACATAAATACCTTTCTAATGGTGTATAATTCAAAGTCGTGCTCTATTTCTAACAAAGTAAAAAAGGTAGGACAAATTTTTGTCTTGCGTGTTAATATGTAGTTATCAAGGAATTCCCTCATACTTATCAATATAAAATCAGTTCGATTATCTTTCAAAAATGAACTATGCAGTAGTATAGTAGTTGCTTGAAAAGTGAATAATGGAAGATTGGAAACGAACGAAATCGGTTGACTAAAAACGCCTACTTAAAAAAAAATATTAAGGATGTTACCTTTGGTCTGGCCAAAAAGTGACGAAAAGTTCCTATCGCTTATACAAAAAAAAACTAGTATGGATGTAACTTTTGACGTGCCCAAAAATTAAATAACTACCTTACACTGCAGTATTTTGAAAATTTCACTAGTATCGGAAGTGCCACGCCTTCTTGTCTGAATTGATCTGGTGTGTGCTCAAAGGTTGTGCGTACTATCCCTAGTAGTTATGTGTATTTTGGGTGCGTATGCGCAAACAATGCTCTTGCTTTTGCGTTTTGAATACATTTTTTGTATGGTTGGTAGGCGTGTTCATTGGCCGATTTCGCTCATTTTCAATCCCACAAGCTATCTTGAGCCACGGAGGCTGTGTATCAAATTTCATTGAATTATCTTGCACTCAAAAAATATTAAAATGATTTCAACAGACAGACAGCAAGACGGAGATGGCTGAAACGATTTAGGAGGTGATGCTGATCAAGAATGTACATTTTCATACCTGCCATGCCTTCTCCTCTGCGTTACAAACCGAAGAACAGAATGAATATACCTTGGATTTAAGGTATAATGAGGTAGGAATATTAGCAGCAATATTTACGATAATGCAATGTTAATAACACCCACATACTAGAAATTCTCTGAACAAAAACTTGGTAAATTCGAAAGAAACGGCGTGACATCTCCCATTTAAGCAGACCCTTTAAAATGTCAATGCTTCAAATCAGGAGCATAGATATCATTTTATTTTTTAGTGATTCCCGACCATCTATTTTGTTCAAAATCTTGAAAAAAAATGTTGCTCATTAAAAAATTTCGGGAGAAGATAGAGCCCTCTTAGCATCCCCCATAAAAACTTCCCTGCCTCATATGATATTTGACATAGTGCAACGAAATAACCAAAAAACCAAAAAAGTCGGTGCAAGCTTTGAACAAAAAGTTGGTGTTCTCGGACAAGAAGGTCACCTCCTATATAAGAAAAGTCTTCATCATCGTTCACCCGTAAAATCTGATAAAGCAATTGAAAGTTCTAATTTTTTTCTTCAAAAAAAATAATTTAAATTATGTCCATACCCTTATATTGTTTTTGCACTTTTGTTTACTTTTCAGATTAGGATATCTCCGAGAAAAAAAAGATTTCGACATAATTTGAAATATGTTTTAAAGAAAAAGGTTAGAGCTTTTAATTACAATACTTTATCAGATTTTACGGGTGTACGATATAATGTCTGGTTATATGGCAAAATATGGTATTTTTTGCTCTTTTAGATTAGGATATCTCCATGCAAGATAAAGCAATTCTGCGGATTCAGATTCAACATCAAATTTTAGGTTGAAAATGTTGGTCGCTAAAGGTTTCAAATTTGTGATAACTTTCTCTTTCTTCCGTTATCTCTATGCAGTTCTTCTAGGATATCGCTTCGATTTCTATCATTGTCATTCATTGATCGCTTCTACTTTTGAAGTAAGTGAACTTCAGTTTTATGCTGAAATTAGCCAAGAAGTAGCGTTTCGTAACATAACGTCACGGTTGCTTACACGGTCACCTTACAACTTACAAATTACTTGAAAAATTCCAGTTTTTGTAAACAAGCATCCATTGTCATACTTATTTTAATTAATTTGTTCAAAAAATTCCATTTATAACATCCAAATTTAATTTATTTTATCTAACAATGTAGCGCGACGTTTGAAAATCTAATTTCAACAGGTCTCAACGTAGCGTACCGCTACTTTACGGTTTCACTAATCGCCTACACACTTCTGCCATTTGATAGATTTTGACAGACGTCACGTTACGAAACGCTACTTCTTGGCTAATTCCACCATTAATTGTTTCGTCTAGCGTAATTTAGTTGTTATCTTGTTCTTTTATATATGATACTGCCTATTGTTTTGTTCACGAACCATCTCAGGCATTTTCCCTAATCTCGAAGATGGTGTTTATATTCGAAAGTAGAATTTTTAACTGGATAATGCAATTTAAAAAAAAATCCGATACCAAGATACTACTGTCATAATTCTTTAATAAAATAAATATTTACTGATATTATGAAATTATTAAATCTCTAAATAAAATGAAATAAAACTCTTTTTATGCCAAATAATTTTGCACGTAACAAATACCAATAAGTCAAAACCGACAATTATATGACTATGCTCTGATTATATATAGCCGGTTTTTGCTTTTCTCTTTCGTCGACGTCATTATCTCCAGTTTACCGGCTTTATTAATATGCCATGTGTTTTGTGTTTATTTTTATCTTCTACTGATTCGAGTTTTCTTTTGTTTTTTGTTGAATAAAAAAAAATTTTTACGGGCAATTCAATCTTCCCTTTGATCTTTTTGACATTTAGGTTTTTGTTCTCTTTGGCTTTATGCTTTGTTTTTCTCTCCATTTTATCTTATCATAGATTTATTCAAGTTAAAATTGATTGCGCTTATTTTTGTTTAGCTACCTACACAGAATGTCATATTAAAAGAAATGCTTCGGTAGGTTCTCTTTTTCCATATTTTTTTGTAATATTTGTTCTTTTAAGTCATTTGAAACTTTTTAATAAAAAAATTGTATATTTTAATCTTTATCTTTTATTTGCTATGCAGCATGATAACAAATATTTCCGCCATAAAAATCATGAATAAGATATTTTATTGGGATTGAGTGCACTTTTTTAGCCGGCACTCTGAAAGAAACATTACATATGTAGTACCTACCTTATACTGATCAGATAAAAGTTTTAGCGCTTGGATTCACATATTTACTTTCCTTTCTTATTAGATACTTATTAGACAATCTGAAAACATAGTTTACTTCTAAGTAACGCCTTTTTTGCCATTTTATTATCAGGTAATTTTTTTTATCAAAAATTTTTTTATAAGTAGGTACATAAATTAATTATAAAAACAAAATTATACTCTCCGTTTTTTTTTTTTTTAATTCTGTAAAAAGTTTGAAAATGGAAACACGATGGGATCTTTTTTTCTTTAATTTGTTGATTAACAAAAAAAAAATGGGTGAAAGAGTACTAAAAACTGTCTAGTTGGCGGGAGTGGGAAAAACTGTTCTCCCATCAATATTACATTTTTCTTCGGAACAAACCATCTAATTTGTTCTACTTTTTACGGGGGTTACCTTACAAGTTTAAGATTTCGACATAGGGAAAAATACATGAAGTATATTCAAAGTTTTTAAAAAGTACAAAATACCTAAATATGAGCATTTCCCAGGTGACGAACGCGACCGCCGTACACATTTAAAGTGCAAAAAAAAGTGGAAGTAAAACTTATTTTTATTTTAGTTTTTAGTTTGCATTATAGCTCCAAGGTAGCACTATAATTAGTGCCAACTTTAATAGCAGGCGAAATCCGGGTTCCAAGATACACACAAAAAAGACACAAAACGAACATGACAAAAATTTAAGTAGTTTTCGTGCCTATTTAAAAAAAGTCAGAATTCAGCGAAACAAGTCAGAATTTTCTAGTGCGACTAATTTTAGAATCTTATGCAATAATGTAACTTTACAATGTATTTTGTTTAATTCATATATCTTCTATACTTTTCTTTGTTTTGATCATAATCTGAATCGATACGTGACAATACGAACTTGACATTTTTTCCACCATACAAATTTTAAATTGAAAATCTTCCAAAAAACCAGGATATTAAAATTTTGTATTGTTTGAAAAGAAGTTAGTAGTTACAAGCTTTTTGATGGTATCAAAACTTGTGTTACGGTGTTTCTAGTTCCACACGCGTATAAACGGATATCTAACCCGTATCGAAAATTTTAATCGTGTCACCATAAATTACCTTTTCAATTCGAATTAAGCATTTCTAAGCCGTGTTAAGCGTCTCTATAAACACATGTTTACGGCAACACGGTTTGGAACAGCTGTTTTATACATTTCATTTCAGACCCAGAGTTACCAACTCAAAGATGAAAATATTTTTTCACAAGAAAATTTCTGTGGGAATACTTCGATTTCTATGACCCTTCGATTTCACGATGTTTTTTTATAAATCGACCTAAAATATTAAAAAAATTGTTTAGATACATCGCTTTGTTTTTGGGATATCAAGGCTTAAATAATTCAAGAGTTTTGAAGAAATTACAAAACAAGTTTGATTTCAGGATGTTTCCACATAAAACGACTTAAAATAAGTTGAAAAAATTACGGAATTTTTCAATATCTCACTTCGTTTTCAAGATATCGAGGTTTTAAGAACATGTATATGGAAATTTTTAAGAAATTTCCAGAAAAGTCAGATTTCAGGATGTTTTTACATAAAACAACCCAAATAAGTTGAAAAAATTTAAGAAAATTTGTCGATATCTCACTTCGTTTTTTAAATGTTGAGGCTTAAAGAATACGAGAATTTGAAAAAATTTCCAGAAAAGTTAGACTGCAGGATGTTTCTACATAAAACAAATCAAAATAAGACGAAAAAATTAACAAAAATTTTTCGATATCTCGGTTCGTTTTTGAGATATGAAGTCTTAAAGAATGCGAGAATTTTTAAGAGAGAAGTTAGATTTCTGTATGTTTTCACATAGTTAAGACGTTCTCAAATAAGTCGATAAAATTAAAGAAAATTTTTCTATATCTCGACGCTTTAAAAAGTGTGTCAATTTGTTACACTTTTTTTGATGCGTATAAACGCTCACATTTTAAGTGTGATACATTAAAACAAGTTTATTTGATACCGTATTTAGTATCGTATAAACGGGGTATATATATTATTACTGTGTTAAGAAGTGTACAAAGAACATAAGCCTTATTAAAATGTTAAAAAATTACGAAACATGTACCTGAGACGTTCTTTAACAAACCTTATGAATTTCGTGGAAAACATTTTGACTTCTTTGAATGACTTAAATTTTTTTTACATCCACTTATATCAGGATTTTTTTCAGATATGATTAGTTTTGAAAATATATGCATTTTAAAATTTAATGATGCACCCGAAACTCTTATTCGTAAAAATTTAGTGCATAAGCAAAAAAGTTTTGAAGATAGGTTTATCAAACACTTCTGGAAGAAAGGTCGAAAAACGGTATTTTTGCAACATAACAACAAAGAAGAACAAACAAAAACAAAAAAAAAATGCTTTCGATGTATTTTGCAATGTTGAATCGAATTCCGGCCTTAGAACCACTCTATCACGTATGGTTTCCAAGATATTCTAACCTAAAAGTTCAAAAACACGATTTTTAAAATCATAATTTTGGAAAAAGATTTTGAGACGCTCAGAGTAGTGCGGCAGTACGAGTATATGATAAATTCTCAAAACCTCATCTAATTAGAGACAAAAAATAATTTGCAGTTGAGAATTAAGCAATATTTTGAAAATGAATGCGGAAAAGAGAAATTTTTAAGAATATTCGGTAAAAACTATCGTTAATGTTAGGAAATATCCGATTAATTGATTAAAAAGTAAGCATTTCGGATGCGGGTTAATACACCCTGAACAGGAAAATATACTTTTTTTTGATGAGAAATCATTGATTTATTAGAAATCAATGAGAGATTTATATAAATATTTTGAATGGGACAATTAACCAATACAGCAAACCGGTTAGCTAGCACCACTGAATTTCCCGTATCCGAATTAGGTCAGATTGACCGATCTCCCGTCAGCCAATTGTTTTTTTTTTTTTTCGAAAAAGGATACCTGGTTGATTTTTATCTTGGATTACAATTTTCGACATTTAAAAAAATAATTTTGATATGAACATTCCAACTCAATATATGTATTTATATTGGACATTTTTCGTACAAGATACTCGTTCGTATTAACTTCATATTTTTGTATATCACAATTTGTTATTTATCTTTGTTTTTGTTGTTTTAAAAGACAAACTCGCGTATCTATAAATAAACTGTGAATACATTGCACAATGCAGCGCAAAAATGAAGAACCTAAGGAAGATATTGAGTTGAAGTTAAACAGTGAAGTGGAGAAGTATGTGGTAAGTAAAGACAAAGGCAACAGACAAACAAAACAACCATACGCGCAGCACGGTATACGTCATGTCGTCTGTTCATAAAAATAACCAGTTTTTCATTTAGACATTCTTTTATTATTTTAAGGTAGATACTACAGTGTTTTCAATTTATTTGGAATTTTTAAACGCAAACAGAAATCATGCTGTTTTTTTTTTTTTTTTTTTGTTCTATCCCTATAAACTGCAGTTGAAAGTGAAACTGAAATTCATTTTGGTTAAGAATTTTTTCATGAAGATTCTTTAAGCTGTTTCTACTGCTGCTACTGTGAGAATTTCTAGGCGGCTAAACGGTTCAGTGAGTTTATTAAAAAAAAAAAAAAACTGGTTTTTATAATGGCTTAAAAAATTCTATATGAATCTTAGCTACTGCTCCAAAATCAGTATGGCAAGAGTAAATATTTTATACTGAAAAATGCAATGTATTTCTTTGTTTTATACTCAGCAGATTTTTTAATAATTGACAGATAACATTTTGAAGGTTGCAAGATTCGTGAATTTAAGACATAAATTTCAAACTTAAACGGTATTATTTTTTTTTTTTTTTTTTTATTATTAGAGATTTATTTCGACTCAAAGAATTAGTTACTTAAAAAAAATTATATTCAAAATAAATTTTATTTTAATCTTTATCTCAATTAAATGGTATTCTTAACCTTGAATAATTCTTAATCGCGGTCGTCATGCAGACTCGAATAGCAAAATGTTCAATTATGAATGATTTTCAAGTAGCGATATTCCATGAACGGTTATTCGGACCCTTATAGGTAATTGAACGTTCTACAAAATGCATGAACCAATTTTTTTCTAGGACGAACCGTTTTGGATATATTTTCATAATTTCCTTGAGATTTTTTGAACTAGTTATTAGCTACCAACAATGAAAATACATTGATGGTCGGAGCTTACTGTTCAGTGTTTTTGAGTAAAACAACAATAAAAACACAAAAAACAAGGCAAAAATACACATAGATAAAAATAGCAAAAAAAAAATATCGGAAGGCTGGTTTGCGTTACTAGTTTCGGGACCCACCACAGGTCAACATTGACTATAATAAGTCAATTCCTCATTAGACGCTTTGCCGACATCTTATAGAATTCTGCATGCATACTTTATTTAACTTTTAGCATAGATTAGACGAGAATCACAGCTACAAGAAAAACACAGCACATGCAAAAATTCCAATTTCTTTGTTTTTTCCCTTTATATGCATTGCCCTGCCGTTGTGAGTCATCGATATTATACTATGTATTTTTGCATAGCGCTTCGTTTGCAAGGTTTTTTGCCGAGACAAAACGAAGTAGCAAGCGCATTTTTTTTTTAACTAAGTTATCTATTTTTTAAAAAACTAGCTAATCTTTTTCATACAAATCATCTGGTTAACCAGCTATGTGAGAATAGGGCCTAAGAAAATGTTCATTTGCAAAAAATCCCGGAAAACTTTCCAGGTAACTCCATTTTATTCTCCCAAATGATTGTAGGGTAAGGGAGGGAAATATGGACTACGTGGGTAATACTGACGGATTTACCGTCATTCATGTTCAAACTTTACGATAATACCTAAAGCTTATAATAGTGCGATTTTAGCGTTTAGTGAAGTCGCCTGTTGCTGTGAAGTTGTTTTTTCAAAAAATAATTTTTAGTGATTCATTTTTTCTAGTGATTAAATTTTTAAATAAAACATTAATTATATTAAGTCAGTGAGTACCATTCATAATTTATGAGCACAAATTAGTTCATTAATCTCAAGAGTTTTTGATAAAAAACCGTTTATTTCACCAACACGTGCTGCGGGTAATATGGACCACCAAAGAAAAAAGCCTCAAAAACAATTGTATTCATCATCTTCTTCAGATGGCGAATCAAGCAGCAGTTTTCATGACGAGTCTGATGGTCATTATTTGTAATTCATAAACTGCAATACAAAGGAACAGAAGACGAAAACTGCATATAATGTAAAACCCTTTACTAAGATCGCCGTTGCGAATTTTGAGTTGAATGTGGAATCTGACGTTCTTAGAGTCATGAAAAATGTGCCGAATGTGGAAGTGACATTTTTATATGCGACTTCTGTACCAAATAAACATGTGGGACAATATGGACTATATAGTCCAGATAACACTACACTTTTTTTTAATCTTCATTTTGAGTATTTTCAGTTTTTTAATTCTTTTTCTTTATACTGTTGAGATATTTATCTAAAAGTGAATCAGAATAAAGGAGAATTGTTTCCTTTAATGAGTTTTATTTAAAAAAGAAAGATTGGTGGTCCATATTTCCCTTCCTTACCCTACGATATTTTGGGAAAAAATTAAAATTTTTGTATAGGGTGTCCCATTTTGCACCAAACAAAACAAAATGTTCACATTATGCAAACATAAACTACTTACCAAATGTAAAACTGTATTGACGACTTCACGATTTGTCACTTGTCCCACCTCGATGAGACCGATAAGGACGGCAAATTTAAGATTATCAGCGGTTGTCATTCTGACAATTTCATCTGGCCGCTTGATGTCACTAAACGGCGGACGTATTAAGTCCGCCATATTGAATTTTTGTTGTTTGATTGGTGTTGTTGTGGATTATATGTCAAAGTTAATGCAACGTTTGAAGAAACGTCGTCGTAACGCGTTTTACGCACAATTCAAAGGAGAAAAAAATATTAATGGAAGATTTTTTTTTTTTTTTTTTATTACTTTTTTTTTATCTAATATTTTTAATCTTAGGGACAGAAACTTTTTCTTTCACTTATAAAGTTGTCAAGGTTTTCATTTTAACTTGCAACATTTACATGGACAACGAACTCATACACATCAACGGCAAACACAAAACACTAATTAAATAACATTTATGTCGATGCAAAGATGACGGAGCGGCAACAGCTACAGCAGGCGGTTAATTGTTTTTTTTTTTTTTGAGATGCAGGTGCAATGTGCAGGATGTAGGGTACAAATTGAGTGATTCAATATTTAGTTTGAGCTTAAGTTTAAGTTTTTTTTATTTTTTTTTTTTTTTTTTTTTTTGTTTTTAGCTTCTTAATTACAAGTTTACTTTTGCAATTCACAGGAGAAGGATATTTTGCAATATATTAAGGATACAAAACAATCGTATCAGTTGTATTTTTATTGAAGTTGTTGTTATTATGCTAATAATTGCAATATTTAAAATTTAATGCTGGTTATTAATATGATTTGAAAGCACAAACACGCACATTTATCTTAATTGCTATTAACTCTTTATAGATATTGAATATTTTATATGTATGTATGTATGGTTATGTATAATTTTTTATTTGCTATAATTTAATTACTTTTGGCTTTAAGGGGAGGGCATAAAGATTTTAATTTAAACTAATTAAAATAACAGCAGTGACATATTTTTATCATGCTTTAATATAAAAACAAATTTTATCAGATATTCACATATTATATAATTTATTTTTTTTTTATTTTTTATTGCACAATTGGTTTTTATTTTCTTTTTTTTTATTTATTGATTATGAATTATTTATTTCATAAACGATTTGTTTTCTAAATCATTTCTTAAGTGTACTGCGCCATAAATACACACACACTGAAAAGAAACAACAACAAAATACAATGGGATTAGTACCGGTCTTAGAAAGGAACTCAAAAAAAATAATATCTATATTTTTTTTTTTTTTTTTTGAAACAAAAATAATTTATATACATACAATATATTAAAAAAAAATATATATATTTATAATTCTATGGTAAAAAATTGGAAATGTTGAAATTAAAATACGAAGAGGTCCGCTCAAAATGGATTAAGAGAAACAATGCCAAGACAGGGAAACAAAAAACGACACTGAAAAATTTTTAATTCTGTCATCAAGGAAGTCAGTCGATCGTGCAGACAAAAGAGAAGTAAGACCTATAATCATCTCGAAAGCGAAGTAAAAGGCGCTTCAGACAATCTTGCGATAGTGCACGGAGAAAAATAGGCATCATAATTTTTACTCAAAAAATTAGAGTAATCAACACTAAATTTCAAACATAAATTACCTTAAGTATGAATAATTTGATGGATCCGTAAAGTCATATTTACAAATAAAATGTAGTTAAATAATAAAATAATATTTACTCCAAATTTCCTACATTTGAATTTATGTAGAGTAAATTATACTTTAAAAAAAAAAATGTGTGACCACTTTGAATTTTTAATTCTAATAAAAATTATTTTATTTTTTTCACGCACAAAAGTGAGTGTCATAATTTTCACTCCACTCGGGTAAGGTAAATATTATAAAAATATAGAATCATTTTGACCTTTATAATTTTAGTAACAATTTCTATTTTTAGACAGAGATTTACTTTATATACAGATTTTATGCCTCTTCATCATGTGCGCAAGTGGCGCAGGAGGATGTGTATCTGCCTATCACTCGGATGGGCCAGGGTTCATACCATAGTGCGGTCAGTTAATTTTTTTTTTTCTTTGTTTGAACTTTACAGTTAGGTAAATATCATGTAAATTTTTTCAAAAATATTACTTGCAAGCATACGTTCTGAATTGACCAAAACAGTAAGGTGAAATTTATTTTGGTGTGGAGTTGTCACTATTCTGATTTGAAATTCTGGTAAAATTTATGAGAAATAAAGTAGCAAATACTATTTTTTTCCTCCATGTACCCACAGACAGGGACAATTTTTTAACATCAGCTAAGGACTAAATAGATAGGACGAGAACTTTGTGAAATCATGGATCCCACCTCTATTCAGTGCCGTAGATGCTTAGTGGAATCTTAGGGAGGAGTGATTGACACGTAGATATCTCATTAACTAGAATCTGTATGTACTTCTGTTGTAAATACTCGCAGGAGTCGAATCTGAACATCTCCGATCAGCAGTGTCGAATCAAGGATTTGACTATGGGGGGCCTAAGTCGGACTATAGGACGATTTGAAGATCTAATTGATAATTTTCCTTTTATATCCAGACACAATTTAGAGCCTTTGGGGGGTTTTAACGCCCAAAACACACCCCGTGTGCAGGGTCTTGTTTCTGATATCAATTGATGCAAAAGTAATAGTCAACTACGATCTTATTTTAGCTAAGTTGCTTAACACAAGCACGTGAATATTTGCACCAGCCCATATAGCGGTGTCTAGCTAAAAACCTGATCAAAATTAATAACTCTGATACGGTTGAATGGTTTTATAAAATATCAAATATTTGAGGCCTGCAGCTCCTAAAGTAATAAGCCGATTTTGGTTTTTTGAACAGGAGACAATTTAGTGATCTTTGGCTTTGGAAAAACTGTGAAAAGATAGCGCCGTATACTCCTTAACTACATACTCAGCCAAGTTCAGTAATCCGTGTGGTTTCAATTAGTTTTCATTAAGGAGGCTTTTTGATGAAAATGGGAGTCACACGATAAAAAAGTAAATGAATCTTTTTTGTAAAGATTTACATGTTCTACAAATAATATTGAGTAGTATTTACGAATAAATAACTGTTTCGGAAATATTCGATAAAGTCGAATCTTTTGACTTTTGCAGATTCTAATACTTAATGTGACTCACCATTTTCATCAAAAAACCTCCTCAATGAAAAGTAATTGAAACCGTACGGATTACAAATCAGACCTGATTATACCGATTTTAATTATTAAGATGTCGATTTTTATCTTACTCAGAAGAGTATTCCGTACAGAATTGAATTAAAAATCTGTCCACAGTGGGCGCTGTAAATAAAAGCACCATAAAAACATGGATCCGTCACAATATACCAGATACCAAGAAATAATCAGGGCAGAGCGTTTCTTCGAGAGAACGTGCACAAAAGAGGGTCTGTCAACCAAGAAGATTATGGCCGCAGTTTTTTGAGATGCACGCGGTCGCATCCACATTGATTACCTTGAAAAGGATAAAACGATCAGCGTCGATTATTATTCAGAGCTTTTGGAGAGATCTGATATTGATTTGAAGCAGAAACGGCTACATTTAGCAAAGAAAAAATACGGTGCTATCAAGACAATAAACGGTTGCAAACGTGTGTAATCAACTTGACAAAAACTCCTAAGCCCTGAACTAGTAAAGCGTAGTATAAACCACCAAGCATATTCTCCAGATTTAGCCCCCTGCGACTATTTGCTGTTTCCAAACCTAAAGAAATGGCTGTGCGGTAAGAGATTTGGTTGAATGAAGAGATCATTACTGAAAAAAAAAACGCCTATGAGGTTGTCTGCTTTCAATGGCTGTCAACGGCAAACTAAATGACCCAGGTTGTTCAAAATTTCACAGTGTTCTGTTTGCAAATGCAAAAAGTGTCGAACTTATCAAACAGCTCTCGTATGTAATGATAGATTTGTCCCTTACTATTTTTTTTTTTTTTTTTTTAATTAAAGTCACTGCAAAGGACACACCTGCTTCAAAAAAATGGTTTTAATACATTCTGAAATTTTTGCCTTTTATTTTTACACTTAAAGAAATAACCGCACGTAAAAACGACATTTCTTTCGTAACTTTACAACCTCATTTTAAAATCTTTTACAAAATCTCAACTTTGACAGTGTAGTGCGCAGCGGAAAATTGATCTAGATATGTATTAGCTGTATAATAACAATTGGATTATTTTGAGCCAATTACAAAAATTGGTTTCTGGCCAGCTATTTGAATTAACGATTTCTTTATTTGTATGTACCAAATTTTATCAAAATCGCTTGTACAGTTTGCGAGATATAAAAAACTGTTTAATTGTTAAACCGTTAAAAGTTGGTGTGTGCGCACAAATTTTTCGGCCGATACATGGTGCATAAGAGCTGTCCATAAACCTATTGCCGCTCCAAGGGGGTCTGGGCTAACGTCATGCTTTATGGTTTTGTTTTTTTTACTTCTCGCTATGTGATGGTAGGTCCATTTTTAACGATTTCAGCGTAACTAGGTTTCAGAATAGCCCCACACTTATACTACGTTTCCACCGAAGATTTATGAGGTGATTTACGGGAGTTCCAAGATTTAGGTCTAAGTCACGACGCAAATCACATAGTTAACCATACAAAAATAAATCTATTTCTGTCGAGATTTATTTTTTATCTGCATATTAATCTCAGGGCTAGCGAATTTAACTATTTCCGACGAGTGGCATCTCTCAACTTTGACAATTGACATTAAATGTCTTTGAAAACAAAACAAATGGAAGATAAACATTAAGAAAAGTAAAAACAAATTTAATTTTCTTGTTTATGGCATTTACTGTCAAAAATAAATCTCCTTCGACCAGTGGAAACGGGTAGGATTTAATAACGAGATTTGTGTATACAGATAGTAAACGTTAAGCTTCTTGGAGGTAATAGAGGAGGCCTAGTCTAACAAAAAAAGCTTTTAGCTAATTGTATGAGCTTTCTTATGCCCTATTCTCACTTGCCTGGTTAACCAGATGAATGCTGATTAAGCACTAACCAGGATAAAAAGCTTTTCGATTTGTATGGAAAAGATTAGCTAGTTTAGATAGTTTAACCCCAAAAATCGGCAGGTGGCATTTTCAAATTCAAAAAATCTTAGGGAAATTGTCCATTTTTTTTTTTTTTTTTTAACAAATGTAAAATGTAAACAAATAAAAAAATTATAATTAAAGCAAATTAAAGCTAAAATTACAAATATATTCTTCTCAATTGTTTTTAAAAACAAAGAATTATTTGATGAATTTATGCAATTTTAGAAAATATTAAAAAATTCAAACCGCCTTAACCGATTTTGCTATTCATTGCATTTCGACTTTTAGGTCATCATCAGTCAAACGAATTTAAAGACTAACAAAATTGAGTACGCCTATAAATGGAGAAGTCGGAATAGTTAGGAAGAGTCAAGAATTTTTTTTTTTTTTTTCAAAACAAAGTAAATAAGTTTTTTCCTAAAACTCCTCGGGGATAGATTTTGGTGCGCCCTCCTTCACGCATAATTTTTTGTTAGTCTAGGCCTGGGGTCAAATCGACACATCCGTGAACGTACAGCTCGTAACGTAAAATCATGTGTTTCACATGTACAGTGGCTCACAGATTATTTCGTGCAGTAGTAATTTTAAACTTTGATACGCTCTAATTGAAAAACTATGTCAAGTATTGAAAAGTTTAATCGTCATATTTTATCATATTATTTATTGGTTAATTTGGTAACTTCAAAAATACAGAAAATTATAGTTGTAACATCTAAAAAACAAAAACAATAAAAACACTGCTTTTTTCATGTCACAGCTTATTTCGTGCACTTAAATTAAAACTTAAAATTATCAAGACAAATTCAAAATTAACGAGAAAATTAATATTTAGTGTGATACCCCTTTGCATCAGTAACATAACGAAGCCTTTTTGGCATTGAATCGACCAGTTTCTGCGTAGTTTCAGCTGTTATTTTGTTCCACTCCTCTAAAATTATCTTTTTCAGCAGGTTTTTGTTGGAAATAGTATGTTTACGGATGCTGTTTTCCAACATGGTCCATAAATTTTCCATCACATTCATGTCCGGGCTCTGTGCCGGCGGAGCCATTAGATGCAGACAGTTCCAAATGCACCAAGTCTGCACGATAACAGATTTATGTTTCGGATCGATGTCTTGATAAAAACGAAAATTGTGCCGTAAGTTTAGTTTGGTGGCACTTTGAAGCAAATTTTTTTTCAAGACATTGAGGTTCATGGTTTTGCCCATGTTTCCTTCGATAAACTCTAAATTTCCAACTCCGGCAGCCGACAAACAGGCCCAAACCATAACGCTCCCACCGCCATGCTTCACTGTAGCTTTTAAAATTTCCTTTTGGAGATCAGTATTAGGCTTCCTCTACACGTAAGTCATACCATCAGAGCCAAAGATGTTAAATTTGGGCTCATCAGGGAATATGACGCTGTTCCAGAACTCCGAATCCTTGTTTTCATGCTCCTTGGCAAAGGCAAGTCGACTCTGCTGATTTTTTTGCTTATAAATGGTTTTTTTTTTTTTGCTATTCGACCATTAAAATCGTGTTCCCGGACCACGCGGCGGATAGTTTCTGCACTGCACGACTTGCCTAGACCTTTTTGTAGCTCGGTGAATACTTTTGGAGCTGTTAATTTTGGGTTTGCTTTGATTTTGCGTACAATAAACCGTTCGTCAGCTAGACTAAAAATTTTATTTGACGCACTTCGGCTCTTATTCTTAACACGATTTTGATGAATAAAGCGTTCAATGATGCCTTGTACTGTTGTGTGACTTAGGTTAACCATATGAGCATTTTCGCTGGGACTGGCCGTTCCTGAAGTGACTTATCACCAATTCTCGATGTTCAATTAACGTGCGACGACCCATTTTTCCGAAATGTACTTTCCTACAGTTCTACGTACATACAATATCACACTAAAAATTGACTAGATCTGGTTGCGAATACTTCAAATATAATATAGCAAAAGAAAACCCCATACAGTAGAAACACGAAATAAGCTGTGACTTTCATTTCAGCTACAGAATCGGTTTTTTGGCCTCAAGAGTGTCTGAGTTAATTTTTTTGTACTTTGTTTGACTATGATCTATAAGTATGCCTTTCTGAATCTGTATTCGAAATTTGATGATATGCTACTAGTTTTTAAGATACAGTTTTATAAAGTTTGTAACTGAAACTGCACGAAATAAGCTGTGAGCCACTGTATTTCGCATTACTACGTCATTTACGTCACGAATTGTACGTTCACTGATGCGGCGATTCAGACCCTGTTCTATCACCTTCCAGAAGCTTCGTAACCTTAACGTTTACACCATGTATATAGTTCTAGATTTAGTTGGCAACACTTTGCGTCAGAATGTTTTTGGGGATTAAGGTTATGTGGGATATCACAGTTAATTTTTCTTTCAAATTTGTTTGCCAATTCCTTTTGACGTTTCTCTTACTCCTCTTTGGGTTTCCAATAACGTGGCTTGAATATTAATTGCATTCTTCTGCCTCTTCTTCTCATAATTATAATTAATAAGAGAATGTTAACAAGAGCAAAAACAGCAGTAAATACTTTGCAACGCAGTAGAGTCGTAAAAGAGGGGCCGCCGATAAATGTGTGTAGAAGTAAAAAAAAAAAAAACAACGTAAAGAGCGTAACGTAAAAGAATAACGAAGATAAAAATACATAATGGCAAGTGCAATGCACTGGGAAAAACACAAGTGGATAATAAAAAAACAGTAAATTTTATCGAATGTCGAAATTTTCGTAAAAGGTTCCTTTGGTTTAAACTTGAAATGGATTTTTTACACTATCCACTTCTTTTAATATCTACATTTATATATACAACATATATGTAAATCTATATATATATGTATAGTTTATCAACAATTTCACGTCATTTTATCTTCCGTCGCTGTTGTCTTTCGATTTATACATTTTTATTCTATACTCTCTCTATCTCTCTCTCTTTGACATTTGTTATTCTCTTTTTTTCTGTTACTATCTTTGCCTGTTTTCCTTTTAGCACACACACACACAAACACTTTACGTACGCAAAAGTGGAAAAAATCAATGAATGGCACCAAAAAAAAAGTAACCCTCAACTTCCTACGGCCTCCCGTGTGCACCTTTTTTTGGCTTTTTCCAACTTCTTATTGGGATTTTTTCCATTTGCTTGCCATCTTTTCTTACGTTAAATTAAAAATTATTAAAAACTTTAAATAGATTATTACATTTTTGTTGTTTTTTATTATTCCGGCTGAGGATAAAAACAACTCTACGCGATTTTCATTTAGTATATGCGTTTTTTTTTCCACTTCACAAAAAGATTTTTCTTCTTTATATTCAAGTTTTCACTGTTTGCTTTTCTTCTTGCACTGTGTTAAGCAAAAACACGGCCACGGCTCACGAGACGTTAACGGCGACAACGTTTTAAACCAACAACCATTTTGGTTAGTATCTTTCTGCCTACTGTAGCGTAGTAGCCAAAAATTCCCATTTGAAAGCGGCTTTTTTCTCATATGAATTTCGCTCTTTCCTATTGCGCGCTCTCTATTTGCAACTGCAAACTGCGCTCTTCAAGTTTTTGCTGTATTTGTATTTTTATCCAACTGTCATGGATATCACGAAAGAGATGAAAGATTATTGCATCTCTTTTTCTCCAACGCAGTTTCGTTCTTTTTAACGAAACGTCTTTTGTTCCCAATTCACCACATGCAAGGCTGCCAACCTTTAGATTACAAATTTATTGTATCAAAGACATCAACCACCGAAACAAAAACAGAGACGTTTGAATTGCGCGAGTACTTTAGGACAAAAACCCATGCTAGTTTCAATGAAAAAGTAATGGGCTGTTTACACAATTTTTTGTAAAATGTTTGTGCCTCCGATGCACACTGGGGCAGATACTCTCAATAGCTGCCCATAATTCAAAAAATTAAATGTCATTTCAGGATACCCTTTTATATTGGTTAAGTCAATATTAATCAACGTACTATTTGCCATTTTTCAAATGAATTGTAACAAATCCATTTCATCACTACAGCACGCTGAACTTTAGCTTTGTAGACTGAAATAATTTTTATAAGTTGTTTCCATATAAATCAAAGCAGTTTTTTGCGATAGTTTATTAACTTTGAATGTTATTTGACAATGGGAGACAGGTATGTAACCGTATATAAACTTATTTTTTCCTCAAAAATGTTAACATACAATATTTTAGTAAGTAAGTAAACTAAAATGGAGATGAAAAATTTTAAGAAATCAAATGAATAATAAATAATTTGTTAAAGTTCCAAGTCTTTCCAAGCTCTAGTTGTCATTCAAAAATATTCTGTTCAGTATTGATTTCTAGGAGCGACAAGAAAATTTTACTGCCTTTTGCTACTTTAAAATTTACATCGATTTTTGGAACATAACCTAAAATAAAATATGTTATCGTGCATTGCCCACATTATTCGAAATTTCTAATTTTGTTATAGAAATGGCCTCTTAATATTTGTTACGAGAGCTTCCAAACATTGTGTATAGTTCTGGACAAGATAATTTTGAATAGAAAATTCGTTTTTGTTAAAATTACTGTAAAAGAGGACAAGTGCTCATAACAAACACTTAAGTAAGAAATTATTTCATTTCAAGTCCCAATAAATGTCAAAATGGCTGAAATCGTGTCGTTTTCGTACCAGAGCTGTCCTATACTATCCGTAGTAATTGTACGAAATTTGCTTCGATTATCTCCAAAGCTCTCTCAATATAGAGTTTTTAAGATTTTGCTTGTTTGAGAGTTACCATGTCCTCTTGTCCGAATTCGCTTATATTCCTACCAGAGTTTACCAATACTCTTCGTAGCATGTGTTAGAAATTTGGTTTGATTACCTTAGATAGTACTTTCAGTATAAAGTTTTTAACCCATTAATGTCCAGCGGTGCCATACAGCACCCAAAAACTTTTTCACTTTAAAAACAATTTAAAAATAACCAAAGCAACATTTGACTTTGCGGAACAGATAATTAACAATTTGAATGTTTTCCCTTTAATTCAAAATCAATTTTTTTTTAGTTTGTGTCAAGCGTTCGCAGTAGTGGTTGTTTTTAGAAAGATTCGTTAATATTTAAAAATCAAAAACATTAAAATCTGTGCAAAATTAAAAGAGTTGTGATAATTTGAAAAACCAAAGTGCTATACGGCACCGCTGAGCACTGGCTAGCAATTTTATTCTGAGTGCCGTATGGCATCGCTGGGCATTACCTAGGACGGAAGTTATTGTTTCTCTATGTGCCGCACGGCACCGCTGGGCATTAGCCAACAATAAATTGTGTATGTAAGTGGGTGATAACTCTCATCACAACACAATTTGTATAGTATAAAATCTACATGTTGGGTTTTTATGTTTGACTTTTAGGGAATAAGTTTTAATTAAAGAGCTATTTGAATGCTTTATTGCATTTGCTAACAAGACTTTCGACTCAAAAGGATTTAATCCTTGCAGTTGAACATACTATTATTGGGTGTTCAACTTGAAAACCGGAATTTTTTAGCGAAATTTGATGCTTTATTGTGGGAAAATGTTACAATATATTTTATTCAAAGTATTGTCCATTGGAAGCTACAACATTTCCCCATCTTTCAGGCAATTTATGAATTCCATCCCAAAAATATTGCGCCGGCTTGGCGGCCAAAAATTAATCTATCCAATTTTCGATATCTTGAACTTAAGTGAAGCGTATTCCTGATAGGGCATTCTGCATCGATCGGAACAAATGGTAGTCTGATGGTGCAAGGTCTGGGCTATAAAGCGGGTGAGGCAAAATTTCCCATCCGTTGTTTTCCGTTGTTTTCCAGGTAATTTTTGACTGGGGCAGCAATATGTGGCCGAGCGTTGTCATGATGAAAAATGATTGCTTCGTGTCTAGTCGCATTTTCCGGGCGTTTTTCGATGATGGCACGCTTCAAACGTATTAATTGTGTTCGATAGAGGTCACCTGTGAGCATTACAGAGCATTACCTTGGCACCATGGATATTTGCCTTTGGCTTGGAAGGTCCTGGTTGTCCGGGCTTCATATATGAATGTTTGCGTTTCGGGTTGTCGTAATGGATCCATTTTTCATCCCCAGTCACGATCCGATGCAAAAATGACTTTTGGCAGAAGTTTTCTTTGCAAAAAAATGACCCAACAGAACCTCCCGCAAATGCTGTCTTTTTCTCCAATTTTCGAAGTTATTCATCGTGAAAAATAATAATGATGCACACAAGATAAAATTGTTTTGTTGACTGATTTTGACAGCTGTCAAATGTACCTTCAAAATGACATATATATAAAGATCGAGCTTTCACGATATTTGTTAGTACGGACATCCACCGTCAAATTCCGGTTTTTAAGTTGTACACCCAATACTTTTCTCCTTAATTATGCTATAATCCAAGTTTATAGCTTTCTTTTGACTTGTGAGTGATAAACAATATATAATTTAATTGTTTGAAGTAAATACATATCAGGACATTTTTTAGTAAAAACAGAAAATTTTTCCTGTTACATAAAAAAAAGCAAATGTATATGAATGCCCAGCGGTGCCGTGCGGCACCCAGTCATTGAGCCGTTCCTAACCAAGACTTGGTAAAATTTTTTTTTTATAAACATAGCTTATGTCCAGGAGGCTAACTCCTGAAAATTTTAGCATCGTATCTACTGTGGTTCTCGTTGGGCATTAATGGGTTAAGGATTTTTCTCTAGTTCAAATTCGATCAAATTTTGTTGAAAGCTTAAGTAATTCATCCTTAGTAGACATGTGTATGAAGTTTGGTTGCAGTGCGCAGCTCCGTTTATTTGATGCCACATATGAGAGCTCCTTGCCCTAGTGTGCGATGGACCAATTAAATGAATACCGGATCGTTTCAGTTACTTAGAAAATATAAGCATACGGCGGTTCTTAGATGGTTTTAGATCGTTTTGATCAATATTTAATGGTTTTATGGTTTCAAAAATTAACCCTAAATTCTTCACTTTTCAATTTTGAACACAAAACACGTAAGGGTGTTAAGTTTGGCCTGGCAAAATATTAAATACCCTACACTGAAGTATTTTGAAAATTTTGTTGTATAGAGGTCCCACGCCTCCAAATATACATGCAAAATTTGTTTGCATTGCCTCAAATAACGCTTGCACAGCATTTTGAAAATGTTGCTTGCATGGGAAGTGACACGCCCCTTTTTTGAGTTCGCCTAGTTTTTTCTCAGAGCTAACACTAAATTTTCCTAGTATCTGTGCGCAATTTTGGCACATTACCTCAAATAACGCTTGCATTACAGCATTTTGAAAACTTTGAGTGTATAGTCGGTGCCACGCCCTCTTGTCCGAATCAACAAGTTTCCGATTAGATTTTGCATTTATTATCCTTAGTATCTGTGTAATAATTGGTTGGATTATCTCAAAAACACTTTCAGAATAGCATTTTGAAACTTTTACTTATATGGGCGGTTCCACGCCTTCTTGTCCGAATTCACCTAGTTTTTGTCTAGAGGTTGCAGTTACTAATATTTATGGCTATTTTAGTTGCGTTATCGTGAATAATGCTCATACGATCGCGTTTAGAATATGTTTTTTGTATGGGAGCTAGGCGTGTCCGTTGACCGATTTTGCTCATTTTCAATCACTCGAGCTTATTTTTACAACAAAAGCAGTGTATCGAATTTCATCGAATTATCTTGCTTAGTTTTCCCGTAAAAAATATTTCCATAGACAGTCTTGATTACCGTTCATTTTCCCGAATGCATCATCCCGACAGACCATTTTCCCGACAACCAATATCCCAACAAACAATTTTTCCGACAACCTTTTCCCGACAGCTTTTTTCCCGAGTGACTATGTTCATGACAAAATTGCTATTAATCATTGTACTTTATTTTTGTTTCACTACATTCCGGTTCAAAGAACAATAGTATGGGCGATATTCGTGAGGTATTGAAGTATGTTTCCACGTTCTTTTTGCGTTTGGTACTCTGACACAAGAATTTGTACTCGATTTTGGAGGGCTAACCATTTCTTCTTGGGCGCAGCTTTATCAGCTCGGCCAAGACTCAATTCTGCCAGGATGATTTCAGTGTCTGCCTGTTCCTTTTGGAATTCCGTAAGTGCTGAGTACAAGTCGGGGTGGTGTTTCCCAACGACGATCCGAAATCTGTTGTGCCACCCTTCGCTGACATTGTTGGTTTTGTGCGATCCATCAAGAGCTGCAGTGTAATGATTCCATACGTTGTCGGCAAAAATGTTGTCAGGAAAATTGTTTGTCGGGAAACGAGTGACGGCAAAAAGGTTGTCGGGAAAATTATTTGTCGGGAAAAAGGTTGTCGGGAAAATGGTCTGTCGTGATATTGCATTCGGGAAAGTGACCGGGAACAGGCAGCCTGCCAGCCAGACAAACGCTCATGACTATATCGAATCAAGAGGTGAAGCTGATCAAGAATATATATACTTTTCCATACCTGCCACGCCTCCTTCTCTGCATTACAAACGGAAGGTCAATGTGAATATACCCTGGGTGTAGGGTACAAAAAGGTACTAGAAACATTAAGCTAGAAACTCGTATGCAACTTCATAAAATCTTGTGTCTTAAAAAAACCAATATGGCACTATCAATGAGAAGAAAAACAGAGGTGTGCTAATAAATTAGTGGTGAAAATGCAACGTTTACAGTTTTTTCCACACAAAGAGCAATTATTAAATGTTAATCATAACCTTGATTTAATTTATATAATCTGGTATGCATATCTGTGGACTTTTGACAAAACAACCTAAATCGAGATAAGGGGCTGTCCATAAACTCCGTGACGCTAAAATTCGCTCCATTGAAACCAATCCCCCCCACTATGTGACGGTAGCTTCATATAAAAAATAAGTAAAATACACCAAGCGTGACGCTTGCTCGAACCCCCCCCCCCCCCCCTTGGAGCGTCACAGAGTTTATGGACAGCCCCTAAGACAATTCTCCAGGATTTTAGTTCTGAATAAAAAATTAAAATACGCTTTTATTGGTATAATCGCCATGTCTCTATGATTTCGTGTTCCAGATATATAAGGATGTCCCATAGTTCACGCAAGATTTGAACTTAGCGCCATTCGTGCGGGGAAGTGTTATGAACCAAAAGAAAAAAATAATTTGACAGCTGACACTTCAAGATTAGTAAAAATGTAGGAGGATATTCAACGCTGAATCAATGAAATTGAGCCACATTATTGAAAAGTAGTTAATCAGTTTAAAGGCTCTCCTGAAAAGTTGCCAATTTCGAGTTAGGTTGTTTTGTCAAAAGTCCACAGATATGTATGTGAAAAGGTCCTATGAAAATCAAAATATTTTCAAAACAATAAAGTTAATTAAAATCTAGACTCTAGAGTAACAAGCTGAATAACAAGTTTAAAGTGTATTCGGTTGCTCTAAATTGTGAGCACACGTAAATACGGCTAGGTGTAAAAGTTCAGATATCATAACTAATTTTACATAAAATCGTATGTGGTAGCGGTTTTGAGAAGTTTTGGCTTTGGTGCGACTCATTTTACACTAAAAAAATAGCTTGATTAAAAGGGTAAGAGCTGGTTCACACGACAGATAAAAATAATCAGTGAACTATTTTGTCTGATTCGGGTTTATGTTTGTTCCAAATTTTGCGTGGACTTTTATTTGGCGAGAAAGGTTGCTTGTTATGGCGCGGATACTGTGCAAGAATAAAACTTTTTGTTCTTATAGGGTAGGCAGACCACAGCGTGGTCGATCCGAATTTTATTGGGTATAATAGCCAATACAGTCCTCATCCACTCCAACATAAATGCATGAAATCGAAGTGGATTTATACTGAAATGAGATATTTCATTAAAGTTCCACTGTTGAATCGCAGCAGATTGTAAAAATTTGATAGAAAAAAACAAACCTTAATGGTCATTTTATCGTTCATCAGTGCTAACACCACCTCCATACCAAATATCATAAAAATCGATGCAGTGGCTTAGAATTGAGAGCTTTTTTTCATTTAAGGGCGTGGCACCGGTTGATTAAAAACACAATACTTTTTTTTTTTCTAATCTTATTATTAGCGCTCCAAAATGTTTTTTTTTTTTTTTAAACACAGCACTAACATTATTAAAAGCAAATCCGTTTTGAGTTCGTTTTTGATATACGTTACGGGTTCGTGACGGATCCTCATACGTTTTTGTACACATTGAGAAGTTATTATTTTCAATCCTTCTATTCGCAATTTTTGCTGTAAAACAGTGATCATCCGCAAGGTGATGTCAAATCGCTCATGCCACCGTACATTTTTACATTTGACTCAGTATTATTTTTATTAAAGAGTGAATACGAAGAGATATAAAACCAAGAGACGCAAAGAAGCACTGTATACATCTCTTCTCATCCGGAAGCGAAGGGATATAAATAGATTTTTTTGTTGAATTACGCTGCTGTTCAACTTCTAAATTCGTCAAAGCTACCGTCTATGGCTTATACAAACTCCAAAAAATTGCTCCAGTGCTTCTTTGCGTCTCTTGATTGTATATCTCTTCGTATTCACTCTTTAATAAAAATAATTCTGAGTCAAATGTAAAAATGTACGGTGGCATGAGCGTTTTGACATCACCATGCGGATAATCATAAATAATAATTTCGGTGAATATTATAAAATTCATGTTAATTACAAATTAAACTGTTTATGGAACTTATTATCGATAAATACTCGTCTTTAATTGGCAGCACTGGCTTTTATCCTTAATTATGATATAAGCGAAGTTTGCTATCGCCAACTATCGATTCATACAAATATTTTGCTAAGAAACACGGCTATTATGCTGATTTTCTTGATATGTAAATATATATCGTATAAGAATCTAAAACACGCAGAATTTTTTTTGTCAAAATGGATTTGATTATGACTGTATAGATAAGGTGCACAATTTTTACTGATTTGGTGTTTCAGCAATGTAAGAGGGTCATATGAACGGTAATTTGCATAAATCAGGATTTGCGAAAAATGCAGTCACATCACGAGCAACATGGAATGGGAAACAAAAACGAAATCTCTTTGACTTTTGTTCAATTAGCCTAGCTATAACAAAAAAAAAAAAAACCGGATCGTAGGCTAGGAGCTGTCTAGGTGGTTTTAAAGGTTTTTTTTCGGTTTTTGAGCATTTATTTAGAAACAACGGTACAATGTATATTATTCAAAGTATTGTCCATCGTTAGCTACAACATTTTCCCATCTTTCTGGCAGCATATGGATTCCGCGCCGGAAGAACGACTCGTCTTTTGAGGCAATCCACGAATCGACCCATTTTTTGGTATCCTCGTAAGAAGAGAAGCGCTGCTCAGCCAAGCCATGCGTCATCGATCTGAATAGGTGGTAGTCGGAAGGGGCAATGTCTGGGCTATAAGGCGGGTGGGGTAGCACATCCCAATTCAGCGCCTCCAACGTTTCCTTGACGGTTCTTGCAACATGTGGCCGTGCGTTGTCATGTTGAAAAACCACTTTGTCGTGTCTTTTGGCATATTCCGGCCGTTTAACCTTTAATGCTCGGCACAATTGCAACAATTGTTGTTGGTAGCGTTACCCAGTGATGGTTTTGTTAGGTTTTAGCAGCTCATAGTACTCGACACCCTTCTGATCCCACCAAATACACAGCATAAGCTTGGCGCCATGAATATTCGGCTTGGCTGTCGATGTTGATGCATGGCCGGGTGGTCCCCACGATTTTTTTCGCTTAAGTAGTATTATCCTAATGGATCCACTTTTCATCGCCAGCGTGCATGCGTTGTGCTTCAACCGCTTTTTTCTTCAAATGGAAGCACAAAAGTAAACCTTCCCGCAAATTGCGTTTTGTTGGAATGAAAGTCGACATGTTCACAGAGAAAAAAATATATGTTATTTACACTTCAGTGGAATAACACATACTGAAAAATGAAGCTTAGACAATGTACTTTGAAATGAATATAGTCACAGGTGTGCCCGATGCGGTCTATTGATGGCTACGCCATCTCTTAGAAAACCTTTAAAACTAATTCCATCACCCAATATGAAGCTACCGTCATACAGGGGGGAGATTCATTTTAGTGAATTTTAGCGTCACGGAGTTTATGAACATCCCCCTATGTAATGCTACTATGGTTTATGCATTTTATGAGCCTGCGCTTATTTGAATCAAATTTACTTGGTACCACTGGCATTTCATTAAATGTCATAATTTTATTGAAAATAAATGCAGATTAGAGCCACCCTTGATGAGAATTAGAATAAAAACAGAAACAATAAAAATACGAATTGTAGAGAGCAAACAATTTGTTCGAACTTCAATATGTTCGAAATAAAACAGTGTTGTATACATCATTACATATCATATTTGTTCACAAGGAGTTTGATTATGTCTGTTAACTTTTAACAAAACAACCTAACTCGAAATTGGCAACTTTTGAGAAGGGCTAAAAAACTACTTTGATGCTTCTCAATTCCACAATCAGCTTAAAGTCGGCTATTTTCCCCAACCTCTTTCCCTTAAAATAAAACACTTTCCAGCTAAAATTATTCGAAATTTGAAGTTGGGTTTCCAGATTTTTATAAAAATTAACGTAGCTGTTCTATATGTTCATTATTAGTTTTGTGGAAACATTTTTTTTTTTTTTTGCTAGTTATGGGCATGGAAATTCAGAGTGTCAAAGTTTTGTTTTTGCGAAAAATCGATGGAATTTTTTTTCTAAGTTAATTTTGTCAAAATTAATTTTAGTGTTCGGATTCTTGTAGCATTTTAGATGTTATTTTGATTTCTATTTTTAAATTTTGAAAATTTACAAAATGGTCATTTTTTGAAAAATCTTAAAATTTGATTTTCTCAAAATAGTATTTTTTTTTTATTTATGAGAGCCACGAGAATTTTTTTTTCTAAAAAGCCACGTGCCAATTTTATATTTTTATTTTGTGCTTTGATTTAGGACCTCAAAAAAAAATAATAATTTCAAAGTAATCGGTGTTGGATTTTTGGGAGTTTTAAATGCTGATCTGCGGCCACAGGATGCCCACTTACCATTACTCTTATGTAAAATTACTGTGGGACAAAAAAGTCGGTCCAAATTTCAGAAAAGTTATAATATCTCGAAAACTACGAGGCAGATTTCAAAAATTTTCAGTATTATAGCTTATTAAATTACCTTTCATATGACATCCGTATTTTTGAAATCATTGCAGCCGTTTTTAACATATATAGATTTTTAGAAAAGCTATATCCGCAAAATCCGATGGCTTTATCTCCGAAACCAGATCCGAGCGACACTTTTTCTACACAATTTTCATTAATTGAAATAGCATTTTTTCTCCCAAAAAAAAAGAAAAAAAAAAATTGGCGATTGTGGGTTAAACCGTATCTGATCCCAAAATACTTACGAAATTTAAAAAAAAACAAGAACAACCACAATATCACCAAAACCAACAACAACACAGCCATAAACGTCAACAATATTAACAATAACAACAGAAAGCTTTTTAACCCTTTAAAAACATAAAAAGTAACAATTTAATTTGCTCTCTAAAAACATTCAAGTCTCGATATCTTGAAACCGAAGAGAGGTATCGAAAAATTTTATTTAATTTTTTCTATTAATTTTAGGTCTTTTTATGTGAAAATATTTCTTCAATTTCCTCGTATTCTTTGAGCCTTGATATCTCGAAAACGAAGCGAGATATGAAAAAATGTTATCTAATTTTTTCGACTTATTTTGTATCGATTTATAAGAAAACATCTTCAAATCGAGAGACCACGGAAGTCGAAGTCGTGCATAAAAATTTATAAGAATTTTAAGAAAAGCATTTTGTTTTTGACCCACCCTGCGCATATAATCGAATGTAAAAATTCCCTTTTTACGAAAAAGGGTAAAATAAAAAGAGGCTCATAGATTTTCTATACACATAAATTAAGACCAAAGTTGAAATTTGCTTTGCACAAGCAAATCAGAGTGAAAAGAGAGTCGAATACAAGCGGAACTAAAGTGAATAAAAATTTTAATTACATAGTTAGAGGAAATTAAGAAGAAAATTTTATATATACATATATGTATTTTATGAACAATTCATGTTAAGTTTTAATTTTATAAGAAAAGTGTTAAATGTTTAATTTTCTTTAATTTAGAACAATTTTAAAGTTAAAAAATTTTATGAACGAAAGTGAAGTGTTAAGTTTTTATTCGACTCAAGTGGAAAATTAAATATATATTACTTTAACAAAAAAGGTATATCTAGCTAACAAATAAAAAAAAAACAATTTTTTATACAATTTCCCATAAGAATATCTCAAAATCGTTACTTAAATTGAGTTGTTTGTTGTTTTTTCTTGCAATTCTTCCAATTTTTCAATAAACTGCGTCATAATATTCCCCCATTCATACCACGAAGAAAAAAAAAATGTTGCTGTCAGTTTTGTTTTCATAATTTTTATATACAACATTTTGTAGGTGTCGTTGTCATTACAGCAACAATAATAAATGCATACACTGTAATATTGTTTTTGTTTTTTTTTTTCGTGTTTTCTCTTCGTCATTCTTGTATCAGTCCAGTCATATGTGTACATGGGGAAAACTAATGAATGTGTGTCTGCGCCAGTGTTGCAAGTTTTAGGGAAATCACTTTTGTTAGCGTCAAAAAATTCCTTTATGGGAATATGTATATGCGATAGATAGTCCGTTAAATAGTTCAAGGAAAGGGAAGCGGTGCTTTTCGTTTCCCTCCATTTGCCAAGTCGCTGGTTTATAAAATAAATCATAATATAAACAATTAAATCACATAAGAAAACAGCAACAAAAGCATTCATTCAATATATGCATGTATTTATATAAGGTTTAAAACAAATATTAAATTGAGTATCAAAAAACGTCGCAATATTTATTGAAAAACATAAATTAAATTCAAATTCCAAACTAAAAATAAAAAGAGATTAATAAAGTTTATATTAAATAAAAATTTTTTGAGAAAAAAACTTTATATCAAGCAAAGAAATAAATAATGACAAAACTAAATACTTTCTTTTGTACGATATAGCATGTTAAAGTGACCATTCTTTGAATCGTTAAAAAGTAGACGTGATACTTTTCGATTACGCCCACTTTTTGGTCAGCAAATGGTTATTGTGTGGAGCACCTACCTACGGAATATCATCGAAATAGTTGGTATATTTTGGGGGGTATAGCGTTCTTAAGTGCCAATTCCTTGAATCGTTAAAAAGTAGGCGTGGTTCTGCTCGATTACGCCCACTTTTTGGTTAGCGGATGTTTATTATGTGGAGTACCTTACCTACCTACCCAATGAATTTCATTGAAATAGCTTGTGTACTTTGGAAGGTAAAGCGTGTTAAAGTGCTCTTATTGAATTCCACCAAATTGCTACCTGTTACCAATATCAGTGACCTTAACTGCGACCAAGTCACAGCCACCGATATCAGTAGCTTTAACTACGGCCGTAGTCCCAGCGATCAAAGTCAGTGCGACCACGCCAACTATTTAACGATTAATCGAGAAAAAAATTTAACACGTTATGCATCGGAAACTA
This sequence comes from Calliopum simillimum, assembly GCA_951812925.1. NCBI lineage: Eukaryota > Metazoa > Arthropoda > Insecta > Diptera > Lauxaniidae > Calliopum > Calliopum simillimum. Next base: position 34,000,482 of record OX638372.1, read on the forward strand.
AGGACGTCATTTCGATAAAAATTGGTAGGTAGGTGCCCCATATAAATAACAAACACTGACCAAATAGTAGACGTGATCTAACAATGCCACTCCTACTTTGTAACGATTTAAAGAATTGACAATTTGAAACGCTATATCTCCCAAAATACACAAGCTGTTTCGATGAAATTCGGTAGGTAGGTGCTCCACGTAATTATCATCCGCTGACCAAAAACGGGCGCAATCAGACGGTGCCACGCCCATTTTTTTAAAAAATTAAATGATTAGACACTTTAACATTCCGTTTTTCGCAAGCTGTGTAAGCTATTTTATTAAAATTTTGTAGGTAAGTGCAGTTTATTACTGAAGAGCTGCGTGGATGAACATATTAAGTGACATTTTTAAAAAATTAACAAAAACCAATTATTTCTATGCCCACTTTTTTCACATTACTTTGTTATCAGTCGGCACCAGATTTTATAAGTCACTGGTACCTGTTTTAAAACGATGGTCGCAGGTAGCAGTCACTGTGAATTATAAGTCGCTGCGACCAAGTCACAAGTATCGATATATCGCCCATCTGTAATGGTTATTGTTTACGTTCTTGTAGTTTTAAAATTTGAATACCCTTTTCACACTGGCATCGAAAACGTCTCGTTTTTCATATCATTCGTTTTTGAGGCAAAAAATAGTGAAAAATGGCTGGTTTTCCATACAAATAAAACGTAAAACAAAAACATATGAGAAAAAACGAGTCTAATTGTCATCAAAAACTGGTGCAATTGCGAATAAATGTTGTAAATTGCGAATATGGTGAATTTTTAAATGTCATTTTGACATAATTTATTTCAAATATTAAAAACAATTTTCTTTATTTTGAAATTGATCAAAATATTCAACCAAATTGCTGAAAAAGTTCGATTACAACGCAGAAAACTGTTCTCCAGAAAAAGCTCGATGGTACACGTACGACCTCCAATTCATCATCAGCTTAGCATTATTTTTGTTGAACAGAAGAAGGCCCAATTGGTTGTTATCGCTCTTGATCCATTGGAGTTAAAGTTTCTCCCACCTGTTCTGTGCCTCCAAGTCTTGCACTACTTTTCTCTTAACAAATGTCGAGGCTCTTTATCAATAAGCTTACTTCTCCAAGAACAATGACAGCCAAGACGAAATCCATCGACGTGGGTGGTGTTAATTTGGCCTGAAAAAAATTGACTCGCATTGCTTTATTGGAATGGGCACACAAATTAGCTTAGAAGTGTGTTTCATATTTGATAAAAAGATAAAAAGTTACATAAATATTTTGGTAAAAAAATTTATTTATTTATCTATTGATTTTTTTTTTTTTACTCAGCTGTCATGAAAATCGGGAAACTCAAGTGTGCAAACTAAAACATCTCGTTTTAAAAGTGTATAATCAGGCCGGCTCTACAAATAATCTTGATTTGCATTAACGAAAAAGTAACCGTTTACGAAATATTTTTAAGAAAATGCAAAAAGTCGACTTTATCGAATATTTCCGAAGCAGTTACTTTTTCGTAAGTACTAATCAATATTATTTTTAGAACATGTAATTTTCCACAAAAAAGATTCTTATACTTTTTCATCGTGTGACCCACCACACGGATTACGGATTAGGGCTGAATATGTATTATTGCATTATAGTAAACAAAATTTTCGATGTCTTCAAAACGAAGCGGGCTTTCGAAAAATTGTGTATAATTTTTTCGAGTTATTTTGTGTTCTTTTAAGTGAAACAAGGTTAAATTTTCTTTATATAATATTTTCAACTTATTTCGTATTAATTCGAGGGGCCACGGAAATCGAAGTATCCCCCGAAAACGAAGGAAATGTCAAACAAATTTTATCTTCCCATACATTTATCTCTGCTAGCTTAGCAAAAAAATGGCAAAAAAAACACAGCAAGACGAAATGTTTTGAACACTGTTAAAAAATGTCACAAGCTTACTACGCACAACATGTCAGAAATATCATATGACTTTTTTTCTTGCTAACGAATGACGAAGGCAACACTTACGATATTAAAAAAGCGGCATCACTGTTCCCAAATGCATCGCGTAGAGCAGAGCAAAAGAAGAAACCCAAATAGGGGAAATAGATTTCGATTATTTCCACTCAGCTGTTTTTGTATTTGTTTTTGTTACTTTTGTTTATTTCGTTGGCTCAGTTGATTTTCGAAATTCGTGCAAAACAGAAGCAAATTAGGGAGAAGTAGTCCAAAAGAAGTAAAAAAAAATCGCTGCAAAAGAAGAATAGAGAAATAAATAGTTTGAGCAAAGAAGACGAAGCAATAAATAGAGAAAATGAAAGAGGCAAAGTAGATTCAAATACGCGATTTCGTAATTTTTTCTTTGTTCAACAGTGGATGGATAAAGACGAATTGAGAATTTTTGTTTTTAATTTGTTCTGTGTAAGAAATTGCAAGTTAATTAATTAATAAATTAATAAGTATACATTTTTAAATTAAAGCAAGGAAGACGTGTTAATTTTATGGTTGAAATAAAACAAGAATTGCAATTTTAAATAACAGACATCCAATTTGAAAAAAAAATATCTATGTCGCAGTTTTATTAAAAAAACCCCTGAATTCTACAAAAAAATAAAAAAAAAAAATCAAACATTTAACTCGTTAACTAAAGGACAGACAGACATTGCAAAAGTTGTGTGGAGGTCGCGTTGTTTCAAGTGTGGGCGTGGTTGCTATTACCCAACTTCTAAAGAAAAAAAAAAGGAATTTGAAGGAATTTGTGTTTCTGCAAAAGTTAAAATTTGGATAAAAAAAAAACGCATTTGCGAAAAAAAAAAAAAAGTAAAAATCATTTAACATCGTTGCTGACACTTTGTGCTGTTTTTTTCCTTTTTGACTTTGTTTTTTTTTTTTTTTGTTTGGTGACTTTGACTTTGGTCAATAACTACAATAGAAACGAGCAGAGCAGCAGCAGCATCAAATAACAACAACAACAACAACAAACACCAAATTGTCATCGTCATCTTCATCTTCAGTTTCGTCATCTAAACAAATTTTACTACTGTGGGTATGTTTTATTGGACAACAAAAAAAACGTTTGTTTTTATTTATATTACCTATTTATTAAAGTTTAACCATATTTACATGGCATATAACATATGTATGTATGTATAAAACATTTTACTTTTTTTAAAGTAGGCGTGGCATTAATTTTAATCTGTTCCATAGTTATTAAGAAAAAGCTTCGTAGATGTTTATGGTGCTAAATTGTAATACAGTAAGACCTCGCTTAGGTGAACTTGTAGAATCAGTTTTCATTCGCAAAAATTCTATACCTTTGAAACCAATCAAGATAAAATTAGTAAGGGTGTTACCTTTGGCCTGGCCAAACGTTAAATATCCTACACTGCAGTATTTTGAAAATTTTGCTTATATGGAAGGTACCACGCCCTCTTGTCTAAGTTCACCCAGTTCTTGCTCAGAGCTTGCATTTATAGTTCTTAGCAACTGTGTATAATTTAGTTAGATTGTATCAAAAAACGTTTTGAGTATAGCGTTTTGAAACTTTGCTTATATCGAAGGTGCCATGCCCGAGTTCTTCCCGTTTTTCCTCAGAGCTTGCGTTTATAGTTCTTAGTGTCTGAGTGAAATTTAGTTGGATTATCTCAAAAAACTCTTTCAGTATGGCATTTTGAAACTTTAGCTTATATGGGAGGTGCCACGCCCTCTTGTCCGAATTCGCCTAGTTTTTTCTCAGAGCTTGCGCTAACTATTCCTTGTATTTATGTGTATTGTGGTTGCATTTTCGTGAAAAATACTCTTAAAGTTGCATTTTGAATATATTTTTTGTATGTTCGGTAGGCGTGTCCGTTGACCGATTTCGCTCATTTTCAATCCCTCGAGCTAACTTTTACGGCAAATCCACTGTACCAAATTTCATCAAATTATCTTGCGTAGTTTTTTCGTAAAAAATATTTCCACAGAAGGACAGCCAGCCAGCCAGACAGACGGACATGGCTATATCAACTCAGGAGGTGACGCTGATCAAGAATATATATACTTTTCTATACCTGCCACGCCTTCTTCTTTGCGTTACAAACGGAAGGACAAAATATATACTCAAAACCATAACACACGCAAAGTACATAAATATGCTAGAAACATGACAATTTTTAGCGACCTTTAGAAATATATATTGCTTTATTTAACGGGCTTGAGGTTCAAATTAATAAAAAACGCTTCTTTGATTTTTTATAATTTGCTTAAAATTTCTTCATCCAATATTTCGACTGTCTTTGATAGACATCTTCAGGGAACCTAAGATTTTACCACAACCATTAGTTAACCAACAGTTGATGAACAGTCATGCGCAGCTATGCAGCATCTTTTTCACGAGCCGTATCAATGTCTCTTTTTTTTTTTTTTTTTGCACTCAACTATATTTTTGTGCCCTTCCACTAATGTGATCATAAAATTCACTCCTTCAGCAATAAAATTTGCTGCGCGTGAAATTTCCATGATTTTTGTTATTTTGTTTTTCCAACCTCGAACAAAAAACATACGTTTTCAAAAAATCCACAAATTTATCAAATGTTGCCATAATTTTTTTGTTAATTGTTTAAGTTAACCAAAACATTTTAAACATGAAACATTAGTTAACTCTTTTCACCATTTTAGTTAACTAATTGATTAACTACTGACTGTGAATCTGGACCTAAGACACTGTGAAACAATAATAATCACATATTCGTGTTTAGGAAATCGAAATTCACTAAAACACTTTCCCAACCTCTTTTGTTTTTTGAAAACTAAAAATTTTTTTAAAAGCCAAGTCTTATCGGAAAAGAAAAAGCTGTTGTGTGTCCTTCCAATTTTTGTTTTGTATACGAACTTGAAATTTTTTCTTTACCTTAAACTTTAACTGAAATATCAGCTTCATTTGATAAAAAAAAAAACGCAAAAAAATTAAATTTTGAACGCAGTCAATCTAAAACAAAAGCTGCGAAATACTCAAAAGTAAAGGCAACAACAATTTGCATTTTCTGACTTTGATTATTGCTTTTGTTCTTATTGTTGTACTTGTTACTATAGAAAATCACAATACCAAATACCTATACTTACATGTATGCATAATTGTATACGTTAGGGTGACCGTTAAATGACTTTTTTTGAATTTTAATGTAAAAAAATGACTTCCTAATTTTTCGTTTTTTATGTTGAGCTCTGATTACCCCTGTTGAGTCCTGATTGGCTCTTTGATCCATTTTTCCGCCTTTCTGTTGAAACTGCAGTTAATGCCAAACGAAAAAAGCAAGATGCATGAAATTTGGTATACATGGATAGTACTTTGGGTCGCAGTCTGATTGAGATTAAAAACGGGGGTGATCGTTTGATGTTCACGCCTAATTCCCATACATTTATGCATTTCAAAATATTGTGTGGGAGATGGGAGTGAACATTAACCGATCATTAACCATTTTAGTCGCAGATAGCCTTTGCAACAATAATATTATCAGGAATTTTATGGATCAATCTTTATACGTCTAAATTTCAACAGACAGAGAGACTAATGGGCCAATGATCCAATATGGGCAAAATATAAAAATCTGAAAAATTTGGGAGTGTTTTTTTTTTTTTTTTGACATTTGGGGCCGTTATGCGAACATCCATCATAACCTTGCATTTAACAGCCACCCTAATGTACATGTACATATGTACGAGTACATATAAATGTTTGCATGTACGTAAATAACTGTTTAAGCAACAACAAGCGCGGTCAATACGCTGTAAAAAGTGCATTGATTGGATAAATTGTTCATCGGGGAAGTGGGTGAAAGTAATAGTGAAGGGAATTCTTTCTGACAAGCCAGTGTTGAGCGGAAAATCATCGAGTTAATAAAACAAATTCTGCTTATTTTTTACAACACCTTAACATATTACTTAATGATTTGTTTAACATTCATTCTATATGATTTTAAAATATATTTTATCGTATCAAAATATTATGGCTGGATTAAAAAACTAATATAAAAAATATATCAAAATATAATCTATCGGAATCCTGGAATTCTACATTAGAAACAACAATTTTTTTACTCAAGAATCGAAGAAATTTTTTTTATTCTTAACGTGACCGTCGAACACATTTAAAGTAAAAAAAAAATTCAGCACAAAACGGATTTTTATTTTGACAATAGGATTAACTTATAACTCTTAATCAGCGCTATAATTGGCGCTAAGGTTGACTTTGGGCAATTTTTCGCTTTCAAAATAATTGCAAAAAAAAAAAAACAAGGCGTTCGCACGGGACAAAAACAGAAGTGTTGTCGCGGCCAACAATTCCAACGTCGATTTCAGGTTAACCTGAGGCAACTTTTCAATGTGACTTATTTTAAAATGTTTTGCATTGATGGAAAAATTGCGCAAAATCAACCGCAGCACTAATTATAGTTTAAATATGTTCAACGGTCACGTTCGACATCATAGAAATGCCCATATAAAAAGTTTAACAGTTTTAATTTGAAAACAAATAATTTTTCCATATTCAGGGCCACATTTCGATTTTTAAAATGGTTTGGGATGTATCAAATGTTCTCTGAAATAGACTAAATTTTACATGGTGCTTATTCACATCAAAGATAACATTTTGGTGCTGATGGAGCGCAATTCCAAAAAATTTTAAAATTTTGAACCACCCTAATGCATTTGTTTTGATTAGCTCTTATATATTGTACATCGGCATTTCCGCCAAAAGGTCCACCTTGATTAAAAAAATGAAATCATATCTCTGAAACTATTTAACGTACATGGATGAAATTTGGTACATGTGTAAATAGTATCAAGACAAATAATGTGTACTGGAAAAAATGGCGGTATCACGCCACCACAAAAATCTCTTCATCATATCTCCAAAAAAAATTTATCGCACATGAATGAGATTTGATACATGTATACAGAGCGCCAGGACAAATAATTTTCGCTGGGAAAATGGGCGAAGCCACGCCCGTAAAAAAAGAATTTCATAATTTATGAGATTTGGTACACATGTCAATTGGATAGGGACATCCTTTGGAGAAATTGCCACGTCAACTATTGTAAACAAGATAAGGTGATACAACATTCACTGGAAAAGTTTTTCAATTTAAAATTTGTATGGTGGAAAAAATGTCACGTTCATATTGTTACGTATGGATTCACATTATGATCAAAACAAAGAAAAGTACAGAAGATATTTAAATCAAACAAAATACATTATAAAGTAACATAATTGCATAAGATTCTAAAACTAGTCGCACTAAAAAATTCTGACTTGTTTCGCTGAATTCTGACGTTCTCTCAACTACTTCTATTTTTGTCACGTTCGTTTTGTGTCTTTTTTTTGCGTGTACCTTAGAACCAGAACTTCGCTTGCTATTAACGTTGGCGCTAATTATAGTGTTAAGAACTATTATGTAAAGTAAGAACTAAAATAGAAATATTTTTTACTTCTACTTTTTTTGCACTTTAAATGTGTACGACGGTCACGTTCGTCACCTGGGAAATGCCCATATTTTATTGGTTTTTGAGAAAAATTAATCCAAAATTTTTCTGAAAATATAAATACATACCTACAGTGCATATTATGGACTCACATACATAGATGCAAAAGAGGTGATACATGTATTATCTGTATAATTATTTCGTAATGGGTGTGTGAAAATAATAATGGAATCACACAGTGATTTTGTTTTAATTTTTGTTTCTGGTTCTTGCTGCATTACCAAATATACATAAAAGTTTTGTTTATAAATTTCTTTTTCTACTCTCAGGATAGGTACCTACACAAGAAAATCTTGTTGAATGTTAATATTAAGCCAAAAATTTGTTTTCTTGTTGCAATACATATATTTTTCGTTCCTTTCTTTATATTTTGATTCTTTTATCGTCTTGTACTTTTACTCGATTTGTATTTTTTTATTTAGTTTATGATTTTCTCAACAATTTCGTATAGGTATATAGTATATATATTTTTTGTTTTGCTATTTTCCACACTAACAACAACAGTAGCGCAACAACGTCCGTCCGTCAGCAGCAATGCGCAGCTGCAGTTAAGAAAAATTCGAAATTTATAATACGGGGCAGAAAAAAAAAATCATATCGAATTTTTGTTGAAAATGAAGAAAATTTTTGCATTTTCAATGTTTTTCCAAAAAATGAAACAATTTAGAAATTTTAAAGAAAAACTTCAAGTCTTCAGCTCATTTAATTTTGGTTGTCGGTCTTAAGAGTTTTCTTATAAACGAAACCAGTTAGAGATGACTAAAATACTTTAATATCCTTTTGTATTGACTGACGTCTATGAATCATCGGAAATTATTTCTTTTTTCATGAGACTGTTGCTTATCGTTGGTAAGTTGTTGTTTTTTTCTTTAAATATCTAAATTCTATATTAATGTAAAATTTCAATTCTTGTGCACTTGTTAGTAATGCGCGAAATTGACAATTTTAATTGTAAGTTTACTTCAAAAACAGTGCAAGCTATGCATAAACAGAATACAACAATGTCTAAAAAAAAATCTAAGGAATTAAGGCAAAGGAAGGGTCTTCCATAAAAGAGTTCAAAAAAAATTCAGACTTTGCCGTAATTCCATACCATCTCCTCTTGAGGACCTCCACAAAGAAACATTTCGCCGCATTGAGACGCGGAAATTGCAAAAAAAAATTGATCCCAAAAAATGATTTTCAAACAGCACTAAGTGATAATGAATTTAATAATGAATGAATAATGAATGGAAAGGTAAAAAATTGGCACAGGAAAAAATACCAGTGAGATCTGCAATTTTTACCTAGGATACCCTTGAAATTTTACGGTGTGACATGGTAAAAAATTTGATTGAAGAATAACACTGTACAACAATTTTGACGCTTTTGAAAACCTTAAGAGTTTTGAAATGTGTTTTTAGTGTATTTTGGCCTCCTAAAAACGAATGCGTGTTTTTGCGTCTGGTCCGGTTTTCTGTAAAACTGGCTTAAAAGTTGTAAGGAAGCCGGTGATAATACTTACATATAATGTAAAATCAGCTAAAAATAGAAAAAGTGCTCCAATATTTATGATCGGAGGCTTGTAAGAAAGGTGAACTTTTTCGAAGAATATTTTTGTAGAATACTTCAACCCGGTATAGCTAATTTTTTGTGAAAAGGGGTCAAAAGAACCCATATAAACGGGTTATAATGGGTTAATGCGTCATAAAATATGTTCTTTGTGTAAGTTTTAGAATTTTAAGCAATGCAAAATCAAGGCTTAATACGGTATGTCGGCATTTCCGCCAAAAGGTCCATCGTGAACCAAAATTTAAATCATCATATATCTGAAACTATTTAGCATACTTGAATGAGATTTGGTACTTAAGTAAAAAGCACCAAGACATATAGAATAATGTGTACTGGGAAAAATTGGGGTATCACGCCCCCACAAATTCGCTCATCATATCTCCGAAAATATTTATCGCACATGAATGAGATTTAATACATGTAAATAGAGCGCCAGGACAAACAATGTTCCTTGGGAAAATATGCGATGCCACGCCCCTAAAAAAGGAAATTCATAATTTATGAGATTTGGTACACATGTAAAATGGATAGGGACAAATGACATACTTTGGAAAAATTGGTGATTCCACCTCAACTTAACAAGATAAGGTGATCCAACATTCACTGAGAAATCCTGATTTTTTAAAAGAATTTCAATTTAAAATTTGTATGGTAGAATAAATGTCACGTTCATATTGTCACGTATCGATTCAGATTATGATCAAAACAAGGAAAAGTACAGAAGATATTTGAATCAAACAAAATACATTATAAAGCAACATTATTGCATAAGATTCTAAAATAATTCGCACTTTAAAATTCTGACTTGTTTTGCTGAATTCTAGCTTTCTTTGAATAGGCACGAAAACTACCTCTATTTTTAACACGTTTATTATGCGTCTTTTTTTGCGCGGATCTTGGATACAGGACTTCGCCTGGTATTAAAGTTGACACTTATTATAGTGCTACCTAGGAGCTATAATGTAAAGTAAAAACGAAATTAAAAATATGTTTTACATCCACTTTTTTGGCACTTTAAATGTGTACGACGGTTACGTTCGTCACCTAGAAAATGCCCATATATGTATATTATTATTTGTTATTAAGTCTATAAGGCATTTTTTAAAAAGAACAATTTGAGGGGTGCCCCATAGTTCTGATATAGCCGATTTCTAAAGTACCATGCATAAGCTCTATTTAACTGCAATTCTGTAAATTACATTAAAAAATGATAATTTTAAATGATACGTTGGATGGTTTAATATGTTGAAATTACAGAAATCAGCCAACAATTTATTTTCTTATCTTTTTTTTTTCTCTTCATAAGAAGGCATAATAAATAAACACCTGATGATTTCTTTTCAATTAATATAATTTTTTGCTTTATTTTTAAAAGAGCTACTTGTTTTGATTTTTGCATTTTTTTTTTATTTGTTATTTGCCAATTTATCATTTCTTTGTTCTTAAATTCTATTTAAATGTATTTCGAATTGTTTTTGCATTTTTTTTGTTTAAACAGTTATTATAATAACGATAAATTTCTTGTTTAAATCTTTTGGTTTGGGTTTTTTTTTTTTTTACTTTTTCGACATTCACACTTTTGTTTAACTTTGTTTGTTTTAGGAATAAAGATGATGCAATTTTCTTCGAACGTCATCAGCTAATTTGTATTTTTTTCTTTTATAAAATATACATTGCCAGGATTGTTTTTGTTGTTGTCAGCAATAAAAGCAGTTTTATAATTAACGAAAATTATTTACATATTTTACAAAAAATTTCTACTCCTAATTAAAAATAGAATATAAGTTCCTAATAGCTTTTCGGTTACTGATTTTATATTCGAAAAAGTGTTTTCACCTATACTTTCACGATACCGAAACATTTCGCACCAGTACAAATGTGAATTGATTCCATCGAACTTCGTAAATTTTTGGAATTTTCAGGAGTCTCACATTGTAATCCTTTTCAATTCCATAGGTAGGGCATAATAATTAGAATATGTGGATATGTTGATTAGAACAGTAAAAGTGCTTGCTGGAGGTTTCTCGTACTGTTCGAGACGAAACTTTCCCGGCTAACTCCGAAAGAGTATTATAATACACATTTTTATCATTTTGTCAAACTAAACGTCATTCTCACAAGGTAAACGTATATGTATGCAGAAAACCGTTTGGTGTCGAAATTATTCTTGATTCATGATTTGATATGTTCATACGAGGTGAGGTCAAAAAGTTCGCGGAATGGGGGGTATTTTTTCTTATCAATATATTCTTTTGCTACACTAATACATTTTCATTTAATTTTTTGAGTCATAAGTTTTTGAACTATCGTCGACCAAACAAGTCAATCCCGAATAAAATGTATTTAAAAATTTTGGGTCACCCGCCTCACATTCCTGCCCTGGCCCCCAGTGACTAATATATATTCCCAAAGATGAAGAAAGAGCACCGTGGAAAGAAATTTAACAACGATAGCCCTATTTACACACCATATGTAGCTAAAACATTTTTTATTTTCGATGGTAATAATAAGTTATTTGGGAGATCTGGAAAATGTGTTAGGGTTAATGAAATTATTAAAGAAGAAAAATAATAAGTGCATTTTTGATTTGAACCTCCCTTCCCTTTCATTTCGCGAACTTTTTGAACTGCTGTCGTAGGTATGTACACTTTACACTCATTCATAATAAATATTAATTTTTTGTCTATTTTTTTGTTTTGCTTGCAACATTACACTCTAATTTGTATTGTCAAGAGCGATAATGACTTTCATATTAGTTCATTCACCGCATTAAACTGATATTATTTTTTTATTTTTAATTTTAAATTTTTGGTTTAAATTAATTTCTCGTATTTTTTTGTTTGGTATTGGGGAGATTTGAACCTGGAACATGTCGTGTGATAGATGCTTACGTTAGCAACTCAGCCACGTCCATCATTATTGTGAAGTTGACTGAAAGTCTATTTGTTTTGAAATCAGCTGATTTGGATTTAACTACGTTTCGTGAGTGTTTTAACTACGTTTCGTTGCTGATTTGAGTTTAACAACGTATCGTGAGTGTTTTAACTACGTTTCGTTGTTGATTTCGATTTAACAACGCTTAGCAACCACCGTTGCTGAATAAGTTTCAACCACGTTTGTGAGTGATTTAGCAACGCACCATACAAATATGAGCTTGGAGCGTTGTTAAATCCAAATCAGCAACGAAACGTAGTTAAAACACACACGAACGTGGTTTTTTCTTCGCTCTGTGCATTCTCAAAGACTTCGAGAACATGCTTTTTAACGTACTTGATATTACTATGTTTGCGTACCTATAGAACTTTTATGTTTTGAACATGGGCACGGCCACGTAAGACGAAGCTATACAACTTTTTTTTTTTTTTTTGCTTTAAATCTCCCACTCATTTGCCCATATTTCATAAGTTTACATCCAATGCTGTCGAAAAATACCATTTTCAAGTATATAAGTTTATTTCAGGGGTACTTTTTTCATAAAAACTTACTCTTGCTTATGAAAAAAAAAATTCCCAAAAATCAAGTCCCGAACAGAAGGTAAAAATTTACTTTATTTTTATTGTATCAATGCAATTTTGATTTCCTCAGAGAGAAAATGTTTGAAATTAAGGATTTACATTGATATTTTGAAGGCAAACCAGTTTCTTATGCATATTTGTTGGCGATGAATTCTACCGCAAATAGAAACATAACGTTGCCAACGAAATATATTAAGTTTCTTGTAGCGGAAGTTAGTGAATAAAATATTAAAATGCAATCACCTTTTTCGAGTATTTTCAGTATAGTTTCTGAATCCATTTTAAAATTACCTAAATAAAGTATCTACCATGGTGAACATAGCCACTAAATATGTATAACGTTACCAACATTTTTTAATCAAAAATCATAAGTTATATTTTTCTACTAAAATTTATTTTGTATGTACGCGATGAGCTGTGTTGAAAGGGGTAGAAATTCCTAACAATGATTTCAGTCAACCAATAAGAACTGGGGGATTGAAGAGGAAGTTACGGACATAAATCACGCTAATTGCTATTTTGAGAGGAGAGAGAGTGCTAAGGATGTCACAAAAATTTCGTTCCTTATAAGCTTTTTGAAGCATCCCAGACAGCCTAGTAATATTGTTGTTACATGTACCCAATTCCATGCATCTAGCTTAATCCGTTCGGCCGTCAGTCAGGGCTCAACATAAAAATCTGAAAAAACCAGGAAAAATTTATTTTCGATTTTTTTGTTGAACCCAAACTGGTGGCCAGACGGATTCAGCTAGATGAATGGAATTTGGTACAGATAACGACAATATTATTAAGTTACCTGAGGCTAAAATTGGACGTGATCGGTTAACCATCACGGATACTTCCCACACAATGTTTCAACTAGCCAATATAGGAGGTAGGCGTGAACATTAACCGATCACGCTCATTAATCCTGATCAGAAGATGGCTCTCAGTATTATCCGTTTGGGAGGAATCGTAATTTAAACAAAAAGATGTATCGAGGTCTTGGAGGAAAAAATTTGTAATGTAGTGTAAACGGAAACCTTCCAAGGAATGAAATTTTCACATATTTTTCATCTTTATCGATGTTTGGACTGTTTGGCTGTATTTGCCCTCAATTTATTTATGAAAATTCGTATGCATAACGTTACCAATGCTTTTGCATAACGTAATTAACGTTGCTTTAACGTCTATAAATCCACCAAAAATAATTTTTTCAGCGCAATTTTAAATTCAATCGTAACTTTGATCCTTTATCTTCTAGTTATAGAATGTGCCCGGTAAAATACTTTACTAGATTCGCAGACTTTTTAGAAAATGTGCACTGACCTCGTAAATCGCTTGCAAAAAAAATAACGTTCCCAACGGCACTTAAACTCTTATAACTTCAAAGCCATAAGCGATAGACAAAAACTTCGTTCCTATGAAATATTGGCCTTAGGGAGCCTTATTACATGCACTTAAGATATCATGATGTTTGATAATTTTTTAAAGAGATATGGGCAAAAATGTGCGTGCGAACGTTACGTTGCCAACGGTGGCCGTGCCCACATATATTTACCAAGTTTTATTGTACCAACTTGTAAAAGTATAATAACCCAGAAATAAAAAGTAAGTATTCTAGGGTGTCTAATTTTTCCAAATTATTAAATTAATAATTCGTCGGTTGAGTATTATTTTGCCGTAAACGCCACTTCGTTAAAAAAACAAAAGCACATAACTTGTGTCGATACAGGCACAATTTATCTGCTTTTGCTTTTTCAACGAAGTGGCGTTTACGGCAAAATAATACTCAACCGACGAATTGTTAAAATGGATGAGAAAAAAACTAGTCAGAAAGAGAAAAAAAAATCTAGAAATTTAAAAAATTTTATTAATTTGGCGTGCTTAAAATACTACTGAAAACATTATTTAAGAAAATGCAAAAAACTTGAACGCAAATGCAAACCAAAACTTTAAAAAATTTGGTTAAAAGTAATGCATTCGACTTTCACGGGAATACCAGAAATTGCTCGTGAAAGCCAACATAAATTTAGTAAGGGTGTTACCTGTGGCCTGGCTAACATTAAATACCTTACACTGCAGTATTTTGAAAACTTTACTTGTACGGGAGGTGCCACGATCTCTTGTCCGAATTCACATAGCTTTTGCTTAGATTTTGCACTTACTGTTCTCAGTGTCTGAGTGCAATTTGGTTGGATTATCTCAAAAAAACGCTTTCAGACTGACAGACAGATTTTCAATACATGGAAGAATCGAGAGTCTTTACTGTACATTAAGTACATTGTATTGCTGATTCGGAAAAATCAATTGAAATGGTACACCCCAAACTTGTATTTTTTCCACTGCAATTATCAGTCAGTCACTTTGAGAGAGACAGACACAGATACCCACAAATAATGTGTACTAATACCAATTTGCCAATGCATACTACCATACTGGCAATTTTCATTCTACTTTAATCAACAGCTGTTAGTGAGTTTTTATATATTTGATTGCTTTTACATATAAGTAAACTGCTTTGTATTTGTTTTCTTGTTTTTTGGTCTTTTTGTTTTATTTTGCGTGTTTTTTTTTTTTTTTTAGTCACAGATTAATGTTTGTTGCTGAATACAAATACAAGGTTTATACAAAAACTCGTATGTTTGGTATCCATGTATTTGCGTATTGTTTTTGTATTAATGGGTCAGCTGTTTTCTGTTTATCTTTTATGTTGTTCTTATTTATTTATTTTTTATTTTTGTATTTTGTTTGGCCGTGATTTGTTTGATTTTCTTTTGATATTTGTGAATTTTTTTCTAATTTTTACCCAAAGTGATTTGGTATTTTTTTTTGTTTAATTGTTTATTTTTTTAAAATTTTTTTCTAGTTAATTATCGTACACTTCTTTGTTAATGTCTAAAAATAGGTTTGACTTGTTCTTTTGATTTAAATAAATTTTTATTGTAAAAATTAAAATTATTTTCCTAAAGATTAATTTTTAAAGTTGGACTTTAATTTTCTAAAATCAAGCAAGTTGTTGGCATTGGATAAAAATAGAGAACTAGATTTGGAGCGATGCTTATAAACTTTATTAAGAAATTTATTATTTTCTAGTTTTAAGGAGAAAATCGTATAAAATGTTTTTTTTTTTTTTTTTTTTTTTTTTTTTTTTTTTTTTGTTGATTTGACAGAACCTTATTTATTTTGCTTCGGGAATGACGACAGGACTGAGGCATTTAAGAAAATACAATGTAAGTTATTTTATTTTGTTATATAAATCATCTTTACCATCAACTTATTCTTACAGAATGAAATATGATGGGTCGTCATCGAAAAAGCTCCAATTGTTCATTAAATAGACGCATCTGGAAAATCTGGTAGCCGAATTGTGACAACATAAAATGGAACAAAAGTAAGAAGATATCCCTGGTTTTCATCCAAGTCACATCAAAACCATAGAGAAAATCTAATATAAATTTCTGTTGCCATTTGTATGAAAATCTTATAGTCTTAAGAAGAAATCTTATTGTTTTTCCAGATTTCTCATAAAATTAAGAAGAAATCGTATTGAAAACGATGAGATTTCTTCTAAATATTACAAGGTTTTCATATAAATCGCAACATAAATTTAAAGAAGATTTTCGCTATGATTTTGATGTGACTTTCTTTTTGGATGAAAACCATAGAGATATCTTCTAACTTTTGTTCTATTTTATGTGTTCGATTTGGCTCTGTGTAGGTATTCTTTGTTTTAACTATCCAGCCAAGAAGTCTCCATGTTTTGCCTCTAGTAGCTTCTATGGTTTGGGAGATAGTATATTTAGATATTCTTCGTTTTGACTAAAAAGCCTTTGAGCGATCTTCGGGAACCTTCGGGTGTCCCAGAAAACTATCAATTAAGGCTAGTTGATAGCCCCCCATAGATATTTTCCCTTAGTATATCTAGATATTCTTTGTTTTGACTATGAAGCCTTCGGGTGTCCAGAAAACACCAAAGATGTTTGCGAGATATAATGAAATGTAATGAAAAGTGTCGCGAAAATGACTCGCGGCCTTGAAATTTTACACCTGACAAAGATATTTTACTTCAAACGAATGTATACTTGGCTCTCCGTTTTGGAAGTTAGTCTGATTTTTTTTTTTTGAGGAGAGTCAAAGCTTACTCCTTTGAACGCATTTTTGTATTAAATCGACATGTTCAAATATACACCTCCTGAGGTGTTCAGCAAACTTATGCAGAATAATATGAGAAATATTTTTGAAGATAATTTTACATCGCCCACATATAGGTCATTTTACCCTTTTCTTGAAAAACTACAAAAATGACACCTAAAACAGGGGAGTATAGAAACAGTATTTGATATAAAATTTCACCACTAGTCTCTGCCCAGTGTGGCAAACGGTTCACATCTCCGCTTTTTTATCCGTTACGGATCTGTTACTGGGTAAACACTAAAAACTCGAAATTTCATCACGATAGCCATCAATGAAGACTACTTATATTTAATTTTTTGCTCATTATTCTTAAATTTTAAGCATTTCTCGTCTTTGGTGACCCCTAGTGAAATTTTACGTAAAATATTTTTATAGAACACTTCAACCCATTATAACCCGTTTCGTTTTTTTTTTTTTTAAAGAGGATATAATGGTTTAATGTGTTCTAAAAAAACGTTCATTGTATGATTTACTTTTGGCCTTGGGGCAACAATTTTTACCAAAATGAATTTCTGAACACAAAACATTTCGTAAATTCTGATTGTTCAAACAAATATGCCTTTACCGTGGTATAAAATCACTCTTCTCTTTATAAGCTAAACAAATTTATTTTATTTAAAAAAGTTGTCTTTCATAATTACAAACTTTAAATTAAACTTTGCTCACTAAGTGCAAAAATGCTTTGCCGTGCCACGCCTCTACCGTGGTTATTGTAAAATATTTTGAAGTTAGTTTATTGACTGTTTTTTTTGCTTGTATAGTACTAATGAAAGTACCAACGCGCTTTTTCTAAATTGAGTCACGGAGTCACGGGTTCGAGTACGGTTTCTGGCAAGATTTAACTAAAACTGATCTGATGAGGCTATATACATGTTTATATATGAAAATATATAAATATGTATGTCGAAGTAGCCGAAACATGTAATCAATTTCCATGTTAACACTTGCTTTCGCCTGTTGTTGAAAAATTGCAAAAATGACTGTTTAATTAGTTCAATGTAAAATATTTTTCAATTTACTATGAAAAATTACATACTTGAAAAATAAAATATAATGACAACTATGATCTATTTTAACTATTTAAAAGAAAACTTTTGTTTGCTTTTTTTGTGGTCAAATTACGGTTTTTTTTTTTGTGGAAACACCCATATAAACAAGTTTAATAGTTTCGCAAATAAAATGTAAATATATTCACTCTTTTTAATAGGCTAAGTGTGAGTATATTTACATTGAGGTGTTTTTTTTTTTTTTTTTTTTTTGAATGCAATATATAAAATGTAATCATTTTGACTACAGATTTCCCTCTTACCCCACCCAGCTTGCTGCATATTCAGTCAATTCATCCAACCAACTAACCATCCATCCATCCATCTGTCTGTCCGTTAAACAACTGTCCCGCATTTGAATTACTTCCACACAAATGAACAAAAGCTCTATTGTTTTGTTGCTATTGCGTTGCGTCCTCGATCGTATGTATCGTTCGTTATATCGTATTGGCGCGTCACGTACAAAAGTCCAAAGCATGTAAGGTTTGATATGGCAAAGTAATGCGCACACAAAATACTAAATACTCGTAATATAACTCATGTATGTATTAAAATAAACTAAAGTCGTAGCAAAAATATTGTTTTTATTTCTTATTTTTATTTTTAAATTCCATGCAATCAGCTGCTGCATACAAGTTGTTTTATTTTATTATTTGCATTCTTTTCATTAACACTGAAGGCATAGTTACGCATAAGTTTTGAATTTGGCATATGTACATTAGGGTGACACAAAAAATCCAAAGGTGTCGGAATGTTTTGGGCGCTCAGCTAAAATGATTCTTTGGGATTTTATAAACCATTTCCTTCCATCCCCTTCCCCCTAGGAGCGTCACGGTTTGGCCAACTGCGATCTAGTTTTGTCAATGAATGTGTTCGAAAATTTTCTAATATAACAACATTTTATGGGGCTAGGATGCGGAATCCGGCCCTCGCGCGGTCCAAAGTTAAAAAAAATATGTGAAAATGTCTCTAAGGTTTGCTGGTGTGTCCTGATAGGGAAAATGTGTTCAACGATCCCCATTATTTATTCTTCCCCAATAATTTTGTAAAACATTATTATCCCCTATTTTCATCCACTATAAAGGGCTCTCTTACTTGAAAAAAATTTTATAAGGAAATTTTATTTCAACACTTTCATTACCAAAAATGAGAATGGAGGAGTTGACCAAAACGCTATTTTTTGTAAAGCAGCAAAGCAGGCCTTCTACGATCGCTTCTAATATGAAAGGACAGAAGCAGGCATGCTGCCTACCCTTCTTTGTTCCTTTCTTTTTTACATATGTTGTCATTGGGCGCCAAGGCCTGGCACTCTTGTTTCTAAAAGAAGGCAGCAAAGTAGGCCTTTTACGATTGCTTCTAATATAAAAGGACGGAAACAGGCATGCTGACTTCCCTTCTTACTTTTTTACACATGACACAGTCGGAGATTGTTCAATGCCTGCTTATAATCATGCCTTCTTTCTTGCCTTTTTTAAGGTCTTTTAAACATTCTTGGATGCCTTCTAAGGACTGGGTTAGTTATGAAAATTTTCTCATAAAAATCTATGACCTTTTGTACAAATTAACTTAATATTTTCATTTCATATTCATTCCATACATAGTTTGTTTAATAACCTTGGAATGTAATTATTTGAGTTGTGATATGCTTCTTTAAACAAACAAAAGAAAAAGATAAAAAAATTAATTTCTACATATGGGCACGGCCACCGTTGGGAACGTTACGTTCGCATGCACGTTTTTGCTCATATCTCTTTGAAAAATAATCAAACATCATGATAACTTAAGTGCATGTAATAAGGCTCCCTAAGGCCAATATTTCGTAGGAACAAAGTTTTTGTCTATCGCTTATGGCTTAGAAGTTATAAGAGTTTAAGTGCCGTTGGGAACGTTATTTTTTTTTTCAACAATTTTTGAGGTCAGTGCACATTTTCTAAAAAATCTGCGAATCTAGTAATGTATTTTCCCGAACATCTTCTATAATTTGATGGTAAAGGATCAAAGTTATGATTGAACTCAAAATTGTGCAGAAAAAATTATTTTTGGTGGATTTATAGACGTTAAAGCAACGTTGGTTACGTCACGCAAAAGCGTTGGGAACGTTATGCGTACAAATTTCCATTAATAAATTGAGGGCAAATACAGCCAAACAGTCCAAACATCCATAAAGATGAAAATATGTGAATATTTCATTCCTTGGAAGGTTCCCATTTACACTACATTACAAATTTTTTGCTCCAAGACCTCGATGCATATTTTTTTTTGAAATTACGATTTCTCACAAAAGGATAAAGCTATCTACATGAAACTTGCTAAAGATAATGCTGAGAGCCATTTTCTGATCAGGATTAAAATTAAGCGTGATCGGTTAATGTTCACGCCTACCTCCCATATATGCTAGTTAAAACGTTGGATGGGAAGTAGGCGTGGAGATTAACCGATCACGTCCAATTTAAGTCTCAGGCAGCTTAGTAATATTGGCGTTATTTGTACCAAATTTCATGCATCTAGCTTAATTCGTATGGCCGCCAGTCTGGGTTCAACAAAAAAAATGAAATCGAAAATAAATTTTTTTCTGTTTTTTTCAGATTTTTATGTTGAGCCCTGACAGTTGGCCGAACGGATTAAGCTAGATGCATGAAATTTGGTACATGTAACAAGAATATTACTAGGTTGTTTCGGAAGCTTCAAAAAGCCTGTAAAGAACGAAATATTTGTGATATCCTATGCACTTGGATAGATCTCAAAATAGCAATTAGCGTGATTTATGTCCATAATTTCCTCTTCAATCCAACAGTTCTTATTAATTGATTTAAATTATTGTAAGGAATTTCTATCCTTTTGAACACAGCTCATCGCGTGGATTCAGAAGAAATTTTAGTAGAAAAATATAACTTATGATTTTTGATTAAAAAATGTTGGGAACGTTACACATATTTAGTGGCTATGTTCACCATTGTAGATACTTTATTTAGGTAATTTTAAAATAGATTCAGAAATAAGACTGAAAATACTCGAAAAGGGTGATTGCATTTTAATATTTTACCCACTAACTTCCGCTACAAGAAACTTCTTAAAATATTTCGTTGGGAACGCAATGTTTTTTATTGCGGTAGAATTCATCGCCAACAAATATGCATAAGCAACTGGTTTTCCTTCAAATTATCAATGCAAATCCTTAATTTCAAACATTTTCTCTCTGAAGAAATCAAAATTGCATTGATACAATAAAAATAAAGCAAATTTTTGTCTTCTTTTCGGGACTGCTTTTTTTGGCATTTTTTTTTTTTCTTTTCACAAGCAAGAGTAAGTTTTTATGAAAAAAGCACCCCTTAAATCTACTTATATACTTGAAAATGGTATTTTTGGACAGCATTAGATGTAAACTTATGAAATATGGGCAAATGAGTGGGAGATTTAAAGCAAAAAAAAAAAAAGTTGTATAGCTTCGTCTTACATGGCCGTGCCCATATTTTAATAAAAATTATTATATAAAATTAGTAGCATCATCTACTTGAGCCCTTTTTATACCCTACACCCAGGGTATATTCACTTTGTCCTTCCGTTTTTAACGCAGAGAAGGAGGCGTGGCAGCTATAGAAAAGTGTATATATTCTTGATCAGCTTCACCTTCTGAGTCAATATAGCCATGACCGTCTGTCTGGCTGGTTGCGTGGAAATACATTTTTTGGGAAAACTGAACAAGATAATACACTGAAATTTGGTACACTGCCTCCGTCATCAAAGTTAGCTCGTGGGATTGAAAATAAGCGAAATCGGTCAACGACCACGCCTACCGCACATACAAAAAAGATGTTCAAAATGCAACTTTAGGAGTATTTTTCACGACAATGCAACCAAAATACACAAAAATATTACAAATTGTAAGCGCAAGCTCTAAACAAAAACTGAGCAAATTCGAACAAGAGGGCGTGGCATCTCCCATAAAAGAAAAAGTTTCAAAACGCTATACTGAAAGAGTTTTTCGTGGCAACTCCCATAAAGCAAAGCTTTCAAAATGCTATATGAAAGAGTTTTTGAGATAATCCAACTAAATTTCACTCAAATACTAAGGATTACAAATGCACGCTCTGAGCTTAAACTAGATGAACTCGGACAAGAGGGCGTGGCACCTCCCATATAAGCAAATGCTTCAAAACGCTATACAGAAAACGTTTTTCGAGATAATCTAACCAAATTTCACTCAGACACTAAAAACTATAAATGCAATGGGTGAAATCGGACAAGAGGGCGTGGCACCTTCCATATAAGCAAAATTTTCAAAGATCTGCATTTTAGGGTATTTAATGTTTGGCCTCGCCAAAGGTTACACCCTTACTAGTTCATACTTGTTTTAACAATCTTTTCCCACCATGTCACATAACATTTTTCAGCTTTAATTAACACTTCTAACATGAAGTGACTGTTCAATTTATCGAATTTAACTTTGTCGTTTGGCTACAAATAGCTGAACTTGCGAGTATTCTTAGAATTGATATTATTAAACGAATCTTTTGTTCAATTCAATTGTCGTTTCTGTACATACATATCTTAATTAAACTCAGCATATGTGTCAGCTTTTGCTATTAAAGTGCAGCATATTAATAAAACGGTCAATGCTAAATTGGCTTCATTTATATGTATTCATTTGTTTTCATTAGACTAGACTTATGCACATACTTAGATATGCGGAAAAGTTATGTAATGAAACAGTTGATTTGTAAAATTTTATCAAATTAAATGAGAAAAGGGACTTAAATTCCGGAAAAAATCTATATACCCTGTATGCCCCACTTTAAAACTAAGCGACTCAATAACTCCGTTGGTTTTGCAAATTTCGAAAAATGGTAATAGAAAAAGTTGTTCAGAAAACAGTCCCAGGAATCTTACATTTTTCGATATTCTATCACACGTCAGATTCTCCAGGTTCAAATCTGTCCCAATGCTAAATACAAAAAAAAAATTTTTTTTAAATTTTTTCTTATTTTAATTATTTTTTTTTAATTTTAATTGCTTTATTTTTTTGATTAATTCTCTGTCTTTAATATTAATATAATAAAAAAAAAAAATAGTATTCCTGTTTAATAAATTTTACTATTCTGTTTGATAATTTTTGCTATGCTAACATTGAAATATTTCCTTCTAAACAACTTTGAAATTTTTAAAAAATTTTAAGACAGTTTTAAATAGATATCGATACGTCCAACGTATATGTTGGTAACTCGAAAATCGCAGTTTTTAGTAATGAGCATTTTTGTAAATATTTATTTTTTTTTGTATGAAAACCCATTTAAAATGAATTTAGGTTGTGACTTCAAAAATAGGTCCCAGTTCTTCAAGTTTCAAGCCACAGATACCAAGATTTGACACAAGATGGAACCAAATGCGCAGATTTCGAAAAACGCTGTCTCGTAAAAATTTGGTAACTTTTGTTACTAACTTATACGATGTATGTATCGATATAAGTATAAAATGAACTAAGAATCTTAGTCTAAGATCAAAAAAGTTTAGTAATTTTTGAACAATTTTCGATGAAAAAATTATAAACCTTTTCTTTCCGTGTGCTTGTGTGGCTCTCTTTTCAATTTGACACAGTTTTATTAAGTTTATAGGTGCAGAGATGTATTATCTAAAGTGCTTTTTTAATGGTGGGTGCAACGTCCTCTCGTCCAATCTTATATGGGAGATAAGCGTGAACTTTAACCGACCATACTCATTTTAAATCACAGACAGTCTAGTAACATTAATGTTATCTGTACCAAATTTTATGCAACATAAAAAACATTAAATAATTGGGGTAAAAAAACCTAATGTTTGTATTTTGACATCAAGTATTCGCGATACTCTTCGACACAGAGTACTAAACTTTTTAATTCCATTGGACACTTTCCAAACAAAGCCTACTTTATGATTGAATGCATACAACTACTTATATTACGATAATTTCGACCTTTTTTCGCTATACCAACAATACTAGTTTTATTTACTTGTGTAACATCTTTTATAGCAAAATGCTGAATACTCTTAAGAATAATTGCGTCTTAACCTACATTGTTTTTTATTTTTTTGCATTTTTTCTAAACTCATACTGCGTCTTGCATTTAATTTTATCTTAGCAAATGACCCACAACAAGGACAATTGCGTGCATTCACATTTATTGCTGCCTCCTCTATCTTCTTGTCTGTCTCTCCTATCTATCACATCAAGTCAATATCAATTTGCTTATCAAAATAAACAACATCGTCAGTTTTATGTTTAGATTGTGACGTTTTTTTTTTTTGTATTGTTTTGATGAATTTTATTTGATTTTCTATTTTTCCAATTTTTTTTTTTTTCATTTTCTTACCCCTCTCAATTTTGCACGTTTTTTAAATTTATATGTGATAAACAACTTTAAAACCAAAACAAAAACAAACAAAAAAGTAAAAAAAAAAAAAAATATCCTACTCAAACTGCTAAGATAATTATAAATTTAAATTTTTCATGCACGCGTGTTTAATATTCAATAGAGTAGGGGGCGACGAGACATTGAACAAAGTTTTATGTGGGGAAACGAGATTATGCGTCTACTTTGCATATAATCAATTTTTACAGTATACAAAAACGGCGCGAATTCATTAACAAACAATACTTTTATACAGATTTACGAAAAAAAGAACAAATTTTTAAGAAAACCTTTTGTTTGAGATAAAGCTTTTCGCTTTTAATTTATTAAAAAAAAAACAAGTTATCTTTGACCTTGACAATAATTAAATACTCTACATCGTAATAATAGTAAAACCTCGATTGGATTCATAAAATCAGTATGTTTACTAGGGGCCTGCACAAGACATCTTGAAATAAATTGAACATTTCTTTATTCGCACATTTTACACTGAACTGAAGTCTGTGCAGTATCTGTTTTTCCTTCTTTCATATTCAAGTACTATCATGACATATGCACGCGACACTGAACTGAAGTATTTAATAAATAAAAAGCGGTTACAAGATATAACGTATCTGGAAACGAAATGTGTTAAAACTACAACAAGATGTCTTGTGCAAACCCTTAATGTTTGCATATCGTTTTGAAGCATATGATAGAAACTTTCTCAAAAAATGTCTAGGACCTGTGTCAGATTATCAAAAACTTTCATTTGGCATGATTTTGATACACAATATTTCGAAAAAAAAAGATATCAATATAATTCAAAGTGGGCTTTGAAGAAAAAGTCTAGTTAGAAATTACTAGTTAGAAATTACCGTGTCATGTTATATAAACTTAAAAAATCCCGAAAAACCGGGTTTCTGCACTTTTAATATCTCGAATGTGGTAGAATAATTTTACAGACATGTCGGAAATCTATATATTATCGTAATACGCAAGATAAAAATCTGTCCATCTGTTTTACTATGTTAGAAATGCATTTCAACTTTGAATTATACACCATTAGAAAAGTTTTTGTGTGTGAATGTGCACAAAGTTAAAATTATTTTAATATTTTGCATATAAGCCAGTTAAAATTAAATACAAATTTTTCAATATTCACAACAACAAAATACACGGTCATAATAGCCTGAAAAAAGTTTAAAGCACAAAGAGAAAGAAGGAAAACCAAAGCAATGCTTTTCTATTTTGTACGAAATAGCAAAAAAAGTACTTAAAGTTCCCAAAAAGTACTAAAACTTTAACAGATCCAAGCTTTTCATTAAAATATAGATTTATGGAAAGAAAAACATGTATGTATATATATATATTTTGTAGAATTGTGTGAGCAAATATAAATATCTATACATTAATACGCAAGACAAAAATTGTACTACCTTTTTTACTATGTTAGAAATGGAGCACGAATTTGAATTATACACCATTAGAAAGCTATTTGAGTGTAAATGTGCACAAAGTTAAAATTGTTTTTGGTTTTCTTTTTTGTCATTGTACCAGGGATTATAAATGAGCTTTTCTATTTGTACCAATAGCAAAAAAAGTACTAAAACTGTAGAAAAAGTACCAAAAGTATTTAATACATTTATGGTAAAATTTTGGCTATTGGGAGATTCTAGTCTATATTAATATGCAAGTCAAAAATTCGTCACCCTTTTTGTTTTATGTTAGAAAAGGAGTAAGGCTTCGAATTGCATATTATTAAAAAGGGATTTGTGTGTAGATTTGCACAAGGCTAAAATTACATTTATATGTTTTTTTAAGCCAGGTACCAAATAGTAAAAAAGTACTAAGTGCTCAAAAAATACTAAAATTATTTATTACATTTGTGTTTGAATTTTGACCACTGGGCGATACTAGTGACTAGTATTGTTTCTGCAATCACACAAAACATTCTCAAAATATAATTAAAGCCAGTAAAAATAACGCAGATTAAGGATATTGCATTCAAAGGTATTTAGCTTTTGCCACTGTCAAATATAACACACTTATTAATTTTAAAGTTTTTTTTTTTTTTTTTTTGTTTTAAGAAAGTTATTTAATTTAAAGTTTAAATATTTTTCATAATGCTATAAGTTGAAACTATATATATGTTGACTAAGTTGTTTACACTTTTAGCTTTCTTTTTAATTTTTGTTGTTATTAAAATTTTTATTTTGTTTTTGTTTTACATTTTTTTTTTTTTGTTTTTAATAATCAAAATATTCCTTCTTCTTGAGCCATTCATTCTGTTTACGTCTTGTTTTCTTTTTTTTTTCCCTGAATATTTTTCCCATGCGTATGTTCTTTTACAAAACTTCAACGCAAAATAGATTTTGTGTATCTTTTTGTAGATATGTGCATTTGCGTATCAGTCCGGGTAATAGTTTCCATTGATTATATCACGTCATAGAATGCTTTATTTTATTTTTTGGCACGTGTAAAAATCTTTCAATGATTAAAATATCAACAAATTTTGTTTATTAAGTTTGTTCAACTTTTAGGTTTATCAATTTGAATTTTTTTTTTTTTTTTAGTTCTTTATCAAATAAATTTTGCACTTTTCTTTTTGTTGTTTTGTTTTTGATGATTCAATGAAGAGCTTCTTGCGCGTTGAAATTGTGTAATTGTATTTGTAAATATATATTCTTCGTACACATATAGCTGTTTTTTTTTTCTCGTTATCGATACGAAGTTGAATATTTCATAAAAGATCGTAATAGCCATTGGTGATTTTCTACTTTTGTTTTTGTTTTGAAACCTACCAGTTTCGTTTGAAATTTGTAAATGAAATGTGAAATCAAAGTGTAAGGTCGTTTAATCAAATGTTAAAAATACAATTCAGTAGGATATAATGTATAAAAAAAAAAATTATACTATTATTAATAATATTGAAAAAACATTGAATTCAGTGAAATGAAAAACTGTTGTGAAAAGAATAAGAAACGTTAGATCAACATAGCACCCTCTTTGTGTGGCACATAAAAACACTTGGCGTGAAAAATTTATAAAAATATATTTTTCTGTAAGTTTTAAATTAAAAAAAAAAAAAAAAATTTTAATATAATCAAATAAAATTTTACTTTATTTGAAAAGTTTACATTTACCATGTTGTTTCGCTAGATTGCCCATATGTGCAAAAGTTTAATTTTTTGTTCTCCGCACAGTGTTCTTAAAGGGCAGGATTATCACACAAAAAATTGCGACAAAAACTGAAAATGCGGGATGATTCTATAGGCTTTTGTGATAATTTTCCCATTGTCCAGAAAATCCGATCAGATGCTCCTTCAAGAAAGCCTTCTTTTCTAGTTTTCCATAAAAAAAAAAAAACATTTTTTTTTAACTGCAACAAACAAAAATCAAAATAATCACATTTTATGTGCTTTGCGATGCTGAATTCGAATCCAATCTCAGCTCTGCCGTGTATAGTTTTCAAGATATTCTAACCGAAAAACCATTTAAGCTTCAAAAATGGACTTTTAAAGGGCATTTGCTTGAACCTGCCGTTATTTCTATACAATTGGTTGTTTCGCTGATAACCTCAAGACATCTTTTGTAGAAAATAACTTGCAAACATTCCCTTCTAAGAAGTATATGGTCTGCAAATAAAGTTTATTGGTGTTTTGGTACGAAAACCGTGTGGCAGTATTGCCAAATAATTGTATTATTGCACAAATTCATAGTACGTACTACTTTATTTCTAATAAGTTTTTACCAGAATTTAAAGTAAAAATAGTGACAACTTCCCACTGAAGTAAATTTGATCTTACTGTTTTAATCAATTCAGAATTTTCGAGTCTAGTAATTTAAAAAAAAAAAAAAACTAACTGATCGCACTACACGGTGCTTGTGGGAGAATTTAAATCAAATTTTGATGTACCTCGGATTTTTTTGTATATTCTTATTATAGATGTCAATAGAAGTTATTCTATGCAAAAAATAAAATTATAGAGGTGGCGCTTTTTTAAAGATAATCCCTTTTCCAATTGGGGCATTTTCCCATACAAAAAAATAAAATTTTTTTTTTTAACTACATTAAACAAAAATCAAAATAATCATATTCGATGTGTTTTGCAATGCTACACGCGAATCTGACCTCAGAATTGCTCTATCGTGTATAGTTTCTGAGATATTCTAATCTAAAAGCCGAAAAAAGTCGTTTTTTGCCATGCTTTGAAGCTATATAACTATGTAACATATCATTTATTCGTTAAATGTGGTTAAAATACTTGAAAGTCATGATCTTTTCCTTTAAAATCTAATTTAAATTATGTTTATATCTTCATGCTTCTAAGAGATATCGTAGACCGAAATATTGGCTAAACGGGTTTTTTGCACTTTTGTGTCTTTTTAGGTTAGGATATCTTTGACGAAAAAAAAGATACCAACATAATTTAAATTAGGTTTTAAAGGCAAAGATCAGGACTTCAAAATTGTTTACCAGATTTAACGAAATTAAAATTTCTTTCACATTTTAAACATGTTCAAAACATGGCAAATAACGACTTTTTTCGGCTTTTAGATTAGAATATCTCAGAAACTATACACGATAGAGCAATTCTGAGGTCGGATTCGCGTGTAGCATCGCAAAACACATCGAATGTGATTATTTTGATTTTTGTTTAATGTAGTTAAAAAAAAAATTTTATTTTTTTGTATGGGAAAATGCCCCAATTGGAAAAGGGATTATCTTTAAAAAAGCGCCACCTCTATAATTTTATTTTTTGCATAGAATAACTTCTATTGACATCTATAATAAGAATATACAAAAAAATCCGAGGTACATCAAAATTTGATTTAAATTCTCCCACAAGCACCGTGACTAGGATTCGAACCTGGGTCTGTCCGCGTGACAGATAGAAACGTATCAGGGTTCTAACCTAGGACCTTACGGCTGATAGACTGAAACTTATCCTCTGCACCACTGACATATGTTATAATAAACAGGTAGAGGGGAGAGGGCTCGGTAGTAAAACAGGTTTTGTTTTTGGGCTCATATTTTTCACAGAACAAAGATATCGAATAATTTCAAATACCGTTGGAAAGTTAACACAAAATGAAACTGTTTTTATGTGGACAGATTAGCGTTTTGATAAAAATTCAACAATCTATGGCCAATTTTCACTTCTTTGGAATAAATTCACTCACTTGGATAGCACTTTGAAAAAAATCAAAAAAAATTTTCGCAATAAATATTCAAACATGATGTCTGTAGCTGGCACAAGCAATTCGTCTTCAGTGTAACCACAAAAATTGAGTCAAGTCAATAGACGACTTGAAAAAAATCATTGGTGTATTTAATTTCAATTCAATTAAACAAAAGTAAATAAATTAAAAAAAAAAAAGGAAATTAGGGAAGTAAAATAAAAAAAAAAAAAATAATAAAAAAAATAAAAAAATTTGAAAAAACATTACCTACACTAGGGTTAGAACCCGCGCCCATTGATGCCAAATATTTATGAAATGGTTCGTCGAACTTACAGAAATTTTTGCGATGACTTATTTTTTATTTGTATTAAACATTTTTCCTAGTGTTTGCAAATACTTATCACTTTGGATAAAAGATAAATGTTTGCTTGAAATAATAAGTGTTTGTTTTAAATATTTGGTAATTTACCGCAAATACTTTCCAAACAATCTTTTTTTTTTTTTGAGTGTACCTTACTGTAAAGTTCACACACAAAGATTAAACAAGTCAAAATGGTTATATAAATTAAGGTAATTTATGTTTGTAATTTAGTGTTAATTACTTAAATTTTTTTACTACCCGAGTTGAGTAAAAACTATGACGCAGATTTTTCTCCATGTTACTCTTAGTTGAAAATGGACGTGACACGCCCACCATTCGTATAGTCCGAAATTGTCCGAAATTTTGTTTTTGAAACATTTTATCCAAAATTTGAAATCAATCAGTCTTTAAGAAAACAGTCCGCCATTTTAATCCACCATTTTGTCTTCAAAAAAGTTTATCCCGAATTTAGAACCAACAACCTCTAAAACTCCTCTAACCACAATTTTGTCCAGATATAATCATTTTTTGAGAAAATTTTCGGTCTTTGGAATCAGCTGCCTCAAAAACCCCTCTAGCCACAAATTTGTCGTGATATAATGGAGGTTATCGTGAATAAATATTTCCGGTGAATTTTCTCAGACTGCCGTGCTTTCTCTATTGCAGTTTAAGAAAATTCCCAGGGAATCTTGATTCACGATAACCCCTAATAATTTTTTGAGGAAATTGTCCGCCATTTTGATTTATTAAGAAATGGTTCCCAGTTTTGGAATTAAGGACCACAAAAACATGAAATCTTACATTCTTTTTTATTAAAAATAACCAGGAAACCCTTATGACAGTGTAGAATACCATTCTAGTCCACTGTGCGCCACCCTTTATTAGAAATGGGATTTTTCAAATGGCGAAATATTTCTTCTGGAAGTTCTATGATGTAGTAAATTAAATACGGAATGAATAAAAAAAAAAATTTATAAAAATATTAATTATAAAGGTATAGAGTACTAAACCTGAAGAGCTTTTGAAACTTAGGGGATAAAGTATTATTAGACATTCTCATTTTCAAGGCTAGGAAAAAATTATTTTTTATTTTTTTTTTGAGTATGTTACGTTGTACTGTGAAAATAAATATCTTTTTTTTTTTTTGTTTGAAAAGGATATGGGACATCGCAATAATTCTACACTAAGACCAATATAGAATCTTATATTTTATTACTTTTTTTAACTTCCCATACATTTAATATCAATAATTTCTCTTTTCCTTACTGTTTTCCAGAAATCCTGAAGAAAATAAAAATATACGCTAACAAAAGCAACCATAACAACAAACTGAACAAAAGTGACAACCCCCAGACGCAACAGACAGCGTGTCCCCACCACACAACGTAACTTGGTGCTCAATCACTCGCTCAATTAAAGAAACAGAATATAAAAACCGTTGAATTTCTCTCACTTAACGCATTATTTGAATCGACGTCAAAAGTGTAGAGAGAGCGCAAACGCATACGCGCATTGCGCGCGCTTTTATTCAACCTCTCACGATCCAACAAAATACGACAACTTATTTTCTCTTCATACCCACCCACTCTCCAGAAGCTAACAAAAGTGAAATTTGACTTTCAAACGCTGGTGACGACGGTTTTTTTCACTCTCCTGGAGTCTAAGTTGACCACTTTGCTTCGACAGAGAGATTTGAAAAAGTAGTGGGTATAAGGCGAAACATTCGTCCTCTCTTCATCACCATTAATTAAGATAATTTCATCTACAGTCCTCCTTCGCCCGGCTGTACTACATTGAATCATCCAACCAATCAACCAATATGTCTGCAGATTCACCAAGACGCGGTACAAACACACGTTGCGGTATTGCTGTACCCGCAATTGTGCCACCTCAGGTGGTTAGCGATCGTTCCATATTGGACTCTGCAATTGGTTTTATAAATGATGTAACTCTCTCAAATCAACCACATACAGATCCCAAGGATACCATAACATGGGCACGTTTTGAAACTGTCGCTGACATTAGTGATCCACGTTTTGGTGAGGATTGGGAACTGGAAGGTAATGTTGCGCCACCATTACTACTCATTCTGGGCTATGGGTTAGGTATACAAGTATGGGCTATACCCGCTAATGGCGAAGCTGTTGAAGTATTGTCTTGGCGTCATGGTACAGTTTCAGCTTTGCGTGTGCTGCCAACACCTGCTGTCGCCGCTGAAAATGGTCGTGCCGATGAACTTGTGGATGCTTTTGCTGAGAAGCGTCCACTAATGGCCATGTGTGATGGTGCTTCAACATTAGCTGGAGGTGGTGTTGGCACCGGCGGCGGCGGTATGCAGTCGCAGTTTTGTGCTGTAAATTTTGTTTCACTCAAGACTGGCACTCAAGTGAAAACGATAAAATTTAAGAATAATGTGCTCGATATACTCGCCAACCGCTCGTCGATTGTGATTACATTCAATGAGCGAATTGCGGTGTTTGATGCGCGCACACTTGAAGATCGTTTAGCTATAACGACTTGCTATCCGAGTCCAGGGTAAGTTTTTCTTATGATTAGTGCAGGAGTTTATTTAATTATTAGTTACCAAACAAGCATGGATTAGAGGACATTGATGGCTTGATATTACTGTTCAATGTGCTTTAGTAAATATACCAACGAAATTACAAAAACAATGCAAAACGCATAAAAAAAAACCAACAAATTTTATTGGAAGGCTGGTTTTCGCTACGTTTCAACGATCACCACAATCATATCATCAGATGAATTTGCCGACATCCAGAAGGACTTGACAAGCATACTATATGTAACGTTTTTCATATATTTGTTAAGAATCACAAAAAAAAAATAAGAACTTTACATGTGCTGTATTTACTTTTTGGTGTGATTCTCAACAAATCTATGCAAAAGGTTAAATATAGTATGCTTGTCAAATTCTTCTGGATGTCGGCGAATTCATCTGATCAGTGATCATTGAAAAGTAGCGAAAACCAATCTTCCAATAAATTTTATTTTTGTAATGTGGTTGGTGTTTTTACTAAAACACATTGAACAGTAAGCTCAAACCAACAATGTCATCTGATCCATGCTTGTTTGTTAGCTAATAGTGTAAATCATAATCTGTGCAAAAAATCTAATCATTTTTAATTTTTGTTTTTCACAGCATTAATCCGAACCCTGTTGCTTTGGGTCCACGTTGGTTAGCATATTCGGAACAGAAATTAATTCATACCAAACGTAGTGGCGGCGGTTGTGACGGTGAAGGTGTTGCTAGCTATACGGCGACAGTTTTAAATGCTGCAAAATCTTTTGGTAAAGGATTACGTGAGTTGGGTGAGCAAGTTGCTGCTGGTTTGACGGGCACCACTGGCAGTGGTAGCAATTCCAAAAACAGTAGCTTTGATTCATCTGGCAGCGGTGACATAAAACAGCCCGGTATTGTTACCATCCTGGATATTAAAGTAAGTGCTAAATTTCGTTAACTATCAGTTCAGTATAATCTTGTTCTTATTCATCCATAGCATCCTGTAAAAGATGTCAGCCCCACTTCAGGAACACCGATCTCTATAAATGGAAGCGATCCTTTTGTTGCTCATTTTATTGCCCACTCTGAAGCTGTGGTTGCATTGGAATTTGATAATACTGGCATGATTTTGGTAACCGCTGATAAGCGCGGCCATGACTTTCATGTTTTTCGCATTCAACCCCATCCTGTCGGTTCCAGTTTAGCAGCAATTCATCATCTTTATGTATTGCATCGTGGCGATACCAGCGCTAAAGTGCAAAATATAACTTTTTCACTTGATTCACGTTGGATTGCTGTCTCAACGCTGCGTGGTACTACTCATGTTTTTCCCATTACTCCGTATGGTGGCGCAATGGGTGTACGTACGCACACATCATTGCATGTGGTAAATAAATTGTCACGTTTTCATCGTTCTGCTGGCCTTTCGGCTGAAGGGCGCTCCAGCTCACCAATATCGCATTCCGAAAGCACAACCTTTTGTCAGTCGCTAATACCCTATCATAATCCAACATTGCCACCATATCCGCGACCAACTGTAGTTTTGCCGTTGGCGCAACTGCGTCAACCATTTGTATTGGGTTCGCCACCAGGATCGGCTGGTCCATCGAAAACGAGCTCTTCGGGTAATTCGCAACGTCAACGTTTATCATCATTATCTGATGACAATGGAAAGCCGTTGAGCGTTTGTGCAATATTTGCAAAATCACGTTCATGGCTTTTGGATCCACCAATGGCGACACGTGAAGCACCGCATCGTATACAGCGCAAAGCGGTAGACTCACTCTTTGTTATGGCTGGACACGGTGCGCTTATTCAGTATGACTTGGATACAAAACTTGCCTCAAGTGAGTATAATCTTATTATTAGGTAATTAGACAATAACAAAAATTACCCATTCTTTTATCATTTTAATGCAGATGTTGCCAAAGAGAAGATTTGTGATGAAACGCCAATTGAATTAGAGGTAGAAGCTAAAGCTCAATGGAATTTAGGACGTAAAGATGGATCTCAGGAAATAATGCCACCACTTTCTTCTGACAATTGGCTTATTAAGGATCGCAATTCATGCATGTTAACTGATAGTACACGACAATTTGATGATTCGGACGACCGTACAGATAGTTGGTTGTCACAAGTGGAAATAATAACACATGCAGGACCACATCGACGTCTTTGGATGGGTCCACAATTTGTATTTAAAACCTACAATACACCAAGCGGGTAAATAGGCACATTCAATGTTAAAAGAAACTAAATTATTCATTCTATCATATTCCAAATCCAAAACAGTTCAAATCTTAATCACATTGAAGCAGAAGCTGTTGAAATTGGTGTATCTACAACAACAGCAGCTGCTGCTGCAGCTGCAGCAAGAGTAGAACGTTCAAGTCCCTTGAATATGCCACCACTAAGCGCAACAAGTCGTACTGCTGTGCCTGTCTTAATTGAATCCGGCTCATATAGTAAGTTTGATTAGATTTGTAATTGTTCTAAATAAAAAAATTTCAATAAAAATTTTAGGCAGCATTGAACAAAGTCCAAAACTAATGGATCGTTTTCGTCATGATCACTTGGATTCGGATTTTGCTGTTGCACATGGTGATAATCGCTTAAAGGAAGATTTAGCTGATGCTATGCGTGAATCACCATCAGTTTCGGCTACTCTAAGAGATGCAGGTAATTGCAATTGTAACTCTTACTTTTTTTTTTTGTTTTGTTTATTACAATTTTGATGTGTGGTGTTAATTCGAATAACGATTAGAGTTTGTTTCAAGGAAATCAATTTGCAATAGCTTTAAACAGTTTTACTGACGTTGCAAATTTAGTTTACAAAATTTATATTACTTTTTATTTTTGTTTTTTGTTCGCTTGTTTGTTTTTTAATGTCCTTTTATTTTTTGTTGTATATTTTATATTTTTCGCTTATTTATTTACATATATACTTGATCAATTATCAATTAGCCTACAAAAATACAAAAAATTTTGTGCGGATGAGACCAGATATTGTTATTATAATAAAATACACTGTGCTCGAATCGGAGACATTGTTTTTTCTAACATTGATAGGTCCTGGGTAGTAATCACAATTCGAGTACCTTCGCCGATTTTGGTGATGTAAGTAATTTTTACTGTTCACCAACGTTTGGTTTTTAAGTTATTCAGGTTTGAAAGTTTTACGCAAAAATAACTTAACACTCGTATTTTTTGGTCTATTTTTGAACCATTTATTCAACAGATATCTGTTCAGTTCACTCCAAATTCTTCATGTTGTGATATACTATGTAGCTAATGCCCGGCAATATCCTTTTTTCGTAACTAGAATCGCCCAGTGTTCAAAATTCGACCACAAATGTATTAAATAATTTTGGTACTTTTTGGACACTTGAAGTACTTTTTTTTTGCTATTTGGTACGAAATAGAAAAGGTCATTTATGATCCCTGGTCTTATTCAAGCGAAATGTAAACAACACAAAAAACATAAAGTCAGTGCTATGCGTTTTGTCTTTCTCTTTGCGCTTTATCCTTTTTTCAGGTCTGTGTGACCTTGTATTTTGTCGTTGTATTTAATTTTAACTGCCCAGTTGGGCCAGTCTACAAGAAATCATCAATGAGGGGTGCACGACCATATGAAATCATTGATGACGAATGCGTATTTTTGTATGGCAGTCGTTAACGAAATTTCCATACAAGTGTCCCATATTTCATCAACGACTAAAAGAGCGACAGTTTCCTTACGATGTCGTTGATGACATTAAGAGCGACAAATTTTTCATACTTTCATCAACGAAAACATCAGTCCAAATATTTTGATTAATGTCAATTTTGTGTAAAATTGTGGAAGTAAGTATTCATGTCATCGAATCAAATCCATTTGAAGATGCTGACTAAAATCCTACTTTCCTCCTGGTGAATAAATAGTATATTGAAACGATGAAAAAGGGTTTACGATATGAATAACCAAACGAAGATTGATTGCTTTGTTTCCCTAAGGCCTCGATAAATCCTCTTCGTCATTTTAATATACTACCTCCAGAGTCTAAATGTATGTATGCGTTTATCCAAGAAATTAGGATTTACCTTCAAACTGATTTGATTCGAAGACAGCTTGATGCTTCCAAAATCCAAATATTGAAAAAAGGCGCCGATAAATCGACAATTAAAACGCCAACGGGAATAAGGGTTTTAGCAACATATAATTTTTAATAAAAATTAAAAAAATGTATGCTTCTAATGCCCCATCCACAATCAATGCGGGACTTGCAAGCAGTTTTGAAAGCTTTTTGCTCTTTTCTTCTTTTTCATGCAAGCTCAGCTAAAACTGTCTGAAATCAGTGCTTGCAATAACTTTTGACGTTTATACCGATCCCTGTAATTAAACATTAAAATCGATTAAGATGTATTAAATAAAATAATAATCTTACTTACCATTTTGCTGGCGACGATCTTAGTTAAAATTCATTCCTTGTTTGTGTTTAATTTAAATTATTTTTCAAATAAGTTTGACATTTTTCAAATAATAGTTTATAGTGATGCTTAATTTTTCTTGCTAAATCTGCAGGTAACCGAATATAACGCAAGTACTCGTAACTTTTTATATGCAGGGTGGTTGGGATTCGGTAGAACACCGGAAAATGTAAGATTCCTGGGACTATCCTGAACTTTTCTTAGTTCCATTTTTTGAAATTCGCAAAAAGAACGAAAATATAGCCATCAGAAGATCGGGATATAGCTTTATGAAAACCGGTATAAGTTCGGAACCCCTTGATGAATTTTAATAACATAAAAGTCTAATGGTATTTAAAAGCTTTTAATCCGAGTCATGATTTTTGAGGTATGCCGAATTTTCGGTGCTATTGTAATGTTTTGGTAAATTGCATACAAATTTCTTTGATTTATTTTTCTTGTTTTTCTATAAAAAAATATGCCAATGGCGGAAATCAGGTACAAATTACAAATCAAATGAAAAGAAATAAATTGGGCATTCATGATTTATTACTAAAACTATGTATTAATAATACAGTTTTTGGAAAAATAGTGCCTTAAAAAAATCTGTAAAAATTTTCAAAAATTTGCTGTATCTCGAAAACCATGACTCATATTTGGACAGTGTTATGCAATAACGAGTCAACCCACTCGAAATAAGTTTTGGGAGCTTGACACCGCCCATTTTTCTATTGGATAATATTTGGCTTGATGCCTCTTATATATGTTCCAAATGTCATCGCTTTGCGATAAACAATTTCTGAATTAATATGAAATTTGTTTTTTTAAAGGCTTGGCCATTTTTCTAATGCAATAAACAATTTCTGACACATGTTGAAATTTGTTTTTTTAGGGGCTTGGCAGTGTCCATTTTTATACCCTACACCCAGGGTATATTCACTTTGTCCTTCCGTTTGTAATGCAGAGAAGGAGGCGTGGCAGGAAAAGTATATATATTCTTGATCGATATAGCCATGTCCGGCTGGCTGGATATGCGTGGAAATACATTTTCTGGGAAACTGAGCAAGATAATTAAATGAAAAATGGAGTATTTTTCACGACAATGCAACCAAAATACACACAAATACTACGAATTGTAAGGGCAAGCTCTGAGAAAAAACTGGGTAAACTCGGACAAGAGGGCGTGGTACCTTCAATATAAGAAAAGTTTTCAAAATACTGCAGTGTAGGGTATTTAATGTTTGGCCAGGCCAAAGGTTACACCCTTACTATTTCTTTCTTACTTATTGAGTGTTCATGACTGCAGAAAGTGTATTTTCTTAAATTTGAATTTTTCCATGTTGAGTAAAAGTTGCTCTTTTCATGCATTAATTTTTAAGCTAAATTATCTTGAAAATAAGAGCCAAACCATAAAAATTACTATGATCACTGAACTCAGCTTACTTGAATTGTGTTTTCTACTCAGGATCACTTCGGAATCGGAATCAAATCAATCTTCAAGAGCTCGGCATAGCGACAAATAAGATGGAATCGGATTTGTATTTCAACAAATAACACTATGCAACAAATGAGTAAAAAATTTTTCCCCAGGGAATGCCATTATTCATTTTATATGTAAAATGGGCTGCTGATTCCGAAAATCGCATTATTTTTTTTTTATTATTTCGTGTCGTTTTTGAGATATCGGTCATTTTCGGTTTACGGACCAAAAAAAAAGATAGTTCCATTTAAATACAAATATCTCAAGAACCGATGTTTGTATTCCAACGTATTGTATCTCATGGTAAAGGTAATTAAATTACCTACAAATGATATTCACATCACTTTTTGGTTGGTTTGTTAGTTTCGGCGAAATAAATTAATTTCTAAAAAAAACATTTTTTTTTTTTTCGAAAAAATTAACAAAAAATCAAAATCAACTGCAGATTTATACAAGAAGAAATAACTTTTTTATAATTTTTTTTGTTTTTGTATCATAGACTATATATTTATGAAGAAAATAAGATACCACTTAAAAAAAGAAAATGCAAAAGTTGTATACAATTCATTGATAAATTACTAAAATGCGTGTTTGCCTATTTTTTCGGTTTTTTTTTAGTAAGCTGTCGATAATTTGAAACTTTTTGTAAAACACATGAGAAATTCCAAAAAAATTCTTAAAGTTAGCATTAACACAAAATACCCGTGTCTCGTCGTTTTTCTCCAGCACGTCAGATTTTTTTTTAATCGATTTTTGAAGTTTTTTAATCCACTGTACATGAAAAAAACAAAAATAACGCATTCTTGTGTTAAATCGATGCAAATAACTATATGATCCTTACATTTGAGGTGTATCATGTGTTCAGTAAACTTATGCAGAATGTTACGAGGAATATTTTTGTAGAAAATTTTAACCCTCTAAGACCCTTACATGTGGGTCATTTTGACCCCCCCACATTTAGGTTAAAAGACCTAGGTAGGTAATTTAATTACCTCTAATATGAGATACAATACGTTTGAATACAAATATCGATTCTTGAGATATTTGTATTTAAATGGAACTATCTTTTTTTTTTTTGGTCCGAAAACCGAAAATGACCGATATCTCGAAAACGACACGAAATAAAAAAAAAAAATAATGCGATTTTCGGAATCAGCAGCCCATTTTACATATGAAATGGATAGTGGCATTCACTGGGAGATTTGGCTGTTGCATAGTGTAATCGGAAACATAAATCCGATTTGGTGTTAATTATCGAAATGCGGAGCTCGTCAAGATGGATTCCGAAGTGAATCGGATTTCAGAACATGCTTGAATATTTTACTAAGTCCATGGCAGTTACGTCGTAAAACTTTAATACAAATATAAATACATATTCAAAACAAACCTCGTAAACCTGCAGTATTGATGCTGCTTTAGAAATTTTGAAGGTTTGCAGTCTAGTGTTATTAACGAAAACTCCTCCATAACATTTGCCAGAGTCATATGCTTCGAGGTTGCTTGATATTAGCAATAGAATATTTTCCATAGGCATGTGAAAATGAGGGTAGCCTACAGAAAAAAGTTGTTAATTGATGTCCTGTTCCACCTACCTTTGAAGTAAAGGCATACAATTTTTGAGTGTTTTGGCCATAAATCGGTTTTCCGCTTCAAATATAATAAAGATTACGGTGCAATTGGAAAAGTTTGAAGGTACAGTCCGATAAGGAAGATTATGGCTATCCGTTATCATTATAAAAATGGGATTACACATTTTCCTGGAACTGCGCCAAAAGGATGAAAACAGCTTGTACGTTACGGTACATATGTTTGTCTAGTTAAAAGTTCATTCCATTCTTATATTTTGTGTTCCTGAGGGTTGTTTAAAAATTAAAGTAGCGCGGAATTTCGTTCTCAGGGCACCAAAAGTTTCTCTTTGATGTTAATAAGCACCAAGCAATTTGGTCAATTTCAGAGAAAATTTGGTGGATCCCAAACCATTTTAAAAACCGAAAAGTGGTCATGAATAAGGCAAAAAATTTTACTCTAAACTAGAAACTTTAGGAGTTTTTCTTTTTTTGTTTAGAGTAGAGCTCTGAACAGACCGTGAGCACGACGAGTATAACCTGAACAGAGCACGCTCAGGGCACTCTGATTTATTTATGAAACACACTTGAGCATTTTTCTGCCAAAAAAATTCAAATAAATTATTAAATTTATTTTATTTTACTTTAAAACAACCAGCTCAAGTCCAAAAACAATTTTGTTTTTATTTTACTTTGTTATTTTTCTACTTTCAAATGTCAATTTTGCTGTGCTCCGTATTTTCATTCTAATAGCATTTTCTTTTCTAAAAAAAATGTTACCTGCTTGAAGTGCAACATTTTTTTAGTTTTGCACTCTACCCTGATAAAATGTTACATTTTTTTTAAATGAGAATAGAACAAAAATTCCATACAAATCACAAAATAAATTTTCTCTTACAACTGTGACATTTGTTTTTATTTAATTTAATAAATTTGAATTCATTCAAATGTTTGTAAATAAAAAACCAAATAAAAACTTTCAATATCATCTGTTTGTGAAAAATAAAAATTCAAAATTCTCACCCCGTCGATTGAAAAAAGTGTAAAAATGTTACACTTTTGCCTGCTTCAGAAGGCAACAAGTTTTAGAAAATTTTAGAAAAGAACAAAATATTTTGACAGCCTTAGCAAGGAACAGAAGCTTATAGAGCGCGCTCTGATTTCACTCTGAACAAAAAAAGAAATGCAAATTATTTTCCGACAACTCAGACTCTACTCCGAACGAAAAAAGATAAACGTCTTTTTATTCCCAGAGAGGGAACGCAATTCCAAATAACTTTTTTTTTTTTTCAACAAATTTAAACCTTTTTAGTGTACCTGTTCTTTTATCTCTAAAGCCCATAATTTTTTGCGAATCACCTTGAATATACTTTGGCTCATTTTAACACAAGTAGCAAACTTTTATTGTTGTAATATACAACTCCAATGGGCATAAGGGCGGTTTCTTTGCTAATATACAATATTTTTACTGGATCCAATTCATATCCCACGATTTTTAAAAAAAGCTGCTTTTGATGGATGTTATGAATTTCCCTATCAGTGTAATTAATCGAGAACACAAGCTGTAATTAATAACTTATTTTTGCTCATTAATTTTAGTTGATTCGATAAAAAACTATTCTTTAGTTCTGGTTATAATATATCTATATTTTTGGTTGCAAAATTATGCTTAACGTTTGGTAGCGTAGTAGACTTTCAAATAAGTGCAGACTTGAAAGAATGTCTAAGCTATAACTTAAGCGTATTATTGCTAAAAATATTCCATTGTAAACATTCGCACCAAAACAATTGGAAATTTATAATGACTAGAAAAGTTTAATTAAGATTACATACATATAATAGTCATAACAAAAATTGACTCGACATAATCTTATCAAGAAAACATTCGCATACGAGTATATTAAAAAACGTGTCGACTATTAAAAGCGCTTATCTGTCAAGTTGAAGTGAACTGCTTTTTAAAGTTATTTTCTTCAAAAACATTTAATATAAATCATTTTTCATATTTCACTATACTTTATTCATATACATAACTTTCGTTAGATTTTTATTTAATATTTTACATAAAAGTCTTTATAAACTGTAATCATCTTGATATACTTGAGGTTTTGATATATTTTTTTACTTAAAATATCTGTTTAT
Organism: Calliopum simillimum; assembly: GCA_951812925.1. Classification (NCBI taxonomy): domain Eukaryota; kingdom Metazoa; phylum Arthropoda; class Insecta; order Diptera; family Lauxaniidae; genus Calliopum; species Calliopum simillimum. The sequence continues at coordinate 34,042,344 of OX638372.1, forward strand.
ATGATAAACCCAAAGATGCATGTTAAAATATAGTACGTAATATTCAAAATTGGTAATTGTATTCTATTTAATTTCGATCTAAACATAAATGGTTTATACATTAAATATTTACAATTAAGCTTTCTCCTTGTATACATATATCTTACCTATTAAACTTAATCCAATAATATTGATAAAGACGTTTTACATATATGTATATGTACGCAAATTATAACTTATTGACAGCAGCTGTTTGTTTCCCCCTGTGTGTAAACTCACCAAAGACAATGTTGCATTTTTCCTCCCCATTTCTTTAAAAAACTATTCCCTCATCATCATTTTTCACCGAACGCTTTCATAATTTCATATGTGTAGATGGTTTTCTCTTTCGCTCTTTTTCTTACTAAAAAATAAGAAAAATTTTTTTACGTTTAATTTAAAAAAATTCAAGTTATTATTTCATAATTGACAAAATATTTCATCATAAATCGCAATTAATAAAAAATGTATATATTTAAGATACTGTTTCTTCCGACGTTAGTTCGTATGTATATATATAATAAAATCATACATTAAAATTACAATTATATAAAATTTACTATATAATTAATCCAAGCAACCCAAAATAAAATTATATTTTTGGCAAAGTTGTGGAAAATATATATTTATAAGCTACCAAACTAGCATTGATTAGAGAACATTGTTCGTTTGAGCTTCACGTTTAATGTGTTTTAGTAGAAACACCATCCAAATTACAAAAATAAGGCAAAATGCATAAAGGAAAAACAAAAAAAATTTAGTGTAGGACAGATTTCCGTTTCGTTTCATTGATCACCACAGTCATATCATCAGATGAATTTGTCGACATCAAGAAGAACTTGACAAGCATACTATATTTAACGACTTGCATAGATTAGTTGAGAATTACAACAAAGGCAGCACATGCAAAAGTTCTATTTTTTGTTTTTTTTGTTTTTCCAAATAAGAATGCATCAGATGACATTGTTGGTTTGGTTTGTATACATATTACTTGGGAAGCTTGGAAATATTATTTTAAAACCTTATTCTAAATAAGTGCTTAATCGCTCTATGCTTTTTTTAAACAAAGCATGATCTTCTTAAGAAACTCATTATACCACAAATTTTGCTGATGATTTTATTTTGCATACACCAACTAGGTCCACAATTTTCTATATCACTTGTGAAAATGTCATTTACTAATGAATATAAAAAATATCAAGAACTATTTGTTTAAGATCATACTTTATGCTATAAAGTTTATAGATACTATATCTTAAAAATAAGAAATTTACTTTTCGGTTAATTATGTTTTGTGCTTTGTTTACAAAATCCTACTTTCTTACTCTCTATTATTTTAATTTGCAAAATATTTGTGCTCTTTTTCTCTCTGCAACATTGATGTTAGTGTGAAAAAAGAGCAACAGAGTATGGAGCATCATTTTAGAGAAAGAAAAAAAAGAGATTTATTGAAAGTTTGGTTATTAAAAAAAGCCAAAGACAGGTGTTGTGCTTTTCAAAAAGGAAAATATATATATAACATGTTTGTAAATAAACGTAAAAGTTCCTAATATTCTTTTTAAAATTTACGAAATTTATAAAAGCTAATTTTTAAACCTTATGAAGGTTTATCCTTGTTTTAATTATTATTTGTTTTTAACATATTTGGCAACAGTTTTCATAAATTATAGTGGTGTCAGTTTGAAACTATGTTTTTTTGTTAAGGGCACTCAAAACTCTATAAACACCAGAAAAAACGCTATATCAAAAATTTAAATCTTTCAGTAACATCATCAACATTTTTCGCATGTTAAACTGGCGCTTTACTTTATTTCTCATATTCACAAAAATAAGAATAAAAAAACAGATAATTAATTCAAATTTAATATTATGCGTTTTTTTCCGTTGCGTTTTGCATTATTTTTTTATATTTTCATTTATTATTTTATTGCGTTTCTTTTTTCTACGTATACTACGTGTTTTTCTTAGTATGTTGCACATTTTAGACATAAACTAGTTGAGAACTATAACTGCGCTTTTAAAAACTTTGTTCAAATGTTAAGAAAAAAAAAAAATGTTAAGCAAAAGAATACCACACACAAAATTTGTTGAAAAACAAAACTGCCTTTGGCTTTTTTTTTAAACGCTCTTTCTCATTGATGTTCTTTTTCTCTTTCTCTTCTTTTTTTTTCTCCCACTTTTTTTTTTTTTTTTTTTTCTCAACTTAAAGGTCGTTTATTTAGCGACGCCAATTTTGACGCGCCCTTCTACGACGCTCTTGCCGAACATGTCGATGATGACTCTTTTGATTCGATTTCAATGCAAAGAACCGCCGCATCCGTGGCGGCTCTCGCCAATGTGCTCCCTTATATATCCTCTTCCTATGACACAAAGTCGTCGTCAGCGTCGGCGGCTTCGTGCGCTCTAAGTTTTGAGACGCCAAAAGCTTCAAACTCCTCCACTACTTCCAACTCCAACACCACCACCACATCCTCTTCAATTGAGAAAGTCGTTAATCCGCTTGGCACTGTGACCACCATTACTGCAGGTATGTCGGCGGAAGTGTCCACTGATATACTGGATGAAGTGGTGTCACAATTGGCCGCTGAGGATACTGTGATACATGAAAACTGTGATGAATCTCTGTTTCGTCCGGTTGTGGCCATTTTCTGTGATGAGAAATCACGTCAATTGGGTGAGGAGGCCAGACGTAAACAGGAATTGTGTAAACCACCGGAGGTAATTGGAAACAAATTGATTGTGCCAGTTATAGCAAAGGAGCGTGATGATGAATTAAGCAAAAAAGAGAAGCAGCAAAAACTTATTGGGGCAAGGCAAAAAAAGTTGATACCAAAAGAAACTGAGCAGCTGTCGTCTAAGGAAGAGCAAAATAAATTTGCAGAGTTTGTACAGAAGAACAAAAAAGGCAAAAACAGCAGTACATCCGAGAAGAGTAGTGGTAAAGAAAGTGTTGTGATAGTGGAGAGAGTAAAAACAAGTAATAATTCTAAAGATGCTGATAAAGATAAATCATTGGAGGAGACGCAGAAAGACAAGTTAAACTTCGTAATGGACAAACAAGTTGATCACAAAAAGGAGACTGCTCTTGAAAAGAGTAAAACAGATTTGGATGAATGTAAGCAGAAGGTAACGGCTTCAATTAACAAAACTGAAAAAGAGAAACCAATTGCTAAAACCAAACAAATTCCCGAACATGAAAAAGAAAGCTCGAAAAAGACAACTGCCGTAGTAAAAGCAAAAAATGAGGAGCTCAAAACAAAAAGCAGTGATTCTGCAAAACAAGAAACAACTGTAAAAACCGTGTCTTTGAATGTTGCACATTTGACTGACAGTCTAATAGAAATGACGGGAAACGACCAATCGTTGGAGGGAACCACTGAAAACAATGCAATTAACAATAAACAAACAAAATCCGAGAGCAAATTGGTTGAACCCATTGAAATCTATGCCCAAACTAAAACAAGCAAAAAAAAGTCGAAAAACCAAAATAAATCAGGTTCCAGCTCAGAAACAGAGGAAATAGTGGAGATTACTTCGTCGGGAAAAGATAAATCAACTCAGTTTCAAAGGAAATTCCCAACAAACCCCCAAGATTTAACGGTTGGCTTGATAAAAAATAAACAAAATGTTGAGGAAACCATGTACATTAGCTTTAGTGAAATCATGGAAACGGATAGCGTACAAAGCACAAACCTAGAAGTGCCTAACGCCACGTTAAGTTCAAATGAAAGCTCCACTACAAGCGAAAGCAACAGCACGGAGCAATCGATAAAATCAACTAAAGTCTTGGAAAACAAAAAAGGAAACGTTGAAAATTTAGAAAAACCTTCAAAAGATGAAGTCGATAAAGTAGTTAAAACTATTGATGCTACTGTTATTGATGTCTCGAAAAATAAAAATTCAAATAAATCGGGAAAAACTATAGAAATTTTAGATGTTGCTGAAACACAATCAATGGGTGGTTGTGCCGTTAAAAATCAAACCATAAAGGCAGAAAATATTGAAAAAAAGGAAGTTACTTCCAAAGTTGAAAAAGCAAATGAAAAAAAAGATGATAGCAGTGAAATCAAGAACGACAACAAAACAGAAAACAAAAAATCCAAAGATGATGTAACCAAAATGGCACCACCTCCATCACCTATTGCAGAAATAAAGAAAACCAAGAAATCTAAAATTGAAGCATCGATTATGTCCGAAACAAAAAGAAACATTACAATAACTGAACAGCCCAAGCTAACGAAAAAAGATCCCAAGGAGGATAAAAAAGAAGCACAACTACAAAATAGCAAAAAATCAACTAATCCAAGCACAACCACTTGCGAAATTGCTAAAGAAAAGCAGGATCGTACTGCTGAAGCATTATTATTCATTGACAAATTCACGACAGAGCCTAAATTTGAAGCAACTGAAAAGAGGCTTAAAGAAACACCACCATCTGTTTGGAACATTTTAAGTGGCGCTGACATGATAAGCAAGAATCTTGAAACAAAATCAGCTTTTGAGGGCAGTCCAAGCAAAGTTACAACTAAAAGTAGAACTGAAAAGGCCGATTGCATAAATGCTACCAGTGCTTTGTCGGAAAATTTAAATAAAAATCAAAAGAAATTAAAAAAATCACCGCCTACATCCTTTGATGATTTTCCCATGTTGCAACCATTAGATTCACTACCACCATTGCCCATACTCGAACCATTGGAAGTACTTTCACCAACAACACCCACTGTTTCCAAAAGTCATTTGTGTACCGAACAAGACAGTCTTATAAATTTCGAAAGTCCCTTACAAGAGAAACCAGAGCTGGAGCGTAAGATAACGCCACCACCACGTGGTTTTACCGAACAAAATTTGATCTTTGCGCTTTGCGGCAGTCTCCATTATGAGAATGAGAGTAGTAGTAATAACAAAATCGAATCATCTCCAACAACTACGCTCTCACTGACACGGTCCAGCTCGGCGCTTGGTGAAACAACGACGACAGAATATAAAAGTCTTACCGAAAATGATGAGCAGTACCTGAGCTTAGATCAAAGCTCACAAGATACAACAAAGTCTTCAAGCTCACAAACATCTTCGGCATCTGAAGAGATAATAATTGCAGTGGAGGAAAAAAAGTTGAATAAAAAACAAAAGCGTAAAAAGCAACAGCAGCAGGAATTAAATAAATCGTTACAACAACAACAGCAACAACAACAACAGCAACAACAACAACAGCAACAACAACATAAAGCAAAGCATTTAGCTATTGGTAACGATGATGATGATGATGACGATGACGATGAAGAACTACGTCCATTAATCAGTATGTCTGAATCGCAATTGGAAAATTATGTTGACTCCATGATGCTTAGTAGCTGTGGTGGATTCAACGCTGCAACCGCACTACAAATGGAAATAGCTGGTGGTGTTGCTCCAACTACCACTAACACCACCACCACCACAACAACTACCACCAGTGATAGTGAAGGTCCTATGCCACATACTACAACATCTGATGACAACAATTATCGCAGCGTTATTGCACCATCAATGGGTAATGGAACAATGACTACGACCACACTGCAGCATAAATTGAAAACTAAAAAACTGGAACATAAAATAAATCTGATTGCAGCAATTGAAGCAGCTACTTCATCATCAACATCGTCTGCAGAGGAAAGTGGTGTTGAAGGAGGTGGCGGAGGCGGTCGCAGTGGTATCGGTAGTGATCCAGATACAGCGGTCGTTACAATGACAACAAGTGCTACTGGTGGTATAGGTGGTATCGGCGGTATTAGCAGCAACAATGCAAATGTTTCAAGTGGCGGCATCATTCAACAGCAATCCATGGCAACTCAGCAGAGTGGATCAAAAAAGAAGACTAAACGCCGAAAAAGATAAGAATTAGCGATTTGTTTGATTTGTATTTTTTGTGTGGCAACATATTATGCATATTTCATTCATTTAAGAAGACGCACTGGTGGCAATAATAATGACGATGATGATGATGATGACGACCGCTCTTCAGTAGCAGCGGTATAGTCGTCAGTCATGCATTGTTAATGACACAATATCACAGTGATAAAAGCTGTATTGTTATTTGTATATATTATATTTGTTTATATTTCTAAATCACTGTCATTAATACAAATATACCAGCCAAAATAGTTTTTAAACAAAACTAGGCCAAACTAGTTCATCCTGCTTAACACAGAGTACGTTGACTAAGGTAACTCACGGCGCCTGAGAAAGTGAACAGTTTTTTTTTTAATAATTATGATGGGAACAAACGATATTGATTCTCGTTAGTTAGTTCCTAAAAAGATTATCACTATATGTTTTGTTATAAATTTTTGGGCGTGTGCTCAGGATGTTTTCTCCAGCCTTCTATTCCACGTAAATTACTTTTGGATTTTCGGAAGCCTTATCGAATTCTTCTGTCGGAACCATTGTTATAATCAAGAGCTACTATGGGCCTGCATAAGACATCTTAAAATATAGTGTACTTTTCTTTACTCGCACATTTAACACTGAACTGAATTATAGGATCCAAAAATTTTAGATTCAAATCTTCACTGGCGTACACTATAGCGTTTTATCAGTGTCAAAAAAATACTTCAGTGTACTGCATTTTATACAAACTAATACTTCACGTCAGTGTAAAACGTGCGATTAGAAAAACTGTAGTAAAATTTATGATATGGTAACGCTTGCAAGTTGCAACGCATTTGTAACCGAGGACAGTAGAAGCTTACATACATTTTTGCGAGACAGACAGAGAGAGAGAGAGAGCGCAAAAAAGACATAAGAAGAGGGCGAAAAACTACTGTTGCCACTTAAGTAGCATTTTTTAGAGTACACTAAAACTACAGAATATGAACTGAACTAAAGCAAAGTGCTTGTATATAAATACTTTGAATTTGAGAAGTTGTATAAGAGACATTCTTTCAGGATATACAATCAAATCAATATCTTGAACTGCATCGTTATTTTAAAACTATTTTGTCTTTGCGGCCTTCGTTTAGACTAGTTGCACCTTGGATGCACTAGTTACTTAGTTTTTAAAGCTACTTTGGCTTGTAATATAACATTTGTATATTGAATTACTAATTACTATTATCAAAAAAATGTTTCACGCCGTAATTTATGCGGATAAAAAGAAATCTTAAAGTAGATAGAGTAAAAACATATCAAAGCAACCAACAAAATTATGATTTTTGACCTATCCAAAATTAACTTCAACGCACGACATTAAATTCAGTCTAGCAGCTACAAAATAGCTTTTGGAGCTCATAACTAAGCCTTACCGTTATATTCTTAGTTTACTTCTTTCTGTAACTCATATGGGAGTATACTGCGAAACTTAATCTTTTCCATTGAAACCAATCTTATGATGACTTTGATATCCCACTACGGCTCTCTTTCCTTTCCAATAATTTTTTCAGGCGCTACACTGATGGTTTAGAATGAAACTGGGGGTGACATTTTTTCACGGTATTTATGCAAAGGATTCAGCAGCAGTTCCTTTGCCTTGTTGCTGTAGTATATGTATTTCCAAGAGGAAATAAGTTTTCTCGAGAATTTTTTTTTTTTCAGACTGCTTGCGTTCTCTATTAAAATCTGAGACAAAAATTCTCGAGAGTGATAAGTCCCTTAATTTTTAATCATATTGGCAGATTTGTTATATGAATACATACATTGACAAGCAATTCAGTTATAAACCTTAAGGCTTATGATGGACAACTATCATTTTTCACTATAAAACTTATCTTTAAAAGAAAAATTATAACGTGATTTTCTGAAAATTTTAGTGCTTCGTGTTCCATGTGAACAGTATAGTAAAATTCCATTCTGAGAAATAGACCTGTCAAATTAGATTTGAGTCTTGCACTAATTTCAAACTACATAAAACCTGTACCAAACAATCGATTGAGAATTTTACTCTGAACAGCATAATGTGTCCTCCCAATTTTTCCGGGAAATAATATAAATTGGGGTTTTCCCCGTGAAGTACGAGGTAAAAAATAATACTAGAATCGCCCAGTGTTCAAAATTCGACCACAAATGTATTAAATAATTTTGGTACTTTTTGGGCACTTTTAGTATTATTTAGTATAAACAGCTCGTTGTTACTATTGAAAAATTTTGCATTTAATTTTACCTGGCAAATGGCAAAATATCAAAATTATTTTAACTTTGTGCACATTTACACACAAATACTTTTCTAATAGTGTATAATTCAAAGTCGTGCTCCATTTCTAACATTGTAAAAAAGGTAGGACGAATTTTTGTCTTGCGTATTAGTATATAGATTTGATTATGTTATGCCTATATATGTCATCGATCCAGATACAAAAAAAATTCTTCCATTATAAAGACTGGTTAACGAGCTAAAGGACTTCAAAAATGTGACTTATCGGCAGACTGCAATACGTTGGATCAAATTTTTAAAACCTTCTAGCTCGTAAGCCAGACTTTATACTGTAAAAATATTTTTAAGTCTAGATCTAGATAATCAAATATTACTGAAATCGGGAAAAATTCTTACCTGGTACTTTAAGGGAAAATTATAATCACCCGGAAAAATTGGGAGGATCCATTTTGACATTTATTGGCCCTATGCTCCTCCTACGAGTTAAAGGAGATACATACATGCATTTTGGCATTTTGTTCCGGGCAAAATTCTCTATCGATTGTTGATATAGGTTTTGTGAAGTTTAGAATAAGTGCAAGACTCACATATACATATAGCTAGTATCTATGACTGGTCTAAAAGCAAAAGGCTAGGTTAATATTTGTAGAGCAAGCAAAAACGAAAAACCATGCAGTATCTCTCTCCCATGCTTGACTGACGACAGGTTTTTCATTTTCGGCTTGGTTGCTTTGAAATATTTTTCCGAATAATGCAACAAAAAAAAAAAAAAATTCTTAAAACGAGTAAGGTATTGAGTGAAACCTTTTTTAAATAACCATCAAAAGCTGTGTTAAAAATTTAAGAATGTATTTCTTATTACTCGTATGTACAGTCCGCCGTATTCAACTTAAATCATCATTATATAAGTATTTTACTTTATTGAATTACACTGTGCAACGAAAAATTTTGAATTTGAACCCTTTAACTTTTGACTAATTAACTGCCGCTGATTCCGAATCCGGCAACCTGTTGTTCCTATCAGATCTGATATTCGAGTTATCCCTGATTTAAAGTGCAAAAACTATATTTTCAGACATATGGCGTACATCCAGGAAGTAGTGTAGTTCACTAAGCCCTAAGCTTCCTCCTTAAATCATAGCTTTATCTTTTTCAAATGGGTTATTACTTTCTGAGTTATCAACCATTGAGGTAAAGGTATCTCAACTTCATATAATGTAATGTAGTCCTTTATATAAATTTTCGGTACTTCTACTTTAGTGGATGATATCTCGGAAAGTAATGATCGAATTGAAAAAGTTAAAGGTATGGTTTAATGAGGAAGCTGAAGGGTAGTTGATGCCGTTTGCAAAGTAAACTACACTTCTTCCTGAATGTACATCATATGTCTTAAAATATCGTTTTCGGCACTTTAAATCAACGATTTATCTATGATCTCAGATCTAATAAAAACGATTGCCAGAATTAGCCAAAAAAAAAGTTAAATTTGGATTGGTTTCCCCTCAATTTGTTGCATTGTGATATTTAGTGATGAGCAAAATTAGTCTTGGTCTTGAGCCTTGTCCTTCGTCTTTGTATTTTTTCGGGATCAAGACCAAGAAGCTGATATTATTGCAAGACCAAGACTATAGCAGTCTTTGTCTTGCACCATAGCAGTCTTGGTTTTGCACGCGATAATCGTCAATACCAAGACTGCTTTTCAGTCTTGGTAATTTATAAGTAGTTAATTGGTGTTTTACGCCCGTTTCGAGGATAAAATCATTCCTCAATTTGAACTTTGAATCTTAAAAACCCAACTGCTTTGGAAAAAAAGACCGAGACCAAGACTTAATGTCCAAGATCAAGACCAAGACTCAATGTGCAAGATCAATACCAAGACTGCTATGGTCTTGGTCTTGAGAGATCGAAATTCGACTGTTCTATACTTTATTAGAAAAAATTATTAAACAGGATTCAGTTTAAAATTTTAAATTAATTTTATTTAGTAATTTTAAGTACTAACTATCAAAATTTGATAATATATACTTAACAAATGGTATATTTAATATAGGCGAATTAAATATTTGACATTAGGGGTTAACACACGCAACGGTGTTATTTGTTTTTCGTTATTCGGTTGATTTTAACACATTTTTTTAGTATTTGTAAATTTAGCAAAATGCTGGCTTAGCGAATAACACTTTACCGTGACGGCACGGCAACCCAGGCAAATTACTCGTTACTTGGTGAAACGGTATTTAATCAGTAATTCGTTAAATCGTTTTTTCAATTAAATGTTTAATTATTTTAGACTTCGCACTTTTTTTTAGTTATTTTATTTTTTTTTTTTTTTTGTGTATAATTTTTATAGTCTTACTTGCAATATTAGCTGTGTTGAAAATATTTTAACGATTTAGAACTGACGTACAAAAAATTGTCTTGTGTTGCGTGTGAAAACCCCTATTATTTTACATATCAGAAATAAAATATTTAATATCATTCTTAATACAGCTTTTGTAAAGTTATATTAAATACTCATATAATCCAGTGTGCCAGACGGTTCATATCTTCGCTTTTTTACCCGTTACGGATCCGTTTGCGGGAGAAATTCCAATAAAAAAACGATTCGCTTTATTTTTTGGGAATCTCTCCCGCCAACGGATCAGTAACGGATCCGTAACGGGTAAAAAAGCGAAGATATGAACCGTCTGGCACACTGGGAACATACATATAATAATCACACATCTTTAAAATTTATTTAATAATATTTAGTACTACAATTAAGATATGTTTAATGTCATTCGTACATACAATTTGATATTAGTCATTACTGAACCTGTGTACATATGTATGTCTTGAATAACATACATAGCATAGCCTCCAAAATTAAATAACCTCACTGTAATTTTTGAAAGTAAAATTAACAATTCTTCAAAAATCGCACATATTTATGTATGTATGTATTGATGTATGCAATCAAAAAATATAAATTCAAACAAATCCTTTAATTTTAGAATTACATAGATATAAGCATCTTTAAAAGCAATACATAAGTACTCGTGCATATTTATTTTTTATACATGGAGTGTAAAATAACTGTTCTTCTAAAACGTTAATTATTTAAATTTATTACTTATTTAAGGTTTGACAGCATAAAATAGGACAATGAATAATATAGTCCAATAGATATTGTGCCACTAAAGCCAAGCAAATATTTTCCATCACACTAGGTACTTCAAGTATTCAGTTATCTTTACAAGTAGGAAATGCAATTACTCTCATGACCACTAGATAGTATCACGAAAAATAGTTTGCTGTAAGCCCCTCATTTTTTTTTTCGATTTCTAAATAATACTCCGCCATTTGACGTCCGATCATCAAGTATAGTATATCGTTGTAAATGTCTTTATGTGGACTATATTTCATTCATAGAAGTAATTTATCTCAAATATTTTTTTCAACTAGTTGTGAAGCCCGTAAAAAATCATAAAATTCATCTCTGCAAAGTTTCCAAAAATCGCCTCCTAAAACTATGCAATATTCTTTTTTTTTAACATTTGACATTTTAATTAGTAAGCATATAAATAAAAAAAAAGAATCTTGCATAGTTTTTGGGGGTGATTTTCGTCTTCGAACATCCTGTTTTTCATATTTTGTACTGAGGTTTTAGATTCGCTATTACTTCTTCAATTTCAACAATTGGAAATTTTGCAGAGATGAATTTTATGATTTTTTAGGGACTTTAATTTTATGAAGTGTCCTTGGCACCTAAGGGTGGTAGAAACTGAGATAATGAGTACAAGTACTTAGTTGAAATAAATATTTGACATAAATTACTTCAATGAATGAAATATAGCCCACATCAAGACATTTCCAACGATATACTATACTTGATGGCGGAGCAATAGGAAAAAATCAAATAGCGTATTATTTAAAAGATGTAAAAAAAAATGTTTTTCCTTAAACATCAATACCGATAAGCTTTCAAAATGGGGGGCTGGCTTACAGCAAACTTTTCTTTTTGTATGGAAATCGATACTATCTAATGACCACTCAATTATAATTGTTTTATTAAATTATTTAAAACCAATCAAATCAATCTGGTTTAGCAACTACTCGAAAAGTGTGCTTCAAACCGAAAGCAAAAAACTTCAAGAATAAATTTGTGGAAAAAATTGCTCTTTCGATCTCTTTTTAAGCGGCCTTTAATAGGTTTTTTAACAGTTTTATCAAATAATCGAGTAAAAATTTTCGTTTTATCGAACAGTTTCTAAAACATTTTTGTTTTCTATTTCTTGGACATATAGTACATATATTTGACTTTCGCTGAAATTATACTATTTTCAAAAAAAGTCGAAAGTTCGGAATTTTTTATTATAGGTGGTTTTTCATGAATTCCTCGTAAAAATTTCTTAAACTTTTTTTTTTTTGTCACTTCTAATATATTTCGAGATGTTTGTCTTAAAAACCATAAGTCAAATTTAATTCTAACGAAATTTCTTTCTAACGAGTAATGGTATTTTACCCAATTTGAATTTTTCAATAGCATTTAACAATTTCACCGCTTAACTTGTCAATGTTAATCGGCTTAAGAAGGTACAGATCGCCAGAGAAACTTTATTCTTAAACACTCCATGTACATGAATATATCCAGAAATCTGTATAATGCAGACATATTGTTTGTATTTCAAAATTAAAATCTCATGAGCAAGCAAATTACAAAATATACAGTTGTAAAAGTAAATGAGTTGAATTATAAAAAAAACCAGCTACATAAAAAAGTTTACAAGATTTTAACGGTGATGATGGAGAGGACAAAAAAAAAAACAAAATATCTACGACAAGCAAATAAAAGTTGTATTAACTGCTAAAATTATCAAATCAAAAATAAATGCACATTTAAATTAGCAAACAAAAATTCAGCTAAATGATTAATAATACAAAATTGTATAAAAATTATGATATTGAAATTCAATTACAATTACTAAACATAAAAAGTAAACATAAATCATTATATATTTAAAAGAATCACTTATATTTAAGTTATCATAGGAAATTTGTATACTAGTGTATAGCATATAAGACAAAAAGAAAAAAAATTAAGTAGCTTAGCTGGTTGTTGTTATATTCTTGTTGCAATGTTTTACAGACAATTGAGTGAAAGTGATTGATTATAAAACATAAGGTTGAAGTGGGGGATTTAATAAATAATTAAGGCTTAAGTGCATATTTTGCTTGACATTAATAATACAATTAAAAAAGTTACAAAGTTTTTATTATGTATGTTTGTATATTATTAGATTGTATTTTTTTATTTCTTCAAATTTGTTTCTTTCTTTTTTGTTCACTTAAAAATTCCATTAAGTTTGTTCTTTTTTCAAACTCATAATTTGACTAATGCTAATATAAGATGTACATAGTTCTAATGAGGAATCTCTATACACTTTGGGATCTTCTTTATGTAAAAGCTGCTTATGGGATTCTAAAAATCAGTATAGTTTTCAATTTCCCGACAAAACGATTGCACTTTTGAGGGAATTTTTCAAAAAATTCAAAATTGCAGCATATCAGAAAATGATGTGTAAAATTAACCATGTGATACGCCATATTCGACCGTGTATGAGCGTTCTATAATCTTTCAATTGTATCAAAACAATACTCTGAAATCGAATTTTGCTTGAAACTGAAGTAAAATACTGATACACTTACAGTGACTTACGGAATTGATCAAGCTTTGGCCATGAATGGAAACAACTAATAAAAAGTCTGAAATGGGTTTATATTTTTGATGTGTCTTTATTTGGTAAAACTGCATTATGTAAAGCAAAATAAACAAGGGACAAATTCCATGAAAACTCTTTCTTAAATAAAAAATAATAAAACAAAATCAAAAATATTCAATGTGATCAATTTTGTTGCTTTACATTATGAGCCTTGGAAAATAATATTAATATTTTGTATAGCCTTCTAGTGCATCAATAACTGCTTTTATTCTTCCGAGCATACTATCTAGAAGAGTTTCACCAATTTCTGGAGCATCCCAAGTATTTTAAGCCTTAGGCCACAATTCATTTAAGAGTACCAGTTTCACCTGTTATCGATTTTCTCAATACGCCCCATAGGTGGTCAATAGGATTGAGGTCTGGAGATTACGTTGGCCATTTTATTGTTGTAATTCCATTATCTGAAAGCCATTTTTGTGTCCTCTTTGCAGTGTGTTCTGGATTATTGTCCTTTTAAAAGAAAATAATCTAAGCATTTACCATCAAATCTTGTAAAGTACCAAGCAAAAGACTTCGTCGAATTTTATTGTAAGACTCTGCTGTCATTCGACCTTCGATTTTGGTAACTCTGCCAACGCCCATTTTTATTGAAAAAATTTTTTCCAGTGCAAATTATATATGTACTAAATCTCATTTACCTGAGTCAAATATTTTCAGAGATACGACAAATTTCGGGTGGAGTGGGATTGGCGCTGCCCATTTTTAAATTGGATGCTATTAACTCAACTATTGTTCATATATGTACTAAATTTCATCCTTCTATGTCAAATAGTTTCAAAGATAGGATTGATTGTTTCCTTATTTTGATATATTATTTCTCCGGCCTTTAGCGGCCTGGGGGACGGTCAAATATGTTCTGATCGGGACCAAATTTCTTTTGTTTGGTATCTATTCCAAAGAGACTAAACTAAGAACAAAAAAATACTGCTTCTAAACCAACCAAGTACATTAAATTGGTTTAACATTATTACAGTGCCATATCCTGTTCGCTTTACTTTACCTGAAATTAAATCTTATTCATTTTTATTGACAATTTTTTTTCCCAGTGCCAATTATAAATGTACCGAATCTCATTCCCCTGAGTTCAATATTTCCAGAGATACGACGAATTTCGGGTGAAGGGGGCGTGGCATCGCCCATTTTTATACCCTACACCCAGGGTATATTCACTTTGGCCTTCCGTTTGTAACGCAGTGAAGGAAACGTGGCAGATGTAGAAAAGTATATATATTCTTGATCAGCGTCACCTCCTGATTCGATATAGCCATGTCCGTCTGTCTGGCTGGCTGGGTGTGTGTGGAAATACATTTTTTGGGAAAACTGAGCAACATAATTCAATGAAATTTGGTATTCCGCCTTCGTCGTAAAAGTTAGCTCGGGGGATTGAAAATGAGCGAAATTGGTCAACGGACACCCCAACCGCCCATACAAAAAATATATTCAAAATGCAATAATAACAGCATTATTCGCAATAACAGAAGCAAAATACACATAAATACTAGGGAAAGTAAATATAAGCTCTGAGCAAAAACTAAGCGAATTTGGACTAGAGGGCGTGGCACCTCCCGTATAAGCGAAAGTTTCAAAATGCTATACTGAAAGATTTTTTAAAGAAAACCTAACCGAATTTTACTCAAACACTCAGAACAGTAAATGCAAGCTCTACGCAAAATCAAAGTAAGCTCGGAGATGAGGGCGTGGCACTTCCCATATAAGCCATTTGTTCTTATACTCTCCTAATAATATACTTGAAATGCAGTGTAGGGTATTTAGTTTTTGGCCAAGCCAAAGATACCACCCTTACTAGTTTTTACTGGATGCAGTTTACTCATGCATTGTTCATATACATACCAAATTTCATTCATTTATGTCAAATAGTTTCAAAGATAGGATTGATTCTTTCGATTAAAGCCCCATTTTTTCATATAAATAGCGTTTTTCCGGCCTTCAACGGCCTGGGGGCACGGTAAAATATTTTCCGATCGGAACCAATATTTTTATGCTTGATACTTACACCAATAGAAAACTTGTTGGCCCCTGGGAGCAAGGTTTTTCTCATTTTTATTTATTGCGATAATGTGTGTCCAACAGCGGCTTCATCATTCACAATATCGTTCAATTGTACGCTCAATACTCGAAAATTTTTCTTTTCTTATATTCAAATAAGAAAAATTTCTGATACATTTTCTTCAAATGCAAACTCTTAAGATATGAATATAGGCTACAAAACAATAATGTAACTTTTTTCTTCAACCGTAATGATGTAAAAATAAGTTTGTAAAACTATCAAAATCGACTCTAAGGTAATATTGTTATTGCTTTCAAATATCTTATCTAATTTCTTTAAAATTTATTAAAACATTCAATAAAAAGACCCATTTCCTTGTACAATCGCTTAAAACAATAATATTAAGTGCCTAAAACTATACAATGCAAACGTCAGACATTTCGCGCCTTTTATAATTTATTCATTTATAGACTAACAAATTTATATTGCAATGCATATTTTTTGGCGCTCAATGTTATAATGAAATATGAGCGTTTTACTCATTTACAATTTAAAGCAACAACCATTGAAACAATGAAATAAAATTATTGTGCATTATTATATTAATACAATGGAATATTCTTTGTCAGATTTACATTTGAAAAATAGATTTTATTTAACTTTACAATTGTTTCATGATTCTCCACTGAAAAATTGTCGATTACGGTATTTTTTAAATTTTCGTTTTGGTCAAAATTAATAAAGTTATGTTTTTTAAAATTTCATGGTCTGGAAAAAACTAAAATTAATGATAGCAAACTTATAAAAACGAAAAATAAACAAAATACGTGCCCGATAATTTTCAGCAGAGAATCATTAAAAAATTGTAAAATTTAAATCTTTTTTTCAAATGTTAATCCGACGAAGAATATTCCAAATGTAGTGTTTAAGAAATATATAAGTAAAGTTGTGTTTTGCCCAAATTTTTGTTTTCAACTACATATTAATTTTTGGCTACTCTTTTGTATTTCATTTGATTTTTGAATTTGAAATTCGATTTGTATGTGTTGTTAAAACTGTCTTTTATGGATTATTGTAATATTTGTGTATTCATTAATTTATTTTTTATTGATTTTCATTTGTAGTAATTTATTAAGTAGTTTATAAAAGTTTTATTCGTTGACAACATTATTGAGATATAATGGTGATTCGTAAATAATATATTTAAATTAAATATTTTTCAGTATTTATGATTCTAATCTTAACATACTTTTACCGAATAACAATTAAAATAAAAAAAAAAAATTTAAAACAAAATAAAAAGTGATTTTAAAGCATAAATCCCAAAAAAAAACAAATATACATACATTATATTTAGATTATAAATAAATTGCAAATTGTAAAATAAAAATCTTAAAATTGTAAAAAAAAACTAGCGAAAAACAAGACAAAAAATTAAAAAAAAAAAAGTGATATCTATGCAAACGAAAAAAACAAGAAAACCAAAAATAAAAAAAGGAAAATACAAAGAACTTAGTTATTATTTTTAAAATTATTTAAAATATTTTATTAACAATATTTCGACGATGTTTTTTATTGACGCTCAAAAATAAGTTAAGTCATAATCGATATGTTTCACTTTAAATGAACATACCTCTTGCTGTTTTAAGGTTTGCAGCTGGGTGACTGAATGTTCAGAGCGCTCATTTGAACTGTTTCTTTGGAATCTTATAAGATACATACGTGAAATAAATTTCAGACTTTAAGATGCAGTCTAAGAGGTCACTATTTTGGTCTTTAGTGAAAATTCAAGATTCAATAGTTTCCGAGATATAATGAGATGTAATGAATGTGACGCCAAAAAAGTGTCGCACGTCGCGGCCTTGAAATTTTAACCCTACCGTTTCACTTACAGTTATGGAAAAAGAAATAGCACGATTGAGTTAATTTTTAAAAAAATTTATTTTATTTAGTAAGCCGAATGAATATGTTTGGATTATTGAAGTAAAAAATTAATTTGGAGTTCATAGGCCTAAAAAAACCACAAACTTCAAATATTTTCCTTCATTTAGCTCTGTTAAAGCCATTTAAGCATTTGAAGATGCAAAAACACCTGGAAACAGAAATACAACACTTGTGAAGTCCTGTGGAAAAGGAAAGCAACCATACTGAATAACCTACTTAAAACAACTTATAATTACTTATAATGTTAGTATTTTGTGGTGTGGCCATGATTTTTGATTGTTTCGCGACATCTACGAGTGAAGCCCTCCACAAGTGTTTGGCATCAGCTCTTTGGAATGGAATACCAAGCTTCTTGAATTCTTGCCCAAAGCTCTTCCAAATTTATATAGTTTTTCCATCCAATAATATTTTTCGCATAATTCCGAAGGTGCTCTTATGGGTTTAGATCAGATCTTTGAGCTGACCAGTCCAAAACATGGATTTTTTTAGCCCCTACTCAGTTTTTCACTTATTTAGCTGAATGCCGCGGTTCATTATCCTGCATAAAAATCCAATTAACAGACATGGAGTCAAATGAAAATGGCTCCATCGTATCCGAATTGGTCCAATTTGCCATCAACTTTTACTAATGGTCCCACTCCAGGCCAAGAAAATGCGTCCCATACCATGACAGTACCTCCACCGGACTTAAAGCTTTTGATAGTGTATTTTGGATTGAATTCTTCGCATTTGGAGCGATGAAACTAAAATTAATAGCATTGGAGCTGATGGGAAAACATTTTCAAATCGCCTAAAGTCGCTAAGGGTTCAACTCAAAGTACACTACCAAAACCGTTAAGCACGGTGGAAGTTGTGTCATGATATGCAGCGCATTTTCTTGGCATGGATTCGGACGATTGGTCAAAATTCATAGCAAATTAGACCAATTCGGACACTTCAACTTAACCTGGAATACGGTGGAGCTATTTTCATTTGATTCCATGTCAGTTAACTGGATTTTTATGCAGGATAATGATCCAAGGCATTCAGCTAATTTAACTCCATCGTATCCGAAGGGGCTGAAAAAATCCATGTTTTGGACTGGCCAGCTCAAAGGCCTGATCTAAACCCAATAGAGAACCTTCGGAATTATGTGAAAAATATTATTGAATGGAAAAACTATAAAAATTTGGAAGAACTTTGGGCAAGAATTCAACAAGCTTTGGATTCCATTCCAAAGAGCAGATGCCAAAAACTTGTGGAGGGCTTGACTCGTAGATGTCGCGAAACAATCAAAAATCGTGGCCACACCACAAAATACTAACGTTATAAGTAATTATAAGTTGTTTTAAGTAGGTTGTTCAGTATGGTTGCTTTCCTATTCCACAGGACTTCACAGGTGTGCTATTTCTGTTTCCAGGTGTTTTTGCATCTTCAAACGCTCAAATGGCTTTAACAGAGCTAAATGAAGGAAAATGTTTGAAGTTTGTGTTTTTTTTAGGCCTATGAACTCCAAATTAATTTTTTACTTCAATAATCCAAACATATTCATTCGGCTTACTAAATAAAATATATTTTTTTTAAAATAAACTCAATCGTGCTACAGTAGACCCCGCTTATAAAAAATGCAAACTTTTCGGTTAAATTAACCGGGGAATCAATTAAGCGGGGCCCGTCAAAATACAGGGTGGGCCATTTAAAGAGGAAGCATCGGGCAACCCAATAACTTTTGACAGAATTGTCAGATCGACTAATGACATACCGCGTTGGAAGCGTGATTCCAAGACAATTTTACCATAGAACAGTACACACCAAAAGAACGCGCTGAAATCGTTCAGCTTTACATTCAAAATTCGACGTGAAATCGCCGCCATATCGACCGATACATTGGCCAAAACGATGGAAAACGCCGAAAAAAGGGCACATTTTGTACTCAAGGCCAAAGGTGGCCATTTACGCGATATCATTTTCAAAAAATAGCTGTAACATATCTCCTTGAACCAAAATAATTAAAATCGAAATGAAAATAAATTAAAATGTTTTTTTCATATATTTTTTTCAGAAACAAATGCTTTTATGCCATTTACGCGATATCATTTTCAAAAAACCATGATCAAAACCCTTTAATAATCCGAGAAGAATTAAGTTATTGAAATCATTTGCTCCTTTTGCGTTTTCTGAGGGTTTTTCACCATGGACTTTACGAAAGACGACACTTTAACAGGTTTGCTTTTGCCAAAGCCAGTTCATAGTAGGATTAAAATCTTTATTGAGCTGTATTGAAAACTGTTCAGATTTTTTCATCAGTAAAATTTTTGTTACCTACTTTTAATATTGTTGATCTTTTAAAAGGGGATTTTGTATGTATTTTTCAATTGGAAATCATTTTTTTCCTATCAATTAACCGGGGAAACTAATTAAGCGGGAATCAATTAACAGGGGATTTTGGTGCCTTTTTCAAGGAGGACAGTTTCACTAGGCTTTTTTTAGTTCAATTATCCGGGGAAATCAATTAAAAGGGGTTCAATTAAGCGGGGTCTACTGTATTTCTTTTTCCATAACTGTATAAGGGGTTGTTAATTATGGCTCTGACGACGGTGAGGGTCCATTACATTCAAACCTAATTTTTTTATGATAGTCTCCTAGAGGTGGAAATTAGAGGTAAGTATGTTTCAGAAAGTTTTGGAGGAAAAATTATAAAGGTCAACGAAAATTTTTTACCTCTACTGGTACTGCCAGTATGACAAACTGGAAGGCCGTTGCGCATTATATTCACTTTGGTCTACGTACTAAAAATTTTGATATTTCAAAATTGGGTGCAACGTAAAATGTAGTTCAAAAGAAGTTTATGCACATGTCTAGTGTATGGGCATATCCGAAAATAATTTCCTCTTATATGACACATGTTTTAAAAAATAGTTTTTTTCATGTTCAATAACCAAATGAAATATGTGCTCTACCGTAATCTACAGTGAAATCTCGATTTCACCAACATTTTTTAGATAAAATGACCTCCTGACACCCTCTCGGGTCGAAACTTTTTTGTATTTCATTTGATTTTTGAATTTGAAATTCGATTTGTATGTGTTGTTAAAACTGTCTTTTATGGATTATTGTAATATTTGTGTATTCATTAATTTATTTTTTATTGATTTTCATTTGTAGTAATTTATTAAGTAGTTTATAAAAGTTTTATTCGTTGACAACATTATTGAGATATAATGGTGATTCGTAAATAATATATTTAAATTAAATATTTTTCAGTATTTATGATTCTAATCTTAACATACTTTTACCGAATAACAATTAAAATAAAAAAAAAAAATTTAAAACAAAATAAAAAGTGATTTTAAAGCATAAATCCCAAAAAAAAACAAATATACATACATTATATTTAGATTATAAATAAATTGCAAATTGTAAAATAAAAATCTTAAAATTGTAAAAAAAAACTAGCGAAAAACAAGACAAAAAATTAAAAAAAAAAAAGTGATATCTATGCAAACGAAAAAAACAAGAAAACCAAAAATAAAAAAAGGAAAATACAAAGAACTTAGTTATTATTTTTAAAATTATTTAAAATATTTTATTAACAATATTTCGACGATGTTTTTTATTGACGCTCAAAAATAAGTTAAGTCATAATCGATATGTTTCACTTTAAATGAACATACCTCTTGCTGTTTTAAGGTTTGCAGCTGGGTGACTGAATGTTCAGAGCGCTCATTTGAACTGTTTCTTTGGAATCTTATAAGATACATACGTGAAATAAATTTCAGACTTTAAGATGCAGTCTAAGAGGTCACTATTTTGGTCTTTAGTGAAAATTCAAGATTCAATAGTTTCCGAGATATAATGAGATGTAATGAATGTGACGCCAAAAAAGTGTCGCACGTCGCGGCCTTGAAATTTTAACCCTACCGTTTCACTTACAGTTATGGAAAAAGAAATAGCACGATTGAGTTAATTTTTAAAAAAATTTATTTTATTTAGTAAGCCGAATGAATATGTTTGGATTATTGAAGTAAAAAATTAATTTGGAGTTCATAGGCCTAAAAAAACCACAAACTTCAAATATTTTCCTTCATTTAGCTCTGTTAAAGCCATTTAAGCATTTGAAGATGCAAAAACACCTGGAAACAGAAATACAACACTTGTGAAGTCCTGTGGAAAAGGAAAGCAACCATACTGAATAACCTACTTAAAACAACTTATAATTACTTATAATGTTAGTATTTTGTGGTGTGGCCATGATTTTTGATTGTTTCGCGACATCTACGAGTGAAGCCCTCCACAAGTGTTTGGCATCAGCTCTTTGGAATGGAATACCAAGCTTCTTGAATTCTTGCCCAAAGCTCTTCCAAATTTATATAGTTTTTCCATCCAATAATATTTTTCGCATAATTCCGAAGGTGCTCTTATGGGTTTAGATCAGATCTTTGAGCTGACCAGTCCAAAACATGGATTTTTTTAGCCCCTACTCAGTTTTTCACTTATTTAGCTGAATGCCGCGGTTCATTATCCTGCATAAAAATCCAATTAACAGACATGGAGTCAAATGAAAATGGCTCCATCGTATCCGAATTGGTCCAATTTGCCATCAACTTTTACTAATGGTCCCACTCCAGGCCAAGAAAATGCGTCCCATACCATGACAGTACCTCCACCGGACTTAAAGCTTTTGATAGTGTATTTTGGATTGAATTCTTCGCATTTGGAGCGATGAAACTAAAATTAATAGCATTGGAGCTGATGGGAAAACATTTTCAAATCGCCTAAAGTCGCTAAGGGTTCAACTCAAAGTACACTACCAAAACCGTTAAGCACGGTGGAAGTTGTGTCATGATATGCAGCGCATTTTCTTGGCATGGATTCGGACGATTGGTCAAAATTCATAGCAAATTAGACCAATTCGGACACTTCAACTTAACCTGGAATACGGTGGAGCTATTTTCATTTGATTCCATGTCAGTTAACTGGATTTTTATGCAGGATAATGATCCAAGGCATTCAGCTAATTTAACTCCATCGTATCCGAAGGGGCTGAAAAAATCCATGTTTTGGACTGGCCAGCTCAAAGGCCTGATCTAAACCCAATAGAGAACCTTCGGAATTATGTGAAAAATATTATTGAATGGAAAAACTATAAAAATTTGGAAGAACTTTGGGCAAGAATTCAACAAGCTTTGGATTCCATTCCAAAGAGCAGATGCCAAAAACTTGTGGAGGGCTTGACTCGTAGATGTCGCGAAACAATCAAAAATCGTGGCCACACCACAAAATACTAACGTTATAAGTAATTATAAGTTGTTTTAAGTAGGTTGTTCAGTATGGTTGCTTTCCTATTCCACAGGACTTCACAGGTGTGCTATTTCTGTTTCCAGGTGTTTTTGCATCTTCAAACGCTCAAATGGCTTTAACAGAGCTAAATGAAGGAAAATGTTTGAAGTTTGTGTTTTTTTTAGGCCTATGAACTCCAAATTAATTTTTTACTTCAATAATCCAAACATATTCATTCGGCTTACTAAATAAAATATATTTTTTTTAAAATAAACTCAATCGTGCTACAGTAGACCCCGCTTATAAAAAATGCAAACTTTTCGGTTAAATTAACCGGGGAATCAATTAAGCGGGGCCCGTCAAAATACAGGGTGGGCCATTTAAAGAGGAAGCATCGGGCAACCCAATAACTTTTGACAGAATTGTCAGATCGACTAATGACATACCGCGTTGGAAGCGTGATTCCAAGACAATTTTACCATAGAACAGTACACACCAAAAGAACGCGCTGAAATCGTTCAGCTTTACATTCAAAATTCGACGTGAAATCGCCGCCATATCGACCGATACATTGGCCAAAACGATGGAAAACGCCGAAAAAAGGGCACATTTTGTACTCAAGGCCAAAGGTGGCCATTTACGCGATATCATTTTCAAAAAATAGCTGTAACATATCTCCTTGAACCAAAATAATTAAAATCGAAATGAAAATAAATTAAAATGTTTTTTTCATATATTTTTTTCAGAAACAAATGCTTTTATGCCATTTACGCGATATCATTTTCAAAAAACCATGATCAAAACCCTTTAATAATCCGAGAAGAATTAAGTTATTGAAATCATTTGCTCCTTTTGCGTTTTCTGAGGGTTTTTCACCATGGACTTTACGAAAGACGACACTTTAACAGGTTTGCTTTTGCCAAAGCCAGTTCATAGTAGGATTAAAATCTTTATTGAGCTGTATTGAAAACTGTTCAGATTTTTTCATCAGTAAAATTTTTGTTACCTACTTTTAATATTGTTGATCTTTTAAAAGGGGATTTTGTATGTATTTTTCAATTGGAAATCATTTTTTTCCTATCAATTAACCGGGGAAACTAATTAAGCGGGAATCAATTAACAGGGGATTTTGGTGCCTTTTTCAAGGAGGACAGTTTCACTAGGCTTTTTTTAGTTCAATTATCCGGGGAAATCAATTAAAAGGGGTTCAATTAAGCGGGGTCTACTGTATTTCTTTTTCCATAACTGTATAAGGGGTTGTTAATTATGGCTCTGACGACGGTGAGGGTCCATTACATTCAAACCTAATTTTTTTATGATAGTCTCCTAGAGGTGGAAATTAGAGGTAAGTATGTTTCAGAAAGTTTTGGAGGAAAAATTATAAAGGTCAACGAAAATTTTTTACCTCTACTGGTACTGCCAGTATGACAAACTGGAAGGCCGTTGCGCATTATATTCACTTTGGTCTACGTACTAAAAATTTTGATATTTCAAAATTGGGTGCAACGTAAAATGTAGTTCAAAAGAAGTTTATGCACATGTCTAGTGTATGGGCATATCCGAAAATAATTTCCTCTTATATGACACATGTTTTAAAAAATAGTTTTTTTCATGTTCAATAACCAAATGAAATATGTGCTCTACCGTAATCTACAGTGAAATCTCGATTTCACCAACATTTTTTAGATAAAATGACCTCCTGACACCCTCTCGGGTCGAAACTTTTTTGTTCACCTATTGGGAATTCCATTTTATACGACTAGGAATACATTCCTACACTTTTGGTAATTGAACATGAAAAAAAAAATTTGTCTTAAAACCTGGGTCATGTAAGAGGAGATTATTTTCGGATATTTTCATATGAGAAATTCCAAAAAATCTCCTAAAATAGACGTTTATAGAGTCAGTATGTACTATAGTAACATTTGCCATAGAATTTAATTACAGATCAGTAGAAGATAGATCACACCTCGAAAAATTGTTTTTTTATCGAATGTAGAGTATTTTGGCCTCTATTGCGTATCGAAACGCTTTCTAATTTCGTTTCTTTATTGGTTTCTGTCATAAAATTTGCATTGCCGACAGAAACCAAAGCGGTCAGTTTCGTTTTCAGTTTCTATTTTGTTCGCCAGAGTACGAAACTGCTCAGAAACAGTTTCTTTAGTGTGTTTTGTTAAAAAATTTTAGCAAATTGAATTGGTGTGAAATGTCAAATGTTCCAAAATGATGATAAAAGGTGGAGCATAATTGAACGAGGTTTTCGAAAAAAATTATAAAAGGGTATGTTAATAGGACCTTTTTCATACTAAAATGGCCGCCAAAGCCAAAAAAAAAAATTGGGGAAAAAAATAATATCAACTTTGCGAAATCATTTTAAACCCTATAAATCATATACACTATCTGAAAGCTCTTACAATTAACTAAAACTGTTTTCTCTAAAACGTTAGGGTGATCCAAGAAAATTTTTTTTCTGAAACGAGTCAGAAAATCAGTTTTAGTCCTATAACTAAGGGTACGTTTTAGACCCCTTCCAGGATCAATTTTTTGTTCACCCCCCTTATGCAATACACCCTATATAGACATACTGATCGAAAGTGTTAATTTAGAGACATGAACGAAGATATTTCTATTTATCTATATCCATACCTTCGTATAATGACACCTCTGCTCTGAAGACTTGGCTCAAAAAATAAGGATACAAAAAATTTATTTTGATTTTTACAAATCTACGATTTAATATTTCTACGGAATGACTTTAATAGGATAAATAAAATAATCGATAATAAGATGCTTTAAATTTTTCAGAGATGGTTAAAAATTTTTGGAATCATTGTAAGGAAATTAAATATGTTCTATATTTATCATTTATTCTCATTGTATTGATACACTATAAACTTTGTAATAAATTCTATTTTTTTTTTTCTTTTTTATAGGTCGCAGACAGAAAAATATCAACACATTGGGTGAGCCAATGTTACAAGATCAGCAAGAGACTGTGGACAGTATCGACTCAGCTGTCGATTGTCAGAATAAGAAAAATAATTTTAGCAATGCTACAATCAGCAGCAGCAGCAGTAGCAGTAACAACATCACTCAACAATATAACCAACATTTTCGAATTGATGCTGCTGGTGGTGGTGGTGGTAGCAATGTGAGTAATGTGAATGGGCCAAGCGGAAGTGATGGCGGTTGTCAATCGACCATTGTTAATATTGATATTTTTGATGATCAACTTAGTACGAGTAGCATTAGTTCCAACAGCCATATATCTTTTGATGCGCCATCATCTACTTCTCCTATAATGAGTGGTACTGGCGGCAGTGGTAGTGTAGGTGCTGTTGGCGTTGAAGGTGGTGACATCATCTGTGAAGTAAATAGTGGCATTGATGTAAACCTTATGCATTTTCCAGCAAGTGGTGGTGCCAGTAGAAGCAGTAGTAGCGGAAATTATAGTGGTGCTAGCGGTGCAGATTCAAGCGGTTCTTTGTGAGAGTTACTAAAAAATCCTGCACTTGCTAGGACAACTATCAAAAGTAAAAATTTCTATTTAAATAGAATTTATCAGAATATATTTAACAAATAAAAAGGAACTGGATAGCAAAATGATTAAGTATGTATATATATAAATGCATATACATATATCCATATATAGTTTATTAGATACAACAAAAAAACAAAAAAGTATATGTTTTCTACGTTTTAACTCCGATATTTGTTTGTGATTTATTTTGTGTGCTTCTTTCAGTTTAACATATGTAGCATATAGTAAGAAAGGCAAAGAGTTTTGGAAAATATTTTTTGTATTCTTCACTCTTCAGTGATAGCATGTAAAACAAATTTTTATATATTGTTGCTTATATTGCAATAACATAGTTTATAAGTCTGACAAAATGAGAAAGTAAAATTAATTTAATGTATAATACAATAGTTTGAAATTTTTAAAAAATATTTTATACTAATACCTTAGGTTTTCTACTTCAAACAAGTTGTTATTTTTAAATTCAAAACTTAATCTTCTTTAAGGAATATACGCATACATACGTATATTTAGTAAGAATTGTTACACTTTTATTTTCTGTGCATGTTTAAAACTTACATACTTACAATACCTTCTTTTTTTAATTAAATGAATGATTTCGGTATCGACATAGGCTTTTGCATCTGAAAGAAATACACTAAACATACTGAAAACTGTTTCGAAAGTTTTCAAAAATAAAACTAAAAAGAAAATGAAATTCTTTTACAAAAGTAAAATTAATTTTTGTTATTTTTTTTTTTTTTCGTTATTATTTAATCCATTTAAACAAAATATAGAGATCTTACCATAATTTGGCAATTGATTATCTAAGCTTTCTTTAGTTTTATATATTGTTAATTATTAATTTCTTATTTATGGTTATCGTTTTTGAGAATTTGAAGAATTTAGCCTCTTCAGAAATATTTCGTTGAGAAGCAAGAGTACTTATTGGATTACACACTGTGTAATACACAGGCCGACAAAATTTAGCCAACATTCAGACCCAGAAACCAAACTATTTGTTTCGGAAGATTTTTGATTCGCTGAATCTAAATTTGGCCTCAAAAATGCTCTTATCAGCTCTGGTTTTCGAGATATCCTACCGCTTTTCTCATGGTTAGTTGGTTTAGCAATCTTGCAGTGTGGTAGGGGTGGTTTCTAGGTGTTAGGGGTGGGTGTGGGTAGGTACGCGTGGGTTAGATATTTCAGGGGTTCGGTGAGTAAGCACACTTATGGTGTGAGACAATATTTAAGAAAAATAAGACTCATTTCAAGAAAATCAATCGATTTTAAGGTATATGAAAATTTACAAACAGGAAAACTTCAAAATAGCGCAGAGAAAAAAAAAAAGATATTTGAGCAAACTCAACGCTATTTGAAAGAAGGAGACTTGTACTGAAAGAAGCCAACCCTTAATTTAGCTTCAGAAATTGGCAAAAACGGTGTTTTTTGGATTTTTAGGTTAGGATATCTCAAAAACCAGAGCTGATAGAGCATTTTTGGATTAAGCGCATCAGAAACCTTCAGAAATATATAGTCTGGTTTCTGGGTCTGAGATGCTGTCGGCTTGTGTTATTTAAAGAGAGTCCGCTTTTACTTGGATTGAAAGCAAACTTTAAATGTTTTGGTATTTAATTTGACCAAAATATATTTCTTTAATGAACCGGCTGAAGAAGTAGTATTTTTTTAAAAAAAAAGATATACAATCACATAGAAGGTTCAACTTAATAATTCTAATGCATAATTTCAACTTAAACATTTGAATCGAAGAATGTTGAAATCGAATTTTTCCGATTTTGTTAGATGCTCCTAAACACCGATTTTCAAAATACATAAATTAGTCATTATCAGCCTAATTCACTAAAAAATTCGAGATTTTTAGGGCTACAAATTTTTCAGTAAAGGCAAAAACCACATAAATGTTTTCTTCGTTTCGTCATTTTTCAATAATTTCTATTAAATTTATCGTTGCTTCAGTTCTTTTCGGGCTTATACGCATGTAGGTGTATTTCAGGAAATCGAAAAAAAGTTTTATTCTTAAAAAAACAAATTGGTCTGAAAAAGTAACATCGAAAACAAAGAGTTTGTTGATAAATTGTCGAACCAAGTAGTTAATTTCATAGTTTTACTTCAGAGCAATACACCCATTCTAGCGATTCCTGAACATTTGAATACGTTTCTTGTAGAACGATTGATATTTGACCTTAAAATATGCGTTTTTTTCGGCAATCAGCTCCTAATTTCAGCCGGAATTTCTTGACCAGAGAGCATTTATTTTCAGTCTGCGAACAGATAAAAATCGCTGAAAGACAATCTATAAAACAGAGTAGCTGGAGAAGCAATTCGTAACGAAATTCATTAATTTTAATCATCGTTTTACATCGACGTGAAACGGTGCATTGTCTTGAAAAAACAGCAAACGCGGCAGAGTCCGGACAGCACTTATCAAGCCAGGTTTTTGTTAAAGCACTTTTTTCCCATTAGAAAACAGTGTTCATTAACACACGAAAATCCTTTTTTTTTTTCAGTAATAAATGTTGCTTTAGTCAAAATGCTATAACTTACGAACCAATTGTCCGATCGCTGTCAAGGTCGGTCCTCAATGAAAATTACGCCCTCTCTTAGAAACGATACGAGGGGTAAGGTAGACAGGTAGAAAAATGGGCGGAGCCATAATCTCTCAAAAAAATAAAAAAATTCAACATACATATCTTAAAAACTAAAGCATTTAGATGAACTCTGACAACAGCATTAGAAAGATCATGTTTCAAAACCCATGACCTAAAAGTGTCGATGGGCCAAAAGTGAACACAGGCGGCAATATCTCGACTATGACTTAAAAATTCTACATTAATTATATAAATTGCCTGCAAAATTTATATAAATATGCCATAATGAAATTAAATTGTTATTAAAAATTTTTTCGAACTAAAAAATTTCTTACTATCAATAGTTTAATTTTTAGATAATATTTTACGAAATACGTGTAAATAGGTAGTTTTTTCGCCTCCTGGAAAAACTAAATTTTTTAACTTGTTGGGTATTGGTATTTTGAATAACCTACAGATTTGAATTAAGCAACCTCAATTCTAATAGAAATTGATATTGTGGCATAAAAACAAAATGCTAATACAGGCCTGTTCCGTAATCCGCATGGTTTCAATTACTTTTCACTTAGGAGGCTTTTTGATGAAAATGGTGAGTCACACCATAAAAAGTAGTGGAATCTTTTTTGTTTAGAATTACAGGTTCTACAAACAATATTGATCTTTATTGAGGAAAAAATAACCGTATCGGAAATATTTGATAAAGCCGAATTTTTCGACTTTTTGCAGTTTTTTAAGAATATTTCCTATATGGTTGCTTTTTCGTTAATGCAAATCAATGTTATTTGTAGAACCTGTAATTCCCCACAAAAAAGATTCTAATAATTTTTATCGTTTGACTAACCATTTTCATCAAGAAGCCTCCTTAATGAAAAGTAATTGAAAGCACACGGATAACGGAACAGGCTTGATAGTGTTGTTTAGGTAACTTCTTTTTTCTTCTTTTTTTTTTTTGTAATATATTTAGCAAGGTGTGATTTTTTTAGTTTTTTCAAGGTTGGCACATTACTTAAGAGCTATGCTTATTTCAGTCATAATCAGACATTTTTGTTTTATTCTTTTAGGAGATAGAGGGATATATATGGGCATATTTGGAAGAACTTACTCTCATTCAGCCGTTTTTACTAACATTAATGACTCCCTTAAAAGTGGTAAAGTTTTGGAATCAGATTAATAATTCTCTAAGTAGCCAAGGATGAGCTCTAAGTCATCTGATACTAATCAGATTGATGAAGTGGTTGAAACAGGTGAAAGTAATGAAGTTGCCATATTTCAGACAATTCAACAATCTGATATCAATCAGATTAACGCCGACTCCCTTGATATAAGTGAATTTCTTTAAAGAGTGATGACAATTCCTGCACCTACAGGTGAAGGAATTCATCCACGAGTTGAAAATAATTTAAAGAACGCTACCAAAATGGTTAAAGAGCAATTGAATAAAAGAATTTATGGTCACAATAGCATTCGATGGAGCTTTGCTTACAACGGAGTGTCTGTATAGAGGCATAAATCCGTTTCATGGCCTTAAACCTACAGGCAAATTTTATGATAATATTACATTATTTTTAATTCATGGAATTGATTATAATTTTGTAATCATACATAGCTACTTGCTTAGTAATGGTGTTATATGTAGATAGTTCAAAATTATCCACTTATTTTTTGTCTTTAGTAGGAAGTCTCGATAGTTGTGATATTTGGGCGAAAGGTTTTATATTTGATCAATGCTCAATATCTAATATGGCCGCATTAGACTTTTTGTCACGTTCTAGAGAATATAATTTTTTTGATATTGACGTTGAAAAAATTAACTTTTTAAGTGACTTAACTCACATCAATTATTGAAGCGTGCTCTTATTGAAAATAGATTAGAAATTGATGGCAAACTGCTAAATTCTGAAGTTTTCGAAAAGTTAAAAAGTGAAGGACTCACGTCAAATAAATTTAATGATCATGTTTTTATAACAAGAGCTAGTTGTTCTTTTGATGACAGAAATTTTGAAGACTTGCGGGTTGTATTTGACAAAGATATAGCAGAAAAGATAAATTCTATACTTGGTTTAGGGCGGTTCCATAATCATGATAATGCCGCAACAGCAATCAAATTTTAACTGATTTGTCATAGTTTTATTGTACAATAGATAATTATGAAAATGTAATAAGCATTATAAATTTGTTTGAATCACAGCTGCTATCAATGAACGCCACGTTTTTTAATAGTTGTACATTCTTTCTATGCACAATTCAATCCCTAAAGTTATTTTTGGAAGATTAAGTTTTTGAGCAATATATTGATGATTACGAAAATAGGCATCCAAATGTAAAAAGATTTAATCTTTATCTTTTGAATCAAAACTAGTTGGAACAATTCATTATATTATTTCAACGTCTAGGAAGGGCACCAACCCTTTCTGACATTGAAAATAATTTTGAACAAAAAACAAGAGATTCAAAACTTAAAAAGAAATTCAAAAGAAAATAATATAGATTTAAGTTTTGCACAATATTTTCGCAGAGAAAGTGTAATGAGTATTGTAGAAAGAAATAGTTCTGAAAATATTCCATCGGTGTGCCAACTAAAATATTGCCCTGATGGCTAGGTTGTTGCGGTGGAGTAGAACCATCTAAACTCATACTCTTTCAGAGATCATCCCGAGTGGAACCATTCACATTTTCTTGAATTCCAGTTGCATTTTGAATAGTTTGAACGCAGTTCACAGCAACCGAAGCAGTATCATCAGAATCTGATCCGGATGAACTGCTATCTTGCCTCTCTGGGGAGTTCCAGAGATGATCATCAATTTTGCAAGAAACTTTTTTACAAAAAAAACAAAACAATAGGAATACAAATTATTTTCTTCAATTTACCTTCCTGCATTTTTAACAACACAACTGAATACTTCAAAACTATGTAAAAAATGACAAAATTGAGCTGTGAAACCAAACGGCATTTGTAAAGAACTGTTAGAAATAAACCACACAATCATTGCTATCGGGTCTTAGCACGTTAGGATGCGAAATGTAATTTTAATATTTTTTTAAGTTCTACACGCACAATTGTGTACTTCAGGTCTGAAAGGGTTAAGTAATGAAAATGTGTGGAGATATTTTAGAGGATAGCTAGAATTTGCGAAAAAAATTTCGTTTTTTACAGTTTAACATAATTTGCATGCACTTTGAAGCGAAAGGCATATGTATTTTAATTTATTCATAAAGAACGTACAATTTTAAATAAAGCTAAGAAATATTCATCCAAATTGTTTGAAAAGTGAAGGTGTTAAAATTTTTTTAAAAAAATCTTATTTGATTCCCGTTTAAAAGGACTAATTAAATGAAAACGGGTATTAGTGATTGATAGTACAATTTTGTTTACAATATTTTTTAAATCGTCTTAACCCATTAGGTACTGTTTATATGGGTCTTTTTGACGCCTATTTCCTAAAAACTTGGTTATAATGGGTTAAAATGTTCGGCGAAAATATTCTACGAAAAATATTCCTCGAACATAAGTTCTATGACTGCGTGTTGTTTTATCTAGTAACAATTCGTTTTAATATTTGGCATTGCATTTTCTGCGGATCCAACGCGTTAGGTTAAAAACGGACCACATACGCTACCTAGCCGAAATAGCGTATCTATTGCCAGCGTCTTTTCATAACTTTTTAAACTGTTCTAAATTTAGAGAATTACTTATTTTCTTTTTAGTTTCAATGAAAATTGGGCTTTTTATTCTTCAAAGGTTTTTACATCGTATGTATTTCGGTTATTCTATTGTTGCCAAATTTTCGTGTGATGGGAAGGTTCTCGAAGCAAATGTAAAAGGGTAAAACATTTAAAAACCCAATTACTTGAAAACTTTCGAAAATTACGATAAAAATTAAAAGAAAACAACCTCAGCTGAATGCCGTGATATTTTTACAAAAAAAAAAAAAAAATAAAGAAATAATAAATAAATAAAAAAAAATAAATAAATGAATAAAAAAAGAAAGATTTTACTAATTAGATTATTATATTTTATTTATTAGCAAATACATACATACATTTTATACAAACAAAAAAACAACAATAGATAAATTGACTAGCAACAATGTTTGCGATTTTATTTCACAATATTTAAAAATAAACGAAAAATCATCCTTAGCTTAAATACTGTTATATGTATAATTATTTTTAGCAGACCCAATAATGTTTGCAAAATATTAATTTCATTCCAGGATTGAATTTGTTTTTTGTATTAATTGTTATTCAAATACATTCGGTTCTTCGTCTGTAAATTTCAGCTTATAATAAATTTTTAAGATATATATAATGTATGTTTAAGTTAATTGTATAGATTATGGTAGATTTAAACATTTTTATAAAAATCTAAACATTTTTTACCCTTCAAAACATTTTTTACCCTTATGCATAAAATCAATACGTTTAGTTTTAGTTAAAAACATACATCTGTTACACATCATCTGCAAAAACTCTCTCAAGGCGCGGTTCATTTATGTGGAAGAAGGATAAAGTTATCAAATTTATACAATGCCTATTTTTTAAAACCGAATTTGGTCCAGCTCTCTGTGCTACATCATTTTGAAATGGAAATTTTTCATACCATTTTATTTCGTAGTTACATTTATCCAGGGTCCAGGTTTTAATCTTTTATGACTTTTTTTATTTAATCCTTAGTTCTTAAAACCAATATGGAACCAGTACGCATATATCTCTAGAGTACATCCTATTATAATATCTAGAAAAAAAGGGTTAGACACTCTACGTTACGTATGTGCTCAAGGGTGTCAATTGTGCATATAATATTAATGTCACCTATAAGTTTAAACAAGCGCCGCTGAATTCGGTCTATTTAGCAGCACTGAACATGTTTTTGAAGCCCCTGCCCAAATGTGTGAAATGTATTCTAGTTTCGTTATACATAAGTAAAGTAAACACTACGAAGATCAACAGGAGTGAAGTATTTTTTACACCGTTTTACAAAATCTATACACTTGGCCGCCTCTTTCGACACATCGAACACATGATCAGTCCACCTCAGATTCGGTTGAATCGATATGCCCAGAACGTAAAGAGATGTTGATCTCAAAATATCTGCGCCAGCCATATTAAGGTGAGGAGAGGAGCAATTCATAAGTCTGTGAGATAACAGACAACATTAGGTCTTGCTTGCATTAAAAATCGACCCGATTAGCCGATTGAGCTCATTTGAGAGTGTGATTTACATATGGCGCCTTTTAATCTCAACCTCCGCAGAACTGGGGCGCTTTTTAAAAATAAGTTAAAGGGTTGGAGAAATCACAGAGCCATGGGGAACTTCAGCGTTAATGGAGTGTTTGATGGAACTAAAGTTTCAACCACAACACGGATCAAACGGTCACTACAGGAGCTCGTAATCCAACGAGCAAATAGTTTTGATATAAGGGCTCAATGCCACACTCGATCGAAAGCCTTTGAAATATCTAGAGCGACAACCGTGCTTTCGCCAAAAAGGTGAATGCATTGGTTTCATTTATCAGTGAGAAACGCCATCAAATCACCAGTAGAGCGTCCTCGGCGGGAACCATATTGACGATCGCTAAGAAAATTGTTATGCTCCAAATTATTCACAAGGTGGAAGTTTGTTACGCTTTGCATAACTTTGCAAAGAAGACTTACTCTCTACGAAGGGCAATGGCTGATTGCTAACAGGCAGAGTTGCATTTTAAGCAAAAATGCTTGCCAAGAGATTTGTTTTGTCAACAGGATGAGTGAAAATTTGGCCATTCATCAAAAGAGTTGGAAAAGTCGATGAAGACTGGTTCTTCACTCTTTTTACAAATGACCAAAAGCTTTTACATCCTTTCTGAAATGTGGTATCACTATGCGTGGTTAATT
The DNA here is from genome assembly GCA_951812925.1 of Calliopum simillimum. Lineage (NCBI taxonomy): Eukaryota > Metazoa > Arthropoda > Insecta > Diptera > Lauxaniidae > Calliopum > Calliopum simillimum. The sequence continues at coordinate 34,077,463 of OX638372.1, forward strand.
TGCCGCCACTTAAACCTAACTTAACCTTCCGAAGAGAGTTTGGTCCTTTTATTGTAATTATTATTATAAACAATATAATATAATAATATAATATATTTAATATTATATTAAACAAAAAAGTGCTTAAATGAAATAAATTTAACTAATGTAGCCAGATAGTCCATTAGTGAATTAGTCTGTGAGATAGCCAGATAGTGAATTTTGGTGTAATTCATTCTATATCGTTGTTGCTTTCTAAGTCCATATCCTCTTCTAAGCAAGCAACTAAATTAGCTGCTGCTAAAGCAGCTTCTGAAGCTTCTTTAGCTTTAGCCTTTGCTGCATCTGCTGCTGCTTTCGCAAATGCGAGTGATGGCTTTGGTGTAGGCACCACCATTTCAACAAAGGCTTTCGCCATTTTTAAAGTGCTCACACATTCGGAGCAGTTGTGGTCCATGGGGTGTTCTTTCCGAATGGCGTCTTTGTCCCCATGGACCTCTTTTAGATCGGGGGCGATCTGCCTTACAATATAATTGAATTTTTGAATCCAGCGACATAACGCACAAATACAATTTTTTTGATGAAATTTCTTGTTTCGGTTTTTTTCCCCCTTTTATTCGCTGGTTCTTTTTTGTTTTTCGCCATCGTTTGTAATTGTTGTAGTAGTAACTTTTTTTTAAATATTTCTTTATCTCTATGTGAATTGTTGTTCCAAATGATCCATATAAACCAAACAATGACTAATTCAATCGTAAAATCGACTATTCAACATCGGCGACGCTATTTAAATGGCAAATAATGGCTTATAAAGTACCCCAAATTAAGTTCACAACTTCTTTTCTTTTAGTTTCTTTTAGACTTTTATTTTAAATTCAATTTCACTTTGACGCTTTATCTACACTAGAAATAAAACTGTGTAAAATTTGACAAAAACTGTGTAAAAAGGGAGTATCACAGTGCTGAGTAAAAATTTCACTTAGCAATGTGTAAACCCCTTTCCCTGAAGTTACCTTTGATTTGAGAGTGCAAGTGAGAGATAGTCACCCTATTTTCAATGTTTAGTGAATGCTAGTTTGGGGGGGGGGGTAAAAGATATATATATAGTCTAATAAATAAGCCGAATGCGCCATAGCAGTCTCTAAGGTTTGGCAGCCTTATCGTGTTTACTATAAGTTCACTGGCAAATGTTACTAAAAAGGTGGCCCTTCGCATGCATTTTTTTGTCCCCCAAGTTATTACTTCGCTTCCCCAACATAAAAACAAAGTCGCGTATTTATTTTTGAAATGTCGAGAAACGTGACACTTGCACAGTGCTTACTTGCATAGTGCTACGTGTCGCATGGAACATTCGCCAAAAGTATGTAATAGCAAAAAAAAACGAATAGTTAAATACCTTGAATTGTATAAGTTCAAGCATAATGTGAACTAATATGCAGTGGAATGTAAAAATATGTGTGAAAATATATATTTTTTTTTAAATTTTGTTTTATTTTAAACATTTCGCAAAATTCCCAACTTAAGTTTACCTGGACATTGAAGAAAAATATAATAAACTTTTATGTAAAATAAACTTTTTTTTTAATTTCCAACGTGAAAAATTCCAGTTGAAGTGAAGGGCCCATTTTTCTGAAATACTTACCATAGTAAAACATGTAATAGTACTTTGTACATATAAACCATAAAAAAAATTAAATATTTTTTATACTGGCTTCTAAGATATTATGCATTAATTAATTAACTTTAATCATCCTATATATACACATTTATATAAACTAAAATACCTACATACATATAAATAACTACATATACATATTAATTAATAAAATGTATTTAAACTTAATGCATAAACAAATATTCATATATTTTTAATTACCTTATTGAATAAAAATAAGATAAATATTTAATGTAAACAAAAGAAAAAAGAAAACAAAAAAAAAAAAAATTAAAGAACTCTGAAAAACAACTTAAATGTACTTTAAAGTGTCATATTTTTTAGAAAGCAAAATGTAATTTTGAAAATGATCTTTGTAGTATGAATAGAAATGTAGCGTGTGCATCATCGATGAACTCTTTTTCTAAGTGATATGAATGATGAAATCTTCATTTTAAAATAATAAAAAAGGAAGGAAAACTTAAATATGTGGTTTTATTTATCGAGACCCATCCCTGCTCGGTCGCACATTTGATTTGATCTTTTATGTATATACACCCAGGGTATATTCACTTTGTCCTGTCATTTGTAACGCAGAGAAGAAGGCGTAGCAGCTATGGAAAAGTATATATACTTCTGATCAGCGTCACCTCCAGAGTCAATATAGCGATGTCCGTCTGGCAGGATGACTGCCTGTGGAAATATTTTTCACGGGAAGACTAAGTAAGATAATTTGTTGAAATTAGGAATACCGCCTCCGTCATCAAAGTTAGCTCGTGGGATTGAAAATGAGCAAAATCAGTCAACGGACACGCCTAGTAAGCATTATTCGCGATAACGCAACCAAAATACACGTAAATAATTAGGATAGTTAGAACTAGCGCTGAGCAAAAACTAGGTGAATTCAGACAATAGGGTGCACAGAGGTATGGTTTCTTACATTTTTTGGAGAAAAATAGAAGGAGTACTCAAATAACAATGAAATTTCGCATGCTTAATTATATATAGCTAGTTAAGAAATATTCCGAAAACGGTCATGATACGACAATGGACACGCCTACCCTACCCCTCCTACAAAATGTACTAAAACTCCTAAAAAAATCTTTAAAAAATACAAAAAATAGTTATTTTCGATGTATTTGCTGAATCCGGACTTAAGATTGCTCTATCATGTATGGTTTTTGAGATATCCTCACCGGAAAGTTTAGAAAACACAATTTTTCAGGTTATATAGAGGACTCAACAAAAATGTACATGCCTGTTCCGTAATCCGTGTGGTTTCAATTACTTTTCATTTAGGAGGCTTTTTGATGAAAATGGTGAGTCACACTATAAAAAGTATTAGAATCTTTTTTGTGGAGATTTTTTCAAAAACCTGTTTTACGACCTTTTTCAAAAAACCTCATAAATCTAAAGAACTGGTTTTTTGTCTTAATTTAATAACGAACAAAATGAGCCATGTCCGATTAAATCGAGGCATGTTCAGCAAAATTAGATATCTTTACCTAGTTTACCTGTACTACTATTTACTATTACAAACTAGCATTGAAAATCACATGACCCTTCCCAGGGTTTTCAGAAAATTGGTGAAAAGGTTTTTTGAGATAATCCAACTAAATTTCACTCAGACACTAAGAAGAGTAAATCAAGATCTAAGCAAAAACTGGGCAAACTCGAATAAGAGGGAGTGGCACCTCCTATATAAGCAAAAGATCCAAAATGATAAACTGAAAGCGTTTTTTGAAACAATCCAACCAAGTTTCACTCAGACACTGAGAACAGTAAGTGCAAGACCTGAGCAAAAACTATGTGAATTCGAAAAAGAGGTCGTAGCACCTCCCGTTCAAGCAAATTTCTCAAAATACTGCAATGTAGGGTATTCAATTTTTGGTCATGCCAATTACTAATTTGTTTTTAAAACATTCCATCTTTATGAATAAAGTATACAAAATTAAAATAAACCTTGTCACAAATGCTATTTCCGGCATAAAGTTTTAAACTGTTTTATTTATATCGAATTACATCACTCATTGTTTCAAATTGTTTTTGAGATATAGCACAAAGTCCATGCTATGACGTCGAAGGAGTCAAGTTCACAAAAAACTCTCAATCAGTGAAATCAATCAATTTTATGTATAAAAATAGCTGTAGATAACTAAAAAGGAAAGAAATAACTTGAAGCTTTTTCTAGAAGAAATTAACCTTGGTACTTCTTTAATTAGACATAACAACCGCCGATAATTAAGTTAGGACGATTTTGCGTTCTTTCAATTTATCAGGTGCATACATAATAAGCTAATATCTAAAGTCGGTAGAGATAAAAAGAAGCAAGTGCGAATATCGATAGAGCTTTTCGGGAAAGTTCCATACGATGGTAAATCCATTTTTAAAATAACGCCATATTTGCATGATTTAGATAAAGTCAGTTAATTCAATTAGGAAATTAGATAACGTTTGGCTAAATATGAATTACTAACGAATTTATATCCATAGGCCTTAGTCATAAAAGCTTACGACGATAATGATAAAGCACCGAATTCCTTGATTAATCTTGAGGCCATAAATATAAAGCAGACTAAAAGTTTTACCTTCAATCAGTATCAGTGTTAGTGACTAGTCGTCAAGTTAAATAGTGTAAGATAAATTTTTAATCATCTACACTTTTAATTTCGAAGCAATAATAAGCTACTCGGTTCAGAATATCCTTTTTTTAGGTATTCAAGTGTTAAACATTCAAAATGGCGTAAGTTCTTATTTAAAAAAAATTTTATTGGGAATGTGTATTTAAGTGCTTTTGAGTCTTGTTTTAGACAGTGATATATTAACATTTTAACTAGACAAAAAAATATATGAAATTTGTTTAACCCATGCTGTTGCAAATAGTCCTGTTTTCTAATGCTTGCACTCACAGTAAAAACCAATTTGTATTAATACATATTTTAATGACTAGTGACCAAAAAGTTTACATTTGCTGATAACTTTTAAAAAAAATTTAATTTTTTAAAAAAAGAAAAAAAATTAAAGGACAACTATCCTGATCAAAAACTCTTCAAAGTTCGACAAAAAAAAGTTTATGTTCACCAAATTGTTATAAATTTAAGAGAGCTTACTGGCCCAGTAAGTTTTTGAGCAGGATAATTGTCCTTTAATTTTGTATACCCTACACCCAGGGTATATTCCCTTTGTTCTTCCGTTTGTAACGCAGAGAAGGAGGCGTGGCAGGTATAGAAAAGTATAAATATTCTTGATCAGCGTCACCTCCTGAGTCGATATAGCCATGTCCGTTTGTCTGGCAGGCTTGTCTGTCTGTGAAAATATTTATTATGGGAAAACTAACCAAGATACCTAATTCGATGAAACCCAAGCAAATTTCACTCAAACTCTAAGAATGATAGTTTTTTTTTCTGTTTTGAAAATTAAAATATTTTTAAAAGTTATAAGCAAATTAATTTTTATGGGCGTCTTTTTTTAAATTGCAATTTCTCCGTAAATATTTAGCGAAAGTTCATAAAATTTTAGTGGTAGGACTTAGTTCAAAATTTAGATAACATAAAGTTTATAAACATCAAATTTTTTAGAAATTCTTATACAATCAGGCCTGTTCCGGAATCCGTGTGATTTCAATTACTTTTCATTTAAGAGGCTTTTTGACGAAAAAGGTGAGACGCACGATAAAAAGTATTAGAATCTCTTTTGTGGAGAATTACAGGTTCTACAAATAATATTGATTTGCATTAACCAAAAAGTAACCGTTTAGGAAATATACGAAAAATTCGACTTTATCGAATATTTCCTAAATGGTTAATTTTTCGTTAATGCAAATCAATATTATTTGTAGAATATGTAATTCCCTACAAAAGAGATTCTAATACTTTTTATCGTTCGACTCACATTTTTCATCAAAAAGCTTTCTAAATGAAAAGTAATTGAAATTACATGGATTACGAAACAAGCCTGAACATGTAAGTACACGGATAAAACTAAGCCGTAAAAATTCATTGAAAATTCCAGTTATTTCTACTGATTTTTTCAGTAATTGCGAGCCCGTAAGCCTTAGCTTTGCTAAACCGTTAGGGTCGCTTAAGCGGCCCTTAAATAATTTCCAATTTCACAGTTGTGTAGCTCACTTTTGTCATTAGCATAGATACAAACCAAAAATACATGTAAAGTTTGACAGTAAACAAATTTGTTTATTTGAAACTTCATCAAAAAACATAAATAAATAAAAAAATACATGACTTTGTAAAAATTTCAATAGCCGTGTTCACGATCCGGAGCATTTAGACTTGCAAAGTAGCAAAATAGCAATAATTTCCACTGGATTGTGAGCAATATAAAAAGTATAAACATTGCAAGCTACGAAAAAATGTATTCCTCTGAGAAAATCGTATGAGCAAAGAGAACGAGAGCATAATAAAAAAAATTTTTATTTGAAAAATGACATAATTCATTGTTTTTATGCTTTAGGTTTTTAGTATAAAAAATGTAAATGTAAATGAAAATTCAATCCTATATATTTTGTTGTTGTATAGCAAAATTTTTCAACACTAATTTGCAAATGCTATGATGCATGACCTTTTGCACCGGATCGTGAACATGGCTATTATTTCCTCATGATTTTTATTAAAAATTACTACGTACATATGTAGCATATGAAGATATGAAGGCTTTAAATGCACAACGGATTGTTTCATTGACTTTTGCCACTGATTCAGGCGTCCGGCAGAACTATCTACTATCAGCTCTTCCTTTTAGTAGGATAGACAACATCAGTTTTTTGGAAATTTATTGAAAATCAAATGATACCAAATGCATTCATTGGAGTTGATGCTGTAAATTGGTTGTTATTCATAAATAAAATGTAAACCATATCAGCTTTTCGAAAATGATTGACGTTTTATTTTAATTTTTTCATCGCTCCGGAACTACACATGAACCAAACACTGACCAAAAACATTTCAAGTTGAGTACCACATTACTACTATGGATCCTTGTGGTCCGTGTGGCATTTTGCCGCCATTTAAACCTGCATACTATAAGAATAGTAAAAAACAGTCTTCCATCATAGCGCCACACACATTTGTAAAGCCTCGGAAAGTATTGCGCGCCTGCCTGGGAAGTTTTGCTGTATCCACCGTGTAACACGGCTTATTATGTGCACCAAACGTGTGTGTGCCCTTTCATCAGATTATAGACAGCATATCCCACAATAAATGGTTTCATAATGAAAATATTGGAGCGGATACAATGCACCACGTTTGGCAAACCCTTCTGATGGCACCAGCAAAAGCTTTCTGGTCAAGTGGTGAAAGACTTCTTTCTTTGAATTATGAAAGTTAGTAAATATTTAACATTTATATTACGAACTCACGAAAAGTCTTTATCCCAAAATTTCTAAAATTCTTCATTTGAATAAAGAAATTTATTTTTGAAATAAATTTTTAGTTATTTTCAATTTTTATTTTTTGACAAAGTCAATTGTGACATAAACGCCGCTTAAACCTCCCTAACTATTTGTAGTGTCGATTGACTGGCGCTTAAGCGGCCCTTAATTTAAAATGACTGTGAAAATGAAATTTTAAGTTAAACTACACTCAACAGATAAACTACGCTTAAGCTCACACTGTAAAATTGGCCCTTAATGTTTCAAAAATCATTTAAAAATATTTTTGCCAGGCTATAACCACGCTGAAAATTTTAGAATCCGCGATGATGGCACATTTAGTATTGCCGGCTTCCGGACTATATATCGTTTAATTGAAATTATTTTTCAGTAAAATTGTTTACAATTTCAATCAGTAATAATTGAAATGTATTCTAGGCAAATATTGCAGAGCTCACTGGTATTTTTTTAACGACCACTCTTCACTTCTCTATTCAATATTTTTCACTGTTTGTCCCTGTAGTTTTCGAAGTGTAAACAGTATATTTTACTTTCGTGCCTTTACTTTTTCATGATAATTCAGTAAAGTAATTGAATTCCTGGAACAAACCCTAATTTTTGATGAGAATATTATCACTTTGTGCTATTTGAAAATCAACTTTTCCGGATCATTTTTTTGCGTGTATTAAAATTTTTTTTTAGACTTTTTGATGAAAGTTTCCTCGGCATTGCAATCATCATCATTTCCAGTGGCCCTTTCAAAAGTTTCAGTTTTAAAGGCCCAGAACTTTCCAAAATCATTTTGAGCTCTATAAACCAACTCCACCATTAGAAAGCTCATATAGTATAACTGACTAAAAGTTTCCTATAGAAAAATTATCTCTAGAACGTTGGTATGAAGAAAAAAATGTTTTTTGTGAAACAAGTCAGAAAACCTATTTCCTATTTTTTGTTAGTCTAAGCCTAATCTGTCACCTCCCAGAAGCTTTGTAACCTAACGTTTACACCCTGTATGTAAATATTTTACTCCAGTTTCAAGTAAAATTCGATTACAAAGTGAAATTTTGATACTTTTACTTGCTCTAATGGATCGTTCACAATCGGAGGAATGTGGCTTATCTATTGAAAGGGAGAGATTCGAAAGTAGTAAATTTTGCCCATCAATTTTCTACGTATTCTGACATCTGGTTTTAAGGATTCCATTTTATGATTAAGAGCAGTAAACTTTAAAATTTTATCATTGTGACTCACTGGACATTTGACTCTAGAACTTGACTTTAGGCGTGGCGGATGAAATTATTTTTTGCACAGTTACTATTGCCTAAACGATTCAAAAGCCATTAATTTTTGCTTGCTGGATTGACTTTATTGATTTTTCAACGCAACGGTAATAACTTTTATAATTTTTTTACCCAATTTCAGTCATTGTTGCAAGAAATACGCTGTTTTTTGGGTAATTTTGGGTTTAGCTATTGTGGGCATTACTTTGGGACTTGTCTTTGGACTAAAGGGCAAAACTGTTATAGACGACGTCACTGAACAAAGGATTGGAGCTGTGGTTTCGAATGGTGCAGGCTGTGCAGAAATTGGAGGGTTTGTTCAATATTTATATATTCATCTTTCATCAGACGGCAATGTAAAATATATTTATTCGTTTAGTAAAATATTGGAAGATGGCGGTTCAGCGGTAGATTCAGCTATAGCCACATTGCTTTGCGAAGGTATAATATTGCCGCACAGTCTAGGGATAGGTGGCGGATTTATAGCAACCATATACACAAAAGAAAGCGGTGCAGTCGAAACTTTGATAGCGCGTGAAACAGCACCAGCAGATGCATATATGGATATGTTTATCAAGAGGAGTATTACAGGTAAGTTGTTATGTATATACATACATATCCTTTAGTATATCGAATAATTCACTATAAAAAGGCACAAAAAATTTGATACTGTCTTGCAGAAGACTGATCACACCAAAAAACCAAAATTATTTTTCCTTCAATTTTCCATAAACACTTTTTCTGCATTCGCCTTTTTTCTGATATATCTGTAATGATTTTTATAATGGGCCTTATCGTAAATGTGCCTGGAAACTCTATTTACGAGAATAAATTCGCTTCTCAAGAGAAAGATGGAATAGAAATTCCTTTTCTATTAAAATATAAACATCTAAATTTCATTAAAAATAATCAAAACAAAGCAAAATTACTAAATTGGTGATGGTCTACGAGTTCGGCCAAATAAATCTCGAAACCTTCACAAAAAAGTAGTTTTCGAAAAACCGTCATAAGTTGGAAATGCTTGGATGGATATCAAAAATATTGGTGTTATATGAAAACTATTTTAATAAGCTATAAAATTCTTCTGCAAATAATTTTAATTTGTCAAACATTATTTATACACGCTCCAAATTCCCTAGTAAAAAGATGGAGAATAAATTTTTGTCAATAAAAGTCAAAATACTCCCTCGCAACCTTATCGTTCCAGTAAATTTTGCGGTGATTATCAAAAACATCCAAAAAAAAAAAGCGTCCAAAAAAAAACAGCCAAAAATAAAAAATCCAAAAAAAAAACATGCAATAAAAACATCAAAAAAAAAAAAAAACATCCAAATATAAATGAATGTATTTTTTTTGTGTTTGTTTTTGGATATTTTTTTTTTGTTGTTTTTTTGGATGTTGTTATTTTTTATTTGTTTTTATTTTTGGATGCTTTTATTTTTGGATGTTGTTATTTTTGGATTTTTTTTATTTTTGGATGTTTTTATTTTTGGATGTTTTTATTTTTGGATGTTTTTTTTTTTTGAATGTTTTTTTTTTTTTTTGATGTTTTTTTGGATGTATTTATTATTGGATGTTTTTTTTTAGATGTTGTTATTTTGGATGTTTTTATTTTTGGATGTTTTTATTTTTGGATGTTTTTTTTTTTTGATGTTTTTATTTTTGGATGTTTTTTTTTGTATGTTTTATTTTTTTTTTTGGATGTTTTATTGGATTTTTTTTTTTTTTTGATGTTTTTAGTTTTGGATGTTTTTTTTTTTTTGGATGTTTTTCTTGATGTTTTTATTTTTGGATTTTTTTTCGGATGTGTTTATTTTTGGATGTTTTTCGTAAGATGTTTTTGTTTATTTTTTTTTTTTTTTTTGATATTTTTGATTGGAATCGAATTTTGCCCTTCCCGAAAATTTTTTTTTTGCGATTGCAAACTAGAGAGCAAGGGAATAAATTCTCGAGAATTTTAATTTACGATAATGCCAAATTCATTTTTTAAACAACATTTTAAGCTACTTATGCTTAGTTTATTCTTTCTAATTTTTGCGATATACCACTTTTGAAATAAAATGTTCGTATATTTAAGGTGCTATTTCTGCTGCCATTCCTGGAGAAATTTATGGCTATTGGCGTTTGCATCGCAAACACGGTAGACTGCCATGGAAAGTTCTTTTTGAACCTGCAATCAAGCTGTGCGAAGGACACTTAGTAACTCGTTATTTGGCTAATGCATTGGTATTGAATGAGGAACGCATTGTCAATGAACCATCAATGGCGGAGATTTTTGTTAATCCCGAGACAGGAAAATTATATCAAGAGGGCGATACTATGTACCGTCCACAATTAGGTGAAACATTGCGATTAATTGCTGATAATGGTGCTGGTATTATGTATGATGGGGGTATTGTCGGTCAGCTATTTGCTGAAGACGTACAGGAAATGGGTGGTATTATTACACAAAAGGATTTGGAAAGTTATGAGTGAGTACTTCCTACCCTAGATAGCAACGTCATCATACGAAAATTAATTGAAAATTTCTACATCCTCTCCTTAGTGTACGTTGGGAGGATCCAATTGTGGCACATATTACCGGAAACTATTCAGTTTATACAACTCCATTACCAACCAGTGGTGCCATTTTAGCTTTAATTCTAAACATCATGGATCCATTGTACACAGATCAACATGATGTATATTGGCAACGTGTTACTGAGACATTCAAGCATGCCTATGGTCATCGTACAAATTTGGGTGATTTTCATTATGAACCGCAAATTGAAGAAATTTACAACAATTTGACAAGCGCTGACTTTGCTGCTGAATTGCGAGAGCTCATCTTGGATGATCAAACTTCCACTGACTTCAACTACTATGGTGCTAATTTTACAAATGAAGAGGATCATGGTACAGCAAATATTGCTGTTTTGGCACCAAATGGTGATGCCATCACCATAACAAGTACCATTAACAGCCAGTGAGTATATTTCAATGTTTATTGGTAAAATTTACTTAATTTCTTTTCTATCTTTTTTTTACAGTTTGGGTGCAAAGGTACGTTCTCGCCGTACTGGCATCATATTGAATGATGAAATGGATGATTTCTCCACTCCTGGTTATGTCAATACCTATGGTATACCCTCATCACCAGCTAATTACATTAAACCTGGCAAGCGTCCTATGTCCTCGACTTGTCCCACTATAGTGATTGATAAAAAGGGTGATGTTCGTATGTTAGTCGGCGGTGCTGGTGGTGCCAAGATTACAACTTCTGTAGCCCAAGTAAAAACTACTCTAAAACAATCTAATAACAAAAATAATAAAATTTTTGGTTTTCTTTGTTACACTAGGCAATTTTACGTTACTTAGTTTTCAACGATGATATTCAAACTGCTTTGGATGCTGGTCGTATCCATCATCAATTGGCGCCCATGTACGTTGATGTAGAACCCGAGGTTGAGGATACTATAAATGCCTATCTGCTTGGTGTGGGACATGAACTCAATTACTTACCTGGAGACCTGGCTTTTTCAGCTCTCACTGCCATTGGTATGAAGACCCGGGAACCAGTGCCCCATTGTGATCGACGACGTATTGGGGGCACTGTTTTGGTGCGTGAAAAGAAAAAAATTAATTAAGTAATTAAATAATTGTAATATGTACTAAGTAATGGAATTTATTTTATAAAAAGGGTTTATTTTAGTGAGAATGGGAAATATACAGCTATAAAAAAAAAATAAAAAATAAGTATGTCTTTTAGTCGTAAGATCAATATGGAATATAATAACGAAAACATGGCCACCGCGTAAATTATTGCAAAATTACAAGATTTTAGCCTCGCCATTCCAATTTATAATGAACTGTGTATGACCTAAGTGGGTTTGTAACACTCCTCGTGCATTCACAAGCGACATGTATACGTGTTAAGATGATCCACTAATTTAATAGGAGATCTTCTAAACTATATGTCGAACGAAAACAACAGGAAATTTTCTGAGCTACAATATTCTTCTATAGAAGTACGCGCTAGCGAGATACTTGCAACCTATTGAACCTTTGCAACCTTTGGACCTTTGATCTTAATATTTTATTTGGAACGTTGTATCCAAGGCATGTACCAATTTTCAGCTCTATGCGTATAGTTACCGTTTGACCAATATTTTCATGTAATTTCACTGGGCAATAAGTATTTTATATGTTTAACATATACGAATTTACGGGTCATTTCATTGTGACGGGTCATTCATTGTGACGGGTCATTCATTGTGACTCACGGGACATTTAACTCTAGAGTATGACAAAACTTTGGATATGACTAAGATATTTAAAGCCTTACAACTGTGGAAACAGTCTCGAAACAAAATTAAAGAACCCTTCTTTTACTAAGTACATATAAGGAAAATTTAAAAAGTTCATGTTTTCTGTATAAAATTGTTGTTTAAGTAAGTGTGACTCACGGGATATTGAACGGATCACTCTCTTACATTTATTTACTTAAGGAAGAACTTTAGCCAATCTAACTAATGCTGTTATATGAAATTTTTTATACATATTGCAATTGCATAATTATATGCCTACAACTGAAGATTTCTAAATAAAGCTAGCTATAACAGTAAAAAAAAATATAACATTTTGAATTTGTGACTCACGGGACTGCCTATTTACGGGGCGGGTAAGAAATCAGTGAATATATTGTTGTATAAAATCTATTTTTTGTTGTTTTAAGCACATCTGTGGCAATAAGGAATAACTGCATATGTCGTTCATTGATCACAAGGCAAAGCCGCATAAGACCTATGGCCCAGAAGCCAATTTAGACCGATTTACTTTTTAATTTCAGCTTTTAAAAGCATTTTTTTTTTTTTTTGGTATAGATAATATTCGGTTCCAAAAATCTATTTTTTTTTTACGTTTTTCAATAATGAGGTCGGAAAAACGATTTTTTACTCAAAAGCAAAGGAACGAAAAAAGCCTTGGTTTTAAGTAAGCCTACCATTTTGCTGACAAACGTGAGCTTAACAGTTTAAAACTGATAAATTTTTTGTAAAACTAAAAAAAAAAAATTCAAAAAATTCTGAAAAAATGCACATGTTTTTATTGGACAATTCTAAGCATTTTTGCCATGCAAACTTTTTTCGTTAGATGCCTTGCGTAATTGAAAAATGTAAAAAAAACGATTTTGGGGTGCGAATATTATCTACATCCCGAAAAAAAAGTTATTATTTTTAAACGCCAAAATTTTTGTTAGAACATACCCAATGTGCACAAAAACGGATGAGGATCCGTTTCGAATCCATTACGAGTTCATAAAGGTATTAAAAACGTAATCCGCGGTAACGGATCCATTTCGAACCCGTAACGTACATCAAAAACGAATTCAAAACGCTTTGTTTAGATAAAAAAAAAAAAGCATTTTGAAGCGCTTATTAGCGAATAAAAAAAAATTAAATTCCACAGTGCGGGCCCGTTTCGAATCCGAAACTTATGTAAAAACGAATTCAAAACGGATTTGCTTTTAAATATGTTAATGCTGTATATTTTTAGAAAAAAACCGTTTTGATGCGCCTATTAGCAATTAAAAAATAATAAAAAGAAAAAAAAGAAGAAAAATAAAGGGTAAAAATCCACCTCTGGTAGGATTCGAACCTGGGCAAATCCGTTTCGATTCCGTAAATACTTCAAATACGAACTCAAAACGGATTTGCTTTATTTAATTTTTATGATAAAAAAAATATTTTTGATTTGTTTTTTTTTTTCTTTTTATTTTATTGCGTATGATTTTTTGTAAACTTTTCAAACTCTGTTTGAAAAAATGTTTTTGATTCCAAATTTGAGTATATAACATTTTTTATCAAAAGAAGGGAAGAAAAACAACACAGAATACTTATAAAAAAAAAACAACAGAAATTTGTTTAATACACAAACTTTAAATCTCAACATCAAATAAGTCTACATCAGTTAAGTAAACATCATATCGGTCAATAGCCTAGTTGTCTAACGTCTCGTGTATGAAAGAGTAATACCCCGGGAGCCTGAGATCGACTCTCGGCCGGGCTAGTAATTTTTTTATTTTTTTTTATTTTGTTTTTTTTTAATTAAAAATAAGCGCTTCACCGTTTTTTCTTTTTTTTTATAAGCAGCATTAACATTATTAAAAGCGAATCCGTTTTGAATTCGTTTTTGATGTACGTTACAGGTTCGAAACGGATCCATAAAAGAAAAAAAAACGATTCGTTTTTTTTTTAGGAATCCTTCCCGCAAACGGATCAGTAACGGATACGTAACGGATTCCGTAACGGATAAAAAGAACAAAAATATGAACCCGTTACGGATCCGAAACGAGTCCGTTTGGCACACTGGGTAGTCTTTATTTCTTAAGTACATCTGGGTATTCATTTTGCAATGAAAAAAAAGTTATGACCAAAAAACAAGTATTTTAGCCAAAATGGGCCTTCAGTAGAATCAAAAGTGGTCCATTCGTTTTTCTCGGAATGAAAAAAAAATTGTGCAAATATTGTTTTTAAAGAGTCTTTCTAACTTTTGAGTCGGTTTCGGGGTGATTTTATTTTGCTTCATACAAAATCGACCCGGTCTTCTATACCTACATGGCAGAAGTTTTAAGTCTTCCTAAAAACAGTCAGAAGCCAGAATCACCAACTACAACTGCTGCAGTGACTCCAGTAGTAGCCGAATACAAACACCGTCGCCTACAATCCAAAGCATGAAAAACAACAAGGCTGCCGGTATAGATCAAATAACAGCTGAACTGCTAAAGGCATGCCCCATAACATCAGCTAAAATTCTGCATCCTCTGCTCACCAAAATCTGGAGCGAAGAGCGTTTGCCAGAAGATTGGCTACATGACATGTTAGTCAAACTACCGAAAAAAGGTGACCTAAGCGAGTGCCGAAACTATAGAGGCATTACCTTGCTCTCAGTACCATCAAAAGTATTGACGAAAGTGCTTCTGAACAGGGTAAACGAAAATTTTGATTCGGCCATTCGAAAGCAGCAAGCAGGATTCCGGCGAAACCGATCATGCGTAGATCAAATCAACACCCTCAGAATAATTGTCGAACAATCATGCGAGTTTCGTGCTGCACTTCAACTTGTCTCCGTAGACTATAGCACTGCCTTCGACAGTGTCTCCCGAGAAAACATTTGGGTCTCACTGCAACGAAGAGGTATAGCCGCAAAGGCCATAAACTTAGTACGTGCACAATATGAAGGCTTTAAATGCAGTGTGTTACACAATGGGTTGTTGTCACCGATATTCACCACTAATTCAGGCGTACGGCAGGGGTGTTTACTATCACCATCACTCTTCCTTATCGTTCTTGATGATATCCTAGATAAAGCTCTTAATAGGGCCAAAAGGGGTCTCCAATGGAACCGAACATCTGGAAGATCTCGAGTACGCTGACGACATCTGCCTCTTATCGTCCAAACATTCAGATGTGCAAAGCAAAATTGAAGACCTTGTCTTGGAATCACAAAAGGCCGGCCTAAAAATCAACGTATCCAAGACTAAAAGCATGAAGCTAAACGCAAGCAATGACATCACGTTTAAAGCTGGCACTGATGACATCGGAAACGTCGATAGCTTCACGTATTTAGGCAGCATTATCTCAATGGATGGTGGAGCAAAAGAGGATATTAACTCAAGAATAGCAAAAGCAAAAGGCGCGTTTGCTCAACTGAACAAAATATGGTCTTCATCCGTTATATCCACCAAAACGAGAATGCGCATTTTTGATTCGAATGTGAAATCGGTTTTGTTATATGGGTGCGAAACGTGGCTTGTTACTGAACAACTAACGAACAAGCTGCAAGTATTCGTCAACAAATGCTTAAGGCGAATACTAAAGGTTTGGTGGCCTTGCACTATATCAAATGCCGAGCTACATCAAAAATGCAATCAGAGGGCTATTGCAATCGAGGTCAAGCTGCGCAAATGGAGATGGATTGGTCACACTCTCCGGAAACCACACAGCGAAGTTTGTCGCCAGGCTCTTGAGTGGAATCCACAAGGCAGTAGAGCACGTGGTAGAGGTCGCTGGAAAAGGAAATGCAAGAATCGGGAAAGTCGTGGCAAGAGATTAAAGTCATTGCAAGAGATCGTAACAAATGGAGAGATTTCATATTGGCCCTACGCTCCTCCTAGGAGTCTGTGATAACAGTTGTCAGCTGAATTCTTCCATGAGCTTAAAAATATTCATTTTTAGTATTTTTAAAATTGTTTTTCTAAAGTCGGAAAAGAATGGATAATTTACGATATGATAATGCTGAAATAGAGGTATTCGGGCTTAATTTTAAATTTTTATCGTTTCATTTTTGGAATAAAGTGATCTTTACATAGATTTTTGAGATTTTCTTTTCATGCAAAAATTTTGCAATAACTTCATTGATTTTTTTAAACTCTGCATATTAATTCTACTTTTAAAGATCATTCATTATCCATTTCTTTTTTCAGAATTTTGGAGGCCCGATTTTTAAATTTCCAATAGGAAAGGATGCGCTGCAAAACTACTTGAAATAGAATTCTACTTTTTTTGTATGTTTTATAATGGTGAGAATGGTGTGGTCAGGCAAATGAGAGGCAGCTCTGAGTATGATTTTTTTTTTTGATTCATATTGATGACCCACGTCTCCCACCCGAAAAATTAGTCTCTGATCTGCCCCTCTTGCCAGATCACGCCATTATCATTATAAAGCATACAATATCATGCTTTGGGTAATTTGGGACCGCTAATTTCGAATCTGAAAACGATTACTTATTTGCCATGTCAGGGTCTTGAGTAATCCTGACTTTAAAATTCATAAACAATATCAAGATCAGATAATTTTAACCCATAAGCCCTCATGGTAGTTGAAATTATATTTTTTTCCTCTCAAACATGCAATGGTCTTTGCTTATGCAAAGCTATATCATTTAGGGGCCCACCCTGGACTTCGTTGTTGCTAGTTAACTCACTGATACCATGGGTCTACATATGATTGTCTTTGTTAGCTAAAATCTTATTTCACCACATTAATAAGCCATGAGTACAGAAAAAACTGTTCTAATGTTATTCCTTCAAATTACATAGTTTGAAATGAATGAGTGAATATTCCTGAAAAACTTTATTTTCAAGCATTTTATTAAAAATGAAAATCTCAAATAATACTCCACTACTTAATAAGGATATTGCGAAGCAAAGGTTTGATACATTATACATCCGATATAACATGTCTCTGAGTTATAAAATAACTTGTTACAACATACCATAATCAATATTCTACGCACTGAATGTTTGGAATTTAATATTAATAATTAAAAAAAAAAAAAATTATTTCATTTCAAAATTTATTGTGTGATTTGACAAAAGCAAAATTAAAAAAAAAAGATAACAAAATTTTTTTTACCCAAATTTAGTGGCTGTTGCAAGAAATACGCCATTTTTTGGGTAATTTTAGTTTTAGTGTTTGTGGGCATTACTCTGGGACTTGTCTTTAGACCAAAGTGCAAAACTGATGATGATGATGATGAAGTCACTCAACAAGGGATTGGAGCTGTGGTGTCGAATGGTGCAGGATGTGCAGAAATTGGAGGGTTTGTTAAACATTAATTAATTAATTCGACATTCATCAGTTGGTAATGTAAATTTTATTTATTTGTTTAGTAAAATATTGGAAGATGGCGGCTCAGCTGTTGATGCAGCTATAGCCACATTGCTTTGTGAAGGTATAATATTGCCACACAGTCTGGGGATAGGTGGCGGATTTATAGCAACCATATACACAAAAGAAACTGGTAAAGTCGAAACATTGATAGCGCGTGAAACAGCACCAACAGATGCTTATATGGATATGTTTGTCAATAAAGAAATAACTGGTAAGTTGTTGTTTAAGTGTGCCGCATATTTCTGTCCAAAAAAAAAAAAAAAACAAAATCATGGCATGTTAATTAAATATATATCTGTGGTGATAAGGAAAAACCCGCTCAAGTCGATTATTTCCGTGTAAAATTCGTAAAACTCCCTTGATTCAGTTTTCTGCTCATCGTGTTTTTATATGCATGGGAGTTGTCACACCCATTTTTCATATTATGCTCATACTTGAAGCAGCCAATTCTACAGATTTTTTCAGGAGACTCCCGATTTTTTATCTGGTCTTCTGATTGAACCTAAGGATTATTGAATTATCTCCTGATTTCCGGCCGAAGATCGAATTTCAGGAAAAGTATCCATGTTGGTCCGGGAGCAATGTCGATTGAGGACGATTCTTTAAGTTATTTATTTCTTTACACCGTGTGTTCAGATATGTAGGGGAATGAATCGGGGTATAAGATGGGTTTTGTTTTTGAGCCATAGCTTTTTACTGAGCAAACCATTTCAGGTGTTTTATATATCGTTCAAAAGGTAAGAAATGCACACAACTTTCTTCTGAAGGACGTTGAAAGTTATTTCACCACATTCAAAAGTTATGGCCAATTTTCTAAGTACTTTTTTTTTAAGCAATTTAAAATTTGAATCCGGGTATGAGACATCTAGAAAAATCAATGAAAATATGAAATTAAAACCCCATGGCTGTGTGTTAGCACAAACTTTTATTCATTTTTCGTTACATTAATATTGATATTTGAAAGTTGCACTAGATTTTGGTTCGAAAGAAAAAATGTCCATATCGTTACAAATTTTGTATCCGGGTATGAGACACCTTTAAAAATGCAATTTAAATTAGAAAATAACACCATAACTCTACGTTAACACATATATCATTACATACATGGCGATATTTGACAGTTGCACACGATTTGGGTTCGAAAAAAAGTGTCTCATACCCGGATACATGACACCTTTTAAGAAAAGCCAAAAAGAATGTTTTAACCATTTATATTAGCACAAACCCAAATCGTATCACAAAGTAGATATAAACACTAAACGCTAACGCATAACACTTCCCATTTCCAGTGTTGATTGAATCCAAAATATAACACTTTGAAACAGATCATAAAAAACTTTTTACAGTCAAGTTGCGACCTGAGGTGTATAACTTAAATATGCAATAGATCTTTTCACTTCGGTGTTGGCTTAAAAACTTGGTCATAGCTAGAGTACAGTTCGACAGTAGTCAAATTGGCAATATTAGTTTTGCATCATAGAAAAAATCGACTGTCTCATAACCGGAGCTGTCTCATAACCGGTGACTCTCCCCTACAGAATTAAAAATGTTTTGAAAAGATTAAAATTCGAAAACGAGAAGTTTTGGTGTATTTTTAGTTGTATTGATTTTAATACCAAACTACTAGTATTTGGAGAAGAATCTTCTTAATAGTTTAGAGGTGCGTCGTCACGCCCCTTTCAAGAACAAAATCATCTCTCATTTCGAAATTTGAAACCTTGGCATTAAACTGCTTTAAAAAATAAGGTTTGGAAATTTTGAACAACAATCTTTATAAATATTTTCTAGACCAAGACTTAGTGCCCAAGACCAAGACTCAACATCAAAACCAAGACAAAGGCCAAGACTGCTATGCTCTTGACACTATGCTGGAAAGGCTTTAGGAAATAGCGCCCAAAAACAAAAACGAAATAACGCCCATATTATTTTCATATGAATTTAGCCGATAATCATTTTGGAAATAACGCCCAAAATTTAATTGTATGAAAATTATTTGGGCGTTATTTCGATTTTTTATTTTTATATTTTTGGGCGTTGTAATGATTATCGCCCAAATTTATATAAAAATATTTTGAGCGTTTTTCGTTTTTGTTTTTGGGCGTTATTACGTCATTTTATTTTTTGGGTGTGATATCGTTTTTTTTTTTTTTTTGGGCGTTATTTCATTGGACGTTATTTCCTAACGCCTGCTGGATAGGCTTACAGAAACTTTGCATTAATCAAAGTCCATTAGAAAAAAAAGTCCAAGCACCCACAATTTAAAATCTCTTTTAAAAATAAATTTTCGTACATATATTTTAGGTGCCATTGCTGCTGCCGTTCCTGGAGAAATTTATGGGTACTGGCGTTTGCATCGCAAATACGGTAAATTGCCATGGAAAGTTCTTTTTGAACCTTCCATCAAGCTGTGCATGGATGGACACAAAGTAACACGTTATTTGGCTAATGCACTGGAATTACATGGGCTACGGATTGCCAGTGAGCCAACAATGGCGGAGATTTTCGTTAATCCCGAGACAGGCAAATTATATCAAGAGGGCGATACTATGTACCGTCCACAATTAGGTGAAACATTGCGATTAATTGCTGATAATGGTGCTGGTATTATGTATGATGGAGGTATTGTCGGTCAGCTATTTGCTGAAGACGTACAGGAAATGGGTGGTATTATTACACAAAAGGATTTGGAAAGTTATGAGTGAGTACTTCCTACCCTAGATAGCAACGTCATCATACGAAAATTAATTGAAAATTTCTACATCCTCTCCTTAGTGTACGTTGGGAAGAACCAATTGTGGCACATATAACCGGAAAGTATTCAGTTTACACAACTCCATTACCAACTAGTGGTGCTATTTTAGCTTTAATTCTAAATATGATGGATCCATTGTACACAGATCAACACGATGTATATTGGCAACGTGTTATTGAGACATTCAAGCATGCCTATGGTCATCGCACTAATCTGGGGGATTTGCATTTTGAGCCGCAAATTCAAGAAATTTTTAACAATTTAACAAGCGCCAAGTTTGCTGCTGAATTGCGAGAGCTCATCTTGGATGATCAAACTTTCACTGATTATAAATATTATGGTGCTAATTTTTCGAATGAAGAGGACAACGGTACTGCAAATATGGCTGTTTTGGCACCGAATGGTGATGGTATTACCGTAACTAGTACCATAAATAGCCAGTGAGTCTTTTACAGTTTAATCATAAAAAATACGAGAAATTTTATCGAAGTTTTGTGGAATAACTCAGTTAAATAGTATTTTTGATGTCTTGGTACCAAGTACCAAAGTGGAATCAGACAAGCCATTTATAACTCATTGAAAATATATAATTCAAACAAAAATATTGAAATATATTGGAACGACAAGGGGTGGTTATTGAGGGATCAGAAAAACGATGATAAGTGTGATTGCTTCGTTTTCTTAACCCCTCTATAAACACTTCTCATCGATCCAATATATTTCCAGGCTCCAAATTTAGAAACAGGGCGACGATAAAAACTAAAACGCCTCAGAAACGAAATAGAAACGACAATTGGGAATAGGGCTAAATGTAATTTATCACAAAAGTACTTTCACATGCTGTTGCCATACATACTCGTATATGTACAGCGTCAACTTCAACAGTATAGCCTGATCAAACCCCGCAGGAAGCAACTTATTCCCTGTAGGACCGACGAAGTCAATTGTCTCAATAGTGCAATCTTTGGTCTAGTTTAGTAGTCCATAATAAACACACCTATAACTAGAATAATTTCACCTTAATTATCAATTGTATCAAAAATGGTCCAAATGTAATGCATAATCCGTCATTAGTACCAAAAGTGTTCCAATTGTGTATCGTTTGTATCAGTGAAATTATAACGTTACTGAGTACGTACTGTTTGGGAGTTCGTCGATTGGGAAGCAGAGCAAACGATAGTGTATCGGTCTAGTGGCTTGCGCTGCGCGGAGAAGCCAGGGTTCAAATTATTTATTTGTACACAATTTGTCTAAAGAGTCTTTGGAGGTGTAAAATAAAAAAAATTAATAAAAAAATTTTCATCCACACTGAGATTCGAATCCGGAACACATTGCTCAGAAATATATAGCAAACTCTTTGGCACATTCGGCTATAAAACCTTTTGACATTTTTGTGTAAGGTTTGAATTTAAGATTAAATTTGTTGCAAATTATAAATAAAATAAATAAAAAAACTTGCCTTTTTCTGGTCCGATTGTAATGCATAAGGAGACAATTGATTACGCCCGATGACAAACAATGTAAAACGTAAATAGAAATTTATATGAGATGGAACCAGAATTTGGACTAGTCGGTTTCTCCCATGGAGTAGTTTGCCAACTAGTATTGGACTAGTACGTGGTCCTGCAGGGTTATCATGTATTAAATGGGAAGCTATGTATATTGTCACATAATCATGTCACATCATCCCACTGTGCAATCATTCATATGTGGCTAGCGATCCACATGCATGTTATTATGTTACCATACATTGTAGTCTATATCGTGCAGATCATATCGATACCTTAGAGCGCTATAGTCCTATCTCCACTTGTTTGATATTGTGAGATATTGTTAGTTATGGGCTTGTGGTGGACTTCTTAAGCTAGAACACTACCAAAACTGTGCACAGATTTTTACAAAATTAATAGGAGACTGTAGAAATTTACATTATATGTAAAAATATTTGTTAGTTTTGAAATAACCAGCGTTTGAAAATTTATTTTTGCGTTTGAAAAAAAAATGGAGATAGGACTATAGCGCTCTAAGGTATCGATATGTTCATGTATTTCAACTGTAAAAACTTGAAATTAAAATAATAAAGTTCAGTTTAAACCTTCAATCCGTGTTGATATATAACTATCCCAGCATTTTGATGTTTTTCGATATACCTCATTTTTACTGAACCAAAAAAAGAAAAGTAAAACTGATTAGGTATGCAAGAAGATTCCTTTATGTATTAAGATTGAACAACCCGAAACCCGAATCTACACAGAAAAAATATCAATCAGGCAAATTTTCGAGGAATGAAGTACCTGTCTTGACGATATCTATGGGATCATAAACCAATACTTCAAGATTTATGTCTGGAGCAGTTCCAAGCCAGATCAATTCGTCCATCTTATTATGTCCTTCAGTAATTTTATGAGACAGAAACTTGAAGAGAATGATCTCGGCCGCGGGTTTCGATCTGCCCAACAACTTTGGCAACCTTAAATCTATCTGTGATAAAGTTTGAATTCACAATTCATTTAATTGCTCTACTAATGATTTAAAATGGTTTTAGTCTGATATCATCCGTATTGTTAAAATTTTTTGAAATAAATGTTATACACAATATATGAGCCATTTATTATGAAATTGGGGCAAGTTCAAAGCAAGGCAAAAGTAATGTCATACACATTATGTGTCATAATTATTATTTATTTGACCTATATCATTTTTTCAGCTTAATGCCATCAATTCCACTTCATCAAGTAAACTCTTCGTGAAAACATAGATCAATTTTATTCATTTCTAACAAAATGTCAGTCACTTTATCATTCGGACTTGCTCCACTTTCATAATAAACGGCTCACATGTTAATTGCCCTGACAGTTTCAATTAAAACAGCAAATATTCTTTGAAAAAATGTATTAAATTAACAAACAGCACTTTTTGTGATTCAAATTGAGTAACTTTTTTAAATTTTTATTCAGTTTAGGTGCAAAGGTGCGTTCTCGCCGTACTGGCATCATATTGAATGATGAAATGGATGATTTCTCTACACCCGGTCATGTCAATACCTTTGGTATTCCTCCATCGCCAGCTAATTACATTAAACCTGGAAAGCGTCCTATGTCCTCATCTTGTCCCAGTATAGTGATCGATAAAAATGGTAATGTTCGTATGTTAGTTGGCGGTGCCGGCGGATCCAGGATTACAACTTCTGTAGCCCAAGTAAAAACTTATCTTATGCACCTAATCATATAACAAAAGCAATTCAATTTTTGGTTTTCTAGGCAATTTTACGTTACTTAGTTTTCAACGACGATATTCAAACGGCTTTGGATGCTGGTCGTATCCATCATCAATTGGCGCCCATGTATGTTGATGTAGAACCCGAGGTTGAGAAACATATAAATGCCTATCTGATTGATGTGGGTCATGAACTCAATTTCTTACGCGGAGATAAGGCTGTCTCCGCTCTCACTGCTATTGGTATGAAGACACGGGAACCAGTGCCCCATTGTGATAGACGTCGTGTTGGTGGCACCGTTTTGGTGTATGACAAGAAAAAAATTAACTAAGTTTGAATTAAATAAATAATTGTAATATGTATTTAGTAATGGAATTTTTTTTATAAAGTGGTTTTATTTTAGTAAGAATGAGAAATATTGCTTTTAAAAACAAAAATCATATTGTCTTCTTATTCGCAGGTTTGAATATCTTACACTGAGAAAAGAGTATGTTTCCCTCAAAGAAATATATTTGGTTGAATATTTTATAAAATATTTGTTGATAATTAGAAAATTTTGGTTAGTATTGATATGCCTTTAATTGGACCTTAAAATGTTGTTGATTGGGCCAAACATGATATCTATTTGATGTAATTGAAGTGATTTGGTTGTGACCAAAAAGTGAACATTTGATTAGCCTATGTCGTTGTCAAAAGTAAGAACTCTTAATGAAGACTATGAAAAGTGTTAATGATAGCTATTAGAAAAGTAATTGTGATTAAAAGTGAAAGTTTTTATCAAAACCGCAAATTTTTCTAACTGCAATGCCTTGCATCTCTTGCTTTACGACTAGAAATTAAGGATTGATATTGATAAAAAATCGTTTGATTCAAAAACTTATCGGATAATTAACCCAATGATGTATCCTTAATACGAGAAAATATTGGAATGATACATATAGCTTCAATTTGATAAAAGGATTGATATTAATAAAGAATCGTTTGATTCAAATACTTATTGGATATATTAACCAATGATGTATGAATAATACAAGCAAATATTGGCATGATAGCTTCAATTTAATAAAAGGATTGATACTGATAAAGAATCGTTTGATTCAAATACGTATCGGATATTTAACCCAATAATCTATCTATAATACAAGCAAATATTGACATGATAGCTACAATTTGATAATAGGATTGATATTGATAATGAATCGTTTGATTCAAATACCTATCGGATATTTAACTCTATGATGTTGCACAGATCCAAGCACATATTGCCATGATTGTTCCAATTTCATGAAAGTATTAACAATAATAAGCGATCGTTTGAATCAAGTAGTCATTTTTTGGCCTCAAACATATATTTGGTAATTATAAACAAATATAGGATTGAACCAATAAAATTGCTCAAATTTGCCGCTTAATAATTAATATCAAATATTCGAATCGCCTATATCAAATATATTATTTGTTAATTATTACCAAATTTTGATATACAGTAGAGCCCGCTTAATTGACCCCCTTTTAGTTAACTTCCCCGGATAATTGAACTTAAAAAAGCCTATTGAAACTGTCCTCATTGAAAAAGGCACCCAAATCTCCTGTTGATTGACTCCCGCTTAATTGGTTTCCCCGGTTAATTGATAGGAAGAAAATGGTTTCCAAATGAAAAATACATGTAAAATTCCCCTTTTTAAAGATCAACTATATAAAAAGAACAAAAAATATAACGACGGAAAAATCTAAATAGTTTTTAATACAGCTCAATAAAAATTTTAATCCTACAAACTAGCTATGGCAAAACCGTTAAGGTGTCGTCTTTCGTAAAGTCCATGGAGAAAAATCTTCAGAAAACGCAAAAGGTGCAAATGATTTCAATAACTTAGTTCTTCCCGGATTATTAAAAGGTTTTGATCAAACTGATATTTTAAACGCCGACGAAAGTGGATTGTGCTTTAGTCTATAACTTAATTCGTGCGGTTTGCTAAGAGATGGCGTTACTTGATTATTAGTCCATCGTTCCAATATTCCGAAAGCTTCTGTCATTGTGCGTTTTTTTTTAGTATATGTCATTCATTTGAAGCGTAAACAACAATATTTTTTTTTCACTCAAATATGTCGAACTTTGCGCCTGACAAAAGTGTTTTTGCGGGGAGTTCTTCTTCATTACTTTAATATGAAGAAAACTGTTGCCGAAAGTCATTATTGCATCGGATCGTGACGAGATGAAAAATGGATCCATTAAGACAACCCGAAACGCAAACATTCATATGTGAAGCCCGGCCAACCAGGACCTTTCCAGCCAAAGGCAAATATCCATGGTGCTGTAATTCGCACAGGTGACCTCTATCAAACACAATTGATCCGTTTAAATAGAGCCATAGCCGAGAAACGACAGGAATATGCGACCAGACACGAAGTCATAATTTTTCAACATGACAACGCTCGGCCACATGTTGGAAGACCGGTTAAAAACTATTTGGAAAATATTGGATGGGAAGTTTTGGCTCACCCGCCTTATAGCCCGGACCTTGCCCCGTCCGACTATCACTTATTTCGGTCTATGCAAAACGCTCTCACCGGGATACGCTTCACTTCAGAACAGGGTATCAGAAATTGGCTTGATTAACTTTTGGCCTCAAAACCGGAGCAGTTCTTTTGGCGCGGAACCCATATGTTACCAAAAAGATGGGAAAAAGTAGTGGCTAATGATGGACAAAACTTTGAATAATACTATTGTACATGTTTTCTTAAATAAACGTCCAAATTTTGAAAAAAAAAACCGCACGAATTAAGTTAAAGACCTTACTATATCCAAAAAAGCAGATGGCCTTAAAGGTTTTAAATAGACAAAATCACGTCTGTTGCTATTTTATTTCTAATGCCACTAGAAATTATAAAAAAATTAAAAATTACCCTCAATAACTTTTTATACGCACACAATTACAAAATTGTCCCAACATTTTTTTATAGAAGTAGCCGTTAGCGAGATATTTGTAAAATAAAACTGATTTTCGCAACCTTTTCAGGCCGTTCATGTGCTTAGGCATCCGATTCAGCATGGCAGACTGATGAACTCGTAGTAAACATATCCTAAGCTATCGATTCCCATACACATATTCATTACACCTAGTTTTTCCAAATTTATATGCTCAGCTGTAAGTCTACTACTTAACTACGCACATACCCGAATTTTGTATTAATTTTAATTATTTTATTTTAAGGTGAATTGAAGTTCCCTTTATGTACCTAATGCACTTTTTAATGTACAATATACAAACATATTTAATATCTCCATATGGAGCTTATCACTTAAAGAAATTCTTAAGGCTTTGAACACATAAAAAACATTAAATTAAAACTAAAATCGTCGAATGCTAATTTTGTCTATGCTTAATTGACTCACTCGATAAATTATCTGGGATTCTTTTGATTGATCAGTAGAATCAATTAACCGGGCCCCGCTTAATTGGTTCCCCGGTTAATTGAACCGAAAAGTTTGCATTTTTCATGAAGTCAATTAAGCGGGGTCTACTGTATATAATCATACTGTTTTTTCGGTGTAACCATGAGGATAAAAATTAATTTAAATTGACGAAAGATAGACCAAAAAGCTTTAGTAAGTAAGTAAGTAAGTAATATTTATTGAGTCTTTTCCAGATCAGTTACAAATTTTAACATTTTTAAAAATTTACTTGAGACTTCTTAGAACTATTTTATGTATTGTTCTAATTATACAATAAAAGGTGTTAGCTACTTGCTATGTTATAAATTATGTTTAATTTCTTTTTGAATATATAATAAGTAATAAAGTGTTTGCTCCTAACACAATGAAATTTTCATGAGATGATATTATCTCGATTTTTTTTTTAAACTTACAACTAACTTAAAACTAAAAACTTAAATCTAATAAAACTACCCTCTATGGGTGTTGGGACTTGTAAGCCTATAAAATTCTGGTAAAAGTGGTGCAGTGAAGTCGATATCAACGTTTATGTTTTCATTTATAAAGCCAATTGGTGACAAGTAGTAATTTGTGGACCAATTTGAATTATTATGTGAATTATAAATTTCTTTTATAAGCAAATTATCATGGAAAGGTAGTTTGCCTATGAATTTTTTCAATAAAGATAGAGCATATTTACACAAAGGATTTACAAATGCTTTAGAGTATATGTAATTATTGGAGAAACGTTTGGTATAAGATTCATATTCTCTATCAACACATAATCTCAAAATTTTTCTCTCAATTATTTCTAGTTCTTTAGCGACGGAAGGTGAAATTGTGAACCAAATTGGAAACGCATATAAAAGGACTGGACGAATACATACTTTATAGATTAAAATTTTAGTCTTTGAGTTCAAATATTTGCTATTTAACAAATTTGAAAACATCGATTTGATTCTATATGCCTTTTTTAAAATTAATCTTGAATGTTCGTTAAACTTGACTAATTTGTTAAAATGTATTCCTAAATATTTAATACTATTTTTGAAAGGAATATTAGAATCGTTTAAAATCAAACTGAGATTTTTACTCTCTGGCACCACAAATCTTTTACATTTCCCAGATGCATTCCTTAAACAAATTGCCTCAGATTTCGAAGTGTTAATTTTAATTCCCCAATCTTTATAAAATTTATCAACAGCCAAAAGGTGTGTTTTGAGTGTGTTAACGGCTGCAAGAGGAGATTCGTGATGTGCATATAAAAGCGAGTCGTCTGCATATAAAATACTTTGCGATCCATTAATTACATGTGGAAAGTCATGTATAAATAAATTATATAAATGTGGGGCAAGAACTGAACCTTGTGGAACACCTTTTTTAATATCACCAAAGTTTGATAGAGAGTTGTTAATTTGAATGCAAAATTTACGATCAGAGAAAAAATTGCAAAAAATTTTTATTAAATATGGATCTAGACCTATATTTGTCATTTTATACAAAATTCCATCATGATAGGCTTTGTCAAATGCTTTTTCTATGTCAAGAGACACTGCAACGGTACATTTTTTCTGCCTCAAATTACAAATAACATCATTATGAAATTTAAGCAATGCATGTACTGTTGAGTGACCTTTCTTAAACCCAAACTGGTGATGTGGTATAAAGTCATTATCAATATTAATGTCCATTTTATGTTTTATAATGTGTTCTAATAATTTGCCTAGATTTGAAAGTAAAGAAATTGGCCTAAAATTATTGATTTCGGTATTGTTTGGTTTCTTTTGTATAGGAATAATTTTAGCAACCTTCCATTTTTTTGGAAAATACCCATTATTTAAACAGTTGTTAAATATAATTGTGAGAAATTTTAATGCTAAAGACGGAAGTTTTTTAATCAAATAATTCGAAATATTATCTAAGCCTGAAGATTTTTTGTTATTTATTCTTTTAGAGATAGAAATGAGATCTTCTTCTGAAATAAAATACCTAGAACTTTGTATATTAAGGGAAGTAGAATCAACGTTAAAGAGAGTAATGTTTCCAGAGGACTGATTTAATGTTAAGTTTATTTGACGTTTAATAACGTCAGAATTATCTGGAATTGTCTCTTTATATACTTCCTCAAAATGATTTTGGAATGCATCAAGAATCTCCGTCTCATTAGTAATTTTAACATTATTAATGGTTAAACCTTTGCAAAACTGACTTTTCTCTTTGCATATCATTCCATATATTTGCTTAAAAGCTGTCGGGCCAGGGTTAATTTTTTGAAGCCTTTCCTGGAACTTTTTAGTCTGTTCTAATTCCACTTGTTCTTTGATTATTATTTTAAGAAGTTGTAATTGCTTAGAAAGGAGCAAGTAATTTGAATTACTTCTATTGTAATTTCTATGGTAAATCCTCTTAAGTTGTTTTTGCCATTCATACTTAATTTTGAATAACTTTTTAATATTATCTGAAACAATGAATTTTCTATTTTTGAAATCGACTGTTTGTGTGTGAGTGTTCGTAATTGAGTTAATTCTTGCAGTGAAAAAATCAATATAACTATCAATCTCATCATTAGTTAAATTTGAGTTTATGGGAGGCAAATTATTAATGAAAGAGTCTTCTATATCATTTTTAAATTCAATCCAGTTAGTATTTTTGAATGAAATAAAACTTCGCGGTTGATTTAATAGAAAGTCAAAATCATTTAAATTAATTTTTAACTTTAGAGGAAAATGGTCAGAAAAAGTTGATAAACTTTCAATACAAAAATTTGGGTTTATCAAATCGACTAAATTTGAGCTTATTAAAAAATGATCTAAAAATGAAGAACCTAAGGGGTAAGACGGCAAGCTATGTGAGATTCTACAAAACTCTAAAGCTTGAAATTGCAACCAATTATATAAAGTTTTGCCATTAGAATTGTCAATATCATCGCCCCAAAAAATATTTTTTGAATTTAAATCTCCACCAATAAACGTTCCATCAAAATTTCGTGCAAAATCATTAATTTGGTTCAAACTACTTGTAATGTTATGTGTATTAAAATTACATGGTAGATATATACTTCCAAAAAGAAATTTTTTAACTAAACCACCAATAAGTAAATCAACTTCAATAAAAGAGTTTGGAAAAAGAACACCATTAATATGCACAATATTATATTTGTAATTGTTTTTAATTGCAACAGCCACACCTTGGGAAGATTTGTCCCTGATAAAATCAAAGTCTTCTAACAAACATTTATGAGAATGTGATAAATGAGTTTCTTGAATAAATGCAACGTCAATTTTGTTATAATGCAAAATACGTAAAAGTTCGTATTTTCTACTTGTTTCAATGAGGGATCTTACATTAAAAGTTAATAAATTTATAAACTTATGGACCATAACAATTTTTAACTTCTGATAATAATTTGAAATATTCGGTTTTAGCTTGCGAAATTGGCATTTTTTTAAAATTACTTAAAAAGTTTTGCAATTTACTTTCTAAAGATAAAGGATCTGGTTCGCAAAATATTTTCGAAATTTTTAAAAATTCTTCAACTATGGATGGTAATTGTTTCTTTACTAGAGAACTTTGTGACACAAAGTGACTGGCATATGATTTGTCCGAAGTAACAAGTGAAATTTTACTAAGTGTGTTCTGAATGTTACTGGCAGCTGCAATTTTTTTTTCTTTAGCTTCTAGGAAAATTTTCTTTTTATATATTTCATAATTTTTGTACGATGGGCAACCTTTCCAATTAGCGGGGTGGCCCAATTCATTACAATTAATGCAGAATGGCTTAGAAATTTCAGTTTTTTGAAGAAGACATTCACCAGGTTCGTGCCGTTCGGAACATTTAACACAATTAAAATCCCTGTTACAGTTGCGGGCTATATGACCCCAACGTTGGCATCTCCGACACTGTATTTCTGTTGAGTTTTTTTTGGGGCTTTCCCAAGAAACCTTTTGGTTCAATAAAAAACGTATATGACTAATATCAGTTGCTTTTTTACCAGGAATTAATGAGACCAAAAATAAACCAGTGTCAATATTGTTTTTAATTGAAAATTGTGTCTTAAATTTAGAAATATTAGAAATGGTGTTGGGTACTAATTCATCTATAGCCGATTTAATGTCTTGTATATCCGTGATATGGTATATACCTCTTAAGACCAAGCTAATATGTCTAAATTCTTTTGGGGTGTAAGAATATGAATCTATGTGCTTCTCTTTCAATAACTGCATCATTTCCGAATGTGCTGAAGCATCATTTAAATACAATTTACTCCTATATTTACTTTTGTTAATAATTTTAAAGAAAATTTTGGGTGATTTTGAATTTAATTGGTCCACTAAATGTTTAATATTAACGTTTCGAAGAAATATCGGAGGACACATATTTTTAGTCGGAGCGGACACTGCAACTTTTTTACCAGTATTTGCTTTAACATTTACATTTGGTTTTCCAGAAACTTCAAAATCTAAATCTCCTAAAATTGCAAATCTATTTGAAGAAACATTATTGTTATTATTAGAAATGACCTGGTTTGTTGTAGAGCAGTTCCGAAAATTCGAAATATCGATGTTTACAGCTTCTGGAGTGTTTGCCCTTTTCCGTTTGCGATATGTTTCAAACTCTCCATCAGAGGGTTCTACATTATTTGTTAAGTCAATAGACATCAGATGCAGATCAGGATTATCATTCAGAATCGCTGGAGGTTGAGCGACAGGAACATCGCCATTCACTTGCATAGTTGCAAACCTAGGAGTCATATTAATATTTTCATTTATTTTTGCGCCATCTGGAGGCTGTGTTTTTTGGTAGCATTCAAGAGTTGGGATGTTCATAATTGATTAATGCGGAGTTCTTGAAGATTGAATTTAAATTTTCTTTTTTTATTTTTTTTTTTGATATAAATTTATTTTTTTCTCTGAAAACACGTCTGAATTCGACAAATATTTCAATGAGAATCCCAAAAAGCTTTACTATTATAATTATCTGCATGATGTACCAAATGTCACGATTATCAGCCAGGCCCCAAGTATTTGAAAATTTGACTTTGTTGGTCCACCCCCAAATGATTTATTCAAAGGCGACAATTACTTAGGATTGCAAGTTTGAAATGGTAAAAAATATAAAACAAGGGAAAATAAAGAAAAGAAATCATTTTTTTTTTTTTTTTCAAAAAAAGGGCAATCTATAGAGTGTTTCTTTGCGTTATCGACCAAGATTCGACTTGACATCTCCGATTTCTATGATAATTCGAGAAAAGTTAGTATTTGCCACACATATTACTGTGATAAAATGATTTTCCAAAATTCCGAAATTTTCAAGATGGCGGCCATGTAATGTGTAATTACTTTTTTTCAAAAGCTCATACTTTTCTACAGAAACCCTGAAAATTTCATTAAAATCGGTTAAAAAGCCGAGGAGGTATAAGTTTTCAAATATGGGAGTATCCAAAGTTTGGATCGAACTTCATATGGCCGCCATCTTGAAAATTTTCGGGATTTCGGAAAATCATTTTGCCATAGTAATATGCGTGGCAAATACTAACTTTTCACGAATTTTCATAGAAATCGGAGATGTCAAGTCGAATGTTGGTCGATAACGCAAAGAAACACTTTATACCAAATTTTATCAAAATCGATGTAATTAATTCACTGCAAAACTGTATTTTCTATTACACCACGACTCGACGAGCAATAAATCATGCAATACTTCAAGTCATAACAGCAAAATATCTAGTGGAGACACCAAAATGTTATGAAATGAAAATTGCATAACATCAAATCACATCAATGTTGACATAAAAAAAAAATTATGATTTAAATTATAACATAAATAATTGCACGTCGAGCCGTGGTGTTAACAATCTAATTAACAATATGCGTGAAGGACACAGGGAGGCGACTAAGCTCCGTTACTTTTTTCGATTTATATAATAAAGAAATCTTAGTTTTGGCAGAAAAACTGGACATACTCGCAAATATTAATATTACATGTACAGCGAGCAAACAGGTTCACAGAGAAAACATTTGTGCGACTTATATCAGAAAAATAATCTATAAGTCACTTTTAGAAAATCCCCTCTATCATGTAATTTGATTCGAGATTTTGCTGTTCAGAATCCAGAATTTTTGCAATCAAAAACGCATTAGATCAAGGGTGTAAGCGTTTTCAAATCACTGAGCCAAGCGCAGTCAGCGTAAAATTTTCGCTTTTACAACAACTTCAAATTCCTCGAACTACAACAATCACAAAACCTATTTTTTGTTGTTTTTTTGGTGGCTCGTTTGCAACAACAACAGTATTTCAATAATTTTTTAAATTTCTGAGAACTACAACACACACGAAAAATGTTTGTTGTTTTTTTTTATGCGAAACAACAAAAACAATTTTTCATAAATATTTTAATTCAGCGAATTTCGACGAGCTCAAAACAACAACAAAAATTTTTCGTGTGTGTCGTAGTTCTCAGAAATTTAAAAAACTATTGAAATATTCTTGTTTTTGTAGGCGAGCCAAAATTGGCTCACTTTTGTTCTACGCTAACACCCTTGCATTAAATGATAATTATCGATTTCCAATCTGGATATCAAAATATATGATAGCAAAATCTCTATTCGATTTAGTTCGAAACAAAATAGTAACAATTTTTATTCCGGCAAATCTACAAAAAGCCGTAATTTTGACTAAAAAAAATCAAAATAAAAAAATCTTCTTTCGAGACCGCAAGTTGTTGAAATAGATCAAAGTTATAATAACCGTAAAATTTAATTTTCCATGTAATTTTCCATAGTCAGGGGTTTGCCAAAGGGTTTTTGGACATAAATGAGCGTAAAAGCTGCAAAATAAAATGTTCCGCTTAAGATGTTGTTTTTAAAAATAATTTTCATAGGCCTCTCATTCAAAAAAAAAAAAAAACAAATTTTTCATATTTCTGAAACTATTTGGCACAGGTAAATAAGATTTTATTTCAGATAAAGTGATGCGAAAACCTGTGTCAAATAGTTTCAGAGATATGACAAATTTGTTTTTGCTTAGAATGTAGGAGAGATACGACAAATTTCAGGTGGAGGAGGCGTGGCGCTGCCCATTTTTTTTATTGGATACTATTTACTCAAGTATTATTCATATATCCTTCTATGTCAAATAGTTTCAAAGATAGAATTGAGTTTTTCGTTATTTTCATATAAATAGCGTTTTTCCGACCTTTAACACCTGGGCGCACGATCAAATATGTTTCGATCGGGACCAAATTTTTTTCGCTTGGTGTCTATACCAAGGAGACCAAAATAAAAACAGAAAATAATACTGCTTCTATATTGGTTTAACATTATTACAGTGCCATATCCTGTTCGCTTCACTTTACCTGAAATCAAATCTTATTCATATGTGTAAGATAGTATCAGAGATTTGACAAATTTGTTTTTTTTTTTTGGAAGAAATTGAAAATTTTTTTCCAGTGCCAATCACATATGTACCGAATCTCATTCATCTGAGTCCAATATTTCCAGAGATACGACGAATTTTGGGTGAAGGGGCGTGGCATGACCCATTTTTTTATTTGATGCAATTTACTCAAGTATTGTTCATATAAGTACATACCAAATCTCATTCACTTATGTCAAATAGTTTCAAAGATAGCACTGATTCTTTCGATTAAAGCCCCATTTTTTCATATAAATAGCGTTTTTCCGAACTTCAACGGCCTGGGGGCACGGTCAAATATTTTCCGATCGAGACCAAAATTTGTATGCTTGATACTTACACCAATAGGAAACTTTTTAGTCCTTGGGAGCAAGGTTTTTGTTCATTTTTACTTTTTTCGGTAGGTCTAATACATAGTGCTCCTCAAGTGCTTCAGAAAAGTCTAAAAAAGAAAAATAATTTTTGATTTTTTCCTTGGTTTTTCTTAACGTTACAAACGTACGACTGTCACGTGCATCATCATGGAAATCCTCATATATCATCATCTGTCGAACGATGTAATGATTTTAAATTTCCTGCCACTAGCTCCCTAACTAAGTAGTAGTTTACTAACACAATAGTCAGAGATCGCCACTCTTATTGAGCTACTCTCATAGGTTTACTCTCATAGAATTTCGAAACTTTACTACTTATAATGACTTCTAATAGAAACAACTTTTTTCTATGGGAATCTATTTTACACCTGACCACTTCTGAGCATGAACTTGCTATAAATTCTATACGAGTGTGTTGGTGGGAGTATTGTTCTCGTTAATGTGTCGTCATTCTGATAATTGTGAAGAATGTTTTTATATTGGAGTAATTCGCGCTCTTTGCCATTTAAGTTGTGTATTTTATTTACAAATACATGTTTTATTACTGTACTCATACTAACATAATACATACATATGTGTCGCTATATTGTAAAGCGTTCACACTTTGAGGTTGAAAGAAGTTCCTACATTTAAGCCATTAATAACGTAACTGCTGTAGCAGTTAAATCAGTTTAATACGGAACTTCGAATGTAACGCGCTGTGCGTGCGGGCGTAATCGAGACCGAAAAATTGTTTAAACCAAAGATTTGCTTTAGTGTAATCCTATGTAACTAAATAAAAAATTAAAATTTAAAAATATAAAAAATAAAGTTAAAGATTAAATTTAATCAAAAAAACAAAAAAGAAAAAATGAAGTAAGTCCTGAGAATGAATTTTACGAGATAAAAATTGGTAGTCAATAGCCAATGTGTTTTTTTTTTTTGTAATTTATAGCAAATAATTTAAATAAAATTAACAAGATAATGAAAATGCTTACACATCGAAAGTGACACGTTTTACATATTTAGAAAGGGCTTTTTTTAGTTCGTAGAAAATTAATTTTGATTTCTTCACACAATCATTAGGTTTAACTAAGTAATTGCGGCAACGAGTGTTTTGTTTTCCTAATTTTCTATTCCATATACAATTTGTCATTTTTAATAACGGCATTTATTTACAAAATCTTTTGTTGATTTTTCCTATAAAATGACAGCAAACATGACACTTGTTACATACAATAAATTTTAATAGGTCATTAAAATTATGAAACAAAATACGATATTTTGGTTTAAATAAAATTTTCAACTGGTTATTGAAAAAAAAAAAAAATGTTTATTGTAAAAAACTACCAAATTATTATTATTTATTTATTAAAACTAGAATCACCCAATGGTCAAAATTCGACCAGAAATGTATTAAACAATTTTTGTACTTTTTGGACAGTTTTAGTACTTTTGTTGAAAAGAAAATAAAACACATGAAGTCAGTGTCAGTAAGTTTTTTGTCTTTCTCTTTGTGCTGTGCCCTCTTTTCAGCTCTGTGTGACCGCGTATTTTGTAGTTGTTAATATTGAAAAATTTAAATTTAATTTTACCTGGCTTACTGGCAAAATATTAAAATAATTTTAATTTTGTGCACATTTACACACAAATACCTTTCTAATGGTGTATAATTCAAAGTCGTGCTTCATTTCTAACATAGTAAAAAAGGTAGGACAAATTTTTGTCTCATGTATTAATATATAGATTTGGAGCTAGTGCTTACAAAAATAAATCTCATAAATTAAGCACTTAGGATATAAAGTGTAAAATTGCTAGTAGTATCAAACAAATATCGAAATTATTACTATTTATTTCAAAACTACCCTGCAAGACCACGGACTGTTCCAAAACTAGTTTGCAAGCTACTCCATGGGTGAAACTGACTAGTCCGAATTCTGGTCCCATCACATATAAAGTTCTATTTACGTTTTACATTATTTGTCATTGTGCGTAACCAATTGTCTCCTTATGTATTACATTCGGACCAGAAAAAGGCTAATTTGTATTTTATTTTATTTATAAATTCTAACAAATTTAATTTGAAATTCAAATTTTATATAAAAATTTCAAAAGAAAAAACGATTCGCTTTTTTTTTGGGAATTTCTCCCGCAATCATATCAGTAACGGATCCGTAACGGATAAAAAACACGAGATATGAACCGTTGCACACTGGGATGTTTTATTTTCTGCTCCAATGACTCTTCAGACAAATTGTGTACAAATTAAAAGAAATTTAAAAATTGGAATTGAAATCACCGAGTGGATGATTTAAACCAGGGCCTCTTCACGCAGCGCATGTCACAAGACCGATACACTATCGCCAAACAGTATGTGGTCAGTAATGTTATGAGTATAATCAATACACAATTGGACCACTTTTGGTGCTAATGACGGATTATGCATTACATTTGGACCATATTTGATACAATTGACCGACTTTGCATTACGTTTGGACCATTTTTGATACACAATTAATAATTTAAGTGAATTTATTCTAGTTTTAGGTGTAGTCTATAATGGATTACTTACAAAAAAACTAGACAAAAGATTGGACTACTGACCCAATTGACTCCATCGGTCCTACGGGTATATCTTATTCATAAACTAACTACTACTTGCGGGAATTTTTTTTCCTTTTTTTTATATTTTTTAAACCATTTAAAAAAAGTAATTACTTAACAATCTTTTAAATTGACTGACGTTGCATATTTGTTGCATATTATGAGTTGAGTAAATGTAGAAATGACGCTCGGATATTAGGCATGAATGTCTGAAATGAGTCAGACATATACATACCTCTACGCGAACTAGAAAAACTAACTTTACGAAAGAAGTATGTTGGTGCCTAAGTTTCGATCATTTTATGCAGCAGAATAAGTGATCTAAATTTAAATAAACTGTTAAAATCTATTTGGAAAAGTTTTTTTTGAAAAATTAGATGGTAAATTCTAAACATGAATTTATGAAAAACAATCTTTCCAAGAAAATTTCAAAAGTCGCCAATTTCAAGACCCTGAAATTTGTAAAAGTGACAAATTGCAGGTATTTATACCATGTATACTGAACAATGGATACATATCAGATAAATATTGATATATCTTATCAAAAAGATTGAAAAATATTGAAAACATTGAAAAAACTAGAAAAATCAAATTGTATTCAAAAATATCTACCCGGTGGCGAACGGCACGACGATTCATCGATGACAAATAGAGACAAAATTAGATCATAGGTGACAAACGGAGACATTTGTTTGACTTCATGCATGAACTTTTAGAACAAATGTCCAAAAAATCACTGATGACTTATGCCGATAACTTCACTGAGTCGTCAGTGTATTAGCGACACGTAGCAGACAATATCAGTAGGATTCCCTCATGAATAAGTCACTAATGCGTATACTTCCGAGTGAGTTGTAGAAGAAAATGTCATCGAGTTTTCACCAATGATTTTGTCACAAAATACATTTATTAAATATACAATTTTATAAAGATGACACTAACAACTCAGGCCTTCGACTCTAAATAAAGTATTTTTATTTAGAGTCGAAGGCACAAATGAAAATAACTACGTACTATTAAATATGTCATAGTTATTCCAATAGTATTAAGAACTTGTATTCTAGTCAAATCTGAGAGGTGGTGCCTTGGTGAGATATTAGGTGCTAAAAGTCGAGAAAATCTGTTTTATACAAATATCACGCTAAGGTTGGTCCACAATTTTATAGCTCAGAAAATTTTCAACAAAAAGTTATGAAAGTTGTTTCGTTTGACTTTTAGTTTAGTAGATATCCTATTTTATGGTATTTGCCGCATACAAGTGTTTGTTCATAGTAATACGAGTATGACTGTTGATTTTAAAAGTTCTATAACTCATCAACTGTAAGTCGAAAAAAAACTATTTTTGCGGGTTTTCTATATGAAATTATCTGAGCTAAAAAATAGTGGACAATTTTTTTTTTTTTTTTTTTTTTTGTAGAAATAACCCTTAACTAGATATTTGCAAAAAACCAAATTTCTCTACTTTTAACCATCGATATCACCACGTCTCAAGATTCGACCATAACAAAAGTTCATATCTTCTATTGGAATAACACTCAAAAAAATTCAGATTGAATACTATGATGTAAGGACTGTGCCATTATTTATGAGTACAGTAAAAATGCATTATATTTTAATAGTAATAAATTATAATTTTTATTTACACGAATACTCTGATACATCAGATTCTTATATCAACTTTCATTAAGATATTTAATTAAATTTGCTTCCCTGAACCCATTTTTCTAACCTTTTTCTTTACGTCCTTCATTAAATTTTTTGCCAACCTTTCTCCACGCTTCTTGACCACACGGTTCCAGTTGTATTTGAACTTTTTTACTGAATCTGCGGGCTTGCATGTTTGCTTTAAATCTCTTTTTATAATTGCACAAAATCTTTCTATTGGACGAAGTTCTGGGCAGTTTGGTGGGTTAAGCTCTTTCTTTACATAATCAAGATTTTCACTATCGTACCAATTTACCACGGAAGATGCATAGTGACAGGAAGCAAGGTCAGGCCAAAAAAGTGCCTTATTAGAGTGCTCTTTATTAATCGGAAGAAGTCTCTTCTTAAGACACTCCTTGAGGTATATTTCTTGGTTCATTGTTTTGTTTGTGACGAAAGGATAAGAAACCTTACCGTACTGACAAATTGCTTGCCAAACCATGAGTTTTTTTCCAAATTTTTCGCATTGAATTGACTTATCGGCTGTAGTTACCTTCTCTTCTTTATTATCTGTAAAAAATTGGGGGCCTGGTAGGGTTTTGTAGTCCAATTTGACGTAAGTTTCATCATCCATTACAATGCATTAAAATTTTTTGTTTAAAATATGGCGATACAACTTACGGGCTCGTTGTTTTGCTCTTGCACTTTGAACTTTGCTTCTTTTTGGACATTTCTGCTTTTTATAGGTTCTAAAGTTGGACAGTTGAAGACGAGGTACCACATTTTTTAACGCAATCACGAACAGATATTTCTTTTTCTTTTGTAAAAACACTTATTTTTCTTTGGTCAATTTTTGATAATATTTTAGCTTTTTTTGGCCTCTTCCAGGTAATTCATCAAGAGTATAATGCTCTGTAAACCGCTTTATAGTTTTCTGAACCGCCCATTCGCTAACGCCTTCTTTTATGACAATTTTTCTGTAAGACATTATTTTCTTACACCATTTGCAAAGAATTGCCTCGCGTTGTTTTGGATTAAGTCCCTTCATTGCTAACGCCTTTGAAAAATTTTCCAAACTAATAGCCTTATCATGTATGACGAACGAATAAAGTGACTGATTTTCACTCATTAATATCAACTTAATAAAACTCTTTATTAAGAACTTACTATGACCCAAGCGTTCATTTTAGTTCAAAGAATAAAGTTTGTAAGCATAAACTTCAAATCATCTTTTAACTTGGAGGGTATAAGCAGTTGAAA
This sequence comes from Calliopum simillimum, assembly GCA_951812925.1. Lineage (NCBI taxonomy): Eukaryota > Metazoa > Arthropoda > Insecta > Diptera > Lauxaniidae > Calliopum > Calliopum simillimum. The sequence continues at coordinate 34,118,084 of OX638372.1, forward strand.
ATCAGTAAAACGATTCGTTCGTCATGCATGATAAGGCCATCAATTAATTTTTTGAAACAACATAAATGTCATATTTTATTGACATAAGTTGCTAAGACATTGCACATTCAACGCCTGCTTTATAAGGTGTTTAAAATGTACTCATAAATAATGGCACGGTCCTTAGGTCAGCCAGCCGCTGTCAGTTAGTCTATTAGATAATGCAGTTTTTATTATACCCTACACCCAGGGTATATTCACTTTGTCCTTCCGTTTGTAACGCAGAGAAGGAGGCGTGGCAGATATGGAAAAGTATATATATACTTGATCAGCGTCACCTTATGAGTCGATATAGCCATGTCCGTCTGTCTGTCTGTCTGGCTGGCTGGCTGGCTGGGTGGCTGGCTGTGTGTGGAAATACACTTTTTGGGAAAACTGAGCAAGATATTTCAATGAAATTTGGTATACTGCCTCCGTCGCCAAAGATAGCTCGGGGGATTAAAAATGAGCGAAATCGGTCAACGAACACGCCTACCGCCCATACAAAAAATATATTCAAAATGCAATTTTAGGAGTATTTTTCACGACAATGCAACCAAAATACGCGTAAATACTAAGAATTGTAAGAGCAAGCTTTGAGAAAAAACTGAGCAAATTCGGACAAGAGGGCGTGGCACCTCCCATATAAGCAAAAGCTTCAAAACGCTATACGCAAAGCGTTTTATGAGATATTAGAACCAAATTTGACTCAGACACTCAGAATCATAAATAAAAGCTCTCAACAAAAATTGGGTGAAATCGGACAAGGGGACGTGGCACATCCCATATGAGCAAAAGTTTCAAAATGCTATACTGAAAGAGTTTTTTGAGATAATCCAACCAAACTTTACTCAAATACTACAGACTATAAATGCAAGCTCTGAACAAAAACTGGGTGAACTCGAACTGAGCAAATTCGGACAAGAAGGCGTAGCACCTCCCATATGAGCAAAATTTTAAAAATACTGCAGTGTAGGGTATTTAATGTTTGGCCAGGCCAAATTTTACACCCTTACTAGTTATGTTTTGATAGTGCTGTGCGGCAATTTTCAGGCCATCGAATCAAACTGCATCGAACTTGAAAATACATTTGTCTAACAGCATAATTTTCGGTGATATTCTTCATGGGTAGGTCGACGACAGAAATCTATTGCAAAGATAAAATTCAGGCGTTATAATAATTCCATTATTAAAAGCCTTTTCTTAAGGACACATTAACTCACCTCAAAATGTTTGGTCTGTCTGAATTTAATAGTTATAAAATACATCTTTTTAATTAAAATTAATCACATTTTGTAGGAGGACACAATATTTTGTTATTTATTTATTTCATTTTGCTTGACAAACTGTCAACAAAAATAACAATCGGCTGTATCTACTCGTTGATGGCAACATGTAACAGACAATGTCATGCAGCCGTAAACTTGTTATTGACTTTTAACAGACAATATCACCGATTCTAAACATATCAGAAGTTTAGAGACACTTGTTCGTGTTATTTTCTTGATGATTCATCGATGACAATATCATTATGGATGATGTCGCTCAAAAACGCCACGGGGTAATAACATAGAAGTCGAAAATCGTCTAGAAAATAAAAGTAATATCGAACTCGATAAACGATTGTCTCTCAAAAATACTTCTGATAAGAAATTTCTACAAAATCTAATAATTTATTCCAGAAATATTTGCATAACAATAGATTTTGCTCACAGTGTCACCTACGATCAACATTTTTAATCACATTGCCACTCAATTCAGGCCAAAATCCAATATTTGATTTAAAAAAAAGGGCTTGAGGGTTTTTATTTATTTTTTTGAATATGATCAGTTGAATACCCGATACAAAAATATATAAAAATTTTTCGAATGATATAACATGAGAGTTGAAACCAGTTCTCGACACCCGTGATATTGTCTGCAATTCAAACTCAAATTTGGGCATTAAAACCAATAGCAGCTAAAAATCATTCAGGCATGTTCTGAAATCCGATTCACTTCGGAATCGGAATGAAAGCAATTTTCAAGAGCTCCGCATTTCGGTAATTAACACCAAATCGGATCTATGTTTCGGTAAATCGAATAGGAATCATTAGCAAATTTTATTTCTTCAAATACAAATCCTATGCCTTCTAATTTGTCCCAATGCAGAGCTCTTAAAGATTGCTTTCATTCCGATTCCGAAGTGAATCGGATTTCAGAACATGCCTGATACTCAAATAGATGAGAATCTTTTTTGTGAAGAATTACAGGTTCTACAAATAATAGTAATTTGTATTTACGAAAAAGAAATATTCGATAAATTGGAATTTTTCGACTTTTTTCCTAAACATTTACTTTTTCGTTAATGCAAATCAGTATTATTTGTAGAATCTGTAATTCTCCACAAAAAATACTTTTAATCATTCGTCTCACCGTTTTCATCAAAACGCCTCCTAAATGAAAAGTAATTGAAATCACACATGTTTCGGAACAGGTATGTTGGACTTGGTTACAGCTCGAAGTTCTCTCCGTGTATAATACATACATATTTATTTAGAATACTTTCCTTCAATCAGAAAACAACATCATCAAAAGGGGCAGAAACTTATGACTTTTGAATGGATTTCAATTCAAATTTTGCACCACAAGTATTTATTTTAATTTTGAAAATTAACTTTTCCAATGTACTAAGCAGTAACTTCACCGTGTTTTCTAACCATATAGGTACGTAAATTCAGTATAAAAAATGTATTCTATGATGTGGTTCATCAACTCGGCATTAGTAGAGATGTATGACAAAGTCCAAATGTGCTTTACTTTTCTATTTTGACACTAATAGCAGACCGGTATTGTTATTATTCGAATAAAATAATTGTTTTTATGACGTGATTCACAAGTGTTTTTATTAATAGAAATAATAAAATAGATCATTTGTCATAGCGAATAAAACATATATTGATTAAGAAGATACACTTCTCTTACATATATGTAAATTTACTAATCTTTTATTATATATTCATATTAATGGACAATAGTCCATTTTACAAAATGTTGACTATCGTAATTAAGTAATCTATTATATATAAGTACATATATACATATTTACAAATTAAATATATTTTTTATATGTATAAATATGTACATGTAAGAACTAAGTGTAAACTTGAAATAAAGAAAGGTATAAATGAGTTGAGCATTATTAGCATACCTACATACTCATTTTAGCGAAATAAACAAAAAAAAATTATCGATAAAATCATTATGAAAGATTAACAAATTAATTAATAAGGGTATTCACGATCTAGAGTAACGTCCTGAGTAACAGAGTAACAGGGTAACAGTGCACAACCACAACAACAAAATATACGTAAGTTACTCTGTTACTCTTTTACCCTTTTAGTCAAGCTATTTTCTAGTGTAAAATAATCTTACACTTTTGCCTTTTTTTACTATTTCTATTTCTATAGAAACGTTTGAACTTGTTTATGATTGAGAGGCAATTTTCGTTCATCAAAAATAAAAATTTGAATGAGAGCAAAATATTCATTTAAAAATTTTTTTTTTTGTTGTCAGCTAAAATTATTTTGAGAAACGAAAAGCACATATACGTGCAAAGTATTGAGTATGCTCACTATTCAGAGTAATTGTGTGCACTTTTACCCTGTTACTCAGCTCGTTACTCCAGAACGTGAATAACTCTAATATTTCCATAAGTTGGACATTTGGGCAAAGAAAGGAAATTGTCTACAACTTATATACATATTATGTATATATATAAAAACAGCATTATCTATGCTAAATAAATTTGCATAAAAAGAAACTCCCTTAAGCAAAAGACGTTCCAAGAAAAGCATTTGGTTTTTTTACCGTAACATTATTCAGACATCGCTGAGGCATTTTACTATACCCGTACATATTGGCTTTAAGCTTTTTCGTGTTTGTTAACAGCTGTCACTTTCGATACGATAGATTATACATACATATAACATAATAGAATTGTTGTTTTGGAAACATAAGACAACTGAATACACTTTTCATGTATCATAAAGACATTGAAAATTATAAAGATATTAAGAAAACAATTAACGTCAATTAAAATGATACGTGTTATCACAAGAAAGATAGTACAAATGTTTTGGGTCATTCTGTAACAAATCAACCATGAACATACATAGATAAATTGATTTACCAAATATATTTGATGATGACAAATTATTTGACGCATCGAACAGACAAATATAATTAATAGTGATTACTGTGATAATGTTATTATGACCATAATCATTTATTATACATATGACTAGATATGACTTCTGTTTTTATAACTTAACCATTAATATAAATAATTGTATTATGTAATAAAATTGTTTTCAGCATAATGTATCTATATATCTAAAATATAAATAATTGAGCTTACCTACTACAGCTTTAAAAGCCTTTTTAGCTATTATGCTTGAAGCTTTAAGAGCTAAAAAAGATAAAAGTTTCGATATCAGAACTAGAAACTTATATACTTTTATTCAAAAAGTTTTACAAATTAAGTTTTTTGAAAACTTTTTTTGCATAAAATTTTTAAAAACTTCGATCATAAAATGTTTTTAAAAGCTTTTTCACAAAAAGTTTTTTTAAATTTTTTTTTAAAGTTTTCCATAAAAACTTGTTGCATAGAAGTTATTTTTATTGAATATGCATATCAAGTCAAAAAAAAAAATTAAAAAGGAAACGAACGCTTTGGGCATTTTGAAAAAAAAAAAAAAAACCAAAATAAATACTGCACCAATCGATATGGAAAGGTCGAAAAGAGGTGTTTTAGACCTTTTCCCATCAAATATAGCATATACATTTTTTTCTCCAAAAATGAGTCCAAAACGCTCGCAGTTTATCTTCCAGCTCTATAGATACCCAACTAAAAAAAGTTCAGACTGAGATTCGATTCGGATCAGGCTTGCCTGAAGAATGATCAGGAACGAGTCAGGCTTTCTGATCCGACAATGATGAATAAACGTCACACCTCATTTGAAACGGACCTGGTCCGTTTGAGTGGATCCGGATCCGATAAAGTTTTAAAGGAACGGATCAGGATATTTCAGGTCCTCATCAGAAAAGTAATATATTTATTATTGAGGATCGCATCATAGACATATACATAAATTAAATTTAATTTCGTCCGGCCACAAAACGCTTTCTTAAAACATTTTGTTGCATTTGTTATGATATAAACAGGATAACCACCTAAAATGTGTTTGAGAAAACTTTCTGTGGTTGTTTTGATATGGAATATTTATTATTTATCAGATGAATTCAATTCCTTACTACGATTTAGTTCTGCTAATTTGAAGCGATATTGATTTGAACAACGCACTAGGACCGTATTAAGATTTTTGGTATCAGATCCTGATGAGGAACTGATCAGATAGCCGTATTAAGGAATACCTGATCCGGATCTAATCCTAATCCAGAATTCCTGAACTAATTTCTTGTCGGGTAAATATGTGATACGTTAGACTTCAGTCATCATTGAAAAAAAAAACAAAAAACTTTTAATGAGACAAGTTTTTAAAAGCTTTTTGAAAAAACTTTTGTATAAAATCTTTTTAGGTTAAAAGTTTTTACAAAATTTTAAAAAAAACTTTTCAAATAAAATTTTTTTACAAAACTTTTTTTACTTTATTTTTAAAAGTTTTTTAAACTTTTATTTTAAATTTGTTATTGGAAGTTTCTATTTAAATGTTTTTAAAGCTTTTATTTTATTAAGCTTAAAGTTTTTTAAACTTTTATATGCAATAAGAAAAACTTTTAAAAAGTTTTATTCAAGGTTTGATCAATATGCATACTTTATTAAGTCCATAAATAGTACCATTCAAGTATAAAATTCATATATCACCGATCACGCCTATTTTTAATCCCAGTTAGCTTAGAAACATTTTTGTTATCCGTGCATAAAAATCGGAAAAAATCAAGGAATTTATTTGGACCCGATTGACGACCAACTATCATAACCTTGCCTTGGCCATGAACTTTCAAATGCAGAGGCGTAAGATAATTAATTTTCCTTAATTTACTTACCCAGCTGAAAATAAACAGTCTCAAATTCCTAAATCATAAATAAAAGTGTCATTTTCTTCACTTAACACTTAAATGCAGTAAAAACTTCACAAAAAATAATAAGATTTATTAAGACTTTTAGCTATCAAATTGAACATCAAAATTAGCGTATACAAATATTAGTGCTCTCATTATGTATCAAGTTATAACCAACATGAGTTATCAAAGTTGGACTGTACCTACCTATATTATATATTTTTTCAAGTTAATGTTATTTCATGGCGGATTTCTTAATTTGAATTTAGTGCAAAGGTCGTTTATAACACTCTTGTTTTTATTGCACAAATGCGTAATTCGTGCGAAAAAACTTATCAAATTTTATTTTTTCTTGTTTCGTTTGAATGCCCACAGAAAGCGGCTTTTTATCACATATTATTGATTCTTTAAAACAAATCATATTGATATACTGATAAGATATCATAAAGTCACATTTACAATAGACCATGGGTTCCCAACTAATGGGGCGCGCGAATTTGTTTATATCTCTGACTATTTAGAAGAGTTAAATAATCGTATAGGACTATTCCGGCTAAGACAGCAGAAAGTCGTTCGTAATACATGTCAGAAATACTTTCGGTATTCTGGCGAAAAAGTCTTATAGAAAAAGCTCATAAATTCCCCACACAAAAGCTTTAGTGGTGAACTTGTTGAACTTTGCAAAATAAGGTCTTCCTCTTGCGCGGCGCGAAATAATATTGTGCAGAAATTGTTGCTGCATGTTTTTTCACAAAAACTTATACCAAAAGAATTATAATTTTGTTTTTCACTTTTTCATTATCACGAACATATGTAAATACAAAAAAAAAAAAAAAAAAATTAACAGCATCCAAATCTATGGCAGCTGTTTTATGAAAAAAAAGTACTGTTTTTTCAAAAAATTATTAAAAACAAGCGAAAATAAGTTAAATAAAACAAAAATAAAATTTTTCACATAAACAAAAACCTGACAGCAGGCAACTAATAGCTCTTAGACATCTCTAAGACCTCCTAGGTAGAAGATCTTAAAAGTCGTCTTTATAAAGACGGAAAAGAGCTTTTTAACTGCTACCGAAATACCAAAACATCTTGGTTACGACTCTTGTTTTAGTTTAGACTGTGGTGTTGCCGGAATAGCCCTATTAATTTAAAATTAAAAGTCAGAAACATGATACAATTATAGAGGTAGCACCAAACTGTCAAAACGAGCAAAGCGGAGACAAAAAATAAAATGAAAGCAGCAAAATTATTGTTAATTTGCTAGTTAATTTTGACAGAACTTGATACAAAAAAAGAAGAACAAGAAAGCGCCATCTATACTGGCGCAACTTCTAATATTGTACCATGGCCAAAAATCCCAAAATTTTAAATGCATGCCACCTAAGATAAAAAAAAATAAAATCAAACTGTCATAAACCCAAGAAAAAATGTCAAATTACTCTGCAACACTTGCTGAATCGAAAAAAAGTTTTTAAAATAGCTTCATTAACTGCTTCTTGAAAAGAGGTCGAAAAACGTTGTTATTGAAAAAAAAAAACTAGTAAGGATGTTACCTTTGGCCTGGCCAAACATTAAATACCCTACACTGCAGTGTTTTGTAAATTTTGCTTATATGGAAGGTGCCGCACCCTCTTGTCTAAGTTCACCCAGTTTTTGTTCAGAGCTTGCATTTATAGTTCTTAGTGTCTGTGTGCAATTAATCTGGATTGTCTCAAAAAACGTTTTGAGTATAGCGATTTGAAACTTTGCTTATATCGTAGGTGCCATGCCCTCTTTTCCGAGTTCATTCAGTTTTACCGCAGAGCTTGCGTTTATAGTTCTTAGTGTCTGAGGGAAATTTAGTTGAATTAACTCAAAAAACTCTTTCAGTATGGCATTGTAACACTTTTGCTTGTATGGGAGGTGCCATGCCCTCTTGTCCGAATTTGCCTAGTTTTTGCTCAGAGCTTGCGCTAACTATTTCTAGTATTTATGTGTGTTTTTTTTTATTTTTTTTTATTTATTTTAACTACAGTACAATAAGACAAGATATCTTTTATAGTTCACTATAACTAAACCTAATAAATAAAAGTGTTGAACACTTATTAAACAATTTTGAGTTAACAATAATTCTTGTTGTATTTTCGTGAAAAATACTCTTAAAGTTGCATTTTGAATATATTTTTTGTAAGGGCGGTAGGCGTGTCCGTTGACCGATTTTGCTCATTTTCAATCCCTGGAGCTAACTTTTACGGCAAATTTACTGTACCAAATTTCATTGAATTGTCTTGCGTAGTTTTGTCGTAAAAAATATTTCCACAGACGGATAGCCAGCCAGCCAGACGGACATGGCTATATCAACTCAGGAGGTGACGCTGATCAAGAATATATATACCCTGGGTGTAGGGTATAAAAACCAAAACAAAAATACCCATTTTCGATTAATTTGTCGGTGCCGAATCCGAAACCAATCTTATCATTTTGGAAATAACGCACAAAATTAATTTATATGAAAATAATTCGGGCGTTATTTCGTTTTTTGTTTTTTAAGAAATTATGTCCACAAAAACGAAACAAAACCCAAATTTTGGGCGCTATTTCCATCATTTCGGAAATAGCGCCCAAATTTATATGAAAATAATTTAGCCTTTATTTCGTTTTTGGTTTTGGGCGTTATTTCATATTTTTTGGCCGTTATTTCGTTTTTATTTTGGGCGTTATTACGTCATTTTATTTGTAAGCGTTATTTCATTTTTTTGGGCATTTAGAGGACGCACAAAATTGCATGATGCATGAAGCTATCATATCTGACATCTCTCTAGTAGACATGTACCATTTCTCCAACTTTGAGAACATCATGAGTACCATTCTTACACATAATATGCGTTAACGGAGATGTAACCTTTCCGAAATAAATAAATAATAATTTTTATGTGAAAAAAAAAACATATTATTGTATGATACCAATTATATTTTGAGAAGGGAAACGGGACCAACATATATTGTTGAGAACCCCTGAATTAGGAAAAAAAAAATGTTTCTATTTACGGAATAAACCCTTGTTATTTACATTGAGTTAGATCTTTTACTTTCATTCATAATTTTGGTTGTAAGAGATGACTCATTAAACTATCAAACAAACTTTATTCTTTGAGCTAAAATCAACGCTTAAGTTAAAGCATGTTCTTAACGAAAAGCTAAAATCGGTTCATAATTAACGATCGACTTGGGTACAATATAATCAAATACTTATTACTAAAATCGGAAACATCAAATTTTTTTAACCGACGCGTGCATTACTCTTTCACTATATTTTGGAAGTAAGGTTATATGTACGAGATGAAATACGATTCACAATTGTCTGGCGATATTTCATTTTAATTTTTAGAAAGATCGATCCCAAATGATACGGGAAAACGTATAATAACTGATACAAAGTCAAAAGATATTCTGTCACAAACACAACAAGAAATTCGTCATGCGATTCTTTACGGCTTTCGTCGTCAATTTAAGCCAGTACAAATTTTCAATGAATGCCAAACTGCACATGGAACGAATGTATCATATGTTCTGAGTATTTCATAGTGGTTTCAAAGATTTCAGACTGGACATTTCTCATTTTTTTGTAGAGAACGAGCTACGAGCAGAACGGTCAAAATTTTCGTCCGATGAAAGAAATGTTGCCCTTTTCAAGGCTTATGTTGCCTATGATACACGATTGGTACAGAAAATGCTTGCCGATGATTTGGGGTTAAATGACGAGGATGTGTCTTAAATATTGAACAATGATTTGCTGTATATGAAGAAATGTGCACGATGTGTTCCAGGAATTTTAAATGAGATCCAAAAAGTAGCTCGAAAACGGTTTGCCCAATATTTCCTAATAAAATTCGAAAACGAACGATCTAGCAACTTCAATAAAATTATAACAGATGATGGAGCATGGTTTTATAAGTATACGATCTGGAAACCAAACAACAGTCCATGATATGGAGCCCGGAAGTGGCGAATTCTCCTATTAAAGCAAGCCAAAAAAAAAAAAATCAGCAATAAAAGTGCGAAAATTTGTTGAAAAACCCCAAAAAAAAAAAAAGAAACTGCGTCGCCACTTCTTTTAACCCTAAGCACTGCTGAAATAAAATGTTTCTTGTTTGTCCAACACCTCATTCTCCAGATCTGGTGCTTTATGATTTCTAAACTAAACCAATATATTTCTAAACTAAACCAATATATATCTGTTGAAATGAATGGCGATTATAAAGAGAAGATAATATATGATGAAGATTAAAAAGAAAGGACTTATGAAATAAATTTTTGGCTTTATTTTCAAATCAAAATTTTAATAAAGCCAAAATCTTGAATGCAGATTTTTGTGGCTATATTTATAAAAATTTTCTGGCGTTATTTCCAGGAGCCAAACATAAATAAACAAAAGTACTTTTTCTGTTTTTCTACTCATCATCTCAGCAAACTTTTGCTAGTCCCACCAAATGTTCTCTTTTATTAGGAATTGAGTGTGGATTACTTTTACTTTTTACTACTCGAAGATCATTCTTTTCCATGAAATGTGGAAAAACCTCAGATCCCAGTTCAAAGTCTCCTGGAAACTTAAGGATCTAATTTTGGTTTTTTAGTAATAAAAATAATTGGGTTTTAACCAACAGCGCTTAATAAAGTTGCTTTCCTTAAGTACACAGCCTTCTTGGCTCATTTTTTTTTTTTTTAAATGACCATAAAATTTGTTCATCATATTTTTTTGACCAGTCCGTTTTAGAAAAGTACAAAAAAGACCTAAGCGGAATTTAGACTACTTGTCTGAACTTAGATGCAAAAAAATGTTGTGCCGATAATTATGTATTTTAGTAGAAATCACCCACAAACGTCTATTTGTTGAAATTGTATGGATCTATCAAACGACACTCGCAATAATACAAAAATGTAAATATAAACAAACAATGTGGTATGGTAGGTTTGAAGAAACACGTTTTATCGAAAATGCATAATGTTTTGGTTGAAATGAAGCATGTTACCTTAATTGATTGACAATGACCGTATTAATTGGAAGCAAAAAAAAAAAAACATCACATAAAAAGCGTTTATTCAACTTTGACTTCGAACCGACAGAATACAAAGAAGCGGGAAATTTTCTGGTTTTTTTGATAAGGTACATTCCACTTTATTTGCATTGATTTGAAGCAGAAGCTTTTACTTTATTGCCAAACAGAAAGAATTTCAATTCATTAGTACGGGTATCAAGTAATTGTAAATTTATGACATCAATAATTACATATATTATGCATTGATTTAAGTGTAATATAAAAATAATGCTTAGTAAGCTCGAAATATTAATCATGAGCTCTTTCATCGCAGTAATTTAATATTTTTTTATACCCTACACCCAGAATATATTTACTTTGTCCTTCCATTTGTAATGCAGAGAAGTAAGCGTGGCAGATATAGAAAAGAATATATATTCTTGATCAGTGTCACCTCCTGATAGCCAGTTCCGTCCGTCTGTCTGGTTGGCTGGGAAAACGTACCAAGATATAGCAATGAAATTTGGCACAGTGGCTTTGCTGTAAAATTCAGTTCGAGGGCTTGAAAATGAGCGAAATCGATCAACGGACACGCCTACCACTCATACCAAAAATATATTCAAAATGGAATAATAAGAGCATTATTTGTAATAACGCAAGCAAAATACACATAAATACTAGGGATAGTAAGTACAAGCTCTAAGCAAAAACAAGATGAAGTCGGACAAGAGAGCGTGGTACCTCCATTAGGAGCAAAGTTTCAAAATGCTATGCTGAATGCATTTTTTGCGATAATCCAACCGAATTTCACTCAGTCACTTAGAGCAGTAAATGCAAGCATTAAGCAAAAAAAATTTATAATTATTTTTACTTTATAATTTGAGTAAAAACATGTATGGATAGACTTTTGCTTAAAATATGCAAATTTTATATCTCTTCATCAGATAGGTCTGTGGTGTAGAGGTCTAACAAGTTTGTAATTGTAAGTAAAATATTATGTTTCTTTTTATCGCACGGAAGGACCACGGTTCGAATCCTACTGCCATCAGTCAAGTCAGTTGGTTTTTTTGTTTTTTCTTGTTTTTATGTTTGAACCTTACAGTAAGGATAATATCACTTAAATTTTTTCAAAAAAATTACTATACTGTAAGGTTATTCGAAAATTCTGAATTCACTAAAACAGTAAGATAAAATTCATTTTATTGAGGTGTTGCCACTATTTTGACATTCTTTGAAATTCTAATAAACTTTACTATAAATAAAGAAGTACAAACTATTTTTTTTCCGTGCAGTGTTATTTTTTTTTTATCCATTCAACGCTACCTATCTAATGTTGAGGGAACGTTTTTTTTATTTATTAAAAACTTAATTTGCACTTCATTGTAAACATTATAAATGCTAAATATTTATTTGCAAATATATGTATGATGACCTTGAATGCACTATGGTCAAAGTATAAACAGTAGACTGATTCAAATAAAAAATAAAATGATTTTTTCAAAATTCCACAATTACGCCCAAAAATCTAAAATAAGGTGTCAAAAAAAGTGAGCTGAGAATTTTTCAATTTTTGTAAAGGTTATTTAGACGACTGTGATGTGATTTTTATTAAATTATGATCACGAAAAAGCTTGGAATGAGCTTTGCGATATTAAAATTCTTCATCCTGAATCAAAGCATATACAAAAAATAATATGTGGAATCCAAATTCAAACACACAAGAAAAGAGCGAGGAATATCTTAACCTATTATATACCGTTTTTATAGGCCTTTTTGACCACTTTCTCCAAAAACCTGATTTATATTGGGTTCATGTGATGTATAGAAATATTCTTTAGAAAACTTCCCTAGGGGTCACCAAAGGCAAGAAATGCTTAAAACCTAAGAATAATGCATCAAAAATTTAATCTATGCATTTCCAACAATGCCTCATTTTCATTGTTTTGCCATTGTTTTTTATGTCGAAATATTGGATTTTTTATGTTGTTTTTATGGAGTTTTAAATCCGTCTTCGTTCTAAGAGTTAAAACTTTTGAACCCAATAACTATTAATTATTTTTTATAGCTTATGATCTTAAGTAATAATGTGATCTTTCTAACACCGATTAACATTGCAATCAACAGTTTAAAAATTATAAGAATATGAACCCATTACGGATTCGTAACGGGTGCTTTTGGCACACTGGGTAAGCTCTTATGTACACTAAAAAGTTAGTCAGGACTATCACTGAATCCATCGTAGAGTCGATTTTCATACAAACTACAAAAGTGCTATTATTCAATTCGAATCGTTACGAATGTGAATTTCAAATGCAAAGATTAACATCACTAAATCCTTTTGAAACTTAAAATTATCTCAATTTTCGACAACGAGATTTAGCTATCAAAGAATTATTGTAATTTTACTTAAGAAATACTTCAAATTCGACGAATTTGAGTCACGTTCGTAATGATTCGAATTAAATGATAGCACTTTCGTAGATCTTACGTAAATCGAATACACAAAAATATTTCATTCATTTCAAGAAAAAGTAGAAGGAATAGTTTAAAAGACTCATAAAATAGAATGTACATGAAATCAAGGACATCATTATCTGTACATACGATAATATATTTAAAAGGGAACATTTACCTCAGATCAAGACGATTAGATATCAAATAATAAAGATACAATTATGATAAGACCCAAATACTAAAAATAGTACTGATATTATGGAAGAAAAAAATCGTGACATTGAATATATTTACTTACGGTCCGGAACGTTCCGTCGGTTAACGGAGCCTGGGTCGAAAAATTTGTTTAACAAAACAAAAGACCATCCCTACAAGCCGCTGGGCTATCAACTGTGAACAAACGTGCGGTTTTGCTTACGTTAATCTTATCGGTAAAGCGAATTCTGGTATAAAAAATAATTTCACGAATACGATTATTTTTAAAACCAGACAATATATAATACATATCTATACAAAAACGCGTAGACTATGAACATAACAAATTTTGATTTATATTTTAAGATTTCATTTTACGAAAAAATTCATAATATGGGTGGTGATCTTTGCACTCGTCATACTTGCATTAACACTTGGCTTGGTTTTTGGTCTGAAAAATAAAGACAAAGGAAGACATGGTGCTGTTGTATCCAATGGTCGTGGATGTGCCGCTGTAGGCAGGTAAAAAACATATTTTATATATCGTAGGGTTAAAACTACAACTTGACATCTACATTTTTAATGTTTTGAGAAAAAAGCGTTTTAAGTTTTTTGAAATTCGTTTTTTGTATGGGATTTTGCAGTTTTCTGATTTTTATTTTTTGTATAAAATTGGATGGGGACTTCATTTCAAAAAAAACCGACTAAACTAAGGCATAGATCCGTTTTTTCTTCACGTTTCTGTATACTTAACTCAAAACATCAATATATGTAGCTGTCTACTTGTAGTTTTAACCCGACGATATCTTAGCAGCATGAAATTCAAAACTTTTTTTTTTTTGGATACATTTTAGTACAATGTTAGAAGATGGTGGATCCGCTGTCGATGCAGCCATTGCAACATTACTTTGCGAAGGTGTAATGTTACCACATAGCATGGGTATAGGCGGTGGTTTCGTTGGTGCAGTCTACACAAAATCATCGGGTAAAATTGAAACCATTGTAGCTCGAGAAGCAGCGCCAGCAGCGGCACATATGGATATGTTTAACGAAACAGAAGAAATAACGGGTAAGTAATAGAGGATTTGCATAGCTATTTACAGCAAGTGACACTTGTGGTAGGTTTGCTAGACAATTCTATTTCCGGAGTAACAGATAGTATAACTTAAAGCAACTTTACTTAACCCGTAGTTATATTGAAATTTTGCATGGCCTACATTGTGAGCTAAAGAAATAAATTGTTCTGTATGATCGCCGAACTCAAAATTTACCAATATCATACACCTATTGATTTTGATTGTGTTCTCCTACGTAAATTCTTAGCAGAATTTCTTTTTGATTATTACTTTTCCATTTTTCAAGTTAATTCAAATAATTTCATGATAAGATTTCTTGATGATTGTCTAGCAATTTGAATTTTTTTTATGAAGCACAATATCGTTATAATTAAAAGGCTCTAAACAGGGAAAAATACGATAAGCCCAAAATTTCAGCAAGTATCTTAACATCTATATAAAAATTACTTTATTTACGTTTAAGCATTTTTATTATTTCATAAAAATGAAGCTTTATTACTTTGATGTGCTGCTTTTATAATTCTTCATAAAGTGCTTGAAACTGAAGAATTCCGAAGAACGTAATTTTTCGTAGGTTGGTTTTGTGCAATGTACATATCATGGATCTTTATCTCTAGTGTTGCAAGATGCCATCTGATATATCAATCTTTGAATCGTGAAATTTTCTTGTGATTATTTTCCAAGCTTTGACATTCGGCGAATATTTCGCTATATAGTATAGTATAGTATAGTATAGTATAGTATAGTATAGTGTAGTATAGGAAAAGAGCAGCACTAAATTATGTAATTATAAGAAAATAGAAAAAAATTTTGTGCGTTTTATATATCTGCATAAAGGTGACAAAACTATGTTTCGCTTGTTTTCATAATTTTCCAGGAGAGAAAATTTAAATTTTTAGTTGATATGAAAAAATCAAAATATCCTGGTTTTCAAGTTGTTTTTCTAAAGAACTAGAAGTTGTAGAGCAAATCTGGTTTCGCCAGCTTGAAAAGCCCACCGAGAACAATACCCTGGGCTACATAACTCATTTTCAAAAAAAAAAAATGCTCGATACCTAGTATTGCCATCTATGCACAGATATAATCTCAAAAGTAAAAATAAGTATACTAAGTTAGTTGATCAATTAAATTCGTTGGTGAAAATCCTTTTATAAAAATAATTTTATTTATTTTTCGTAAATCATACATAAACTTTAATTTGAATTTGAGGTTATTTTAATCGCATTGTTTAAGCCCAAGTTCCTAGGAGTCCAACACAACTATGTACAACTGAAAAAAAAAACTAATATATTCTGAAAATATGGCTTAAAATAAGTTATACGTGACTTCCCAATTTTCCGGATGAGGTCAAATTTTGATTCATTCGATTTTTGAAGTTTTCTATTAGGTACTCTGCACAAAAAATAAAAAAGTAATAATATTCTTGTGTTGAAGAAAACTTGTACAGGACATTATGAGGAATATTTCTGTAGAAAACTTTAACCCTCTTCATCCCCCAAAAATAGGTAATTTTTAACTTTTTCTTAAAAAGTTACAAAAATTACCCCTAAAATAGGGGAATATTGAGTCAGTATGTGCCACAGAAATATTTGCTGTACAATTTCACTACTAGTCGCTTAACACTTAAAAGTCGAAATTTCATCGCTAAAGCCAAAAAAACGTCTATATCAATAAAGACCGCTTCACATTGCATTTTTATCATATTTTCGAAGCATTTTTCTTAAGTTTCATGCGTTTCTCGCCTTTGATAACCCCTAATGAAGCTTTCCATTGAATATTTTTAAGCAATATTTTAACCCGATATAGCCCAGTTTTGAAAATAGTACAAAAAAATACAAAAAACGGGTCAAAAGACCAATAAAAACATGATATGGGTAAATGTGTTCTAAGAAAATGTTTCTTATGTGATTTCGTACAGAATAATAGAAACTTCAAAAATCGATTAAAAGGAATTCGACCTGATCCAGAAAATCGGGAACACGCTTAACTTATTTTTAGCCATAGTTTCAGAATATATTGGATTTTTTTCAGTTGTGCAACCAAAATTTGAATTTTGTTGGACGGTGTGAGGTATATGGTATAAAAAAAATATTTTTTCCTAAATTATTTTAAAGTATATTTTCTACATTACATAATATATAAAATCTAGCATAAAAGGTGCACAGAAAAAAATTAGGGAAGGTTGTAAACCGAATTTTACAATTACTTACAACAGCTATTTCACTAAAAAATGCCAAAAAAGCCAAAAATCCGACCCAAAATTCACTGATTTTAAGTTGGGCGACTTCCAAATTATATTTTTTCAGCTTATTTTTTGCACAGTGTATTATTTTTTCAAATAGGCTACAAGCAATATTCAAGAGATAGTGGTTTTTTCGGACAACCCTATTGTACCCTTACAATGATCTCTTAGATTCTTCAAAAATCTCTATAAAAGAGTTTACGATCTCTAGGACTAGTACTTGCTTATCATAAGACCCTTAATATAGTCACAGTAGTTTCTACCATATTAAGTGATGTATAATTACTATTTGTATAATGCCATCATACCAATATTAACTCAGTAAGATACCTTATTTAAATTTTTTGGATTTTTCAGGTGCTATAGCTAGTGCTGTCCCAGGTGAAATACTTGGTTACTGGGAATTACATCAAAAATATGGTCGATTACCATGGAAAGTTCTTTTTGGGCCCACGATTAATTTGTGCAGAAAAGGACACTGGGTTTCACAATATTTAGCTGCTGCTTTGGCGTCAAAAGAAGATTACGTCCGCAATGAACCTTCAATGGCGGAGGTGTTTCTGAAAGAAGACGGAACACTTTATAAAGAAGGAGACACGTTAAAACGTACAAAACTAGGTGAAACCCTAGAGAAAATTGCTGAACTTGGTCCTGGAGTAATATATGATGGCGGTGAAATTGGTAAATTAATGGTTGAAGACTTAAAAGAATTGGGCGGCATTATGACAGAAAAAGATCTGCAGGATTACAGGTAAACAACTTTTCATGTATGTTTTTATTAGTATTATATAATTAACGAATTTTGTTATTTTAGGGTACGTTGGGAAAGTAAAAATCATATAATGGCCCATGTGACAGGTGGTTATACTTTGTACACAACTCCTTTACCTAGTAGTGGTGCATTATTGGCTTTTATATTAAACGTGATGTCCGATTTGTTTACTAATAATCGAGAAATCTATTGGCAACGCACCATCGAAACGTACAAACATGCTTACGGACAACGTACCAATTTGGGTGATCTGGAAAAAGAGGTCGACATGGCTCAAACAATTAATGAAACATTGAATAATTTAATAAGTCAAAATTTTGCCAATGATATACGCACCCTTATTGAAGATGACAAAACTCACACTGATGTAAAATACTATGGCGCCAATTTCACACTAACGGAGGATCATGGCACTGCAAATATGGCAGTTTTGCATCCAAATGGAGACGCTGTTATTATAACGAGCACAATCAATAATTAGTAAGTGAAGCACTTAAGTGTTCAAATACAACAACTTATAGAGTGACCTTTCATGATATGAATTGGTGGCCCATTTTTTAAGAATTTCAGCCGAATTGGACCATATGTAGAGGTCGCTGAATCAGAGCGTCTTTTATGTTTGATTTAAATAGGATTTGTGTGAAAAAGGAAAGCTACTAAATAAAATGATTTTTTTTTCTAGTCATGCTATTTCTGTGCAAACCAATGATCCTAAAGATTTTTGTATGATGAACACGATGGCGTTTTCAATTTTTCTCTGAGATGTCACAATTTTGAGAAAGTCTTACTCCAAATCAGGCTTTATAGACGGAGAGCTGAGCACGAAAAAATAAAAAAAACTCGGTGTAGTGGAAATTTATATGAGAATCGATAGCTGAGGACATGTTTATTACGAGTCCATTAGTCTGTCGTGCTGAATCAGTTGCCTAAGTGTTATACCGGCCTGAAAAGAGTGCAAAAATCAGTTTTTTGCCAATATCTCATTAACGGTTAATTCTATTGAAAATAATAATTTGTAGCCCACAAAATTTCCTATAGAAAGTCGTAAAATTTTTAATCGTACGACTTACGGTTCCTGAATTATAGTATTTTGAAAATCAACTTTCCTACTACTCTTCACACTTGTGCGCAGCATAAATCTTTAGTTAGGATATCTCCTTAACTATAAGTAGTACGAAAACACTTCTCACGTCTTTTGACAGATCATTTTCCTAGTTACGAAACTGTGTCACTACATTTTTCTATAGAAGTTACCGTTCCTGAAATATTTGCCAAAAACTGATTTTCGCAACTTTTGACCTTGAGTAACTATTTGAAGTGATCAAAAAACGCATCAAATAGGATATAAAAAGTTAATATGTTCTAGAAAAATTTTCCGTGTTTGATTTAGCCCATAGTTTTGTAGCTCAAAAAATTTCCTATACAAAAGTCGTGGTAGTTGTTTTCATACTACTTATAATTTAGCAGATATAGTACAGTTAAGTTAGACTTTCTGATTAAAAAAACATATTGGTTAATATATGAAGAAAATTATTTTTAAAGCATAAAAGAGATCCTTGCCCTTTTAACCTGTGACTCGGCATTATATACATAAAATGTAAATAAAACAGGCCTATTGTCGCCCTCCGCCTCAGGGAGATTTCACTTTATATACAAAATCCTGCAAACACCATTGTTTATTTAGATTATTAAAATTATTCTTTTGCAGTTTTGGCTGTAAGGTAATTTCAAAGCGCACCGGCATTATAATGAATGATGAAATGGATGACTTTTCTTCACCTGGAGTTATAAACGGCTTTGGAGTACCCGCTTCACCTGCTAATTATATAAAACCCGGCAAAATACCCATGTCTTCAATGAGTCCAGCCATTATATTAGATAAAAATGGCAATGTACGCATGTTGGTCGGTGCCGCTGGTGGTACCAAAATAACAACAACTGTAGCATCGGTAAGTATTTACATCAAATTTAAATCTAAAAGACTAATTTTTCTTCGTTTATTCCATGCATCTTCAGGCTATTATGAAGTATTTAATATTTAATGAGACTATGACTGAAGCTGTAAATGATGGTCGTCTACATCATCAATTGGCACCAATGCATATCGATGTTGAAGCTGAGGTACCTGAAAGTATACAAAACTATTTGCGAAATGTGGGTCATATCCTTGAGGTGTCAGGACCTGGTACAGGCTTTGCTGCTCTGACAGCAATCGGAGCACGTGATGGTGGGGTGCCAGAACCATTTTTCGATCGTCGGCGTGTTGGAAGTGTTTCAATTGTTCAAATGAAAAATAAAATGCAACATTAAAGCTACTTACAATAAGTATTACAGTATATAATGTATCCCGTTGCATATATGTATAAATATTTGTTTAAAGTCATTCAGAAATTTATTGTTTTTTTTATCTACTCGTACTCGTTGATCTTTATTGTGATTGTAAAAAAATTTTAGCTTATTGAAGTGATAAGCTTAGGCTGCGTTATTTGTAAGTGCTATGGATTTATAGAGATAAAAATATTTTAAATTGCTTTAACTATACATATGTACATACATTTTACGCTGTTATTAAGTATTTTTATTTTTTTTGTTCATAAAGTCTTTTTTAATATCAATACACGTATGTTACATACCTAATAACTGTTGAATTTATACAATAAAATTGTTAAATATTTATTTTAAGTATTAGCATAGATCATTTTTCCTACTTTACATGATAAAAATCAAACCATTTTAATGCCTACTATTTATTTTGTATTTTAGAATTTGATATTGTTGTTAACAGTCTTTTAATTTTGATATACAACTATGAAAATAAAAAAGTTGCAAATATAGTTATACGTATGAGCTAAATTAATCTTGAGTCTTGGTCTTGATTATTTTTGAGACCAAGCCACAGACTTATATACATAATTTCAAGGCCAAGATCAAGACTGCTATGGTCTTGGTCTTGCCAGATTCGGAATCAGCAACCCTAAACTAGCTTAAAAAAGTTATCGAGATCAAATTCAGATTGATTTTCCATCAATTTGCTGCACTGTGTTATGAGCATCAGAAACTTCCAAATCGAATACCTCAAAAACCGACATTAAACAATTTAAAAAAAAATATATATATGTTAAAGCCTAATTAATCATCTATACTTAGTGTAAATTTGGTGGCGAAGCTCTTGCTGGTTATGTAAATAAAATAAGACACAAATATTGAAATAAACAGCCCTGTTCCGTAATCCGTGTGGTTTCAATTACTTTTCATTTAGTAGGCTTTTTAACGAAAATGGTGAGTCACACGATGAAAAGTATTAGAATCTTTTTTGTGGAGAATTACATGTTCTACAAACAATATTGATTAGTATTTACGAAAAAGTAAATAATTCGGAAATATTCGATAAAGTCGAATTTTTCGACTTTTTGAAGTTTTTTAAGAATATTTCCTAAACGGTTACTTTTTCATTAACGCAAATCAATATTATTTGTAGAACATGAAATTCCCCACAAAAGAGATGCTAATACTTTTTATCGTTTTACTCACCATTTTCATCAAAAAGCCTCTTCAATGAAAAGTAATTGAAACCACACGGATTACAGAACAGGCCTGAAAAAATATTTATTTGTAGGTTTTTTTGATAAAAAAATCATAAGACGATGAATAAATCTTGACTTTAAGCGTGGCTTTTCTAACAGCGCTTAAGCTGTGGAATTTTTGAGTCCTAGGAATAGTTAATGAGTTACAAAGGCCTTTTCCAAAGATTTTTTCTTTCGTACCATTTAGGTACTGTAGTGTATTTATTGTCAAATAGAAGTTGAGTTTTTCTGCCGAATTTTGTTGACTCGCGAACGGCGCTAAAATTATTGAAACACTTTGTTAATTAATATTGGAGATCAAAAGATATACTGCATTTTTATTTTTGTTTATTGCTATATAAATACCAAAATATATATATGTCCTGATAAGGATTACAGTACCCAAAAATATCAAAAAATAATTTTGTCTACCTAGCTTGTTTTACGTGAAACACTGTGCGATTCCGAGATTATATTGCTTACTGTTTTATTTTTTCTTCTCATATAAAAAGCTACATAAGAATTTCAACGCATATTATTACTATTAACTGTAAAAAAGTATGAAATATGTTTTCATATATATTTTATGGTTTTAAATGCGGCAAAATAATCACACTATTTAACCGCTTCTTTGAATTCTTCACCGTGATTAATGCCATAAACTAGTTCATTTCCTTTAATATAAGCCCATGCCATTCGTTTGGAAGTCCAGTGAATGCCAATTTCACCTTTGGCATCTATTGTTATAGCACCGCCAGTACCAACTAAGCGATTGGTCATTTCCTTGCAAGAATCTTCTGTTGCCTGCTGGGCTGACTTTTTTTCGTATTTGATTTTTTCTAAAATTTTTTGTGCTAAATTAAAGCGCATAATTGTCTCACCATGGCCAGTTGTTGACACGCCACCCACACTATTATCAGCATATGTACCACAGCCTAAAAGTGGTGTGTCACCAATGCGTCCAGGAACTTTGCCAGTGATGCCACCTGTTGATGTAGCTACAGCAATATTTCCCAACGCATCGATAGCCACAGCACCAACAGTACCCGGTTCTCCAGGACGTTCTTGCTGCGTTGAGCTAGCAGGAGTATTAGTATTATCCGCTGTACATTTATTCTCTGGTGATTTTTGATCCAGTTCAGTACGAGCAAATATCGTATCCAATCCTAAGCGTTGTCTTTCTTTAAATTCCTCTAGGGCATGTCGCGCACTAGCCGTAACTAAGGAACCTGTTTTCAATTCCTCAAAGCCTTCTGATCTGGCAAATTCCATAGCAGAGGGTCCACCAAGGAATGTGTGATTTGTCTTTTCCATAACTTTACGTGCTACACTAATCGGGTGCATAATATCATGTAGCAGCGTTATGCAGCCAGCATCAAGACGTTCTCCTTCCATAATACTTGCTTCTAACTCAATGTCGCCATTGTAGTTTAGACAAGCGCCATAGCCAGCATTGAAATTTTCATCCAATTCCATAGAGCGCACAGCAGCCTCAACAGCATTGAGCGCGGATAAGGAATTCACAGTTGCACCACCGCCTTGGCTATTTGTTAGGAGAGGATATGCTTTGTATAACGCCGTTTTCATGCCTTCCAACTTTCCAGCTACTCGAGCGTCGGTAATATCCCCAGCACCGCCATGTATTAGAAGCAAAGGTTGTGGCATTTCGAGAAAGTCTCGTTTTATCAGGTGCACTGCAAAACTGGAAATAAGATAAAATTTAGTAAATGAATACACACAGTAATTTTTACTCTAACATACATTTTTCTAAACAACTGGTTTTACTCTTTCTGAGCAGGTTTGTTTTCAGTTTAAACAAAATTATCTTTGCCCTCTGGAAGAAGCCAAAATGTAAATAAATGCAAGTGTTTGCAGATATCAGAAAACCAAAGCTGATAAGAATTTATAGAGTTGCCAGCTTTCCGTAAAAAAGAAAAGATTTCCTGTACTTGAACTTCCCGCTTTATGCTGTGTGACAAAAATCATTCCATGGTCAGTTTTACAATGGTGAGTTAAAATATAACTTCGCATTGGGTGGGCGCGGTCGCTTTTAAAATAAAAAAAAAATTATTTTTATAAAAATGTAAAAGCAAAAGCCACTCGAAAATTGCAATTTACATGAGGAAAACATTTTTGAAACTTCAAGGTCGATGACCCCTTTGTATGAAATATTTAATACAAGTTTTCCACTCCAAGTTTAACCATTTCCACATCATTAGGCCTGTGCCGTAATCCTTGTGGTTTCAGTTACTTTTCATATCGGGAGCTTTTTAATGAAAACGGTGAGTCGAACGAAGTATTAGTATCTCTTTTGAGGACAATTAGTATCTCTTTTGCTTTAACGAAAAAGTAACCGTTAAGGAAATATTCTTAAAAAACCGCAAAAGTCGAACAATTAGAACCCAACCAATATTTCCAACTGTTTCGTTAACGCAAATCGATGCTAGTTATAGAACCTGTTATTCTCTATAAAAGAGATTCCTATACTTTTTATAGTTCGACTCACCGTTTTCATCAAAAAGTCTCCTTAATGAAAAGTATTGATGTTTTTCTAAATTAAATTAAACTTCTTCAAAATAAACCTTTTCCAATTCAAATTAGACTTTTTCCAAATCAAATTGAAGGTATTGTCCATTATAGGTGGAAAATTAAGACACGAAATGGAATGGAACTAACGGAAAAAAAATTGCAGATTCGACTTAATCGTCTCCAAATCCATATAAAAAACTTAAAAAGTTTAAGTTTGAAATAAATTTGTTTTTTTATTAAGGAGCACTTTTCGGTTTTTAAAAAGCTTGTGGATGCATCCAATGTCCTCTGGATCGGACCAAATTTTACATGGTGCTAATTTACATCAAAGAGAAAGTATTGGTCCCCTACATATTGATACAATTCATACAAATTTAAACAGTTTTACTAGGTTTCGAAGGATCTCTAAGGCAAATTTGATATTTTTGCCAATTTTTACATTTTCTTTTTGAGGTCGTAAAGGCCAAACAAAAACTCTTGGGTACTTAAGAAATATGGGTATATAATTCCTGCCAGATTTAAAAAACCGAAATTTTTCTTTTTTAAATTCATGAAGAGTTCTACTAATGGGCTAATTAAAGGCATAGTTTTTTGTTCTGTAGAATTTGATATAAAAATAGTCTGAGTATAACCCCCAATATTAACGCAGATTTTGGTGACTCTGAAGGTTTATAAGCCTACAGCTAACATTGTTAGATGGTAATGGCTCTGTGAAGGACAATGAGAGTATTAGGTATTTATTATTGATGAAATCGGTGTACACTTGTCCAGAAATACTAAATCATTCCAGAAAATTTAGAACGGTCCATATTATTTACATGCATTCTCTCTTTATCTTTCTCCACGTCTTATCCGTTTCTTGAATTTCCTTCTGAAATTACCTTTTATACATAGGTGACTTTCGTTTTACCACTTACTATACTGCTTTAGATTTTCCTCTAGGGCATGGCTGGTTATTTCACTGTTTGGTTTCCATAGAGTTTGTCCTCACAATTACCACTTGCGTAGCTTGATCTCATTTTCCATTAAAGTCGTTCCATTCAGTTATGAAGACTTTCCTAAACCTGACACGCATTCTTTTCTGCGTAACAAACGGAAGAACAAAGTGAATATACTCCGAGATTTATCAGATATTAGCTATTTTAAAAAATTATTTTTAGTTTAAATTTTTTTTACAATTGGTAACTTATTTAAGGTTTTATCAGTCATACTTAAATTATGTCTCTTAACTTAAGCTACGTTTATAAAAAGCATTACTTTAAAAAAATATCTATAGCTACGCAACTTAAACACTCGTATTAAACAATTTTCAATTATAAATTATTATTATTATTATTAAGTCAGTTTGTTTTTGTTTTGAGTTATTTAGTATTTCTGGTTCAAAATATTATAGTTATTAGCTTGATAAGACCCATTTAGCCATATTTCTGGTAAAAAAGAGGTTATTTTCTTCAAAAAAGTAAAAGCAATACAACGATTACGATTTCTACACAAAAAAAAAAGCAAAATTTAATTTTTTGAATTTTAAATATCGTAAAACTTGAAAAACTGACATAGTTCTTTTCACTTGTATAGGGACGTCCATTCACAAAGGGTAATAAATTCCATTTTTAAAAGGAAGTGTCTATTCGGGGGGACTCGCGTACGCTAAAGCTCACGTAGCGTACGCGAAAGCTCACGTAGCGTACGCGGAAGCTCAATTTACGTACGCAAAAAAAGCTTACGGAAAACTTGCGTACGCGAAATCCAGAGAAATTCTTTCCCCCGGGGAACTTGATTACGCATGATTAATTTAGTGTTGCAGCGTACGCTAAAAAATGTTGCGTACGCTAAAAAATGTTGCGTACGCTGCGCGCAATTTGGCTAGCAACTATGTGTTGGATATATGATATACTGATCCGCGGCCAAAGGCCGCCGCGAAGCCAGTGTTGGATGTCTGACAGGTTTAAATCCTGAGCTGCGGCCGCATGCCGCCCACTTACCCCTTCTTTTATGTAAAATTACTGTTGTAGTAGTTGTACTTCACTTCCTAATATGCACTATAGCGTACGCAACATTTCGCACACGCTAAATTAATCATGCGTAACGAAGCTGCGCCCCAGGGGAAAAAACTTCACTGGATTTCGCGTACGCGAGTTTTCCGAAAGCTTTTTTCGCGTATGCTAATTGAGCTTTCGCG
The DNA here is from genome assembly GCA_951812925.1 of Calliopum simillimum. NCBI lineage: Eukaryota > Metazoa > Arthropoda > Insecta > Diptera > Lauxaniidae > Calliopum > Calliopum simillimum. The sequence continues at coordinate 34,144,190 of OX638372.1, forward strand.
TACGCTAATTGAGCTTTCGCGTACGCTAATTGAGCTTTCGCGTACGCAAGTCCCCCCGAATAGACAGACTCTTTTTAAAATCTTTATTGCGATTACAGCATACATTTTCTTGAGGCAATATCGCAATCGACTGGAAAAATTATATAAATTTTTAAGTTGATAATTTAATAATACGTGGAACCATTCTCGCGTCTGATTCAGTCTTAAATTAAGCAATTTCTTAAGAGATTTTACTTCAAAATACGAAAATAAATTCTTTCAATGGATTATTTCCATGACTATATCAATAAAATAGTAGAAGCACACTATATTTGCGCTGCCAAACTATTCTGCAGCTTTACCCGACACCTCTCTTTGAGATTCATGTGCCTCTGTCTGACCATAACAGTATTTTACCGCGGAGTCTCGATATCGATTTTCATGCTGCACAGAGTGTGAGTTTGTCCGACATTTTACCAGACACAATTCAAAATGATCTTCTACTGTTGCATAAATAGCCGCTTGTCGTCCAGTTGTTTTTTCCAAAACCTGCTCCAATAATGGCCGCTTCGATGGATGCAAACAACACGAAACACAATATTCGTATATGGCACAACAGTGTGATTCATTGCACGTATCGCAAGTGTAATATTGAATATCATCCAACTCTACATTACAACAACCATTCATCAGCAATTTTGTACGTTCGCACACATAGCCGCGATCATCTGTGATAAGCAGCATTCCCTGTATAGTGTTGCGACAATTTGCGTTACTATCATTTGTTTGGTTACTGGGATCCGAGTGCACATGCTCTCGTAAAGTGCGCCAGATAAGTGGCCGTTCACGACGCACAACAAAATCATCGCCTTCCATTGAAAGAGAGCCGCCCTAATAATCAAAATAATACATACTATGTATTAATGAATGTTATGTATGTATTTGAAATTATCTGAGAATCAAAGATACGGCTTAAGATTACTTTAGCGACGCCTTACAGTTTTTAACATAGTTTTTTATTAAGTTTATAGTTTAAAACAAAAATTGTCGCTCGGACTATGTAGTTTCAAAGGTATGAGCATCGGATAATCCGAATGTAGCTTTAACAAAAACTGAAATAAAGTCCTTAGAAAATTCGGATTTTTCAAATCCACCCAGGTGTTCTCACCTAATATTGATTTTTCTTTAAGTTTATCCAGATCTTTGGATGGCTATATCTACGAAACTACATCCGAGCGATGCAGTCGGACAGATATCGTTAAAGTAAACTTATTCCATAGGTACTAACATGGCGAATTAAGTGCATTATTAAATATGTGAAACATAAAGCAAATATCAATAGCACTACGATTCTGCGACGTTTAATCGCAGCGTAGTACATTTCAATTTGCTCCAAAATTAAAAATTTTAAGGACGCCTCCTGCTGCTGTTCACTGTAGACTGGAAAAAACAACCTGTCTCGTCTATGAAAAACATTGGTAATATGTTTTTTCCACTTTATTGCTCTCAAAATATTATTTAAACACTAACAGATTTTTTTTTTGTTTTTAAGTTACTCTGTCAGCTTCCCACGTTTTTAACCTAGAAGGTTAAAAAGGATTTACTAGATTTATTATTACAATAAATATCTGAATAAGGAAACCGAATAACATCTGCTCGTTACGTCAAAAATTTACAGGGTGCCAGAGTATCAGTTCATTTAATATAGTGGCATAAATGATATCAAAAAATTATGTCAAAATGATATCAAAAAATTATGGTTTGTGGTTGAGTGCATGGTTGAATTACCTTGGTTGCAGCGATAACAAATGATTCTTCTTCTTATAATTTTTTTAAACTACGAAAATGTCAAAATAAGTAACCAAAACAAAACAAAAATTGGCAATTGAAATATAAATACAAATAATTCGAACATAAAAATGTTCAATCTAATAACGTTTTCTTTTCTCGACTAAAAATTCTGCCCTTTAAAGATGCAGAATTTTTTAAATGTTGACCTGAAATCAAAAAATGTTGACCTGTTCAAGTTTACAATAGATCAGAAAAAATGCAACATTTTTTTCAATGTTTAGATATTGGCTACACTGTTATTTACTTTTGACGAACACAAAATAGATTTTTCATTTGTTTCTTTTAAAAATTAACGCTTGAAATGTGTGGCAAGGAAATTATATTTGAAGGTAAATATCTCCGTCTTATGCAATCTTTAGAATTTATCGGAAAATTTTTATAGAATATCTTGTTGATGAACCCATGCTGGAGTCTTCACCATGCAGAGCTGTGGAAAATAATGAAAAAATAATGGTGATGAACTTGTAATTAATTAATTTCTTATGCAATAAATTACACCAAAAGCAGTTTCTTTTTTGTCCATTTCGAAGTTATTTTTGTTTTATTTATTTGTTTACGTTTTTATTTATTTTCCGTGAATAACAGTTTCAAATTATTGACATGACAAATGTCAAAACAGCATCAAATTTTTTTACAGTTGGTATCACTTACAAGGCAGAATTCTTTGCACCTTCGAATTTTACGGGTCAAAAAATTCTACATTTTTTGCATTTTAAATGTAGCATTTTTTCAGAAACGAACACGACTAGTTTTACAGGTCAGACTTTTTTTTTAGAAACGAACGGAAAAAATGCGACTTTCAAAAAGAGGGCAGAAAAAATGCAGAATTTTTTTCAGAAAAGAAAACGCTATAATTGTGTGAATATATTATAAAGTTTTTCTCTTTATTGAATGTAAAGAAAAAATAATTGAAACAATTTAACTTGCAGTCGAGTAAATATTAATCAATAAAACGAAAATTTGCACCTTATTGACTGCAACGCGTTATAAATAAAATTCAAAAAATTTTAGTTTTTTGTAATTTTTTATTTAATTAAAAACTTAGAATGCATTTCGGACCTAATACGGACCATCATCAGCAATACACTAATAGTATATAAAAAGTTAAAACTCAAAACTAGCATAAGAAACAGAGTTAACAATGTAATAAACAAATTCACCTCAAAGCAAAATAAAACAAAGTTTGAAATTCAAGACTGTGTTGAATATAGAAACACTTGAATGTTTACAATACAAAAATATAATACTCGAAACAAATCAAACAGCTGATATGAAACAACAACTAGCAAATTATTGAGTGTAATAGACAAAATTGAAAACTGTGGTGAATATGAAAACATAAACAGTTACGATATTATGACAATAAAAATAAAAACAGCTGATGTGTAACAACAAAAATTTTTTTTAAAGCATTGAGTGTACAAGGCAAAATCAAAAATGTGGTGAATAAATAAGAATTTGAAACAGTAATAATGTTATTAAAATAAAAACAAAAAACAGCTGATATATAAACAAGAACTCAGCAAATTATTGAGTGGGAAATGCAAAAAGTAAGCAATCAAATTTTTTATATTAGATTAAAAAGTGGTGAGATAATGTTTCCACTGTCGCTGTTAATTAAGTTGTTGGTTTTATGGATAAAGATGCTTTCGTATGCATCAAGCTTCTTCTCACTTAAAATTTGTTTTAGTATTTTAACATGAGATATGGAAACATCGGAGTGGTTATTGTTAAGAGCGTGGGCTGCTATGGAAGATTTTCCTGGTCTATTATATTTTATGTGGCCTACATGTTCTGAGAAACGAACTTTCATACTTCGTTTGGTTTGTCCAATATATTTCTGGTTACATGTGGTACATTCGTATTGGTAAATCCCCGACATTTCTTCAACTTTTGATTTATCTTTCGTTGATCCAAGTAATTTCTTAACATTGTTTTGACTATTGGAAAAAACCATTTCAATGCCATGGGATCTAAACTTTGATTTTAATTTATTCGTTATGGCTGGGGCATACGTCATCGAAGCGCGTTGATTATTATTTTTGTTGCATGCAATCTTTTCTTGCTTAAATAAAGTTGACAAGTTAGACTTTTTGATTTTATGGCTATGCTTCTTGATTAATCTATCGATTATTTTATCGTCGTATCCATTAACTATAGCTATGTTTTTTAAATAATTATATTCTTTGGAAAAATTGTTCGCAGATAGTGGCAATTTACATAAACGATGCACCATTGAGTGGAAAGCTGCTAATTTGTTTTGAATTGGGCAATGAGAGTCATTCGTGATGAAACGTTCAGTTGCGGTTGGTTTTCTGTAGATTGAAAAATCAACTTTATTATTTACCTTAGTAATAAGAAGATCCAAGAAAGGCAATTTATTATTTATTTCTTTTTCCATCGTGAAATTGATGGTGGAAAAAATAGAGTTTATCACATCTAAAGTTTTCTGGATGTCGGTTGATTTAACAACGCTGAAAATGTCACCACTTTTTAATCTAATATAAAAAATTTTATTGCTTACTTTTTGCATTTCCCACTCAATAATTTGCTGAGTTCTTGTTTATATATCAGCTGTTTTTTGTTTTTATTTTAATAACATTATTACTGTTTCAAATTCTTATTTATTCACCACATTTTTGATTTTGCCTTGTACACTCAATGCTTTAAAAAAATTTTTTGTTGTTACACATCAGCTGTTTTTATTTTTATTGTCATAATATCGTAACTGTTTATGTTTTCATATTCACCACAGTTTTCAATTTTGTCTATTACACTCAATAATTTGCTAGTTGTTGTTTCATATCAGCTGTTTGATTTGTTTCGAGTATTATATTTTTGTATTGTAAACATTCAAGTGTTTCTATATTCAACACAGTCTTGAATTTCAAACTTTGTTTTATTTTGCTTTGAGGTGAATTTGTTTATTACATTGTTAACTCTGTTTCTTATGCTAGTTTTGAGTTTTAACTTTTTATATACTATTAGTGTATTGCTGATGATGGTCCGTATTAGGTCCGAAATGCATTCTAAGTTTTTAATTAAATAAAAAATTACAAAAAACTAAAATTTTTTGAATTTTATTTATAACGCGTTGCAGTCAATAAGGTGCAAATTTTCGTTTTATTGTGTGAATATAGTCAAAAATGCCATTTTCGTGCTACATTTGTCGCGCGATCGCTTCAAAAGAAAATGTGTCCATGTTTTGTGTTCCTGCCAATGAATTTAGGCGTCGACGCTGGACAAAAAACTTAAAACGCATGTTACGAGCTTCACTTTCTGTTGTAAAAATATCGTTGTCGCTAAAGTAAACTTGGTCCAATTGTTGGTGAAGCAAAATTGAGTCTTGATGTACGTTGTCTGGTGCTGGTGTGGGTGTAGTCACTGCAGGAGCTAGTGGTACAGCTATTGGTGCACTTGGAATATCAAGATGCTGAAAGTGATGACGCTGAAGATGGCAATAATAATGCTTGGCAGCATATTTCATTGGTTTCCGGAAAGTGTTTTCTATCCATTTCCATTTGCGCAGCTAAATAGAAAAAAATAGTTTAGGAGTTATTTACGATGATAAACAAAAACCTTACGTGCTTTTCTGCTTTTCTGTATATTAAAATTCTAAAAATTTAGGAACCAATTGAATTAAAAATTTTCAAATGACTTCTTTCTTTGTTTTGATTCTAGTCTTTTGACAGATAGGAAGGCAAAATTCAGGGTTCCATTTTTTTATTTTGACAGCTTGCCATAACCATTGTTATTGAACCATGGTTGAGTGACAGTCCACTAACCCGATTCAGACAAGATAGCTATGAAACTATACTGTCTGTCGTCTGAGCCAGCTCTAAAAGTTCTTATGGATGTCAGCAAATGTGTTTGATTAGGTAAACCTATGGTAGGTCCCCAAACGCGTAACGCAAACCAGCCTTCGAATAAATTTCATTGTTGTTTTTTCTCATACAAAATCAAAAAAATTTTTGGAAAATTTCTTATAGTACACGGCAATTTTATATAACTGCACTATAAAAAAAGCTGCACGAAAGTGTAACTCCGACGAAGTCCACAAGTCATACAAGACCTCGTAAACGTATCGCTTTGGCGATATGAATGCAAACCGTAAACGTAAATGTTAGATTAAGAACAGTAGAATTAAAAATGCAGTAATTTCTACGTATTGGTACTACGGTTGGAGCTCGCAAAATAGTAACGTTTACGTAACATTCAAATGGTTTGCTTTTGCTTCGCCAAAATCGGATCGCTTACAAACTGTTTTAAATAAAAGATTGCATTTTTAATTTGATAATAATTCATATTAAATTTTTATCATGTATAACTATTTTATTTATATTACATTCGATTTACTGTCAGATTTGTCAATATCCATTTCCTTTATACACTGGCTCTGCTACTCTCAAACTGTGTTATGAATATCCACCACTTTATTCATCCAGTGAATGATGGTTACTCGTATCAGCCAACAAGTGCACATTATTGATTTGATTTTCTTATTAGCTAATTCGATGGTATCAGAATTGTGGATGATGTTACGTCGATGCAGTATCTTCACGAGTAGTAATTGGCTTTGAGTTAGGAGTGTTGGTCTCACCTTACATAACATGTCCAGTTTTCACATTCGTGCCCTCTCACATAATTTTAACTACTGGATCAGAACCCGTGTAATTGGTCAAACCGGGAAAAATAGGACGAGCAGACAAATCAGTTTAGAGTATCACAAGTAATTCCTTTGTTGCCCAGGTTGATTTCAAGGCCACCAGCTTGAAGACCTTCTCCTCCAAGCGTTAGATAATTTTACCAACAAATCCACGTTGAAACCATTGGATTTTAATTATGATGAAAGTACGAAACTCGAATAAAACTTGCCGTTACAAAATGACAGATAGGTGGCAACCGTAATAACGTATTAAAATGACGTAAACGTATGTGGTTACGGCTGAAGTATTACAAAATTTGGCATTCAAAGTGTTTTCTGCTGTTTTCCGATATAAACTTTTTTGCACCCATCATTTTGCTAAAGGTGAAAAATTTATATAAAATTCTAAATTTGTAAAGTAAGGAAAAAAAACATTATCTCAACAAATGGCTGCAATGGAAGCTGCCGATGCAACAACTATAACTGCCTCTATTGCGGAATTAACGCTGGAGGACATCAACACCAGGTAAAAAATTGATTTGTAAAAGTATTTATCTGGGTCTGATTGCGATTCTAAACAAATTGGACATGTTATTAAGCTTTGATGTTAGGATTGATGTTTAGTATGTGATTGCCGCCTTCGAGACAAATTTAGTTTATAAAACTTTTATAATTAATAACACATTCCCGCTCTCTCTTCTTTTACAGACACCGTAAGGAGCGAAAAGAGCTTCAAGCCAAAATTCAAGCACTTAAGAAAAATGCTCCCAAATCTGACAAGCGGAAGCGAAAAGAAGCGATGGAGGAAATAGCTGGCATGGAAAAAGCGTTGGAGCTGCGGCAGGCAGACGAATTGAATAATCTTAATAATGTGAAAAGCCAAAATCAAATGGACAATTCTACATTAGCAGAAACCAATCGAAAAGTCACTGCCCCTACCCGCGATGAAGAAACTGAAGCAAATGAAGTTAATTTACCACCGGAAACACAAAACCAACAACAGAGATTATCAAAAGCGCAAAAACGTCGTGAGAAAAAATCACGTGAAGCCAAACAACGTGAGGCAGACATTTTAGCTGCTAGTCAAGAGGACAGCAGCACAGAACCAAAAACAATAGAGACAGCTGCAATAGTTAAACTACTAAAGGAGCGTCAGCTTATGATACACCACATATTCTCAGATGGCGACTGCCTCTACAATGCTATCCGACATCAACTGTTGGAAACCGGTCTCGGTAATTACACAGTTTCCCAGTTAAGGAATGAGACTGCCAATTATATAGCGGCCAATAAAGATGCTCTTATCTTTTATATGACCAATCCACAAACTGGAAACCCACTCACCGACGATGAATTTACTGATTATTGTGAGAGTGTACGCAACACCCCGGCCTGGGGTGGTCAGATTGAATTAAAGGCTTTGTCCTCAATTCTAAAAGTACCCATTGAAGTGTTACAGGCAACTGGCGCTCCAACGCTACAGGGTGCTGATGAGTTTGCTGGTCCAAATCTTATTGTAACCTATCATCGTCATATGTATAGTTTGGGTGAACATTATAACTCTACGAAATCACTGGATGCAACTCAGGAGATAGAAGAGAGCGATGCAGAGTAAAATAAAAAGTAGAAAGCCTAGACTGGCATAATACTGAAAAGATTTTTTGTATTAAATGCATTTTGGAAAACATGTATGTATGTAAAACATTAACTGAAGCTTGGCAAAAATAAATACCCAAACGTGTTCTTCTACATTTATTTTCAACAAAGTTTTTCCTTGTTTGTCGTATAAGGTGCCATTGCTGGCGAGGGTGTTGCAGAGGAACTGGTAGATGAACTAAGTGCAGCAGCTGCTGCTACGGACATTGTCAATGGATGCCAGTTTGCAGCGTTTAATACTGTTGATGATTTTGTTGCTTGCTTGTGGTGATAGAATATATGATTGTGAATGTATTTAAAAAAGAAATGATTCTGGTAGTGAAATGCTGCTGGTAGTGTTGTTGTTACTGCTGGTGTTTTTGTTGTAGCTGGTGTTGTTGTTGCAGCTGTTGTTGTTGCAGCTGTTGTTGTTGTAGATGCTGTTCCTGCAGCTTTTGTTGTTCTTGCTGCAGGTTTCGATGTTGTAGCTGGTGTTGTTGTTGCAGCTGTTGTTGTTGTTGTAGATGCTGTTCCTGCAGGTTTTGATGTTTTAGCTGGTGTTTTTGTTGCAGCTGTTGTTGTTGTTGTAGATGCTGTTCCTGCAGCTTTTTTTGTTCTTGCTGCAGGTGTTGATGTTGTAGCTGGTGTTGTTGTTGCAGCTGTTGCTGTAGTTGTAGGTGTTGTTCCTGCAGCTTTTGTTGTGGTGTTTGTGCTGTTGTCCTATCTGGTTCTGGTGTTTTTGTTCCTGCTGCTGGTGTTGTTATTGCTGTTTGTGTTGTTGTTGTTCGTCGTGATGTCGCTGTTGGTGTTCTTATTATTGTTTCTGTTTGTGTTGTTGTCCTATGTGTATGTGGTGTTTTTGTTGCTGCTGCTGGTGTTGTTGTTGTTCGTCGTGATGTCGCTGTTGGTGTTGTTATTATTGTTTCTGTTTGTGTTGTTGTCCTATGTGTATGTGGTGTTTTTATTCCTGCTGCTGGTGTTGTTGTTATTGCTGTTATAGTTCTTGTTTGTGTTGTTGGTGCTCGTGCTGCTGGTGTTGCTGTTTTTGTTGTTATTATTCCTTTTCTTATTTTTATTTTTTGGGGTTCAAAGTCATCATCGTTTTCATCCGATATTACGAAGTTATTCCGAAGATATTGCTTTCTGTTTCTACCTGTAGCTGCTGCTGTTGGAGTTGTTATTGGTGCTGTTGTTGCTGTTGTAGTTGTTATTGGTGCTGTTGTTGCTGTAGATGTTGTTGTTGGTGCTGTTGTTGCTGTAGTTGTTGTTATTGGTGGTGTTGTTGCTGTAGTTGTTGTTATTGGTGCTATTGTGGCTGTAGTTGTTGTCATTGGTGGGGCGTTATATTTAACTTCAATATCTTCCTGTAAAATAATAAATTTATGATAATTAATTAAGTTAAATTAAATTCCAAAGTTGAACATACCCAGTTTAGAACAAATTGTTCCTGGCTTGGCTGTGGATTTCTTTGCTGAAGCTTTTTGCACTGGCCCAATCCATCTGCCATGAACATCCATGAAAGGGGTATCATTTGCGCCGCATTTAGATGTTTTCTTACTTTTGCTTTCACGCGCTTTATTTTAGTCGTAATTAGTTCTTTCTTTATGTCGTAGTTATCGGTGTTTTTAAAATATTCCATTATGAATTTTTTCATTTTTGTAGTTCTGACTAAATGTTTGTGAAAATGTGGGTGGTTCGCATGCCACAACTCAGGAAACCTTTCCATTATATTCAAAAACCTTGGCATGTCTATAATGGTTTCTGAAAAATTAACAAAAATAATGCATTTATTATTTGAGTGCAATTTGGTTGGGTTATCTCAAAAAACGCCTCCATTTTTAAAAACATAACAAAACCACGGACCCGGATTTGATTCCCACCGCGGAGTATGGCAAAAGACTATTCATGGGTACATTCGATGACACTATTGCATTCGCTAAAAAAATAGTCGCTAAAGTAAACTTTTTCCAAAATCTGCCAACTATAGCAAAAATCGAAAGCAATTCATAGCAAAACAATTACACCGCACAGAAAATCTACTCTAACTACTTAATAACTTTTTTTCTCCAAGATACTTACCATCAATGGTTAATCCTGGCTGCTCCATTATTTTCTTTTTTTCTTTAATTTAATTTACACACAATCTGATTGCCGTCAAAAAAAAAAATTTTTTGACTTTCTGCTGACGATGGGTGTTGACAGTGTAAACGCAATGAAAATTTTTCCTCTTTGGCGTGCAAAGCAACACTAAATATTAACATTTATTGAACATAAACACAATCTCGATGGCCAGTGTGATGGCTACACTGATAATCTGATAAGAAAAGGGGCTATTCATGCAAAAAAAAAGGAATTTACGAAAGTCAAAAAGCGTCAGATAAATTTACTAGGTGGCAACTCTGTTGGCACTTGCAAAATTGGATGAAACTGGAACAGCGTCTCTGCATAGATTATAGATTACAGAGAAATGGTGTGGTAGGGCAGGAATTTCAACTGCCAACTAAAAGCAGAGGAAATCAAGCATCTAATTCGTGCCTTATTTCAAAATACAAAAATACAGATCGCCGTGCAAATGCATCATTAGCGGGATGTTACAAGTCACAACCAACGATTAAGATTAAAATTTATTTTTTTTTTGTTTTGTGCAGCGACATATTTGCAACTCTGTTGCCACCTATTAAATTTATCTGACGCTTTTTGACGTTTTCTTAAATTCCTTTGTTTTTGCAGGGACACTTTTTTTTTTGTGCAGCGACACTTTTTTTTGGGTCCACCCACCCATCCCACCCCCTCAACAATATTATGACTTTATGAATAGGGTAAGCTGGGGTACATTTGACACTGGGGCACATTTGACTTTGCCATTTTTTCGGTGTGGACACGCCTTTCGAACCAAAAACCTGAAATGCACAAACATAACTAATTAACATAATTAACTTTGGCAGTTCTCTCTCAACTCCTCCCGCGCTTATATGTTTTTTTAACATTTTGTATTTTTTTTTGTAATTTTCGGCATCGTAAGAGTTTTGCAAATAAAGTTGTATTGTTTTTTAAAAGTAAGTATGCAAATTTGGTAGCACTAACCTTTAAATTAATAGAATAAAAGTGTTTTTTATCAAGGTCAAATAGTCTCTATTCGAAAAACAAACCTCTAAAAAAAAACACCCTTTAGATTTGCTATAATTAAAATGCGGTTGCCAACACTGGCTCATGTAAAATGCAAGCGCAGTGCTGCCATGTGTGGAATATTTCCCAAGATTTAATTCATTTCATTTACGCCTAGACGACAATCACATGGGTATTCCTTAAAACATGTAAATGCCTCGAGTACCTTATAAACTTGTCATAGTTGTCAAAATAAATACGAATTATAACAGTTCTACGATTTACTAGGTTTTCGAGGCATTTAAACGTTTCAAGGAAAACCCTCATAGATATTCACAAATAGTTATAGTTTTACCGCAGAAAGCTTAAGTTGAAACAAAAATGTTACACTCAGGGAAAAAACTTTCACTGTTGATTCAATAGATTTCAGTAACGATTAAGAGCCAAGGGCGAAATTACTTGAATTGACTGTGAAAAACTATTGATTTTTTGACAGTGATTAGCATTCAAATCAAGTAATATTTTCTTTTGATTTTGTATTTATTTTGGTTTTCTTTTGAAATAATTGTTATACTTCTAAAAATTTTATTTTATTTACAGATTCTTTGTTGGAATTATAAGTTTAACAAGAAAACTTTAGAAAAAAATCTACAGAATAAAAAAAAAACAACATGAATACGAATTTCTGATGTTCTATGAATGTACCTACATTTTAATGTGGCAAACAGATTTTCCAATTTAAAAACTTTCAAAAGTTTCAGAAGTTCATTATCCGGATCGGTTTCTTCTTCAATGGTATTCAGCGTCCTCGTACTCTTCGGTATTATCCATTTTACTTTTTCTCCGGCACCTCACGCACGCGTTTTCTTTGAACTTTGCAAGAATTGCGACACTTGTGAAGTGATACATGTTTAGAATGCAAATGAAAAGAAGAACAAGACCGTCGTATTTACAGTGAACTTACTAAATTATTGGTTACAGTGAATCGACAGTAAAGCAGTTGATTTTACAACCACATTTTTCCCTGATTGTATGTAAGCATGACAGAAAATGAGAGTAAAAAATCATTTCCCCTCCAAAAATAATTTAAAGTTAGGCCCAGACAAATCTTACTGAATTGAAAATTGTCAAAATAAAAATTTTCTGTTATTATTTGATGTTAGAAAAAATTTAAAAATTAAAATAAAAACTTATTTTTGTGCTTAAGGAAATTTTTTGTCCTTAAATTTTTTTTATTTTTGAATTTTTTTTATATAAAACACTGCCAAAAATGATTAATTGGAAGTAAATCAAAGTAAAAAAAAATTTATGCAGATATTATGCGTGGTAAATTTCGAACCAATTTTGATCTCCTTTGAAATAATAATGGTCCAGCGAAACCAGGTAAACCTATCTAATTTGGTCGAACACGAACCGATTTTGATCTTACACGACTCATTTTGTTCGTAAATGAATGTAGATAAAAACCAATACTTAAGACTTATTCCCTTCTTTGCTTTTAATTCCACGTGAAGCCCTCAAAACCCCATAAATTCTATAAAATATGTACCTAAAAATGAAAAACTATGCTACCGATGCACTATAGGTCAAAAGGCACACTTTTTTGGCCAAAATTAAATTTTTACAAGTATTGCTATTGAGTTTTTATTGATGCAGTGTAACGGAGAATACTTCAATACAAACAAAAGTGTTTTTTGTTTTGAAAAAAAAAGTAATTTTCCGTTCCTCAGCGATGTGTCAAAGTTGATGCATTTGCATTTTAATGCGATAACGCACAAAAGTCGTGATTTAAACTCCTTTTTTCAATTAATAAAAAGTTATTAAAATAATTTGTTTTTTTTTTTTCTAAAATAAAAACGAATAAAATTGATGATGTTATATATAACGCAATTTTGATCAAAACATTAAAATATATTTTGGTTTTCTGTGGAAAAATCTAATTTTCAAATTAGTCCCTGACTTTTATTATTTTTTTTAAATTTTGAACTTCGTGTAAGCTTTTAAAATTTGATTGGAATTTGTTAGTCCTAAGAAATCTGAAGCTAGTAAGACGTTGCTATTGTTAATGTTATTTAGAAATAAGGACGCCCGATTTTGGCCGTTTTTTTTAATTAATTTTTTTGTCAAGTAACTTTTCTTCCGTAATTTCGATTTATTCGAAATCTGGTTGCAAAATACAGACAAAAAAGAAAACGAAGAAGCTGTTTTTCAATTTCTTATTAGAAAATACTGAAAATACTGCTAATCCAAGTAACTTGGGTAAAAGTGCGCATAGTTTTTGCATTAAGTTTTCGAAAAATAGAGATATAAATAGAGTATAATGAGCATAAAACATTGTTGACATGTATTATTAATTGACTAGTGGCCGTACTAAAGGGCCTAAGGACCATTTCGGCAAAAGTAATGTCATAATATAAAACGAGTGGCATTTGGTTAGAAATTAATAAAAATATTTTTTGTTTTCACTAAAAATTTTTCTTGAAAGCTTGAAATTGATTTCATTATGTTGAAAAAATTATAACAGTCAAATAACAGACTATTAGGCACATTAAAAGTATGACATTACTTTTGCCTCGAAATGGTACTTAGGCCCTTTAGTACGGCCACTATTCAATTTAGAAAATTTATTACGTACCATTTTTAACCCGGTAGTAGAAGGGCTAAGATTTTTTCCAGAATTGTTCTTTTAGTCTTAAGTCAGCATAAAAACTTAATTTGAAGTTGGTCACTGTGATAATATGGACGTTATGAATATTGGCCAAAAAATTTCCTTTTTGACCTATAATGCGATGTGGTTTTTGGGTAATTGAATCTGAATATGATGTTCGAAAACGGAAAAATTTTAAATGAAGCCGGAAAATTGTGCATGTCGCCACGTCATCAAAAAAAATAACGCTAATTTTTTACATTTAGGAGCAGTGGGTGTCATAATTTTTTTCACACTTACATAGAATTAAAAAATTAAAATTTTTGAAAACACATTTTAATAGAAATGTTCGCTAAGCACAATTAGCAAAAATTCAAATTTTCCAGGTGTTCAAGAGCGTGTACAAATAAATTATTCAGATTGTGGAAAAGTACGAAATGTGGAATTTTCCGCGGTTTGAATGGTTCACCCTAACATTACAATTTTTTTTTTTTGAGAGATGGCAACTCTAGTAAAGAAGAATTTTTGCAATGTTTACAATTTAAAGGCGATTGTCATAAAATTAAAAGCTAAAAAAATGTATTGTCGACTTTGTTTTAGGATTTGTAATGAATTTGAAAATCTTTATGATGATAGTGGACAGCAAAATGAATGCTACAAAGTGACGGCAAAGTATTTTTCAACCGAAGTAAGTTTATGTAAATTTTCATATTACAAAAAAATCCTCTTACAAATTGTTTTTGTTGCTAGTTAAATGAAAATGATAGAGCTGACACGGAGCACAAGATTTCCAGAGTAATCTGTAGCACATGCTGGAAACATATAAGTGATTTTAGCGATTTTCAACAACAAATACAGGATACACAGGAAAATTATGGAAAGTTTCCGAAAATTGAAGAAAACAGCATTAAATTGGAGATGGAAAAGGATGTAGCACTGAATACTACAAATTTCATTAATGCATATGTAGAGGATGTAGATATTAAGGATCCAGTTGACTTTGAATTAAATTTGGTTGCCGGTCTATGCGATAGTCCATTTGAGGAAAAAGAATTAGATACATTTGACTATGATCATCACCGTTTAAGTAGTGATGAAGATGAGGATGTGCCATTAAAAAGAATAACAAGAAAAAAGAAAAGTCGACAATCCAAATTAAAGCCAATCAAAGTACTGAAAAAGAAAACTAAGCAACTTAAAAAATCAAGCAAATCGTCAAAAATCGCTTCAGAATCTTCGGCAGAATGTAGCGAAAAGTTTAACCACAATCAGACTAAAAAAGAAGAGCATGATAAGTTTATTGCTGATTACTGGAAAAAGGATCTTTATTGTTCGTTGTGTGATTACGGCTGTACAAATTTTACTGTTCTGTGTTGTCATTATAAAAATATTCACAACACTCCAGGTTATTTGGTATGTTGCGATAAGAAGTTTTTCCATCGAACGCATCTAGTGGATCATATCAATGTCCATCTCAATGTTGATTATTTTAAGTGTGAATTATGTGATTCAGTTGCTGCTAGTCGAAGGAGTCTCGTTGCTCATATGCAAAATAAACACCCAACAGAAAATGTTCGTAAAAAACATGAATGTCAAAATTGCCATAAGAAGTTTTTACGTGCAAGCTGCTTACGTAGTCACATTTTTACACATGTAACTGATAGTAAAAATTTTGTGTGCCAAGTGTGTGGCAAGGGGTAAGTGATGTCTGTTTTTTCTAATTAGTCGACAGACGAAACAGATGGTCTTATAAATTACAGATACAGTGGACGCACCGTAAGCAACAAAATGTAAAAAAAGAAATGTATATCTTCTCTAGTTAGTGGGTACGATTTGGTAGAACGCCGACTATTCTGAACAACTTTTCTTAATACCATTTCTCGAAATTCGCATAACAAATGTAGTTATTTTTGACGTTATTTCTGAAAGTGAAATAAGTCCATAAAGAGGCAAAAGTAATGTCATACATAATCAGTTATTTGACCGATATAATTCTTTTCATTCAATTTACAATCCAAACCAAAATGGAAGGTAAATACTTTCTGGCGTTATTTTCGGGAGCCGTGGTGGAGGACGAAATGGCTTCAGATCAAGAATTTCAAAAAACATTTTAAGCGCCGATTAACATCTTACTGCCAATATTTGTATTACGAAGTTTGTTCGAAAAATTAAGTGATTCTCTTCTATCTTTTATGTCCTGTTGGTTAAGTGACTTATATAGCTCATGCAAATCAATAATATTTCAAAAACCTCGCAAACGCTTAAAACTGTCAAAATTTATAATAATTGATACAATAATGTTGTTTTATATACTAATTATATATATATTTTTTTAAGGTTTGTTAAAGAATCCCTTCTTAAAGTGCATACAAAATATGTACATGAAAAATCGTATAATCGTGTTTGTGAGTTATGTGGCAAATCATTGATCGGAAAAAAAGCATTACGGCAGCATCTGCTGCAGCACGAGGGAATCGCACCAGAAAAATTTCCATGTGACATATGCGATGCACAACTTTATTCCAAATACAGTTTAGGTAGACATAAAAAACAAGCTCACGCTGACAATACTACCGTTTATGTGTGTAGCGAATGTGGTAAAGTTGCACGCACAGAAAATGCACTGCGAAGTCACCAACGTTATATGCATAAGAATGAACGTAAATTTAATTGCAATATTTGCAACAAAGCATTTAAAGTGGCATTAACATTAAAAGTGAGTATTTTTCAATTGATATGAAATTGTTTTTGTAAATGTGTATATTTTAAAAGGAGCATATGACTACACATACTGGAGAGGATTTATACAAGTGTCCACATTGCCCGAGAACATTCAGAAGTAGTGCTAATATGCATCACCATCGTAAACGCGTGCATCCCAAAGAATGGGAAGAGAAGCATAAACAAAAAATTCTTGCTTCTAAAATGGATCTTAGCTTAGTAGAAAAGGAAGTTGTTTTGTAAAAATGATATAAATTAGCATTTGGACTCTTACTAACATGAAATCTTTAATTTATAGAACAAGTCTAGTATTTTTAAATACAAAAAGAACGAGATATACGAGCTTCTTTCGTTATCTACCATTTTAACTAGTTTTCATTTCGAAAGCTAGAAATTTGCTTTAAGAATATTTAGGGCCATTTTTCCATATATTAAAATCAATATTCAGCCACGTTCTGAAATCTGATTCGGCAATAAATAAATCGTAAGGTTTTCCTCATTTCGATAAATAAAATGTATTCGGAATGATCTTCCAATAAATCAAATTCTATTGGTTTTAATCGGTTTAGTTGGAAGTGATATCGATTTGATGTTAAATATCGAATTGCGGAGTACCTTAAAATGGATTCAATTTCGATTCCGATCTTAATCGGATTTCAGAATAGGGCTGATTATTTGTACACACTGTATGGTGCGACCTACTATTATAATTATTATTTCAAAGAAAAAAGTGATTACAATTACACGGATTACGGAACAGGCCCGATAGTCTATGCCTATCAAAGGCCTAAGGATTAAGTTTTTGGGTAAAAACTATCTTTGAAACAGAACAGATATTTTGAATCTAAAAATCATTGATATAAGCACCGGGCACTGTGTACTAGCTTGGATACTTTAAATCGTTTATCTCTTTAAATAATTAAGCAGAAGAAGTATGTAATTGATTGATAATACATTTTTACTGAGCGAGAAAATAATCTTTCAAATCAAATACATATCTATGAAATGGGACAATGAACGTGGGATTATTTTGGGAATGGGAAAAATAAAGTAGAATTAAGAACTGTTTCCTAATGAAGGACGGTCGGTTCGCAGCCTTGCTCATACAAAAAAAATTATTTATCTTTTGGAAGTACAATAAACCAGAATATTAACGAATTCCAACTCTAAAATGTTTTTCGTTGCCCAAAAAACACCCCTTATTATGAAAGAAAATGCAACCATGGCATGCATATGACGAACATGCGCAGAAGTGCGGTTGGAATGCGTAATTTTGCTTTCTATCGTTAGCGGTTAGTGTTACCAGAAATTCGTGAAAGAAAATTTTAGATTTGTTTGACAAAAGCCGTATCACTTTTGACGCGTATATACAATTGTGTTTATTTTCAAATTGTTATAACTCATGAACGGTGAGTCGCTCGATAAAAAGTTCCAGAGTATTTTTTATGGAGCATCACATGCTCTACGAATAATTTTCATTCTTAAGCTTTAAACATTTCTCGTCTTTGGTGATTCTTAATAAAATTTTCGTAGAATATATTTCTAGAACACTAACCCGTTTTAACCCAGTTTTTTTATAAGGGGGTCAAAAAGTCTCATAAAAATAGTCTATAATAAGGTTATATGTTCAAAGAAATGGTTACTTACGTAATTTGATGATAGCCTTGAAACAACAAATTTTATCCAAAATGAAAATTTTGAGCTGGTTCACCCTACAAACAGGATAGTTAGTAAAATTCTATTGACGAAACGTCGGCTAAAAATTGTATTTAAATCTTTTAATTTACAATTGGAAAGTGTTCTTTTGTTTTAACGATATTGACAAAATTACATATGCAATAAAGATAAAAAATAAAATGACTCGACAAAATCGGAAAAACTGTGCTTGTTTGTGTGTATTTTGTTTTTTAATTTCATCAATAAAACATCTTTAAAAATCCAAAATTAACTGAAAAGTCGTAGCATAAACTCATTATTGGGTGTTGGAATTAGTTTTAAAGGTTTTCTAAGAGATGGCGTAACTATCAATAGATCGCATCGGGCGCACCTGTGACTATATTCATTTCAAAGCACATTGTCTAAGCTTCATTTTTCAGTATGTGTCATTCCACTGAAGTGTAAACAACATATATTTTTTTCTCTATGAACATGTCGACTTTCGTTCCAACAAAACGCAATTTGCGGGAAGGTTTACTTGTGTGCTTCCATTTGAAGAAAAAAGCGGTTGAAGCACAACGATGAAGCACTGGCGATGAAAAGTGGATCCATTACGATAATCCTAAAATCGTGGGGACCACCCGGCCATGCATCAACATCGACGGCCAAGCCGAATATTCATGGCGCCAAGCTTATGCTGTGTATTTGGTGGGATCAGAAGGGTTTCGTGTACTATGAGCTGCTAAAACCTAACGAAACCATCACTGGGGAACGCTACCAACAACAATTGATGCAATTGAGCCGAGCATTAAAGGTTAAACGGCCGGAATATTCCAAAAGACACGACAAAGTGGTTTTTCTACATAACAACGCACGGCCACATGTTGCAAGAACTGTCAAGGAAACGTTGGAGGCGCTGAATTGGGATGTGCTACCCCACCCGCCTTATAGCCCAGACATAGCCCCTTCCGACTACCACCTATTCAGATCGATTACGCATGGCTTGGCTGAACAGCGCTTCACTTCTTACGAGGATACCAAAAAATGGGTCGATTCGTGGATTGCCTCAAAAGACGAGTCGTTCTTCCGGCGCGAAATCCATATGCTGCCAGAAAGATAGGAAAATGTTGTAGCTAACGATGGACAATACTTTGAATAATATACATTGTACCGTTGTTTCTAAATAAATGCTCAAAAACCGAAAAAAACCTTTAAAATTAATTCCAACAAATAGTTTTACGGACTTTTCTAAAAGTTTAATGTTCCACTTTATATCCACTTCCGTGTTAAAGTCGAATCGGGAATAGGGCGATATTAGGGGAAAGCTATCCTGTTAGTGCTTAATCAGCATTCGTCTGGTTAACCAGGCAAGTGAGAATAGGGTATTATCATGTAATCACACAGATTACGATGTTAATGTTTTTCGGAATTATGGGCACATTCGCGTCGTGGGTTTGAAAATGCAACTGGATGTCTACGTTTTCGTGTGTTTTGAGTATAGTATACAGAATGATTCTGATTTGATTTTCCCAAATAGTGCGGAATTGTTAAGGTTTTTAGGAACTCAAAAGTTTTTTGCGTACGGCAACGCTGGACGCAATTTACGTCGCTCATTTATTGTTTTTCTTGTAGTAATCTGAGTGGTGCAGTTATTAATTTCACTAAAATCTCTTTGTTTATGAAAAAATTGTAATACTGCGATGTTGACATTTTTAATTTGATTAAAACAAAACAAAACAAAGAGGCAATCGCTGCAAATAACACAGGCAAAAAGTCAAACGAACCGACCCTACGTATCAGTCATCATTGAGCGGCGCAGAAGTCGGTCGGAATCGTTAAAAGAACAACGGAATAACCAGTGAGTGAAATACAAAGAAATAAAAAAAGCCAATCTGCTAGTGCACATTGAATAAAAAACAAGCTGTGATTAATCTTTCTAGCAAGCTGAGCTGCACACATACACGCACACACTTACGAGCGGTCAAAGGTCCACAGCAGACAAATTCACAAAAGTAGTTGGTGAAGTGAAATGGCTCTGATTAAAATATGCAATTCTCCAAAGTTGCTACCAGCACTTTGTTGTCTTTTTATTGGTGCCGTGATAATGGCCAATGCAGAAATCGACATGAAAAACATTAATGTAAACGATATTCATTCCCAATTACCTGCTGAGTTCGCCAATACCAATTTGACTCTAGACGATGGAAAAGCGCTGCTTAGAAATAAATGCATTGAGGTGGCCGGTAAAGAAAAAGGTGAAGAAGCATATCAGAACATAGAAGCTGCTGTCGTTAATTTAGGCGAATGCGTTTCCAATATTGTCAACTATACGGCCATGCAGGAGGAAATCGCTGAGGCAAGTCCACGCGGAGAATTAGATGTTGTTTTTGGTAAATATTGTCTAAAACGGCCCGATGCTATCAAATGTATTGAGAATTTAAGCGATAAGCTAGTGCCATGTCTGGAACAGGAAGAGAGGGAAAATCAGGATGTTTTTCTACGTATTGTGCGTAGTCTGTTGAATTTCATTTGTCATAAGGGTGGTGATCAGATTGCGCTATTCATTGCCGAAAAGGGTCCTGAATGCTTGGAATCAAAGAAAGAAGATATACAACAGTGTATCAATGATACATTCTCCAGTTATGTGCCAAAAGAAGGTCTCGAAAATGTTAAATCACTGCCGAAGTTTATAATGGGCCCCAAACAATGTGATGAAATGGATAATTTGGAGGCGTGTATTATTAATAAACTTGATACGTGCGATGAAATAACACCTGCCAATATTGTTGAATCAATGTTTCGTTTTATAAAAAATGAAACTTTGTGTCATTCCAAGAATCGAAATAATGGTGGTGAGGTGATGACATCAACATTGGTCGCACCATTGCTGTGCATTGGCGTAATATTTTTCTACATTACTAATTGGATGCAACAATCGTAGAGCTTTAAGAGGTGAAGAAAATTGTAAGCATAAAGTTTATTGTGGCGGACGGTAGGGTTGGTGTTTTTTTTATGAATAAGATTATTATAAATAGGTGTAAATTTTGTATTAGGTTGTTACTATATGGATCAAAATTAGATTTTTTTTTTTATTGAAATTCGTATGGATTCGTATGCCAATAACACTGATCGACAACTATTAAGGTGCAAGAAAAGCCCTGGAAAAAAGTGCATTGGTTTAAGTGCGTTTAAATTTGTTGTACATACATTTCAATCCAAAAAATTCGTAAAAATTCCAACCACTTGCAGTGACTCAAAATTTGCTTTGCAACTTATATGTATGTTATCAAATTACAATTTTTGTTTATTTTAACAAAAGCAGGAAAAAAACAATTTTTCAAAGAAATTCGCTTAATGTTCCTATATATTTGTATAGCAAATGTTTCCTTTTGTTATTCAAGATAAATGTTATATGAGTCATTTATTTTTCTAAGAGCACAATTTGCCAAATGTTATATATAATTCAATGAAAAATACCCAGCTGCAAAAGGTTATTAAAAATACATATATACATATAAATAATTATATCGGCTTTGTTAATTTTTCTCTTGTAACTTTCACTACTTCTTTCTTTAGTTCTTAGCGCAGAACAAAGTTTAATTTTGTCGACCAGTGAAAGTAAATTACTTTTACCTTTTTACTAAAGTGTTTAGAAATTTGTATATTTTTTATAGTTAGCTTTTTAATGAAACACATCAAGATTAAATCGTTTATACAATATTAATATATTTAATTGATTTGTTTGCTTCAATTAAAGACTATTAATATACTATTATACATTTTGCGAGTTAAAAGTCATTTTAATGTCAATAACCTTGATTATAATCAGAGTTTTCTGTTCATAAAAATTAATAATATCCAAAGTTTGTACTAAAAACAATAGGATTAATCAAAATTGCAATCTCGTCGAAGGTTTCTTAAAGGGGTGGAGATTCTTTAAATCTAAAATTAAAATTTTATGTTCGTATCCCTCGTAATTTTTTTGTTTGTTTTTTGTTTTTGCTTTGTGCTGC
Source organism: Calliopum simillimum (assembly GCA_951812925.1). Classification (NCBI taxonomy): domain Eukaryota; kingdom Metazoa; phylum Arthropoda; class Insecta; order Diptera; family Lauxaniidae; genus Calliopum; species Calliopum simillimum. The sequence continues at coordinate 34,166,442 of OX638372.1, forward strand.
GAAAAACAGTCAGTGGGAAAAATGTGTTTTTTTTTTTTTCTTCCGGAAATAACGCCATAAGAAATAATGCTAGAACATTTTTGGGAAATGAAGCCAGAAATTACTAAGGAAATAACGCCAGAATTTTTGGAAATAATGCCATAGGAATTAACGGTATGGGAAATAACGTCAGAAAAAATTTTGCAAATAAAGCCAGAAAAACCTCTATACAAAATTCTGGCCTTATTTCCATTTTGTTTTGGAAATAAATCCAAAAACTAGAAATAATCTGGCTTTATTTCTAAAAAGTTTTCTGCCAATATTCCCTACGCCGTTTTTTTTACTTTTTGTAATGAGAGTATGGAGATTTTTCTGGATTTATTTCATAAATATTTCCTGACTCTATTTCTTATGGCATTATTTTCGGGAGCCTATTTTTTCATGTTTTAATTTAAAAAAAAATTTTTAAATATAATGAAAAAGCAGAGTTTAACCAACTTTTCAAAAACCATATGTGGTTCAAAAAATGGTTAAAAAATATATATAGGAAGCGCATGCATGCACCGCGAACCATCATGCAGTTAATAATTTTTTTTCTAAAATCCATAAATTAAGTTGTGATGAAAAAATTTTGTTATTAATACGCACTGTCAAACATAGAATATCGTAATAGATCCAAGGCACTCCTAAATTTTTGAGTTTTTTTTTTACTAAAATTACAATTTCATTCTGAGAAAAGTGAAAAGAAACGCCATTTTTCTCATTAACATCAGCTTGCCAGAACTAGATTTCAACAATGCAAAGCTCAGAAAAGTTAAATAAAATATTTATAAGTTGAACTCATAGTTATAAGCATAAAATTGGGCAACCCTTTTACTTTTTCATATATTTTTTGCAAAGTTTGATTAATCACATTATGTTATCACTTGTTATGTTTCCTTTTTCCTTTTTTATATAATGCTATTAAAGTTCATAAAATGTGTATTTGTTTGCTGCCGTCGATTATAAAAGAATGTCAGGTTTGATAGTTTTGAGGAGCTAACATTTTTGTTTTAAGTAGAATCTAATCTTTTATAAGAATATATTACTTTTTTTTATTGAAATTTTGCATGTAGCTTGTTTTTTCATTTCCGGTTTTTCATATTCCTTAATTTGTAATTTACAAAATAAGCGTATAAACATAAAATTGGCCATTAGACTAAAACATAGATAAAGAAATAAAAGGAGAGAACTGAAGTTACGTTCTTTTAATTTTGTACGGCAGTATGGTTTAAAAATTAAGTTAAAAGTGAAAAACTCATCATGTATTTATAACTCGTTTTTAACTCATTTAATATTAAAATCGTTTCAAAAGTTAACAATTAACAAAGTAAGCTTAAAAGTGCTATGCACGTGTTGCACAAACTAGGTCAAAACTAGATCGAAATCTTAAGTGCTTTGTTGTAATTACATATTAAAATTTTAGCTTGGGACGATGATATACCATATATATATGAGTTACATTAAACACATAACAAAATTTGCACATACTCATAAATTTTTAATTTTCTTTATGTTTTTGCTTTATAAACAAGTTTTGCTGTGTATGCATAATTCCAACAAGTCTTTTTTTTTAATGATTCAAGTATCTTCTTCCTTCGTAACTATATAAGAGCTCATACTATAATGATTTTGCACTTCTTGTGCTTAAGTGTCAACTCATGCAATTTACACGCAATTCAGTTAAAATCCCTTCAAGAAGTAAAGCAAACCATTGTGCTTTAAGTGCGTATAAAGCAAGAAAAAGCCACAACAAAGCTGTTGAATAAAAATTGATATTATTTTTCTAATGAATATTTTGAAATAAATATTGCTTAATGTAAAATTTATACACGAAAAGTTTAATTTAAAATTAATAAATCCTTAAAAAGCCATTAGCTTATGCAACTATTTCGAATAAATTGCCCACTTTTGAGAAAATAACTCGATTATTAGTAGTTACAGTATAAAACAAAAGTATAAGCTTCAATAGGAAACTTATATTTTTTTCCTTATGACCACAAAAATAAGAAAAACATATTTGTTTTATTTTAATATATTTAGTGCAAAAGCTAGGAAAGTTTTTATTGTTGTATTTTGTATTGTAATTAGCATTTAGTAAGAAAAATGTAACAAAATTTTGTAATACTATTGGCATTTGTATAAATAAACAACACAAAAAAAAAAAAAAATTATCAAGATTTTCTTTACTCATATGTATGTAAGTGAGGTACGTATGTGCGAATAAGCGGCTTTATTTACGTGCCGTATTTATTAATTTTTCTATAAAATATCTGAACTTTGTCCGCTTTGCTTCTAATTGTTGCTCTTCTGTATGAGGTTTATAGAAAAGTTCATGTGATAAGTGTTATACGATAAATTTATGGAGCTTTCGTTAGGGTGTCGCATTAAAAATTCTTTTCGTTATAATTCCTTTTAAATAGATTTTGTAAAAAGACCATACCAATCTTCAACTTTCGGGCATGTTCCGGAATTTATGCGATTTCAGTTACTTTTCGTTTTGAAAGCTTTTTTATTAAAACGTTTAATCGTACGGTAAAAAGTACCGGGATCTTCTTTGTTAAAAACCCTATGTTCTACAAATAATAATCATATTTGTATACTAACAACATTTAGGAGATATTTCATAAAAACGAATTTTTTTAACGTTAGCTTTATTTTATTTCCTTAACGGTAATTTTTTGAAATGCATGTGATTCTCAACAAAAGAGATCTCTATACTATCAATCGAGCGACTCACCGTTTTCACAAAAAGCCTACGAAACGAAAAGTAATGCACAATGGGAGATTTGATAAATCTAGCTGGAATTAATTACAATTTCTAACATCTTTCTTGTTCCTGCTACACATGCAGCCGGAACTACTGGCGCAAATTTGTATGGAGTTCTTTTCATTCAAGCAACCTGCTGGGCGAGCGGCATGTTTGAGATAAGACTGAACGTACAACAGGTGCGCTCTTCTGCGCGCTTACTGAACTCCTAAGATGTTCACGTCCCTATTAACTCTGGAGACACATTGAATTCTAAATTATATATAAGATTAATTATGTGTAATAGCATTATTTAGGATTACGATTTTTAAATATATTGTTAGTCTCATAATAGTACGAGATCCGGCATTAAAAAAGCGTATGGATTGAGTTTTTAGTTAAAATCTAATTTTTATATATATTTATTTATTTATTTATTTAAGTATATTACTTTATAAATAAATTTATAAAGTATTAAGGTACGGGGCAACAGGGCCATAAGTACCAGTAATAGAAGTATTTACATATATTAAATATCAGTTATAGATAAACTGTGTTTTGTTAAACATTCTTTAATAATTTTGTAGGAATCTTTTATGCTGCAGTCTAATAATTTTTGAATTGGTTGGTTTTTTCTTGAAACAGGACAGTCAGCAAAAATGTGCTGAACAGTGAGTGAAGTAGTACAAAATTCACATTCCATTGGAGTGGTTCTTTCAAATAAATGTTTTGTGGTGAATAATGTCTTTCCAAGTCTGACTCTGGCTATAGAAATGCACTCTTCTCTGGATAATTTTGAGTTGTAGTTGAGTCTCACTAAGGAAGGATTATGTGTGCTTAAAAAGGTGTTCGAAGTGTTCCATTTTGATTGCTGGATTTCTCTCTGAGTATTAAAATAACAACTTAATATTGCCGAATCCAAGCAAGGGGTGACAGCAACTAAAGGTAGCAATATATGTATTTATGAATATTGGAATATATTTTTGCAGGGTTGCCTATAAAAATGTAGCCGCTAGTATTTTCAAATTGCGATAACTTATGTACCGTGAGTCTTACGAGGGAAAGTATCTAGATCCTTTTTATGGAGAGTCATATGTTCCACAAGTAATTTTTATAACAATATACACTCACGGTCAAAAAAAAAAGCCGACAAGAACTTTTTGCTAAAAAAGATGGTTCTCCGCCTTTTTTTATGATGGTTAATATGCAGTATGCCCAATAAGTAAAAATTGTTGTCAAATAATGCATTTACTTCATATCTGTTGGCGTTAAAACAACGGTATTTAAAAAAAAGTGTTTTGACCGAAACAATAAAATTGATATGATTGCATATAAACAACAAAATTTAAGGAATGTGGATATATTGCGTAAAATTTGATATGGTAAGTCTTCCGTATGACAATTTTGGAAAGTTTTTTGAAAACAGAGAGTTTATTACGTCACACTGGAAGTGGCCGTTAAAAAAAAAAAAAAAAAACAACTGTGAGGGAAGACATACTTAGGTATAGTAAATAAAGCCCTGCGCGATCGGTTTAAAACTGGTCTTAAAATTGCTGCGGAGGTATATGGTAACAAAAATATGAAATAGCACCTCAACTGTGCAGCACCGCTTGAGGGAAATATTTTCTTTGCCCGCAGGACTGCAAAAAAACCGATTCTCACACACAAAATGCGGCCTTCCTCATTTAACTGGTGTACAGAAAAAAAGAATTGGGTGTATAACGATTGGGCTGAAGCCATATTCTCTGATGAGAGCAAAACAAACCTCATCAGTTCCGATTTGGGATGTGCGGCACGCCGTAGAAAAAATGAATAATATAGCTTTAAGTGTGTACAAAGCACCTTATATGTGGTGATCTGGGGGGCAATAACAAGGAGATTCCTCTCCTGGAAGGTTATATTAACTCCGCAGTTTATATTGACATCATTAAAATCTGCGTTTTACCTAGAATTGACCGACTAAGCGAGCACTTAACTAATGTCATATTTCAAGATGATTTTGCACCTTGTCATCGTTGGAAATCGCTAGATGTCCCACTTACCATTATGTTTTGCTTTATTTTTTCGATAAATTTATAATAACCAGCTATTTATTTTCGCGTTGGCAAATAAATATAATGGCCTTTTGGGAATTAAGTCAAGCAAATGGCCGGGCAAAAGCCCCAACCTCAATCCGATTGAGAATGTTTAGGACATTTTAAAACGAAAAGTGTGCCAGAAAAAAACAAATATTATTAATAATATTAAAGTTAATAATGTTAAACTTAATAATATTTAACTTAGAGCAGTTAAATAAGGGTTAAATATTGATTTACACAACAATTTTAAAATATATCAGTGCGCCAGAAGGTTCATATCTCCGCTTTTTTATCCGTTACTGATCCTTAACGGTTAAAAAAGCGAAGATATAAACCGTCTGGCACACTGGGATATTACAAAATTAAAATCGGCTTTTTTTTACCGTGAGTGTATGTAAAAAAAATTACTGTTTAGGAGTTATATATTAAAAACTGATTTTTTTTACGTTTATTGTTTGTGGGGTTAAAAAAATCGGTTTTTAATAAATAATTCTTAAACAGTCAATTTTTTTTTACATACTTCATACATATAATGAAAATTACTTGTAAAACATATGACTCTCCATAAAAAGGATCTATACACTTTTCCCCGTGAGACTCACTGTTCATAAGTTATCGCAATTAGAAAATACAAGCGGCCACATTTTGATAGGCAACCCGGTAAAAATATATTCCGCCATTCATAAATATATGTAAAAATTAGATTTTCAGGCCTGTTCCGAAATCCTTGTGATTTTAATTACTTTTCATTTAGGAATCTTTTTGATGAAAACGGTGAGTCGAACGACTAAAATTATTAGAATCTCTTTTGTAGAGAATGACAAGTTCTGCAAATAATATTGATTTGTATTAACGAAAAAGTAACCATTTGGGAAATATTCTTAAAAAACGCAAAAAGTCGAAAAATTCGATTTTATTAATTACTTATTTCCTAAATGGTTACATTTTCGTAACTACAAATCAATATTATTTATAGAACCTGTAATTCTCCACCAAAAAGATTCTAATACTTTTTATCGTGGGATTCACCATTTTCATCAAAAATCTTCTGAATTGAAAAGTTATTGAAACCACACGGAATACGGAACAGGCCTGTTTAACTAAAAACTCGATCCATACGTTTTTTTACTACCGAATCTAAGACTATAAGGTGAGAATTCTTAAGATTCAATAAATAAATTTAAAAATTTCAAAGTCGTCATTTGTCCAATTTTTTCCGTGCAGTATTAAAAATTTAATCCGCCCGCATCATGCTGTCAAATAAAAACTTTGGTTTAAAAAATTTTATTAATAGGAGTATTCGCTCCTTCCAGACTCCATACCATGGACCGTTGTTTAGTTTTCGAATTCATTTAGGGCAAAACGTACTCGAGCTTCATTTTGGATCACATTTCAGGAGTGATTTTTCTAACATATGTGTATTTATTGGAAAATATAAAAACATTTCGAAGTGTAACTCTTTTGGTGAGAATTAAAGCTTAATAACTCACGCTTATTGCACCGGTCGATAACACACGTGAACAATGATTTTGCGGCATAGGGTTTCGGAGTCAAAATAGCCGTTTTGAGGCATATTTGAAGTAGTTTAACACTTAAAGTAGAATGTGTTTTTTTGATTTTTGATAATGAAATCGAACAGGCATAACCGTCCTCAGTAAACCTTACCTTTCAACTTTTCCGATTAGATCTTTACTTTCCGAGAAATCAACCAATAAAGTAATAGTCGCCCTGTGTAATTGGCCATTTAAGCTGCTGTCTACAGGCATGATAATTAAGCACCTACATAGCCTAGGGCATATAAAAAATATTAAAGGTTCCTTCGGCGACTATACGAAATACGTCTCTTTGTGTGAAACTCTAAAAAAGTCTAACAAAAATATACAAATTAGATTGAAATGTGTCGTTTTATACAAAACTGCGATTTCTCTTGGAAATATGCCTTGTTTGCACTGGATTTTGAAAAAGAGAATATATTTTAGCATGATAATGGCGATGACATTCTTAGGTTTGTTTAAGGTCTTAAGTGGGAATAAGCCCTTTTGAACATTCACTTCTCATTAAAAATTCGTGGAACCCATCAAGCAGATTTCTTCGTGTTCAGTAGATCATTATCCAATATTCAAGACACAGCCATGGTACTCATCCCCAATTCTTCGGCAAACATTCCTGGTGTCAAACGTGGATCTTCGTCAACTTTAGCCTCGATCAGGGCCACATTTCACTCATTGTACAAAGATTTTGGCCGACTTTCTCGTAGATTGTTCTCTACAGCAAAAAGTTCAGTTTGTAATGATTCAAATATAAAAAAAAAATCCTCAACGACAGGAGAAGGTAAAAATGTTTACCGACCGCCATTAATTTTTCCTCCAATATTTCTGTTAAGCATACTACCCAATTTTTTCCACGCCATATTTTCAGTATAAAATTTTGGTAAAAATCCCTGCAGACAAACGGACTAGTTCAAGTGTAGTTCATTAACTAGTCCTCTACCAACCAGTAATAGTCCGGCTTTAATCCCTTTGCATACAAGCAACTGTTCTTTTTTGTGTGTTGATGTCGTACGAAATTTCAATTGTCTCCTTTTGTATCACGTTTACACCAGTCCGGAGCTAGTTGTAGTGTGAAGTAGTCTTTTAACATTTTAACAACTAGTCGTGTCAACCAGTGGTGTCGTGTGTAGACAACCTATAGCAATATTTATTTTTTTTTTTCTTTTTTTGATCTAGCTTACATTTTCTTAAAATAAATTAAATAAAGTATAATTACATTCATAACAACACTAATAAAAATGTATTCATTAATTTAATTTTTTTCCACAATTTATTTTGACACACAAAACACAAATTCTTTCAAAAGCATAAACGAAAATTGTATTTTGTTTTCGTAACGATTCAAATTTATTTGCCCCTACAAACTACAAACTAAAATCAAACTCGCCCCCACTGCATCCCTTTTTCACTAGTTTCGGGCTAGTACTAATCGTGAACTAGTATTTTTTGTAGGCTGTCTCTATTTTTACTGCAGGGATATCAAAAAAAAAGTTCTCATTGGCGAGAGAGAAAGAAAAGTTCAAAGATCGCCATTAATTTCTCCTCCCCTACATTTTTCTTAAACATGCTAGCCCCTTTTTTCACCCCTTAAGGGGTCTTCTATACAAAATTTGCATAGATATATCAACTATGTAGTACTAAAAAAAAAAGTTTCACAAAAATCTGAGATGAAAAAGCGGAATGCTATCCGGTTACGTATGTAATGCCCCATATGCATTTTACTTTTTATAGCCGTAAAAAAATCCAAAATCGGTTAAAAAATAATGAGATTTTTAAGCGCTCAAATTCACCCAAAAACGATTTTGTCAGGGTAACTTAAGACTTTATGCATAGGCTAGATTACCTACTCGACCAGACCTTCAATATCTTTTAGGTCTGATGCACTGTAGTACTAAAAATTTTTCATCATAATTAATAAAACCGTGAGTATGTCGAAAACTGTAGGTGACTTACATATGGACACTTAACTACGTATGTAGGTACAAACTTTCGTTGTTTTCTTGTTTTTGGATTAAGGTGTTAAAGGGACTATCGAAAATTGAAAATTTTTATTTTACAATGCAATGACCATATGTGAAGACCCCTAGCATTCTGCTTTTTGTTCCATTTTTTTTTATTATTTAGATACATAGAAATTCGCTCGGTTTTTAATGACATCCACAGCTTTTAACAATCATATTTTTATATTTTTTTAAATTCACATTCTCCTCGCTTAAATGATACAGTACAGGAAGAGCCCCTAAACGAGTTGGAGCACAGCATGGCTTTGGCACCTTTTTTGGTTCTAATAAATGAACCAAAGTTTGGACAATCGCATGATTTGTTGCGTTCATGTGAGCATTCAACGGAAAATTACATTCTCCGCTACAATAATAGGCGCCATATCCTTCGGGAGCAATTATCCAGTCCTAAAAAGGAAAAATTTTTAATAAAAAGTTATTAGATGATGTATATGTATGTATTTTAGATCACCAAAATATTTTAAATATTGATCGGAATATCTTGATTTGCACATATGTACCTATGTATAATAACACGCTTCAACGAAAAATTTAGGTTGGATTCTAATGTAACTTCTTCGATTACAACTAATGAACAGAATAAGTCTGCCAAAGGATTTTTTGAAGTAAGGTCGTTAAGCGGCGCGATAACTGTTCAAAGTTCGAAAAATAAAAACCTTAGTTTTAGGTTTTTAATATAAATTTGAAATTTATTTCTTAAAAATAATATCGTGCAAATGTAAACTCTCATGGTCACTGCACTCATTTATTCGACACAACACAATTTGCTCAGTGCTTTTCAAAGTGGCTGCCAAAGTCGGGTGTGGGCCTCGAATTACGTCGGGTGTGGGCACCCCCCCTTTTTTAAAGCGTGTGTTTTACTAAAATATCGTCGTTACTAATTTAAATGGTGTTCTTATGTCTTTTCATGCTTTTTGGTGGAAAAGAAAGAACCTATAGGCCCTTTAAAGATATCGCAGAAAAAAAGATTTTTTCGTTAAGCGTGGGTGGTAAGTTGGCATACCACTTTGCAAAAAATCTCGGTATTGAGCTTCCAGACAAGTGGACCGAGGAGCAGATGGCGGACATGGATTGGTACAAAAAATGCATGCTTGGCAACAAGAACTAGAAATTACGTTACCTAGCTGGCTTAGTCTGCAAAACAATTGCTATGGCATTGACGACGATGACAATCAAGACTGGTTTCAGGGCAAAAAGCATGATGCCATTCGATCCAGACGTTTTCAGTGACGCTGATTTTGTTGAAGCCGTTGAGCAGAATTTGTTGAATTTGTGTGAGTCAATATTTCCAAAATAAATTAATTTTGCTTCCTTCTCCATTTGATCGCGTTCTACTTCATATTTTCTCATTTTTAGCCGATTTTCTAAGGGTGCCCACAACCGAACCAAATTTTTTATTTTTTTGTCAAAAATGATCACATCACTATTTTTTTGATATAATTTTTCCAACTTACGAAATCAATTTACTTTCTTCATTTGTAGTTAGTAAAGGTCTTTAGCTTTCCATTGATACTTGTATGTCTGCATAATATACATTTGGTCAAAAGTTATGAGTCGAAAAGGTGCCCACACCCGACACTCTTTCCCTACTATGTATGTATATAAAGTTATTTGTACTTACATGCCATCCCAAGTCCTTAAAATCAATGTACAACGTTTGCATTTGACAACTTCTCATGTTCTCTATGGGTCCCTCAAACAATGGATTGACCATTTCCGACTTCTTTCGTCTGCGTGGTGTATTACGTTTTTTTCTGCTGTGTCTCTTTGCAGTTTTAATTAACTAAAAAGAAATAACGATTAAAATCAAGTGATGAACCCTAATTCAATGGTCACAAATTAAAAAGGCATAAGTCAATTTAAGTAGGTAACAAATCTGTTAATGTTTTCATTATGGCTCTTAGTCTAGGGTGGCCAACCATCCCGGATTTTGCGAGACAGTTTTGGGTTTTGTCCTCTCGTTCCGGATTTAAAAACATCCCGGAAATGTGCCGGAAGTCTCGGACTTAAGATGGATGCATATTGTATTTTGTAATTTATTTTATTTTATTCTAAAACAATTTTTGAACCATAGACTATAAAGGACATATCATAGAGTCTATGACATAGACCAGAGATTATGGAGCATAGTCCCTAAAAGACAGACCATAGACCAAAGAATATGAACCATAGACCATATATTATTGACTATAGACTTTTATGGTCAAATCATGGATCATATATTATGGACCAATCATCATAAGAGACAGATTATGGTCATCATCTTCCATCATTTCATATATTTCTGAGTTTAACATGATTTTTGATTTTTTGGTTTTCATCCATTTTCGATCATTAACAAAAAAAAAAAAGAACAATATCCTTTTTGAGTTTGTGACCACATACTTATGTTTGTATGTATGTAAGTATATTAGACTGATGATTTTTTGAAATTCCACGATTGCCCCCAAAAATCTAAAAGAGAATGTCAAAAAGTGAGGTAGATCATCGCCGTTTTATGCAAAAACTTGGCTTGATACGGTTTTTATTTGATTACGATCTCAAAAGTGCTCCGAGTATGTCTTGAATCTGGGTATGTACGTACTTGTAAGTATATAAAAAATAATATCCCGAACTTAAAACATACATTATGTGACACGATCAGACAAAACCATACTTAACTTGCCAGAGGTTAAAATTGACTCTTTGGTCTTACCGAATGAAGGTCGAAATTCCGAAGCAAATGACAACTCGCTTTTTTTAACGCGTTAGCAAATATCTCAAAAACTGCAGATTCAGAATCAGCTCAAAATTTTACATTAAAAATGATGTATCGAAGTCTGGAATAGTCAAATTTTTTTAAATTTTAAAAAACCTCTAGATTAGACAAAATCTCAGCTCACTATTTTGACACCCTCTTCCAGATTTTTAGGGTGTAATCGTGGAATTTCTAAAAATCTATACAAAAATTACCTCTGGTCCTCGAAAAAATCCAATCATAAATGGTTGATATTCATCATCACCCTTTGGATGCACTAAGCCAATATCATCTAACTTGACTTCTCGTTCACGTTTATTAACCGCATGCGCTCCAATATAAAGACCTTTATTTTCTTTTGGATTTCGTAACCATGCAGCTAAACCTTCGGTAACATTTAATTCTAACCATCCTTGATAGTCGGCTGTGGTGTTTGTCATTGATAATACTTCAAGCTCGCGTTGACCTTCTAGCTTAACAATCGTATAAACGGTGATGGTAAATTCACGACCACTGTTCATCCATTTGCCCTGTGCTGAATCCTGGTACATTCGCAGCTCAGCCATCATTAAGAAATTATCTTCTGGCACATCGGCAACATCAAACCAAAGACGGCGGCCGTGTTCATGGCGCACTTCATCGACATGGTGGTCTGCAAAGGACGACATTCAAAAGAAATGAGTAATCAGAAAAAGTTAATGACCAAAGCACATATGTACATATACATGGTTGAGGCAACAATTTCATGTTGATGCTGCTGTTGTCGTTTATTAACATTTATATGCATATATATGTACATACAAATGTAGAGGTAGTAAAATGTCCGGATTAGCTTAAAGCAGTAACGAAATCATTTTAAAAATATTTAGCAATTAAGTAGGTACATATATAGGGTGTAAATGATAAGGTTACGAAACTTCTGGAAGGTAGAAGAGGAGGCCTAGTCTAACATGGACATACTTACTTTTATTTAAAAATGTCATGATAATGTCACTTTGATCTATAGCTTTCTTATCGAGATCAGTAATAAAATTTTCTTGCTCTTGCAAATCGCGTTTCGAGCGAGACGAAGTGTCTTCGTTTTCTTCTTCAGTCAGCCTATGATAAACATCCAGAAGGAACTGAGGAGCTGATTTTCTGAAATTAAATGTTATTCATTTATCAGAAATAATAATTAAAAAATTCATTCTAGAGAACTTATCATAAATAACGGTCTTAATAGTCAAGCCAAGGTTAGGTTAGGCTAGCGCGGGAGATGGCAGCTGCCATCATAGCTTAGGCCGCGATTGGGTCCATTGTAAGCCCGATATATAACTTCGTTGTCAAACTATGTGAATCATTTTGAAATTTTTATAAACTCCGAAATGGATTTTCGACTCTTTTGAGCGATATCTTCAAGAGAGTCGAGAAAATTACTTTCGTACACCTTGTACCGTCGGTTCGCCAACGCTGGGCTTTCACAAAGGAAATGAAAAATGGTCTCTTCGACATCAGGATCTTTAAAGCATCTACAAAGATCTCCTATGTCGGTAAGACCCAACCTTGAAGTGTGCTTATAAAAAAGTGCCCTGTAATGACATCAATTAAGATTCTAAGGGTACGCCGGTTTAATGAGATAATTTTTTGTGTTCTATTTATTAGTGTTATAAAATGGACACATCGCCCTTGACGTAGAACAAATTGTTAAGTTAGATCATCTAAAACTACTCCACAAAATATATTTTGAGACAATGTTTGTTCTAATTAATGCAAGTTGTTTCATAATATAGTCAAGACAATGCTACAATATAAATATTAGCCCTCTTTTTGAAATTAGGCATAATTTTATGTTGGGCTTGCTCGAACTATTACTAGTACAAGCTGATGGGACTGATTTAGTCCATTACAGGTACTTATTTCTGTTCGCATCGAAAGTGTTGAAACGTTCCTTAACTTATTATTTTATCATTATATTTTGCAAAAACTATAGTCATTTTAAAATCGCTTCCATATTACGTTTAACATGACGTATGAGTGACATTAAATAAAACTCCAAGCGAAACTAGTTTTTAATATTCTAAATGCGGCCCTGTACGTAGGTATGTTTATTTATTTATTTATTATTTAGAATAAATAAATAAATAAATAAAAGTATGTATATACTTAAGTATATATGACTGTTATTAAAAAATACCAGGCAACTTAACAGGGCATGTCATATATCATGAATATATTTTGAAAGACACCGATAAAAGGCTTGTTCCTCCCAGAATATATCAAATGGTCACCATTAAAATAGCGCTGCATGGAGAACAGTAATATAATCTCAAAACTGGGACCACCATTATAGATTATGATAGGTCTAAAATGAAACATGGCACCGAAGGTACTGCCCTAAGTTACCTAAAAAGTAGCAATGGGAAACACTGCATCCATTTTTCAGGCAGCGGTTTATGCTTTAGAGTTATTCCTCAGAGGATGTCTACTTAGCGGGGCACTGATGTATTTTATCGGACATTGAAGCAAGGGAAATGAAAGCAATCAAAGTATATTGTCTTGGCTACGAGAGCTAAGGGTGAGGCATTCAGTACTCAACACTTATGCGAAGTAAACAATAGCTTTGAAAACAACTTCGTTGAGTCATGGGAGTATAATACCCTGATTAACTACTGTTAAACCTCTGCTGAAAAAAATATTGAAATCTACATTTAAATAATGAAGGAACATTGTAAACTTAATGAACACCTTAAGAAAAATGGGCCTGGTTAATAGAGATTCTTGTTGATTGTATCCAGACGATTTGCATACAGCAGAATGTGTGTTGTACTTGCACTTCCGATATGAGACGCAAAATTAATTGTCCATAGATGCAATTTTTTTTATTACTTAAAGCAAGGCTCAGCCACTTTAAATAAAATACACCGTGTTGATTTGCAGAAAAGGAAATAGGTTAGAGGGGTAGGAGAACTCTGTCTAGCAGCTCCAAAGTAGTTTTTGAAGCGAACTTACTCTAGCTTATGTCTAATAAAGGGTGGTTGGGAATCGGTAGAACACCGGAAAATGCAAGGTTCCTGGAGTATTCTGAACTACTTTTCTTAGTTGCATTTTTCGCAAAACTAATGGAATTATTGGAGTTAGTCCATAAAAGGACAAAAGAAATGTCATAATATGAATTGGCTGACAATTTGTTGGAAAATTGGGCTATTTTTTCACAAAAAATATTCTTCATTATGTAAAATTGACTCGTCTTTGAGACAACAAACAGCATTGGGTCTTGCTAGCGTTGAATTCGATCCGTTTGGCATGACTCCACTCCGATATTGTTTTCATTTATATGCTGCCATTTTCTCTCAATCTCCACAAAACTTGGACGCTTTTTGAAGCAATACGAATGACAAATGCTGCTGTCATCTGCAAGACAGTGGATTCGATGAGTGGTCGATGATAGCAGGTCATCGATAAAAACAAGTAAAAAGGACGGGGATAGGACGGAACCCTGGGGAACTCTGCTGAGGGCTTGAAGAAGATTGCAACAACGAAGAACTGTCTTGGATTTGATTGTATAGCTTTTGAGGGCCTTGAGAGCAACTGGACTATCAACATAATAATTTATTCGGCCGATGTAAACGCCTGCCATTACATGTTCCGTCGCCATAATAATAATTGCCTCCGGGTCAGCTTCGAAGATGCTACAGTCAGGTGGTAGTTTATGCTTTAATCTTGCATTATAGGTGGGAATAAAAACTCCAGCTCCCACTCCTGTTTCTTGCCTTAAGCCGTCCGTGTGAATATTAATGGTATTCGATGAGTCTGTAGTTCGGTTATCCCACAAGTCTCACGATTCTATGTTTACAGAGAACTTCCTATCAAGATGCAGTGTTGGTTTACAGTAGTCAGTCGGCTTTTTGCAAATCTAGCTTAATTTGCCAGGACCAAATTCTTTAAAGCTAAGCCCCTCAACTTCTTTAAGTCGGAGCGCAGTTTTAAAAACTATTCCTTTCGCATGCAGATGTCGATAGGTAGCATATTTACTTAGAATTACTTTTTAAGATGCTGCTGACGTAGTTTTAAGAGCATCCGTTATGCTCAAGCACATAAGTCGTTGAATTCTTCCTAGTTTTTTTAGGAGAGATTTATTTTTGAGTGCGTTCCACCACACAAACACTCCATATAGTAGAATTGGCCTAACAATAGAGAGTATATCCAGTGTGTCACCTTAGATTCTAGGCCCCAAATGCGACCAAACATGACCTTGCAAGCATATAAGGTATTGTTGGCTTTCGCTAGACGTTCTTCAATGTTTTCTTTCCAGTGTAGTTTGTAATCTAGAATAACACCCAGAAACTTCACTGTTTTTGATATATTTATAGTGATTCCTTTAATATGAATTGAGGAGTAATTTTTCAAAAGGGCGTAAAACCTTGTTAAACAAATTTTCAGTAATGAGAAAAAACTTTTATGGGCTGTTTACAATAACTTATTTTTTTTTAATGTCTCCAGTGTTATAGCGAGTTGACCAAAGATTCTAATCCCCTTAACATTTTTGCTTTAACATATTTGAAGTAATTGCAAAGAGTAAAAAACATTTGGAAATAAGCCCTTTTGTTCTGAAACGTTTGGAAATAAGCCCTTTTGTTTCAAAATCACTCTTATTTCACCATTTGGAAGTTTATTCTGATGTCTATAGGCATAGTATGTAAGCACCTATATAGCCTGGGGCATATAAAAATATTAAAAGTTTTTTTGGCCACTATTCGAAATACGCCTTTTTGTATCAAACTTTAAAAATTTCTATGAAATTATATGGAAATAAGCCCTTTTGTTCTGAAATGCGATTTTACCTTGGAAAAATTCATTTTTTGTGATGAATTTTTAACTAGAGGATGCATTTTAGAATGGTAATGGCGATGGCATTCTTAGGTTTGTTCGAGGTTGGAAGTGGTTTAACGCCCTTTTGAAAAATCACTCCTCAATTATTCTAAAAGGAGGTATTTTATGATCTCTAAGGTTGTGGTGCAATTCATAGCCTTTCTAATAAAATGCACTGTGTATATTATTTTCAAAGTTAATTGACAATACCAAACTAGTATTTTTAAAAACTTACCTCAAGGATAAATGTCCACCATGCTTATGACGCGGCCGTTCAGATAATCCCAAAAATTCAAGTATTTCATAAGAAACATCCAATTTGTCATTATCATCTAAAACACGATGCATAATGGTTTGATCGATGCCATTATCAATATAAATGCCCGATTGACTGGCGTAGACAAGAACACCACCACCGCCGCCGCCGCCGCCGCCGCCGCTGTTTCTTGTCATGGCGGGAAAATCATTTAACAAAAAAACTAAACAAAATGTCAATAACAGCAAATAACTAAACATATTGGCGTTAAAAAAATTTAACAATCCACTTAACGGTGAATTTCTAGGAAACATTTTGTGCGGCGCCATACAACAAATACGCAGCAGCAGTAGCAGAGTAGGTAGGTAGGTAGGTAGGTAAGTAAGTACACCACCACGTCAAATGCAATGTGTGTTTAGATATGTATGTAGATGAATGGACCGATGGATGGATGGATATATTTATTCACACCTTTCGACTGGAACTCTACATACATACGAGATACACTTGTTCTTGCTGTTCACTCACAGCGCACACTATATTCGGGAACTATTTTGGAGATTTGTTATTATTCGGTAGGTACCATGAAATCGTAGAAATCGAAGATATTTAAAGAAACGTCATTAATTTGAGTATTTGAATTGTATTTGTTCTTGTACTTTGCAGTTTATTCGTGTTTTTCCTAAGATCTGCTAAACTTTTAAATTGGAATATTCTGAATATTTTAATTGCACAACTAAGGTAAGTAGTATATTCTTGAATGTTTTGCTTAAGTTTTGCAATATTCACCAAGGAAGCGTGCGCGCCAAATTTTTTTTTTTTTTCAAAACGCTTGTACTTCTTGGCAGTCTATAAAATACAATGCAATCGGTTTGGATAATTAAATTAATTGATTTACACAGAATGTGAAAATAAACAAAGTGAACGCGTTCGTACTTTAGATACTTTTTTTTTATAAATACGGCGAAAAGTACGCGCAAAAGTCCAAATACACGCGTTGCATACCAGTCGACCAGTCGGTCGATCTTGTAGAGATTTCTGCTCGATCGCGAGAATATACACACAAATTGCGAGTACTATATTCATTAATTATATTTGTTATTATTATAATGAAAATTGTCTTTGTATCTAATGAGTGTTGTTGCTTTCTTCACAAATTATTTGCATGTAGAGCCTCTTTTTTTAAACGTCGTATATTTCACAAATTAAGTAAAAAATTTAATTGGAATTTGATTTTTTTTTTGTATCACAATTATTCAATATTAAGCTTTATATCAAAATTATACACATATATAGATTCTTTTAAGTATTTTCACATTTAATAAGTAATATTTCAAAAAAACACTTATTCCGGATTCAATTTCTAAAGATCTTGCCTTGCAAAATACAATACAACACAACAGAACACATATTTCTTATATGCGTAAGATATCGTTGAGCGTTCGACAGCAACGCTCCGTATAAAAGAAGTGCATTTCTCAAAGTTCCAGAAATAACTGAGAGAGCAACAAACAACTCAACGGATTGGGATTTAACAAAACACAATATTTGTAAAAAGAAATACGTATAAAAAACCAAAATGAAGAAGAAAAAAAAAAAAACAAAAATCAAACTAAACTAACTTGTATTGCGCCCGCCAATGAAGCAAACAACTTGCTGCTTCTTCTCTGCCCGTTTTGCGTCCGATGACTGCTATGCGCGCTACCAACACATTCGAGAGTAGTAAGTAGTTTTGCGAGTATTCAAGTATCTCGTAGAACTAGTATCTGTTATAGTTTTACCATCAGCCAGTGCTATTATTTCGGTAGTATTAAAGTGTATCGAATAGTATAGCAGATAAGGGTTATAATCGTAACCGCAACCGTTATCCAAAGTGACCGATTGATTTTTCAAATCGTAATCGTTAAGGGGCCATTGAAGTATTACACTCAGGGGAAAAAACGAGATAAATTCAAGATTTTATGTCCAAATCAAGCCGATTCGTGCATGAAAGTCGGTCAACAACGAAAATTCTTAAACTAAGTACAAAAAGTAACAAAAATAAATCGAAATTAAAATGGAAATTCTTTATTTAAAATTTGTTTATTGATAATTTCAAGAATAAATGAGCTTAATCTAAGACCGAAATGAATTTATTTAAGAACTGTTTTGCGTTCCATTTAAGATTTTTCAATCTTGATTTAAGATCGATTCGTAAATTCCCGTTTATTTTTGAAATTCGAATTTACTTCACCCTCAAATGAAACAAATTGTATAATGTTAATATTTTTTATTTTATGTTTTTATAAATTAGTTCATATACTTAAGCCTTACATAAGTCTTACCATTTCTTAAACAATATAAATGTAAGGAAATACTTATGAAACCAGATATTTTAATATTTATGCAATCTATTTTACAACCAATTTCATATGACTGATAATGACAATCAAACTTCTGTACTTGAATTGGATGGCGTAGTACATAGATATTTTCATTTTGATATAAAATGTTTTTTATTTTATGCAGTTCAAAATATGTCGCATTAATTGCTAAATTGCTTTTATACAATGTACCTTTAAACACAATTTCGTTTAATGTTTCTGAATTTTTGAAATCAATGCCATTTTTTTAATTAATTTAGATTGACAATAGCATATAGTTGATCTAATATACATATAGCATGATATATAACAATTACCTGGGCATCACTTTCACTCGGGAGGACCGAACAGATTTTGTTTACTAATGGTAAAAAATTTTAAGTTTTAAAAGCGATTTTGCCGCGAATGATTTCTTCGACGATTATATTAATCAGTTCATCCCTGCCCTCAAGAGGTCCCCAGTAGTCGATAAGGCTAATTTCTTCTCATTTTCCAATTAAGTTATTGCTGTTGTTCACTCTGCAGAAAGGTTATAGGCCTATAAAAGTACTGAGTGCATCTCTCTTCGCCAAGTAATCTGCCTATTCATTGCATTCATGCCCCCGTGCCCTGGTGTCCGGATTAGAGTCACATAATTCCTCCTGGATAAGGCTAGCAGAAGTTCATAACACTACCAGACTAGCTTTGGATGTGTTGAAAAAGCCATTAATGAATTAAGAGTCGCTTGACTGCCCAAATTAATGCATATATCGGCCGGAAGTGCCCCTACTTAAACATTCTTTGGTGCACATTTCTAAAGCGTAAACCTCCGCCTGAAAAATGGAAACTGTTTTTCCCTTTGCAGCTGCTCTTTCGAATATTGGTGTCACGATCCCAGCTCCTACGCTGCCATCTTCCATCTTGGACCCATCAGTGAATCATAACTGTGAGCTCTGTTTTATATTTATATCATTCCTCCGAGTTCACTTTATATTGTTAATTTTTTAAAAGAACCGTACAAGTGAAACGTCCGACATGCAGTATTTGGTCATATTGTTGATTTTGACGAAATGTGGAGACAATGTATTTATTATAATTTATTTTTATGTTAGGGGTGCTGTTCACTGCATACTCTAGAGCTATTGTGCTCCGCGATATATCATTCTCGTTTAATTAACTTTGAAACATCTATTCACTTCTTCGAAAATATGGCACGATGGTTTAGTCAAATAAAACTCGCTGTCCAGCCTTGATGTTGTTTCTCTGTTAGCGCCATTTGCTTATTTAACTTCCAATCAGTGCCTCCTGCTGTTTTGTATCTCAATTTTAAATGGATAAAGGTAATTAGCTTACCGCGTCGTGCCCTGTTGTGTTTTAACTCACCAAATACATACAAGAGCATTTCTCTGATTCTTCTATGGATAAGTAAACATATGCCACTGTGAAAAAATATTGTGTTAAATGGCAATTTGCTTGCTTTCTAAAACAAAAAATAGTTTTCACAGCTTTTACAACCCATAAGAAGGTCGTAAATTTTGGTGTTCAATAAAACTTATACATACATATCTGTTTCATTTTGAAAAAACAACCTAACTCGAATTTTCAGTACGAGCACAAAAATGCTTATCAATAACGTACGTGAATTATGGGACACCGTTATAGCTCTGGAACTGAAAAGAAGCGTATTTAAGTTTTATATATATAACTAAAGTCCTTGAAAGTTTTGAAACCGTCACTCCCCTCTGTACTGACCTATCGATTTTAAATGGCGCATTTTTATACCCTACACCCAGGGTATATTCACTTTGTCCTTCCGTTTGTAACGCAGAGAAGGAGGCGTGGCAGATATAGAAAAGTATATATATTCTTGATCAGCGTCACATACTGAGTCGATACAGCCATGTACGTCTGTCTGGCTGGCTGCCTGGCGGGGTGGCTGGCTGGCTGGCTGGCTGACTGTGTGTTGAAATACACTTCTTAGGAAAACTGAGCAAGATAATTCAATGAAATTTGGTACACTGCGTCCGTTGTTAAAGATAGCTCGGGGGATTGAAAATGAGTGAAATCGGTCAACGGACACGCCTACCGCCCATACAAAAAAATACAAAAAATATATTCAATATGCAATTTTACCAGTATTTTTCACGACAATGCAAACAAAATACGCATAAATACTAAGAATTGTAAGCGCAAGCTCTGAGAAAAAACTGAACGAATTCGGACAAGAGGGCGTGGCACCTCCCATATAATCAAAAGCTTTAAAACGCTATACTGAAAGCTTTTTTTGAGATATTCGAACCGAATTTGACTCAGACACTAAGAATCATAAATCAAGGCTCTCAACAAAAATTGGGTGAAATCGGACAATGGGGCGTGGTACCTCCCATATAAGCAAAAGTTTCAAAAGGCTATACTGAAAGAGCTTTTTGAGATAATCCAACCAAACTTCACTCAAACACTTAAGACTATAAATGCACGCTCTAAGCTAAAACTAGACGAACTCGGACAAGAGGACGTGACACCTCCTATACAAGCAAAAGCTGAAAACGTTTTTCACTCAGACACTAAAAACTATAAATGCAAGCTCTGGACAAAAACTGGGTGAACTCGGACAAGAGAGCGTAGCACCTCCCATAAGAGCAAAATTTTAAAAATACTGCAGTGTAGGGTAGTTAATGTTTGGCCAGGCCAAATTTAACACCCTTACTAGTTTTAACTGAAGTTGAACATTTCCTACTTTTTTTCAAGTGCGACTTTTTGACAAATTTCAAAATGGCGTATCCACATAAGAGAGGTTCCATAAGAGATAAGGTGGGTTTAAAATTTTTTTTTTTTATTTTAAAATGTTGGATTTTTGAGCTAAAAGTAGCAAATATTAAATTGTTTTTTTTTTTTTTGTATGTATTTCTACAAGAAATTACAGTGTATGCTTACACTGCTGTATACATATGTCCGTATTTGTTCGATCAAAGTAATCAAATTTGCATTATCATAGAAAATTTCCTTAAAAATTCGATAGGTATATTTTTCATGTTTTTAGGAATACAACAAGATTTTAAAATATAAATCAAGTGTAACAAACACAATTTTGATCTTTTTCTCATGTCTTACTATCTTCTCTGCCAATATGTCTTTCTCATGTTTTATTTACAAAAGAAAACAAATGGATTGGGATGTTTATTTTGAGTTACCTGCCAATGTTTATGTGTATGATAGGGAATATCTCTAAAGAACAGTGGATTTACGTTGCCTTTTTTCGTGTTTTATTTACATACATACATATATGTATGTATAAGTATGATGTTAATACAATATATAGAACATAGGATTGTATTGTAAATATGGACTTAACAATCGATTTTTTTTAAGGATAATCAATTGGAATTGTGTAGTTCTTATAAACCAACATTTAAAGAAAACTTCGAGGAACAACTTACGATATAAGATTTATAGTACCTATATGAAACTTTGAAGCATAAGTTAACAGTAGTCTAGAAATACAAAAAAGTTTTGACGTTAAAAACTATAAAAAAAACGTTTTCTAAACCTTAACCGGCTTTTCCGTAGAATCGGCCATATAGAAATTTTTCAGGTCCATAAAGTGAGCTATGCAGGTGTGACGAATTTCGATGTTTTTTGGTTGGGAATTTCGAGCTATTTTCGTGCTTTTCAACAGTAATTTCGAGCTGTCTGGGAAATTTTCCAAGTGTTTTCCGGAAAACCCCAAACTTTCCCGGGAAATCCCAAAAAAACTTTTTTTATGGCGGTGCCATGACATAATCCCCATTTCGTAAATGGGTGTTATGTCCGCAAATTATTGGATATTTTACCGACTGATCCGCGGCCGAAGGCCGCCGCGATTCCGGTGTTGGATTTTTGGGAGTTTTAAATCCTGAGCTGCGGCCGCAAGCCGCCCACTTAACCCTACTCTTATATAAAATTACTGTGGCTAGCAAGCTAGGTGTTGGATATATTATATTATTATAATCCGAATAATTTGCGGACATAACATAGGGAAAAAAAATTTTTTTTTAAATTTTTTGGGATTTTCCGGGGAAATTTAAGAAAAACACTTCATTCAAGGTCAGCTCGAAAGTAGCTCGAAATTCCTGCGTTAAAAGATTTCATCGCTTACTCTTCCCGCGGATTCGTCTGGCTGAAAAAATAAAGTTAGCCATTAAAAAAGTTTTTTGGGGATTTTCCGGGAAAATTTGGATTTTTCCGGAAAATGCTTTTAGCTCAAAATTAGCTCGAAAGTAACTTGAAATTCCTGCGTTAAAAGATTTCATCGCTAACTCTTCCCGCAGATTCGTCTGGCTGAAAAAATAAACTCAGCTATGCAGAACAATTTTTCCGCTTTTCCGGAAAATGGAAAATTTCCCAGACAGCTCGAAATTACTGTTGAAAAGCTCGAAAATAGCTCGAAATTCCCAACCAAAAAACATCGAAATTCGTCACACCTGCATAGCTCACTTTATGCACCTAAATTTTTCTTCTTTTTTTCTGATATTACCAAGGTTAATAGAAGTTTTCTCGGTATATGGATTAGTAGTAACAGTGGCTTTACCGGACAGTATATTTAAACTTTCATGTTTTTTTCTTTAATTTTAAAATTTTAGTTAGGGGCCGTCCATAAAGGACGTCGCTGCTTGAGGGGGAGGGGGGGTCTAGCAAAATGTGACCATTTGTGACAGGGAGGGGGAGGGGGTTCATGAAAATATGACGTCCGGAATAATAATTCCAGTTGAGTATCTTTCCAGCCGAAAACTTTCCTACTCCATACGATTCATTTTTCCCTTCAGTCCAAAAAGATCTGGAGTCGAGAATTTGTCAATCATGCCACATATATATCGCTTCAAAGTAATGCTCCAGAAACACATAGTTTTGCACAAGACTAACAAGAAGTCGAGTAATGTATTGCCGAAAATTCGACCCATCAGAGTAGCAGCAGATCAAGTGGATTGGCTAGACGAGGACTATTTAGATTTCACTGGTTTAGCGGACATTCCGAAGGAAAAGGAGGACAACGGAGAATCGGAAACCATTCCGACAAATTCAGCTGATATATTTACATATGTATGTTTTGAAAATCCGTGGCAAGAGATTTGAAAGAAAATTCTTCCGACTTGATTTTATTGTAATTTTTGAAATGTTATCATTAATAAATGTTTATATTAATGTCTATGAATTCTATTTGTTTTTACAGCTATTTATTTACCACATGCTATTGACGATATTATCCGCAATAATGTGTATTTTTCGATTTAAATTTTGTGGCGCGACATTGGGGGGAGGGGTCTGGAAAAATGTGACCATTTGTGTCATGGGGGGAGGGGGTCAAAAATCCTTTGAAAAACCGTGACTTCCTTTATGGACAGCCCCTTATTGTGAAACTACCGTAGCACAGTGTGAGATTTTGCCAATCTAGGACGTCAAAATTCAATTTTAGCCGTAGTTTCAAAGATATCGAGTTGAAATTTTGTATATGTGCTTTAATTCTTTATGCGGAAGTTTGGTTCAGAGATGAACAAAATCGGACAAAATCTACTTACACCTCCCGTACAAATGTGCCTTTTTTTGTAAAAGAAAATTGAAAAAAATTGGTTGTAATGAAGATATCAACTTGAAAATTTGTATTTACCATTTCAGTGGTAACTGAATACTACTGTCAAAAAATGGGAGTGATTAAAAGAGATAACATGCATTTTTTTTTCATGATTTCAGTACAAATGTTCATTATAACACTTCAGTCATTGTAAAAAAAGTAGCCTTTGGGCAAAAAATGGGCAAGATTTTATTTTTTAAATCTATTCTATGAGTATGAATGCTCATACTGTATGCTTTGTCATAGCCTAACCACGCCCAACTTGTAAGTTATAGTCTATAAAAGATTCAAGATATTTGAAATTTGTCCTACCTTTTAGCTGATTATAAAATAATTTGATTAAAATACTTAAGTGCAAATGTAAGGGTTGTGTGTAGCAAAAATTTTTAGTGAAAGTATTGACCTTTAATGCAAAAAACTTTTTGCCAAAAAACAAACGCGCACAACTCCAATTTGATCGCTCAAAGTTTTGTTATCGATGCAAGCTTGAAAATTTGTTTTTGCATTCTGTTCAATAGTACGTGTTTGATAGATGTTATCATGCCAATGACATTTATTTTATTCTTTTTTATGCTTATTTTCGTAACAATTGGAGTATTTTCTAACAAATTACAAAATATGATCGATTTTGAAGCACATTGTTTTTTTTTTTCATTTTGACGTCCTAGATTGGAAAAATCTCACACTGTGCGTAGGTTTGTAGATTTCTTGTTTTATTAAACTTTCAATTTTTATATAATACAAGACGATGTTAAATAGCACGTTCAACTGTTTATGTTAATCTGTATTTCATTTATCGTCTAAGTACAATTTTAAAGTCTAAGCATAAATATGTTTTTTTGTTTACTATTTATAGCAAAAAATTAAGGGATTGTATAATAACTATATTAAAATAAAATACATAATACAAAAGTTAATTTCAATAACGCTGCTGCTGCCCCCGCTACCCCTTGCAAATATACATAATATGTATGATATTATATGCTTTTAAGCAAGTGTTTTGTTCAAGAATTTTTGAAAAAAATAGCATTCTTCTATTATGATTTTGATAAAATACATTGCAATTCTGACTCAGGTGTATCTGTGTGATACATGTAACAATTATCAAAATCAAGGGAAGCTGTTTTAAATTATACTCGTAATTAATTACATTTGGTTCTTTCGTGTAATTTCATTATAGTGCTCTAACTTACGTTCTATATATAAACATTCTTATTTTTTAAAACATACCGTCAGATCGTCCAATCGGTATAAGGACTATCAAAAATATAACAAAATTTCGCATTATTAATTTCCAGTCATTGGGTACAGCATATGGCAGCAGAATTTGAGTGATCCTATGTACTTCGTGTGATGCACAGACGAAAATAAACGAGGTTATTATCATATTTAGAGTCGGAGAGCCAGGCAATAGTACAAGTACTCCATGACGATCAGCCGCTAACCAAATATGATATTGGCAGATAAATAACTCCAGCGATATACGTCCAAACCATGCAAAAAATGTAGAATAGCGTGTACGCAAAATTCCTGATATATTGCGCAATATTATATATCCAACAATAGGTATGAACACGATGTACGAGTGTATTTCTTCACAGTTTTGCTCGTTACGACATAAAAACGAAAAAGTCGTATAAAAACCGACGCCAATTATAGCCAGCAAGGTAACTGTCATGGATGTACGTCGCGCAAAAAGATTACCATGATTGTTGTCATCAAAAATACTATACTTTTGCGCAATATGAAAACAGGCAGCAAATATCATACCAAAAGTAACCGAATAACGATCAATTTTCCATTGATACAACCATTCGTGTATATCATCATCTGTTGTCACGAAAAGCGCCTTCCATGGACGTGTCACAAAAACGCGCTCAAAAAAGACCTCGGACATGAACAGCACCGTAATGACACTAAAGCAACCAACGAATTTTCCAACCAAATAAAAGTAGTGCAGCGTATTTGCATCCACCGATTGTGATGTGATGCGTGGCGGTAGTGAAAGTAAAAAATAAATGATACATAACCAAAAAGATATAAGTGGTACAAAATAATAAAATTGATATGGGCGATTCATGCAGAAACAGAGCACCACGGTCATAAAGTTAATGCGAAACATGACTTGAAAAAAGCGTACAAATCCAGAGTTGCCAGTTTGCCACATGTACGTGAAATGAGTGTAGCCCGTCAAGAAGAGGTAGCCACTAATTAATAGCTTTATATGCATGTGTATAGGCAAAACACGATGTGCACCAGTCATATAATATATTAACACGACCATAAGTATCCAGCCTTTAAGTTCATCAGTTTGATCGCGATTTAAAACTTTGGTGAAACGTGAATCTTCAGTAAAGAATAGACCCAAAGCGAATACATAACCTACTGGTATCCAAAAACTAAATTCTGAATAGTATTTGTTTTCTTTCATAAAAAAGTTGGTGCGATCACATAGGTAAAAATAAGCCATTATTATGCCCAGCATTGCGATAGCAACTATTGGTGTTGAATAGTCTACTGATAAGGAATTTTGTTCTGCAAAGTTTGAATGAAGACCATCTGCATGTTGTTGCAGTGGCATATACAGAGTTTTTCCATGCAGACGCATTAGCCAACGTCGCAAAAATATGCCACACACGAGTGCAATGCTGAAATTAAAATAAATAAACTATATGCAATATAACAATACAATACAAGCATTAACTTACCAAACTCCAAAAACAGCGTAGGAAACAATCTGCAAGTTCGTATATGGCTCAGCGCTACTGCAACACGTACCATCATTGTAGTTCATATTATCATTGCAGTACATATTTAATAAGATCTGCACATTATGGCGCAATCCCAATGGACATAATTTATGGCCATCTATTGCAGTTTTGAGTAGTCCATTTGAGATCTGCCATGACGACTCCCAAACATTGGTTGATGAATAACGAAAGACATCGAAAGCCTCACGATTGAAACGATCAATATCTTTATTTAGAACCAGTTTCCATGACTCCGGTAACTTTTCCTCATTTACACGGTCGCATAGTTTCCAAAGAACTTTTGATTTCTTTTCAACAATGCGATTAAAGGGTAACACTAAACGTGTGAGATTCGCTTTGTATGACTTAAACACCTGATCGGTCACATTACCATCCAAAAAATGTTTATGAGTAAAGCCTACCACAAAAACTGCTGGTGGTTGTTTACTATCCTCTAATTTGGATAATTTTTCAAGTAGTTCATTGGAGACATGATCTGCATAGATATACATTGCTTTCATATTAAGTTTGCGCTCTTCAAATTCAGTATCAGATTCATTTTCCGAATTTAATATCAATTTCGAAACGTTATCATCAACATTAGGATGCAAGTGATTGATAAAACTTTGATAGAGCAAATGTACACTTGAGTCGCCAACAAAGACAAAATGATTTTTATTGTCCCAAAATGCTAAATAACGCAGGCAACGTCGTGTGTCACTATAAAAGAAATTAAAAAACCCAGAATTAGAATTGTTTGGCTGTTTAATATTTTTTTAATGCTTTTTCAAACTACATATTTATACAGGATTCCCAAACCAAATTGATTTTTTTCAATTTAATATAAACTTTTCCCAAATCAAATTAAACTTTAAAAAAATTTGTGAACGATTTTCTTTGCCCCCCTTTTAGCAGCAAACTACTTAACCGATTTTCGATATCTTATTTTTATGTTATATGAAAAATTAACTTAAAAAAAGTTTATTTATTTATTTATTTATTTATTTATTTATTTATTTATTTATTTATTTATTTATTAAGGCATTTATAAGCGGGATGAAAGTTTCCCATATACATATGTAAATATAACGACTACAGCACAATACAATTTTTTGTTGTAATTTTCTGTCGCTTGCAAGAAAGCTGTTTCATTGCACTCTTTTGACGTTCTGCACCGATATTTTAGATGTTTTTTGATACTTTTGCCGATATTTTGGATGTTTTTCGATACTTTTGGACTCTTGCCGTTATTTTTGGTTTTTTTTTCGATACTTTTCGACTTTTACCGATATTTTAGAGGTTTTTCATTATTTTTGGACTTTTACCGACATTTTTTCAATACTTTTACCGATATTTTAGATGTTTTTCAATACTTTAGGACTCTTACCAATATTTTGGTTTTTTACCAATATCAGTTCTAAAATTGCTCCGATTCAAATTATGCCTATGTGAGTTTGGCAGATTATTCCACACTCTTATGGTATTGATAAAACATTTTTTTGATGTTTTCGATATTTTTGGATTTTACCGATATTTTGGATGTTTTTCGGTATTTTAGATGTTTTTCAATACTTTTGGACTCTTAATAATGTTTTGGATGTTTTTAATACGTTTTTACTTTTACAAATACATTAGATGTTTTTCGATACATTTGGACTTTTACCGATATTTTGGATTTTTTTCGATACTTTTGGATATTTTAGATGTTATTCGATACATTAAGGCTTTTACCGATATTGTTTATGTTTTTTCGATACTTTTGTACTTGAACCGATATTTTAGATGTTTTTCGAAACTTTTGCACTTTTACCGATATTGTAGACATTTTTGAAACTTTTGGAGTTTTACCGAAATTTGTTAATATTTTTCGATACTTTTGGGTTTTGCCGATATTTTGGACATTTTACGATACATTGGGATTTCAACCGGTTTCTTCGATTTGTTTTTTTTTTTTGGGTTTGTTTCAATAACGGCCAATTTTGTAATAAGATGGCGCTTTGAAAATACTACGGCTGAACTGTAACACCGGTTCTTATGAAATTTGGTGAGAGGTGATGAAGAAAACTAAAGAAAAATTTTATATGTGAGCGGTATCATGTTCCTAAAGAGAAAATATATTGTCGCGGCTAAGTCGTGAATTTCGATACGGAACAAAATATTTTTGCTAAGTGTATTGAATTCTGTCAACAAGTGCATCTATCTTTAGGTGAATGGCCAAAATTAGGCCACCGGCGATACTAGTATAGATTAATATTGTGCCTACCACAAAATTTGGATGGGATTGGAAAGATTAGCAAAGCCTAATTTGTTTTGAAAAAATTTATTTTGATATGAAAAAAGTTTAAATTGAATGAAAAAAGAAATCCTGTACAGGGATTTTGGGTAGTATAGTTTCCACTTCATGTACTGGTGCCCACGGAGCACAACATTAATTGTTTTCTTAATATCACCGCTGCAATTGTAAACTATCAAAAATTTTCTTTTGTAGTACATATTTGGGAGAGCTTAAAAACAGTTTAAAACTTAATTACGATTGAAGTTTGTCCTCGCGTTATTCAAGGTAAAATAGCAAAATACATGATTAGGATTATTCACGTGAGCCATGTTTGCTTTACATTTATTTGCTTATCTACATGAATAGATTAGACATAGACAAAAATTTAACTATTAAACAATATTGTTATCATAAACATGGCATCGATGCAGTAGCATAATGATTCATAAAATCGACATGACCCAAATAAGAAAATCCCAACCTTACCCCGCCCTTAGCTGATAAAATAAAAGGTGATACTTTTTACACATACGTTTGTGAATACTTGTGCATCATACACCCGTATGGTTGCCACTCGTTGTCGCCCTTGAAACGTCCCTTAGACAGCAACCACTGGCAGGAGTCGCTACCTGTAATTATAAGAGTTTAGATGCATTTTTTTTTTCCATGTGAAATGTTCACATTAGACTAACCAAAACGCCAGTTAAGTATTCCATGATAGGTAACGAATCCTAAGACCAACAACAGCGCCACTTTCTTAGCGTTGGTTGCGTTTAGCTGTTGAATGAATTGCTCCGCCTTCGAATGTTCTGTGCTACCACCTGCGATTCCGTCCATGCTGCTGCTACCCATCGCACTCATTTCCATTTCATCCACCATTTTAATTTTTTGATTAATGTTTTTCTCCTTATTTCGAAGTAATTGGATTTAATAATTTTGCATTTTATTGTAATATTCTTACATTTTTATCGGCATTTGTAAAAAAAAATTGTGTTTTTGTTGTTTATTGCTGTCAATCGCAGCAGCTGACTTTGACAGCACAGTGGTGGAAAACGGGGCTCGACAACCGTATTAACTCTCGGTTGAACAGACATGGGCATAACTGTTTCGACAAAAAAGTTCTATACATTTTAGATTATGTAATGAATAAGACTGAGGTTATATCGGATTCGACTTCGTGCGAAAATTAAGTCGTGCATAAGAAACATGTTCCAATAAAAATAAGTATAATTCATTTTATAATATTCATTTCTTTGTACTAGTCGTACAACTACATCTGAAGCAAACAATAGAGGTATTCACGATCTAGAGTAACGTCCTGAGTAACAGAGTAACAGGGTAATAGTGCACAACCACAACAACAAAATATACGTAAGTTACTCTGTTACTCTTTTACCCTTTTAGTCAAGCTATTTTCTAGTGTAAAATAATCTTACACTTTTGCCTTTTTTTTTTACTATTTCTATTTCTATAGAAACGTTTGAACTTGTTTATGATTGAGAGGCAATTTTCGTTCATCAAAAATAAAAATTTGAATGAGAGCAAAATATTCAATTAAAAAAATTTTTTTTTTTGTTGGCAGCTAAAATTATTTTGAGAAACAAAAAGCAAATATAAGTGCAAAGTATTGAGTATGCTCACTATTCAGAGTAACTGAGTTCACTTTTACCCTGTTACTCAGCTTGTTACTCCAGATCGTGAATAACTCTAATATATTTTGGTCGATGAAAAATTAATTATAATTATTTTTAGTGGAACATGTTTCAGCCGTACGACTTAGTTTTCGTAGGAAGTCGTATCCAATGTAATCTTAGCCTAAGGTTATGAAGCTTCTGTGACATAATAGAGGAAGCCAGGACTTACAAAAAATTGCATAATCTGTGGGGTCTAAGGCCCCTATTGCGGTTGTCGATTTGCGATAAAATCGATAGCCATAGATTGTTTCTTCTAGCCCTATCTTTGAAACTACATCACCGATTCCACCGATTTATATCTTACGTGTCATTTAAAGTCATTTGCAATCAAATGGCGAAAACTTTATTCAAATCGGTACAGAGGTTTCAAAGATAGAGCTAGTAGAAACAATCGATGGCCATCGATTTTATTGCAAATCGACAAACGCAATAGGGGCCTAAAATGTACCCCTTAGGTTTTATAGAAAAAAAAAATGTTTTTCTTGGGTTACACTCATGGTTGAATTACCCTGGTTGCAGCGATAAATGCTGCTTCTTCTTAAGCTACAAAAATGTCAAAATTTTCTAGTCTTTTGACAGATAGCAAGGCAAGATCAGGGTTCCATTTTTGTTTATTTTGACAACTTGTCACAACCATTGTTATTGAATCATGGGTTACACTAACGTTTAAGTGAAAACGTTATTATGGAAAAATTTTAACCAATTGTACGAGCTTTCTAATAGTGCATTTTTGGATCTTTAAATTTAATATTTTTAGTTTAATTCCCAATTTTTTGACTTTGGGGGCATTTTAGTATGAAAAAGGTTCTGTTAAAATATTCTCTATAATTTTTTTAAAATCCTCGTTTAACTTTCGGAGGAAAATTGACAGATTTTAAGTGAATAAGCCTACTTTTAAATTTGTATCATAAATTTTTGTATATAAGAGTGAATATATAGAAGTGTATGTCATATTTGCAAATAAAACCATTTATGGAATTTATACATTACGCTGATTTTCTTGATTTGTAAATATATATCAAATAAGAATCTAAAATGTTTATAATTTGTTTTGGCAAAATATTTATGTCTATGGCTGTTTGGAAAACAAAGTAACTACAAATTATTAACGCTGCTCTGCATTGGCTACCATCACGTGGTTTTGATACAAGCTGCGGAACTTTCCTCGGCTCGAATGTAGACCTCTTCTTCTTCTTCTTCTTTTCATATGCTGTACATTACGTACAGCACAGGTATCGATACAGGACTATCACAGACTCTAGATCCTTTTTATAGTCCTACGCGTGTACCACCAGTACGTTTCCGAAAGGCCGACACCAAAACCTGCACGGAAGACTGATGTTCAGCAACAAGTTTAATATGAAGCTGTCAACGTTGTCAAACGACTGCAAATAAATAATTATTGCATTAATGCTCTTTTTTCTTTTTTCTTTTTTTTTAACGTGGGGATTTTTCAAATATTTGAAGATTTTTTCTTTCTTTTTTCTTTTTTTTTTACTATATTTTTTTTTTTATTATCAATGATTTTTTCCCTCTTTTCGAAAACGTTATAAATATGATTTATGTAAATATGCAGATACATACAAATGAAATGAAAATGATTTTTTATATAAAAAGCAATAATCAGGTACATATAATTAAACAATTATAAATATTATTCGATATTTGTAATATATAAATAAACATTAATTGAACGTAACTAATAATACTGAAAAAAATATGACATATAAAATGATCAACATTTATATTTTACAACGAAAAGTCATTATATACAAATTTTCTATCTAAAAATTTTTCTTTTTTTAAATAAATTAAAATAGAATTTCAAAATAATATTTTAAATAACAATGTTATTTTGTTTAAAAAATTTATATACAATATTATACAAATTAATATTATCAGTCTTCATCAGGCAGTTCATGTGAAGCGAGAGTGAATCGTCGCCGCGCATTGCATTAAGTAATTCCGTTCTGTGCGTCGTGTTTACGTTAGGACAATGAAACAACAGGTGTTGTGTAGTTTCAATAGCGCCACACGAACACGCACCATTATCAATTATATTAATTTTACTGAGATGATCTTTACATCTTGTGTGGTTAAATTTAAGCCTATTAATTAAGGTGACAAGATGCCTAGAAAGAGAATGCTTAGAAAACCAAGCAGGTCTATTAACACAAGGAGCAATCGCGTGAAGATGCCTTCCAAATTCTGAGGCGTCCCAACGAGACTGCCAAGCATGCATTTCAGATACCCTATCAATTGCTCTAACGTCCCTAAAGCTGACTGGAAGCCGTGAAACATCATGAAACCGATCATGATCCGAAGCAACACTATCTACATGTACATTTCCTTCTATACCCATATGACTAGGTATCCAAAGAAAATGAACCTGTATACCTTTACATCTGAGGTCATATAAAAGGTGTTTAATTTGAAAAATGCAAGAATGAGTGTTGTTCCCGTAAAACCCAGAAACCGCCATCAAAACACTCTTGCTGTCTGACACGACTAGAAATTTGGTGGTATTATCCTGAACTTCAATCAGTTTTAATGCCTCAAAAATAGCTTTTGCTTCCGCCGTAAAAATGGATGAAATCGGATTTAAAGAGAAATGCGCTTCAACATTTATGTCAGGCATCCAAATCCCACTACCAACACACTGGGAATTTTTGGAGCCGTCAGTGAAAATTCTTTTAAAATTTACTCGCTTTGAAATAAACTTTTCGTACTTAGCTTGAACTTCAAGAGCTGTAGCGTTGGCCTTTATGACAGGTAAAAAACTAACAACCGGCCTGCTAAAAAGAGCTTCATACGGCGTATTGAAAATTGGATGTCGATCAAAAGTACTAAAGACAATGTTCTGTGTTTTATCCAAAAATTTTCTGAAAAAAACAGGAATATTTGCAAAGTTTAAAATTTGAAAAATAAAAGGTCTGGCAGGGTGGCTATTCCTCGAGATAACCTTGTTTACAACTCCGTCGGATAAAAAAGACAAACGCTCTGGAAGAGGCATAACATTAGCCACTTGCTCCAAACTAAGCGTATGAGTAGACATCATAGCGCCAAGAGCTATACGAAGCACTTTCCACTGAGCGCGTTGCATTTTAATGAAATCTTTCTTTGGACAGTCAAGTAAAAGAGGAGCCATATATTCTAATTTTGGTCTAATCAAACCTAAATACAAACGAATTAAGCAATGCGAGTCAGAACCCCAGGACACACCACACAACGAGCGAATAACATTAGTGTACCTAAAACAGCTTTTAATCACACGATCTACATGAAATCTGTGAGATAAATTCTTATGCAACGTAAAGCCAAGAAAAATAAAGGTCTCTACAAAATCAATGTTTTCAACCCCAATTCGCAGAGGTGTAATTATAGGGATATTTCTTTTTTTGGAAAAAACCAAAGCTTTAGACTTGCTGGAAGAAAGCTCCAACTGCAATTGCTGAAGTTTGTTATTTATTAAAGACAAGACTGCCTGAACCTTTTCTCTCGCCTGACAAGCGTCAGTGTGAGAACTAAAAACAACAATATCATCAGCGTACCCCAAAACATGAACGTCATCTGGTATACCTTCAAAAATCTCATCAATGTAAATGTTAAAACAAATGGGACTCAAAACACAACCCTGTGGTACTCCCGTGAAAGAATGACGATTAACAAAACCATCATCACTTTGAATATACAGGTCCTTGAATTGAAACAAACAGTAGATAAAGTCACAAAATTTATTCGGTATGCCTAAAAGTTGTAATCTGGCCCATAGCAAACGGATATTAACATTATCAAAGGCTCCTTTTATATCTAAGAAGACAGCAACAACATTTTCCTTCTTAAGAAAGGATAAATGAACAGCCGACCAGAGCGCTAAGATATTGTCAGTTGTAGATCTCCATCTCCTAAAACCAGATTGAGAGTTATTCATTTTGGAATTAGATTCAAGGTACCATTCAAGACGAGTGCAAAGAATGCGCTCAAAAATCTTTCTTGTAGTAGCCGCCAGGGCTATGGACCGATATGATGAAGCAGAAGTAGATGAACCATTTTTCTTGCGCAGAGGCATGACCTTATACTGATACCAATAAAAAGGAATTTTACCACTGATAAGCACTTCATTAAAAAACTCAAGAAGTTTAAATTTGTGCTCAGAGTTAAACAACTTCAAGTGTTGATTCCGCAGACCATCGATGCCAGGGGCAGTATTCTTGGAATTACTTATAGCTTTGTCAAGCTCAGCATAAGCAATAGGCAAGAGAAGAAGATGATCATTAAGACCAGAGCCAGGTGAAAAATAACAAAAGGGACCCAAAGGACCAGCCAAAGAATCGGAAAAATCAGAAAGACACTCAATAAAGCCAGACAAACAGCTGTTATAATTTCCCTTAAAGCATTTGACTGCTTTCCACAACTCAGAAATAGACATATCGCCATTAATAGTTTCACAAAAGCGCTTCCAACCACTTCTTTTCTCAGTTCTAATAATGTACTTATAGTTTTTTTTAGTTTTCTTAAGCTCCTCATAATTACTTCTTGAAGGATTACATTTCAGCCTGGTGTGTGCTAGCCTGAGAACCGCACTAGCTTTGCTGCATGCAGCATTCCACCAAGGGCTCGGACACTTCATCCTATTGGAAACTTTAACCTTAAAGGTATCTTGAAAAATTTGTGCAAAAGTGTCAAAATTACTATCCGATGAAGAACTGTGAAACAGCGGAGAGTTGAAGACATCACTCAATTTTTTATTAAGAAAACTTTTCTCTAGATTTTTCGGAACAGCGAATTTTGTGAAACTTTTAGCTGTGGGAGCGTAATTAAGAACAATTTCTATAATACAATGTGTACTACTAAGGGTTTCATTGGTAGCCCTCCAAGCGGAGTTTAAACCAACATTGCCAGTACAAATCGTTAAATCAAGGCAAGAGATGGATTGACCAAAATGCGTTGGATCACCGTTATTCAAAAGCATAAAATTATTATCCTCAATAAAATCAAGAATTTTTCTGCCCCTGGAATCGATGGTTCCACTGCCCCAACACGTGTTGTGAGCATTAAAGTCACCACATATCAAGAGCGAATTAAATGAGATATTAGTGACAATGCTATTCAAGTGAGAAACAGACACGTTACCATTAGGTGGAATATAAACCGACAAAATTGTAAGAATACCTCTATCAGTATATACCTCGCATCCACAAATCTCAATAGATTCGCTAGGAGACGTTAAACTTATAGGGTTTACTTTTAAGGACTTCTCATATAAAATCGCAACTCCGCCACCACGATTAGCAGAGAAGCCACGATCGGATCTAATAACATTGTAATTCTTAAATAATAGAGTGTCAGTAGGAAGCAAAAAGGTCTCAGACAAACAACCCAGACCAATTTTGTTATCAAAAAGAAAATGCTCAAGTTGAGGCTTTTTATTTCTCAGACTCGTGCAATTGAATTGTATTATTTTCATTGGGAACATTGAAATTTTTTAGAATTGTATCAAAAACCGGTCTGGAGTTGTTCAACTGGGAACGCCCCAAAGTGCTGTAATTGGCAAAAAGCCGTGAAATGATATTTTCAAAAAAAGGTTTAATTATTTTTATATTTTCGTCAGATAAATCTTTTATTTGACTACTCACGACTGACTCTAAATCAGAAATAGCTACAGTGTCCTCCTTTACACCCAGATCTGAAACTGTGGAAACAGCCTCGTCGACCCGTGCCCTTTTTTTTGGTACTTCAGATGTTTTAGATAAAGCAACCGAAGTTTTCGTTGTTTTACGCAACCTATTAGAAATACCTGGAAAATCATCTGAATTATATGCAAATGAAGTCGGCACAGAATTGTACTGAACCACTGACATTGAGTTAGGACTAGCATATGTAGAGGTTGAAAAAGAAAGAGGTTGTGGCTTCAATCTCTTTGCCTTTTCCACCTTTACATTAAAAATCTTTTTATAAACCGAACATAACCTTGAGTTTGCCTCATGAGCCTCACCACAATTAACACACTTCAAAAAAAAACACTTTGCAGAATCCTCGTGCACCTGACCACACTTACAACACAAAGGTTGCGTATGATTACAAGTACGTTCTGAATGGTTATAACGCCAGCACTTCCTGCATTGCAAAACATTTTCCCTGTAAGGATTAACAGGATAGTTAACCCCTTCCAAGGAAATGTGTGAGGGTAAAACCCCTCCAGCAAAACAGACAATGACTGAGTCAGAAGCCACCCACGAACCCGAAGTATCCTTCCTATTAATGCGCCTAACCTCGGCAACCTCACAATAAGTTGGAAGAGGCCCGAATTGCATCATATTTTTGCCCTTGCCCTGAGTAAAAACTTCACTTTCAGAATATGACGAAGGAATTGGCACTACCCCCTTCACTTCACACAACTCCGATGGAATGAACGTGTTATAATTCCCTAAAAGAAATGCATCCTTGGCAATCTCGTTGGCCACGGAATGAAAAGTCGTAACAACCCTAACTTTCTTTCTAGAAATAAAAAAAATGTCAATATTCTTATGCTTTTCATATAAATACTTGCTAATGTTCGAGACAATTAGCGCGTTATTAGTTTTGGAAACAATTAAAACCTCAAAAATTCTTGACAATTTTTCATCGGCATAAAAGCGTGGTCTAGGCACCTTCACGTTGATTCCCCCCTTATCAATAACGTGGTCTTCAGGCCACACCATTTTGTAAGTTAAAAAACAACCTGCCCGCCAAAAACTCTTTAATTATATATAAAGAAATATAAAAATGCAAAAGAAATGGCGACCGCAATGAAAGAAGCGCGAAAAAAAAAAAATATTTTATGTTAACACTTTATTAAAATGGCTACCACACAATAAGAAAATGCAAAGAAAATTGAAATTAATATTACCTTACAAAAACGCGTACGCTGAAACAACGCAGCCCCGTGCAATGCGCGGCGACAAATTTTCCAAAATAGAAGTGCCAAGTCCAAAAGAAAATTTATTAAAAATTTCTTACTTAAGAAATTTTAGTCACAATTAAATTAATACAGCAAAAATACTTTTAACAGAGTTCACAAAGAAAATTAACGCGATATAAAAAAACTCGTCTGTTCACTTTGACTGCCTGATGAAGAATCAAAAGAATGTAGACCTCTGTTAATTGTATCATGTCTAAAGTGGTAATTTTGGCAGATAATAATGACGTGTTGAAACGTTCTACAACACTGAAGCTTTGACGTTTGTTCAACCACGGTAGTATCAGGAGTAGCGGAGGTTGGCTGCAAAAATTTTTATATTACAAGAAATTAATTTTCAATAAAAAATAAATACTTAAAATGCCTGTGGTAGCTATAAAAACTGCCGAAGAATATCATTCACTAACAAGGTTTGTACGTTAAAAGTTTCCGACGTTTCTTTAAAACTCACCATTCAACTTTTTTTTGAAAGCTCTGACAAAACTACGGTAGTACTTTTTTCGGCAGACTGGGCTGAGCAGTGCAAACAGGTGGAGGATGTACTTGAAGATTTGTCCAAAATATTAGGTGAACAGTTGCAATTCGTCAGCTTAAGTGCTGAAAATTTTCCAGAAATTTCTATGAAACATCAGGTTAGTGAATAATCAATATTTAAAAATGTGCGGAGTCACAATTTGAAAGTGTAGGAACTTAGATCAAAGAGATTTAGTTTTAAAATGTTAAGGACAATTTTGGATAAGAAAGAAAAGAACTTTAAATTTGTAAAATGCATGTTCGTTAGGTATGAATTATTTTATTGGATTGCGACTAGCTGTGATTATTGGAATTTGTTTAATTTTTAAGAATTCTGGTCGATAACTTAAATTCACAAATTTGTCGACAATGCGAAACTAATACGCTTATACACAGTATTCACAAATGAGTATATAAATTAAAGATCCTATAGATCGTATTCATCGCGGAACGCAATGTTACTTAAGTCATCAGCTTTCATGAGAGGTCAATAGATGGTGCATCGCAATGTTTAGGCGCTCAGTGTTACAATCAACGAGAAGGCTCTTCTTTTTTTTCATTAAATATCAGAGCAACAAAGATTTTTCGGCGAGTAATAATGGTCTACTATTATTAACGCCAAATTCGCCGAATTCTCTTTATTTTTCAAGGGCGAAAGGGTGAAAGCCCCTTTTTTGAGGCATTTTTAAAGTTACACTAAACTCATAGTTAACAGTGTAGCTCATTTCTGCTAATGACCTCGGATAGCCCTTTCTCATTAAACTTTACCTTTTAACTTTTTCAATTGAGTTAATACTTTCCGAGTTATCATCCATCGAAGTAAAGATATCTCAACTCCATTCAAATATAATTTAGAGTGTAGGTGAATGGATGATATCTCGAAAAGTAAGGATAAAATTCGAAGAGTGAAATGTAAAGTTGACTGAAGAGGGTTATGGCTATCCGATAAAATTAGCGAAAAATGAATTACGCTGTTTATTATAAGTGTGTTATAACTATAAAAATGCCTCAAAATTGCGGTTTTTGTACTTTTAAGCAAGTATACCTTGAAAACTAGAGTCAATTCAAATAAATTAATCATACCCTCAGTACTTTATAACTAGTGAATAAGAATTAACTCAAAAAACCAATGCCGCAGAAAAAATTTTCATTTTGCCGCCCTGTGTAATTAAAACTTTAAGAAAATATGCGACTTTTGCCATTTACAACTCGGAATAGGTAATTAATTATAAATTTTTTCAATCCTCATAAGAACCCGCATGCCCAAGAGTTTGTCGCTCAGTGCTATTTATTAATAAAATATTTTTTGTTAAATGATTTTTTAGATTGATGCAGTACCCACCGTTATATTCTTTGCAAAAGGCAGCGCTGTCGATCGTGTCGATGGAGTAGATGTAGCTGCACTTACAGCGAAATGTAAAAAACTAGGTGCAAGTGCAGTTAATTCAGGAGGTTCATTAGAAGATCGCCTTAAAGGACTAATTAATAAAGCGCCACTGATGATCTTCATGAAGGGCGACCGCAATGCACCACGTTGTGGTTTCTCTAAGCAACTCATTGCAATTGTCAATGAAATTGGGTATACTTCTGAATTATATTTACGAAAAAAGTGAATTTCTTAAAAAAAATATTTTTGTTTATAGCCTTCCTTATGAAACATTTGACATACTAACAGATGAAGAAGTTCGTCAGGGCTTGAAAACCTTTTCAGATTGGCCAACGTATCCGCAGGTTTATGTTAAAGGTGAACTTATTGGTGGCTTAGATATCATTAAAGAACTTTTGGCCAGCAACGAATTGGAGAGTGCTCTTAAAGGTTGAACGTGTAACATTTAAATAAATATTTGAAAGACTTTTCAATAAATTTTGACCACCATAAGTAGATGCAATTTTTAATTATTACAAAAAAACAAACCTATAGCAAATCGTACAAAGTTCATTAACTCATTCAATAAAATGTAACGAGAGTACATGGTATGATTTAAACAAAATAGGACCATTAAAAAGAAAAAAAAAAAAAAAAAAACGTAAATCACTTGATAACGAGAATACACACATTTTCAAAAGAAAATACATTTACTCAAAGACAAGCTTAACGGTATATAAATCTTTGTTCTTATTTTTATTTTCTTTAATTTATAAATAATTAAGTAACTAATTTATAAATTCCAATACAATTTGTTGTTATAAAGCGCTGGCGCTGTTGCTATTGGTAATAAATACAACCAGCCAATAAAGCCCACTACATAACAGCTGATGAAAATAATGCGTTTGACTATATGTTGCTGCCACAATTCCTGTACGTCTGGAAAGCCCATGTGATTGCAAAATGCATGCACTAGAAAAGGTGCCACAAAATGTCCTGTGCGTGCAAATAGAAATGCTGAATAGAAACCAAACAACGTGGTATACGTAAATTGAAAACCTATAAAAATGAAAACAATATTAAAAATTCCGCATACAAAAATAATTCAATCCGTGTTGCTCACATGAAATAACAATGGCTGTTTTCAGTTCCATGCCCAAACTTAAACGCTCCGCAATATGATGCACGTGTGCCGTACCGAAAAAGAGTGGTGTTATAAAAACAGCAACAATTGGCGAGAATGATTGCAATATTAAAGGCATCATGCATGCACGAAAAACAAATTCTTCACTTAGAGGCGCCACAATATGGTTTCGTATCCATAGAATGTTTTTAAAAGAATTTTTCCAAAAATCTAGTTCTAAAGTTTAAAACATTTTTGTTAATTTAATGCAAAATAGTGATTATCGGACAGACTAAAGGATACATATCAAGACCTTGGTTTTGACAAGCCTCTAACTGCTTTTTCTATTATGTGAAATTGAGAAACTTTCGATTGCTTAAATTTTGTTTACTATTGGTTAATTTCATTCAAGGAGTCATTAAATTTCGTCAATAGTTTACATAAAGAATCTGGCCTATCACTGAATCCATCGTAGGTACGAATTTCGTAAGCTAGATTGGGATCACTTATTCCATCCAAAACTCAAATTTTTTTTTAATTTCCGACGAATAGATATGACTACCGAAGAAATATCAATTTTATTAAAGAAGTACTTCAAACTCCACGAATTACGAAGTTATGTTCGTAATTTTTTGAAATCAATAATAGTATTTTCGTAGATCTCACGAAATTCGTATCTACGATGGATTCAATGATACGTATAAATATTTCTCGTCAAAACTGGCCAAAATATTAATCGCCTTAAACAATAATCTAAATCACACTAGTTTTGTCG
This sequence comes from Calliopum simillimum, assembly GCA_951812925.1. Lineage (NCBI taxonomy): Eukaryota > Metazoa > Arthropoda > Insecta > Diptera > Lauxaniidae > Calliopum > Calliopum simillimum. The sequence continues at coordinate 34,208,100 of OX638372.1, forward strand.
TATGACAAATTAAGAATTGTTTTGAAAAAATGCATGCCTTGCAATGGTCGTTTAGCTTCCCTGCTGAGTAGACCATAAGATTCAGATTCTAAGTTTTTAAACTCAATTTGTATTCCACTTTAAATTTTTTCATTGTTTTTAGTCCTATTGACAGTTAATTTATTACTAAACGAAAAGGGCACCTTTGATCCCATTAATCCGAAATATCGTTCAATTGAATGGGTTACGACATAGATATTTAAAGTTTTTGAGATAAATTTTCTTTCTATCAATTCCTATTGAGAATTCATAAGCGAATGATAGTTAGAACCGTGCCACTGTAACATAAATTATTTTAATATTTCAGATACAACTTTTTAATTTTTCCAGTTTCAAAACGAACCGCTTGATTTCATCCGGGATCAGTTAATTCGATAGCGAGGACTATCAAAAATCCTATTCAATCGTTAGGTCCAATTAAGGAATTTTATCTGTTGGAACCCTGTCAAACCAAGATCTTGATATGTAAATGATTTTAACCTAGAAAAACCCGAAATGAATCATTTTGCATTTGTATGCAGAGTGGCCCAAAAAAGAGTAAGGCAGTTAGTAAGTATGGCACTACAGCAGCCATTGCTAAGCCTTGTAGTCGTAATCCTAAAATCTCTGTAAACGGAACACGTTCTAATAATTCTTTTGCAGAAAAAAAGTAGACAAATATGGGTGCTATCAGCATAACAATGAAAACACTACAAAAGCGCCGTTTCACAGTAGCTGGATGATCTCTGCAAAAAAACCAAACAAAATCAATGTTTTACAATTCAACAAGCATCTCAAATGTCGCCCTCACCTGTTGTGTTTGTTATTCCATATGTATAAACTGGCTACATAAATCACCGATAGCACAAGGCAACATACAACCGAAATTATCGCTGGAATTCGAGGCAGCTGCTCCTCATTGGTGGCAGTGTTGTTGTTATGCTGCATTTTAATTTACAATGCTCGTGTGCTTTGATTTAATTTATTGAAGATTTAAATTTCAGTTTAGCATTTCGAAGTTATTTTTTAAAGTAATTATGCAGCCAGACAATTATTTTTACAAAACGTTGATTTTGGTCAACGGAATATGCAGAAAAAAAGTGTAGTCAGCTGATTGTCAAAGCCAACCAAGCCAAGAGCTATCCCTGCAAGAAAAAAGCTATGTATGTATATTTTTTATTAACCCTCGAAGAAAAATTTATTGGTAAATTGCGAACTTAAGTTCTTAATCCTGGAATGAATATATGATCAAAAAATGTCGCCCGGAACTGATTTCGGTTATATATGTAGCCACCGGAAGATCTTTTAAGAAATCGGCTTTACGTTGGGAACCCCTGGACGGATTTGAAAAATTTAGGTGTTACATGAACGTTGAAAGGTAATTTAACAACCTATAAAATTTTTGAATTTGTTGTTAATAGTCGTGATAAGGATGTCATGTCGTGATACCGGCCTTTTTTTAATCACGAAAATACCGCGATTCTAATTTTTGTTGTTTTTTTAACAGATAATGGCCGTGTTCACGATACTGAGCACTTAGACTTTTAATTTAGCAAAATAGCAATAATTTCTAATCAATTGTGAGCAGTATTAAATGTATGAACATGCCAGCTACGCAAACATGTTTTTCTCTGAGAAAATCATATGAACAAAGAGAAAGAGAGCATAAATAAAAACTTTTTATACATAATATACATTTTAGCATCAGTAAAAACATTTTATTTTTATTTTGAAAATGACATATTTCTGCTATGACATTTTTATGCTATAGGTTTTTAGTATAGAAAATGTATAAAAGCATGATAAACTTCAACCTACATATTTTGTTGTTGTATATCAAAATTTTTCAACACTTATTTACAAATGCTATGATGCAAGACAATTTGCACCGGATCGTGAAGATAGGTTATGATCTACATCAAGGGTGCCAGCGTAGAACAAAAGTGAGCCTACAAAAACAAGAATATAACAATATTTTGCAAATTTCCCAGAAGTACAACAATCACAGAAATAATTTTTGTTGTAATTTTTTGTGCTCGTTAAAATTTCGCGGAATAAAAATTTTTAAAAAAATTGTTTTTGTGGTTTCGCATTTCGAGGAATTTGAACTTGTTGTAAAAGCGAAAATTTTTCGCTGACTGCGCTTGGCTCAGTGATTTGAAAACGCTGACACCCTTGATATACATTATGCATTTGAAACTTCTCCATATCTCGAAAACTATCCAACAGTTTGAAAACTGATTCAAGTCACTTTTATAGGTTATTGAAATGTGCTTCACATGACATAAAAGATTTTCAAATCCATTCAGGTGTTCCCAACTTGAAGCGGTTTTTATAAAAGATATATCCTGATATTCAGATCTCTATACATCCGAAACTAGGTCCGAGTGACACTTTTGGTTGTAATTAGGGTCAAGAAATTTTTTTGTGATTTTATCCGTTTAAAGGATTTCTTTTGAAAAACTAAACTAAAAACTAAAAAATTTTAGTTAAAGCCATACATTAAGCCCTACGACCAAAACAAGATCCAATAAAAATAAGTATAATTAATTTTTAAACATTCATCACTCTGTATTAGCCTTACGACTTATATGTTCCTATATCTATGAAATTTTTAGCACATCGCCTGAAGTTTTGTACGGCGGCTTGGCTGTTTTGCAATTGCTGTCGGTAATTTGACGACAAAAATGGGTTTAAATTTTTGCTAACTGGGTGGCAACTTCATGGTTTTAACAAAATCAGCTGTTGCTTAGAATGTCATAAACAGGGAAGAGGTTAAACTTTGCCTACGAGTCTCTGATAAGGAAAAGAAATACATAATTGAAGATTCTTGTTTTTATCCGGTTAGGAAAGTTCAAAGTTCTTAAACCTAAACGTATTTTTTTATTTGCATAACAAAATCACCAGTCTTCCAGTAAGTTGAGTTTTCTTTTTTTAAAGCTTAATAACAATTGCTTACCTAAGTAAGTTTTCTTCCATTTTAGACAATATGCTGCCCATGCTACGTTCTGCCAGTTTAAGAAGCACACGCTATATCATATCAAAGGTATTTAATGGGATTAATGGTCCATCGCTTTAGTTATTTAATAATTGTACTTTTTACTTTAGCCACAACATATTGTTCAGCAAGTGCGCCACCTTAATTTACTTGAGTTTCAAAGTAAGGATTTGCTTCAAAAGTACGGTGTGGCTATACAGGAATTCAGAGTTTTAGATAGCTCAGAAAAAGATGTGGAAATAGTAAAAAAATTTGGTAATATTAAATTCATGTATATAATTTGTTTTCTGAAAAACCCTTTCAAAAAATCTGAAATCACAATTTTTAATCGCATGAAATTTTAAATGGGATATATAACTTTCCCATCTGAATGAATGTTTTGATTGAGCTTTCAAAGTTTTATACAAAAATTTTAAAACTTAATTTCCTCAGGCAAATTATAAAATTAATTTATGTATCGTCACCTAAATGTTACAACTGGGTAACTCTCAATTATCATTTTTGGGACAAGTGGCTTTTGATATAGAGGACTACACCCGATTAAATGGCGGAAAGGTTTCTTAAATTCATTCTTTTTAAACATTTTTAGAAGCAATGTTCGATTTCAAAATTAAAAAATATTGATATGATTTGTTTTGCTGGAAACGGAGCACCAATTTTTAGAATTATGGGCACCGGATTTTTTTTTTTTATTCAATTCAAATTAGGAAAAGTGTCGATGGGGCAAAAGAGAACTCAGAACTCTCTTTTAAATATGTAAGCTCCTCAAGATAAACATTTCCTTCGAAGGAAGCTTTATCATAAATTATAGAGTCTGTCTATACGGGGCGTTCCGCGTACGCGAAAGCTCCTCTCTCTCTCTGAATTTACTCAATTAGCGTACGCGAAATCCAGTGAAGTTTTTTCCCCCGGGACGCATTTTCGTTACAACAGTAATTTTACATAAAAGTAGGGGTAAGTGGGCGGCCTGCGGCCGCAGCTCAGGATTTAAAACTCCCAAAAATCCGACACGGGCTTCGCGGCGGCCTTCGGCCGCGGATCAGTACATAAATTAATCAAGTTCCCCGGGGGAAAAAACTTCACTGGATTTCGCGTACGCTAATTGAGTTTCGCGTACGCTAATTGAGTAAATTGAGAGAGAGAGAGGAGCTTTCGCGTACGCGGAACGCCCCGTATAGACATTTCCTAAATTATATGGTTAAAGTGGACAAAACTTCTTTATTTTATTTGGGTAAAAAAAAGAAAATTCATTACAGATAGTGTAAGCACTCCAAAGGCCAAAATTAATTAATCGCAAAAATAGTATTAATTTTTTTTTTCTAGGGGCCGTTTGCTTGGTGTAGAAGAGAATATTTTGAGAAAGCTAGGTCTGGTCGAATTAATTTAAAGAAAAACTAACATTTCCCGGTGTGCGTTGCGACACCATGTCTTGTTCAGGGGGCGGGGCATTATCAATAAATTAAATCAACAGATGTAAGTTGTCCAGATGTAATTTATATAAGAATCATCTATGTGCGGTAAATAGTTTCAGAGATATGACGACATATTTTTTTAAGGGTGTAGCACCGCCCATTTTTCTAACAGACATTATTTGTCCCTATACTCTTAATACATATATCAAATCTCATCTATGTCCGTTAGATGTTTTCAGAGACATGATAAATTAATTTTTTTGGAGGCGTGGTATCGCCCACTTTTCACTGAAAATTATTTGCCTTAAAGCACTTTACACATTTAACAAATTTCAAATAACAGCGTCAAGTAGCTTCAGTGATATTAAGAATTAATTTTTGGAGAAGCGTGGTACCGCCGACTTTTTTAGTCTACGACCTACCTCTTCCTAACACTAAAATACTGTGAAAATTTTATTTAAATCGGCCAGTAAGTTTCCGAGTCCATAAGTGACAAATATACAAACAAAATCTCATTTTTATTTAGTAGATAGATTAATGACGCTTCTAACACCTGTACCAATCAAGGCTGTGAAAGCCTTAAGTGAAATAAAAAAAATATTCACTGGTTTACTTTTTTTGTGGTTTGCACCTTATGATTACAATTTCTGCGTCCTTGAACTTCTATTGATAGTTTTTACTTTAAAATTAAAATATTTTTAAAGTTATCTTTTTCTTTAATACAACTATTGGCTTCCAATAAAAAATACAATTTTGAAAACATTTTAGTTGAGATTAACGCGGAAAGACGATGAAATAAGTACATATATGAATTTTTTATATTATTGTAATTTCAGAATGCCCAGAATACGTTGTTAAAGCACAAATTTTAGCTGGGGGTCGTGGCAAAGGTGTTTTTGATGATGGCTTCAAAGGTGGCGTGCATATTACAACAAAGTAAAGCATTGTTACACTTCAGTATTTTCACATTCCGTACTCATTCGTTTAATTTATTTATTTTTTTATTAATTGTCCATAGAAAAGACGAAGCAATACAGCTAAGCAGGAAAATGATTGGCAAACGTTTAATTACCAAACAGACCCCGAAATCTGGTATAATGGTTAAAAAAGTCATGGTAGCACGTAGTGTTAACATTATACGTGAGACTTATCTTTGCATTTTGCTTGATCGTGAACACAATGGTCCCGTGCTGATTGCGTCTCCTGCCGGTGGCGTAGATATTGAAGCTGTTGCTGAAGAAACTCCAGATAAGATAAAAACCGTACCACTCGATATAGACAAGCCGATACCACATCAGACCCTTATAGATATTGCTAAATTCTTGGAATTTAAAGGCGAATGCGTAGAGCGCTGCGCACAAGAAATACAAAAGCTATATGAGCTTTTTAAAGCTGTCGATGCTGTCCAAATCGAAATTAATCCACTTGCTGAGACTGATAATGGCGAAGTGATTTCGGTTGATGCAAAACTCAATTTTGATGACAATGCGCAATATCGCCAAAAGACTATATTTTCTATGGATATTAGTGAGGAAGAATCCGATCCACGCGAAGTTGAAGCATCTAAACATAATCTGAATTATGTTGCTATGGAAGGTAATATTGGTTGTTTGGTGAATGGTGCTGGTCTGGCAATGGCTACCATGGATATTATCAAGCTAAATGGCGGTGAACCAGCCAATTTCCTTGATGTTGGCGGTGGCGTTAAGGAAGATCAGGTACTGAAGGCATTCCAAATATTAACCTCCGATCCAAAAGTGAAAGCAATTATGGTCAATGTATTTGGCGGCATTGTTAACTGTGCGACAATTGCTAATGGTGTTGTAGCAGCTTCGAAAACGTTGAATCTTACGGTGCCGCTAGTGGTGCGTCTCGAGGGCACAAATGTAAATGAGGCACGCAAAATACTTAAAGACTCTGGATTGGCCATTCAAACAGCCAGCGACTTAGATGATGCTGCTCAAAAAGCTGTAAAGGCCTTAAATTAATTTGCTTTAGCAAATTATGTTGTCAATTGGCGTGTTTTTTTCTTAAATAGAATTAGTAACAACCTTAGACTTGAAGACTTTGCATTTTTTAATTTTTTTTTAGTAGTTTTGCCTATTTAAAACTGTAGATTTTGAACTTGAGCATACAGTGTAACCTTATTTTATACAGGTTTTGATACGATAATGTTTTAAATTGTTTACACATCATACAGTGATAATTTAGCACTGATTGATCAAGTAAAACCTACTTACGTAACCTATTTTAATAAAATAAATAAAAAGACATAGCAAAAATACTTTTGGAAACTGTTTATTAGAGCAGACCTTAAACAAGTCGGTCGGTAACTTTGCTAATATAATTAACCTAAATAATGCCTTCCAAAGTTTTTTAATATCGAAATCATTTTTAAGTAAAACAGGTAGGAATCGATAGAAAATTTGGTTTGTTGTTGGAATAAAAATCTGATTACGTCTTATTTATCGAAATGCGAATCAACTTAAGTTTGATTTACGTTCCGTTTCCGAAAAAAATGGATTTCAGAACGTGGCTGTATTTAACGTTTTAAGAACAATTCAAAACTTCAAAATAAGAAGATAGGGATAAAATAAGATGAGACAAGTTCTGCCTCAATTAAGAAGAAAGGGGTCTTCTTTATGTATATTTTATTTATTTTCAAAGGCTTTTTGTAATGTGTCGCGCTACACCAGTTGAGAACCCTTGTTCTACAAAATGCATGAACAAAATTTTTCTACGGCACATCGTTTTGGAAATATTTTGCAAAAACTGTTATTTTCCAAATTTTAATTAAAGATATCTCCTAAACTTTAAGTTGTACGAAAAAAGAGCAATATGTAGTTTTTAGAGCAAGCAAGTCCCTATAGGTATTTTTTTTTCTAGCTGCAACTCTCCGTTCATGAGTTATTACAATTTAAATGTCAACACATGATTATGAACACTCATACGCCAAATACTCAACTGACCAATTTTTGTCTCATTTTAATTAGGATATCTCCTAAAATATAAGTCATACAAAAACAATTCCAAGACCATTTTTAGAGGAAATTGTAATATTACAATCATTTGGGAGAATAAAAAGATGTTACCTGGAATGTTTTGCGGGATTTTTGCAAATGAGTAATTTTATAGATTTCGATGTGCTCTTTCAGAATTTCAACTTTGCTACCTCGAGTTGTGTTCGCTCGCGCCGCCATATTGGAAAAATGGCGTCCAAAATCAGTTTTTTACAAATATCTCGTTAACGGTTACATTTAGAGAAAAATATTGTGGCGCAATATTGTAGCTTTTCTATAAAAATGACCTCTTAATTGTTTCCGTACGACTTATAACTTAGGAGATATCCTTATTCAAAGTTTGAAAAAAATAGCTTCAAAACGGTTCGTTCTAGAAAAAAAAATTTCTTGCATTTTGTAGAACGCTCAATTCTCTTTAAGGATCTCTCCGTAATGTCTGACGAAAAAACATTTCGGAGAGACCTTTATAGAGAATTGAACGTTATACAAAATCATGAACAATTTTTTTTCTAGGACGAACCGTTTTGGAGCTATTTTGAAGAAACGGTATTTTTTCTAAATTTTAGGTACTGTACTATAAAAGCTACAAAATTTTCGACTAGATTTTTTCTCCAGAAATAACCGTTAACCGAAAAACAAATTTTAGGCGCCATTTTTCCAATATGGTGGCGCGAGCGGCAAAGATACGAGGTGGAAATGTTAAAATTCTTCCAGATAACCCCATTTTTTCCTCCCAAATGACAGTATTATAACTGATTATTCATTTTTATGAATGAAGAAAACAATTTTTCTGCAGCGGGAGATAATTGCCTTTCTTTAAGAATTTCCTTTTTTTAATAATTTCCATACCGCATAAAAGGGTATAATATGGTAGCTTTAAATGTCCTAGTTCACAAGCTGTTTTATTCATGCTTCGAAATAACGCTTTTTTATACTGGATAGAAAGCTTTTATCTACCCAAGTACCTACTGCCCTCTGTTGAATTTTTGTTCTGTTATAAGTACTTACACACATTCATACTTGCATGAGTGGGATATTTTAACATTTCCTTGTTATGTATTTACATTTATAACAGAAATTACCTTATTAATTATTACATTAATAATAAATACATTACATTAATAATTACTTAATTAATTACATTAATTATATCGTTCTTGAATTTTTTGTGTTGAAATCTCGATACAAACTGGGAGAAGCTTTTAACAAAATCTTTTTCAAAAACTCGATCATTAATAAATAAATGGTTTTGAATGTTTGAGTATCAACATGAAGTTTCATCATTGAAATTCTCTGAAATCTGTATAAAAAATTTGATTGATTTTCAGCAAACTGTGATTGAGAGCAGCAAAATCAGTCTTGGCTTGAGTCTTGGTTTTGGTTATTTTTCAAAACCAAGAATAAGGCACTAATATAATTTCATGGTCAATATTTACTGTCCAAGACCAAGACCATAGCAGCCGTGGTCAAGATTAGAGTCAACACCAAGATTATTATTCTTGATCATTTATTGTTAATAGAGGTGTCACGCCCGTTTCGAACATAAAATGTGCGTTCTCGTACCATAAAGTTTTAGTCCAGAATTACCAAATTGCAAATTTAAGTCCGAAAAGCGTTCGTTTGCGCCAAAAATCTTTAATTTTAGTATATAATGAGAAAGTAATTGAGCTTTCTCTTTGTACTAAAATTAAAGTTTTTGACCGAAGAATTTTTTTTTGGCAAAAATGTAAAAGGTGTCAAAATCACATCAGCTATTTATGAAAATTATTGCAAATTGATAAAAATTCTCAAGGTAAACCTTCAAATAGGAGGCTGTTTTTCTAAATTTTTAATTAATGGAGATCTATCCGGCCCAATGTATATACGTAAGCGTTTTCATAACTAAAATGAGTTAAAAATTTTCGAAAGGACTCAAGATTGACTGATATCTGATCCAATCATTAAGTTTTTGGTGTCAAATTTTTATACCCTACACCCAGGGTATATTCTTGATCACCTCCGTCGATATAGCCATGTCCGTCTGTCTGGCTGGCTGGCTGTGTGTGGAAATACATTTTTTGGGAAAACTTAGCAAGATAATTCAATGAAATTTGGTGCACAGCCTTTATCGTCAAAGTTAGCTCGGGGGATTGAAAATTAGCAAAATCGGTCAACGGACACGCCTACCGCCCATACAAAAAATATATTCAAAATGCAAATTTTTGAGTATTTTTCACGATAATACAATCAAAATACACATAAATAGTACGAATTGTAAGTGCAAGCTCTGAGCTCATGGCACCTCCCATACAAGCAAAAGCTTCAAAACGCTATACTAAACGCGTTTTTTGAGATAATCCAACTAAATTTCACACAAATACTAAGGACTATAAATGCACGCTCTGAGCAAAAACGACAGGGTGAACTCGGACAAGAAGGTGCGGCACCTCCCATATGGGTATTTCCACAGGTTACGGACGCGACATTCGTACGCATATTTTTTAAAAATAATATGGTCCAGAGGAAACTTTGACTTTTTATTTGGTGCATAATTTAGTATTAGGGGAGGACTATTATTCGAAAAAATCACGAAGTCGGTCGGGCATGCAGTAGCAGTACCAAAATACTAGCCAATAAAAGTCCATACGGACGCGACATAAAATGGAAGTACTTTTGAGGTGCATTTGCGAAAATTAAAAATTCTGCAAAATACGTAAGCAAATTTTTTTTCTAAGAATGTCAAAACTATGCTGAAACATGCTTCTTCATAATGCACTTTTCCTTAATAAAATACCTTCTTTAGTTTCTCTTACATAAGCTAAAATGTAATAACGGACGTGACATTCCGGACACGACAAATTTTTCCTTAGCAATAATTCAAGTAGTGAAATACTTAATTTTAGTTGTTTTAATGATATTTAGGTAGCTATTGATGAAAAGTGTCTAACCTCCTTTGCATGAATATAAAACCAATTAACTCCATGAGTGTTATGATTACTTAGCGCATTTGAAAAACAAAAGCATTTTGTAAAATAAATTTTTGGCTTTTAAGTCGTTTCTGTCAAACTTATCTTATTTTGTACGTGTCTGATTTTATCATCCGTATCTAAGTACATGTGCGAAATTACGAAATCTAAGTATTTATAGCCAAAGTCGATTACAAATTTACCAAAATATAGAGGAGATGTAATGAATTTTGATTTTGTGGGTGTGGACAGCCCAATTTTCCAATGGATGTTATTGATCTCAATACCCTTTACATATGTACCAAATTCCATCCATCTGCATTATATAGTTTCAGTCTTAGGACGAATTATGTTAGGAGGAGGTCGTGACAACGCCCATTTTTTCACCATATGATCTGGCATTATCCAATACTAACAAACACACTGTAAACGTTTGATGAATCCAACCACACATTTCTAAATCGTAAGGGATATCCACAGATACATACAAAATTTCAGTTTTATTTACACGGATTTATTACATATAATTGCGGACATGACACATTTCAAACACTTATAACTTTCTAGATATACTTTGTCGAGACTTACTAATTACGTATTTTTTTAGCGGACTATGATCTTACTGAAGATATAGAGTTTCGCTCAGGTGTGACCGCTAATACATTAATGGTAATTAAAAATGGTGTTTTGGACTACGGACGCGACATTAGAACTTTACTTAAGACAATCCGAAAAATTACCGTTATTTGGACTCCAGTTGCAATTTTAACATTTTATTTGTATAATTGCTATTGTTAGGCAAATTTAAAGGCAAACTAACACAAAATTAAATTATCTTAAGCTCCTCTATCGCATAAAGAAAAAAGACTAATAAATTTGTTAAAAATTAAATTGGAGAAATTTAATTTTTGCACCCATTTTTTATGGACTACAATTAAGAAAAGCTATTTGTTGTATTTGCATATATAAATTTGAATATTTTTGCATAACTACCGGTGGTTAAATCAAACTTTAAAACATATTTAATTTTTCACACTCGGTAGACTTTTTTTAAGAAATACCCATATGAGCAAAATTTTAAAAACAATGTAGTGTAGCGTATTTAATGTTTGGGCAGGCCAAAGGTTGCACCCTTACCAGTTTAATTTTATTTTGGCTTAAGCAAGATTCCCGTAATTAAAGGTAGGCAGTTTATAGTTTTTGCAGTACATTTTCTCAATAAAACGGGCTTTGAAAAATTTGTTCAGATTTGAAATTCTCGCTATTTTTTGCATTGTTTGACATTTTTAAATTTATGTGTAAATTGCTATTTTGGATTTGTCATTTTATCTGAAAACTGAGACGCGTTGTAAAATTTCTGTTAATGCAGTCCTGTTATGTCAATAGCAAGGAACAATAATTGCAAAATTTTAAATTTTTTGAATAGTATTATTTATTACAAAAATTGATATAAGATATCGTATAACGTTTCCATCAGTAAACTATATATCGATAACAAACCTACAATAACTAACCGTAATTTACTAAATCAAATATTGCCACAAATTTAAATTTTCTTTATTGAGTTAACATAATTGTACACACAGAAAATACTTCTGACAAATTTATGAAGAGAGTTTTATTCATGCTGTTAAAGTTTGTCTCTCGCAAGTGGTATAAACCATGGGTAAAATGTGTTTGATGAGGTAAGTTCTGGGATAATTTGTCTGCTAGTCTTCTGTAAAATTAATTCTCTTTCATTCAGCACTTTAAGAGCAATAATTTATATAAAAGACGCATGCGCTTAATCTAAACGACGTAATCAAATGTTCGAACTACAAACAGCTGATTTTGGTTGCAGTATGCATAATTTTGTCTTCTGGCGAATGAAATCAAATCAAAATAAACAAATGCAAAATCGAATAGTGAACATCTGGATCTCTGGAACTGTGACTAAAAACAAAAATATACATACATACATATTAGGCCGGGTCAATTTGTTTGGGAGGCAAAAAATTGGCAAAGGGTATAGCAACAAAAAAATCTATGTAAAATTTTAAAAAACTTTTCCCAAGAAAAAATAGGTCTAAAACCAATATCGAGCCGCCGCACAATGGGAGATTGTGGCCATAAATAGGTAAAATTTGAAAGTGCGATGGATTAAAAAAAAATTTTACGCGAATCGTCAGATAATACTTAGGGACGGAAAAAAAAACTATAAAAGTTTAAAATTTTGTTTTGGTTTAGCAACGCAGTGAGCCCAAAGTTGGACTTTAATCAGAAAAAATGCTCTACAGAACTTTTAAAATTAGAAGCTGCTGGATAAACGCTCTAGTTAATTTGTTTTAAGCCCGATCCACTAATGTAGCATATCGTTAGAAAGTATATTGTTTCTACTTTGTTAAAAATATATTTTTTTTTTTGCCGATTTTATGTGAATTATAGTGATTTTTCAAATATTTAAAAAAAATGGTAAAAATGGAAAAATTGCAAACTTTGACATTTAAAAAAAAAAAAAAAAATACATTTTCTGATTTTCATTATTTTTTAATGTAATATGTGACCAAGTATGCTTGATCGAAATGCAAAGTCCCTACTGCTTTTTTTGAGAACTTCTTTTTTATGAACTTTTTCATATTGTGGTTTTTGACGGGACAAAATAAGTTGACTTTTTTGGAACGCTATTTTTAATTCGTTTGCATCGAAATATATCAAGATAGCATTTTGTCAAAAAGTACAAGCATTTAGCTTTTAAAAAAACATTTGTTTGAGTTTTTATGTATGATAGATGAATTATGGTGAATTTCCGAAAATTTAAGCTCAAAAAGCCAAAATCGATAAATTTTACAAACTTTGACATTTAAAAAAAAAAAAAAATACATATTCTGATTTTCATTATTTTCAGACTTGGGGGTAATGCACTAAATTTTTTAGTTCATTGAGCTTTTCACTAATATTTAATGAATATTTTGATAGTGAAACTTTTTCCACTACCACTAAATCTAATTAGAGATAGTGAAAATTTTCTCCATTAAATTTAGTGATAGTGGAAATTTTTTTATTATGAAAAAATTCATTTGATGGTAATGAAAAATTTTTCACTAAATATTTATTCATTAAATGATGGTGGAAAGTTTTTCACTATCATTAAAATTTAATGAAAATATCCAATAAAAATTGCACTAAATTTAGTGATAATGAAAATTTGTTTCATTGAATTTAATGAAACATTAATGGAAATTTTCATTAAAGTTTCATTAAATTCAATGAAACAAAATTTTATTATCACTAAATTTAATGAAGCTTCTAATGAAACTTCTAAAGAAAATTTTCATTAAAGTTTCATTAAATTCAATGAAACAAAATTTTACTATCACTAAATTTAATGAAGTTTCTAATGAAATTTCTAAAGAAAATTTTCATTAAAGTTTCATTAAATTCAATGAAACAAATTTTGACTATTGTTCAGAGTCCGAATGATGAAAAACTTAACAAATGGATCTGTTGCGGTTATTGATAGATATTTTAGATTTTGTTTCCAATTAATTCATTTATTTTGCGACCATGCGCTTAAAAGTGCTTAACTTAAAATTAACGAGACAATCAACTTAAAAAGAAAAAAAGAAGAAGAAGTAATTCAATGACAAAAAATTTATAAGTAACAAAACGTCAAAAAGTGAATTCTTTGAGTGTTGCCATATTAAGCATAAAATGTGAACGCCCAAATCCAACATATCGGCCCGACGATGATATTCTGGAAGAAATCATCCAGCTAATATAACAGCTTCAAGTATTAGGTAACGACTTCAGCAGCTCCTAACCTGTAACAGAGGATAAGTGCTTATGATATTATTGTGCTGTGCCTTTTGATATTTCGTCCCAGTTATCTGAAATAGGCAAAGGACAAATTTTGACGATTGGACGTTTCATAACACAATTTTGTGTTTTAACGGTAACGACTCGTATGATGTTGTCGGTACCAGGATGTAGCTCCACAATTCTAGCAAGCGGCCAGCGATTGCAAGGATACCTTTCATCTTTAATCAGCACCACGTCATTAACTTTTAAGTTTGGATATACTTTTAACCATTTTGGACGACTTTGCAAACGTGACAAGTATTCATTACTCCATTTTCTCCAAAATTGTTGAACCAAATTTTGACCATGAAGCCAACGATCTCTCAGATTCGCCTCATTGTTACCTACAGGTAAAGCTAGCAGTGTGTCACCCACCAGAAAGTGACCAGGCGTTAGTATCATTAAGTCGTCGGTATCGCTATTCAATGGGCACAAAGGCCTTGAGTTTAAACAGGACTCAATTTGGGCCAAGACCGTGCTGAACTCTTCATATGTTAGCTTTTGTTCTCCAATAGTGCGTTTGAGATGGTACTTAACCGATTTTACCCCCGCCTCCCACAGGCCGCCAAAATGGGGGGAAGACGGTGGTATGAAATGCCATTGCACCCCACGTTCAGCAAGGTGGGGGAATATATTTTTATTAATAAAATGTTGATAAGCTTCACGATCCGCTTGAAGCTTGCGATTAGCTCCAATGAAATTGGTTCCGCAATCGCTGTATATATTACTGCATAAGCCACGCCTGGCAATAAACCGATTAAGGGCTCCGATAAATGCATCCGCGGTAAGATCTCCTACTAACTCCAGGTGCATTGCCTTTGTAGATAGGCAGATGAAAAGGGAAACGTAACCCTTTATGGATGTGCGCCCTCTGCCTTTCGATGGCAATATGTTAAAAGGTCCAGCGTAATCAACTCCGGTTGACGAGAAAGCACGCGCGGGACGTACCCTTTCAGCTGGTAAGTTTCCCATTAACTGCACGCACGGCTTTGGATTATGCTTGAAACATATGATACAGCGATGTATAACGGATCGAACCACATTTCGACCATTTAAAATCCAAAATCTTCGGCGAATATAACTTAAAGTAAGCGTGACACCTCCATGAAGTGTGCTCATATGGCTATAAGCGACTATCAGATCCGTTACATGATGTTTTGCTGGTAAGATGTAGGGATGCATTTGATCCATTGACAAAAATGAATTTTCCAATCTACCTCCAACCCTTATAATTTGTTTATCTTCATCGAAATATGGATTAAGAGAACGCAGTGAACTGTTGCTCCGAAGTGGTTTACTGGATGAAAGTGTACGCCAGTCCTCAGGGAAAGCTTCTCGCTGAGTCATGCCTACAATGCAATTGACACTTCTCTGCAGTTCTTCAGCAGTTAGAAAACCTTTATATGGATCTTTTGAGCGGCAATTTTTGCCAAATCGAATGCAATAGGCTACAACCCGTGTTAGTAATGAAAAGGATGACCATCTTTTTAGAAACAATACCTCATTTTCTTTTCCTTCCACCTGCGAAAATGCTACAAACTTTCTTTTCTCGTTCTCAATGAGTGTGGCTGGATCGGTATTGAATGTAGATTTAGGCCATTCGTGGAACGGCAATTGAAGAAAAGTTGGAGCTCTCCACCATAGATGACAATTTGCAAGCTGAGAGGGGCTGCTTCCGCGACTTGATATATCTGCCGGATTATTTTCTGAGTCAATATGTCGCCATTGACTTATTGATGTGACCTCTAAAATTTTGGAAATTCGGTTGGATACAAATGTTTTCCATCGACTTGGATCTCCTCGGATCCAGTGCAAAACGATAGAAGCATCGGTCCACATAAAGATATTCTGTTTTTCTACTGATATGCAAAAATTATTCATAATAAATTTTAATAGTTTCGAAGCCAAGAGTGCTCCACATAATTCTGCCCTAGGAATCGTCAGTTTAGGTTTTATAGGACTTACCTTACATTTTGCCATAATCAGATTGACTGAAAATTGCCCCTTCTCGTTCAATCCCCTAAGATATGCTACAGCCGAGTATGCATTGTTTGATGCGTCACAGAAGAGATGCAGTTCACAAGAACCCTTGGTGATATCGACCGTAAGCCACCGTGGCACTCGAAGTTGTTCTAGAAGCGGTAACTCGTCGGCGAAACTTTTCCATGATTTTTGAAGACTATCTGATACTGGTGTATCCCAGCCTATCTTACTCATCCATAATTGCTGCATCATCAGCTTGGCAGACATGACGATCGGATTGAGCCACCCTAAAGGATCAAAGAGTCGTGCGATATTTGACAAAATTGTGCGTTTAGTTGGGTTTTCAGCACAAATTTTGAACCCAATTTGATATTTAAATTCATCAGTAAAAGGATCCCAATATAAACCCAAAGCCTTTACCGAAGCAGATTGTTTAAATTCCAATACATCTTTTACATGTCTATGTTCTGATGGGATATTTTCCAAAAGAATAGGGTCATTGCTGGCCCACTTTCGCAGTTCAAACGATGCACTTTGTAACATAGATATAAGTTCCTGTCGAACGTGTAGTGCAGCATCAAGGGTATCTCCACCAGATAGTATATCATCAACATACATCTGCTGTTTAACTACTTTTGCTGCTATCGGAAATCGATCACCTTCGTCCTGTGCAAGCTGATGGACTGTGCGTATGGCGGTGTAAGGTGCAGAGGCTGTTCCAAACATTACAGTTGAACAAAAGTACTCTCGAATCGGTTGATTAGGCTCCTCTCTCCAGAGTATACGCTGATATTGAGCGTCTTCCTCAACGACGTCAATACATCGAAACATTTTCTCGATATCGGCCATAAAAACATACTTTAAAGTTCGCCAGTTTGTTAAAATCGCCGTCAAATCTTGCTGAAGTGGGGGCCCAACGACCAAAATATCGTTTAACGCCTTTCCATTTGTAGTTTTGTTGGACGCATCGAATACAATTCTCACCTTCGTGCTTGCAGCCGACTCCTTCACAACTGGATGATGAGGGAGATAGCAACAACTGAGACGTCGATCATTATTTGCATCCACTATACAATTTTGTTCTTCAGTAGTTAACACTGGCTTCATTTGTCCGAGTTTCAAGTAGTCATTAGTTTGTTCCGAATAGATCTTTTTTAAGTCTGGGTCTTTCATTAAACGATTTTCCAAATTTAGAAAACGTTTTAGAGCTGATGATTTAGACTTTCCGATAAAACATGTTGAATCAAATTCTGACTTTAGAGGTAAACGTACAAGATATTTCCCATTTTCTGTTCTTTTATGTGTGTTTTGATAAAATCCCTCACACCAAGTGTCTTCGTTTGATAAAATTTTAAAATCCCCAATGCTTTCTAAATCCCAAAATTTTCGTAGCATGTTATCAAATTCGATATCATTGTTTATCGACAGATACGATAAACCCTTCGATATTAAAAAATGTGAAACATTTTTCCCAGATATTATATACCCAAATGTTGTTTTTTGTGCGATTGGCATTCTGTTGTCACCTCGCCGAACCTCACTTAAGATGCATTCGTCATAAACGTCGTTGCCCAAAAGCACATCAATGTGATGAGGCTCAAAGTATTCTGGATCTGCAAGTTGTAAGCCACTTAGATGATCAAAATCTGTCGTTATAATTTTGTTTGATGGTAATACTCCACATATTTTCGGTAAAATATACGCTAAAGTCTTATACTGCACACCAGCATCTAACCTTGAACCCACAATAATGCTTGCACAAAAACGCCCAGTTGTGACATTAGCTTCAGACAAACCACTGATCTTGATACGAGCCTTTTCCCGAGGAAGACCTAGCAATTGTGCAGCTCTTTCAGATAAAAATGTCGCCTGCGACCCTTGGTCTAATAATGCCCTAAGTTGGTAAGTTTGATTAGTAGCTGATTTGACAGTAATAATCGCCGTAGGTAAAATCACATCATATAACGTAGAATCTGCTTTCTCAGTACAAGGCTCTTTACTTAAATATTGTGTGGCTGTCACATGCATTGTTGCCGTTGTTGGTGCAGTGGAAAGACTAACCTCTTTGTTCAAATGTATCAATGTATGATGCTTGCCTCCACATAATCCACAAGTTCGGCGACTGCTGCATTTTGACGATGTATGGTTATACCCAAGACAATTAAAACATAATTTGTATTTTTCCACAGCTGCTCGTTTGTTAACCACGCTCATTTCGATAAATTTTTGACATTCTCGTACCGGATGATCAGCTGTTTCGCATACTGGACAAATGACAGACTTTTTCATAGTATGCATTGATTTGACATTCCCTTTAACATATGAAGCAGCGCAGTCGGGTTTACGTCTAGGCTGCGTTGTGGACTGCTGTTGTCTCGCTCCTACCTTAGAAGTAGTCACCATCATGAGATATTGCTCATCCAAAAGGGAACACAGTTGTGAAAATATTGGAATGGTGCTTTGCTTACGCAACGAGCGATCCCATTCAGCACGAATCGAGTTCGGCAACTTTTTTACCATATAATAAACAAGAATCTGATCTTGATCGTTGATAGTCACACCTAGTTTTTTTATTGAATTAACGCATGACCTGCACGTTTGAATAAAATGCTTTAAAGATGTAGGATCATCACGATTCACATTAGGTTGCTGATCTAATACGTCCATATAATGAGTAAATAAAATTCTTTTGTTATCGTAACGTTCACACATCATTTTCCACGCTTCTGGATAATTTTCGCCAACAAGGGTTATATGTTGAATATCTTGTGCAGCGTCGCCCGATAATACTGACTTTAGATAATGAAAGCGTTGTAGATCGCTCAAATTTTCATTAATATGAACACGATCCTCAAATATTTCCTTAAATGCAGGCCATTCGATGAAGTCTCCGCAAAATGTTGATAATTTAACCTCAGGTAGAGGTACCGTTTTCAGTGTGGGTGGTACTGTAGTGGAGTTATTTAAGCCAGTAGATGTTCCAGATGATCCCTGGCCCTCAGCCGTCGTTTGTTTCCCTTGAAGCGACTCCCGAATGGTAACTACCGCTTCCAGATACTCCTCTTCAAACCTGTCCCATATTCCGGCGTCAAGGTATGATTTTTTAACGATAGCATTCTTGGATTGTCGAATTAGAACTCTGTGATTGTTTCGAAATTCTGCATGATATGTCGTCAAACAGTCTAAACGAGCAAGGTGATATGCTTCAGTTTTTCGAGACGTTCCGTCCTTTTTAAATTTTTTTAATGTAGTTTCAACTGATGCCAACAGTGCCAGTTGCTCTACAATAACTTCGTCCATGCTTACTTCGGTTGTGTCTTCTTCTTTTCCTTGCTCCGGATTAGTCATTTGCACTAATATCAAAGCACTTACCTCGTGTTACCTTTAGTAAGGTTAGGTTACGTTGATGAAAGTTTGCTCTCCGTCCCAAATAATCGCAGCAAATCCTCACAGGAGGCACCAATGTTCAGAGTCCGAATGATGAAAAACTTAACAAATGGATCTGTTGCGGTTATTGATAGATATTTTAGATTTTGTTTCCAATTAATTCATTTATTTTGCGACCATGCGCTTAAAAGTGCTTAACTTAAAATTAACGAGACAATCAACTTAAAAAGAAAAAAAGAAGAAGAAGTAATTCAATGACAAAAAATTTATAAGTAACAAAACGTCAAAAAGTGAATTCTTTGAGTGTTGCCATATTAAGCATAAAATGTGAACGCCCAAATCCAACAACTATCAATAAATTTAATTAAGCTTTTAATGAAACTTGTAATAGAATTTTTCATTAAAATCCTGGCTGTTCGTTTACTTCAAGGTTTTGCAATTTTAACCCGAAAAGCTCTCGTTTAAGCATAAAACGTACATGAACAAGAGCTTTTCGGGTAAAAACTTGCAAAACCTTAGAGTAAACGAACAGACTGATTAAATTAAATTTATTGAAAGAGTTAGAATGAGTGGGAATAGTATCAGTTTGAAGGAGATTCATTAAAGTCAAATGCAAACACGACTTTTAGTTTTATACTATTATTCAGCGACAAACAGCGCGAAATATTTATTAAATTGTTACAAAGTATTAGCTTTTAATATAACTAGTCTTTCAAAATTTTCGTCTGAAACGTTTCGTCTTTGGGGTGCGTTAATCATGCCGGCAAAAGAAAACAATCTCTCAACTGGTGCTGAGGACGGAATCGCGGTATTGTGTTTTAAAAAAAACTTTTTGTATGATCAAGTAGCGCTTAAGAGAAGACATTGAGGTATCTGGATCAAGCAGGTACAGCTCTAACTCACTTCGAGCATCGTTTTGAACCGTTGCTTGTTTGCCTACAAAAAGAAGATTCTGCTCTCTGAGAGCAAATTCAAGAACGATAGGACTGTACTTATCATATCAAAGATCAAAAAAATGTTTACCTTTTCTACAATTTTATAGAAGTTTGCAAATAATAATTGGTTTGCACCTTTCACTACGTCTATCTTGCTGCAGGACGAAGAAGAGCTATCGTCAGCTAAATCTCTAAAAAATTAAATATATCACTACACAAAAGTGTTAAAATCAAATAATACCTGACTTACATTGATACTCCTTGAAATTTTTGCTTCCGGGATTTTTTTGGGAGGGAATAGGAAGGATCCTTCAAACTGTCGTCGCTTGAAAAATCCATTTTTTATCTATTAAGTTACTTGTATATAAAAATAAATCTTAAATTTTTTTCAAAATGTCATTGAATAAATATTATGTACAACATTTTATATTTGATAGAAACAAGTACTTCATTTTTTCAGTACAACTCTAGAATTGAAGTTCTTCAGACCCAAATAGTTTCTGCCCTTTGTCAACTAAATGCTTAAAACAGCTTTCGTAAGCTTTTTTAAGTACTAGTAGGATTAATGTTCACGCAATCGTCTCGTTCAAGATCTCGAAGGAAAAATTGAAAGATATCAAAATATTTTGACCTAGTACGGCACATTTTGTCTTAATTGAATTGAAATTTCCAATAAAAAAATCACTGAAGTTATTGAAAGTGAACATTTATATCATTGAATTTAATGAAACATTAATGAAGATTTTCATTAAAGTTTCATTAAATTTAGTGATAGTGAAAATTTGTTTCATTGGATTTAATGAAACATTAATGAAAATTTCCATTAAAGTTTCATTAAATTTAATGAAAGTGAAAATGTTTCATTAAATTTATTGCAACATTTATTGAAAATTTTCATTAAAGTTTCATTAAATTCAATGGAACAAATTTTCACTATCAATAGATTTAGTGATAATGGAAAATTTGCCATTACCACTAAATCAATTTTTTGATAGTGAATGAATTTTCACTATCACTAAATTTAGTGGAAATATTATTTAAAATTTTAACAAAATTTAGTGATAATGAAAATCTTTTTCATTACCACTTAATGAATTTTTTGATAGTGAAAGATTTTGCACTAACACTAAATAAATTCCTTGATAGTGAATATTTTTTTCACTAGCACTAAGTTTAGTGAAAAATAAAATCTAATGCAAAACCCCCAAGTCTGATTATTTTCCAATATAATATGTGTCCAAGTATGCTTAATCGAAATGCAAAGTCCCTACTGTTTTTTTTGGGGATTTTTTTTTTCTATGAATTTATTCCTATAGCAGTTTTTGAGAAAAAAAAATATTTTTATTTCTTTACATTCTGCAGCGTTTTACAATATATTTATCAATTTTAAGCTTACAGTCTTCTTAAATTCCAAAAAAAAAAAAATTTAAGAGAAGGGTGACATGTAAGGCGTATATTTCCTCCTTTTAATCCCCCTTGGGACCCACCCTTTCTTAAAATAAGCCAAGAGCATATTGAATTAAGTAATAAATTATGATTTCTATCAGGAATCGTACAAATTATAAACTAAATTTTTTATTTTTTTTTGGTAACCTTTGTTTGTTGTTGGATAATTTGGTAGGTCATATAAAATCAAATTGACTTTCAGTCAACTTCGTTATAATATTGGTTGTGGTGCTGATGGCTAACGTTCGCATCTATCACACAATGCATTGCAATCCACACGAAAGGTTTCCCAGTCAAATTTTTACAAATAGTAAAAACAATAATATTTTTTTTTTCTAATGCCTAATTGTTTTTTTTAAAAAAAAAAAAATTGCTAATTTTTAATATGGTACAGTAGAAATTAAAAAAAGCCAAAACCGAAAAATTTCTATGACTATGTTTTTTTTACCTGTGCATTTTGCCTAATGTAAATCATTATCTGTCTAATAAAAAAAAATGCATTTCTGGATTAACGTAATTTTTTTTAATATGTGAGTGAGTATGCTTAAACTAAACTTTTTTTTGTAAACTTTGTTATTTGATAATTTGGTAAAAGGTCATTCAATAACAAATTGATTTTCAGTCAACTTCAGATTGATGTTGCGTGTGGTGCTGATGGCTAACGCACGCATCTATCACTCTCACACTGGAGGTTCTCCTGGTTCAAATCTGTCCCCAAGCTTGATTTGATCGCCAATTTGAGCCAAAAGAATTGCAATGAAAAAGTTTCTAGTGCGGACTATTTTTTCTGATAGTTTTTATGAAAATAATAAATAAAATGTTTAAAGGGCGTGACAACGCCTACTTTTTTAGTGGAAATTATTTGTCATAATATCTTTAACATATTTGCTAAACATCATCAATCTGCATTAAAGATTTTCGGAGATATTGATAAGTTAATTTTTTGGTAGGCGTGGCACTGCCCATTTTTCTAGTGCGGATTATTTGTTCTGAAGATATTTTCATATGTACCAAATAATATCTATCTTCGTCAAATATTTTCAGAAATATGATGAATTTTTTTTTTTTTTGAAGGCGTGGTACCGCCCATTTGCTCGGTGAACATTATTTGTCCCGATGATTTTTTCACATTTACTAAATCTCATTTATCTGCGTCAAAGAGTTTCGGTGATATGATTAGTAAATTTTTTGGGGGGGCGTGGCACCGCCCACTTTTTAAGTATATAGCTTAGCCTTTTTTTGTACTAGCATAACATAAAAATTTCTTTAAAATCGGTTACTTAGTTTCCGAGTTAATAAGGGACAAATACACAAACAAACAAAATCTAGTTTTTATAAAGTAGATTTTCGTTTATTCCTCATAACTTTAAAACTATAAAAGATAGCGCAAATTTTTTAACATTTTTGAAATTAGCGGGGTCAAGTTATTAAAAATTGATACCCATTTTGAAAAAAAATTTAGACCACGCCCAGACTTTGTATGGGAGGTAGGCTTGTCCGTCGGCGGATTTTGTTCATATTCACAGATTTTTATTATTTTAATGTAAAAAACATCTGTACCAAATTTTAATAGCCTAGCTTTATTATTATTATATATGACCGCCGTTCCACACAAACCCTCCCATTGTGCGCCGCAAATTCGGCTGAAGTTTGGATGCAGTACTTTAAAATATAATACAAAAAAGAAAAAATTCAAATCTTTTTATATTTGTTTCATAAAAAATTTTTCCAAAAAAGGATGAACGATGTTCTTGGCAGAGCTCTTGTGCACAGTGGGCTCCTACGTGTTTTGAGTTTGACTTTATTGACGACAAAATCGTGGTACGGGGGTATTCATTTCAGGATTATAAAACTGCTTCAAGTAAAATCGGATCTGATCTGTTTCGAAAGTTACAACCAATTACATGGTTTTTTATTTTCTACTGTACAGTAACAAAAAAGTTTAAGTCAAAATGTCATGGATTCAACACGAAATCATGTAAAATTACTCGTGAGCACTAACGAAATCTAAAAAACAGGGTTCTGAAATCAAACCATTGGTAGTTCTTTGCAATTTTGTAAAAAAATTATTTTTCTTTAAAACTCAATTTGAGTTTCATCAATATCTTTTATTTTTTCCAAAATATCTTAACCTTAAAAGTTGAAAAAGGGCTAAAAATGTGTTTTGGCTATATTTGGGGTTAAATATAAGACGAATGAAATTGTTATGCTATTTAATATTAATTGCATTATTTAGTACTATTCTTAGTCTTCATAATGACTTTTAAAATGAGCTTGTAATATTTTCCATTACAAAGCTATTATCATTTTAAAAAGGTATTACATTTACATTTTCAGGTAAATTTGTATGAGAGCCGCCAAGGAGGTTGAGATAAGGGACGGACATTTTAGAAACAAATTTTGAGGAGAGGAGTTCCTTATCAGTTTTTTCTTCATAGGGAGTTAATTTTTTATTTACTGCACAGCATAAAAGAAAAAACATGTAATTTGTTGTAACTTACGAAACCGATCAGCTCCGATTTTACTTGAAGCAGTTTTATAATCCTGAAATGTGTGCAAACAAATCCCCATACCCCGATTTTGTCATTATCAAAATCAAACTCAAAACACGTAGGAGCCCACTGTGTGTGGAATACAATAGAGTTTTAGCGATTATGTAACTAGAAGATCTTGCGCTTGCAGATAACACATTAGGTATAAGATTACTCCTCGTCACCCTGAATTCTGAAAATTTGATAGCCCAGGGCCATCTCCAAAGTTGAATTGCTCATATACAAGATTCAATTTCCGATCAGCATTTACCTTATCAAATATAAAAGAACGTGGTTGAAATCAAGAAACTTCAATTTTCCTTTTCATTTCTTACCACCAGCGTCTGTACATTATGTCAAATTTGGAGCGACAACAACTGCAACAACAACAGCAGCAACATTCACAGCAATTGCAAAAGTGCTTAAGGGGGCAACCAGCTGTTGTGCGGTGTGTTGCATCATGTTATTTTGTCATGGGAATTGATGCCAAATGTTCCGGATTTGGGAGGCGGAAGTTTGGAGCGCGTCATCATTGTTAAGCAACATCTTTATTTATGTGAAAACTGTTTGTTGTTGCATTTATAAGTTTTGTTGTTGAGCAATCAAGTACGTTGTTGTTGTTTTTGTTGCTATTGCACTTTATTTAATGCCCTAAGTTATTTGCAATTTGAAAGACTTGACGAAAGTTTTCTTTTTTAATGCATTTATAATGTAACAGTATATACATACGTACATATGTATGTATATGAACGATTTAACAGGTGTACGTATTTGCATACATATGCACGATTGTTTTTGTTCTTATCATATGTATGTATGAGTATTTAGGCGCATTTTAGATATGTGTGCACCATTTCTGTTTAATTAAATGTCACTCATACGTCCTGTTGTGCAAATTTAAATTCATGTTTCTTTAATCTGAAAGTTAAATCGTTTTAGGCAAATTTTAATGCTGTAAAACCAAGGTATAACGGAGGTGGTAACATCAATTTTAAAATGGTCAAGTCTCATGTTGCTTCAAAATTTTAAAATCACGAATTATCACAATTATTAAAGTTGCTTGGAGTTTCATTCATTCATATTTTAAACATGAATTTTAAAAATTATCGTCATGACTCATGAGGTTAAGTAAATGTTTGAGAGACTGTGTTAAATAGTTTTTTACAAAATAACATAACTTCTAGGGAGGTCAAATGATATTCTTATGGCGTAGCGATCATATTTTCCGCTCGGAAAGAAAATGTCCTCGACTTCTATGTAAAAGAGCCCAAAGAAGTTACACCAGTCTTTTTTTTAAAACAAAAAAAGAACCTCGAAATCGTCTTTATGATCAAAATAATTTTGTCACCCTAAAAGCCAATTTTGCCGCCCTAGCAACGCCACTGCCTTTGTCTGTTTAAGAAAAGTATTAAATATTTTTTATGCTTGCAAGCCAGAAAGCATAAATTTCAATTAATAATACCTTATTACTTTTTTTGCATACTAAGTGATGAGTTATCAAGCGACCTCCTCCTCCCAGCGACAAAACGTGATGCTTGCTCGAAATCACTCCTTCTCTAGGATCGTCATGAGGTTTATGGACACCCCTAAATCATACTTTATTCAAAACAGTATTAAGTATTTAAAAACAACTTCAAGATTTTAATCTTTCAGTATTTCTCCTCATAATCCTTTCACATATTTTATTTTTATGTATTAATCAGCACAGTGCTACGATGATTTTCCACATTGCAGCAGACCTAGTAGATATTGTAGGTTTATCCATTTTTTTAAAACACAGATATGTTTTAATATATACACAAAGTGCGTTCAATTCTAAACAAATCTGACTATCATTCATTGAAATTGGTTGGAAATTGTGGATGTTACGAATTTTTTATACATCTTACTTTGTTCGAAATTATAAATTTCAACAATTAACAAGTAAGTAACACCCCTTTGGTCTGTCTAAAAATTATATACCCTACACTGTAACATTTTAAAAATATTGCATGTATAGGGGATGCCACGAACTATGCCTGCTATCTGTGTGAAGTTTTATTAAATTACCTCGAATAACGCTTCCACCACAGCATTATGAAAATTTTGCTTGTATGGGAGGTGCCACGGCTTGTTGTCCGTGTTCATCTAGTTTTTGCTCAGAGCTTCCACTAACTATACCTAGTATTTGTGCTAAATTTAGTTATACTACAATACATCTAGCTAGAATTTAAACTTCAAAGGCGTTATTTTGGCAAGTTTTTTGTCACAAATGATTGACTGTATAATCCACTGTGCTGAACGGTTAAAATTTTTATTTTGCTTTCGCTATTCTGCCCGCTACATGCTGTCAAATAAGAACTTTGATTTCAATTTTAATACAGTATTTGGTGGTTATCTATATATTAATACACAGGACAAAAATTTGTCCTGCCTTTTTTACTATGTTAAAAATGGTGTACGACTTTCAATTATACACCATTAGAAAGGTATTTGTGTGTAAATGTGCATAAAGTTAAAATTATATTTTGCCATTAAGCCAGGTAAAATTAAATGCAAATTTTTCAATATTAACAACGACAAAATACGTGGCCACACATAGCTGAAAAGCGGATACAGCACAATGAGAAAGACAAAAAGCTGACTGATACTGCACTCATGTTTTTTGTTTTCTTTTCGTTTTACATTTGTTATTGCACCTTTTCCATTAAACTTTTCCATTTTGTACCAAATAGCAAAAAAAGTACAAAAAAACTGTCCAAAAAGTACCAAAATTATTTAATACATTTGTGGTCAAATTTCAACCATTGGGCGATTCTGGTCTTAATTATAAGGCCTATACTTAACGTCCCCTGAAATGCAAGAAGGCGTAATATCATTTTGAATTTTTTCAAAGCCATTGCAAAAAACGTATTAAATCTCCAAATGTTTTAGATTTTAAAGCTAGTTTTGGTTATTTAGCAATTTTATAATTTTCCAAACTTAGTCAAAAAAAAAAATCCAAAAATTATGAAAAAATGCACGCCTATTTTTTGAAAGATTCCAAGCATTTTATGTCTTATGCAATTTTTTTGTAGATGCCTTGGTTTTAAGTTAACCAAGCATTTTATTGACAAACGTGAGCTTAACAGCTGAGAACTCTGAAGAAAATCCCACGTATTCTTTAGACAATTCTAAGCAGTTTTTGTACCAAACACTTTTTTCATAAGTTCCCTTGCTTTTGAGTAAAAAATCGTTTTTTGGAACCGCATATTATCTATACCCCAAAAATAAAAAATTTTTAAACGCCAAAATTTTTCTAAGAATATAATGTTTATTTCTAAAGCACTCTTGGGTATCCATTTTCTTATGAAAAAAAAATTAGCCAAAATAGGACTTCAGTAGAGTCAAAAGTGCTCCATTGGTTTTTCTCAGAATGAACAAAAAAAAAATGATGCAGATATCGTTTTTAAGAGTCCCTCTATTTTTTGAGTCAGTTTCGGGATGAATCTAAATTTCGACGCGGTCTACTCTTCATCTTCCAAATGAGTTATCAATTGATCTTGCATGATTTTTTCTTATGACACCATTGAATCAAAAATCATATGAGAATCCCATACGATTTTCAACTTTCATGTATCTTTTGGAAGTGATAAAGAAAAATCATACATGCCCAGTTTATAGCTCATTTTAAAGTCGAAGAACAGTTCTATATGATGCATTTAACAGAAAAGAGCAAATCAAATTTTTGCGTCTTCTAAACAACTATTTTTTTGTGAACATTTGGGGTAGAATATCTCGGAAACCATAGCGATTTTGATGCCAGATTCGGATTCAGCGTTGTCAAGTTAATCAAAAATTACTATTGAATTCTTTCTACTATTTTTTCCAAAAACCGTTTTTCGATCTTTTTTTAAAAACTACTTACATTAATAGGTTTATGAAGTGTTGGTTTTTTGCTTTTTCAACAAAACAACATAATTTTACCAAATTTGCCAGCAGTATAAGTGATTTTACTGTAATAAATTTCATTACAAAAGTAATAAATTTCATAAATTTAACCATGCCACATTGTGATTGCGTCTATTCACACAAAGGGATTCAATCAAAGAAGAACTCGTATCTAAGCAAACCATATAATACCAATGCAAATAGTACATATGTCGGTATGTATGCAGGTATGTAAAAATTAATGAAGCAACAATTCAAAAACCTGGTCAACACATAGTAAACGGTTATCTACCAATAATGTAGGTATTGATGCCTAGCTGCCTTTTCCAATTTTGCATTGCGTTGTTGCACGTACCATAACTTTTCTGTTTTCTATAGGATCCTGCGTAAAGGACACAAAATAAAACAAATAAAAAATTTTAAAAATCTTACAAATTGCATCGATGTTTGGACAACACAACAGATGACTACAACTAGAACACAGCGTAACCCAGATTCGAAGGCACCAAGAGCCGACCGACATTTTCAAACCGAGAAGAGAAAAGAAAATTAAAATTGAAAATCTGCAAATCATGTTGAAATCATTTTAGTTGCCAGCACACACACACACACACACACACACAGTTTGAGTCCTTGTTGTACGTGTATTGTCCCATTTGGCATCCCATTTGGCACAAGTAGTGCGTGACAAAAGACAAGAAAAGTGCAGAGCTTTAAATTGAAAATAAAAAAAAGGTAAGTAATCTCAAGATTGGAAAATGCGAAAATGTTTTGGTATTGCTATGTTAAATACGGATATATAAGAATTATCATGATGATGTCATACGTAAACATCACCTAATGTTTTAAAACATTCGGTTCCTCAACTAAGTAGTAAAAAATACCTAATGTAAAATGTCCTATTTAGTGGTTAAAAAAGTTGATTGGCCAATTGTCAACGATTTCTGACGGCGCACTATGGCTTTTTTTTTTTGACAAAAAAGTGTACACAAAAATAATTCACTACAAAGACACATTTTCTTTAAAAAAATTAAACGTGAAATTAAAGGTTATACATTCGCCTATTTGAAAAGATGCCCGCTTTTTCCAGCACCTGATCCACAAAATAGTGAAACGGGTCGAAATCTCTTCAATTTCGAAAAAATTGATTTTTCTGTTTAAAAATGTTAGTCGCATTAAGCGCAGGAGTGATATATGAATAAATTTATGTGCATTCAATCAAATCAATTAAGATGAAATGAACTCAAAGTTAAAATGGGCGGTGCCACGCCCCAAAAACAAATTCGTGATATCTCCGAAACTATTAAGCGCAGATAGATAAGACTCGGTATGTTTGTAATAGGCACAAAAAGAAATAATATTTATTAGAAAAGTGGGCGGTGCCACGCCCCAAATATATAAAACACACCATACCTTCGAAACTGTTTGACCCATGTAGATGAATTTCGGTTTATATACAAAAATCATCAAGACAAATAATGTCTGCTGAAAAAATATGTGGTGCCACGCCTACAGGCAGAGCTACATGAATGAACTTGTTTCCTATAAAACAGAGTGGCAATTAATAAGGATATGTTCATTGTTGGGGGTGGTACCGCCCGTTTTTCAGCAAATGTTATTTGACTCAATACTCTTTACATATATACCAAAATTCATCCCTGTAGCTCAAATAATTTTGGAGATATGATAAGTTTCATATTTTTAGGGCGTGGCACCGCCCACTTTTTCAGTGGATATTATTTCTCTCTATGCCTTTTACAAGCATACCAAATCTTATCTATCTGCGTCTAACAGTTTCGGAGACATGACAAATATGACGAACTTGTTTTTGGGGCGTGGCACCGCCCATTTCCACTTTGAGTTGATTTCATCTTAATTGATTTGATTGAATGCACATAAATTTATTCACATATCACTCCTGGGTTTAATGTGACTTACATTTTTAAACAGAAAAATCGATTTTTTCAAAATTCAAGAGATTTCGACCCGTGTCAGTATTTTGTGGATCAGATGCTGGAAAAAGCGGGCATCTTTTCAAATGGGTGAATGTATAACCTTTAATTTTGCGTTTCATTTTTTTAAATAAAATGTGTCCTTGTAGTGAATTATTTTTGTGTACACTTTTTTGACAAAAAAAAAAAACCATAGTGCGGCGGTTGGCGTTTTGGCCGTGATATTAGGTCTGCTTGGCAAGATTTCCAGTAACAATTGAGGAGTGGCCGTACCAAAGGGCCAAGATGTCGCGACACTGTGCGTCCCTTTCAAGCATAAAATCATCTCTCAATTCGAAAAAACCCAAACGCTTTGAAAACATAAGGTTTGAAATTTTTAAAAATACAACAATCCTTAGAAATTTCTTCAAGGCCAAGACAAAGACTTAATGCTCAAGACCAAGACCCAATATCAAAACCAAGACCAAGATTCAAAGTCCAAGGTCAGGACCAAGACTGCTATCCTGATCTCCTGTCACCCCCCCCCCCCCCCGCCCAAGGGTCAGGAAGTGGCAACTTCAAAATTTTAAATGCAAATGCCCTTTTTTTGCGATTCGGACTTAACGTAAAAAAATACGATAATTTCGTCCGAAATATTTTTTCTTGTTCGGCCTAGGGGTCGCGCTATAATCGACAAAAACAAAATTAAAAATACAAACTTTTGTACTTCAAACTTCTTTTATATCCTTGTAATGTTTTTAATGATAGAAAAAATCATTTTGCTTTAAACGTTTGATAAAGTGTTTAACCTAAATACTTATGAAGAATTTTTCTAAAAATTAAATTTTTTTGCTAACTTCAAAATTTACTCAACTTCGAGAGACCGTTCATATTCACTAATTTTTATTCTTTGATTCTAAAAAACATCTGTACCAAATTTCAAGGGCCTATTATTACTACTAGAATCGCCCAATGCTCAAAATTTGACCACAAATGTATTAAATAATTTTGGCACTTTTTGGACAGGTTTAGTACTTTTTTTGCTATAGAAAACGTCATTTATCATCTTTGGTACAATGAAAAATACGGAACGAAAAGAAAAGGAAAAACAAAAAGTCAGTGTCAGTCAACTTTTGTCTTTCTCTTTGTGCTATCTACTCCTTTCAGCTCTGTGTGACCGTGTATTTTGTAATTTTTAATATTGAAAAAATTTGAGTTTAATTTTACTTGTATTAATAATACTAATATTAAAATAATTTGAACTTTGTGCAAATTTACACATATGTACCTTTCTAATAGTGTATAATTCAAAGTCGTGCTCCATTTCTGACATACTATAAAAGGTAGGACAAATTTTTATCTTGCGTAGTAATATATAGATATATGGACGCCGTTCCAATAAGCCCATGTATTAGATGTACACTATATTGATTCGGGTAGAAACCATAAGAAAATGTTGATTTCTCCTGACTCGCACATCAAGAAAGTTTTTGTCCTAAAGTCTTTATTGCACTAATCAGGTGAAACTCTAGAATTTTTATGATCTAAGTAGCTTATGCTGAAATGTTAAGACTTTTGTCATTGAAAACCCCTAACCTGTTTGAGGTTGATGTTAATTTTTTCCAGTTTAGTATTGAAGTAACCCATAGACACAAGTATAGTTTCAAATAAAGAAGTTACAGAATTCTTTCGTCAAACGGGTGGCAAAGACTTTAGGTAAAAAGTGTAAAAAACTTCACAAATAACACACTTCTAATATTAAAATCCATTTTATAGATTGAACAATGAACCTATTCACAATCAAACGTTCGAGTTCATTGAACCAACCGCTTGCCAAAAAAATTAACTTGTCTCTTAACCACATGTCAAGCATCAGTTTTAACATCCGCTTCCACTTTTGCTTACAACATTCCATCATCTCGTGCACAGATGATAAAATCGCACTACATGACTGTCAAATACAATCGCCACGGCAACACTTTGTACAAGAGGAAATTTCAATCATCTATTAATCACGGAAGGTTTCATCGTCATCTTGGTTCATACATGTATGCACATTGTTTGTGGTTATTGTCAAGATTTCTATACTACCCAAGGGGAAAAATGTTAAGCGATTACTTGTAAGAGTACAGGAAGCGATTGAAATGTTCGAATATCAAATATTTTTAAAGTAAAACTTCTTAGGTCGCGTTGGGTGTAAAATTTTAAGGCCGCGACACTTTTTTGCGACACCTTTCTTACAACCCATTATATAGAAGCTATTTTGACAAAATTTCGTAGGTAGGTGTAGTAAAACGTGAATTTCACTAATTGGTAATATCCTGAGAAGAAGAATATCTAGGTATACTAGAGGAAAATCATCTATGAAAGACAATTAACAAACCTTCAACAAACAAAGGCTTCATAGTCAAAACAAAGAACATCTAGATATACAAAGGTAAGACATTTATGGCGAACTATCGAGAAACTTCAATTGATTCATTTCCTAGGACACCCGAAGGTTCCCGAAGGCTTCATAGTCAAAACGAAAAATATCTAGACATACAAGAGGTAAAACATCTATGGCGGACTATCGTCAATGTTAAATTGATTCATTTCCTGGGTCACCCGAAGGCTTCATAGTCAAAACGAAGAATATCTACAATAGGTGTACAAGAGGTAAAACATTTATGGCTGAGTATCAACAAGCTTTAATTGATTCATTTCCTAGCACACCCGAAGGCCTGATAGTTTCCTGGAATGCCCGAAGATCACCCGAAAGCTTCATAGTTAAAACGAAGAATATCTAGATATACCTACTAGAGGTAAAACATCGATGGCGGACTATCAACAAACTTAAATTGATTCATTTCCTGGATCACCCGAGTGTCACCCGAAGGCTTCATATTCAAAAAGAAGAATATCTAGGTATAAAAGAGGTAAAACATGGCTGAGTACCAACAAGCCTTAATTAATTCATTTCTTTGCACACACGAAGGCTTGATAGTTTTCTGCGATACCCGAAGGTTTCTGAAGATCACCCGAAGGCTTTATAGTCAAAACGAAGAATATCTAGACACATGAGAGGTAAAACATCTATGGCGGACTATCAACAAACTTAAATTGATTTATTTCCTGAGACACCCGAAGGTTCTCCACTGTTCACTGTTCTTTCTTATTGCCATAGAATTCATTAAGTGTTGTGTGCAAACTTTAGGGTTTTTTTGGTATGTAACTTTTGATTCGCAAAATTCATTCATACGTTACGATAATTGTATTTTAATTAAAATTGCATTGTAAGTTTTTAATATACTTTTTGACAACAACAACATCGTATGATTTATTTTAAAATCACAATTCTGTTTAAATTCTTTCATTAGCATCAAAACTTTTTATATCCGGATATTCCTTTTACGAGGCTGCACGTTTATAGCTTCAGAGCTTTACTTTACCCTTATGCATTGCACATTCAATTTTTATACGAACAAATGTTATTGCTTTAATCAAAACAATCTTCTTTCATCTTTTTGACAATGACCCACATGTGAATGCAATTTGATGAACCTCGAAAAATAAATTGAATGAACAAATACAATGGAGCGAGATGTTGTTGTTGCTCCACTTACCAACACACAGTAAAATAAGTGGTTACTTAACGAAAATTGGAGCATACTTTTGAGAGTTGATTTTTTGATCATTTGGACTGATTCAATATTTAAACTTGCTTGGAATATCGTTATCTAGGCCAAAAAATTTCGTTATACGTGTAGTGTAATTAAGCACCACTGAACAAGAAAGGTAAACGGACTGTTACAGGATTTCTCACGGGACATTGTCCAGCAAGGAAGCATCTCTCCAACATGGGATGATTAGTCCAGGATGAATTCTGTAATGAAGAAAAGGAAATAGCAGAACATATTCTATATCACTGTGAGGGTCTAGCAAGACACAGACTTCGTTACTTTTTTATCGCGTACCACACTGGTTCAAAATTCTTAAAAGCTGGCCAAAAGTCGGAATAAAAAGTTTTTTTAAATTATCTTTTTATGAACCGTATTGTCTAACAGATATTCATAGACCTCAAAAAATTTGTAAGAAAGATCCAGGTATTCCTACAATGCTCGTGGGATCTTTCCAAAAGTACGCTTCTCAGACGGAAATTCTGTGAGTTAAAAGTAAAAATTTAGAGTACACTGCAAAAATTGTGTGATTACTGTAAAACTGAACCGATTTTAATGTTTGAATAAGAAATCTCTTCGTAAAAGAAAATACTATCGAACCTTTTTATTCAAAACTTGCAATAATTTATACTTTTACGGTAGTTGTGATTAACTAAAAATCAAATTATTTCACAAAATCTGTTTGCAATTGTTAAGAAAAAAAGCCCAGAACTAATTTATACCAAGTCATACCACCAAGATTTTTTGAATTTAAGAAGATTGAAACGTTTTCCAACACATGCAAAAAAATTGAGGTGCTCTTTTTGCCTTTTTTGTTTGACACGATTTTTTCTAAAGCACCCATAGGAAAATTTAACTCATATTGCTTACCAAGTATCAAAATGTGTTGCTCGCCCGAAATGATAAAATTTTTATATTATTATACAGCTTATACTCCATGATAAAGGAATATAAAATCCATTTTCATGTAGATCAATTTACCATTGCACACAACTCTATCAAAGTCAAAGTTTTGAAATAAATTTTTAAATCAGATATAAAAATTGTGCAAGTTTTGTTTTTTGCCATTTCGAGTCGGCCATTTTGTTTTTTTAAAAATCTTAAATCAGATTCGTAAATTTTATTTGGATTTGGTTGAATTTTTATGCAAATCGTTCGCCATTTTGAATCCGCCATTTTCTTTTCAAAAAATCTAACATCAAATTCGTAATAAGCGACCTCAAAAACCCCCAAGTAAAAAAATTTCTTCTCAAAACTTTAATGAGTTCGACTTTTGGCCAGCTTTTAAGGATTTTGAACCAGTGTGCGTACCCCTCTAATTCTGAGGTGGGTGCCTTACCCCCACGGGACATACTAGCATTCATTAATGCCAAATGCCATGCGCCTATGGACTGACTTCTAATTAAGTCGTATCAGGTTTTGCACAATGGGCTGCGGTGGCGTTTGGCGACTGGATTCTCTAATTCTAAGTAAGCACCAAGTAAGTTTTGGTCCCGGAGCACATTTGATGGACTCAAAACCATTTAGAAAAATGAAAAGTGCTCCTAGAAATTCCGAGCAATTTCTATGTTTTCCATACAATTCCGAACCAGTCTAATTTATATGTAATACGCAAAACATGCAAGTCATAGGATTGATTACACAGGTTTACAAAAAAAAAAATGTCATGGCGTTTTGACCAGACTATGTGTTTCCTAGAGACTTTGACGTCCTGAATCCGAATCCCGGGTCCGTTTTTTTCCAGAACGTCTGAGGAAAAAGATTTCAAGTTCATATGGAGGTCAAAATGGGGTTCATGTGTCGTTTAGTGATAAATTCTGAAACTAATTTTTAATCATTGAGCTCTTAGGTCTTAAAAATAATATGTAAGCAAAAAGAGTATCCCGGACCTAGTTTCAAAGATATAGCCATCGGAAGATCAGAATATATATCTTCTATGAAAACCGCTATAAGTTGGGAACACCTGAATGGATTTGAAAAATATTGGTGTCATATGAAAGGTATTTTGTTGTTGTTGTTATTGTTGTTGTTGGTTTTGTTGTTATTGTTGCTGGTATTGCTGATTTATTTGTTGTTGTAATTAAAAAGTTTTACAAAATTTCAAAAAAGCTCATATCTCAAAAACTATGAATCCAATTGAAAATATTTTCAAAAATTTTTATAGGCTGTCAAAATACCTTTCATATGACACCAATATTTTACAAATCCATCGAGGGGTTCCCAACTTATAGCGGTTTTCATAGAAGATATATCCGGATCTTCCGATGGCTATATCTCCGAAACTAGGTTCGAAATGCCCTTTTTGATCACATATTCTTTTTAAGGACTAAGAATTCAATGATAAAAAATTAGTTTCAGAATTTTAGCGAATTTATCACTAAACGACACATGACCTCCATATGACCTTGAAAAATTTTTCTCAGACGTTCTGGAAAAAAACGGACCCGGGATTCGGATTCAGGACGTCAAAGTTCCTAGGAAATACATAGTCCGGTCAAAACGCCATGACATTTTTTTATTTGGTAAACCTGTGTTATCTGTGGACGGTAAGAATTTTAGCGTCACGAGGGACTGTCTTAGTCCCTTGTAGTAAATATTACCAGTTGGGCTAAGCACGCTAGCTAGGTAGACTACTAATAAAAAAAAAAAAAGATTTTTTAAATTCCAAGATTACTTCCTAAAATCTGAAAGATGGTATCAAGAAAGTGAGCTGAGCATTTTTTTTCTAATTTTTTGAAGATAATTTCGAGGTCGCTCATAGTCGCTTTATGGAAAATCTCCTCTTGATACTCGGAATGAGTCGTACGATATCTGAAACCAAGGTATCGTTAGCTTTTAATATAGAAAGGTCCTATCTCAATTTTTTTCAAAATTAAGTTTTTGGCATATTCTGGTTGGCCACTCTCAAATAAACCTTCCTACAAAAATTGGATATGCTATTATCGCTAATAACCAAGTTAATTTTGAAAAAGGCCAAACACATAACAAAAAAATTCTTCAAAGAAAAAGGCCCTAACTCGCAATAAGTAGTAGTAGTAGGAAAACATCTATGCCAGACTACACTGTTCGACAGTTTCGAACATTTTTTAAAACACATTAGAAAAGCCAAAAAATACTTAAAGTAGACGTTAAAAAAAATACCCGTTTCTCGTGGTTTTTCTCCAGCACGTCACATTTTTTTTAATCGATTTTTGAAGTTTTTTTATCCACTGTATATGAAAAAAACAAAAATACCGCAAAACTATATGATCCTTACAACTGAGGTGTATCATGTGCTCAGCAAACTTATGCAGGATATTGCGGGGAATATTTTTGTATAAGATTTTAACCCTGTTTCACCCCCACATGTGGGTCATTTTTGCCCTTTTCTTAAAAAGGTACAAAAATTACACCAAAACAGGGACATATTGAGTCAGTATGTAATACAGATATATTTGCTATAAAATTTCACTACTAGTTTTTAAACACGTAAAGGTCGAAATTTGAGCCCGAAATCAAAAAAATCGTTAAAATCAATTAGGACTTTTCACATTGCATATTAACTACATCCCTGACGCGCTGACCTTAAGTTTTAAGAATTTTTCGTCTTTAGTAACTCTGAGTGAAATTTTTTGTAGGATATTTTTCCAAAAAATGTTAACCCATTGTGGCTCAGTTTTAGAAAAAGGGGTCAAAAAGACCCATAAAATGTGTTCCAGGAAAATGATCCTTGTGTGATTTCGTTATGATCTTGTGAGGACGAGTTTTGTCCAAAATGTAGTTTTTAGTTTTTTTATTGTTAGAACTGCTTACTGATTTTAACGATTTTTTTTTGCTTTCGGGATAAAATTTTGCTTTTTTAGTGTTCAGCAACTAGTAATGAAATTATATAGCAAATATTTCTGTAGTACAGACTGACTTATTATTCTCCTGTTTTAAGTGTCATTTTTGTACCTTTTTAGGAAAAGGTGGGGGTTGTACAGGGTTAAAATTTACAACAAAAATATTTCCCACAATATCCTGCATAAGTTTGCTGAAGACATGATACACCTCAGATGTAAGGATCATATAGTTAAATTCATTGATTTAACACAAGAATGCGGTATTTTTGTTTTTTTCATATACAGTGGATAAAAAAACTTCAAAAATCGATTAAAAAAATGTGACGTGCTGGAGAAAAACCACGAGAAACGGGTATTTTTTTTAACGTCTACTTTAAGAATTTTTTGGCTTTTCTAATGTGTTTTAAAAAAAGTTCGAAATTGTCGAACAGTGTAGTCTGGCATAGATGTTTGAACACAAGAATGCGGTATTTTTGTTTTTTTTTCATGTACAGTGGATAAAAAACTTCAAAAATCGATTTTAAAAAATGTGACGTGCTGTGGAAAAACTACGAGACACGGGTATTTTTTTTAACGTCTATTTTAAGAATTTTTTGGATTTTCTTATGTTTTTTTATTGTGCCGAACAGTGCTATCAACAAGCCTTAATTGAATGTTTCCTAGAGAAAAACAATCTATGGCGGACTATCAACAAGACTTAATTGAATATTTAATGCGACGGTTTCCCCGGAAAAGTTTTCTGATGTCTCTACTTAAAGTTGGAGGAAATCGATCATATATCTGTAATACAACGACGTTGTAATAACAAAGATCCATTTTGGTATTTCTTGTAATTTCATGACTCTTTTTTTAAGAAAAAATTTTTTTTATTAGTATTTTTTTGTTATTGTTGCTGATATACAAAATCAACAACAACAATACAGCGTAATAGTAATAATTTTGTAGTGTTTACAAACGGCGACCACGACGACCACCCTTTCTGCGTGTGGAATCTGATGGGATTGGTGTCACATCTTCAATGCGTCCAATCTTCATTGATGAACGTGCCAAAGCGCGTAGTGCAGATTGTGCTCCAGGTCCAGGAGTTTTTGTCTTGTTACCACCGGTAGCACGCAATTTAATGTGAAGAGCGGTGATGCCCAGAGTTTTGCACTTTTCAGCAACATCCTGAAAAATTAAAAGCAAAAAAAAAATTAGATCTTTATACTACAAGTAATGCTAAAAAATAACTTTTTATAACTAGAAAGCTAATAATTGTAATACATTCATTAAAAAATCAATTTTTACGTTACTCGCAAAAAAACTATAGTACAGTCAAAATAGACTAAAATACAGTAAAAAAAAAGGCTTGCTACAATTAAGCGCACTTTTAATGGTGTTAAATTAGTTAAATTGGTTTTAAAAAGCAGTAAAATACCACACGATATCAGTTAAGGGCGAAGTTTTTAAGACGATGCACACAATTCAAACTAAAAGCACCATCTTGTAATTTTTGAAAGCATTAAAGATAACAATATGCATTGGGATAGTCCTGCTAATTTCAAATCTTATTACATATGTATATAAAATCGTTGGTGCGGATATTTGTCATCGTTTTCCGCCTAAAACACTTGAAACCATATTCACACCATATGTTTTTTTGTGCTCCGATTGGTTTAAAATTAATGTGAGTGGGATCAGACAAGGGTGTGTTGTACCCTCTATACAAAAAAAAAAAAGCACAAAATTTTTAGTGTTCTTTTATCACCACACCACGTCTACACCACTAAATAGGTACATCGATTCATTTCACCATATCTGCGCGTAACCTTCAGACAGGTTTATATCTAAAAAAAAAAGGGAGTAAAATGATGGGATGTTGCACCCCACATACAAAAACTGTATGAAAAATAAAACCCTCAAATTTCCGCACTTATGACAGGTATAAATTCGAAACTAGATGCATGAGTGTATATGGTATTTACCCAAGACACTTTAAAAAAATAGAGGGGCCTGAAGCAGGGGGCGTTGCACTCCCCATATAAAAAAACTCTTAATATGTTATATGTATTTCCGTACCAATAACAGCTATCGTTGTGAAACTAAGTGGGTGTATATTTTACTAACGAAACGTCTTGAAAAAATGAGAGGGATAAGACAAGGGGATGGTTTACCCCAAACACAAAAAAAAAAAATACATCTACGCACCTATAGCAGCTATCATTATAAAACAAAATATTGCCCACATTCAGTTCAGATAGAAAAGATAGACTTCATAAAAATCAAAATCATCCCGTCACCTACCAGAAACGGTAGAATAACGTTTGCCGGGCCAGCTAGTATCAATTACAACTAGTAAGGGTGTTACCTTTGGCCTGGCCAAACATAAAATACCCTACACAGCAGAATTTTGAAAATTTTGCTTATATGGGAGGTGCCACGCCCTCTTGTATGAATTCACCCAGTTTTTTCTCAGTATTTGAGTGAAATTTGGTTAGATTATCTCAAAAAATGTTTTCAGTATAGCGTTTTGAAGGTTTTGCTTATATGGGAGGTGCCACGTCCTTTTGTCCGATTTTATCCAGTTTTTGCTTAAATTACAATTCTTAGTATTTATGTGTATTTTGGTTGAATTATTGTGAGAAATACTCCAAAAGTTGCATTTTGAATATATTTTTGTATGGGCGATAGGCGTGTCCGTTGACCGATTTCGCTCATTTTCAGTCCCCCGAGCTAACTTTGACGACGGAGGCTGTGCACCAAATTTCATTGTATTATCTTGCTTAGTTGCCAGCCAGCCAGCTAGACTGACGAACATGCCTACATCGACTCAGGAGGTGACGCTGATCAAGAATATATATACTTTTCTATATCTGCCACGCCTCCTTCTCTGCGTTACAAACGGAAGGACAAAGTGAATATACCCTGGGTGTAGGGTATAAAAAGCAAACGCACAAAACTATTACGAATTTATAAATTTACTTTGCAACAGAACGAATGGAAGGCACGATTTTCAGTAGAAATTTTAAGACAGAGAGTCGTGGTATTTTTGTCCAGTATAGTTTAACATTTCATCATAGAAAGCATTGGTCGTTGGGCTCTTGAAAAGTGAGAAGATCCATTGTTTTCAACAAAATGTTGTTTAGCAATGAGGGCCAGTTCTGAAGAAGCAACCCTATTTGGGGTGAACAGCAACCCGAAGACGTTCAAGAGCAGGCATTATATCCAGACAAAATCACGGTTTTTTGTGGTTATAGGCTGGCAATCATGGACAACATTCCTACTCGCAGACATGCTTACACACTTTAAGAATTTATGATTGGATGACCTCAAAATTCTGACGCGAAGTTTTAAATTAATTTTTTTAATTGTTTTAACATTTGACGATGTTTTTTTGGAAAAAAAAAACAAAAACCAAGAGAAACTTACTTGAGCAGCCAACATAGCAGCGTAGGGTGATGCTTCATCACGATCGGCTTTCACCTTCATGCCACCAGTGACACGGGCAATTGTTTCCCTGCCGGACAGATCCGTAACATGCACGAAAGTATCGTTGAAACTGGCAAAAATGTGAGCGACGCCAAAAACAAATTCACCATCGCGTACTTGTGGGCCCAACGACACTTGGACTTCCTCTTTTTGAACTTTAGCCTTTCTAGGAGCCATATTTACTGTTCAACTGCAATATAGACAGAGAGATGAAATTAACCACCAAAATACACATTTTGCAATATTTTTACAACTTATAAATTTGCCATTTGCACTTGTAAATTAAAAAAAATCACAACAAAAAACAACGAAACAAACGGATAAGACTTCGCTTGTTTTTTGGACGCAGCCCGGTCAAAAATTTAATTCCATTACATCGGCACTTCATGATACAAAATCGAACTCGATTTAATATTTTACATTTGCCAAACTATTTGTAGTTATTCAACACGCAATTATTTCAAGTGCAAATTCACATATTTAATTAGTAAAATTATATTTTTTTAAGACCTTTCTAAAAATACGGACCAATTGCGTGAACCGGATATTGAAAAAGAAAGTATAGCAGTTTTTAGCTGTCACAAACGTCAAAGCTACAAGAACATTGACAGTTCTCTGTTGACAGCTGAAGTACTAAAATATAAAGGTATGACTACACTTAAATAAAAACCAGCTCATGCATACAACCAAGCAGTTGTATAACTCTGGACATTGCACATTGCATTATATACAAAGTACTGGATTAAGCCAACGGTCCATACAGTACGTCGAGTACGTCACGTCGTTTTTTTCGACTGACAGCTAAGTTAAAAATCATGAGCTTACATCAAGTGCGATCCAATCAGTACGTTTACGTCAACGCAATGTGCAAAAGTTGCCCAACTCCCTACTTTCGACGTACGTCGTGTGATTTGACATTCTTGAAATAAATTTATTTTAAATTTCATTTGTTGTTTTGTTTTTTTTTTAAATTATTTCTCTTTTCCATATAGACAAATATATATATGTGTATGTGGTAATAGCCGAAACATATGTCACCAATTTCCAAGTTAATATTTGTAGCGTCGGTTGTTGTTCATTGCAAATTTAACTGTACAAGTTCGTTTTAATGGAATATTCAAAAATAGCAGTCTTAAAAAGCAAAACGAAAATCATTTTAATATGTGAAAAATCATTTAATATTTTTCTTTTATTTTTTGAATAAAATTAAAATGTAAAATTGTTGAAGCGGAGCAAATGTAAAATTAAAATTTAAAACTATTTGATAAACAGATATTTTGATGTTTTAATCCGTTTTCAAATTATTCATTGGGTCAGGCTTCTCCGTCAAATCCGTTGCTGTCAGTTGAAAAAAAAAAAAAACAGCTTGATATACTCAATGTTTTGTATAGATCATTGGCTTTAGGTTTATTATTGCAGATATAGGCGTCAGAAGTTGCTAATATATCTTTTATGGAAACTATTATAAGTTAATAACCCCTAAACAAATTTTGAAAATGTTGATCAAATAGCATCATGATATTTTAACAAGCTATAGTATCTGCATACAACACTTTTAAATTAAAGCCACTATTTTTAGATATTGAATTTTTAATAAAATTTAGACCAATATATTTTGAAAAAAACCTTTATTTTTAAAAAAAAATATATCACTAACCCATATTTTTTAATTTTTATAATAAATGGTATATATTATCTGCTTCGAAGTAGTAGTTGTTGTATTTTTTTTCTTGTTGTTGTTATTCATAAATCCAAACAAGTTCAAACTAATTTTTTGATTCATTATTTATTTTGTAGCTGTTTTCACCAAAGATTTAGCTGTGATGAGACTACTGTCATATTGTTAAATCCTACCTGTTTCCACCTCTGAAATAAATTTATTTCTATCAGTTAATGTCAGAAGCAGTAAAATTAAACATGTATTTCTTTTTTTTTTTAATATTTATCTTCCATTTACTTTGTGTTTATGCAAATTTTTTTTTTATTTTGACATACATTTTTTTTGTTTTCCTTGTATTTTGACAGTCGCATAGCAGACGTGTCTCGCATTATTGTATATTGGGCTTAATTGTCATGAACATGTTTATTTATTGAACATATAAACACAATCTCGGTCTGACATATTGATGATCAGTTTGATGAGTATATTTATCGATACAAAAAACCACTGATTTTTAGAATATTTCCTGCGGAAATGACTAAAATGTATGACTGTGATGCATAAAAGATTAAACTGAAGACTGTAGGTAACATGTTTTCAATAAACGAACGAATTAAAAAAATCGTCATTTTAAGGAATTTGTGGCAACTTCTTTTTAGTAGAACGTTTTGGAATTGACTTTGTACATCAAAATTTAAAAAAAAGTTCCATATAGTTGCACTCTGCTCATATCATCCATTTCATTTTGTGTACGTGTGTTTGTGTTTTCATTTCAAAGCAAAAATTTTCTGTAGAAATCGACAAAGAAAAATTTTCAGACAGAAAAAATTGAAAATTAAATCATATTTCTGCAGAAAAATTAAGTAATTATTGTGCGAAAGTTCAAACAAAGTGCTCTAAAAAGCGTTAAAACTAAAAGAAAATTATGGAATCCATTAACATTTATGGATTTTCAGAATTAAATTTTCAATAAACAGTGGAGACCCATTTTACTAGTGATGACTGAAAATTCAATAAAATAATTTAAATCATTATCCGTGTGAAAAATAAATGAAATTTGTTATTCATAAAACGATAAATGCATAAAGTGAAGTGTAAAAATGAATAATTGTGTAGAAAATTGGATTAATTTTAATAAAATTAAACCCTAATTTATTGGGTTAAGTTGAATTTTCCCCTTTTGCAACTAGAAAAAGTAGAGAAAAAAAGCATAGAAAAAAAATGCACCAGCAGTAGTTGATATCGGAGTTGAATGGAATGGAGCACACAGAGAAAGAAGTAAAAGCAAAATTAACAACAATATAAATATACAACGAAACGCGTAGGAAAGAAAC
Organism: Calliopum simillimum; assembly: GCA_951812925.1. Classification (NCBI taxonomy): domain Eukaryota; kingdom Metazoa; phylum Arthropoda; class Insecta; order Diptera; family Lauxaniidae; genus Calliopum; species Calliopum simillimum. The sequence continues at coordinate 34,252,394 of OX638372.1, forward strand.
AAAAAACAACAACAAATAACAAAGACGAGATCGAGGTTGCAGAAGTCAAGAAAAACAAAAACAGCAGCTGGTGCAGAGACGCAGCAGAGGTCGGGCTTGGTTGGTGGCAACTCTGTTCCTCTTTCGGTTGGTTATTCTTTTATATTCCATTCAATCGTCTTCAAATTCTTCAACGACAAACGTTAAACCTTTTAAAAATTCGTTTGATAAATTTGTTGACCTTGTTGTTGCAGTAAATAATTGTTGTTGTAGTGATGTGCTCCATTTCCTAAAATTTTAACAGCGGGGGGGGTGCGTTCGTTCATTGCTCTGGTGGATGGTGTCAGTTCGTTTAAACATTTGTCATTCATATAGACCACAAACATAAAGTGAATCGGATAAGACAAAAAAACTTATAAGAAACAATATTTTTTTTTTTTTTGAAATTTATAAACATTTGTATTCGTTGAAAATTTGTCGACATTTGCTTCGTAAAACATCCTGGCCAGTATCATAAGTTACTGCCTCTCTCCCCTTTCCCACCACCACTCCTATTATCTAAGTCTCCGTTGAACTAAAGATTTTTCGCAGCAACCTGGCGAATCGTAATTACGCTAATAACGGTGCTGCCGCTAATGCTGGTGGCGCTGCTGGTGCTGCCGTAGGGGATGGTCCACGTCGTAATGCCGTAGCTGCAGCTGCTGCGGCAGTAGCCGCTGAACAGGGAGGCGGCGGCGCTGGTGATTGGAATCAAGAAGAAATCGATCGTTTTAGTTTTGACGATTCTGATCGTTTTGAAGAAGATTCCATATGCAGTTGGAGTTCAGAGCCCGAAAGCGTCTGTAACAACTGGCGCGGCTGGAAGAAATCCTATTCGAATGGCAACAATAGTTCTATTGGCATTGCTGGTCTAGGTTTTAATAGTGGGCTCACATCAAGTGCAACAAGCACTATAACCAGAAAAACAAATGATTATGGTGAGCATAAGATTTTATTTTAAGTTTAATGAGGGTATGAAAATGTGTAAACGCCTCGAAAACCTCGTGAACTCGTAACCAGTTGTCAAAAACAATACGAACTTTGACAGTTTTATGAGTTTAAGAGTTTTTCGAGGCTTTTACACGTTATAAGGAATACCCTAAATATTATGTCTAAAAATGTTTGTTATAAGAAAAGATGTGAGATGTAATGGTCAATTGAATTTGAGTTTACAAGAACAAATGATGGGGTTTCTTATTGCAACTCCATGTATGTTAATGAAAACAACACAACATTCATTTTATTCCTTAAATATAATTAGTTCATTCTTTCCTGGAAAAGAATTTATCGTTTTTTGTTTCGATATATCAGACATGAAGGTTTTACAATAAATTTTATTTTTCACTAAATAAGTTTTCGTGAGTGAAACGTTTTCCACTATCGCTAAATTTAATTAACAGTTTGCAGTGAAACTTCCATCTTTTAATAAATTCAATGAAATAAAATTTCACATCAGTACCTACTAAATTCAGTGGAATTTTTATTGGAAATTTTCATTAAAATTAATGACAGTGAAACATTTTTCAATACCTGAGCGGTTCTGCAAAAAAACGTAATTTTAACTAGTTGAAATCGATTTAAATACATAGTTAAAATATACGTAACAAAAATGATAAATCATGTGTGATTTTCCACATTAAAATTCAAAATATCCATGGTAAAGGCGTGACACGGCAAAAGGTTTCTGCAATTAAATGAGCGTGAAAGCTACAAAATAAAATGTTCATGTTTTTTCCGCGCATGGTGTTTGCATCTGTTAAAGACAGTTTAATGAAACTTTGTAATTTTTAAAGTTGAATGAAGAAAAACTTGGTCTGAATTCAATAATTGTCCCCGAGGACAGTGACGGTAAAGCGATTTGGATAATTTCAGACTCCTGTGTCGTTGGCCAATGCTTCAATAACGACAGTTACCTACAAAAAATTAGATCTTAAGTTTCCAGGAGGCTGAGGTTTTTTCACTTTTCTGTCAATAAATCAACAACGAAACTATTCAATTCTACATTAAAACGTGATAGATTTATAACCTATAAAAATTGCATACGAAATATACTATATTTTTAACAAAAATATTTGCCAGGGACTTGTGGATTTGACTGGCCGCAACATAATTTCACAAATAAAACTTGGCGTATCGACTAAAATATTTACGATTCGAGACAAATGAAAGCGATTCTGCTGCAAAGAATGTAGACGCAAAAAGTAGGGCTCGATAATTAAAATCATTTGTTTCAAAGAATGTTTGAAAAAAGACTTCTTCCTTTAACAAGAGAGCACAATGTGTCCACCGATTTTTGGCCCGATTTGGCATCATGTCACTACGGCAAAAAAGCTCTGGTCTGGAGTGGTACCAAAGTAATAACATAGTTTTTGTACGAAGAGAGGCTAATCCTCCGAATTGTCCGGAGCTAAGACCAGTGGAGAGATATTGGGCTCTTGTGAAAAGAAACTTAAAGAGCACAAAAAAGGTGTCCCAAAATGTCGAAGATTTGAAAAGAAGGTTTCTGAAACAACTATCAAAACTCTTATGGAATGCTTAACAAAAAAGGTCCACGAGTTCATAAATAGCGGTTAGAACTATAAAAGTTATATTTTTCTGTAATTTGTAAAATATCAATTAAAAAAAAAAAATCAAAACACTCCTTATGTATGGGATGAAAAAGTCATCTTCCTAGTATGCATGAAAATTTAATGTTAATCATACGACATGTTGATTACATGATTACATTGCAAATAATGGGGGTTATCGTGAATCAAGATTCCCGGGGAATTTTCGCAGACTGCCGTGCACCCTCTATTGCAAATATTGTTATAAATTTTTACACAATTTCAAAGATAAAACCTTATACTTTTAGAAAAAGTGACGTATTTTATATATGAGACGTCCTTTGTAGAATCGGTTGGATTTGCAAATACATAAATAATTTTTAAACTTAAATGTCTCGAAAAGTAGCAAAATCGTGAAAAAAGATTATAATCACTGAACTCAGCTTACTTAAATTGTGTTTACTCCCCATAAAGCTTTATATAACAAAATCAAAAGTACATATTTGAAAATCTGGTAGATGATCTTAAAAAAGTGAGCTCAAAATTTTTTTAAGGTCGGGATAATACGTCGTTATACGGTTTTTATTTTTTCTCGAATTGCTTGAAATGAGTCTTATCATATCTCAAATTTTTCGCCTTGATATGTAAAAGTATGTAAAAAATAAAAATGTTAATAGTAATGCCAGTCCATTTAAGTAATGTCATAAGATGAATTGGCTGAAATTTTGTTACAAATGAATAAAAGTGGGCTCTGTTTTCACGAAAAGTGTACCTGATGATGTAGAATTGAATAGGCGAGGAGCCGGCAATACTAAAAGTGCCGTCATCGCGGATTCTGAAATTTTTAATGCAAAATGGTAGTTTACACTAAGACGAATAAGAAAAGCTTGGTCAGCATGGTTAAAGCCTGGCAGCAATATTTTTAAATGATTTTTGAATCATTAAATTTCGGAATGTTTTGCCGTCATCGCGGATTTTGATCAATCTTAATATTAATTGATGATAAATTTCATAACCATTCAGAAAAAATCCGGGCGACCAAATTTTTTTTTTGCCGAAAATGACCGGCAGACCTATTTTAATGGTGCGACAGTGGGTACTTCCGGCAGTTTTAAAGCTCACATACCAAGATATTTTTAAATTTGACATTAAAACACGTAAATTAAAAAAAAAAAAATTCCGTGATAACAGAGAAATTGTACGCACTGTAGCACCATTAAAATAGGTCTGCCGGTCATTTTCGGCAAAAAAAATTAGGTCGGCCGGATTTTTTCTGATGGGTAATGAGATTTATCATCGATTAAAATTAAGATTGATCAAAATCCGCGATGACGGCAAAACATTCCGAAAATTTAATGATTCAAAAATCATTTAAAAATATTTCTGCCAGGCTTTAACCATGCTGACCAAGCTTTTCTTATTCGTCTTAGTGTAAACTACCATTTTGCATTAAAAATTTCAGAATCCGCGATGACGGCACTTTTAGTATTCCCGGCTCCCGGACTAGAAGGCATTAAGTTAAAAAATTATATTGGCCAATATATAAGTTTTCAGGTACGGCACGTGTTTCTGCATCATTAGTTTTTTCGGTTTTTTTTTTCACCTAAGGCTCCCCCTAGGATATCGAAACCAAAAATTTAATTTTTTTTTTTTGTTTTTTCTGTTTTCTTCGCGTTTCATGATTTTATAGAATATTTTAGTGGAAACATTTTTTTTCACCCAAAGGTCCCTATGCACAAGGGAAGGTGTGGCAATGCACAACTGGAAATGCTAGTATTAAATAATAACTACTTAATTAAAAATATTTTCACAGAAAAGAAAAAAAAAACTTTGTTGGTTCACACATGTTCCAGTAGCGTATTCTTGCTTTTTGCATTTTTCCTTGGTAACTCTTTAACGACTAAAGGCAAGTAAGTTTGCCAGAATCCCATTTGCTTGAATGAAAGTTTTGTTAACCCCCATTACTTAGATTTTTTCGTATATTTATTTTGAAATTTTTTCGCGTATTTAGACCTGGTCGTTAAAGGGTTAAGCAAATTTCTTTCCTTTTAGCATTTTTTATTCTGCCACTTGCCCATCATAAGCATTTGGTTACCTACCTTTTTAGAAGACATCTGGCATTTCGAAAATTTTTGACACAAGGAATGGCTATTTCGATTATCATAGTAGAAGGAGGAAGTATAATATTAAATCTTATAAAATTGTATTGTTTTTATTACTAAGTATATCAGATCAGGACTTTTTCTTTCCTTACCCTTTGTTTTTACTTTACACATGATATAAAAACTTTAAAAACCAGCTTATATGTAGATACCATTGTGCTTATTGTGTATCGTGTGTCCATGTTCATTGTCGTGAGTGTACGAGTGGTTGGATCAATTGTTGATGTTTGGTTTCGTTTTTTTTTTGTGCTGTTTAGCTGCATTGTATATCCTTCTTGACTTCCCTTTACTTTAAGTTTGTTTTCATTTTTGCATTATTGAATTCGTGGTTGTATGAATCGCGTTTTAATGTTGTCTCGTCTTTATATCGTTTGTCGATCTGTCTGTCGTTTTGCCTGACCGCTTTTTTTGTTATTGAAGTTTGTGTTACACTTGGGCACTTGAATGTTTCATTTGTTTGTTTTTTCTGTGTGTTTTTGTTGTTTTCTTTTTATCATATCTTATCGCGCTCATCCTTTTCATTATTCGTTTTTAAAGTCAAAGAACTTTTTCAAGGATCCCCTTCGAATTTTCTTCATTGCACGATTTTCATGTTTAATATGTATTTAAATGAACTTTTGAAATTTATTTCATTACATTCACTTTTTTTCTCGATATTTTCAAGCTTTTGCTATTGATCCGCATAAGTTGTACGAGTGATTGTCATGATGAGATGACATTCAATTTATGTGGATTTAATTAATAGGATTTCAAGGAAAAAACTGGTGCCTATAACTACTTTAACAGGTTTTATGCTTCAGAGTTATCTTGTCTTGTTATGGATTTTCAAACTTTACTTTTAAATAAGGATATCTTGAAATGATGATTAAAAATTTTCCTGCGAAATAATTCCAAGTGAATTTTTTTCACCGGAATTATCATTATGCGTAAAAAATAAAGTGTGAAAAGTCCATTCGTAGCACCATTAATAAATATTCAGGCTTAACCAGTTTTTGCAAATATTTCGCTAATACTTAAATTTACCGAAAAATATCGGTCCATAATTTTGTAGCTCAGGAAATTTCCTATAAAAATAGATGGGATTGTTTTCGTACGACTTGAAGTTCGCTGAATTGGTGCTAGTTTATTTCTTTTTAAAAAATTCAAAGCTGAAAGACGATTTACCGATTCAGGCTATTCAATTTCATTAAGATCGATCACAATGGTCACACCTCCCGGGAAGATAGAGACAATTTTTTCATTAAATATTTTAGAAAACCAATGCTTTATTGCTGTTGTACATACAGCGCTTAAAAATTGGATATCATTATCATCGCGATTTTCAGATACTTCATAACTATTTGATAGAATGTCAAATGCATTGATCCAAAAGCCTGTAGCCAGTCGTACCACTGCCACATTTCACCAGCTAAATGGTTGCAAAACCACCAATATTGGATACAAGCGCGGACATGCTAACGTCAATAGGTGCCCTGTGTACGAATCTACCCCATCTTCCACTTTAACTTTTTAAAGAATGCCAAATTGCATATACCTCAAACGAAAGCATCATCTCTTCAGACTGTTTCAGTGGTTTCAAAGATTCCAGACTGGACTGTAGAAAACAAAAAAAGAAGATCGCCCAAAATCTTAAACCGATGAGAGGCGAATCCTCCTTTAAAGCAAGACAAAAAAATTAACATCGCCAGTGCGAAAATTGTAGCTGCTATTCCCCTGAACACTTACTTGACAGACAGTAACTTCGAAAATAGATTGCTGAAGACTGCTTACCAAGAACTTCGATGAATTTGTTGGAAAACCCAAAGAAGAATTGCGTCGCTACTTCGAACTTCACGATAAATACTGCTGAAATAACATGTAGCTTTATTACGGTCTCTGGAGTTGAAGAAAATCCCTCAGCACCATATTTTCTGGATCTGAAACCCTGTGATTTGTGGTTATTTCCAAAAATTAAAAATTGAGGTAGCAATGTGGAGCTAATTAATGCAGTTAATGATAAAATCGATAAACTTCAAAAACTCGATTTTCAGGACTGTTTTACCAAGTGGATCTACAGGCTAAAAAAATGTATGGAAACTATGGCGATTATATAGAGAAGATTAAAAAGGATGAATATTAAACTAAATAAAAAAAAAAAACATTTTTCCTGTTTTTCTTTTAGCCTAAGTATACTATAGGATTTGGAAGATTTTGCATGCATGGCAAGTGCCTTCCCCTATCGTCCAAATAGTTTTTGTTTAGAGCTTGCCTTGATCATTCCATATAATTATAGTATGTATATGCAATCCGGAAGCACTATCATTGATAATTTTGTAAATACGAATATCATTTTAAAAATTTTTCTTGCAAGGGAAGTGCTTTGCGGTTTCGTCCGAATTCCTTTAGTTTTTGCTCAGAGCTTACCATACTAATTCGTATATAGTGTTGCCAACAAAGAGTTTTTTTAGTAGTTTTCATCAAATTATTTTGTATGGTTTTTATTGCAATCGTGATTTTCACAGACAGACAGCTGACCATATATCTACATTTATCTACCAGGCGTCCTTCTATGCTTTTCAAAAGGAAGGACAAATTGAATATGCCCACAGTGTGTAGTATACAAAAAAGAATCAATAAACAATTCACATTATGTGTACACATGTATACAATATATGTATGTTTGTGCATAAGAAAACCATAAAAAAAAACTCACGTTCAAAATGTATGTAAAGTTCATGCTACAGGTTAAATAAAGTCAACGATGAAATGAAAACAAAAAGGAAAAATTAATAGTCTTATTGTTGATGGTGTTAATGACCACACTTTTGGCGACGACCACGATGAATGTAAGAACAGAGCTATGATGACGACAAAAATGGTGCCACTATGTCTGGACATATAATACGATGTTTGGGGGTTTTATTTGTTTTGTCGTTGACTTTTGTTAGGGCTTTTTTTGCTGCACCATTCAGTAAGGAGAGGTTGAAGAAAAATGTTTGAAAGGAGACACCCCTTGCAGTTTCCAAAACTTGTTTTTGATCTATTCCCATCGTATCCACTTTTGTCCTAAGCGTTTCGTTAGGTAAATTCTTGTTTTCAGCCTGCTTGTCGAATGTTCTGAAACAAAAATTCATAGTAAAATATTCTATCTTTGTTCAAATTTGAGATAGGATAGTTTACACTTAAATTTTTTCAAAAGGAACAATTTTCGTACAAAACAAAAAGACCTGTCTCTTAAAAGTTCGTTTATTTGTTAAGCTAATTGTATTTGCTATCTTAAAAAGAGCCCTAAATAGAATATTATTCAGTAAAATATTTTGACATTATTTTTGAAATCAAGCAAGAATCAGTTTGTTTGCTACTGAAAAGTAGCAAAAATTAAATGGATGGTTTACAATTGACACGACGAAATGTATTAAAGAGACAAGAAACATTTTTTTTTTTAATTAAATTTTTGATTAAAATTATGATATTAACTACCAAACAAGCATGGATCAGATGACATTGTTGGTTTGAGCTTACTGTTCAATGTGTTTAGTAAAAAACACCAACATAATTAAAAAAACGAGGCAAATGCATAAAGGAAAACCAAACAAATTTTTTTTGGAAGGCTCGTTTTCATTACGTTTCACTGATCATAACCAAATCATCAGACGAATTTTCCGACATCTAAAAGAACTCAACAAGCATGCTATACTTAGCTCTTTGTATAGCTTTGTTGAGAATCACAGCAAAAAAGTAAATACAGCACATGCAAAAGTTCTAATTATATTGGTTTTGCTTTTTGCCCGTTAGATGTAAGTCCTTCTTTTCGTTTTTTACCCATGGCGACAGAGATATTAAAAACCAATTTTCTTTTTTTTTTCCCAAAAGTGAGGAAAATTGAAAAATAATAATTGCGTTCGATTGACCACTAAAAGAAAGTCCACCCACGCTTATCCATTATTAGTTCAAAAGGCTTAGTACATATTTTTATAATGACCAACAACCTTTTTTTCTTCCAGATGTTTCATCACTTACCGAACTTGCAGCCAAATGTGTGGCTTCATTCATACCATTCGAGTTGGTAGAGCATGTTTATCCACCTGTGCCCGAGCAACTTCAATTGCGTATTGCTTTTTGGAGTTTCCCTGATAATGAAGAGGATATACGTTTGTACTCCTGTCTTGCTAATAGCTCTGCTGACGAATTCAATCGTGGCGAGCAATTATTTAAAACACGAGCTGTCAAGGATCCCCTGCAAATTGGTAAGTTTATTAAATTTAATCGAATTTAATGCATATTTTCAAAATTGTATTTTTTTATAATTTTCAAGGTTTTCATCTGTCGGCTACTGTTGTCAGTCAAACGCCACGTGAACATTTCAATGTTGCAGTCACATTTGATCGTAGGCGTATATCTTCATGCAATTGCACGTGCACATCATCTGCTTATTGGTGTTCCCACGTTGTTGCAGTTTGTTTGCATAGAATTCATTGCGTAAGTAAAAAATAAAAATTTTAGTTTTAATTTTTTGTTAGATGCATTCCTAATTTTAAATAAAATTTCGTTTCTGGGGAGTTGACTTTGAATTCTAATACGCACAGTTAGAAAGCTGGTGGCAATTTCGGAATATGATTAAAGCGCCGTTGATGCTTATATATTATGTTGTTATTTTCCTTGTGATTCCCAAAAATTAAGTGTTAACTTGATACCATATGTCATAAAATCGTGCCTGTCATGGCCATATTGCATTAATGTTATTCCTAACTAGTGATAGGGAAAAGTTATTAATCATATGATTAATTTAAAGTAAACAATTATTTGCAAGTAACTATTATGTCGAATTGTAAAAATTTGTAGCATAATTAGTTATTTAAAACATACATACATACATTTTTTTTCAATACTTTTTTTATTCAATTTATTCCTTGTCATGGGAATAATTTGAAAACAAAACCTTTCATAAGCGTAAAGTTGTTAAACGGTATCGTTTTTTCGTAGCAATTGCACTGGGCTTGACCAGCAATCACTTCTTGTGTCAATCGTGGATCTTTGTCAACTATAGCCTTGATCATGGCCACATTGGCCGAGCTACTCTTAGCTCGTTCTCTACAGAAAAATGTCCAGTCTGGAATCTTTGAAACCACTTTGAAACAGTCTGAACAGATGCCGCATTCGTTGCATGTGCAGTTTGGCATTCATTGATAGTTTGTACTGGCTTGAGTTGACGCCGAAAGCCTTAAAAACTCGCTTGACGAATTTCTTGTTGTGTTAGTGGCGGAATTTCTTTCGACTTTTCATCATTTTGAGTAAAAAACACCAATATAATTACAAAACCAAGGCAAAATGCATAAAGGAAATAGAAAAAAATATAGCATCCCAAGGAGAAAAATTTCAAGTGCTTTTCACCAAGCACTTTTAAAGCGTTTGTTCTCATAGATATTGGGATGCACTTATACAATGATTTTTTGTAAGGCACTAAGCATTTAAAAATCAAACTCTGTTTAGATAGACATGTTCGTTTTAATATTTGACCAGAATTTTAAAAAGAGAGAAAAAGAACAAAATATATAGTATACATATACATACATATGTATATAATAGCCGTGTTTGTTGAGAAAAACTATAAATATTTGTAAATATTCATAAAGTTAGGTCAGTTTTTTTATTATTTATTATTTTCCGATATTTCGAACTCCGTCGGAGTTCATTTTCAAGGAAAAATTTTAAAAATTAAAAAACTAAAAAGTTAACATTGACATCCAAAAACCACAACGAACAGAACCACAAGCACACACTGAACAACGAGAAAACTTAGAAATAATATTTTTGTTGGACAGTTGTTGGACAACTGAAAGGCTAAGAAACGAGAGTGCAATATTTAAAGTGCAATATTATTTTTTTTCGTTGTTCAGTGTGTGCTTGTTGTTGTTGTAGCAACTCCAACTCCAGGGCTGTAAATTGAAAACAAAATTAATCCTTTCACCTACTAGTAATTTGGGAATATAGGAAATTGAAAACATGTCGGGCCTATTCCGGAAGGCCCAGAAATTGGGCTACCTATACTGGGCGGGACCATAGGTCAATCGTAGAGAGGTTAGTGGGACGGGACGTACAGTTGAAAAGGTGGGAACTGTCGTGCGGACTTCCACTACATGATGGGCACCGATCCGCGGTGCCCTCAACGATCCGGGCTTAAAACTCATCAAGATAAGTGAATATCCAGAGCGGAGTTGAGCCAGTATGCATCTTGCCTCCCTCGATAGTGATTTTTCACTTGAGTTAATTTGTGGAGGGCGGCTATTGAGCACTTTATTAAGTGCAAGTGATGCAATAGCCGTACTAGCAAGATGCATATGCAGATCATGGAGGGCCCCGCGGACCGGCCCGGGATCCCAAGAGTCAGGCAGGAAGTCTGCTATGACTTCCTTGTAGCACCTGAAATCCACCCTTATGCACCTATGCGGTGATGGCATGCTGACTACCCTATCATTGGGGTGGTCAGGGTTGCAACAGATCAGCAAGAACTGCTGTGTCAACAGGGTGTTGTATGCTCTGACCCTCAGGAGCCCGGTCTCATCATGCAGATGGTCCGGGTCGGACATGAGGTGACATCCGGTAGCTTTACGCAAGGCACTGTTTTGTCGGGACTGGAGGTTGCTCCACTGCGTGTCGCTGAGTGCCGGAGACCAGATGGGGGCGGCGTAATTCAGAATGGATCGCCCGATCGCCTCATATGTGGCGACCAGGGTCTCCTTGTCCTTACCCCAAGAGGTTCCTGCAATGGCACTCAGCACACGGTTTCTTTTGCTTAATTTGGAGCAAACCTCACTAGCGTGCCTTGAGAATTTGTATAGGCTATCGAATGTCACCCCAAGGATTTTCGGATATATAACGGTCGGAATTTGGTCACCGTTTATATGGATATTGAGGGATTTATTAACCTCGCTAGTCCATGATGTGAAGAGCGTCGCAGAAGACTTCTGCGTAGCAAGTTGCATTGATCCTCTGCTCCGCCTAGAGACTAAAGTGACCTCGGAAGGAGGTGGTGGCATGGTGGAAAGATAGAAGTTGAAAAGCAGAGGCGAAAGCACGCCTCCTTGCGGCACGCCCATCTTCAGTTTTCGGAATTTAGAGCTAGCACTTCTAAATTCCACGAAGGCCCGTCTACCATGTAAATAGGCTGCTAGAAACCCTTTGGTGCTGACGAGGAGGGTCGTGTTTTGAAGATCCGAAAGGAGGATGTTGAGGTCGATAGTATCAAAAGCCTTTGCGAGATCTTGGGCCACTGCAATCGTACGCAGGTGCGGTCTTTTGCAGTTAAGCCTCTCTGTAATTACGGACGTGATCTCGGCTAGGGCAGTGGTGGTGCTATGGTTCTGCCTGAAGCCGTGTTGGTGGCCAGCGAGTTTGAGATGCTGCTGCAGTTGCGGTTCTCCTGCCACCTTCGCCGCAGGACATAAAAGTGAAATGGGCCGATATGAAGTGCCCAAGTCAGCAGGTTTGCCCGGTTTAATTATAGGGATTACACGGGCATCCTTCCACATAGTGGGTATGTTCCTGCGAGCGATGGTGAGGTTGAAAATCTCGGTAAGATAGCGCATTGCCGACGGGGGTAACTTCTTCAGCATCACCATGGCAATACCGTCAGGACCTAGGGCCCTGGACGGTTTTGCTTTGCGAACCGTAGCCACCACTGCATCCTGAATGAAAGGCTCAAGATCTGTCGACTCACGGAGACTCTTTAATTTCCTGAGTATTCCTCTACTTTCTTTACTTCTATCCGTGGGGTGTTCTACGAACTGCTTACAAAAGTGGGAGGCGCACTTTTTACTGTCGCTATACTGACAGCTGTCAAAACTAATAGCGGTGCACGGCGGGGTTTTCCTCTGCTCCGAGAGATCCTTAATTGTGGACCAGAGTTTTTTGGAGCCGATGAAGCACTCATCGAGGTGTCTCTGCCACAGCGTCCTTTTGTGCTCGTTGACCAGGTTACGAATGTCCCTGGTCAACTGCGGAATTCTAGGATCACTCGGGTGGGCCGCCCGGAGTGTATCTCTTTCCTCCGACAATCGTAGGGCAGCAGTAGGGTACCCAGGCTTAATCCTAGGGATTCTGCCTGCAGGGATAAATCTTTTGGTAGCCGTGTGGAGGATATCACGCAGTTTTCGCTCGCCAGTTGCGGAATCAAGTGGTAGGGGAAGACGTGTAATTTTATCGTCAACATACTCTGCGAACCCGATCCGTTTGGCCTTGTCGAAGTTGAGAAATGTTCGTTTCTCAGCCTCTACAAAGTCGCATGGCCCGTGTAACGTTATGATTTTAGGGATTTGGTCCGAACTGAGCGCTGTGGTCGCTTGCCAATCAATGGAGTCGACCAGATCTGCACTAACTAGCGTGATATCAGGGGAACTACTGCACGCCGCAGTAACCCTGGTTGGGGTATCGTCATTTAGCGTAATAAAGCCCGCGGACTCAATTTGGTCGACGATATTAGTACCGCGGGTGTCGTTGCCAAGAGACGTATACCAAAGCTCATGGTGTGCATTGAAATCACCAAGGACCATATGATTATCAAATTGAAGTAAGTGTTCAATGCGGGGGTGGTAGCTGGCCCCAATACTATTCACAGGGGGAATATAGACATTAGTCAGACGGATTTCCTCATCCCCCGCCTTAAGGGCAATTGGCATACACTCCAGATGGTCATCTGGGGTGGGGGGTTGGGGGATGGTGATTGGTCTATAAGAAACACAATTTTTAAGGACGAAGGCTAAACCGCCTCCGCCTCAGTTTGGTCTATCACGTCTAACTATGCTATATCCTCCGTGTGTTTTAAGGTCGCATGGGCTTGGGAGTTTCGTCTCCTGGATTGCCGCAACCAGGATACCATTGCGAGTCATGTAGTCCGCTATTTCTATAATTTTATTCCTCAGGCCATTGCAATTCCACTGCAGGACCTTGAATCCCTGGATAGGCGACGTCGGGAAGGGGACTCGCGTAGTAAGCGGAGCTTGTACAACTACTCAGCCAGGTAGCTGTGTAGCCTTGAAGACTAGGCAGCCCGGAACAGGGGGTAAAGTGGCACCAGTTAAGGCAACTATTGCAGCGGACAGACGCGGACGCTTTGTGTTTGTTGTAGACGCTGATTGAGCCTGCCTCAGTGGTTTTGAAACGCTGACACCCTTGATCTGATCTATGCTTGTTTGGTAGCTAATAATGTAAATCATTATCTGCTCCAAAAAAAAACAACTAAAAATCTAACGTTTTCTCATCTCCATTGCGGCCGAAGATTCTAAAATTTTAAATGAAATATCGTAAGACAATGTGAATCGTCTTTGATCTTTGTAGTTTTTAAAAATAAATAAACTAGCCAAACTCAGTGAACTTTTCGTCGCCTGAGTATTATTTTGCCGTAAACGCCACTTCGTTGAAAAAGCAAAAGCAGATAACTTGTGCTCGTCTCTACAAAAGTTAAGTGCTTTTGCTTTTTCAACGAAGTGGCGTTTACGGCAAAATAATACTCAGCCGACGTTTTGTTTGTTCCCTAGTATTGATTGCTTATTGATGTTATCATCTTCTGCCGAACGATGTAAGCAAATAATTCATTCTGTCACCAGCTCTAACTAATAGTCCTATATAATGTTGCTGCATTAGTAGCTTGTTTTGGGAATCGAATCTTTTTTAATAACAAATCAAAAGTCAAAAAATAAAAGTTTTCATATTGCATATTAACGAATTATCCATTGTTTATAGCCATTAGAAGTATGTTTACGTGCGCCTGTATCCGAATCATTAACACGTCTGCAACGCGATCAATTGCAAAAGTTTGCACAATATTTAATTAGCGAGTTGCCACAACAAATTTTACCAACGGCTCAAAGGTTACTCGATGAGTTGCTTAGTGCACAGCCAACAGCTATTAATACAGTATGTGGAGCACCTGATCCTACGGCCGGTGCTTCAGCTAATGATCAGACAAGTTGGTACTTGGATGAAAAAACTCTGCATGGGAATATAAATCGTATTTTAGTTAAATTCTGCATGCCAGCCCCCATAGTATATAGGTAAGTTAAATAGAAATAAAGGCGCTTAAAACATAATATTTCTGATTCAAAATTATTCCTAGTGATGTAAATTATTTAACAAATTCCGCCCCACCGGCTGCTGCCGAATGGAGTTCTTTGTTACGTCCATTACGAGGACGTGAACCTGAGGGTATGTGGAATTTACTCTCAATTGTGCGTGAAATGTATAGGCGTTGTGATCGTAACGCTGTACGTCTACTGGAAATTATTACCGAAGAGTGTATGGCTTTCGATCAGATTTTAATTTGGTGGTTCCAGACAAAGCTCTCACTTATGATGGGCTCTCATGGTTATAGTGGTGGCAAACATTCGAATACACATTCAAATTCAAATGCATCGCAACATGCTTGCAGTTCGCTTTGCGATGAAATTGTTGTACTTTGGCGTTTAGCTGCGTTAAATCCTGGTTTGGCACCTGATGAACGCGACATGCTGCATGCACAATTTACAGCCTGGCACTTGAAGATATTGGATCGCGTTGTTAAATGTCGCATGTTACCATCATCGTACAGCAGTAAACATCAACAGAACTCTAGGTTAACTTTGTTATTTTGTTAATTTTTAAAGGACTCAAAAATGCTGATTTTTCGTATTGAAAAAAAAAAAGCAAAAAAATATTAATTCTTCGACATAAAGTTTCGAACGCTAATAATATTAAACGTTAACCAAATTCAAAGCATTTATCAGCATTTTCGGTACCTTTCAATGTTTTCATTTATTTTGTAAAATATGAAAAAATTAGTTTAAAAAATTGCTATAAATTTTTCTCCAACAGAACGGATGCTGAGTTGTTTGTTGGATTTAAGCCTGCTATTGAAGCTTGTTATCTTGATTGGGAAGAATATCCCATAGCGGGAATAACACACACACAGGACACCAATCCAATTTACTATTCCCCATTTACATGTTTCAAACACACAGAGCTGAAGGGTGAAACAACGAGTGGTCAAGTGAATGCAACGCAAGCTGTAATGGCAAGCAACAAACATTACAATTACATCAGCTCATCAACAGATCACGGAATGCATTTGTATAAGCAACGTTACGATCGTACATTACGTGATCGTTTTTACATTTCATCAAGCAATAACTCGAGCAATTCATCGAGTGATAGCGTTAATGCGAGAATTAATGCATTGGGCGGTATAGGCGCTGCGCTTGGCGGCAATCCTGTTCTATCTAACAGATCAACCATGACCGATAACAGTGGAAATATCGGTAGCTTAGTAGGTGCTGTTGGTGGATTAAATGTATCCGTTGGCATATCCCCAGCTGTTGATCTACCGCGACGTGTTGCTGCAATGGGTGTTGGTGGTGGCGATGGCAATCGTTCAAGTGCTAGCAGCGAGGGTTTTTGTGAAAATGATGATTTTGGTGGCGATAGTAGCAGTAATAATTTGTGTGCTGAAAATGCACGCTCCTTGGAACCACCAACTGCTTCATCAAGCGTAAAAAATCAAGTTTCAAAATCAGACTCACTAGGCAGCTTTGTCGACTCATCGGCAAGCTTAGAAGCTAGCGCCGATGGAAGTACAGAAAATTTGAAACTACCCGATACGTCGAAGCCAGCTGCTCTTACTGCTGTGCAAATACCAACTTACCAAACAACAGCTTCGGTTTCATCAGATACATCTTCGTCCTCTTCGAAATCATCGTCTTCGTCGATGTTAATAACCGCGGCCGGCGTAGATACAGCAAAGGAGGTAAATGTGCTTGCTACAAGTGGTAGCGGCGTCAATGAGATTCGTCGCATATCCAAGGACGAATCATCCAGTTCTTGTGACGAATATGGTACACAAGATTCCACAGCAGTTGGAATATCAGTTGCAATAGAGTCAGCATCAGCAGCAGCATCAATGCCAAGTACTTCAGCTGCAGCTATAGGTACATTATTGAAGAAAATCACTTATGAAGTGCCAAACAGTGCCAATAATGTAAAGCAGCAGTACTCGTGTGTAAATACTTGTACTCACTCCCAGCCTTCTACAAGCGCCGCAGCAGCCGGACTAGCCGCCTCCAGTTCTAGTGCCACAACAGCAGCATTTACAAATACTGCCAGCAATGAGAAACCTCATATATTCTCCAATGTACGCCCAACTGAAGATGCATGGGATATACTACTTGCACGCGCTGAAGGTTTACATGCTCACGGTCACGGCAAGGAAGCTTGTATATTGGCCGTACGTTTGGCAGAAGAAATGCTTGCAAATCCTCCAAACTTAATGCTTGAACTTCCGCCACCGCCCAAGCGGAAGGGCAAAAACAAGAACATAAATCCGATTTCTCATCATCTTACGGTGTTGGCATCATCGACCCTATCTAAATGTGCGTTCCTCTGTACCGTACTCTCGGAAAACTTGGAACACTCCCATATAGGTTTTAGAATTTGTCTATTTGCCTTGGAAATGCCGAGGCCACCAGCAAGCACAAAGCCACTTGAAGTTAAGTTGGCTAACCAGGAAGCAGACATACTCGCTTTGTTGAAGAAAATTCCACTAAATCAGCCGGAACTACATGTAATACGAGAACGGGCCGAACAGTTAAAAAATGGAACATTTAAGACACGCGGTGAAGCCCTATTGCCCATAAATCTTGTCAGTTTTATTTTTGATGCATTAGTGATGCCATCAGTTACAGGACGAGAGCAAAGAAACCGAATAATGACGATGTGCTGTCGTATGTCATCAGATGAAAATTTGGGATTTGAGGCGGCTGTTGCAGCTTTGGGTTTGAAGACAAATGTCTCAGAAGCGGAGCATCCCTTGTTATGCGAAGGGACTCGTAGACAACGTGGTGACTTGGCTCTGACATTGCTTTATTATTACAAGGACGAACCACGTAAAATTGCGAAAATTATGGAAAAATTATTGGACCGTGACATACATATATTGTTGAAAGCACCGTTGCTACCGTCTTATTACTCAAATAATCCACCCGTACGAACACCAGCATCACAGGTAAAACCGAAACACTTTAATTCCCATTTCCTAGACCCATTATGCTCATTTTATTTTACTTTCAGTCTCGTCGAGAGGAGCATGAATATGGTGGGTCTGCATTTGGATCTCACAACGCTGCATGCATGAACGATATGTTCCCATCGGATTATGGCTCTGTTGGTGGAAATAGTCGTCCACATAGCTCAACCAGTGCAGAACTTGAGGTTGGTATCAGCAATTTGAGTGTTGCTTCATCTCAAGGCAGTGGCGGCGGAGTTATCAATCCTGCCTCGAGCAGTTCACAAGGCTTGACTTCCTCAAATGGTGGCCAATCCGTCTCCAGTGGAGCAACAAGTCGAACAAAGGAGAGTAGTAGATATAAAGGAAAACGCGCCTATCCGTCCATTCCGAATCAACCATCAGAGGCTAGCGCGCACTTTATGTTTGAATTGGCAAAAAATGTTCTCACAAAAGCTGGCGGCAATTCGTCCACATCGCTGTTCACACAGGCTACGACCAATCAAAATCATCATGGATCACATCGCGCGCTGCATATGTGCGCTTTCCAACTGGGCCTGTATGCACTTGGATTACACAATTGTGTCAGTCCCAATTGGTTATCGCGCACATATTCCTCGCATGTATCTTGGATTAACGGACAGGCAACGGAGATCGGAGCACCTGCAATAAGTTTCCTAATCGATACATGGGAGGGCCATTTGACACCACCAGAAGCAGCTGGTATGGCCGATCGTGCCTCACGCGGCTGGGATATCAATATGGTGTATCCAGCGGCTGAGCTCGCACTTTCCGTGCTACCACACGCTGCAGCATTGAATCCCAATGAAATTCAACGAGCAATTTTGCAATGCAAGGAACACAGCGATCATATGCTGGAGCGCGCTTGCTTAACCGTGGAGAATGCAGCCAAGGGTGGAGGCGTTTACCCTGAGGTGCTCTTTCAAGTGGCACGTTACTGGTATGAGCTATATCTGCGCAACACTCCAAACAGCGAACACGAACAGCACGATGATCACCTGGATCATTCGGCCGTAAGTTTCAGTGCTTTGATTGAATCGCAGCAGCATCAGCATGAGCTGCAACAACAAATGCAGGCACAGCAGGTGCAACAAGCTCAGGCGCCACCTGGCGCAATGGGCGGTCCAGGCGGTCTTATTGGGCCGCCACAAGGATTGCAGCCAACCGGGCCGCCTGGTAGCGCTGTTCCGGCAGCACCTGGCCAGCAGCAAGTTGTCGTGACCACAGCGCCACAGGCGTACCCACAAGGCGTTTCGACATTAGCACCCATAGGCATTTCGCCATACCCTCCGTACAGTTTCTGTCAGGGAATTTATCATCATCATAATATCACGTATCCGGCCAATCAAATGCAGATGTTTATCTCTGCACCGCCACCACCTCAGCCATATCCAGGCTACCCACCACCACCACAGCAACAGGCTGCACCAGGATCTGGACCTGGTGGTGGTGTAGTGGGCGGAGGGCCACCGCATCCACCAACGTACGTACATCAGTCAGCCGGTGCGGGTGCAGCATTTCCGCAAATGCAACCGCAACAGTTGCCGCCTCAGGCTTATCAAACATTACCCGCTTTTCCACAACAAGCTGCTCAAGGGGGACCGGTGGCTCAAATGCCACCGCAAAGTATGCAGCAAGCAGCAGCGGCCGCAGCAGCAGCAGCTGCAGCCTATTATGGCCAGGCGCCACCGCCGCCACATCCATCACAGGCAGCAGCAGTAGCGGCAGCCGCAGCTCAACAACAACAAATGCGTCAGCAGCAACAACAACAACAGCAGCAGCAAGGTATGTATCCATCATTTGTGCAGGCGCAACAGATGCCACAGCTACAACAACCGCATCCACATCCACAACCACCACAACCCCCAGTACGTCAGCGACATCCACATCAGTTTACGTAAGTGCATTAAATATTTTATAGATACGTTTGAGTGAATTATTAACGCATTTGCATTAATTTTAGTCCCACGCAGTTACGTTATTTGCTTGCTGCTTATAATGTCGGCATGTTGGCGATGGAAACTCTCGCGCGGCGTGTTCACGATGAACGACCGCAAGCTAAGTACGCACGTAATCCACCTTACGGTGAGGATGTCAAATGGTTATTGCGTATTTCGAAAAAACTTGGCACTCAATATCTGCATCAGTTTTGTATTTGTGCAGTAAACTCCATTGTAAGTCCATTTGTGCTGCACGATGTGGCCATTGAATCGGCACACTATTTGGGCAGAAATAACCATCAACTTGTTATGCAGCATTTGCGGTCTGCATTAACGCCGTTGGTTCAGAAGTGTCAACAAATGTAAGATATAAGCGTGATGGTGGAGTCGAATTTCAAATGTTACATTGTTGGTCCTTTTTCCAGGTACATACAGTGCATTCATCAAAAGTTGTATCACTTAACGCAGGCGGACTACGAAGAGTTTGCAAGTATAATTTTAGCAGCTCGTGCGGCTTTTCAGATTACTCCCGAAGGAAGTGCACAGTTCAAGGACTGGTTGCAGTCTATAAAAAGGTATTTATGCATTTATTATTTTAATTTTATTTATTCATATTCAAATTCACTTATACAGGCCTGTACCGTAATCCGTGTGGTTTCGATTACTTTTCATTTAGGAGGCTTTTTCATGAAAATGGTGAGTCACACGATAAAAATATCCGTATCATTTTTATAGGTAATTACAGGTTCTACAAATAACATTGATTGGCATTAACGAAAAATTAACCGTTTAGAAAATATTATTAAGAAACCGCAAAAAGTCGAAAAATTCGACTTTATCGAATATTTCCGAAACAGTTACTTTTTCTTAAATACAAATGAATATTATTTGTAGAACCTGTAATTCTGCACAAAAAAGATTCTTGTACTTTTTATCGTGTGACTCAACATTTTCATCAAAAAGCCTCCTAAGTGAAAAGTCATTGAAACCACGCGGATTACAGTTTAGAGCTTTTAGTGTGCTTAAATTCGAAAGAAAGTTTTCTTAAAGAGGGGGTAGCACGTAAAGGGTATATTTCCCTTTTTAATCCCCCTTGGTCTTTGCCTTTTTTAACTTGGACAGGGCGTGGCACCGCCCACTTTTTGGGCTATAACTTAGTCTTTTTTTATACGAACATGATGTGAAAACTCTTTTAAAAGCGATGAGTTAGTTTCCGAGTCAATAGAGAACAATTACACAAATTTTGAAATCAGTATTGTCAAATTAATGGAAATTGATACCCATTTGAAAAAAAATTTCGACCACGCCCTAACTTTGTATGGGAGGTAAGCGTGGTCGTAGGTGGATTTTGTTCATATTCACAGATTTTTATTATATTAATCTTAAAAACATCTGTGCCGAATTTCAACAGTCAAGGTCTATTATTAATATTTTTGAAAAAAAAAAACAACGAAAACAATTTTTCATGGGTGTAGTAATTCCGAGTAATTTTGAAAATTATTAAAAAAATTTTGTATTTCCTATAATTCGAAAAATTTCAGAAATCAGAAAGTTGTTTAGGCTAAAGACAAAATATTCATAACTCAATTTTCATTTCGAAATTTTCAATTTAGATCAAAATCCTGCAAAAAAGAGTTATGGACGCAAATAAACGCTGCACTTCAAAGCAATTCTAAATGACAAAGACTTGATTCGATCAGCACAACGATCACATCAGCAACAACTACATCAACAACAAGTAGCGATATCGTATTAGCAACGAATAATATAACGACGGCAGCACCGCATTCAGCTGCAACTGTCTTAAGTAATAATTCAACAGCGCCGCAGCAACGACAACAAACACAACAACATCAGCAACAAAATCCAGCAACAATCGAGCAATGGAATGAAGCCAGTGGTAGCAGTAACAGCAACAGCAGTAATAGAAAATTTATAATGCAATCATGTGCTGCAGCTACCACTACACCGGCATTATCATCAATATCGGTTTCATCGTCGTCGTCATCATCGAATGCAACAACTACAACTTCTGCATCGTCTTCAGCTGCTGCTACTGCTGCATTATATAATTATAATCAACAACAGGAAATAGCAACAACAAATAGTATCAAACAGCAGCAGCTATCGCCGTATAGTGTTACACAACAATATTCCACAGCACTCAATCATCCACCGCAACCTCCACCACCGCCACCACCCCCGCCAGCTATACCTGCTTTTTCATCTGTAGATACTTTTCATCATCAGCAAATGCAATTGCAGTTGCAGCAACAATTTGAGCAACATTATACATTGCAACATGTTTATCAACAGCAGCAGCAGCAACATAATCTGGAACAAAACAACTCTGCTCAAATCTATGCAAGTGCAAGCAAACAACAACAACAGCAGCAGATTTTTCCACCACCACCCACAATAATACAAGAGCAAACACAACAGCAAAGCGTTTATTCATCAACATTGCTACTTGGCCATCAGCATCATCATATGCAACAGGAACAAGTTTACCCAACAGCTATGCCACAGGAGCAAGCAATTTTCTCGGCAGCAATGTTAGCTGGACAACAGCAACCTCAGATTTATGCAGCATCCACACAAACAACAGCAACAGCAACTGCAGAAAGGCGCCTGAAGGAAGCTGCCGCATATGCAAGATGTAAACAAGATCAGCAACAACAGCAACAGCAACATTATTGCCAAGCTGTGGCAACAGCAAATCATCAATCAATGACACAAGCACAACAGCAGCAGCAACAACAACAACAACAATTACAGCTACAGCCACAACAACAGCAGCCGCAGCAACAACAACAGCAACACCAACAACAAGTATTTCCAGCAACAATGTTGGCTATAACAGCAACTCATAATGCAGCTGGTTCTGCAAGAAATACGCATAATTTAAATGTCATTGCTGCAGCTCCAATTGTTGTCGATTTGAGTAATTTCACAGTGAATTGTATGGCAACTGCAACATCTGTATCATCATCATCAATGGCTGCCAATGGTAGGAATAGGACTGATACCACCATACAACAGCAACAGCAATACGGCACCAATTCAACACAACAGACGTCGCAACAACATCACTCTCAATTTGCTGAATAGCAACAACCGCAACAATAACAACAAGTCCGCGATTACTCTACTACTACTACTCTACTAGCAATGCGGAAATCTCTACAACATCATCAGAGTCAACAAAAGCATATAGCTGAGCTCTAACAACAGATTTACTATCAAATTGCATATGTCAGTAAGAAATTATTTTCATTATTCATTAATATTGCTATCCTCCTCTCTTTAACAGCAGCAAATTTCTGCTATTGTTTATTGGCAGAAGCAAGATTTTTTGCTTACATTTTTAAAATTTAAAATATCAAAATTTTGTTCATTCAAAATATTATTTCTTTTTCACTATTAACCGATTTCACCTGAATATCAAGCTTCATCTATATTTTAAAATAAAAAAAAAGAATTAAAATGAAACATAAGAATCAACAAAAACTGACCACCGTTCATACGTTTTTAAATATTAATACATATATACATATACATACATATAAACTTACAACAAATTTGTTAAAATTTTCATGATTTTAGACTGACTTTAAACGTTGTTAATTAAGCACTTTCATTAAATTTGTTTTGTTTTTATTATTTTTGTTTTTATTTTTATTAAAAAAAAGTTATATTTTTATAAAAATATTAAAATTAAGTACCCCGATGGTCAACTCCGAAACAAAACTTAAAATCACATTTTTTAATCCTTGAATGTTTTTAAAAATTAAACAGCAACACCGTCTTCAGCACTACCTTCAGCATCAACAGAATTGCTTTTAGTTTCAACATTGAACACGTACAGACTGCGATGGAGAATGCACGACAGTCTGAGAAAAATTCCCCGGGAATGTTTATTCACGATAACCCCCATTAAAAATACAAAGCAAAAAACTTCAAAATCCCATATAAAAGAGGAATTTTAAAAAACATAAATCGCTTTTTCTTGGCGTTCTATATATAGTACATTATGGGTATCTGGGTTAAAACATGAAAAGTGTAGATATCCAGCTGTAGTTTTAACCCGGCGATATATGGGTGATCCTCAGACAACTGTACTTTTTGTGTCCTCTGGCGATTTCACCTATACAGTAGGCTTTTTTTCACAAAAAAGGACGCTATTAGTTAGAAACTGTTTTTCTAATAGAGCGGATCAATTTTGCCACCAAATAATTATTGGTCTACTGAGAAAGTTTGCAAATATACCCCAAATGACACAAACGTGGCATGTCCTACCCCTACTTTTTATAAACAAAACGATGAAAAACGACCAAAAAACCGAAATAGAACAGAAAACAAGTTACTACACATATTAAGTAAATACTTAGGGCTACAATATTCTGAGCTCATCTGCAGTTTTAAATAATTTTTAGAGGGCACAATTTCGAATTGAAAACTGTCCCTTGGTTTTGGAAAAAAAAAATTTCTTGAAAGCTTTATGCTAGTACTGCATGGTACTACTGTTTCAGTCAATAGATTGCAATACATATGCTAATGATCACTATCCATCACCCAAAGGTCATCATGTCCAAACGCGACCAAAAAGAAATCTGTTTGCGTTTTATAGGGCAGTTTATAAACAAAAACCATTTTTTTTATTTTTTTTGAATTATGGTCACAAACGTGGCACTCGGCACTCCCAGGTAGTACATTTTATTTTTGAAACAATTTTTTTGTAGGATTTGCATACATGACCCCAAATTCTTTCGGAAAAATCTTGAACTCAAAAGCGTGCTTTACAATGAGCGATAAACTACAAAAATGTCACAAACGTGGCGCATCAAAAATGTCACAAACGTGGCACTTTTTATCAGTCTCCAAAAAGCAAATTTCATATAAAGTTTGAGTATACAGATGTTTAGTTGAAGGCTACTAATTATGTTTTTAATACAAAAATTTTTCTACACTATCAGAATCCTGAGTTATCCTCGCTCAAAAGTGAAAAATCACTGTTTTGACATCTACTTAAAGCTATAAAACAAAAACAACAACAAGTAAAATTAATTTTTGTCAATGAATTCAAGCAGCCAAATTTATTGTCAACAAGACATAATTTACCGTTTTTCAATTGGATTCCCAGCTTCCGAGTTATAAGCGATTAAAGTAAGGATATCTTTCGATAACATACAAAGGATTTTTCCAGACCAAAAAGTTACAAAAAATCAAGTTTTATTATTTTTATCAATAACATATTTAATTACAAAAATTTCGAGACCTTGCAGACCCTAATCGCATGAAAAATGACAGCTCTATTCCAGATTTAGTGAATAAGCCTACTAAACTACTGCTTTTCAAATTAACAGAATCAAAATTTCATCTGTTCATTCACTAAATCTACAATAGAGCCTTATTTTTTCACCCGATTTTAGTCTGCAAGGGTTTAAAATTTTCGTGATAAAATATATTTTTGATAAAAATAATAAAACTTACCATTTTTTTAATTTTTCGGTCCAGAAAATCCTTTGTGTGTTATTGAGAGGTATCCTTTTTTTAAAGGCTTGTAACTCGGAAATTGGGAATCCAATTGAAAAACGGTAAATTATGTCTTGTTGATAATAAATCCGGCTGTCTGAATCCAAATTAATCCAAATTAATTTTACTTGTTGCTGTTTTTGTTAAGTAGATGTCAAAACTGTGATTTTTTCACTTTTGAGCAAGGATAACTAAGGATACTGATGTAATAGAAAAAAATCAAGACCAGATTCGTAATTAAGAGACCCTAATTCACCATAAACGGCTATAAAAACAGAGGACAGAATTAGTCTTGAAGTGTAAATTTGTCATTATATCCAATACATCTCTCATCAAAACGCTTCAAAACCATAATTTTTCCATACTGTGGCTAAAATGTCACAAACGTGGCAATTTGGTCACAAACGTGGCAGAAAAATTTCTTAATTTCGACCTCAAAGCCGTAAATTTACACTTGTAGTTGATCTATCTACTTAAAAGATGAGTTTTTAGAGTGTGTTTACACAAGATAGCATGAAAAAACTTGCAAAAATCCAAAAAAATTATCTGCCAATTTTACAACTCGAAAAAGCACAGTTATCTAAGGAACACCCATATAGGTTATTCTGCAAAAAAGCCATAATTTTGACTAGAAAAATTAGCAAAGAAAAAAGGCTTTCGAGGCAGCATATAGTTGAATTAGATTAAAGTTGTCATAATAAACGTAATGAGAATGATAAATCGTATAGAAATTATATATTTTTATTTTCCATATTAAATTTCAAAATATCAATGGTAAAGGCTTAGCAAAGCAAAAGAGGGCTTTCGCACGAAAGACACCATTTTGAAGTAAAATAAATTTGATTAGCTCATAAAGGGAAGAAAAATTTTATACCATGGCAAAAGCATACTTCTTTGTATAATCAAAATTTACAAAATGTTCTGTGTTGCAGATAAAAACTTCATAATCAATTCTGCGTTACGAAAACATTTAGTACAAATTTGCGGGAATAAGAATCAGTACATACCTTTTAAAGTTTAGTTTTAATTATTGTAATCTAAGGTTTGGTAAGTCAAGTTGATCAAAACATGTAAAAAAACATTTAAAAACATGCTAAAAACACGGCACGGTAAAGGCATTTCAGTGCTCCTGATATCGTTGCACAGTATTTCAATTGCGAAAGTAATCTAGATTCGTAAGGTTTAGAAAATATTAGACAGTAATGAATTAAACCATTTAAAACTTAAACTTGACATTTTCATACCTTTAAAATAAGTGAGACGCAAAATTACGGCTTTTTTGTGGAATCCTTCCCTGCGTTCCAAACGGAAAGACAATGGATGGAAAGATATGAAAACATTACAAATAAATGAAAAATCAAGTAAAAATATGTAATGAAAAATTTATGACACAGACTCGGATTTTGTAGCCAAAACTTTTTGTAATAAGTACATTAGTTTGATAAAGTTTTTCTTTATAACTTAAGGAACAATTGATAAAAAGTTAAATTGTTTTTGAGAACAGAAAATGATTTACTTTATTTGCTACCAAATAAGAATGGATCAGATGACATTGTTGGCTTGGAGCTTACTGTTCAATGTGCTTATTTAAAACACCAATAAAATTATAAAAACATGGCAAAATGCATGAAAAAAATCTCGTTTCGGGAACCACTATAGGCCAAACCTCATCAGACGGATTTGCCGATATCTAGAAGAACTTTACAACAACAGGGCAAAAAACAAAAAATTATAAGTTTTTTATTTTCCGTTTTTTTTCTATTTGCTGTGATTCTTAACAAATCTATACTAAAGATTAAATATAGTATGCTTGAAAGTTCTTCTGGATGTTAGCAAATGCGTCTGATGAGGTTTGGCCTATGGTGGATCCCGAAACGAGCTTTTTTTTCATGCATTTTGCCATGATTTTGTAATTTTATTGGTGTTTTACATAAACTCATTGAACAGTAAGCTCAAACCAACAATGACATCTGCTTCAGGCTTGTTTGATGATCGCAGAAATTTTTAAATAATGAATCATTTTTTCGTATTTACATTATTTATCTTATTCTTAACATATTTTTGATATAAAATAAAACATTGATTAAATCAAAATTATAAAAATATTATGAAATAAAGAAATTTATGTCGATGCGTTCAAAAACTCCACGTGTTACAAGCGCATAAGGGATTTCTATCCTGAATGATATTTATGAGACTTAAAAATCAAGAATGAATAAAATGATCACTATGTGACTGATGTGTGGGCTTTTATCAACAAGAATCTACCAGAATCTTAAATTCCAGCAAATGTAAATTGTGGGGCTTACAAAATTTTATAATTTATGTACCTTTGGTTTAAAAGAACAAATAAAAAAATCTCACAATTGAACGTTAATAATGCATGTGGGACATTTAAAACTTATCACTGATCGTAACAGAAAACGTAAAATAAAATACAGTAACTGACTTGATGAACGTTAATTTTAACTAAGGAACCTTTAAGAAATTACCTTTTTAAAATGGTTTATGTTGACTATATGAAAATTATACTAATTTTATGAACTTTTAGTCAATGTTTTGCAAGAATCGAAAATTCCATGCATTTTCCAACTTAGAATATTATGACAATTAGGAGAAGAGAAAAAACTACTGAACATGGCTATGGTGACATATGTTTCGGTTACCGCCACCTAATTGTCATAATATTCTAAGTTGGAAAATGCATGGAATTTTCGATTCTTGCAAAACATTGACTAAAAGTTCATAAAATTAGTAAATTACCTTTTTGCTAATTAAAATAGTGTTGTTGAGTAAATCTTTTTAAATTTGGTTCTAAAATACATTCTGTGAATAATTTAAAGATGTACGAGTGTCTATGCAAATTAAACAGGAACTGCATGTTTCTTTTTTTTTAAACATGCAACATAAAAATTGTTAAAATCAAAAAATGTTTCTTGTTTCTCATGTTTCATATTGGAGTTGACATATTACATAAAAAAGATTTAATCCTTTTTTTTTCGTTTTCAGATTGTGTTCAATAACATTTATATTAAGTTTATAAATTTAAACTTATTTACATTGTTTATCATAATTTTTTTGGTATATAATTTTATGAAATTTTTTTTTTTTTTTATTTTATTTTAAAATTAGCTTATAATGAAAATACATACATAATATTTTTGATCTACATTTTTATACATCGTCGTAATTCTAAGTTAGTTTGTAGTTGAATTATTTTTTTATATTAGAATATTTTTTAAATTAAACGTTAATATATTTTTTGTCGCTTTTTATATTTTTTATTTTAATAATTTTTTACATTATTATTATTTACAAAAAGAGAGTTAATGAAAAAGAAAAAAAAAAAAAAAAAAATTTATGATTTTTTGTTTTATTTTTATTTTTTTATTTTGTTTATCACACAAAAATTAAGTTTTGAATAAATATTGTTTTTTGGATTTATTTCAAAACTTTCAAATTATATTGTTTTATTTAATGTAAGAAAGAGAATAAAATTGGATATCTTGTTGAATTTGCCATGCAATGAACTGAAGCATCTGTTAAAGTTATACCTTTTTTCGTTGGAATCAATCATTGCAGCAATAGTGCTGCTGAAACTTTCCCGAGAGTAGGGACAGTAAGATAAAATACGCATTCTGAATA
Organism: Calliopum simillimum; assembly: GCA_951812925.1. Taxonomy (NCBI): domain Eukaryota; kingdom Metazoa; phylum Arthropoda; class Insecta; order Diptera; family Lauxaniidae; genus Calliopum; species Calliopum simillimum. The sequence goes on from OX638372.1 coordinate 34,281,267, forward strand.
CATACTAGACTGCCCATGAGATATATGAAATGTGTAAAGTTGTTAGTTGTTTTGCTTCCCGTCCGTTTTTGCAAATTATAGGTCAAAAAATTAGAATTTTTAACAAAAAAGCAGGAACCTAACGACTTCAGTTGCATTTCTGGGGAAGCAAGAAGTTGCTTCCAGTGCTGTTCTCACTGCTTATATTTTTGAACTCAGCATGTCATTGCCTCAAATACGCTTCCGTGGAAGTTGAGTTGAAACACATTTGGAAGCATATTTGAAAAATTTTAAGTTCCATTTCACAAAAATTACATTTTTTCTGTTACAGCAATAAAAAAAAAAATTTAAATTTGAAAAATTTTGTATGCTACCAATTTACAATGGCAAATCGCTTGAACCGTCTATAACATCTAAACAAATATTTTTTTTTCATCTTTTTGTAGAGCATTACTAAACATTTTCTCCTTAGAAGTTTTTTTTTTTCCGCAAATGAATTTTATTGGTGTTTTTTGAAGACGGCTCCATATCTTAAAAATCAATATTTTTAAAGTAATTTTTTTTAACAAATCTACATTTAATTCCCAACAATATATTGTAGGATTTCCAGAAGAAATATTCTGCCTTTTAGAATTGCAAAAAATCAGTTTCTAGAGAAAGAAGTCAGAAAAAAAAATTTTTTAAAAATTGTGGACCAATACCAAACAAGAGAATGTTTAGTCATGACTTAAGGTCATCAGCGAAAGAATCAATAGTTTTGAATAGTTTTTGGCCACGACCCCATTTTCAAGTTCTTCGCAATATTGAAACCGATAGCCAATTTGGTTTATTGAAATAAACTTTTTTAAAGTTTAATCAGACTTGGAAATCACTAAGATAAAAGAGAAAAAGAAAACTTTAATCATTTTTAAAAAAGTTAAAAAAAAGTTTAAAAAACAAAACTTTTGAAAATAAAAGTAAAAAAAAAAAATCTTTTGTAAAAAACTTATTTTTAAAAACTTTAAAAAACAAAAGTTTTTCTTAAGAATTTTCACAAAAAAATTTTGGTTTTTGAATAAACACATCATTGTGATAAAAAATAAATTGAAAAAAGTTCGAAAATATCCAAAAAAACTTTTTTAATAAACTTATGTGTCATAAGAGTTTAACAAAATAGTTTCGTCATTTATTTGCAAAGATACATTTTCATATGAATCTATCAATGGGTCGAAATACGTGAATTTGCCTACACCAAAAGATTTTTAAATCTTTAACATATGTAAATCTGTTGCTGTAAATGGTAAATTTTAGTCCCTGAAAAGATTTTTGAAAACATTTTTTTTGCAATAGTTATTGTCACTCAGTCAGGAAAAATTTTCAAAAGCATTTTTTGAAAAGGCTTTAAGTTTTGAACAGCTTGACCGACCGTGACCAAGCTTTTTTAGTCCCGTCGTTAATAAATTCGATTTGTTTGTTTCAGAAAAAAAATTTCCAAAAATTTTACATTGTTGTTGTAAATTAACAAATTGTTTAATAACAATTGCATTTTAATTATGTGCTCCGCCTCGAAACAAATAACAGAGATGCAGTGAACCCTTCCAAATAGAATTCGCCGAGAAAACCGTGGAGACAAAATTACTTGTAACAGTATCATTGTTATAGTGATAATAAAAAAGTGAGTAAAAGAGCATTAAAAACTCCTCGATGTCGGGAAAGGGAAAAAATGTTGACCGACCCCCATTAGTTTTTCCTCTCCAACATTTCTTTCAAACATACTACCTCTTTTTTTCAACCCCTGAAGGGGGCTCTAATGCAAAGTTTTGATAAAAATATCAAAAAAATTCGTAATTTCCGTGAGAGGGAAAATATGTTCACCGACCCCCACTAATTTTTCATTACCAACATTTCTTCTCCGAAACATATCCCCCTCTTTCAACCCCTTAAGGGGGCTTCCATACAAAATTAACATTTGTTTCTAAGTTTTGCATGGAAGTACCATGCAAACGATTAGGAATATCATAGGCCACTTACCTCAAGGATGATAATTTAGGAGTTACCTACTTGTAGTATTGATGTGGCAATAAGTTTCGTCTTTCGCCACAAAGACTCATCAGACTATTTTTTTTGTTGTCATTATAATTATTTATTTTAATTTAATTAATTGTAATTGAAAAATTGCAGGTTGAAAAGCTTGAATCGAAAACCGACAGTGAATTTTCCACTACAGATTCTAAATTTTTTTGTTTTAAATACCAACTATGCGAAAATAAACGGAGAGCAAAAAAATAAAAGCTTTGCACTTATGGGCAATCTAATAAATACTTTGTCTGACCAATAGTTGCTTGCAACATTGCCTTCGAAAACTTGGAACTCTACTCATTTGCTGCAGCCTTGTTATTTGTTATGGCATTCATAAGAAGTGCAGAAGAAACAATCTTATTCTTCGCTGTAAAGATACATTAATACACTTTATTTTATATTTATTTTTGAATATATACAGGATGTCATTTTAATCTAACCAGATTTGTAATTGTATGAAAACGAAAGCAAAATAATAGCCGTGTTCACGATCCGGAGCATTTAGACTCGCAAAATAGCAATAATTTCCACTTGATTGTGAGCAGTAGGGTAAGGGAGGGAAATATGGACTACGTGGGTAATATGGACCACACGGTTATTTCCCACTGCATACATAGGATTAACCGTTATTCATGTTCAAACTTAACGGTAATACATAAAGCTTATAATAGGGCGATTTTAGCGTTCGGTTAAGTCGCATGTTTCTGTAAAGTTGATTTTTCTAAAAAAAAGATCAGTGATAATTTTTTTCTAGTGAGTATATTTCATTATTTCACTTTAAAGACATCGCGTTTTTAAATAAATGGTTAGTTATATAAAGTCGGTTAATACCATTTATAATTTATTAGCACAAATAAGTTCATTAACCAGAAGAGTTTTTGATAAAAAAAACCATTTATTTCACCAACACGTGCTGTGGGTAATATGGACCACCAAAGAAAAAAGCCTCAAAAACAAATGTATTTATCATCTTTTTCAAATGGAGAATCTAGTTGCAGTTTTCATGACGAGTCTGATGGTCATTATATCTAATTCGTTAACTACAAAGGAAAAAAATGATAAAAAATGCATATAATGTAATACCCTTTACTCAGAAGATCGACGTGGCGCATTTTGGGTTGAATGGTAATCTGACTTTCTTGGAGTCATGAAAAATGTGCCGAATGTGGAAGTGACATTTTTATATGCAACTTCTATACCAAATGGACTACATGGTCCATATTACACTACACTTTTTTTTTATTTTCATTTTGAGTATTTTCAGTTTTTTAATTTTTTTTCTTTATCTTGATGAGTTATTTATCTAAAAGTAAATCAGAATAAAGGTAAATTGTTTCCTTTACTGAATGACATAAAATTAATTGTTTTGTTTTATGTATTTTGGGTTTTATTTAAAAAAGAAAGATGGGTGGTCCATATTTCCCTCCCTTACCCTACTAAAAGTATAAACATTGCAAGCTACGAAAAAATTAATTTCTCTGAGAAAATCGCACGAGCAAAGAGAATGAGAGCATTAACAAAATATTTTTATTTGGAAAATGATATATGATATTTGTGCTATGATATTTTTATGCTATAGGTTTTTATTATAGAAAATGCATAAAAGCATGATAAATTTAATCCTATATATTTTGTTGTTGTATAGCAAAATTTTTCAACACTTATTTACAAATGCTATGATGCAAGACCTTTTGCAACGGATCGTGAACATGGCTAATGATTTTCGTTAGGTGGAAACAAAGATACTACGTGCATAAATGTGCAAGTATAAAAATCCACTGAATTATCTTCTTTCAAACTAAGGCAACAACAACATAACACTGCCCTAAGAAATATACATACATATCATCACCTGAAGTCCAAAAAGTCATAACACCATTTTTAATATTTTCAAAGACGTTGCAAAAAACGTGGCTTTAAACTCTAAAATATTTGGAGTTTTAAGATGTTTTATGCAACGCCTATGAAAATATTCAATATGATGTTACGGCTTTTTGGAATTCAGGTGACGATATACAACTCATTATTACAACTGCCAACCGATTTTCAATATTTTAAAAATTTTTTACATTTATTCATTTATTCTTAATGCTCATAACTAATGTGTTTTTATTTATAAAACTTACAATTTAGTTAAAAAAAACAATTTTTTTTCGTAGTTGCCAACTTGGTAAATTCTGTATGTACTATATAAAAAAGCAATAGCTTAATACATAAAAAAAAAAAACAAATAAAAATTTTTCACAAATTAATATTGTGTATAGAAATTGTAAAATAAAATCACGTTTTTAAAATAAAAATATTTTAACAAAGCCGCTGTAAATTTGTAATAATTCAGGTTCAATCAATAGTTTGAGTGCATTGACTTAAGACTTAACGAATAAACACAAAAAAAAAATTTTTTTTTTTAATGTAAAGAATTTGTAATATGTACTAAAACATTTTCAGTTAATATATTCACTAATTGATTAATCTGAGAAAAATAACAGGAAAATTATACTTTTCAATACATTATGGTTTCTGAGAACTCGATATATAAAATCTAACATTATTCCAAATGGTGATGGCAAGTTCATTTTTAACTTTTGATCTTGAACATTCAAAAAGAAAAAAAAATGTTCTTGAGGTTTTTTTGTTACGAAGTTGTTGAAATCTACAAGAACCATAATGTAAGTCGAAACAATCAGTTACGAAATGATGCGACCTATTATTACAGACAGTGACGTTCAAAATATTAGAGTAACAAAAAATAATGTCGGTATCATGCAAACGTATAAGAACCGTATGAGCCGTAAAAACGTTTTATCTTAAAAATCAGAAATTTGTACGATTTCTAAGGTTTATATACGTTTGCATGATTTCTAACAATAAAAATTTATTATATACATACATATGTATATTTTACGTATTGCAACTAACATTCAATTGTTTTTATACTGAATTGTATTAATTTTGAAATTGTACTGTACTTATATATAAATAACTGTTAGATGAATGATAAAAATTTAATACATCGACGGCTTATATTCAATACCCTCTATCTACAATTTTCACGAAAATTAGTTTTTGATAGTAAAACCTTCATTGAGACAAATGGCATCTATGATATCTATATATAAATAGGCAAACGAAATCGGTTCAGTCCCTGTTTCTATACCTAAATCTAAACCGATTTGCTTGATTTTTTTTTTGTTGGAAAAGTTGTGAGGAGGAGCAGTGCATAGGACTATATTTTTTTTTTAAAGTGGGCGGTGCCACGCCCTTAAATAGAAAAAACGCTCTCACAGCTAAACCGTGTGCATCGATTTTAACGAAATTTGGTATGGAGATAGGGTAAGCACTAAGGAATGATAATATGACCATCATGTTTTTCAGTGGGTGGTGCCACGCCCCTAAATGAAAAAAATACTCTCACGGCTAAACCGCTGCATCGATTTTAACGAAATTTGGTATGGAGATAGGGTAAGCAATAAGGAGTGATAATATGACCATCATGTTTTTCAGTGGGTGGTGCCACGCCCCTAAATGAAAAAAACACTCTCACGGCTAAACCGCTGCATCGATTTTAACGAAACTTGGTATGGAGGTAGGGTTAGCACTAAGGATCGATTATATGAGCATTATGTTTTTCAGTGGGAGGTGCCACGCCCCTTAATAGAAAAAATGCTCTCACAGCTAAACCGCTGCATCGATTTCAACGAAATTTGGTATGAAGATAAAGTAAGCACTAAGGAACGATTATATGAGCATTATGTTTTTCAGTGGTGCCACGCCCATAAATGGAAAAAACGCTCTCACGGCGAAAATACTGCATACGATTTTTATGAAATTTAGTATAGATATAGAGTTAGCACTATATAGCACGAAAGCATGATTGATTTTTATGAATTTTGGTATAGAAAGATATCAAAAACTGTTTGCTCTGTAGTAGGAGTTACACGCCTCTAAATAGAAAGTACGATTTTACAACTTACCTGTTGCACCGATGCAGATAACCCGAACCCTAAGGAAGAATATTAAAAGCTTTTTGTGTTTTATCGGCCAAGGAAGGGTATAAAAAATTTTTCCCTTATTTTATGGTCGAATTTCGGCCACAAGGCGAACTCTAGTTAATTATAAACGAAAAATTTGCTTCCAGAGTTACTTTTTTCCATTTAAAGAAATTCACTATCTACAGCAATCGATTTTGTGAAATGCAATATCCTCTATCTACATATGAAAAATGAAAGATTTTTAATTTTATTGTATTTATTGGGTGGCCGTTATATACAAGGTCATGACAAACGGTCGTCAATCGCCTCCAAATGGCGAAAATAAATTTTCTTGATTTTTTCAGCTTTGTATGTTGAACTGCTGAGTCGTGATTGGCCCTTCAGTAAACAAAGAGATAAGGCTAGACACACTGCTCCTGAAGCATCATTAAGTTAATCTAAAATGGCAACGTATACTGAATGTCTCTGAGTGTTTGCAATGTTATTCTGATGAAATATCACTTTGAATAAAAATCGTAGCTGATTTCTTTTTGAAAATATCTCGATTTTTCCAATTGGGGCATTTTCCCATACAAAAAGAAAAAAAAAAATTTTTTTTAACTACATTAAACAAAAATTAAAATAATCACAATCAATGTGTTTTGCGATGCTAAACGCGAATCCAACCTCAGAATCGCTCTATCGTGTTTAGTTTATGAGATATTGTAACCTAAAGACCAAAAGAGGTACTTTTTGCCATTCTTTGAAGCTATATAACTATGTAACATATCATTTATTCGTCAAATGTGGCTCAGATACTTGAAAGCCCCAATCTTTTTCTTTAAAACCTAATTTGAATTATATTTATGTATATCTTCATGCTTCTAAGAGATAACGTAGACCGAAATATTGTCAAAACGGGTTTTTTGCACTTTTGTGTCTTTTTAGTTTAGGATATCTTTGAAGAAAAAAAAAGATATCAACATAATTTAAATTAGGTTTTAAAGGAAAAGATTAAGGCTAAGCCACATTTGACGAATAAATGATATGTTACATGTTATATAGCTTCAAAAAATGGCAAAAAACGACTTTTTTTGGCCTTTAGGTTAAAATATCTCATAAACTATACACGATAGAGCAATTCTGAGGTTGGATTCGCGTTTAGCATCGCAAAACACATCGATTGTGATTATTTTAATTTTTGTTTAATGTAGTTAAAAAAAATTTTTTTTTCTTTTTGTATGGGAAAATGCCCAAATTGGAAAAATCGAGATATTTTCAAAAAGAAATCAGCTACGATTTTTATTCAAAGTGATATTTCATCAGAATAACATTGCAAACACTCAGAGACATTCAGTATACGTTGCCATTTTAGATTTACTTAATGATGCTTCAGGAGCAGTGTGTAGACGCATGAAATTTGATACAGATGAAAACAATATTACTAGGTTATCTGGGATTAAAAATGGGCGTGATCGGTAAAATTTGATTTGAAAATTAATACAATTGAGGAGTGTCCGCACCAAAGGACCTACGTACCATTTTCGAGGCAAAAGTTGTGTCATAATATGAATCGGGTGACATTTTGTTAGAAATGATAATAAATGTTCTCTGTATTCACGAAAAATTTACTCGATGGCGTGGAATTGATGGCATTATGCTAAAAAAATTATGCCGATCAAATAACTGATTATTATGGCACATAATATGTATGAGATTACTTTTGCCTCGAAATGGTACTCGGGCCCTTTGGTACGGCCACTACTCAATTGTATATACGAGTCAAAAGAAACTGGGTATTAGAGCGGTATCCAGACGGACTTGTGAATGCAAAACATGAGAGCTGAAATCTGAGCCCAGATTTTTATATGAAGTACCCCAAGTTACTAGAAAGTAGATGTACCCAGGAGCAAGGGTATTTTTTCCCTACTCCCCGCCCAGGCCTACCATAGTCTTGCGCCCTAGTTTTTTATAGCAGTTTATGGTGGACTGGGATAAGTTGTGAGCAAACCAAGACCAATACCAAGATCATAGCAGTCTTGGTCTTGTTCTTGCATATTGTCTTGGTCTTCATCTTGGTCATTAAGTCTTGGTCTCAAAGATGCCAAATTTCGAATTGAGATATGATTTTATGCTTGAAACGGGCGTAACACACCTATTAACTATAAATACGAAAGACTAAAAAGCAGTCTTGGTCTTGATGATAATCCTGAGCAAGACCAAGACCACAGAAGTCTTGGTCTAGCAATAATATCAGCGTCTTGGTCTAATACCGAGACCAAGACTAGTTTTGCTCATCACTAACTGGGATTTCCTTATTACGCATCTAAACTAGGGTTTTTTCTATCATGTAAGAATTCTGAGTTATATTTTCTTAGAAGTCTAAAAATCACTGTTTTGAGGCCTACTTAAAGCTATATAGCAAGCAATAAGCAAGGATAACTCAGAGTCCTTACATGATAGAAAAAAAACCAAGCATAGATTCATAATAAGCAGTTCAAAATAAACGGCTATAAAAAATAAGCACCCATAATAATCTGAGCTCAGGTTTCGGTTCTCATATTTTGCATTCTCAAGTCCGCCAGGCGCCTAACCTATTTTGAGTTTTCTTTTGCTAAAAAACCATCTATTTTAATAAATTTGAATAAACCATTAATAAATAGTTCATAAAAAAATTGGTTTTTATTATTGTGCAAAAGGCTCTATCTGCTTGTTTGAACACGCATTTTACATATATAATATTTGAATTGCAATATCCTCTATCTACTATAATATCGCGAATAAATAAGGTTTTTTTAATTTTTTTATATGAAGGATCTAGTGGCTCTTTTTAATTAATATCGTAGTACTTCGTTTGATTAACACTATAAAAAATAGCGAATAAAACAGTTTTTTTGCTCTCCTGAAAAATTGTGTTTTTGTAGATAGAGTGCATTGAATATAAGCCGTCGATATGAATCGTTTATTTTGAAAGTGGGGCAAGTCCAAAACGAAGTAATGTCACACACATTATGTGCCATAATAATCGGTTATCGGACCGATATAATTTTTTCAACTTAATGCCATGAATTTCACGCCATCAAGAAAAGTTTTCGTGAAAACAGCGACCAATTTTATTCATTCCTAACAAAATATCAGCTTATTCATATTAAATATGACATTACTTTTTGTTTGAGACTTGTGCCACTTTCAAAAGAAACGGCTCGTATGTGGGTAATCGTTTGAAAAATTGACTTTCGCTCTACTTCAAAAATAAAAATTTTGACAGACCTTATCAAGAAAAATCGGTTGTAATTTTTTTGGATATCTCAAACGGTTTTCGATTAACGGTTGGGATAGTTTTCTATCTCTTGGGTCAATACATATACTCAATTCGGAACAAAAATGGTATTTGTAAAATTCTTGCAAGTTTATTTGAAAAAATTAAAAAAAAAATCATTGATATGATGTTTAAGATGTTGTTCTATGATCAATGGAACCCACATACCGTATAACCAACCTTTCAGTTCAATTAGCGCATATTCATATTCCAGTGACCGCGGGACCAAGTGACCTCATTGGGTCATTTGTATAAAAAGTCCTTTTTTAGGAAGAAGATACTACACGAAACCGATATATTGTTTTGAACATTATTTTATGTTCCATGGATCCCATTTGGCTGCATTGGAATTCATTCATGTTCCAGTGGTTCATGGCCAGGTGACCAAGTGGCCAAATTGAGTTCTATGAAAAGTCCTTATTTTCAAGGATAAAATTCTGCCATTAGAAAAAAAATTACATTAAACTGATGCACTGTTTCAAACATTGTTTTATGTTCTATGGATCCCATTCTGAAGAAACATAGCTTAAAAAATTTAAACTTTTAAACTGTCATAAAAATTTGCATCGAAAAACCCTAGGGTTGCTATATTCTAGAAACTTAAAGGCAACCCTCGTAATATACACAAATCTGAATCGCACTCTCCCATTATTATTGGTACGGCAGTTATTACAAAATTTCTAATAGCCCAAGTTTTTGAAATGATCGCAATCAATTTTTCAAAGAATGACCCATATTGTGTATAAATATTAATAAAAACTAAGTTAATACTATAATAAACAAAGCAAATATATTTCTACAAAAAGAATATATCTACATACATATGTACTTATACATACATATAATATACATTCTATATACACATGGGCGATTCTACAAAAAATTACGGCTGTTTTTACGAACTGCTCATATGTATATATTAATCAATTGTTTTAATATATTTATCTGAATAATTTACACACACACTTCACGTATCTTCAAGCATTTTCCATACTTTACATGGTTAAAAAATATGCGCTTTAAATATTTCCTAACATTCTCATACGATGTTGTTCACAATTGTAGCAACTTTCAAAGTTTTAGATGGAAAGTCCACTTTTTTAAGTTTTACCATAATGGTTCAAAATTTAGGTTAATAATAATATACATACATACATACATGCATATGAAAGGTATCGTTTCCGCACCATTTATTTTTTAAAAAAATCGGTTTTTTCGTATTTAAGAAAAACACAAACAAAAACCGGAAACGAAAGTAGTCACTCCAGAAGTGATTTTTGATTCTTAATCCGATTCCGGTATTAGAATTGCTCTATTACGTCTGGACTTTGAGATATCCTTACATATATGTTTAAAGAACACCATTTTTTTCCGATTTTTGAAGTTATGTAACAAGATAAGATAATATTATGCCGTAAAATCTGGTATGACAGTTAATAGTCCTAGTTTTTTCCTTGAAAACTCAATCAAACTCATAACGATATCTTTTTTTTGTCGGAGATATCTTTGCCTAAAAAGTTGAAAAAGTGCAAAAACACGATTTTTGGCTATATTGGATCTTAAGTATATGCAGGACACACAAAATTTTTTTGGGAATTTCTATTACCAGAAACATTTAGTATTTTCTTTTGGCTTAAAATTGAGCTATTAAATGTTTATCTGCAATATTTTTCTGCAAAGTTATGTTAACTTTAAAATCACACCATGAAACTTAAAGCGAAAAATCTCGGTTTTCGGCTATATTTGAGGTTATATACAGTACGGACGAAATTCGTCTGCTCGTTTTTACTAGCCAAAACATTTAAAACCATTCTTTATCTTCAAAATAAGCTATCAAGAGGTCTCTTGTGATTGTTTTCCACAAAGTTATGACCATTTAAAAATTACACTATGGAGTGCAAACTCACAGTGTACGAGTATTCCTTATATTACTGCAACATGTTGTCTTAAAATAGTCATAACTTTTTAGAAAACAATTACAAGAGACCACTTGTTAGCTCATTTTAAAGATAAAGAATAGTTTGAAATGCTTCGGTTGGTAAAAAAGAGCAGACAAATTTCGTCCGTACTGTATACAACCTCAAATATAGCCGAAAACCGTGATTTTTCGCTTTAAGTTTCATGGTGTGATTTTAAAGTTAACATAACTCTGCAGAAAAATATTGCAGATAAACATTTGATAGCTCAATTTAAAGCCAAAAGAAAGTACCAAATGCTTCTGGTAATAGAAATTCCCAAAAAATTTTGTGTGTCCTGCATATAACATCCAATATAGCCAAAAATCGTGTTTTTGCACTTTTTCAACTTTTTAGGCAAAGATATCTCCGACAAAAAAAAAAGATATCGTTATCTGTTTGATTGAGTTTTCAAGGAAAAAACTAGGGCTATTAACTGTCATACCAGATTTTACGGCATAATATTACCTTATCTTGTTATATAATTTCAAAAATAGGAAAAAAATGGTGTCCTTTAAACATATATGTAAGGATATCTCAAAGTGCAGACGTAATAGAGCAATTCTAATACCGGAATCGGATTAAGAATCAAAAATCACATCTGGAATGACTACTTTCGTTTCCGATTTTTGTTTGTGTTTTTCTTAAATACGAAAAAACCGAATTTTTTAAAAAATAAATGGTGCGGAAACGATACCTTTCATATGCATGTATGTATGTATGTGTAATATATATATGGATATATATATATGTACACATATATATGTATATACACACCGAGACATACTCAAAAATCGTTAAAAAAACTTAAAGGTCGAAAAAAAAAAACGGCTGGACGTTCGATTTCGCGGATTGCGGATTTAGATACTAGAAGGGTCCCCCAACATTATCCCTGAAAAAAATCGCGGGTGGTATTTCAAAAAGTTAAGAATTTTTAAAAACCACCGTGTGCATATAACATTAGCTGTTTATAAAGACATTCCCAAGAAAGTTCACTACAACTTTGTTAAGTTAATTTCAAAAGCTTTTATTCATATTTCCGAAGATTTCAAACATATTTCAGAAACATACAGCGCTGTTCCGTAATTCATGTGGTTTCAATTACCTTTCAATTGGAAGGCTTCTTAATGAAAATGGTGAATCACACGATGAAAAGTATTAGAATCATTTTTGTGAAGCATTACATGTTCTTTTCACCAATATATAAAAATGTTTCAATTGTGTATCAGAAAAACTTTTTATTTTGATTTCAGAAGTTTTGTAAAAAAAGGATGAATCATACATAAGTATGCACAAAACTTCTGAAATCAAAATAAAAAGTTTTTCTGAAACTTAAATGAAAATTTTTTGATTAAAATTAAATTTTCTGATATACAATGAAAACATTCTGAGGCATAGATGAAAAGTTCTGACATATACAAATGAAAAATTCCCAAATATGAATAAAATTTTGTGAAATATAATAAAAAGTTTCTTAATATAGTTAATAAATAAAAATTTCTGACATATATTTAACAAATTCGAAAATATAATTAAAAACTTCTCAAATATTTATAACTGAATGTTTCTGAAATATATTTGAAATCTTCGGAATAAAAACTTCAGAAAGTAACTTAAACAAATTAAAGTTAATTAAGAGGTCTTTGTAGCCTACAATATCATCCCATTTTTTTTTAAGGAAAGTTCGTATATTTCTTTGTTTTTAGTAATTGAGTTAAATTTGTATTTATTCAGTAGATTCATATTAAAACACGAATGAATGTCCGATATACATACATATACTTACATATATGTATTTAAAAATATATAGAATTGTAAAAATTAGTAAACGAAATGTTATGCAAACAACTAAAAAGTTTTTAAGCTAAATATTATATGATATATAGATACAAACTATATATATATAAGAGTGAATCCATGCGAAATTTTTCGATCCCGGAAATGTGTTTTTCAAGAGCTTCCGATGACCTATTCAAATTTTTACGGCAATCGGTTGCTCCAAACCCGATATATCCACTAAACAGTTTGCTGTGTTGACCTATTTTCCAGTTTTTTCATGATTTTCAGGCGTAAATAACTCGAAATGAGTGCATTTTCAAGGCATGGTGAGAAGAGAGAACTTGTTTCTTTTATCATTAAAAATATTTTCATACGGATAAAAAAATTTTTCCATTTACATTTGTTTTTCTACTTTTCATATCGTGGGCCCCGAAAATATTTTGCCTCCCCCAGTCTCAAAATGTTCGTCGAAGTGACCTTTGGTAGTCACAAAATTTTCAGAGTGATGACTTCCATATTGCCCTCAGGAGCTCGATATGACTGATGTGTGGGAGGGAAAATATTTTATATGAAATCTGCATGCTAATTCATCAGATAATAAAAAAATGAAAATGAGAACAAGTTCTCTCTACTCACCATGCCTTGAAAATGCACTCATTTCGAGTTATTCACGCCTGAAAATCATGAAAAAACTGGAAAATCTGTCAACACAATAAACTGTTTGGTGGATATATCGGGTTTGACGCAAACGATTGCCGTAAGAATTTGAATGGGTCATCGGAAGCTCTTGAAAAACACATTTCTGGGGTAAATTTTTTGTGAAAAAATTTCGCATATATATAAATATAAGAAATTTATAAAAATTAATCTCAATTTTAAGAATGTTACAAAGCTAAGTGTTTGTAGTGAAAGCAAAAATGCTTATTATATTCACAATTTGTATTTTAAATAAATATCTTAAATTCATATTTATGTAATAAAAAAGAGAAAAAATTTATATACAATACATACAAATGGGTATGCATACATATTTATATTAAGGTGGTTTTTAGGATAGATACACGATTATTTTTGATATTTTAAGTCAATAAATTTAAAGCAACTTATACCTCCTCCCAAAGTTATTTAATTTATGTCATTTGCTACCATTTGAAGAAAGATGGGTGAGGGGGTGTGACAACAACAACAAAAAAATGTTTTTTCTAAGGACCACTTTAATGTTTAACTATATGCGTACTATATGCATTATATAATATAGTAACGTAATTATGTAATACATAAACAAATATACTTATATGAACTTTAAATAGCTGCTATACATATAAATAAATAAATAAATACATTATGATATATACAAATTTTAGCATTTTAAAATTATCCAAAAGTTATTACACATATTGCATTTTTTAATTTGTGTTTTTAACTTGTTTTATATAAAATAAATCAAATTTAAATTGAAAACTAAAAAAAAAAAAAAGAAATGAAACTGTAAATGTATAAATACAACTTAACAATTATTCTACAACGTAAATAGTTCTAACGCAAACTATCCCCCTCTATTCGGCAATAGCACACACTACACTTCTCTTTCTCTTTTAGTATTTCTGCATTAAAATGATGCTGTAAACTTAATGAAAAAAAAAATTGTTTTACATGTAAATAACAAAAAAAAAAAAAAAAAAAAAAAATAAATAAATAAATAAATCTACTCACTGCAATAATATTATAGTAAAAAAACATAAAGAATACTAACAAATAATCACTCATATAAAAGGAAAAAAAAAATATATATAAAAAAAAAATAATTTTATTTGGTGTAATTTTCGATTTTAAAATAAAATATTAATATATTCTATATATTATAGTACTATATTTAAAAACAAAAACATTATAAATATATATATATATATATCTACATACATCACCAAAAAAAAAAAAAAAAAAAAACTAAATACTTTAATTATAAAAAATGAATTAATAGCAGAAAACAAAAACTAAATCATAAAAAAAAATTTAAAAATAAACAACTTGAAACAAAAGTGTTGTTTTTTTGGTTCCTCATTACGGTGCCGTGACATAGTCCCCACGAACATAATCCCCATTCGCGAAATCCCCATTCGCGAAATGGGGATTATGTCCGCCAGTAATTCGGACATAATCCCCAGAAAAAAAAGAGACATAGTCCCCATAACGATATTTTGTTATTGACAACAGAAGCAGCTCAGGATTTACAACTCCCAAAAATTCCAATACCGTTTCAGCGGCGGCCTTCAGCCGCTGATCAGTCTATAATATATCCAACACCTAGTTTGCTAGTCACAGTAATTTTACATAAGAGTAGGGGTAAGTGGGCGGCCTGCAGCCGCAGCTCAGGATTTAAAACTCCCAAACAGTCAACTCTGGCTTCGCGGCGGCCTTTGGCCGCGGATCAGTCTATAACATCCAACACTATATAAATTTTTTAAATGGATTATTGCAAAAAATTTGTTCGATCTTAATTAAAGTTTTCGGACATAATCCCAATTTGCGGACATAACCCCCATGACCAAAATGGGGATTATGTCCGTTGGGATTATGTCCGGTATCCCCTCATTACCACTTTCAGATTACAAGAATCAATAAGGCGCTTATGCTAAAAATGTTTAATAACGACTCACCTCCGGCTTTGTAATCCAGAATTTTCATATGCATATGTACATTAGACAGGGTCGATTTTGTATGAAGCAAAATAAAATTTTTTTTTTTTTTCATTCCGAGAAAAACCAATGGACCAACCATTTGATTCTACTGAAGACCTATTTTGGCTAAAAAATGTTTTTTGGTCTGAATTATTTTTTCAATACAAAATTTATACCCAAGGGTGCTTTAGAAATACAGACTATGTTCTTACAGAAGTTTTGGCGCTTAAAAACTATAAATTTTTTTGGGGATATCCCAAAATCGATTTTCTTACGTTTTTCAATTATGCGATCAAAAAAATGATTTTTTACTCAAAAGCAGGGCATCTAACGAAAAAAGTTTCTATGGCAAAAAATACTTAGAATTGAGGGGGTTAGAAGCAAAGGGGTACAAGTGACAAATTACGAAAAATTGAGTTGAGTATAGGTAGTGGGAGCTTTGCTTTATTTATGAAACAAACAATACCTAAGCTTTTGAGTTCCTACACCTCTATAGAGCCGCATTAAGGTAAGCCAGTTCACAAAATTATAGTTTTTCTTTAAAACAAAATTTAAAAAAAATTTTTTCTAGTAAATAAGAAGCAAAGTTAGCGCAGCGTAACATCTAACATAGGTTAAAAAAAAATTAAATACCTCAATTTTAAGAATCCTTGAAAAATTCTCTTTTTAAGATATTTTTTAAAAATTTTCTAGAGGTCTGTTTTTAAAAGTTATTATTACCTTAGTGAAAGTCTACCGCACTTGTACCCCTTTGCTTCTAAACGAGTTTAAAATATTGAATAAAATATTTTCGTTTTGAAATGAAAAGTAACGAGTGCGGTAGGCTTTCAGTAAAATACTAATAATAACTTTTAAAGGGGGACTCATAGAAAAAATTTGAAAAAAACATTAGATGGAGCATACTTTAAATGTTATTTGACGCGCAATATTTTATTTTTTAACTCACTCTGCAATTTATGAAGCAACTTTAACTTTAACTATATTTTAATCAAAATTTACTTTTTGTTACTTGTACCCCTTTGCTTCTAACCCCCTCAATTGTTCAAAGAATACGTGTGAATTTTTTCAGAATTTTTTGGAATTTTTTTTATTTTTTCAAAAAATTTATCAAATTACGTTTTCAACTGTTAAGCTCACATTTGTCAGCAAAATGCTAGGTTTGATTAAAACCAATGCATAGACAAAAAAATTCTGTAAGACGTAAAATGCTTAGAATCCTTTAAAGAATTGGTGTGAGCTTTTCCAGAATTGGAATTTTTTTTTTTTGACAGTTTTGAAGTCAGCATTCATTATTTCCCATACTATATTTCGTTAAAAAGTAGGCAGCTATTTTTCGATCACGCCCACTTTTTGGTCAGCGAATGCGCATTATATGGAGCACCTTCATTGAAATGGTTTGTATATTTTGGGACTTGTAGCGTGCTAGAGCTGGTTCACACGACAAACTAAACTGTCGGGCGATAGTACTATTTTTAGGCAAGCGGTGGGAAGCGGTCCCTCCGTTTGCCCGACAATTTAGTTTGTCGTGTGAACCAGCACTTAAAGTGCCGATTCTTTGAATCGTTAAAAAGTAGGCGTGGCATTGTTGATTACGCCCACTTTTTGGTCAGCTGACGTTATTTATGTGGGGCACCTACCTGCTATTTTATGGAAATAGCGTCCATAGTTGGCAAAACAGCGTTGCCATATGATTTTTTTTTTTTACTGAAAATTGATTTTATTTAATTGAACTTTTAGTCATATATTTGCAAAGATCGATTTACATATAAATCTATCAATGCATTTTTCTAACACATAATTATGACAAATCAAGGAACGGATTAAAAACACGGCTATAGTGACATATGTTTCGTCTTTCGCCACAAAGACTCATCAGACTATTTTTTTGTTGTAATTATAATTATATTTATTTTACTAAATTAATTATAATTGAAAAATTGCAAGTTTGAAAACTTTTTGTGTTTTTGGTCTGGGCGGGAGACGAACCAAGGATCTCCAGGTTGGTAGCAGAAGTCGTTACCACTGCACCAGCCTTGCCCGGCTGCGAAGCCGACTTTTTGCCAGTTTTATTTGTGTGTTAATACGTATTGATATATCATAATTGTTGTTTTGTGTTATTTATTGATATTTGGTATAGTTGTTCCTTTGGAACAAATTCAATACCGATTGCAGGTGTTTCCACCTTATCAGGGCGTGTTCTCCCAAATAACTTTAAGAATTTTTTTAAGTGTGTTACTTAATGACATTTTATATTGAAAATTGATTTTATTTAATTGAACTTTTAGTCATATATTTGCAAAGATCGATTTACATATAAATCTATCAATGCATTTTTCTAACACATAATTATGACAAATCAAGGAACGAATTAAAAACACGGCTATAGTGACATATGTTTCGTCTTTCGCCACAAAGACTCATCAGACTATTTTTTTGTTGTAATTATAATTATATTTATTTTACTAAATTAATTATAATTGAAAAATTGCAAGTTTGAAAACTTTTTGTGTTTTTGGTCTGGGCGGGAGACGAACCAAGGATCTCCAGGTTGGTAGCAGAAGTCGTTACCACTGCACCAGCCTTGCCCGGCTGCGAAGCCGACTTTTTGCCAGTTTTATTTGTGTGTTAATACGTATTGATATATCATAATTGTTGTTTTGTGTTATTTATTGATATTTGGTATAGTTGTTCCTTTGGAACAAATTCAATACCGATTGCTGGTGTTTCCACCTTATCAGGGCGTGTTCTCCCAAATAACTTTAAGAATTTTTTTTTTTTACAAAATGTCTACGGCCTTAGAAAAAGTCAGCGTTGCAAACTGGTTGTTTGCGCAAAATGCCATTTTTTTTTTGTGCAAAATGTCTACGGTATTGGAAAAACTCAGCGTTGCAAACTGGTTATTTCTGAAAATGTCAACGATATTGAAATATTTTATTATTATCCTTAAAAACCTACTGGTTCCGCCTAGAACCAACCAATTAAAATCAAAATTTTTTTTAAACTTCCCGCTGTAACTTCAAAAATGTTTATTGATCCAAAAGCTACCATTTGCGCTGATAGCCGTTTGAAACTAACTTCATTTGATAGCTGTATATTCAGTAGGGAGATCTAATCTTGTGAAAAAAATACTTTTTTAAAATTGAGTATTTTGAAGAAATTATTTTGGTGGTAAATTAGCTTAGTCTAGAAGTCATTGCAGGTTTTAGAAAAAAAAATGTTGTTTTTACTTTGGTGGAAATTTTTGAATTTTTGGTTGGTCCCTTGCGTAACCGTCAAGCACCCGAAGTTCGAAATTCGTACCAATTCAACTTCACCTGGATAACGTTGGCTATTTACCAGAATATATCAAGGAAGGAAAGCTGCGATGCAACAATCCGAAATGTTTATTCCACGTATAGATTCAATGCCAAATATGTAGGGTACATTTGTGTTTTTGCCTGAAAAACGTTATTTCAGTACAATTTACTAAAACAACATGCTATCGCTAATACATTTATACTCATTTCTCTTAATTTTCATGTAGTTTTATAGGCTTATCATGTATGTCGAACGAATCGTTTTACTGATTTTCGATGATTTGAAGTTTATGCTTACAAAATTTATTCTTTGAACTAAAATTAACGCTTAGGTTATAGTAGGTTCTTAATAAAAGGTTTTAATAAGTTGATATTAATGAGTGAAAATCTGTCACTTTATTCGTTCGCCATACATGATAAGGCTATTATTTAATATTTATCCAGAAAAGTTCTTTGTTATAAAATTCATAGTTTTCAATTTTGATGTCCGGGTGTCTAGTAGTGTAGTTCCGCTAGGGACCAAGACCATAGCAGTCTTGGTCCTGGTCTTGTTCTTGCACATTGAGTCTTGCTTGGTCTTGGTCTGGATTTTAATATTGAGTCTTGGTCTTGATTTTGCTCATTAAGTCTTGGTCATGGTCTAGGTCTCGGTCTTGGTCTTGGTCTTGAAAAAATTTTCAGAGATATTGAGTATTCAAAACCATATTTTTCCAAAGCAGTTGGGGTTTTAAGATGTCAAAATTCAAATTGAGAGATGATTTTATCTTCAAAACGGACGTGAAACAACTTTTAACTATAAATTAGCAAGACTGAAAAGCAGTCTTGGTCTTGACAATTGTCGTGAGCAAGACCAGCAGTTTTGGTCTCGGTCTCGCAAAAATATCAGTATCTTGGTCTTGGTCTTGTTCTCGCAAAATTAGCAAGACCAAGAACAAGACGCAAAACCAAGACTAATTTTGCTCATCACTATTAAAAACTTAGTTGATAAATACTATGCAATATTCTTATACATATAAGTTTTTATTAAAATAAATAGTTTTGTTCTTCTAGAACTTCTAGGAGAGTATAAGAACAAATTGCTTATATGGGAAGTACCGCGCACTCTTCTCCGAGCCTACCTAGACTTTGCGTAGAGCTTGCATTTACTGTTTTGAGTGTAATTTAGTTAGGTTTTCTTAAAAAAATCTTTCAGTATAGCATTTTGAAACTTTCGCTTATATGGGAGGTGCCACTCCCTCTAATTCTACTTCGCATTGTTTTTGCTCGGAGTTTGCAATTAATATTCTCAGTGTTTGAGTGCAATTTGGTTGGATTATCTCAAAAAACACTTTCAGTATAACATTTTGAAACTTTTGCTTATATAGGAGGTGCCACGCTCTCTAGTCCGAGTTCTCTTTGTTTTTTCTCAGAGCTTGCATTTATTCGGTGCTGGGCAAAACGTTGCCCTAGGGCAGCTTCGTATCAAAGAGAGCACTTTTTGTGTATCTTTTCGTATAGGATAAAACGAGACAAAAAAAAAGAAGAGAGAATTTTGCCCAGCACCGCATTTGTTGATCTGAGTGTTCGAGTGCAATTTGGATGAGTTATCTCAAAAAACGCTTTTAGTATAACATTTTGAAACTTTTGTTTATATGGGAGGTGCCGCGCCCTCTAGTCCGAAATCGCGAAGTTTTTTCACAGAGCTTGTACTTACTATCCCAAGTATTTAAGTGTATTTTGCTTCTGTTATTGCAAATAATGCCCTTATTATTTCATTTCGAATATATTTTTTATATGGGTGGTAGGCGTGCCCGTTGACCGATTTAGCTCATTTTCAATCCCCCGAGCTAACTTTTGCGACGGAGGCAGAGTGCCAAATTTCATTGAATAATGTTGCTCAGTTTTCCCACAATATGTATTTCCCCGCACACCCAGCCAGCCACCCGGCCAACCATTCAGCCAGCCAGACAGATGGACATGGCTATATTGACTTAGGAGGTGACACTGTTCAAGAATATATATACTTTTCCATACCAGCCACGCCTCCTTCTCTGCGTTACAAACGGAAGGACAAAGTGAATATACCCTGGATGTAGGGCATGAAAATTTGGCTTTTAAGGGTTATCGATATCTCAAATTTTAATAAAAAAAAAATAATTACTTAGAAGTTATTTAAAAAAAAGTGATTTTTTGCCGTTTATCGGTGCTTAATCAGTTTTTTTAGAATAACTACTAAAAGGTAAATTTTTTTAAAAATAAAATGAAATTTTTTTTTAGAGAACGTGATTCTCCATAAAAAAGTTCCTAAGAGATTTTATTGTGCGACTCACTATTCATGAGTTATCGCAATTTGAAAATAACCACAATTGTATATATACGCGTCAAAAGAAACACGGCTAATACCTCAAACTTATAATCAACCATATATACCGGCCTGTTCCGTAATCCGTGTAATTTCAATTACTTTTAATTTCGAAGACTTGTTGACTACTTTTTATTTTCGATGTGGATGTGAAGCATATTCAACGACTGTTCAAGACGTTTAACTTTTCACAGTAGAAACGAAAATTTTTTCGCTGTCAGTTCAAAATTACACACAAGTTAACAAGATTTATGAATCAAAATGTTTTTATTAAATTTATTAAATTTAATTGAGTTTCACGTTGACAACTGCTGCAAAGCACTTGAAATTATAACTGCTCGCAATTTTGTCTGTAAAAATAATGTATTAGGCGAGATGCCCAATTATGGAGTTTCCTTTCATTTGAGGGAATTTCAAAAAGTTTTTTCATGCTCTGTGCATTTTATTGCATTAATTGGATATTCTATTGCATTTTAAGAAATAAAATCAGGTGGCATCCCATTTTCGAACTGTTCTTACTAACACCATGATACAATGAAATGTCAAATAATTCACACAAACACTGACTTCGAAAATGCCAAAACGCCGATTTTTTACTTGACATCGGAAAAAATATTTTTTTAGTTAGAGTTTTATATTTTAGCAATATTTACAATATTACATATGCAATGAAAATTAGAATACGTGTGTATTTTTTTTTTTTTTTAATTTGATCGATAAAACAGCTTTAAAAAAGCAAAATTAATTGAAAAGTCGTAGTATAATGCCGACTTTTCAAAAAGTTTTGCATTCCACTTTGTACCCACTTTCACGTGAAAGTGTATTGTAAAGTATTACTCATTAAATTTTGGTTCTAAAAATTATTTTGGTGTGGCACCCGTGCCCAAGCATTTCCATCCACTTCAATTCTTGTTAGAATTTTGTCAACTTGAAACCTTTTATCGATTGGGCTATAATGTAAACAACATACATAAGTAGCTTTTATTTTAACATACTGCTATCTAACAGTGTGTATGAACTTTAAAAGTAAACAATTCAAAAAAAATGTTAAACACAACAGCAACATTACAGAGACATCGTTCATACTTCGCTAAAAAGCTAACATGTTACGAATAAACTTGAGAGCAGACAGAGTTCTTATCAATGACGAGCAGCAACCGACCTCTAAGGGGTGGCGGCTACTTGCCGCACTTGCTAAACACTTGAGGCTGCGCGCTAAAATTTTATTAACGCGTTCCGTTTGTTCTACAAATTGCAGCGACGACAAAACGCTGTTATAAAAACGCTCAACGGCTCTATAGAAATTGTCATTAACTGGCAGGTACTACCCTCAAGCGGTCAACAGTGGACAAATAGAAGGACAGAAGCTTTTTACAAGTAAAAATTGTCTTAGAACAACAACAACAACAACGTTAGCAGTCGCCTGACTTTCTTTCCTTTCGAGCACAACGAATTTCTTCAGTTGCAGACAAACAGCTGTGACAAGCGGTTGCCGTTTGCACGTTAACATTCAAATAAATTTTGTTGTTTTGTAAAAACAGTGCATTGTGTAAATTTTGTGTAAATTTTCGTATTTCTGGTTTTTGAATTTTGCAAAAAAATAAAAAGTATTAAAAATGCCATTCCCACGTGAACAACTGGACAACGTTCTGACTGAACAATTGAGCAAGGCGGACACAATCAAGCTACGAAATAAGCATATTGGGTGAGTTTTTAAAAAAATTTGTTTTTTTTTTTTCTCTAAATTTATTTAGACAATTTATGAGAATATGTTTCTGTTTCTATTGGTTGTGTGTTTATTGATAATTTTGAAGGTCGTTGCCATGTTCTTTCTCTGTCAAGGTCATGGACCATTCACATCTGACTACTCTTGGCGCTGTTGTTTCGAGTGCTTTCTGTTATTTTTCGCAATAGTTTTTGTTTAGATTCTGTAGATTTACATAAATAAAAAAAGCTTCCCTGGTATTTCTCTGCACGAGTAGCGCTCCTGCAATTTAAAGAGCAATAAATGCGCCTATTCAATTTAAAAAAGTGGGGTTTAATGATTCATTAATTTTGACATTTAAAATTAGCAGCTTGTTATAATGAATTTTCTTTAAAATAAGAACGTTGATGTAATTGTTTAAAAAAAAAAAAATATATTTTCATAGTTAAAGAAAATAAATATAACACTAAATTTCATGTTGTCCCTCTTTTAAATTCATTTTTGAGAACAAAGCTGCTCTAAAGTAATGTAAAATTCCAAAAATTATAAGGAAGTATCGGATGTATCCTTATGAAAAATTACAAAATAAATGACAATCACTATATTAGACTCCCAGAGTTAACGTCAGAAAATATTTCGGAAATAACATCAGAAATTTTCTGGCATTAATTTTTGGAAATAAAGCCAAAATTTAACTAGGAAATAATGCCAGAATTTTAAGTAATAATTCCGTAGGAAATAGCGCCAGAAAACTCTCCATATAAAATTCTGGCGTTGTTTCCTTTTTGTTTTAGAAATAAAGTCAAAAATTTTATGGCTTCATTTCTTAGTTAAATTTTGGGTTTATTTCTAAAAATTAATGCCAGAAAATTTCTGACGTTATTTCCAAAATATTTTCTGACGTTAACTTCGGGAGCCTAATATAGTGATTGTCATTTATTTTGTTATTTTTCATACGGATACATCCGATATTTCCTTATAATTTTTGGAATTTTGCATTACTTTTGAGCAGCTTTGTCCTCTCGAATCGATTTTATTGGGGGATAACAAAAAATTTAGTAATATAATTATTTTATCAAACATTATTTCTTTTATTACCAATTACAACAACGTTCTTATTTTAAAGAAAATTCATTATTACAAGCTGCTAATTTTAAATGTCAAAATTTACGAATCACTAAACCCCACTTTTTTAAATTGAATAGGCGCATTTATTGCTCTTTAAATTGCAGGAGCGCTACTCGTGCAGAGAAATACCAGGAAAGCTTTTTTTATTTATATAAATCCACAGAATCTTAACTACTATATATGCTATGTGGTTAGCAAAAATTTTATGGTTTATTTCCAAAAATTTGTCCAGCGTTATTTCCTATGACACTATTTCCAAAAATTCTGGCGTTATTTCCTAGTTAAATTTTGGCATATTTCCAAAAATTAATGCCAGGAAATTTTGGGCGTTATTTGCAAAAAAATTTTCTGGCGTTATGTCCTATGTCGTTAATTCCGGTAGCCCGTTCTCTTTTATGTGGAGAATAACAGGTTCCTCAAATAATATTGATTTGTATCTACGAAAAGGTAACCGTTTAGAAAATATTCGATAAAATTGAATTTTTCGACTTTTAGCGGTTTTTTAAGAATATTTCTCGAACGCTTACTTTTTCGTTAATGCAAGTCAATATTATTTGTAGAACCTGCAATTCTCCGCAAAAGCGATTCTAATACTTTTTATCGTGTGACTCACTATTTTCATCAAAAAGCTTCCGAAATAAAAAAGTAATTGAAACCACACGGAATACGGAACAGGCCTGATAGCAATTAGTTTTGAACAAATACAAATTGTTTTTATTTCAAAAAATGAACTAAAAAGAATTTCAAAAAATTAACTAAAAGTCTTTGACAGAAAAAAATAATAGATTATATAATTATTACTATAGCATGGTAATAGGTGACTTGTGCTTCAGGTAATACCACAACTACACGAAAATAAGACAAACATTTTTAAGCATCAAAAAATCTTATGAAAGTTATCATTCGATGCAAAATATTCTGATGATTTCAAATCTGAAAAAATTTTCATATTGATACAATAGATTTTTTTAGAAATCTATTTTAGTGAAAAAATGTTGGCCCACAATTTTATACCTCTGAAAATTTCTCATAGAAAGTCGTCAGAGTTATGTTTGTATGACTTACAGTTTTATAAAAACCAACACTCATAAGTATTATTTTGCAAATTTCTTCACAGCCATATATTTTTTAATAAGGATATCTCCTTAACTATAAGTTGTACAAAAACTCTTCTTACATCTTTTAATGTGTAATTTTCCGAGCTAAAGAATTGCGAGCCAACATTTTTTTGTATTGTACAAGTAACAGTTAGCGAGATATTTACAAAAGAACTGACTTCTTTGGCCTTAAAAACTTTTTATACGAACACCATTATGCAAGGACGTTTCATACTTTAATTTTCATGTATTACTAAAGAATATTCTGTTGAAAAAAAATTCACTTGCAAATTATTCGCAGTAAAATCCCTTTTTTCCTTGGCTTAATAAGCATCTAGAGGAGCAAAACTATTTTGTGATTTCTTGGGACTCTTAAAACAATACAGCATAAATTTTGATGGTTATTACGAAGAGTAGAATGATTTATTTCTCTTACGAAAACTAGTTTCTCGTTGATTCTTGCGTTGAAAAGTACAAAATTATACCCTGTTTTGTTGAGGTTTTATGTCATAAGTAGGAGACTTCAGATTTTATGTCGAAAAGTAAGATATCTTACCATTTTTTGAAGGAATGAAACATCCTATTTTTTTGTCAGAGATATGGAGAAACATCCTACTTTTCTTTCGACTAAATTTTAAAATGTCCTACTTTTCGCCAATTTTTATTAGGTCCTAGTTTTCGCAACACAAATGAATCAGTCTATAGTACTTTTCATGTGGGGCATCGAAATTAATGCTGTATTGTGTTTTGAGTTTAAGTCGACTTTAGTAGTTTTTCCTTTCTTCTACAGATATATGTATATTCACATAATATATACCTATGTAAAAACCACTTCAGGCCTTTTTTGAATAATTTTTATCATTGTTAGATTCGAACCCTGCGAGTTTGTTTCCACTCTTCATTCAGTCGGTAGGGCAGTGTCCTTTGAGTAGGATGTTTGTTGCTTCAAATTCAATTCCAAAACTGGCCTGAATATGCAAGCGCAACCAAAATCATGATATCATGAGTTTTTGTTAATGTTGGCAGGAGCTTACAAAGCAGATATGTACCTATAAAAATTGCTGAAAGTTTTCTATTGTGCTGTTAAATTTTGTGTTTTTTCAGTTTTAAAATTCAAAAATATTCATATTACTGATATCGATTGACAATCTCATATGCTTGGAATCTTATTGCTAACACACTCTTCTCGATATTTTTATATATGTTTTTTTTTTTTTTTTTTGATCACTTCAACTTTATATATGTAATAAATACATGAGTCATTATTATATATGATTACATTACTTATTGTATATTTTTTTGCCCTTAATATTTGAAACTTTTTCCAAAAAAGAAAATTTCTTTTTCCATTTTCTTTTCAAATATGACATCTTGACTACCTTGATCACGATATTGAATTTGAATATTCGTACAAAACAGCCAAGCATGTCAACTCTTCTTTCGTTCTGATCCATTGAAAATTGTTCGTGGACAAGGTCAGTACATGTATGATGAAGAGGGCACACGCTATCTGGATTGCATTAATAATGTGGCGCATGGTAAGTTCATTTAAATATTTCTTTTATTTAAAATGATATATCCGTAGAGGTACAAATCTACTTATCATATATTATGATTATTTACAACAATATACAAGTAGAGCCTTATATATAGGGTGATCATAAGTAAGTACTTTGTGCACTTATTATTTATATGAGGCATTAGGCATGTATATCGCCTAAGTCTACTTTAAGATATAGTCACAAAGATACGGACACTTTTTATATTGTAATACATGACTTGAGTGCATGTTTTCTTATCAATGAAATTTTATTTTTACTTTATTACCCAGATGTAAATTTCATGCCTACCTCAGAGGCTCATTAGAAAGACGTGCAACAAAGTCAAAAATAAATAAATTTTAGATAATGTTTAATTAAAAATACATTATTAAATTACTTAAATTTAGTATGCAATTAACTTAAACAAAGGAAAATGATAATCTACTTTAAAACATTGCTCAGCAACGTGATTTAGGGAGCAATACACTTAAGATTGTCCTATAATGATTTAACAAATATTATCAATTTCAAGGTAAAAATTACCAAAAAAAGTCAAATGCTTATCATCCTAATTAAATTTAAAATATCTCCACCATACTTTGCACTTTCGCAAAAAAAAAGTGATTTTTTCAAGTGATTAGTGAAGAGTAGATACCATATATTTAAAATATGAAGATTACAGTGCTTAATTTAGAATTGTTAATCAGCAAATAATGCATTTGAATTTTGTCAGCGTCTTTTTTGTAGTAAATGCTAATAATGCTAAGATAAGTTTATAGCACATAATCACATTTTTCACTATAATGCAGGTAGTTTACAAAATGATTCAAATTCCATATATCAGTTTCCACTAATTTACCATCCAAGGTTTTTATGATCTTATTTACCTGTAACTTTCTTTTCCTCAGTTGTCAACTTTAGCACATTGTAAAATAGACGTATTTGCTTAAGGGAAATCCATTTCTCATGTAGAATTTTCCATTGCACAGCTTAGTTCATTCGCAGCTGTTTTTATCACTTGAAATTCACGTGCATTTGTAACAAGATCGCGTTGTTCGCGAGCAAACGTTAAGAACTTAAATACGTAAATATTGGCACAGAAAACAGAACCCCTCTAAATCACAGTAAACGTATGATGTCTCGTATTGTGATTAGGCATTTGAACTGATTATGTAATTATTTGAAAATAAATAAAAACAGCTGATTAAGGATTAAAGTGAAAAATAAAAATGCATTCAAAATTTTTCCATTGCAATATAATACCAACATGTTTATAAAAATAACAAAAACAAAAAACACTTAGTAAATTGTTTTGGGATCAAACGTGACAACGTGCATTTTTGTTTTTGTTTGTTTATTTGTAGCGTACTGCCCCTACTGTGCGCATACAATTTGCAACTGCACACAGTGCACAGTGAGAATAAAAAGAGAATATTTTTGCAAAAGTTCATAGAAACAATACATTTGTAATGATGATTTTTAGACAAGTAAAGCTGTCGACATTTTCAATGTCGTTATTGACAGCCTTCACACTTTAAGCCTTATTAAGAAATTGATTTTTGAGCTGACCTTTGATCAATAGACTATATTTATTTTATAAAGATAGGTCCATATAAGTATATGCCTTTATCTCCTAAATTAACTAAGAACTATTAAGGGTGTAACTTTTGACCTGGCCAAAAAATAAATACCCTACACTGCAGTAATTTGATAATTTTGCTTGTAAGGGAGGTGCCACGCCCTCTTGTCCGAGTTCACCCAGTTTTTGTTCAGAGCTTGCATTTATAGTTTTTAGTGAGTGAAATTTGGTTCGATTATCTCAAAAAACTTTTTCAGTACAGCGTTTTGAAGCTTTTGCTTTACAAGAGGTGCCACACCCTTTTGTCCGAGTTCGTCTAGTTTTAGCATAGAGTGTGCATTTATAAGTAGTCTTTAGTATTTGAGTGAAATTTGGTTGGATTATCTCAAAAACTCTTTCAGTATAGCATTTTGAAACGTTTGCTTGTATGGGAGGTGCCACACCCCCTTGTCCGATTTTACCCAATTTCTGTTAAGAGCTTTTATTTATAATTCTTAGTGTCTGAGTCAAATTTGGTTCGAATATCTCAAAAAACGCTTTCAGTATAGCGTTTTGAAGCTTTTGCTTATATGAGAGGTGACACGCCCTCTTTTCCGAGTTTGCTCAGTTTTTTCTCAAAGCTTGTGCTTACAATTCGTAGTATTTATGTGAATTTTGGTTGCATTGTCGTGAAAAATATAACTAAAATTGCATTTTGAATATTTTTTTTGTATGGCAGTGTACCAAATTTCATTGAATTATCTTGCTCAGTTTTCCCAAAAAGTGTATTTCAACACACAGCCAGCCAGACAGACGGACATGACTATATCGACTCAAGAGGTGACGCTGATCAAGAATATACATTATTTTCTATATCTGCCACGCCTGCTTCTCTGCGTTACAAACGGAAGGACAAAGTGAATATACCCTGGGTGTATGGTATAAAAAAAAAACGCCTGATTGTGACTGAAGCATTGGTCTTTCAAATAAGCATAATTTTAAAGTGTTTTGTTTTTTTTTACTTTACTTAACTTTTTTATGCCTAGGTATAACTTTTTGCCTTATATAAAAAAAATAGACTAAATTATCTTTAAAATGCTTTATTGAAACATTTTTTAGGTTAAAAATTTATCGAATTATGCCCACTCGAACGTATAGACCATAGATAGATGTTATGCTTGCACTAATTCCATGGTTCATAAAACCTATACCAATCAATAGAGAATATATCAAAATGGAGAATTATGTAAATTGGGGTTTTCCACGTTAAGCTCCAGGTAAAAAGATTTAATGTTTCTGATTTTATGTTTTTGATCCATGCAAAAAATATTTTTACGGCATAAAGTCTAGTTAACGAGCTAGAAGGCTTTAAAAATTTGACTAATCGGCAGGTATGCGTTACTTTGAATCAAATTTTTGAAGCTCTCTAACTCGTCAAGGATCACATATGTAGCCAGTCTCTAATTTGACCGGTCGGAAGGACGGGTTATTACTCAAAAGCAAGGCAACTTATCACAACTATATTTTTTCCACCAATTTTTGAAAAGTTATAAAATGTCAGTTTAGGTCAAGTTTTTATCTTTTGGGTTTTGACACCAAACGCTACTTACATATGTGACCGTCCATTGAAAAAGGTACCTCATCTACACTCACAAAATTTACCAGTGCAGCTAAAAATAAGAGATAGGGTCAATTTTACCGGTTTCCTGTTTATGGTGGAGTTCAGTGCTTAGACATGTACTGAACATTTTGCAATTGATTTGATGTCGATTATCAAATTACAAATACCAATAAAAGCGGTCTTACCGAACCTCTACCCTGTAGAAATTGATAAACTTTGAACTTCGATATCTGCAAACTTAAGTTTTTCATTTTACGATTTCAAAATGCCAAAAATCAGTAAATTTTTAGAATTTTCCAGTAATTGAGGTGCCATTTTATATGAAATTGTATGCTTTTTTAGAAAATGCAAAAAAAAACGGGTTTTTATTTTGTGAAGATAAGGTGCCTTTTCCACTGGACGGTCACGTATCTTAAGATGAACGGGAGCTGGTTTGAGTTGACATATTAATCGCTAAATAGCATAAAAATTAATTTTTACCGAACCTTAACGAACTTTAACCGCTTAACCCTTTAACTTTCTGCACTGAATTATCTTTTTTGAACTACAGAATTTAAACTGCCAAAACTTTGTCAATGCATAACCTTTTTTCGTGATTTTTTCTGCGTTCTCTACACAATTTTATCCTTGGTATCAAAAACTCATATTTGACCTCTGGCAGGAAAACGTGCCTTATATGTATATTATTTTGAAAAAGTAAGACATAAATAGCTTATATTTGGTAAATTTGACTGCTTTTAAATTTTTAAGTAAATAAATAGTAAATTATTTCTTACAACAACAAAACGCACTTTCGTAAGTACTGAGGTCTATCAAATACTAAAAACAAAGAACTGATTGCCACACATGCAAATTTTGCAGTGTAATGGAATATATAAAACTTAAAAATGATTTACTGAAATATGTATCCAGAATTCTGCGACATGACTGTTTCGAACCAAATGAGTAATATAGGTATTTCTTATATGTATATGTATTTATTTTTGAATAATATGACTTAAATACATACCCATTAAATTATCCATTATATTTGTCAGTATTTTTTATTTTTTTTTTCCTAAATTGTATAAGTGTTGCACGTCAATATCTAATTTTGATGACAATGATAACATCAGATCATGTGCGAATAATCTTCTAAAATTTATTAAGATTTGCAAAACTAATTTATAAATCGTTTACATACTATAACTATACTATAGCATTCTATTAAAAACACGAGCCCCCAAAATAAAAAAAGCGCACTTTCGCAAACACCTACGTCATCGAATTAAAATAGTCCTCTGATATGAATGAATATAATTAAATAATCAAAATATCATTCTATTGACGTACTTTACAAATCACGGGATTTTCAATTCTATAATATTACGACTTTACGAATTTAACTACGATGTTATGAAAAATAGTAAGCACGTGTTTTACTGCATTTTGAGTTAATTTAAGTACATGAGTACTCATATGATAAACGAACATAATAATAATACGTATATCATAAATTACTGGGGTCTGTTGATAAAGGAGAAGTGAGTTAATTAAATTTCAACCAAACTAAATAAGTTTTATTTTTTCTTGCTATTTTGGAATAGGTAGATAATAATAGTTTACAATCATAAATGAATAAATTTTAAAAATATACAAAACATATGCGCATCATGGAAAATATTTCTCACGTGAAATTGGTAAAAACGTTTTATAAATTCAAAACGTACAAAAATAAAACTCTTATCATTGTACAATGACAATTTAAAAATTGTTTTTTCTTTTTTATTACAACCATTTTCATTATATTAATTTCATTGGTCAACAGAACATATTATTTTATATTCTGTGAAGTTATATATAAGTCTTATGGTAATATCCATGCTAAATGTTTTTACTAAACATTATTGTTGAACATTATTTATTAAATCATTTATTTACGAGACGTCCAGACTCTAAATAAGGGCTCATTGAGTCCACTGTTAGCTTTGTGGAAAAAGGTACATTGAATGGTATAAATGTTAATCCTTAATAAACATAACGATATTAAACACTCTTCTATCAGTCAAGCAATTAAGTAAAAATCATTAGACAGCATCACACCTGCATAAGTAAACATTTTTTTTTTTTTTTTTGCTATGAATATACCATCTTGGCATACACTTTTCTTTAACTCTATCTTGCTTTTTTTCAATAATTGCTTAGGTACCTTTTTATATAGGAATACATACTCCCTAGGTCCCCGTAGATGATTGTTCAAAATAAAAAATACCCGCGGGTATAGAAATTGACGAGTAACAGTTCTGTATATTTTGGAAACAAAAATCATTCACAAAGTTCTTATAAATGCATTTCTGGTGAATATAATCGAGACTAAGTACATTAGGGCTGTTAAAAAAAAAAAAATTTTTCGAATTTCCAAGATATACTTTGGCATCACGATCTACATCATGTCAGAATATCCCAAAAAATTTTTCAGATTTTTAAATTCATATTTAAAGGTGGCTCAAAGCAGAAATATATTTTTAATATTTTTTTTTTAGCATTAATTATAAAATGTTGTCAAACAATTTGAAAAATTTGTTTTAGAGTAACTTAAAAACATTCATTTTGTTTGTTTTTTAATGAACTTTAAAACCTACGTTGTAATTTTGACAAAAAAAATTTTACACTTCTTAAAAAACGAAAAACTGCCCTAAGAAGGCGAAATTTTACGGTTTTTCAAAGAAAAAAGTCATCGTGCTTTAAACGAAATGAACATTTTTTAATTTACAAGATCTCATTCAAAAGAGCTCTTAAAAACCTTCAAGACAAGACATGTTAAGACTTTTTTGGGCCAGCAGGCTCGATGACATAACGTTTGAAACATAGTAATGCAGCCCTGTGAAAGGCAAAACGCTTTTTACTCAAGAGGGAGGCATCTTACAAAAAAGTGCCCATGGCATAAAATGCTTAGAATCATCCAAGGAACAAGTGTGAATTGTTTTTTTTTTTTTTTTGAAAAGTTTATTAAAAATGATGTAAAAAAAAAATTTTTTTTAAAATTAAGTAAAAAAAAAAAAAACAATTTACACTTGTTCCTTGGATGATTTTAAGCATTTTATGCCATTGGCACTTTTTTGTAAGATGCCTCCCTCTTGAGTAAAAAGCGTTTTGCCTTTCACAGGGCTGTATTACTATGTTTCAAACGTTATGTCATCGAGCCTGCTGGCCCAAAAAAGTCTTAACATGTCTTGTCTTGAAGGTTTTTAAGAGCTCTTTTGAATGAGATCTTGTAAATTAAAAAATGTTCATTTCGTTTAAAGCACGATGACTTTTTTCTTTGAAAAACCGTAAAATTTCGCCTTCTTAGGGCAGTTTTTCGTTTTTTAAGAAGTGTAAAATTTTTTTTGTCAAAATTACAACGTAGGTTTTAAAGTTCATTAAAAAACAAACAAAATGAATGTTTTTAAGTTACTCTAAAACAAATTTTTCAAATTGTTTGACAACATTTTATAATTAATGCTAAAAAAAAAATAATAAAAATATATTTCTGCTTTGAGCCACCTTTAAATATGAATTTAAAAATCTGAAAAATTTTTTGGGATATTCTGACATGATGTAGATCGTGATGCCAAAGTATATCTTGGAAATTCGAAAAATTTTTTTTTTTTTGAACAGCCCTAAAGTACATATAGTCCAAAAATTTCTTAAGTGATCAACCTAAGAGTTTTAACGTGAAAAAGGCTCTAAAAAAAAAATGTTTTTTGTAGCAACTAGTAACGATTTTGGAAATTTTTTTTTCAAAAATATTAAGCATAGACCAGGGAATAAAATGTTTTTTTTTTTAACCAACATATTTCATTCATTATTGAAAATCCCTATTTGAAAAAAAAAAAAATTAATTGAAATCTTAGCAACTTCTCCGCCTCTGAGAATATTATAAAAATATGTGAGCACTCTCCACATGTCTTGGAACTATGTATATCTCAGAAAAAAATTTGGGGACTACAAATGTATTAAATAATTTTGGTACTTTTTGGACAGATTTAGTACTTTTTTGCCATTTTGACGCGGATTTTAACGTTGCTATCATTTAACTTTAACTTTGTGCACATTTACACACAAATACCTTTCTAATGGTGTGTAATTCAAAGTCATGCTCCATTTCTAACATAGTAAAAAAGTTAGGACAAATTTTTATCTTGCGTATTAATATATAGATAACTGAGTTCTCATAAATGCATTCCTCGTTTAAAAGCACCAAATGATTAGCATTTTCAGAAATGCTTATAAGTGTTAAATATTCTAGACGTTAAAAAATTTATTTTTCCACAAAATGTATAAATCCAAGTTGTTACCCATAAAACTCTCAAAATTTACATAGATATATTTTGATAAAATTTTTATTGATTTTAACAGTTTATGAGTTTTTTGATGGATTTATATATACACCTTCAATATTATGGTACCTATAGGTTTCGTTAGCTAAAAAGTAACGTGTCAACCAGTGTAATCACAACATGTTTACTAAGCTTTAGAGGCCAAGCATGATCACATTAAAAAATTGAACTAAAATTAGATCGTTCTGTATATTTCACATGCTTCTTATCAGGAAAACGGTCAGAGTGGCAGACACATAAAACTATCAAGCAATTGACGAATACAAAAAACAGAAAAAAAACGTGCTTGATAGCGTTGCCTATTACTTGAGCACTACGCAGTCATCGTTACTGTACCAATCACGTGAATCAAGAATCTAACAAAGGAACTAGAAACGCATTTAAATGCGTGCGCGCGTTCATCTCGAGTGCAAAAGCGATAAAGAATTTTTTATTCAATTCAATTTAGAAGCTGACACAATTTTGCTAGATTAGCAAAAGCATACGTACTACATATTTGCATTTTTTATTGCAAATATAGTACAGATAGTCAAAACTATGAACCTTGTCTAAGTGGGTTAAACATTTTTTAAATACATTCTTATAATAATATGTACCCGCACATTAAATGTAAGTATATCCCTCGATGCTTTTGTTTATGTGGCACAAATAAATCTCTTATTCCTGGTTAATTTTTATCTATATCCAGTATTCATCTGCAAGAGGGATATTAAATTTCGAACAATTTTGTTTTTGGTTAGAACTCTCGAAATTTATTGTTCTTGGCGAGTTTTTTTAGTGATAATTTCTTTTTTGAATTTTTAATAGTTTGTCTAACACTGGGCAACATAAGATATATTTTTCGTTTGTTAGTACCTTTTGTGAAAGTATGTATGTTTTTTTAAAAATATGTTTATGAGTTTTAAGTTCTCTTAAAAATCACTGGAACCTCTCACATTCACATTGATACTTACTGTATCAACTTCGTTCTTTCTCTGTTTTATTTATTTTTGATTAACCTTATATGTATATTTTAAAAAAAATATTTTTGATTATTACTATAATATCAATTTTTTTCTTATTATGAAAAAAAGGTTTTTCATGCATGTTCCACAACGCAGCTGAAAAAAACGCAATTTGAAAAAAGTGGGGGTTCCTCTTGATCAAAAGTTATTAAAGAATTTTAATTTTACGAAGTACACGTTAAAAACAATCATGCAACTCTTATGTGTTTTGAAGTCAAATTTGACTTCTTACTTACTGATAGATTTCGTAGTAACGAGGGCTGTTCGATACGTTATTCAAAAAGTCTTGAACCCTGCCTAGCCTCAACCACCTGACGCAATTTCATTCTTCAATCGCCCAATAACATTTCATCGATTTTATCGACGATTTCTGGCGTGATGACTTCTTTGGACGAACTAAACGTTTGACGTTACATGTGCTTGTACGACCCCAAAGGAACTCAGTAAACCACTTCTTAACCATTGAAATTAATAGTGCAGAGTCCCCACTTTATTTATCAAGTCTTTTTTTGATTTCGGTAATGGTTTTTTTGCGCAAAAAATAATGCTTAATCAACACGTGAAATTCTTATTTTTTCCATTTTCGTTAAAATTCTCGAGGTTGTCTGCTTTCAATGGATAGGTACCAAAGGCAAAATGAATAACCCAAGGTACTCAAAATTTCGTAGTGATCTTTTAATAGATAACAGTTGACGGGAACAGTGTTCGATTATCAAACAGCACTCGTCCATGTAGTTACATCTCGCAAACTATACAAGCTATGAATACAGAAACTTGATAAATAGGTGCCGAACGTGAATACCATACACTAATCGAAATGTGTGCTTAATAAAATAAGTGCCACACCCTCTTTATTTTCTAGTGTCGGCAATACATTATTAAGACACAAAGCAAAAGTGGAGAAAAAGAACTGTGAGAGAAATACTACGTATATAGATGTACTAGCTTGTACCCGCGACTTCGTCTGCGTAGTATTAGAACTTCGACTAGTTTCATCAATCTTAATATTATTTAAATAATTAAAAAAATTTGAAATGAAAAGGTAATATTATACAAACTTCCATCCCTTTTTCACCCCCTACAAGGATGATTTTAGGGGTAGAAACTATCCTATATATTTTCTAGGATCTCTTACTATCTCCGTACCAAATTTCATCTCAATTGATTCAGCGGCTTAGGCTTGAAAAGGTAACAGACATACAGAGTTACTTTCGCATTTATAATATTAGTATAGATATTAGTATAGATAGAGAAAATCTACATACAAATCTGTCAGCTATTGACAAAACAACTTAGCTCTAGAAAAGATAGTTTGACAGGATTTTACTTATAAATATGCTATATCTCTATGATTTTAGTTCCAAACGTAAAAATTCGCGCAAGATTTAAATTTGCCGCAATTTATGCAATAAACTGTTGTCAATCAAAAAAAGAAAACAGTTTGACAGTTGACAGCTTAAGATTGCATAGAAATGCATTGAAAAAAGATTTAGTGCTGCATCAACAAAATTCGGCCACATTATTAGAAGTAGTTAAACAGATTGTTAGCTCCCCTGAAAAGTGGCGAGTTGTTGGTTGTTTTGTCAAAATGCCTCATAAATGTATATTCAATTGCCCAACGTCCTACACTGACAAGAGGGTATGTGCTACATTTACTTAATCAGCACATTACAGCCTATTTACAATGAAATTTTCCACTACTTGTTATATAAGAATATAGCAACATTGTAATTAAAGAAGCTAAAAACAAACAACAACAATACTCTAAGTACATTTGTTCAATAATCACATAAAAAATTTCCACAAGACGGATACGAAATTAGACCTATAACCATAGCGAATAGAACACGAGATATTCACATGTCAATAGCACGCCCAAACGCCTGATAACGATAACCAACAGAAAATATGAAATATAGCACGCGATCAAAATCGCGTTCATTTTAAGTGTAAACAAGAAAGAAGGTTGGGTGCGGCAATTCACGAGCAAAAGTCTGGGTACGACAAATGCGAGGTGGTAGAGCAATCACAACAACATTATAGAAGAAACGAAAATAAATTTATTTAATAATCGTGATGGAAGCACAGCAGAAACGTTTTTACGAATTGAACAAGCACGTGTTCTATCTTTCCATATGTTTAAATATGACAAGTAAGCAGTTTTTGTGTTAAGGTGTTATCAGTAATCGGAGGTTCAATTAGAAACATAAAATACTTAGAAATCTATTTTGAAAAACAAAACTATTAAATACAAAGTTGAGAATAATAAAAAAAATTTGGTCTATTCGCCTTAAATGATAACCATATGCTTATTGGTTTGGTTACGTGACATTAAATAAACCAAAGAAAAAAGAAACCTTGAAGATAGATTATAAAACATGATCAATGCCAAAATAGAAAATACTAAGTCATATTTATTGAGGGTTTTTGTTTGTAGATTTGTCGATATATATGATATCAAGGAATAAACTTTATGCATTATATCTTAAAAAATGTTTTCTCGAATGGTTTTTATCGGTAAATTTTTAGCAAGCTTGTTTTAGCAAAATTTCAACTCTTCTTTTCGACATGTGCATTTTTTTCGACAGACACTCTTAAAGCTTTAATATACTCAAGGCTTGTATTAGAGTGTTATAGTCTTCTCATACCTCAGTACAGATGGAATGATGCGACTGTAATAAGGGTTTGTAGATAGAATGCTTGTGTGGAATGAACAAAAGCTTCAAGAGCAAGTTGATTTGGGAATGGAAGGATAATATTTTGACCAACTACTGAGTATTGCAAGTATTACAATCTACACTGAAGAAGACTCTTCAAATAAATTGTGTTCAAATTAATAGAAATTTAAAAATTGGAATTCAAAATCAAACCTATACACCATCGTTTGCTCTTCTACTCAATCGACGAACTTCCAAACAGTACGTAGGCAGTAATGTTATGAGTATAATCAATACACAATTGAACCACTTTTTGTACTAATGAAGGATTATGCATTATATTTGAACCATTGACTTTGCGTTACAATTGGACCATTTTTGATACAATTGATAATTTAAGTGAATTTATTCTTGTTTTAGGGGTAGTCCATTATGGACTACTTACAAAAAAACTAGACCAAAGATTGTACTATTGAGAGAATTGACTCCATCGGTTCTACAGGGTATTCACTTTATTGATGTCCAGTGATAGCCCAACTTTAACTCCCTCATAGACAAATTATTAATAAATGATAATTTCTGTTCATAGTATTACGTATGAATTGACATACATATGTAAAATGTACATATATGTAGATATATTAAGTATAGATGACAGGAAGATCTAGTTTATATCAAAAAAATTTTATTTATATTTTCAGTTGGTCACTGTCATCCCAAAGTTGTACGTGCTGGCTGCTTACAAATGGCCACGATTTCAACCAACGCCCGTTTTCTACACGATGAACTTGTGCAATGTGCCAAAACGTTGACCAGCAAGATGCCAGCGCCATTGTCGGTTTGCTTCTTTGTTAACTCTGGCTCCGAAGCAAATGATTTGGCTTTGCGTTTAGCAAGGCTTTATACTAAGCGTCAGGACGTTATAACATTGGACCAGTAAGTTACAAAAAAGAAAATGCTCCGATATGTATGTTCATCAAAATCTTATTGATTGTTGTATTTTTTTTTTTTTTTTTTCTTTACAGCGCATACCATGGTCATTTAACATCAGTTATGGAAATATCACCATATAAATTTAATCAACCTGGCGGTGAAAAAAAACCCGACTATGTGCATGTTGCTCCATGCCCCGACATCTATGGTGGCAAGTTTATTGATAAACATTATGGCAACGGTAATATGGGCCAAATTTACGCCAGGAGTATCGCTGATATCTGTGCTAAGCAACAAATGAATGGTCAGGGTATAGCTGCATTTATTGCCGAAAGCTTGCAAAGTTGTGGTGGTCAAATTATTCCACCTGATGGTTATTTCAGTGAAGCATACAAAGCGGTACGTGCCGCTGGCGGTCTATGTATCGCTGATGAGGTACAAGTGGGCTTCGGACGTGTAGGCACACATTATTGGGCTTTTGAGACACAGGGTGTGGTGCCCGATATTGTTACTGTCGCTAAGCCGATGGGTAATGGTCATCCTGTCGGTGCAGTTGTAACAACACCAGAGATTGCCGATGCACTGTATGCAACTGGTGTTGCTTACTTTAATACTTACGGTGGAAACCCAGTGTCATGCGCTATTGCCAATGCAGTAATGCGTATTATCGATGAGGAAAAATTGCAAGAGAGTGCACTCAAAGTGGGTGATTATTTGTTGCGGCAGTGTCGTGAACTCATGTATGAATACGATGGAATTGGTGATGTACGCGGTTTGGGTCTCTTTGTTGGCCTTGAAATGGTGAAAGATCGTGAAACACGTGAACCAGATACGAAATCGGCGCACTGGATTGTCAACCGCATGAAACAAATGCACAAAATACTGTTGTCCTCTGATGGACCCAATGATAATGTGATTAAACTAAAGCCACCAATGTGCTTTAATCTCGAGAATGCTGATGAATTCTTGTTGGGTTTCCGTGAATGTTTGCAGATGCTGAGTAAACAACGTGAAGTCGTCAATAATGTTCAGGTATCGAGCACAATGGAGAGCAATACGCTGGCCAATAATACAAAAATATTTCAGAGTCATGATCATTTGATTAAATCTGTTTAAACATAAGGCCAACACGTGTATTGCCTTTATAGTTTTAAGTGTATGTATGGCATAATTTAATGGATTTAATTAACCTCTATCTTCTAGTATCTAGAAAAACTTATGGTCGTGTATGAACGAATGAACTGTGCATTCCTTTTTTAAAAATATTTCTCAAAATTGAAAAAAAAGAATTCCCAAATTAGGAAGCTAAATAAATCTTTTCTATTGCACTACAGCAAAAATCCAATATCTAAATACTGTTTATACAATATCTAATATTTCTTACAGACCTGTTTGATTCAAAAATCTTATAATAATCATGTTTAGTTTAAGTATTTAAAGAATTTATTTAAGTGTTATACTCAAATTATATTTAGCATTATATACATATATATTTATAAACAAAATAAAATATCTACTAAATACATATTATCAAAATAACAATTGTTTTAATATAAAAATCGTAGAGGAGTACATTCGGATTATTTACATAAATATATTTATTTGAGAACATCAAAAATTTATAAATGACAGACATTAAACTTTCTTAATAACTCTAGTTTTTAATAGCAACTAAATTATCTAGATATATATTTGCCTAAAATGAAATTAAGTTTCAAAATCAGCTAATTGTATTATGAATAATTAAATAACAATATAGATTTCATAACAAATTATAAAATATTTACAAAAGCTAAACAATTCGAAAGCTATTCATATACATACTTATGTTGCTATTCTATAAAGACTTTTAAAACAATTTTCCTAACATTTACATCAATTACAAAAAATTAAATAAACAAATTTAAATAATGTGATAATTTTCAAAAATGCAACACATTTATCTAGGGTACAAGCCTGGTCCTTGCATCATCATTAAAATGTCCATCTGTTCGGGGGGCATCATCATCGGTGTCATCCTCAACCATGACGCTTGACATCCGTCCAATCTGTCCCATTCTACTTGATTCTGTTGGCTGCAATATTGAAGGGTTCATTAAATATAGGTTTTTTTTTTTGAAATCTTTTGAATTCTACAAAAAAAAGAAAGCAGTTTCCCTTAGTCCTCTAAATAATTTAATTTTAAATATTTCTTTCGACAAATATATAGAGCCAAAACACTTCGTTGTGTTTCTAGGGGTCGACGAACTCAAAAATTCGCTTACAACTTTTTTCTTATCATTGGTATGAACGAAATTTTGAAAATTGGATCCGCTCCGAAATGATGGTCATCATCCATTTTCTGAGGAATACCGAAATTAATAACGCTAGTTTGCAGAAATAAAAAGAAAATGTTTTTTCGATGCACTTTGGCCTCATAAGTTCGAAAATCTTATCCCATATCGGCCCGGTACCCGATCCCGTTAAAATTTTTTGGTGAATTTTGGAACACAGGCTAATTTAATGGAATTTGGAATTTTTCGGATATCTCAAACGGTTATTGAGTTACGGTTAGAGTAGTTTTCTAGCCCTCTAGCCAATACATATACTCCATTCGGAACAAAACTGGTTTTTGTAAAGTTTTTGCAATTTTATTTGAAAAAAAACGTTGAAGTTTCATTGATATGTTGTTTTATGATCAATGGAACCCACTCACCTGGTAACTACTCTGTTTTAGCGCACATTCATATTCCAGTGGCCAGTGACCAAGTGACCACATTGGATCATTAAGTATGTAGTATAAAAAGTCCTTATTTTCAAAGATAAAATTCTGGCTTCAGGTAGAAGAAACTTAACTAAACAGATATATTATTTCAAACATTGTTTTATGTTCTATGGATCCCATTTAGTTGCATCGGAATCCATTTATGTTTCAGTGGTTGATGACCAGGTTTAGTTTCATTGGAAATCACTCATGTTTCAAAGGTCCATAACTAGGCGACCAAATCAAATCTAAATGCCCAAAAGACAGCTACTTTTCACTTTGAAACTAAAACCTCATCTCAAAAACCTTCAAAATTTGGAGTCAGAACTTAAATTGCTCACCAAAATATGCAGTCGCTTTAAAAAAACTTTAAAATTATCCGAAAAGTATATACACAATGGCCCAAGGGGTAGAAAGCTACCCCAGCAATTTCGACATCGGATATCTCAGACATGGCAATCCCGATTTGAACTATTTTTTCACATGCTGAAACGACCATCGTTTGGCAACATGAAACGAGTGCTGATGTTATCATTTTAAATATTTAAATATTTTTATTTTTTTTTTTCAAAAATGGTCTCAGAGACATTCGGTTAATGCAAAAGGGGACGCTGCGGGCTTAGTTAACCCAAGACCATCGTGATATAATAATGATAGCCAACATTCTAAAGATCAGATATGCATCAACAAATAATTTCTAGAGTTTCTAGTTCCCTATTTTCGTTTATAGGTAGAAAACTACACCTCTGGGCAAATATGGATTAAAATGAAGTATAAACTATTTGAAAAGAATCATTATTGAAGCATTCTCTGGCAGATGAGAAGCTTCATTTTATGTATTGGACTCAAATAAAAAGGTTAGCGCATCCAGACTTGGGGGTTTTGCATTAGATTTTATTTTTCACTAAACTTAGTGCTAGTGAAAAAATATTCACTATCAAGGAATTTATTTAGTGTTAGTGCAAAATCCTTCACTATCAAAAAATTCATTAAGTGGTAATGAAAAAGATTTTCATTATCACTAAATTTAGTTAAAAGTTTTAAATAATATTTCCACTAAATTTAGTGATAGTGAAAATTCATTCACTATCAAAAAATTGATTTAGTGGTAATGGCAAATTTTCCATTATCACTAAATCTATTGAAAGTGAAAATTTGTTCCATTGAATTTAATGAAACTTAATTGAAAATTTACAATAAATGTTGCAATAAATTTAATGAAGCATTTTCACTTTCATTAAATTTAATGAAACTTTAATGGAAATTTTCATTAATGTTTCATTAAATCCAATG
The DNA here is from genome assembly GCA_951812925.1 of Calliopum simillimum. Classification (NCBI taxonomy): domain Eukaryota; kingdom Metazoa; phylum Arthropoda; class Insecta; order Diptera; family Lauxaniidae; genus Calliopum; species Calliopum simillimum. The sequence goes on from OX638372.1 coordinate 34,324,284, forward strand.
AAACAAATTTTCACTATTACTAAATTTAATGAAACTTTAATGAAAATCTTCATTAATGTTTCATTAAATTCAATGAATAAATGTTCACTTTCAATAACTTCAGTGATGTTTTTATTGGAAATTTCAATTCAATTAAGACAAAATGTGCCGTGCTAGGTCAAAATATTTTGATATCTTTAAATTTTTCCTTCGAGATCTTGTACGAGACGATTGCGTGAACATTAAAAGCTTACGAAAGCTGTTTTAAGCATTTAGTTGACAAAGGGCAGAAATTATTTGGGTCTGAAGAACTTCAAAAACTAAAAGTCGTGTTTGCATTAGACTTTAATGAATCTCCTTCAAACTGATACTATTCCAACTCATTCTTACTCTTTCAATAAATTTAATTTAATCAGTCTGTTCGTTTATTCGAAGATTTTGCAAGTTTTTACCCGAGAAGCTCTCATTCATGTACGTTTTGTGCTTAAACGAGAGCTTTTCGGCTAAAAACTTGCAAAACCTTGGAGTAAACGAACAGCTTGGATTTTAATGAAAAATTCTATTAAAAGTTTTATTAAAAGCTTCATTAAATTTAGTGATAGTAAAATTTTGATTCATTGAATTTAATGAAACTTTAATGAAAATTTTCTTTAGAAGTTTCATTAGAAGCTTCATTAAATTTAGTGATAGAAAAATTTAGTTTCATTGAATTTAATGAAACTTTAATGAAAATTTCCACTAATGTTTCATTAAATTCAATGAAACAAATTTTAATTATCACTAAATTTAGTGCAATTTTTATTGGATATTTTCATTAAATTTTAATGATAGTGAAAAACTTTCCACTATCATTTAATGAATTGTTTGATAGTGAAAAATTTTTCATTACCATCAAATAAATTTTTTCATAGTGAAAAAATTTCCACTATCACTAAATTTAATGGAGAAAATTTTCACTATCTCTAATTAGATTTAGTGGTAGTGGAAAAAGTTTCACTATCAAAGTATTCATTAAATATTAGTGAAAAGCTCAATGACTAAAAAATTTAGTGCATTACCCCCAAGTCTGAGCGCATCACTTTTTTATTCTTGAAGAATATCAAGTACCTATCGCAACAGTTTCACCATCCTTATTTTTTACTTACCTTCGTCGTTCCGAGCATAATTCCCGTGCCCATCTCGCTCGACGCTGAACCGCGCAAATATCCCTGAATCGGCATACCAAATTGAAGTTTCTCCCGTTCCGTTTCATATGCGGCTGTTGACGTTCCGTTGCTTCCACCGCTGCTGTGCTGCGCTTTAGCTGATGTTTTACCAATCGATGATAGTGGATTCTGGAAATGCAGGTTGATATTGAAATCACGATGACCTTGTTTGATACGACGATAGTACCAGTACCCAAGTCCAGCAGCAATAAGCACTATGAAAAGGATGCTTAAAGTTATGATAGTAGCAGCATGTGATCCAGCAGAATCTTCATCCCCATTGCCAGTTGATTTTACGAGCAAAGCACTATGTATTATTTCATTGCTGTTTCTCTCCGGACAACGCTCATTTTCGTTAACAACACCATTATCGCACATGCATTCATAGCTGAACTCGGACAGAATACAAAAACCAAAGCATTTTGCCATATCACAAGGATTTGTTTTCATTGGTTGTCTTGAAACACCATCGATTACAATATCTTCAGCATTTAGTATGCTCAGATTAAATGCCATACAATTGCGACCGCCATACAGCTGGCAACGTATCGCCTCTTTAGCTCCAATGTTAACAATGAAGGCCTGATTTTCATAAACACTGAGACCGGATGGATGCATGATGAAGTTTCCTTTTTGTATTATTGTGGTGATTTTGTGACTGCTACCCAGTTTATAGCTAATTGATTGCAGTGTTTTTGTATGTGAGTCCACAAAGTAGAAGAGTTTTTTGTATGGATCGGTTGTCGTTGCCGTAATGTAACCACCATTTCTCGTTAGCAGTGTTTCAGACTTTTTGCCATCTAAGGCCGTCATTATAACTTCAGAATATGGTGGGTTAAAGGATTGAGAACGTATAATAACGTGGAACAATAAGCGATTATATGCATCGACTGTAATTGCTTTGACGTTATCACGTGGCCCAGCTTTCAATACGCTGGCACACATCTTGACGGCAAAAGAACAAACTTTTATGGTATAAACTGTACTTCGGCTGATAACGTAGACATTGCCTTAAACAAAAATAATTTTAAAAAATAATATATAAGATTAAATGATTATGATAATGTTAATAAATAGAAGTGGACAATTGTGAGTTATAGATTTGAAGATGATGTATTCCACATTTTACCGTTTGAAGATATTGAAAAAAAAAAAATCACTCTACTCTTGAAATTCCTATAGGAATTCATAATTTATGAAAAAGTTAACTCGAAATTGGCTAGGAATTATGGGCATTTGAAAACTTTGATAAGATCCAATGGCAGTGGATCTTATTATATCCCAAGTGGGATATAAAATCGGTTGCTAACTCAATTTTTATTAGAAGTGGAAGGGTAAGCTCTGGAAACGTGGCACCCCTATGTGATATGGCGCCCTTTTTAATTTCAATACTTGCAGCCTTCGTAGCATTCAAATATGGACACAGTTTAGTTCAGTTACACGAGAGACTTCGTGGTGCGTAGTTTTATAGAAACAATTGGGAATGTTTATTTTTTTTTTTTTTACATATATCGTCTAGAAGTAAGTTTTTAGCGTTTTTTTTCCAAAATATGAGGCTTTATTGCGAAGAAATGGTTGCATATTTCTTATTCAAAATATTGTCCATCTGAAGCTACAACCTTTTTTCATCTTTCTGGTCATCTAAGAATTCCGCACCAAAAAAATTTCTCGTCTTTTGAGCCCAAGATCAAATCGAGCCAATTTTAGATTCCTTCAACTAAAGTGAAGCGTATTCCGGTAAGAGCGTTCTGCATCGATCGAAACAAATAGTAGTCGGATGGTGACAAGTCTGGACTATAAGACGAGTGAGGCAGAATTTCCCATTCACTATTATCCGAATAGTTTTGGACCGAATTCGCAACATGTGGCCGAGCGTTGTCGTAATGAAGAAACTCGTATCTGGTCTCTTATTCAGGCCGTTTTTACATCAATACCCGCTTCAAACGTATTAGTTCAAAGAATGAGCATACATAATATATTATATTACATGAATATTTCGCTTTAGCGTCGATATGGGCGGATGGCCAGGCTTGGCGTATGTTTTTTTTTTTTGCGTTTAGAATTATCATAATAAGTCCACTTTTCGTCACCAGCGACAATACGATGCAAACATGATTTCCTTTAATACCGATCCCGCAATTGACGCTTATTTCGATCCAAAAAATATATAACGCCGATAGTAATGCACAAATATAATGACGCAATGTTCTTGACAGGTGCCCAAGCTTTCAATATGACACATGAGATCTGACATTTCTGACCGAAATCAACTGTTGGCGCCATCTTTTGTAACACGATGGAAACTTATTTCGAGAGGCAGAAGAGTGCTGAGTATTTGAAACAGTTACCTGGTGCATTTATCAAAATAAACCGAAATTAATGTGATTTTGTTTTAGGATGAATGCGAGCGCGAGTGAACATATTTATTCGTTCCGTAACATTTTTATTCGGTACATACCAAAAAGTAGAAATGGCACCCAACTTCTGAAGGTGATATGGTTCTGGTGCCATTTCTTCCTTTGCATGTTATAAGATATTTGGGAGTTGAAATATGATGCGCTTGAACACCCAGTCACTCCAAAATTTTAGTTAGGTAGGACTTTCAATGATTTCGTTTTCATTTTTAACTATGGCAGAAATAGTGTTCAGTGGAATCTCGCTTATTTCAACGACTTCAATAAACTCTTAGCTGAATGCAAGAAAATAAACTGCAAGAACTCTAACGTCTTCTGATAACATGGTCCAGCAGAAAAAGGAAACCTTGAAGCGGAAAACACAACCAATGCAACCACGTGGTTCCAAAGAACAGGATTTATAAACGTAAGGTGGTTACTAGTCATGCTTCTTCCGATGAAGGTGGAGAAAATATATTATTCCAAGATGGGTGCATTGGATGTTATGCAGAATATGCACAAACCACTAAACCATAAAATATGTACATCTCATATGAAAATGAGCAATTATTCTGGCCAAATCGCACATAACATGATGTCATATCAACCATAGCCTCAGACGATTTGGCACTTTATAAAATTTTTTTAAAATGGGAAAGAAACATGGGAATTAATTTTTATTTTAGTGCAATTTTTGTTTTAAATTAATTTCAGAATAAATTCGTGTTTAGTTCCTTTCAGTGTCTTTTAATTCTGGTTTTATAGCAGTTCAACAAAATAGAGGCCATATCCCCGGGTTTACCCTTTTTAACTTTTGAAAGTCTATCCGACTTCCAGTAGTATCCATAAACGTTAAAAAAATAAAAGAGTTAAAGTATTTAAAACAAAACAAAACATTTTTTTTTCAATGGTATCATCCCAGTGTGCCAGACGGTTCAAATCTCCGCTTTTTTATCCGTTACTGATCCGTTTGCGGGATAAATTCCAATAAAAAAAGCGGAGATATGAACCATCTGGCACACTGGGATCATCCCGATTTCTAAATTTCTGTTGGAAAAATACTGCAAACAAATTTAACTTACCTGTTATCCAATCAACTGCTACCTTAGTTGGCATTTCCACGGAAATTCCGGCTTTCACAATACCACTTTCCATATCTACTTGATAAAGAATATTTTCACTATCTGTCGTAAAGTAAGCCAAACGCTTGCGCACATTCAAATCAAATCCCGTAACCTTCGAATCCATTGTAGACCACGCGACACGCAATATTATCGGTTGCTCTGACATGCTGCGAACCTCATTATGTGTGGAAAAGTATATTGACGAATTGCTATCAATAGATTTACATGTTGTCTTATCCGGGCGCAACATAAAGTTTGGATAGCAACCGCAGCGATAAGATCCATGATTATTCTCACAAAGCTGTGCACATGGATCGATTTCCTCACATTCATTGATATCAACACATGAGCGTTTGTCAGCATCCAGCTTATAACCTTCAAAACATGAGCAAACTGCACCAGTAGGTGTAGCTCGACATTTGTGTCTACATGGTCCTCGACCTGAAGATGCCGCCTGACAGGCTGTTTTACAGAGTGAACCTTCATCAGCACCAGTTTCACAATCAGCAAAACCATCACAAACACGCGTTAAATCGACACATTGTCCATCCCGGCAATCATACATATTTGCCTCACAAGCCTGCTCGCGCGTGTCCATTGCCATAGCTGTGCCATTCATACCACGTTCACAATTTTCTTCATCGGATCCATCCTTGCAATCTCGATCATGATCGCAACGGAACTCTTGGCGTATGCATTCTTTGCTGGTCTTACATTGAAATTCGTAAATACTACAAATTGCGCCACAATTGGATTCATCTTCACCACGTGGACACTCAGCGGTGCCGTTGCATTTTGCTGTCAGCTCAAGGCAGATTGTTGGATCGCTTGGACATTGGTACATCTGATGATTTTCATCACCGCATACAATTTTTCGTTTCTTGCCTGTGCTAAGATCACAGTTGAGCTCATCCGAGAAATCACCACAATCATTGTGTCCATCGCAAACTAACCTTGGATCTATGCATTGGCCAAGCAAGCATTTATGCAAGGTAGGGGGACATTCTTTGAGTGCTGGTAATGACATTTCAAAATTCAATACGAATGCAATGTGAAATTCATTAAACAAAATACTCACCGCATTTATCATGTTCATCTGAACCATCCGTACAGTCTAACTTGCCATCACATTCCCAGCTTTTCGCAATACAAGATCCACTATTACACTGGAACATGTCCTTTCCACACATCATGCGGCCCCCAGGTGTATCCTTACCATCGCTGACCTTGCAATTTGTTTCATCCGAGCTATCGCCACAATCATCGATACCATCACACATGACACTTAAATCTACACATTTGCCATTATCACAGGAATGCTGATGTTGGTGACATTTTTTTGTTTTATCTGCCAGGGAATTAGTCAATTAGTTCCGGTGGCTCACCGTTTAACATTATGTGACTTACCAAATTTCTCACAGTGTTCTTCGTCAGAGCCATCTCGGCAATCTTTCTTATCGTCACAACGTTGTGTATTTTTAAGGCATTGCTCGGCATCATGGCACATAAATTGATCAAACGCGCAGATGACACCTTTACGCTTTATACTTTCGGGGTCACAGTTTAGCTCATCCGAACCATCAGGACAATCACTATGGCCATTGCAGCGACGTGAAAATGTCAAACACTCCCCGGAATTACAACGGAATTCACAATCCAAAGGTTCAATGCAAGTTCGATTTGAGGCATCCTTAAAAACAAGACCAGTCGGACAAAGACATGCGCCGGCAAACTTACTTAAAGTCGTACAAATATGAGAACAACCACCGTTATCGTGTTGGCATGGATGTCCAACAATTAGCGGAGGAGTGCTTCCAAGTATTGGTATCTGTTTTGGCAACATAAGATTGTATTTTTCTTTCGGTACATCGATCTCAATACGTTTCATTGGTCCTAGATTGCTTTTATGTGTCCAATAAATAAAGGGCGATTTCATTTCGGACCAAAAGAGATCATCATCCACAATGGTAATAGCATATGGACGTTTCAAACGTCCACGGAATGTATAAGCATGTAGGTTGCGATAATCGGAGAAGGAAATACGTCCCAGATTGCTATCGGCCCAGTATAATGTTTGTGTAGAATAATCGTGCATGAATTTTAAGCGATCACTACCCAATTCATCTTCGAAAACATGATGATGCTCTCCAATGCCACTTAATGTCAATTGATCAATGTGAATTTGTTTACGTTGACGCAGTGCGACAAACATTATGCTAAAATAAAGGAATAAGGTGTCAAATTACAAAACAGTAATTTCATTCATGCCTAGCGTAATAGAACTGACACACCCCTCCGATTTCGCTGAAATTTGGTACATAGCACTATAAGTCAAAAGGCACACTTTTTTGGCCAAAATTCATAACATCCATATTATCATGGATACCAACTGCAAAAGTAGTTTTTATGTTGACGGTAGACTAAAAGAACGATTTTGAAAAAATCTTAACCCTTGGACCACCGGGTCAAAAATGGCACGTAATAAATTCTCTAAATTAATAACACATACCAGCAAAGTTCTGTATATCTGTTTATCGATTTCACTCAAAATATCATAAAAGTAGAATAATGTTGATAAATGCGAAAAATCTTAAATATGAAGAAGTCGAAAAATGTGGAAATTTCAAAATAAAATCGAAAAATATAGTACTCAAAAAATTATGGAAAAATTTGATAAATGTCGAAATGAAATATACAGTGGCTCACAGCTTTTTCCAACCAGAAACTTTATAAAATTTGAAATGAGTATAACTTTTAAGCAAAATGAAATCAAAAAAATTCAAATGTAGGTTTGTACACAAGGAAGCCTTCATAAAACGTGCAAAAGAAAAACAACGAAAATACTCCTCCCCGTCCCACAGCACTAAAAAAATGTACAAAAATTTATCTCACACCTTATGCCAACCAAAAAAGTTCTTAGTTTATTGAAAATCGTCCATGGTACCGAATGATGGTATTTGTAAATTCTATGTATTTCCTCCCTATTCTTGCAATATATTGAAGCCATTTTTTTCTTCTGACTTGTTTTGGCCTGTAAGTCACAAGCCCGAAGAATTTAATGTATAATTTGGTACTTCAAGGCTTGTCTAACTTATGGTTAATTTAATTAGCTTATTTTGAAGCCGACAGTTTTGGGGTTTCCTTGATTTACCGCGCAATTAGTTGCGTTGAAAATTTTTTTTTTGTTGTAGTTTTTCCTTTATCAAGCACTCTGTTCTCATGTAGAATGCAATTTTTTATACTGCGCATAGTTGAGTCACTGAAACAAACCATTAATACTATTTCCCAACGCGAAAAGCCATTTTAGAATTGCTGGAAGACTAACACTCGCTGCTTAATCGTTGTGCATCAGATCATTGTCAAAAATACTCACGTGCTCAAGTCCATTGATGATCTCGAACATAAAAATGGCTTAAATATATTGCAAGAATAGGGAGGAAATACATACATAGAATTTGAAAATACCATCATTCGGTACGATGGACGATTTTCAATATACTAAGAACTTTTTGTACATCAGTACATTTTTTTAGTGCTGTGGGACGGGGAGGAGTATTTTCGTTGTTTTTCTTTTGCACTTTTTATGAAGGCTTCCTTGTGTACAAATCTTCAAAAACACTTAAATTTTGAACAAATGGTTGTTTTAAAATTTACTAAAAATAATGCTTATATTGTTATTTTCGAGTGTTTCTCATGAAGTATTAATGTTGAAATCTACCATAAGTCAATAAGTACGTTCCCAGTGCAGCTGTCTTAAATGAAAAATTTTACACATTTAATTTAAAACAGCAACACTACGACCGTACTAAAGAATGAAATGAATACCGTATAATGGTCGAAAAGTGGACGTTATCAGATTAGTGTCGAGCCCACTTTTCAGTTATGAGTTTCGCTTACTTCACGTGTACTGAGTTATTCTTTAAAAGACACGTATGTTAAAATCACTCGAACACTCGAAATAAAATCCTGGTTTTAAGGAGTTGCAAAAAAAAATCGATTAAAACTGAAATTCCGAAACAAACAAAAAAAAACCGATTTATACATTTAACCAGCCACTTTTTGATGTCTTTTATGTATATCCAATCATTAACAGAAAATAAGTTTAGTCATATTATATCCATCATTAAATTTCACGGCGCACCGCCGCGACGGTGGAATGGCGCGTTCGATTAAAACATTTGTGTTCAGTTGAAACTCTCTCTCATTTTTCTATTCTATCTAATCTAACTATTCGTTCTATTCTATCTATTCTATCTATTCTATCTATTCTATCTATTCTATCTATTCTATCTATTCTATCTATTCTATCTATTCTATCTATTCTATCTATTCTATCTATTCTATCTATTCTATCTATTCTATCTATTCTATCTATTCTATCTATTCTATCTATTCTATCTATTCTATCTATTCTATCTATTCTATCTATTCTATCTATTCTATCTATTCTATCTATTCTATCTATTCTATCTATTCTATCTATTCTATCTATTCTATCTATTCTATCTATTCTATCTATTCTATCTATTCTATCTATTCTATCTATTCTATCTATTCTATCTATTCTATCTATTCTATCTATTCTATCTATTCTATCTATTCTATCTATTCTATCTATTCTATCTATTCTATCTATTCTATCTATTCTATCTATTCTATCTATTTTATCTATTCTATCTATTCTATCTATTCTATCTATTCTATCTATTCTATCTATTCTATCTATTCTATCTATTCTATCTATTCTATCTATTCTATCTATTCTATCTATTCTATCTATTCTATCTATTCTATCTATTCTATCTATTCTATCTATTCTATCTATTCTATCTATTCTATCTATTCTATCTATTCTATGTATTCTATCTATTCTATCTATTCTATCTATTCTATCTATTCTATCTATTCTATCTATTCTATCTATTCTATCTATTCTATCTATTTATCTATTCTATCTATTCTATCTATTCTATCTATTCTATCTATTCTATCTATTCTATCTATTCTATATATTCTATATATTCTATCTATTCTATCTATTCTATCCATTCCATCCATTCTATCTATTCTATCCATTCTATCAAGGGCGTACGAAAGCGGGACAGGGGGCGGGGCAACTTCCCCCTCCCTAGCTCTAGCTTTAGAGTTACAAATATATTATATTCATTCATTTTTACAGTAGTTTTTACAACTCTTCATATTAAAGCCAAATAAAACACGATTTTTGGACAATAGCTTATACAAATACACTTTTTTTATCTTTACTATACTATTTATTTATTTAATTGCAAACAATTTGTTAGTAAAATCGGATAATATTTTAAAAAGTTATTAAGGTTTCACTGAAGTAGGACTATTCGTTTTTTTATCGAAAAAATAAACAGGTACAAAAAAATGTTTTTTGCTCTTTATTTTTTATCTTCTCAGAAGGGATACCCAAAGCTGCTTAAAACTAAAGACTATGTTTTTGCAAAAAATGCTGCGTTAAAAAATTCAAAATTTTTTGTGCAGGTAGTATAGATAATATCCGGTTCCAAAAGTCGATTTATTTATGTTTTTCAATTACGTGGTCGGAAAAGCATTCGTTTACTCAAAAGGAAGGCACTTACGAATAAAATGTATAAGGCTTAAAATGCTTAAAATCGTTCAAAGTATCAAAGTATTTTATAAATTTTTTCAGACCTTTCTTAACTTTTCAAAAATTGGTCAAAGAAAAAGAAAAAAAAAATTTCCAAAAACTCTAAAAACATTCACATGTGTACTTTGTACGATTCTAAGCATTTTAAATATTATAAAATTTTTTTGCTTCATAAAAATCGACCCAGTTTATTGTACCTGTTTATTTTTCCGATAAAAAATCAAAATGGTCTTAGTCCACTGAAACCTTAATAACTTGTTAAAATATGATCTGATTTTAGTAAATTTGGGCTTAAAATATTTAAAATTAAATATACTTATAAATAAAAATATAAAAAATATTGCAAAATTGTAAAAAATTATTATGAAAATGAACTTTTCGCTCAGTTTTAACTTTAACTCAGCCAATTTAAATAGGATTTTAGTTATTGATACATTTAAAAGAAGCGTAAAAATTTTTCTTTGAAATAGTGTATAAAAAAATTCGATCAATTTTTTATAAAATTAGAGCTATAACCTCAAAAATCGAAAGTGTCGATTATATCTAGAACGGCTCCACGAAAAAAAAAAAATTAATGCGTTTTTCAAATAGTTTAGAAATGTGATATGTATTTAAAAGATAACATACCTAAGCAAATTTTTATTAAGAAAGTTATCTCAGTACCTTCATAAGATATTATGAACTTTTATTTAATATTTTAGTGCACAAAAATATACAGCTCTTACATTGAAATTTCTCAAAAAAAAAAAAAAAAGGTTCGCAAAATTTGAGTTTGGCCCCCTCCTAGATGAAATCCTTCGTACGCCCTTGCATTCTATCTATTCGACCTATTGCTTCTATTCTATTTTGCATGAAACGAAAACATGTACCAGATTTCAGCGAAATTCGGAGGGGGAGGTGTGTCAATTCTTGTTGCGCTAAGCATGGAATGGCTTAATAAGGCTATACGTATGAATTGTTATTTTTTAATTTCATATTGAATGGATTCCTGAAAACGAGTAAACCCCTCAAAAACTCGTAAAACTGTCAAATTTCGTATTGATTTTGACAACATTTCCGAGTTTACGAGGTTTTCGAGGCTTTTACACGTTTTCAAGAATCCCCTCAATGTCATGATATAAATTGGTTAACATTTTGTTAAAAATTAATAAAGTTGAGCTCCATTTTCACGGAAAGATTACTACTTGATGGTGTAGAATTGATGACATTTCAATGGTATCGGTCATACAATGGATTGTTATGGGACATATTGTTTATAATATTACTTTATGGACTTGTTCCACTTCCAAAATTACGATTCATAAATGCATATATACAAATTATCATACCCATCATCTGGTATAACAGATATACCAACAGGGACTTCCAAGCCCGAAAAGAAACTGACAATTCCACGTTGACGCGTTCGAAGTGACATAACCTCAACAACATGACGTTCAGAATCAGTCCAATAAAGAGTATGAGCCAAGTGATCTAAGAATGAAAAGAATTTAAATACATTACATAACATATGGTTTGAGTATGACATAATGTGTTATGGAAACTGTAGTGATATCTCATTATACATAGATAGATATAAATTAACCCAAAATAACGTACCAAAAGCCAAGCCACTGATATTTCCTATATTCCCACGTGTCAAAGTTGTCATATTGTTATTTATAGCATCATATTCATATATAACTTTTTGTATATTGTCCGCTATAATGATGGTGCCATTAACACTGTTATAAGTCATCTCATTTATGAACATTGGAAGCTGGTGGTACTTTGATATTTTGTGTCTTCCAAATGTAGTATGTTCAATTTCTAATAGATAAGTGTTGACACCTATAAATAAACGTTGCTTTTTTTGTGTTTTCACACAACGCATTTGATCCATAGATAACATCATTCCATCAGGACAGGCACAAGTGGAACTATTGTTTTCGGCCAATAAGCACATATGCGAACAATGGCTATTCATGCAAGCATGTGCAGTCTTTGGTTGCTTCGCGGAATGATAAATGTGTACTGCATATATAGTGCGATCTTTTGCTATAACCTGAAAAATAAAAGTATAAAGCTTGAGCTTGCTTGGTCGCACTTATCTTGAGGGAAAAAAAGGTGTTCCCCGATGGCGCAAAAACCCAAATATTTGATTCGATTCTTTAGACCATAGAATTTAATATTTGCAAAATCCTATCAGTTCGTTCGGCACGCTTTTCTACGAGTATATCTTTCGTGTTGTGGCATTATAGGTTCTTCACTCCAAGTTAAATCTTTTCCATATCATTTTGTTCTTATTTCAAATCAGAACAAACTATTTCCAAATCAAAATCAACTTTTTCTAACAATTAACCTTTTTCCAATCAAATTAATCGTTTTTCAGAATCAAATTAAACTTTGCAAAAAATATACTCAAAATTACATATATCTATCGATAGTACAACAGCTATCATTAAGAATATTCCAAAATGTGAAGGTGGTTGTAATGTACATGGGTACTTTGTTGTTTTTTACGGGGAGTGCCTTTTTTTCCCATTCAGGACAGGTGTGTGATATAGTACACAGCACAAACAAAAAACAAAATAGCTGAAACTAGCAAGGATGTCATCCTTAAATTGAATAGATATTTTAATATCACAAATTTATACACTTACTAACCTTATGATCCTTTCCAGTAAACTTATGGCATGAGTGAACACTTTTTGTACCCCAATCAGACCAATACAATTTATCCTCAAACACTGCTATACCATACGGATGCTTCATTATCTCATCAAGTACCACACGACGATCAGTACCATCTGTACGTACACTTTCCATCGAAGAAGCTTTCGCATCAACCCAATAGATTCGATCATTATGCATATCAAGTGCAATACCATTAGGCCAATGTATGTTTTCGGTCACCAATGAAACGGAATGGGTACCATCCATCGAAGCGCGTGATATCATTGGCTTGACACCCCAGTCTGTCCAAAAGATTTGCCCACGTTGTGGCCATAAAGCAACTCCACGAGGTTGGTGAACATCAACGGTAACAAGAACTGTACAAAAGGAGCCATCGTTGGAGCAGACCGCAATGTGGCGCATAACATTATCAGAAAAGTAAATGTTGCCTGATTGTGAAAGAAATGTGATATCATTCATATTTGTATCATAAACGGGCTTGAAATCTAAAGCTCTATCATCTATTATTCACTGCAAATAGCAAACTTACCTGTCAGCCAATCAACGGCCAAATCTTCAGGTGCATCTAAACCGGATGTTAACAAAATTTCCCGTTGTGAACCATCCGCATTTGCCTTAACAATGCTCTCGGCTTCATTTTGTATATTTGTCCAGTAAATGTTCTGACCATCAAATGACACACCAATGACTTTGGTTAAATTTCGTGCAACCGTGGCGATACGATGCGATCTCAAATGCACACCAACAACCGTCATTTGTGTTGAGTACAACAGGAGTGCTTCCTCACCGACTGTTTCGCAACTTTTGTTGTCTGTTGCAAGCACGTATTTATCATCACAAAGGCAACGATAACTGCCAGCAACATTTTCACAACGTTGCGAGCAGATGCCATACTGTTCCAAGCATTCGTTTATATCGACGCAGGCATTTTGGATCGATGAGTGGCGGTAACCTTTTGGACAAATGCATTTGGGTCCAGAATCCGGTAGCATATGACACTTTGATGCAGGTGGACACATGTGATTAGTGCAGTTACTTTCACCTGAGCTGCATCGTAATGATTCATCACTCTTATCGGGACAATCCGCGTTTCCATCGCAGGCTTTAGACAAGTCAATGCAGGTTTTGTTATCACTACATAGAAATCGTTCAAGATCGGGTAGGCAGTTTATTGCTTAAAATGAGAAGCGTACGAGTAAAGCTTAACACACAAGTAGTAGTTGATAGAAAATTATCCGAAAAATTAAATTTTTTCTTTTCAAGAAATAAAATCATTTGTGCCCTCGGCTCGCATATAATTTTTCCCAATTGTACCTACTTACCACAATTTTTCTCATCGCTTCCATCACCACAGTCATCGGTTCCATCACAAACCCATTTCGGACTTTCCAAACATTTTTTATTGGTGCAAAAGAAGCCGCGACAACTTGCCTGTGCCTTAAGACAGCCAGCTTCTTCGTCAGAATTATCGGCGCAGTCTTTCTTGCCATCGCACATGAAATCTAAAGGTATGCAGGATTTATCGGATTGACAAATATATTCATACTCCGTGCATTTGCGAGGTAAGTGCCAACCACCAATGCCAATATCCGAAGATGATTTTGTATCACCCATACGTGATCTACTCCCTGCACAATCTAATTCATCTTCACCGCCAGGGCAATTTTCAATACCATTACATATTAAATCTACAGACAGGCAGGCCGTACTTGTTTTAGAACATTGAAACCAATTTGGTTTGCGGCAGAGCTTAGAGTCTAAAAGAGAAAAATGGGAAAATAATTTTTTTTATTTTAAAAATTATAGCACTGTACACGAAAAAACGTCAACGGATTTTAGTAAAGGGGACCAAAAAAAAAAAATGCATGTGTCTTGAAAGTTTATATCTGAATTTTTTTAAGTGGGGTCAGTTTTCCCCTTTAAACGCATTCTTGTGTTAAATCGACATGTTAAACTATTTATATGACCCTCACCTCTGACGTGTATTATGTGTTGAGCAAATTTTTGCAGAACAGTACATAAAAAAAAAGTTCAGTGGAAAACTTTGTCACTCTACATCCTCCACATGTGTTTAATTTTTAGCCTTTTCTTAAGAAGGTACAACCTCTACCTCTAAGAAACGGGAATATTGAGTCAGTACGTTCAATAGAAATACTATATTTGCCATAAATTTCCTGAGTAATTTACTTTTTATTGCGGATAGTATTTTTGTGGGTGGTGCCACACCCTTCAACAAGTTTTTCCAATTTAACAGACTAAGACTTTGACATATTAATCCTTGTTTTCAGGGGTAACATCTCTTTAATTTTCATCAAAATTGTTGGAGTCGTTTTCTAGTAACATTGAAACAAAATTTTCATTGATTAATAGACACCGATGTTAGCTATAAGTCATTGATAAGCAGTACCTGCCTACCAAAATATCTTGTTTGGTTTGCGAGATATGACCACATTAAATTTAAAATGAGTATCTACACCCTGGATAATGTCTGAAAATACCAATTTCTGCACTTTCAAGGATTCAAGGATAACTAGGATCTTAGACGTGATAGGAAAAAACAGTTGCCAGATTCTGAATCAACGTCCCTGAATTAGTCAAGAAAAGATTTTTGTGTTACGCAGTGTAATAATACCTATGAACATAACAGTTGAAAACATTGATCTCACTGCAAGATGTCAAATTTGAGTTTTTGATACCATTGGATAATGGAAAAAATTCTGAAGAGAACGCAGAAAAAACGTTCTAAAATGTATAAAATTGGTGAAGTTATGGCGTTTTGAATTTTATAATTCGAAAATGATAGTTTTGAGATAATTGAGGTTAAAATTTGACAATACTAGAGTTTGCTAGAAGCACAGGTTTGGATAAATAGATATTTATGCTATCTAGCTGGTAAGATTTAAAACTATTTCACGTGTAATTTGATTTAGAGAGATGCAGCTATAATGCTGCAATGTGTACTAGATAATATCACAAAAAAAAGTTCACCCCCCATTTTGAAAGCTTATCGGTTTTGATTTTTAAGGAAAAATAATTTTTTTTTTCGACCTCAAAATAAGCTCCTAAATGATTTTTCGTATTGCTCCGCCATTTGATGTCCGATCATCAAGTATAGTATATCGTTGTAAATCGATGTGGGCTATATATCATTGATGGGAGTAATTTATCTCAAATGTTTTTTTCGACTAGCTGTACTCATTATCTCAGTTTCTACCACCCTAAGGTGCCAATGGCACTTCATAGAATTGAAGCCCACAAAAAATCATAAAATTCATCTCTACAAAGTTTCCTCAAATTGTTAAAATTGAAGAAGTAAAAACCTCAGTACAAAATATGAAAAATAGGATGTTTCAAGAACAAAAATCGCTCCCCAAAACTATGCAAGATTCTTTTTTTATTTATTTGCATACTGTTTGAAATGTCAAATGTTAAAAAAAAATATATATAAATAATTTTTTTTTTTTTTTTTTTTAAATTAAAACCAATAAGCTTTCAAAATGGAGGGCTTACGGCGAACTTTTTTTTTTTTTTGTGATACTGTCTAGTGTGAATTGAAAAAACCGCTTGCGTTATAGAGCTATAACTTTTGAAGCGGTTCAGCGGATTGATTGGGGCTTTCAGGATCTTTAACATGGGTGTTTAGACGTTAGAAAAACTGCATTTCGTTGATGTGCCTCCAGTTGAACGCTATATACGGGTCTCTCAAGTTGTGTGAATGGTTTTCACCCGAAATTTAGTAATTTTCGGTTTCTAACATGCTGCTCTGGAGGCGATTGTTTTTTCGCAATATTCTTCATGAAATATTATTTCTTAATGCGTTTCCACCTCTGGTTCGGTGGTAACGCACTTGAGAAGATGCTCAAGTGTCGATTTTTCATGCGTAATTGCGTCTAAAAAATGGTATTTTGAGGGGCACAACAACCCGGGGGCACAGAACAGTCTCAAACCTTGCGTGATCATTGGATCTAGGGTCAATTAATATCTAAAAAAAATATCGCCCCCCAGTACAAACTTGAACAATGGCTGGTATGTGGAGAAATCTCTGTAAATGTGACTTTTTTGAAAAAAACAAGTTATTTTTCAAACATGCGGCACCCTATTTTGGACCGCGAATTATCAATTTTCGATATATTAGAAGTATTTTTCTACAAACAATTACTTTCTTCGAGAAAGTGTGATTCTCTAAATTCAGTGCATCACCCTCGAAAAATGATTTTTGAAGATATTGGGGGAGGCGATGGAAAAAAGTCAGTAACGCAGGCTGAAAAATACTTCTAATATATCTAAAATTGATAATTCTGAAACTTTTTTTTGTCTCTAAAAAATATTCTAACCTAAAAATTTGGTTGGAAAAAAACATTTTTGAGTTTATGTACAAAACAAATAAAATTTTTCTACTCTTTTATATAAACTGCGTTACATGGTACTGAAGTGTACATATGGGGGATAATGTTTTATCAAATATTTGGTATTGTGTTCTCGCAATGTATTCAGTGAGTTATGTGCTCACCCCATTTGTACATATGGGCATATGACCCAGGTTTTAAGAACATTTTTTTTTTTCCATGTTCAATAACCAAATATGGTGGAATATATTCCTAGATGTATAAAATGAAATTCCCAATAGGTGAACAAAAAAATTTCGACCCGAGAGGGTGTCAGGAGGTCATTTTATTTAAAAAATTTGGGAAAATCGAGATTTCCGATAATATACGGCAGAGCACATTTTTCAGAAGTAGGAAATATGTTACGGGGCACCTTTCCAAATATTCTGGAGAAAAATTTAGAAAAATCGTATTTGAGTCGTGCCACAAAATGTCTTAGTCGCTCATTACGGCCACATAACAGGTCCTAAAATTTTGAAAAAATTCTTGCAAATTCCTTGACAAAAAATAAATTGATTTTGCTTATGATATTTTTTAATTTAAGCGCCCCCTGCCGAGTAGAAATGAAAATCCAAAAATTTGGGGTAAAAAAATTCGATTTTTGGCAATATGCGATCTAGTACACCATGGTGACATAAGGCAAGATAGCATGATATCCAACAAATATTCCGTAATAAATTTCAGAAAAATCGTATGTGGGTCGTGCGACAAAATGGGTTAAAAAGTCTAAATCGCTCATTACGGCCACATAACAGGTCCGAAAATTCTGAAAAAATTCAAGCAAATTCCTTGACAAAAAATAAATTGAATTTGTTTATGATGTTTTTTTGATTTAAGCCTCCCATGATGAGCAAAAAACGAAAAACTCTAAATTTTGCATTCCGGCGAAAATCATGTTTTTTTACCCAAACCTTAGTGGGGGGCTTAAATCAAAAAAACATCATAAACAAATTCGATTTATTTTTCATCAAGGAATTTGCTTGAATTTTTTCAGAATTTTCACAACCCACATACGATTTTTCTGAAATTCTTTACAGAATATTTGTTAGATATCATGCTATCTTGCCTTATGTGTCACTATGGTGTGCTCGATCGCATATCGCCAAAAGACGCATTTTTTACCTCAAATTTTTGGTTTTTCATTTTTTACTCGGCAGGGGGCGCTTAAATTAAAAAAATACCATAGACAAAATCAATTTATTTTTCATCAAAAAATTTGCGAGAATGTTTTCAGAATTTTAGGACCTGTTATGTAGCCGTAGTGAGCGATTTAGACTTTTTAACATATTTTGTCACCACGACCCACATACGATTTTTCTGAATTTTACTCCAGAGTATTTGGAAAGGTGCCCCGTAACATATCTACTACTTCTGAAATATGTGCTCTCCCGTATATTACCGGAAATCTCGATTTTCCCAAAATTTTTAGATAAAACGACCTCCTGACACCCTCTCGGGTCGAAATTTTTTGTTCACTTATTGGAAATTTCATTTTATACACCTAGGAATATATTCCACCAGATTTGGTTATTGAACATGGAAAAAAAGTTTTCTTAAAACCTGGGTAATATACGTAAGAGGAGATTATTTTCGGATATGCCCATATGTACACTGCATGATCACAGCTAAGCCAACAGTAAAAGTTTAAGACACATTTTTTAATAAACACAATCGCTACGCGACCTGAGTTACAGTGCTGTTCCCTATCAATAATATAAGCTATAGAGTGGTCATCTACGATTTTCCCTTACAAAGTGATGATCATTTTCAATGGACATTATGAAATTCTTCCGTCATGATGTCACGAGCAGACCCTTTTTTTTTTTTGGTTCTGTACTGTATTCTCAAAAATAGCCAAAAACAGTGTTTTTCCATTAACCTTATTTTTAGGTTAGAATATGTCAGAGACGATTAAAGTTACAGATAAAGTTCATAGTGGAATTAAGGGCCATTTTCGCAATGTTCAGTTAAGCATTAACTGGAACTTTAACTGCCACTTTGACATAAAATTTCATACAAAATTTTTATTTATCTGAAAGTTAAATTTTAACTGGACATTGTGAAAACAGCCCTTAAAGAAAATATATAAATTTAGCGATATTTTTTGGTGTTTTTTTTCCAAAATTTAGGTTCAAAAGTGTCAAAATTATGTTTTTAAATTTGGAGGTCAAAAGAATGTTCCTAGTTATTCAAACAAATTTAGACTTATAGACTTATTCATTTCACTTTATTAATAAAAAAACAGACTCACCGCAATCGGATTCATCTGAATTGTCGGCGCAATCAAAACGTCCATCACACATCTTCTCTAGTAAGATGCAGCTTCCGTCATTGCATGCGAACTTGTCTTTTCCGCAGTGTGAAAATCCAAGTGCTTGTGGCCATAGCAGTAACACAAGGGTTAAAAGCAAAAGTTCACGAATCGTTGATGATGCGTGCAATTGCTGCTTCGGCTTTTTTTTAACACGTTGTAACGGTAAATAAAAGACAAAGGCCCTGAAAAAGATTTGAATAAAAAAATAATGATTAATGATGGGAATGAAATGAACTTTCAATAATCTGTAAAAAAAATTTAAAATGGTTACATTTTTTAGTGAAATAAATTCCCAAAGTGTATTTTTTTCCGAATGAACTCAAGTACAGAATTTTCAATTAGCACGTGCTCCAATTCTGACATTGAATTTTCAGACAGTTTTCTGGAATTCTACACAATTTTGTTAACAAATACTCTTATTCATATATCTGCTATTATCTCACGCACTTACATTTACTAGCTTTGACGAAATCGTTAGATTATTGGATTTAATGAAAAGCTTTACAATATAAATATTATGAATTACTTTAAGCTTTAATTATTGCTGAAAATTTTGCAAATTTTATTTTAAAAGCACAAGTGAAAAAACTATGATTATTACAATAAAAATTTATTTCGGACGCAAAACACTTAAAAGACAAATTTAATATATATAACAAGAGTGGCTTTAGTAAAAGGCCGACTCACACTGATCAAACTAAATTTATTTCGAACTTTGTAGGCATTCCAAAAAACCAATCCCGCTAAAAATGCAAAAGAATTGAGCCGTTATAATATGGAAGGTTTCGATGTTTTTTCGATGTTTCAACTTCGTTACAACACAAAGCTTTTGTTTCTGAGTGTACAATGAGCAATGAACCTAAAATTATGCTAAGAAAATTTATTTGTCGAAATAGCAAATTCGGGAAATTCTTTACACTCAGGAAAAAAACTTCAATTCATAGTTAAAAATTTGACATTGCACTGTGGTCGATAAATCAAAAAGCTGACAAAAATTCGAAACTTAAAGTTACTGTTTCTGCGCTTTTAATTATTGCAAATGGTAGAGTATGATTCTCTTCGTTCATTTCCAAAGTCAGGTCGGAAGGACTTCTGTGCTTAAAAACCTCTTCTCGTTTGAGTATAAAGTTCACCAAAGTATTTTTTCTCTCGTTCCACGGTTTCTCCAATTTTATTCAAACCTTTTTTCTTACTCCCATCTTTCTAAGGTAATTTTGTTAGTCGTCTAGCCAGCGTTTTCTCGGTCGTCCTCTTCTTCGCTCACCAATAGTAGGCAGGTCAAAAACTAAGCGGGTAATTCTCTTTCTGGACATTCTAATTATATGGCCCAGCCATTTGAACCTCTGTGCTTTTGTGTATCTTATAAATTATTTATTTTCAATGAGTTGTTCCAGTTCATCGTTGCACCGAATGGGATTTCTTTGTTAAGGTTTATTTAATGTTTCCGAATTACAGAGCGTCTTATCTGGCATCGTATTCAGGGTATATTTTTCTGAAAACTTAGGTGCCCCTATGAAAGTTTTTCGATTCTTTTTAAGTTTTCCATTTTCGTAATAAGTGATCACAACAAAACCTCAAGTTTTGACACAACTGCTGTTTATCGGTCGTGTTTAAGTGAATTCCGTCCGCGCTTGGACTTTTTGACCACTCATACATGGAGCTTCGTCGCCAGAACCCTTTTCAGTGAAGCGATACAGCCTTGCTTAGATAAACCTACTCGAAAATCGTAAAAAATTATGCAAAGTTACTGTTGAAAAGTCGTGCGTGTTGTGTTCGTGTTTTGAAAATTTTTAACCTTGCGTGTTGTGTTCGTGTTTGAAAATTGTATTTTAAACCGTCTCTGTTTCGGTTTGTTCCATATAAATTGGATGGGTATAAAAAATACAGAGATGGTTAAATACGCCTGACGATCCAATTTAGATATGGCAATAGTTCTACGTTTCCACCGGACATTTAGCAGTGTCGAGTTTTATAAATCTAGTCGTTAAGTTCCTCCCATTTTCACCGTCATAAGCAAGAAATAAAATTTGTTCTTCTTTTTTCTTAATATTCGTATATATACGTAACTACACTTTGTTGTAAGAGCTGGTTCACACGTCAGACAGGTTAGTTGCGCAACTATCTGGATCTCCATTGTGGCATATAAGAGCGAACACACGAGTGATTTGCTATCGCCAACATGATTCAATAACAATGGTTATGGCAAGTTGTCAAAATAAATGAAATGAAACCCTGATCATGCGTTGCTATCTGTCAAAAGACTAGAAAATTTTGACATTTTCGTAGTTTAAGAAGAAGCAGGATTTGTTATCGCTGTAACCAGGGTAATTCAACCATGATCGCCAGTATATTTGCTGCAAACACGATTCAGACTAGAAAGTTGCGCAACTCTTCTGTCTGTCGTGTGAACTAGATTCTTACAACAAATTGTAGTTAAATGCGAACGTTAAGAAAAAATATCAACTTTTTTTTTCTTGCTTATGACGGTGGAAATGGGGGGAACTTAACGACTAAATTTATAAATCTCTTCACAGCTAAATTTCCGGTGGAAACGTACAACTATTGCCATATCTAAATTAGAGCGTCGGGCGTATTTAACCGTCTCTGTCTTTTTCATATCCATACAATTGATATGGAGCAAACCGAAACAGAGACGGTTAAATTACGTTAACGCTCGACTAATGCTCCAATTCAGATATGGCAATTAGAATGATATGTTTTGTGGAAAAACTCTCAAAAATTCTTTACCTTTTTCTACATACAGCTTTGGCCAAAAATATCAGGCACCCCACAATAAACAACTGATTTCTAACTTTTTGTCACTTCTTTTTGGCATAGTAAAATCAATTGTTTGTCAAATTTATCACTAAGCTAGAAGTAAAAGCTTTTTATTCTCTTTAGAGTACCGAAAAAAAAGTAAAAATCATTGACAGATGAAAAGCCAACAAAACCCATCTTTTTGTTGTTGTTTCATTTTTTTTTTTGTGACTTTAAAAATGTGCCGCTTATTATTCTATGTAATGGTTAAAGTACATATAAGTATTTATTTATTGTTAAATTAGAAAAACATGGATTATGCATTTTTTTAGTGGTGCTTATTACTTTTGGTCAAGGCTGTATGTATGTGTGAAAAATGTTAGAATTTATTAAGAATTACTGACAATTCACATTCGAATAAAGTTAGTCATATTCGGTATAGCATCATGTGGTAGACAAACGACAGCTTAAATGCGCATTGACAGTCTAATTGCGAATTTTGCTAAGTATAATATCTAATACAAACTACATTAACTCCAACGTAAATGCATGAAATTAATGGAGATTAGTACTGAAATGTGCTATTTCAATATGGTACCGCTGTCGAATTGTAATAGATTGTAACAGTTTGAAAGTAAAACATCTATTTGTCTCACTCTATTAAATTTATAAATGTCACTTCAGTTAAGAAATATTTTCAACAAGGAAAATAAAAAAAGTAAATATAGTGGGCAAAAGTGAGTTTTTGAAATAAATAAAAAATATGTATAAATGAAAAGCAATGAAATTTTTCATTTTAAGACTAAAATAAAAAAAAACGCACTAACTGGTTCGAGGACTGTCAGTAGCTGAGCAGGTGGAGTCAAAAAATCAAGAAAACAAACATATCAGCTGTTTACTAAATGCAAAACTGTAGTTTGTCAAGGTAAAATTTTCATTTGCATTTTTACGTTTTAATTGCGAATTTAAGCTGTCGTCTGTATAATACCCTATTCTCACTTGCCTGGTTAACCAGATAGTTTTCCATATAAAAAGCTTTTCGATTTGTATGAAAAAGATTAGCTAGTTTTTAAATAATTAGATCATTTAACCCAAAAAATCGGCAGGTGGCATCTCCAAATTCGAAAAAATCCCAGAGAAATAAGGAAATTTCCCTTTCTTCTGACAAATGGAAAATGTAAACAAATAAAACAATTTTAATAAAAAGTAAATTAAAGCTAAAATCAAAAATGTGTTCATCTCAATTGTTTAAAAAAAAAATTTAAATAACGAAATATATAAAAATATATTTGAAAAAAGTGAAGGAACAATTTTACTTTACCGACTGTTGTTTTTTTTTTTATTTTTGCCCAAATAGGGCTCTGAGAATTAATTACAACAACAAAAACAACAACTGCCGCTCGAACCTACTTTCGGAGATATAGCCATCGAAAGATCGGGATATATCTTTTATAAAAATCGGCATAAGTTGAGAACTCTTGGATGGATTTTTAAAAAAAATTGATGTCATATTAAAGGTATTTTACTGGACTATATAATTGTAAAAAATTTTTCAATTTGAGTGATAGTTTTCGGGATATGACAATTTCTCAAAAATTCACCCTATTTTTTTCCCAAAAAAACCGTTATTTTTTCCCAAAAATGTATTATTAACATATAATGTTTATTACTAAATTAGGAAGCCCAATTTATTTCCTTTCATTTGATGTGCAACATGTATCTGAAATTGCATCATTAAAAAATTTTTATAGAAAAAAAAACAAAAATGGACCAAATCAATTTTCTTGAAATTAGGAACTTTAAACAACAACAATGCCAGAACATGCAATAACAACAACAACTTTACTACTACTACAACAACAGTAATTTTACACAAATGTAGGGGGAAGTGGGCGGCTTGCGGCAGCAGCTCAGGATTTAAAACTCCCAAAAATCCAACACCGGCTTCGCGGCGGATCAGTCTATAATATATCCAGCACATAGTTTGCCAGCCAAATTGCGCGCGCAATTTTTAATAAAAATTTTTAATTTTTTTAAAATAATAAGTAACTGCTGCGCTTGCACAAGTAGTTGATTCTCTTTGTTGTTGTTGTAGTTGTAGTAAAGTTGTTGTTGTCTGTTCTGGCATTGTTGTTGTTAAAAGTTCCTAATTTCAAGGAAATTGATTTGGTCTATTTTTGTTTTTTCTATAGAAATTTATTAATGATGCAATTTCAGATATATGTTGCATATCAAATGAAGGAAATAAATTAGGCTTCCTAATTTAGTTATTAAATTTACAGGTTAATGATACATTTTTTGGAAAAAACAACGGTTTTTTGGGGAAAAAAGGGGTGAATTTTTGAAAAATTTTCATATCTCGAAAACTATTACTCAAATTGAAAGTAGGTTCGAGCGGCAGTTGTTTTTCTTGTTGTTGGACTTAATTCCCAGAGTCCTATTTGGGAAAAATTAAATAAATAAAAACAACAGCAGTCGGTAAAGTAAAATTAAGCCAAAGTGAAAATAGTGTCGTGATTTGGTAAACGCCAAACAAGTGTCATTGAAATTATAGATCACTCATCCAGATAAAAGGTGTGAACGTGGTTCTGTGATTATCAAGATTTTCTGGTTAGGCTGGTTAACCAGACAAGTGAGAATTCTCTATTAATAGAGTATTAGAGATAGTGTGAAATTGATCCGATTATCCAATTTCAATTACGCATTCGTGAAAAGTGTGGCAACACTACCAAACTGACATTTCTACTCTTTCTACTCTACTCTTAATCTGACAGCAACAAACAGCAAAACGGAGATGGACGAAAAAATTAGAAAAAATGAAGACGAAGAAGAAATAGGCTTTTATTTTCTTTGGTCTTTGGGTATTTATTTCCGACGATTAGGAATACAAAATACAAGTGTTGTAATAAATTTAGAATTTATTTGGTAAAGTGCATTAGATTTGTGAGTGAATGCAAAAAATGTTTGCGAACATTGTGCATTAAAATTAAATGTTGGAAAACTAAAGGAAACCAAAGGTTGCGGAAAAAAATAAAAGTATAAGCAAAAAGTAAAAGTAAAGTGGTGAAGGAAGTTACGCAAAGTGAATCAGTGAAAAGAAAAACACAAATTAAATAAAAGTTTTTTTAAAATACCAAACATAAGAAATAAAACAAAGTGCTCGAAAAAATGACTGATTCGACGACGACGGCGGTCAGTGGGCCTCGCGTTGTAACCATCTATAAAACGGAAACTGGTTTCGGGTTTAATGTGCGTGGCCAAGTGTCCGAAGGTGGCCAACTGCGTTCCATCAACGGCGAACTCTATGCACCGCTGCAGCACGTCAGCGCTGTGCTGGAAAATGGTGCCGCAGAGAAGGCAGGCATCAAGAAGGGCGATCGCATTCTAGAAGTGTAAGTTTTGATTTGTCTTACACCACAGCCCTATTCTAGTTTTTAGTCCCCCACCATGTCCCACCCATGCCATGTTGTACACATAGTACATAGTGTGGTGGTGGCAATCACATTAATATGCAAATAACAGTTGGGTTACAAGTGGAGTTGTCGCCGCCGCTTAATTTGTTTGTTTGCAGCAAATGGAAAAATGTTGGTTCGCTTATTTTTGATTTCTTGCTTCTTTATGACTCTAATGACCTGTTTTCAGCTCCACCCCATTTCTGGTGGTTTTTCGGTTGTTTTTGCCATTTCGTGGCGTAACCATTTTTTGTGTCCATTTGCTGACTTAAGAGCAAAAATGTTAAGTTTGACTGAAAATGTGGCATGTTTTCGGTAAAGCTTTTTTGAATGTCCGCTTCAAGAGTTTCTACATTCAGTTTATCATTAAATATTGAAATATTGTACTTCTGTGACTGTGCTGCACTACAGCAAAAATAAGAAAAGGTGACTCAACAACGTTATCTCTAAAGCAAAAAAAAAAAAAAAACCAGTCTTAATATGCTAAGGTAGACCGAAAAATTGATAATTACACATCTTTATTTCGAATTATAAAATGCATTGCATTTTCATTCCATTTAAGCCGAAATAAGAGTGATTTATTGATTTGCAAGCTTATAGCGTATCAAAAAGTGTAAGCACACGTGGTATGATATGTGAAATTATTTGCCAATAACTTTCTGAAGTTCGTGGTACATGAAACTTTTGAATTTTGAAGGCAGGAGAGACGCTTCAATTAAAAAACCACAAATAAAGTCGAAGAACATACAGTAGACGCTTCCCCACAAGTCATATTCTGTTATCTGCTGTTTAACTTTACATTGGGTTATTTTCAGTTTTGAATTGCGGTATTTCTCGTGGTTTTTTTTTTTTAAATACATCAAGTATTTCTAGAAAGTATTAAAAAATTAGCATAATTTATGTTCATAGCAAACGATAACAAACTACGAAAGTGGGGATGCATAGGCAATACTCTCTGCAAACCGGAAGTTTGCCAGAAAGCCCTTAAATAGAATCCAAAAGGCAGCAGAGGACGTAGTAGACAAAGAATCACCTGAAAAATATAGTTAGGGAGGAAAATGCAAGAATCGGCAAAGTTGTGGAGAGTGACAAAAGCCATCGCAAAGGATCACATTAAATTGAGACGTTTAATGTTAGCCTAACTAATACCTAGAGTTGCAGAATAATACATGGGCGATTCTTCAAAAAATATTCCATTCAATGTCCCGGGGCTCAAAACCATGTTTAAATTTAAAATTGTATATTTAAACTATTTAATACAGATACTTCGATGCGAACAGTTTAAAAAAAAAATTTTAATATTTTTCTTTAAAATTATAACATAAAGTGTTAAAATTCACTCTCCGTCCTGTCCCTAACCGCTCTTTAGTGCACTTAATTTGCCCGTTTCGCATTTTACGTTATTTTCTAAAAAGAAAAAACTCGTACGACAAGGTTTATATACACATTTCAGTTACTGTTTTTATGTGTTGACTCTTCGAAAACATTTTTTTTTATATAGATTTGACGTATACAGAAGTTGGTCCCTCATTTTAGACTGTCCCTGCTCAGTTTTTCTTATACTAACTACATTTTCGAAATATTGAGTAAATAGAGAACTGAAAGTGAAAAGAAAGAGGAGATTCAGTTTATTTTCAGCTCCGTCGGTTTTGGTTTGTCGTGTTTTTTTTTTTTATAAAAAAAGTTTCAAAATTTTGTAAAGAAAGCAAGTGCACATCATTCTCCGCGTAATTTTTTTTTTATATTACTAAACGTATTATTTAATCTTTATATAATTAAATCAATAATCAATTACGGGGGCTATCCATCAGTTTCAACTTTTTTTTTTAAAAAAATTGCTATTTTCATTGTGAAATTATTGTTTTTGCAACATTTCGTCTTTCTCCGTTTCATCATTCTCCGTCGTTTTTTGCAACATTTCATCATTCTACGTTTAGTAACCCTCCACCTGTTTTTTTTTTTTTTTTTTGTTAGTTTAGCTTAAACTATTTATTTAAGTATTAAAAAATTTTAATTCTTAAAAATCCAACATAAATTTTTAGGGCTGCCACCTGGTTATTTTCGAAAATCTTTTATAATTCTTATTTTTTTTTTTTGACTAAATTGAACGTCCAGATAAACTCTTTTAATATTTAACAAAACTTTCGGTGTTGCCAGCCGTTTTTTTGTTAGTTTAGTCTTAAAGCACTTAAATAAACTTTTTAAAAATCCAACATCCATTTTTAGGGTTGCCACCTGATTTAGTCTATGTTGTGAAATAAAACACATTTTTTGTTAATTTCTGATACTTTTTCAAAAGTTCTATTACGCGTTTTAAGGGGACATTCGCTTTTGTAATTGAAAACAAAACAACACTTTTTAAAAATTTTATTATGAAAAAACTATTATATCGACGGCTTATATTCAATACACTCTATCTACAAAAACACAATTTTTCAGGAGAGCAAAAAAACTGCTTTATTCGCTATTTTTTACAGTGTTAATCAAACGAAGTACTACGATATTAATTAAAAAGAGCCACTGGATCCTTCAAATAAAAAAATTTAAAAAAAACCTTAGTTATTCGCATTATTATAGTAGATAGAGGATATTGCAATTCAAATATAATATAAAATGCGTGTTCAAACAAGCAGATAGAGCCTATTGCACAATAATAAAAACCAATTTTTTTATGAATTATTTATTAATGGTTTATTCAAATTTATTAAAAAAGATGGTTTTTCAGCAAAAAAAAACTCAAAATAGGTTAGGCGCCTGGCGGACTTGAGAATGCAACCGAACCTGAGCTCAGATTATTATAGGATAGAAAAAATCCTAGTTTAGATGCGTAATAAGGAAATCTCAGTTAGTGATGAGCAAAACTAGTCTTGGTCTTGATTCTTGGTCTTGGTCTCGGTATTAGACCAAAACGCTGATATCATTGCTAGACCAAGACTTCTGTGGTCTTGGTCTTGATCGTGCTCAGGATTATCATCAAGACCAAGACTGCTTTTTAGTCTTTCGAATTTATAGTTAATAGGTGTGTCGCGCCCGTTTCAAGCATAAAATCATATCTCAATTCGAAATTTGGCATCTTTGAGACCAAGACTTAATGACCAAGATGAAGACCAAGACACAAAATGCAAGAACAAGACCAAGACCAAGACTGCTATGATATTGGTCTTGGTTTGCTCACCACTAATACCATTCCACCATAAACTACTATAAAAAACTAATGCGCAATACTATGGCAGGCCTGGGCGGGGTGTAGAGAATAAAGACCCTTGCTCCTGGGTACATCTATTTTCTAGTAACTTGGGGTACTTCATATAAAAATCTGAGCTCAGATTTCAGTTCTCATGTTTTGCATTCACAAATCCGTCTGGATACCGCTCTAATACCCAGTTTCTTTTGACTCGTATATACAATTGAGGAGTGGCCGTACCAAAGGGCCTAAGTACCATTTCGAGGCAAAAGTAATCTCATACATATTATGTGCCATAATAATCAGTTATTTAAACGGTATAATTTTTTTAACATAATGCCATCAATTCCACGCCATCGAGTAAATTTTTCGTGAAAACAGAAAGCAATTATTACCATTTCTAACAAAATGTCACCCGATTCATATTATGACACAACATTTGCCTCGAAATGATACTTAGGCCCTTTGGTGCGGACACTCCTCAATTGAATTAATTTTCAAATCAAGTTTAACCGATCACGCCCATTTTTAATCCCATATAGCCTAGTAATTTTGTTTTCATCTGTACCAAATTTCATGCGTCTAGCCTTATATGTTTGTTTACAAAAGGGCCAATCACGACTCAGCAGGGCTACCAAGGTCCAACATACAAAACTGAAAAAATCAAGATAATTTATTTTCACCATTTGGAGCCGATTGACAACCGTTTGTCATGACCTTGTATATAACGGCCACACAATAAATATAATAAAATTAAAAATCTTTTATTTTTCATATGTAGATAGAGGATTTTGCATTTAACAAAATCGATTGCTGTAGATAGTGAATTTTTTTAAATGGAAAAAAGTAACTCTGGAAGCAAATTTTTCGTTTGGAATTAATATCATAGATGCCATTTGTCTGAATGAAGGTTTTACCATCAAAAACTAATTTTCGTGAAAATTGTAGATAGAGGATATTGAATATAAGCCGTCGATATTTATTGACAAAATTTCTTTTGGACATTGTTAAATATAGTATTGTCTAAAAAATATGAAAATTTTTTTTTTTTATTTTTAGTTTCCCTTGGCTACTGTAGAGGGCGTCATCCAAAAGTTATTTTTCAAACTGGTAGGACATTGTTCTCCGAATCTATTCGACTGATTTTAAAAAACCAAAGAGCATTCGATTACTCATAAAAATATTAAACAATAAGCCTCTGAAAGTTTTAAAAAATACCACCCTCTTTTTTTACGGGGGTGATTTACCCTCAAAAATTTTAATTTTTTCGCATTTTTCATAAATATTCATACAAAAACTTCAAAATATAAAAAAGTATGAGTTTTAGAGGCTTATTGTATAGTTTTGAGTCTCAAGAATGAAATCCATTTTGAATTTTTGAAAAATCTGTTACAGGAGGTCTACAACATGTCCTACCGTTTAAAAAGTAACTTTTGAATGACGCCCTCTACAGCAGCCAAGGGAAACTAAAAATAAAAAAAAATAAAATTCATATTTTTTAGACAATATTTTACAATGTTCAAAAGAAATTTTGTCAATAAATGTAATGTATGTATGTATTCTCCTTTAACTCCTAGGAGGAGCATAGGGCCAATATGAAATCTCTCCATTTGTCACGATCCCTTGCGATGACTTTGATCTCTTGCCACGATAAATGTAATAGTTTTTTCATAATAAAATTTTGAAAAGTGTTTTTTTTTTTTTTCAATTACAAAGGCGAATGTCCCCTTAAGACAAAATTTTTAATTTAATGTATATAATTTAAGCATGACTTAAAAAACCAGTATATGGCAACTCTGAAAATTTTTGTACAATTTCAAGAATGTTTATCTGTGCGTTTCTGAAACCAAAAATTTTAAATTTAGTCGAAAAAAGTAAGCTTTAAAATAAATTTTCGAAAACAATCATGTGGAAACCCTTATTTATGTTGGATTTTACAAAAGTTTATTTAAGCGTTTTGAGAATAAAATTTCATTTTTTTTATTTTTTAAATATATTGTCAAAGCGAAACTTAAAAAAAAAACATATGGCAGTTGAAAAAAGTATTTTTTCGAATCACCCCATTTTTTCTTTTAACTTGATCTGCATTTAATCCGCCCTTTGAAAAATACAAAAAACCAATTTCTTCAAAAAAAAATTTTCTTAAAAAATTCCTATGGGCTCCAAAAAGTCTAAATTTGAAAGCATGGAAAAAACTGAGAAAAACCGGAAAGTCCGGGCTAATCTTTTTCAAGAGATATTGGTTTATTTTAATCTTTTTATTATTGAATTTTTGTGTATAAAAACAAACAGATGCAAAACTAGACAAAACGCTATTGATGCGCTCCATTTCCCATCGGGAATATTAAATATAAATGTGAATGCATGGAAAAAATTTATAAAAAAGTATCAAAATAATTGATAGAATTTGCATTGAAAAAGTCTATTAATCTTAAGTGTAGAATTATATCGTAAAATGCTGTAAAAAAGCTTCGTAAAATTAAAAAAAAAAAAATCTCCAATTCGAGTTCAATAGAATACTGTTTTTAAACCAAAATAATCGCCAATGCAATACTTTTAATCTTAAACTGAAAAATGTACTTTTAAATCAAGAAATCATGATGTGACCAAATATCATATTAAAAATATTGAATTTACCCCATTAACAACTTAAGACCCAAATATACCATACAAATATCTGAGCAAATGCAGTAGCAGAAATTACTGTGCAAACAATTTGTAGAACTGATTTCATACATACATGCGCAAAAAGTGTTTGCACAAATGTTTATAGGGTATAATTGGATCTTAAGTATCTTGTAAAACGTACCAAATAATATTAACTTTCCAATGACAGTAAAGGATATAAATTTTTGGAAAGAAACAAACTTAAAAAATCGCGCACAAATTTGCTCTGTTTGTCAAGATTTCCAGTTAGAATTGTCGTGCAACAAATTTTTTGACAATTTTTGCTAGTATAATTTTATTCATTAAAATCATAGCAAGCTATCCCGTAAAGAAACTATCATTTTATTCTTACACTTTCTCTCTCGTTACTGGACTTTTGGTTTTAACAAACGCGTTCCAGTAACAATTGGTACTAGCTATGTATCAGACGCCAAACAAACCTAAGTATTATGTACGTAACATTACATTTTTATGCAGCCCTGACTTATAGCGTGCATTGAAATATTTAAGGTTTTATTTTTTTTTTTGGCAAAGGGGAACACCACGTGGATCGATAAAATTTGGTAATGAGGGGTTGTTACATTTCGTACCATTTACATACAAACATGTGTGTATTTTGCTTATTTGCTTGCATTTCATTTTGCTTTTGATACTAATGAATGACTATTCTCAACATGATTCCAAAATTATAGACACGCATGCCTTGTTTTTTTTTTTTGTGTGCCATTTATTCAAGCTTTTCAACTTTGATCTCCAACTATTGAAAATTTTTAATTTTACTTCTTTTCATCAGCTTTTTGAATAGGAACTACTGATATTAAAATGAACAAACAATTGAACGAATTAATGAGGTTACAAACATGTTGTCGCATATCGTATGATGTTCGTTCATACATATTTGAAATATGTAATTAAATTATTTTCATAATTTAATTTGAAGATTGATATCTACATATAGCCAAAGTTGTTTGGTATTATTGCATTAAATTAAACTAGACTTTGTCTCAAGGAGGAAATCAGTGAAAAAAACACGTCATAAGTTTACACGGGGATAGAACTCATGATTCTCGCGCTATACATTTATACCTACATGTATCGTAAAAGAGTCTAAAATATGTTGAATTTTTTTTGTCGAAATAATTATGCCGACTAGTGTATTTCGCAATGAAATAAGCTATCGATAAAATACTCAAAATTGTAAAATTCTTTTTTAAAACCCAACATCCTCGTATGTAGTGGGTAACATTATGACACGAATAAGCCTTTGTTAAAAAAAAAAAAAAAATTTAAATACAATTGAACTAAAAATAGTGGATTCTACTAATTTAATGAATTATTGTTATTGTTATTGCACTTGCAGTACGTTGCATCTTGCCCTTTTCTTTTCCCATCAACATATGGAGTAGTAGCTATTGTTGGTGGTACTGTCAATGTATGCTGTGTGTTTATCACCACTATTCATTGTTTGTCGATTCGGTTTGTTTATGGCTTTTGTTTGTGTGTCGGTTTTTTTTTGAGTTTTTAAGTATTCGCGACTGTTTTATGGCTCAGTTTCTGACTTTAAAGTCGATGATGACGGCGGTGGTGATGATGATTCGTTATTCTCGGTTGTTTCATTGTCTGTGATTTTCATTTGTCAACTGTTGAGAGCTACAACCATCCAACAACCGTTGTTTGTCAACAGATGTTTTGTTATTATGATTGTTGCAGTGTTAGTGTTGCCAATTCTTAAATAATGAAACCATTTTTGTTTTTAAATGGTCATTTACACTGTGAAATTTTTCGAACAAATTTCTTGAGATTGTGCGGAGAAACATCTTTTATGCTAGACTAAAATATTTCGGTTAGCCGTATTTTAAATTTGAAAAAATAAAATAAAAAAACTCACAATAATTAATTTAATTTAATTAAAAAATTCGTGGCAATAATACTTCCAGCAAATGGGTCACTTATTAAGAATCATGATACATGTTGGCGGTAGGAAAAAACACCCAATGAAATAACGTCAAAAAACAAAAGTGAACAGCTTTGTTTCGATAAAAATTTGGGAAAAATATGGGTTAAAAATATGAAATAATGCGCAAAAGCAAAACGAAATAAAGCCAAAATTATTTTCATATAAATTTGGGCAATAATCATTTCGGAATTTTGTCTTGTTTTGATGGGCCATATTCCTCTCACCCCACGAAGGTTTTGGCCGACCTTACCGTAGCTCGTTATCTACAGAAAAATGTACAGACTGGAATCTTTGCATATGAAGTTTAGCATTCATTTCAAATTTTTATTGGCTTCAGTTAACGCCGAAAGCTGTAAAGAATCGCATGACAAATTTCTTACTGTGCTGGTTTTGGAATATCTTTCGACTTTTCATGAGTTATTTTAAAGTTTTTCGTTTCCATTGCGATTGATCTCTCTGAAATTTAAATTGAAATATGGGCAAATCCGAAAAAAGGTCAACCAAGAGAAAAATTATAAAGTTGCCTTAAGAGCGCATTTTGGCATTAGGTTAGTGGTATCGCCCTCAAATAACTAGGAGTTTTTAATACGCTTTCTAACGGTTCATTCCTCATTCCGAGTTTCTTAAAAATGGGTGCAACGGTTTAGCCGCTAGAATTCATTTCGCCTTCAGAGGCGTGGCACTGGCAGCTACATAACAAAACGTCTTTAATAAAGTTGCATTCCAAACAGCGTATTTTCACCGTGAGATGCGGTGCCAAGAAAAAATTTTACTTTTGTGTGCACTGCACTTCTTTACAACCTTTTCCAGAGATAAATAAAGCAAATATAATGTATTTAAGTTACTTGTAAAGGGGCTGCATCAATTTTTGATAGCCTATGTATATATATAAAATAAAAATTGTAACGTTCGCAACGTAACGTGCGCAACACACAAAAGTTAAATTTTTGTTCGAACGAAGGAATCTTTGATTCCCTCAAAAGCAGTTTCGATATGCTCAAATATTCTTCTTTCTTTGGAGGATTTTGCTTTTTTGTTTATACTAGAAAATTCGCTAAAAATTTTTAAAATGTACATTGATCTCCATAACGACTTCTGTTTTTTGTAACGTGCGAACAGCACTTTATGCACGATGATATTGTAACTGATACAAGCCAGGAAATGTTTTTAAATGCCTATTGAAAGTACTCTCAATTGGTAACATACCTTCAGGATTAAAAAATATGCGTACGAATGTAACGTTCGCAACGCAGAATTAGCTCATATCGTAAGATAACTGTGAGTCGTTTTTCATCTTTGATTTTTTAAGAAATAAACTTGTTAGTCCCCTCGTACAAGGAATGGAAGGTGTAAGCTGGAAGCAAAAACTAAGTAAATTCAAACAAGAGTTCGTGGCACCTCCCACCCATATAAGCAAAAGTTTCAAAATGTTCTACTGAATGCATTTTTTGAGGTATGTAATCGAACCAAATTCCGCAGAGACACTGAGATAGTAAATGCAAGCTCTAAGCATAAACTAGACGAATTTAGACAAGAGGATGTTACACCTCCAACACAAGCAAAATTTTTGTTGTTCCGTAGTGCAAGGGTTATTTGGGGGTATACCAAATTTTTCGCAAGATTGAAAGCTATTTAGATGCCAAATTTCACTCTAGCTTTTCTAATTTGCGAGACATAACATTTCGAAACTTGTCAACTTTTACCCCTCTAACTCTTCTATTTGGGGAGCTATGAGAGTTTAAAGTTTGTCATCTCATTTCTCCATTTATAGTGTAGTGCAATCCAGTTTTGCACAGATAGATATTTGAAATAGTTAGTGCAAGTTTTGAGAAAAAATTAAGTAGATTCGGTCAAGAGGGCGTGACACCTCCCGTATAAGCGAAATTTTCAAAATGCTGCATTGTAGGGTATTAAATTTTTGGCCATGCCAAAGGTAACCCAATTACTAGTTTTTTATTTGTTTAACGTAGGGATAAAGGTGTATCCAAAATATTGTCTTTAAAAGCACATATACATATGTACCTATGTATATGTGCTTATTTGTTATCTCTTCATTGTCTGTTGAAAAAGGTATTACTTGTGTGCACATCTAAATTAATTCCTGTACAAAAATGCTGTCTACTTTTAGGCATAATGA
This sequence comes from Calliopum simillimum, assembly GCA_951812925.1. Lineage (NCBI taxonomy): Eukaryota > Metazoa > Arthropoda > Insecta > Diptera > Lauxaniidae > Calliopum > Calliopum simillimum. The sequence continues at coordinate 34,360,152 of OX638372.1, forward strand.
CTAATGTGTGAAGAGCAAGTATGAAAACTTTATATTTTGGAAAACCATCCTGTCAAAATTACCAACTACTGTACATTTATTTCTGGGACAGTCCTTAATAGAAATAAATTTTTGAGCAGCAAAAAATAAGCTTTATATCTCAATTTTGAGCCTAGTTATGTGTAAAGTGTGAACTTTGTTGTTAAAAAATCGAATTCAAGAGGAATATTTCTGATATACATTAGATCTTAAGCGGTATTTTTCGTTTTGCTTTAAAATATTTTTCTATTATTACTTAAATCAGTATATTTGTATGCCAGTTAAGAAAGAATTTGTTGAAAAATTTTGGTGGCACCAATGGTTTTTTTTATATTTTGTGACTCACACTCGAATGGAAACTGCGATCTGCGGCTGTCAAAGACAATGTATGGCAAATGTTTACTCTTGTTTTTGTTTTTTGTTATTATCATAGTTTATTTAATGAGTTTTGTTTTCAGGAGTAGGAGAGAATATGCAAGAGAACGGAAGATAGTACATTGTGTGCTATTAAAATTTTTCATTTTTCATTTTATTTGTTGGGAGGCACCTACTGTCAAGATATGAATTCAATTGTTGTCAACACAAATACAATAGTACCCGCGCTCATATTTGTGCTGTTGCTTCAGACACTACGTAGCAATGTTCGTATTGTTTCATTTGTATGATGATAACATGCTTTATATTTGTATGATGCTTTTTGTTGACGATATGGTATGAGATAGATGTCCTATTTTTCACAAGGATGTCATTTACAGCACGCGGGCGAAAGATAAGATAAAAATCATTGTGTTTTCATTATATTTCGTCCAAATGGGCAATCAGGAAAGAATGAAAAAATCTTCTCAATTTGAAAGAGAATGAAGAAAATTATCGAAAAATTTTTTTTCTTTTTATAACATTTAGAATATTAGAATATTTCGGAGAAAAAAAGATATCGATATAGTTCAAAGTGGGTTTTAATTGAAAGGACTTGTGCTTTCAGCCCAGGATGCCCATCACCTAACTCTTACCACTCTTATTTTTATTTTGTAAAATTTTAAATGTGTGTTGTAGTTTAAGGAATCCAGTTTTCTTCCTTACATTTGCCTTGCTATTGCTTTGTTATTGTTTCCTAAGCACAATCGATCAGCACACCCGTTTTGTTTGATAGCTTGCTTCCTATTTTTTGGTATTTTAATTTTATAATCGTCAAATCGCTGCTTTCATCTAATGAGTATATTAAACTATATGGCTAAAAATTACAATAATGTCATTTTAAGATTTTAACTAAGTACATACATACATATATGAATGGGTTTTTGTGAAAGTGAAATAAGTCCAGAAGGAAGCAAAAGTAATGTCATAATATTAATTGGCTGACTTTTTGTTAAAAATGAATGATATTGGGCTCGATTTTCACGAAAAGTTTACTTGATGGTGTAGAATAAATGCACCCAAAAAAATCTGTTGTAAAAAAGTAGCAAAATGCTGTATGTTTTACAGCATTTACTTTCATTTTTCATCCCATATCTTTTGCAGTTAATATTACAATTTTGTTGTACATTTGAAAAAATTAGCTGTGAACAATAAAATATTTGCTGTAGATTTCACAACAAAAAAATTTTTTATTCCACAACATTTGTTGTTGATAGTACTGTAAAAACAGGAAGAGCGATAACTTTTAATGTACATTTCACAGTAGTGTGCTTTCAATTCTACAGTTTTGTGCTAATAAAAATACTTTACACTAGAGAACAAAAAACAGCAAGATATTTTCTTTTTACTTTATTTATTGAATCATATAAATTATATAAACGTTTCATACATATCATGGTACATTTATAGATATATTCATATAAATAATTTGGATTTTTTGTTACAGACTTACGTAGTTTATTTTAAGTTACACATACTAGTATCAAACAAACTTATTTCTAAAGGCTTTTGTTCCATCAAATAATGTATTTAAATGTATTGGTGGGCTTGTAAAAGTGTTAATGTTTAAAACAACATAATCGTTTAGTATTGTTGTTGGATCTACAATATAAGAACTATAATGGAAATTAAAATTTATTATTTTAAACTCGCAGCATACTAAAAATACTTCAATTTTATCATACACAAGAATATTTAGTATTTCAAAAAATCGTTTTTCATTAGTTTTAATGATATTTAGGTAATTTTGAACTTTATAGCAAGTCCCTTTATACGTCAAAAACTTAGCAGAAATGATTTTGTGTATATTTAAGTCTCTATTATTTAACAAAGAAAAGTAAGGTTGAGTTTTATAATCATCAATAAAATGGTCTTTAACAATTAAATCATTTTCTCTTTGAAAGCCACAATCTTTTATTAATAAGTTTGAAAATGACAAGCACGCTTTCGTTGAAAGTGACTGACATATGTTTCTACTATTTTTATTAACATGTGTATATTGTTTACTTTTCTGATGATAAGACTCATACCTAAATGTCCAAGTATACTTTACCGGTCCTGTTTTCCTAATAGCAGAGGGATAATGAAGTAGAAAATGATATTTTGGTTTCAAATGAGTTCCAAATAGTTTTTTGTATTGCTTGTGATGGAATGTTATCGTATTTGTGAGGTCAAAAAGTAGTTTTTCGTCAAATTCTGATAAAAGTATAGTATCAACAATTTTAATGAGGTTAGAGAAGAAAATCCAAATTTCATCATTTGTTGGAATCAAGTCTCCAATCATAATTGGCAAAAAATGAACAAATGTCATCATTTCTCTTGCACTCATCTTAAATTTTGATTTGTTTAAACTTTCCAAGGTGATAGGCTCAGAATAATTACCTATTTCATTTTCTCCATAGCTAAACATTTGCTTTCTAGAGTTAAGAACACTAAGGGTAAAATATTTCTTATTTAAGAAACCAAGCAGTATTTCGCTTAAATCGTAATGGCAAATTCCCTCGAATAAATCATGCATTACATCAAAACAGAAGTTATCAATTACATGGAATGTTTTTAGTTTATTAAAAATGCTATTTTCTCTGATTCCAGTTTTTTGTACATCATTTATCAGTAAGTCAGTTGAATAATTATCTTTTGACCTAAGAAAATTTGGGTGCTCAACAATGTCTACTTTCATATCAGACTTATTTCTTTTACAATTCCGACAATAATAGAAGCTATTGAATGATTTTGCAAATCCAAGCATTGTATTTAGGCCTTTATTGTCACCCAATATCAGTCCCAGAACAAAATATACTTTGCGTGTCGTATTATTTGTATTTATTTCTAATCCATTTTCCTCTAAGTCCTTAAATACTTCAATAAGTTCGTACAAGCATGCATCGTTACCAAATTCTAAAAGATCTTTCGTTCTAACAAAACCAGCTGAAAATATGTAGTTTAATTTAGATTGAAAATGTTGTGGAATGGTAGGAAAGGAATAGTATAAGCCATTTACACTATTTTGGCCAGAATGGCTTCCTAAAGTATTGGTTAACTCTACGTCGTCTGTATACAAAAAAAAAGGAACCACAAATTTATTTTTAAACATTTCTTTGCGTTTCAAAAATCCTTCACCCTTAATGAAATTAGAAATTAAATTGTTGCTATCCAGATATTCCATATTTTGAAAAGTTGCATCGAAAACATTTGGCAATTCAAAAAATGTTTTCATTTGAAATTTAATGGGCATTAAATAAATTCGTATATTATTAGGGCTAAAACAGGGCTCAAAGTTTACTATTTTTGTCCTGATTTCATTATTTATGGTAAATTCAACTGGATGCTGAAAGTAGCCATTTTTTTCCAAAAATTTTATGAATTTGTATTCTGTTTCAAAATCAGAAAAAGGATTTTTTAAAGTTTCTAAAATTTCTGTTTGAATTTGTGACTTATCGTCAGATACCAAAACTTCAGTTATATGATTAACTACAGATGCAACCAACGATTGCGTCATACCTTGTATCTCAGTTACATTTTTTCTTGAAAGGTTTGGTTTCGCATGTAAATCACTTAAAAAACTGCAACATTCCTTTTGAAGATGACACATAGTTTCTTTTAAATCAAATTTAGTTTGTTTAGTTAAACAATTTTCCTGGACATTTGTTTCTCTTGAAGTTTTTTCTAAAGTTTCTATTTCATTAAATGTTTCAACAACTATCGCACTCGTTGCAGATACTACTTGTGGCTTATTATTTTGTATTTCTACATCATTTTTGTGTTTATTTAGTAAGTGTCGCCTAAAATTCGAAATTGACTTAAATGTTTGTGGACATTGATTTTGGGAACATTCCACACTACTGTTTGTTTGAAGACCATGTAATTTAAAATCATAACATAAATCTGTAATTGTTTTGAATTCATTTTTGCATAAAAAACAGACATACATTGTAAATTTTTTTGCAAATTTGATTACAAGCTTAAAAATCGATTTTTTTAAATTGCTAATAAATCTTAATAACGAAGAATATTTTTTACAATTTTCTACATCTAATTCATATATAAATGATTGGATAAATTTCCAAACAAGTTGACTTTGTGTTGGATATTCCAAATCAAATACATAATATATTTTAAAGCATGTCTCCAAGCATGAAATAAAATTGTTAAATTTTAAAAGTGTACCGTCAAAATATAGAAAAAAATCTTTCGCAGCTAGTAAGTTTTCTCCCTCAACAGTGATTGATGGCTGATACGTTAACTTGTACTCCAAGCATTTACTTTTTTGATCCTTATAATATCACTTTGGTTAGCACAAAGTAATACGAAACCATCTTCAGCATCCTTTATACCCACTCTCCAACTTGTTTTTCCTACTACTTTTATAATGTTCTTTGGTGGTACTGCAGAGTTCAAAAAATACAGCAAAGGAAGAGTCCTTTCACCTGTTAATGTAAATAAAATCACACTATTGTAACTAGAAATTAACAAAGAAATTCCATTTACATTATCATAGTCTAAGATCCGGCAGCAAAAAAACGTATGTATCGAGTTTTTAGTTAAAATCTAATTTTTACATACATTTATGAATGGGGGAATATATTTTTGCCGGGTTGCCTATCAAAATGTGGCCGCTAGTATTTTCAAATTGCGATAACTTATGAACTGTGAGGCGCACGAGGAAAAGTGCCAAAATCGTTTTATGAAAAGTCATATATTCGACAAGTAATTTTTATTATATGTAAAAAAAAATTACCATTTAGGAGTTATTTACGTATATTAATACGTTTATTGTTTATTGCGTACAAAAATCGGTTTTTAATAAATATTCTTAAACGGAAAATAGGCAACCCTGCAAAAATATATTCCCCCATTCATAAATATACGCACAAATAAGATTTTAACTAAAAATTCGATTCATCCGTTTTTTTTGGTGTCGGATCTCGTACCATCAAGCATGTTCTCAGTTCCAGTTTCATCGGAATGGAATCAATGTTAAGGTACTCTGCGTTTCGATACTGAACACCACATCGGAATACATTTCAGTACACAGGATAAAATTAGTAGCCCATTTTATTCATTGCAATAAAATTCCGTTTCTATTTTGTTTTCCGAAACGCAGAGCACCTTAACATTGATTCCATGCCGATTCCGATCGGATTTGAAATTGAGTTTGAATTTTTCAACATAATACTATCAGTTTTATGCCATTCAGAAATAATTAAGCATATACCTTCCGTAAGTTGACAAATTTTATTTAATTGTTGCTTGTAGTCTTTGCTTTTTAACACACCTTCCTCCTGATAGTATTTGAGAAGCAAAGTGTTCACTTTTGCATTAACTGAAAACAATTTGTTTGCTGACTGAGGATATAACGATTTAAAGTCGATATTTATCTAAATGTAAAAATAATATTCAATAAAAAAAAATTAGAGCAATAATGTAAAAAATACCAAGGAAAATGAGTCTGCGTGCTTATACAATGGCCATTCGTTGAGTATTTGTAAACTGCTTCTGTTGTTGTTGGCTTTTATGTCATCGAGCCTGTTATATGTTGTCCTTTGCCATTTTTCTTCCACAATTGTCCATGGGCGGTCATTATGCTTAAGGAACTGTTTTATTTCCTCATATTCGACTTTGTCAACAAGGAGATTTTTTAAAGGGGCTTTGATATTTTGCTCATTTAGTGGAATTGAAAGTTTTGCAGAACGTGTAGTTTTTCCTCTATTGTAATTATAATATGCATTATACAACAGCCCACTCGGATGGGAGTACTTCTTATGTGGTGGGGTAAAATACACTGCCTAAATTGTTTAGTAATAATTATCAATAATTTTGACAAAATTAAATCGTACAAGGTGCACGATCTCCTGATTAATGTTTCATATAGCCTTGGAATTCTCTAATGTATAGTGAACCCGTTTTTAAGAAAATTTGAGAAGAAGTCTCAAATGAATGAAAAAAACGTAAGGACATCTTTTTGTAAAAATTAATGTATTCTCAAAGGACCCTTTCTTTCGTTGATTTAAAAGAAAAAACGGTCATGGCTTAGAGTAAACAGCATATGAGACATTAACAAGGAGATCGTGCATAATCATTCATATTCCCAATTGTCGTTTCTATTTCGTTTTAGTTTTTTTCGTCGTCTCATATCTATGTTTGGAGTCTGGAAAAATATTGAAACGACGAGGTGTGTTTATCAAGGGATTAGGAACACAAAGCATATGTTTGATTGCTTCGTTTTCCTAACCCCCTCGATAAAATCTCCTCGTCGTTCCTAACTATTGAAATATATTGGAACGACAAGGGGTGGCTATCGAGGGGTCAGAAAAACGATAAGTGTGATTGCTTCGTTTTCTTAACCCCTCTATAAACACTTCTCATCGATCCAATCTATTTCCAGGCTCCAAATTTAGAAGCTGGGGGACGATAAAAACTAAAACGCCTCAGAAACGAAATAGAAACGACAATTGGGAATAGCGCTGAATTAGAAAATGAAAAATCGGATTAGATCGGTGGTCGCTGTGTGAATTTAAATTTTTTAAATCCCACTCTGCATGGTAAGTACGTTTGTGGCCTTTTGCAAAATTAATATTTTTAATCAAGCATATTTAGAATGTATAAAATTATTGAACTTACCTGCTAAAAATGGCACCACACTTTTGCACACTTCAAAATTTGAAACAATTTCAAACACTTCGGAATCAAGAAAAACTTCTCCGTCTTCTTCAATAAATTCTATTAGAGAAGAAGTTCCGGCAATATTTTTAGTATATTCCACTTCTCTGTCCATTTAAATAGTAATTTATTGAAATTGCAAAAAAAAACTCGCACTCACAAAAACTATACTATTTATTTTTGAAGTTTTCATTTTTTTGAAGTTTTATTTACTTGAAAATCACAGCGAATGACTGTAAATTTCAAAACATTTGTTGAGCATTTTACATTAAGTTGTTAATTTGTTTACAAATCATTGTACTTTATACAGGAAATTGTTGCAAATTTCACAATTTTTCTAAGTAAATTTTACAAATAGCAATATCGATAATTTTAACAAATTTCTGGCAGAAATTATTGCATTTGCTGTAAAATTAACAATTAATTGTGAATTCGATTAAATTTACTTTTGAATCAGCAAATCTACAGAGAATTGTAAAATCCACAACAAAACGCTGTTAAAACTACCGCAGCAATTTTTTTGGGTGTGGCGTTAAAATGAAAAAATGAACCGATCATTATTGAACATAACAACGTTACTTTTGCCCCTTTATGGACTTATTCCACTTCCAAAAAAAGCCATTCATATATTATAATGTACTAGCATTTCCCGGTGTGCGTGTCACCAATTTTTTCATGTGTTTTATATATGTATAGTATGTAGCAAATTGCATCTAAGTGCGTTAAATAGTTTCAAAAACATGAAATTTTTTTTAGCGTGGCACCGCACACTGGGGACTCCAGGTTCAAAATCACCCAGAAATCGCAATTTTCATCGAAATATAAAAATTTTTTAAAGTGGGATATTCGTTTTGTCATACTGAAGTATGGTACGAAGCTTAATTTTCTAAAAATGACTCAAAATGGGATTCAGACGCTAAATGGGAGTTTTTGGCTTTTGAACGCCCGCGGAAGGCAAAAATCTTTTTTTACTCAAGAGGAAAGCATCTTACGAAGAAAGTGTACTCGGCAAAAAATGAATCATACAACATTTTAAAGCTTATAAATTATGCTTTAATTTAAAGTACTTTTAAAAAAAATCGAAGGGGGCTTTTTTAAAAAAAATTCAAAAGTATTTTTAAGTGTAAAAAATTTTGGTGAAAAAAATTTTTTTTTACCAAGAAATATTTTTTTTTATAAAAAGAACACTTCAAAATAAATGGGACCAGTAACTTAGATTAATCAATTTACAAACTTTAGTGTAAGCTATAAATTTTTGAAAAAACAACCTTTTCATGAAAATGACATTTCATGAAATGAATTACATTTTTCAAGGTCACTCGGCAAATTGATAAAGTCACATTTAGGAAATTAAGCTTCGTACCATACTTCAGTATGACAAAACGAATATCCAACTTTAAGAATTTTTATATTTCGATGAAAATTGCGATTTCTGGGTGGTTTTGAACCAAATCACTTCTATAGCCCCAGTGAGCACCGGTCATTTTTCCAATGGACACTATTTGTCCTGGTACTGTTGAAATTGAGCTTTGTGCGGGCTTCGTGCGGACCCGGGTCTTACCCCAAAAGTCCGAAAACTAGAAGCCCTTAAATTACACGAAAATTGAGAAGCACAAACTTGGAAAAAATTCTTTTCTTACATAAAAATATGTAAAATAGTGGGTAAATGTTGGGCTTAGAATGGTAATGAAACAAAAACAAACAAAAATAAACATACATATTTATATAGAGAAATTTCGGGTATTGTGATATACCAGCTTATTTTCTTTAAGCAACATTTTTGTACAACAATTTTCTTGTCAACATAAGTATAAGGGAAAAAACAATTACTGCAAGTCAATACGCCATTGCATATACTTTTTTTTCCTTCGGTGTGGTTAAATAGATTTTTCTGTTAAATCAAAAGTTTTTTTGTGTGTAATTTAAGTGTGAATAAAATCTAAATTGTAATAGATATTAAAGTCGAAATAAAATAATTTGTTAGTGGGTGAACAAAATTAGCCACAAATCTGGTGAGTTTTTTAATTGGTGAAGTATGTTTTTATAAAATAACCAGATTGTTTAAAAACTGAAATTCGGGTAATGTGATACATTATACTATATATCACATTACCCGCGAATTTTATCAAGGGGTATTATTTGGCTTTTACCAATTTTGTTGAAATATCTCCAAATTGGCTTGCCGTATAGAACTCCGAAGCAGTAATATACTGCACAATGCATTGAGAAACCATAATACATAAAGCGGTAGCAGCTTTGCTTTACATAAAACTTTATTTACAAAAAAAAAAAAAATACCTATATTACATTATCCGAAGTGACTCTATATAAATATGTATGTTTATTAGGGTGGGCCAAATTATATGGGCGAAATTTTACCTACTTCGGCTTCCCTCCTATGTGAAAGTTCATTCAATTCTAAGAATAAATGCCCCAGAAATCGTACATCTACGTTCAACTTTAGTACAGCGCATTTTCAATTGATTTTCTCTGGCTTAGTAAATTTAGCACTGTTAATTTATAAATAGCAACATACTTATTTAAAATTGAAAATTTAAAAATACCAAAGCAAACATTTTAAAGGTACATTACGAGTAACTATGTTTTTTAAATGTTTAACAGCAAGTTGAGAAAAGAAAACACGACTAAACAATATTATTATCTACAGCAGAAATAGCTTGAAATTTAATTCTTATTGATTGCGACATTAGCTCACAAACATATAACCAAAGGATAAGCTAAAAATAGAACTATACAAAAGTGGAAAAATAAAAAATATTCCAAGCTGCAAATGTCTTTTGCTATTTATGACTGTATGGCAAAATCTAAAATGCCGGTATACCTTAATTTTATGCTTGACTGATTTTCTTTATACTCCTCGTTAGGTGCTGAGGTGTTGCTACAAAAAAGTCGATACGTTAAAAAAAATTGTACCTATGTAAAAATATTAACAGATTCATAGATAGATGGATAAATAGAAGCTTACAAGTCATTTTTAGTGAACTATTAATGTTATTAGTCATTTGTAGATGTTGATGTTCTTTTTTTTAGATATTTAAAATTTTGGAAAAAAACACAGACTCACAGTTGTCTATAAGAGAGCGCTAGCCGGTCATAAATCTGAAAATTTGTGTGTCCAAATAATAATATTATTGCACAAATTTAAAGAAAAAATCTAGTTAACTTATTTCATATACCAAAATAACAAGAAATAATACCATTTCTGAGTTGTCGCGTCTTGTACTTGGTGAATTCAGAAAATGAAAATTTCTTCTTAAAATCTCTTAAAAAACGTTTCAATAAGTGTATCCGAAGATTTGCATACTTAGATGCGTCACAAAAAATCTCTAATTTTTTTACCAATTTACAATTTGTCACTTAGTGGATTATAACTTAAAAGTTTTATAGAGTTGAATCGCCCCGATCATTAAAGTGTTTAATTTAAGGTTCTCCCAAGGTTCTGTGCAAGAAGTAGAAAAATAGTATTTGACATCTGAGATAAAACTGGTGGCATCTAGCTATCCGTTGAAAATAAGCGTGATCACGTTAAGGGCATGCCCACCTCCGATATAGTGAAAAATTTTAAATCGCCATAACTTCGGAAATATTTCAAGTACAACAATAATATTTGATATCTGAGATACAATCGTTGGCATCTAGCTCATAGTTAAAGTTAAGTCAGTAAGTCAAAAAAATCATAAAGTTTGTATGGAAGTCCCCTTAGACATATTAACCCTCTCCAGTCCTCCCTTAAACAGGAAATATTGATTTAACTAAAAATAAAGTGCCCTCGAGCTGCCTCCTGATGTAGTACGAAAACCTGGGGAGATCCGAAAAAACTGATTTTATATTCGGTTTGAGCAACCTTACGGGCGTTGCACCCCCATACAAAAAAAAAAAAAAACCATAAGCCACTCGTTAGGGGGCACATTTTATGATTTCTTTGTATAGGAGTACAACGTCCCCTGGGCATCCCGATCCGGCACTTTCTGAACTTTGTAGGTCTTAAGCCCAGCATCTCCTTTCGCTGTTTGCACAAATGACTCGGAGCAAGCCGCTAGCTGAGCGGTTTTTCTTACTGAAAGGTTTGGAATTTTCTTCAGAATGTAAACCACTTTTTTTGCCTTAATATGGTCATTACAACCTTTTTTCTGGCCAAAGAGCAAATTTTGGTGCAGTGGACGCGCAATTCCAAGGAAATTTTTGTTTTTCATACAAATTTGAACCAGTCTAATAACAGGTCATTCAATAAGTCCGTAGGATAAGTAAGAAAAAAACAAAATTTTGACAAAACTCGATTTTATTATTCAACATAGTTGCCTTCGAGGGCGATACAACGAGTATAGCGATTTTCCAATTTTTATAGTACGATTTCTCTTTCTCGTCAAAATAGGCCTCAGTTACAGAGATTACTTCATTATTGGACTTAAATTTCTTTCCAGCAAGCATTTTCTTGAGATCTGAAAACAGGAAAAAGTCGCTGGGGGCTAAATCTGGAGAATATTCAATTTTACCATCGTTTTCATCGATTTGTGACACGGTGCATTGTCTTGGTGAAACAATACTTTTTCTTTTGCAAATGTGGCAGTTTCTTTGCGATTTCAGCCTTCAATCGATCCAAAAGTGCACAGTAATAGTCGCTTTTGATGGTGGGTCCTTTTTGGAGATAGTCGATGAATATTTCTCCCTTCGCATCCCAAAATACAGACGCCATCACCTTACTGGCCGAATCTTGCGTCTTTGCTCGCTTTGGATTCGGTTCGTCGACTGCTGTAAACTCTGCTGACTGTATTTTGGATTTTGGTGTGTAATAGTGAAACCATGTTTCATCCATTGTCACATATCGACGGTAAAATTCGATTTTGTTGCGGCTTAACAGAGCCAAACACTCTTCTGAAGCATATATTCGTTGTTGTTTTTGGTCTACTGTGAGCTTTTGCATACCCAAATGTTCGTGTAAAATGGTAAAAACACTACCGTCTGATATCCTTACAATGTCAACTAGCTCATGCACCTTTAATTTGCGAACATTCATAACTCATTTGTGGATTTTTTAATGTTTTCTGGATTAACAGCCTCATTTGGGCGTCCACTGCGCTCTGCATCATTTGTGCTGGTACGACCATGTTTAAGTTCAGCAATCCACTTCTCTACCACTTGTCTCGATAGAGCAGAGTTCGGATAATGTTTATCGAGCCATTGTTTGGTTTCCACTGCATTTTTTTTTTTCATCAAAAAGCAATGCTTTATCAAGACCCGAAATTCACTTTATTCCATTTTTTTCTCTACCAAAAGTTGCTTCACACACACAAAATGCTATGACTCACGAATCAATTGTCAGATTGTTGTCAAATTTATGCACATATCGTTTAGAGGATAGCTCTAAATAAAAATTATATGGAAAAAATTATAGCAAGGCCGTCTATGTGTTATCCTACGGACTTATTGAATGACCTGTTACATATTTAGCATTTATATCACAAATAGCTACAAAAGTGGGAACAAAAAATTTTTAATTAAATGTAAACGTTAGCGAGATATTTGCAAAAAACTGATTTTGCGACCTTTGAACCTGAATAACTTTTTATGCGCACACGGTTTCGCAATGGACTTTTCACACTATATTCATCATGCATAAATAAAGATTATTCCATTGAAAAAAAATTCACCTTTGCACAACAGCTTTATTTGCGTCTAATTTTCCTGGGCTATGAGAGTTAAAATGGCATTCAATTCTTACAGCTCCAAAAACCACTTTCTGTGGAGCTGCCCCTGTAGGACCGACGAAGTCAATTGTCTCAGTAGTCCAATCTTTGGTCTAGTTTTTTTGTAAGTAGTTCATAATGGAGTACACTTAAAACTAGAATAAATTCACTATAATTATTAATTGCATCAAAAATGGTCCAAATGTAATGCATAATCCGTCATTAGTACCTAAAGTGATGCAATTGTGTATCGATTGTATTAGTGAATTTATAACGTTACTGACAACGTACTGTTTGGCAGTTCGTCGCTTGTGAAGAAGAGCAAACGATAGTGTAGCAGTCTAGTGACTTGCGTTGCGTGGAGAGGCAAGGGTTCAAATCCCCCACTCGGTGATTTTCAATTCCAATTTTTAAATTTCTATTGATTTGTACACAATTTGTCGGAAGAGTCTTCATAGCCGTGGTAGAAAATAATAAAAAATTAATAAAAAATGTTCATCCAGACTGAGACTCAAACCTGGGACACATTCTTTAGAAATATATAACAAACTCTTGAGCACCGTCGACTATTAAACCATTTGACATTTTGGTGCAAAATTTGAATTTCAAATTAAATTTGTTGAAATTTATAAATGAAATAAAAAAAATTGTCCTTTTTCTGGTCCGAATGTAATGCATGAGAAGACAATTGACCTTTCTCTGGTCCGATTGTAATGCATAAAGAGACAATTAGTTACGCCCAATGACAAACAATGTAAAACGTAAATAGAACTTTATATGTGATGGGATCAGAAATTGGACTAGTCGGTTTCACCCATGGAGTAGTTTGCAAACTAGTTTTGGAATAGTCCGTGGCCCTGCAGGGTACCTGCACCACTCGGTTATATCAAAAACTTGCAAAAATTAATATGTACTCATAAAAGTTTTGTTCACAAAATTAAAATAATGTTCATTATCCAAAATTTTCGCAATTTAAATCCAAGAGATGTTTAAAATTTTTATTAGATTATTGTCTCAGAGATATTTTCAGTGTATGATTAAATCAAACCAGATTGAGCACAAAGACGATAATGCTTTGAATATTGAATATATTTGTTTACTTCAAGTTTATCTGTAGTACGCTACATTGCATTGCTTGGATTTTTAAATTGGGGAGATTAAAAGAGATGAATTTGTCAAAGATCAAAGGTACATTGAATTCGATGCCCCTATATTTTTTATTTTCCACAATTAATTAATTCTAAATAATCAATAGCTTTTCTAATTGTTATTATGATTTATTTTAAGTTTTATTATTTATATCTCCTTCATTAATTTTTCTTAGAACTTTGATATCAGTTTCATTGTAATGTACGTAGGAAACAATGGAGTCGGCTAATGTTACCACCTGTGACTGAACTAATTTTTAAATTGAACAAATTAAGAGCTTTGTTTTGATAACCTCGAATCAAAGTTAACAATTTGAAAGAAAAGAAGTCAACAACAACCACTTAAGATAAAAGTAAAGCAATGACCTAATTAAAAATAAGCAGACGATTTGAAATTAGGTTATTCTTCAAAACATGCCAAAACCTTTCTACAAAAGGTACTTGCAGTTATGTATCTTTGAGTTCCTTATCTCTACATCGATGATAACATACAATTTTGCACATTCGTATTAATGATTTTTTTGTTTTGGTTTGTTGTTGTTTTTGCAATATGTGTGTTTTTTTTTCTCATTTGATATTTTATTTTGATGTTTACAAGTTGTTCATCGATTTAAAAATTCCAAATTTTAAGGTTATCAATAACTTGAATTCCTTGTGAATTTCAAATCAAAATTCATTAAACGTTTGACTTCTCAGCCGCTTAGGTTGATTTTGTGCTGTAGCTTTTTTTTTAGTACATATTAACAAAAGTTTCTTCGTTTTATAATTAATTTTGAAATTCTAATTGAAATTTAAAATAGTTTTTGAAATGCTACCCTTTAATTTTGTTCAACATGATGCACTGACTACTGGACGTTTTTTAAGTGATTTTGAAAAAAGATGTTTGAGGTAACTTTTTTTTATTCTTTTCGTATTAAAATTGTGCAAAACTTTGGAATTATCTGACTTGTTAAAGCTAAAAAATACATAATTACAATCAGAAGGAATAATTTGCATTGCCGTCACTAAACTAAAAACAAAAATAAGTTTGAATAAAAGAATGCAATGAGATCTAAACACAGTCAAACGACTACGATCTACTAAAAAAAATTGAGAATTAATGATTTGCCATCTACGAGTAGCTGTCACTAAAACGTTTAAAAGACTGCTTACAATCGCCACTAGTCTACGGTCTACGGTGATCCATAAGAGCGGTAGCCGGTCATAAGTCTGAAAATATATGTGCCCAAAGATTGTAATTATATTGTTGCAGAAATTTTAAGTAAAATATCGAGTAAACATATTTCAAGTACTTTCTCAAGAACTTGATGAATTCAGAAAAAGTAAACTTTTTCTCCAAAAACTTTTAAAAAATGTTAAAGTTCACATGAGTGTACCTTTTAAAAAAAAAATCTGGATCATCACAAAAAATTTAAAATTTTATTTTCCAAATATACGATTTTTTTACTCCATCTATTATATATTAAAAATTTTATGAAGTCGAAACGGCTCGATCATTTAAGTTTTTTATATACAGTGTCGGCCAAAACCTAAGCACCCCCTAAAGAAATTTTTTCTTATATCAAATTTTTTTGAGAAAACGACGTTATTGAGTTAGTTTGTGTGTTTATTTTATTTATTTATACGTTTATTATTGACAAACAAGGACTTAAAAAATTCAGGGTTTTATAAATTAAGAGTTAACATTTAATAAACATTAAAATTTAGAAACTTCATCGGACAAAACTAAAGCACCCCCTAGTTAACATTTAATAAAAACTTTTAAAATTAATATTCAGTTGAAAACCCTTTACACTGGGTAACATTAGCACATCTTTAAAGCATAGAGGACATTATAATATTAATGATATCCTTCGATATCCCTTCCTAAGGCTACTTTCAAAGCTTTAAAGAGATTTTTCGTGGTTTTGCAATTTTCCTTGTAGATTTACGTGTTAACGATCTCCCAGAGGTTCGCAATGGGATTCAAATCTGGGGACTGGCATCCCATTGCTCTGAAACCAGGCTTTACAAACTTAAGCGGTATGTGTTTGGATCGTTGTCCTGTTAGAACCTCCATTTAAGTGGCATCTCTTGATCCGCATTAAGCAGCATCACATCATTTGGTATGTCAAAGTACATAAAACAATCCATTATTCCTTTAGTCTAGTGAATTAACCCACTCCCTTGACCAGAGAAAAAGCCACAGACCATTGAACTCCATCCTCCGTGCTTAACAGAGGCTTTGCAAAATTTTGGTTTCAATCTTTTTACTTTTGGTCTGTGTACTCGCCTTAATTCATCCGAACCTTTGATATCATGCTACGAACCCAAGTCCTACGAATCCAAGTACTACGAATTTAAGTTTATTATGAAAGATTCGGATAGAATGCGGCGAGTAAACAGACCAAAAGGAAAAAGATTGTAACCAAAGTTTTGCAAAGCCTCTGTTAAGCACGGAGGATGGAGTTCAATGGTCTGTGGCTTTTTCTCTGGTCAAGGGAGTGGGTTAATTCACTAGACTAAAGGAATAATGGATTGTTTTATGTACTTTGACATACCAAATGATGTGATGCTGCTTAATGCGGATCAAGAGATGCCACTTAAATGGAGATTCCAACAGGACAACGATCCAAACACATACCGCTTAAGTTTGTAAAGCCTGGTTTCAGAGCAATGGGATGCAAGTCCTTGGTTGCCCAGGCCAGTCCGCAGAATTGAATCCCATTGAGAACCTCTGGGAGATCGTTAACGCGTAAATCTATAAGGAAAATTGCAAAACCAAGAAAAATCTCTTTGAAGCTTTGAAAGTAGCCTTAGGAAGGGATATCGAAGGATATCATTAATAATACAATGTCCTCTATGCTTTAAAGATGTGCTAATGTAACCCAGTATAAAGAGTTTTCAACTATATATTAATTTTAAAAATTTTTATTAAATGTTAAGAAGGGGGTGCTTTAGTTTTGTCCGATGAAGTTTCTAAATTTTAATGTTTATTAAATGTTAACTCTTAATTTATAAAACCCTGAATTTTTTAAGTCCTTGTTTGTCAATAATAAACGTATAAATAAATAAAATAAACACACAAACTAACTCAATAACGTCGTTTTCTCAAAAAAATTTGATATAAGAAAAAAATTCTTTAGGGGGTGCTTAGGTTTTGGCCGACACTGTATGTTAGATTCTCTCAAGGATCAGCCACCCGCAATTCGGACTACGATTAGTTTTTTCTTGAGCGACTTTTCTGTATTCTTCCAACGCTCCAATTTCGTAAAACTAATAAATGCCAAACTGTTTGAGTTAGAACAATAAAATTCTATACCTGAGATGGAATTATAAGCATCTAGTTTTTTGTTGAAAATGGGTGTGATCGGCTCAAGGACACTATCGTGAATGTTTGAAGCACAAAACTAATATTTGATAACTGAGATCTAATTAATAGCATTTAGTTGAAAATGGGCGTGATCGAATCAAGGACATGCTCACCCTCCACATAGTCGAAAATGGTCCACTATGTATTTTGTTTTCTCGAAAAAATTTATTGTGAGATGAATAATTTAAAAAAAAAAACGGCCGCCATTTTGTTTTCAAGAAATTTGATCACGAATTCAAAACTAGCGACTCCGCCATTTTGATTTTTAAAAAATGGTTCACAGATTTGGAATCAGCTACCCCAAAAACAGATGTTTTTTTTTTATTAAAAATAATCAGGAAAGACTGATGACTGCATTCTAGACCACTGTGCGGCGTACGATCAACCAATTCAGTTTTCGTTTAATTGCAGTGCAATGAGGTTAGAGTGTTGCCTATTAAAGTATTTGTTATAATTATAAATGATTATTCACACCTGTCCTATCGTGTTTTAAATAAAATGTGCTTGCACACAAAATGTTTTTTCGGGAAAATGTTAAGAAAGACTCTAGGATGAAACATACATATATAGCCGTTTTTTAAAGGTGAACGTAACTTTTTCAATCCAGGGTTAAAAAACCTTATTTTTAGCCCTGGGCTCTGTACCAAAACCAAAAAAAGTTTGGCTAAAACAGATACGAAAAATTAGTATGCAGAAAGATTTCTGCCTTTCCGTAGATTAAAAATCCGTAAACCGGAAAACCCTATCTGATATCGTTTACGAGATATTGCATTTTTACTTATTTTTTTGACTTTCTATTAAAAAATTTAATTTTTGCGTACTAAAAAAATAATGATCAATATATAGAAAAAAAGTAGTCAGTTCCAAAGTATTTTTTAATACTGAATTCGAATCCGGTCTCAAAATTGCTCTATCACTTCTTGATTTGGAGTTATTCTAACCTAAAATTTTGATACGTACGGTTTTTTCACCACTCTTGAGGTTGTATAACAAGACCAGGTGATTGTTCGTCATAAAATTCAATAGAGTTTTGGTTTTGGTACGGAGCCCAGGGCAAAAAATTGGGTTTTTCGACCCTGGATTGAAAAAGTGCCGTTCACTTTTTAAAAAGGGCTATATGTGTTTCATCCTAGAGTTATTCTAAACATTTTTCGGAAAAAACATTTTGGGTGCAAGCACTTCTTATTTAAAACATGATAGGATAGGTGTATTATTGTAATTGTGAAAATTTAATACTTATATGGACATTTCAAAGAGATATTTTTTGATTCAGTGGTCAAAAGCATAAAGAGTATACACTACTTTCCTAGCAATCTTACATATACATAGGTGACTAAACTAAACTAAATTATAGTACAAGGAAGTGCACTCTTCAAGTTTTTATAAAATGGTCTTGGGACCTTCAGTTCAAATTGGTTTGCGCAGCTTAGTCTTCGGTAAAGAATGGACGTGTGAACGACCTTTAAAGTAAAAAGAAAGAATAATCCCAGTTATGAACATAGATTTTCCTGTTTCATCTACATAATGGCATATTTATTTGTTTTTTAAGTAAATGTCTGTTTGTTTAACTTAAACAATATTCAAAAATTGCACTTGCAAATGTGTGCAAACTACGTGCATTCATGCATATGTTACTTAGTGCTACCTTATCTTATTTAAAGCATTTCATCCTTGTTAGCTTGTAGTTCTGATTACTGTCACTGAACTCTTTATTTCGCTTTACATCCTCCTGAATATTGATTTTTTGTTATTACGCTTTATACCATCGTTTGTTTCCAATGGATCAATTAAATTTGAACGAGTGCCAGAAAGCACTCCAAAACGCTTCAACTTTTTGAGTATCCGACTAATTAATGCAAAATTTAAACAGAAACTCTTTTCCTTTACTTTTCCTTGTAGAAATGGTGTCAGCGTTGAAGGAGCAACTCACAAACAGGTTGTTGATCTTATAAAATCGGGTGGAGACTGTCTTACATTGACTGTTATTTCCGTAACACAGCAGGTAAGACTTCAGTTTTGGTTGAAATAAAATTTTTATATTGTTAATTTACATAAACATTAAAAATCTTTAAATATTTTCATTTTCAGGAGGCTGAAAGACTGGAACCACAGGAAGATCAAAGTGGTTATTCATACATTGACTATTCCGATAAGCGCTCATTGCCAATAAGGTAAAATAAAGTTAAATAATTGTTAATTGCATATTGGAACAGAAAATTATTAGTATTATTTGCTACCAAACAAGCATGTTTCAGATGGCATTTCTGGTTTGGTCTTACTGTTGAATGTGTTTATGTAAAACACCAACAGAACTACAAATACAAAAATGCATAAAAGAAAAATATAAGGTTTATTGGAAGGCTGGTTTGCGTTACATTTTTCGGGACCCACCATAGGCCAAACCTCATTAGACACATTTGTCGATATCCAGAAGAACCTTCAAGCATACTTTATTTAACCTATAGCATATATTTGTTGAGAATCACAGCAAAAAGAAAAATACGGCACATGCAAAAAATTAAATTTATTGTTTTTCCCGTGACTTGCTGTGATTCTCGACAAATCTATGCTAAAGGTTAACAAGCAATGCAAACCAGCCTTCCCATGAATTTTTTGTTTTTCTTTTATGCATTTTGCCTTGTTATTGTTATTTTGTTGGTGTTTTACATAAACATATTGAGCAGTAAGCTCAAAACAAGAATGCCATCTGGTCCATGCTTGTTTGATAGCAAATAATTAAATAATTGTTATTTAGGATAAAATTTAGCGTTAGTTAGTAAAAGATATTTTGAGATCAGAAGACGTGTTGGACAATTATTTATTAAAATTTATAACATTTTTTATATTTTCAGTATTCCCGATTACAATATAATAAATCGCAATGGTGAACGTTACATTGTTTTTAATATACACATGGCTGGACGCCAACTTTGTTCGAGACGTTATCGTGAATTCGCCAATTTACACTCCATCCTGCGTAAAGAATTTGTCGGTTTTAACTTTCCCAAACTGCCGGGTAAATGGCCATTCCAACTCAGCGAACAGCAATTAGATACGCGACGAAGAGGTCTCGAACAATATTTGGAAAAGGTTTGCGCTGTTCGCGTGATAGCCGAAAGTGATGCTGTACAGGATTTTTTAACTGATTCTGAAGATGACATTTCTGCATCGCCGGTCGATATTAAAGTAATGTTACCTGATCACGAAGTTTCGACCGTGTCAGTAAAGAAGTCAGCAAATGCTCAAGTCGTTTGGGATATACTGGTGCAACGTGCCAATCTTACATCGTATACACAGCAATATTTTTATCTGTTTGAAATTGTCGAGTATAATTTCGAACGTAAACTACAACCGCATGAGATACCACATCAGTTATATGTGCAAAATTATAGTACAGCGTCAAGCACGTGTCTCTGCGTGAGACGTTGGCTATTTTCAGTGAACAAGGAGCTGTCACTGCCAGATGGAGAACAGGCGGCAAGATTTATATTTTATCAGGTAAGTAAAGCTAAAAAGCAAAAGATAGCAGAAATGTGCTAATTAAGACAACCTGCTTATTGTTTCAATTGTGTTATGTACAATATTTAGCAACGCATTTCATATTTGTTCTTTCCATTTACACTTAAGGCCGTTGACGAAGTTAATCGCGGTAATATACGCGCTGAAGGACGACTTTATGAACTAAAAGCATTGCAAGATGCAAAAAGGGCTTCTGAGTATTTAGCATTAGCGCGCACTTTGCCTGGCTATGGTGATGTTGTATTTCCACATTGTTCCTGTGATAGTCGCAAAGAAGGACACGTTGTACCAGCTGTTGGTAAGCATTAAAATGCAGTTTATAAATTAAGGTCACAAAATGAATCCAATTAGTGTATAAAAGGGGCCTGCACAAAACATCTTGAAATGTATTGTACTTTTCTTTACTCGCACATTTTACACTGAACTGAAGTATTTGATAATAAAAAATTCAAGTTTCAAGTCATCACTGTACACCGATTTAATTTTGACGCTGAAGTACATTGTCTTGTTTTATCAGTGTAAAAAAAGACCTGATTCTTAACAAATACTTCAGTATTCTGTATTTTATACAAACAAATACTTCAGGTCAGTATAAAACTTGCGGGTAGAAGAACTACAAAAAAATTTATGATATGGTAACACTTGAAACTTGCAACGCATTGGTAACCAGTGTTGCCAGGTAAGTTCTTCCTAGATTTAGTAGATTTTAAAACCTCTAGAGAGAGGGCAATCTAGGGGATACATTCATAGGAATTAAATTTTAATTTTCCGAAAGACATTTCTGGATAATCATCAACGTTTGTACATTTGTCTGGCGACACTGTTGATGAAATCATTGATGAATGGGACCTTGTTCATGAATAACAAGTAAAAGAAGAAACAGAAATTTGGTCATATTTCTAAACTTGCCACCGCATTATTAAGTTTACCATTTTCGAATGCCAGTGAAAATCAAATTAAGAAGTCAGTTAGATGTAAAGTAATTTATCCTCCTTAAAAAGTTTAGCACCGCGGATATGTACATTGCTTATGTAGAAATTTGAAAATATTTTTTTTTTTTGGTCACCAAAATATAAAATTTGGAATTAAGGGAAAATTTCGACAGAAGCTTAGAATTTATGGAAAATATTCGTTACGTTTTAAAATTTGGAAACCTGTTTAGTTTTGGTCACCAAAATATAAAATTTTCAATTTATTGGAAATTTCATCAAAAGTTCGAGATCTAGGGGAAATTTTAGGAAAAGTAGGTGAACCTACCTGGTAACACTGTTGGTAACCCAGGATTATAGTAGTTTTCATACATTTTCGAGAGAGAAGAGAGTGTAAACAAAAAAAAGACACAAGAAGAGAGTGAAAAACTACTTTCGTCACTAACATAAGCACTGAAATGAACTGGAGCATATCATACAAAACAGGCCTATGCAGCATTTGTTTTTCTTTTTTCATATCCAAGCACTGTCAAAACGTTTGCTTGCGATACTTAAGTGAAGTATTTGATAAATAAAAAGCTATAACAAGACATAACGCATCTTGAAACGAAATGTCTTAAAACTCTAATAAGATGTCTTGTTGTTTTTGTATGGACTCAAATGCCAGGGTTGTAAATTAAAAATACAATTATTCTTTTCTTATGTCTTGTGCAGGCTCCTAGTGTATAATGAGTGTAAGTGTTAGAGTAATGATGTTGATTGGCCAACTCAAAAAAAAAAATGTTCCATTAGTTTTGGATGAATTTACTTTTTCGTTTTTTGACATTATTAAAATCTTAATAAGCACTAAAAAACGCCCAAAAGACTAACTATTATTCCAATTTCCTTCAAACTGTTTTAGGCATGAAAAGCTTTCGTCTACACGCCTGTCGAGAAGATGGGGCGCTTGAAGCGCAAATGGTAGAATTAACTTGGGATAGTATCACACGTTGGGAAAGCGATGAAGAATCAATGTCATTTTGCTTTCAATACAATCGTCCAGATAAACCAGCCAGATGGGTGAAAGTATATACGCCATATGTAAGTTATAATAATAAGGTTTTTAAAGTATTTCACAAAAGTTAATTTTCTAATATATTTACAGCACGCTTTTCTGGCTGATAGCTTTGATCGAATAATGGAAGAACGCAAATGGGAAGATAGCGGTGACTAACATCACAATGGTGATATATAAAACAAATCGTTGAGTCGTAAATAGGTTCAAAGTTGTGTAAAATTTATTAAATGTATTTATTTGTATTAAGTATAGCCGTGCAGTGACATTTTGTGTCCTGACTGTATCTCAAATCTCTTATTTACATTGTCTCAGAATAATAATTGAATCGAGCATTTAATTTGATCATTTTATTTTTACAAAAAAAAAAGTTGAAATCCTTTAACAAATTCGAAATTTAAATATGTATTACTATTATATTTTATTAACTACATATATAATAAATTAGACATGACATATTAAATTATATACATACATATATCATTTATTGTATTCATAAAGTTGAATAATCGTTCTTTTATAGTAGAATTTATTATTATTATTTCAACATATTGTATAATATTGTTACAACAAATATTGAACAAACAGAAAAAGAAAAAAAGTTTAAATCATTAAAATAAAAATCACATTATTAATACATACATATATTTATTAAATTAAGACAGTAAATCATTAACGTTCAATTTTGCAAAATATAGCATAATTAAGATGCGTTTAAAATGCAAATTAATGAAAATGATAACTAAATGAATTTCGATATTTTAATGTAATATGGCAATTTTTTTATTCTGCACGAAAATAGCATCTTCAGCACTCATGTCTCAAATTGATTCTATTTTCTACAAAAGAAAGATAAAAGAAAAATTTAAAATTTTGAAAAAAAACACGGTCAATTTAAAAACAACATGTTATGCTAAAAAGTTAAAAATTTAAAAAAAATTACGTAAACAAGCTAAAACACATTAACAGCATAAAAATGTTATAGATAAATAATATAAATGTTACAAATAAAACATCACTTAATATTGAATTTAATATTCTCAAAATAAAAATTTAGAAAATAGTCAAGGATTAAAAATTAAATTCCAAACAAAACATTTATTTTGTGATTTTCGTTGAGTTGAATTTATTTAATAAAAACAAAAGAAATGAAATATTTAGGTTTTTAAAGCAAAAAGAAAAAGCTTTATTAAGTCGTTAACTTTAGACATTTCCATTTATGAATTCATTTGCACTTATGTATAATTACCTATATATTAAATATATTTTCAAAATTATTACAAAGTAGTGTTAGTAAAATTGTGTTGCTTAAAACGTATGTTTATTCATAGTTATTTTTCAACCCGAGTTTTTAGTTGGTAAGAGCCTTAGCATGCTCCACACAAAGCCAAAAGCTATTACTTAGTTATGACTCGGCATTTGACAGTAAAAATGTAATTTGAATGGAAGCGTTACAATAGAAAATGCAAGTTGAACTTTAATTTTAATCTTGTCTGTTAACGATTTGTTTCGTATAAAATAATAAAGCCGTAAAAAACAAAATGTCATTACTTCCAAACTTTAATATAAAAACTTTAGTTTAATGCAGTTCTCTTCTATAAGAATCGTATTTGGGGGGGATAACGCTCTAAATTTTTAGTTCATTGAGCTTTTCACTACCAAATAATAATTTGTTTGTTTATTAGTGGAAATTTTTCCACTACCACTTAATTTAGTGGGTAATTTACTTAGAGATTGTGATAAATTTTCTCTACTCAATTTAATGATAATGCAAATTTTTCACTATCAAAAAATTTATTTAATGATAATGAAAAATTTTTCACTTTTAAACTAAGTATCCATTTAATTTATTGAAAATTTTCATCAAAACATTTTATTTGATTCATGGAAGTGGGGGAATCAATAGATTTAGTGATAATGAAAAATATTTCATTGCCAACAAATCAAGTTTTTGATAATAAAAGAAATTTCACTATCAATAAATTTTTACTGAAAATTGTTAACTAAATTTCGTGATAATGAAAAACTTTGCAATACTACTAAATAGATTTTTTGATAGTGAAAATATTTTCACGACCTATTCTAATGAGAATACAGAAATATCTCAATTTGAACCAACTAGTCAAGGGACAATGAAGAATGTTTTTTATTCATTAACGGTCACAGTTAAACTTGATTGCTATTTTCAGTTGTTTTTGGAACAGATAATGATTTACAATATTAGCTACCAAACAAGCATGGATCAGATGACATTATTGGTTCGAGTTAACAGTTTAATGTGTTTCAGTAAAAACACCAACAACAAGACTACAAGAACAAAGCAAAATGCATAAAAGAAAACAAAAATTTATTCTGATTTTCTCTAAGTTTCGATCAGACGAATTTGCCGACAAGCATACTACAATATATTTTACCTTTTGCATAGATACGTTGCGAATCACAGCAAATAGTAAATGCAGCACATGTTCAAGTTGTAGTTTTTTTGTTTTTCCCTGCTGTTGTAACTCGTTGATATTATACTTTTCTTGCATAGCAATATAGCAAGCTCATTTGGCGAGACAAAACGAAGTAGCAAACGCAATTCGTATGTTTATCAGATCAGATGATATTGTTGATTTAAGCTCACTGTTCAATGTGTTTCAGTAAAAACTTTTTATGTTTCGCACCAAATTAATACTGAAATCAACATCTTTTATTGTAACGCTACTAAACCTTCATAAAATATGTGCGCAATATTTGTGGCCATTAAATTCACTTACGTTATTGAATTTTATCCTCCCTATTACGTATCACAACTATGTAAAGCTGCAATTATTGCAAAGAATTTGGCTGTGGTGGGTGGTATACACGATGCTAAGAGCGGATTTGGTGAAGAAATTTTGCTGTCCTATTCGATGCTGTCATATCCAGTTGAAATCATTTTTGTTCGTGGACGTTAGATGAGATCTGACTTTCATTATATTGAAACTCTTCGACAAATATTTCAATCAAACCAGCCAAAACTACTTTTGATCATAACTGGCTGTAATCGCAGCCTAATTGAGAATTTGGTAATACCAATTACAATTGTGTATACAATTCAGTATTCAATCAAAAGTTGGGCTTTTGATCAAGGCTATTAGCCTAAAACAAAAGTGAGCCAAATTTGGCTCTCCTACAACAAAAACAATATCTCACAAAATTTTAAAAATTTCTCGGAATTACAACACCCATGTTGTAGACGAGCCAAGAGAAACAAGAAAAACAATTTTTCATGGGTGTTGTAGTTCCGAGAAATTTGGAAAATGGCTTGCCAATATTCTACGCTGACTGCAATGATTTTGAAATGCTTTTGATTGTATATTTTTCTTGAAATTTTTTTTAAATGTATTAAAAATTAACATCCAATTGAAAACATGTGTTTTAATAAGAAAAATTTGAATAAATTTCAGTTGTGTTATACATAATAGGGAAGTATTTGTTTTAAAATTTTGTAATGTGTTAACTTTTTTGAAGTCGTCGTTAACATTCCTCATATTCAAAATAAAATAAAAAATTGTTGATTAATTTTTTTAGTAAATATCTATTTCATATGTATAAAATGTGGAAAAATAAAGAATACATAAACAAAAGAGAAGTATAATAAGAAAACAATCTAAAAAGGATGTGCACTAAACCATAGATGCATATTTTAATCACTGATAACAACATATAAATTAAATAGAGCTTATTGCAGACTGGGCAAAGTTAAACAAAAGCAAAAACAAACTAAAATAATTTTTACTACAAGCAAAAGCCCGTATTTTACGAATTTCGATTCTTAATTCGTCAGCTAACAATTCTATAGCCAAAAAGGTAGTAAAATTTAACCTGATCTTTAAACACAATACAGCATAAGTCATTTGCCTATATAGAGTGTAAATGATAAGGTTAAGTAGCTTCTGAAAGGTGATAGTGGAGTCCTAGACTAACAAAAAATTGTAAATGGGGGGTCTAATATTTAGCCCTGAGGAGTTATAAGGAAAAAAATTATTTTCTGACTTGCTTTACCAAAAAAAATTTCTTGGGTCACCCTAACGTTTTAGAGAAAACTTTTTTATGATAAACTTTTAGCTAATTGTATAAGCTTTTGAAGAGTATATTCGGTTTAAAGAGTTCAAATGAATTTTGCAAAGTTCTGGACCTTTAAAGTTGATATCCTTAATATGTTTTCTTCTTTTTGACTTTGGCGGCCATTTTAGTATGAAAAAGTTCCTATTAACATACCCTTTTATAGTTTTTGTCGAAATCCTCTTTAGATTCGGTAGGCAGGTGCTCCACATACAATAATAAGCATCTGCTGACCAAAAAGTGGGTGTAATCGAAGAATGGCGCGCCTGCTTTTAACGATTCAAAGGATAGAAACTTGGAATCGTTATATCTTGGCAAATATGCAAGCTATTTCGATGAAATTTGGTAGGTAGGTAAGTGCCCCACATAATAAGCTGGTACATTTTTGGAGATATATCAAGTGCCCGTTCTTTGAATCGTCAAAAAGTGGGAGTGGCATTCGTCGATTACGCCCACTTTTTGGTCAGAGGATGTTATTTATGTGGGGCACTTTCCGGCTATGAAAATAGCGTCCATAGTTTCCGAGATATAACGTGTTTGGTTTTTTTCTCGATTAATCGTTGAATAGTGGGCGTGGCACCAATTTGATACATTGGCCGCTTCTGAACTTTCGTACTAACTCATACGAGGTACGAAAAGTGCGGGGTACGAAAAGTACGAGGTACGAAAATTACGAGGTTCGAATAGTACGAAGTTCGTATCAAAGGAACGAACTTTGCCAAATTCACGTGCCTGTGCGAACCTCAAATTCACGTGATTTGGGGGTACGTGATTTCGTACCCCTGTTCGTCAATTCACGTACTCTCGTGTAGCACGAATTCACGTGATCCGACAGCTCTAGTTGACCTGCATATGATGCGCGGATTGTTCTTGAAAAGTATTTTTTTTTGACCACAAATTTAAGAAGTGATATGACAAATGTCCAACCGCATGAATGGAAATTTAACGTGGATTCCAAGAAAATGCAAGGGTATATTAATATGACCTTTTTCGTACTAAAAGGACCGCCTAAGTCAAAAAAGTAGGAAAAAAAATATCAACGTTAAAGGTCTAGAATAGTGATGACCAAACTTAATAGCATTTTCTCAACGCATAAAAGCTCATTGAAAGCTTTTATATATTCTGCATAAGCTGCAAGCGAGTGACGCAGATCTGTACAACTACTGACACATTTGAACGCTTATCTGTGAGTGAATACGTATACTGAAAGCTTTTAAGCACAAAAGCTCAAGTGCCCGGGGACATAGACTTTGGACATCACTCTAGACTCTATAACTTTGTGAAATCTTTTTAAACATCATACATCAAATACATTCTTAGAAAGCTCATATAATTAGCTAAAAGTCTTACATAAAAAAGTTTTCTCTTAAACGTATGGGTGACCAAGAAAATGTTTTTATATAAAACAAGTCAAAAAATCCCCATTTTCACTATAGCTGCTCCTCCTATAACTTGTTAGTCTAGGCCCAATCTATCACCTCTCAAAAGCTTCGCAATCTTATCGTTTACACCATTCATAATCATCCAATGTAAATTTTCCTAGTGTTCAAAGATCGGATTAACGTTTCTTGTAATTTTGGCGACAGATTATTTTCATTGCAACTATTCGATCTGAAGAAAAGCCTAAAACTATGCAATCAAAAGCAATTGAAATTCAACTACCACGGGTAGAAGGGAGGCCTTTAAATGTTCTAAACAATTGTTGCACTCATCCTTTTTAAGTTGATATTCTTAAATTTTGTGCCGATATTATATTTTTAAATTAATACGATTTTTTTTATAAATTTTTGCCCAATTTTAATACAAACATAAAATAAAAATAAAAAATTCATTTGAGCAATCATTGTAAAAATTATAAACTGAAAAGTTAATAGAAATATTCTAAATAAAATGTATGATTAAAAAAATATAATTATAATACTGAGCTCATAAAATAAATCAGTTAAGAACATTTTTAAATTGCATTGCTGTTAGTTTTTCATTTTATTTCATCTTGATATTATGCATTACGAGTATATTGTTTGTTCAAATAGGTACATAGTATTCTTATTTGTTTATTGTGATCGATTAAATGGAATCATGTAATGTCGTTATTTTCAGAAATCCAAAATGTTTTGTTGAAATAAATGCGTTGAAATCAATACTAAATAAAACATTCGTCTTCAATAAAAATATTATTAAAATAAACACTCAATTTGTTTTTATTTTAAAGTCGAATATTATAGCGAACACCTTAATACCGCGGGAAGCCATGGAACATAGTTTTCATCGGGCCATTGGGTAGAATCGACTAGACAATATATATACAACCAAAAGTCACCTCCAAAAGATCATTGGAGAAGGAAATCTACACTCAGAAAAAAAAAAATTCTTAAAACAACAATTTTTCATTCTTAAAAAATTGTTATTTTTTAATTGTTGAAATTCATATTTTATTCTTAAATCAACAACTTTGTTCTTGATACTTAATTTGTTTACGCATTTGTCATAAAAAATATAAAAAATAATTTTAAATACAAAACTTCAAACACTCTTTTTTGTAAGCAAAAAAAAAAAAAAACTTTTAAATTACTGAATAAGTTCTGTTTAAACCTTCGATAGCCAGCGGAATAAAAACACAATAATTATTGTGGAAAAAGGAACTTAGTCCAAAAAACCACATTTATTCTCAGCACACAAAAAGCACTATAAAAATCACAACTTTCCTTCACAATAGCTCACATAATACTGATACATTATACAAATATGAAAATACATTTTGTTGATTCTCTGAGAAAAACTCGTATACAGGGTGTATACGATACAGTGCCCGCAAAAACCGGCAGGTTTTTGATAATGATGCCCATCTCAATTAGTTTGCTCAGATGGCTCATCTGCAGTTTCGACAGACAAAATACAGATTATCTGCACGGGTCTCCTTAATCGGTTTGTTGGCGTTTGTATCACAACTGATATAGATAGCTTTACAGATCTTTCCCAGCGACCATTGTGCTGGGGGAAATACTTTGCTCTGGATGCTTAAGTGAAAATACACTTCTCGCTCTTGACACTTCTCACATACCATTTTCAGATCTTTATTCGCACCAACAAAAGATGTACCATTAACGCTGCAAATTCGCTCACAACGCCTTCGTCTGCAAATAAAACGCTCATAGCAAGCAATAAAAGATAAAGAAGTTAAATCTGTCATAGTATCAATGTACACTGCTCGTGTCTTTAAACAAGCAACATTAGCTACCTAACATTTTTTATTAAATACCACCTACTTAAACAACCATTTAATGACAAAATTTACCAGCTTTATCTTAACCTGTATGTAAGAAAGGTTTACCAATTCTTACTGTATTATCTTCTTGCAATGCAGACATTAATTTTTCTCACATTTTGCAATATATCGCGCACAAATTACATTTTGCTCCATAATCACGTTCTCCAAAACTTCTGTCTCGCAAATTGCATCAGTACTTACAGCACCGTGCATTGTCGCTCTATGAAGATTGGCAATAATCAAAAATATGCGAACCATTTTTAACTCTCATCGAATACCTTATCTCATTAGGCACATCAGCCCTGCTTTTCTGCTGCCCACTCTTATTATTTAAAATGGAATTCAAGAATTCAATTGAGATCCCATGCTGCACATGTTATCTCTTCTTTAACACAAGCATTCATTTCGCAAAGTCTTTCTCTTTTTCTTATTTCAGAAGAACTTCAATTATTCTTTCTCTCGAAGGGCAAGCACCTGTTTCCCATTGCGCTACGACTGTCACTCATTAGCTTTATGCCTGGCTCCATCGATAAATTTTAGCACAAATGCTAAAATATCTATAACATTCTTAACATTCTCCAAGCTGTGCGCATTCTCCAATCTGACAGCCCGGCCGATTGCCGGAATATATATGTGCATGCATATGATCACATTTTAATATAATGCTGAGCACATTCAATTCAGCCTATATATTTTCTGACTTTCTAAAATTTCTAAAATTAACTCTATTTTTTTGGAGCATACAAATACTTTTTATGATCGACTATCTCTTTTGAAGACAAACTTCGGCTCAATAAATTATCCGAGCTATATTTGGTGTTAACATGTGGCCAATCTCACTGTTGCTCATAATTTCTGATAAGATACCAATAAGGTACTACTTGTGAATCGCACCGCAGGAAGTATTCACAACCTGCCCAGCCTATTTCCTCCAGCACTTTGGTCAGAAGTTGACCCAATAATCTTGCGCCAAACACTCTTATCTTGACACTGTTTCCATTACCTACAGTGTTACACGCTCTTTTGATACATAAAAATTCGCTGAAACTTATATGCCTTGCTCCATTGTCACATAAATCACTGCACCATATATGATGCATCGGAAAACCATGTATCTGCACCTTTGTGCCCGCAATCCACCTGCTAATTATGAAATTTTCAAAATAGCAAATTCTTTCTCCAGCGCTATTCTATCTCATAATAAACATTTTGCTAAATCTCTACTAATTTTCCATATAAAAAGCTCAAAATCACCGCTTTTCAAAAAAAGGCAATGAGCATATCCCTTACTAAAATAAGCGCATATTTCTCCGAATATGCACCCATTGCACAATCATGCATTTAAAAA
The DNA here is from genome assembly GCA_951812925.1 of Calliopum simillimum. NCBI lineage: Eukaryota > Metazoa > Arthropoda > Insecta > Diptera > Lauxaniidae > Calliopum > Calliopum simillimum. Next base: position 34,391,656 of record OX638372.1, read on the forward strand.
TCTTGCTGTATTATATCATTAGCCAAAAAGAATTCCTCTTCGGTCCCTCTTGCATATTGAATCAAAGCTCCTACTGCGCTCTGTGTAGATGATGTCATACCATATATCATAACTGTTAACCAATATTTATGCAATGTGTCGACCTTAACATTATCTAAATATCAGCATAAATCGCAATTGTATGCCTTCTAAAATGCATAATTAAATGAAAAAGGTTTTTCTACATCTTATCAAACAATTGCTTTGATTCAAAGGCACGCCTGTTTCAGTCGAACCGTTTACAACAAAGACCATTCTAAATTTTATTTCATGACGCAATAATGAGGAACATAATATAGTAAATTACCTTGCTCTGCTCTACCAGTGTCTTTTCTCAAATGCTTAAGCTCGTCATATTTTCATAAAAGCAATATAAGTATTTTGCTTCAATGCACAATCTTTCTCCAATCGCTTCTCTTAAAACATGAACCATTTAATACATTCAATAATTCTTTTTTAAAGAAATCGTTACTTCAAAAAGCACTAAACTATCTCTAGAATATGTTTACAAAAATTGTCTTTGGATATTAGTTTTTCTTCTGATCTCAAAAGTTTTAGCTCAGCAACTTGATCTAGTTGCCAAAGCCGCAGCAATATCTCATCTAAATGTCCACTATTAGCGCACTCTACAGAAGCCATTTTCGCCTCCTGTATTTGCTCTTGCTCAAAAATAATTTCTCGAAATACGATAATAAAACCGTAGCTCCATTCTCATCGTGCAAACTCATCGCTCTGACCGTTCTATCTTTACTATCAGAAGAAGAAAAATAATAAATAAATACATTTATAAAAAATAATAAATTTAAACAATTATTGTAACACTCGGAGTACATTTCAGCATCATGCCTATTTCTTTTTGTTTTAAATGGCATTCATTTTAGAAAATTTTGGTTTTTAGATCCATCCCTTAGCCAGATATTTGACTAATTTTTCCGTTTGGTTGTAAGCTGCATATTAGCAACACCTTTCTCTATAGATTTGTGCAGACAAAGCACACTGTTGTGCAGCTCCATGGCACTGGCTATAATTTTCTCCGCAGCACTGCGCGCAGTTGGCAAATCTCTCGATTGATCTCACACATTACATGCAGCGAATTGCCTCTTAGGATTCTGCTCTCTCAAGTTGTAAGCAAAGCATGCCGCTCTGTTATGCTCCCATTGACGCGCTGTCTCTCACTATCACCATTTCCCAATGCAATATTCACCATATGTAGTAACTATTGAGCTGAAAGCGCTCTTTTAATTTGTGTTAACGCAGAAAAAGTTTCTCGAACAATCGATTACCTTTGTTGAAAGTTTAATTGATGCCCTTATCTATTTTGATATATAATGGAAGAATAATAAAAATAATAAAAAAGGGCAAACAGTGCCTATATAAATTTATCCTATTCCTTTAATTTTATATAAAGCGCCAAAACCTTTACCATCATTGTGAGTTTTATGTAATATTTTGTGCCTATGTGCCACTGTGAGTGATTGCCTTTGCCTCGCACACAAACTCATTTGAGTTCGCATCATATACGATACAAACTCTCTTGCTCTATTGCGTTTCGCTCTTTGAAACGTCTTATTATATATATACTTTTATTGCACACATACAAGCCCATATCAATTTGACATGAACTAATTTGCGCTATAGCTCTTGGTACCATTTGCTCTTGGTCATCTTGCTCTTGCACAATTTATTCTCTTTTGAATATCGGTGACGATACCCAAAAATGACCAATATGCTCTACCTATTTTCATAACATGCATGTTACTACTTGCTAAGAATCTGTGAGTGTGAAAAACGCATATGAAGCCGCTGCCTCACTGTAACAGAAACATGATCAACGTATTTGATCAATTTCATACACCCTAATAAACAATGTATTTGTATAAAACAAAACAAAAAAACGCACGAAAAGACGCTACCTCACATTTGCCTGCATTTCTCTTCTTTCTGTTCTACACATAAGCCGCAAAAGAAAGAGAAAATAAAATAAAAAATAAAAGCCCTTTTACGCATACGAAAAACAGTACACGCACTCTCAATTTCTATGCACTCACACTCACAACTATGATGCTGCAAGCAAAACGCACACACGCACTCAAAGCAATCTGCTCATGTCGCTTTTGTTATTCTTTATCAAAAACTAAATGCACAATATTTTCCACAGAATCTATTATAAAATTGTAAACTCTTTACAAAATTATTATCACGCACTATGTATGCCCTAGCTCTACACTTCACAGTTCTTAGCATAAACGCAAAAAATAGATCGCAAAAAAGGCAAACAAATCAAAACAAAAAAGCCGCAAAATTTCTCACATTGACGCCGCGGCGCGGCGCGCCGCACTGTCGTCGACATTGCTCCAGGCACTCACAGTGACTTCAATAAAACACTCACAATAGCACTTTATAAAATATAATACTCACAAATTATTATTGTTTTATGCATTTTGCAGAAATAAAGTTAATATTTATAATTAACTAAAACGCCGAATCGCACTTGCTCGCTCATTTTTTCTGACATCACAGCGCTAGTATACTTCCCCTTCTCTCCGCACAGCCACACAATCAAGTGATGTTCTCTTCAGTACAGTGGTCTTCTCATTAACAATTCCTCTCATGCCAAACTCACATATACATATTTAATATTAGAAATTAAATATGACGCTACGTATACATCCACAAAGAAAATCCACAATATTCAACGATTTTTCTAGAATTTACTTCTAGAAATTTCGCACTTCGCCAGCAAATCAATTTTTTTTTTTTAATTTATCCGCTCGAATGACCAATGTTTAAACCTTCGATAGCCAGCGGAATAAAAACACAATAATTATTGTGGAAAAAGGAACTTAGTCCAAAAAACCACATTTATTCTCAGCACACAAAAAGCACTATAAAAATCACAACTTTCCTTCACAATAGCTCACATAATACTGATACATTATACAAATATGAAAATACATTTTGTTGATTCTCTGAGAAAAACTCGTATACAGGGTGTATACGATACAAGTTCTGTTTTATTTAAAAAGCTTTATATAACGATTGAGGGTAAGAAACATTTCATATAAACTAAACACTAAACACTAATTTCTCCCATCTTTCTGGTAGCGTATGAATTCCATAATAAATTACGCTTTATTGATCGTAACTTGGATACTTGGATTCGCGGATGATGTAAACCTGACTTCGCTCACGATCCACTTCGCTTCTGATTACCGTACTATGTCCTCTTTCTATCGCCAGTCAAGATAAAATGCAAAATGCTGCCGTTGAAGCATCAGTTACACGTATGAAAACGCCGTTTGACTTCTTAGGCTCATACTGCAACTAATGTTCATGCTACTGTATTTTTTTTATTGCCGTAAGATAGATTGCTAATAAAGACTTATATAAGAACAAACATTTCAACAATCATTTATTCTTCGTTCAACTATTTCGCTTTTAAATATTGTTAACAGTTTCGCTTTTGAAACAACAATTTCCATTCATAAATTTCCAACATTTTTTCGCTTTTAATACAACAATTTTCGTTCTTAAAACTTCAACAACTTTTTACTTGATTCTACAATTTTTCGTTATGCATAATACATAACAATTTCGTATTTAAAACAAGAGCAAAAGTTGTTGGGAAGATTTTAACCAACATAAATTCTTGAATCAAAACATAAAGTTGTTGGGAATACAATTTTTTTTTCTGTGTGTACAAAACAGGATAGTCATGGAGGTTAAAAAATCATCGCTAGGAATTGGGTTCAATAGAGAATATTCATTTGTTCCATCTAGAAGTAAATAATAGGAATAAAGATAAAGGTAGGTAATGGTAGCCAAAATTTGAACAAAATCGCCCAACAACCTAAAGTCAATTTTTGCAATAATAAAGTTACTGAAAAAAGTTGTTTGGCAAAAAATTGGCAGCAGCTACAAAATAAAAAAATTTATTAAAAACGTATTGAAACTGCTGGGGTTTTTCAGTGTTAAAATGCTACGTGACTTTATTCTTAAGAAAGTAAATCAATCAATAATCGATTTGTCACAAATGAGATTCCAATTCATTTAATTCACACATACGGATTCAGACATGAAATGACGATACATCACGATATATCAGACATGACAATATGTTAACAAAGTTGTCACACATCATATAATAGTTAAACAATTTGATAAAAAACATGATTGCTAAGATATAAAAAAAAAAAAAAATGTTATAAATAAAAATGTGCTAATTATATTATAAAATATTTTGGAGAAACTGTATAAATTTTAACCACACATAATTCAATTAAACAAATTTAAGAATAAAGTTAAATAATTTGTGACTTGTAATTGGACGTTCATTTGTGAGATTTGGTGAGATTTTGCTGGACTCCTCCCAACTCACGTGAGATTTACTCAATATCCACAGAAAGTTTTTTTAATGAATTTTTTTTTTGTTATCTGCAATAATGCTTATTTTTTTACATAAAAAGTTGACGTGAGGTTTTTGAAAACTTGGTGAAAACATGTGTTTGTAATCAAATTTACTTGATTCGCAGAACAGTGGAATGGTACTTGCTTTTAAAAATAAAAGGAACCTCGAGAACAATACTTGTTTTATCGACAATCTGATTTTGATAACACATGCAAAATGTAAGGACTGCCCCGGAAAAATTTGTCCCTTTGTTTTTCATTAACAAAAAAATACGTAGAGTAGAACGGGGCAATGTCGTGCACTCAACTTTGACATGCTCGTAAGGCCGTACATCTCAAGCGAATGCAACGAGTAAGCATCCGATCGAAAGATAATTTCATTGGTTACATCCATGGGTAACAACATTTGTGTAGCGAGAAATTGTGTTTGTGTAAGTGAATGTGCACGACATTACCCCAATGGTCGTTTTAAAGGTCAACTTCGATAACTCGGTGAAGCCCAAAATTTTTTTCGAAAACCAAATACTTCTTTTCTTTGGCAGGATATTTCGTTTCAGAAAACACTTACCTGGTATATTTTCGCGCAAGGAAAATTATTTTTCTGACCCGATGAAAAAACACTTTTATCGTCCCGAAAGCGTGCGTTTTGAAAAAAAGGTTAATCTGTAGAGACGAACTGGTGAAAATTGCTTGTATTATATGGATAAGCTCAGTAGGTCAGCAGGTGCCTACCTTACGAATAGTTGGTAAATCATTCAATTCTTTGGGCTAAAACAGCCAGTGCACGACATTAACCCCTGCACGACATTACCCCGTTCTACTCTAATGAATTTTTTTTAAATATTGTTTTTTTTTTTTTTAGTGAGTGGTATAACAAAAATAAATAACCTTACACTATTAACAAATATTTATTTTATATAAAAATATTTTACTTTTTTCTTAAGACCCTTCATTAAGTATTGTACAGTTGTTTCGTCGACAGTACCGTACGACCTTCGCCACTTATTTTTGAAATCTTTTACATTTTTTGCAGTTCTTTTACTCTTCTGAAGATCTGATTTCATTAGAGCCCAATATCTCTCAAAAGGTCGAAGCTGTGGGCAGTTAGGTGGATTTACATTATTGCTTTTGTACCATTTTATGGTGGCTCTAGAGTATTAAGAGGTTGCTAAATCAGGCCAGAACATGACAGTACCTCCGTGCTCACGAATAAATGGCAAAAAACGTTTTTCAGAGCATTCATCAATATAAATTTTTGAGTTAATTGTGCCCAGTGTTACAAAAAAAAAAATGCTCCCCAGACCGCAGTTGCATATGGCCTGCCAAACCATATACTGCTTGGGAAATTTTGTAATTTTCTTCTCTTTAAATTTGCTCTGTATCTGCCCCTCCTCCGAACAGGTGTAAAATTCGTGTCTTGGTAGCTGTTTAAAATCTGCTTTAACGTATGTTTCATCGTCCATTATGCAGCAGTCAAATTAAGTCAGGTAACCGACATATAACTTTCGAGCTCGCTTTTGATCCTCTAACTGCTTTTCATCGGAACGGTTTGGTACTTTTTGAACTCTATAGGTTCTTAGCCTAAGTTTTTTCTTTAGTGTGCTTATAGAAAATTTTGAGGTTCCTGCTCTGGCAGCCATATCTCGTTCTGAAGTGTTGGGATTCTGATTAAAAAGGCGCTTCACTTTTTTCACCAATTGTGGGTCTATGCTGGCTTTTCTACCTAAACTCTTTTTCCGCGTAATAAGTTGACCCTTTCTATAATTCGAAATAACCCTTTGGACATTGATTTTTGATGCACCTGTTTTTTTAGCTATGGCTGAATATTTTAATTCTCGTTTTTGCATGCAAGTGTACAAAATGAGTTTGCTCTTTTTTTCTTGATTGCTAGATATCTTTATCGTCTGAAGTTTGTTTGCCAAGTGTGATATATTTTTAAATCGTTTATGCCTCAAGGAAATATGTAATTGAAAATTTTTAAAGTAATTCATAACATTTGTTTCTCTTAAAATGAATAAACACATGTATTGTTACTGACTGACAAAAGTGCTTCTAAACAGGGTACGCGAAAAACTTGATTCGGCCATCCGAAGGCAACAAGCAGGATTCCGGCCAAACCGATCGTGCGTGGATCAAATCAACACCCTTAGAATAATTGTCGAGCAATCATGTGAGTGGCGTGCTGCACTTCAACTTGTCTTCGTAGACTATAGCACTGTCTTCGACATTGTCTCCAGAGAAAACATCTGGGTTTCACTGCAGCGAAGAGGTATTGCGGCAAAGGCCATAAACTTAGTACGTGCACAATATGAAGGCTTTAAATGCAGTGTGTTACACAATGGGTTGTTGTCACCGACATTCACCACTAATTCGAGCGTACGGCAGAGATGTTTACTATCACCATCTCTCTTCCTTATCGTTCTTGACGATATCCTAGATAAAGCTCTTAATAAGGCCAAAAGGGGTATCCAATGGAACTTTACCGAACATCTAGAAGATCTCAACTACGCTGACGACATTTGCCTCTTATCGGCCAAACACTCAGATATGCAAAGCAAAATTGAAGACCTTGTCTTGGAATCACAAAATGCCGGCCTAAAAATCAACGTATCCAAGACTAAAAGCATGAATCTAAACGCAAACAGGAATGACATCACGTTTAGAGCTGGCAGTGATGACATTGACGTGTAAGTGCAATTTCAGTATGTTATTACGATCTCAAAACTGCTCGGAATGAGTAGTTCGGTATCTAATTTTTTTTTCTTGAATCAAGGCGTTTAGAAAAAATAATATCTCAAACTTAAAATCAACCATATATTGCTTTTTAGCCATAATCTAGTAGTAAAAAGAAATCCTTTATTTTTGAAAGAAATTGGAGGGTTTATTTAGAATGCATAGAATGATCCGATCTAAGTCAAATATGCGCCATTTTGCTCAATAACTTTCTGCCATTTTGAAGGTAGTTTCGTTATACCTCTCTCATAGAAACCCTGGTCCTTACGAACAAAAAACTGTAGCAACCGATTTTCGCAAACCTCTCTTGAAGCGAATTTTTCACCAGCAAAATCGTTGGCCATAGACAGGAACAGGTAGTAATTACTTGGTGCTAAGTCCGTACTATGTGGTGGATGCATAAGAACCTCTCAACCGAACTCTCGGAGCTTCTGACGAGTAACTAAGGACGTGTGTGGCCTGGCGTTATCCAACTCCTCTTCTATTGGCCAAAGTCGGGCGCTTTTAAGCGATTGTTTCCTTCAGAACGTCTAATTGTTGGCAGTACATGATCAAATTAAGAGCTTGGCCTTAGGGGAGTAGCTCGTAGTAGATTATTTCCTGCCAATACCACCAAACACAGAGCAAAACCTTTCTGGCAGTTAATCCTAGCTTGGACACCGTTTGCGCCGGCTGATTGCCATTTGACCACGACCGTTTTCGCTAGATGTTGTCGTAAGTGATCCATTTTTTATCACCATTTATCATCCGCTTCAAAAATTTAGTTCATGAGATTTTTCTGTGTTAACTCATGTGGCACCCATACATCGAGTTTTTTTTGTATCCGGCCTTATTCAAATGGTTCCAAAGGGTTTTTGTGTAATGTTCAGCTCCTGTGCAATCGAAACACTGCTTTGGCTTTAACGATTTCCATAATTTTATCAACATTTTTGACAATTGACCCTTCGGAGCGTGGTTCATCTTTAACCTCAAAATTACCGAAACGGAATCGACGAAACAAAAATTGCGCATGGTTGGCTGTTACAGTATCAGGACCATAAACACTATTCACATTTTCAGCCGCCTGACTTGCATTTTCGCCTTTATCGAAGAAAACGTATAAAATCTAGAGTATTTTCTTTTTGAAACGGTTAATTTTTGACACGGGCGCAAATCAAACTAAATCAATCAAATGCAAAACTGTCAAAGAAGCTTTATAGTACTAACTGTCTTCTTTACAACGACATCTGTTGTAAATCAATGAACTAAAAATTAAGTCAGATACAGAGTATTAAAGCCATCTATTGAGAAAATAATGGATTACTTTTTACTACACCTGATATTTTCGAAATTTCACCCCAGTGGAAAACTCTAAAACTAAATTTTGGATAAAATTCATTGTGCCAAGATCATATCAAAATCAGACAGGAAACATTTTCTAGAACACTTTAACCCATTATATTCTGTTTTTATGGGACTTTTTGTTCCTTTTTTTTCAAAAACTAGGCTAAAATATTTTGAAGTATTCTTCAAAAATATTTTACAAAATATACAAAATATACAAAAAATTTTTTAAAGTATTCTTCAAAAATATTTTACAAAACATTTCACTAGAGGCCCCTAAGGACAAAAAGCTTAAAACTTTTTTTCGAATATTTTGTAATTTCTAATGGGTGCAACAAAAAGTTTGAATTTCTAGGACATAATTGAAAAGCCCATATTAGGAAACATTTTTTTTTTCCAGTGTAAAGAAATATTTTTTCAATTTGTACCTGTATATAAATTTAAAAAAACGATTATAAACAAGCTAATAAAATGAAATTAAAAAGATAAATGCTGTTTTTTTTTTTTTAATTATTAAAACAAATATTGGCATTATATTCTTCTAAGGGGTACCGCAACTTATTAGCAGGGCGTATGCGTAATCCACAGAGAAACAGCATTAATAAAAAATTAACATGGTAGGTATTTTGGCACAATGCCAACACGGTGCAATATCCTCCAACAGCAGCAGCAGCAACATCATATGAAGTTGTGTTATCAATGGCGATCGGTCGCGCACATCATTGTGGAAATTAGTGAAATTATCCCACCACATTTTCACATGTAATTAGAGACATAAAGTTTACACTTCGTAGTACTTAAGTCTTGAGTGCATATGGATGGATGTACATAAGTATATCATCGACTGGATATTCTTAACGTATTGTTGCGATCGTATTTTACACACTTGTCGAGATCACTGTTTTTATATCTGTTTTGTTGTTGTTGTTTTAAACCGATCACTACTGCCAACCCGAAAACGTTAACTGGGTGCTAAACAATTTGTCAGCTCTGACCAGTTAGCAAACGGAAACGGACTATCGAACAAGCTGGTTTGGCTTGGCATTGTGATTGCGCGCGAGTGATTCTGAGTGTTGCACGCGTGGTCGCAAAACGATCAATTGTGATGATCCCGAAGTGTTTGCTGATGGCCCAGACCACTTGATGTGGTTTTTTTAAAAAAAATCTTTTTGAACGTTTGCATTTGGATAACAAAGGAAAATACGGAAAAATTGCTTATTTAGACGCGACGAGTTGTTTCAGGTTTTTTTTTATTCGTAATTTGCTATTTTTAAATAAAACTTAAAAAAAAATCGGAAAAATGCTGTCGCGTGGTTCGTTGTCTTTCTGTTTTGTGTTTAGCCCAAAAATTTTGGCTATCAAAGTTGACACTTTTGACAATTGATGTGTAAATCTCTTTGTTGTTGAAAAGAGTAAAACAAAAAACTTGTTGCTTAATAGTAAACCAAATTAATTGAACCAAAACGTGTATTCATAAATTTCTGTTAATATAGTAATGTGTTATTTTGAAGAATTTTTGGATCAAAAACTCACCACTCTACTACCAAGTATCGATATTCCTGTAAAATTTATAAATCTTTCTATGTCTTTTACCTTACTTTGAATCTAACAAAAATAATAACAAATTAAGAGAATGCGATTAGCAATTATACATAAAGGCAAACAGGCGATCCAGCTCTTCGAGAGCTACGCAGCGATTAACGCTATTGATTAGTTTGATTTAAAGATGTTTAGGTTCAATCCCAAATCCTCAAAAAATTTCATTTCAATTGCAATCTTATTTAAAAAATAATAACCAAAATGGACTGAAAATGTCTACTTATATGGCAATAACAGAAACATATGCCCAAATCCTAAATGGCGGAAGTTTTACTTGAGCATTTTTTAAAAATTTTTGCATACGATTTAGTAATATATTTGGAATAGGCGCGTAATTCTAAAAATCCATCTAATTTTTTATAAGACAGTGCAACATGAAAATTCCAACCAAATTTTTGAGTAGGTACTTTATGTTCCTGAAAGTATTTGATGTTACTAGAAAAACCGTCCATCGGTAAAATCGAATTTTTCAACTTTGTGCGGTATTTTGAGAATTTTCCCTAAACGGTTAATTTTTCGGTTATGAAAATTAATATTTGTTGTAAATCCTGTAATTCTACACAAAAGAGACTCCGATATTTTTTATCGTACGACACACTGTTCTTATCAAAAAGCCTCCTTAACCCGAATCCTCCTGGATTTCTTTTACTAATTTTTGAAATAAAAACTTTAATTATTGGGTGTACAACTTAAAAACCGGAATGTTTTTGCGAAATTTGATGCTTTATTGTGGAAAAATGTTACAATATATTTTATTCAAAGTATTGTCCATTGGAAGCTACAACATTTCCCCATCTTTCAGGCAATTTATGAATTCCAACCCAAAAAAATTGCGCCGGCTTGGCGGCCAAAAATGAATCTATCCAATTTTCGATATCTTGAACTTAAGTGAAGCGTATTCCTGATAGGGCATTCTGCATCGATCGGAACAAATGGTAGTCTGATGGTGCAAGGTCTGGGCTATAAAGCGGGTGAGGCAAAATTTCCCATCCGTTGTTTTCCAGGTCATTTTTGACTGGGGCAGCAATATGTGGCCGAGCGTTGTCATGATGTAAAATTATTGCTTCGTGTCTGATCGCATTTTCCGGGCGTTTTTTCGATGATGGCACGCTTTAAAGGTATTAATTGTGTTCGATAGAGGTCACCTGTGAGCATTACAGAGCATTACCTTGGCACCATGGATATTTGCCTTTGGCTGGGAAGGTCCTGGTTGTCCGGGCTTCATATATGAATGTTTGCGTTTCGGGCTGTCGTAATGGATCCATTTTTCATCCCCAGTCACGATCCGATGCAAAAATGACTTTTGGCAGCAGTTTTCTTTGCAAAAAAAATGACCCAACAGAACCTCCCACAAATGCTGTCTTTTTCTCCAATTTTCGAAGTTATTCATAGTGAAAAATAATAATGATGCACACAAGATAAAATTGTTTTGAAGTTAGTTTATTGACTGTTTTTTATTGCTTGTATAGTACTAATGAAAGTACCAACGCGCTTTTTCTAAATTGAAGTATGATAATTTTATATTGAACTAATTAAACAGTCATTTTTGCAATTTTTCAACAACAGACGAAAGCAAGTGTTAACATGGAAATTGATTACATATGTTTCGGCTACTTCCACATACATATTTATATATTTTCATATATAAACATGTATATAGCCTCATCAGATCAGTTTTAGTTAAATCTTGCCAGAAACCGTACTCGTAGCATGTCTCAAAACCAGAGTGTGTTACCAACTAACAATTTGGCAATTTTTCACAACAGACGGCGCTAGTGAGCCTTATGAGTTATGCATAATGGCGATCCTGCTCAGAGAGTTTACTCGTGGCCTATAGCACAATCGCTTAAGCACCGCGTTCTCTTTCATTAGAAAACCGGAGTCACGGGTTCGAGTACGGTTTCTGGCAAGATTTAACTAAAACTGATCTGATGAGGCTATATACATGTTTATATATGAAAATATATAAATATGTATGTGGAAGTAGCCGAAACATATGTAATCAATTTCCATGTTAACACTTGCTTTCGTCTGTTGTTGAAAAATTGCAAAAATGACTGTTTAATTAGTTCAATATAAAATTATCATAATAAAATTGTTTTGTTGACTGATTTTGACAGCTGTCAAATGTACCTTCAAAATGACATATATATAAAGTTCGAGCTTTCACGATATTTGTTAGTACGGACATCCACCGTTAAATTCCGGTTTTTAAGTTGTACACCCAATAATATAATTTCTGTGATGATTAAGCACTTATTTTTGGGTTTTCGATATTATCCTTCGCCTCGGCTCATCTGGTACTGGTTTTTTTTCTTACTAAATTTTAGTAAAAACACGAAGTTGGTGTGTTCATATCGTCGGATTAAAACTACAACCGGACATCTACATTTTTCATGTTTTGAGAAAAAAGCGTTTTAAATTTTTTGAAATTCATTTTTTGTATGGGATTTTTCAGTTTTCTGCTTTTTATTCTTTGTATAAAATTAGATTGGGACTACATTTCAAAAAACCGACTGGACTGAGGCATAGAACCGTTTTTTCTTCATGGTTCTGTATACTTAACTCAAAACATCAATATATGTATATGTCTTGTTGTAGTTTAAATCCAACGATATGATCACGCTAGGGGGATTCGGGTTAATGAAAAGTAATTGAAATCACACGGATTTTGGAACAGGCATGTATTTTTTAGAATGCGCAAACGATGGACACTTTTTATACCCTATACCCAGGGTATATTCACTTTGTCCTTCCGTTTGTAACGCAGAGAAGGAGGCGTGGCAGATATGGAAATTACATATATTCTTGATCAGAGTCACCTCCTGAGTCGATCTGGCTGGCTAGCTGGCTGGGTGGGTGGCTGGCTGGCTGGGTGTGCGTGGAAATACATTTTTTGGGAAAACTGAGCAACATAATTCAATGAAATTCAGTATTCTGCCTTCCTCGTTCAAGTAAGCTCGGGGGATTGAAAATGAGCAAAATTGGTCAACGGACACGCCTACCGCCCATACAAAATATACATTCAAAATGCAATAAATGGAACATTATTTGCAATAATAGAAGCAAATTACACATAAATACTAGAGATAGTAAGAACAAGCTCTGAGCAAAAATAAAGCGAATTAGAATAAGAGGGCGTGGCACCTCCCATATAAACAAAAGTTTGAAAGTGTTATACTGAAAGCGGTTTTTGAGATAACCCAACCAAATTGAACTCAAATACTCAGATCAATAAATGCAAGCTCTGAGAAAAAACTAAGCGAATTCGAACTATAGGGCGTGGCACCTCTCAAATAAGGAAAAGTTTCAAAATGATATACTGAAGAGATAATTTAAGATAATCCAACCAAATTTCACCCAAACACTAAGAAAAAACTCTAAGGCAAACTAGAACTAGAGGGTGTGGCACCTCCCATATAATCAAAATGCTATACTGAAAGATTGTTTTAAGAAAACCTAACCGAATTTCACTAAAAACAGTAAATGCATTCTCTACGCAAAATCTAGATAGCTCGGAGACGAGGGCGTGGCACTCCCCATAAGTAATTTGTCCTTATACTGTTCTAGGAGTTACGGAAAACAAAACAATTTATTATTATCAAAGCTTGTATGTACAAGAATATTGCATAGTATTTATCAACTAAGTTTTTAATAATATACTTGAAATGCAGTGTAGGGTATTAAGTTTTTGGCCAGGCCAAAGATATCACCCTTACTTGTTTTTTTTTAATTTTTCAATTTACATAAAAGTGAGTGAAAGAAAAATAAAAAATTCCTCGTTTTTATAAAATTATCAAAAAAATTGTTCACCGACCCCCATTAGTTTTCGTTTCCAACATTTTTCTCGAATAAACTAGCCCCTTTTTTCCATCTTTTTAGGGGGTTCCAATACAAAATTTTGACAAAAAAAGTATCATTGATATTTCTATCTAAATTTTGCATGAAAGCCCCATTAAAGGTTGGAAAAACGTGGGTAGTATGTTCGAGCAAAATGTTGGAGCGGAAAAATTAATAGAAGTCAGTTATCATTTTATCCCTCTCCCGGCAATGCGGAATTGATTTGATATTTTTATCAAAATTTTGTACGGGAGCCCCATTAAGAGGTGAAAAAAGGGGCTAAAGAATTGTTCAGTTTGACAACATTTTTGTTTTAATTGTATTGCAAAATACGGAACGGTTTGGTGGTTATGACCATTGATACATATATGTTTGTATAATATACATTTGGTCAAAAGATTTGAGTCGAAAACAAAATGGTGCCCACAACCGACACTATTCCCTTACTATTTTCTTTGTTCGTCCGTTTTATGTCGGACGCTTTAAATTTTAGACTCAATTGATTCTGATATAAAACGTTTAGTACATTTTACTACAATATCGTTACTTGGAAATATTTAAATGACGTGAAGTACAAAATTTTCTTAATATACCATCAAAACAACACACTTAAGAATTAAAACAAAAAATATTTTTAAATTTGCGTAGTCTCTAACAATAACTTAATTCGAAAAACCAACATATTTCCGATCATGAATGCAACGTTTTATCAAATCGTTATAAGTTTCATCTCAAATGCAGTCAATTCTCGGTAGTGCAGTTTTCAATTTCAAAGTGCTCTCGCAGCTACAATACTCGGAACGGTATAACTACTGCACAGCTTTTAGAAATTCTATAAAATTTAACTACAAATATTAGTAAAGTCTGAAAAAATCACATTCCGAGCACAATGAATACTATCCAGGAAACCAAAGAAGAAACAGAACATCGAGTACCACTCATTCCACATGCCGTCAATGGACATCAGAATATCGAAGACATACCATATGCCGATGATGTTGCACCCGCAGTAGAACAACTATTCAGTGTTGAGCGTAAGGTATCCTTGGGTGAACAACGAAATCTTGATTTGTCTATAACAATTCGTGTCGACGAAAAGCAGACACCCCAAAGTAGTAATGAAAAATTGGATGAGGTTGATATATCTGGAATTGTAATAAAAGTGGAAAATGTCAGCAGAAATCTTAGACGCAATTCAATTTCAATGCCATCGGGCATTAATGCTTTGGACTTGGAGGCAATGCGCATGAAGCATCAACAAATGCAGGAACAGGAACCATTAAGTGAAGAGGATAATAATACGAGTGACAGTCATAGAGGAAGTGTGAGTATGAAAAATATATTGGATTTCTGATTGTTAATCAGGCATGTTCTCAATTCAGATTTCGATTGGAATCGGAATGGAATCAATCTTAAGTTATTTTGGAGAAAAAACTAGGCTGTATAAGTTAATGTAGCACTAAATGGAATAATCATTTTTTTTTTTTTTTTGAATACAGCCTTAATGCTTTTATGAAAATGTTCAGAAAGTTTGTTCCAGATGAAAAAGATGTAGTACAACGCCATACCTCAAAAACTCGAAAATTAATTTTTATATTTGTATTGCATTATATTTTCTCTCTCCACAACTTTCCCGAATTGTGGATTTCCTTCGCCATGATAGTTATTTAGTTGTAAAATTCAGGTGACGATATGTGGGATTATTTGGATAGTTCTTGATGCTATCTGTCTCATTGCTTCAGTTTCACATTATTTCCTCGAGCACCCTGAATTCTTATTGAAGAATATAATCAGGTTAATTTACTTAACTTGTTTTTGTTATGCTACGAGTATGTGGGAAATTCAATAAATGAAGTCTTATAACACAGGCTTACAAAGATTAAATTTCCCTTTGAACCATTTTATCATTTTGCATGCTCAATGGTGGACCGAATTTGAAAAGTTGGGGCCAACCATAAATCTCTTGACTGTAAGATTGACCTTCTTCTCTCCTTCATGACGGTGGCCTATAATATATTATATCGCTTGCCTGGATCTCTTCTCCTCTCGGGACGTCAGCAGATTTATATACAGTCCTTTATGAAAAAATTTCAACTCGTTAGCTCCTTGCTTCAAAAAGCTAAAAGCTTCTACATAATCACCCTTATTATCACATTGATTTCTATTCGTGTTCCATCTGATAAGAGAGAAAATATGAAAGTCGAAATCATATTCGATGATGGAAGTAAAATATATTGCGTTTAAGTTTTATCAATCTGGTCGTTTTTTCCGATATTGTATATCCATTGAATTTAAAATACCTTAACTTATTAGTCAAGGCTGAAAACGACAGTTGTTATCATAGCTCAGGCTGCTGTTGAGTCCATTATGTACATTGTTTATGACTTCATTGGTAACATATACGAAGAATTGTGAAATTTCTATAAGCTCCAAGATGGATTTGAGACTCTTTTGAGCGATGTCATCAAGAGAGGCGAAGAAGTGATACTTAATCGAAGTAAAAATATTCGTATTAGATGTGCGATCTCTCGGAATGAAAGTATCCGATTAAACAAGGTTATAGAAAAAATTTAGAGACAAAAATAGTAATTGCACTTGCTGCTGAAAATGAAAAGTATACATTGATTTACGACTTGATACAGTCTTTTTTTTAAACTTTAACCAAGTATATCTCAGAAACCGAACATGATGGAATTTTAAATTACTTTCCCCAAACTCCAAGTTCTTAACTCATTCAGAAATTCGTCAGTTCAAGCATAAAAACCATGTAACCCAGTGTAATCACATTTTTTAATTAAAAATTTAATGCACGGCAAAGCAATAGAACAAATATTGAAACAGATGTAAACAAGTTTGATTATAATGACAATACACTGTGTAATTAAATGAAATTCACTGTGACTCTTATGCAAATATGACAGTGTTTGTAGATTAATTAACAAAATGTTACAAAATTAACGATAGTCCATACAATGTCTCTACCCATTACTATCAACGGCTAATGTAAATAAAATATACAGCGTCATCGCTATATACAGGGTGCTCTGATCTGCTTTCTACTATCTGCATCAATCCACATAAGCTATAAACAACATTAGTCAGAGCTTCATTCACGATGCTTCTACAGATGTCACGGTCTTTCGTTTCATCCTCGTAGTTGTTTAAGACTCTTACAGATTGTGAGATAGAACAATCGCACCAGAATCAGATTGCCTAAGAGCAAATGAGCCAAGAGCAAGAAGAAGGCCGACAAATCGGTATACCGAATATATTCGTCTAGCCATATAAGTATGTATATGACATATACTACGAGAGAACAAACTAACTTTTAGGTCGACCAGCACCGATCGTGGTGAAACTTTTTATAATTGATCCACGAAGTCAAAATATTGAATATTGAAGCCAAAAAAACGCATGTTAAACCAAAAGCCTCCAGTCTGCATTGGCTCATAAATAATCGGTCCCGTCTGAAACATGAATATAAAATCCTTTTATATAAATCCATCATTAAGCCAATTTTGCAGAAGCTCGAAGACACGAAAATCCTATAATTTAGGTCAAGAAAACCGATTTCGGGAAAAATAAAAAAACTGGTCCAATCACTCGAGTAAGATTTTCAGCGCGATTGGTGATGTTCGAATTAAAAGTTGGTTCGTTCTCTCGTAGAATAGTCATATACAATGATGGTTAGACAAATATAATTTTTTCGGTCTTCTTCTTGCTCTATGCTCATCTGTTCTAAAGTCTGGTTTACCTTTAAAATTTTTTTTTTAATCGCTGTCGTCTGGTTTGCGTTGAACGCCCATACCATTCATCCATATTTTAGGTAGGTGCGCACTATCAGTTTGTATGTTTTTTATATTTCAAGTCTAAAGTCTGTGCAAGCCCGTGTTATTAAACAAAATCTCTTAAAAACATCAATATCAATATTTCACTTTATCTTCCATTTGAAGTAACATGTGATTAAAATAACAAATTAACAAAACAAAAAACAAAAACAATATTTCAAAAAAAAAAAAAACATTAAAAACCATTACAAGACTTTCAAAGCATCCGTAATGCATACGAAATTAGTAAATGGGATTTTGTTTAATATGAAATAAAATAATTCATTATGTAGCATTGATTGTCATTGTCAGTGGCGCGTTTTTCTCTTACCAAGGCCCATTTCAGTGTCAGTATAGTATACTTATACAGTATACGGTGTACCAGGCCAAATATAATATCCTTACAAGTAAAGGCATATTATTATGTATATTTTCTTTTTTTTGTACCAACTTTTGAAAAATTATAAAATGCCTTAGAGTATTCTGAAAAAAAATCACACATACATACATATCCAAGCACTTTATGCCTTAAACACTTTTTTCGTTAAATGCCTTGCTTTTTTCTAAGTACTGCTATATTGTTAATTGTAAGTTGCTATTTATTTATTTGAAATGGGGATTTTCAATAATAAATGACAAAATTTTGGTCCCAAAAAATATACCATTTTATTCCTTGGTCTATGCTAAATATACTAAAAAAATATATCTTTCAAAAATCTTTTATAAGTTGAAAAATTGGCCTGAACCTGCCGCACCCGTTATTGCGGAAATGCCTACATGTCATATACTTTTGTTTTTTAAGCTGAAAAGGGTCGTTCACACTGAAACTGCCTACATTACTCATATGTAACATACAGTACATAGTATACGATTTAAGCTTAGCTTAAGCACTTATATTAAATTAAATGTGACTGCCTAAATATATGCAGATATATTTTTGTCATAAATATTGTAAAAAAGCTTTTACAAATTTCTTATTTTGTCCAATGAATAAACATGCAAATGTTGGATATTATTTTTTGTGTAGTGCTTTGATGTCTGTTGAGTAAAATTAACTTTGAACTTAAATGTTGCATACAAATATTTGTGTCGAATATTCGAACAATTACATTGTGCAACACAAAATTCTGAATGAGATCTCGATAACCAGATTTGAGATTTGATATGCCCAAAAGTCTGTTCAAATCAATTCCTACTTTCTTGATGAATTAGAGAAAGTTGTAGGTACAGAAATCTCATGCTATTTTCGTGAAAAATGTGCATCATAAAAAAAAAGTAGTTAGGGTCGCTGAAGATGTCAACCATAATAGGGTGTACTGATTTTAACATATGGTGTCCCAAATGTAAAAGTATGATTTAAGGTAAAAAAAAACATTTAGCATCACCACAAATTATAGTGCACAATATTTCAATGAACAACAATTCAAATTTCTGGTTGAATGAGATCTTGATAACTTTTTTTGAGTAATTTTGAGTCGGTAATTTTAATTCACGCATACGTTTTTCCTATCAGGTCTGAAATCTCCACAAATGGGGTGTCTTACCCCTTTCTTTGGAGTGAAATTGATATGGCCAAGAATCTGTTAAAATTAATTTCTATGTTATTGAAGACTTAGAGAAAGTTGAGCGCAATGAACTAAAAAGATTTTTTTAATCAAGAATCAATTCCCCTGACCCCATGTTACTGTCTTATTGGGATATTTTATAAGCTTCTTTTGAGAATTTGACCATAGCATGTAAGCCAGCAAGCTATTAAGATCTATTCGAGAAAAATGTCCTCCATAAAAAAATCACAATGAATTCAATGAACAAAAAATCAAAACTCCGAATGTGGTACCCATTAATATATATGAAGCAATCCACGCCAAGTGTACCAGATCAAAATTTATAGCTTACACTAAAGTTTGTAAATTGATTAATCTAAGTTACTGGTCCCATTCATTTTGAAGCGGTCTTTTTATAAAAAAATATTTTTTTTGAATTATTTTCAAAAAAAACCCCCCTTCGATTTTTTTTAAAAGTACTTTAAATTAAAGCATAATTTATAAGCTTTAAAACAAGGGTGTCAGCGTTTTAAAATGACTGAGCCAAGCGCAGCCAGCGTAAAATTTTTGCTTTTACAAAACTTCAAATTCCCAGAAGGACAACAATCACGAAAAATATTTTTTGTTGTTTTTTTTGTGGCTCCTTTACAACAACAACAATATATCACTTTTGTACTTCTGCGAAATTTGCAAAATATTGAAATCTTCTTTTTGTTGCAGGCGAGCCAAAATTGGCTCACTTTTGTTCTACGCTGACACCCTTGCTTTAAAATAATGTATGCCTACTAATTTTATGAACTTTAGTCAATGTTTTGCAAGAATCGAAAATTTCATGCATTTTCCATCTTAGAATATTATGACAATTAGGAGAAGAGAAAAAACTACTGAACATGGCTATGGTGACATATGTTTCGGTTACCGCCACGTAACCATCATCAGACCAATTTATGTTTTATTTAATTTATTTTAAATTAAATGAAATAACAATTGAAAAATTTTGAACTTTTTGTCTTAGGCCGGGATCGATCTATGAACCTTTCGAAATCAATCTCTCTACATAGCGCATTTATCAATTATCGATTCTTGCAAAACATTGACTAAAGTTCATAAAATTTGTATAATTTTCATATAGTCAACATAAACCATTTTAAATAATGTATGACTCAAGACGGGATTCGGACGCTAAATGGGAGTTTTTGGCTTTTGAACGCCTGCGGAATCATCGAGCAAATAAGTTGAAATTTTTTGGGAATTTTTTGGAAACCTAAAATAAATTTTTTTTTTCTTCAAGTAATTTTTGAAAAAATTTAAAAAAAAAATTGAGTCTAAAAAAAGATTTTTGCCTTCCGCGGGCGTTCAAAAGCCAAAAGCTTTCATTTAGCGTCCGAGTCCCATCTTGAGTCATACATGTTTTTAAAGCTCATAAATTATGCTTTAATTTAAAGTACTTTAAAAAAAAATTGAAGTGGGGTTTTTTTTATAAAAAATTCAAAGGCATTTTTATTTTATTTTTTTCACCAAAAAATTTTTTTTCACCAAGAAATTTTTTTTTATAAAAAGGACGCTTCAAAATGAATGGGAAAAAATTGAAAAAGCCATTTTCACTGTATTTTTCGATGCTTATTCTGATTCCGAACTCAAAATTGCTGTATCTCTTATAGTTTTTGAGATATCCTATCTTAAAACTGTTAAAAACACCGTTTTTCGGTATTTTTGAAGTGATATAACAAGACTAGGCTATTTTTAGTTATGAAACATTATATGGTAGTGGATAGTTTCAGTTTTGTTTCTTCAAAACGTAATATTTAATATTCTATCGTTCGAAGAAGTTCCAACAAAAAACTTGTTGAGCTCAGACGAGAAGCATTGACACGTTCCATGAAAACAAAACCTTCAAAACGGTATACTGACAAGGTGTTCTTGGGAAGTCGATGGGTGTGATGAAAATGTGAACAAAATCGATGAATGAGGTTTCGTTTGTACTAGTTTAGTGATCTAAAAAATGCAAGACCCGAAATCGCAGCTGTTCGTCTCCGTAAAATTTCACAAAAATAGATTTCCCATATAAAATAAAAATTAAAAATTTATAAAAATATTTATTTTTAATGTGTTTTACGATGCTGAATCCGAAACCCATCTTAGAATTGCTCTTTCACATATGGATTTTGAGATATCCTGACCTGCACATTTTCATCACACCTATCGACTTTCCAAGAACACCGTACTGACAGAGTTTTCAAGATTTTTATACTTTCACGTGATCTTTAATCGCACACATTGTAGGCACCCATGTTGGATGGCGTTAGGAGCCATCCATTAATTATGAAAAGATTTTTAGGTGGGGAGGGGGTAGTAAAAAATCTTACGATTTCTTACGTGGGGAAGAGGGGGAGTTACACAATAACTTGTGCAAGATGCACAATTTTACCATTAAATGAAAAGCAGCTCATACTATAGTTAGTTTAATTGTAGATTATACATATTGTCAGCTTTATCAGAGCTATGATGGGTCTCAAAATCAAAACTTGAGTCTTGGTCATTGTAAAGACTCAACATAAATGCCAAGACCAAGACTTTTATGGTCTTGGTCATGGTTTGTTCCTTACTACTTTTCAAGAGAGCATTTCAAACTTATATATCCCTATACGAATCGCAAAGCAAAAAACTGGGTAATAAATAAAAGACTCCAAATAACTCGAAACTTGATAAAGCTGCTTTAGTGGTTTTCACTTGAATAGTCACGATACATTGATTTTCTTTATCTGTTTCTAATATCAGTTAGAAAACTGTGTTATTTACTAAAAAGAAAAATTTCACGAAAATAGCATTCTTACATAAGATTGGATAGAGGAGGGAATAGTTAAAGAAAGATCTTATGATTTCTTTAGTCGGGGATGGGGGTGTCAAAAATATGCTTAAAACGTCTTACGTAATTAATGAACGGCCCCATTCTGTGCATAGTGTAGGATGTTTAATTTTTGGCAATGCCTGCCAATGATAACCTCTTTTATCGTTTTTTTGGTTAGGATTGCTTAAAGTTATTGCAAAGGACTTTAATGAGCTTACAAATAATATAGCAAAAAATAATAAGTGTCATCTTTTAAATGAAAATGAAAAACAATAATCAATTACTTTTATATCATATCAAATTAAGTGACAGTAAATTGCTGAAGAAGATTTATATACTTACATTCGCGAACGAGTACTATCATTTGAAAACGTTTAGACGGAAAATGATTTATTTGCAATGTCGACATTTTATCAATCGTTTCAAATTTAAACAATACGTAGGTAAGTACCGTACAAACAAATTGTAAGAGAGTCAAGCTTTATTAATGAAAATAATGTTCATATCAGGCATAAACAAATAAACACATACTTATTCTCAACGACATACTTATGATACATGTCTATATTTTATAACCAATGGCAAAACGGACTTTATGAAGTCGATACTTCATCTTTTCTTAAAAAAAAAAAAATACTAGGAATTATTTGTTTATTCAATCAAATGCTTTTTTTTAGACATTTTTGTTGATGAATCGTAAAGCATTACTACGTATACTATAAAACGACTCTCCTTATCGCGACTTGACCTGACTGTTGCTGTTCAGAATAATTCCGTATACTTAATAACAGTGATCAATCAAAACAAAATCAAAATACGAGTACGTTGGGTGTATTTCTGATATTATAAGATTTATGACCTTCTTAATAAAATGGTTTATGTTTTAAACATTCCCCGCTTTCATATCATCAATAATCAAATATCAGTTAAGTAACTCAAATTAATTTATCACTTTGACTATAATCAGGTGCACTTTAAGCTTAATAATTTCAATTGAATAGAGGTAAATCCAAATAATTTTTCCTAACAACAGAAAATACAAAATCCCAATAATAATTGCAAATGAATTTTATATTATGTCCATATAATTATTTGTGAATAAATAAAAAAAAAAAAATGCTGTCGTTATAAATTTTAAATTTTTTTACACTACGAGTACTATTGTTGTATTGAATGCATATGTAGGTACCGAGTGTATTAAATTGTTCATATCAAATTAATACACAACGCTATCAACGGTACTGATCGGTAGAGATTTAGCTAAGGTTTTGTAATACAACTCTACTTAACTTTGGTTGTAATTTCCTATTTCCAGTTAAGTTCAGTTTACATTTAGTTCTCGACGGTTTCACAATATGTTTGGAATGATCGTAACGACGCGCATATACTCGTATACATACTATATAGTAAATGTATCTTAATTTAAGCCGACTTTGATTGTTATCAGTTGTGAATTAAATTCTTAAATTTATGAAAGTAACACTGTGTTCAATTAAATACATACTTACTTATATACGAGATTGTATATGAAAAGTTAAAGCGAAAATCGCGACAAATTTGTTTGTTTTTTAGTTAAATAATAAACGAATTAATTATATAACAATTATATTTTAAAAATTATTCACATTATAAATATGTAACATAAGTTCATATTACTCGTATGTGCCATTATTTTGAATATTCTTTATCAGCTGTGAAAAATTGCCATTAGTTTGTGAGCTTGAAACCAAATGAAATTACAATTAAGTTGAGTTTTTGAATAAATTGCCATTTCATCATTCATTTCGCCGGTGAATAAATAAAGGGTGTATTGCATAAGCTTACGAAGCTTCTAGGTGATGATAGAGGAGGCCTATACACTAAAAAAAATTTGCGCGAGGGGGGTCTAAAATGTACCAATGAAGAGTTTTTTTTTTCACGAACGTTCCCTACGATCCCACCATCCGTGTAACGTACGGTTGGTGACCGACCACAAGCAGACCGGACTGCTCTCCTGTTCAGCGGATCAGTGACAATGCGGGATACACGCTTTGAAGCTACAGATTATGACTGATCAACAGCTACATATTAAATCGAAATATGTAGAAGAAACGAGAAAACGCAACACGAGCTACGAGTTCAAGTGCAAGATTATTTTACATTTAAGGATAGCGATTGAGTCATCAAAAGAATATAAGTGGTATAAACTGTTAAAATCGTTACAGATGCTACGGAAGAGACAAAACTGTGCATAATTTGACCAACAATGTGACAATTTTAGAGGGCGAAAGTGCCTTGAGTCTCTTCCTGGAACATTGAAATCTATTGATTGAAGTAAAATTGGTGAATTCGTTTCGCCTTTAATAGTTTTATGCAAAAAAGTTACATTAAGCATTACTCTTCTACTATTCAATGTAGGTAAACGGCTTACATATCTGTGGAATTTTGACAAAACAACCTAAGTCGAGATAAGATAATTCTGCAGGATTTTAGTCTCAAATATAAAATAAAATAAATACGCTTTTATTGGTATAATGGCCATGTCTCTATGATTTCTTGTTTCAGAGATATAAGGGTGTCCCATAGATCTCGCAAGATTTGAACTTAGCGCCATTCGTGCGGTGAAGTGCTATGAACCAAAAGAAAAAAATAGTTTGACAGCTGACACTTTAAAACTAGTAAAAATGTATAGAAAGAGGAGATTGAACGCTGCGTCAACGAAATTGAGCCGCATTATTGAAAAGTAGTTAATCAGTTCCTAGGCTCTCCTGAAAAGTTGCCAATTTCGAGTTAGGTTGTTTTGTCAAAAGTGCACAGATATGATGGCAGATTTTGGTCAGGATTCCACGGTGGTTCACGAAGTGTAAATAATAAAAATTGTTTTTGGACTGATTCTAGTTGATCAGTAAAGATTTTATAGCATGGATTCCATAAACACGCCTGTCCTGTGGGTGATTTGAATAAAATTTTCGAGTACTCCATTTTTTTTACGGAATTCTGTTAAACATCGTATTTCAACATGTTTTCAATAAAAAATTTCAAAATCCTTAGAGCTAACGAACGATTTCCATGTTGCTTTAGCCGAAGCAAAAAAAGATAATTCTGGAAAATAGTTCCAAATATATTTTTTTTTTCCGGAATTGTATTCACTAATGCATAAAAAAAAACGTGTGAAAAGTATATTGCAAAATCGTATGCCCAAAAAAAGTTATTCAAGGTCAAAAGTTGGGAAACAAAATTTTTTTCAATTATTTCGTGATGCTTACAGGTGATGCTTACTCAGGAAAGGCCTCACAAGAGAAGTGTAAAGAAGTTTCGTTGCATAAGGATCATTAAATTCTTTGGCCAAACGCTTGATAAAGCCAAGAACACCTTAAGCTTTGTTAATGGTAAAATTTATATGGAATTTGAATTGGAGTTATGGGGTTAAAACTGATTTTTTGACTTGTTTTACAAAAAAAAAAATAAAAAATGTCTAGCGTTTTACAGAAAACTTTTGTTTTTTTTTCGAAATCGCTCTGCTAGCTTAAACTTAACCTAGCAGAATCTTTTTTTTTTTTTTTTAATGGAAAGCATTTTATTTGGCGATTGGGCATTTAAATAGCCTATAATTATTGACTACTTACTTTACTTTAATATACGTCCCGTATGTGTTTTCTCGAAATAGCTCTGCTGGCTTAAACTTAAGCTAGAAGAGTTATTTAAAAAAAAAAAAAAAAAAATGAGGAGCCTAAAATTTGGCGTTTGGGCCCAAAATTAGCCTATAATTCTGCCATATTTTTTTTTCAGTTCTGCCATTTCCGTTCTGCTAGTTTAATGTACCTTGTCTGTCCTTCTGTATGGCTGACCGTTTATCTATCTGTCCGTGGAAATATTTTTTACGAGAAAACTAACCAAATTAATTCAATGAAATTTTGTACACAGACACGTTCACACTAAAAAATATTTAAAATTCATTTTTATGAGCATAATTAACAATATGCAACGAAAATACCCACAAGTACTAAGGATGGTAGCTTTGAGTAACTTTTGAGTTTAGTCACGAGGGCGTGGTACCTCCCATAAAAGCAAAAGTTTCAAAGTGCTGTGCTTTTTTGAAATAATCCAACCAAACTTAACTAAGACATTAACGTTGGTAAAAATAAACTCTGGAGATAAATTTGGCAGATTCGGAAAATAAGGCGTGGCACCTCCCGTACACTTAAAATTTTCAAAATATTGTTGTGCAAGCGTGATTTGAGGTTATGCAATGGAATTTCGCACAGATACGTGACTTAATCAGTGCAAGCTCTGAGCAAAAACTAAGTAAATTTGGATAAGAGAGCGTGGCATAAAGTAGGGTATTTAATTTAATTTAATTTAATACTAGTTTTTATATAACTTGATTTAAGACGAAGAATTTGGTATACCGCATGACTAATTCCGCCCCTTTCTCCAGTGTCCCGGTGCTTTTTCAAATGTACCGAATCTCATGAATTTATATGCGCTTAATAGTAATTTTTGTAATACTAAGATACTGCGAAAATTTCATTCAATTCGGTCAGTTAGTTCCCGAGTTCATAAGTAACAAATATACAAACAAACAATATCTCATTTTTATATAGTAGATATATGATCAAATACTTCTTTCCAACTTTTTAAGATAACCATCAGTAGATGTTGTCAACAAATACAGAAGGTCGACTTCTACGGTGATTTCATTTTCCTGCAATGAATTTATCATTTTCGCATTTAATTTCAATTGGTTTAGAACTTTTAAACCCCTAGAGTGATTAAAAATAATTAAAAGAGTCAGTCTTTGAGCTTGTATTGTATGTGTTTCATCATCAGTTCATCAGCAACGAGCCTAGAAATCTTATCGTGTCGGAAATATGTAATGTCATCATTTTCGTTATTAATAAATCTAATGCATAAGATGAAAGTGTCAAGTGTACAAGAAACTATGTATTTATATGTAAAATTGATTCTAATTCGAAGCATAATATGAGATTTACATAACTAATTAATATGAGATAAGTGATTTAAATGTTCAGAATTTTGAATTGAACTGATTAGTGTTATTCAAAAAATCTAAATAGAGTGTTCAATCTTTAATTAATAAAAAAATTAAAAAAATGGATCAAACTTCTGCTGAGCAATCAACTGCTAATCAGATAATTTTGTCACCCCATGACAGAGATCGGTCAATATCATTAGAAAATTTGCCTCTGGTTGAAAATGTTTTATTACATGCATTAACTAAAAGTAATTCTACTCAAAGTGTCAACAGCATACTGGATAAGGCAGGTATAGATTTTTATTTGCAAAAGTATAAGCAACATGCTATTTTTTTATTAAAAAATACATACATATTATGTCATGCACTTTTCAATTTAACAATTTTTCGTAGTCTTTGGGGCTACCAGTTTCGAAAAAAAGTATTCGCAATTGCTGTGCCTTTTTTAGCACTGATATATATATTGTCACCACAATGAGAAAATTTAAAAGAAAAAAACTTAAAAAAATATTTGAATTTTAGATTAGGGGGGGATATACACCTAGAAGGCCAAAAAAAGGTAATTTTTGAGATTTTTTGTAGAAAAACTATATTAAATTTCGGATCGGAGTTTGAAATAAATGAATGTATGTATACATATTTAAGTATATGTTAAATTTTTGTTTATTACAAAATATTGAAAATATTTCGAGATATCGCATGTTCCTTGAAGCGCCGTGAAAAAAATCTTCAAACACGGTACCCACTGGCGAAAAACCAGAAAGATTATTAAAAAAGATACTATAATTTAGTAGTTGTCATAGCCGATTTTGAAAATATCGATTTATGACAAAATGGCGAACGTTTGAACATAATTAATGATTTTTGGGCCAAAAATTAATAATTATTTTGTTCATAAAAAAAAACTAAATAAGGAAAACAAAATCCTATGACATCTACTAGAAAATAGTGTATAGAATAAAGCACAACCAGTTTCAAGGCAATCGGTTCATTGATTTTGGAGAAATTTTTGGTACCGAGTTGAAAAACGTGGTTTCGAGAAAAACGCGTTTGAAAATTTAGGAATGAATAAATCATAAAATTTGTCAACTTACATGGAATCGTCGATACCACGCCCATAGTGTAGGTCGCCTACGGTCAACGGAATGCTCATGGCTTCTAAATTTTGTTTTCGGCGCCGTATTTGACTTTCTTTTGTCTGTTCCTGCGCTTGCAGATCGGCTTTCGCTATGCGAGTTTCATCTTCTTGCGTAGCGAATAAGTGCGCTTCTGACCCAACCGATATTCCCAACATGTTCATAATTTCGAGCAGTGAGGTGACACCATTATTGAACGTGCATGCTGCCAGAAAAACAGCAATGTTAACAATTTTGGACCCGCTGTGCATTGCCGACCCTTTTACGTTTTCGGCTGTAACTCGCCTATTTATCAAGATATTACCTTGCCGTTTTCACCAGGTGTTCTTAAGACCTCAAACTTAAAGAAAATGAGAAAAAAATAAAATAGATTTTTTCAAACGTCTAAGTGAATATATTTTTATTATCCATGAGAATAGCTATTTCGGGTAGTTTGAGTGTCGCTGAATCTGATTTGGGCCTGATAATTGCTCTATCACGTCAGGTTTTTTAAACATCCTAACCTAAAAGTGAAGGTTATGTAACATTGCGAAACTTTTTTTTTTCTAAAAAATTGTGCATATGATCTTAACTCTTCCGAATGCCGTTGAGTTAGGAAATTTTTAAAACCTGACTTGATAGAGCAATTCTGAGGCGGGATTCGAATTAAGCGATACTCAAACTACGCGAAATAACTATTTTATTTCAGAATATGTACATTTTTCAAGACGAGCTGTGTAATTTACGGAAAAAGATTTGTAGTTTGTGGCACATTTCTTTTATCTAAATATATTTTGAACCCGAATCTGAAAATAAAATTATTTCGTCAAGACCGATCCTTAATCCGAACTCAATTCTTTCAGCGTTCAGATTTGAGGAATGTGTTTTCAAAACTAATCGTTTTGCTCGACTGGCCTTTGACCCCATACATAGTTAACATAACGTATGAGTTTCATTTCATAAACTGGAAATGTCGTTTATTGCAAATATGTCACAGAAAATAGGGATTTTTTCACAATACAATCTAGAAAAACGGTTTATTGGGTATTTGTCGGTATTTGTTGGGCATTGCAAAAGATAATTGCCATTCAGCAAATCGTTCGCATTAGTGGCCGCGTAACGAGTAATGCAATAACGAGCAATCGCAAAATGAAGATGTGATTTTCAAATTACAGCGTACAAACTATTCGAATGTGACCAAAATGCGAAGCAAACCGCATTATAGAGTTAGATCTCAGAGATTTATCCGACATTTAGTTATGTTCACTAGATTGAGCAGTGCCGGATTAAGACAAATGGGGGCCCTAGGCCATTCAAATTTTGGGGCCCTCTTTTTTTAATAATTGTAAAAATAATCTTTGTTTATGCATTTAAAGAATTTAAGGATTTTGAACACTGTAAACGTTTTAATTTCAGGTGGTTTTTATATTATTAATTAAAAAAAATACGCTTTACATATAAATATAAAACTTTGCATATGTATTAATTGAAGTTAGTACTACATGCAAAAATTTGTAGCATCCTTGGCAACTTTTTTTGTAGCCTTTATCTTCTTTTTGACCAAAGCCCAGAATTTTTCAATTGACCAGATTTCTGGACAGTTTGCATGACTTACTTCACGAGGCACCAAAATCACATTATTTCTTGAGTACCCCTGCAAGGCTATTTTACTATAATGACAAGATGCTAAGTCTGGCCAAAGGAAAGTGGAAACTTCATGCTTTCGTGGGAAAGGCTAAAGTCTTTTTTCCAAGCATTCCTTAATATAGAATTCGGAGTTTAATGTTCCAGTGGTTAAAAAAGAATTGCTCCTTTTGCCACAACTGCAGTTTGCTTGCCAAACCAAAAACTTACGAGGAAATTTTGACTGCTTTTTTGACTTAAGCTTTTCGCCCACATTCCCCCGCGTGTCTACAGTGTAAAATTTTTGGCCAGGAAGCAGCGCAAAATCGGCTAAAACATACGATTCGTCGTCCATGATGCAGCATTCAAAATTTTGGGAAAAAATTAATTTTTAATTTTATGCCGTGCTGTTTTTGCTTTCGTGTTCTTCATAGCATTTCTGTCAGAAACTTTTTGTACCTTAAACGTCTTCAAACAAACCTCCTTTTTGGCCTTGCGAACTAAAAACTCGGAACACTTTACCTTCTGTGCCAGTTTTCTGCATGAAATGTTGGGTTTCTCTTTAAAATTGTGACGAAGTTCTTCGTTTTGTTTTGTTCGCGAATGCCTTTTTCTTTCGCGGAACCTGGCTTTCGAAAGACATCCAAATCTTCCTTAAATTTTTTAAAAACTTTTGATACCAATTTCACATTAATTTTGCTATTCCGAGCAATTCTATTAGTAGTTTACCGCGGGTGGTCTTCAAAAATTTTTATTATAGACTTTCGAACTTAAAGCTCGTTTACCATTTTGAAGTAAATATGACTGACTAGGGACCAAATTTGAAAACCATAGTTTTGGTACATTCAATTCAAAGCCTACTGCGGTAAAAAAATTTTAAATTGAGTAATTTGAAAACAAGTTATTGGATAAAATGTGTCGGACAATTTTGTCGAACGCAGTCCTTATACAAAGTTTTATATTTATATGTCAAGCCAATTTTTCTTAATTAATAAAATATAAACCACCTGAAACGTTTACAGTGTTCAAACCCCTTAACCAGCTTATTGATATCATATGAAGGTTTTAAACACAATAAAACAATCAAAATAGTTTTTTTTCTGACAAATATTTTTTTTGACTTTACAAAATTAACAGTATAGTAATTTATAAAATAATCTTTCGACATCTCTTTTAAATATTACAACGACGTTCATCTTTTAAAAACTTTTCACATAAAACAACATCTCGATTCGTCACTAATTAAAAAAACGTTCTTTTTTTATCAAAAAAACCGACCAAATGAGTTTTGCAAAACGGCCAAGCATCAAATGGTTTTGTGACGTTTAAAACAACAACAACAGTTTCATGCAGCTTAACTCAAGTGTGTTGAAGCCTTTTTCGTTGCGATCGAGCATTGGGAATTCTAATTTTGTTATTGATTTGTTGTTGTCAAAGCATGCTTGGACTTAAATTTGCCAAATTTTGTGAGATAGTTCTTTTAATCAGCCGATTAAATATTTTAGCGCTTAGATTTTCGTGGCGGCCCCTGCTCGTCGGGGGCCCTAGGCCATGGCCTAGTCTGGCCTAATGGTTAATCCAGCACTGAGATTGAGTGTATTGATAATTTGATTTCAAGGGTTTAAAGTTCATTACCTGTCACATGTTAATATTCGCTTTAATTTCTAAAAGTTGAGTGTTTCATTAGAGCTCCATTCTTTATTTTCTCATTAGTTTACATAATCTGCATGATAAAAAAGTATTTATAACGTAAAAGTAAAAAAGTACTGTCAGAAACATAACTACGTGCATGCAGTTCTGTCATGATATACAAACCTACAAAAACTTACGTCTTAAGTTAAAATGCAGTTGCATTTTAAATAACGGATAGTTGGTAATATTTTTCAAAAGACCGTTTTTTTTTTCTTGTAAAACAAAAATTTTCGTATAGGAGTTATTCAATAAATGGTTCATTGGTTTATATTTTCTAACATAAAATGAAATTATTTTTGAAGCATGTGATTCTCAATAAGTAGGGGAAAGTGGGGTAAAGTGGGAAATTTTTTTTCGAAGCTCCATAAAATGAACAAAACTTTTTATTTTTTCATGTTTCAACTTCCTATAATAAAGAAAATTATATAAGCTATATTTTTGCCGAAGAAACGAACCGAAAGTATGAATTTTCTGTTGATTACGACGCTTTGTTTGAGGATGCCCAGAATGGCAAAAATTAAAAATCGTGGGGTAAAGTGGGAAACTTTCAAAACTCATAAAAACTAATACAAATGTTGAAAAAAATTCTCATATCTTTATTGTAAGTCAAAAAAAGTTCAAGGAACACACCCATAGGAGTAAATATGAAAAGAAATAATGATTTTGCTGGAAAAAAATATATGAAAAAATGTGTTCAAAAAAATTTGTGAGTAGCTTAGTAGCTTATTCGTCGATCTTCATCTGGTGTTGATTTTTTGCTCATGGTACTCTATTTTTTGTGATTCGTTTCCCTCTTTCTTCCGTTTATTTGCTAAACTTTTCTCAGCTGCTTTTTGCAACTCGCTTATCTTTTCCAGAGTGGTTTCTCACAATATAAATGTACAACACTTATTTGGATCATGAAATAGTATAAAACGTTGGCAAGTGGGGACTAGCAATCGTGAAATAACTTTTCCCACTTTACCCCATAAAAAATTTCCCACTTTACCCCGATACCACATTTTGCAAAAAATGTGAGCTTCATTCTTTCACTCTATGAATTACACGGAATCCTTTTGCGTTATCAAAATTAAGACTACAAAGAATAATCTTGTGTACTTACAATCGGTTTATCTTCAGAAACAGTAAAAATATCGATGCTTCAAAATTTAAAAATGAAAATTTCAAAATCACTTCAAAACTTTACATGATTCCATATATCACAAAAATACGTATCCACGCATCGCTATACCATAAAGATTTGCTTACGGTCATTGCAAGTACATGTCAGAAGCGCATGACAGCTATACTTTACTAGTTTGCCCGAAAAGGGGCCTTTCCCACTTCCCACTTTCCCCTATGTATTATTTGAAAATGACAATCTATTGAATACAACGCATTCTTAGTACCATTTTTTTTTTTTTTTTTTCTTTACAGATCGTAGACGATGAAGGTTCGATATCATTTAGTGTACCCGAAAAGAGCCCAGCAACGACAATTCGCTATGAAAATGAGAACGATGATAGCGATGATGAGTTGGGGATCAGTGGACGAAAACCAGTACACCGGTAAGAAATAATAAACAACAATAAAGTTGATTTTGTGACCTTTTTAATTGTATAATTATTGGATATTCGGGCTTTAAGGTCAATTTTTAAATTAAAAACTTTGTTTTAAATTTTTAAATTTTATTTCAATATTTCGATTGCCACTGGCAATCATCCTCAGGGACTATAAAATATAATACAAAACAGTAATTACAAAACTTAAATACACAATTATAAACAGTTTTACTTACAATTTAAGAAGTAAAAATCAAAATAAAAACATTAAACACTTGTAAACCACAGCAATTTAAAACAAAGTTTTTAATTTAAAAATTGACCTTAAAGCCCGAATATCCAAAAATTTTAATAATAAACAACCATTAAAGGAAATATTAGTAGAATAAATTAGACTTTGATGGCATAGATAACACAGGTTTACAAAAAAAAAAAATGTCATGGCGTTTTGACCAGACTATGTGTTTTCTAGGGACTTTGACGTCCTGAATCCGAATCCCGGGTCCGTTTTTTTCCAGAACGTCTGAGAAAAAATATTTCAAGGCCATATGGAGGTCATGTGTCGTTTAGTGATAAATTCGCTAAAATTCTGAAACTAATTTTTTATCATTGAGTTCTTAGATTTTAAAAAGAATGTGTGATCAAAAAGTGTATCTCGCTCCTAGTTTCGGTGATATAGCCATCGGAAGATCCGGTTATACCTTCTATAAAAACCGCTATAAGTTGGGAACCCCTGGATGGATTTGTAAAATATTGATGTCATATGAAAGGTATTTTGACAGCCTATAAAAATGTTGTGAGCATATTTCAATTGGATTCATAGTTTTCGAGACATGAGCTTTTTTGAAATTTTGTGAAATTTTTCAATTGCAACAACAAATAAATCAACAACACTAACAGCAATATCAAAAAAAAAAAAAACAACAATAACAACCACAATAAAATACCTTTCATATGACACCAATATTTTTCAAATCTATCAATGGGTTCCCAACTTATAGCGGTTTTCATAGAATGTATATATTCTAATCTTCCGATGGCTATATCTCCGAAACTAGGTCCGAGATACCCTTTTTGATCACACATTCTTTTTAAGACCTGAGAGTTTAATGATTAAAAATTAGTTTCAGAATTTTAGCGAATTTATCACTAAACGACACATGAACCCCCTTTTGACCTCCATATGACCTTGAAATCTTTTTTCTCGGACGTTTTGGAAAAAATCAGACCCGGGATTCGGATTCAGGACGTCAAAGTCCCTAGGAAACAAATAGTCTGATCAAAACGCCATCATAACATTTTTTGTTTTTTGTAAACCTGTGTAATTCAAGTCAAGTATTCTGATGATCGGAAATACATTAGACTGATTAAAAAAAAAAATAAAAAATGATTGACACGAAAAGCAGATTTAAAGTAAAAATCTTTATTTACAAAAGGACAATGCTCCTTATTTATAAAAAAAATGTCTGCCTTATGTACAAACACTTTTTTCCCATATCAATTTAAAGTTTAAAATTGCTCTTCTGAAAAATATAAGAAACACACTTGTGCGTTTATTCCTTCCGGCCTAAGATATTATGCCGCTAGGTGTAGTGAACTGTGTTTTTGTAGCATTTTATCATTTATATCACAATAACATATAATACGAATTCAGAATATTAATTTTAATATCTACCTACGAAACAACATTTTTACAAAAAAAAAAAAATAAAAAAAAACTGAAATAACGTCACACTATGTAATGAAATTAAAATTAACGAATAAAATTAATTATCATTTGGTTTAATCGAAATTAAGAAACATTTAAAGAGATTACTCTTTAGGTTCAATTTAAGTCGATGATCAGTCATTATTTCATGCGATACATTATGATCGTACTCACTGCACTCATTACTGGACACTTAAAATAAATGTTTACTTACGTATATGTTTTAAGACAGGGTGCATACAACAAAATCAAGTTTTATAGCTTTATTTTTTTCAAACAAAAAAAAAAAAAATTTTATTTGCTCTGAAATTCAATTTTCAGTAAAATTATACTCAATTGTTTTCCCACGTCTTAAAGTTTAGCAGATATAGTTCAGTGAAATCAGACTGGATGTAAAAAATTTGATTTTTTGATCGGTTCATTGGATAATTATTCTTAAAACAATTACTAAAATTCACGAACGAGAAAAGTTATTCGGCCTCAAAGGTCGTGAAAATAAGTTTTTTATTAAATTCAAGCTAGTGAGCGAAAGCCCTATCCCGGCCTAAATTTGCTAATTTGCTTACTAGGAGGCACAGTCACGTTGGATAAAAAACTGGATAACATACATACTTACATTAAGCTTGTTAGTCTTTAAGCTTCTGACTAAAGCTTCTGACCAAAAAACCCAGCTTTTCTTCTAT
Source organism: Calliopum simillimum (assembly GCA_951812925.1). Taxonomy (NCBI): domain Eukaryota; kingdom Metazoa; phylum Arthropoda; class Insecta; order Diptera; family Lauxaniidae; genus Calliopum; species Calliopum simillimum. The sequence goes on from OX638372.1 coordinate 34,427,153, forward strand.
AAAAATCAAGTTTATTAACGCTACTACACTTTTAGGGTATTCCTTAAAACGTGTTAAAGCATCGAAAGGCGTTAGATATCTGCGGCATGTACGAGTATTAACCCTCATCTCCCCAACATATTTTTAGCAACACAAGTCCACATCATGGGTAAATTTTACCCATAACTTAAAAACATTCTGTATTGGTCAGTATCCCAAATTTTTAACGAAACTTAATTATTTCTACCTTAACAATCTAATACCAAGGCGAATTGAAAGGAAAATAAGCCATATCTGTTGTTTTTAACAAATATTTTAAGAAAACTTTGAAAATAAATAATTTTTACATTAATTCATTGGCAATTTTTTGAAACACAAAAAAAAAAAATATATAATGTTTTTTGTAAGAAACTAAATTTTTTATATAAATAAATTAAAGTATTTTTATATTATTATCAATTCAATTAAATAACATTTAAAAATTTTTTATACAAGATCATAAAAAAGTACCAAAAAAATAAAACAAATAAGGATGTGCATGTACTGCAAATCATAGCCCTTTGCTCAGAACAAAAAGGTTTTTTACAACAAATTCAAACGTTTTTAGTTTTTCGGCCTTTTTTTGCGGGACATTAAAAACATCTGACAGGTTTTTCCAGTACAACATTGGATGTTTTCAGAGTGGACTAAAAGTACGAAAAATTTTCATTATAAGCTCCTTCAAACTTTTTCGAAGCTGTATGATTTGGCATCTGCTTTTTAGCTTTGGTTGAAACAATAAGAATTCAATTCTTTTCAAAATTTTATTTATTTCGTTGTCATGTTTTACTCTTTTCCGTGCCATTTTTTACTATTTTCAATCAAAACGAAAAAAAAAAAACTTACATAAGTCCACAACATGGGTAAAATTTACCCGAAAAAAAAATTAAAACGCTATAACTCCAACAACCGACGACGACCGCTGGCGACAAAGCCCACAACAAAAGCAGAATACAGTGAGGTAATTTACATGTGGTTACTTCGTTTCTTTGTTCGTTTTTTAGCGAATTATTACGAAAACAAACTTCGCATGGGTAAATTTTACCCATGATGTGGATTTGAGTGTTAAGCTTTTCTGCTTTTTAAGTAACTCACAAAAACATGGGTTTTCAATGCGTATGTATCGTTGATTAGCACTACTTTAAGTCTACTCATAGTTACTTTGTTCTTATGTAGAGAAATTTCGAATAAAGTTTTTTAGCCAATAATCGAATCTGCGAGCTGTACGTTCACAGATCATTTTAAACCACTAAAGAAGCACAGTAATGCGTAACTGTCTTTTTATACCCTACACCCAGGGTATATTCACTTTGTCCTTCCGTTCGTAACGCAGAGAAGGAGGCGTGGCAGATATAGAAAAGTATATATATTGAGTCGATATAGCCATGTCCGTCTGTCTGGCTGGCTGGCTGCCTGGGTGTGCGTGGAAATACATTTTCTTGGAGAACTGAGCAAGATAATTCAATTAAATTTGGTACACTGCCTCTGTCGTTAAAGTAAGCTCGTGAGATTGAAAATGAGCAAAATTGGTCAACGGTCACACCTTCCGCCCATACAAAAAATATATTCAAAACGCAACTTTAGGAGTATTTTTCACGACAATGCAACCGATATACACACAAAATACCACGAATTTTAGGCGCAAGCTCTGAAAAAAAAACTGAGCAAATTCGGACAAGAGGGCGTGGCACCTCCCATATGAGCAAAAGCTTCAAAATTTACTGAAAGAGTTTTTTGAGATATTCCAACTAAATTTCTCTCAAATACTAAGGACTATAAATGCACGCTCTGAGCTAAAACCAGAAGAACTCCGATAAAAGTGTAGAGTATTTAATGTTTGACTAAGCCAAATTTTGAAAATTATGAAATAGACAGAAGAAGCGGTAGCTTGGCTAAAATCATGCCAAAAACAAGAAGTTGCCATAAATAACTCATGGTGAAACACTAAACATCGATGGTGACGATTGTTTTTTTTTTAACAGGTCATTCAATAAGTCCGTCGGATGACACATAGATGGCGTTACTAGAATTTTTTTCATATGATTTTTATTTAGAACTAACCTTCAAACGACACGTGTATAAATTTGACAGCAATCTGACAATTGATTCGTGAGTTATAGCATTTTGTGTGAAGCAACTTTTGTTAGTGAAAAAAAAAAAAATGGAAAAAAGTGAATTTCGAGCTTTGATAAAGCATTGCTTTTTGATGAAAAAAATGCAGTGGAAACCAAACAATTGCTTGATAAACATTATCTGAACCCTGCTCCATCGAGACAAATGGCAGAAAAGTGGATTGCTGAATTTAAACGTGGTTGTACCAGCACAAATGATGCAGAAGGCAGTTGACGCTCAAATTAGGCTGTTATTCCAGAAAGCATAAAAAAATCCACAAATTGGTTATGAACGATCGCAAATTGAAGGTGCACGAGCTAGCTGACATTATAAAGATATCAGATGGTAGTTTTTTTACCATTTTACATGAACGTTTGGGTATGCAAAAGCTCAGTGCAAAGTGGGTGCCGCGGCATGCCGCGTGAGATCTTAGTAGGCCAAAAACAATAACGAATTGATGTTTCAGAGGAGTGTTTGGCGCTGTTAAGCCGCAATAAAATCGAATTTTATCGTCGATATGTGACAATGGATGAAACATGGTTTCACTATTACACACCAAAATCCAAAATACAGTCAGCTGAGTGGACAGCAGCCGACGAACCGAATTCAAAGCGAGCAAAGACGCATCAGTCGGCCAGTAAGGTAATGGCGTCTGTATTTTGGGATGCGAAGGGAATAATATTCATCGACTATCTCCAAAAAGGAACCACCATCAACAGCGACTATTACTGTGCTTTTTTGGATCGATTGAAGGCTGAAATCGCAAAGAATCGGTCACATTTGCAAAAGAAAAAAGTGTTGTTTCACCAAGACAATGCACCGTGTCACAAAACGATGAAAACGATGGCAAAATTTAATGAATTGGGCTTCAAATTGCTTATCCACCCACTGTATTCTTCAGATTTAGCCCCCAGCGACTTTTTCCTGCTTTCAGATCTAAAGAGAATGCTTGCTAGAAAGAAATTTAAGTCCAATGAAGAAGTAATCCCTGTAACTGAGGCCTATTTTGACTAGAAAGAGAAATCGTACTATAAAAGTGGTATCGAAAAGTTGGAAAATCGCTATACTCGTTGTATCGCCCTCGAACGCAACTATGTTGAATAATAAAATCGAGTTTTGTCAAAATTTTGTTTTTTTCTTACTTATCCTACGGACTTATTGAATGATCTGTTATGCTAACACTTAAGCGGATAACCCCCTAAGACGTGGTATGTTAGCTTCGAAAAGGGAGATACACGAAGAAAAAAAATAGTACTTGCTACTTTAGTTCTCATAAATTTTACCAGAATTTCAAGTCATAGCTTAAACACAATTGGAGCCTACGACGAATTTCGCCCGACGAATATTCGCTGTCAAAATTAAAATACACAAGAGTATATGAAGTTGAACACAACCGCACCAGACGACGAAATTCGCCCGACGAATAGTTTTAATTTTGTCGCCGGCGCCAGCGATTTTTGGAAATGTCAAACCGGAAAAATACGTTTTTAATGTAAAATATTTAGATTTCTTGGAAAAAATTCGAAGAATATGAACTTTTATTTAATATTTATTTATTAAAATTGTCATCAGAGAACATAAACAACAATTTAAAATAAAAACAACTATTGCCGTCGTCCCTCTGATTGTGTTTAACAGAGCGAACTTCGTCGACGAATTTTTTTTGACAGCGAGTATTCGTCGGGCGAAATTCGTCGTACACTCCAATTGTGTTTAACCTATCAGAATAGTGAGAATTTTACACCGAAATAAATTTCACCTTACTGTTTTAGTCAATTCAGAATGTATGTTTGCTAGTAATTTTTTTGAAAAAATTGGCGTTATATATACCTTACTGTAAAGTTCAAACAACAAAAAAAAAAAAAAAATTGACTGGCCGGCGCCGGGGTACGAACCCTGGCCCTTCCGTATGATAGTCAGATACATATCCTCTGCGCTGCTTACGCATGTATATAAAGAAAATGTCTGTCCAAAAATAGAAATTGTTACTAAAATTATAACATTTTTTTAGAGTAAAAATTATGATGCGTATTTTTCTCCGTGTAGAAGTGAAGAAATGAGATTGAACTCGGAAAGGCACTGCACGAAACTAAACTGAAGCAAATCAAACAAGACAGGTCAGTGCAGTATTTGTTGTTTCTTCTTTCTTATTCAACTACTGTCAAGACATTTGCACGCGACACTAAACTGAAGTCATTGATAAATACAATACAAGACATAATGTATTTTGAAACGGAATGTCTTAAAACTGCAACAAGACGTCTTGTGAAGACCCCTAATTCGATGTCAACATCATAAAGAACATCGGGAATGACTATTTTAATTTTGTTCTATTTTTTTCAGTTTTTTTTTTTTATATGGAGAGATAATAACTTTGCATGTCAAATTTCTTTAAGCCAGAATTTATTACAAAATTATATCAAATAATTTACTTTCACATTTGTAAAATATTTGAGTGTATAAAAGCTTAGTAGATAAGTAAGTGTTCACGTTACACATATCATAGCTACCCTGTATTGCATGCAGTATTATAGCAGCCTTAAGTATTTGTATAAAATGCTCGTAAATTGAGATTTAAAAACTACTTAAAGCGGATTTTTTATCAACAAATTTTACAGATACTTGACGCGTAAAAAGAGAAACGAAAGAGAAAAAGAGATTTTTTTTTTTTTTTTTTTGTTATTGTTGATTCGATCTAACAAGATAAGTAGGTGTCTCCAGAATCTTGCTAAAATTTACTGATGGTGAGCGTATCTGAAAGATTGAATTTAGTATTGTAACGCGATTGTAACTGATAAGAGTGAAAAATACGATTTAATTTTTTCAACTGATATTTAGGAAGTTAAATCTTAATCTTATATAAATGTGAGTTTAAAGAAATAAAAACATAAGAATGGCAAAAAATACAAACTCACAAAAGTACTTTTTTCTTAAATAAGATAATTTACATTTTTGGGATATATAGAAGGCTTACAATGCGTAGGAGTTTAGTGATTATTCTCATAATGATATTTGGCATTATTTATTTAGTGATAAGAAAAGTTCTAGTATATGTACCATTAACGTAAATATTGAATACGGCACAATTAAAGTAAATGATATCTTTAATAGCAGAGGTTCCCAAACTTTACTGTACACATGTCGATATTTCGTGTTTTGCGTGAACCGCTTGGAAAACGGTTAGAAAAACATTTTCGCATCTTAAAAGTTTGAAAATTTGTGAAAACAGTATTTCTCTTAGACCTATATTTTACTATTATCGCGGATTTTGATCCATCTTATACAAGTTGATGCTAAATTTTATAAACATGCAGAAAGAATCCAGCCGATAAATTTTTTTTTAAGCCGAACAGGACCGGAATACATATCTACTTGAAGGGTGCAATAGTAGGTACAATTTCTCTATGATCACGGAAAAACTTTTGTTTTTAATTTACGCGTTTTAAAAAAATATCTTGGTATGCGAACTCAGAAATTTCCGCAAGTATCGCGCATATCACTATCTATACCCAGCAACCTAACTAAAATAGCATTTCCTTCCGGACGTTTATTGAAACCAATTTTAACTTTTCATACGAATCTAATAAAAGCTCTTTATATGGCAAACCAAATCGGTTTATACCGTAACTTAATATAAACCAACAATATCGCCATAATAAGCAAGTGAAAATGTGCTGTCTTTGATCCTGCCTTCAGAAATCATGTTTCAGTGGGTGGTTAGCGACAGTCTACATAGCTACACAATTATAAATGAGGGCCCGCAATATTGTCCTAAATTATAACGTCTCGAGACGGCATAGTACTAATTTATAGAATTAGAGGTTGGGAAAGGTTTATCATAATTCCCCAATGACTTTTATTAAATGTATTACTTTGAAAAGTTAAAAATAATTCAAGAACAATGCTAACCTAAAGCACTGTTCCTTCCATCGTTTTAGCCATAGTCTCACATTATATAAAATTGTTCCAATGCAAGAGAAATCTGCGTTTCAAATTCTTAAGTAAATTTTCCACTTAAATACCATTTATGGACTTAAGCAAATTACTTGTTCACAATTTCTAAGTAAACTTAGACAGAGTTCTAAGCTACCTTCAATTGAAGAAAAATATTATTTAACATTTATAACATTGCACATTGACTGTACATACGTACATTAGACTGACACAAAATTATATGGAAAAACTAAATAATTTAATTTTCTCCCACACATTTCACCAGGAATATTTCATTTCACTTTTAAAATTAATAGTCGTATTGAAGAATATATCCTTTGCCGTATTTTTTGACAGCATTTCAAACACGAAGTTTTAAACATTTCAAAAAAGTCTGCCTTAACCCTAACACTCCTGACACGGGTACCCCAACGGACTTTAAAGTTAAATAATTGCCAAACATAATACTTACAAATATGAGGTTCCATGACATCTTACAAATAGTCGTTTTCTATCGTTTTTTGATTTTTTTTTTTTTTTTGCTTTCTAGGATTGTGGTGTTGGCTGTGAAGCCGACCCAAAGTCGAATAGCTCTTACCCTTCTGATAAGGGTACTCAGGTACCCGTAAGTTTATTCATACATTTCGTATGAAAAATTTTAAATGAAGAGTAATTTTTGTTTGTTTTTTTTTATATTTAATTCATTACACCAGCAAAAAACGAAAGTGATCTGTACATTTGACAATCTATTTGTAGTTGGATGCGCTTAATCCAAATCCAAGATCAGAATTGCTCATATGCCCTCAAAATTTCGAGATATCCATGCTTGAAGTTGCAGAAGGCACTATTTTCAGGAATATTACGCAGTTCCAAGAAAAAGCATAGTTCCATTTTTTCAATGGCATTATATAGCCATAATCTTCCTTATCAAACTATACCTTCAAATTTTTTCTATTGGACCTTTGAACTAAACACATCTCAACCCTTAAACAAAGGACTGCATACATTATATCTGTTGCTTAAAACCAATTGAGCACATTAAATTGAAAACACTTTACTTTAAACTGCTCGCGAAGTGAAGTCAAAAAGCCTAAACAAAAGTCTTTTTTTCCATATGGAGCCTGGAATAGACACAAAATACACCCAACACAACCACGTCAATCATGCTGAAAAGAACGGCCACAGGCATTTATTGGTTTTACGTTTGGTGCTAAATGTAGTCGTTATTTGGTCATTCATCGCCCTCTTTCCATTTTCTGCTGCCTCCTCTCGTGAATAATGCATGGTTGACAGAATGAAAACGCTTTCCTTTTTCCTGGTGACGACAGATAAAGAGTTCGATTTATGTTGAATGCATATCGAGGTGTACCTATAACGTTTGCGGAGTTTGGCCGTAGCTCTCTTGGAATAGAAGATTTGTTTTGTCGAAGAGTACCGACAAGGTTAGCTGAATGGCCAGCGACAGTGAAGTAAATAGATTGTCTATTGTCACATTCAGACCAGAAAGATTGTAAAAATCAACTGGAATTAAGGCAATATTTTCTCCAATGCTTACTATCCGCTGGCCACCAGGTGGTTGGCAAAACTATTTGATGCCATATTTTGCTGGCTTTGACGGAATATATTGGGTGAAACCGGTTCATCCTCTATACGGGTATAACTGATCATTCACTGTAAGGTTTTCATCCGGCTAATAATTTCTTTGTGGATTTTTCATCAGTACATTCCAAGTATCGGATATCGAAGCGGCTTCGTCTGTTTGTTAGCGTGCTGATCTTGTGAGCGCAAAGCGAATTACGACTCAATTGATGACTGTGATTGCCCCAATGAGTTGAAAGAGGTACATCGATAGCACCATTTATACCCATACCGAACAAAATTCTAACGACAGCAATAAGTTTTTCCATTGTAATCAGACGATGTTCGCGAGGTTTCACATTTTGAATTCCAATATTTCTATGTTTCCATATAAAGATCAAACGGTCACCCTTACCAGGAGTCCACTTGTTGTGACTAGATATATTATATAGCACGATATATGTCTGAATATTGCCTTCAATAACTTCTGTAAAAGCTGTAGCTATGAGTGCGTCTGGGAGTAGAGGAGCTTTATTTTAGAGTATCACAATGGGATTGGTCTAAGTCTGTCCTTACTGGAGAGCCCATCTAATCTAACCATCATTTGCTAATTTTTTTCATATTTTTCTCTCACACAAGTTTTTATGAGGTTCTCTTCCTATAATAAGTATACTATATGTATGTACTTCTTTAATATTTTTCGATTCTATTTGATAATTTTTACTTTTATCAATATTTTATATAATTTTTGATTGTTAACGAAAGTTTTTAATCTATTTTATATCGCTAAGTTCGAATATTTGATATTAAGCGCTAATTTCGATGTTTTTTGATATCATTCAATACTTTTCGATGTATTTTATTGTTTTTAGTCTTATTTTGCACTTGTTTTGATGAATTTTTCAACACGAATTAAACCTTTCCAAACTTGTATGGCACTACTCATTCGACAATTTTTACTCTGAAACTCAAAAACATGTCCAATCAGTTTTGTTTGGAATTACAAAATTTTCAAAAGTTTCTAAAAATTCGCGTGCACCTTGATATTTTAACACATTTGTATTTTGGACCAGTCTAATATATGTACATACATACAAATGAGTATAATTCAATAACAACTTGTTAACACGATCATAATTTGTATGAGCATTTGTACACAACAAGGGTAGCTACGGAAGTTGTTTATTCGAAAAAAACCACATTAGTAAACGAAGTGAAGCAAGGGGTCATTTGCCCCAGGCGCCAGCAAGAGAGGGGAAAACTGCGGAGTTTGTGATGAAGATATTACACCTGTAAATAAAAATGTCTAAAGTTTTGTTTATAAAATTTTGTTTACAAGCTGAACACTGTTCAAACCGAATAAATCCATTATTCTAAATAATTTTTTCATATATCTTAAAAGCTTTTGTCAAACTTTACTCTTTTCTTAAGCAATTTCACAAAACTGACTGACATATCTGAACATAAAAAGTGTTAATGAAAGAATTTTAGCAACAAGAAACTCATTATTTAAACTTAATAAATAAGTTGCGCTCGTAACTACGGCGAAAATGAAAATGAATTCATGAATTTTTCAAAGGCTGAAGAGTAGTGAAGGTAGCATGAGTGTTTTAAAGACTCTCAGTTCTGAGAGGAGATAAAGTAATACCTATGTTTTTAGAATTTTTGAAATGTTTTATTGTTTTGCTTAACATTTTTTGTTTTCTCAGTGTAATCATAATGAGTTTGCATAAATATTTAATTTATTGTAAATATGAAACTGAACTTATGAACTTACTTATAACTCACATAGGTACGAATTGACGTCATTAAAAACGTATTTTTTGCTTGTGTTATAACTTTATAAGTATTGTTTATTGCTTCCGAACTAATGAATCGGGATTTTTTGTATTTTACTCTTGCGATCATAAATAACTTGTTAAGAAGTCTGACCAACTTTCAAAATTTCTAATACATACAAATATACATATATGATGCTGGTAGACTGGCGTCATTTTTAAAAAATTTTGCAAAAATTACTTTTATTACATAAACTTTTTTTTAAGTGCTCAATTTTATTCATTTCTTACTAAATGTCAGACAAATCATATTATGAAATTACTTTTGCTCTTCAATGGACTTTGGCCACTTTAAAAATAACCGGCTAATATATTTGACTATTTTTAAGCTAGTGTGAAAATGATAAGATCTATTTTTTTAAATTTTTTTAATTAACACAAAACTGGGTAAAAGAGCACTTAACAATTCTCGTTACCGAGAGAGTGAAAAAATATTCACTAGCCCCCATTATATTTCTCTTGAACATACTTAAGTACTATCAAAAGCATACCTACCCGACAAGAAATTAGTTCAGGAATTCCGGATTAGGATCAGATCTGGGTCAGGTATTCCTTAATACGGCCATCTGATCAGTTCCTCATCAGGATCTGATAACAAAAATCTTAATACGGCCCAAGTGCGTTGTTTGAATCAGTATCGCATCAAATTTGCAGAACTAAATAAATATTTTCATATCAAACGACCACAGAAAGTTTTCTCAAACACATTTTAGGTGGTTATCATATTTATATGATAACAAATGCTACAAAATGTTTTAGGACAGCGTTTTGTGTACGGACGAAATTAAAATTAATTTATATGGATATGATCCGATCCTCAATAATAAATATATTACTTTTCTGATGAGAACCTGAAATATTCTGATCCGTTCCTGAAAACTTTATGGGATCCGGATCAGGTCCGTTTCATATGAGTCGTGACGTTCCTGACTCGTTCCTGATCATTCTTCAGGAAAGCCTGATCCGAATCGGATCTCAACCTGAACTTTTTTCTAGTCGGGTAGTTGCTGTGAGGGAAAAAATTTTCTACGACCGCCATTAATTTTACCTACCTAACATTTCTCTTCAACAAAAAAAATTGGAGATACAAATCCAAATGCTGTCTGGTTCGGCCTTTAGTCCCTATGCTCCATATGCTAACTACGTAATTTGCATAATTTGTTCTATATCATATTATCTGTTGCAAATACACCTCCAAGAACATAGTTTCCCTATTGTAGAATTTTGGGAGATGACATAAACTCTTATACACATGTAAGGTACATAGATATAAAATAACACAATTTTTCCTTATTTTCGTTCATTTTAGTGATCTTTTTCGCAACAGAAGAAGGGCGTCCATAGCACCATTACCAGCGTTACGACTAAACAGCAGAGAAATGTTGGCGAGCGATTATGATACGCACAGCTTGGCGAGCAACCAGGCTTCGATAACAAGCATAAATTCATTGGCCAGCTTGTTAAGAGAAAAAATGCAGGTAATTTGTGGTTATAACGTACCTACTTTTTCTTAAAAAAACATTAAAACTGAGATATTTTCCCTTTTCAGGCATTTCCACAAATGATACGCAAGAAGAAACGCGAAACAAAAGACTACAAAATAAAAATTTTTGTAACGATTATGTTTTTTATAATCATCTTTTTGGTAAGTTTTTAATAAAACAACAAGAACTTTATACAGTGATACCACAACGCAAGTTTCAAAAGCTTTGAAAGTAGGTCTTACAAAAAAAAAATATATACGATATATTTGTTTATGCGAACACGCATAATCCCCAAAAGAAGGGATAAATTCCTCGTAGTTGGCAACGCAACTCTATTGCTAAATTAAATAATGCCCCACTGCTCATAGCTGTCAAATTCTTTTCTTGTTTTCTTTAATTTTTTCATTCGTTTAAAAACCACCTTTGAAGCAGCATTGGCTGCAGCATAAAATTATAAGTTTAATTCTCATACTGAATAAAGTTTAATTGTAAAATCAATAAATTAAAATTAAAGTCTAATATTCAATAAAGAGTTCATCATAAAATTTGTACACCAAAACAGTTTTTGTTTTTTTTTCGTGTGGGCGCTACCCACTGTGGGTTTTTTTCTGTTTTACATCCCGTGGCTTAGCAGTGCTGAAGTCAACGGAACACCAACGATCCTCAGTAGAGGAATTCGTACGACGTGCAGGTGATTTATGTCAAGCAAAGTGCCGGCAAGGTGTTAAACTGGAGAGAGGCATACACAGCAGTTCCTAATAAGTAGATTTTTGGTCATTGACAAGTGCAAGGTAATCTTTGACATTTCTGCCAAGCCTCCCCCAAAAAAGATAATTCGCTGGCTCCTGATTTTTAGCTCAAGCCAGCAGCCAGAATAATATTCCTAAAGAAGCTGTTTTCAACCATCAGGTGTTAGCCAATTTTTTCGAAATTATTTAATTAGAAAAAAATCTTACTATAATTATATATTTATGTATATGCAGTAATATTTCTGTTTTTATATTTTCTTCCAGATCGGCTATGCTTATGTGGGTTATAATCGATTGTTACTAACAAAATCGGTCTTTGAAAAAATCAAATTCAATGCCGAAACCCGAATCTTCCAAATTTTTAGTCATGATGAGAAACGGATAATATCAGGGCAGCTAGGTGTGACAGTCAATAGCGATTTAAATCCTTTTCATTGTCTCGAGGATAATCGTAAAACGGACGGCAGCGTATGTATGGAGTGGAATGGTATTGCGCGTTTATACATGAACTTTAACGATATGGATGTCTTTCGTTGTTATTCACTTAAATGGCAGGCTCTAAGCCCGGGTTTCTTTCCTACCGATTGTTATGAGTTGAAACCCGATAGTGGCCTTTGGTTTGGCGGTAGTATAACAAAAGGCATGGATTGGTCACTAAACACGGCTAACTTTGATTTTGCGCCATTTGAAAGCGGTGATACAACCATACATCAATTTGGCAATGCAGTAAAACGTTACTTTATCAATTCCATCGGTGTTGCGATTCAAGTCACTGAAAAAACCCCATTGCATATATCAGTGAATCAAACGAAAAATCAACTATGCCTGCGTGCGATGAATGATGAGTTTTCGTTTGTGAATCGTTTGACACCATTGCCCGAATTGGATTATAAAATCTGCACCACTGAAGGTATACGCAGTCTGCATATGTTGATGACACAAAAAAGCCTATGGGATGGATTGACCGAAACTGACATTAAAACATTGCATTCCCTTATCGAGGAGCCAGTATGGAAGGTGCCATTTGAAAGTGAGGTGGAATCGATTAATGAGACAACTATATACACCTATTCGGAAGCGGTTATCTCAATGGGTCTGGGACATATACTGGTGAATGAATTCTGGCAAGAGAATATCGGTGATTTTACAGTCGATCGTTTGAGGTTTCCAACATTAAAGGACACCATAGATGCTTTGCGTCGTCGTGGCTTCAAAATCGTATTTACAATACAACCTTTCATTAGCACCGATAGCCCCAGTTTCAAAGATGCCGTCAAGAATAAGTTACTAATATATGAGCGCTATTCGGATCGTAGCATACCGGCACTAACGCGCTATAAAAGCTCTGTAAGCGCTGGTGTACTGGATATAACGAACAATGCCTCAGTGCCATGGCTGATGAAGAAGCTGAATGCATTAAAAAAAGAATATCAAGTTGATAGCTTTTACTTAGATCTTGGCACCGGCTATAATTTGCCACATTACTATCAATGTAATAAGACACTAGAGAATCCGGATAACTATGCAAGTATGTTTACACAAAAAATGCAAGAAGCTGGATTTATTGGAGTATCTACCGCAAGTGTTGTTCCGAAACCCCCAGCATTCCTCAGTCTACCACCTACGAATTCATCGTGGAGGGGCTTGCGTGAGGTACTTTCGACGGTGCTGAATTACGGTGTCTTGGGCTATCCGTTTGTACTGCCAGGCGCCATAGGTGGTGACTTTAGTCTGCGACGTAAAATAAGTAAGATGGTTTCGTTTTATTCGTTGGGACAGCCCGAATTGCCTGAACCAGAGTTATACATACGCTGGTTGCAGTTAGTCACATTCTTTCCTTCGATGCAATTCGGTCATTTACCCGCTGAGTACAAACTGAATTACATAAATGATATTGCCAAAGAATTGACCAATGTTAGGCAAAAGTATGTTATTCCGATGTTAAAGAAATATCTGAGTGAATCGATGAATGAAGGTTTACCGCTTGTAAGGCCTTTATGGATGTTAGACCCACAGGATCCATTTTGTTTAAATATTAGCGATGAGTTTTCTGTGGGCGAGGAATTGATTGTGGCACCAATATTGGAAAAGACAATAGATGAACGTGAAGGTTAGTAAATCATTTGTCCAAAAAAGAAAGAAAAAAGCATTGTATTTCAAACAAAAACGTATTCTTCAACTATATTTCACTGTACTCAAACTAACACTGAAGTGAAGTGGGGTAGTTCACTATTGGGACTTCATAGAAAAAAAACATAACTCAGAGGCGTAAAAAGGCAATCCCATTCCACTAAAAACGGCTATAGGAACCGCGAGCGGAAAACCGTGGTGGGTGAGGAATTAATGAAGCAACGCAGATCCTAGCAAAATCCAATTTTTTGTTACTTGCGGTTTTACCATTTCAGCTCAGTTTTCGGTACTCATATTTTGTTTTGGTTCATTTTTCTATTCCCTTCCCCCAGTTCATCCATGATTTTACGCCCTTGGTTTTTATAGCCTTATATGGTGGAATGGGATCTCTTTTCTATGACTTTGAACTTGGTTTTTTCCATCATGTCAGGATCCTAGTTACGTGTATCCTTGTTAAAAAGTGAAAAAAAAACACAGTTTCGATGTCTGGTTAAAGCTATGTAACAAAAACAGCAAAAAGTAAAATTGATTTTTATCAATGGATACGGTATGCCAAAACTACTCTCAAAAAGCCTTACTTCAACCATTTTTTAGCTGGGTCCCTACTTTACGATTTATAAGCCTTTAAAAAAAGGACATCTCTCAATAATATACAAAGGCCATATCCCGACAGAAAAATTTAAATGTTAAAATTGTTTACCTTCACCAAATAACATGTTTTATTACGAAAATTTCGAGCCCATGTATTCAATGAATGAACGTACTAAATAAGTGCCTTCTTAATTAACAAAACAAATATTTTGTCTGTTCATTCGCTATATTTAGAATATGCTTTCATTCAAAACGTCAAAACTTTGGAATGGCTAGCCGTATCTTGATACGTAGACCCTCGTTAGAAAGGTCCTTTTATGCACTATAGTGCGCTTTCATTTTGTATAAAGTTTTCTATGCCTTCATACAAAAGATCATTATTTTTGAACCAAATTACCTTTTTCAATAAATTATCCAGTAATCTTTCCTTCGAAAGATCTAAATTTTCAAAGTCAAAAAAAAAAAAAAAAAAAAGACACTTAAAACTTTAAAAGATTTTAAGCCGTCTCGAAATTCACCGCAGATATATGGTCCCCAGGAGATTTTAACTTAGAATTTAACGTTGAATCCGAAAGTGAATGATCCTCCCTATTATATATATCAATTAAGCACAATTATCTCTTTCTACTTTTAGTGTACTTGCCGCAAGGTGTTTGGAAGGACGGTATTGATGGTGCACTACGCAAAGGCAATCGTTGGATACATAGTTATAAAGTCCCCAAGGACAAAATAGCCTACTTTATTAAAATGCCGGATAACACCAGATTTTAGTTCGCGAAAAACCACAAAGACGTTGCATTTGCATTAAATGCGTATCTAACTAACTAAAAATCGAAATCGATCATTAAAGAAAATTGTGCTTTCTCAATCGGTTACGAGTATTATTTAGCTTTTATTACAAAAATAAAAAATTACAAAGAAAAAAAAATAAAAATAAAACATCAAAAAGACAAAAACGTAAATCAGTTACAAAACCTAAGATATTTTTAAATAGTAATCTTAAGATATATACATATTTATGTAGTACGTACGAGTATATTATGTAGTTAAGTACAATCTTAGAGTTAGTGATCATGTTATTAAGCCTTAACATTAAACATTACGATTAAAATTTATAAATTATTATTAAAAAATATTAAATAAATATAATTTAAGCTTTAAATATATTGTCTGTGATTTGTCTTAGGACCCGCTCAGCGAGCATATTTCATAAAGTTGACATTAACAAAATGACATTACTCATTTTATCCATAGATCTACAATCTGGTAAGGATTTGTCACAAACTTTTGTTTCTGCTGGACGTGTTGCATTATTGCAAACACCATCGTCGACCACAATGTCATGCTCATCGAGGCAAACCACTGAACGCCGTTTAACAGGCAACGGTGTACCTGGCCATTTACATGTTTGAGGACAAAGTTGCCACTCTGCCGTCCACCAATGTGCCGGACATTGGTTTTGATTGCAACGTCGCGTAAGTTTTATTGGACGCTTATTGAGAGCATTTGACCAGCAAAGTTCTTCTTCATGTATAACTGCAATGAAGGTTAAAACAAAAAATGTTTTAGCTCGTGTAAATATACTAAACGAATGCATGCATCCTTTAAACATTGAACTATTCGTATAGAGTAGCTGACACTCTGTACGAAAGTTACTCTCAACAAATAGTCCAGGGAGCAAATTTTTTCATGAGACTATGGGGGTTATCGTTAATAAAAATTTCCGGGGAATTTTTCACAGACTGCCATGCATTCTTTATTGTAGCCTAAGCAAAATTCCCCGGGAATATTCATTCGCGATAACCCCCCATATGTCCAAGATAAATTAATACCAACCTTTATTATTTAGATGACATATTGGCTCACGATATTGTAATCCGCCACCACATGTAGTCGTACATGTTGTCCATTCACCCAAATCCCATGTGTAATCCAAAATGCTGTTGCTTGATGTATTCTGTACAGGTAACGTAAATTCATAGTAAATGCCATCATTTGATTCAGTACCACGCACAATCGTCTATTAAAAGAAATTTTTGATTAAAATAAAATTTGTTTCAACGAATTAAAAATTTCTAAAGTAAGCGAATGAATAGGTACTGAGCAAGAGTTTCTCTTACATTCGAAGAATATGCTTATAGATCAGTAATGGCCAAAGCCTATGCCCGCGGGCACTTGAGCTTGTGTGCTTGAAAGCTTTCCGCATACGTATTCACTCAGAGATAAGCTTTCAACTTTGTCAGTAGTAAAAGTTTTCAAAGAGCTTTTATACATTGACAAAATGCGCTAGCTTTGAGTTTGGCCATCACTGTTATAGATACTGAATCAACAATTTTGCCAAAATTATTCGATTACAGGACCCCACCACTTATAAATGAATTGGAAAAAAGGGTATTGAAATCCAAAGACCAGACTTAATAAGCCGGTGAATTGAAATCAAAAGACCAGACTTAATAAGCCGGTGAATTAAATAAACGCATTATTATTCTGATCAAATGTCGGCCGCGTTCCATGAGAGCCCGAAGTCAGCCTTTTTTTTAGAAAAAACACCAAGGTAAAACTAATAAAAGACCAAAAGATTCGGAGTCTACACAGGTAGCTTGTATTTATGGAGGTGCTCAAGGGACTCTAGCCTCTCCCGAATTTCTGTAATTAAGTACCTTGCAAACAGACATAGGAATAAGCTTTATATCGCGATTTTAAACAAAAAAACTTGCCGGGCAACCCCACAAAATAAAATACTATCTACGCTGCTGCATTTATGCATGTACTTGAACTTCAGAACAATCTGTAATTCCGAGCCCACCGGCAACTCTCCAAAACTCTCATATGGTCATATGTCTTGTTTGATTTTCTTCAGTTTAGTTCAATGCTTATGATGCAATGTACACTGTAGTTTTTTGCTCTGTTCTTTGCGCCTCTGTTTTTGTGTACGCTCTGTCTTTCACTCCCGAAAATGTATTAAAGATACTACAATCCTGGGTTACCTATGCGTTACGACTTGCAAGTGTTACCGTATCATAAATACTACTGTAGATTTTCTACTCTCACGTTTTACACTTACCTGAAGTCAGCACTGTGCGCAGGATTTGCGCTTGGGGGGTTTTTCATATAAAAAACGAGGGAGAACTATACTGACCACTTGATTTCTACCGTTATATATGGGTAAAATATCTTCTTGGGAGGGGTTTGAACCCCCAAAACACCTGCACGGGCCTGCCTGAAGTTTTTGATTGTGTAAAATGCGGTACACTGAAGTCTCGTTAGAATCAGGCTTTTTTGGCACTGATATAACGCTACAATGTCACAATGAAATAAGTGCACAGTGAAGATTTAAGTCTTGAAATACTTCAGTTCAGTATAAAATGTGCAAGTAAAATAAGGAGCACCATATACACCTAAACTTCTGAGGGTTTTATTCTTAGTAGAGTCAAATGTGCTATCTACTGATTGAACCTAAATTATATATGAACCATCCAATTCTCTAAACAGATTAAGGTTTGTGTCTTCCTTGACTATACCATATTTCATATCCTCTCTTTCATCGGTTAAGGCTATAGCCTCTAAGGTCAATTGCAAGTTTCTTTCATTCCCTTATCTCGTAATATCAACTGTAACCGATTACTCTTAACCTAAGCCATAACAAAGTGTAATTTTGGTTGATACGTAACCTTTCAATTAAATTTACTTAAATTGTAGTGTAACAGAATTTTGTAGACTCGTGTCATTCATGAAATTATGTCCAAAATTTCAACTTACATATAACGTAATGGAATGTTCAATAGGTTGAGGTATATTTATAGTTTCCTGTTCATCTTCACGATCGTACATACCCTCGGCGCCAGCAATAATAAACTCTCCAGGCATCGAAATGAGACTGCAAAGAAAACAATTTAAACTTAAAGATTAAAGTTTTAAATGTAAATTTTTTCATTCTTCACCTCTCGCCATTAAGATAAAACTGGCTGCTGTTCGATTTCGCTATACTTAGAAAATGCGGTGAGTTATTTAACTCTTTAATGACAATATGACGTGCCTTTGCTGGTATGGTAACGATTTCCACATAGCCTTCGGTAAGATTAAAATTTTCATTGAAAACTTCCTAGAGTATACCATGAAAAGTTGTTTCAATTGATTTTTGAGTAAATTGTTTAAGCTTGTAATATGTTGGATAACATACCTTAATCGGTTTGCATTGGTCATTATTTCCACCACAAACACCACAACGATCCTCTTTCAAATCAGAATCAATCGTCCAATCACAACCAACTTTCTGAAAAACAGCTTGTTTAATTGATCACCCCAATATTTTGAAAAAAAAAAAAATTATTTTTTGAAAATGCTCGATCTTACCTTACAAATACCATCAATGCACATATTGTTGGTACCCAATGTACATGGTGTACCATCGGCCACAACATCACCCCAATTCGCAATAATTGTATCATCGATATCAGTGCAAAATAGCTTACAGGGATTAGCTGAAAGTAGAAAAAACAATTATTGTAACAAAAATCGCCAGAATCGATATATTTTGAAAAATATCATGGATTAAACTAAGTTTCTTTTAACATTGAACACACCCTAATACACCGAGAAAACAGTATGCTTATATATGCCAAAATTTAGTAATAATTAACAAATGATGTATTTGATACACACAGGTGAATGAAATAAACAACATTTTAAGGTCCAATTAAAGGCATATTAATACTGAACAAAATTTGTTAATTATTAACAAATATTTTTTGCATGTTCAAACAAATATATTTCTTTGAGGGAAACATACGCTTTTCTCAGTGTATAAAATCACTTTATACTTAATCTACCTTGATTTAAGTTCACAAAAATATTTCATTAAACTTACTTTTATCAAAAAATGGTAGCCATTTATAGATTCCGCCTTGATATGACACATTATTAAAAGTAGAGCATTGATGGGCACGAAAACTAAGTTCCACTTCTGGACAAGAGTTAACATTGCAAATTTTATATCGCTTACGTTCACCAATACAGAATAGACCACCATTAGCTGGCAGCGGATTGTTACATTCACGTTGCTGTATTGAAACGCCACCACCACAAGTGCGTGAGCATTCATTCCAATCGGACCAGTCACCCCAACCTCCATCGATTGGCACAATTTGTTGCATGTGCACGCAGCGTCCATTCTGGCACCACTAAAAAAAAAAACAACCATCAGCATAGAATAAGAATTGAAATCAAAATTATGCCATACAAACCTTATGCTTTCCACAACGTGTTCCAGGTGCTGTCGGACGCATATTTGTAATGCATTCCCCATTCACATTACACCACAAGGTCGAACAAATCTCATTCATTGATGAGCAAGTCCCTACATCGCTATCTGTCAGATTAAATTGCAAACGGCATTGCAATTCTGCATTGTACCTAATGCCGGGCTGCTCTTCTGGGTAATTATATTCCATTGCTTTAGGTGGATTGTCCAGACATTCACCGAGTCCTTGACTAATATTTGTGGGATGTGAATATTTAATTTTCATATGTATATTGTGCTACTTACTCTAGAAAATGCGTTATAAATTTACGACTGCAATTCGACCAACAAACTTCTAATGTATCGGCCCCAAAAGTTGGCGTCATTATATGCACAATTGAGCCTACTCTGGGATGGCAACCAATTTTAGCAGTGTCGTGAAACATTCCAAAGCTATGTACAAAGAAATTTAAAATTAGTTATTAGAATAAAAATATGCTAAAATGTCCAACAAATCATCATTACATTATTATTATTTAAAAGGTTATGAAGTGCACCACGACCTAAAATATGTTTTGTACAGCTCATCATTATGCAGGCTACGAAGCTTCTGCGAGGTGATGGAGGAGACCTAGACTAACAACAAATTGCACCTTGGGGGCTTTGAGTCACCCTGCAAACAGTTTATAAAATGACTGTAAAAATACCCTTTATATTCCAATATGTGAATAAAAGTACATTTTAAGAAATGATCTAATTTTGTTTTGAACAAAAACAAGATAATTGCATAGCGCAATGAATAACTTTGTACAGATTGGAATTCATTTGCTCTATACATTCGAGATTTGCTCGAAATATAAATTTATTGTAAGTACGAATACTTAAGTAATCAGGTGAGAACTATTCAATAAATAAAACATTTATTCAAAACATCATGCAATGACGTTTCACTTGACACCTGACCATTTAACCGAGCCAGCCAGCCTGTTTGTCTGCCAGTCTCAAGTAGCTGTAGCTGAGCAGCCCACCATGCAGTCTGCTATCAATTAAGTTGTTCAATTCTAAATCAATTCGAACACGGTAGACTGACAGGCGCGCTAGCGTGATTTGCTTATTCATCAGCCCGCATTACCCTCTTACCCCCAAGTTATGAGTTTACTCACTTGTGCTGCGCTGCGCATGGCATACCATGCCATGGCGATGGTAATGGTAATGCTAAATTAACATAAGCAAAAGCAACGATCAATAGATTGACTAATTGAATTTGAATTGAAAATTAAGACACTAACTGACTGAATAGTAACGACGAGTATCCAGCATAGCAAGTAGGCGTATTGCTATCAATGGTGGCACAAGGGAGTAATTCATACCAAGGCAAAATGTACGTGAATGAAAAAAAAAAAATCTTATTCTGACAAACGTATTTCCTGAGTCACTAACCATTCAATTTAACCCAGTTGGAAGATATGAAACCTCTAGATTTCTACTTCAACATAAAGATTATAAGAGTTGAGAGCCCAATTTGATGGAAGAATTGAAGATATGCACTTAGTTAGAGTTCAAACCACTGTTTGGGGACATTTTCACGCCAGTCTTTTGGCGATTTAAAAAAACGCGTCGAGTACCCCAAATTTTTTTAAGATATTTTGTTTGATATCGTATTTGGACATGTTTTCAACAAAAATTTCTAAATCTTTACAGCATTTCGTTTTTTTTTTCGATTTTTATCGAATCTTCTTGGTATATAAGTCGCACATAATCAAACATAACACTTTGGTTCTTTTGATCAAACCTATGTATTCCGACGTATTTTTTACGCTGATCCCGAATCCGAAATTAGAATTGCTCTCTTGGTTTTTGAGGTATTATGATCTAAAAGTAAAAACAAAAATACCAAAAAACACCGTTTTTCGCTATTTTTGAATTTATATTACATGACAAAGTAAATTCTGATACGGCACCAAAATGTATAAGCCGTTATTTTTTAAATTTCACTCCGGAATACATCTGTAACTTTTTTGTCTCTGAAATATCCTAACCCAAATATAAGATTGGCTATTTTTGAGGTTATGTTCCTTATTTTGCTATAAAGTATTAGAATTTTACGAAGTCATTTTAAAATGGTCATAACTTTGTAAGGAAAAATCGTAGATGATTCAATAGTTAATATTGAAGAAACGGAATAGTATGTACAATATTATATAATGCAGTTTGGAATGGAAACCTGTAAACGAAAGGCACATTTGGTGCAGATTTCGAACACCCGCAAGAAATATTATCATCTTCCAAGCATACGCGCCCACCAAGTTGGCAGAAAGAGAAACCAAAGATGAATTCTACAGTCAGCTCGCTGCAGCAACGAGAAACGACAATGGAGAGCTTCTCATTGACGCGTACCATACAGCAAGTCTTGTCGTTGGAGGTACGCTATTCCCACACAAAACATGCCTTAAAGCTATTTGGGTGTCTCCAAACAACATCACTGAAATCTAAATCGAACACGTCTGCATTAGCAGAAAATGGAGAGGGAGTCTTCTGGTCGTACGAGTAAAGAGGGCCGCTGACATCGCCTCCGATCACCATCTTCTCGTCGCGGTCATTCGACTAAAAGTAGTCGCTATTAAACGTTCCAGTGAACAAACTATGGCAAAAACACTCGATGTGCTCAAGCTTAAGAACGACAAGATCCGCAGGTCTTTCGTTGAAGAACTTAAAACAGCCCCGATCGATTGTGTTGAAAGCATTGAAGCATCATGGAGTGCCGCTAAGGCTGCTTTCTTAAACTACAGTGAAAAAATACTTGGGTTCTGACCCTCGAACAAGAAGCACTGGATGAGCGAGGTATCTTGTTGAAAAAAAAAGAAGCGCGAAAAAACTGAGAGACGACGCTAAAACTAGAGCGCAAAAGAACAACGCCGAAAAAGTCTTTAACTCTCTCAAAAAAGAAGTCAGGCGATCATGCAGACAAGACAAAAGAAGAATGTATAACGACCTTGCGAGCGAAGCCGAAAGTGCTGCAAATGCTCAAAACCTCAGACAGCTTTGCGATACCACCTACAGACTATCTGGCAGAAAATACAAACTGAACCGCCCTATCAAAGACAAAAATGGAAATCTCTTAACATTCTCGGACGACCAACTAAGGAGATGGAAAGAGTATTTTTGTGACATACAGCATCCCACATCTACCACATTCCCGTAACCAGAATCACCAACTACAACTGCCATAGTGACTCGCACTAGTAGTCGAATACAAAAACAACCGCCTACAACCGATGAAATAGTGAAAGCTATCCAAAGCATGAAAAACAACAAGGCCGCCGGAATAGATCAATTAACAGCTGAACTGCTAAAAGCATACCCCATTACATCAGCTAAAATTCTTCATCATCTGCTCTACAGAATCTGTAGCGAAGAGCGTTTGCCAGAAGATTGGCTGCATGGCATGTTAGCTAAATTGCCAAAAAATGGTGACCGTAGCGAGTGACGAAATTATAGAGGAATAACTATGCTCTCATTAGCATCAAAGAAGCTTAAGCTTAAATCCAGTCACGAGTAAGGCACATCCAAAAAAATTATAATAAAATAAATACTAATGGAAAAGTGCAGTTGTACCTTAATGATCATTTTCCTATTGGGAAGCGGCACTTTTGACCAAATCAATGTAAACATGTTGACCTGATTAGTATTAGTATTAATACGCATTACGGTAGCTGTTACACTAGTAGCAACTGCTCCACATGTGGTCGCACCTGAGGTTAGTTTACATTAAAGGAAAAATACAAAAGAAACTTTTACAGATGCATTTGATTAATTTTAATTTAATAAGTATTTAAAAGCAAAGAAGTTTAACTCTATTTACATATTTATGAAAATAATAAAAGCATCAAAAAGTCATTGAAAGTCGAACGTTTCACAAGAACTGTCTAATCTCGCGTAAATTTTAAACCGCTTTCTGTTCTGATCCACATGTTCAAAAGCCATGAAATCTTTAATTTCTGATAAAAATTTTGGGTGTATTTTGAAATTAAAACATAAAAATATAGCTTTTCCATGCCCTCTAGCGGAAGTAATCGTTTGTGGAAAGATAACCAGTAAGAAGAATATATAGCAGTGTATATTTTCTACAGTTTTTGGGACATAACTGAAAACATTTCCTACAGTTTTTAAGGCATACAGTCTCTCGGACTTGAATTGAAAAGTTTTTATACTTTCAGGCTAAAATTCGCGAAGAAACCACAAAACGATTTTGACGTTTCTGGGCTTCAAAGACTTGTTATTTATCAGGCATTAACGTAATATAGTACCTATACATAACAAAAATTTTTATTTGTGGATGCAAATCACACTGTACAAAAAAATATCGAAAATCATACCCCTTCAAAATAAGTCAAAAAAGCTCATAAATCATGCTACGTAATATGTGAACGGCTTACGAAAAAAACTGGATATTTGATTGGGTACAAGTTATAACACCCTAACTAGCTTAAACGTTTTTTAAAATTTATTTTTAAGTGTCACAAATTAACATCCAAATTGATACTCACTTATGTCCCAGCTCATGCGCGATCGTATGTGACAGCATGATGCCGTTGTCTTCATTAACGCTGCAAGACTTTTTTGGCTTGCACATGCCGCCCACATTAGCCAGACCAAGAGTCCTGAGAAAAAACACATGCAAAAAAAAAAAAAGAAAAAGAAAATATTTTGAATAAATAACTAAAGATTAATCGAACAGCTTTAATCATAAAACTTATAGGGTGTTCATAGAGGAGGAATATTAAGCACCCTATAAGTCAATTACAAATTATTATGTTATTATCCAGTTAACCAAGTTAAGAAATATACCATTGGCAGAAACACACGAGTACTTACATGCAATTGTTGCCACAAATGTTCTTCCGCGTTATAAGTATGGCGACATCATGATGATGAGGATCAGAATCATTTGCCATATTGTATTTGTGTTGCCAACTATGGGAATAGAAACATTAGCGATTAATGGAATACTAAAATTTAAAGAGGCTACTAAAGTGGGTGTGTGGTTTTAATTTATTTTGTCAAGAAGATGAAAGCAAGATATTGAAATTAGGAAAATCATATCAGATTATGTGTTTATACAAAATTTTGTCTTTTTAACCTATACGTAGGTTAGAATATTTCGAAGAAACAAAAAGATACCGGTATAATTCGAAATGAATTTTGAAGAAAAAGTTTTCTGCTTTTATATACCTTATCAAGTTTTATAAATACAAATTATCTTGTATAATGTATCCAGGTTTTTTAACGTTTAGATTAGAATATTTCGAAATCTAAACGTGGTAATGAAATTCTGCAGCCGAATTCGGATTCAGCAACGCAAAATACGTCGATAAAAGTCCTTTTTTGTGTTTGCTTATTGGGTTTTTTTTTTTTGTTTTGGTAGAATTATGATATAATTAAAAACTCTATAGACAGCATTTTACCACATTTTTCAAAAGGTGCCCTATAAGAGATGTTAAAAATTGTACTTATAATGCCTTTTTAATCATGCAGAAATCAGATGGCGTGAAAAAACCTGATGTAATCAAACAAAATACATAACATCAGATATGAACACCGTGATGTATAGAATTTATACACACTAAAAATTATAGCTTACTTTTCTCAGTTTTGATTCTCTTTAGTATTGATTTAAACTTTTTTGGTATTAAATCCCGATTTTTTCTAAAAAAGTTTGAAATTTATACCAGAAAAGTATGAAATTTATTCCAAAATAGTTTAAAATTAATAATTTTTTTGGCATTGTTCTATATAAATACTTTTTGGTTTTAAAATTAAACTAAAATTTTTACTGTGAAGTTAACCGTTCGACACGACTTTACACAAATGAAAAAAATCTATATATTCTGAAAATATAGCTAGAAATAAGTTATACGTGTCTGCCCGATTTTCTGGATCAGGACGATTTTTTTTTAATCGGTCCCTGAAGTTTTCTAATCATGTGTTGAGTCGACACGATAAATTTTACAATCCTTACATCTGAGGTATATCACGTGTCCTGAAAACTTATGGAGGATGTTAAGGGGAATATTTTTGTAGAAAACTTTAACCCTCTACATCCCCCACGAATGGGTAATTTTTGACCATTTTTCAAAAAGGCACAAAAATTAACCCTTAAACGACGGAATAATGGATCAATATGTAGGTACCACAGAAATATTTGCTATTAAATTTCACTCTTAAGCTTTTTTTTAAATATTCCAAGATTTTGAACTTTTTCCGCATTTTTGATTATTTTCGAAATAATTCAATCTTCTCCTATATATTGATCTTCAACGTTCATATCCTCATTTTTTTGAAAAAAAAAAAAAAAAATGTTTTATTCCCATTTCCCAAGATTTTTGATTTTCCGTCTTTTAAATGTTATCCAAGTTTTCTAACATTTTTCTTTGATATCTCAAAAACTAAGGACTTTTCCAAAAGACAAAACAAATAAAAAAAATCACCTCTTCTGGCTTAACAGAGCCAAATATCTCTAAGTGCATAATTAATAAAAAACAATATTATTCAGCTACAACTACAACTACCATTATGGAGAAAAAACCAAAACGCCAATCCTTACGTGATTTACCCATAATAACAAATAACTCCTGCAGCCAAGTACGTCTAGACTGATATCTACTTGTTTTATCTTATCAAACGGACGCAATCAACATGCATCTGAATGAATCGCGTCAGACGGACGGCTGGCGCCTAGCGGCTCACAACCACAAGTCGACTTAATAATAAAAAACCAAACTCAAAAATAAAAAAGCGCTGAAAAACAAACAGACACTGACTCTAGGGCAGACGAAACAAAAAAAAAAAAGATGCCATGCTCTCAAATTACTTGACTCGTTTGCTCTTTAACTCACCCACAAAATGTATCCAGATTTTGTTGTGCATTTTGCGTCAGATTAAGATCCAGATGCGCTTCGTTTTCCTCCAGTAGAATGATTTTCACAACGACAATTTCAATTGAATTGCCAATACTTGGATCCTTGTAGAGAGCAGAGACCATATTCATTATGGTCAAAAGATATGTTTCAACATCTTTGTGAAAGGTAACCATTGTGGCATCAGCAACGATCAGTGTTTCCACATGACGTGGGCTGCTAATTGAACGTTTCGTACGAGACGATAGTGATGATGATGACAATGATGCCGACGCCGCTGTATTGCGTTGGTTGTCTTTAGTAACACTATTGGGCTGATGTTGTTGTTGCTGTTGCTCTTGTTTAGGTGCTGTCACCAAAACATCCTCTGCGGTTTTATATTTAAATTTGACTTGAGTTTGTTGGTGCCGTTGATGTTGATTGTGTGGATAATGACGGCGTATTTTTCTTCCACCTTGAATTTTGACCTGGATTTCATGTAAGGGATAGAAGCACATCACGATCAGACAAAAAGGTTGAATGGAATGGGTTGTTGCCAGGTATTGTGTAGAGAGCAAGCATCATGTCGAAAAGAAAGATAGAAGGTGAGAATAATTTTTCATTAAAAATTTGCATTTTTATCGGATTTTGTTTACAAATTGTTTTTCGTTACTTTGCCCTGCGGTTGCCACTCCAGTCTCGTTTCGATGCGCCTCTTTGGTTCCTTTGTGCCGCAATTGCTCATCGCATGGTGGTAATGCTGCTCCTGTTGTTGTTGTTGTTTCTGTTGGTGATGCTTGCGATGATGTCGTTTTTTATTTCGACTACGATTCTTTTTCTTTTGTTTGTTTTTCTGAAAGAGAGAAAAAAACAAAAGCAAAATATGCATATTAGTCCATTTAAATTTTTAGATAGGGCTCGCTGTAAATGTTTAGTATGGCTAACAAGTAGCTCTACTCCTTATAAAACTGATAACTATGCAAACCAAACCATACTTTCCGATAACACTGTGGAACAACATTTTTATGTCAAAAGTTTACTCGGATCTGACGCTGCGGGGTGAAAATATAGGCCAAAATAAGAGACCATTTGGCTCAGTTTGTTCAAGTTAGCTTTAGTTTTCCAGAAACAGCCATTTGAATTTTGCACCTTGAGACGGTTTTTCAGCACATCGATTAATGTGTTTTTTCGATAGCAAACTGGTGGTGAAGTTTTGTTCGCCTCGTCAACAACTACAACTTTCACCAATAAATCAGTCCTTTTGAATGCATTTTCGGCAAGTTATAGCACAAAATTCCCCAAAAAAGTAATATTTTTCGCCTTTATGACATTCGGATCAATAGAAATCACCCGAGTGGTGGATTTATGTACAGTTTTTGACTTCTAACGTATAGCCGAGATCCGTTATTTACTAAGTTCATTCTACAATTTCTAAAAAAAATGGATGCAACTCTCTAGAGTAAATAAATGCAAACAGGAAAGTCCTGGCTGATTTCCTTCAGGAGATATTGAATTTTAACCTTTTTTGTTTTGGAATTTTTGATAAAAAATTAAATTTTTTCAAATTAAGAAAAAAACAAACAGATGCAAAAATAGTTACTCCCCAAGACAAAGATTAGTGCTTAATGAGTCAATCGAAAGAAAAGAGCGGAAACGTTTCGTTCGTCCTGTATATAACTTCCAAAAGAGTCAAAAACCGTGTTTTTGTACTATGTTTTTAGCATAGGACATTTCGGTGAAAAAAAAAAGTTACAGGTATAGTTCAAAGTGAGCTTTAAAGAAAGGAAATCGCAACTTTAAAATGCCATTCCAGATTTTAGAATTAGAACTACCTTGTTATTCAGAGTGTTCGTTTAGTAGTCCAGAATAAAGGTTTTAGTCCGAAAAGCTTTCGTTTTACATACACCTTATGCGTACGTTTTTTCGTAAACGAAAACTTTTCAGACTTAAACCTTTACTCTTCTTTAAGATACTGGTACGATACGATACCCACTTTTCCTTTGATTTTTTTCTTTAATAGTTTATCAACTTTCAACGACATTTAAAAATACACCCTTTTTAGACAGTTTTTTTGACAATTTTTAGCGACACTTTTTTGGTTACACTTTTTTTGGCGACACTTTTCATTACATCCCGGTACACCTCTCAAGCAATTTTGACAAAATTTCGGAGGCAGGTGTATAACGTGGATACTATGTATATTGATAGCTTTCTGGGACACCCAAAGGTTCTCAAAAGTCTCCCGACGACTTCATTGTCAAAACGATGAAAATTCAGGTATACTTGAGAGAAAACATCTATGCCGGGCTATCAACAAGCTTTACTTGCTTCATTTCCTGGGGCACCCGAAAGTCACCCGGCATAGTCAAATTTAAGAATATCTAGGTAAACTTGAAAGAAAACATCCATGGCGAACGTTCATTAATTTAATATTTCCCTGGATACCAGAAAATATTTTGACACATGATATTGCAATTTCAATCGCTGAGATGCTTTAAAATTTATGTTTCTTCAGAAAAGTTGAAAAAGCAGAAAGAAACATAGGAATAGCGAGTAGCGTGAAGGAAGAGCTAGTAGTGATTCAAAAATGGGTACAATAAAATGAGCGCCACGCCCACTTTTGAACAATTGAAAATTTTAAAACGTTATCTCTCGCAAGCTATACAAACTATCAGATCAGATAAATGCCTACTTTTCAAATAAAAGTTTCACTTCCTTCACGTGTACTATTTGTAGGATGCAGCAATTTAAACAAATAAATGGCAAAGTCTGTGTTGTTTTAACTTATTTGTCGGTCTATCGTTTTGGTCTTGTCTGTCTTAGCTTAATAGTTACATGCAATCTATTTTGTAGCCTCCTACTTAAAAAATTATACCAATTTTAGTTTTGTTGACTTGATTTTTCTTACGCTTAGTAATATTTAAGCTAAATTACCTTTTCTTTAACTGACGATCTGTGAAATACAACATGCGGATGTCCGTTTGTTGGGTGGGCGTCATGATGCTTTGATGGTTCAATGTAATACTCATTGTTTTTGGTTTTAATATGACCAACCTGTTTAAAAAGTATATAATATTATAAACATGTTTATCTTATTGTTTAGCTTTTAACTTCAAATAACAATATGGTATGCATGTATTTAGTAAGCCAATCAACCCACAAGCTAAAGGATTACACTTTCTATCGTTTGCAGCATATGCTAATGGTTTTAAATAACAATTGAGTAAATCGCGTATACCAGGATAGGTAAGATGGGAAGAACTTAAAAAAATTTACACCAAAGTTGCTCCTTTCTGTTCCACATCCACTTGTACTCTTCAATAAATATGCTGAGGTTAATTAGTGTTAATTGACTTAATCTCCCACATTATCGAGAAAGTAACCCCCAATCGCCTTTTACAAGAAATGATGCTCTACACTTTTCTTATCCACTTCAACAACCATACGTAAAGATTGAATGCATTTGGAGTATATTTTCTTTCAATGAGAATTTTGGCTTGAACCCCCAACTTACAGGAGTAAACCCCCAACTTACAAAGGCGTTTCGATATTTTTTTAGAAAACTTTTTGCAGAGAATTAAATTTGCCATCGAAATAGCTGTTTCCAAAAATTTAAAAACAAAAAAGAAACTAGTAAGGGTGTAACTTTTTGGCATGGCTAAAAAATAAATACCCTACGTGCCATGCCCTCTTGTCAGAGTTCACCCAGTTTTTGCTTAGAGCTTGCATTTATAGTTCTTAGTGTCTGAGTGAAATTTGGTTGGATTATCTCAAAAAACGTTTTCAGTATAGCGTTTTGAAGCTTTTGCTTATATACACAGAAAAAAAAACTGACGGTAAAATTAACTATAAATTTTGTATTCTATAGTTTTTCAAATTTTCTGTAGAAAACAAAAACAAAAATTCAAAATTTCAGAATCAGCTTTACTTTTCTACAGTTGAATTCAACTGTACATTTTGTATTCCATAAATTTTTTTTTTTTTTTCATATGAATAACATTTTGAAATGAATTTTTAACAGGTTCATAAAATTCTCACATTGTTTAAGAATAAATCAACATAAGTTTGCTAGAGTTGTACTGATATTTTGCCATTTGAAATGGTGTCGCCGTAGAAGTTGTTTGCTACAATTTCTACGAGTTTTTGGAAACGGCTAGTTACAGCCTTTCTGGGGTGCTAACTATTAAACCGTTCCAAAACAGTTTTAACTGTTTGGAACAGTTAATATTGTTAGCTGACCTTTTAAGAAGGTTATTTTTACTGTAACTGCGATTGATAGTTTCTAAACCGAGTAAACTGTAAATTTACAGAGTTCTACGGTTAAAATACAAAAAACTCCGGGTTGGTGCAATTTCTATCGAAAATCTAGGTTAAATTAACTGTTTTCACAGTACCTAAACATTTTAACAGAAACTGTACAGTACTATTTTTACAGTAATTTTACTGGACTGCACAGTCAATTTAACCTTTACTGCGGGTTGGTGCAATTTCTATCGTTGAAATCGGTTGGATTGACCGATTTTTTTTTTTCTGTGTAGGAGGTGGCACGCCCACTTGTCCGAGTTTGTCTAGTTTTAGCTTAAAGCGTACATTTATGATCTTTAGTATTCGAGTGAAATTTAGTGGGATTATCTCAAAAAACTCTTCCCTCTTGTCCGATTTCACCCAATTTTTCTTGAGAGCTTGCATTTATAATTCTTAGTGTCTGAGTCAAATTTGATTCTATTATCTCAAAAAACGCTTTCAGTATAGCGTTTTTAAGCTTTTGCTTATATAGGAGGTGCCACGCTCTCTTGTCCAAATTTGCCCAGTTTTTTCTCAGAGCTTGCGCTTACAATTTGTAGCATTTATGTGAATTTTGGTTGCATTGTCGTGAAAAATACTCCTAAAGTTGCATTTTGAATATATTTTTTGTATGGGCGGTAGGCGTGTCCGGTGACCGATTTTAATCATTTTCAATCCCACAATCTAACTTTGCCGACGGAGGCATTGTACCAAATTTCATTGAATTATCTTGCTCAGTTTTCTCAGAAAATGTATTTCCGCACACAGCCAGCCAGCTACACAGACGGACATGGCTATATCGACTCAGGTGACGCTGATCAAGAATATCTATACTTTTCTATATCTGCCACGCCTTCTTTTCTGCGTTACAAACGGAAGAACAAAGTGAATACACCCTGGGTGTAGGGTATAAAAATAGCGCAAAAAACCAATTCTTGTGTTTTTTTACTCCGTATAGTAGGAGATACGAATAAGGAGAGATTTGCACCCATCTGTTTAATGGATGAAACCTATTTTATATGAAAGTAAATACGTTTAGAAACATTTTGTGAGTAGGTTGTCTAAAAAAATCCTGGCAAGGCTATGGTTCATTCCATATTGAAAAGTGCATTTTTTTGAAAAAATGCACCCATCTGTTTAATGAAAAAAATAAATACCATTCGAAAGTTTAGAGCCTCTACAATATATTAAAGTAGGGTTGCCTATTTTTTTCCTGGCAAGGCATAGGGTTGTCAGGCTTTAAAAGGTCGGCCAAAACCACAAATTTGCACCCATCTGTTTAATGAAAAAATTATATACCATTCGAAAGCTTAGAGCCTCTACAATATGTTAAAGTAGGGTTGCCTATTTTTTTCCTGGCAAGGCATAGGGTTGTCAGGCTTTAAAAGGTAGGTCAATACCCCAAATTTGCACTATGTGTTTAAAAAAAAAAAAATGTTTAAAATGTTAAAAAAATCTGTTTAATGAAAAAATTATATACCAATCGAAAGTTTAAAGCCTCTACAATGTGTTTACGTAGAGTTGCCTATTTTTTCCTGGCAAGGCATAGGGTTGCCAGGCTTTAAAAGGTCAGTCAATACCACAAATTTGCACTCATCTGTTTAATAAATAAATTTTGTGTTAAAATAAAGATAATTTCATTGCGAACACGGTGATACAGGGTTGCTTGTGAAAAACCTGTTTTAAGCCAGGGTTACCGAGCTTTAAGAAATTAAATATTGGTACAAATGAAAATGTGCGACAGAGAGATCCGAGCGAACTATTTGGTTAGGATGTATACTAGACCTATCGTTAAAATTGAAAATGAAAAAAACCTTGCTCCCAGGGGCTAAAAGGTTTCCTATTGGTGGAAATATCAACCATAAAAATTTTGGTTCCGATCGAAAAATATTTTACAGTGCCGCAAGGCCGTTGAAGGTCGGAAAAACGCTATTTATATGGAAAAATGGTGCCTTAATCGCAAGAATCAGTCCTATCTCTGAAACTATTTGAGATAAGTGAATGAAATTTAGTATGTGTACGAACAATGCTTAAGTTATTTGCATCCAATAAAAAAATAGACGATGCCACGCCCCCTCGACCCGAAATTATTGTATCTCTGGAAATATTGGACTCATGGGAATGAGACTCGGTACATATGTAATTGGCACTGGGAAAAATAATGTTTGGTAAAAAATGGGCGGGGTCACGCCTCTTCCTTCTAGAAAAATCAAATTTGTCATATCTCTGAAACTATTTGACACATATGAATAAGATTTGATTTCAGGTAATGGAAAGTGAACAGGATATGGCACTGTAAAAATGTTAAAGCAATTTAAGGTACTTAGTTGATGTAGAAGCAGTAATTTTTTCTGTTCTTATTATGGTCTCCTAAATATAGACACCATGCAAAAAAAATTTGGTCCCGGTCGGAACATATTTGACCGTGCCACCAGGCCGTTAAATGTCGGAAAAACGCTATTTATATGAATATAAGGAAACAATCAATCCTATCTTTGAAATTATTTGACATAGGAGGATGAGATTTAACAAATTTGTTCTTTTTTTCAATGAGGGGCGTGGCCCCGCCCGTTTTTTGAAAATTTTTTTCCCAATGCCAATTAGAAAAATACCAAACCTCATTTACCTGAGCCAAATATTTTCAGAGATACGACAAATTTCGGTTGGAGGGGAAGCGGCACTGCCCATTTTTTTATTGGATACTATTAACTTAAGTATTCTTCATATAAATACTAAATCTTATCCTCCTATGTTAAATAGTTCCAAAGATGGGATTGATTGTTTCCTTATTTTCATATAAATAGCGTTTTTCCGACCTTTAACGGCCTGGTGGCACGGCCCAATATGTTCCGATTGGGACCAAATTTTTTTTGCATGGTGTCTATACTTAGGAGACCAAAATAAGAACAGAAAAAATTACTACTTCTACATCAACTAAGTACCTTAAATTGCTTTAACATTTTTACAGAGCCATATCCTGTTCACTTTCCATTACCTGAAATCAAATCTTATTCATATGTGTCAAATAGTTTCAGAGATATGACAAATTTGATTTTTCTAGAAGGAGGGGGCGTGACCCCGCCCATTTTTTACCAAACATTATTTTTCCCAGTGCCAATTACATATGTACCGAGTCTCAATCCCATGAGTCCAATATTTCCAGAGATACAATAATTTCGGGTCGAGGGGGCGTGGCATCGTCTATTTTTTTATTGGATGCAAATAACTTAAGCATTGTTCGTACACATACTAAATTTCATTCACTTATCTCAAATAGTTTCAGAGATAGGACTGATTCTTGCGATTAAGGCACCATTTTTCCATATAAATAGCGTTTTTCCGACCTTCAACGGCCTTGCGGCACTGTAAAATATTTTTCGATCGGAACCAAAATTTTTATGGTTGATATTTCCACCAATAGGAAACCTTTTAGCCCCTGGGAGCAAGGTTTTTTTCATTTTCAATTTTAACGATAGGTCTAGTATACATCCTAACCAAATAGTTCGCTCGGATCTCTCTGTCGCACATTTTCATTTGTACCAATATTTCATTTCTTAAAGCTCGGTAACCCTGGCTTAAAACAGGTTTTTCACAAGTAACCCTGTATCACCGTGTTCGCAATGAAATTATCTTTATTTTAACACAAAATTTATTTATTAAACAGATGAGTGCAAATTTGTGGTATTGACTGACCTTTTAAAGCCTGGCAACCCTATGCCTTGCCAGGAAAAAAATAGGAAACTCTACGTAAAAACATTGTAGAGGCTTTAGACTTTCGATTGGTATATAATTTTTTCATTAAACAGATTTTTTTAACATTTTAAACATTTTTTTTTTTTTAAACACATAGTGCAAATTTGGGGTATTGACCTACCTTTTAAAGCCTGACAACCCTATGCCTTGCCAGGAAAAAAAAAGGCAACCCTACTTTAACATATTGTAGAGGCTCTAAGCTTTCGAATGGTATATAATTTTTTCATTAAACAGATGGGTGCAAATTTGTGGTTTTGGCCGACCTTTTAAAGCCTGACAACCCTATGCCTTGCCAGGAAAAAAATAGGCAACCCTACTTTAATATATTGTAGAGGCTCTAAACTTTCGAATGGTATTTATTTTTTTCATTAAACAGATGGGTGCATTTTTTCAAAAAAATGCACTTTTCAATATGGAATGAACCATAGCCTTGCCAGGATTTTTTTATACAACCTACTCACAAAATGTTTCTAAACGTATTTACTTTCATATAAAATAGGTTTCATCCATTAAACAGATGGGTGCAAATCTCTCCTTATTCGTATCTTAGACTAGAAGCCTTTAACTTTATTTGGGTTAGAGATATGTATAAGCATTGCTATATAAAAAAGGAAGATAAAATTTCCTTTAAAATGGTTTATTTTGAAATTTCTTATGTCAAAAATTTACCAAAATATGGCCACTCAAACATAGAAATTTTATTTATGAGGTTTTATTCAAAACCAAGGCGTCTTTGGAAAAAAAGTGGAGTAGGCAAAAAATGATTAGAGTCATATGATTTATTTCTTAATTTTTGGAGACATTTATAATTTTTCTAAGCTTGGTCAAAGAAAAAAAAAAAAATCGCACGTATTTCTTGGATGATTCTAGGCATTTTTTGCCATATACACTTTTAAAATTACCTAACCAATAGACTATAACTTTATAAATTATATAGGAGATCCTGCGCATCGATCATTAAATTTCTCGTAAATGCGAGAGACAACATTGTATGTGGACAAAAAATCCGCCCTTGTAGATTTTAATTGTAGCTAGCGTAGCATATCTCAAAACCAGAGTGTGTTACCAACTAAAAACAATAAGCAATTTTTCACAACAGACGGCGCCAGTTGAGTTCTATGATTTATTCATAGAGCGTTCTTGTACGGTGGAATTTGAACTTGACGGTAGCTCACATGGCTAAGCACCGCCTTTTCTTTCATAAGAAACACGGTGTCAAGGGTTCGAGTGTGGCTTCAGACAAGAATTAACTAAAACTGATCTGATGAAGCTATATACATGCTAATAAATGAAAATATATAAATATGTATGTGCAAATAGCCGAAACATATGTAATCAATTTTCCATGTTAACACTTGTTGCGTCTGTTATTGAAAAATTGAAAAATTACTGCTTGATTCTTATTTTGTTCTCTTGTGTAATTGAATATGTGTAGGAGTATGCCCACATTACAAAAGAACGCACAATACATTTGTCACGTTTTTATAACACTTCAAAGAAAATAATTAATAATAAACGATAATCGACCATTAAAAGTGTTTATGACTATAATGACAAATAATTGTTGCTTCCGTTATTGTAAGAAATATGAGCAGCATTTGTATGAGCACGAGCTACGACTAAGGCGACGAATACAAGTTAATCCACAGCTCCGGGCTCAGGCGGCGCCAGACAAGCCAGCCACACCAAAGAAATGCCTAACACGAACCACGATTGAATTCTGTTTTTTTTTTTTTCATTTTTTTATTACAATCATTATTTATCTTGATGTTAATAACACTTTTGTGGGCGGTGCCCTGGCTGGCGCGCACACGTCTATTGGTGGCGTACTCTATGGTTATGCAGTTACGAGTGAGCAATGACAATGTCAGAGCTTTAGTTTGGGAGTATATAATAGTATTATAGTGTTAAGCATTGCATTAAGGAGGTAAAATTTGTAATAACTTACAAGACCTTCACATGTCGATAGCGCCACCCTTGATTCAGCATGTCCACGAATTTTACCATGAAAATGGCAATTTGTATTTTTTGCTGGTTTCCTGCGTGTCCTTAAATCTCGCCGATGTCGCTCGATGATTAGATGTGGTGTCATAAAATAACTATGCGGTCTGGATTGATTTTTTTTATGATTTTTACTTAAGATCCTTTGAAATTTATTCAAATACTTTACTTACTCTAATTCCAGATGTAATGTTTCATTATTTACTTCTAAATGATAATGTAAGTCTTTTAAATTGCCATCATTGTTGTTGTTACCATTATAATTATTTAGATAATGTTCACGATGTTGCTGTTGCTGATAATGCTGCTCATGGTAATGAGTTAAGTTGTGCGTCAAAAATTCTCCATGAGTATTTACTTTTCGCGGAATCACAAGCTGACCAGATAATAATTCATTCGTGTGCATGCCTGAAGGTAGAAAAACATTGAAACCAATATCTTAAATAATATGGGTCTTTGAGGATTTATAATCTTAATAGAACCAAAATTAATACTCAGACTGTGAAAATTTCAAAAAATAAATATTTTCATGCAGATCCTGCTGAAATTCAAAAAGTGCTAAACAAACTGAAAATGGACACAATAGAAAATGGTCAACCAGAAGCCAAAAATTTAAGTTTTTGAATTCGTTCATTGATTTCGCAGGGCGACAATAAAAAAATTTTATTTCTGCAGCATTAGTTTTGTAAAAAAAACTAAGATAGATTCACTAGGGTCATCCGATGCCTAGGATATAACTTATTTGTCGGGATTGACTCTAGTTCTTCAGAGATTGTTGCTTCAAAGTGGTAAAATAGCTGTTTTGGGGCATTTTTGAAGTATTTTAACACTTGGAGTAATACACCATTTTTTAAATTTTTTAAAAATATTTGGAAGTAATTTTTTGCACTATACCACTATTGCTTATGGCAATTTATAGTCAAATTGGATTCCATCAACAAATTTCTTGATCGTTTTGACATGGTTTACACCAGTTTTTTTAAATTATCTAGCAAACGAAGCAAAATTTCGAAATTTCCTAAGAAGCTTTTTGTAGAGAATAAAATTTGCCATCGAAACAGCTTATTCCAAAAATTTTCTTATACCAAAAATTTTGAAACAAAAAAAAAAACTAGTAAGGGTGTAACTTTTGGCCTGGCCAAAAAATAAATACCCTACACTGCAGTATTTTGAAAACTTTGCTTATATGGGAGGTGCCACGCCCTCTTGTCCGAGTACACCCAGTTTTTGTTCAGAGCTTGCAGTTACAGTTTTTAGTGTCAGAGTGAAATTTAGTTGGATTATCTCAAAAAACTCTTTCGGTATAGCACTTTGAAACTTTTGCTTATATGGGAGGTGCAACGCCCCCTTGCCCGATTTCACCCAATTTTTGCTGAGAGCTTTCATTTATAATTCTTAGTGTTTGAGTCAAATTTGGTTTGAATATCTCAAAAAATGCTTTCAGTACAGCGTTTTGAAGCTTTTGCTTATATGGGAGGTGCCACACCCTATTGTCCGAATTCGCTCAGATTTTTTTCAGAGCATGCGCTTATAATTCGTAGTACTTATGTTTATTGTGGTTGCATTGTCGTGAAAAATACTCCTAAAATTGAATTTTGAATATATTTTTTGTATGGGCGGTAGGCGTGTCCGTTGACCGATTTGGCTCATTTTCAATCCCCCGAGCTAACTTTAACGACGGAGGCAGTGTACCAAATTTCATTGAATTATCTTGCTCAGTTTTCCAAAAAAGTGTATTTCAACACACAGCCAGCCACCCAGCCAGACAGACGGACATGGCTATATCCACTCAGGAGGTGACGCTGATCAAGAATATATATACTTTTCTATACCTGCCACGCCTCCTTCTCTGCGTTACAAACGGAAGGACAAAGTGAATATACCCTGGGTGTAGGGTATAAAAACAAAAAAAATGAATTCTTGTCTTTTTTTACTCTTTTGCCTATGACTTTATTTGTGTTGGAGATAGATATGGATTTTGCTTTATATAAAAAAGAATTTAATTTCAAATGGTTTGTTTGAAAACTTCTTATATCGAAAATTGACCGAAATATGGCCACTCAAACATTGAAATTTTGTTTATGCGCTCGGAAATACGGTTTTTATTCAAAACCAAGGCATCTTACGAAAAAAGTGGATGAGGCAAAAATGCTTAGAATTGTTCATGGAATATATATGATTTTTTTGAAAATATTTGGTTAGATTTTATAATTTTTCAAAACTTGGTAAAAAATTAAAAAAGTTCCAAAAAATTCTCACGTATTTCTTGGATGATTCTAAGCATTTTTTACCTGCCACACTTTTTTCGTAAGATGCCTTCGTTTTGAGTAAAAACCGTTTAACCCTTTGACGACCAGGTCGAAATACGCGAAAGAATTTCAAAATAAAAATACTACAAAATCGAAACAATGTAAAATTTTCATTCAAGCAAATGGGGTTCTGGCAAACATACTTGCCTTTAGTCGTTAAAGGGTTAAGAAATTTTTTAATAGTCATTTTTACGGGAATTTTATCTTCTTTTTTTAAGATTGCGCATTGTCTTTACCTATCTCTGACTCTAAAAAAGTTATAGGCAAAAGAGTAAAAAACCACACATTGTTTTTTTTTTTTATTATTTTCATACCCTACACCCAGGGTATATTCACTTTGTCCTTCCGTTTGCAACGCAGAGAAGGAGGCGTGGCAGATATAGAAAAGTATAAATATTCTTGATCAGCGTCACCTCCTGAATCGATGTAGCCATGTCCGTCTGTCTGGGTGGCTGGCTGTGTGTGGAAATACATTTTTTGGGAAAACTAAGCAAGATAATTCAATGAAATTCGGTGCACAGCCTCCGTGGTCAAGTTAGCTTGGGGGATTGAAAATGAGCGAAATCGGTCAACGGACACGCCCATACAAAAAATATATTCCAAATGCAACTTTTGGAGTATTAACTCATAAATACTACAAATTGTAAGCGCAAGCTCTGAGCAAAAACTGGGCGAATTCGGACAAGAGGGCGTGGCACCTCCCATATTAGCAAAATTTTCAAAATACTGCTGTGTAGGCTATTTAATGTTTGGCCAGGCCAAAGGTAGCACCCTTACTACAAAGTTTCTTTTTTGTTTCAAAATTTTTGGTACAAGAAAATTTGTTTTAATTTTTTGAATAAGCTATTTCGATGGCAAATTTAGGTTAGGTTAGGTTAGGGTGGCGGTAATTGCATAAGCAAAAACCTCACATAGACCAACTAGATCCATAGCGTTACCACAAAACTCCCTTCAGTTAGGAGAATAGCAGTGTTCTGGCTTCATGATTTTCATCTATATCGAAGTTTCCAGTTTTTAAGGCGAAATTCATTAGTTTCGATAACGCTATTCCAGCTATCTCATTTATGGAGCCGAACATAGCCTGCCCAAGAGTTGCCATTCTGCGTCTGATTAGAGCCGGGCAATAGCACAAGACGTGCTCTACCGTTTCTTCCTCATCGGGTTCGGAACAGTTTCTGTACCAGTTATTTGATATTAATCCCATCCTGTATGCATGGTGTCCACTCAGGCAGTGTCCAGTTGTAACACCAATCAACAGTCTGCAATTAATTTTGCTAAGAGAGAGTACATATGTAGTTTTGTTATTATTGTAAGAGGGCCAGAATTTTTTGGCCGTTTTGTTTTTTTTGTTGTTTTAGATGGCTAAAATTTCTAGTTGCTTAGTCTTTTGCGTATAGTGCAACTTAAGTGTTACTTCTACAAACAAGGGATCATTGAGTAACAGCACACCTTGTTTAGCAAGCTCGTCAGCCCTTTCATTTCCCACAATGTTGCAGTGACCAGGAACCCACAGTAATCGTACTGAATTATTATTGCTCAGGCTTTGCAAAGATTCGTAGCAGTTTGATACCGTTTTAGAATTAATAGTGTTGCTTTTTTTGTTCTCTACAAAGTTTTCTAAAAAAAATATCGAAATTTTGCTTCGTTCGCTAGATATTTTAGAAAATCTGTAAAAGCTGATTCCCTCTCTCCGATTTCCGTCATCTAATTTAATAGCACTTCGCCTAAAAATTCTAGAAAACTAATGGTTTTCGGGGTAATTAAGTATGATGTTGGAAAACGGAGAAATTCGAAATGGCGCCGGAAAATTGTGCACACCACCCAAGAAAAAATTCCACTTATTTTTTACCTTTAAGGTTTTTCACACTTGAAATTAAAAAAATATATTTTTGAAAACACATTTGAATAGAAATGTTGTATCGCTAAGCGGTGCCGTGACATAATCCCCACGGACATAATCCCCATTCACGATATGGGGATTATGTCCGCAAGGTATTCGGACATAATCCCCATTGAAAAAATGGGGATTATGTCCGCAAATGTTTCGGACATAATCCCCAGGAAAAAACGGACATAGTCCCCATAACAATATTTTGTTATTGACAACAGAGCAGCTCAGGACTTACAACTCCCAAAAATTCCAATACCGTTTACGCGGCGGCCTTCAGCCGCTGATCAGCCTATAACATATCCAACACCTAGTTTGCTAGCCACAGTAATTTTACATAAGGGTAGGGGTAAGTGGGCGGCCTGCGGCCGCAGCTCAAGATTTAAAACTCCCAAAAAGCCAACACCGGCTACGCGGCGGCCTTCGGCCGCGAATCAGTCTATAATATATCCAACACCTAGTTTGCTAGCCACAGTAATTTTTCATAAGAGTAGGGGTAAGTGGGCGGCCTGCGGCCGCAACTCAGGATTTAAAACTCCCAAAAATCCAACATTGGCTTCGCGGCGGCCTTCGGCCGCGGATCAGTCTATAACATCCAACACTACATAATTTTTTTAAATGGATTATTGCAAAAATTTTGTTCAATCTTAATTAAATTTTTCGGACATAACCCCCATTGGGATTATGTCCGAAAAATTTGCGGACATAACCCCCATGGCCAAAATGGGGATTATGACCGAAAAATTTTCGGACATAATCCCCATTTACGAAATGGGGATTATGTCCGTTGGGATTTTGTCCGGTAACCTCGCTAAGCACCGTCAATGACTTGAAAAATGTTGCACTGTGTTATTAATAACCACCCAACAGAAAATTTCGATGCACATCCCCAAAATGCAATAGCAATGCGCGTCCTTCTCGCATCTAAAGAGCTGATTTGTATGCGCATATTTTCTGCGCTATAGGTAGCGAGAGCGAAGCGCATCCATAGAGCATTTCTGAATGCGAGAGCGATGCGCATCCAAAGAGCATTTCTGGTAGCGAGAACGAAGCTCTTTCGGTCACGTATTTACGCACAAAACAAAATAAGCCAATAAGTCAGCTTCGTAAGAGCGCGAGGATGGAGCAGTGGTCTAGCGACTGGCACTGCGATTGAGAGTTGTAGCAACCGTGAGGTCCTCGGTTCAACTCCGGGCCAGACCTAATACCCTTTTCACACTAGCGTCGAAAACTGCTCGTTTTTCATAACATTCGTTTTTGAGGCAAAAACCAGTCAAAAACGGCTGGTTTTCCATACAAATTAAATGTCAAACGAAAACATCTCAGAAGCTGTTTTCTACGAAAACGAGCCAAACTGTCATTGAAAACAGCTGCAATTGTGAATAAATGTAGTAAACTGTGAATTTTCACATGTCACATTTGGCATTATTTATTTCAATTTAAAAAAATCAAAGCGAAATTGAAATAAATAAATAATAATATAATAAATAAAGCAACTAAACCTTTAGCTAAAATATCCATTTTTGTGATTTTTTTACTAGCTGTTTTCACAATTTTCAGATTGTTTTTGTAATGTAAAGCTGACATCAGCTGTTCAGCTGTCATCAAAAACGAGAAGTACAAGTGTGAATGTAATTTTTAAGTATCTCGTTTTCAAAACCAATGACGCGAAAACGAGCCGTTTTCGATGCCAGTGTGAAAAGGGTATAACACAAAAGTTTTTCAACTTGCAATTTTTCAATTATAATTAATTTAGTAAAATAAAAATAATTATAATTACATCAAAAAAAAATAATAATCTGATGAGTGAGTCTTTGTGGCGAAAGACGTAAAATATCAATTAAAAATTAATTTTTTAAATATTTTTATTGTCATCCAAAAAGCATCCAAAGAGCATTTCTGAATGCGAGAGCGATGCGCTTCCAAAGAGCATTTCTGAATGCGAGAGCGATGCGCATCCAAACAGCATTTCTGGATGAGAGAGCGATGTGCATCCAAAGAGCATTTCTGGTAGCGAGAACGAAGCGCTTCCTTCCAATGACATGCCAATGTTAATTTCAGCGCTTTTGGATACGAGAGAGATGCGCTTCACTGCTGCTTTAGAGCGCTTCGGAAGCGCTATTGATGCGCTCCATTCCCATTCGGCACATACTCTCTGGTTATGTGTAAAGGTACGAACTTTTTTATAAAAACACTTTTATTGTAACATCCATCACTCTCTTGAATAAATAAAAAAATATTCATTCATAAGTTTTTCACAAAAAAAAAAAAAACAAATAAGAATCATGTATTTTATAACATTTAAAAAAGGGTAATAGATAAATTTAGCTTCGTTAGTTCACTTCTTGACCACTATGCAAATTTGTTGCGAATCGTTTTTTTAATCAAGTGATTAAATTGCAATCATTTGAAAATAAATTCAGATTCACGAACTGATTGAAAATGCTGCGCACATCCTCAGCTGCAACGAGAATACTTAGAACGGATAGCACTCAGTATTTGAATGTGTCATCAACACTTACTTAATTGACTTAATGGCTATAAAGCTGTAAAATTATATTGATTCAACCAAGGTCACTCAAATGACAGTTAGATCCGTTTTAAATGGAGTATAGGAAACTTCCAAGAATATGGGTGGTATGTAAAAAATCTTTTTTTATACCCTACACCCAGGGTATATTCACTTTGTCCTTCCGATTGTAACGCAGAGAAGGAGGCGTGGCAGGTATAGAAAAGTATATATATTCTTGATCAGCGTCACCTCCTGAGTCGATATAGCCATGTCCGTCTGTCTGTCTGGCTGGCTGGCTGGCTGGCTGGCTGGCTGGGTGGCTGGCTGGCTGGCTGGCTGGCTGGCTGGCTGGGTGGCTGGCTGGGTGGCTGGCTGTGTGTTGAAATACACTTTTTGGGAAAACTGAGCAAGATAATTCAATGAAATTTGGTACACTGCCTCCGTCGTCAAAGTTAGCTCGGGGGATTGAAAATGAGCAAAATCGGTCAACGGACACGCCTACCGCCCATACAAAAATTATATTCAAAATGCAATTTTAGGAGTATTTTTCACGACAATGCAACCACAATACATATAAGTACTACGAATTGTAAGCGCAAGCTCTGACAAAAAACTGAGCGAATTCGGACAAGAGGGCGTGGCACCTCCCATATAAGCAAAAGCTTCAAAACGCTATACTGAAAGCGTTTTTTGAGATATTCGAACCAACTTTGACTCAGATACTAAAAATTAGAAATGAAAGCTCTCAGCAAAAATTGGTTGAAATCGTACAAGGGGGCGTGGCACCTCCCATATAAGCAAAAGTTTCAAAATGATATACTGAAAAAGTTTTTTGAGATAATCCAACTAAATTTCACTCTGACACTAAAAACTATAAATGCAAGCTCTGAACAAAACCTGGGTGTACTCGCACAAGAGGGCGTGGCATTTCCCATATAAGCAAAAGCTTCAAAACGCTTTACTGAAAGCGTTTTTTGAGATATTCGAACCAAATTTGATTCAGACACTAAAAATTATAAATGAGAGCTCTCGGCAAAAATTGGGTGAAATCAGACAAGGGGGCGTGGCACCTCCCATATAAGCAAAAGATTCAAAATGCTATACTGAAAGAGTTTTTTGAGATAATCCAACAAAATTTCACCCTGACACTAAAAACTATAAATGCAAGCTCTGAACAAAAAGTGGGTGTACTCGGACAAGAAGGAGTGGCACCTCCCATATAAGCAAAATTTTCAAAATACTGCAGTGTAGGGTATTTAATGTTTGGCCAGGCCAAAATTTACACCCTTACTAGTTTTACATTCCTGTTTATGTTTT
Organism: Calliopum simillimum; assembly: GCA_951812925.1. Lineage (NCBI taxonomy): Eukaryota > Metazoa > Arthropoda > Insecta > Diptera > Lauxaniidae > Calliopum > Calliopum simillimum. Next base: position 34,471,785 of record OX638372.1, read on the forward strand.
ACAAAATCTCTGTTAAATCATATCTACAATTACTAACAATGGGAGTAAAATGTAATTTTTCATTAATAAAATACATTGATTTTCAAATCCCCGACCCAAACTGATCATAAAATTGACTAGCATCTATACTAACTTTTGTTAAAAATCTAAGTTCCTACATAAAATCAAAATTTTATTCATTCAATGTCGGGTCTTTTTAATTTCTGACAGTACTATTGCATATTGTCTTAATACTGTATTTATTTATAAGATATAGGAGTACATATGGTATCAATGCTTACCAGCCAATTTTTCTACAGCCAGGATACTCCATATTTGTATGAATGTTGACATGAACAATAAAATTTTCCTTCGCTTTTCCATAATAACGACATTAAGTAGTGCTCCCTCCGATCTTTCTTCACGTATAGCTTAAGTGTTTGAATAGTTTTTGAGCTATGATGATTTTCAAAAAATGTCTTCACTTCTTCTTCAATGACTATCCGTTATCAATTAATTTTATAATTTTATTTTTTAATTTAATCATCGCAGTAAGAACATTCAAAAGGTCTGTGAAGTATTAACTTATATCGGTATTTTTGCTGAATTTTTAATTAGGGGTAATTTCACATCAAATTATCTGCAAAAAAAAAAAAAATATTTAAATATTAAATTGCCACTATAAAGATTTAAGCTAAATTAATATTATGCTAAAAATCTTGAGCACTTTAATAGAAAAAAGTTTACATAATACATAATAATTCCATATTCAACGGATTCTGTTTAGGATGTTAAGGAAATACAGCGATTATAAGCCTATAAGTATGTAGAACTGGCATAGTACTTTCGTGAACTTAAGTAGAATCGGAGCATGTACACCAATAGTGATGAGCAAACCAAGACCAAGACCAAGACTGCTATGGTCTTGGTCTTGGTCTTGTTCTTGCACATTGAGTCTTGCTCTTGGTCTTGGTTTTGAAATTGAGTCTTGGTCTTGTTCTTGCTCATTAAGTCTTGGTCTCGGTCTTGGTCTTGGTCTTGGTCTTGGAAAAATTTTCAGAGATATTGAGTATTCAAAATCACATTTTTCCAAAGTAGTTAGGTTTTGAAGATGCCAAAATACAAATTAAGTGATGATTTTATCTTCAAAACGGGAGTGAAACAACTTTTAACTATGAATTACCAAGACTAAAAAGCAGTCTTGGTTTTGACGATTATCGTGAGCAAGACCAAGACCAAGACCATAGCAGTCTTGGTCTTGGTCTTGCAAAAATATCGACGTCTTGGTCTTGGTCTCGCAAAATTAGCAAGACCAAGAACAAGACGCAAGACCAAGACTAATTTTGCTCATCACTATACAACAACAATTTTCAACACAATCATCTCTTAAACTCTTAAAGATTCCTTGCAATCTAGATTATTCACAATGGTTCAAAGCATAGCATAGATCATGTCATGTCTCTGAAACAATTTGACGCAGATGAATAAGATTTGATTTCAGATAAAGTGATGAGGACAGGGTTTAAATCGTTCATATACGTACTAAGTCTCATTCACTTATGGCAAATATTTTCAAAGATAAAATTAATTCTTTCGATTAAAGCCACATATTTTCATATAAATAGCGTTTTTACGACCTTCAACGGCCTGTGGGCACGGTCAAATATTTTCCGATCGGAACCAAAATTTGTATACCCTTCACCCAGGATATATTCACTTTGCCCTTTCGTTTGTAACGGAGAAAGAGGCATGGCAGATATAGAAAAGTATATACATTCTTGATCAGCATCCCCTCCTGAGTCGATATAGTTATGTCTGTCTGGCTGACAGGCTGTCTGTGCGTGGAAACACATTTTACAGGAAAACTGAGAAAGACAATTCAATGAAATTTGGTACACTGCCTTCGTCGTCAAAGTTAGCTCGAGGGATTGAAAATGACCAAAATCGGTGATCGGACATGCCTACCGCCTATACAAACAATGTATTCAAAACGCAATATTTAGAACATTGTTGGCGCTACAGCAACCAAAATACACATAATTATTAGGAACAGTAAGTGCAAGCTCAGAGCAAAGCAAGGCGAATTCGGACAAGAGGGCGTGGCATCTTCCATATAAGTTTCAAAATGCTATACTGAAAGCGTTTTTTGAGATAATCCAACCAAATTTCACTCAGACACTAAGGTCAGTAATTGCAAGCTCTGGAAATAAGGACAACAGGGCGTGGCAACTCCCGTACAAGCAATACTTTCAAAATACTGCAGTGTAGGGTATTTAATTTTTTTGCCAGGCACAATGAAAGGCCCTTATTAGTTTTTTTTTTTTTTTTTGGCGACCCACTTTAATGTACATACATATATCAAATTTTTCCAGGGAATTTAAAAGTTATTCATTAACAAAATTGAACGAAACAAAATGCTGGCAAAACCCGTAGTATCAACTTGATCTAAACCAGCTAACAGTAGAAATTTGGTAATTCGCCAGATTATTAGCCATGTGTCTGTCAATAGTACTGATAACATCGCGCACGACGGGTTTAAGCGCCACATTACGTCACTAATGTCTGGTTTTTTTTTTTGTTCACTCTCTTAAAGAAGCCGCCGATACCGCCACCGCTACCGCACGTTGCTGCCTTAAATTATAGGAAATTTGTATTTTTAATATAAACATTTCAGCGATCGAATTAATGTATTTGCTTTGTTAATGGAATTAATAAAGTGAATATCATAAATTAAGACTTTATCGATGTGGGAAAATTTAATTTGTTAATTATGTACAAATTTAAGAGTCACGTGTACGTATGTACCAATATTAGGTGGGAGCGATTCGATAAAAATTACAACTAAATTGGATCGTATCGAGACATATGGACGGTCACCAGGAAAAAGAAGAAAACTCAAAAACCGTCAAAGTTATAAAGACAGATAAAGGCCATCGCAAGGAATCGCACGTTTCATTTTGACCATATGCTCCCTCTAGGAGTTACTGGAGAATTTAACATAATGCAATACATCGGGGCAAAGCGCCACAAATGGCTTATAGTATTTTAAGACACGATGGCCTTTCGACAAGGAAAACTGTCAAAAATTGTATTGACACATTGGATATGCAATAACTTTACCTGACTCCATGCTCATGCCTATGTATAAGCTCATAACCATATCCAAATAATAGAAAATTTGTAATCAAAAGTTCAATAAAATTATTTTTTAACTTTTTTCGGATCACTCCAACCTAATGTACATTAGACTGGTTCTAATTTGTGTGAAAAACAAAAATTTGCTTGGAATTGCACTTTCACGACACCAAAATGTTCTTTTTGATGCATGTTTAAAATTTGGTCCAATTCAGAGAATATTTGATGCATCCCAAACCATTTTAAGAACCGAAAAGTGGTCCTGAATATAAAAAAAGTTTGTCAAAATTTAAGATGTTTAATTTTTTATGTGGATTTTGAGCCGATTAATTCGAATTTGCAATTGTAATTTTGGAAATATTGACCATTCCATTTCGTATCTTAATTTTCCACCTTGAATGGACAATACCTTCAAAACTAAAGAACTTAGAAGCAGCTGAAAATCCATATAAAAAGTTAAATAGTTTAAATTTTAAAACAAAACAATTTTTCTATATTTAGGACCACTTTTCGGTTTTTTAAATGGTTTGGGATGCATCAACTGTTCTCTGAAATGGACTAAATTTTACCTGGAGCTTATTTACATCAAAGAGAACATTTTGGTGCTATGGGAGCGCAATTACAAAAAAAAAAAATTTTAAATTTTGAACCAACCTAATGTACATACATATATGTATGCATGCATATTTACTACGTCAGCGCACACAAGCGGTTCAAAACCCGTGGCGCGTCAAAGGCACAGAGTTAATTTTTTTATGTCTTTTGCTAATTGTTGCTTAGTTTATTGTTTTTTAATTAAATTATTTAACGAAATTGGTTTATGATGATACATCGCAATGATTTGCTTTTTTAATTAACATAATCAACATGCGCCCAAGTTTTATTGCGATCTTTTTGATAGAGATGCGCAACGCAAAGCTAAAAGTGCATGCTAGGGTGGAATGAAAAATCGCAAGTTCAACACTAACTGAGCTACAAATTTATTGAAGAAGTGTCACGGGAGTATTTCATCTTTCGATCGGTAAGAGTATAACAATTTCACGCCTAAATTGATTACTAAAAGTGTGGCAAAAATTACAAAATTTTGTCAGAAATGCAAAAAAATTAGGCGTTGTTTTACAGAAAGTTTATTTGATGACCTTAAATTGATGAAAAAAATAGAGGTATGTATCTATCAAATGACCACATCCTGAGTCGTTTCGGAGATATTAAAAAAAAATATCTAAAATATTTCAAAAACATCTCCTAAGCAAAAGAAATGAAGCATGAAGTTTGTACAGCAATCGATTCCCTATAAATAGATAAGTATTTTTACTTTTTAGCTGCGATTCTAAGTTCATGAGTTGTCGCAATTTAAAAATCAACACATAATTATGAACAACTCATACGCCAAGTGCATAGTTGACTGATAGGAAATTTGATAAGCTACAATATTGTCAAACTAAAATTTTTCACTATAAGTAACCGTTAGAGCGATATTTGCAAAAAACGGATTTAATACGCCATTTCTCCAATATGTTGACGCGAGCGGCAAAGAAACTAGGTGGCAAAGTTAAAATTCGGAAAGAGCACATCGAAATCTATAAAATAACCCGCTTTCAACATTCCCGGAAAACTCTCCAGGCAACCTCTTTTTTACAACCAAATGACTTAACTTAAGATCATTCGGCTTGATAGGGTTTTAATTTTATTATGATTTCAAAAATACTCAGAATCAATCATGCAATATATACAATTTTTATACTCTACACCCAGTGTATATTCACTTTGTCCTTCCCTTTGTAACGCAGAGAAGGAGGCAGGTGTGGCAAGTGTAGAAAAGTATATATATTCTTGATCAGCGCCCCATCCTGAATCGATATAGCCATGTCCGTCTGTCTGGCTGGGTGGCTAGCTGTGCGTGGAAATATTTTTTACGGGAAAACTAACAAAGATAACTCAATGAAATTTGGTACTTTGGCTTCGTTGTTAAAGTTAGCTCATGGGATTAAAAATGACTGAAATCGGTCAACGAACACACCTGCCGCCCATACAAAAAATATAAAAAAAACGCGATAATAAGAGCCATTATTTGTAATAACGCAAGCAAAATACACATAAATGCTAGAAATGAGCCGTTCAAAATGACAATGGTGCAACTCCAAAACGAAACAAAAGTAATGTCATATTAATTATAGTGATCGGTTATTTGGTCGATATCATTTTTTCAGCTTAATTTCAACAATTCCATATCATTAAAAAAAGTTTTGGGCAAACAGAAATCAATTTTATTCATCCCAAACAAAATGACATTACTTTTGCTTCGTTTCGGAGTTGCACCATTGTTATTTTGAACGGCTCAAATAATAAACACAAGTTCTGAGCAAAAAATAGGCGAATTAGGACTAGAGGGCGTGATACCTCCCATATAAGCAAAAGTTTCAAAAAGCTTTACTGAAAGCGTTTTTTAACGTAATGAAAGCAAATTTTGTGCAAACACTTGGTATAGTAAGTGCAAAATCTGAGCAAAAACTAAGTGAATTTAGTCAAGAAGGCGTGATACCTCCCGTACAAGCCAAATTTTCAAAATACTGCAGTGTAGGGTTTATTATTTTTTGGCCAGGCTAAAGGTAACACCATTACTAGTTCGTTTTGAATCAATGTATTTTAAAAAATTAATTTTGCGAACTTTAAATCAACCATACTTATATTATATTATAGCTAAAATACCCACAAAAAATGTATTTTCGAGATTTAACCCTACTATAAAACTCCAAAACTACATTTTGCATTATCAGTTCATGCGCTGCATCGATGTTTTGTGGCACAACAGCCGATTTTGGACGACCTTCACGGAATTCGTCGGCGACCGAACTACGAACACGATTGAATTCACTATACCAGCGATATACATACTGTGATTTTTGATGGTGCTTTATCGCCATACAAAGAATTGATAAGCACTTGTACATTAAAAAGTTGTGAGTATGTTTATGCTAAAAAATGTCAAACTTTATTATGGTGTTGCCAGATTTTAGCTATTGATATTTGTGTTGCCAGTTCCAGATATTTAAATAGTACCCCTCGTATGTGTAAGTATTATCACCGGCTTCCTAATAATTTTTAAGCCAGTTTTACAGAAAACCTGACCTGCCGCAAAAAAAAAACGGATAGCATATTCCTGTTAAGGAGATAAAAATACACTTAAAACAGTGTGCAAAACCCTTGGGGTTTTCAAAACCGTCAAAAATGTTGTACAGTGTTTATCGACAGCAACAGCAACAGAGAGTATAAATAAGGTATAGAGGTGGAGTTCGATCGAGCATGTCAATCGAACAAAAAGACCACGAAAATTTATTGAGGTATGAGAACTCTCTACTTCAAGGTCAAATTAAATTTTATGAGTGCAAAGATGTGGCACTCTTTTAAGCGAAATTCATTTTTTAGCTGCCAAGTGATCATAAAAATTAGCAAGTGGATTTCTTTAAGAAAAAACAAGATATGTAAAAAAAAATAAACATTACCTAACTCATTCACACAAGCGCAGTTTAACCTGCAGACCATTTGCATTTCATTTCCTCCTACGTAGCAGTTGTTGTATTTGAAATTGTTTTTTCTTGTTGTTGGTATATTTTGTTTGGAAGTTTTTTTTTGCTATGATCGTCAATGGTTTTTTTCTCAGAAGGAGTTTGTGTTTTCATTTTTTGTTGCTTTCTTTGTCTGTTGATACAAATCCTTTTGAAGCAAAAAACAAATATAACCGGCGCGCAGGAAATTGAATAGGGTCAAAATTAATAAACTAAACATTGTTTTTACACCCTACACTTAGGTTACATTCACTTTGTCCAATCGTTTGAGACGCAGAGAATGAGCCGTTTTAGGTTTAGAAAATTATTGAAGGTAGGCGGGAATCGGTAGAACACCGTCAAATGTAAGATTCTGAACTACTTTTCTTAGTTCCATTTTTTGAAATTCCCAAAACGAACGGAGATATAGCCATCGGAAGATCGAGAAATAGCTTTATGAAAACCGGTATAAGTTCAGAACTCCTTGATGAATTTTAATAATATTGGTAACGTATCAAAGGGATTTTAATTGGCTTCAAAATCGGAACACAAAAGATTAAAATCCGAGTGATTTTCGAAATATGGCGAATTTTCGGTGTTATTGTAATGTTTTGCGAATTCTCATGAAAATATCTTTGTTTTACTTTTTAGTTTTTCTATAAAAAAATGTGCTAATGAAAGAAATCAAAGACAAATTGCATATCAAATGACAAGAAATAGATTAGGCTTTCATATTTTGTTACAAAAGTTATGAGTTAATAAGACTTTTTGAAAAAAAAACTTCTCAAAATTTTCGAAAATTCGCCATATCGCAAAAAGCTTGACTCGGATTTAAAACTTAACTGCTACAATTTTATAGCCAATTAAAATAACTTTCATTTGACACCAATATTATTAAAATCCATTAAGGGATTCGCAACTGAAACCGGTTTTGATAAAGCTATGTCCCAACCTTCCGATGGCTATATCTCCATTTCGGAAAATGGTACTAAGAAAAGTAGTTCCGAATAGTCCCAAGATTCCCGCTTAACCTGTATATACTCATTTAAAAATCGTTTGAATTAAAATGCAAATTTTCAGAGGTAGACGCAACTTTTATTGTGTGTGGTATAGGGTACATAATATTTCGCTTTATTCTTCATTTTTTGTTTGCAGCAGCGGGGATTGTTTTTTTTTTTTTTTTGATTCTATGAATGGTTTTTTTTTATTTTGTTGTTGGAACGATGGTTTTGTTCATTTGCAACTATGTTGCCAAATTTCGAAAAGAACAAAGAAATAAATTTATAAAATTTTGATTTCATGCTCATATTACAAAAATGGTCTAAGTGATATATTATTTGTTTCAAGATATTTAAAGACTTGCATTAAATAAATTAAAAGATAAATATATGACAGTTATAAAATATTTAGTTGTTGATGCATGAAGTGCTGAATTTTACTTTACTTTATATAAGAGGAAGGTTAAATTTCGCAGATTATAGGTACTTTATTTTAGTGTTAAAAAAACATATTTAGGGTACTAAATAGTTGTGAAAATCAATACGAATTTTACCAGTTTTTTGAAATTACAAGGTTTTCGAGGCATTTACTCGTTTTAAGAAATACCCTAATTGTCTTTACAAAATGATATAGTTTTGATCCAACTTTAATAAAAATAGGCTTTTTTATAATATCTTGTTTTTTTTAGCGACGACCTTTGTAATTGAAGTAAAAGTCTTAGATCTCAAAATTTTTCAGCTAAATGGTTTCAGGTAATTTTGTCTAAAACGAACCATATCCCGGTATTCACAAAAAACCTTTTTTTTTTTAAATATAGACCAAATTATGTCAATTTGCAAAGATAATATCTATGGACTTTTGACAAAACAACCTTACTCGAAATTGACAACTTTTCAGGAGAGCTAAAAAACTACTTTGATGCTTCTCAATTCTTTTTGTGTAAGGGTTGGAACAAATTTAAAAGTTTTTTATTCTACATGAATACTAAACGAATATATTGCTCTAAGGTCAATAATTTTTAATATAGTTGAAATAAGATGTTTTTGTCAAATATTTTTTGATTTAAGAAATTCAGTTTTTTCCATAGGAAAAGTAACTTATTTCGAAGAAGTGCTTTTGTCAAAATTTTTTTTGTCATTTAACCTGTATCTTATCTCGACTTAAGATTTTTTGTGAAGAAAAACACCCTTTTCTTATGTCGACTTAAGATGTTTTGTGAAAAGCATTTGTACATTGAGATAAGTTGATTTTCGATTCTATATCTCTGCAACTAAAAGTCATAGAGATATTTTATTTTTATGTATATGATTAAAATCTTAGAAAATTGTCTTACTTCGAGTTAGGTTGTTTTGTCAAATGTCTACAGATATGTAACTCTAAACAGTAAAATAACATATGTATAAGGTGTTTTCGGAAATGCAACTTAACTTGGTTGCACTGTGCATCGCATAGTATAATGCTCAACACTAAACCAATAACCGCGCTTTTTGCTTAAATATTACGCTTCAATTGTTGCATTTATAACTATGTGATTAGAACAGTTTTCCCAGAAGATGCACTATGTGAATATGAATTATGCTACTGCGGTAGTACTTACGTAGTCTTGCATATCTGAAAATACTTTTAATCTACTAAATTTAACAAATATATTTTTTCAGAAAAGACTTAACAATTACATAAAAGTTCAAAGGAAAATTTCACCCAGGAATACTGGAAAATTTAAATTTTTCGTGATTTTTCTATAATCGACATAAGCTATTTTGGTAAAATAGCAATTTATGTAAAGTTAATTTCAGTAGTAACTTAACACGTTAACAATTATATGTAACATTTTGTTATTTGAACGTGATCTTTTAGATGTGTTTCCCAAAAAAATTAATATATCACTTAGACCATTTTTACAATATGAGCCTGAAGTTATAAATTAAAACAAATTCCTTTCTGTGCTTTTCAAAATTTGGCAACGATGCAAATTGAACTAGAAGACTTTTTCAAAATCCAAACAAAAATGAAATTTAACCCTTTATTGCCCATGACCACCTTTTGGGATCATTAGATTCCAATGAATATATGGCATACCGATAAGCGGATATTTGTAATAATAAGAACGTGAAGCAGTCGTGCCACGTTTTTCCAGAGAATGTTATTCTTCCCGATACTCTTTACATACGAGTATGGTATGCAAAAAATATCATTCATCTGCGTCTAATATTTTTATAGATAGGTACATGTTAACAATTTAGTTTTTGGAGGACCAGCCTAGGACCATTTCTCTTTGAAGATACTGATGGTACAAACCATGTGTAAACGATCAAGAAATTTGTTCATGGCATCCGATTTGGCTATAAATTGGCATAAGTAATAGTTGCATAGTGAAAAAAATTACTACCAAATATTTTTTAAAAATTTAAAAAAATGGCGGACATATGGGACTTTGAAATTTTTAGGTTAGTTTTTTTTGAGAAGCTATAACTTCGGTTGCATTTATCCAATTTTCAATTTTATGGTGTTAAATGATTTGTCTTAAAACTGGCTTTAAAATAAAAACTAGCAAACATTTTTTTTTTTTTTTTATATAGCTTACACTGAAAAAAAAAAAATTCAAATTGAGTTTCCCAAAATACGTCCTTTTTAATATTTTTTATTTTTCCTGTAAAAAAAGCTACAAGTGTAACTTACCAGTCCTCCAAAAATTGGAGTGGGCCTGCCAGTGGTTCTCTAGAAAAACAATAAAATGTAGCATCTTCCCCAATTTTTCAGTACATTTTTTTAATTTAAAATTTTTATTAAAAAAAATTTTCAAATGCTGAAAATAGTTTATTGACTGTTTTTTTGCTTGTATAGTACTAATATAAGTACCAACGCACTTTTTTCACATTCAAATTAACGTTTAATTAAAAATTTCAAATTCAAAAAAATTGTACTGAAAAATTGCGGCAAAAGCTACATTTTATTGTTTTTCTGGAGAACCACTGGGAGGCCCACTCCAATTTTTGGAGGACTGGTAAGTTACACTTGTAGCTTTTTTTACAGGAAAAATAAAAAATATTAAAAAGGACGTATTTTGGGAAACTCAATTTGAATTTTTTTTTTTTCAGTGTAAACTATATAAAAAAAAAAAAAAAATGTTTGCTAGTTTTTATTTTAAAGCCAGTTTTAAGACAAATCATTTAACACCATAAAATTGAAAATTGGATAAATGCAACCGAAGTTATAGCTTCTCAAAAAAAACTAACCTAAAAATTTCAAAGTCCCATATGTCCGCCATTTTTTTAAATTTTTAAAAAATATTTGGTAGTAATTTTTTTTCACTATGCAACTATTACTTATGCCAATTTATAGCTAAATCGGATGCCATAAAAAAAATCTTGATCGTTTTGAAATGGTTTGTACCTGATACATGGTGAAATTCCATTAAAATCAGTAGAATAGTGTTAAATTCATAAAACACAGAATATATTCTTGCTCAGATTCAAATTTTAGTTGTCCATGTTTCAACCCCTTAAAACCATCTTTTTATTGTTAGAAAAAATTTATTATCTAATTTTCACCTCTTATATCGAAAATAACCTTTTAATAAAATTTGTTAATCTGAAACGAAAACTTGGACACTAGAGGGTTAAATTGTTAAATTCTGAAAAAACAAAAAATTCTGCAGCAGCAACGAGAAAACAAAATGTAAAAACAATGTTTAATTTATGAATTTTGACCCTATTCAATTTCCTGCGCGCCGGTTATATTTGTTTTTTGCTTCAAAAGGATTTGTATCAACAGACAAAGAAAGCAACAAAAAATGAAAATACAAACTCCTTCTGAGAAAAAACCATTAACGATCATAGCAAAAAAAAACGTGCAAACAAAATATACCAACAACAAGAAAAAACAATTTCAAATACAACAACTGCTACGTAGGAGGGAATGAAATGCAAATGGTCTGCAGATTAAACTGCGCATGTGTGAATGAGTTTATTTTTTTTACATATTTTGGGTTTTCTTATAGAAATCTACTTGCTAAATTTTATGATGACTTGGCAGCTAAAAAATGAATTTCGCTTAAAAGAGTGCCACATCTTTGCACTCATAAAAATTAATTTGACCTTGAAGTAGAGAGTTCTCATACCTCAATAAATTTTCGTGGTCTTTTTGTTCGATTGACATGCTCGATCGAACTCCACCTCTATACCTTATTTATACTCTCTGCAGCAATTTGTGCGATATCTTGCGATCAATCTTTTACCGCATGCGTAAACTTACAATGTGTCTGTCTGTCTGTCTGTCTGTGATCTTTTAAGTGTTAAATTTATGCATAAATTTAATCGAATTAAATTACGAGTACAAATGCTTATGCGGCGGGTAAATGCTAATGCACGTGAAGCATGTTAAATGTTGTTGCAAACAAAAAATGTTGCAACAACATAGACACACAGTTTGTCAGGAAGGTGGGTGGGGTTTAATAAACTGGGTATTTGGTTATCGTTGCTGTCAGTTTGTCGTTGCAAATTATTCAATTGCAAATCCAACTTTATAAGACACATAGTAAATCAAATTTATTGAAATCCAATTTACATTTAATTGATGTTTCTTGTGTCTGCGCCATATTTTGGCAGCAGTGACGAAACAGTAGCATTTTGATAAACAACCATAGTAACATTTCAATAGATTGTTTATATCGGGATATATATAAACTTTTATAACTTCTTTTAAAAATTTAGAAAAAGTACATTAAAATGTTTACATTTAGTTGATCGTCAAACGTCCTCAATTCGGCTCTTCACGTTGTTATTTCATTGCACTCATGTCCTCATAAAAAAACAAAATCTAGGAAAAACCCCAGTCAGCTCAAGCCAATTTTATATATTACTCTCACACCTATCCTCAATCAAAAAAAAGTTTCATGAAAATGCCTAATGAAATGGTTCACGGTATCTTAATCTAGCTAATAAAATAGTTTCAAAATCTGTTCCGAATGAAATCATAGTTGATCGTTTTTTGAAATAAGATCGAAAATCGGTATACTTGAAAAAAAAAAAAAAAAACACAACAAACCAAAACCAAAATAGCCATATTCGATGTAATTGTTGGTGGCGAGCCCGAATTCAGTCTCAGAATTACTCTATCACTTATGGTTCTTGAGGTACAGGGTAAATTCGGGAAATGTGGCACCCCTGGGTGATATGGCACCCCTATCAATTTCTATACTTGCAGCTTTCATAGCATTCAAATATGGACACAGTTTGATTCAACTTTGCGAGAGACTTCGTGGTGAGTTGTTCGTTTAGCTGTATTTGCAATAATAGCTTGTGGTAACGACTGCCTTTTGTTTTGCATATACTTTGAGACGCAGCAGAGCGGTAAGTATTTGATACAGTTATATGGTGCATATATCCAAATAAACAGAATTGATTGTGATTTCGTTTTAAGATGAATATGAGCGCGAATGAACATGTTTATTCTTTTCATGGCATTTTTACTCAGTATATACCGAAAGGGAGATATGGCACCCCATTAATACGGGTGATATGGTTCTGTTGGCATTTCTCCCTTTGCATGTTATATTTGAAATTACAAATATGAAGCGCTTGAAACTACAGTTACTCCAGAACCGCAGAATTTTAGTCAGGTAGGAACTTCAGTTCATTTTGAACTGAGGTGTTACTGAACATTTTAAAAAAACTTGTGAAAACTTTGAATACAAGTGACACACCGCAGAAATGGTGTTAAGTGATATCTCGCCTTTACCAATGACTTCGAAAAACTCTAAGCTGAACAAAAGAAAGTAAACGGCAAGAATTCTAATTATTTGGTCCAGCAGAAAAACTTGAAGCGGAAAACACAACCAATGCAACGTAACTATGGTGGTTCCAAAGAAGAGGTGTGATCAACATAAGTTTACTAGTTATGCTTCTTCCGATGAAGGTGAAGTAAATATTATATTCCAAGATAAATCTGCGTTAGATGTGGAGAAGACTATGCACAAACCACTTAAGCAGATGATTGGATCCAATGCGTAATGTGCCGTATGTGATCAGTTGAAACATGTATATCTTATACGAAAACATGCAACAATTCTGGCAACAAAAACTTAAAAGCCACCTAGGGTGCCAAATCATCCATGATTTGGTGCCATATCGCCCATAGTCTTGAGTGAGCACTATAGTCCTTGTGTCGTTCTGGTATTAGAGAAATAGTTTAACATATTTGTAGGCTTAATGTAAAAATTTTTGTTGCTATGCAATTTTCTGTTTTATTTTTTTCTATGGTGATGACAACATCTGGCCATAAATATTGCCTTCAAAAATCTCATCTTTTAATAACAAAAAAAAAAAAATATCTTAATTAAAAAAAGATTTTATTTTCAAATAGAAAGTTTTAATTTTTTAATGTTTTATTTCCTTTTGCAGCAGGATTATTTCTTAATCGTAACCTTTTTTAAACATTAATATTTATTTAAAAAGAAAATTAAATCATTTATATTTTTGTTAGTAAAAATAAAAAAAAAACACTTGATTTGTGACGTGACTTTTGCCCACAACTATTGCCATAAAATGCACTCCATTATTTTGTTTCTTGAGAAATAATCTTTTGTGTTGGCGTCGTTGTCAACAACATTGTTAGCGTTTTTTTTTTTTCTCTGTCTTTCTAATTTATTACAAACATTAATTCCAAACTGATGCGGTTCATTCTATTGACGTTTCAAAAGCAGCTTAGATCATCAACATCTTCATCAGTAATGATTTTGTTAAATTATGTTATTGATAAAATCTCTGATCAAAAACGCGCTGTTTTTGCTTTTCCCACAGTATATGAGACAACCACAAAATTAACTGGGTTTCATCGAAATTACGCATGCAAAATTCGATTTGATCACATTTAATGTAAGTAAAACTAGACAACAGTCATATGCGCAGATATCAGATCAGACCTTATAACAGATCAATTCCTTATAACAGATCAATTTAATTTTACGAACAATGTCACATTATTATATACGTACATATGTACTTCTTTTAATGGTGTTCCTCATGTGGTTTCATCTGTAAGCAAAGAAAAAAACCGTTTTGACGAATCAATCCAAAAGTCCAAAAACGGTTCGAATCGAACTGACCAAATTTTACACCCAAAACAAAAAAAAAAAAACTAAAAAATTCTAAAAAAAAGCACACGTATTATTTGGACGATTATAAAATTTTTTGCCCCATACACTTTTCGTCCAAATTCACCATAATTTTATTCAGAACTTGCTTTTAATTTTTCCAGTATGACCTAATATTGCCAGTGGCGCACAAGTCTAGAATGCTATTCTAGCTGGTCATAACTCTTTACTGGTTATTTTTTATAAGAAAAAATATTTGTTTTTATGTTTTGAGGGTCGCTGACTCTAAAGGGCCGTCTACACGCACAGTTTTTCCTCAAGTCTTACCTGCGCAAACCAGTTTGCAGGTAAGTCTGCACGTGTGGACGGCAAAAGTCAAGTTTGCACAGTTCAAAAGTGCGGCCTGTGCTTTCTTTGACTTTCCAAAGATTTTTTTGTGCAAACTAAGCTTGCGCAGGCAAGTTGGAACGTGTGGACGGTGTACAGGCCGTGCCTTCAATCTGTCGCTTAAATTGTAGTCTTCAAATGCATGTATATTGCATGTGATAGCTCTGTCATGAAAATTATGCGTTTTTTCATTAATTTATTTTGGAAAATATACAAAAGAAAAAACAATTCAAATGAAAATAAAAAGTTTGCTATACGTCAAGTTTCTATGAAAATGAAGTATACTGAAAACTGTACAGACTTGCCTGTGTCGTGTGGACGCGATATAAAAAGTATGCGTAAACTCTCTAGTTTGCACGAACTAGGTATGCACAGGTAAGACTGTGCGTGTGGACGGCCCTTTAGTCTGGAAACGTTTTTTTAAAATTTATATCTTAACAAAATTGTGGCTAGGGGGGTTTTTAAGGTCCCTGATTTTGAACTTGACATCATCTTGTTGGTAAACAAAATGGCGGATCCAAAATGGTGGACAATTTTCTTCAAAATTGATCATATCACGACAAAATTGTGGCTAAGGGGGTTTTGAATTCGCCGATTTTGAATCCGATATCACCATTTTTGTAAACAAAATGGCGGATCTAAAATGGACACAAATAATATGATAGTATACTAATAAGTTACAAAAAACATCAACTAGATGAATAATAATTTGATAGGGATAAGTGAAGTAAAGTGGGAAATGAACAAAACTTCTTATTTTTCCATGTTTCAACTTCCTATAGTAAAGAAAATTAAATAAGCTTTATTTTTACCGAAGAAACGAACCTAAAATATAGATTTTCTGTTGAGTACGACGCTTTAACCGAGGATGCCCAAAATGGCAAAAATTAAAAATCGTAGGGTAAAGTGGGAAACTTTCAAAAAGTCATTAAAACTAACACAAATGTTGAAACAAAGTTTAAATATCTTTATTGAAAGTCAAAAAAGGTTCAGAGCACACACCCATAGGACTAAATATGGAAAAAAAAAAGAATTTTGCTGGAAAAAAATAGATGAAAATTGTGTTTAAAAAAAGGTGAAATTGTAGCTTATTCGTCGTTCTCTGATGAAACATCCAAGTCCGAGTCACAGTTTTTGCAACAAAGGAAGCTTGTAGTGACGTTAACGCATTTCAAGTGAAATGGACGTTGACAATCCTTTTTGTTGCATTTGATGGTATTGTGACTGGTCATGATTTCGGGCACGAGTTCCATGCAAATGGTGCAAAAATAACGATCTTCATCAGAGCTAGCACTTCTTTGTTTCTTTGACGTTTCCTTTGCTGGTGGTGCTTTTTTGCTCCTGGCACTCTATTTTTTTTTTTTTTTTGTGATTCGCTTTCCTCTTTCTTTCGTTTCTCAACTGCTTTTTGTAGATCGTTTAGCTTTTCCGGAGTTGCTAAAACGGCGCTTTTCATGCTTTCCGACCTCTACTAGATTTCTGTTTTGCTTGGCCAATAATATTTTGACAAATGGGGACGAGCAATCGTAAAATAACATTTCCCACTTTACCCCGACACCACATTTTGCAAAAAAATGTGAGCCGCATTCTTTCACTCTATGAATTACACGGAATTCTTTTGCGTAATCAAAATTAAGACTACAAAGAATATTTTTGTGTATTTACAATCGGTTTATCTCCAAAAACAGTACATATCGCCGGTGCCTACGAAGACTATCTCTTCTTTAAATGCGGACAAGAAAATCCTTTTTTTCAAACTGCGGCGAAAAATATCTTTTTTGTGCGAATGCGGACAAGAAAATCACTTTTTACAAAATGCGGAGAAGAAAATTACTTATTACAAAATGCGGAGAAGAAAATAACTTATTGCAGAATGCGGAGAAAAAAATAACTTATTACAAAATGCGGCGAAGAAAATCACTTTTTACAAAATGCGGCGAAGAAAATCTCTTTTTTAAAAATGTTTATTTTCGTAACTCGTCGAAAAAGTACTCACTAAATAAAGAGATTTTCTTCGCCGCATTTTGTAAAAAGTGATTTTCTTCGCCGCATTTTGTAAAAAGTGATTTTCTTCGCCGCATTTTGTAAAAATTGATTTTCTTCGCCGCATTTTATAAAAAGTGATTTTCTTGTCCGCATATTACAAAAAAGATTTTTTTCGCCGCAATTTCAAAAAAAAAATTTTCTTCGCCGCAACTTTCGGTTGGAAGATTTTCTTCGTAAGCACCGGCGATATATCGATCTTTAAAAATTTTAAAATGAAATTTCAAAATCACTTAAAAGCTTTGCATGATTCCAGAGAGCACAAAAATGCGGTCATTACAAGTACACGTCAGAAGCGCGTGACAGCTGTACTTTGCTAGTTTGCCCGGAAAGGGGCATTTAACACTTTACCCCATTTCCTATTTTACCCCACTTACCCCTTTATAAAATTCTTTAGGTATGTTTTTCGTATACCTTACCTCCTGCTACTTTTGAAAGAAATAAAGAACACGAAAACCTTTTTGTGCTGGGAAAAGCCTTTGGCACATTTATTGATTGACTCTTTTTATGGTATGAAACACAATTTTCATAATTAAGAAAGCTAGCATCATAGTTTTCCAATCACAGAAAAAGAGAAAAATTTTTGTCCTTCAAATATTCGCGAAGTTATGGCGATTTCAAATTTTGGTCTATGATGGAGGTTGGCGTGTCCATCATTCGAACACGCCTATTATTACCGAGTGACTTAACGCTATAAATACTAGCTCAGATATTAAAAATTACACAGGCCCACAAAAAAAAAAAAGTACCATGCGCGAAAGATCAGACCACCTGAACTTTATGTTTTCGGGGTCGCTGAATCCGAATATGGTGCCAGAATTGGTTCGCGTTTTTTCAGAAACCAGCAAAAATTTGTAATTTTCAGCATTATTGTTGATTTCTGAAAAAACGCGAACCAACTTCGCTATTCTGGCACCATATTCGGATTCAGCGACCCCGAAAACATAAAGTTCAGGTGGTCTGATCTTTCGCGCATGGTACTTTTTTTTTGTGGGCCTGTGTTATTGTTGTACCTAAAATATTCACAAAGTTATGGCAATTTGAAATTTTGGCTTATATGGGAGGTGGACTTGTCCTTGATCTGATCGCGCCCATTTTCACCAAGTGACTTAATGCTATGAATACTATCAGTTATGGCGATTTCAAGTTTTTGGTTGTATGAAAGGTGGGCGTGTCCTTGATCCGATCATGCCCACTTTCAACAAATAAATAAATAGATGCTACTAATACTATTTCAGATATAGAATTTTGTTGCTTTACCTCAAACAGTTTGGCTGCTATTAGTTTTACGAAACTGGAGCATTGCAAGAATACAGATAAGTCGCTGAAGAAAAACTCATCGTAGTACAAAAAGGTGAGGCAGATAAAAGCACAGAACCTTCAGAGGACCTCATATTACACACTTAAATGATCGAGCCGTTGCAACTCTATTAAACTTTTAAGTTATAATCCAAAGAGCGCAAAATGATGATCCGGATATTCTTTTTGCATTAAAAAAACTAACATCGAAGTACACAAATCTTCAGAAAATAGATCAAATTATTTTTACCGTAAGTTTCAGAAGGTAAGACTATTTAGTTTTAAAGATACACGCATTTAAACTTTCACATATTTGAAGCAATTTTTAAGAAAAATTACAATTTTCTGAATTCATCAAGTTTAAGACGCGAGTTATGACCGGCTAGCTCTCTCTCATAGACCACATGATTTGACCATTTCAAACCAAATTTTCTCCGTACAATTTTGAAATATTTGTGAGAATTTCCACTTTTTTTTTTATATTTTAAAAGGAGTATATCACCAGTTACGCTAAGTTAACATAATGGGCCTTATCGTAAATCTGAAGGGAGTTCCATTCTCTCTCTCCCGGGGAAGGAGCACTGGAAGTAGTGAATATTTCATGAATGGAAACTCCCCTTCCTGCAGGGATACTTTTTTTATTTTAATATCGTTGACATTTTCAGAAATAACCAGTTTGCAACGCTGTTTTTCGCGTTGACATTTTACACAAAAACAACATCTGGCAACGCTGAGTCTTTCCCATATTTTTGACATTTTGCGCAAACAACCTGTCTGAACGCTGATTTTTTCCAATTTCGTAGACATTTTGCACAAATAAAAGCATGTGGCAACGCTTTTTTCCATAAATCGTTGTTTCCATTTTCCACTGGATTTTGACAGCTGACTTAAAAAGAAGATAAACAAGAAACAGCAATTGCAACAGAAGAAAAAGAAGCAATTGCAGCAGTGAAATTGAAGTTAATGCTTTGCTTTTTAAAGTAAAAAATGTCTTTAATCATTTTTGTGGATTTGGAAAATCAAAAGTTTGCACCAAAAAACTCACAAAAAAAAAAAAATTTTGTGAATATTAAAAACTTTAGTGTCATATGAAAGCTATTTCATTAAGCTTTAAAATTGTTGTACTTAAGTTTTTAATTTGTCAAACGTTATTTATGATTATTCATTTATACATAAGTACTCCCTAGCAAAAAGTTGAGGAGCAAATTTAACAAATTAAAGTGAAAAAACTCGCTCCCATCTTATTGGCGATCACATAATTTTTCCAGTGAATTTTCCCTTTCCACAAATTTTTTTTTGCGATTGCAAACCAGGGAGTTTGCGAATAAATTCTCGAGAATATTTATTTACGATAAGGCCCAATAAATAATTGCTGTATTTTATTATAAATAAAATAATTAAATAAACGTAACAGTCAGTTACAATAATTATTACACTCCAACTAAATAATTTAAAATGAAGGAAACAGTGAGCGTATAATCGAATAAACTGATTATTTTATGTCAATTTACATGGTATTAAATTGACAAATAAATAAACAACTTATATGTTATTGCATTAATTGCACACAATTTACTCTAATATCCCAGCAGGTACCTAACCTTAGCGGCACTACGAATCAAAACAGGATATGCTAAAAATTAATTTCTGAAAAAAAAATCTAAAATCTTGTTTTTTTTATTTATGAAGTGTGTAAATGTAAAGCATGCTCTTCAAAATATGCATTAACTTATTGATCTGATGAAAAATGCCCCATACGAAAGAATTTTAAAGGATTTTGCAAAGGTCGCTTGCAGTCAAAACTGCTCAACGGAGTGTATGCTCTAGCAATTCGTATATTAATATTGTCTTTATTTAAAATTTTTCTTTGTTCTTTTTCAAAAATTTTTACATAAAACAGATTCAAAAGATTGGAACTACGTTAAGTGATGTACCCAACTCTCACTTGCCTGATAAACCGGATGAATGCTGATTAAGAACTAACCAGGATAGTTTTCCATATAACAAGCTTTTCAATCTGTATGGATAAGATTAGCTAGTTTTTAAACAATTGGATTATTTAACTCAAAAAATCGGCAGGTGGCATCTCCAAATTCAAAAAATCCCAGGGAAATTAGGAAATTTCCTTTTCTTTTCACGAATGCAAAATGTAAACAAATAAAACATTTAATTAAAGCTAATTAAAGCTAAAATTAAAAATATGTTCGTCTTACTGCCATACCTAAATTGGAGCGTTAGACGAGCGTCAGAGTAATTTAACTGTCTCTATGCTCCATGCAAATTGTATGGGCATGAAACAGACAGAGATGGTAAAATTCGCCTGACGCTGGTCTAACGCTCTAATTTAGGTATGGCAGTAAATTGTTTTAAAAAACTTTTCTATAACGAAATATATAAAAATATTTTTGGAAAAAGTGAAAATAGTGTCGTGATTTGGTAAACGCCATAAAAGTGTCATTGAAATGATAGATGACTCATCCAGGTAAGAGATGTGAACGTGGTTCTGTGCTTATCAAGAATTTCTGATTTTAGGCTGGTTAACCAGGCAGGTGAGAATAGGGTATTTGAGTGCCGTATACAGTAGTACCTAGCTATTTGTTTGATTGGCTCGTGCAAAAAGGTATTTATTCCCATATCTACAATAAACAATGGGTGCTATTATTAATTCCGTTTGATAAGAAAATTTTCGCAGAAAGAAATATTGTTCAATATAAAAATTACTATTCTTGATTCCGGCGGTATGAGAATATCGCAAAACGATATTGAAAGCCCTGGTTAAAGCACATCAATATGATTTTGACAGATAACAAAGAATAAAAAAAAAAAAAATTAAAGTGACAACATTGTAAGATTGTGAAAATTTTATAATTTTGTGCAAATATAAATAAGTATTTATAAATGGATACATTAGCATTTATCTTTAGTGATAGCGACAGCGATGATTGCGTGGACCTCAGGATTGAAAGAAAAATATAGCGGCTTAGTTCCGGGAACATATTTTAGCTGAGTCACACAGTGCGTTAGAACATGTAAATCATGTTGCATGCGCTTTCTTAATTGAAAGAATTTTCTGAAATTACAGCTTTCAACGAAATTTTCACCTAAATAAAATGGCATTTACAAATATTTAAATGGAATAGGAGTCCTATGCTAGTGATCGTCAACGCCAGGGTGCACTATTTGTCAAAGATAAACTTGCTGCATCTTACGATTCTTTGCCGGAGGAAGCTACAAACATGGTGTCGGGAAAGATTTTAATGTTAACGTTCCCCAGAATAAAGATGAATTGTTTCCTTTATTGAATTAAATAAAAGGAAGTGGTTTTTGAGTTTGGCCGTCATCCTAAACGTCAGTTGCTTTGTATTGCTACAACATTTTCACGCACAAAATGTTGCATAATTTTAGGACTTCTATTACTATTTATTTATTAGTCAACATTGTTGTCAAGATATTGTGTTTTGACGTTATAAAATGCAACATTGATGCAGTAAAAAAATAAGCTCTTAAAATTATGCGACATTTTTTTAATGAAAATAATGTTTCAATACAAAGCAACTGACGTTTAGGAAGAAGCCCTTTTATTTTAAAAATAAATTTTGTAATTTTTAGTAAAACCGACTATTGTGTAGTCGTAAAAAGTGTTCAAAATCATTATTAAATATTCCCTATCAATAACAATAGCAAAATTAACAAAACAGCATACGGTTTTAAGTTTTTATTGTCTTTCCGACACAACAATTTCGTGGAAACAAACTACTGAAAAATATCTATACGGCAGAGTCAAGAATACATAAAAATGAACGGCACTTCGATGTCAGGGATGTTAAATCTATCAAATTATACGCGCAAACAATAATTACAAATTTATCTGTTTTGCGTAAAAGAGACGACAGATATATCGATTTCTTCGGCGCAGGAAATGCTTTCCGATAGCACGTAACGGAATCAAGAATAGCATCCAATGTTTTCTGTGTATGATATGTCACTCATACGACATGTTAGCTACCAACACAACCAAACTTCTTGCATCCGAAAAAGTCTTTCTTTCGAATTTCGTACACCAACAAAACGTACATACTCACATAGTTTCTAAGTAAATCTGATTTAAAAATTTACAAATAAATGAGTGCAATATGTGCATCAGTGTTTTAGATTCCAGCTAGGTTGACACGGTATGTGTTCAGTGACCGTAAATTCAGCTCGTTCGGTACGATATTCATTCGGGCATAGTATTATGTGATCTAACGTTTACTTTTTTTTATTCAATGGATACTTTTTTGATATATATCGTCTACTCTGTATGTACACATGTATGTATATTGTGCTTATATTGTTTTAAGTGCCACTAAAAACACTTAACTTTACGCTACACTAGAGCGGATACTCGTTTTTACACGCACATAAAACACCTCTGCCTCTGTTAATAGCGTAGAGCCCAACCGATCGTTAGCTTGTTCGATCAAGCGTTGGCTCATTCATACATTTATTCATTCATTCATTCATTCGTTCATTCATTCGCTCATTCAGCAGACGATGACGGCGACTTTGAGACTCCTTTACTTGCTCTGCTGCTTTAAATATTTTTGTGAATGAAATGCGAAACTTTAAGCGTAAAATAATCTTGTCGAGCGTTTGGTTTATTATTTTTATTTTTTTTTTTTTTTTCCTTTACTCTACGTTTTGATCTTTTTAATGTTTTTTATTCGCATGTGGGCCGTTTTTTATGTTGGCGTTTTTTACGTGTTGGCTAAAATGATTTTTGTTTTCTTGTTGATGCGTTAGACCGGACATTAGTCCGGACTTATGTGGTATGCATCCTAAATGGTTTTTATTATTTATTTTATTGTTGAACTTGTTGACGAGAAATATCTAATAAATTTTAAGTTTTTTTACAGTTTAGGAAAATCGTTTGCTTTAATTGATTGATGATTTTTACGGTTTAAGTGATGACTAAAAAAAATACAGCATCCAAAGAAATCTATAACTTATAGAAAAAAAAAATTGCAGTTCAAGTTATCAAGTTGCATATTTTGTAAATTTATTTGTACTCTATCAAATTAGTTTGTGCTTGAACATCAGTCAACTCATATATCAATCTGGCCATGTTCCACAATGGAGTTGTGAAAAAGCATAAACGTATGTCGTAAGCGACTGTGATATTAGAAATAATGAGGGTATTCTTGAATGCCGTATAAATGCCTCGAAAACCTCGTAAAATCGTAATAGATGTCAAAATCAATACGAACATTGACAGTTTTACGAGTTGACGAGGTTTCCAAGGCTTTTAAACGTTTTCAGGAATACCCTTAATGCTTATGAAAAATGATATACAAACTGAAGAAGAAGACATCTTCATATTTATACGTACGCAAGACCAAAAATAGTCCTACCTTTTTTACTATGTTAGAAATGGAGTACAACTTTGAGTTATACACTATAAGAAAGGTATTTGTGAGTAAATCTGCACAAAGTTAAAATTATTTTAATATTTTGCCATTAAGCCAGGTAAAATTAAATGCAAATTTTTCAATATTAACAACGACAAAATACGCGGTCACACAGAGCTGAAAAGAGGATACAGCACAAAGAGAAAGATAAAAAGCTGACTGACTTCATATTTTTTGTTTTCATTTCGTTTCACATTTGTCATTGTACCATGATTGATAAATGGGCTTTTCTATTTTGTACCAAATAGCAAACAAAAAGTAGGTACTAAAACTGTCCAAAAATTACCAAAATTATTTAGTACATTTGTGGTCAAATATTGACCATTGGGCGATTCTATGTAGTTTCTCTAAATCGTAAAAGGCCAAGTTCAAGACTAAAAGTAGCTTCGTAGGTTCACTCATCTAGGCAATTCTATCTTCATGGACGGTAAAGCAAAAGAGTATGTTAACTCAAAAATCTGAAAATTAGAAGATGTGTTTGATTAGTTAAATCACATATTGACATTTTCCGCACCAAAACAAAAAAGTTCGCATCATTGATTCAAATATAAAATTCTGTTTTTTTCTATGGGTACGAGAAGTCACTTGTTACCAGTTAATCAATTAGTAAACAAGGTATAATCATTCGTCTAAGAGTGCGTAGGTCGCATACTAAAAGTTTTTTAAGCTCAATCCTTCTCAAACGTTGACTTACACTTATAGTACAATCAGATACCAACAGCAAAATAGATCATTCTAACCGAATAGGGTTACTGATGAGCAAACCAAGCCCAAGACTACATGCTATATGCTTTAAGACTGCTACTCGGTCTTGGTCGTTTATAGTTAATAAATGTGTTACACCCCTTTCAAGCATAAAATCATTTTTGAATTTAGAGTTTGACATCTTAAAAATCCAACTGTTTTGAAAAAATAAAGTTTGGAAATTTTGAATACTCAACACAAATTTTTTCAAGACCAAGATCGAGACCAACACTTAATGTCCAAGTCCAAGACTCAATATTAAAACCAAAAACAAGACTGAATGTTGTTTTTGGACAAATTTCAGTTGAGTATTCAAAATTTCCAAACCTTATTTCTTCAAAAAGCAGGTGAGTTTTTATGATCTCTGTATGGAGATATGATTTTATAATCGAAAGGGGCGAGACATACATGAAGATATCAACATAATTTAAATTAGGTTTTAAAGAAATAGCAAAAAAAAACGATTTTATACACGATGGAGCAATTCTGGATTCACATCGAATGTGATTATTTTAACTTTTGTATGTTGTAGTTAAAAAAAAATGTTTTTTTGCTTTATATGGAAAACTAGAAAAGGAGCTTTCTCGAAGGGGGTATCTGATCGGATTTTCTTGACTATGGAAAAATGATCACAGAAGCCTATAGAATCATTCCCCAATTTCAGTTTTTGTCGTAATTTTTGTGTGATAATCCTGCCCTTTAAGAACACTGAGTTCAGTCGTCAGCGTGCTTATCATTAAGCTGCAAGGTTGGTTCAAGATGCAACGGTGAAAAGAGTAAATTCATTTGGTACATGGTTACTACAATACTTTAGTAGAGATTTTTAGATATGTTTACCACCAAAAAAATTGGGCTAATCTAATCTAATTGTTTGGTTGCACACAATTATGAATCATTTTAACGTCTAACTGATAAGACCATTTACAGAAAAGATTTTTAGATCATTACTCATTACATATTACGTGTATCTGCTTACAATCTTTTCTATTAAGTACCTACCTACCTACCTCAAGGGGTGGGATCATAAATGTGTTACAGCTTAAAGCTGACTACAAAAGATTTCGCCACATAAATTATGGTTTTTCTGCGAAATAATTTCAAGTGAATTTTTATTCGAAATTTTATCTGGGTACCGCCTGAGGAAGTGTGATGATAACAATTTTGAAAATTTCTATTTTTCGGGCCGCCCTTATAAGCATAAAGATGTGAATGCTTTTATAATATATTAGTACATGTTTAAATAGTGACGAACCGTGAAAATTTCAGAGTCGGCATTATCTTTTTGAAGACTACAAAAGTAAACTTTAACGGGTTTTCATAATTTTTGATTTTATTTATGCATTTAAAATATAAAAAAAACATTAAATCCAAGCGCAAAATTCTTACCGGTTTTATATTGTATTTATATTAAGCACCAATTTAACGTTTCTTTGAATATTTTAATGAAACAAAATGAAGAATATCACGTTTAGTCAATGAAGAGAAACACCCACGAAATATGTTTTATTTTTGCATCATGTAACTTTATACTTTGACCATATCAGTATGTTGTACTCCAAAAGATTTATCTTATTGTACTAATTTTGCGCAAATAAATAAAAATAAAAAAATCAACGAATCTTTAAGAAAGTTAGTTAATTTCCGTTGTATGAAGAATGAATGATATAAAATTAGGTAAATTTGTGGCGAAATCATAATAAAAATAATCGTCGTGTTAAAACTACAACTAGACATCTACATTTTTTGATGTCTGAAGTTAAGTATACAGTAACATGAAGAAAAAAGGGTCCTATGTCCCAGTTTAGTTGGGTTTTTGAAATATAGTCCCCATTCAACTTTATAAAAAGAATAAAAAGTAAAAAACTACAAAATCTCGTGCAAAACCTGACGAATTGGAAACCCAAATAATATTCGTAATAAAAGTAGCTAAGGTAAGTGTACCAAATTGCGGCATGTTAAGGTACTGTCTACTTCTAGAACGATTTTGAGATCAGATATATGATTTTTCATAAAGAATGATTCATCCGGAGTCGATTAGTGCAAAATTTGAGCATCATAACCCTTATCTTATGATAATTCTTTATACTTTTAGAAACACGGCATTTGTCCCTAATTCCGGACTAAAATTTTGCGTTGAACCTAACTTCGCACTTAACTCCGTGCTAACTTACAATTTGATTTATTTTTTTTAAACAACCATCTAAAATATCAAGTTTCTTTATTTTATATAAATATTTTAAAATTTATTTATCTTTAATTCTGCAAACATAATGTGTAATGATCATTTCTTAAGGTTGTTTGTATGTGACTGAACCATTAAAATAATAATGTATTCTTAGTTAATACATAAACCGTTTAGACTAAAATCTATTACCACGGCGTATTACAAATTGTCTTCGAGCTTAATACGAGTATTGAAACCAATTGCTTAATTCGCTCAGAAAAGGTATTGTCTCTTCAAATAAGTTATACTTACTTCCTTTTTCATCGAGCTGTGAAGCAGAAAAGTTGTGTCACTTTCCAGTGAAATTAAGAAAAGACATTTTTCTTGTACAAAAATTATCCGGTGAGTTCTGGCAAATCATAAATGATTTTGTTAAAATTTTCAATAAATTTTCTTAAAAATTTATTTTGCTAAACGCTAAACGCGATATTAATAATTTCTTTATTAAAACTTTACCAATTTTATCTAAGTTGTTCGCAACTTAACTTTTCTTTCCTAGAATATTAAAGAAACTTCATGAAAATACTCTACTGGTGGCTATAATTTTATGTTTGCAAATAGCTTATGCAAAGTATTTGCACAAAATTTTAAGAAGAAAAATCTTTCCTTGACACGTAGAAGTTTCGACAAAAAAACATTTGCTCGGTGGAAAAGATTTCACGAAAAAAAGCCTAAAGCCCAGAGTTGAAAATACTCTTTTTCAATAAATAGGTAAGAATTTTAGAATTGCATTGTTTTTCTTATTGGTGAAGACATATTTTGAACAAACTTTCAGAAAAATCCATCATTTATATTTGGGGTGCATTACGGCTAGAATTGGCATAAATACCCTGCTAACCAATTGATTGGGTGTTCCAGTTCTGGCAGTTTCATCCATAATCTTTCATCTATATAAAATTATTCGCTCTCAACATAATCAACCTGTCAACTAGAAACAACAGCTTAATATAGTCAACAGTTCAGTCTTGAGCAAGCGGTACTTTGGTGCATATCATTCGTATATAAAAAAGTGATGAAGAGTGGCATTTCTAGGAAAAATCGCGAGAAAATTCTTAAGAAACGTAATTAGAAAATATTGTTAAAAAACGCGGTATTAAATTTCTTAAAATTGGTTAAAAATTGTGTTAAAAAAATTATATAGAAAAACCTTAAAAAAGTGTAAAGAAAAAATTCTGTGTTCATACATATACTTATGTATACCTATATACAAAAAAACGTAAAAGAAATAACGCGAGTTTTTTTTCTTTGACGTTAAGTCTTACGTAAAATAGTTGATAACATCAAACATAAGAATTCAATAATCTTAAAGCTAAGCTTAAACTACTTAAATTAACTTAAAACTAAATTTTTCTACTTAAAATAAGGTAACTAAAATAATTAATTTAATCTTAATTAATCTAAAAACAAAAAAAAGTGAAAATTCATTTAAATTTAAAAAAAAAAGGAAATTTAACTTGGCTAAGTAGTGGTGAGAAATCATTTGGGCCAAGATTCATTTACCAATACCATGTAAATGATATCCGGCTCAAACGAAAACTCCATTTTCTTTTTTTCTACTCAAAATTTTCTTAACCATTAAGCTAACTAACTCTACACAGTGCTGTCATCAACATTGGGGTACCTCATCGTTGGATTTTAGCAACAAAAACAAACAAAGTGAGTTTATTTGAAAATAAATATTAAAAGTTTGGTTAAAAAACAGAAAAAAGGAAAGAAAAAGTAAATTTTGAAAAAAAGAATAGTAAAAATTTATCTATTTTTATATACATAAAAGTAAATTTAAATAGAGAGCTACAACAACAACAAACATAATACGGTGAGAGTGTATAATTGGTCATGCTCATTTTCTTGTAGTTTTGCATAAGTCTACACTTTTGCAAACAAGTTATGTACTAAAAAAATAAGTACTCACTCTCACAGCAATGCAATAGATCGATCTCTCTCACTGTTTGCTTTTGTTATTGTTCTTTTTATTCTACTATTTTGGAGTTGCAGTTTGACGTAAATAATGCACTGCTTTATGCGAGTAAATTAACTTAAATTTCTTTCAATTTCAAAACAATTTGTTTTTAAAATTAATTAACTTAAAACTAGAGGAAAAAAATGAATTAATTGACTTAATATTTGTCTTTTTACTTTAGTCTTAAAGTAATTCAAATTATGCGTTAATAATTTATTTAATTTTTTTCGAAAATAGTAGCTACTACTATTTTTACTACTTTTTGTATTTAATACTAAAACTTAAAGCTTTTGCTCCACAATATGAAGCAAATATTGTAAACAAAAAGAATAAGGGTATTATTTGTTTAGAGGATTTAAGTTCTTTTTCGGAATAATGTTAAACTAATTTTATAGTTCTATTATAAATGCGTTATTATAAGTATTTATGATAAATTTGATTTTCTTTTGGGTTTAAATAAAATTGTAATCATGGAATAGAAAAATTATATGGCTTTCCTCGGGTAATGTGAAAAAGATTACGGATAAGTAGGCTGATTTTGGGGCTTTACAAAACTAATTTTGTGCAAAGTAAAGCCATAGGCAGGGTGGGCATGGAGCACTGATCTTCTTTAACATCGTGAAGATCACATTTATTTGGCGTTGATTGATATATCCCTTTATTTGTTATTTAGCACAATTTAGCGATCACTTAGGGGATTGTTTGTTTAGTGGTCGTATTTAATGAAGTAACTCTAGAGAGTCTATAATAAAATTGTTTGTCCAAATGGTCCTTTTGTGAGTCAAAGTTTTCACTTACCCCCCCAACCACTGAAGCTAGCGGCTTAAATGGCTCTCGCCCCCTGAAATCTTTTGACCACACAACATCAGTTTATGACTGCAAGTAGATGCATTGCATCTATAACCATTTTTTTACATTTGTTCATTACAAATGTTCTTATTTTCTTTAAGGTACATTAGTAAGTACACATTATAAATTAAGGTTCACTTGCACAATTTTATGTACGTTATTCAGGTAGTAAATATCATAGCATCTCTGAAATTTGTTTTGAAAGAGAAAATCATATGCCGTAATTACATCACTCCATTCAGACAAGTTTGCTTGTTTGTTTGTTTACTTGTTGAATTGAATTTAGGTGCATAAAGTGAGCTATGCAGGTGTGACGAATTTCGATGTTTTTTGGTTGGGAGTTTCGAGCTATTTTCGAGCTTTTCAACAGTAATTTCGAGCTGTCTGGGAAATTTTCCATTTTCCGGAAAATCGGAAAAATTGGTCTGCATAGCTAAGTTTATTTTTTCAGCCAGACGAATCTGCGGGAAAAGTTAGCGATGAAATCTTTTAACGCAATAATTTCGAGCTACTTTCGAGCTAATTTTGAGCTAAAAGCATTTTCCGGAAAACTCCCAATTTTCCTGGAAAATCCCAAAAAAACTTTTTTTATGGCTAACTATATTTTTTTCAGCCAGACGATCCGCGGGAATAGTAAGCGATGAAATCTTTTAACGCATAAATTTCGAGCTAGTTTCGAGCTGACCTTGAATGAAGTGTTTTCCTTATATTTCCCCGGAAAATACCAAAAAATTAAAAAAATAAAATTTTTTCCCTATGTTATGTCCGCAAATTATTCGGATTGTGTCCGAAAGTTTTACGCGGATCAGCCTTCCTAGCGGATCCAACACCTAGTTTGCTAGCCACAGTAATTTTACATAAGAGTAGGGGTAAGTAAGCGGCCTATGGCCGCAGCTCAGAATTTAAAACTCCAAAAAATCCATTACCGGCTTCGCGGCGGCCGAATATATCCAATAATTTGCGGACATAACACCCATTTACGAAATGGGGATTATGTCCGTGGGGATTATGTCATGGCACCGCCATAAAAAAAGTTTTTTTGGGATTTTCCGGTAAAGTTTGGGGTTTTCCGGAAAACACTATTCGTTTTTAATGAGCTCGAAATTAGCTCCAAATTCGTGTGTCAAATGATATGATCGCCAAATATTCTTATGGGCTCGTCTGGCTGAAAAAATAAAGCAAGCCCTTAAAAAATTTTTTGGGATATTCCGGAGAAATTTAAGGAAAGATCTTAATTCAAGGTCAGCTCGAAAGTTGCTCGAAATTCCTGCGTTAAAAGATTTCATCGCTGACTATTCCCGCGGAATCGTCTGGCTGAAAAAAATAAAGTTAGCCATAAAAAAAGTTTATTGGGGATTTTCCGGGAAAATAGGAAGTTTTCCAGAAAATGCTTTTAGCTCAAAATTAGCTCGAAATTCCTGTGTTAAAAGATTTCATCGCTAACTTTTCCCGCAGATTCGTCTGGCTGAAAAAATAAACTTAGCTATGCAGACCAATTTTTCCGATTTTCCGGAAAATGGAAAATTTCCCAGACAGCTCGAAATTACTGTTGAAAAGCTCGAAAATAGCTCGAAACTCCCAACCAAAAAACATCGAAATTCATCACACCTTCATAGCTCACTTTATAGACCTATTGAATCTTCCTACTTACGTTATAGTCACGGAATAACGTTCACTCGTACAAAACTATGCACCTTTATTGTTTTGGTTCAAAATATTTGAAGCAGCGTTTAGTTTTCATATTTTTCAACAAAAAGGAAAATCTGACGGAATTAGATACATTTACCTAAGGTGGCAAAAAAAAAATTTAAAGTAGAAGAATATAACTTCTATTGCTTACAAAATACAAGGTATACAAAAAAAACAATATTTCCCCTATATGTATATCATAAGAAA
The DNA here is from genome assembly GCA_951812925.1 of Calliopum simillimum. Taxonomy (NCBI): domain Eukaryota; kingdom Metazoa; phylum Arthropoda; class Insecta; order Diptera; family Lauxaniidae; genus Calliopum; species Calliopum simillimum. Next base: position 34,503,385 of record OX638372.1, read on the forward strand.
TGTGACGAAATGACGGACATGTTTTGAAAAATCTTGGAAAATTTTAGAAAAAATAAAAATATTTTTTACGGAAATATTTTGAGAAACTAATGTTTTTTATTCACCTTTCCGTAAAAAAAAAATTAAGAAAAAAAAGTAATTTTTTAAATTTTTCAAAAAATTTATTTTTTTCAACACTTCAAAATTAAAATAAATCAGCTTTTAGCGGTCAAATTGGCGGTCGCTGGAAGAAGAATTGCCGGTTCGAAAAATAAACCACTTAAGAAAACATCCTTCATTATCGATAGCAGATGAACCGAATTTTGCTTAGGGGGGAATTTACTTAGATGCAAAAACTATAAATTTGAATGGACGAACAATTCGAACACCGCTATTCGATACGAACATTCACACACCTCTTAAGATATGTATGTACCGAATTACATATATATTTGTTAAAAACTTATGCATACTGTGACATTTTCTATAATATATTATATGTTATTCTTACCTCAGAGACATTCCATTTAGGAAACTTTATTGTAATGTTGTAAACTTTAATTTTGGAGCACAAAAATATTTTACCCAACTAATTTGCACAAGTTTTTTTATTTAATTTAATTAGACATAATTAATAAAAATTATACCATATATTCACAAAGAAATCAATTATCTTTTCATATTTTTAAAATTATTTTTTATATGGATATTGTAAATCAAAAAAAAAAAAAAAAAACTGCAAATCCATATTGTGTTCTTGAGGCAATAAAGATTTTGCAAATTTAGAAAAATACAAAAAATATGCCGACGACACTTGGCACAAAATATCACTAAGAAAAAAAAAAATCACAATAAGCACACAAAGTTCCGATCAATCGGATCGCGCGATCCGCTGGCAATTATTATTTTTTACTTAACCACCACACCATGGAACAGACAACAGTTGCAGGCGTTAAGAAAAAAAAATGATATTTATATACTTTTTTGTTGACTTTATTTTTGTTGTTTTTGTTATTTTTCACTTCCACACACTCCACACACACGTCGTTTATACATATCCAGATATCCAGCACACGGCGGGTGTGGTGCCGCAAGTGACAATAAAGTTCGTATTCAACGGTTTGGCGCGCGTTTTCAAATCATTACCAAGCGCGCTATGCTGCTGATCTGTTCCGATTCGATCCGCCGTCAAAAACTGAACCAATGCGCGATGCGATCCTCCGAATGCTCAAACAGCGACTGAGTGAAAAATCTAAAGAGACAGTATCTTAAAAAGGGGTCTAGATCGAGAAAACGTCTGCGTCGTCGCTGCCGTCGTCGTCGTCGTTTTGCGACTTCGGTCGTTATTGCCGATGTTGCCGTCGTCGTTATCGTTTTGGCTTTATCCATTCGTACATTTGTTCAATTGTTGTTAATACCAAAAACCAAGTGTTTTAGAGGAGCAACTAACTGGCGTCAGTTGCCGGCACCAGCGTGTGAATACGAGTACATACATATATATATGTTAATTGAGCTGATCATGCCGATCAATCGATTCGATCGATCGATCTAGCGAAGCTGCGACTCTGTTTGCAACCACAACAGCGTACGGAGGAGGTTAGAGTCGCTAGCCGCAACGTCATTATCTTTAAAAATACAATCGATCGCGTGTATATGTCAGTAGTTGAATTGTTCACACATTGTGGTATATTTCAAATATGATGTACCATGCCGATTTTTCGGAATTCTTTTTAAAGGTAGGGTCTTGGAATAAATACAAATCCACACCAAATTTGGTATAAAATCTATACTACAACTTGATATACAATCCGTGTATATGTACTTGTTCGTATTAACCCTTTCGACCCGGCTGGGACAATATATCCCAATTTACATACATATATTGTCCCAGCCGGGTCGAAAGGGTTAAATTTATTCAAATAAAGTACACAGAGCAAAAAGTGACCCCTAAAACAAGAAGATTGTCGTATTGAGCCATTTTACTATGAATTCACATTAAAAGTAGTTAACAATATGAATATTCCATAGAGAAATCCCTATGACTTTAGTAAGAAAATCTTCTTAAAAATTCAAAAAGATTTTCACATTATTTTTGTAAAGAATACAACATAAGATGATGTAAGTTATGTGAGCAACTTATTGATTTCTAGTTTTAAAAAGGAAAGCGTATAAATTGTTTTCTGCACAAAAAAGTTTGTCACTTAAAATTAAAAAGATACTCTAATAAAATCTATGAGACATTGTTTTTAAAATTATGAGGATTCTCATAAATTGAATTTTTCAGTTAAACAATTTGTGTGTCAATTTTCGTTTATACCTATTGTGTTAAAAATTTAAATAATTTTTTTTTTTTTGCAAAAGTGATTGTGATTGTTTGCGAAATGGATAATTTTAAAAATTTTCCAAGTGGAAACACCAAACAACAATGATGGTGATATACTAACTGTGCCGTCTATAGAATGGAATGAAGGTGAGCTTCTGGAAACTCAAGCAATTTTTTATTCCTGGGGCTTAAGTGGCTCAGCTTGTTTAGTGTTAAAAGTTTACGGAGTGAACTCCAGCGATGTTCTAGAAAAAATAGAAATGGAAGATGTGGAGAAATTTTTTGGTAATATATATTGCTCTGGGGTTTTTGGTGAAGAAATAAAGTTCAAAACCGAATTGAGGCAGTGGCGAAAGGACAGGGTAAGTATTTTTGTTATATTTAGGTGAATCGTCTTTACCGTCAATTTTTTTCCAGAACAAGCCTTCATATGTGACCAAGGGACAATATCGCCACCATCAACCCGTAAAGTGTTAGAAATGCTAGAAAACATTTCATATAATAAAAGCAATGTCAACTGCTCCAGATCTTCAGTTACAGGTATTTCCCGTGCCTCTACGAAGTTCTCGCTTAAGCCTTGTGGCATCATTAGATGGACCTCCTATTCATTTCTTCACGTTAAACAATGGACTCGTCGAAAAAGATACTGGAATTAGGCACGGTGCGATTTTACCAATTGTTCAAAATTATTGTACTGCATAACATATGTTTAATGTTTCTTCTTCTTTTCAATAAAACTATCTGTAAAACTATTTTAGATTGAGTTTTCTTTACAATATATAAAGAGCCAAAACAACCACATAAAATAGACCAAAAATAAAAAGATATCTCTATGCTTTTCATCCAAGAAGAAAGTCACATTAAAACCATAGAGAAATCTTCTTAAAATATCTGCAAACCTTTTCTATGAAAACCTTATAATATTAAGAAGAAATCTTATCCTCTTTCAAAAAGATTTCTCATAAATTTTAGTTGAATTTCACATAATTTTCAATAGAATGAAAACATCGTTTCAAGAAGAAATCGTATTAAAAATGATAAGATTTCTTCCTAATATTACAAGTTTTTCATATAAATGTTTACAGAAATTTTAAAAAGATTTTCTCTATGGTTTTGATGAGACTTTCTTCTTGGATGAAAAGCATAGAGATATCTTTTTATTTTTGGTCTATTTTATGTGGTTGTTTTGGGTCTCTGTATAAGTATCACCATGCAAGAATAGCAAAAGCAAAAGGCGCGTTTGCTCAACTGAACAAAATATGGTCTTCATCCGTTATATCCACCAAAACGAGAGTGCGCATTTTTGATTCGAATGTGAAATCGGTTTTGTTATATGGGTGCGAAACGTGGCTTGTTACTGAACAACTAACGAACAAGCTGCAAGTATTCGTCAACAAATGCTTAAGGCGAATACTAAAGGTTTGGTGGCCTCGCACTATATCAAAAGCCGAGCTACATCAAAAATGCAATCAGAGGGCTATAGCAATCGAGGTCAAGCTGCGCAAATTTAGATGGATTGGTCACACTCTCCGGAAACCACACAGCGAAGTTTGTCGCCAGGCTCTTGAGTGGAATCCACATGGCAGTAGAGGACGTGGTAGACCCAAAACCAACTGGAAGAGGTCGCTGAAAAAGGAAATCCAAGAATCGGGAAAGTCGTGGCAAGAGATTAAAGTCATCGCAAGGGATCGTGACAAATGGAGAGATTTCATATTGGCCCTATGCTCCTCCTAGGAGTTAAAGGAGAATACATACATACATACATCACCATGCAAAAAATCCTTTATACTATTTTTGTACAAATTTTATATAGAAGTTGATATGAAAGTATTTTAAACCATTTTATATAAAAATCATATTGTGGTATGAATTTTTTTTTTATGCAATTTAACATAACTTTCGAATACGTTGGCTGCTATATATATTTCTGGCCTAGGCAACACTAATGTCAATAGCTAAAATCTGGCAACACCATAATAAAGTTTGAAATTTTTTAGCATAAACGTACTCACAACGTTTAGATGTACAAGTGCTATTTGTTTTGTTTACAGTGAGTTAAGAAAATTAATTTTTCCATTGATAACACAGGTTTACAAAAAAAAAAATGTCATGGCGTTTTGACCAGACTATGTGTTTCCTAGGGACTTTGACGTCGTGACTCCGAATCCTGGGTCCGTTTTTTTCCAGAACGTCTGAAAAAAAATATTTCAAGGTCATATGGAGGTCATGTGTCGTTTAGTGATAAATTGGCTAAAATTCTGAAACAAATTTTTTATCATTGAGTCCTTAGTCCTTAAAAAGAATATGTGATCAAAAAGGGTATTTCGGATCTAGTTTCGGAGACATAGCCATCGGAAGATCCGGATGTATCTTCTATGAAAACCTCTATAAGTTGGGAACCCCTGGATGGATTTGTAAAATATTGGTGTCATATGAAAGGTATTTCGACAGCTTATAAAAATGTTTTGAGCATGTTTTCAATTGGATTCATAGTTTTCGAGATATGAGCTTTTTTAAAATTTTGTGAAGTTTTTCAATTACAGCAACAAATAAATCAACAACACCAGCAACAAAAACAACAAAAACATATATAATGATCTTCCGATGGCTATATCTCCAAAACTAGGTCTGAGATACCTTTTTTGATCACATATTCTTTTTAGGACTTAAGAGCTCTCGATGATTAAAAATAAGTTTCAGAATTTTAGTGAATTTATCACTAAACGACACATGAATCCCATTTTGACCTCCATATGACCATATGATCTTTTTTCACAGACGTTCTGGAAAAAAAACGGACCCGAGATTCGGATTCAGGACGTCAAAGTCCCTAGGAAACACATAGTCTGGTCAAAACGCCATGACATTTTTTTTTTTTGTAAACCTGTGCAATATAGGGCGTCCTTCTCGTACCTCGTTCTCTGCAGAAAAGTATGGTTATAAATATCAATCGGTAAGCAAGTGCAGTATTATATCCAGAGCAAATAAAAAGGCTTAGTGCTTCTGTAGGCTAGGCACTTATCATTTTTGAATAATTACCTTCCCAGAGCGGTAAGCCAAAATGAAATTCAATTTTAATTTAAAATTGAACTTAAAGCCCGAATATCCAAAAATTTTAAAACTAAATCCCATAAAATAAAATTGTCCAAACTGCCGATTCATACACCCAAAGCATAATTTTTCGGACTGAAGACATCAAATTTTCCTTTCCCAATTATTCTTTCTCGCGCTTATCTTAATGTTTGGTCCCCAGTATAACTTCCTAACATGAAAAATATTTAAGAGTTTAGCTTTATCTGCTATCGTTAGCCATAAAAAGATAGTTTAGGTGTTAAAATCAGTTTAAAAACCAACTTGTTATTTAATTAAGTTCTTTTTCTAGAACCATCCGAATATTTTTGGACTTTTAATATCAAGTTTTATGGAAACTTTTTGCATTTTCCACACAGTAACTTAAATCCAACACTGCTCCGTCAATTATTATCTAGAAAACCACTGCGAAATTTTGAGCATCCTGGGTCATTAAATTTGCTCTTGACAACAGCCATTGAAAAAAGACGATCACGAGAATTTCGCGTGATGATTAAGCATTATTTTTTGCATAAACAAACCATTACCGAAACCAAAGAAAGTCTTGATAAATAATATGGAAATCTGCACCATCAATTTCAATGGTTTAGAAGTGGTTTACTGAATTCCGTTGGGGTTGTGTCGTATTAATCTCGTTGTGAACCCCTACCCGTTTCCACTGGCCGAAAGAGATTTATTTTTAATAAGAAATAAAATTTGTTTTTCCTTTTCTTCTTAAAATTTTTCTTTCATTTGCTTGGTTTTTAAGAACCTAATAAAAGGTGAAGGTCCACTTTATTTCTCAAAATTCTACACTGTGATTCATACTCAAAAGTTTATAGTTTTGTCTCTTGCTCAATTATTCAGTGATGTGATGCTGTTACAAATGGTACTCCAATTGGTCCAAAGCACAAGTATTTCATCTATTTCTCATTTTCGCTTTATTTTGATTTCATTCTGCGAATTGTTGTCTTAAGGACAGACTTCACAAATTTCATTAAATGATTCTCAAACTACCTTGGGCTTGCTGGTACAACAACAAATATTGAGAGTCAATTACGAGTATTTTTTCTCTTTCCACTGTTACTTTGAAATCAATTTCTCTCATTGAGTCATTATCCACAATTGACTTGCTTCTGCTATGTCTGATTGACTAATACCGGCACCACTGTCAGACCAGCAACAGCACCGGCACCGGCGCTATGATGGACACGATTTTGTAAATTGTTTTGATAATTTACCTTCGGGTTAGCGCCACTGAGTTTTTATTTTTTTATGTTTGTTTTGTTGTATCGCGTATCTATGATCAGTGGAAATGCCGACGACGATTATTTTCTATTTTTGTTTCGTTTGTGTATTTCTTCTCGGGATATCGTGATTGTTTTGATTTCGGTAGCGCGATTATGCGGTTGAAGTTAAAAACTGGCTGTGGCGGGATGTTTTTAATTCGAAGAATCCATTAGTGCTATAAAATCGGTAGGGCCTAAAACAATTTATGGTTATGATAATTAACTAATTTGAGATTATGAAGCAATTTATTTTATATGCTTCATTTGGTATTTTTAGGAAATACCCAGAATATTTCAATGAAGGCAGAATTTTGCAAGCGGATTCGGCAGAAGCAGAACGTTTTGTTTTCTGTTCAAAAAAAAAGCACCAGAGTAGACTGTCAAGTTTGCAACATTATTACGACCGCTATGGCAAATTTTTCAGTCGTTATATGGCTAACGCATTCTTTTGCTGTCTCTCTAACCTACTGTGGGCATGTAGCACAGCTTTCTTGTAACTTTTACGGAAAGGATAGTGTCAATATGAAACGTTTCTACCTAAGTACTATAACGACCAAAACCTGGCATTTTTGTAGATGTCTATTCTTCACCTATCAGAATTTACGTGATTCGTTTAGAGAAAAAATCGATATTTTGAAATTTTGTCCGTGTCCCGAAAAGAAAAATTGTCAGTAGAAAGTGGTCCACGTAAAACCAAAACCCAAAGCATGTCAGCAAGGGCAAAAAGACTCCGCTGTTCATTACATTAGAGAAATCAATGCCAAGACTTATATTCGCGAACCACAAGTGGGATCCCAAATAAAGTATATATTATTTTGTGCAACATAGCTTTTTAAGATTATCTCAATAAACCAAAACGAAGAACATCTAGATATACTAGAGGGAAAACATCTATCAATTATAGCTTGTTGATATTCGGCCATAGATGTTTTTCCTTTAGCATACCTTGATATTCTTCGTTTTCACTATGAAGCCTTCGGGTGATCTTCAGGTGTCCAAGAAAATAGGTCAATTTATAAAGCTTGTTGATATTCCGCCATGTGTTCTCCTTCTAGTTTATCTAGATATTCTTCGTTTAGACTATGAAGCCTTCGGGTGATCTTCGGGAAACGTCGTGTGTCTCAGAAAATTAATCAATTAAAGTTTGTAGATATTCCGCCATAAGTGTTTTTCTTCTTGTATATCTAAATACTCTTCGTTTTGACTATTAAGCCTTCGGGTATTTCAGAAAATGAATCAATTAAAGCTTGTTTATACTCCGTCATAGATGTTTTTTCTCTAGTATAACTAGATATTCTTCGTTTTAACTATGAAGCCTTCGGGATCCTTCGGGTGTCCCAGAAAACTCTCAGTTAAGGCTATTTAATAGACCTACATAGATATTTTTCCTCTAGCAGGTTTGCAAGAAAACTACCAATCAATGTTATTCAAGGTCTTCACCTACCTACGAAATTTCGTTGAAATAGCTTCAATGTTATGCGAGATAACCAAAAATTTTTGCCCAACTTTCTGTAAAGATAAAACCGACTACCTTCTCTCTTTATCTCGTAAAACATGTAGAACTGTTGTAGGAGCCATCACTGGACACTGTTTTATTGGTTATCATGCTCATAGAATGGGCATTCTAGCGGATAGTAGGTGTCGGTGGTGTAATGAAGACGAAGAGGAGAATTTGAAACATCTACTGTGTTTTTGTCCAGCGCTTTGCAGAACCAGATTTAAAACCCTTGGACAAATGTTTTTTAACAATCTTGAAGAACTTTCAGATACTGGTCTAAAACCAATAAAAAACTTCGCAATGGCTTCTTAAGCCTTCACGATCAAGCTCGAAGAGGGCTGAAACCCCTTTATTACATCTAGATGTAGATGTACGCGACTCAACGTCCGGGATGATGTGGTATCACTATGGACCTTTTTGGCGAGCTATAATGGGGGATAGTATTAGCATTACATTAGCAAGTTTAGGTCAATTTAGTTCCTTGGGAAGAACTTTGGGAAAATAGATTTTTATGCCATCTGGCTAAAATTTAAAATTTTTCCACTTATCAGTTGATCTTAAGATATGTCGGTAGCGTTTGGTGCAAAAAATTCAGAATCCAAAATTTTGATCCAAACTCAGGTTTTTTGCTGTACTGAAAATTTTACTCTGGTAAGTAAGGTAAGGGACGCATCACATATAAATAAGTAGTTCAGCTCTGCATTTCTTTTAATTCCAAATCAAAAATATCAGATTTTGTTCGTTACAGTTCTTAATGCGATCATTTGTAATGCCTTTTATTTCTCTCTACGAATTTTTCCTTCTCTAACGACCATTTCCAGGTGATTTTTACTTTACAACGTCCTCTTTTGCTTAGGAGATTCAACTGAAAGGTTTGGCAAACTACACTATATCATTTCCGGAAGGTGATTTTCTCTTAGAAATCTCCTTAGATTGATATCGTTTATTATAGGCATCTGCTTGCAGTTGTAATTCAGCGTTTGAAATTGTGCGAGGCTATCAGACTTTCAGTATGCGTCTTAAGCACTTGTTTACGTTTTCGTATAGCTTGTTCTTTAGCTACTTGGTAGCTATGCACGCTTTTACCGTCCGCACCACTTATCTTCAGCAAAGCTTTTAATATGTTAGCTACAATATTTTTATTTCTCATCTTCGGCCTCTTAACCCATTAATGCCCAACGAGAACCATAGTAGATACGATGCTGAAATTTTCAGGAGTTTGCCTCCCGGACGTAAGCTATGTTTATGAAAAAAAAAATTTTAGTAAGTCTTGGTTAGGAACGGCTCAATGACTGGGTGCCGTATGGCACCGCTGGGCATTCATACACATTTTTTTTTTTTTTATGTAACAGGAAAATTTTTCTGTTTTTAATAAAAAATGTCCTTATATGTACTTCAAACAATTAAATTATATATTTTTTATCACTATCTAGTCAAAAGAAAGCTATAAACTGAGATTATAGCATAATTAAGGAGAAAAGTAATAGTATGTTCGACTGCAAGGATTAAATCCTGCTGAGGCGAAACTCTTGTCAGCAAATTCAATAAAGCGTTCAAATGGCTTTATAATTAAAACTTATTCCATAAAAGTCAAAAATTAAAACCCAACATGTAGATTTTATTCTATTCAAAATGTGTTGTGATGAGAGTAAACACCCACTTGCATACACCATGTATTGTTGGCTAATGCCCAGCGGTGCCGTACGACACATAGAGAAATAATAACTTTCTTACTAGGTAATGCCCAGCGATGCCATACGGCACTCAGAAGAAAATTGCTAGCCAGTGCCCAGCGGTGCCGTATAGCACTTTGGTTTTTCAAATCATCACAACTCGTTTATTTTAAAACGGATTTTGTTGATTTTTACTTCAAAATACTCATCAGTCTTTTTAAAATAAAACTGTTTACAAAAAATTTCAAAATATATGACTTACTAACGATAAAAGGTGATTCCTTACCTCAAGTCATACGGTATCAAAATATTTTTGACTTTTCCGCCAACAAGCAATCAAATAACGATAACTACCACGAACACTTGGCATAAACAAACGAAAAAACAATTTCCAATAGCTGGAAAAATATCCAAATTCATACTTTTCTAATTTTAAAAGTCGTATCTTGTTTTGGTTAGTTTTAAATCAGTTTTGAAGTTAACTTAGTTTTGGGTGCCGTATGGCACCGCTGGGAACTAATGGGTTAACTATTCAGGAGCAGCTCTTATGCTAAACTGCAGTGCTTCTCTACTAGTAACTTTAAGCTTCACACATCCTCAGCCAACGTAGACATATGTATTTACAAAGTCATTCAGCCAGATGGTCATGTTATTCTCTGCTTATCTTCGATTCTTCCGATATCCTTTTTTTTTTTTTTGTTTTTTGATAAGACTCAGCTCTAAAATGGGATCTAAACAGATACCAGGTAGTTTGTCAAAGTTCGTATTTACACCTTTAAATGCATACTATGCAACAATGCTTTATGGGTGCAATTGTATAGGTAATGGTGCTGCTTTTGACCATTTTGATTTATCGAAAATCTTTTTATGATTGTGTGTGAGGAAGACTTGCCTTTCCGCTCTTTAACCCACCGCAGATGTATTCCTCTCGGATTTTCATTTCATTGAAGCCTCAGCGCATTGTACTTTCGAATAAGACCAGGAGAGATCTTTAATCAGTTATAATTTCCATCTCAACTCAATCTCTGCTCTGCAACCTCTTAGACTCTATTGGAGCTTTGATGGCATTTTTCATCGATAGTTGGAATCAAAATGTTAAGCTTTTTGATGAAATTATAGTTGTCATTGCTAACCCTATTCCTTAGTTTATTGATAATCTTTTGCCATAGATCAGAAGTGAGACAATTTTAGTTCGCCTACAACAAACACAATACTTTAATATGTTCCAAATTTCTCAGAACTACAACACCCATGAAGTTTTTTGTTGTTGTTTTTTTTTTCTACGCAATCAACATAAAACAACAACAATGACTGATGATCCATTACTTCGCATCAACTTTGAGTTCGATTCTTATGTGTATGAAAAAAAACCCACAACAAAAACCATTTTTCATGGGTGTTGCAATTCCGAGAAATTTGGAAAATTTTGAAATATTATGTTTGTTGTAGAAGAGCCAAAATTATACGCTGACTGCGCTTGGCTCAGTGATTTTGAAACGCTGACGCCCTTGGTCTAACGGATCAGAGATGTGTGAAAGAAAGCACCTACTACCACTGTTGGACATAGACCTTGAAAATTATTTTTGGGCTGCTACATCGAGTTTAACAAAATGTGAAGTAGACATTTCTTTTTTTGACTTTCTTAAACTTTGACGAACGTTTGATCTTTTGACACCGATGTTTTGCCCTACGAAATGATGACTGAGGAAATTTAAATATTTACACCTTAACAGAGATATTAATCAATTCTGGGCAATTTAGCTGCTGTAAACAAAATACGATATATGGAAATAAAATTCATTCTACCCACCTTAAGACATACAAACATACACATTCATATACCAATAATATATAAAACCCGATCGAGAATGTCGTGCAATAAAGATATGGATCTATTTAAAAATTTATTTTGCAAAATTCTATGCCTCATTAAAAGTAAATTAATATTGTTTTATTAAAAATTCAGATTTTTATTTATTTTATTGTTTATTCTGTTGCATAGGCGCCATTGTCTGGCGGCAGCAAATTACGGCGACATGTCTGGAGAGTATGGCATGTGTCTCCATTTGCCAGTCCTTAACAAACGAAAAAAAAAAACATCAGATTTCCACCACAACGACGCCAAGATAAAACAACAACAATAACAACAACATCAACAATATATTTATCCAACAATCTGCTGAATTGATTGTTGGAGATCTCTGTTGCTCTGCCCATCACTCGCGTGACTTTCCAACTTAGCTTGACTTGTGTAAAAGACGTGAGACCTCAACCAACTCAGACAGTCAGTCAGTCAGTCGATCAGTTAGTTAGCGGATGACTGACTGAATGCGACAAAGTAATAATACTCTTACAATAACTTTAACAACAACAACAACTAAAATAGCAGCTCCCACTCAATTTCTCCTCCAACCGACCTCTAAAAAGACAAACTGATGCGTATTCGTGTAAGTTTTGTTGTTTTTGTTGTTGCTAGTCATATAGATATTTTCAACATAAGGAAATGACGTCTTGATTGAGCATCGATTTGTCATCGATGACATCGAAAAATGCAGACAAACCAATTCCAGTGCACATTGCATCTGAAGAGAAGAGGAACGCGTTCTTGTAAAAGGCGCCAAATTTTGCATTAGCCACACGAAATATTTAACTTTTAAAAAAAAATGTTTTCAGTGGTTCCACTTGTATCAATAATAGCACAGGTACTCAAAAAAAATGGCATGAACTTTTTATTTCTTATATGCAGCCTTATTTACTTTTTGAAGCTGATTCTGCATCCTCAGAATTGTCAATATATCTGCAGGATTTTGCCTGAAGTAGGAGAAAACGTTGTTTCAGCCACACTATTCCTTATCAAAATATACCTTGGACTCTTATTTTCAGAGTTATGATCCTTTGCAGAAAAGGTATTTCAGCCTCCCAACGAAGTTATTTAAAATAATTTACATTTGATTTCGTATTTCACTTCTGAATCTATTTAAATCAAGTTCCCAAGACGATATAATGCATTCTAGATGCCGTGACATGGTACACAGTGTTCTGAGAGAGAGCGGTAGCTAGTCCTAAGGGGCTGTACAGAAATCTCTTAAATTTTTTCCTTCTTTTTTTAAGGAATGGGTTATTTCAAGCGACGCAGTGCTGCGTTTTGGTTTGTAAGTACCTAATATAGAAAAAAAATCAGTTTAGAAAATTTGCTTATCATAGCACGTCTCGGAAATAACTACTGCTCTTCAACCACACAAACAATTGTAAAATAAAAAACAGACGAAAGCCAGCAAAACCTTTTCGATGTTAATTTTTTTTTAAATGCAAATTTTTTAACCAAATTAAAGTTATTTTAAAAATTATAAGAAAATCTACCTGATCTGGCAAACATTGTTCTGTCCTTTCATGTAGGTGGCGCAATGATTTTGATTTGGATGAAGTGCATGTTTTCTGTCTGGACAAGGGTTGAGAAATATTTTATAATGCTCCAAGTTTTATAATTGTAGCTGCTATGTGTGCTGAGATATAGAATTCCATTTTTTTATAAGGGGATAAGTATTTTTTAGTGAGGGTAGTACAACGTCCCTCTGTAAGACTCTTCCACTTTTTGTAAGTTGTTCGATAGACACTATTTACAACCAAGTTTAAAACGATAGCTGCTATGGCTGCGCAGATGTAGTATTTAAAGTTCTATTTTGAATGTGGGGCACAACACTCCCTGTCCTAACCCCTCCATTTTGTGCGCTGTCTATAGGTATGAAAATATGGTATATATAAGGTTTTTTCGTATGAGGTATAACGCCCCTGGTCCAATCCTCCCATTTTTTACATTTTTTTAGTAGATACTATGTAAATTTTTATTTCAAGTTTCATGACTGCTATAGGTGCAGAATTATTGAATGTTCAGAATGTTTTCTAAAGGAGGCACAATCCCCACTATTTTTTACATGGTTCTTGGTAAATACTATATACATTAGACCTATCATATGTTATAAGGCAAAAATTAAAAATGGAAAATATCTTGCTCCCAGGGGCTAAAATGATTTCTACTGGTGTAAGTATCAAGCATAAAAATGTCGGCCCTGTTTGACCGTGCCCTCAGGCCGTTGAAGGTCGGAAAAATGCTATTTATATGAAAATATGTGGCGTTAATCAAATGAATTAGTCCTACCTTTGAAACTATTCGACATAGGTGTATGAAATTTAGTAGGGGAATGTATCCGGATATGAGACACCTCCAGGTATGAGACAGTCGATTTTTTCTATGATGCAAAATTAATATTGCCAATCTAACTACTGTCAAACTATACTCTTACTATGACCAATTTTTAAAGCCAACACCGAAGTGAAAAGATCTATTGCTTATTTAAGTTATACATCTCAGGTCGCAACTCGACTGTAAAAAGTTTTTTATGATCTGTTTCAAAGTGTAATATTTTGGATTTAATCAACTGGAAATGGGAAGTGTCATGCGTTAGCGTTTAGTGTTTTATATCTGCTTTGTGATACGATTTGGGTTTGTGCAAATATAAATGGTTAAAACATTACTTTTAAGATTTTCTTAAAAAGTGTCATGTATTCGGGTATAAGACACATCATGTATCCGGGTATGAGACACTTTTTTTTCGAACCCAAATCGTGTGCAACTGTCAAATATCGACATGTATGTAATGATACATGTGTTTACGTACAGTTATGGTGTTTTTATTTCGTAATTTCTAATTTAAATTGCATTTTTAAAGGTGTCTCTACCCGGATACAAAATTTGTAACGATATGGACATTTTTTCTTTCGAACCAAAATCTAGTGCAACCATCAAATATCAATATTAATGTAACGAAAAATTAATAAAAGTTTGTGCTAATACACAGTCATGGAGTTTCTATTTCATATTTTCTGATTTTCATTGCATTTTTCTAGGTGTCTCATACCCGGATACAAAATTTAAATTGCTAAAAAAAAAGTACTTAGACAATTGGCCATAACTTTTGAATGTGATGAAATAACTTTCTATGTGATTCAGAAGAAAGTTGTGTACATTTCTTACCTTTTGAACGATATATAAAACACCTAAAACGGTTTGACCAGTAAAAAGTTATGGCTCAAAAACAAAACCCGTTTCATACCCAGATACATTCCCTTACGCATATGAACAATGCTTGGGTAAATAGCATCCATTAAAAAAGGGTGATGCCACGCCCCCTCCACCCGAAATTCGTCATATCGCTGGAAATATTAGACTCAGGGAATTGAGATTCGGCACATATGAAATTGGCACTGGGCAAAAAATTTTCAATAAAAAATGGGTGTGGCCACGTCACCTCCTTCTAAAAAAAACAAAACTGTCATGTCTCTGCAACAATTTTACACATGTGAATAAGATTTGATTTCAGTTAAAGTGTTTATGTTCTTACCAAAGTTACCTTTTCTTTTTAATAACCTATACATATTATGAATGCATATTGAACTCTGAAGAGTTTAAGATCAAATAGAAAAAAATTTATGGACTGCAAATGGTAAAAAACCGTTAAAATTTTAATAATGATGTATTGTCTCTTACGTTTTTTCATACAAAAATTAAAAACTAAATAAGGGCATAGATGTAGTTTTGATCAATTTTAACCCTAATCGCTAATAACCTTAATTTTGCCGTATTCGAATTATGCCCGAGACAAACGACAGCTTAAATCTAGATTATAGACGCAATAATGCGAATCATTTTATTGCATGATTTTAGGCATTTTTTAAATACATATTTCATAGACCATGACTCAAAGAAAATTTCCAAATTCAGTGGCCGAAAAATTCTAAAACATCAAAAACAAGATTAATAGTGAGTTAAGCATCAGAAAAGCTAATTAGAGTTTTTTGGACCCTGAATTGGAGAATTTTTCTTTAGTCAATGTCTATGAAATATGTATTTAAAAAATGCCTCAAATCTTGCACTAACAAGGTTTAAATTACTACGTCTATAATCTTGATTTAAGCTGTCGTCTGTCTGGGGCATTAGGCAGACGATATGTTTTTCATGCAGCCTAATAGTATGCACAAATATTTTTACCAGTATAGTTTCATTGTTTTATTTAAATAAATATCCTTAATAGGCTTGCAGCCACTTAGGACTTTAATTGAAATCGAAATGCGTCGACTTAGTAGTAGTTTTGCCATCAAAAATACCATACAACATTGTTCAATTTTTGCAATATTTTTTAAACATATTTTTTTCTTACCTTAAAATAGTTTGAAAGTGGCTCTATATTAAATTGTTGCATCTTTCTTATCTCTATTTAAATTTTAATCTTTTTCATAGACTAGACTCTAACATATAATTACTAAACATCCAATTGATCCTTGCTCTTTTTTACTTTTATATGAACATTAAGGTGTGATCTTAATTCTCCTTTGGTTATAAATCTCTTTTCGCAGTATACACACATGTGATTCCTCGTTCCTTCGTGTACTTTTTTATGTAAATACAAGCCATTACGTGACTGCAAGCACAAATGTTACATACAAATCGCCTATTCGTCTTATGTGTGTTTGCATGTTCTCTTAGTTCGCTGACTTGTTTAAAACCTTTTTGACAAATCTCACAAATGTATGGTCGCTCGCCGGTATGTATCAAATTCGTTGAAGCTGAAGACAAACCTTTGACGATCCATGAATACGATTGATTATGATTTGCAAAAGAGAGGAAGAGAGGCCTAAAATCAAGTGGGTTTCCATTTTTTTCAATTTTGTGGAGCGCTCATAATTAGTGTTTAATAGACTTTTTACATTTTTCCATTTTTTTAAAAACTAATGTTTAATAGTCATTTTTACTGGAGCGCTCATAATTAGTGTTTAATAGACATTTTTACATTTTTCCATTTTTTTTAAAACTAATGTTTAATAGTCATTTTTACTGGAGCGCTCATAATTAGTGTTTAATAGACATTTTTACTTTTTACATTTTTTTCAATTTTGAGGAGCGCTCATAATTAGTGTTTAATAGACATTTTTACAAACTTGACAATTTGACATTGCTATTTATTTTTCATAAAAAGAAAAAAAATTCATTTCATTTTAAATTCGAAGCAATTGATTTGATTCAAAGAAGTTATTTTGGGTAAAGTTAAAATTTATTTATTTTATTTGACTAAATGCTCCAGGACTGGATATATGGATAATGGAGAATCTTCCTTTCTTCCTTTTAAGGTCCAGGACCTGGAAACCAGACCGGATTTGGTCAAAATTTTGAAATTGGAAAAGCCCACACCACCAATAAATATTCCGACTTTGCTACTTTGCTATGCTACGTAGGAATTGGGGGAAATCTGCTCGATGGAAACGAAAGATGGACATTTTGTATCTTGACAGTCTTGACTGTCCTGAATTATAATAAAAATAAAAATATGTATCATGTGTAATAAAATACGCAAAAAGTTTATAGTATACTTTCACTAATCGAAAGCTGTTCGATAAGTCAGTGAATAGTCAATGAATAAAAACAAAATTACAAAATTTTTTCCATACGATCAATTTTAATCGTAAAAGTTTGTAACTCAAGTTATCAAGTTACCAACTTTTTACGGGACAATGACTTTCGAAATCTACCTCTAGCTGGGAGCAATTAATTTTTGAAATTACAACTAAGGTCTCCATGCAAAATTGCAAAATTGCGTTGGTAACTTAACTTACAAAGTGTTTATTCAATTTTTGTTTTTGGTTTTCTTGTTTTAACGAAAACAACACAAAAATGATCATAACTAAAAACTTAAAAACTACGTATATTTCGAAATCGATGCAAAATATTTGAAATTTATTTTCCCTTGTGCAATGGTGCAATTCAAATCTAAATGCAAAGTTGTGATTTTTTATTAAGAAAACACTTACTTCAGAAGTTTATAACGATCCGCCTCTTCGGAAAATGAGAAAATGACTCACAGGAAGTTAGTATTCTCTGTTGGACAATATCACAATGTTTCGAATCGGTGATATTGTCTGTTAAAAGTCAATAACAAGTTTACGGCTAAATGACATTGTCTGTTGCATGTCGCCATCAACGAGTAAAAGTCATAGATACAGGCGATTGTTATTTTTGTTGTCAGTTTGTCAAGCGAAATGAAATAAATAAATAAAAAAATATTGTGTCCTCCTTCAAAATGTGATTAATTTTAATTAAAAAGATGTATTTTATAACTGTTAAATTCAGACAGCCTTAACATTTTGAGGTGAGTTCATATGTCCTTAAGGCTTTTAATATGGAGTTATTATAACGTCTCAATCTTATAGACGTTATAATAATATAATATATAGACGTTAGATCTATCTTTGCAATAGATTTCTGTCGTCGACCTACCCATGAAGAATATCACCGAAAATTTTGCTGTTAGACAAATGTATTTTCAAGTTCGATGGCCTGAAAATTGCCGCAAAGCACTATCAAATCATAAAAAATGCATTATCTAATAGACTAACTGACAGCGGCTGGCTGACCTACTTCATAGTATTCAGTTCTGAATTTTTTTGAGTGTTATTCCAATAGAAGATATGAAATTTTGTTATGGTCAAATCTTCAAATCTTGAGACGTGGTGACGTGGTGATATCGAGTGCTAAAAGTAGAGAAATTTGGTTTTTTGCAAATATCTTCCTAAGGGTTATTTCTAGAAAAAAAAAAATTTGTTCACTATTTGTAGCTCAAATAATTTCATATAGAAAACCCGCAAAAAAAGTTTTTTTACGACTTATAGTACTTTTAAAATGAACAGTCACACTTTCACCTTACCTTAAAATAGGATATCTACTAAACTAAAAGTTCATGTTTGCCACCTATGATCTAATTTTGTCTCTATTTGTCATCGATGATTTTCAAGTGAAAAAATGGGAAAGTGTAAAAATATTAATTTTCATGTGTTTATGTAAATTTCAATTGGTAATTTTACTGACTTTTTAAATATGTGACCTATTTTTACTCAAGCTTTAAACATTGCGTCTTGAGGTAACATGTATATAAAAAAAAAAAACATGAGATTCTAAATATTTTTTTTTTTTTATTTCTTTTAATATCATATAGTATATAAATATATGTACAGTTAGGTGATATAATACAGTTTATAGTTAATGCATTTTTTTTTTTGTATAATTGTATTTATTATATTTTACAATTCGTCGCCCGAGTTCTCATTTGCCCCATACGCATATTTCTTAAAAAAACAAAAGCAAATAACTTGCGTTTGTTTCGACAAAAGATATGTTATTTTGCTTTTTTAACGAATATGTTTATGAGGCAAAAGAGAACTCAGACGACGAATTGGTGAAATGTTTATTTCAATTATAAGTTACATGTAGAAAGTAATTGGTCTGTATCTTCAGATCCGAAGTAGATTGAAGCTTAAGTTTTAATTCCAAAAATAAAATGAAATTAGAGCTACAGTCCATTGTTTTTTTTTTTATATAATGAAAAATTCACTAAAGATGAATATGTTTGTAATACTAAATAATATTTATATCTAAAAGATAACGTTGGACGTTTTTTAATAGATTCATTCAATTTTAATTAGTGCAATTTTCAACTTATGTATTACATATATTTAAATGGAGCATCAAAGTATTTCATTCATATTTTTTGTTACTTTCTGAATATTTTCTAATGTGTAGTTAAAAAAAATTTAATTTCAACATAAATTTTATTCTAGAAGACAGCAATTTAGATGATGAAAGTTGAATACAAAATAGTTATATTTTCCAAAAAAAAAAAAAATTATCTACTTAGCGGTACCTATCTTTATATACAAGTAATTATAGATATTTAAAAATCTGTACTGATTTAATCAAATTTCTGTTATCTCTCTATTTGGATTTTCACAGTTATAACAGCAAGTAGCTAAAATATGGATCGTATGTATAACAACACATCAAATTGGTACGATCTAAAAAAGGACGAATATTTCAAGTGCTTGCTGTTAATACTGTTACTATGTTACTATTAAAACGATTTGTAGAATTAATGATAAATTTGGTCACAACTATAAATGACGAAATAATACTCAAGCTTAAAGTTATTTTTTGCTGGTATTCTTTAGAAGAAATTTTTTAGCTTCAGGAATTTTACAATCATTCATGTAATTTTCATTATTATCCATAAAAGATGATTTCGTACTTGCATTTGTAGATATGGGATGTGTCAGCTATCAGCTCCAATTAAACTTGGAACAAAAAAGAAAATTTTTGGAAGTCATTGTCAAGTTAGGTGGATCAATCCAAAATCGACGCGCTGTAAGTATAAACGAATAGTTAATAGCCAATATAAATTCGAAGAAATTCGTTAGCAAAGTGCTGACGGTGTCATATTCAGGAATAATGCCATCAACAGAACTTTCAAAATAAATGAACATGGGAAACCAAATGCGAGTATGTGTCGAATCGTCGAATCGCGTTGACACGTTGACATGAGTGCCTGAATGAAACATTATATATCTGAATTATGCTCATGCTCACCTGATTTTTTGCCAAGGTATGGTAATAGAGAAATAAACGAGACGTATAGAAAGCAACAAAAACCGAACATGTTTAGTAACCAACCAAGTTGCGTGGTGTATCTGTAAAAACAAAAAAAAAATTAAACAAATTTGATATATTACACATTAAATTGCAAGCATCTGCATTTGAAACTTCGACTCACATTCTGATAAGATTTCGAAAGGTTCTGGTTTTTTATTTTTGCATTTGTCAATTGTATTTTGATGAACTTTTAAAGATTTTCTTGTTACAAACGCTTTTTTGCATGTAGGGCAAACCTGAAAATGTATTGAAGAAAGTTAATAAATATAGTGGATATATATTTATATTACATTTAAACCACAACAGTTTTGGTGACGTGCAAAAGTCCTCAAAGTGGCGAATTGAACTTTGCATTTTTTACAAAATAGTGCACAATTATTCATTTTTATATGTCTATTTAAACTACTCGATGCGCTGAAAGTTGCATTGCATTTATTGCAACAATGTATTGTATTTTGTAGGTTTAAATTTTTTGTACATATATTCATTTTTATATGTTTATTTAAACACTTCTTAGCAGCAAACGAGAATCCGCATTTATTGCATTTCTGGAAATGAAAAAGTATTGAAGTAAAGTAATATGATGCATATCCCATTTATTTAATTTTTTGATATTTTTCTACACCTATTTTGAAAGCATGAACATTGGAGGTAAAAAGGTACGAATTCCATCACAAAAAATAGCTATGAATAATAATATCGACTAAAATAATAAGATTAGATTGTTGACCGAGCACGGATCGGTCTCCAGGTACTTACATATAAACCACAACGTTTGTGGTGAAGTACGAAAGTCTTCGAATGTCTTAATTGAATTTTACATTTCTTGCAAAATTTTGCACATACATCCAATTTTATATGAGATACCCTGCAGGACCACGGACTATTCCAAAATTAGTTTACAAACTACTTCATGGAAGAAACCGACTAGTCCATATTCTGGTCCCATCACATATAAAGTTCTATTTACGTTTTTCACTGTTTGTCATTGCGCGTAACCAATTGTCTCTTTATGCATTACAATCGGACCAAAAAATTGTATCCTTATGCATTATATTCGGACCAGAAAAAGGCCAATTTTTTTTTATTTTATTTATAAATTTTAACAAATTTAATTTGAAATTCACATTATGCACAAAAATTTCAAAAGGTTTCATAGTCGAATGTGGGTGAAATTTTTTTTATTAATTTTTTATAATTTTATACCCCTCGGCTATGTTGGACATATCTCTGCAGTAAAAATATGAGAAAGTCTACAAAAAATACTCGTTCACGGTTAGTAGTAGCCCGAAACTAGTGAAAAAGAAAAGCAGTGGGGGCCAGTTTGATATCAGTTTGTAGTTTGTAGGGGTAAATAGATTTGAATCGTGACGAAAATAAATTACTCCAATCATCTGAGCGTAGAAATGATTTACCACATTCATTGCAGAATTTTTTTAGCTTTATTTCAAGATGAGTTTGCATATGACGTGAAAGCGATTGTAAATGACTGAACATGTGCCCACAAGTACGACATTTAAAGGCTTTGGTATTAGGATGAACTTCAGAGACATGTGTTATTAGCAGTTGTTGTTGAGGAAAAGACTAAATAGAGAATAGAGAAAAAAAAGATAAGGGCTACAAATTAAGTAAATTAAAAAAATTAAATTCCAAAAGAGGACGTTTGGATATAACGCCCAATAAAAAAAACTTAATAAAAACCAAAAAAAATTAAATGACGCAATAACGCCTGAAATAAAAACGACATAACGCCCAAAAAAATATAAAACAACACCCAAAAACAAAAACGAAATAACTCTCAATAACTTTCATATTTATAAATTTTGGGCGATAATCGTTTTGGAAATAACGCCGAAAATTTGTTTCGTTTTTTTTTTTTAGGGCGTTATCTTGTTTAAGAAAAAAACGAAATGACGCCCAAAATATTCTCAGTGTAAATAAGTTTTGGTCATTATTTTCAAAATAATTATCGCGCAAATTTATATGAAAATAATTATTTGGTTTTCGTTTTTGGGCGTTATTTCCTAACGCCTCATTGTTTTTTAGAACAGTAAATGATTTACATTGTTTGCTACCAACAAGCATGGATCAGATGACATTGTTAGTTTGAGCTTACTGTTCGTTGTGTTTGTGTTAAACACTAATAAAACACAAAAACAAGGCAAAATGCATAAAAGAAAAACAAAAAAATTTATTGAAAGGCTGGTTTGCGTTATTAGTTTCGGGACCCACCATAGATCAATCCTAATCAAATGCATTTGCCGACATCCGAAAGAACTTTTCAAGCATACCATATTAATCTTATAGCATAGATTTGATGAGCCATTAATATTATAGTATATAGCCATAGTTTTGCCCATTAAACTTTACATTTAAACTTTTTCAATTGAATCATTACTTTTGAAGTAATCATCCATTGAAATAAAGGACTAAACTATTTATATACTTTAAAAAAAAAAATGAAATTACTGGGGTGTTACACATGTTATGTACTTTTTGTCGGTGAATTCGAACTTGAAATCAGATTTTTTCAACTTTTTTCCGGAAAATTTTGGTAAGGCATTTTGAAAAACAATTATCCATGACATCATTAACCGAACAAATAATAAGGTTTCGACGTAAATTTGAGAGTGTACAAACGTCAGAATATAGAAAAATGTTTTATATCGAACATTGTTGTTATTGTTGTATAATCTCCAACTCCAGGTCTGTAAATTGAAAAACAAAATTACTCCTTTCGCCTACTAGTGATTAGGGGATAAGGAAGTTGAAAACAGGTCGAGCTTAGTCCAGGTGGAACAGAAATTGGGCTACCTCTACTGGGCGGGACCATAGGACAATCGTAGAGAGATTGGTTGGTTGGTTGGTTGGACAAATTTTTAATTTCAATCTTAAGTATTTTTTTGGTCTACAAATTTTTAACTCTGTTTTTTTCTTAATATTTTGGTGTATCACTAGCTTTTATAAAATAATAAAATTTCGATAAAAGTGGCGTACTAATTTCTATTGTTGAAACCTTGAGCTCCAACAAAAAAGCCCAGCTTTATTCCTGCGATTTTTTAGCGTCCGCCTATTTTGCAAATTCTAGCGTTAGTAATTCGACTTATGGCCAGAAAATTTGGATTTTGACCAATAGTTTCATTTTTTTTTTTTTTTTTTTTTTTTCAAAACTAAAAAGTGTGTAACAAAAACGTACTTTGTTACAGATCACACATGTTAAATCACTCAAAAGAACTTTCCCTTTGTTACGTTTTCGATGTGGAATTTTTTCTTCAACATTATTAGCATGTTGGTTTTCTTCTTCATTGTAACCATCGACTGGGCAAACTTCTTCCGACTTAATATCAAGTGAATAAACTGTTGTATCAACAATAACGTTCCCTTCCATTTCATCGTCGTCTGCTTGTAATTCTTCATAAACATATTCCTCATTGTCTTCTTTATTGTCTTCGTAAAAAACTTCTGGCAAATCAACAGATTCTTCACTTTCGTTATTTTCTTCATGTATAACATTTTCTGATTTTAGTGTTTTCAGATCATCTTCTGTATTTTTTATTTCGAAATCATTATCTGTTTCTGGTAGTTCAGCATCTTGACTTCCATGCTCAAAATTTGTCTCACTTTCAGGTAACTTTTTTCTTTCAATACCGTTGTTACTGCTACAATCTGCTTCATTTATTGTTATATCTGGCGGAGCCTTTTGTGATGTCTTTGAATTCTCATTAGAATTTTCTATCTCATCTAATTTGGCCCTCATACGTTGTAAAATGATTTCAGCACGTTGTGTTTGTAATTTAAAGAAATGTAAAGCTGATATTTTCGAAAGACATATTTTACAAATTTTAGCGGGCAGACGATCATCATCTGAAATCTGAAAATAATAAGAAAAATAATATAGAAGTTAAAGAAGCGAGTTAAAAAGTTATTCTATGAAATAAAAACTAGAGCCAAATGGCATGTTATATGAAAATTGGGTTTTTGATTTCACAATCATGGTAAGACACAAAAAACACATAAAATTTCTTCGTCGTAATTTATCGTTTGATTTAGTTTACCATTAGTTTTTAAGCGGCGGACGCATTTTTTTGTTCAAAGAACTTTCGCAATTCCATTAAGGAGTTGCAGCGAGAGTAGGGTGAACAGTATAGAAGTGTAGTTTTGCTTTTGGAACATAGTGTTGCATACTGATATTTAAAAACTTCGAAAAGTTTCAAGAATAAAATATACAATGAAAAGATTCTTTCAATAAGTTTTTCGTTCCGAACGGTATCAAACTTTAGTCTACAAAATCGAAATGGACAAAAGAACATTGCTCTAAGCAATCGAGGTGTTTAGTAATATTTCCACTTTTGTGCCAAAACAAAGTATTCACTTAGCGTAGTATTATTTATGCAACCTGTAATCCAGTAGCTGATGTTAACATATTCCTAACATTTAGCAATTCGCCATCCATTCCCATTAAACATATTCCACTACCGCTGAAATCTGTATCATTATTCTGCGTTTCCTGTAAGCAAGTTCGGCAAAGGTTCCAATTTTTCACTTCATCATACTGCAATTGACTTTGTGTGTTCTCTTTAAACTCCAATATATTTTCGTAGTAGACTATTTTATCCATAAAAGTATTCATCTTTAACTTTTTTGAAATTTACAAATTTTGTAATAAACAAATAACAGTTTGACTAATCGTGACAGTTCGATAACGTCGCGTTCAGAATGTACAACCTAATGCTAAAATGAAAACCAAACGTCAAAATACTTTCTCTCAACAACCGTCTGAACTAAAGGTATGCACTGGCCACTGGCGATCATACTCGTCAGTCAAAAACTCGTCAGCTTTGAATGATTGCTCGTAGTGGTCAAATTTTCATTCATGTTCGAAGCTCATACCCGCAAGCAAGAGCAAAACTGAAAAGCTCGATCAATAGTGTGTACTGTATGTTTTAATGAGTTAATCTATTAAGAAGATATGAAAGAACAACTTCTAGTTTCCCGTTAATGGCATTCCATTTGGGAAATTTAGAGCAACATTTTTTGATCTCAGCTCAATTTTTTGTAATCTAGATTTTTTCTCAGATTTCATTTGCTTGCACTCTCAAAAAAAAAAAGAAAAAGTCAACCAAACTCATTTAGAGTTCAATACAAAAAAACATTTGTTATCAAAGGAAAATATGGATAAATTTGGATTTGGAAATTTGACTCAAGCTGTGTTGATGGTAGAAGCCAATGTTTGAAATTCGGAGCGGGCTGTAAATGACGCTCAAAAACAATTCCCCAAAAAGACAACTTATGATGCAGACAAAAATCTTGTTCAACAGCTGGCATGCCTATGCATACCTATTCAGCCAATTCAGTGGAGCTCGGTCCAATTTTACAAACAAAGCCGTCTGCTTAGCGCATGTGGCAAGGGTTAATGTTTCGCGAAGTCGTATATTGGGCCAGAAATACATGCATATGTACTATGTTCAAGAAAGTTCTGCATAATTCAAATTTATGTATTATTTTTGATTGTCCTATTTAAAAAGAAAGCATTTAAAAATAATCGGTTTCATTTTGTATAATTCTTCATATAATTTCATCTTTCAATTTCCAATTTCCAATCTAATGTTTTTAAAAATTCAAACTTTAAATAATTTGACGGTACATTACACAAACACAACCTTATTCGTTACTACAAATGTCAAAATATTTGTACCCGTCATCCGCCCCAGCAAAAACAAAATACTTGCTCTGTTTTCGTGTCCAATCAGCAAAAACAAATTTTGATCTGAGAGCAAAATCTTGATTTCCCAATGGAAAACGATATTAATTTTTTTCATATTCCTCAAAATCATGTGAAATAATTGAATCATGAAAAAGCATTATATAGTGGAGTTGCTATCTTGCATATGTTGGTGAAGATATCCCATTACGAAAATGGGTGTGAATGTCAAAAATGTCGATCAACTGACACATGTCTCTTTACTTCGCTGTCAAAAAAAAAAAATCCATTAAAATTTTATCCGAATTAACTTTTGTTTTAAGCAGAAGAATATAGGTACATAGGTAAAATGTGTACAAAACTTTAAAAACTAAATCAGTTATTTAAAATAAAAGCACGCTGTCAAATTATAGAGATTCGAATTTGCGACTTTAAAATAAAAAGAAATTAATTTCGCAGTTATTATGTTTGCTGTGTTGAAAACTGATCACAAATTCTTATGTAATTGGTGGAATTTGTGGGCACTGGGGGAAGTAATATGGATCCAACAATGGTAGATTCAACTAACGTATTGTGCTAAAGAAAAGTCGATATGTGTGAAAGAAAAACCAATTTTATCGATTATGATTTATTTTTAAAAATTTTATGCATTGGATAATACCGAAGAAATGGCAAAACAAGAACAATACATAACTTTATTCTTGTCTATTATAGAGAATATGATTCGTGCACCGCTTGTAAAAGCTTTGGGCACATTTGGTGGCTCTCCAACACATCGGATTGTCAGCAAAGCGGTGCATACCAGTGCTGCTGTTGCCCAGATTCCAGCAAAGGCACCCGAAAAAATTGAAGTATTTGTCGATGATATTCCAGTGCACGTTGTGCCGGGAACAACTGTGTTGCAGGTGAGATGAATATGTACAAATATTGTTTATTAAAAAAGCCCAAAATAATATTGAAGTAAGAGGTAATTTGACAATCGGCGATTCCACGTAAATGTCACCCCCAATTTATGCATATTTCATAATTTATAAATTATAAAGCTATAAAGTTCTCATAAATGTAGAGAATTTTTAATTCGAGAGAAATCTTTGGCTCGGAATAAGCCAATTACAAATAACACTTATCCCAATTTTAATAAAGAAAATAATAATTTTCCTCAATTACAATCAAATAAACACACTTCTTCTTCTTGTCATATGCTGTACATTGCGTACAGCACAGGTATCGATACAGGACTATCACACACTGTTCATAATCAATCGTTTTTATCTAACTCCAACAAAAATTTTTCTTCTATTTTGAAAAATAAACAAAATGATTCGAACACCGATGACATTTTTAATGATAGATTATTTTAAATATATTTTGAAGCAATTGACGCTCTTGAAAAGTGTCGAAACAAGTTTGACAAATTAAGAGTACTCGGTATAATGCTCAAAAATGCCTTGTAGACCATCTTCAATTAATTGTATTCATGTCATGCATTTGTCATAAGTAACCAAAATCAATCATTTGCTGTGGCATCAATTAGTTTTAGGTCCCACGAAATAACATGTATTCATATTTCTGTGCCAAAAAGGTGAATTAGCTTAGTTGAAATTTAAAATTTTTTTTGTGTGCGTTTTTAGTACTTATCCTTAATAATGTCCAAAAACGACGGAGTAATTTTATCCAGAATTAAGAAAAAAATTGACTTAGCTCAAGTTTTCTTTAGTCGACTTAAGAGAGTGCGAGAATATGGTACTCTCATCATGAGAAACCTTATCATGTATTAATAATTTGCTCATGCTAAATTTGAGTAAATATGTCTTCGTGTCTTTCTAAATCAAATAGCCCTTATTTCCTCCAAGTATGATTTATCTAATACTTCACTTCTACCTGTTTCCCAAATTGAAGGTTTAGGAGTTTTGATTCAAAGTTTATTCTTCCTAAAGCATACTCTATGTTGGCCTTTTTAAGGCGTAATAGTCCTTTTAAGGATCCCTATACCCTAAAAGCCTTGCGTAGTAGTCTTTTTAGGTTTGCATAAGACCATAATTGAAAGGATGCAAAAATAATTCACTAAATTTGTTTTGTGCTCCCTTCATTTTGCCCTAGGTTTAGCCCGCATAGGCTTGGCGCATCCCGGCGACCCGGCCAAAGCGAAATATTTACGTAGATAAGATCATGCTGTGCATATCAGAAGGGTGTGGTATACTATGAACTTCTTTCGAATGGTCAAACCATCAAAGGACCATTGTATCGAACCCAACTAATTCGTTTGAAGCGCGCAATTAAGGAAAAACAGGCATTCAATTAAAACATTTAACCTGAACAGCGCAGTAGTTATATAAAAACTTTATTCCTGTTTTCTACCATTGTTTTTATATAATTTTTGCTATCTGATGGAGTCGTATGGTCTTTTAAGGAGCATTCAACAGCTTTATGTGTTCCTACTTAAGTTATCTACACTGATTGGTGATGTTTCCCGTTCTTTTTTGTAGGACGCGACTTCTGCAGTATAATCATAAAAAAACAACTCGTTTTTCATAGTTTTGAGAAAATTGAATTTTTATTTCCATTAATTAAAATTATAAAAGGCAGTTACTGCCCATTCTTATAAAATCAATTACATTTTTCAACTTTTTTGTATGGAGTTGCTGCTTTCTGTGATTGAAATTATTTAGAATTATTTTTTAAACCCAAATATAGACAAAATATAGAAAAAAATTGCTTAAATGAAAGTTTAAAAGGCTGTAACTGAAGTTGCGGCTTTTCATATTTTTACAGCAGACTTGATTTATTTATGTATTTATTCGCATTTAGGATTATCATTATAAATCCACTTCTCATCACCAGTGACAATATGATGCAAAAACAATTTCTGGAAACTTACTTCTAGACCCAATAAAAAAAAATATTAAGTAACGCCCATTTATTGAAACGAAATGAAACCTACAAGTTTAGAAAAAATCGAAATAAACCCTATATTATTTTTATATAATTGTGAGCGATAATCGATTTGGAAACAACGCCCACAATTTATTTATATGAAAATAGTGTTAGCGTTATTTAGTTTTTTTTTTTAATTTTGGGCTTTATTTAATTTTTATATGGACCTTATTTCATAGTGTGTGGACGAAAAGTTTGTGACCCTTATTTTACTTTGTTAGAAACGGAGTTCCATTATTATATATACCATTAGAAAAGTATTTGTATGTAGATTTGCACAAAGATAAAATTGTTTTAATGCAGGTTATCGTGAATTAATATTCACGATGCCTCCTAACTTATTGCCACTAAGCCAACATTAAGCCAGGTAACATTAAATATAAATATTTTAATATTAACAACAACAAAATACGAGGCCACAAAAAGCTGGAAAATAGGATGAAGCACAAATAGAAAGACAAAAAGCAGAGCAGTAACTTGTTAGTGTTTTTGTTTTGTTGACGTTTCGCTAGAAATTGCACCAGGGATGATAAATATAAATGAGGTTTTTTATTTTGCACCAAATAGCAAAAAAAAACTGCTAAAAGTGTCCAGAAAGTTCCAAAACTATTTGATTTATTTGTGGTCGAATTTTAACCACTGGGCGATACTAGTTTCAATAAATGGGCGTTATTTACTGAGCGTTACCGCTTTTTTTTTGCGGATGAGTGTTGCATTTGTGCTCTTTGGCCCGATCGTCACCGGTGTCTCCTAAACGTAATACCTACTAAAACACTTCCTCTTCATCGGGAATAACTCTCCCCTGGGAAACCGTTTTTGATATTGAATCAGAGGGGTTTCTTTTAAGGCTTTTAGTGTCATCTCTTCATTTGCTTACGTTGCACTTCCGCTATATTTCTCCTGTAAGAGAGTGTTACCGCCTTTGAATTCTGATTAACTATAGACAACATAAGTACATAACATAAAATGTCAAACTTAATTTTTTTAGGCAGCAGCGCAAATTGGTGTAGAAATTCCACGTTTTTGTTATCATGAACGCTTGGCCGTTGCAGGCAATTGTCGCATGTGTTTAGTCGAAGTGGAAAAGAGCCCTAAACCTGTTGCTGCTTGTGCCATGCCTGTAATGAAAGGTTGGCGCATTAAAACTAACTCGGAAATGACACGTAAGGCGCGTGAAGGTGTCATGGAGTTCTTGCTAATGAATCATCCATTGGATTGTCCCATTTGTGATCAGGGTGGTGAATGTGATTTACAGGATCAAGCGATGGCATTTGGTTCAGATCGATCACGATTCGTCGATATTAACTTTACTGGAAAGAGGTAAATATTGCAATTAACCATTACACCTTATTCAAAAAGAAACAAATTAATTGTGAAACTTTCCAATTAATCCCCCATCAGAGCTGTTGAAGATAAAGATCTTGGTCCTTTGGTGAAAACTATTATGACACGTTGCATTCACTGCACACGTTGTGTACGGTTTGCGTCTGAAATTGCTGGTGTTGATGATTTGGGTACAACCGGTCGAGGTAGCGACATGCAAATTGGTACATATGTTGAGAAGCTTTTCCTCACTGAACTGTCTGGCAATGTTATTGATTTGTGTCCTGTTGGTGCTTTAACCAGCAAACCGTACAGGTAAAATTTTCGTAAAAGGGGGTATTCTCTTTTTCCTTTTTGTACGCATATATGTATTTTATGTTTTTTTAAAGCTTTGTTGCACGTCCTTGGGAAATCCGTAAAATCAGCAGCATTGATGTGCTTGACGCTGTTGGCAGTAACATTGTCGTTAGCACGCGTACTAATGAAGTAATGCGTATTTTGCCACGCGAAAACGAAGATATTAATGAAGAGTGGCTTGCTGATAAATCCCGTTTTGCTTGTGATGGACTTAAACGTCAGCGTTTAGTTGCTCCAATGGTGCGTATGCCAAATGGTGAGCTAACACCTGTGGAATGGGAGGGTGCACTTATCTCTGTCGCCAAGGCCGTACGAAATGCACCAAAAGGCTCCGTTGCTGCAGTAACTGGCCAATTGGCTGATGTTGAGTCTATGGTTGCATTGAAGGATCTATTAAACCGCAATGCTGCAGAAACTTTGTGCACGGAACAAGGTTTCGCCATTAAAGGTTCAAACACTGATTTACGTTCCAACTATGTTCTTAACTCTACAATTGCCGGTATGTTAATTGATTTTATAATAATGCAGGCAAATCAGGTAAAAAGGGTTTTAATATATAATTTTGTTGCACAAGCACCGATTTTTATCTGACTTGGCACATTTTGTTGGCAATTGAATTTAGAAAGAAAAAAAACGAACACTTTAAATTTATGCAATTTTTGAAAAAGGTCGAAAAAACGGTTTTTGAAAAAAAAAAAAAAAAAAAAAAAAAAAGTAACAATTCAAAACAAAAATAGTCATTTTGGTTTGGTGGTTTTTGAGAAATTCTAACCTAAAAGTTCAAAAACCCGATTTTGAGGTTATGTAGAGGACGCAAGAAAATATTTTTTTATTTTCTGAGAATGCAGCATTTAAAACTATGCTCCGCCTTTTTCATGAGTTATGAAATGGACTCAAATGATTTTCGTATAGTTAAAAATCATTAGATAATTTACATATAATTTTTCACTTACATGATGTCATTTTATATAACTTATATCTCATTTTAAGGACGAAGAATATTTGATAATAGCAAACATAACCTCAAACTAGTAAGGGTGTAACTTTTGGCCTGGCCAAAATGTAAATACCCTACACTGCAGTATTTTGAGAATTTTGCTTATATGGGAGGTGCCACGCCCTCTTGTCCGAGTTTACCCAGTTTTTGTTCAGCTTGCATTTATAGTTTTTAGTGTCAGAGTGAAATTTGGTTGGATTATCTCAAAAGACTCTTTCAGTATAGCGTTTTGAAACTTTTGCTTATATGGGAGGAGCCACGCCCCCTTTTCCAATTTCACCCAATTTTTGTCAAAAGCTTGCATTCATAATTCTTAGTGTCTGAGTCAAAAGTTTTTAGTATTTGAGTGAAATTTGGTTCTAATATCTCAAAAAACGCTTTCAATATAGCGTTTTAAAGCTTTTGCTTATATGGGAGGTACCACGCTCTCTTGTCCGAATTCGCTCAGTTTTTTCTCAGAGCTTGCGCTTACAATTCGTAGTAATTATGTGTATTGTGGTTGCATTGTCGTGAAAAATACTCCTAAAATTTCATTTTGAATAAATTTTTTGTATGGGCGGTAGGCGTGTCCGTTGACCGATTTTGCTCATTTTCAATCCCCTGAGCTAACTTCAACGACGGAGGCAGAGTACCAAATTTCATTGAATTATCTTGCTCAGTTTTTGCCAGCCAGACAGATGGACATGGCTATATCGACTCAGGAGGTGACGCTGATCAAGAATATATATACTTATCTATATCTGCCACGCCTCCTTCTGTGCGTTACAAAAGGAAGAACAAAGTGAATATACCCTGGATGTAGGGTATAAAAACAGGCTCAACATCGACAAATACATCGAAAATGGCTTAATTATGTTTTAAATTGTTTCTACTTTTTTATCAAAAAATAGTTTATCGACCTTTTTCAACAACTGCATAAATTTAATCTGTTGGTTTTTTTTACTAAATTCAATTGCCAACAAAATGCGACATGTCGGATCAAAATCGATGCCTGTTCAACAAAAATAGATATTTTTACCTAATGTGCCTGTACTATAAATAAATGTACTCTTTTACGTCAACCTATTTATAGCATTGGAGGAAGCCGACGCTGTGCTATTGATTGGTACAAATCCACGTTACGAGGCTCCACTGGTTAACACACGTCTGCGCAAGGCTTATGTACATAATGAGTTGGAAATCGCCTCTATTGGTCCAAAAATTGATTTGTCCTATGATCATGAAGTAACCAGTTATTTGATTAATTTCCAATTAAAATGACAGCATCGATTTTTTTTTTCTGTAGCACTTGGGCGATGATGCTGGTTTAATTGGACGTATTTGTAATGGCTCACATCCATTTTCCAAAATATTAGAAGGAGCCAAGAAACCAGCAATAATTATTGGCGCTGATATACTGGAGCGTGGCGATGCTGCTGGAATTCATGCTACAGTTTCCGCTTATTGCAAGAAATTGAATAAGCCGGTAGATTAAAGTGATTTTTATTGATTTTACCGCTGTATCAACAAGTTTTCTCCTTTTTTTTACTTACATAGAAGTGGAACTCTTTTAATGTTTTACAAAAAAGTGCAGCACAAACGGGTGCTTTTGATGTTGGCTACCAACCTGGTATTGAAGCTGTTGTCAAAGCCCAACCCAAAGTGCTATTCCTTCTTGGTGCTGATGCTGGTAGAGTTACACGTGATAAATTGCCCAATGATTGTTTTGTGGTTTATATTGGACATCATGGTGATGCTGGCGCATCAATTGCTGATGCTGTTTTGCCCGGTGCGGCATATACGGAAAAACAAGCTACTTACGTAAATACTGAAGGACGTGCACAACAAACATTGGCTGCTGTTTCGCCACCCGGCATGGCTCGTGAGGATTGGAAGATTTTGCGTGCACTATCTGAAGTCTTGGGTATGTAAAAGATCAGCTTCAAATTGTATGGTAGTTATTTTATTTCTATTTTATGTTGTAGGTACACCGCTACCTTATGACACACTCGATGAATTGAGAAATCGTATAGAAGATATTGCACCACATCTTACACGTTGGGGAAAATTGGAACCTGCTGCTTTTAGCGGATTGAGCGAACAAGTCGTTGCTGTAAGATAATTCAATTTAATTTGTATTATAGTTTATTTAAAACGTTATACTCTTTTTCTCTTTCTTAAGTCCAAAGCAATTGACAACACTAAGATTGATGTAAGACAAAAGGTATTGCGTGATTACTTTATGACAGACTCGATTTCAAGAGCTTCACCCACAATGGCCAAGTGTATATCAGCAGCGAATAAGCAACAGGCTAAGCAAGCTTGTTAAGTTCGCAGAGGCAACAACAGTAATAGCTTAATTTATTACTTACTTCATAAAAATACAACAGATAAAAATGCACCCCTTTAAAGTTATAGCCTGACGTCTGTGTAAATTTAAATTAAAAATATAAAATCAATACAAACGTTTTCTGCAGTCGAATTTGTTAAAAAAAAAAAAACAATCGTCGGTAACATTAAAAAGAAGAAGAAAACTCAAGTGATTTTGAATTGTTTAAGCGTGAAAAATGAAACAGTAGATTGTTTATTTTTTGTTAGTATAATTTTTAAAAATAACAAAACACAAGAGATACATACATATATTTCAAAGATCTATAAATTAATTAAATAAATAAACAAAAAATAAAAACTAAATCTAAAATTTCAACAAGCTTATTTTAACCACCGTTGGAGTAATAATAACATCAACATGACATTGTTATAAAACATACACATTTGCATATTGTAACAATTTTAAGCAACTACATACTCCACAATTCAATCGTGCTTACTTGCTGTTAAGTTGCACCCAGCCACCAAATTAATAAATAATAATAAATCTCTAACAACACAATTCATAAAAACGTAATACTTATCATGCACAGAAATTAAAAAGAAAATGAAAAATGCATTTTTTAAAAAAGAAACCAAATTAATATCAACGTTGTGCCCTAATGGCGTTCGTATAATAAATTCAATGAGGCACGATATTGGCTAAAGAAATTACGGAAGTTAGCTTCATTCTCTGAGTCTTCTTCATCGGTGATTTCCATTTTAATAGCCGAAGGCATTTGTGGAAAATCATTAGAAAACGATGCGTTTTCACTTTTAACATTTTGTTCATTGTTGTCCTTAAACTTGATAAATTCATCCATTGAAATCTCTAATTCAATGGCATTGTTATTAACACTGGATGTAGCGTAGATTTGATTTGTATCTTCATCATCATCTGTTTTAAAAATTGGCTCAAGTGTGGAGGAGAGATTAAGTGTGGGCATTGATTTTTGTGGTTCGTTAGCTGTCACAGTTTGGTCTAGTTTACATGCTGCATCTTCGTTTTCATGTGGTATTTTGAGTGCAATATGTTGCTCGATTTCCGTTGTTGTTATGTTGTAAGTGTTACTTGAACTTTATATGATTGCGGAAAATGAAATAATTTTGAAATTTTTATTACATATATTTTTGATTTTACACTAATAGTACGATGTTGAATGACTCAAAGTCAGAGTAAAATAAATTTACTAAAACTCGAAAAAATTTAGAATAAACAACATAAAGGGGACCTCAACACTACAAGTAGGTAATTTATAATAAAAAAAAAGAAGAATCTAAAATTGATTTTTCTCAAAACTAAATGGTTTGAGTTACCTGGTTGTAGTATTGAGATGACGATATGATATGATTTTTTTTTTTTTTTTTTAAGTAAAATAAACTTAAAGTTGGCGAAAGTAAAGTCATACACATTATGTGCTATAATAAATCGGTTATTTGACCGATATCATTTTTTTAACTTAATGCTATAAGACTTCACCATCAAGTTAACTTTCCCTGAAAACAGAGCCTAATTTGTTTTTTAATTTCTAACAAAATGTCAGCCAATTCATACTATAACACTACTTTTGCTCTGACACGAAAGAGGAGAAATCTTATCGTGACAGTTTGAATTTATATATTTTTTTTTTTTTTTTTTTTTTTTGAATATGTGTATTGTATAGCGGACACATGCAAGGCCGTTTAGTAAGGGATGAATAGTCCCAGGATCCGCGTTTTGTCAAAAGTTTTTGACCTGTGAAATGAAGGCATTTTTTTTGTTCATCTTATCAAATTGAAATTCTACGAAGAAAAATATGAAAACGGCTCGACTTTAGTTTATTTCCGATCAATCCTAACAATACGACTTTAAAGATTTCTTCAGCTCACGAACGTTCATCACTAGAGACCAAAAATACATTCGTCCAATTCTGTAATGACGAAAGTTTCCCTAATGTATGTAAATATGTTTACATATATAAAATTAAAAACCACACCAAGTATTAAATGTTTCATAACTTACGTTACTTCAGCTACAATTTTTCTGACCTCCATGGAACCATCTTCGTACATAGGCAAATAGTCACCGAAGAAATGAAGTATCTGATTTTTGCTGCAATTGCCATAGTAACCCGCATATTCAGGACGGAAATCCTCTCCCAAATGCAATACACTATCATGTGGATTTTCAAATAACTCAACGGGCAATTCGATAACTTGTTCTTCCTCCAAACTTGGTGGTACTACATTTCCTGCACGCACCATCGCATCTGATTTAAAGCGTCGCTGATGCAACTGTGCAGCCGCATGTTCGTCGGAAGCCTGTAATTTCTCTTGTAAAATACGCGTTTCATTTTGAAAATTCAAAATGGTCTGGAAACGCAACCGACTCTTTTGTATATTCGATAATGCTCCGTGCGACATAAAACAAAGATCACCGAGCATGCGCTCAACAGCGCGTCCCTGAATTTGCTCAACAGCACGTCCCTGGATTTGTATTGCAACATAGCGGCGACGAATTTTCGCCAAGAGATCCAAGCGATGTC
Source organism: Calliopum simillimum (assembly GCA_951812925.1). Lineage (NCBI taxonomy): Eukaryota > Metazoa > Arthropoda > Insecta > Diptera > Lauxaniidae > Calliopum > Calliopum simillimum. The sequence continues at coordinate 34,539,930 of OX638372.1, forward strand.
GTTGGAAATTTTCATTTTTATATTGCAGTAACAAATCCTCCTCGGCTTCCGGTTGCGCATTTAAACGTTCGAATTTAAATTGCTCCAAGTGCTCCAGGAAGATGGAACGATTTTTAATTTTGAAAATTGAACGTGATGAATTAAGGTAGTCCTCTAATGCAACCAAATCGAGTAAAATCACTGTTCCATCACGATTCCAGCGAAGAAAGTCACAAAAATCCAAATGAACGACAAGCCACATCTTGTAAGGAAATGGAAAATTAATGATGTCTTGACGGGTGACAAAGGATGAGCTGTCCATGTTATCGATAGTGGAGATAATGGTATCCGGCTGATGCTGCATGCTTAGGCAAGAGGTCTTTTCTTTTTGATATTTTTTTAATTGTAAAATTAATAAAAAAAATTTAAGAGCAAATATTAATTTAGGTAAATTTACTACTTTTTGGCAACACAAAAGAAAATCGACCAATCGTTGGTTACACAGTCAAACGAAGGCAAGCGGAGGGTAGTGGTGCTTTCATTTCCCTCCGTTTGCCTAGCAATTTGACGTGCCCTTCGTGGGAGTTCACACTTCACGAATTCAAACAGAGTCGAGTTGTAAAATTTTTCACAATTTGCTCCTTTTGGAAGTAAAATAATAATTTGTTCCTTTAGGAAGTAAAATAATACAGTTTTTGTGGAGAAATCTACGAGATGGATGAAATAAGAGGTTAATAGTAATCTTTGAATCAGTGTCAACAAAATTTGAGAGACCAAACAAAATTGACTCACAGTTTGACACAAATTTGTCGCATGAAAAAATAATACAAAAAAGTAATAAAATAAATAGTATTAAAATAAATACCATTAAAAAAGGAGCAAAATAGTACTAGTAATCTAAAATCACATGAATGTGAGCAAAATATAGTTTTAATCATGAAGCAAAAAAATTCGTGATTATTTTGCTTATGAATGTCTGTGTAAACTAGCCCTTACGAAACGCTACTTCTTGGCTAATTCCACCAAAATTTAACCAAAAAATTTATTTATATCTCTTTACTTCCGGATCACGATCAAAAAAACTTGTCAAGTTCTTGTCATTGTATCAGAAATGTATATCAAAATGATATCAAAAATGTATCAGCCGCTGATATCCATTTTTTGTATATCATTTTGATATATTTTTGATATCATTGAGAAACATGTCAATTTTGTATCAGAAATATATATCAAAATGATATCAAAAATTTATCAGCCGCTGATATCAATTTTGTATCAGAAATGTATATCAAAATGATATCAAAAATTTATCAACTACTGATATGTCAAATTTTACGTTTTCGTTTGTGAATTTTATTTAAAGATAATTAAAGAAGACGAACGCGCAGCCAATTTTAGTGAAGAAGTTAATTTTCTAATGAAATTAGTGAAAAGCACAAAAATATAATTGAGTGCAAAAAAACCGACACTCCATTCAGTTGCTGCATGCGGCCTGTGGTTGGGAAAACTGAATGTATGGAAAACGGACGAGCAGCCAATTTTAGTAAGAAGTGAGTTTTGTCGTGAAATTAGTGAAAAAGCAGAAAAAATATAATTGAGTACAAAAAAAAAACTAGTTGCCGACGATTAACCACAATATTGCAAAATTTGGCCATAATCTGCGTCACTTTAGTTATTAGACCCAAAATTGGTTGTCATTTTTGTATCAGAAATGTACAAAAATTGTATATCATTTTGATATCTTTTTTTGATATGGTGATATACAAAAAGCGTTACATTCCGTATATCACTGTGATATCCTTTTTTTATCAAAATTTTGTATGTCACTGACAAATTTTTGATATCATTTTGATATACTTACTTTTTTTGATCGGGATGAGAAGAGATGTATACAGATTTTTTGATTGAATTACGCTGCTGTTTAACTTCTAAATTCGTCAAAGCTACCGTCTGCGGCTAATACAAACCTCAAAAAATTGCTCCAGTGCTTCTTTGCGTCTCTTGGTTATGTATCGATAATCGTTAATAATGTTCAAGTGCTAATAAGACGATGAACCGCCCGTTCAGACAAGTGCTGAAGGCCACAATTTGTCGATTCCAAGACGTTTTCAAGAATTGGGACTGTCAAACCACAAGCCACCAACTTTTTATGGTCGAAATTGGAAGAAGTTGATTTTGACAACATCTGGTTCCAGCAAGACGGGGCTACGTGCCACACAGCAACTGCATCAATTGAATTATTGCGAGAAAAGTTTGGAGATTCGATTATATCAAGAAATTATGACATTGAATGGCCTCCAAGAAGTTGCGATTTAACACCATTCGACTATTTCTTATGGGGTTATTTCAAGTCATTGGTCTTTAGCAATAAACCAGACTCTCTTTAAGCTTTACAAGTCAATATTGAACGTGTCATTCATGACAAACGACTTGATTTAGTGGAAAAAGTGCTCAAAAACTTGGTCCATCGAATTTGTTCCTGCAGAAGACATTGTGGAGCCCATCTGAATGATGTTTTATTCAGAATTTAATTGTATCGATTTTAAGAAATTATATCACTCTTATTGGAAAACCCTTTACTTGATGGATTTTAATAAAACTAAAGCCATTCAAAAGGTATTTTAACAAACTTGATTATAACTTAACTTAAAACTGACAAACGTTACTCTCAATATATTAGCTTGTTCTATAATTTAGACCTTTTCTTTTATGAAAACAACTAATTTTCCAAAAAAGTTATTATTATTATTAATTTAAAATGAGTTTACAAAATGATTTAACATTTGCACCTGATTTTTCTGTTCAAAAATTTTTTATATTGTAATTAAAAAATAATATTAAATCTAAAAATTCGTTCGAACTTTTTTGGATCTATGGATAACAACAACAACAAGAAGAAGTACAACAACTATTTCGAAGTAAATAATCTATAGGCACTATTCATTATAAAAATTAAACAAATATGGATTAGTGATATATTTTTTGAAAAAATAAAGGTTTTTTTCTAAAAAAAACTTGTCTAAACTTTTGAAAAAATTCAAGATCTTGAAAATAGTGACCCATATTTAGAATTTTTGTATGCGAATAAAGTAGCTTGTTAAAATATCATTCAGATGGCATCAACATTTTTAAAATCCATCCAGAGGTTGCCAACTTATAATCATTTCCATAACAGATAACTATATCAGCCTGTATCTCAAAAAAAAAAAAATTAAGCGACCCGTTTTCATAAAATAATTATTTTTATCTCTAAAGCACCATTCCCGAGATAGAATATGAAAATTAATTTTTGCACAATTTCCGCGCCAGAAGAGAAAACCTTTCTCGTAAATTTTTTAAACAATCTGCGAGCAATTGGTCAACTAAGTCCACACAAAATTTGCCACAAGCACAAACCTGATTCAGATGAAATAGTTCCCCGACTATTTTGTCTGTCGTGTGAATCAGTTCTTAATCAACGTACAGGCTTACCAAACATGTTGTTAAGTCTGCAGTGCGCATAATGTTGATCACGATTTTTTAATAATCGATTTTTTTCACTAATCTGTTATATCAGCATTTTTTCATCTGCATCAGAAAAGTTTGCGAAAAAAAATATTTGAAGTAACGTTTTATTACATCTGCAGCATCCGATATGGCTAAAATATTTATTGACGAAGTTCACGCCCAAAACGTCCTACAACGAATGTGGGAACAAACCGAGCGAAAAGAATATTGCGATGTATCATTGATTCCTGGGGATACCGAAGAAATGCGAATTTCAGCTCATCGCTCCGTTCTGAGTGCATCAAGTGAGTACTTTAAAACTATGTTTACTCCACCATTTAACGAAAGTACAGCAAAAGAGGTAAAGTTACCCGACGTAGAGGGTGAAACACTCAAGGCCCTAGTGAAGTTCTGTTATTCAGGACGATTAGAAATGAGTGAAGATACCGTTGAAAAATTGCTTATAACAGCTGACTCGCTACTCTTGGACGCTGTAGTGAACGCCTGTGGTGATTTCCTTGCCGAGCAATTGGATCTAACAAATTGTTTGGGCATGGCACAGCTAGCGGAACGACATCGTTGTGACTCACTTTCAAAAAAAGCTAACGACTTTTGCATGGAACACTTTGTCGAAGTTTACAAAATGGATGAATTCTTGAATTTAAGTGTCGAGCAGTTGACTCAGTTGCTGGCAAGTGATGATCTACGTGATCCAACTGAAGAGCATGTTTTTAAGAGTGTAATGTTATGGTTAGAACACGATCGATCTGAACGAGTACAATATAAGGATGAAATGTTGAAGTTAGTGCGGTTGCCACTGCTCAATCCAACGTTTTTAATTAAATTCGTAAAACCAGTTTGTACTTCACTTTCAAGTATCAATTTGTATACGCAAGCTACTGATTGGCATTTAGTGCCAGAACTCAGAACAGAAAATGAAAGCGAATTTACTAGGCCAAGAAGAACACATGAACGTTTGATGGCAATAAGAGGAGTAAACAACAAACTAGATATTCTGTACCACTGTCCACAGCGACTTCAGTGGATGAAGTGGGTGGATAATTTAGAGTTTCGTGGCAACTTCGGTGTTGCAATTATGAGCGATGATCTATTCATAGTGGGTGGTCAGACAGGAGGTTCTTATTTAAATACGGTCATAAGTTTCAACCTCAAAACAATGATCATGAAGAATGTAAATCCAATGAGCGAACGTCGTGGGAGTCTTGGTATAGCAGCAATTAATGGTTTTTTGTATGCGGTGGGTGGTCGCAATGGAAATTACCTTAGTTCTGTTGAAAAATGGGACTCAAAATCAAATAAATGGGCGACAGTTGCATCAATGTCAGTTGCGCGAATGGGTTTTGGCATTACAGTTTTCAATGCAAAAATTTATGTGGTTGGAGGTCAAAATGGCTCACGCCTCAAGTCTGCAGAATGCTATAATCCTCTAGAAAATGTATGGACCTCAATTGCTTCAATGTGCGAAGAACACTATTTGCCTGGAGTGAGTAATTTGCAATAACTCATTTGAACTTTGTTTTTTATTTCTGCTTTGTTTTTCATCAAATACAGCTTACAGTTGCTAATGGAATGTTATATGCAGTGGGTGGTGATGGAAGTAAAACAATCGAACGCTATGACCACGAAAACAATCAATGGACCATAATGTGTAGTTCTAGTATGGCAATACTTGGCAGACTATGCATTACATTCAACGATAAAGTCATTGCACTTTACAAGGATCGTGTTGAGGAATATAACGCTACAAAGAATGAATGCAAAGTGAATACTTCTATTAAAGGACTAGACAATCCGCATCATACATTTACATTTTCCGGTTCACTCTTAGAGTCAAATTTTATCGAAAATTAATTGCATATATGTATACTTCTACGGAGATCTTAAAACCTCTATAATGTTCTTACAAATGTTTGTGAAAAGAACTTATAGTCCGGGAGCCGGCAATACTAAAAGTGCCGTCATCGCGGATTCTGAAATTTTTAATGCAGAATGGTAGTTTACACTAAGACGAATAAGAAAAGCTTGGTCAGCATGGCTGTAGCCTGGCAGAAATATTTTTAAATGGTTTTTGAATTATTAAATTTTCAGAATGTTTTGCCGTCATCGCGGATTTTGATCAATCTTAATATTAATCGATGGTAAATTTCTTAACCATTCAGAAAAAATCCGGCCGACCATTTTTTTTTTGCCGAAAATGGCCGGCAGACCTATTTTAATGGTGGGTACAATTTCTCTGTTATCACCGAAATTTATTTTTTTTTTTTTTTTTAATTTACGTGTTTCAATGTCAAATTTAAAAATATCTTGGTATGCGAGCTTAGAAACTGCCGGAAGTACCCACTGTCTCACAATTAAAATAGGTCTGCCGGTCATTTTCGGCAAAAAAATTTGGTCGGCCGGATTTTTTCTGAATGGTTATGAAATTTACCATCGATTAATATTAAGATTGATCAAAATCCGCAATGACGGCAAAACATTCTGAAAATTTAATAACTCAAAAATCATTTAAAAATATTTCTGCCAGGCTACAACCATGCTGACCAAGCTTTTCTTATTCGTCTTAGTGTAAACTACCATTCTGCATTAAAAATTTCAGAATCCGCGATGACGCCACTTTTAGTATTGCCGGCTCCTCGCCTATTATATATAACAATGATAAACTCTTTTTTTATATTTAAAATTTACATAAACGTGGAGTTAAAGTCTTCAAGTCTTGAAAAAAATTCACACGTATTCTTTGGACAATTCTAAGCATTTTTTGCTTTATACACTTTTTTCGTTAGATTTTTAGACAGCGTAATTGAAAAACGTAAAAAAATCGATTTTGGGATGCGATTATCTATATCCCACAAAAAAAATTTAAATTTTGAAACGCCAACATTTTTGTAAGGACATAGTCTTTATTTCTAAAGCACCCTTGGGTATTCATTTTGTAATAAAAAAAAAGTTATGACCAAAGAACATGTTTTTTTTTAGCCAAAATAGGCCTTCAGTAGTTGTGAATACTTTTTATCGATCGATTTGCCGTTTTCATCAAAAAACTTTCGAAATGGAAAGTAATTCCGGAACAGGACTGAAAAACCAAATTCGCCGAATTGATTCTACTTTTTAATATATCCTTATCCGATTAGGAGACATCTGCTACAGAGTAGTTGCCTCAACTGGAACTATAAAAACAACTAAAGAACCAACTGACTGGTTCAGTTACTATCGGCCATACTGATTTTCCGGTGGCCAAAAAATTGGAACATAACTTGCCATATGCAATAGGGGCATTAATAAATAGTTGTTTGTTTTTTCATCACAATGTAATATCAAATCGATGAAACTTTGTTATCAGCTCGACTGTTGGGAAGTTTTTCATACAAAAACAATTCATAGATTTTAATTTATTTTATTAAAGTATATTTATGTATATCAGAAATCATAAACTAATAATGTTAACAATTACAAGTAGATATTTGCAGCGATATATGTTTTGTTTTTTATTTAAGTGAAAATTTTTTTATTTTTTATTTTAATTAGCCATCATAAATTTACATTATAACATTATTAAAGTATTTTTAATTGATTATTTACTTATCATATAAAATAGAGCAAAACTAAAATAGAGTAAAAATAAAAGCTCCTTCCGAAAAATATAATTCAATGTTTATTTATAAACGATCTATGCATTATGCTTGCGCATATAAGATATTTTTATTTCATTTTATTCTAGCTAAGTTAGATTTTCACATTTTTATCTCCATAAATATCTAAAAATTTGAATTCAAACTTTATTATTTTATAAATCTTGCGAAGCTAAATGTTTTTTTCTTATGTTCAGATGTAAGCTACTTATGTAGTAAATTTCAAAAGTTTCCGTCCTATCCATTTTGCAGACAAGCATCTGCACGCAAATTCCCTTCAAAGATAATTTAAAAAAATCTAATGTGAAATTTGATTTTTATCTCTTAGGGCCGATTAATCAAAATTGACATAAAAATTCGATATGCTTATCACGTACCGGCTAGACTCCATTTTTAGGAACCTTCTTTTTTCACTGTAAACGAACCGGCAAAGCAACGGAGAACGGCCAAAGAATGAAAAAATTTAACAATTTAAGAGTTACAATTAGCTGTTTAAGGTTTCTTCGAAGGGATAGGGATCTTAATAAATCGTGGTAATTTAATACAATGGCATCTATTTCAAAATATGTATGATTTATTATTTGGTTTTTCTCCCAAAAACATTAGGGCGGAAATTTTTGTAAATTACTTTGGTGCAGAAAAATAACAAATATAAAAGAAATTCGTTATCAAGTAGGAATTTTATTTGCATTACTTCAAAATGCACTCATTACAAAACTCACAAAAAAAAAAAAAAAATATTTATTGTCCTCAACGTGAAAATTGGGTCATCATCAATACGAACTTAATTTTGAACTAAAATTTAACAAAATTGCTTCTCACCAGTTCATGCCCCAGATTTGATGTATTTTGATTAGAATTTACAAAAGTAGGAATGAAAAGCTGCTTTTCTTAAATCATGTTAAAATATGAATTGATCAATTTAGGCCCCCATTGCGAATTGAAACGAAATTTCGTTTCGTTTCTAGTCGAGAGACGAAACGTTATTTTTTCAATAGTGATGCCAAGCTGCGATTTCAAGACCGCAATTAACATTAGTTAAATAGAGAGAACTATATTACTCCATGAACAAGCGTAAATTTTTAAATAATTCTTCATTTTAATGTGTTTTAGTTCATCCCTTTTTATGGGTAGCAGTTGTTTTGCTAATTTCGTCCTCACAAATATTCACATTTCACATTTTTATTCTACATTTTACAAAATTCGCTAAAGTAAATTTTAACCGAAAAAATTACTCCAAATTAATGATCAGGAACTGTCCAAGTGTATAATCTACCTTTTATCATTATTTTGGAACACTTCACATTTTATACCAACTCAATTTGCTCAAATTTTTTAACAAAACACACCGACGAAACTGCTACTGAGCAGTTTCGTATTCTGCCAGTCATAATAGAAACTGAAAACGAAACTAACTGCTTTGGTTTCTAATAACAATGCGAATTTTATGATAGAAACCAATTTAGGAACGAAACGAAATTTCGTTTCTATTCGCAATAGGGGCCTTAGAAAATATGCGCAGAGGCTATGTATCATGTAATGGCAGACTGCACGCAACTGTAATATCGATTTTGAGCATGAAGGATTTAAACGAGTAGCCATTATGATACTCGAGTTAGTGAAGTAGAAAATGCTGCTCCAACATGATAATTAATAATTATTATTTTTTTTTTTTTGCAGTTTTTAATGATCGAGTGCAATCGAAATTTATATCTGGGTTAAAATTTTCGATTTTGTATTTGCATTGACATACAGGATACATTTCAAAATATAAACAGTTTAAAGATCTCATATAAATAAACATATTTAAATCGAATATCACACGAAGGAATAACAATTATTAATTTTATAAACGATTAAATCTTGCGTAATATCGTGGTGCTTTAAAAATATTTTTGTAGGTTTTAGTTGCAGTGTTTTACACGCAATCAAAAAAGAGGTGTCATTCGTTTTTTGTTTTTAATAGAAAATAATTTTTTCGTTTGTTTAAATAGTTATAAATTTAACTCCATCTTAAGTTACTATTTTTGATTGTTTTTTTTTTTTCTTCTTTTAAATTGATTTGTCAGTGTGTTTTAAATATACTACGCCAACTTCAATTAAATCTTTAATTTATTAAAAAATATAGTCTGTATATAATTAATAATAAAAAAATAATATAATTAAAGTAATATGTTAACAAAGTATTAGAAAAGGGGATTGATAGACAATTCAATAATGGAAAAAAATGTTTCAATAAATCTACTATTATGCAAGATTTTATGCTTTTCTGAATATATATAAGATATTCAAACCTTTAAATAATTTATTTCTTTATTTACGCGCTGTTTTTATTTTTATCTTTTTGCATTTTAAATAATTTAAGCTTTCTTTGTTTATTTATATAAAGTTGCATATAAATTACATTTTCTGTTTAAATTTATTATTACGTTAAATTTTTTTTTTGTTTTTTTTTTTTTTGTTGCTTTATTATTTTTTTGCATTTTTTTATATTTTTTTTTTTTTATTGTTTGTTTTAATTATATTCGTCCTACTAACTCTTGTATGTTACGCAGTAATTCTTCCATATTTCACAATAAATCTCTATGGAAAACCCATGTGTGCTTCGTGTGCGCAAATTTATGTGACAACCACTGAGACTCTAGAAGATTAAAGCGATCGTTGCTGAGATATAGTGGTTTACCACGTCTGTAAAGAAGAATTGAAAGTTTTTTTATTTATTTAGAAAAATGTATTAAAAAACTTCATTATATTTCATATATTTTTGAAAAGGTGGTAAGGCCTTGTGTTCACTGCCCTCGGTTAACCAGACTGAAATATGAACAAACTAATAAGCAAAGATTTCCGCTCAAACTTCGTAGCCTGGTCTGTGCACTGGCATTTTACTGAAAATTACTTTGTTGTTAATGTTAACCAAATCGCAACACTATTCTCACTTTTCTCAGTTATATTTTTTGAATAAATTATTTCTGTGGCAGGAAGGCAAAACTACTTGTAAAAAGGTTTGAGCTCAATTTTCTAATAGTTCTTTCACTCTTTCGTTTTTGGACATTATTAAGATTTAAATAAGCACTAGCAGAGCAATCAAGATCGAAAGTACAATTGCATCCAGAACTAATGGAAAATGAGCTCAAACCTATCTTGCTTAAGTCAGCCACAGCTTCATTAATTTATTGAAAATGCTGAATTAAGTTAGCTTTAATTTCTATAAGCGCTCCCCCCGACTGTCTTTTGGATTTTGTTCAACATTTCTATTCGAATTTTTGTACCCTACACCCAGGGTAATTTCACTTTGTCCTTCCGTTTGTAACGCTATACTGAAAGCGTTTTTTGAGATATTCGAACCAAATTTGACTCAGATATTAAGAATTATAAATGAAAGCTCTCAACAAATATTGAGTGAAATTGGACAAGGGGACGTGGCACCTCCCATATAAGCAAAAGTTTCAAAATGCTATACTGAAAGTTTTTTTTTTGAGATAAGCCAACCAAATTTCACTCAAATACTAAAGACTACTTATAAATGCACGCTCTAAGCTAAAACCAGACGAACTCGGACAAGAGGGCGTGGCACCTTCTATAAAGCAAAAGCTTCAAAACGCTATACTAAAAACGTTTTTTGAGATAATCCAAACAAATTTCACTCAGACACAAAAAACTATAAATGCAAGCTCTGAACAAAAACTGGGTGAACTCGGACAAGAGGGCGTGGCACCTCGCTTACAAGCAAAATTTTCAAAATACTGCAGTGTAGGGTATTTATTTTTTGGCCAGGCCAAAAGTTACACCCTTAGGTACTACTTTTTATTTTGGTCTTTCACTAGTACACAAGGAAACGTAAAATATTTTTTTACGCTGATCCCGAATCCGGAATCAGAATTGCTCTATTACTAATGGTTTTCAAAATATCATGGCCTAAACCAAAAAACACTATTGCTCGCTATTTTTGAACTTACATGACTAGACAAAGTAAAATCTAACCGTAAAACCTGACCCAGTGTGCCAGACGGTTCATATCTTCGCTTTTTTACCCGTTACGGATCCGTTACTGATCCGTTTGCGGGAGAAATTCCAAAAAAAAAAACGATTCGCTTTTTTTTTGGGAATCTCTCCCGCCAACGGATCAGTAACGGATCCGTAACGGGTAAAAAAGCGAAGATATGAACCGTCTGGCACACTGGGGATATAGACATCTAGAAGTATTAGATTTTTTCTTTAAGTTCCGCTCTGAATGTATATCTGTATCTTTTATCCTTTCTGAAATATCCTAACCTAAAAATTAGGTTGGTAAATAAACTCTGTGTTTGGCTATTTTTGAGGTTATTTACACTGGTGACCCCAGGCGATTTAAGTGTGAAGAAAATGGTGAGAAAAATGACTGATGGGAATCGATTCTAGATTTATTTCAGAACATTTCCCACAAACCGTTCGGTTTGGTCAGTTACGCACTTGCGGCATTATCTCCATATAAAAAAAAACTCAAAACACAGAGTTTATTTACCTACCTAATTTTTAGGTTAGGATATTTCAGAGAAACGGGGTGCAAAACCGTCAGATATTTAAAAAAGGGTAGGTTAAGCTTCCATTTGGTACATAGAGCACAGAAACTTTAGCAGTGGGTTGGAGAAAACAGCAAACATGTTTACAATTTTGCTTCGCACCACTGGAAAAATTCGCCAAAAAATAAAATAAAAAAATTCTTCTCAAATGAGGTACACGATACAAATTTTCTTCTGGTGCAACAAGAATAATTAAAAAAGCAGAAATAAGAGTGTTTGTGCTAAATGTTAGAATTTAATATGAAGGCAATTTAAATACTAAAAAAAAAATTTATAAAAAAAACTTACTTCAAGTCACGATCTTCTTCATCAAAGTCATCTAAATATAGGGAACCCCAGAGGCATGCGCGACGTCCACGTATGACAATAATATATGTTGAAGTCACAACTAGAAAAATACCAATGCCGCCGCCACATGTTATTGTATGCTAAAATAAAAAGATATATAAATGTTAAATTGAATTTCATTGAGACACAAACTTTGGCATAAATTTATTTAAATGATGATGAAATTGTAATATTTTGTTTCCATCCATCTAAAATTTTACATTTCCATTATACATACCCTCACTGCTTCACAACAATCATTCTCTGCACAGCAGTTTTGCTTTAAACACACAATTGTACCGCATAGCAAACAAATAGAGCTTTCCTTTGGAACCTTATAACAATTCAAACATGGACGTTCATGATAATACTAAAAAACAAAAACAAATTAAAGTTATATACATATTTTTAATTATTCTTTTCTTCACCGTAAACAAACGCTCATATTCCCGTGGCAATTGAAGTAGTTTCGGCTGTTGCCACGCTGAGTGTTGATTCATAAAAACTGGTTCTTTCACAGCATCGAATGGTGGTTGTATGTCCATTAGCTGCTCACACCAAAATTGTGGCAGTGTTTGTTCGGTGCCTGGTATAAAACATAAGCCTTTGGATGCATTAAAACAATCCCAGTCCATGGAATCTGTTACTAATTCCAGATAGTAAATTAAACGCACAAATTCAAGACCAGGTGCAGATATTTCAGGCATTTCATGACGATAGAGATGTTGACGCAGTAAAGCGGCAATGCGTAAATATGGCAAACAAAGTGTTTGCAATTGCAACTCCATAGACTTAAGATTAACTTCAACAGAGCCAGCTGCTGCTGATGATGTACCCGTGGAAGATGTTGCAGCAGCCGCTGCAGCTGAGGTTGAAGGAATACTGTCGCGTCGCAGATGTGACAGCCTTCCTGTATGACTTAGCAACAATGCCATAGAACTTCCCAGATAGGATAACGACGTCGCATAACTTGTTGTCGAATTAGTTCTTATTGATGGACGACGTTCAGCAGAGGGACTTGTTTGCTCTTCGGAAGTCAGATGATTTATACTGTATTTGGATATAATGTAATCGCATTCCAAATCAGTTAGAGTAACACACAGCTGCAAAACAATCTGATAATAAAGCAGATTATACATAACTTTTACCATACAGGTAAAATATTCTGTAAAGAACAAATAGTAAAAATTAATAAAACTGTGTGGACCACTAAATGAGCATTGTATTACCTTGGTCTAAATGCAAAGGAGCTAATAATATAAATTTTAACAACAATGCTATTGGATCGGCTAAAAGACTAGGTATTAATTCACGACAATGAGAAGGCACAGGCGCGGAATCGGTTACTGGCATGCCAGCCAATGATGCCCAGGATCGCCACAGTGGCCATTCGACAAGTACGCGTACATGCACGGACAACACATGCAGCAGCGGCACAATACAGTCCCGTTTTGCTTTATATCGAGTAGAATTTGCGGTGCAGAGCGAGCCACCACGTTGAATTATCTCCGACTCAAGATTGGTGCGTGCAATTGACGTTACAAATATGAATAGACTGCGGAAGGTTGGAGGTATCCGCTTCATTTTACGGTGCGTTATATTTGTCATGTTCTCCATGGCGCGCCCCATTGCTTCGGATAGTTTTGTGGATGTCTAGAGGATTTAATAAAAATATTTATGTTTATATTACATATTGCAGAGTGGAAGTGGAAGCAATAATTTTAAAATTGAAACTACTTACGGGTGGTCTATCGTTTTCTTTAATTAAATTTGTCAGTTCCGCTACCAATTGCTCGAATGGTTGTTGACCCGAACGTACTACTGGCGTTGGTCGATCTAGTTGAGGGCTTAATGGCAACACTGAGTTTGACAGCTGTCGACACACTGGACAATAAAATTCTCCAGGTTCATGCAGATGCTGTCGCTGTGTAGCATAAAGAGTCTTCAGATAAGCGTCTAAACAGCTAAGGTGGACGTGATGGCCACAAGACTGCACATGCACTCCATTTTCATAGGCCATATTATTTGAGAGGTACCAAGACTCTTCGCCAAATTTTAGGCTTAAAAGTTCTGTGCGTCGATTAAACTCAGTGGCTAAGCGCGTACTATGCCGAAGACGCTCCTCATCTTCGTGTGATAGTGGTAAAGGCAACCGTTCGGCGGTACGCCTTCGATGACCAACAATACCACTGGATTCAACTAACACAACCATACCAATGGGATTTGATTCAGTGCTAGCGGATGTACAATTGCAAATAATACAGTCATATTCTTTTTCACGCGGCTGCTCATAGCCCTCATCATCTTCATCATCACCGCATTCCATGCTCTGTCCAGCCGTTTGCATGAACTCTTTTTGTTTATTTGCAAAATCTTGCATCATTTTCTGTTGACGCTCGCGAGCTCTTTTGCGTCGTTCGTCTTTTTCTTTTGTCTCTCGTGCCTTTTGTTCGGCCTGCTTTTCTCGCTGGTTCGGCCATAGGCGTGAGCGTATATCGTCTATATTTTGTGCGCATAGTTCATCACGTTTTGCGATTTTACGCAATAAATTTCCAATGAAATAAGGACCATCACCAATGCGAGATTCCGATACTCGAATTTTTTTGTGGTTACGACGTGGACGTCGAGAACACCGTTGACTAGAATCAGCTGAAAAAGAGTTGGAGGCCGATGCAGATGTGCCAGCCTCATCGCAGTCAATATCCATAGAATCTTTTCCCTGCTCATTTTCAGCATCATTTGACGACCACGTAACATCCTCCTCTTCTTCACCGTCACTTAAGGAGAAACTGTCTAATGTGCCACTAAGTTGCGAGTGTAATTTTAGCAACAAAGTAAGTATACTCTCTTCGATGGGCAGCTCATCTTTGTTGTGACCACCAATTGCATTGTCAACGGTACGTTTCCGTGCGCCTGCTTCGAAACTACGTCGTGGCCCCAAGCCACCAACACCACCACCTAAAGTATTGGAAGGCACAATATCCATATTGCTGCTTGGCACAGCGACTGGTTGGACACGTTGGAATGGCAGCAGCATGCCGACTCCAGTTGTGGTTGGTGAGAACATTTCGTTTTGTTGTTGCTGTGTCCGATGTGGTGTATTGCGGCCTACAGCAGCCAGTAGCAGATCACGTCGTATAGCCACTTCCATGCCGCTTTCCGGCAACGAGATGGGTTGTAAGGAGAAACGGAATGCCATTGAAGGATTGGCGGCATCCACTTGGTTGTCAGTCTCACGCAAAGAATCGTCATCCTGGCTATCGCTGCGTATAACTAGCGCTTGTTCCGGAACAATCGATAAATCTGGAGGAAGTGCAACTTCCATATTTTGTAGGCGAACAGGCACCATTGCTGTTGAACTGCCACTAGCTAAGCCAATGGCGTCATCGTCGAGATCATCATCACTGCCACCACCACCAATCATTGGAAAAGCGGCTGTGACAGGTTCAGTTTCTACATCGAAGTCAATATCTGTGTAGAAAGGATTAGAACGATAGTTTGCCGGTGTCACTTGTGGATCCTGAGATTTCAGTGATAGTTTCGACACCACGAATCGTAAATTACAGCTCAGATTATCAGTGGGATAGCACTGGAACAATGTGGGCGGATCACGACGTCTCATATAAGCTTTATTTTTGGTGTCACATTCTACAACAGCAGCGTTTTCATTACCAGGCCCTTTATCTTCACTTGTCTCAATAGCAATTTCTAGCAGGAAAATGGCCAACGCTAGCAGATGTTCGGAAACATCACGTGAGTGCACAGCACGAAAGAGTATTGACAGTATGGTTGAGTGGAAGATGCGAGAGTTGAGTATACGACAGGGATCGGTAAATGCAGCACCAACTGGACGTGGCGGTCTAAATGGTGGCCAGAGATTTCCACTTGAGGGCATTTTTTGCTTAGATTTTACATAATTTGTGAATCGATCGAGTGACGATTGAAAATCTCGACGGTGCACTGCACGCAAGAGAACATGCAATGGATCGTAGTAGTTCTCCCACACTTCATCAATTGGTGTGAAGAGACCCTGTTCGAGATTTTCTGAACCTGAAGAAGGCGCTTTATAGACGGATAATTGTTTGAGAAACGTCTCAAAGTTTTTCGTATGTACGTTTCCTGATCTTTCGGGCATCAATTCCAACAGTTGGGAGTGTGTTTTATTTTCAGTTGCCAGTAGAGCGCTTATTTCAATGATACACTGTGTTGCTTCATCGTTACCCAGGTTTGTGCGACTTGTGACCAGTGTGGCGAGAAATGTTAAAAATCCTTCCAACATTGAAGAGTTCTCCATTTTTTGTGGTTGCTTAAGTGGCGCCCGTTGAAGCCATTGCCCAACACCAAATAGTTCAATGGTATTTTGCAAAAAAGAGTATTGAGGAATATTTGTAGCACAAATTTGCAAGAAAAACAAATCCATGTCAGCCATTGAATTGCAAAAATTTGCTTGTATATAAGTCATAGCTTGTCCTTTGATTTGAAGTCCATTACGAACCCATTTGCCAGCAAGGATCTCGTAGAAAAAACTCTGAAAAGAAAAAATAAATAAAAAATAATAAAAACAACACTATGAACTAAAATTTCATATAAAAACCGAATAGCTTTTTATATGGCATACTAATCTGGTGTGCTTGACTAGACGTAAGCTATAGCAAATGAGAATGGGTTATAAATTAAAGAAACCTCAAATCATTAATAAATTTTTCTGTCAACATGCGATCCACAAATTCAGGCTTGTTCCGTAATCCGTGTGGTTTCAATTACTATTCATTGAGGAGGCTTTTTGATGAAAATGGTGAGTCACACGGTAAAAGGTACAAGGATATTTTTTGTGCAGAATTACAGGTTTGAGCGATAATCATTTTGAAAATAACGAAAATATTATCGGTCAAGCGATTAAAAAAAAAAAAAACCCAAATTTTGGGCACTATTTCTAAAATGATTATCGCCCAAATTTATAAGAAAATAATTTGGGCGTTATTTCGTTTTTAGTTTTGGGTGTTATTTCATATATTTTGGGCGTTATAACGTCAATTTATTTTTTTGACGAAAAGATATAAATCGCATCACTTAAAACAGCTTTAATTAAAAACTAGTAAGGGTGTTACCTTTGGTCTGGCCAAACATTAAATACCCTACACAGCTGTGTTTTGAAAATTTTGCTTATATGGGAGGTGTCCCGCCCTCTTGTCCGATTTTATCCAGTTTTTGCTTAAAGCTTGTATTTATAATTCTTAGTGTCTGAGTAAAATTAAGTTCGATTACCTCAAAAAACGCTTTCAGTATAGCGTTTTGAACCTTTTGCTTATATGAGGGGTGCCACGCCCTCTTGTCCGAATTCGCCCAGTTTTTGCTCAGAGCTTGCGCTTACATTTCGTAGTATTTATGTGTATTTTGGTTGCATTATCGTGAAAAATACTCCAAAAGTTGCATTTTGAATATATTTTTTTTGTACGGGCGGTAGGCGTGTCCGTTGACCGATTTCGCTCATTTTCAATCCCCCGAGCTAACTTTGACGACGGAGGCTGTGCACCAAATTTCATTGAATTATCTAGCTTAGTTTTCTCAAAAAATGTATTTCCACACACAGCCAGCCACCCAGCCAGCCAACCAGCCAGACAGACAGACGAACTTGGCTATATCGACTCAGGAGGTGACGCTGATCAAGAATATACAGTGGCTCCATCGCAAAATCGGACAAGACTTTGTTGGATATAAAAGTGCTCTAAACTTAAGAAAAAATATGCTGAAGATACGGTTTTTTCGCTTTTATTTAAACCTTATACCCTCATCTCTCTGAACAATAAAAAAAACAACTATTTTTCCATTGATAACCGTAAATTTACACTTAAACACAAAAATAGTTAAATTTCCTGCGCTCAATGAAAAATCGGACAAAACAAAATGGCAATGATAAAAATGCCGTTCTTGTGCGAAAAAGCATTTCAGCACTGCGTTTTTTTGGTAGTATTAGGTCGTTGATTGCATGAAGTGGAAAACAATGTAAACACTAAATTAAAATATATGTAAAATGGCTTCAAATGGCTCCAAATGGCAAGCAATCTGCTATTGAAATAATGCAATAAATGATTAACTGGTATTATAAGGTAAAACCGAGAGAAAAATTACGAAAAAGTAAATCTATTGACCACGACATATTGATGAGGTTCCGTGATGAGCTCTATTGACCAAAAAATGCAAAGAAAGTCAGTACAAGATATCAAATGAGCGAAAAGAGCGTTCGATATTGAAAGAAATCAACAAAGATCCTTTTTGAAAAGGCCAAAAAACCCTTAAATATCCTTAAAAAATCGAACTGAAAACGTTGTTTTCCTAAATACTGATTTCAAAACATTGCATAAGTAAGATTTTTATGAGAGAATTGCTAAAAAAAATACATTTATAAGCCGTAAACAAAAAAAGATAAAATGAAAATAAGCCAAGAAGAATTCACTAAAAATAGAAGATTTTTTAAATATGGTGATTTGATGGTATATCATATTAAAATATTTTTCTATTGATAGTTTTCATTATTTTAAGACTATTCTGTTGACAGTTTCTAATCTTTTAAGGTATTTTAACTTGATATACCCTCAAATTACCTTATTTCTAAAATCATCTGTTTTTAATAAATTGGTCTTGGCATATTTTGGTTTTATCTTTTTTTGTTTAGGGGTTATAAATGAATTTTTTCCAGCAATTCTCTCATAAAAATCTTTCTTATGTAATGTAAACAACGTTTTCAGTTCGATTTTTTAAGGATATTTAAGGGTTTTTTGGCCTTTTTAAAAAGGATCTTTGTTGATTTCTTTCAATATCGAACGCTCTTTTCGCTCATTTGATATCTTGTACTGAATTTCTCTGCATTTTTTGGTCAATAGAGCTCATCACGGAACCTCATCAATATGTCGTGGTCAATAGATTTACTTTTTCGTAATTTTTCTCTCGGTTTTACCTTATAATACCAGTTAATCATTTATTGCATTATTTCAATAGCAGATTGCTTGCCATTTGGAGCCATTTGAAGCCATTTTACATATATTTTAATTTAGTGTTGACATTGTTTTCCACTTCATGCAATCAACGACTTAATACTACCAAAAAACGCAGTGCTGAAATGCTTTTTCGCACAAGAACGGCATTTTTAGCATTGCCATTTTGTTTTGTCCGATTTTTCATTGAGCGCAGGAAATTTAACTATTTTTGTGTTTTAGTGTAAACTTACTGTTATCAATGGAAAAATAGTTATTTTTTTATTGTTCAGAGAGATGAGGGTATAAGGTTTAAATAAAAGCGAAAAAACCGTATCTTCAGCGTATTTTTTCTTAAGTTTAGAGCACTTTTATATCCAACAAAGTCTTGTCCGATTTTGCGATGGAGCCACTGTACATACTTTTATGTATCTGCCACGCCTCCTTCTCAGGACAAAGTAAATATACCCTAGATGTGGGGTATAAAAATCGACTTGAAATGAACAAATCATAATGTCGACCGAGCGGAGATCGGTTTCCAAGTACTGTGATCATATACAACTAACCGGAGATAATTGGAACTTTCTGAATGGTTCTAGCAACATTTATGTAGTATGCTCTTTCTGCTATACACGCACCACTTCATTGCCGTTATAACAGTTGTGTCGAATATTTTTTTGTTCTATGCACGAATCTTCTCGTCGTCTCTAGTAGTTTACTTGTTTTGTACTGTACTGTGAAAATTTGTTTTACGTTAATTGCCGCTGATGCCTTGTCACAGACGAAAATTAGACTAGTTTTGGTCTTTTAGATATTTTATTTTAAGCAAATCCAAAACGACCATGATACTGTAAGAATATGGCTAAATTTAGTATTTCTTTGATGGAAAAAATCACACAAAATCTGTCATATAATATTTTGTAATATTTGTTAGCTCGGTAACCAGAAGATATAGTGATTTGTATATGATTTTTTCAGCTGCTAGATTTCAATGCCTAGATGAAGTGAAACGCCCATTGAACACACCATATTTTCCACAAAATAGTTTCATCTCTTTTTAGAAATGAACACAATGAATTTGGATACCAATGCCATGGTACGAGTATTAAAAAAAAGAATGTAAGACACCATCACCTGCTGGAAAAGAATAGTTGGCAGCTCTTTTCACATTACTTGCATTATCTCTCCATTCGTTATTTTTGTTTCTACTTTTGTTACAACCATACTTGGTTACAATGAGAGAGAATGAGTTTCTTTATTCTTTTGGCATAGGAAAAACATAAAAAAAATTAACGATATGCATGTGCGGCCAAGGCGGGAGACACTTTCAGCAGCTGTCTGGCGTGTGTCTCAGCAAAAACGGCTGTGGCAACGGCATAAACAGTTTTCTCTATTGAAACGCGAATGTTATTCGTACTGTGACGTTTAAGCTGAGCTGACGTTGGCGGTGAATTTAAAGCTCGCTTTAAACATAGAAAAAAAATTATACTTACATGTGTATATATGAATATATATAAATGTATACTTTGTGCGTTAATTTAAACTAAAAAAAAAAAATCGACTTTGGATATACAGAAAAAGTTTTAATCAATTGAGTAATAAAAAATTAATAACAAAAAACACTTAAGAAATGTATACAAAAAAATTCAACCAAAGATAAATTTCTAAAAGAGTTATATAAAAATATAAAAGAGTCATAGAAATATTTCAATCTTTGTTTAGTGAAAAGGAAAAAGAGATCTCAATTTTTAACATAATGAATTTACAAAGAATTAATATCACACATTGGGTATTATTCATAACGCTGCTTTTTGTAACTGTTCCTGCACCAAGTAATGCGCTTATCGAAGATGTCTTAGATGTCATACATGTTGTTAAGGAAGTCACGACGGGCATCCTTAAAGCATGGGATATTGTACAACAAACTTCGCTAGGGCAAAGCATAGAGTTTCCATTGATGCGTGAAAAACAAAGAAAAGTTTTGCAGCGGCTCAAAGAAGTGAGCAGACAAATTGACGAAACTGAAAATAAGGTTGGTTGGTGGTGCTTTGTGATTGAGTGGGTTAAAAACAGTTATATTACACAAAATTCGCCTTCTGTTTTCTAGCACGCACATAATATCGCTGTTTCAATTGAATCCATAAACGATTTCATTGCCAAAAATTTACCACTCATGGCCAAAATGAAGGATATTACCGATACAATGTATCATATATCATCACGTTATAAGGATATGCAAAAATATGAGCAACATCAGAATGAATTGGAAATGTCTACTTTGGTTACATTTGCGGAATGGACAGTAGCACCAAATCCTAATTCAGTGCATCATCTAATGGATGTATTACATTTTACACTTTTGGGTGAAGAAGATAAATCAAATTCAACGACAAATATGTTGTCATTGTTGGCGCAAAATTATGAGGTAATAAACATAGGGGAAAGGTTATCCATGCATGAATCATAGTTGGCGAAATTGAGAAAGTTAATTTATATAAGCTGGATATTTCCAGTTCTGTTTGAAGTTAAACCTTAAGGTGACAGAGCTATTAGTGAAGTCGATTGTGTCAGGCAGTCATGTCTTAAAAAGTGACTCTCTAAAACAGCGGTAACAAACATATGGCAAGTGTGGCATTGCGTGCTATGCGATGATGAGCAATCGAATTTCCTTAAACTGAAAATAGACTTTAACAAACAAATCAAACTTGATGTAAATATTTTTGAATCAATTATTCGAAGAAATTATATGCGAAACACTTGTTAAGCATTAATAAAAGTTCTCAAGAAATTAGACACACATAATTTTTCTCGAAAGATTTATCCATACTTTTGCTTGTTGGGCATATAATGGTTAAAAATTTGCACAAGAATTATGTGTATGAGCAGCATATTCTAAATATTTTCATCAATTAACTTAACATGACCGTTCCCGAAATTATATCAATTGATGTATGGTGCCAAAATACTGAACTAGCTAGCCATACCTAGAAAATTATCAAATTTTCAAACCCTAAAATCGTGTCAGTTCATTTTTTTTAAAAAGTGGTCAAAAATGGTACACTTGACAAAAAAATAAACAATAAAACAAAACAAAAATAGTAATTTTCGATGTATTTGTCGGTGCTGAATCCAAATCCAGTCTCTGAATTTATCTATCACATATGGTTTCTGATATATTCTAAGCTAAAAGTTCAAACACATGATTTTCGAAGCTATATAGAGGACGCATGAAATTGTTTTGCTCTTTTCTAATAAATGCATCGGTTACTAAAGTTCTTCGTCTTCGAAATGAGCTATGAAGTGGTCTTGAATGATTTTGCTTTAAAAAGTTACGGTCTTTTGAAAATGAGTGTAAAATCATATGAGAATCTACGTATGATTTTTAACATTCATGTATCATTTTAAAGTGGTCACAACTTAAAAAAAAAATCATACAATACAAGCAAGACCAATTCACACCTAATTTTGAAAACGAACAACAGCACTAAATGATGCATTTAATAGAAAATAGCAAACTCTATATAACCTTCAAAATCGTGTTTTTGAACTTTGAGGTTAGAATATCTCAAAAACCATATGTGGTAGAGCAATTCCAAGACTGGATTCAAATTCAGCACCGACAAATACATCAAAAATGAGGAACAGGTACGATTTTAGGATTTGAAAAGTACATCCATAATCAAAGCACAGGCCATACACAAAATGCTGATTCAATTTCTTCATACTTTTCACTCGTTGAGGCCTGCCGTGTCTCGGATACTATTCAGACTAAGTATTTTTAAGGCTTTAGTGTTTTTTTTTTTAAATCTCAGATGGACAACTAAAATAAAGCATTGATATACCTTTTTGATATGCGAGTACTTATATGATTATTTAATATCATATAAAAAAATCGACATTTTTGTAGAAAAAGAGCTATCCACATTAAATATATCATATCATAAAACTTAAATAATTAAATAATTTTCTAAAAAGTTAAGAGCATTTTGTAGAGAAACACGTTAACTTCATTCCATACGATGAAAATATTTTAAGTAACATAATAACAATGCCACGAGGCAGCAAATATTTTTATTAATGTTAAGAACTTCATGGGTTAGAATTTTTTGATTAACAATCAAAATATCAAAGTTAAATAGCAAATAAAACTCCTGCATTGTAACTGAATATAAAAATAATAAACAAAACTAAAAAAAATATACAGAAGTAAAGCATTATAGCGGTTAAATTCACAGTAAACAGTAATAAAAAAAACACTAACTGTATCATATATACATAAACTATATATCCATGATCCAAGAGTTAGTCATAAATTCTTGAAAAAAAGAAAATAAACAAATATTACTTCAAAGCAGAGAAACGATGAAATTTAACTCGACTATCCGGTATTTTATTGTGATCAGCATATCTTCCGCGAATGTATACGAACTTAAATACATATATATTATTATATATATATGTACAGCTTATACATGTGTTTAAAATATGTTTATTATAATCGGACCGACATGCACAGACCAAGTGACGCATAGACAGACAGCCAGCCAACAAGTAGTTAATATTTTGGTCAAATACTCAAAGTGTTGGAGAAAATCTTATAGGTACGATAAAAAAATTTAAGTTTGCAAAATCGCTACATCTGACTCATCAGAAATGTTAATATTGGTATTAAATTTTTCTTAAGAAAGTATGTATTAAAGAAGAGAGATTTAATTTAATCAAATGTTCATTATAACTAATAAAATAAAATGAATTACGGAGAAAAGGTGTGAGTTAAATATGTCGGAACAATCAGTCGAATTATGATTTAAAATAATAATAAAGTTCGTTTTTTTTTTTTTTTAAATTTGAGTAAACTCTATAAAACCAACTTTTCAAAATATTTCTCGAAAGTTTATTTTTTTAGAAAAAAGAAAGGAACAAGTAGGAAAAAAAAAGAAAAAATTTTAAAGGAACTTTTTGTAAGATAAAAATTATTAAGGGGTAAACTCGTAAAACATGTAAAATTCGAAAGTTTACCTCTCTGAAAACAACGCTGTCTCACAATTAAAAAAAAAAATACATTTAAACAAAATATTCGGCAGAAAAAAAATTTTTTCCATTTATTGATATGACAAGAAACAAAATCATTTTTGGTAATGTTAGTTAACCTCTTGGTGCACCAAGGCCTTCAATTAACATCTATCTGATCTTTACAAAACTTAGTATTAAAACTTTTATTCAAATATCAAAGTATTATTGTAACTCTAATTGTTGTTTACTGAAAACAACATATAACCTTAAAGCCATTACATCTAACGACATTTTTGAAGCTTTTGAAAACCCCAGAAGGTAGCCGGTGATATTTCTTATAATGTGAAATTAGCCAAAAATAGAAAACTTAATCTAATATTTATGATCGTAGGCTTGTTAGAAAGGTATTACAGAGTACATTTTGCTCAAACGTTTCAAAAATAAAAAATATTTCACGCAAGATAAATTTTTCAATAACTTCGTAACCTATTATAAACTGTTTTATAGGTCTTTTTGACCTTTTTTTTTCCAAAAACTGGACTATAATGTAATTTTAATGGTTAAAGTATTCTACAAAAATATTATTAATTTTATTACACAGAAAAAAAAATATCGGTCAATCCAACTTATTTCAACGATAGAAATTGCACCAAAAAAATTTTCAAAACTTGCGAGTTTTTAATTGTTGTACCATGCAATTGGATATAAATATTTGCAAAACATTATTTAATAAGTTAAATTGAAATATTGTGTAAAATTATTTTATCAAAATTGATATAACTTTTGCAAATGTTTCACTTGTACTCGACAAGTGTATTGATAAAAAAAGTGCGTTGTTGGAGACTATAGTCTCCTTTAACTTACAGTTATTCAATTGAATTGTGAGGTATTTTAAAAGATGCCAAAATGTCATTTATAAAAAAGAGAACGACTATGTGATACAAACACAGCATGTGCAATTTATATAGTTCTGTAAAGAATTTTTCCAACAACAAGTTATTTAATACTCCAAAATCTGTTTCAGTTATTTATTGCCATCAATATTAAATCACAAAAACAAAAAATAGTCAGCTGTGTTGTCGATAAGGGTAATACGGCTGTTTTTATATACATAGTACACATTGTACACCTGTGTTATAAAAAACTTAAATATTTTATTAAGTGAATTCCAATTAATTAATTGATGAAAAGTGGGAATGGATGAAAAATTTAATTTAAATGTGGGGTCTACACAAGACGTCTTGCTGGAGTTTTAAGAAATTTCGTTTCAAGATACGTTATGTCTTGTACCCGCTTTTTATTTATCAAATACTTCAGTTCAGTTTCGCGTGCAAATGGCTTGACAGCTTCAGTGCAGTTCAGTGCACATACTGTAATTGTATGATACACTACAAAATGCTATTTAGTGACAAAAGTAATTTTTCGCTCTCTTATTGTGCCTTTTTTGCAGTCTCTTTCTCACGAAAATGCATGAAGGCTACTACACTCGCAAGTTTATCACTGACATGAAGTATTTGTTTGTATAAAATACAGTACAGTGAAGTATTCGTTAGAAGCAGGTTTTTTTTTTGACACTGATAAAACAAGACAATTTTCTTCAATGTCAAAATAAAATCAGTGTACAGTGAAGAATTAAATATTAAAGTTTTTGGATCAAATACTTCAGTTCAGTGTAAAATGTGTGGAAAAAATACACTAACTATATTTCAAGATACAAAAAACATTTGGAAGTAATTTAATTGGAACAAAAAATTAAAACCATTAGAGCTCCTTTTTATAACTGCCTTCCTAGATAACAGAAAAAGGGTCGAAGTTTACTTTAGAAAATTTTTACTGCAGTAAAAAGGGGAAAAACCGAACTTGAAACACATTCTTATCTATTTATGCGTCGTATGAAATTTGTTGCATTTTGTTATGTTTTTCTGCTGATGTTTAATAAACTTGATTCGTCAACTCGCTAGCGTCATTCATTTAATTGATTAAACTTTCAAGCAAGTAACAAGAAAACTGTTTTTTTTTTCAAAATTTATCTTTCACACAACTTTGTTTTGATTTTTTGCGCTTAATGCCATTCAGTCTAGTAGCTTGGTGAAAGAAAAAGCCTTTAAATACAAATAATTTGCTACTCTAAGCAGAACTAATTTTGCAGCTACAATCCCTTTTCATATTAAGAACAGTGTCAGTGACCCAAATATGTAAACAGAAGAATACAGAACGGGGCAAGAAAAAAAGTACAAGCTTTGTAAATACATAACTACATACTCATGTGTATATGTACATATGTATATATACGAATGTCTGTTTCGAACTAATTAAATGATAATGAGCCAATTTGTTAAAATCTTAATACGTACTAATTACTCTTGAAAAATTGGAGAGAAAAAGAAAAAAAAGACATGTGAGCATTTTAGTATTTTTCTTTTGCTTATTAAGCACAGCAATTTGAAATCAGCTGGCAACCTTATTTTGAAAAAAACTTATTGCTTCTTACTGCATACATATGACAATTACTTATTATTAACAAAGGGAGAGAGAGCCAACAAGAGACATGAGTTGCATTTAAAATAAAAAAAAATTCTCTCTTCTGTTTTATTGCCAAAAGGAAAAAATGCACCACAATCTTAGCAAATGTTTCGAAATGTTTCAAGAAAAGTAAAAACAAAAAGAATGCATTAAGCCAATGACGTCAGTGTTGTGCACAGTGGTTTGTTCACTCTAATATGTAGGTACACATCAGAGCTTGAAAAAAATTTTGTAAAAGATTTTTTTAACGTTAAGTCAGACTTTAAACTTTTAAATCATTAAGAAAAAAATTTTAAACTTTTTGAAATAAAAGTTTAATTGAAAAACCTTAAAAAGTCAAGTCAAAAACAATTTTTTATAAAAAACTTTCATTTTTAAAAGTATTTATTAAAAAAAAAAAAAAAAAATTGGAAAAAAATAATGAGGGGATTCCTGAAAACGTGTAAAAGCCTCGAAAACCTCGTAAACTTGTAAATGTTGTCAAAATCAATACGAAATTTAACAGTTTTACGAGTTTACGAGGTTTTCGAGGATTCTACACGTTTTCAGGAATCCCCTCAATATTCATCTTTACATATGGGCGTTTCTCAGGTAACGAACGTGACGGTCGTACACATTAAAAGTGCAAAAAAAGTGGAAGTAAAACATATTTTTATTTACTTTATATTACAGCCCTTAGGTAGCATTATAGTTAATAGCAGGCGAAGTCCTGGTTCTAAGATACACGCAAAAAAAGACGCAGAACGAACGTGACAAAAATAGAAGTAGTTTTCGTGCATATTCAAAGAAAGTCAGAATCCATAATGATTTAATTTTTTGGCTCACGGTGGACCATTTGGCGGAAATGCCGATATTTCTTGAGGTTAGGCTTACTTTTCGAATCAATTTTATATTTCTGCAAACTAAAAAACTAAGAATTTTACCTAGAATCTCACAGAAAAAAGAAGTTCACCAGCTCTTGAACAATGAATGTTAAAATAGATACCGACCGAATGCACAAGCAAAAACCAACCGATAAAGACAAAGTAAAAATAATAATCAGAATCATGTATGAACTACAATTTGCATAAAAACCACATTTTGAAATACTTATATGAATATAAATTATGTTTCTGCTTGAATTACCACACAACAGCACTAATACTTGTTAATATCTACAGAGTTATAAAAAAATCAGCGTCTGTTTGGCTATTTAGTTTGTGTATATTTTGGCTACTGATAATGTAAGCGAAATCGAAATCTAAGCACCTTATACTCCCAGAGAATATGTATAGATTTATTTCCGAAATTTTGATTTCTAAAGATACAAAATATAAGTTTTAAGTAAATTGCATTCAAATTGAAGTTACATTCTGTATAATTGAAGGAGATCATGCAATCGAAAAAATTATACATTACACAAAATTGTGCTGATAAATTGCATTAGATTATTTGAACAACAAATGAAAAAAATTTTTTAATTACTGCTTAAGCTTAAAATCAGCATGTACTGAGAACAGCAATTTTTGTTGATCAAAAATTGTAAGTTTTTAACATCGAATTTTAAAGAAAAAAATATTTGTTTTACTCAAAATATGATTTGCTTATCATAAAAAATTAGCTAAAAAATAATCTCGTAGTAGTGGAATTTAGAAACATTTCGTTTCAAGATACTTTTTGTCTTGTACCAGATTTTAATTTATGAAATATATCAGTTCAGTGTCGCGTGCAAATGTCTTCACAGTACTTGGATCTGAAAGAAGAAAAAACAAATACTGCACAGACCTGTCTTGTTTGATTTACTTCAGTTCAGTGCAGACCTGAAGTATTTGTTTGTATAAAATACTGAAACATTTGCTAAAATCAGGTTTTTTGTTGACATTGATAAAACAAGGCAGTGTTCTTCAGTTCCAAATTAAATCAGTATACGGTGAAAATTTGAATCTTGAATTTTTTGGATCAAATACTTCAGTTCAGTGTAAAATATGCGAGTAAAACAAAAGTGTACTATGGGCCTTATCGTTAGTAAATATTTTCGAAAATTTATCTCTACTAGTTCGCAATCGGAAAAAAAAAAATTTTTTCTGGAAGGTCAGAATTCACAGGAAAAATAAGATTATCGGAAATAATTTGGGAGGGAGTATGACGTTTATTGGAAAAATTTATTCTTCAATTTTTTTTTACAAATTAAGAACTTTTTTTTAACTTATACCGGTTTTTCTAAAACTACTTTTCATTTCGTCACTTTTTTTTGTGAAGGTTTGGAGATTTATTTGGCCTATTCGTAGACCATCACCAATTTTACTTTGTTTTGATTATTTTTAATGAAGTTTTTGTTTGTTTTTTTTTTTAAACACTTGCTGCTGTCAAAGCAATGGTGCCAACCTTCCTTTTTCGAAGTCCACTAAAATGATTAAAAAAATGCGTTTTTTAATCAAAATAATATTTTAAACTTAATTCTCACAATTTGTATATTTTTTTTTAACTTTAGCTGTCAAAATTCAATGAAAAAAAAACAATGGAAAACACCAGGGTTGCATAGTGGTTTTTTGCGGAAAATTGGAAAAGGAGTTTCCATTCATAGAATATTCACGATTGCATATGCTCCCTCTCGAGAAGGGAATATATTCTTGGGAAGGGACTTTCCAGGCATATTTACGATAAGGCCTTTTACTTTAAAATATCTTGTGCAGGCCCTTACCTCGTGGCAATAATTAAGTAAATGTTTCTCATACGCTCCGTATACCGTGATATATGTGCATATCAAATATCAAAAAAATATTGGGGGTTATCGTGAATCAAGATTCCCGGGGAATTTTCTTAAACTGCAAAAAGAAGTTGACAATAAAGAGTTACATTCTCAACATTATTTAGATAAATTTATAGATATCTTTTTGTGTTAATCGGGCTATTTTTGAAAAATACAATTTGAGTCTAAAAGTTAAAACCACAGCCAGCCAGCATGATTCTATCCGTAGCAACATTCTCCGTTCATGAGAGTTATATAGAATGACATGAAAAAATCGTGTAAAAGAAAAAATTCCATAGTAAAAATCAAAAGTTTATCAAAGTTGCATTGTCGAAACTCTGTGATAATTCAGTGTGACCGAGTCCTAGTACTGTAGGGTATAAGCCGAGATTTTTGCCAGTGGTATATACAACGTGAAAAAATGTTGAAAACCAAAACAAACAACAATAATCACAGCGAAAAGAGAGAACGTTGATTTGTTTGTTGTTGATGGCGATGACGATTGCAATGGTGGTGGTGGTGGGTTCACTGTAATGTCTCTGTCCATTATATGAGATTTAAAACAACTCAACTTTATTCGATGGCTCTCAATTCAATTGGAACCGAAAGATAACGAGAAAGAAACATTAAAAACGAGGTTCACTTAGCTTGTATTAAATCTGAGCATTTATTATTGCTTCAAATCGTGTCGTGTTTAGTTGGGGAAAATACAACAAAAAAATATAAATTTAAAAGCGCAGATTGCTAAAATAAATATACAATATAAAAAATTAAAACTCAATTCAGCTATTTTTTTGCTAAAAACGAATTGAAAGAAGAAAAAAAAAACAATCAGTAGCGAGCAAATAATGCGACTGTTCTAAAATTAAATTAAATTAGTAAATCGTTCATTTTTCTCATTGTGATTTAATTGTGAACAAAAAGGTGGTGAAAATTCGCACACGAAAAAAATAAAAAAAAAAAATAAAAAAACAATAAGTTCTTTGTTGTGCAAGTGTGTGGCCTTTAAAATAGTTTTCTGTTTTTGAGTAACCCTGAGCTTTCACAGAGTTAACAAAAAACAATAAAATCGTTTTGATACGAGAAATTACAAAGTAAATCAACCAAAAATTGAAACCTAGGGTCAATTAATTATCAGCAATTTTCGACTGTATATGAAATTTTATTGACAAATACGCAAAAGTAAAATTCTGATTTGTGAAACATTAAAACGAAAATCATCAACTTAACCTTAAAATTAATGCGGAAAAAATTGCAAACAAAGCGATGCAGCAACAGCTTTTAACAGCCTCTAGAAATGTTAACCGCCACCTAGTGGCGGCACCCGCAAGTCTCCCATTAATCTATACAATCGGTATCTTCGTCTTGTTAACGACAGCATTCACCCCAACTGCAGTAGCGCAAATAAATGCTGTCACTACTATTGAAGTTCGCAATGCACTCGCTGTTGATGCATATCGTAGTGAATATATTGCACTGGAGACTGCACTATGGCAATATTTGGATAGACCACGTATCAGTAAGGAGACACAATTGAGAAAAATTTATGAAACTCATCGTAAATTTGTAAATGAAAATTTGCAAAGAAATTTCAATGCTGGGCGTTATGAAATTCTAAATCACTATGAGTGGAGTTTATTGGAACGTGATTTATTGCAAATTGATGGCATTTTTGGTTTCTTTAGGGTACATATTTTGCACGTTTAATGGATATGGTACCAGTGCAATAATGTGGTTTTAATTTTTATAGGGTTTTATGAATAAACAGGATAATAACATTGATTTGGATGAGCGCGCTATTTTGGATATCGCTGATACGGTACTAAAGAATGATAAAACATTCTCGATGTCACGCATTTTTCAGGATATGGAATTGGTGATGGTAAAGCAAACGCTTTACTATCGTGCTATGATGGTTAGTTTTGGTTTGGAAATTGAAAAATTTCACTACAGTTGTAGTATAATTGCCTTTTTTTATTATTTACATCTATAGTAATTGTGTAATTATAGTAATTACAAAATTGATTTTTATTCTACATTGAATTCTTGCGACATACTGCATGAGAATATTTGAACAAAAAAAAAAAAAATTTATGAGATTAAATTTGATGTATTTCAAACCAATTTATTTGGATTCGCAAGTTTTGATGTAGAGTAGTACCTAGTAGTCTTGTTTGTAACGATATGCATAGGTTATAGAAAAATGAATGCGCAATTATAATTTAATTATAATGTCTGTATAAGCATAATATCGTTGGGGTAATACTAGGGGTTTGCATTAGACCTCTTTAAATATAGTGTAATTTTCTTTACTCGCACATTTTAGACTGAACTGATTCAAGATTCAAATCTTAACTGAACACTGATTTCATTTTGACACTGAAATAGACTGTCTTTGTTTTATCAGTGTAAAAAAAAACCTGATTCTAACAAACACTTCAATGCACTGTATTCTATACAATCAAACACTTCAGGTCAGTGTTAGACGTACGAATAGAAAAACTACAGTATATTTTATGATATGGTAACACTGCAAGTTGCAACGCATTGGTAACTCATGATTGTAGTAGCTTTCATACATTTTCGAGAGAGATGGAGAGAGGGAGAGAGAGAGAAAAAAAAGTGGCACAAGAAGAGACCGAAAAACTGTTTTTGTCATTAAAGTAACATTTAAGTCTACAGTACAACTACAGTATATGCACTGAACTGAACTGAAGCGAATCAAACAAGACAGGTCTGTGCAGTATTTGTTTTTTTCTTCTTTCATATCCAATTACTTTCAAGGCATTTGCACGCGACACTGAACTGAAGTATTTAATTTATAAAAAGCAGGTAACAGACAAAACGTAACTTGAAATGAATTCTCTTAAAAATCCAACAAGACATCTTTTGCAAACCACTAGTTAAAACTACAAGTAGACATCTATATTTTTCATGTTTTGAGAAAAAAGTGTTTTAAGTTTTTTGAAATTCGTTTTTTATGGGTTTTTTTATTTTTAATATAAAATTGGATGTAGACTACATTTTAAAAAAACCGAATAGACTGAGGCGTAGAGCCGTTTTTACTCCATATTTCTGTATACTTAACTCAAAACATAAAATAATGCTGATTGCTTATTGTAGTTTCAACCCGACGATAGGATAACATAGCTTAGAATTATATTCTTTTGATAATTACAATATGAATATTAAAAGAAGTTTATGATTCTTGTTTTGAACAACTTTTCTCTTCGCTATCTTTTGATATTATCCTGTATCTATTTCAGTGATAACTTTTTTGTAGGTAGCTATTTTTTTTTTTTTTTTTTTTTTTTTTGTTAAAAAGCAGACTTCTATTCATAATATCGTTGAGTCAATTGTTAACTATCCCATCTTTTTTCAATTTTTTTGGGGAGCTAAAAGCAAACTTCTATTCATAGTATCGTTGAGTCAATTGTTTACTAATCCCATCTTTTTTTCTATAAGTTTATGGATAGCTAAAAACAGCTCAGAAGAACTCCATTTCTAAGTATCTTTTTTGATAATCAAAAGTAAAAATGGTTTTTGAAGATAAAAAAATGCACTTCTGTCGATTGTTGCGTACTGTGAAATATTGTTTTATAAAGCAAAGAATTTGAAAATTTAACAATATGTGTTTGCGAAACAACCAAAGGAGTAATTTTTTTTTCTTTCCAAAAACTGTACATTAAAGCTTGTTTACTCCAACAATAAAGTAATGTTTTTGATTTAACATTTAAAAATAAGCTATCCTTATCATAATCTGTTCTTTCCAAGAAAAAAAAAAACCCAAAAATTATGAACAAATGTTTGAGTTGTGTATGTGCTAATCTGAGAATATTTTCAGACACATTGAGCTTAATAAGCAAATATATAGTAAGTTTCCTAAATATTTACGTACACTTATCCCATGCAAAAAAACAAATTTTTATGAGAATATAGCAGAATATAAACTTAGTTCTGTGACGCAACAACAAACAACTTTTTAACAGGAAACGCATTTCCTTATATTGTTTATATACAAATATTTATTGTACATAAATAAATGTACGAGTACATAAAATAACAGCCCAAGGACTAATATAAAATAAATTAATGAATTTAAACGTAAAGGGCAATCATAATAATACGTTTTAACTGTTGCTAAGTTTTTTTTTTTTTAAATAATATCCACCAGACAGCTGCTAAATTATCCATAATGTTAAAGTTATGAATAATCATAGGAAATTTTGCAAAGTAAGTAATTGCAATTGTAAGTTTTTAAGTAGTGAGACACATTTTAAAGGAACGAAAGGGGAATCATAAACAGCAATGGAATATAATTTCAAATAAACAATTTAAAGTCAATAACAGTCGAAATTCTTTTTCGAACCTCAGAAAATATGGCTAATTTAACATCTATACAGCTAAACTTCGATAACTCAAACTTTGATTTCTTGAGCTTTTTATAACTAGAACCAAAATTAAATACCTTATATGCTAGTTTTGGTAATCAATTCGATAACTTGAAGTAAAATCTAATACTTATTAGATGCTGTATAATAGAATAAATCGAGTTTTGTGCATGTGGCGGCATGCACACTTTTATTTTATATTGTTTTAAATTCCAATTAATAGGCCTGTTTTTTTTTTTTTTGACGCGTACATACAATTGTGGTAATTTTCGAATTGCGATAACTTATGAACGGTGAGTCGTACGATAAAAAGTCCAAGGGTCTTTTTCATTGAGAACTATATGCTCTACAAATAATTTTAATCTTTTGTAAAAAAAAAAATAGTTATTTAGAAGTTATTTAATTAAAAGTGATTTTTTTCCGTTTATCGGCGCTTAACCAGTTTTTATAGAATAACTCCTGAAAGATAATTTTTTTTAAAAATAAAATGAAAAGTTTTTGTAGATAACGTGATTCTTCATAAAAAAAATTCCTTAGAGTTTTATTGTGCGACTCACTGTTTATGAGTTATAGCAATTTAAAAATATCCCCAATTGTATATACGCGTCAAAAGAAACACGGCTATTATTACGAACGAAATTCATAAAAATTCAAGTCGAAACACAACGGAATAACTATGAGAAAATGCTAAATAATACAATTTTTCAGAACATAGCAAGAAGCAAATTGATTTTGAAAAACAATTCATATGGCCACATGCATATATATCCTTTTAAGCGTCAAGATAGAAATGCAGGCTGATTTTGGTACGAAAAATAAGAATTCGTAATCCATTTGTCGATATTTTGTTTGCTAAGCTGCCAAGTTCAAAAGATAAAAGACCATCTATAGACGGTCCTGCAAAAGATAAACAAATCAAGTGACAACGTTCAAAGAGCAACTTTTTGATGCATACTTTCAATACGAAAGGAACATCTGACGGTTTGAGCGGCAAAAAATTTAAATTTTCAATATAATTGGGTTCAGCGAAGACTTTCTGCAAACTTTCTTGCTTATCAACATAATATTGTGACCTCCTTAAGAGTAAAGCTGCATTGAATAGGTTGTTTTAGAAGTTTTTGTGTGTTTAACATAAGTACATTGAGCTATGTTTTGAAAGCTTTTTATAAAACGTTAATAAATCTATTGAATTACAACTTTAAGATTTGATATGGTTAACTTATGTTTTAAAAAACATTTTTCATAATTTTAAGGAATCAACCGAACAAATATGCCATACACAACAATCGCCGCAACAATTTTTGTACTCGCTTTACACAGATGTAGCTTTAACAGAACTAAAAGGTTACACCATGATGGAGTTTTCTTGGATGATGCTAAGAGTATATGGAAAAGGTAAATTTACAATATATAGAAAATAACGATATATTCATTTTATATTTTTTTTCACTTCAACATCTAAGGTAACTTCACTCAGGAAGCCGAACTGATGCGCAGGGATTATGAAAAACGTGTTGAGCGTACTTTAAAATTATTACGAGAAGTAATGAGACGTGCGGATCGTATAGTATGGCGTTGTGATCCCTCAAAGTATGTAAAGGGCCAAAATTATGATGAAGTCACAAGACTTTTACAGGGTTTTGTTGAAAACGAAGTTGATTTGAATAATGAAGAAACTTGTCGTGAAAATTGCGATTTCTATCAATCGACAAAATCGCAGGGTTGCTTTAAGGATTTGTACTGTGCGCGGCAACCAAGATGTACTGGTAAAATGTACCACTGTACGTATGTAGATTCCGATATGTGGATTTGTCCGGCGGTAAGTTTGAAAAAGAAGAGTAAGAAAACTCAATCATGTCTATAAAATATAAAATTTTCTTCAATCAGACATTAAATAGTACGCGTCGTTATGAATACATTGAATATGAAAATGGTCGTTTGTTAGGCAAAAGGCAGCAGTGTGTACGCGGCACAACAAAGGTAAGATAGCTGAAAAAGCTAATATCAATAGCAATAAAACTATTATTACAATGGATCAGATAAAAAAAGAAGATTTAAAAAACTTTATAAGACACAAAATCGAATAATTAACGTTTGATTAACAATATATGCATATCATATCGTACTTTTCGAGAAAATGTAATGTACTTCTTCATTTATTAAAGACAAGATTTCAAATAATTTTACGCATACTCTATGCATATTTTAGACCTCATTTTTTAAAAGTTGAATTCAACTTACAGGTTGATTCGTGGTGGCGTTATCTTTTCTGGCATTGTAGCTATTGCTTCTGTCTCTGTGATGAACAAGGTTTAAAATCTGATCGCTATTTCAATTTACGAGAATCTCTCTCAGATGTAAAGAATAACAAGTAAGAATTTTAAATGACGTTGAAGTGTGAATACACTAAATATTAATTTTGCTTACAGAGTAATTACTGGACTAAGATTTATCAAAAAGAATCGCATATTCCATATTCAAATACAGGAAGGAGTTCTCTTGCCTCGTGGTGCTATTAATGCCTCAACACTTGCATGGAAACCAGTAGATGATTATAAGATATTTGATCGCGACGTGCGTAATGGATACGATTATCACACTTTAAGCTATGGTAGTCGTTCTATTGATTTAGATGATATACACACAGATGATAACAGCTTTGTTGTGACTGGTGTAAGATTTCGAATAGTTGGTGCACATTTAAATTTAGAAGCCAAATTATGTGAAATGGAATTTGAAACTGGTAAACTAGTTACACCCGAAGTTAACAGTTTTTGGAAATCAAATGATAATACGGACGTCAGTGGTGAAAAGAGGTAAGAAGACAATTCTTTACTCAATTGAAAGAGAGTAAAGTTCTGCTTTTTTTTTTTTTCTTTTACAGAAACAAAATTGATCTTACTAGCCCAGATGTTTCAACAAACACACTTGTTAAATCACTACCCGATTCAAAACATAACCAATATATCGACTTTGTCAATACTAATATGGATAAGGATGCGGCACAAACCACAGTACCTTTTATCGATATACAAGATGTTATTTCAAACCCACCAGTGCCACTTGCTGGTATTGGCATTTATCATAAGGGACGTAATGGTTATGGTGGCTTTTTAGCGCCTAAAATAATAACATATGATTTTTCACCGCACGTTAAAATGGTGCTAAAAGGTAACTAAGATTGATCCTTATAAATATTTTGTATGTTTTCTCAGTAAGCTTAATAATGATATTTAGTTTTGTAATATAACCAAATCTAAGTTAAATGCATGTTGAAAATATGTAATTGAAAAATTTTAAATATAATGAAAATATCAAAGCAAAAATTGTCAACAATATAAAAGTAAATTTTAAATTTTGAAAAATTGTAGCGAAAATTAACCAAATAGGAATTACTTTCATGTTATGCTAAAATAAATAAATGTATAACACAAAGTAAATTGTAAAAAATAGTGTACTACTCTTTTACGAGACATATTCCAATTAATGCATTATAAAATATGAATATTTAGTAGCTGTCTCTACGCGAACAAAACGTAAAAGGTTTTTAATAAGTATACAAGAAAGAACTTTGAAATTTTGCGACAAACTATTTCAGAATACGCAGACATTACGACTAAGCACGTAGCATTAAATGGAGTCAAACTTGCAAATTTATCACTTTCATATGTTTTAAACCACTTATGTTTAAAGTAAATTCTCAGTTTTCTTACAATATATTATTTTAAAAAATTCATATAAAAGGAGACGGTTTATATTAGCTATAAATCTATAAATTTTGCCATAAAGCCATCTGAAATTTGTTGTTATCGAATATTTATCCTTAGGTTGAAACTGTGTTACTTGAATAAGCAAAAACGTATTTAGTAAAACCATGATTAACAGGTAGTGCCAGCTTTTGTAACTAATAAGTTTGTCTGCCAGTGTGCTCGGTTTTTGTAGACTCGAAAATCACTTGACCGATTTCGATAAAATTTTCAGAGTATGTCAGTCAAGATCAGGGGAATGTTATAGACTATAAAAATGGGTGGTACCACGCCCCTAAAAAACAAACTTCGACAGATCTCAACAACTGATTGACGCATAGGCACACATGTATAGAGCACTAAGCCAAATTACAGTCGTTAGATAAATGGGCGGTGACACGCCACTAAAAACAAAATTCAACATATGTCAGAATCTGTTTGACGCATAGGAATAAAATTTGGTACGCATGTACTATATGTAAAGGGCACTAAGCCTAAAAACACTCATTAGAAAAATGGGCGGTACCACACCCTTCAAAAGCAGAATTCGATATATCTCTGAAACTGTTTGACACATAGGAGTGAAATTTCTACCAATAACATCTCTAATAGTTTGGTTGTAATTAATTTACGCCACAAAATGGGTAAAATTCCCATAGTGCAGTGTAGAAAAAGTTATAACCTAAAATTAGGGTGTTTTTTGGTAGTTCGCGCTTTAAAATCGTTTGTGAACTCTCATGTGATTTTTCACAACATGGTGTAATTTTCAAATGGTCATATAAATCATGCAACACCATCGCGGGAAAACTTCAAGAAAATACAAAGCATGCAGTTTTTCACTCAAAAACATCTACATTTGAAAGGTGTGCCCAAAATTTAAATTTTCAAAGGTTTAAAATTGGACTTTTGACCAACAGAGCAGAATTTCCCATAGTGCAGCCGTGGCAGTCGTTTGAATAAAAATATATTCCATAACAAATCAGAAAGTTAACTCCTTTCAATAAAAAACAAACAAATTTTGATAAATATTGAAAGGTGTTCATTTTGTCACAATATTGAAAAGAAACAAGGAAATGGTAAGCTTAAACGAAATGGAGGGTTTTATTTTGTTTGTTTTATTGTTATGCTTGGCTTTGGATACTAAATTTTGCAAAACCTGATTTAAATCATCGTTTAATTAAAATTATTTAGTTTATAGTTCTATTGTTACTTAGCAAAAACCTTTTATTAAAATGGCACACTTGTTCTCACATAAAAATTAAATTCTTTTGATGATTCCCAAAAGTTTTCTGCTCTAGCGATGACCGTTCTTGAGCTGAACCATTCAGAAAAAATCTCTAAGAATCATGTCTTTTAACATTTTGATCAACTTAAGGGTCACAAATGTACAAGTTACAAGAATTTGTATCGAATTGTGTGAAAAAAATCTGTTGATAAATTTGAAATAATGGGGTTATCTTTTACATTTTTGCTATTTATTTATATAAGGTTTGATGGCCTAAATTGTTTATTTAGTTATAGAAATAAACAGTAGTGATTATAATGGAAAAAAGTAGAGCATAACGATATTATATGAAGTCCAGCGGAAGATTTTTTTCAAATTATTTAATGCGGAATTTTCCAAACAAAGCAAAGTTGAAATTGCAATAGTTTGGAAGTCGTCATGAAATAAATCAAAACAAAACTCATCCTTAGGAAGTAGCATCAACACTTTTTATAGTATATCATGCTATTTTACATACTAACAAAAGCTTTTGTAGCTGAAAATAATTAATATTTCTTAATGCTAATTTTCTATGACTCTTTTAATTACTAACTTTTCACGGTTACTGTCCTTAGACTATTCATACTATCCAGCTCAAACTATGAACATTGAGGGTTTGTAAGAATATTTTTGCCTATTGACCTTATTGTAATGGGTTCTTAATGCGTTTGCGACTATTATTAGATAGATCCAACACTGAATAAGATATTGAGTGTTTTGACAAATAAATTATCTGTACGAGTTAACAACGAACATCCAGCGAATAATCAATAATAAAAAACAATGAAAAACTGCCTCATGAAAATTATTATTATTATTTAATTATTCAAAGTTAATTTGCATTCAAATAAAGTTGAATAGGCGCTGAAGCAAAATTAAGAACATCGATTTCTCTGATGAATAAATACAAAACGTTGTAACAGCTTACCACTTCTGCTTCTGGAGCAGAAAGTTAAGGTACGAAAAGGAAGCAGCTTTGAATTATTTGACATACCGTCAAACAGAACTTAAATAAGACAAGAATGGCTGAAAAACCAAATTTTTCACTTTGTTTGTGCTGAACTATGGATGTTAAATTATCTTGATTTTTGATCTAATCTATTTTTTGATTAAATGAAAATTGTTTAAGATCTCATACATAGTCATACTCATATGTTTTTGGGACATAGGTTTCATAGAAAGAACATTTCTGCTTAAAAAGGAGTGGAATCGATGCCGAAGAATAAAAAACTGTACTGCATCCGACTATGGACCTAGTTGGTTTATGTGAGGATTTTGCTCTACGCAATTGCCACCACCCTAACCTATACCTACTCCACAAACTGATAAGTAAGGTTTCAATTAGCAGCATTTAACTTTTTTAAAATTTGATTTAAAATCCCGAAACCTTTTACATAATCTCTAGTTAAGTTCAAATGATAATCTTATAACCAAATAAAATTATTGACTCACCTGAACTCTCAATGGATGAATCATTAAAAGTGACAATATTTTACATCTTGTAGGTAGCACTTCAGACAGCGACATTCCCATTTTGGTAACAGCTTGACATACAAATGCAGCTAAATAACGATGTAATGGAAAATGAAATGATGCTTGCATCATTTCTTCCTATAAAATTAAAGTGAATTTGTTTTAATAAATCAAATTAATTAAAATCACATTTATATACTATATAGGTATAGTAACAAGGCAGATAGATAGCAAAACAAACAAACCTTTGATAACTTTGGTTCCAAAAAATAAATTGCCTCCAACCATTCATGCAGCGTATTCACACAATATGTGATTATCTTTTTGGCCAAATGAGCGTGCGTGCCATCTTTAAGATGCGATATAATCGACCACATTGGATATGCGCTTGCTTCCAATTCACATGAGAAGGCAGCATAATATGAATTCGGTTCGAATTCAACATGTGACGTTGTTTCGCGCACATTGACATTCATACCTTGCAGCATTAAAAGAAATTGAAACCACATATCGATGAGATTGTCATCACGCAAGAAAACTAAGGCCACCGACTCATGTGATAGTACATTATTAAAATCGGACACAAGCGGCCAATAACAATGATCCTTCATTACTTGACGTGTACAATCGATAACAAAATGAAAATTTTTGCCAGCATCTGTTAATGAAATAAAAATATACGTACATACACAATGTTACGAAAACTTATGTTAGAGTTGTAAAAGAATGCTTAACTTAATTCAATAATAACTTTTAACTTTTTTTTTAACTTTTATAATTTACATTCAATGGTTTCTGAAAGGAATTCATAATTCGAATCCACTTGCATCTTCCCTTCAAATTTCCTAACCTGTAGAAAGTACTGTTACGGAGGTATTGCAAAAGCCGTTTTGACTTTTTTTACTATACTTGTCGGCATAATTATTTTGACAAAAAAAAAAAATTCCAAATATTTTAGACTATTATACGATATAAGTTCAAATATCAAGAAAAACAGCATAAAATGTTAGTTCCATAGATGGTTTAATTTGTAAATAACACACATTTCGAAATATTCACTCTTTGATAACAAAAAAAAATGAGCCAAATATACAAATGTTCGGTGGCATAAGTATTTTGACATCAGCTTCGCATAATCACTTTTATACAGGATCAATTGTGATTCGAACTATTTAAATTTATTTCGATTACTTGGGCTCATGCAGTATTGAGGTATTTGTAAAAAACCGTTTTGCTAGACATGTTTTCGTTTCAACTGATCTGAAGTAGCCTTTCTCTTTCTACTCGATTTCAACTAGAAATATTAACTTTTTTTAACTTTTTTAGCTCAGCCCACTCTAAGTAATCGAAATAAATGTGAATAGTTTGAATTATAATTTTTGTTGTAAGACACTCATTAAGCGTAAGGTGATATCAAAATACCTATGTCACCGTACATTTTTATATTTGGCTCATAACTTTTTTTATTAAAGGGTGAATATTTGAAAATTTGTATTATTTACAAATTAAACCATCAACTTATATATCATACAGCTTTTATTGATATGTGAATGTATTAATGTTAAATATTTTAATTTTTTTTTGCCAAAATAATTATGTCGACTAGTGTACACTGTATGCGAAGATAATAAAAAAAAATATACCATAAAATTTGCTTTTTGTCGGTCAAGATTTATTAGACGATTTGCTCATACCTTGATTTTCTCTCAAAAATTAAATAAAAAACCAAAATTTTTTCTACACTTGTTTGCAATACATACAAGTTAATTCAACCATCTTCTATTTCAACAAATCCACTAGACTAA
Organism: Calliopum simillimum; assembly: GCA_951812925.1. Classification (NCBI taxonomy): domain Eukaryota; kingdom Metazoa; phylum Arthropoda; class Insecta; order Diptera; family Lauxaniidae; genus Calliopum; species Calliopum simillimum. Next base: position 34,581,845 of record OX638372.1, read on the forward strand.
ATTTTAAACTTCACTCAATCGAACTTAAAAAAATATGCATTCTTTTACACCTTTTTTTTATGTAAGAATTTACCATGTAAAGTATTTTGTATGAGTATTTTTGACATCATAAGCTTCAGACTTATGATCATTACATGCAGCAGCGATAGTTCATTAACCATTTTCAGTGCTAGACTCTCGTTTGAAAATAATTGTACACTCATGTGCACAACGCGGTTGCTTAGTGTATCGGGATCACGTGACATTTCCAAAACAGACGGAATGCGGCTGTAGTGCATGACAAAGGTGCGTGTGAGATGCTCCTGAAAATGATGATGATGATGATTAAATCATATGGTTAAAAATGAAAATACCAAGAATAACAAACTTCATCCATACCTTGTAATCTTGATCGGGTAACATATTTAAAAGAAAACAAACTAAATTCTGTGGAAATTCAAATTTGAATGTCCAGAAGATGAATTCTTCCAGCAATGTCGAATGCACCAATTTTTCACCTAATGCTGGTAAATGTTTATAATCATCAGGTGGTTCCGGCCGTGGAAAACGATTTACGGCAGCTTCATATTTTTCCTGATTTGATTTGAAAAATCTACCATGACGTGTATCTGACCAGGGTGATTCAGCGTAGTATTTGTAAATCTATATATAAAAGAAAAGTGAAATAAAGCACAGCAAACGAATTGTTATCACATATTGCACACACTTACCTCTGGATTAATTAATGCTCGCGTCATGACCTTCCTCATTATCTCGCCCATGTTATTTAAATCGATGAGCATATTTGCAAATTCCTCACATGAATATGCTGCCATTGTGTATGTTTGCGATGTGGCATCGCTGTGCTCACGAAAATGCTGTAGCAGACGAAAAAGCAATTTAGGCATAATCGCCTCAGCTACTGCTAGGAGATTGTTAGGAACAGGCTCTTTGTTGGCACGATTATTAATGCCGTGATCACTGCAGAAACCTTCGGCCTTCATCACAGAGGTGTCGCCACAATCGCAAGCGCCGCCTGCTTGCGATAAAAACATGTTGAAGTCATGATTTGTGTGATCGCCCTTTTTGAAACAATCGCGACAGATCGACATGCAGGGTGAAATGCCACAAGTGCGACATCGGTATGCCACAACATGTGGCACCCAAACTAAGCCGCATTTAGCGTGATTATCATAGCTGCGGACTGTAACGATAAAAATAATGAATAATGAGTAAACACATAAGAAAATCTCTGTTGATAAAAATGTGTAATTAATTATTCCGTAGTAGAAAGGGAATACACAAAGAATGTAGTAATTAAGTTATTAATATTTGCTGAATGACGAGCTCAAGACAGAAATATGAGCAATTTTTATTTAGACTTAACTAGCTGGCGTAATGAAATGACCAATGTACATTAGTTACACTAGTTTACTAGTTTTATATGTTTGTTCGCAGTTATGAGAGAAAATCTACAATAATATTTCACTATGCATTTAAATGCATAAGATGCCTACATTTGGGTGGTGGATGCTCTTTTTGTATGCCATTGCTTGGCGTTTTGCTTGAACTCAAGTTCATAATGATGATCCCTAGTATCCTTTCCATTAACTCAATTCACCACCCTTGACTTCAATACAGAGATTTAAAAACGAAAGGGAATATTCTAAATGATTTTGTTTTGCATTTGCGGCACTCATCATGCCAAGGCAGGATAAGCCGGGGAGATGTGGAACCCCCAGTTGATATGGCACCCCTTTCGATTTTAATACTTGCGGCTTTCATAGCATTCAAATATGGACAAAATTTAGTTCAGTTGCGCGAAAGACTTCGTGGTAAATAGTTCGTTTAGCTGCAGTAACTAGAATTACTACTTATAAGAAAACATACAATTCTGATAAAAAAAAACTAAGAAGCCACTTAGGGTGCCATATCACCCATGAAACGGTGCCATATCACCCATAGTCTCGGATGATTTATAGTCTGTTTTTAAATTATAAAGAAAACATATTGCCAATAATTTTTGTTAAAGTTGAAGTACTATTATTTGCTTTATATTAAATAAAGGATAAATTCGCTTATAGTACCCTTGAAAATCTTTTTTAATTCCGATTTAATAGCTCAACAAAAAAGGTGCCATATTTCTCTGGTTTATCCTAGTCCTAAAGAATTTTAATGATAATCTAACATCGAGTTGTTTTTTTCACGTATTCATTTTTTAAACAAGGTCTAGAGTTATCACTTCAATAGATAGCCCAGCTCATGGGACGCCCATAACTTACTTACAAAGATTGTGCCACTAGTAAAGCGAAAAAAATTGTCATCCAGTATGCTTTGAACAGAATTTGTTATAGGCGCTACACTTGATTTTCTTCATATATGTATAACACCTTCTTGCCATAAAGAGTTGTTTGTTCGACGATAGTTTAAAGACTTATTATTTAATTATGATAAAACTTGATATGTGTTAAGAAATAAGTCAACATTATACTTCAAAGAGAGCATTGGTAGCCTTTTAAATACATGAATTTTATAAATTTTTCCAAAAAATTTATAGAAAAATAATCAAGTGTAAACTTCGATAATATTTCACTTGCATAATATTCAAAATATTAAACTTCCTCAGAGCAAAAGCAAATATAACTAAGAAGATACCCATATGAGAAAATTCAATAAGTAAAGAACAAAACGATCAAATGACCGTTTAGTTGCCAAAAATGAGGTAACTTTTAAAATTCAATCAAAATTGATTAAAAAGAGAATAAAAACATTAAACGAAGAAATACTTTATCAGCGAATGAATATGAGAGAGAGAGAAAAAAAGAAGAAGAGAAAAACATAAAAATTATTTAACAAACCTAAACAGATACCAACGTTAAGGTTCAACGATCTTCACTGAGCCAAGATTGAGCTTACAGCAGCAAGAAGAACATTAGACGAAGAAGAAGTAAAATAAAAATGATCAAACTACCGATGTTTGTCTGCAAACAAAGTCAAATATAAAAAGACAACAATAAACAGAGTAGGAAACTATAGAAGTAACTTACAGGAAGCGGGCAGATTTACTAAAGAAAAAAAAAACTTGGAGCCATCTCATTTTCTGGTTTGAAACACGTGCGTTATGAGAACAGCACAATTTGTGTTTGAGAATGTGTAAACTTCGCAATACTTGTGTTACACAGTTTTGAGTAACTGAAAATTTTATATAAAATTTGGATAACGTACATACTAAATGTGGCACGTTGTAGTAAAATATCGTAGTGTAAATGATTTGTTATGTACTTACTTAACAGATACTAACGGCAGTTCATACTAACATAAAAATAACTTGGGTATTCACAGTATCTTGGTATTTGATCTGATATTTTCACAGTCTCCCATAAGTAACAAAATCTTACTTAAGCGAATGAGGGAGTTAGAATTCCGTTCAAGAAAAAGTTCTCAAATTTTACGCCTAACAAAAAGTATCATGTGTATGAAAATACCAAGGTACCGTGAATACCCCAGATTGATATGTAAATATATGCTTAAAACTTTTCATTAATTGTGTTGTATCTTGATAAATTTTTAATTTTCCTGCAGTTTCTAATCGGCGTAAGAGTTTCGAAACAGCAGCGTATTTGGTTAGTTCATCAGAGATAAATGGTATTTCATCATTCCTTTATATCATTTCAATTTTTATTATAAAAGTATAGTATTTTAACAATAGCAAGCAACATGAAGCTGATTTTATGTAAAATGTGAAATGTATTGGTATTAATTATTGCAATAAATTTTAAATTTTTTAACAAACTTTTTATACACAAGTGGTTTTTATTAAAATAAAAATTTTTTAATTTGCATGTTCAGATTCGTAATACGTAGGGAAACAAAAACCCGGAAAGTTTCCATCCTAACGACGAGTGTAGGTAACATAAATAAAGGCAAATATGTAAAATAACTGGGGGGTTATTTTGGGCAAGTTTAAAGATAACACTCTCTATTAGCTTTCTTTGCTCCTGCGAATATTATCAATTTATGAATTGATAAAAATGCAATTTTTGTTTTAAATAAATTAACCATATGATTTTATTTCTTGCTAAAAAACTAAGCGACTATCAGGGTGATTCAGTGAAATTGTTTATCTTATCTTTATTTAAATTAAAATTATTGTTGTCGTTCAAAAAATTGTGCCTAGCCCGAATTCTAAACTTGAAAAATGTTGATGCAACTATATAGTACATACACTGCACATATGATAGTCAAAAAACCCCAAGAGTTTTGTAAAATGTTTTAGTGTATTTTGTTATCTCCTAAATACTACTATGTAATCCTTTTTGCTATCAGCTTTTATTGTGCACCCAGCTTAAAGGTAATGCAACCTAAATCCCTGCTCCTAAAGCACCTATCATTAAAAATTTGGTACATATATGTATATTGTGTCTGTCAAATACCCTGCAAAACTTGAGGTAAGTGGATGAGAGTGCGTTCCATTCCCTATTCAAAAAACACCCAAAATGATATTTATTTGGTATATACATTAATTTAAAGAGTGTCTGCAAAACACCTTTCAAAAAGAGTTAGGGAGATTATCAGTCAACTGTTGTACGGTTTTGGCGACGAGGCACCATCATAAACCATAGTGTACAAGTGGTAAAAAAGGTTCAAGCACGGATGGGCTTCACTTAAAAACAAGGCACGCGATGGTCATTCAAAAACAGCTTTTGTGCCAGAAAACATCGCTGCTGTGCGAATACTAACTGATGTCGAACGCATGTGACTTATCGAGAAATTGACGCATGCCTTGGCATTAGAATGACCACCATACAAAGAATCTTGCATGAACATTTAGTGTTGCGAAAGCTATGTGAGCGTTGAATTCCATATAAACTAACAGATGCTTATAAAAAAAAAATAGGTGTTATGAGTGAATTTAATTTTTCAGGTAAATAAAGCACGATAAATATATTTTCTTACTCCTTAGAAGGAGGGGCAAAATTCACTGGAAAAATAAGGTTATCGGTAATAACTTGATAGGGAATATTTTGACGTTTATTAGAAAAATTTACGCTCCATATTTTTACTAGGGTATTTGAAGCGTGTATAAATAAAGTTTGACAATTTAACAACTTTTTGGTTTCTATTTAAATCAAATTTGTGATTTTTGCATCTCTTTGTGTTGTTTTTCTGTTTGTGATTTAAAATTAATTTAATTATTTATGCATGGTTATACGTTCTTTTTTAGTAATCCCCTGATGATGAAAAGGGATCTTTTTCGAAATATTGGGAACAAATTTATATAATAAATAAATAATACTTGACCTAAAAGCCAAAATCAAGAATATTTTCTTATTAATTAATTACAAGGTCGAATAAAATAAACAAATTTTAAACTTTTGTATAGCATATTTAAATACCTTTCATATGACACCAATATTTCTGATATCCATCGAAACGTTTTCGAAGTTTTTCTAAAACTACTTTGCACTTCTTCACCTTTTTTTGTGTAGTTTTGAAGATTTATTTGGCTGAATTCCAACCAACCAACACCAATTTTGTAATTTTACTTTGTTTTGATCGTTTATATTTTGCGGTTTTTAAAGGAAAATTGTAAAAAACTTAAACGATATTCGAAAAAAGTGCCTTTCTCTGTTGGAAAATGAGTTTTCATTCATAAAATATTCATGATTGCAAATTCTTCCTCTCGAGCAAAGAATATATTCTCCAGAAGGGAGTTTTCAGGCATATTTACGATAAGGCGATGTGAAGTGTCAGATGGCAGCTGAAGAAACCTAAAAAATGTCAAAGTTTTCAACTGTTATACAGATTTACACGGAAAAACACTAGGTTACTCGATTCCCGAAACTTTTAAGGCAGCCATCGTACTGTGTAGTACGAAACATGGGAAGAAGTTGATTAAAAAATGTTCTTTAGCTTGTTTCGAAATTCTCAATTCGTTTGTGGGAGCATTATTACAAATAAGTAGGTTTTGTTTGTAAGACAAGAACATTAGCATTGCAATATATAAAAAAAACTTTAGCTTTAACAAAACAGGTGCAACTTTAAAAAAAAAATTAAATTCGTGGAAATTCGTGATCATGATCATAACGAACACTCTGATAACCATGACATTAAATTTGTTTGGTGTCACTTGTCGCTTGCCAACAATAGCTAGAATAACAAAAACAAGCCAATAGTAAATAATATATGTAAGTCGGGTATTTGTTGACACACATCTATTAAATAAGGGGATGTCCATATGTTTGAGAAAATAATGACTGTTTTATTTACTATATAATTAATTTTTTGCAACAGATATTTGAATAACAAATTTCAACATCAGACATGGTGTAATGCACTAAATTTTGATATTCTATTTATTTATTTATTCTGAATTTATTTATTGGTTCACTTCACAAATTTTCGTCGAACTCTTTAATTTTATCAATTGTGAAGTGTGTAGGTTATATGCCCATCAGGTGCAAAATAAGTAGCTTTTGGATAATATTAAAAAAAAGAGAGATCCCGAATGGTATTAAAGCGTAGAAGGTTCTGTAAACAAAGCATGATAATAAGTAAGATAGAATAGGTGCAATAACCTACCGAAATTAGCGAGGCAGCAAGTGAACAAAATCGGTTCCACTTACACGCCCACTGCTTATACGTATTTTTTGGGTACTCCAATCATTTATTCAAAAGAAATCAATTCAGCTCAATCAAATTTCTTCGGTGCCATTTTCTACTTGTCACTCATACGACATGCTGTACGTAATTAAACAGAAAATAATTTTGAAATGACAATAGCTTTTGCAAATATTACGATAAATTGTCAGCTGAAGATTTTGTAATTTAAATTGTTTCTAAGAACAAAAAATGATTTAAATTATTTGCTACCAAGTTTGTTTTAGGAGTGCTACTGGAATAAGATTTTTGAAGAAAAAATAAAAACACATGGAAACACAAAAATTTCTTAATTTAAAGGCAGTTATATTATTATAACTTATACTAAGGGTGTTCACGATGTTGGTTAAAGTAGTGGTTATCAAGTTAAATGGTTAAAAGTGCGAAAAAAAAACCAAGCCCAACAACAAAATACATATGATAACTTTTTAATATTTTAATCAGCTTTACCCTTTGACCAAACCATAAAATTAGTTCCGTGTTCTTTTCGAAAAAAATTAGCATTGACACTAACATCAGTTAGCATCACTGAAAAATCAGCTGTTCCACTTGTCATTGTTATTGTGCAGAAGAAGCGAAAAGTAAGCAAATCATGAAAAATTTTAGTGTTTTATTAATAAAAACAAAAAAAAAATCTATTTCAGTGAGCAAATTTGTAAAAAAAAAAGATCGTGAAAGGGTGCTGGAGTAGACGATGAAGTGGGAACATAAACGGCAAGCCTTTTAGAAAATTCAATTGGGCTTCCTTCAATTGTTTATACTCTCCGCAGCGGCAAGTCGACACAAACAAAAGATCCTTGAGTAGTTCATCCATAATATCGTCAACTGGATCATCATTCTCAATCTCCACACCTGCGATATTATATATTTTTATTAAATGTTCTGCGTTTGAAAGCTTTCTACACATACCTTGTACTAATTTGATTCTACCAACAGTTCTATATATTAAAAAATTTATGTTTTGCATTTTTCGCTTGATGAAGAAGAACAAGAAAAATCAGCTGATATTTTAACCGAATATTCTATTTTGGTGCGTTCGCAATGTTGGTTAAAATAACACACGTTTAACTCGATAACCAACATCGTGAATACCCCTACTGTATTTTTCCCAATGAAATTTTCATTTTTTAAATTTACAACTGGATTCTGCATTTGCTCCAGGCACACAATAATCATGAAATGTAAAAATTGTTTCTTGTGTGTATATAAACTTTACAATAAACCACAAGCAGAATTTGCTATGACAGATTTTATATAACTTTTCCCATCAAACAAAAGTTTAAATTCTCTAACTACTCAAAAATCTTCAAAAAAATCTTTCAGATATGAGGAATTTCGTTTAAATTTGACTTTGAAAGTTTTTTGTTGCCAACACTGAAATAAAGGTTATTCAGGTGAAAAAATTTACTTGAAAATATTTCGTAGAAAAATTTAATTTTCATAGGCTAATTGTTTAAATTGAAAGTGGAGTTACTTCCGTTCTAGTTCTAATTTAAATGCGAAGCGATGCGATTCTTGTAATGCCTCGTAAATGACATTAGTGAAATAGTGTAGTCCCTTTCACAGCATATAGTAAAAAATTAACATTTAATTAAATGAAAATTTTGCATGAAATTTAAGGTCAAAATTAGAATAAAACTGTCTTATATAAAATAAAACGAAAAATATCGGAAAAATTAAATGACTTACAAGTAAATACAATGCATAAAACCAAAGGTATAAAATATCAAATATATATATATACAGCCGCGAAATAGCGTCCTTATTTTGTTCGACAAATAAATAAACAATAAACAAACAAATAAGTAAACAAACAAACAAATGAATAAATTAATTAATGAATGGATATCAATTGAAATATGTAATTGAATTTAAAAATATATATATATGTACATATACATGTGTATATATATATATATACATATATTAATATGGCGGTGAAAAGTTTTATCATTACTGAATGATGGTAAATATAATGGTGTCATTAAACAGTGACAAATGTAGCCGCAACGCCAACATATACGGTCAATAAACTTTTAAAATCCATACAATCTTTTTCTAAGGGTTTTCCAATCTTTTTAATGTTAAAATGAGGAGTGATCTTTCAAAAGTATGAATTTCCACTTCCGACCTCGAACAAACCTAAAAATGCCATCGCCATTATCCTCTAGTTCAAAATCCATCACAAAAAATGCATTTTTCAAGAAAAAATCGTGATCAAAAATCGCATTTCGAAACAAAAGAGCTTATTTCCATAAAATTCCATAAAAATTTTTAGAGTTTAATACATTTAATATAAATATTTTAATATTTAATATTTTAATATTTTTTATATGCCCCATACTTATATGCTTACATACCATACGAAACCCCTTGATGGTTTTAATTGTATTGGTGTCATATGAAAGGTATTTTAATTGGTTACAAAATCGAAGCACAAAAATTTCAAATCCGAGTCATAATTTCTGAGGTATGGCGAATTTTCGGTGTTATTGTAGTTTTGCTAATTTTTATGAAATTTTTTTGGTTTACTTTTTTGTTTTCTATAAAAAAAATGAGCTAATGAAGGAAATCAGGTAAAAAGTGCATATCAAATGAAAGGAAATAGAGTAGGCCTCCAGAATAAACTGGTCGAAATTTTCGAAAACTCGCCATATCTCGAAAATCATGACTCGGACTTGAAACTTTCGCACTCCGATTTTGTAGACTATTGAAATACCTCCTTATTATTTAAATCCATCAAGGGGTGCCGAACTTATACCGGTTTTCATAAAGCTATATACCGATCTTCCGATGGCCATCTATCCGTTCGTTTACGAATTTCGAAAAATGGAACTAAGAAAAGAAAAGGAATCTTATATTTTTCGGTGTTCAACCGATTCCTGCCCACCCTGTAAATGAACATACATATATGATTTTTTAAAATTTTGCTGTAAATAATTTTTTTTAGTGCTCTTGACGATGACGTCGCTAAGGCTGTAAGTTCGCCTGTTTGCTGCTGTTTGCAATGATCTTTAAGCGATCAACACACAATCGAGGGCATCGACTTGATCAACAGCTGTTTCGTCACTGCAATCAAAACAACAACAACAATAACAACAAAACAAAAATCATTGCATTTTGCGTTGATTTTGTTGTTGTCTTGCGCATTTCTCCTTACATATGATATCAGACTTTACATTGTGGCCAAATGCCAAGTGCAAGCAACAGTGTGTTCGGGGAAAATGTGGTTAGGTTAGAAAGCGATTAACGTTTGTCTGGTGAAAATTATTTTTTAGCGGAAAATATGAATCAATTAAATGCAAATTGTTTAAGAAAATTTATGATTACCTGTTTGTGTTTTAACGAAATTGATATTTTCATTCGCAATTATTCATTCATATTTACGTCTTCTCATTAAATAATAGACCATTAAGGCAATGATAACATGTATACCAGACATCTTGAAATATAGTGTACTTTTTATGTATTTTATACTATACTGAAGTACTCGATCCAAAAAATTCAAGATTCAAATCTTCACTATACACTGATTTCATTTTAACACTGAGGTACACTGACTTGTTTTATCAGTGTCAAAAACATCCTAATTCTAACAAATACGTTAGTGTACTGTATTTAACACAATCAATTGCTTCAGGTTAGTGTAAAACGTAAAAATTATGATATGGTAACACTTGCAAGTTGCAACGCATTGGTTATCCAGGATTGTAGTAGCTTTCATACATTTTCACAAGAGAGAGAGGGAACGTAAACAAAAGAGAGGCACGCGAAGAGAGCAAAAAACCTACTTTTGTCACTTAAGTAGTATTTTGTAGTATATGCACTGAACTGAACTGAAGTCAATCAAACAAGACAGGTCTGTGCAGTATTTGTTTTTCTTCGTTCATATCCAAGTACTGTTAAGACATTTGCACTCGACACTGAAGTGAAGTATTTGCTAAATAAAAGCGGGTAAGTGACATAACATATTTTGAAACGAAATGTTTTAAGGTATTGAATGAAAAATATTATAATCAAACCAATGTAAAGCGGGGTTAATCTAACGAAAAAGTGACTAGTTAAGGTTTCCAACCAGAAACCAAATAAATCGAAGTAGTTCTGTTATCTGTGTGGTTTCAATTGCTTTTCATTTGGAAATCTTTTGATGAAAATGGTAAGTCGGACCATAAAAAGTATTAAAATCTTTTTTGTAAAGAATCACATGCTCTACAAATTATTATGGTTTTCCTACAAAAATTGCAAAACGAGATCAGGGATTGTTTGTTTTATTGAATTCATGAGAAATATAAAATTATTCATTAAGAGAAGCAGTAAGAAGTACTACTTATGCCTGAGCTTTAGCAAAACTTAAACATTACCTTAATGAAATTAAAATTTTACTTTAAGTTTATAACATATGAACCCATTAAAACTTACCGATTTTTACAAATTCCTGCGGTGTACGTCCGCCAGCGATAAGCCAACGTATCCACTCAATATTATCCGGATTATCAATAGGTGTGCCTGGATTGAAGAGCAATTCCATTATTGAATTTAAATCAGGTGTTTCACCGCCACGACAACATTCAGCATTAACAAGTGCTGCAACCTCTTTACGACTGCGCAGCTTAAATGATGAAGTACCAAAAAAGAAAGTCGGTTTGGCACCACCAGATGTAGAGGCACCGGATGCGCCATCGGTGCTACCGGAACCAGTGGTTCTAGCACTGACCCCAGGACTAACGAAATCTTCATCTGTTTCTGCAGTACTTGCAGATTCCCAATCGGCAAATTCAAGTGTGAGAGCCGCATTAAAGAGAGCAGCACTAGTTGTAGACAGATAGGGTGATTGATGTGCTGTTGGAGGCTGCGCCGCCGTTACCGCCGCCGCTATTGTGGAAGTAGTATTGCTAACAGTTGTATTAGGAGGCAGATTTAAATTCACCATCAGCGACAGGTCAACATCTGAGTCAGTAGCTTCAGCGTCTTCGGTAGCTTCTGCAGCAGCATCGATGACATCGTTCAAACTGTTGGCATCATCATTTATATTTAAATCACTATTGGAAAAATTGTCATCTTCATCCATGATTTACTTGTTGTTTGTTTTTTTATATTTGTTGTTTGTTTATTTATTTATGTTTTTAATTTCTTAAATTTAGATTTATTTCTTTGTTTTTTTAGTTGTTACTTTTGTTAATCAAACGAGTTTTATTAAATTCCACTGCAAGTACGTAGAGCTGCAATGATGAAACGTGTTGGTTAAAGAGAGACAGAGAGGAGGGGGGGGCTTAATTTGTTTTTTTTTTTAAACGCTAAAATAAATAAAATGTATAAAACTAACAAATAGAAGAAAAAAGTAAAATTCTCACAGAAACTTGAAACAACCTAATCATTCTTTTGGCCCCGTGACAATGCTATGTAGAGTTATCAAAACACGAAAATAAGAAAAAAATAATAGTAAGGGTGTTAGCTTTGGTCTGGCCAAAATATAATATACCCTACATTGGAGTATTTTGAAAATTTTGATTGAATTAACTTAGTTTTTGCTTAGATCTTGCACTAACTATTCCAAGTATCTGCACAAAATTTGGTTTCATTGTCTTAAAAAACGCTGTGAATACAGCTTTTTTAAACTTTTTTGCTTACATGGGAGGGGCCACATCCTCTTGTCCGAGTTTGAAAAGTTTTTGCTCAGAGCTTGCAATTAATGTTTTTAGTGTTTGAGTGAAACTTGGTTGGGCTATCTCAAAAAACGCTTTCAGTACAGCATTTTGAATTGTTTGCTTATATGGGAAGTGTCACGCCCTCATGTCCAACTTCGCATTGGCTTTTCTTCAATGTTCTTAGTGTTTGGGTGAAATTTGGTTGAGTTATCTCAAAACATTCTTTGTATACAGCATTTTGAAACTTTTCCTTATATGGGTGGTGCCACGCCCTCTTGTCCGAATTCGCCTAGTTTTTGCTCAGAACTTATACTTGCTATCCCTAGTATTTGTGTGTACTTTGCTTCTATTATTGCAAATAATGCTCTTATTATTGCATTTTGATAGTTTCTTTTTTTTTTTTTTTGTATTGTCGGTAGGCGTGTCTTTTGACCGATTTCGCTCATTTTTAATCCCTCGAGGTAACTTTTACGGCAAAGCCACAGTACCAAATTTCATCTTATTATCTTGCTCAGTTTTCCCGTAAAAAATATTTCCACAGATAGTCAGCCTGCCAGTCAGCCAGACGGACATGGCTATATCGACTCAGGAGGTGACGCTAATCAAGAATATATATACTTTTCCGAATCCGCCACGCCTCCTTATTTGCGTTGCAAACGGAAGGACAAAGTGAATATGCTCTGGGTGTAGGGTATCAAAATATCGCTAGAACAAAGAATCGATAGTTTTTTAGTTTGAAAAATTATCATTCAGTTCTTGTCAAATTACTTAAAAACTATGCGTCAGTGTTATTCTGTACATTTTCGTTTTAAGAATATAATTCTAGATTTTTAAATAAGTTTTTTCAGGCTAAAGGTCAATTTCCATTAAATTCCATATTAGACTTTTTTGTTCTATTGCAATTTGTTTTTAATTCTTCGATATTTCGAACTTCTTCGGTGTTCGTCTTCAGGGAAAAATTACAAAATTTGTCACAATTCTAACACGCTTTTAGTGAGTGTCAATACTGGGAATTAAATGGAAATTTGCCTTTGGCCTGAAAAAACTTAATTAAAAAGTTAGAAATCATAAGGCCGAACAAAATATGTATTAACATAATACTCTTCTAGCATAAAAATTTACCAAGATAAGTAATTTTTATGTGAGAGTCCTTCTTTTCGTTTTTTTAAACGAGGGAACCATAAAAATTTAAATAGTTCACATTAATTTTAAGCCATAACGTTTATAATTAATAAAAACTATTCTTTATTTTGGCTATGATGTGTTTTATTTCGAAAAAGATCCTTTTCATCATCAGGGGATTGCTAAAAGGAACATAATTTCTAACTAAACCCGAATATATGTGAACACAATTTTCGGAGTCACTTTTAAAATTAATTCTCTGGTCAGTAGGAGTATTTATAAAGTGAAGCATGTCTATCATCAGTATTTTCTCATATTTGATCTCTTCTTGTAATATGTCCTGTACTGTTCTATTTTTTTGGTCAGATTTGTGATCTGAGAGTCTTGTCCTAAGTTTTATCGTTGACTTACCAACATACACCTTTTTTTGCATACTCGTCGCCATTCCAAGATAATCTATAAAATAATGTTGGATTTGTCAAGTTTGTCTATTTTGGTTTTCATTATGCTATAAAATTGTCCAACTAAATTGTCTGTTCTATTTGCAATTTTTATGTCGTCAAATAAATTAGATTTTGCGAATGTCTCCGTGAACCGAGATTGGAAGTCATAGATTTATAAATTATTGCACTTTGTTCTGGCCGCTGTCTCTGGTTATCTCGTGATTTTTGCATAATTGTCTTATGGAAAGTTGTTGTTTAGTAAAATAGCTTTAATTTTATCAATATTATCTCTCAAAAATTTTTGTCACTTATTGTCAATTCTCTCCTTATCAAAAATTCTGCCGTATTTCCTATGGTCATTTTTGGATGTTTAGAATGAAAGTTAATAATTCGTCCAGATGCAGTGGATTTTTGATACCAATTCAATTTGATGTCCTATTTTTATAACTAACGTGTCAAGATATGGTAGTTCGTTGTTTTCTTACTTCTTTTTAAATTTTTAGCCTTTGTCAAAACTGTTTAATTTTCCTAAAACGGCATTAATAATGTCAGACTTAATAACTGCAAAAATGTCATCTACATGCTCATCAATACTTTTGACTTAATGCCTAATTTGCTCATACAACTGTCCAATAACTCTTCTATAACTATGTCCGCTATTATATGAAATAATGGTGAACCCATAGGCATTTCTTTTATGTGTGTGTAAGTTTTTTAAATAAATCTAAAATGTTATAGTCCTTTCTACAGAATTTTACCATGTCAAGAAAAAGTTTTTTCGGAATTGGCGTTAAGGGGACATTCGCTTTTGTAATTGAAAACAAAAAAATACTTTTTAAAAATTTTATTATGAAAAAACTATTATGTTTATTGACAAAATTTCTTTTGGACATTGCTAAATATTGTCTGGAAAATATGAAAAAATTTTTTTTTTTTTATTTTTAGTTTCCCTTGGCTGCTGTAGAGGGCGTCATCCAAATGTTACTTTTCAAACTGGTAGGACATTTTTCTCCGAACCTACTCGACCGATTTTAAAAAACCAAAGAGCATTCGATTACTCATAAAAAATATTAAACAATAAGCCTCTGAAAGTTTTAAAAAATACCCCTCCTTTTTTTACGGGGCATTTTTTGAGGGTAAGTCCCTCAATTTTTTCGCATTTTTCATAAATATTCATACAAAAACTACAAAATACAAAAAAGTATGAATCTTAGAGGCTTATTATATAGTTTTGAGTCTCAAAAATAAAATCCATTTTGAATTTTTCAAAAATCTGTTACAGGAGGTTTACAACATGTCCTACCGTTTAAAAAGTAACTTTTGGATGACGCCCTCTACAGCAGCCAAGGGAAACTAAAAATAAAAAAAAAAATTTTTCATATTTTTTAGACAATATTTAACAATCTCCAAAAGAAATTTTGTCAATAAATATAATAGTTTTTTCATAATAAAATTTTTAAAAAGTGTTTTTTGTTTCAATTACAAAAGCGAATGTCCCCTTAAATTTTTTCCTACTTTTTGTCAATAATTCTAAAGGCTAAATTGATTGATTGGTACACTTGGAAATAAGGAAACCACGTCAAAGGATATCAATTTTTCGTCATCAGAAATATAAAGGAATGGTTTTGTATTTAAATTCTATTATATTATAAATAGTCTTTTGTCAGATATTCAAGTATTTTAGTGATAAATTTGAACAGTCTGACTATGGTGAGTTTATAGAGGAACATATTGATCTTAATGGTGTTTCTTTTTTGTGTACTTTTGGAAACCCGTAAATTTTTCAAACAAATTCTTGAAGTGTGTAGGCAAAATGATGGAAACGAAAAGAAACTTTGTTATTTAGACAAGTTTGGTCGGTTTAACAATTTTCGACATGTGGTTTATGGATGCTCTCTTTTATTGCGGTATCATGTGAACCAAAATTTTGCAAAACCTATCGATGGTTCTTAAGTTCTTCGTGTAATATTGCACTATGATATTGTACTTGTTTCAAAATTCCGATACATACATCGAATATCGATTAAATTTTCTTATTTGGGCAGCGCTAAGGTGACGGACACTAACGATGACAGTTTTACAGACGAAGAAAAATACATAAAACTGCAAAAAATTGCTACAAAATTGAATAATGGAGGTGATGATGTCGATTGATTCGAGTTTCTCTTGGCAATGACCTCCGCGTTTGATCCACTGCAGCAACACCGTACTTGCAATTGCAATTTCTTTTTTAAATTCAATGTTAAAATCAATAGATTTCTCGTCAAATTGCTTGATGAGAAAAAATAAATTTTTTTTGACTAAATTGTAATTTGGATTTCTTTTATTTTTTCCACTTTTGATGCGATATTCGTTGGGGTCTTTCTTAACCCGTTCAGCTATTTTTGCCTTTTTTTATTCACTCACTTTTGCACTCTTATCCGTTGTTCTTTCCTTTGCTTTTTCGACACTTTTTTCCTTTTTTTCAATTCATTCCAAATTTAGACGGAATTCTTTTGGACACGTTTATTTTTCGATTTTTTCATTTATTTAACTCGTTATTTCGTGCTGATTAGATCAATTTTAGTTTTGTAGTGTTTAATAATATTTTCTTTATTGTTTTTCACATTTTTATTAAAATTGAAAAAATAGGCAACGCAATATTTTGTGAAACTCACAACGTTCGACGATGTCAACGAAGGCAGACGAACGAAACAAAACGGAATTTGTGGTTCTTCTTCTTCTTCTTTAGCAGCGAATTCAAAATTGTGGCGAATTCATGAAAAAACTACTTTAATCAGAGTTGTAACTTATGACCTTTTTGGACTTCCTTCTTGCTTAACAAAATGAACAACAAAACAAAAAACCACTGGTATGAAAATCTCCAGCTGATAATTTTGTGGCCACGACTTCGATTTCTTTGGCCCCTCGATTTGACATATTTTTACATAAAACGTTCTAAAATAAATTGAAATTTTTTGTAATCTCGCCTAGTGTTCAAGATATCGAGGCTTAAAAAACTCAAAGATATTGAAGAAATTTCAAGAAAATTCAATTTCACGATTTTACCCCATAAATCGACCCAAAATGAGTGGACAAAATTTAATATTGTAGCTGTTCGAGTTTTTCGATATCTCGCTTTATTTTTAAGATATCGAGTTATAAAAATTTTAAGGAAGCAGGTTGAGCTGCCAATTTTTTTTTTCATAGTTTACGCGTGCCTCGATTTTTTTCGATGCAAATCAAGCTCGTTTACAGCCATGAAAAACTATGAAATAGCATGCTGTTTATTCCAATTATGAACCTGATTGACTTGAACCGAATTATAAATAAATAAACTAATTTCATAATAAATAAGAACTTTTTTCACGGAATATATTTTTCAATTTCTTTTTTTATCATCTTTGGTTTGCGGAAAATAATAACATGAATATTAAATTAGACCAAGTGTAAATTTGTTAATTAATTATTATTATAGGCTTAACCTTACTAAAAATAGTGTAAAAGGCAATACTGTACTGTAAAGGCAAAATATTTCGGTCGCATCATATACTTATTTTTACTGGAACGTGCTTAGTCTTAAGACTTACTTTCCGTACGAAGCCACATCCAATGTAACCTTAGCCTAATGCACTTCGCTTAAACTTTTTCAAAAAGGTGCCTTCGTGAAGACAAGCTCGTAATAGGGGGACTCATTCAAACCGCGGAAAGTTCCGCATTTCGTTGTCCTCCATAGATTGTGTAAAACCGTGTTAATAAATTTTTGTTTGAAATTGTTTTTGAACCTTGATCAGTTGTTTATGTTCGTCCGTTCTATAGTTTTAACGCACGTATAATTTCTTACATCAAAATCAAATCAAATGTGCATTAAAGATCAGCTGTTCGCACTCTGGAATTTTCCGCACATTATTTATACTACTCAATCGATGAGGAAATAATTTTTCATAGTGCGAACCCACACGACGGGCACGGGCACGTAGGGCACGTCAAATTTCTAGGCAAGCGGAGGGAAGTGGTGCTTTCAGTTCCCTCCGTTTGCCAACAAGTGAGTTTAAATGATACCCCCTAGAAAGATTTTATAAATGCCCCGTAGCTCGCAAAAATTGAGCAAAATTATTGAAACTTAATTTGTGTAGACTCTAGCCGTATGAATGGGTTTATTTTACGCTCACTTCAAAATTTTATTACACCAAGTACTTTGAGGTTTCTGTGGGTAGAACGCAACTCTCATCACTTCCCGTAACTATTTTAAAGTAGCAACACTAAAACTTACTACCTTAATTTCACTGCACGGCAACACAAGTACATTTTTTTTCTTTCATTTCATTTCCACCTGTTTTCTTCTATTTTATTTTTATTTTCTTTTTATCAATTTAAAATTTTGAGGTTTCGTTTTTTCACTATTTCACTAAATAACCGATTTTTCTTTTTTCTTATCACTTATTTTTCAATTTAGCTCAGTTTGCAATTTCACATATTCTTATGTCAACCACTGCACAGTAAAATATTTCATAAAGATATGTAGAATGTTTTAAAAACTTGTCTCGTCAATCACGAATTGAAGTTTGATTTTCTGAAATAAAATTTGTTTTTTTACGATACAGCAGTGTTGCTTTTTACCATTTTCAAATTGTACTTTTTCGGAGAAAATAATTGTGCTTAAAATAATCAAATTGTACCTAATGGACAAAATTTATACCCCATTCTCATTGTTTTGGTTAACAAGACTGATATAAGGGAACAATTTTACTTTACCGACTGTTGTTGTTTTTTTTTGCCCAAATAGGGCTTTGGGAATTAATTACAACAGCAAAAACATCTGCAGCTCGAACCTACTTTCGGAGATATAGCCATCGGAAGATCGGGATATATCTTTTATAAAAATCGGTATAAGTTGAGAACCCCTGGATGGATTTTAAAAATATTGATGTCATATGAAAGGTATTTGATCGGACTATATAATTGATGCAAACATTTTTCAATTTGGTCGACAGTTATCGAGATATGACAATTTTTCAAAAATTCACCCCATTTTTTTCCCAAGAAACCGTTATTTTTCCAAAAAAATTTATATACCATTATAAAACGTTTATGTAATTTTTAAATATAAAAAAAAGAGTATCATAAAATTTTAGAATGTTTAAGATCTTCGTAGAAGTATGCATATATGTATTTGTATTTAATTTACGATGAACTTTGATTCTAAAAGTGAACCAGAAAATGAAAATATGCGATACGCATTGTCTAGTCCTTTAATAGATGTGTTGACTTTACACTCATTATTTGTAGTGTTATATTCCTCAACACGATCCTTGTAAAGTGCAATGACTTTACCGTTGAATGTAGTGCATAGTTTGCCTAGTATTTCTTCGCTAAAACTACATATTATAGTCCATTGATTCGATTCGTGATCATAGCGTTCGATTGTTTTACTTATACTACCACCAACTGCATATAACATCCCATTAGCGACTGTAAGCTGTATTTGATGAAAAACAAAACAAAAATAATAAACGTAGCTCAATTGAGTTATAGCAAATTACTCACTCCAGGCCCATAGCGTACTTCGCACATTGAAGCAATCGAGGTCCATACATTTTTTTGTGGATTATAACATTCTGCCGACTTAAGGCGTGATGAGCCATTGAAACCTCCAACCACATAAATTTTTGCATTGAAAACTGTAATGCCGAACGCGAATCTACCATCTGACATTGATGCAACTGTCGCCCATTTATTTGATTTTGAGTCCCATTTTTCAACAGAACAAAGGGTATTTCCAACGTAACCACCCACAGCATACAAAAATCCATTAATTAATGCCACACCAAATGACGAACGACGTTCACGCATTGAATTTATATTTTTCATGATCATTGTTTTGAGGTTCAAACTTATGACCGTATTAAAAACAGAACTTTCTACATGACCACCCACAATGAATAGAACATCGCCCATAATTGCAACACCAAAGTTTGCACAATACTCTAAATTATCCACCCACTTCATCCACTGAAGTCGCTGTGGGCAGTGGTACAGAATATCCAGTTTATTGTTAACATTTCTTATTGCCAACAAGCGTTCATCCGATCTTCTTGGTTTAGTAAAGTTGCTTGCATTTATTGTTCTGCGTTTTGGCATTAAATGCCAATCAGTAGCTTGCGTGTATAATTTGAAACTCGCATATGAATTGCAAACTGGTTTCACGTGATCACTTAAAAACGTTGGACTAAGCAGCGGCAACCGCACTAACTTCAACATTTCATCCTTATGTTGTACTCGTTCAGATCGATCGTGTTCTAACCATAACATTAGACTCTTAAAAACATGCTCTTCAGTTGGATCACGTAGATCATCATTTGCCAGTAACTGAGTCAACTGCTCGACACTTAAATTCAAGAATTCATCCATTTTGTAAACTTCAACAAAGTGTTCCATGCAAAAGTCTTTTGCTTTTTTTGAAAGTGAGTCACAACGATGTCGTTCCGCTAGCTGTGCCATACCCAAACAATTTGTTAGATCCAATTGCTTGGAAAGGAAATCACCACAGGCGTTGACTACAGCGTCCAAGAGTAGCGAGTCAGCTGTTATAAGCAATTTTTCAACGGTATCGTCACTCATTTCTAATCGTCCTGAATAACAGAACTTCACTAGGGCCTTGAGTGTTTTACCCTCTACGTTGGGTAACTTTACCTCTTTTGCTGTACTTTCGTTAAATGGTGGAGTAAACATTGTTTTAAAGTACTCACTTGATGCACTTAGAACGGAGCGATGTGCTGGAATTCGCATTTCTTCAGTATCCCCAGGAATCAGTGATACATCACAATATTCTTTTCGCTCGGTTTGTTCCCACATTCGTTGTAGGACGTTTTGGGCGTGAACTTCGTCAATAAATATTTTAGCCATATCGGTTGCTGCAGAGGTGTAATTAAGCGTTGCTTTAAATATTTTTTTGCAAAGTTTTCTGATGCAGATGAAAATATGCTGATATTAAAGATCAGTGAAAAAAATCGATTATTAAAAAATCGTGATCAACATTATGCGCACTGCAGACTTAACAACAAGCCTGTACGTTGATTAAGAACTGATTCACACGACTGACAAAATAGTCGGGGAGCTATTTCGTCAGAATCAGGTTTGTGCTTGTGCCAAATTTTGTGTAGACTTTTAGTTGGCCAATTGCTCGCAGATTGTTTAAAAAATTTACGAGAAAGGTTCTCTTCTGGCGCGGAAATTGTGCAAAAATTAATTTTTATATTCTATCTCGGGGATGTAGGGCTTTAGAGATAAAAATAAATACTTTACCAAAACGGGTCGCTTCATTTTTTTTTTTTTTTTGGAGATACAGGCGTAAGAAGTTGCTGATATAGTTATCTGTTATGGAAAACATTATAAGTTGGCAACCTCTGGATGGATTTTAAAATGTTGATGCCATCTGAATGAAATATTAACAAGCTACAATATTTTCATACGAAACTTCTAAATAAGATATTTGAAGATATTAAGTTTTTTCTAAAATTTAGACCATTGATTTTTGAAAAAACACGAACATGATCGCTCGTGTGTACCCCCTATTAGGTTCTGAGCGCCTTGACGTACATTGAATTATGAAGGTGAAACCGATAGTTTAGACTGCCGTGTGTACGCTTGTACATGCAACAATGGAGAATAGACCGTTAGAGCTTGTTCCACCGAAGATTTAGCTGTGCTGAGATTAGTGAATCATATTGTTAAATCCTACCCGTTTCCACCGGCCGAAATAGATTAATTTGCATCAGTATTTGTCAGAAACAGTAAAATTAAACTTGTATTTCATTTTCTTCTTAATATTTATCTTCCATTTGCTTAATAGTGTTTATGCCAAATGTCAAAGTTCCAAGGGTGTCACTAGGTCAAAATTTACCAAAATCGGTAGCCTTGTTGTGATTAAGGCACATATTTAACTTTAAATCTCAGATTTATTGTTGTATAGTAAATCATGGGATCAACGTCCAGATTAAGAGCTAGATCCAGAAACCGCCTTAAATACAATTTTAAATCTTCGGTGGAAACAGATTATAAGGCAGTTTCTGGACTTGGCTCTTGATCTGCGCGTTGATCCTATGATTTACAATACCATACAAAAATACATCTGAGATTTGAGTTAAATCTGAGATTTTAGTTAAGCACTCTTTCAATATTAAAAAAAAAAAAAAAATAAACTGATCGTACTAGGATTCGAACTGGGGTCGTGATAGAAACAAATTATTTTTACTTACAATTACAAACCTGTAAGACCTCTCTAGACCATGACTTATGTAATGAAGAGGTATAAAATTTTACATTAAGTAAATGTTTCCAATCAGAATTTGATATTCGAATGCTTCCTACAGCTTTACAAAGAATCATTGTGTATTCAATAAATAAATAAAAAAAAGTAAATAAAATTAAGAGAAAAAAAAAAAAAAAATTGTCTGGGGTGAGAATCGAAGCCTGGCAGAGAGACACATATTTTACAAACTTGTGTAACGTGTCTACATATACAATTGGTATATTAAGATATTTTTCTTTATTCCTTAATTTTGAACTCTCTCTCTTCCTCTCTTTTTAAAAGTACTACTCATATAGATTTATTGATCAAATTTTACACAGTACATTCTATGTGATTTATTAAATAAAATGAAATGAAATTAAATATATAGCAACAAACATGTCTCTCCAAGCAGAACTTTATAATCAAATGCTCTACATTTATATGGGAATAAGTGCTTCCGAACAAGCGCTTGATATTTTTCTCTTTGGGATGTTTCACCTGACTTAAATTTTTTGAAACGGACACACTAAAAACTAACTTATTAAACTGAAACATTTTTTGATGGTTTTTTGAAGAGTTTTTGATCTAAATTATTGCCTTATACTTTTTTTTTAAAAATTTTAATTTTTTTAAAAGTTATAAGCATGTGAATTTATATGTATGTCTTTTTTCAAATTGCGATTTCTCCGTAAATATTGAGCGAAAATTTATGAAACTTTTGTGGTGGAATTAAAAATAATTCAAAATTTAGATGAAATAAACTTTTTATAAAAATATTTAATGTTTCTTATAAATAATGCACTTTTTAATAAACAAATAGATATTTAAGCTATACCTATAGCAAAATAAAAACAAAATTTTTATACAGAAATGTGCTCTGAAATCTGCACAATATTTCTGTGAAAAAAAATTGGAGGTACGCATCATTAGTAAAAAGCTACGCGTACTTAAATGACTCTACATAGGTGCCTTGCCTATGTGATTTTCGCATTTCACCGCTGCATGCCGTTTCAAAACAACAAATCATAATGTATGCAGAAATTGAGAATGCACGTAAGAACGCGCAGCGAGCGTAAATGTGTGAATCGCATAGGCAAGGCACCTATGTAGAGTCATTTAAGTACGCGTAACTTTTTATTAATGATGCGTACCTCCAATTTTTTTCACAGAAATATTGTGCAGATTTCAGAGCACATTTCTGTATAAAAATTTTGTTTTTATTTTGCTATAGGTATAGCTTAAATATCTATTTGTTTATTAAAAAGTGCATTATTTATAAGAAATTTTAAAAATTTTTATGAAAAGTTTATTTCATTTAAATTCTGAACTATTTTTAGTCCTACTACAAAAGTTTCATTAATTTTCGCTCAATGTTTTCTGAGAAATTGCAATTTGAAAAAAGACGTACATAAAAATTCACATGCTTATAACTTTTTAAAAAATTAAAATTTTTTTAAAAAAAGTATAAGGCAATAATTTAGATCAAAAACCCTTCAAAAACCCACCAAAAAAAGTTTCAGTTTAGCAAGTTAGTTTTTAGTGTGTCCGTTTCAAAAAATTTAAGTCACCTATCTTTGGAGAAATATTGGGGATAAAATTGTTACCAGCCAGACCATAAATCATTGATATTTTCGTAGATTTGAAAGGATTTATTGGAGCTGAAAATATTGATGTTGCTTTAAATCAATGGAGAGCTCTCATTTTAACTCTCCCATTCCATGGAAACATGTTGAAATCATTTAAATTTTTTTTTGGGGACTATTTTAGCAAACTGCTTAATTTTGGAGAAAAACTTTTGTAGCTAACATCTACCAAAAAAAAAAAAAATGTAGTTTTATAAAGGACATAAAAAGCACCTTTGACATAATGTGCTTACACAAGCCCAGATAAAGTTCCCAGAAAAACGCAGATATTAATACAGCAATAAGACAGGCTAATCGAATAAGTTTTTTTACTAAAATGCATTGATATTCTCTTACAACTCCATAAAAGACATTCGTCCAACTTAAAATGAATATATCTGTGTAAAGATGGCAAAACTAAGAGGGTATCCTATGTTTTCAAAATTTTTCAGGAGAGCAAATTCAAATTTTATGTTGATATGAAAAAATCACAATAACCGGTTTTTTAAGTTGTTTTTCCAAGGAACTACAAGTCCTAGCTTAAATCTGGTTTCGTCAGCTTGAAGATCTCACCGGGAATAATATCCTGCACAATATAACTCATTTTCACAAAAAATGCTCGATAACTAGTATTGCCATCTTACCATGGTTGAATTCGTTCGATATTTAAATAAGACATATTCTTTAACATTTTAATATAGAAAATTAAATTTTTTTCTTTGAAATTTAAGATAACTTCTATAGGCTGAAAACAATTTATACAATAATTTATATTCCTAATATCTAAAATCAACAGGCATATAATTATGTTTAATGTTAACATTAAATCTACGCGTCCATATGTTAACCTATAAAATAAATTTAAAAAACAATAAGCCAGAATCAAATCTAATTTATAAAGTATGCACTTACAAGATTATCATCAATATTATCACAAAAACTTAAATCCAATAGTGATAGTTTTTTGCACTTTAGTAAAACACTGAAAAAGAAAATCATGACATTAAATGCATCTATTTTTTTAAGAGAAAACCTAGACATGCGAATACTAACTCTACATAGCGTTCGGTGGAAATTCCTAAGACGCCCATCAAATCTAGCTGCTCTAAATTAGGACACAAATTTCCAATATTCTCAACATCACGATCAGTGATGCCACGAACAGCTGCCAAAAACAGTTTCTTTACTTTGGAACAGCTAGTTATTAACTGCTTAAGGCTATCGCCTAGAGAAGCTTCACGTAAACTAAAAACAAATAATGGAAAATAGCAAATATATTAATTTAAAAGTTACATGTAAGATATCTCGTTATCAAATCTAACTTACCACCAACCAAAATCCACTTCTTCTAAATTATGACACTTTGAGAGAGCCTGCAAGCCAATAGCTGACAGAAAATGCGATTTCCACATATCTAATGAAACCAACTGTTGATTATATTTGGAGAGATGTAATGACACTTCATCCATATTAACGCCAACACCACTAAAGGCTTTAAAAAGAGTTGTGCTAATAATTAATCCAAAATTTGGGCTATATTTGGTTTTTCTTTTAATGAAAAAAGGCCCAAATTAGAAGCGGAATAACGCCAAAAAAAGGAAAACCAGCCCAAAATAACAACGAAATAACGCCCACAAAAATTTAAAATAACGACCAAAAATCAAAACGAAATAGCGCCCAAATTATTTTCATATAAATTTTGGCGATAATCATTTTGGAAATAACGCTCAAAATTTATTTATATAAAAAAAATTTGGGCGTATTTTCCTTTTTTGTCTTTGGGCGTTATTTCTTTTTTTATTAAATGAAATAACGCCCAAATTAAAAACGAAATAACGCCAAAAAAATTATTATCGTCCAAGTTCAGGCGTAAGGAAATAACGCCCAATACCAAACCGAAATAACGCCCAAAATAAAAACGAAATAACGCCCGAAAAATTTGTATTAACTCCCAAAAACCAAAACAAAACAGCGCCCAAATTATTTTCATGTATTTTTTGGTGATAATCATTTTGGAAATAACGCCCAAAATTTATTTATATGACAACAATTGGGCGTTATTTCTTTTTTTTATTAAATGAAATAATGTCCAAATTATAAACAAAATAACGTTAAAAAATAAAAACGAAATAAAGCTCAAATTTTGGACGTTATTTCTAAAATGACTTCGACGTTATTTCCAAAAAGATTATCGCCCAAATTTGTTTGAAAATATTTTGGGCGTTATTTCGTTTTTATTTTGGGCGTTATTTCATTTAAAATTATTGATTATTGAATTTGGGCGTTATATCGTTTTTTGGCCGTTATTTTACTGGGCGTTTTTTCCTAGCGCCCCAAATTCATATGCGTTATTGTTTTTTATTTTTTGGGCGTAGTTTTCTAACCCCGAAATAAGCTTATAACACAAACCCATTTGAAAATATTACCCAAATTTAAATGCTTTAATTTCGGATTACTCTCCAACATTGTTAGCAGCAAATCCGGTTCAATAACTGTACGAAATAAATCTAAGCGTTCTAAATTTTTCAAATTTGCTAAGCAAGAAAAATTAACATTTGGTGAATCTGTGGAGCAGTTACGCAAAGAAAGTTCTAAAGAAATATACAAAAATTAAAGTAATATTGAGTTGTTTCAACACGAAACTGCTATTACCTTTCAAATTATCACAAACAATGCCAAGTGTTTCAAAACAATTAGGCTTAAGAAATCTGGCTGAATTTAAACGTAGGTGAGTCAAACTATCGCCACGTTGTTGCATGAATCTATAAAAGAAAAAACAAATAAATTTTAATTTTCAAACCATTAGAGATTTTATAGCAAGTTTCTTTCTTTACTTTTTAAATTCGGTAGCAGATATGGAGTCAAAGAGACCACACCAAGATAAATCCAACTTTTTTAAAACTGTTGCTCTTTTTGCTAGAGTGCAAAGTAAATCTGTAGTTGCCAAATGCCAATAAGGTTTCAAATTCAAATCACTATAAAGCAATGGATGTGTGGAGACATCATAGAAAAAATGTGATACTTGACCAACACGAAACAATGATATCAAGTCCAGGTATCCAAATATATTTAATAGAATTTCGAACTTGAAGTAAAAAATTGCATGGTCATTACATCTCTACTATTATCAGAGTAAGAAAAAGTTACCGGCATATCTTTTAAGCCAGCTTCTGGCGTGGCATCTATGCTTTCAGCATCTTTGCACGTTTTATCTGAAACAGCTGCAGTATCATTTAGTATTGCTGCTTCTGCCACAAATTTATCTAAATCATTTATCAGAAAATCACGCAAACGGCTTTGATAATTTTCTTTAAAACTTAAACGAAACTGCATATTCTCCAATTTACGCACAATGGGACCTAATTTAAATAAGTTTTATAAAATTTCTTGTTAATCCATAATAGGGGTCTGCACAAGACGTCTTGTTGGAGTTTTTAAGCATTTCGTTTCATGATATACCTTGTTGCCGCTTTTTATTTATCAAATACTTCAGTTCAGTTGACCCTGATATAACAAGACAGTGTGCTTTATTGGCAAAATGAAATCAGTGTACAGTGAAGGTTTGAATCCCGAATATTTTAGATCAAATACGTCAGTTCAGTGTAAAATGTGCAAGTAAAAAAAAGCACACTCTACTTCAAGATGTCTTGTGTAGGCCTTTAATAAATAATTACAAACGTTTGCTTACTTGATTTACCAGTACGTTGACGTTCAACGTAGTCAAGTAGACTTTGCGTATTGCGAATATTAACGCTTTTACCACGCAGCAGCACAGCATCAATTTCAGTAAAGTAGTGCAAATATGAATGATTAAATTCAAGTCTAATTGTTCTATATGATAAGAAAAATTTATATTACAAAATCAAGTCATTGTGATTTAATTGCAAATTTACTTGGTGGGCAACAACAGCTTCTCTAGTGGTGGTGAAAATCTTCGCGCTCTATGCGGTGTTGGTATATGTTCTTTTTCTTCCCAAAGTAATACCCATGTCTTCGTTATGGTATACGCCCAAATGCGCACAACAGCACCTGGACTAAATGTTTCAAATATAGCAATTTCATCAGGAATAACATAATCCTCAAATTTAATGACTGAAAATAAAAATGGATGTTTATTTAAGAAGATGTGGTATTGTGGATATTTGAAAGAATAAAAATAAACAGAAATAGTAATGGTGCATTCTTTGTCAAGTAACCAGCTCACATTTTCCATCGCAGTTTTTCATATAAAAAGGCTTAAGCCGGCTTAACCTTTTTGTTTGAAACAATTACTTTACAATGCCGTGTGGAGATTTTTCGTAGCGATTATCGTGCCAAAAATAGGGGCTCAACAATTGTTTCAATAAAAAGGGCATGTTTTTTGCTCATAACTTTTTTTTCTTCATAGAATGAAGTTTGTTTGAAAAATAAAAATTATTATTTTTTAAATTTTAGCAAATTATGTTCTTGAAAAAATTTTTGCGTTAAAAAAATATACAGGCATGTCGTGAAATCGGATTTCATTTGGGAGGCTTTTTGATGAAAACGGTGAGTTGAACGATAAAAAGTATGAGATTCTCTTTTGTGGAGAAAAACAGATTCTACAAAAAGTATTGATTTGCAGTAACGTAAAAATTACCGTTTAGAAAATATTCGATAAAATCAAATTTTTCGACTTTTTGCGGTTTTTTAAAAATATTTCCTAAATGGTTATTTTTTCGTTAATGCAAATCAATACTATTTGTAGAACCTGTTATTTTCCACAAAAGAGATTTCATACTTTTTATCGTTGGACTCACTGTTTTTATCAAATAGCCTCCCAAATGAAATCCGGTTGAAATCAATCGGATTTCACGACATGCCTGAATATGTTGATTTTTTTTTGGGTTTTTCAATAACGCGGTCGGAAAAACGATTTATTACTCGAAAGCAAGGCATCTTACGAAAATATTGTTTAAGGCATTAAATGTTTAGAATCTCTCAAAGCATCCGTGTGATTTTTTCAGAATTTTTGGAAAGTTTTTTATTATTTTTTGATCAATTTTTAAAAAATTATAAAAATGACTCAAAAAAATATGAAAAAATTCACACGGATAGTTTGGATGATTCTAGCATTTTGTGCCTATTACTGGTGTACAAATATGAAACCGGTAATGACATCTAGCGGTCGATAGCCGTATATGTATGAGCTTCCGAACCGTACCAAATGTCTTAATTGTTCATTCTGTCATCTGTCAACAATATTCAGTTCACAATTTGTCAAGTTTTACACAACAACGCATTTTTTCCGCTCGTAAAGATGTCGAATTTTGTGCCTGAAAACTCTCATTTGCGGGAAGCATTGATTTTCTGTTTCCATTTAAAGAAAAGAAAAGGTTTTCTCCATCGAATCATCACTGGCGATGAAAAGTGGATTTATTTGTACAATCCCAAACGAAAAAAATCATATTTGAGCCCCGGCCAACGACCCAAATCAACGCCAAGACCAAATCGCTTCGGCCGAAAGACAATGCTGTGTATTTTCTGGGATCAGCGTGGTGTTATTTGGTATGAGCTACTAAAACCAGGTGAAACAGTTACTGGTGCACGCTACCATCAACAATTGATCGCTTTGAACCGTGCTATACGTCAGAAGAGGCCCGAATTTCAACTTTGCCATGACAAAATTGTATTCCAAGATGACAACGCATCGCCACATCGAGCAGCGGTCAATAAAAACTTGGTAGAATCGTACAACTGGGAGCCCCTGCCCCACCCGCCGTACTCACCGGACCTGGCGCCGTCCGATTACGATTTGTTTTCATCGATGGGACACGCACTCAACGATTCGCAATTCAATTTTTAGGAGGAAGTGCAAAAATGGCTCGATGAATGGATAGCCTCAAAAAACGAAAAATTTTTTTGGCGAGGAATCCATAAATTGCCTGAAAGATGGGAAAGATGTGTAGCTAGCGAGGGGAAGTACTTTGAAGATTAAATTTGGAACCATTTTCGCAAAATAAACGTGTTTTTTTTTAAATAAAAATTACCGGTTTCATATTTGTACACCTATATTATAAAATTTTCGTAAGATGCCTTGCTTTCGAGTAAAAAATCATTTTTCCTACCACGTTGTGAAAACGCAAAAAAATCGATTTTCAGAAACGAATATTTCTAAACTACAAAAAAAATATGTATAATTTTTTAACGCCAACATTTTTACTAGAACATAATCCATTCTGTGAAAGTTATGAACAAAAAACATACTTTTTATATTGACTTAATTGTTAAGCATCTATCTTTGGGTCAATAATCGCTATGAAAAATCTTCACACGGCAGTGTAAATTGTAATTGTTTCAACCAAAATGTTAATCCTTTATCTCTAAAAAACTTCGCTGGAAGTGTGGAGCGGTTCACTTGACAAGGAATGCCTTTAATATAAAAACGAAAGACGTTATTCATACGTGATTTTGTGCTTTCATAAGACGAGCAACATTCAATTAATGGTAAAATATTTAGTTTCTACTAGAACATACCAATGAAATCATGAACAGGAACTTTGGGCAGATTTTGTGGCTGTATTTCACACACTCGAGATGGTGCTATTGCCCACCAATCGCCGTAGGTACGCTAAATTGTTAAATGTTAATAAAAACACATAGTTTTTCACGAATATGTTAGTTCAAAGCAGTTTACCATAGCAAAAGTCTCGGGGAAATCTCCAAATTCTGGATATTTCGATGGTCTTCCTGTAATGTTAAGCGCAGTGTACGATATACTAAAATCACTGCCATATTGTGAACTAAAATCTAAAACTTCCTGCGCATACTGTTCGACATTATAACTGGCATAACAAATGCCATCGATATCATTCATCGCACCATTTGCCGGTTCTGTAAATGCATCTTCATTCAAATTGCATCTGCTACGAGTACCCAGAAAATCAATAACAGCTCCAGCGGCATCGTTATCTGGTGGTGATGTGTCATCCGAATTAGAAGACATTTATTTAGCTGCGGTGCTGTTGATTCAACGATGTGGCAAAATATATATAACCTTACGATGCCTCTGCGTTACTTTTCAGGTACAATAGTTGTGGGAAAATAACCTGACAAACAAAAAAACAACCTTTTCACGCAGTTGGCGGGATCCGCTAAAGCCACCAATGAATGTGGAAGAACACAACTTTGGCAATGCAGCCTTTGCTTTAGTGTAAAAGATTTCGAACATATGTATTTCAGAAATTTGCCCAAGTTTTGATTTTTTTAAGGTTTCCTTTTTGTTGTTGCTCAAAATTTGTGTGTTGTGCTTCAAGGTCAAACGCCCAGAAGGTTAAAGTTGCGAATATTTGTTTTCCTTAAAAAAGAAAAATATAGAAATGCGTCACGTTAGTATGTGTACATGTATTATTTTAAAGAACTTACGTTTTAAATATGAATTATTTTTCTTTAATTCAATTAGCCGTAATTCTTTTGGAATCGTAATTTTTTCAGTTGTCTCAAAAAGGATCCTTTGTTTTCAAAAATACTTTCACATTTGATTTAAATTAATTGTTGATTTTATTATTATATTAATTCTACTTTTACGCAGCTTTATTGACCTTTATTTATTTTTACACGTATTTTTTCCTAGTTTGTTTGCTTCTTTTTTTTGCACAATCAAATTTTCACTTTTTGTTATGATAATTTTGACGTTTGAATAAGCTGCGTTTATTGGCAACTACCCTCTCCACAGCAAATTGTCAATTTTGATGTACAAAGTCAATTCCAACGTTCCACTTTGAAGTACAAAGTCAATTCCAAACGTTCTACTAAAAAAAATATAACAGTCAAACAACCAGTGTTGGAAAAAGTATAAAATTGTACCAAAGTGTGTGTGTAATCAATTTCGAACAATTGCGAACAAATCTACTTGGTATATATGGGTATTAGAGTGGTGCAAATTTTGTATGGAAAACCAAGAGTGTTAAAAAGTCAAGGTGCGCGCGACTTTTCTGAATCCTTGGATCCTGCTGATTACAAAAAGTGCTTTGGAACCAAAAAAAAAATTGCGTTTAGATATTCCGCAACGAGCTTGAAGGTACTTTTTTTATGAATTTTTGAGTTTTTGAGTACTTTTTTTCATTTAAACGCTATATCTTTTTAATCAGATAAGGTATTTGCAAAAATTAAATTGCATTTTTGTAAGAATATTTTGAGCCCAATTTTGCATCAATAATAATAAATCTAGTCTTTCCCAATTTTTTTTATCGGCACTTTAAACTTAAAAATTTGTTAATTTTTTGAGATGTTTGCACATTCAAGAACCGATTTTTTTCTTATTTTGCTCTAGCAAATTTCTTTTTATATTATTATTTTTTTATGCATTAATTTATCTATCAAATGACTCCATTAACTAAGCTATAAGCTTCACTTTACTAACTAAAAACCGTAAAATATAATCAAATTTGGCCAAAAAAAAAACTTTGAATTTAAAATTTTCGTGGTGAAACAGAAACAACAATAGTCATTTACGATGTATGTGATCATGAAAATTCTAAATTCGGTCTCAGAATTGCTCTATCTCACACGGTTTTAGAGATATCCTAACCGTTTTTGCTATTTTTGAAGCTGTTATATCACAACATGGTAACTTTCAGCCTGGTATGGAAGTTAAAAGTGACAGCCTTTTTCTTCAAAACCCAATTTAAATTATATCGATATTTCTTTGTTCCTCCGAAACATCGCAAGCAGAAATAACAAAAAAACGTGTTTTTGCTTTTTCAACTTTTTAGGTCAGGATAACTCAGAGGATAAAAAAGATATCGGTATAATTTAAATTGAATTTTAAAGAATCAGACTGGCACTCTTAACCACTATACCTCTTTTTGCGGTTGGAAGTAACCTTGACTTGTAATATCACTTTAAAAAGAGCAAAAACGGTGTCTCTTATACTTTTATGTAAAAATATATCCTTAACCATACAAGATACAGCAATTTTGAGACTGAATTCAGAATCAGCATCAACAAATACATCCGAAATGGCTATTTTAGTTTCTTTTTGATTTATTTATTTTTTCGTTTCCTTAGAAAATCTATGAAAACTATCTGTTAACCTATTTTCCCAAAAATAACATGAAGTGCCAAAGTTTCGATATTGCGAAGAATGTTGTTTTACTCAGAAGATTAGGAACTAATGAATTTATAAGAAAAAAGAGGTACCTTACGTCATCCCATTAAGATATCTTATTTCAATGCCTTGAAAACTTGAAAATACATTTTTTTTTTAGCCCAATTTAATTATACTTAATTGTTTTAAGTGTGTAAAAGTGTTATTTTAAAGGCTCTAGATTGTACTGCGACCTAAAAGATCTTTTGTACAGTGTACAGTAAAAGTGTTACTAAAAGCTTAGTTGTTGAAATTATTTTAAAGATAAATTAATGCTTAAAAATATAAAAATTTAAAAAAAAAATTTGCTAGAGCAAAATAAGAAAAAAATCGGTTCTTGAATGTGCAAACACTTCAAAAAATTAACAAATTTTGAAGTTTAAAGTGCTGCTAAAAAAAATTGGGAAAGAGTAGATTTATTATTATCGATGCAGAAATTGACTCAAAATATTCTTACCAAAATGCAATTTAATTTTTGCAAATACCTTATCTGGTTAAAAAGATATAGCGTTTAAATTAAGAAAACTACTCAAAAACTCAAAAATTCCTAAAAAAGTACCTTCAAGCTCGTTGCGGAATATCTAAACGCAATTTTTTTTTGGTTCCAAAGCACTTTTTGTAATCAGCAGGATCCAAGGATTCAGAAAAGTCGCGCGCACCTTGACTTTTTAACACTTTCGGATTTTGGACCACTCTAATGGGTATATCCGAAAACAATCTTCCTTTATTTGACCCAGGGTTTTAGAATTTTTTTTTCATATTCTATAACCAAATGTGGTGGAATATATTCTAAGTTGTGTAAAATTAAATTTCCGATAGATGAACAAGAAACTTTCGACATGATGGGCTGTAAGTGCTGGTTCACACGACAAACTAAATTGTCGGGCGATAGTACTTTTATAGGCAAGCGGTGGATAGCGGTCCTTCCGCCTGCCTACAAATAGTACTATCGCCCTACAGTTTAGTCGTGGAGGCCATTTTAACCCTTTCAGGGCCATAGGGACATATGTGTCCCAAGACAAAAATAAATTATATTTAAATAAGTAAGAAACCGATATATGTAATTTTGACATTTATCTGTTCCTAAACGCTTCTCTCATTCCTATTAAATCTGGCAACACCATCAGAAGCACCGTTATTTTTGTATGATCATTCTAATGTGACAGTTTGTGTGGTGAACTATTGCTATACTTTACAGCAGAATTTATAGGTGTTTAATTGTTTTTAATCATATTATAGTGTGAAATATTTGTTGGCAGGTAAGTAAATTGTTGTTTTATACATTAATTGAACCATTATTTAAGTTTAGTGTATTGATAAATCATAAAATTCAAAATGGGACACCGGTGTCCCTATGGTCGTAAAGGGTAATTTTTCAATTCACTTTTGTACTACAATTTTACCAATTTCACAGGCAATCAAAATAAAAAATTTAATGAACCTGTTAGTAGACATATGTATATACTGTAACGTACTTTTTGACGCTGAATTCGAATCCGAGGCCAGAATTGTTCATATACTTCAGGATTTCGAGATATCCGTGCTTGAAGCTGAGAAAGCGCTGTTTTCAATCTTGGGGTGTAGTTCCTGGAGATGGTTTATTTTAATTCTTTTGATGACATCAAATAGCCCTAATCTTACTTATTAAACCATAGCTTCAAATTTTTTCAATTGGACCCTTACTTTCCGAGTTATCACCCTTTGAAATAAGGGCATATTTTCCCCATATAAAAATGTATGGGGAAAAAGTCTCCCTTAGCGACCATAGGGACACATATGTCCCAGAAAATTCCAGAAAAACCGTTAAAATTTTTTGAATTTTTATTTTAAATTATGTTTTCTGGACGCCCAATAGACCATTATAAATAACATGGTTGCATAAGCTCCCAATTCCTTGCGGTCCTGAAAGGGTTAACTGAAAATTTACCGTTATTCAAAGGAATTCGCTTGGGTTTTTTCAGAATATTAGAACCTGTTATGTGGCCGTAAAGAGCGATTTAGACTTTTTAACCCTTTCCTTCAACGTGTGCCAAATACGATTTTTTGAATTTTACTTGAGAATATTCGAATTATCTACTACTTCTGAAATTTGTGCTCTCCCGTATATTATCGGAAATATCGATTTCCCGTCATGTTGAAATTTTCTTGTTCATCTATTGAAAAGCTGAAGCTTGCACCCTAAAAAAAAGTCATGCAGCAAGTCCAGATATGTGTTTATCCTACTTGCCGCTTCTTGGATTGTTTTACCCGATGAGATTACCCTACAGTCATCCGCGCTGTGAAAGAGAGATAGTAGTTAAAGAGCGTCGGAGAGAGGACACCCTCTTGGGGCACTCCCATTTTCAGCTTATGTACTGCTGCTGTAATTTGACTTTATTTGGGTTTTTTAATTAGGTATCTACTGTGTCCACCTGCTTCATTTCTCACGAATTTCAGTGAAGAGAGTTCCTTACTTTATTGCTCTTTGTACCTTGTGATGACTCTGGCAAAGAACATTAAAGTACATAACTCTCTTTACCGGAATTCGTGACAAATGAAATACTTCTCGAAGAGGGTCCTTGCAGTAAAGTGAAAAAGGCTCCTGACCCGTGAAAGCACCACCGCTACACAGGGTTGATGAAATAGATTTTCGAGAAAAATTATTAAGAGTAACATAGCTTTGAAAAGCTCCTGCATGAAAGGAGGGCGGCTACCGAGTACTCTATAAAGTGACAGTGAGTCAATAGCCGCGCTTCCAAAGTACCGATGCACAGCATTCAGGGTCTTGCGTGTAGGCCCAGGTTTCATAATGGATGCCCATAAATTTCGAGTTTTCGAAATTTGGAAATAGCATTCCTAAAAGATAATATGAACCCTTTGGTTCCGACGGAAAGGCTGGTTTTAAATAGATTTGCTAAGGGAATGTCTATATCGTCTGCGTCAAATGCCTTGGAGAGATCAAGAGCTACTACAATAGAACGCAATGCGGCCTCTAGCAGTTTGGCTTCTCGGTTATGACAGCCGTGATTTCAGCCAGGGCAGTGGTGGTGCTGTGGTTCGGCCTGAAATCATGTTGGTGATCAGCGAGGTTAAGGTGTTTTTGAAGTTGTGGCAGGAGAAGCACTTCTTACACCTTTTTCGCATGACATAGGAGTGAGATGGGCCGGTAAAATGTACCCAGGTCAGTGGTTTTACCCGGGTTTAGAACAGGGATTACACGGGCATTATTCCACATGATAGGTTTGTTCCTGCGAGCGATGGTACTGGACTTGGCTTGATTCTGGCTTTTACTAGTGGAATATGGTGCAAGTTGGACGGAAGATCTTGCCCCATAAGTAAAAAAAAAATGTATTGAACTCTACAGTACTTACGTGATAAAGATTACGAGATAAACAAGCAAAATGATTTGATTCAACTTAGTGGACTTCTTTGTCAACTTAAGTGAAGTTAAAGTTTAGGCGACGATGGCTTTATGAAAAGCTGTACTGAAGTCTTATATATATAAGCTGTCTTACTGCAATATTATTTTTATTTATGTAAGTGTTCTTAGATATAAGCTTTTTTAATGGAAAAAGAGAAAAGTTTCAGAGAAGGAAGAAATCATTAGTGCTATTTAATGTTGCTTAACTTTATTTTATGAATTTCGTTTTAAGTAATAATTTTAATTTATCTTTCTTTTTGTTGTGATTATTTTACACTTGACTGCTTTTAAAACAAAAATTACAAAAAACCAATTTTCTTTTTCCCTTTTAATTTTTGTTTTTTTTTTTTAATTTTACAATGATTAAATTGATGAAATACTGAAAAGATAGTGGTTTCGTTCATTAGAAAATTAAGCAAACTGCATGACAAATAGCTGAGAGAAATTTCCATATTTTGAAATTTTGTTTCTTTGGCTTTAACTTATTATTATCCATACCGTTTAAACTTGGTGTTTCGCATTTATTTGCTGGTTATCTTGGTGGGCTTCTTTATATTGATGTTTTTCACCGATTGCATTCATTGTTGCTGAAAAAGTTGATGCTGACTGTTTGTTATTGTTGGTGCTGTCTTATTGGCAACAGAGCATAACATGCTAAAAGTAATTCCCTCTAACATAATTGCTATTTAACAGCACTACACTGAGCAAGATTTGGGCTACAAACCCTCTATTGTTTGATGTAAATATCATATATTGGTACACTCAGAGGAAAAAAATTGCAATTTATAAATTTTTTTATAAAAACTACGTTTCCACCTGAGATTATGCTGTGCTGAGATTTGTAAGTCGCGTCGCTTATTCTTACCCGTTTTCATCGGCCGAAAGAGATTTATTTTTGACAGTAAATATTATAACTTATTATAATTGTTTCTGATTTGGATGTATAACCAATTGGAGAGCAGCCATTCTAATTGTGCTGCTGATATGAGACATTTTCACAAAAATTTTACCATTTTTCGGCAACATTATCAGTTGGAATATCGCTTTTTTCGGGTGTGTTCGATTACTTCATGGCTTCAAATAAATTTTATCCTGTTTCGCGATTTCGTCAACATAGGTCACTATGGGCCTTATGTTTACTAAGTAAAAGCGCTTGCGTTTTCTAGGTTTTCATAAGATATATCAGTCCATACCCCAAAAAATCGAATATTTCAAATAAGCTCCAAAGCATTTAGTACGAAAAACTACCCAATAGACCAATCAAAAAAGGAACCGATGTTTTCGATAATTCAAAGATTCAAAACCATGATTCAATAACAATGGTAATGGTAAGTTGTCAAAAAAAAAAAAAAAAAAAGAAATGGAACCCTGATCTTGCCTTGCTATCTGTCAAAGGACTAGAAAATTTTGACATTTTCGTAGTTTGTTATCGCTACAACCAGAGTAATTCAACCATGCTTAAAACGAGTATCAATCGATAGAGAATTTTCCCTTAAACAACATATCAAAATCGGTTCTCACAATTTTTTCGGGAAACTATGTAAATTGGGGCATTCCACATTAAGCAACAGGAAAAAAATTTTGATGTTTCCGATTTAAGTAGAAGAATTGTGTCGCTTGCGGGCATGGGTCGGGTATGGGCACCCCCCGTAACTTTTGACAGAAAACAAATACGGCTGTTCTGACAAATGTTAAGCGCGTGTTATGACAGCACAAAGTTTTTGTGCGTATACCGGAGCAAATAGACACTTTTGCTTTGTGCTGAGAAGAAAACAATTTTTCAATAAGTGAAAGTCAACAACAAAATTTTTTCAATAATTTTCCAAGTGCGATAAATTGAAGTGAATCAATCGAAAGGCTGAATGCAATCTATATTTATGCAGTAAATTTATTATATGTATTTTGTGATTCAAAGCCGAGTTCCACCAAAATATTCACACAACAGAATTTGCTTATTGCTTTACAAAGTGGCTGTTAAAGTTGGTCGTGGGCACCTAATAGGGTCGGTTGTGGGCACCCCTCTTTTTTTATTTAATGCATGTGATTTATTGAATTATCGTCGTGGATAACAAATTTAAATGGTGTTCTTATCCAATAGGCCCTTTAAAGATATTGCAGAAAAAAAGTTGTTTTCATTAAGTGTTGGTGGTAAGGTGGCATACCACTTTGTAAAAAAATCTCGGTATTGAGTTTCCAGACAAGTAGGCCAAGAAGCAGATGGCGGAAATGGATTGGTACAAAAAAATCATGCTTGGCAAAAGAGCAATGTCAACAAGGGCTAGAAATTACGTCACCTAGCCGGCCTAGTCTGCAAAACAATTAATCTGGCATTGACGCCGAAGACAATCAAGTCTGGTTTCAGGGCAACAGGCATGATGTCATTCGATCCAGACGTTTTCAGTGACGCCGATTTTGTTGAAGCCGTTGAGCAGAATTTGTTGAATTTGTGTGAGCCAATGTTTCCAAAATAAATTAATTTTGCTTTCTTCTCCATTTGATTG
Source organism: Calliopum simillimum (assembly GCA_951812925.1). Taxonomy (NCBI): domain Eukaryota; kingdom Metazoa; phylum Arthropoda; class Insecta; order Diptera; family Lauxaniidae; genus Calliopum; species Calliopum simillimum. The sequence continues at coordinate 34,620,595 of OX638372.1, forward strand.
CGTTTAATTTCATATTTTCGCATTTTTAGCCGATTTTCTAAGGGGGCCCACAACCGAACCAAAAATTTTTTTTTGTCAAAAATGATCACTTCACAATTTTTTTGATATAATTCTTACAACTGACTTTATAATCTTCACCAGAAGTCATCTAAGGTCTCTGGCTTTCCATTGATACTTATATGTCTGCATAACATACATTTGGTCGATAGATATGAGTCGATAGATATGAGTTGAAAACAAAATGGTGCCAACACCCGACACTATTCCCTTAATATTTGATTATGTTATACCTATTTATGTCCTTGATCCATATACAAAATATTTAAACAGTATAAAGTCTGGTTAACGAGCTAGAAGGTTTAACAAATTTAATTCAAAGTTACTCGTACCTGCCGATTAGTCAAATTTTTAAAGCTCTCTAGCTCGTTAACCGATGTCCTACAATTACACTCAATAACACTCCTAGTTCACAGGTGTAGCAGGTTCAATTAGATCACTGTTCTTCAATCTTTTTGCAGCTGAGAACAGGAATTTAAATAGACGACTGAAATCGAATAGACTCATTGAAAACTGAAAGCTTTCAGTCTTCACGGACTTATTAAGCATCGTTCCCTAAAGAACTTAGAACACAATATACTACCGCGATGACATTCTTTTCATGCTTGACGGCTGCAGATTAAACGTCCATTAAACGTGCAGACAATTGAATTCGAAATAGTTGGGCCAGTGAGTTAGCGTTGTTTCGTAAAGATATGGTAGTTTTAAAAATGGGTGTACTATCCTTTCATCTTGAGTTTTCTCGGGAAGGTTTTCACAAAATTGAAAAATTGACTGAGCTTAAGTATATAGGAAATGAAATCAAATTCCGGATCCCACTGTATTAAACAAAATTGAACGAGATTCATAAATAAACAAACATTTTTAATGACGTACATACCTGAGCCCAAGGTGTAAGATAAAAATAAATTATAGCTGCCGAACTTTTTTGGACTAACATCAATCCTTTAAAATCGTATTTTTGCCTGAAATTCGGTCTTTAGCCGGAATTCAAGAGATAATTCAGTAGAAGGTTTAATCGGGAGGCCCGGTTAAAAATCAAGAGTCTCCTGAAATAATCAGTAAAGTTGGCTGATTTAGTTATTATTATGTAGACTGCGGATTATGTTCCACTTTCTTGGTGATCATTAAAAAAATTTTATATTGTTTGTAAAATATGTTTTCTGTTTTCTAGAATTGATTTATAGCGGCATATCAGAATATGCCAAAAATATGCAAAACATATTCTTTGCATATTCTAAAATATTCCAAAAATATGCAAAAATATTCTGAAAATTTGCCACGTTTTTATACGTTTCGAGGAATGATTGTAGAAAAAAAATGTATTTTATTTTGTTTTATTTATTTAAATTTGATTAAAAGGTTATGGTAATAAAGTTTAAAAAAACCACATATTAAATTATTTCTGTGAATTTTATGCACTTAAACTTATTGATTGTAATTCAGTTGACAGTAAATAATAAATATTTTTTCTAAATTTTCTGAAGTTAAATTTTGCCGTTTATCTGTAGAATCAGCAGAAAATGATCTTTCTACATCTAGGGGCGTACTTGTATTTAGACACTACATATGGACTGACAGCAGTGATTTCAGTTGTTGTCACACCATTCAATACGTCATTAATTTTTTAATGAAATTACATATATGTATCCAGGATTTCTCTAAAAAACGTTATCTAATTTATCTTGATATATTTAACCGTCTTTTCCTTTGATTTTTTCCACAGCTTTTTTAACTTCATTTATCAATGCCAATGAATAAGAAAGCATAACCTCTCTTGTCTCCAGTTTTTTAATAATTTCCGGAAAAAATCCAAAATGTGCTTTCACGTATGCGAGATCTGCAAAGAGTTGAGATTTTCCGATAACTAATTTTGCTTTCGCAATAGCCTTTGCATCGTTCTAGTTTCTTAGTTTCATTTAAATGCTCCAGCCAAGTTCCTCATCTAGTTAGTATTAGCTCAGTGGGCAAAGGAACATTGGGTAACTTTTCCCGATGTAATTGAATCCGAAGTGGAGCCTTGCGAAAATTTTATTTACAGACGATATTAATTTGTTGAATAATTTAAAATTATTTCTTATCGTTCCCGCCAATCGATGTTATCCATGAGCTGCACAAGTAAAATGAAACAAGTTCGCATAAAACAATTTTAAATGGTCTCCAGCTTTTAGCATGTAGGCTGCAGCATCTGTCACAAGCAACAGAACTTTTTCATTATTTCCTCCAGGCCAAAAACTTAATTATGTTTTTGATTTTATGAAGATCCGATCGGGATGGTCTCATTTTCTTAGTCTCCTTACTATTTGTATACTCTACATTCAGGGTATATTCGCTTTGTCTTCTCGTTTGTAAAGCACTTTATGAATTATCTAGAGCGCAACGAATTACTTAATGATCGCCAATATGGCTTCAGGAGAGCTCGCTCTACTGGTGACTTAATGGCGTTCGTCACTGAAAGGTGGAACCAATGTGTCCACCTTCTTGGTGAAAGTATGGTTGTTGCTCTGGATATTTCTAAAGCTTTTGATCGTGTGTGGCATAGCGCCCTCGTAACAAAACTTATTGCATATGGCGTCGGTGATTCCTTCGCTCGTTGGATAACGAGCTTTTGCAGTGGCCGTTCTATACGTGTTGTCGTAGACGGTTTCATATCTAATGAATACTCCATTAACGCTGGAGTTCCTCAGGGTTCGGTCCTATCCCCGTCTCTTTTTCTTGTTTTCATCGATGACCTTCTGTCATCGACCATTAATCCAATCCACTCCTTTGCAGATGACAGCAGTATTTGTCATTCATATTGCTTCAAAAAGCGTCCAAGCTCTGAGGAGATTGAGAGAAAAAGGCGGTATATGAATGACACTCTCACAAATGACCTCAAAACAATCTCCGAGTGGGGTCGAGCTAATCGGGTCGAATTCAACGCTAGCAAAACCCAATGCTGTCTGTTGTCTCACAGACGAGTGGATTGTCCCCCTCCACCCCTCAATATGGCCGGCGTAGATATTCTGAGATCAGCAACTCTTGACGTTCTGGGCATATCAATTCAAGCTGATCTGAGGTGGACAGATCATGTATTCGATGTGTCGAAAGAAGCGGCCAAGTGCTTAGGTTATCTTAAACGGTGTAAGAAATACTTCACTCCTGTTGATCTTCGGACTGTCTATTTCGCCTATATTAGACCTAAGCTAGAGTACAATTCGCACATCTGGGCCGGGGCTCCAAAAACTACTTTGGAGCTGCTAGACAGAGTTCAACGTCGTGCGATGAAGTTAATTGGGGATGCGGTTGTTGTATCTTCTATTGACTCTCTTGAACACCGTCGTAACGTTGGGTGTGTTACCCTTTTTTATAGATATTATCATGGGATGTGCTCAAGAGAAATTTATGGGCTGGTTCCGTCAGTTCGTATATTTTCTCGCAGCACTCGGGCGTCTCATCAGGCCCATTCCTATTGCGTTGCAACGGTGTTTAACAGAACATCGCACTATCGTGATAATTCGTTCTTTGGTCGCACGATCAAGTTGTGGAATAATCTCCCTGCGAACGTTTTTCCCGACAGCTGTGACATCGGTAGATTCAAGAAAAATGTTCATCAACACTACTCCTCTTTTCCCCCATCCCTCTAACCCATTTCCTTTTCTGCAAATCAACACGGTGCATTGCATTTATAGGGGCTATCCCCTGAGCGTTGGTTTAAGTATAAAAAAAAAAAAAAAAAAAAGAGAAGGAAGCGTGTCAGTTATGGAAAAGTATATACATATATTCTTGATCAGCGTCCTAATACTTTCATTAAGCTTGCCAAAAAAACTTAAAAAGTTTAAACACTTCCAACATGTTCATGAACCAGAACTGTGTCAATTATGGTGAATATGCACTGAATATGCAAATATGTAGAATATATTCAGAATATGCACAAAATATGCAAAATGCCAAATATGCAAAATTAAATGTACTTGAATCAATCCCAATTTTGATGAAAAGTATGGCCTTAAAACTCCCATAAAAAAATAATAAAAAACAAAAAATATGTTTTTGCATATAATCCGCAGTCTAGTTATTATGCACAGAATAACAGTAGGAATCGAAATTATGTAGTTTATCACTTCGTACAGTATAAAATTGAGATTTTTTTTTATGTGTACGAGTATCATAGTTTTTATGCAAAATGCCATAGAGTTTGCCTTATGGAAGGTAATGGGCATGGGCGATTATAATTTCATAGTGCAAAAAATGTTAGTTATTTAATGCATTATTTGCAGTTTTCTTTAATTAAGCACTAATGTCCATATACCGTTCTCTTTGCGTGAATTCTGCAGATTTGGAAAGCTCAATGGTTATGAAATTTATGCAGTATATACTTAGAATCGTTGTAAGATTCAAACAAATTTTACGTATTTAAAAAATAACAAATTTTTGGTAATTCTCTGTTAAATGTAATCAACCATACTTACTAGACTGATGCAAGAAAAAAAAAATCTTTTCTGGAAATTTCACGATTGCGCTCGATTGGTGTCAAAAAAGTGAGCTGAGTTTTTTTTAATTTTTTTGAAGGTCATTTAGCGGTTGCGCATGGCCGATTTATGCAAAATCTCACCTTGAACCGGTTTTTATTTTATTACGATCTCAAAACTGCTCGAAATGAGCCATACGATAGATCAAATTTTTCGACTTCGAACCTTAAAGCAACCAAATATGGTTTTTTTTTTTGTAGTTAAAATACCCACAAAAAAGTCTTTTCGAAATATCAACCAACTGTTAAACTCTGAATATTAGTTTTGGATAAAACTTGTTGTTTCAATGTCATCAAGGAACAATTTCTTAGAACATTTTCATCCATTACACCGTCCGACACGATTTTGCACAAACGAGAAAAACCAATACTCGTATATTCTGAAAATATGGCTAAAAATAAGTTATACATGTCTTCCGGATTTTCTGGATCGGGTCGAATTTTTTTAATCTGTATTTGAAGTTTTCTATACATCTGAGGTGTATCATGTCTTCTGAAGACTTATGGAGGATGTTAAGGGAAATACTTTTGCAGAAAACTTTAACCCTCTACATCCCCGACAAAAGGCTAATTTTTGACCATTTCTCAAAAAGATTCAAAAATTACTCTTGCACGGGGGAATAATGGATCAATATGTACCACAGAAATATTTATCATAAAAATTCACGAATAGTTGCCGAACACTAAAAAGTCGAAAATTCACCACGAAGGCCGAAAATTTCTCAATATCAATAAAGACCTCACACATTTCATGTTATTTAGAAATATATTTTTTTTTTTTTTTAACTAAAATACGCACAAGAAATGTATTTTCGAAATTTCACCCCACTGTAAAACTTTGAAACTACGTTTTGGATAAAAGGAATAGTTTTTAAAACACATTAACCCATTATATCCTGTTTTTGGGTTTGTTTGATAATTTTTCCCCAAAAAAACGGGTTGTAATGGGTTAAAATATTGCGCAAAGTATTCTATGGAAAATTTCATTGGTGGTCATCGAAGTCAAGAAATGCTTAAAACTTAAGAATAATGCGTAAAAAATAGTTGTATGAAAATAATATAGGGATAATTGCATCTTATACGTATTACATTTACTCATTATTCTGAATTTTTGGCATTTCTCGTCTTTGAGGATGGACCCCTAATGAAATTATCAGTAGAATATTTTTTTAGAACACATTAACCCATTATAACATAGTTTTTTTTTTAAACTGGGTCGAAAAGAAAACCAAGCCTATAATGGGTTGAAATGTTCTAGAAAATTGTTCTCTGCGTGATTTCATGATGATCAAGATGAAAAATTTGATATATCGTAAAACTCATTCGGAAAATTTTTGAGATCGTAAATAAAAACCGCATCAACCAGAGATTGTGCGACCTCTAAACGATCTTCAAAAAAATTTAAAAAGTTCTCAGCTCAATTTTTTTTACACTCTTTCAGATTTTTGGGGGTGATCGTAGAATTTCCAAAAATCGTTTTTTTGAATCAGTCTAAGATATACACACTATTATTAATTAAGTCGTTTCTTGGAATACCAGAAAAAAAATGTCATAAGTGTCACAATAAATAGTGTCATGGAATTTATGGAAAAAAATAGTTTTCATTATCGAATTCACTTGACTCTGACTCCATAAATTTGACATATGAACTTATAAGACTATCTGAAATAACCACAAACCAATGTAGCCCAGCGAATGTTTACCTGCGCAGAATTTTACCTTTTAGTTTTAATGACCCATATAATCAAATTGTTTACTCTATGTAGCAATAAACTATGCTCAGAATACATTCATTGTCCAAAAATGTGAAAAATATAATAAACTATATTAACAGTATTTGAAAACGTCAAACAATTTCGCTCAAGGCGTATATTATACAAAATGCCAAAAAATATCAATAATTTTGTATTGTTAATCAACCACATCAACTTTGGTAACAAAATTATAACGAATTCAAAAAAAAAAAAAAAAAACCAAAAAAATAAATAAATAAACAAGAAATCAGCGCGACAAACAAATGAGGTAAAATCCAAAAAAAAAGTAACAATTACCTCACCATATATTTAAGCCAGGTTAACAAAGAGCCAGCTACAAAAAATCAATAACAAGTCAGCAAAAAAATTATTTCGAAAAAACATCATCACCACCACAAACAACAATAACTGGATATTTACTTGTCAGAATAACACTCGGCGTTATTGTTTCGATGCCCAGAAGAAATTTCAGTCAACGAGAAAGTCTGAAAAAAAACCATCATTAAAAACAATTTTCGTAGCAGCAACAGCAAAATGTAAAAAGAGGAAAAACCCCAAAAGATCATGCTCCAAGATAGATAAAAATACTTAAGTTTATGTACCAACCAATTCATGAAAAAAAAACTCGTAAACTGAGAAATTTGCTAAAAGCATTCGTCTCTCCCACCTTCATGTTTCTGCAGCACCAGCAGCAGCAGTTTGCAAGCTGCTGATGAAAAAAAAAAGTGGAAAAACAAAAAAATACATTACAGCAATTTATTATAATAATATTTTACTTACCAAACCATTCAACCTGTAAGCCACAATCTCACACTCTTTGTATTTTGATTGTGCGATCGGTCTTTTTTTTTTTTTTTTGGTGCGGTCTATCGAGCAATGAGAGAGAGAACGCGAAAAATAAGGTTTAACAGTCAATCGAATTGCTGACTGAGCCCTGCCTGGCTAAACTGCTGTTGATCTCAGCACAACAGCAGCAGAGCAAAATCAATCGGCCAAGCAGCGCGCAGTAATAAACATTTCTTACATGCCAACCATTCTTAAAAAGTTGTACTCCTTAAAGGTCTTTAGTTACACAGAAAAAAATATCGAAAACTTGGCATAAATTTTATATATGAAGCAATCCACGCCAAGTGTACCAGCTCAAATTTGGCAATATGGTAGATCCGTTGTGCAAAAACAACAATCCGGGACGATTTGTTGTTAAAATACAGGGTGTTGAAGTTGGCGTTTTTAGTAATTTTCATGAAAAGGGTGTTTTTTCAAAAACTTATAGCTTACACTAAAGTTTGTAAATTGATAAGTCTAAGTTACTGGTCCCATTCATTATGAAGTGTTCTTTTTATAAAAAATTATTTTTTCACCAAAAATTTTTTACACTTAAAAATACTTTTGAATTTTTTTAAAAAAAAACCCACCTCAGATTTAATTTAAAAGTACTTTAAATTAAAGCATAAATTATAAGCTTTAAAATGATGTATGACTCAAGATAGGATTTGGACGCTAAATGGAAGTTTTTGGCTTTTGAACGTCCGCGGAAGGTAAGAATCTTTTTTTACTCAAGAGAAAAGCATCTTACGAAAAAAGTGTACTAGGCATAAAATGCAGATATACAAGGGACGGTAGGTACAAGCTCAGAGCAAAAACTACGTGAATTCGGACAAGAGGACATGGTACCTCCCATATAAGTAGAATTTTCAAAAAAAAAAAATAGTAAATGTAAGCACTGAGTAAAAACTAGGCGACCTCGGGCAGGAGGGCGTGGCACATTTTACCCGGCCCAGATGTGAAAATTATACTCTAGCTTAGATCTAATATAGGCGAAATAGACAGTCCGAAGATCAACAGAAGTTAAGTATTTCTTACACCGTTTTAGATAACTTAAACACTTGGCCGCTTCTTTCGACATATCGAATACAAGATCTGCCCATCTCAGATCCGCTTGAATGCCCAGAATGTCAAAAGTTGCTGATGTCATTATGTCTACGCCGGCCATATTGAAGGGTGAAGGGGGACAATCCACTCGACTGTGAGACAATAGACAGCATTGGGTTTTGCTAGCATTGAATTCGACCCGACCTCACTCGGAGATTGTTTTCAGGGCATTTGTGAGTGTGCCATTCATATGTCGCCTTTTTCTCTCAATCTCCTCAGAGCTTGTACGCTTTTGAAGCAATATGAACGACTAATACTGCTATCACCTGCAAAGGAGTAGATTGGATTAAGAAAACAAGAAAAAGAAAAAGGGTTAGGACGGAACTATGGGGAACTCCAGCGTTATGGAGTATTCGTTAGATATGAAACCGTCTACGACAACACGTATAGAACGGCCACTACAAAGGCTCATTATCCAACTAGCGAAGAAATCCCCGACTCAATATGTAATTAGTTTTGTTACCAGGGTGCTATGCCACACACGATCAAAAGCTTTAGAAAAATCCAGAGCAACAACCATAATTTCACAATTTTATTCATTAGTGGAGCGAGCTCTGCAGAAGCCATGTTGGCAATCATTAAGTAATTCGTTGCACTCAAGATAATTCATAAAGTGAAAGTTTATAACGGTTTCCGTAAATTCGGAGAGCGCTAAGCATATTGCAATGGGTCGATAATAATTAGGGTTGGTAGCCTCGACTTTTTTGAATACTGGTTGGACATGATGGAAATTCACGGCAAGTGTAGGAAATGCTAAAGAAATTTCTTAATGGGCGAGCTAGTGTTGAGGCACACTTTCGCAACACATGGGCTCATATGCCATTCGGCCCTGACGCTTTGTTAATTATGAGGTTAGCAAAAGCCTTTTTTACCGCCCTAGTTCAAAAGAAGATCCTTGGCATAGTCGAGGACTTTCTCTCGATGTTGGGTGGTAGTTGATTGCTATCAGGCAGAGTTGCATTCTTAAAAAAGATGCTAGCCAACAGATTAGCTTTATCAACGGAATTAGAGAAAATTTGGTTGTTCATTAAGAGAGTTGGAATAGTCGATGAAGACTGATTTTTCACTCTCTTAACAAATGATCAAAAGGTTTTACTACTTTTCGGTAGTAAAAGGATTCTTTTGCGCATGCCGAGCTCGTGAAGAAAGTTTCCGCGCTGAATCGTTGCATTACAGCAATTTCTAGCCTCATTACGAAGTCTTTCAGTTTCGGCATTCCAGTCAAAATGCCAATTCTGAAATGCTTTCTCTTTGGACCTGACTACAATCCTGCAAGTCTCTTTAAACCAAGAATTGTCCTTGGGCTTAATGCTAACTTTTTTATTAGGTGTGAAGGACCTCATACCCAATATAATAATTTCCTGCACCATTAAAGACGCGGCGTTTATGTTGGATGGTGAAGCAAAAGACGATATCAACTCAAGAATAGCAAAAGGCGCGTTTGCTCAACTGAGCAAAATATGGTCTTCTTCCGTTATATCCATCAAAACAAAAGTGCGCATTTTTGATTCGAATGTGAAATCGGTTTTGTTACAATATATGGGTGCAAAATATGGCTCGTCGCTGAACAACTAACGAACAAGCTGCAAGTATTCGTCAACAAATACTTAAGGCGTATACTAAAAGTTTGATGGATTCGCACTATATCAAATGCCGAGCTACATCAAAAATGCAATCAGAGGGCTACAGCAAACGAGGTCAAGCTGCGCAAGTGGAGATGGATTGGTCGCACTCCCCGAAAACCACACAACGAAGTTTGTCGCCAGGCTCTTGAGTGGAATCCACAAGGCAGTAGATGACGTGGTAGACTCAAAACCAAAGGTCGCTCGAGAAGGAAATACTAGAATCGGTAGAGTCGTGGCAAGAGATCAAGGTCATCGCAAGGGATCGCAACAAATGGAGACGTTTCATATTAACCCTATACTCCTCCTAGGAGTTAAAGGAGAATACATAAATACATGCATAAATTTATGTTTCTGTCGGCGATACACAATTTCCAATTGAAACTGTGACCCGTTTTCTCTCCGCCCAATGCTGCAGTTCAAGAACGTACATATGTATGTTCCGAGACACCAAATCGATACCTCTGTCCTTTCCTCCTATGCAAAAATTAACAAAGCTTGCCGAATATGAGTTTATGGACAGCCCCTTAAAAGTAAAGTAGACTTTTCTTTCGATGTACCAAAATATGCAAAACATTCCCCAACTGCAATTTGGTTGAGAAGGGAGCACAATGTGAACACCTTATCTTAAATTCAACAGCATGCGCAACGCTCCCGTACAAGCTGAGGTAGACTCTGTGTGATTATAAGCATTCATATATGTATGTGTGTTTGCTTTGCCTTAAGCCAAGTTAATTTAGCAACCTTAGTTGCTACCTTAACTGGTAACACACACAATGGTTTCCATACTTGTACCTGTACCCGTTTACCTTTAGAGTCATTTAAATGTTGTAAAAAGAGAGGGAGCAGCGCGCGAGTTGGCGTGCCGCAGCAGCAGCGTTCGGAGTACAAAACTTGAGAATACAAAAATTGTTTTTGTTGTTGTTTCTTAAATTATTTAAGTAATGTTCGGTGGTTTTTTTTTTTTTTTGTATGAAGTTTCTTGTTTTCTTGTCTCATACGAAAACAAAAATCTAAGCTTAGCGAAAATAACACGGGCGAGCGTTTCGAGCGTCTCTTGTTGTTGTTTGTCTTCAGTTGCCGTCGTGATATTGAATGGGTTGTATGCACCGTGGTAATAGACACCGTTATTCGCAAAGTTGCTTTCGAACGTAAATCGTCGTAGTCGTCGCAGTCGTCATAGTCTTCAATAGAAGAAGATTTCGTGTTTTCTAAGCCCGGTTTTTTCTTGTTGTTGTTGTAGTTGTGCCGCGAGCTAAAAGATTTTCGCTAATGTAAAAGTTTGAATCGGACGAACAAAAACTAAAGTTGGGATTATTCTCGGCTTCTGCTTCATCTTTTTTTTTGTGTTGTATCTTGTGGATCCTCATCCTCAGCAAAGTGTATGTGATCACGTTTAAAGTTGTTCAGCAGAATATCGTGGAAATTTAAAGCAAAAGAAAAAAACAAAGGCGAAAATCAAGTTCCGAGTGCAACTGAAATTGCGGATACTTGCAAGTATCTGTTAGATGCCAATGAAAATCCTGTGTAAGTGGTTTTGCAACATCCCCACAACATTGTATAGCTAACAGCATCTATGTGTGTTTTTTTTTGTATTTTGTGTCCAATGTGTTAAACTCAACTGCGACGAATTGCTTTCATAGCTGGAAAATTGCAAAAATGCGTAGTATCTTATAGATACTTTAAAATAAGTTCGTTTCGTGATAATTGAGCAAGCGTGTTGCCTCACAATTTCTTTACATCTCTTTCGCATTTTACAGATACATGCGCTCTGATAACACTTAAGAATTTGTAGATACTAACGAAAATACGAGTAGAATCCAGCAGATATAAGTTACACATTTTCATTAGTATGCTATCACTGACGCTGTCGCTGCTATAGGAATTGGCACAAACGACATGTTCCGATTCGATCAAGTGGAATAAACTTTGGCAACCTTAACAGCCACAAGAAGGACACTTTTGTATGCCATGAGAGAGAGAACCAGTTTTGAGTGCCCATTTGCAAAACGTTTAAAGTGCTATGAAATTTGTAAGCTACAAATTTTATGTAATTCTCATAAAGAATAATTTTTGAACAGCTTACATGGCAAAAAATTAGTATGTTAGGGTGATTGAAAAAAAAAAAAAAAAAATATGTGAACATTTTGTAAAAAAATTATCTTGCGTGCCACAAGTTGGCCACCATTGCATTTGCACTGCCTTGGCTTAACAGACTGAAATAAGAACAAAATAATAAGCAAATATCAGTGACAATTACTCCATTGATAACCAAATAACAACACATTAACCCATTATAACCTGTTTTATGAGTCTTTTTTGAAACTTTTTTTTTCTTTCCCCAAAAATTGGCTTCTAATGGGTTAGAGTATTCTACAAAATATTCCACGAAAAATTTCACTTAATAAAAATGGTTGATCCAAAACATGATAAATATGCTATGTAAGAAGTTTTTATTGATTTTAATAATGTTTTGGCTTTCGGGATGAATGATGACTTTTTAGTGTTTAGCAACGAGTGGTAAAATTTCATAGCAAAGGAAGAATAAAAGCTTATTTATAAGACGTAAATTGTACCAAGTGGTACATTTGGTAGAAAAGAGCAAAACATATATATGTATAACCTCAAAAATCGTGTTTTTGACCTTTTACGTTAACAATTTTAAGACTAGATTCGCACTGCCGGACCACGGACTATTCCAAAACTAGTTTGTGAACTACATCTTGGAGGTGATCGACTAGTCCAAATTCTAGTACCATCACATATAAAGTCTTCTTATGCATTACATTGAGACCAGAAAAAACTCAATTGTCTCCTTATACACTACATTCAGACCAGAAAAAGACCAATTTTTATACCCTACACCCAGGGTATATTCACTTTGTCCTTCCGTTTGTAACGCAGAGAAGGAGGCGTGGCAGGTATGAAAAAGTATATATATTCTTGATCAGCGTCACCTCCTGAGTCGATTTAGCCATGTCCGTCTGTCTGGCTGGCTGGCTGGGTGGCTGGCTGGCTGGGTGGCTGGCTGGCTGGGTGGCTGGCTGGCTGGCTGAGTGTATGTGGAAATACGTTTTTTGGGAAAACTGAGCAACATAATTCAATGAAATTTGGTACTCTGCCTCCATCGTAAAAGTTAGCTGGGGGATTGAAAATGAGCGAAATCGGTCTACGGACACGCCTACCACCCATACAAAAAATATATTCAAAATGCAATAATAAGAGCATTATTTGCAATAACAGAAGCAAAATACACATAAATACTAGAGAAAGCTCTGAGCAAAAACTAGGCGAATTCGAACAGAGGGCGTGGCACCTCCCATTTAAAAAAAAGTTTCAAAATGTTAAACGGAAAGCGTTTTTTGAGAAAACTAACCAAATTTCACTCAAACACTCGGATCTATAAATGCAAGCTCTACGCAAAATCAAGGTAAGCTCGGATGCGAAGGCGTGGCACTTCCCATATAAGCAATTTGTTCTTATACTCTCCTAATAATATACTTGAAATGCATTGTAGAGTATTTAGTTTTTGGCCAGGCCAAAGATACCACCCTTACTAGTTATTTATTTTATTTATAAATTTCAAAGAATTTAATTTAATTGTAAAAATTTTACACAAAAATGTTAAAAAAGTTTCGTAGACGAATGTGCTAAAGAGTTTGTTATATAAGTATTTCTGAGCAGTGCGTTCCGGATTCGAACCTTAGTGCGAATGAAATTTTTTTTTTTTTAATTTTTTATTATTTTACAATATATAGAAATTTAAAAATTTAAATTCACTAAGTGGAGGATTTGAACCCGGGTCTCTCCACGGAGGACAAGTCATTGACCGATACACTGTCATTTGCTCTTCTTCCAAACTGTATATACGTAGTCAGTAGCGTTATAATTTCACTGACACAATCGAGATACATTTTTGGCACTTTTAGTACTAATGATGGAATATGCATTACATTTGGACCATTTTTGTTACAATTTATAATTTAAGTGAGTTTATTCTAGTTTAAGGTGAAGTTCGTTTTGGTCTACTTGCAAAATAACTAGACTAGAGAAGGGACTATTGAGTCAATTGTCTCCGCAAGTCCTAAAAAGCGGATTTAACACCAAAAAATACATTGAAAATGACTATTTTGGTTTGTTTTTTTCAAGTGTACCATTTTTCAACCTCATTTTAAAAAACGATTAGCTATGATTCATTCGGAACAGATTTCGAATCAATCAAATAGCTGGAACAAGATGCTTTGAACCGTTTCATTATGCATATAGTTCGCTAAAGCCTCCAGAAAATTAAGGAGGGATTATGAAAATAATTTGGAACAAAAGATAATTAGGAAATAATGGAAGTGTATTACCTAGCCCGAACCGAGAATCAAGCCCGGGACCTGTGGGATGTATGCGCAGTACACTACCACTGAGCCACAAAGACTTACCCTTCCATTCCAAGTTATCACTCTTCGAACTAAAGGTATTTCAACCCCATACAAAATGCTTAATTATATTTAAATTGGAAAACCGATTTTTGGCTAATAACACTAAAACAAAGTTCAAATGACCTTCCATTGATTGGTTCTACCGAATTTTATAATCTGTACCGGATTTGAACACAATTTAAGTGTTCTTTGGTCATAATTCGGTTTTCCGATTCAAATATTAATGATTAAGTTATTTTTATGAGGAGTGAGAAACCTTAACTTCAAGGATGATAGCTCGAAAAGTTTGGATACAATTGGAAAAGTTTGAAGGTAAACTTTGATAAGGAAGATATGGCTTTCCGATGTCATTAAAAAAACTGAATTTCATCTTTTCATATTTTTCAGTCATAACCGTGACATCAGTGTTTTGACCTTGGATTCTGATTCAAGGGTACATACATATGTCTAGTCAAGAGGTCATTCCAGTTTTTTAATTTTGTGCACCTGTGTGATTATGGGTAGGAAAGATTAGCATTACTTGTTGTACGTTTTGGAAAATTATGTCAATTATTTTTCAGCTCCACGATATTCTGACCTACCTGTTGTTTTTGAATAAGTAGCTCCAGTTACTCGACGTCTCCGATAAAAACAATTTTTTTCAAAGCTTTACATGACTAGACTATAATATCTCTGCAGTTCTGATATTTCAAAAAGTTTCTTCTTTTGAAATTTTTAAGAAAGTTCTCAAAAGTGAGTTTTTGACATTGCGATATTTTTCTTGAAATTAAATATGGATCACATATGGCAGTGGTAAACTCTGGGGAGGCTTTGATTATTCCGGCAACTATATCGTCGCACCGATTTCAAGAGAAGTTATTGTCTTTGATATCTCCTGGAAAATAAGCTAACCGATCCCTTACATAAAGTATACTTCGCAAGACTTAAGAAACAGAGTTGTTTTGCTATTTATACGGTGTAAGGTAACTATTTTATTTTTGCAAGACCAAAGTTATACTCATAAAAGTTTTTTCGTTTTTCATTTAAATAAATTTTTCCAGTGTTTTTCATATGCGAGAAAAAAAAACTCACAACATTATGCTTCATATCCATGATCCATACATGAGTATCTTTACAAATTTAAATACCTCGTGCTACTTCTGCAGTTAGAAAAATAAAACAAACTGGTTTCTTTTAAATCAACTTTATATTCAGACACTACATGTAATGGCAAGACATTTTAGTTAATTGTCAGAATTTAAAAATTATTGATATTTTATCGGACTCGGGCCGTTGCTGGAAAAAGAGTCACAACTGAAACTTGAAATAAAACATGTTATTTCCCCTAATTTGAATTATAATGAAATTCTAATTTGATTTGCTAAGAGACATCGTTAGAATTATCATTTTTAGTTAAGAGTGTCGTCAAGAATTAATCGATTCTGAGGATTAAAATTAACATTTCGATTTTTTAAACTACCGAAAGCATGTGTTATTTTTATTTAAATTATGAATAAGAATTTTTTGTATATTAAAATCAAAAGTTTATTTAGCTTGGGCTAAATGACAGACATATATTTGTATATATGTACATATACAAATGTAATAGGATGGGCTGAAAATAGTTATATGCCATTTTTGAATCATATTCTTCCTCTTTTCTTCTAACGCTCCCCTTAGTACTTAAATACTATATGTAAGTATCGTTTAAGTAAATTTTTTCCAAAGTTAAAAAAAGTTTCATTTGATTTGAAAAATGTTTATTTTGATGTGGGAAAAGTTTAATTAATAGTGCTTTCCACGTTGGGCGCTAGTTTTGCTCGCTCTGTGAATCTCAGTTCAAAATTTATTTTATTTTTGTAAATAAATGAAAATAAAACAATCATACATTCAAAGTTAACACGATTCAAGAAAAATATTAATATAATAAATAAGTACAAAAGTACGTGAATACAAAGTACTTCACTATAAACTTGGCTTAGAAAGAGATCAGCTCATAAGACTGAAAAAATTTAAATGTATTTTTTGCAAAGTTTAATTTGATGTGCGATAAGGTTAATTTGATTAAAAAAAGTTGAATTTGATTTATGAAATGTTCAAATATGATGTGGAAAATGTTTAACCTGGAGTGCTTCAGAAAATAATGGGTGGCAGACCTTACATTTTACCACTCTAAGGGCTACATCTCGTACTACATATATGTGCTTAATTTTGTGTAGTAGTAAATTCGTTTTCAGGTAGGTCTCGCATAATTTTTGCAGAGGAACCCCCGTTAAGTGTGGTGATAGCGGGTAAATATGTTCTGCGGATATTTTGAGGAGGTAAAAAGAACGGAGCTTAGTCTTGCATTCTTCTTTACCAGAGGCATTCTAGTAGCTGTGGAAGTGTGGACAAGCTTCATACAAATATTATTTTTGCAGCGGAGTCCCTTAAAGAGATGGAGTCAGGGGGTCAAAAATACTATATAAAAGGCGAAAAAATAATGGGTGTTAGTCTTACATTTCACTCCTCCAAAGGCCAAGCCTGGGCAGCTATATGTTTATTTGTCGATCATCTCCACATTTTTTTGAACCTAAACCTTGATGAGACGTCACTTAACATCATCCAGTCCACCCCACTTTATGGCTCTCGCATTTTTCGATTAAGCTTCATCAAATAAGATATTGTAGTGTATCCAAATCCCATAATTGAAAATCCTTGAACAACACTTCATCATACACACCTCCATTGAAAATTGGGACAACCTCGAAGTAAGGTCACTGAAATTTTTTTTTATGGGATTTCGTTCGCTCTCTTAAGTCGAAAAATATGAAAATTTTAATCCCGACACCTCCTTCTTGCGAATAAACCGGGTGTAAGTCTCTCTTTTCAATGGGTGTTTGAATTACTCATATCATAGTTACCTTGAAGTCTTGGAAATTAAATTTTTTTGATAGATTCTTCTTCGTTAATTTATCCAGAGTCAAAAAATATGGAAATTAAATCGGAAACATTCCTTATTGCGAATAAATTGAGCTTAAGCGTATTTTTTTTTATATGTTTAAATTATCAATATTATAACAACCTCGAAATATTGGCATTGAAAGTTTCCGATGGGGTTTTGTTCGTTAACTTGTTCTGAGTAGGATAAGATGAAAAAGTGAATCAAAACAACTCCTTCTAGCGAATAAACCGGCCTTAGATATGCATATCTGCATTTCCGCCAAAAGGTTCATCGTTAGCCAAAAATTTAGATCTTCATATCTCTGAAACTATTTAGCATACATAGATGAGGCTTGGTACTTATGTAAAAATCACCAAGACAAATAATGTATACTGGGAAAAATGGGGTTATCACGCCCCACAAAAATCACTTCATCATATCTCCGAAAATATTTATAGCACATAAATGAGATTTAATACATGTTTACAAAACGCCTTGAGAAAATGGGCGATGCCACGCCCCTAAAAAAATAAAATCATAATTTATGAAATTGGGTCATATCGATACCTCAGAGCGCTATAGTCCTATCTCCATTTTTCCAATTGTTGGGAAATGCAAAAAGAAGATTTCAAACAGTGGTTATTTAGGATTGGCTGCTATTTTGATATAACAATACATGCAATAATTTTACCTATAGTATATTTTAACATAATTTAGTGTTTTTAACCAATTTTATGAATTTCTAACGAAATCCCAGCCAATTTATAGTATGCCTCTACTTTTGCTCTTATGAAAAATTGCACTATTCTTAAAATAAACGACACATTTAGTAAATATTTTGAATTTTTTCCACTAAAATGTCGTAAAAAGTTATAAAACGCGTAGAAAACACGAAAAAAACTAATTTTTTTTTTTTTTTTAATTTTTGGTTCCGACATACAAGTGGTGACCCTTGGGTGTAACAAAATTTGTTCACTAAAATGCCCCAAAAAGTCATGAAACGCGAAGAAAACACGGAAAAACGAAAAAAAATTTGTAAAAATATGACTTATTTCAATATTCAGTGGAGATAAGACAAAAGCGCTCTTAAAAAAATTACAGTTTGGAGATAGGATTTTTCTTGATTATCAAATATTTTGGTAATTTAGTGGTATTTTGACGTCAAACAGTTTTTCACTCGGTAAAGAAGCCCACAAGAATACCATAACTGCAAAAATCTAAAAATCGCAAAAAGTGGAGATAGGACTATAGCGCTCTAAGGTATCGATATGTAAAATGGATAGGAACAAATGACATCCTTTGGTAAAATTGGTGATGCCACGTCAACTTAACAA
Organism: Calliopum simillimum; assembly: GCA_951812925.1. Lineage (NCBI taxonomy): Eukaryota > Metazoa > Arthropoda > Insecta > Diptera > Lauxaniidae > Calliopum > Calliopum simillimum. Next base: position 34,639,136 of record OX638372.1, read on the forward strand.
GATAAGTTGATCCAAAAAATGTCACGTTCATATTGTCACGTATCGATTCAGATTATGATCAAAGCAAAGAAAAGTACAGAAGGTATTTGTATCAACAAAATACATTATAAAGTAACGTTTTAACGTAAGATTGTAAAATTAGTCGAAAAATTCTGACTAGTTTCGCTGAGTTCTAAGTGGGCACGAAAACTACTTCTATTTTTGTCACGTTCGTTTTGAGTCTTTTTTACGTGTATCTTGGAACCAGGACTCCGCTTGCTAGCAAAGTTAGTCCTAATTATGGTGCTACCTAATAGCTATAATATATAAATACTTTTTTTGCACTTTAAATGAGTACGACGGTCACGTTCGTCACCTGGGAAATGCCCATATCTAATGCACATACTGCAAAGGTGGCAGAACGTTTTGCTTTTTTGATGGATGAGGAAAAAATGTCACTGACGAACGCCAATGATAAGAAATTATAAACAAAAAAAAAATAAATAAATAAAAAACGAATGAAAGAATACAAATTTCTACAAAATATTTTTTATTAAAGTTAATTACTTGATGCGCCCCATGGCATGGTATCATGAGTAAGGCCAATATTATTTTTCAAGTGTCAATGCATGATAAATCATCAATGTTACCTAATGATAATGACCATAATTTATTTTCCATATATTGTGTTTTTTGTATTAACTTGCATTAAATATCGATCAACTAACAATTTATTAAGACCACATTTCTTTTGCAGGTGGTTCCATACATTACACATTCCTTATCTAATCAAAAACGACGACGAAAGAAGGGCAAAACCCAAAGACAATTGAAAAAGTTTGCGTTGAATAAACACAGAACTTCCTCATAGATATAAATTACGAACGGAAAGACGACAAGGGGATATCAAAACTATTAAACAATATTGTATATATGATTGAAAAAAAATAGAAAATGGCAAAGAAAATATAAGTAGCGAATAAAATGCCAAAGAAGACATAAACAGAAAGACAGGAAGAATCAAACACAGGAAGTACACAATACAACGGTTAGAGAGTGCAACAGAAATTAACATCCAAAGAAGATACAAATGCATCAAAGATGATGATATAACTGCGCATGATGATGATGATCACGATATTGAAATTGTAGAAGTCCAGAAGTAAAGACAGTAGTTACGTACACAAAGATATTAAGTTATATAGATAGATACGCGCCGAACAATAAACATAGATAGTAATTTAATATTGCTGTTGAAAGAAAAACCCACAAGACCAGCACAAAAGCAAAGGCAAAGAAATCCGAACAATGGCTACAAAAACTGTTATAAATTCTAATGCAACAACGACGCGTGGAATTTCAATTACAATTGACCAGGCACAGCAGCAACAGCAGCATACGGACTGCATTTCAAGCGCAACATCTAAGATTGCCATTTCACCAAACATTTCCACAGCTTACTCAGCTAACGATGTTGGCCAACGTCATCAGCGTTGCAACAACGGCAACAAGTTGGAGACCAACCTCACCAATACCACCAGATATTCCACAACATTTATTGATATTAACCGTAATGAAGATGATGACCAAAATACAAAAACTGGTCGAACAACCAGACCCAAGCAGCAAAACATCGTAGAGAAAGAGTCAACAACGATGTCAACTTTTTCACAACAAATGAAACCAACGACGGCAACAACAACAGCAACAACATCAAGTCAAGAGCCAGTCAACAACAGCACGGAAACCCCACTGATAGTGTTGAGTGAAAGAAGAAAAACCAAAGTAAACGAAGAAGAAGAAGGAGAAGCGATGAAAAAAGCAGAAGCAACAACTACTAATGGACTTGGAAAAGTAGCGTCGAACTTTGATGATGACCAATGCATTAGTATTAGTCACATTGGTGGTGGTAATGGTACAGATGTTGGTATATGTATAACACATGAACAGTATCACACTGAAAGCACCAAGCTAACAAAGCATGATAATGATGATGATGATGTGCTGACCACAACAACAACAACAGTAATAGCATGCAACAACAACAACAATGATGATGAACAGCAACATGAACATCATGAACGTTACGATCATCGAGTTTTAAATGAACATCATAAAGATATTATCAATGATAATGATGATGATGATGTTGTAGAAAGTTGTCTTGGTGATGGTGGTAGCAGTAGTAGTAGTGGTGAATATTTTAGCAACATTAGTGTTGGTGCTAACAACGGTAGTTGTTTGACTGTTGCTGCTGCTGCTGCGCCAAACAGTCCGTTTTTAGCTCAGTTGGAAAACAACATCGTCGCTGCGCATAACACAACCAAGCGTCTTGAGATTGAGATAGATCCAGATTGTGCAAGTGCACTGACCGAAACGCTAACGAACGCGGATCAACCAAACTCACTTGTGGTCAAAATAAAAATTTCCCCAAACGAACATAACGACGACGACGGTAAAGAAAATACGATTACGACGGTAGTGTCAAGTGTTAGTGAAAATACTCTCTCGTGTGAGAACAAATCTAAAGTGACTGTTGTGCAGTTAAACTCCAACGCCGCCGCCGTGCAAAAAACTCCTCCACAATTGAAATTGAAGATTCTCGAAGATAAAATGGTGCAAAAACCGTGCGCGGCACAAAACGGTCAATCGAACGGGAACACAACAAACGGCAACACTACAATTACCGAATTAAACGTGCCGCCGAATCAGTCGTCGTCACCTTCGTCATCATATCTCTATTATATGATGTCCAGTGGACAGTTTTCTCCTTGTGACACGCTTGATAGCGGCACAGGTAGTGATCTGGAATGTAATGTCGTCTCCAATAGTCCACCACCACCGCCGGCAAAAATGCAGAATAATTCGACGGCACCAAAATTGGAACTACATTTGAAGACAACAAAAATACGCGTTAATACGGCTGCTCCAAATGGCAGCGCTGCCACCACCAACAAAGATAAGCCACTAAAAGCTGTTGTTGACAAAACAAATGAACATCTACGTGCTGGCAGTCTAACTGATAGTGAGGAAAGCGAATCCTCACTGAGTTGTGATTCACTTAATTCTTCAGAGTTTTTGCGTCTCCATTCGAATTCCCCCAGTGTTGCCGCACCAGCCACGCCTATTGGCAAGTCAAACGGTACTTTTTTGCCCGATTCGTTACTACGCGATATACGCGATCGTAAATATCCGACAAATGATTTTGTCTCCAAATATGTTGACAATAACAATCCGACCATTTACGAATGTGTCGTCGTTGAACCACAAACACCAACACCAACGACACCTTTGCCAACTACGTTGAATTTTGCTGCTGTTCAAGAAGCAGTCGCACATGCTAAATACGTTCGCGAACGTAACAATTCGAATTTGTTCTCGACAAAACGCGCTTCGATGCCAAAAAAAACTTTTGTTTTGAATGCGAGCGATGGTTCTTTTGTCGACACCAAGATGAATTCCATGCCACGCAAATACGAGGCCGATAAATATTACAATTTCCATGTGAATGAACATGAGAATTTCCGTAGTTTTGGCAACGGCAGCATTGGTAATGGTAATAGCGCTGATTTATCGGATAATGGTGGTGACGGTTGCAGCGAGGCGGGCAGTTGGACGGATTATGAGAGCAAAAGTCTGTCGTCGAATGATGATGCATTCGCCGGTTATAAGGATATACGCTGCAATTCAGCTGCATCCACAATACGCTCATCGAAGGGGACAGTGCGGGGTGTCAAGAATCGTGTGCGTAATGGAATAGCCACGTTCTTGCAGCTCCAGCAGCCGAATGTCAAAGTGAGTTATTTCTCTTTTAATTCATAAATTTTGAGGTTAAAACCAATCTAAAATATACATGTTCGATACGCACTATAAGATTTCGAAATCATTGGGATACGAGAATTATCAAAAGTAAAGTGTAGTTCAGACAAACTGTTGATTATTCGAAAAACTTAAAAAAGCTTTAAATGTTTAGCAAACTAAATATCTTAAACTTAAACCCATTAAATTTTGTTTTAGGGTATCATAATGGAACCACTATGGGCCTAAGTGTGTTCGCTAACTAATGTTTACAGGACAGCCCAACCTAAGCCTTAAATATGTCTTCCTCTACTTCCTTCTAACTCTTATTTTATGAGCAGTAGATCCCTGGACTGCGTTGCACATCATGCATAGGAGCTATGATAGTACGCCACCCTGAGGGTAACCTTACTATTAGTTTTTATGTTCCCGCTTCATAGATATCCAGCCTCATTTATTATTATTATTATTCCCTAAAAATACTTTTTGTGCAGCCTTTTTCCTTATCAGAAAAGTTCCAGACTATCTATAAATCTCGTCACTGCCGTAGGATTAATATACCCTAGGTTATTTCGATCTGAAATCTTGGCAACTAGGTGCTTAATTTAGTGTCTCAATGCAGAGTCTACAAAAATAGTCGTCTACCAGATCCATCTTCTTTATGACATGTCATTATTTCACTTTATGTTTTTATATCTATTCTGCTGAGGTTTAAAATAGCTTATACCTTAACAAGTTTTGAATTGATTAACCTTTTCGCTTCCCAGATCCAGTGATCGATAGGGCTGCTTTCTTCCCATTCCCAAATTAAGTTATTTTTAAAGCTCTTAATCACTCCGCAGAAGGCTTCTGAGCCTATGAAAGTATTGAGTGCGTCTTTCTTGGCCAAACAATCTGCCCTTTTATTGCCTTCATGCGCGTCGTGCCCTGACATTCTTATTAGAGGCACGTTATTCCTTCTGGATAAGGCGTGAAGAAGTTCAGAACACTTTCAGACTAGTTTTGAGTGTATTGTAAAAGCCATTAATGATTTTAGAGGCGCTTGACTGTCCGAATAAATGCATATGTCGGTACCGAAATTGCCCCATATTGTGAGCCCTGTGTCTTATCTGAGACTGCAAGACATGGTGTATCCCAGAACATATCCTGGATTTTGATATGTTAGATTGCCTTCTTTAAGTCGGTTTAAATAAGGTAGGCTAACGGCCGCACAGACTACATCTTTACTTGGTCTACCTTTGGCCAACATGCTAATGAAGCGGAAGTGATCAATCATTGGCACAATGACAGTTTTGTTTAAAACTCCCAGGTGGTTTTTTTGAAGTATGTTTTTAACTAAAACTTTTATAAAAGCGAACAATACATTACACTCCAAAGGTTGTACTCTAAAGCAGACCTGCTCTTGTAGAGTAAAATTTTCCAAAATTTGGAGCGCACATAAAAAAATGCTGGCCCACTATATAAACTTAAAAAAAAAAAAAAAAAATCAGTCCTTCCTATGAGCTTAAACAATATACGTTTTTTGTTGGCTTGTGCGCTGGAAAGTTAACGCTTCTACCGTTACTTGTGTTTAGCTTTTTTTCGAAAAATTATTTTCCATGTCTTGGCCCGTTTAATCGGCCCGCGAGGTCAGTTATACTCTAAAGCGTAGAGTGTAGTTTATTTTAATTTTAGTTTTAACACTCTGACTGTGGCTTTGAGTTGAGAGTTTTTGGCTATAAGTAAATGAAATAATAAGCTTAATTTTATTTCATGAAAATAAATCAATCAATAATAAATCAATCCTTAATTAAATATTTTAATTTTTTTTTGTTTAAATTCGTTGTATATTTTATTACCGTTGGTGTTATCATATTTGCATATTTGGTAAAAGTAAACAAAAAAAAAAACACGAAATTTTGACAGCTGTCAATTATGCATAGATCTATCTACTCGTGGCTTTGAAAGTCTTTTTATGTTCCCATTTACATTTTTATGTTATGTTCAACTAAGAATAGTAGGTGTCATCATCTCTCGGAGGTAAAAAGGCGCAGTTCAGTGTTTTTCCAAGAAAAAATTCATTTAAGTAGGTTTTTTTTTCTACTTCGAATATCAGATATCAATTTCGCCAAAATGGCAGTTGAATTGTTTTTTATCAATAATCTGAAGTCATAAATAATAATGTGAAAAATAAAATTTGATATGGCAACACCCTGAGGGTACTATACAAATTTAAAATTAAATTTAAATTATTTCCCCAATGGGGTTAACACCAGATAAATATGTAAATGATTTGATAGTAAGGCACGAATCAATTAAATATGCAGATACTTTAAGGTGATATATTAAATTAGATTTTTAAGTCTTCCGAAGCATCAACTTACGGTTAAGGCTAACGTATACTTAAATTTAAAACTCTAAAACTCTATCAAAAAAGCCAAAAAAATATGATTCCTAGTACATAATACACAAATAAAATGTTTATGATTATGACAACTTTTCAAAGACATCTAAAAATTTTGACATCAATTTATGTGCTCATAAGAGGTTGAAAATTTAATTTTGACTGCAAACCTTTTATTCGATTGATTAAGAAAAAGTTAAAACTTGTTGCATTAAAATGTTTCTATGCTCGAGCTTAACTGCACTTCAATCCAACATGCACGCGTTATCATGTTAATTATCTGCTGGCGATAGTTGGCACCTTCTTGTTCGTTCTAAAAACTGGTACAATACGTTGAATGTGTTTTCTGTTATACACGAACCTTCTGGATGTTGCAGCAGTCGTGTGAAATGTACTTTTTGCGGTAAACGAAAATTTTTGGCGATTTCAGGCACCTAAGTTTCTTATATTTCTTGATCTTGTTTTGTACTGTACTGTGAAAATGCATTTAATGTAAGATGGCGCTGATGTTTTATAGCTGCAGGATATAATTAGGATTTATTTGTTTGATCTTGCTTATTTAACATTTTGATACAATATGAGATTATTCCCAAACACTTACATAATTTCAACCCTAGATCATCGGATTTTCTTTATGAGTTGATTTTTATTTATATATATGGGGCATTACATACCGTTCCGGATAGCATTTTGCTTTTGCATCTCCGATTTTTTTTTTTAAACTTTTTTTGTCATATAGTGCTAGTTGAGATTAGCATCTATGATTTTTTTGAATTTTTTTCTTCAAGCCGTTTCAGAGGTATAAATGTTCAAAAAAGTAAAATAGCTGCAAAAACATAATTTTATAGTTTTTTAAAATGCTCATAACTCTGTCAATAGTCAACCAAATTATGAAATTTTTTTTAATGTGTTGTTTTTTTTTTTAAAGGAAATTGCTATTTTTATCAATGGTTATACTCTCTGATTTTTTTTTAAAAATTTGGAAAAGAACTTTAGGGCTGTTTTTAGAATTGGCAAACGATGGGATCTATTTTTTATAAATTTTTTAATTAACAAAAAAGTGAGTGAACGAGCACTTAAATATTTATTCTTCGTTGCCTGAAGAGGGTAAAAATGTTCACCGACCCCCATTAATTTTTCCTCTCCAATATTTCTCTTAAATATAATACCCCCTTTTTCACCTCTTAAGAGGGTACCAATACAAAAATTTTATGAAAATATCAAAAAAATTGTTCGTTGCCGCGCTTGTATCCACCCCTCAAGGGGCACCCGATAAAACGATGATTATTTCTATTTAAATTTTGTATTAGAGGCCCCTTAAGAGGTGGAACGAAGAGAATAGTATGTTTAAGAAAAATGTTGAAAATCGGAGATGCATAAGCAAAATGCTATCGGAGCGCCCACAATATATATGAAATGTGCAAAGTTGTGACCAATTAATCTAAAAGCTTGACGCTGTGCACGATTTAGTAGGTTTAAGCATGATACAGGAGCACCCGCCCATACATGAGAATTGTAGTCTAGCCTTTGGCGAATGTAAGATTTTTCAATCGTTGTTTTTCCAACAATTAAACTATATATGTATAAATATTGTGCCAATCAAACATGTTCCAATATGACCAATCGATTTGGAAAAATGTTAATTTGATTTTAAAAAAGATTAAAATGTTTTAACTTGGAGTGGAAAACCTGTTCACATTTCCTTATTCGCTGTTTAAAATTATTAACTTTACAAATGTCATCATCCCGTTTTTTTACCGCTTTGCCAATTTCTCTAGTTGCTGGCGTTCGGCGGAGTTTTCGCGATAATTCTCGCAACTTCTGCTTGAAATGAAAATGTGTTTGTACCAAAACCATCTACTTAGAGACAGCGTGTCGCTCAACTACGATTTTCATCAACTTTGTTGAATTCATGAATTCATATATTGGTGATTCTCCGAAAAATGTTTCATTCAAACCATGTTTAAGTTTAAAATTTGATATTTAAACTATTTAATATAGATACTTAACAAGAGCTTCTATACGAATAGCTTAAAACAAAACAATATAAAAATTCTAAACATTTTACTATGAAATTATAGCATCAAGTGTTAAAAATTCATTCTCCTTGCTGTCCCTAACCGCTTCTTATTGAACTAAATTTGCTCGTTTCGGACATGACGTTATTTTCTAAAAAAAACTAATACGATATTACTTGTATGTGGGGAATTCATGCGAAAATTTTTACCCCGGAAATGTATTCTTCAAGAGGTTCCGATGACTCATTCAAATTTTTACGGAAATCGATTACGCCAAACCCGATGTACCCACTAAACAAATTATTGTGGAGACTGATTTTCCCGTTTTTTCATGATTTTCAGGCGTGAATAACTCCAAATGAGTGCATTTTCAAGTCATGATGAATATCGAGAAACTTGTTTCTTGTATCGTGAAAAATATTTTCGTCAAGGATAAAAAATTTTTTGCGCATGCGCAATATGATTTTTTTTCCATTTTCATATGTTTTGCAACTTTTCATATCTTGGGCCCCGAAATTTTTTGCCTCACTCGGTCTCAAAATGTTTGTCAAAGTGTCCTTTTGTAGTCACAAAATTTTTAGAGTGGAGACTTCCAAAGTGCTCTCAGGAGCTCGATATGACTGATGTGCGGGGAAAAAAAACTCGATTTTAAAGATAACACAGGCCTGCAAATTCGACACTTTTTTTTCCTCTCTTGATTTTTGAAGCCAATTATGGTGGTTTGGGACCTCCTAATCACGAATCTGAACTTGGTTTCTTTCCATCACGTCAGAGTTTTGAGATATACCAGTTTTCATAAACTCAAAAATAATGGAAAATCGTGTGTTTTTCACTGTTATTTTCAATTTTCTCAAAAAATACATTCAAAAGCACTCTCGTAATTTTAAGAGGGGTACCCTTGTTCGTCTGTGCAGCATTTGAAAACTTATTAATTCAATCGTTTGTGTTTACGTACTCTTCAATATCACACCTTAAATACTCAACATATTTAAACCAAGCACCATATATTTTTCTGGTGCTCCCCGTACAATCAAGATAAATGTTATGCATAATATTCATCCAGATATCAAGTTTCATAATGCAGGTCAAGTAAGTAGATATGCGTTTTTTTTTTTTTTTTTTTGTTTTTGGCATGTTTTCTTTGCATACCGAGCGCACCTTACTTTCATTCGATTACCCCTATTGTCAAGACAAATCTGTCGGAGTATCAGGCGGATATAAAATAAAATTTTCAATTATTTTGAGTTTTTTTTTTGTATGAGGGGTACAACACCCCCTTGTCCAATTGATCCCATATTTCTTATAAATGTGTTGGAGCACCAAAAAAACATCTGGTGCAAATATGGTTTTGCTACGTTCAGTAGTATAGGCGTGGTAGTCTTGTATAACCAAAAAGGCACTTAAGTAAAACTTGAATCACTGAAAATTGTGACGTGCTGGAATTTTTTCACTATTTTTCTCGTAATCAGCACACTTTAATCTATAGAAATCGCTTTTTCAAACTTAGAGAGGAAAACCAATGCAGGACTGTGCAATCTGCACACTTGGATCCCCCATATACATTTCAGCTACTGTTTTTCTGTGTTAACTCTTCGCAGCCGGTCAAGGCTGGTGCATTGGTCTAACGACTTGTGCTACCAACCGGGAGGTACTTGGTTCAACTCCCGCCCAGACCAAAACACAAAAGTTTTTCAACTTGCAATTTTTCAATTATAATTTATTTAGTAAAATAAATATAATTATAATTACAACAAAAATAGTCTGATGAGTCTTTGTGGCGAAAGACGAAACATTTGTCACTAATCTGTTCATTAATTTGTCATAATTATGTGTTAGAAAATGCATTGATAGATTTATATGTAAATCGATTTTTGCAAATATATGACTAAAAGTTCAATTAAAAATCCATTTTCAATATATAAATGTCATTACAGTGCGACACATGAAAAGTGAACTAAAATCCGTTATAAGGCGTCGAAAGTACTCGCCGAAACAAGTAATTCTGCCAGAGCGTTTTGCTAAGTTGGCTCATATAAGGATTTTATGGTCATTTTTCCGATTTTAAGGCACTAGATGAATTTTTTTCGGTTTAGTTTGTTCGGCATTGTTTTTCTTCTATTCAATAGCTACAACATTGCTGAAGTCATCAAAACAATATTTTCGGCTCGTTACCGAGATATAGCCATTTTTCGATTTTTTCATATGGAGATATAGCCATATGAAAAAATCGAAAAATCGCTCAAAATCCAATTTGAGGCAAAAAGTTGCAATTAATTATAACTATCCAGCTGAAAATTGCAACTTTTTGGATTTTGGATTTTGGCTTAGTTCACCGTCAATGACTTGAAAAATGTTGCACTGTGTCATTCTAGACTATCTTCGCTCAGTTTTCCTAAAAAACGAACATTAAGTGAAGCTAGTTTTGGATTTTCCATAGCGAGCGCTAGCGCGGTTTTTTATAGCACTTTAGAAATATTTTATAGAACATGAGCGTGTGACATTCTCCCTTTTAGTTCTTTTTATGTTGTTTTACGTATTCTCTTATCTTTAGATCATTAAACCAATTTCAACTTAGGATCTCTATCTATCAGTTTTAACTTTTTTAAAATATGTGCTATTTTTATTGTGATATTGGGAGTTATTGTGAATCGGAGAATTTTACTCAAAGTGCTATAGAGAATACACTGCAGTCTGCGAAAAATTGCCCGGGAATATTGATTCACGATAACCTCCATTATTTTTAGGCATTCTCACGCCAAGTTTACTCCAATTTTTATTTTTTTTTTATCTAATTTTAAAAAATATGCTAAAAACTAGCTTAGTAAACTTTCTTCTAATTGTTTAACTTTAAACTATTCCAGAAATGAAGGCTGTCATATCCAATTAATAAAACACTCATACCATGCAAATAGGTGAGAGCAAAGAAACCCATATTTTGGTAAAATTTTTGAAGAATCACCCTGAAACTATATGTAAAGTGAAATTTACAATAAGTTGGCATATTGGAGTATTTTTGAATAATATACAATATATACAATGCATAAGTTGACAAAACTTTGACAGCAACCACACAATCATAGGCTAAATAAGACCCACACAAAAATATCTCAATATCTAACTATTTACAAACTGTCAAAATGTTATACGTAACGGTGTCTTTTAAGATGAATAAAGTAGTAGAGGTGGAACTGGTAAAGTCATAAAAATCAACTTCACTACAGCCGACGAAAAGTTGACATTTGACGACAAACTGATGCGATGACTGACAGACAAATCACACTCACTAAGCAATCAAACATTATGCAGCACTTGGCAAGCGAATGAACAAAAATTATTTTCCCAGCATAAGAGCTGAGCGAGCGAACGTTGCTTGAGCAAACAATTTTGCGAAATTCATGCAGCATTTTTAAGTTGTTAAAATTTAGTGCTAATTTTTGTAAGTATTTTATGGTTTCTATCTTAAATTTTTTTTTTTGTTATAACTTAAAGGCTTGTTAAGCTTTCGTCAAATAAACAAGCGGACAGATAAAATCTGCTTATTTTGTAATTTTAGTTGGTTTTTTTTTTGTTGCCATAAAGTCGTGTTTTAGCTCAATTGCATACTGGTAAAATACATATGAACATATGTTATAAAATATGACAACAAACTGTTTGTTAAATTAAATTAATTAATTTTATCAATCATACTTTGCTGCAACATTTTTTCTGTGCACATATGGCAGCACTGTTATGTTGCATATGCTTTGATGCTGCAGCACGTAGCGGTTTTAGATAAGTTTTGTTTGCTGTTGTTTTTAAAGAGAAAGCGACATTTTTATAAGAGCAATAAAGCTACAGGTATCAATGCTGTTATTTATATGGAAAAAGGTCAATTATTTATAAATATTTTATTAGTTAGTTGGCTATAAAATAAACTAAATGCATTTGTTGAGAAATGTGTTTTCATTGAATTTTGATTGTGATTTGCATGACAGAAAGCGGAAAAAAACCTTATGACATAAAATTTTCCCAAAATATATAAAATTTTTTAATATCACAGCTTCCTCACTTATTTTTAATGTCATAAGGTTTTTTTCCTATTTTTGATTTATTAATTGAAGTTATGGAATACGCCTTAACTTCTGGAATAGAGTCTGGGTTGAAACAATTAAAAAAAAAAAAATAAAATTTTGGAAAGTAATTAGTAAGGTTGAAACCTTTGGCCTGGCCAAACATTAAATACGCTTTGCTACAGTATCTTAAAAATTTTGCTTATTTGGGAGGTGCCACGCCCTTTTGTCCGAGTTCACTCATTTTTTGCTCAGAGCTTGCATTTATAGTTCTTAGTGTCTCACACTAGTTCAAAATCTCTAAAAGCTGGCCAAAAGTCGTTATCATTAAAGCTTCGAGACGAAATTTTTTACCTGAGGGTTTTTGAGGTCGCTGCTTACGAATTTGATGTTAGATTTTTAAAAAACAAAATAGTGGAAACAAAATAGCAGACGATTTGCATAAATATTCAACCAAATCCAACAAACAATTTAATCGGGGGTTTTTGGGGTCACTGATTACGAATCTGATATTAGATTTTTTAAAAACAAAATGGCGGACTCGAAATAGCAAAAAAAAAAAAAAACTCTTGCACAGTTTGTATTTCTTATTTAAAAATTTATTTCAAAACTTTAACTTTGATAGAGTTGTGTGCAACGGTAAATTGATCTACATAAAAATTGGTTGTAGATTCCTTTACCAGAGAGTATAAGCTGTATAATAATATAAAAATTTTATCATTACGGGCGAGCAACACATATTGACACTTGGCAAGAAATATGAGCTAAATTTTCCTATGGGCGCCTCAGAAAAGTTCGTGTCAAACAAAAAGGGCTAAAAAAGGCACCTCAATTTTTGTATATGTGTTAGAAAAGGTTTCAATCTTCTCAACTCCAAAAAATCTTGGTGGTATGACATGGTATAAATTAGTTCTCGACTTTTTTCTTAACCATTGCAAACTGATTTTGTGAAATAATTTGATATTAAATTAATCACAATTACCGTAAAAGTATTAATTATTGCAAGTTTTGAATATAAAGGTTCGATAGTATTTTCTTTTACAAAGAGATTTCATATTCAAGTGTTAAAATCGGTTCTCTTTTATGGTAACCACACAATTTTTACAGTGAACACTAAATTTTTACTTTTAACTCACAAAATTTTGCGTCTAAGATACGTACTTTTGGAGAGATCCCAAGAGCATTGCAGAAATACCTGGATCTTTCTTACAAATTTTTTGAGGTCTATGAATATTTGTTAGACAATACGGTCCATAAAAAGTTAATTTAAAAAAACTTTTAAGGATTTTGAACCAGTGTGTGTCTGAGTGAGAGTTAGTTGGATTATCTCAAAAAACGTTTACAGTATAGCGTTTTGAAGCTTTTGCTTAAATGGGAGGTGCCACGCCTTTTTGTTCGAATTCGCACAGTTTTTGCTCAGAGCTTGCGCTTACAATTCGTAGTATTTATGCGTATTTTGGTTGCATTATCGTGAAAAATACTCCAAAAGTTGCATTTTGAAGAGAGTTTTTGTATGGGCGGTAGGGTGTAGGGTATATTAATTGCATAAAAAAATTTGGATAATATTGTATAAGAACATTTATAATACGCTTGTTCCAAATGTTTTTCACAAGCTTGCTATGAAAGGTCCAATTTCGATTACTAATTAATTAAAATTCAAGAATTTCCAAACATTTTGCAAGTTAATTATCAAGCGAAATGTTTGCTTCAATAATCGTATAATAAGTTATTTTCCAAACGTTTTTGTTTGTTAAGATGTGTCGTTAAAAATCTAAACTGATATGTAGGCAAAAAATATATATTAAAATCAATTTAATGAAAGTTATTTTATTTTGCCTATATGTATATCAATCAGTGAGGGACCTTGGCAGTTTTGATATACAGGGTGTACTGCATAAGGTTACGAAGCTTCTGGGAGATGATAGAGGAAGCCTAGACTAACAAAAAATTGCACCTGGAGTGGGGTCTAAATGTACCCCTGAGGAGTCATTGGGTTAAAACTGATTTTCTGACTTGTTTCAGAATCACCCTAACGTTTTAGAGAAAACATTTCTATAGCAAAGTTTTAGCTAATTGTAAGAGCTTTGAAATAGTGTATATGGTTTATGGGACTTGAGAGGATTTTGCAAAGTTCTACACCTTTAAAGTTGATATTTTAATTTTTTTTCACCATTTTTTGACTTTCGTGGCCATTTTAGTATGAAAAAGGTCCTATTAACATACCTTTTTTATATTTTTTTTTAAATCTTTGTGAAATTTCCTTTAATTTGAGTGCATATTTGTCATACCTGTTTTTTAAATTGAGGTCAAAAAAAAATACTTTTGAAGAACAATCCGTTTGAAGGCTCCAGTAGATAAAGGGCAGCGCATGTAGCGCACACATCATATGCAGCGCAACGCATGCGAGTAACTCGTGTGTTACATAGAAAAGTATTTTTTTCTAACCTCAATTTAAAAAACTGGTATGACAAATGCACTATCAAATTAAAGGAAATTTTGCAAGGATTTTAAAATAAATTATAAAAGGGTATGTTAATAGGACCTTTTTCATACTAAAATGGCCGCCAAAGTCAATAAATGAGGAATAAAATTAAAATATCAACTTTAAAGGTCTAGAACTTTGCAAAATCCTTTCAAATCCTATAAACTATATACATTATCTGAAAGCTCTTACAATTAACTAAAACTTCGCTATAGAAATGTTTTCTCTGAAATGTCAGGGTGATCCAAGAAAATTGTTTTTTTGAAACAAGTCAGAAAATCAGTTTAACCCTATAACACCTCAGGGGTACATTTTAGATCCCCCTTATGCAATACACCCTGTATATCGACACATATGTACTCGCATGTATGTAGAATTTGTTTTTATTTTATTTTTAATTTCAACTTCAAAAATTACCAATAGGCGCCGACATCAGTAGTTTTGATAAGGTTGTTGATTTGATAAAATTCTTGCTCCTCTACTATGAAAAGTAAATAAAAAAAAAGAAAATAATTTTGGAGTCCATTATCATTTGATCTTCAGAATGTTACTCAATAAATAATTATAGGTTACAAGATAATTATACAACTCCATGGTATTGCGCAAGTCGCTTGACATTCTTTAATGATGAATGATATCGTAAGAACGTTTTTGTCAATACTTTGTTTGCTTGTCACACCGACTAAAGGCATGGAATTGATTAAAAATTTTAAATTTTTTTCAACATTTTAATAAAAGCATATTCCCACAACTCTGCATACATATTTGTAGACTTTTGACAAATCAAGATAACTCGAAATAAGACAGTTTTGCAGTATTTTAGTTTGCTAAGAAATTGATTTTTTTAATATTTTACTGCATATAAAATTTCTGGAAAATGTTCCTTTATATTCCTGTATAATTTCAAAACCTAAAATTTGCTCTAATTTCTGCACGAAAAGTTTTCAGTAGCAGCTTAGCAATTCTCCAGCTCTCCTGAAAAACGACAATTTTCAAGTTAGGTTGTTTAGTCAAAAGTTTACAGATATGTCGGTTATTATTCAAAGACTGCATAACAACTCAATATATTGAAGAGTATGGAAAATAAATGTGCATTTTTTACTAAATAGGCTAGATGGAAGATGAGTTCGATGTCCTGAAAATTATGTTATGAGAAATGTTCTAAATTTTGCAGATTGTACATCGAAAAGTCGTACGAAGTACTGACTAAGCTATCGAACCCAAATATTACTATCAATCGCAACAATATTTTGTTGCTTCGCCAGTTAAATAAAGTCTTAAAATTATAAAATTAGTACAATATTTTTTTAATAAATTTGATTTGATAAAAAAAACGTTATCAAAAAAGTCATGAATTATTTATATTGTATATTGTACAAGATTAAAAGAAATAACCTTGAAATAAAAATAAAATTATTGATGTTACCTCAATTTATTAGCATAATATTATTATGAACTGATGTTTTCTTAATGTTTTGGCAATTTTTTTGATAATTTTATTCATATTGCCTAATAAATCAAAAGCTTAAATAAAATTTATAAAAAAAAAAATAAATTGTTTGGCAAAAATTTATGCACAATAAAAAATAACAAAACATAAAAAATTCATAAAATTCAATTTTATTTAAGCAAACTGAAAAAAATACTGATACTCGTATTTATTTATATTTTTTTGTTGTTTTTAAAATGTTATCAATTTAAATTAAATTCATTAATTCAATGCATTTTTTCCGGCCAAAATATGTGTATATATAGGTTTTTGTCTGGTTAACGCGTTCGTTAGCTTTCATTCAAATTGCAAAAATTAACGTAATTTCCGTGGAGTTTTGCATTTGTCAATTTGCCGTTTTTGTTAAATGTTTAAACGTTCGTTGTTTTGTTGAACAATTTGCAAACATTAGTGGCATTTTGTTTGTATTTTTCATAAGATTTTTTAACATTTAAGTCAAGTGTTGTATTGACCCCGGCAGACAGCCATCAGTCATTTGAGAGCGAGACAAATATGATCAATTTATTGTTTACATTACATACAACACAATCATAACCATGTCACTGAACTATTGTGAATATCGAATTGTTATTTTATGTTTGTTGTTTTTAATTTTAGAAAACATTTTTTAACAATCGGAATGGTTATATCGTGCCAATTATGGTTTAAATTATGAAGCAATCCAAAGCCAAGTGTACCAGCTCAAAAATTTTGTTTTTCCGATTTCGCTCAAATTTGGCAATATGGTAGATCCGGTGTGAAAGAACAACAATCCGGGAGGATTTGGACCATTTGTTGTTAAAATACGGGGTGTTGAAGTTGGCGTTTTTAGTCATTTTAATGAAATGGGAGTTTTTTCAAAAATTTATAGCTTACACTAAAGTTTGTAGATTGATAAATCTAAGTCACTGGTTTCATTCATTTTGAAATGTTCTTTTTATAAATAAAAAAATATTTCTATTTTTTTTCACCAAGAAATAAAAATTTTTTACACTTAAAAATACTTTTGATTTTTTTTTTTTTTAAAAAACCCCCCTTAGATATTTTTTAAAAGTACTTTAAATTAATGCATAATTTTTAAGCTTTAAAATGACTCAAGATGGGATTCGGACGCTAAATGGAAGTTTTTGGCTTTTGAACGCCTGTGGAAGGCAAAAATCTTTTTTTACTCAAGAGGAAAGCATCTTACGAAAAAAGTGTACTATGCAAAAAATGCTTAGAATCGTCCAAGCAATACGTGTGATTTTTTGGGATTTTTTTTGAAAACTTTTTTTTTAATAATTTTTGAAAATTTTTCATAAATTACTCAAAACAAAAAAATTTTTTTTTTTGACTTTCCGAAAAACTTTCAAAAAATTTCACACTTATTTTCTTGATGATTCTAAGCATTTTATGCCTCGTACACTTTTTTCGTAAGATGCCTTTCTCTTGAGTAAAAAAAGATTTTTGCCTTCCGCAGGCGTTCAAAAGCCAAAAACTCCCATTTAGTGTCCGAATCCTATCTTGGGTCACACATCATTTTAAAGCTTATAAATTATGCTTCAATTTAAAGTAATTTAAAAAAAAATCTAAGGGGGGGTTTTTTAAAAAAAATTCAAAAGTATTTTTAAGTGTAAAAAATTTTGGTGAAAAAAAATTTTTTTCACCAACAAATATTTTTTTATAAAAAGAACATTTCAAAATGAATGGTACCTGTAACTTAGATTTATCAATTTACAAACTTCAGTGTAAGCTACTATATAAATTTCTGAAAAAACACCCTTTTCATGAAAATGACTAAAAACGCCAACTTCAACAACAAATGGTACTAGGACCAAATCCTCCCGGATTGTTGTTCTTGCACACCGGATCTAACATATTGCCAAATTTGAGCGAAATCGGAAAAACAAAATTTTGAGCTGGTACACTTGGCATGGATTGCTTCATATGTATCTTACACATGATTTAATAAGTGTTTCCTTAATTTTCAACGGATCGATTGGAAATGAAATTAAAGCTATCGGCTCAAATTTGAAATCTAGAACAGGAAAAGTTATATTCGGACCATGTTGGCTTAAAAGTTTTCCCCCTAACCGAAATAGCATACTGTGTCGATAGTTCAGACAGCGGCAAAGTCATTAATCTTGACATTCGAAATGTCTAATTAAGTTGTTGTGTGTAAAAATTCAACTCACGTTTACCCTGCCTTACATGTTTCGGGACCCACCATAGCTAAACACTTATCAGGCGCATTTACCGATATGCAAAACATTATATGTAAAAATAGTTATAATATCAATGAGTTACAAGGGAAAAAAATTAAATCTTTTTGCATGCGCCGTATTTTTATACCCTACACCCAGGGTATATTCACTTTGTCCTTCCGTTTGTAACGCAGAGAAGGAGGCGTGGCAGATATAGAAAAGTATATATATTCTTGATCAGCGTCACCTCCTGAGTCGATATAGCCATGTCCGTCTGTCTGGCTAGCTGGGTGGCTGGCTGGGTGGCTGGCTGGGTGGCTGGCTGTGTGTTGAAACACACTTTTTGGGAAAACTGAGCAAGATAATTCAATGAAATTTGGTACACTGCCTCCGTCGTCAAAGTTAGCTCGGGGGATTGAAAATGAGCAAAATCGGTCAACAGACACGCCTACCGCCCATACAAAAATTATATTCAAAATGCAATTTTAGGAGTATTTTTCACGACAATGCAACCACAATACACATAAGTACTACAAATTGTAAGCGCAAGCTCTGATAAAAAACTGAGCGAATTCGGACAAGAGGGCGTGGCACCTCCCATACAAGCAAAGCTTCAAAACGCTATACTGAAAGCGTTTTTTATACCCTACACCCAGGGTATATTCACTTTGTCCTTCCGTTTGTAACGCAGAGAAGGAGGCGTGGCAGATATAGAAAAGTATATATATTCTTGATCAGCGTCCTCTCCTGAGTCGATATAGCCATGTCCGTCTGTCTGGCTGGCTGGGTGGCTGGGTGGCTGGCTGGCTGGCTGGCTGGCTGGCTGGCTGGCTGGCTGGCTGGCTGGCTGGCTGGCTGGCTGGCTGGCTGGCTGGCTGGCTGGCTGGCTGGGTGGCTGGGTGGCTGGCTGGCTGGCTAGCTGGCTGGGTGGCTGGCTGGCTGGCTGGCTGGCTGGGTGGCTGGCTGGCTGGCTGGGTGGCTGGCTGGGTGGCTGGCTGGCTGGCTGGCTGGCTGGCTGGCTGGCTGGCTGGCTGGGTGGCTGGCTGGCTGGCTGGGTGGCTGGCTGTGTGTTGAAACACACTTTTTGGGAAAACTGAGCAAGATAATTCAATGAAATTTGGTACACTGCCTCCGTCGTCAAAGTTAGCTCGGGGGATTGAAAATGAGCAAAATCGGTCAACAGACACGCCTACCGCCCATACAAAAATTATATTCAAAATGCAATTTTAGGAGTACTTTTCACGACAATGCAACCACAATACACATAAGTACTACAAATTGTAAGCGCAAGCTCTGATAAAAAACTGAGCGAATTCGGACAAGAGGGCGTGGCACCTCCCATACAAGCAAAAGCTTCAAAACGCTATACTGAAAGCGTTTTTTGAGATATTTGAACCAACTTCGACTCAGACACTAAAAATTATAAATGAAAGCTCTCAGCAAAAATTGGTTGAAATCGTACAAGGGGGCGTGGCACCTCCCATATAAGCAAAAGTTTCAAAATGCTATACTGAAAAAGTTTTTTGAGATAATCCAACTAAATTTCACTCTGACACTAAAAACTATAAATGCAAGCTCTGAACAAAAACTGGGTGTACTCGGACAAGAGGGCGTGGCACCTCTCATATAAGCAAAATTTTCAAAATACTGCAGTGTAGGGTATTTATTTTTTGGCCAGGCCAAAATTTACACCCTTACTAGTTGAGATATTCGAACCAACTTCGACTCAGACACTAAAAATTATAAATGAAAGCTCTCAGCAAAAATTGGTTGAAATCGTACAAGGGGGCGTAGCACCTCCCATATAAGCAAAAGTTTCAAAATGCTATACTGAAAAAGTTTTTTGAGATAATCCAACTAAATTTCACTCTGACACTAAAAACTATAAATGCAAGCTCTGAACAAAAACTGGGTGTACTCGGACAAGAGGGCGTGGCACCTCTCATATAAGCAAAATTTTCAAAATACTGCAGTGTAGGGTATTTATTTTTTGGCCAGGCCAAAATTTACACCCTTACTAGTTGAGATATTCGAACCAACTTCGACTCAGACACTAAAAATTATAAATGAAAGCTCTCAGCAAAAATTGGTTGAAATCGTACAAGGGGGCGTGGCACCTCCCATATAAGCAAAAGTTTCAAAATGCTATACTGAAAAAGTTTTTTGAGATAATCCAACTAAATTTCACTCTGACACTAAAAACTATAAATGCAAGCTCTGAACAAAAACTGGGTGTACTCGGACAAGAGGGCGTGGCACCTCTCATATAAGCAATATTTTCAAAATACTGCAGTGTAGGGTATTTATTTTTTGGCCAGGCCAAAATTTACACCCTTACTAGTTCTTTTTGCTGTGATTCTCAACAAACCAATGCTAAAGATTAAATGAAAGTTCTTCTGGATGTTGACAGATGCGTCTGAAGAGGTTTGATCAATGGTGGGTCCCGATACATGTAACGCAAACCAGTCTTCCAATAAATTATTCGATTTTTCTTTTATGCATTTTGCCTTGTTTTTGTAATTTTGTTGTTGTTTTAAATAAACATGTTGATCAGTAAGTTCAAACCAACAATGTCATCTGATCCATGTTTGTTTGAAAGCAAATAATGGAAATCCGGATCATCAAAAAAATCTCTAATTTTATTTTTCGAGTTTACAAAATTTTTCACTCTATGGATTTTATGAAGTTGCAACAACTCGATCATTTAAGTGTTTAATCTAAAATTCTCTCAAGATTCTCATCGGCCACCCCGTTCACAGCTCATTTTAGAGTACAATACAGCAATAAAATTCGATATTTGAGAAATTATTCCTAGTATCTGGTCATTTGTTAAAAATAGGCATAATCGGAACAAGGAAACGCCCGCTTCCCTTTTAAGTATATTCAAAATTTGAAAATGTGCGTGATCGGATCAAGGTCCGAAATTGTCCGCCATTTTGTTTTCGAAAAATGTTATTCAAGTCAGCGAGCTCTATAGTCCCCCAAGCCACAATATTGTCGTAATGTAGTCAGTTTTAGATCTAACATTTTGTTTTCAAAAAAATTGATCCCGAATTTGAAATCAGCAACCTGAAAAAACCCCCTACTCACAATTTTGTTTTGACATCATAATTTTTTGGAGAAAATTGTCCGCTGTTTTAGACACGTAGATTTGTGCTAAAAAAAGTTGATGCCAAATTCGGAAGCAACGACCTAGAAAACCCCTCTAGCTACAATTTTGTCGTTATATAAATAATTTTTTGAGAAAACGGTCCGCTATTTTGGAGTCACCATTTTGATTTTTAAGAATGGTTTCCAGAAATGGAATTAGCGACCCGAAAAACTGATTTTTTTATTAAAAATAATATTTAATAATATGATCGGCTAGAATCGCAACCTAGACCAATGTTCGTCATCTCCAATGCTTCGAAGTCATCATCAAGGTTACATAAGATAAACAGCATTCATTTGAAAATCCCCATAAACAATTTGGACGAAATTTGTATTAAAGAGAATTATATTATTTGTTTTTTTTTTATTAGGTGATGAGATTTTCTTCTACAATTGCAATATTTTTTTTTTTTTTAAATAAATGAACTAATCAAAAAAATATAAACATTAAGAGTTTTTTTTTTTTTTTCATTCCCACAATCATGGTCATTAATTATTGCATTCCATTATCGAAACACATTTTTTCGTTGCAGTCGTTACTAACAATGATGATGTTGCTGGTGGATGTTCAAGGTGATATGCATTAACAAATTATGTTGCATCCAAGCGACCATCCATCCATCCATCCGTTCATTCATCCATGCAACTACACACCAGTAGTTGAGTTTATTAACTTAAATTGCAACAGGTTGATGAGTTTATTTAACGGTTACACTCGATCATCTTTAAAGTTTACTTGGGCCCCGATCGAGTTGCTCTCATGCAATAAATGTCCGCAGGCTAATTTTCAAACAAGTTTTTTGGTTTTTTTTCTTTTTTAATTTTGTATCGATGTTAAATTAAAAAAAAATTTTTAAATTTATGTGCAAAAATATTTAATTATTATTTACATTATTAAACTTGTTTCGGCTTTTATTGGTTAAGTTTGATTTTTTGCAATGTTTTCGCTAGCGAATTAAAAAAATATTAAATATTAATTAAATATTAATATTTTTTTAACATATTTAGTCTACTGGTTTATTAGCATTGATTTGTTAGTCTTGGGAAAAAATCGCCATTATTGTATTTAATACCTTAAACATGTTTTTTATGTATTCATTTAACTTTTATTCAGGTAATGCCTTTTGGTGTAATGAGCATAGTTTTGTAGGCCAGTGATGGCAAGCCGATGTCACAAATGGTGCCCATCGTCTGACTCTAGACAATTAAATCTTTCTTTTGTCTATTCTTACTTGATGGAGGGGCGGTATAAAATTTGGGAAAAACGTCTAACGTTATTTATGGATGGCCAGTTATTTGGTGCCAAAGTTTCTAGTTTCTGCCACTCCTTATGCTTTGAAAATTTGATGTCTATAATAAGGCTTTTTCTACTTTCTTGTTGAGGGAGTTTTAGATCTGTGCCGCGGCGTCTTGACTCTGGCTTATTGTTTGCAAATCTTCAGTCTTTTTAGTTCATCGATGAAGTTTTTTTGAAATATATTGGTATATCCGACATAAAATGCAATCTTTTTGTTTCTACCAGACCGTCCATAGTATGAACCTTCTCAACTATCCATAGTGATACCATAAACTCTCTTATTAAAATCTATGAAAAATCTCTGGTCCTTTCAATATGGTGTTTGACCAAACTGAAGGATCTTCTCAGTTCAGCGAATCTTTAATGTCAGTTGAATTTTTGTAAGGTCCTTTTAGGAATTAAAAAACGGCTGACCAAAGCATTTTAGTCTAGTTCTTGTAAAAGCAAAGCGGAGACATTAAAGATGTTCAATTATTTCCTCTTCTTCAGGCTCATGACAGTTGCTCCACCAGTTGATGGCAACTATGCCCAATATAAAGGCATGATGCACAATTAGATAATGACCAGTCACAGCTCTGGTCAGCAGACTGCACACACTCCGCGTCAGAGATAGTAAATATTTGGAAAATGAAGTCAAAAGTACTTTGTTATAGCGCTAGTTAGGGATTCTTCTTAGCGTCTCTTTGCTACTGCGTGTATGTGAGAGTTCTTCAAAGAGCAGAAATGTGAAGCGGTGCTGAAATTTTGATGGGTTAAGCTTCTAGAAGAGCTAAGTTTTTCGCTGATGGATCTGCCTTTTCACTTCCTAAAATTTTGCAATGCAATGACTGACACCTACTGAAGGGATGCCTGGTTTTTTCGCTTAGGGAAGTTAAAGCGATAAAACATTCAAAAATAGTCTTTGACTATCGACTTATACGTATTTACAAAGCGATTTCCTTCTCGTTTACTTTTTCTTTAGGGTAATCGACCGCTATATCTGGTAATTTAAATTATTGTTCTTTTCGTAAGTTGATGTCTTAGAAGCCTGCTCCAACTCCATTAACTGCTATACGTGTAAACATTTAGAACTTCTGTTGAATCGTCATCTCGTGAGTTTCAGAACTCTCTTGATGGGAAGGTGAGCAAAAATCTTTTCAGTATAGAAAGCTTGGAAACCATGTTATCAGTAGTAATACTCTGAATATTACCTTTGTTACTGTGCCCTTATAGTATAGCATTTTTATACCCTACACCCAGGGTGTATTCACTTTGTCCTTCCGTTTGTTACGCAGAGTAGGAGGCATGGCAGATATAGAAAAGTGTATGTATTCTTGATCAGCGTCACCTCCTGAGTCGATATAGCCCTGTCCGTCTGTCTGGCTGGCTGGCTGTGCGTGGAAATATTTTTTACGGGAAAACTAACCATGATAATTCAATGAAATTTGGTGCGTTGGATTTGTCGTAAAAGTTAGCTCGTGGGATTGAAAATGAGCGAAATCGGTCAACGGACACGCCTACCGCCCATACAAAAAATATATTCAAAATGCAACAAAAAGTTTCAAAACGCTATACTGAAAGAGTTTTTTGGGATTATCCAACTTAATTTCACTCAAACACTGAAAACTATAAATGCACGCTCTGAGCTAAAACTAGGCGAACTCGGACAAAAGGGCGTAGCACCTCCCTTATAAGCAAAAGCTTCAAAACGCTATACTTAAAACGTTTTTTGAGATAATCCAACCGAATTTCACTCAGACACTAAGAACTATAAATGTACGTTCTGAACAGAAACTGGGAGAACTCGGACAAAAGGGCGTGGCACCTCCCATATAAGCAAAATTTTCAAAATACTGCAGTGTAGGGTATTTAATGTTAGGCCAGGCCAAATGTTACACCCTTTCTAGTTAAACCTCAGTATAGTTTTGTAGACAAAAAGATCAACAGGAAACAAAATAAGTATGGCGTTTAAGGATTCTGAAGAGGTGAATCTGAGGGGACTCGTGATGCCTATGCATAGAAATCGTTCATTTGTATGTATGCTGTTCTTGTTTTAAGTGTAATCAAATTGGCCTAATTATTGCATTGTAAATAGATCCTGAGAGGTGATTTTAGGGCCAAAGCCCCAAGTGATTCCGTAGAATTTCTTGCAAGCAAAGAAAGTTCCGTATGTTTTTTTATACTGTTTGCTATGTTAGATTTCTAGTTTAGTTTCCGGTCTAAAACTGTTTTCAAGAATTTTGATTCATTAGATAAAGTTACTTTTAGATATTAGAGAAATATTTCTAAAAACAGGAACTTTGTGTTTCCTTGTGAATAAGAACAGTTCTGCTTTGCCTGTGTTTTAGACGACAGCTTTCAGTGATTAATTAAGCACTTTCTGAGAAACGTATGGGAAAGCAACAACTAAAGTGCTTAATTTAACACGGATAAATTTGCGTGTTTTATCATTAAGCACAAAGTAGACTGCTGATGTTGCCATACTGCACTAAATATTAGCTGTGTTTAATATAATTTTAACATAGTGGCACCACATTTTTACCGATTGTCTTGGCAAGCAAAGGGAAGTGGTACGGAAACGAAAAGAATAATTACTTCTTAAGAAGAAGAAGATAGGACACAAACTCGTTTTAGAATAACAGTGATAACTACGTATTAACACGCCGCCGTCTAAAACGCAGCCAAAAATATCTTGCGATTCCACTTTTAGCTAAACAAAACTTCTCGTTGATACAAACCAGCTCAATTGGTGGTGTCAGTTACCGAGCTAAATTCAATCTACAGTAGATGGCGCTTCCCACATTAGGGTGCATTTACAGCATAATGTACTAAGGAAGCTTCAAGTTTGAAAATAAATGTATTAAACTTCAGTACGCTCAAATATTAAGGAAGTTGCTCACATCAGCGATGGTACAAGGTAAATGTACCTATAAATATTAATTTCTGTATATGAAGTTGTATTCTCAAAATTATATTTAAACTTAAAACTAACGTTAGTCACGTAAAGTTATCGTAAAGTGTTTTTGTTTCTTTTGAACAAAAAATGAAGAAGGAACTTAAAGCACATAAGTGAAGTGCTTAACACATCATTACAGCGGCTCACAATTAAATAAATTATTAATGAGTAAGTAGCATGCAAAAATGCCATTCGACACTCGAAACAAAAGTACAAAGTTAAGGAAACACTTAACACTTCACACACAATTTTTTCTGCTTCTTTAAAGAAGGCAATCACGATCGATTTTACAAATAATGGCATAATACCATACTATTTACTATACATATATAGTAAGTTTATAAAATAGTGTAACAATTTCGTGCAAATTTTTGCACTTTCATTTTTATTGTTGTAGGTACTATACCCCCACCCATCAATGAAAGCCGGATATAATTGCTATTGAGTCAAAATACTTTAGACCGAAACATGATCGTAATATCAATGAGAGTTTTTGGTATTTTTATTTGTCATTTAAATATTCAAAACTGCATCTTCCAATGGTGCGTTGGTCATGTTATGAGTTCATCGGCTATCATTTCGTTTGAGGTTTCGAAAACCTCTATGCTGCTGTAAGATGAGTGGAGTCATAAAAATTTTAGAGGGAAATTTGTTTTTTTTTTTTATTTTTTCACTGATTGTGAGACAATAGTTAAAAAAAATTTCACTTTCATTTAAAAATTTTAGATGAAAATTGAATTGAAATGAATTTTTGTGTTAAGTAGTTGAGTAATGTTCGGGCATGCGGTGAATAGCGCGGTGATTCAGCCTTAGTTTATTTATGATCTTCAGTTTGATCAGTAAAGCTTATGTGACGCTTCTTTGATTTTTGATTTGTTATACGATAAGCAAATAAAATTGATAAATAATAAATTAACTGCCTTTAGAGAGTTATCTATATATTAATAAAAATTATAGTCTTAATGAAGAAATCGAGAAAAATGGATTTGATTTGATTTATTTAGTGTACTGGACTACAAATCTATAGACTAACATATAAACTAATAAATTTACAGAAGGTGAAATTAACTTAAATTTAAAAGAACACTAAAAATACAGCATTAACCAGTTTCTTAAAAAGTAATTTAGATAAACTAAAATCTAAATAATTAATAATTGTACTATGCCCCGTAATCGGTTCATTAAGCGCATACTGAGTTCTATGAATTTGAATGTGGAACGGGATAAAATGACGCAACGATCTTGCAGGGAACTGATTCCAACAACTAAAGACATAAGTTCATGAATAAAAAAAAAACTGAATCTTTCTTCACGACTCGAGAGATTTCAAACCCAAGAGTAAGCATCGAGCATTATAGAAAGGCAACTATACCTCAAAATGTAATGAGCGCAGCGCAAACGTAGACACGATTTTTAAATTTTTTCCAGTCTAGAAGAATGATCTTTGTAAAATTTACTCCAAATGAAGGAAAACACAATCCAATCTTGACCTTACAAAAGAATTATAAAGTCTCGATAATGCATCAGGGTACGTAAGTTCAGAGTTATATCTACGTATAGAAGCAAATAAGGAATAGGCCTTTAGTACAACATAGTTTATGTGATTAGCAAAAGTGAACTTGGCATAATAAATCACCCCAGAAAGGATATACATATGGGCAAATCCTGCGTTGCGAACGTTACATTCGTATGCATATTTTTTAATCCTGAAGGCGCTCTGAATGTTAAATTATTAATTTACCTGCAGTGGTATGTTACCATTTGAGAGTACTTTCAAAAGGCATTTAAAAACATTTCCTGTCTTTTATCAGTAACAATATAATCGTGCATAAAGTGCTGTTTGCACGTTACAAAACACAGAAGTCGTTGTGGGGATCAACGTACATTTTCAAAATTTTTAACGAAGTTTCCAGTGTAAACAAAAAAAGCAAAATCTTCCAAAGAAAGAAGAATATTTGAGCTTATCGAAACTGCTTTTGAGGGAATCAAAGTGTCCTTCGTTCGTACAAAAATTTAACTTTTGTGTGTTGCGCACGTTACGTTGCGAACGTTACAATTTTTATTTTATATATACACATAGGCTAACGAAAATTAATGCAACCTCTTTTCAACTAACTTAAACACAAAATATTCGCTTTATTAATCTCTGGAAAAGGTTGTAAAGAAGTGCAGTGCATACAAAAGTAAAATTTTTTCTTGGCACCGCATGTCACGGTGAAAATACGCTGTTGCAGCTCAACCACTGCATCGATTTTTATGAAATTTGGAATGCGACCTTATTAGAGGCGTTTTGTTATGTAGCTACCAGTGCCACGCCCCTAAAGGCGAAATGCATTGCCGCGGCTAAACCGTTGCACCAATTTTTAAGAAACTCGGAATAAGGAATGAACCCTTAGAAAGCATATTAAAAACTCCTAGCTATTTCAGGGCGATCCCGCTCACCTAACGGCAAAATGCGCTGCTAGGGCAACTTTATAATTTTTCTCTCGGTTGACCTTTTTTCGGATTTGCCCATATGATGAGATTTTAACTGTTTTGGATTTAAAAAAGAATAAAGCAAAACATTTATTCATATGAGGATGCAATAGATACGATTCACTCAAAGAGAACAGTAGTCTCTTGTGTTTAACGTGAGCATCTTTCATGATGGCTTAATTTCACGGTGTTCTTCACACTCGGTTCAGTAAACGACGGACAACGCCACCATCGATACGGCCATGTGCCCCTGAAGGTTACCCAATCCTAAGTCATGCAGATGGGCATAAATTTACTTCCTGGTCTGGAGGTGAGGACTATCTTAAACCTCTGCCATTCTTTGGGTCATGGCACCCGGTTGAGAATGCAACTAAACATCGAGCTTCCATACTTTTTCCGCGATTTTGGGTGTAAGCCACAGCCACCACAAATCTCCCCGAAGGTCCAAACTAAATAGTCAGACTGGATAAATGCAGCTAGTTACTGACTCTTGTTGTTCCAGAAAGTCTCCGGTCAGACTTCGTATCCAGAGCTACTAACAGTATAGCTCCATCCAGCTTGAACTGGTTACCGTCACATGCTGATCCACTCATACCATACCACACACAGTCTACATATAAGATACACATCCTACCTAATCGCCTAACTACCGTCTAGTCGCTACAACCTAACAAACTTCCTTCTTAGAACCTACACCTAAAACCTATCCCCAAATTCCCACATTCCACCTTACATACATCATGCAATTGACCCACACACACACACTATATACACCCTCAATTTACACACCAAATTGCACAACCAAGCGGGCAAGCCGTCTTCGAAATACCTTCTAGCATACTCATTCATCCGAGAGATTTGCTCACTAAAAGCAAGCACACCTCTAAGATCATACACTCTATTGACCTGCATAATCCCCAACGTGGTCGAGAATATCCTAATAAAAAGCACAATCGCACAACACGTGCAATGAGTCCTCAAGGACTGCCCCACAGTCTCATCCCTCGACCTCACTGAGGGTCCTTCGATGCAAAAATGCATTGAAGGAACCATGCCTCGTTAGCAGAAACCCCAGGCAAAGGTTAAAACCAAAGTCTGGATGGTTTTCCACAAATGCGACATCCCCAATGAAGCCGTACGTCGTTCTCCCTTTTTCATTCGCATCCCATCTAGATTGCCAGATGTTAAGCACTCATGCAACAAAGTTTTACGGTCCGTCCAATTCATACCTCCAATGTTAATTCCCACCAACCAATCAGAAGGCAATCCCCTCCGTACTCCATAGGCAATACTGGATCGTATTACCTCCAGATCAAGTTGAGGTGCCCCAACAGCACCCGCAATGCTTTGGTAGAAACCCTACGATATACAGGCATACACGCAACCAAAGCAACACGTTGACATAACAATACTTTTTTACACCCAACAACAGTCAAAGACAACTCCCACCATACAGAAGCACCATAAGTTGCGATAGCAACAAACAGCCCACCATACATGGTGCGAGTCGTACGCCTACTTAGACCCCATTCACTTCTAAGGACTCGGCGAACTTGTCCCGCAACGGACGTCAGACGCTCTCTCAATTGCAAAAGATGAAGCAAAAACCCCATCCTTTCATTTATCGTTATCCGCAGGTACTTGACTTCCGTCACATACCTAAGGCTAACTCCATTCGCTGTGACATATGGGTTATCTTCTAAACTATAAGTCGCACGAACACTTTTTGTAGGGGAGTCTGGGGCACATTTGACACTATATTTTCAAGGACCTGTATCTTTGAAAATTATTGCACGATTTTAATACTCTTAACTCTTTCTGAAACATTGATCATTTAAGATTGAAACCAAGAAAAACAAAATTTTTAAAAAACTGCATTAAGAGTCTTTTTTTAAATTTTTTCAAAAAAAAGTCATTTTGTCAAATGTACCCCGTACCAGGCTGGATTTGTTGGAGGTGGTAGCTTAAACTCAATTGACCTCCTCAAAGTCAACTTCCGGTTTTATGAAAACCCAATTTAATTTAAAATACACAAACACATATGTATGGATGAACGTCAAATTTGCCCCATCGGCAAAAG
Organism: Calliopum simillimum; assembly: GCA_951812925.1. Classification (NCBI taxonomy): domain Eukaryota; kingdom Metazoa; phylum Arthropoda; class Insecta; order Diptera; family Lauxaniidae; genus Calliopum; species Calliopum simillimum. Next base: position 34,669,454 of record OX638372.1, read on the forward strand.
TCAAATGTGCCCCAAAATCTCTTGAAGAATTAAAAATATTTTAAAATTTAAACTATTTGACCTTGATAAAAACCACTTTTATTCTATTAATTATAAAGGTTAGTGCTACAAAACTTTCATACTTACTTTTAAAAACAATCCAAAATTTGTTTGCAAAACCCTTACAAACAAGATGCCGAAAATTACAAAAAAAAAAAAACACAAAAATTTAAAAAAGCGTATTAGCGCGGGAGGAGTTGAAATAGAACTGCCAAAGTACATTACGTTGCTTTCACTCTAATTAGTTATGATTCTGCATTTCAGGTTTTTGGTTCAAAAGGCGTGTTCACACCGAAAATGGCAAAGTCAAATGTGACCCGATGTTAAATGTACCCCAGCTTACCCTACATCTTTTAATAGGAAATTTCACAGAATAATTCTTATTTTCCTGGGCTACAAGTAAAACTGGAAATTTAAGATGAATTTTTTTGCAGATTTAAAAATTAACACTAAAAATCCTATCAGAAATTGAGCTTTTCATTTCTCAACTTGCTCCCATATTTCAAGAAAGCTCTGTAAAACTTGTCAAACTTTGAACTTCAACATCTACAAAGTTGAGTTTATAATTTTTTTTTTCAGTTTTCCGGTAATCCGACACATCCATTCAAAATTAATTATTTTTTAAAAAAATACAAAAGAAACAACAGTTTTTGATCTTGTGAAGACAAGATTCCTTTTCTTGTGGAGCGTCATAAAAATACTTAGATGAAGTATCATGTTGGCTTAATAGCATCAACGCAGATAAGATAATGAAAATGAAAAGTTGAATTTGATGAAGACACTCGCTTGAATTTTTTGTTATTATTTTTTCTTTTTTATTTATTAAATTTAAGATGAAAACTAACAACAAAGTCATTAAATAAATCATTAAATAATTAAAATTTTAATATAAAATAGAAATAACAAGTCTACATTAGATGCTGTCTATCTAACCATATACTCGTAGTAGATTTATTCGTATTAATTGTTAAAAAACATTCATCTATTTTGTTGCTTTTGTTGCCGTTGCTGTCTTTCGTGATAGTAACGGTATATTATTTTCCCATAGTCTACATAGTTTATTGTAAATTATCGCATATCTTTCTTTCTATCTAGTATATTCATCATTTTGAGCTTTCTTCGACGCTTTTTCTTGGAATTTATTTTTTATTTTTATTTCATTGTGTGTAATTTTTCCAACTTGAAATTTTCAATCTCTTTGATTTTTTTAAACAAAATAAATAAAAAAGAAATTAAATTTAGTAATTTTTATTATTATGTTAATTGGAATTTTTGTGCGTAGGTCTTAATGTTGGTATTTTTATGCTTTACTAATTTTTATATCTATCAACATAGAAACGTTTATTATAAATCTGCGACGAATACAATATGCATTTGGATGAAACTTCTTTTCTAGAAATGTATTTATCTTTTTTTGCATCTTGCTAATGAATTTATTGTTAATTTCAAGATGACTTTCCCAGTTTTTATTCAAATTGAATAAACACAAATTCTAAATTTGAGCACTTTAACAATGCCACATAAATTATACTACTCGGCATAATTATTTTGACAAAATCTATTTGTGACTACCGAACGTTGCTTTGCCCAGAACTTTTAAATAACGGTGCTAAAATGATACTCAAAAGAAAGATCGTATTTAGAGCTATACGTATACCAATTATTTTATAGTTTACTGTTTGCATTCTTTTTCTGCTGATAAGAATGCAAGCAAACAACGATTTTTGTTGTGACATAAGTATTTTGACATCAACTTCGCATAACCACTGTTTTACAGCAAAAATTACGATTAGAATGATTTGAACTTATTTCGATTACTTAGAGTGTGCTGAGCTAAAGATAAAAAAATAAAAAATTTCGCTGGTGTAATGTTGCATCATCAGACCAATTCTGACCTACGGAATTCTTGTCTGGTGGAAGGCCTTAAGCAAGCAAACCTTATTGGCAATTTTATTAAAAATTCAAAGAATGACAGGTATAGTAGTAAGCGGAGCTGTTAACACTGTGCCTTCAGCTGCTCTCGACGCTTTGCTTCATCTGGAGCCTCTTGATATTTACGCTAAAGGAGTTGTAGCAAAAAGTGCCATCAGGTTGAAGGAATTGGGCTTCTGGAAGTCGAAACCTTATGGCCACGGCAGTATTTTTGCACAACTCCCTGGTTGTGATATTGACAATGGAACTGATTACATCAATCCCACTTTAACCTTCTCAACCAACTTTCAAGTGAAAATACCTGAAAGAAATGGTTGGACTCCGATTCTGAATTCCAAAGAAATATACACTGACGCACAATGGGAGGGTTTGTATGGAACGGCGGTCATATATAGTAATAATAGAGCTAGGCTATTGAGATTTGCTACAGATGTTTTTTACATTAAAATAATAGAAATCTGTGAATATGAACAAAATCCGCCGACGGACACGCCTACCTCCCATACAAAGTTGGGGCGTGGTCCGAATTTTTTTTCAAAATGGGTATCAATTTTCAATTACTTGACCCCGCTTATTTCAAAAATGTTAAAAATTTTGCGCTATTTTTTATAGTTTCAAGATATGAGGAATAAACGAAAATCTACTTTATAAAAAATAGATTTTGTTTGTGTGTGTATTTGTCCCTTATTAACTCGGAAATTAAGAATCCGATTTTAAAAAAGTTTTTATATTATGCTAGTACAAAAAAAGGCTAAGCTATATACTAAAAAAGTGGGCGGTGCCACGCCCCCCAAAAAATTGACTTATCATATCACCGAAACTCTTTGACGCAGATAAATGAGATTTGGTAAATGTTTAAAAATCATCAGGACAAATAATGTTCTTAGGACAAATGGGCGGTGCCACGCCTTCAAAAAAAAAAAACTCATCATATTTCTGAAAATATTTGACGGAGATAGATATTATTTGGTATATATGAAAAGACCATCAGAACAAATAATCCGCACTAGAAAAATGGGCAGTGCCACGCCTACCAAAAAATTAATTTATTTTAATTAGTTTTTTCATTTAATTGCAACACCTCTTGAGCTTCTGGTGATAACTCTTTATATTTTTTATCACGTTTTACTCGGATTTGGCTAATAATCGGATCAGAAGAGATCAGCATGTAATGCAAAACGTCTTCGTTGTTTGCTACTCTAGAGCACAATCTGCTGTTGTGTAACCTAGCGCTTTTAAAAACTTTGTTTGATGCTTCCTGAGCTTTTTCGGAAAGACTACCAATTGGTATTTGAAGTGCTTGTATGATATTATACCAATTATAATGTTTTTTGTATAGCCTTCAATATGCTCTTGGCTTATTTTAAGAAAGGGTGAGTCCCAAGGGGGATTTAAAGGAGGAAATATACCCCTTACCTGTCACACTTCTCTTAAAAAATTTTTTTTTTTGCAATTTAAGAAGACTGTAAGCTTAAAATTGATAAATATATTGTAAAACGTTGCAGAATGTAAAGAAATAAAAATATTTTTTTTCTCAAAAACTGCTACAGGAAAAAATTCATAGAAAAAAAAGTTCTCAAAAAAGGCAGTAGGGACTTTGCATATCGATTAAGCATAATTGGCCACATATTATATTGGAAAATAATGAAAATCAGAAAATGTATTTTTTTTTTTTTAATGTCAAAGTTTGTACAATTTATCGATTTTGGCTTTTTGAGCTTAAATTTTCGAAAAATCACCATAATTCACCTATCATACATAAGAACTCAAACAAATGTTTTTTAAAAGCTAAATGCTTGTACTTTTTGACAAAATGCTATCTTGATATATTTCGATGCAAACGAATTAAAAATAGCGTTCCAAAAAAGTCAACTTATTTTGTCCCGTCAAAAACCACAATATGAAAAAGTGTATAAAAAAAAAGTTCTCAAAAAAGGCAGTAGGGACTTTGCATATCGATTAAGCATACTTGGCCACATATTATATTGAAAAATAATGAAAATCAGAAAATATATTTTTTTTTTTTTTTAATGTCAAAGTTTGCAATTTTTCCATTTTTACCATTTTTTTTTAAATATTTGAAAAACCACTACAACTCACATAAAATCGGCAAAAAAAAAATAAAAATATTTTTAACAAAGTAGGGACAATATACTTTCTAACGATATGCTACATTAGTGGATCGGGCTTAAAACAAACTAACTAGAGCGTTTATCCAGCAGTTCCTAATTTTAAAAGTTCTGTAGAGCATTTTTTCTGTTTAAAGTCCAACTTTGGGCTCACTGTGTTGCTAAGCCAAAACAAAATTTTAAATTTTTATAGTTTTTTTTTCCGTCCCTAAGTATTATCTGACGATTGGCGTAAACATTTTTTTAATCCATAGCACTTTCAAATTTTACCTATTTATGGCCACAATCTCCCATTGTGTGACGGCTCGAAAATGGAGTCTAGTGTAGGCGCTGGGGTCTTTTCCAAGGACTTGAATAGCAGCGAGTCTTTTGCTTTACCCCGTTATATCAGTGTATTTTTAGCTTAAATTCTGGCTGTGTGGAAGGCATGCCAAATTATTAAACTCAAAATTTATGAATGTAGTGATACATTTGTTATTTACGTTGATAGACAGGCAGCCCATTAGGGCCCTTGTGTCCAATATTACTAAGTCTCGCTTAGTCCTTAGCTGCAGAAGATCCCTATGTGAAGTAGGGCAGCTATGTAATCTTACAATATGTTGGGTTCCCGGACACAGTAATTTCGTTGGTAATGAAAATGCTGATGAACTTGCTAGGAAAGGGTCTTTAACTGACATAATTTCTGAAACCTATATTACGAAACCACTTACATTGATAGGAGCCAATATTGACTCTAAATGTATTTTGTGGGCTTATTTTAGATGGTCAAACTTAACTACATGTTTTACGTCGTGGGCGATATGGCGACTGTATGACGCTAACAGAACACGTAGAATTATTTCATTAGATAGGCAGAGCCTCAGAACCGTAATTGGTGTCATGACGGGGCACTATTTTATAGGCAGACATGCTTCTAGATTGGGCCTTACCGATGTAGGATATCTTTGTAGAAGTTGTAAAGAGCCTGACGTCGAAGAGTCATTTTTCATTTCCTTTGTGAATGCCCAGTGTTGGCTAACCGACTTCACAAGGTGTTCGAAAGTCACTTCTTCGACTCTCTTGAAGATATAGCTCAAACGAGTCCCAAATCCATTTTGGAGTTTATAAAAATTTTCAAATGGTCCACATAGGTTAACAACGAAGTTATATATCGAGTATACAATGGGCCTAATCACGGCGTAAGTTATGATGGCAACTGTCAGCTCCCGCGCTAACTTAACCTAACCTAGTGTTGCAATATTTGTAAAAAAAAAACTGTTTCTCTAGAAATGACTTCAATTCAACTGATTTTTAGAGAGAACGTCTTTACGATTTCAATTAGAAGCATCTCGTTTGGAAAGCAACTAAGCTTTATTTTCAACGGTGTACTATTAAGATCGAATGAAACATGGTTGAGTTATACTTAGTGCTCGAATTTCGACAAAATAATTGGTATACGATATTTCTTTTGAGCATCATTTTAGCAACGTTGTTTGACAGTTCTAGGCAAAGCAACGTTCGGTAGTCCAAATTGATTTTGTCAAAATAATTATGCCGACTAGCATATATTGAAAATAATTTTAGCATGCAAATATGCGTAGCAAAACAAATGATTCGGGGCCTAGAATATAACGGAAAAATGAAGTCAACATAAACTAGAGCAGAAACCAGTTGCATTCAGATAAGGTGGCGTGGCATCTCCGATACAAGCAAATCTTCAAAATGCTTTGCGCAAATATGAGGAATCGCTCCTGTGAATCCAACATAAAACTTTGACAAATCTAATCAATCTATCGTAGATGGGTCCAATGCAATATGTACTTAAAAATAAACACAGAATTATTCGAATTATTCATATTATCTGCAGTGTAGTGTATTTAATTTTCGGACATGCCGAACATAACACCCTCACTGGTACTTATATTGTTAAAACAATTCATTAACCATATATCATTTAAGTTTTATTAATGATGCTTTTTTTTGTGTCTCAATTTCTTTGAAATGCTTAGTATTTTGTTTCCTTATTTTATACATAAAAACAAAAAAATTAACCATCGGTAAATCCACTCATACGCCCATTTTATGTCAATAGCCAAAAAAACCAACAAAAATTCTTCTTTGTTAAAGTCTTTTTTCAAAAAAAATAAACTTGAAAAAACAAACAATATTATTAATTGTTGCCTTATGGCAATTTTTTTGTATTTATACGAGTATTAACCATTTTAATTTTTTTTTTTTGTATTTAACGATCTTCGAGCCACATTAATTTTAATTTTGTTTATTTTGGCCATTATGAACGCAACATGGCCATTAGCTCAATTAGTAAGACGCCCACACAAAAATGTCGAATCTGTGATTCTTTTTGACACGTGAAACATAATTTGTTCCCCTTATGGATAACTCACGCGAGAAGTGTTTTGAATATTTAAGTAACTAAGATAAAGTGTTCATATTTCAATACAAATTCCCGTATAAAATTTAATTATTTATACTATTCTTTATTCAAAACTTAGATGCCTCTGAAATATTTTGTTGCCATGTTACGTATATTACTATTACATTTTTAAATTATTGTGAGAAAAGAATATTTAAACAAAAGTATTATCGGTTTATGAGTTATAATTTTTTTAACTAAGACTATAAAAGTGGTGTATATTTTGAAATAATAAAAAAACCATAAGTCGTATCCGGTAAAAGACATCATCTTTGTGTTGAATTCATATGAAAGATAGTTTTGTGCTGATTCTGTAAAAAATATTTTAGAAGCAGGCCAGGTGCGTTTTTATTAATCTTTGCACTAAAAAAGTGTTTCAATTGGTTCTTTATTCTAAGCAACAGAAAACTTACCTTGTGCTTATAGCCAATACGTACTGTTCAGCCGGGGACAGAACTCTTTTTTTGTGAATATTGACCGGGCCCCGAATATAAATGATTTTAAAGGAATACCTTTTCTTAGTTTGTCTGCTTTGTAAAGTTGCTGCTGCCGACGTCGACTGCGGACGACTGCCACACGAACTGCTGCTTTTGACGTTGGAGGCTGTGATGTTGGATGACCGCTGGGGCGATGCTGATGACGACCAGGATGATGCTGCTGCTATCTTTGATGATCAAAAATACTCGTGGGCTATGGCGTTCCCAAAAGTAAAATGCTGAAGGAGTCTTCTTCCAAAGCAAAAACCAAACTTTTGAGTTTACTTTTATGTTGTAATTTTATTATTTACGACTTTACTTTAGTTTTATGCATTAATTGTAAGTAATTTAAAGGTTTAAACTAATTTCAGTATTTAATAGAATTATAATTGACAATTACGGCGGCCGCTGCAAAGCACGATGGAAAAACGAAAAATCAAAATTCATGAGTTTGACGTGTACCACGTATACTCATGAGAGTGAGAGAGATGGTGGTATGAATTGAAGAATTTTCAATAGGTATAATCCGCGTTGCCAATTGCAGGAAATTAAATCCGGTTTTTGTGAGTTTATGCGTATTCTTGCGTAAACACGTACCTTTCCAAAAATGGCCTGAACATGAAAATCGACTAAGCAAAGGAATGGCTATGGACAGTTTTGTGAAGTCGCAATTTTCTTATTTTCCACTTTTTGTAACCCTACAAAATCCACAAAAAAAATTGTGTCATGCTAGGTATAGAATGGCTGTATATTAAAAAATATACGCTTTCAATTGAGTACAGGTTAATGAAGCGAAACTTATATATAAGAAGTAGGCATAACTCTAATCTGATTGGACCCATTTTTGTATGTTGTATGATCGGCATCTGCCAATTAAATTTCGTCAAAATAGCTTGTACAGTTTGGAAGATATAACGGGGCAGTTATTCAAGCACGCCCACTTTTTGACTAGAGAATGGTATTTATGTTCGCAAATTCATCAAAATAACTTGTACAGCTTGCGATATTCATACTTATGACGTGTTAAAATATTCTATCATTAAAAAGTGGGCGAGACACTTATCTGGTTTCGCCTATTTTATGACTAGTGCATAATTTTGAATATGGGAACGGAGCTAAACGGACGGCCTGGCAGCACTGACAAAACGAACGAGACTTGAACGAAACAAACATGACGAAAAGATTTTGAATAAAGGAACAAACGGTAGTTGAATTTGGGAGTTGAAGAAAACGGACAAGAAAAGAAGTATTGAAAAGAAATAAAATTAAAGACAATGAAAAGAATAGAATTGATAGTTAGAAGTTAGATTGATAAACTTAAAAAGAACTCTAATAATAACACTGTGCTAGTCAGAAATTCTAACATTGATGGGACCCATGTAGTAAACATAATTCGAGCACGCTGATTCCAATGGTCATATTCATTTTTATGGTTTGGCTCTTGTTTTCGAGAAATTCAAGTTTGAAAATTTGACTAAAAAACAGGAATTTTTTCCATTTCTACCATTACCTATCAACAGTCATTTTATCAAATTTTTCACTTTTGCCCCTTATTAAGTGTTCACGCCTACATGGACTTATTTATTTTATCAAATTTATTCTACTTCTGATGCTTCTTCTTCACTTGTTTTTGTTGCTTGGCTAAGGCAATCGACTATCGCTGAAAAAACTTGAGACAATTTTGCGTACCTTCGATGTGGTTGCATTGTGGAGTTACATTTGATAGTTATAACGACTATCCAGACGGTTTTTCAATACTCTCCAATGATTGTTGCAAATATTCACTCATTGGAATTGGTCTGATTAGAATGGGAATATATCCTGAATGCGGCAATTGCAGCTGAATAAATTTTGTTAGTGACGAATTGAACACAGCAAATAAATGGTCAAAATAGAAATTCTTCTTGACGGCCTGCCTGTTACTCTCCAAATACACACACAAAGTCCAAGACTTCACTAAAATAAATTGAAATGTAGATTTGTTACAACAATGTAAAAAGAATTTGCAATCACAATCGACAGCAGCAAAATTTTCTTTAAACGGAAAACTGTTTCTGCAACAAAATGCACCATCACATACATAAATGCATGCGCATGTATGTACGAGTATGATCATTTAACCAACATGAATGGAAAACAAATCAGATGAAACTGACCAAATGCAGATTGTTTTGCAACTTGTCTACGATTTCATGTTGAACGCAATCTCGAGCATTGCAATCCAGTGGTTGTCTACCTGTCAGGCCGTTGGCCAGATCTTCGCCAACAAAAGCGATGGCAATTCGATCTAGCAGCGAGCAAACAACAACAACAGACACGAAAACAACAACATTTGTCAGCAAGAAAAAAAGAGAAAGCAGGTCACTTGTATGACGAAGAAGGCGCGGTAATATACAGGTAATACAAAAGTATTATATGCCATGAAAGTATATAATTTGTATATAACAAATTGAAGATATTTGCACCAATAAATGAAACGGACTGAGGTGATTTTTTGACATGAATTTAAGAGGAATAGTGTTAATTTGTCAGAGCTAACCCAATGATGGCAAGTAACCGATAGTTATCATTAAATAATCTTTCAAATGAGATGATTAATTGAAGAAATTTTAACACTTTCCTCCCATAAGAGGCAATCATAAAGAGTTTACTTTTCTGAGAGGGTGCAGCATTCAGCAAGGATAGTAAAGAAGGGAAGTTCTTATCCCGAAGTATGTATGCAGCGGAAACACGGAGACTAAGACTTCCGCCTCAAGCAGTTACTTAGTTCATATGAAAGTTTCAAGCACAGGATCCTTTTTGACATGTCTGTCTCAGAAGTGTTTCACTAAATCACAAGCGCTTCTAGATAGGAAAGCTTTTCAGAGAATATCCCAAACGGGCAAAATTTGACGTAGAATATGTAAGAAATATTAACTAAAAAAACCATACTGTTTCGAGTAAGTAACTGAGGAGTAATGTACGAGGCCTGATAAAATCTAGGTTGAGATTGTATAAACGGGAAAACAAGTGGTGAGTGCTATAAAAGTGGACAATACCGTCTGTGATAGAAAATTTACCTGATTTGAAAGAGATTGAAAAATTTACTTTTTAAATATTTAAGAGTAAAATTTTTTCAACTGAGCCATCAAAAACGGACATTTCGAAATGAAATTTTTTTTTCTCCTTATCGGGTACTTTTAAGGATCAAAAATTTTTTGGCGTTTAAATTTTTTCAAAATTTTAATTTTTCTATGTGTTGCGTACAGTAGAACTTTTGTGAGTTGTTTTCTTGCATTTGCTATTACTCAGTAAACACTTAATGGAATTGTAAAATTTTCTTCTCAGTGTATCCGTAAATGATACGCGCACAAAATTTTGTGCCATCAAAAATTTTTTTAATGTTTTTTACTAATGAAAAATGCATTTTGAAACATGCAGTTGCAAGCTAACTGAACTTCTCATATGCTTTGAAAACAAAAACAACAATGGTTTGATAGGACAAACATCCATTTATTTATCTACGAAAAAAAGTGTTTGTGCAAACCATTAATGACAATGTTATCGATGTTTGTTTACTGGCGCGCAGAAATTTTTTATATAGAATATGATATCTCAGTGCAACAAATTAAGAGAAAACAATTTTGAATGAGATCTCTATAGTTTTTTTGGTTCACTTATGGTCGCTGAATCCGAATTTGGCACCCGATTTTCTCCATCAGGTATATGATCAGTGCTGTCTTTGCTTTAAAACTCAAAAATCGCTATTTTTAAACATATGGTGCATATCCTGGAAGTAGTTTAATCGTTTTTTGTCAACGCCAACGGATAGCCATTATCTTCCTTATTATATCTTACCTTTAAACTTTTTCAACCGGATCATAACTTTCCGAGATATAATTTTTTGAAATAGAGGCACCTTGACTGTATACGAATTGTTTTTATTTATTGTATGTAAAGCATTGAATACAGTCAAGATAACTTAACTTCAATGAATGATATCTTGGAAAGTAATGATCCAATTGAAAAAGTTAAAAGGTAAAATGTAATAAGGAAGATAGTGGCTATCCGTTGGTGTTGACAAAAGTCAATTAAACTACTTCCTGGATATGCACCATATGTTTAAAAATAACGCTTTTTGAATTTTGAAGCAAAGACAGCACCGATCATATACTTGATGAAGAAAATCGGGTGCCAAATTCAGATTCAGTGACTATAAGTGAACCAAAAAAATTATAGAGATCTCATTCAAAATTGTTTTCTCTCAATTTGTTGCACTGAGATATCATATTCCATATAAAAAATGTCTGCGCGCCAGTAAACAAACATCGATAACATTGTCATTTATGGTTTGCACAAACATTTTTTTTCGTAGATAAATAAATGGATGTTTGTCCTATCAAACCATTGTTGTTTTTGTTTTCAAAGCATATGAGAAGTTCAGTTAGCTTGCAACTGCATGTTTCAAAATGCATTTTTCATTAGTAAAAAACATTAAAAAATTTTTGGTGCCACAAAATTTTGTGCGCGTATAATTTACGGACACACTGAGAAAAAAATTTTACAATTCCATTAAGTGTTTACTGAGTAATAGCAAATGCAAGAAAACAACTCACAAAAGTTCTAGTGTACGCAACACATAGAAAAATTAAAATTTTGAAAAAATTTAAACGCCAAAAAATTTTTTATCCTTAAAAGTACCCGATAAGGAGAAAAAAAATTTTCATTTCGAAAAGTCCGTTTTTGATGGCTCAGTTCAAAAAATTTTACTCTTAACTTTCCATCATGAAAAAGTGAAATTTTGTTAATTGCAATAGATCGGACGGATGAAGCATTAGAAGATAATACGCTCCACCTTAAACAATCTTTTGTTTGGTTTTCGTTTTATACACTGACAAAACAAGTACACAGTACCGATTTCAAATATTTTTTTTTATATCCTACACACATAATTTATTCACTTGGTCCTTCTATTTGTAGTACAGAAGGAGGCGCGGCAGGTATAAAAATCAAATTTGAAAAATTGTTATTCCTCAAACTCAAATCTTTATGTCTATTTTTATATTTTACTTGGATTTTTCTATTGCTTAAATTGAATCTGTCATTTTTAAAAGGGGATATGTGTCGTTCGGTCGAAAATTGTTTTTATGTGTTCTTGCTGTTGCAGCAAGGACGTTAATTGGTCTATCTTTATACCAAGTAAGTAGATTACTACATAATATCATTGTTAGTTAAACCCCATCATTAAAATCGCATTAAAATAAAATTTACCAAACTTATAAGGGTTTTTCTTAAATTTGCCGGAAGATTAAATTTTGTCACATATTCACTTTTAAAAATTACAGATTCAATTGTTCTCTACGACTTGATATGTGCTTAGAGGCAATACTTTTTTAATTTTGAAAGTAAGACCTACATCTAGTACTATTTTTCAAGCGACATTAGCTGTGTTTTAGACGACAGTTTTCAATGTTTAATTAAGCATTTTCTGAGAAACGTATGGGAAAGCAACAACTAAAGTGCTTAATTTAACACAGATAAATTTGCGTGTTTAATTATTAATCACAAAGTAGACTGCTGATGTTGCCATGCTGCACTAAATATTAGCTGTGTTTAATAGAATTTTAACATAGTGGCACCACATTTTTACTGATTGTATTGGCAAACGCAGGGAAGTGGTGCGGAAACGAAAAGCAGAATAAAGTAAAACAAAAAAAGAAAAAGGAGACAGCACACAAACTCGTTTTAGAAGAACAGTGTCGTCTAAAACACAGCTATTATTCGGTGGACTTGTTGGATTGCACAGGTTTACTATATGTATGGACTTTTACGTCCTGAATCCGAATCCCGGGTCCGTCTTTTTCCAGAACGTCTGAGAAAAAAGATTTCAAGGTCATATGGAGGTCAAAATGGGGTTCATGTGTCGTGTAGTGATAAATTCGTGTAAAATTTTTGAAATGGTTGCATCTGATACTACAACCAGTACCTGGAGACCGATCCCTGCTCGGTCAACAATCTGATCTTATTATTTTAGTCGATGTTTTTATTCATAGCTATTTTTTGTTATGAAACTCGTACTTCTTTTTCACCTCTAATGGTTATACTCTCAAAACGATAAATTAACCGATGCGAATAATAATAACAAAAAACTCGAAAAGTATCGATTGGTATAGAAAAATATCAAAAACTAAATTTTTTTTTGTGAAATAGAATGCCCTAAAATAAATAAATGGGATATGCCACGCACCTAAAATATTTCGTCTTTTGTATGGGGGCTGAAATATCTTATCATCAAAGGATCATAACTCGGAAAACAAGAGTCCTATTGGAAAAATCCGAAAGGATATTTTGATAAGGAGGAGCGTGGCTATTTGATGCTATTAATAAAAAAGAATTTCACTTTTTATTGTAGCTACGCTGTAAGGCTGAACACAGCGTTTTCTTCAACTTCAAGCAAGGATATTTCAAAATCCTGCAGGTATAATGACAGTTCTGCTGATGAAGACGGATTCAGCGTCAAAAAGTGCATAAGAATGCATATAAGAATAAAAGTTCATTCCATTTTTTTTCGTGCCTGATATTTTGATAAAAAAGGGAGTGGAAATTATTGAACAAAGCATACTTTTCGTTATGACATAGATACTTATGATCCAGATCCGTGTACCAAATTTGATCAACATATAACTTACCATTTGCGAGAAATAGCATTTAATGTATTTTACTTGTATGGGAGGTTCCACGCGCACCGGCAAATTTCGCTTATTTTCAGTTTGTAGGTGCCTAGGAGCAAGTAGACTCCCTACAGTTAAATTCAGAAAGATTGCTTTTGAAGTTTTCTTTTTATAGCGTATTATATTTTTGTGGGCGATGCCACGCCCTTCCATGAGTTTTCCCAATATAACGGCAAATCACATATTAATACTTGTTTTTAGGGGTACAATCTCTTAAACTGTCATTAAAATTGTTGGAGTCGTTTTTGCGTAATATTGAATCAAAATTTTCAATGGTAAAAAAGGGGGCGTGGTACTTCTTCGATACCGCCCACTTTTTGGTTATAACAAGATATTAATAAGCAGTACCTACATACCGAATTTCATTAAAATATCTTGGAACATTTGCGAGAAATAGCATTTAAGGTATTTTGCTTGTATGGGAGGTTCCACGTGCAACGGCGATATTTCGCCGTTCTTCAAATCAGAGATGCTCTATGGCAATTAGGCTTCTCACACTTAATTTCAGAATGTTTGCTCTATCAGTTTTCTTTTCATACCGTTTTATATTTTTGTGGGCGGTGCCACGCCCTTCAACGAGTTTTTCCAATATAGTGGTGTATCACATATTAATCGTTGTTTGCAGAGGTATCATCTACTAAATTTTCATTTAATTTGTTGGAGTCGTTTTCGAGTAATATTGAATCAAAATTTTCAAGGGCTGAAAAGTGGGCGTGGCACTTCTTCGATCCCGCCCACTTTTTGTTTGTTTTAAGGTACTATCAAGTCGTACTGGCTCACCAAATTTCATCCAAATATCTTGTATAGTTTGTGAGTTATGACTAAATCAAATTTAAAATTTAGGGCAGTACCACGCCCCCTGGTGAGCATTAACGAAGTTCAAACCTAGCCCATTCTTCATTGTATGCTAATATCTAACACTATTTCAAGTTTCATTAAAATAGCTGTAACCGTTTTGGAGAAAAAATATTGGCACAGAAATAAGTACAAAAAAACAAACAAAAAAACAAACATAAAAACAAACATACAATTTTAGCTCCGTATAAGAAGTGAAGATTTCTGCGAGCAGTGTCTTTTTTAGCCGGGCACCTGCCGATATTAATTTTTAGACTTTTTGAATGATTTCCGGAGTGGTTACTTTGATCGGCAGTGGGTCGTTTTCAATGAATCCCTGCCTTGCTTAAAGAGGTTATGCCAAAAAACAGTTAACAATCTACTCATATAGAATTCAAACCCTTGCGTCCAAAGTAGTAGACCAATGTCTTAATAATTCGACAAATGCATCGCTTATGTAAAAGTGGGGTAAGTCCATAAACCAAAAGTAATGCCATACACATTATGTGCCATAATAATAATATTCTATATTAGCCGCACAAAATCCTTCTACATTGCCCGTTTTTTTTATTTTTACACTACATATTTGAATTTTCAAAAGTTTTGGAACCTTTAAACGGCTCACCTATCACAACTAACATAAGAATTAAACTTATAAGATTGAAGCTTTACACAAAAATTTAAGAGAAAAAAAGTGATATGCTGACCCTTTTTGAACTACTGTACATTAACCAATAAGTTTTTTCGGGAAAAACCGAAGTACCAAACAAACTGTCAGTGAAGCAGTATTTGCCGAAAAGTCATAATTTTCAAAAATAGGATTGAGGATTGTCCTTCCACATTAGATACCCCTTTCACATTACACAACTATACTCTATTTATCATTTTGTTTTATGTGAATGAATTTTGTGATTCGTAGTCTATATATTAATACGCAAGACAAAAATGTGTCCTTCTTTTTTTACTATGTTAAAAACGGAATACGTCTTTCACTAATATTTCACTAAAAAGGTATTTGCGTGCAGATTTGTACAAAGTTGAGTATAAAGAGTATAAAACACAAAGAGAAAGACAAAAACCAAAACATTGACTTCATGTTTTTTGTTTTGTTTACGTTTTATATTTGACATTATCCCAGGGATGTTAAAGGAGCTCTTATTTTTTGTAACAAATAGCAAAAGAAGTACTATAAGTGTCTAAAAATTACTAAAATTATATAATACATTAATGGTCGAATTTTGATCATTGGACTTTTATCGCTTTATAAATAGTTATTTATGTACTGCATGCCAATTTTCACTTTTGTTCAGATGTTTGCTGTAAGTTTCAGGATTACTAATTTCGATAATATAAAAATATTATTTTGTTATTCCAAAAATTCGAAATAATTATTTATTTAATAAAATATTTAATAAAAATGCACTAAAAATATCAACAATCGGTGAGTATTGTTTCCAACTATTTGAACCGATGATTATTGTCCACCTGTTGACGGCGCCGTTAAGTGACCTTAATTATAGATTTCGTCGTTTTTTGATTTAATTTTTTCAACAATAAAAATACGAAAATATAAGCAGAAAATTTTTCTGCAGAAAAAAACAAAAAAAAAAAAATGCCATGTAATAAATCGATGGTAAAACCTGAAGAGAAAAAAGTGTTGTAACCAACAAAAAGTCACGTTGTCCATTGTTTGTCTGTCCGCGCGTTTGGTTGTCTGTCATGTGCCTCACCATAGCAAGATGAAGTAATGAACGCACCTGCCGATTTCAAATGCAGTTGGTTGCAAGTTGGTTGCAAGTTGGTTGCAGCAATACAAATAATCTGCGCGCGCGCATACGCATTACGGCGGCTTTGTTATTGCTGTTGTTGTTGTTGTTGTCGGTGCTAATTAGTTTTGCGGTTCATTTGACAGTTGCGGCTTGAATTTTTGTTTTTCATTTATGTTGCATTTCAAAAATAAAAAAAAACATTCAATTGTTAACAAAATTTTAAAATCCCTTCATAAAACATAAAAAATGAAGCTGTGTAACTGCGCAATCTCTCCGCTGCCATTAGCAGCATTACGTGATTGCTCATACGTCATGTGATGACTGGACGTAATGCAATAAAGCGCTTGCATTAGTGGCGGGGGCCGTTTTTTTTTTTTTGTTTGTTCAGAAGGCGTTCGGAATAAAGATGATTTTTCAATTTGTTGTTGAATTGCATTTTTTTTTTGTATTAAATTTTAGCAATAAATTTGAATATTGACAGCATTAAAGCGGAACTTTTAATTTTCAACAGCAGCGGCAACACTTTCAACTCCATTTCATTGAGTTCAATGACACAAAACGGTGTTGTTGTAAAAGTGTTTTTTCTTGTAAATCATTGTTAATCTAATCATAAACTCATTAATAAATAAAATGAAAACAAAAAAATAAATAAAAACTGCACAAAATTATGTCGTGGGAAAGACTTCGGGGGAAACAAAGCAAAAAGGCATTCACAATTCACTAGCAAGCTCTCAAGCACCACCACCTTGTACAGCGTAAGAGGTTCAAGCACTTTGTGCACAACATTCAATTAACCCCTGTGGGTACTGAGTGATGCCAATAGTAAAAACAAAACATTTAATTAGAAATTATGTACTTTTATTTATTAAAGAAGAAAAAAATTTTGTTTTCAGGGAAGTCACACAATGTATGCCTTTGGGGAATCGGAATTTTTTGCTACTTTGAAGTGTGCTAACGGTTATGATGATGTGAGCCAAAAAAAAGAAAGACATGGGAAAAATTTAGCCACTCTATTCATAAATATGAGTAGAGAATATACAAGTGATAGACCCCTACTCATTAAAGTCACTTAAATCACATTCAAATACCAAAACGCGGCTCGTGCACGCCTTTGGACATTTAGAGCGGGATAATTGTCATAACTATGTAGTTATGTAGCTTGAAAAAGTAGTAACTTGAAGGCATATTTTCATGCAAAAAAATGAATTAAAATATTATAATGAAACATACAGTAGAAAGAATTTTCTATGAACCTTAAAATAACTTCAATTAATGGAAAGCGGAATAGTCCAGCGGAATAGCCAAAATCAATACAAAATTTGTTAGTCTTACGAGTTTAAGAGGTTTTCTGGGAATATATTTACATATATCAAAAAATTTATTTTAATTTGTTACATTTCTCGTATTTCTATACTTTAGCCGTGTTTCTTTTGACGCTTACATACAATTAAGTTAATTTTCAAATTGCGATAGCTCATAAACGTTGAGTCACACGATAAAAAATCAAAGGATATTTTAAAGGAGAATCACATGCTCAACAAATGCAATGTAAAAAAAGTTTACCGCTTAAGAGTTATTTTATAAAAACCAGTGTTTTAAACATTTGTTTTAAAATTAAAAAAAAAAATGGCCATGATCATCTCAATTTTTTCGAAATTTGCAGTTGGGTTCTCAGATTTTTATAAAAATTCACAGAGCTATTCTAAGTTTTTTTTTTCGGAAAAATTTTTTTTTTCGGAAAATAGATTTTTAAGATTTTTCAATACTTATTTTTATACCCTACACCCAGGGTATATTCACTTTGTCCTTCCGTTTGTAACGCAGAGAAGAAGGCGTGGCAGATATAGAAAAGTATATATATTCTTGATCAGCGTCACCTCCTGAGTCGATATAGCCATGTCCGTCTGTCTGGCTGGCTGGGTGGCTGGCTGGCTGGCTGGCTGGCTGCAAGATAATTCAATGAAATTTAGTACACTGCCTTCGTCGTCAAAGATAGCTCGGGGGATTGAAAATGAGCGAAATCGGTCAATGGACACGCCTACCGCCCATACAAAAAATACCTTCAAAATGCAACTTTTGGAGTATTTTTCACGACGATACAACCAAAATACACATTAATACTAAGAATTGTAATTGCAGGCTCTGAGCAAAAACTGGACGAATTCGGACTAAAGGGCGTGGCACCTTTCATAAAAGCAAAAGCTTCAAAACTCTGTACTGAAAGCGTTTTGTGAGATAGTCGAACTTAATTTTACTCAGACACTAAGAACTATACATACAAGCTTTAAGTAAAAATTGGATAAAATTGGACAAGAGGGCGTGGTACCTCCCATATAAGCAAAAGCTTCAAAACGCATTTTTTGAGATAACCCAACCAAATTTCACTCAAATATTAGAACTATAAATGTAAATTCTGAGAAAAAACTGCGTGAATTTGGACAAGAGGGCGTGGCACCTCCCATATAAACAAAATTTTCAAAACACTGCTGTGTAGGGTATTTAATGTTTGGCCAGGCCAAAGGTTACTAAATAGTTATGATTTATATGGGAAATATTGGTTTTTTTGTATACCTTGTATTTTCTAACCAATGCAGGTATATTCTTGTACTTTCATTTTTTTTTGGCCACCTAGTGGGTATAAATCAAAGCACAAAATAAAGTTAAAAAAATTGTTACGTGACTCCTTAGAAAAAAAAATTCCTTTAGCTCTCACAGCCATTTAGCGCAAAACAAGTTTCCATTAGTTAGTTTCCATTTTCAAAAGAATCTTTTAAGAATCTCTAGGTGGTCATTCATTTTAAGATTTGCCGTTGAGGCCCTAGCATTTGAACTAAGAAGCATAATATCGCTGCATAAATTAGGATTAATATATCTGAGTCAGAGTTCGGGATGTCTGCCAAAAGCATATTATAGAGGATTGGTCCTAGAATTGAGCCACGGGGTACCCCCCTGCGGAAATTGGCTTACAAATTGAATTTTCATTATTATAGTGTACAAAGAAGGACCTATCTGTGAGATAAACTAACACTATTTTGCAAAGAAGCTTGTCAAAACTAAATTTCCTATACATTTTGTACACTATCCTCTCTATTCAGGTTCTGTCAAAGCCAAGGGTTACAGCAATTGTTGCACGCCGCTTATTTAGGTTTGTTGTGAAAATGTTAGAAAGAAGAGTCAGTGCATGGCTATTGGAGTGAGAAGGTCCAAAACCAAACTGAAAGTCTTTAAGAATATTGTGTTGCGCTATATGATTTTTGTGTTTATCAAAGATAAAACCTTCATATAGCTTACTAACATTGGACAATAATGAAATTGGTCTATAGTTTTTAGGCAATTTTGGATCCGTGTTTGGTTTGAGAATGGGAATGACCTTTGCACATTTCCAGGAAATGGGAAAATAATCTTTACTAAAAGTATGGTTTAAAAGGGTCGCAAAAATTTTCCAGAAAACATACCAAGTTTTCCTCAAGAGGAAATTGGGAATATTATCTTCACCTGAGCTCCTTTTATTATTTTTTCTCTTGAGAACTATAGCTATTTTAGTAGGCTTAACTAACTTCAAGTAATTTTCAAAAGAATCAAGATCTAACCTACTCACTAACGACTCCCCATCTGCTGTTATGCTTTGAATTTCTTGAAATTTATCCGCTTACAAATAGATTTTATAAAAATTTTCTACCTGAACGTTGCCCTGGGTGTCCGTGAAATCAGGCGGATCCGTTTTCCTACTAAGACCACACATAGCCTTGATTATTTATATGTCTTGTGGTTGATTTTAATTTCCCTACAAACTTTTGCCCAGTGATTTTCCTCATGAATTTTTATGAGGTCTGATTTTTATACGGACACGTATACTACAGCGTGGGCCCTAATAACTGTCGCACTTTTTTGAAGCTTTTATATAAGAAAATAGGCATACATTGACTTGTCAATGTCACACAATAAAATTTTTACAGCCATTGTGAAATTAGCTGACCCCAAAATTTTCGCTGCAGAAGCTATATATCAACCACAGATTTGTACAGCGTACTGTGGCTCGATTAAAGACAAAAAAAAAGTATTGATATATCTAAGAAAACAGGAGCTTTGGTGAAAGTTATTCATGAGCGAATAAGAAGAAATGCCGATATTTCAGGTAAACAATTAGCCAAGGACTTAATTGTGAGCCGTAAAACCATCAAAAACGTCATTAAAGAAAACTTGAAGATGTAGGCTTATAAAAAGAAAAGGATTCATGGTCTTACAGAGCGTCAAAAAGAAATGCGGTAGTAAAAAGCACTCTACTCCTTCGACGGCACGCAAGTTCATATTTTTGGATGAGAAATTGTTCATACTGCAAATAAGTCACAACCCATAGAACGACCGCGTGTATGCACCGAGGATGTGTGATATTCTTCTAGATAAAAAAGCGGTCGAAAGGTATCAAAACACCACATCTGTTATGGTCTGTGGAGCCATTTCCGAAAAATGCGAGCTTCCCCTACTTTTCATTGATAAAGGCGTCAAAACAAAAGCGCGATATTACTTGGACGAACTACTTGCCACCCATCTTTTGCCTCATGCATCTGAGCTTTTCGTCAATAAGCCATATTGCTTCCAGCAAGATTCTGCTCCGGCACACAAAGCAAAAACCGTTCAACACTGGTGCAAAGAAAATATTCCATGTTTTATTCCGGTAGATGAATGGCCTCCATCTTCTCCCGATCTAAACCCTCTGGATTTCTGCATATGGAGATATATTCTGGAGAAGTTAAAGAACCTCAAAAACATGAAATTGGAACAATACAAAAGCCGTCTGAGAAAAATTTGGGATGAAAGGGTAATGATTTGAGCTTAATCGGACATAATGCAAGCCAATTATATAAATTAGTAAAAAAAAGGTTTTCGGACCAAAATACCCCTTAGTTCATTTTTTCTGTGAAAAATATGGTGCGACAGTTATTAGGGCCCACGCTGTATATACATATTTGATTTTAATTTTTTCTGATAATTTGAAAACTATAAAAATTAATGGTACCTATTTTGAAAAAAAGCTTCGATCACGCCCTAAATTCGTACGGAAGGTAGGCGTGTCCGTCATCGGATTTTATTCATACGCACAGATTTTTATTGTTTTAATCTTAAAAACGTCTGTGTCAGCTCTATTATTACTATTTATGATTGTCGTTCCATATGAACCTATCACAAATAATTTTCAATTAATGTGAAAAAAATTTACCATTTAGGAGTTATTTCATTAAAATTAGTGTGCGGTAGTGATATCGATTCTTAACATTTGTTTTGGAACACCGAAATAAACTGATTCCAATTGAAAAATTTCTGGCTCTTATTTTTTTTGACTACATATAAGTGAAGCTCTAGATGCTTCTCAAGCTTATTAAAGTGTGAGTTGACGATCAAAACGGTGAATGCAGCAGTCTTGTTTTTCGTCAAGAAGTAGTTACAAAACTGTTCTTATCAATCAAAATCGTTGCTGATCGAAAAAAAAAAATAAGGTGAAAAAATAAACCCGATCAAGTTAAAAATGGATATGTGAACAAGTTTTTTGGACTGGCACACTACGCCTATAACTATTAGTATATTCTTTACTTAAAAAACGATTATATAAAATGAAAAATCATTTAATTTATACTTAAATGCATGATTAAATCAAACTGTTCAGATCATACTGTAAACATCTATCGCAATCTCAATTACATTGGCATCGATTAACTTACTTAATAGTTACATAGGCTCGCATTTAAGATAAAATTACTGCCATACGGAGCGATCATTATGAATTAACAGGTATGCAAATTGAGCAACATATCGCGCAATAATGTTTGCAAACAAAGTTTGTGAACATTTCTTATAAACATAAACGCCGTGCAAAAAAACTACTACTTACACTACCATACTACCATTTTAATGCAAAACATAGTTTCATTTGAAAATGCAGTTTGAATTTACAGAAATCCTCTATTTTAATTTAATGACAAATGCATTGAATTTCTCCACAAATAACTCTGAATTAAAATTTGCCTTAATAATATCAAATGATTAAATAACTAAAAAGTAAATATTATGAAATAATGCAGCAATTGCAAAAAAAAAAAAACCATAAAATCCACTTGATTACAAGGCATTAAGGTGTCCATTATATAGAAAAAATAACAAAAACAAATTAAATTGTTGTCGTATTACGTTATGCCAAATACAACAAACTTCTACTTAGTTAATTGCCAAATGCTACAACAAATCATACAATTTTGGCTAAAACAATTTTTCACTTTTGAAATACAAATACCCGACATGTGTGAACCGGTTGAAAACTTAAATGGTAGGTACCCGTTAGCGCAAACAAAATGTGTAATCAGCAGTAGTCGTAGTCAAATGAAACACAAGTGCGCACAATTTAAACCAAAGTTTTACAGCTACTTAAGGATGCCCGCTGCTCTGTGTATCCGCCGCGGCTTGAAACAGTTAATTTATCGTTAAAGCTGTTGTGGCGAGTGTTAACGTTTTTTTTGCTAACTCAACCGGTTGCAATACACCTCATACATTCAAACAAAATGAGCCATCATCACTGTGTTTTGCTTTTGGCACATGCGCGCATGCGTGGCTTTGAACTTTATTGCCGCTTTTTGTGCGTTTTATGATTATTAATATAAAATGTTATATTTTTTGCAACGTTTTTTTGTCAATAACAGGTGATATCTTTCGTCGTAGCACGCAATAAAGTTATAAATTCCTAATTGACACTTTTTAACGTTGATTTTGTTGCAATTTAAATTGATATTTAAGTGCTCTTAAATTTAATTCGGAAAGTGTAGCATTTTCATTTCACTCTGTTGTGGAGAAAAGTGAAAATGTTACTTCAAGATTTATTTATCATCAGTTTCCGTAGCTTGTTTTTAGAAAATGTAATAAGCTTATCAGAATAAAAAGTTTATTTTTTTACATGTTAGTAGGTACTAAAAAGTTTATTGCTTTTGATTTTTTTCGATTACTCGGATACTCGAGTATTTGGAGTAATATGAATAATTCAAGAAATTTGCAACCAGGAATTGCTAGGATCTTAAGAGCCCTATGAAATTTAAAGAGCTTGTATTCTTGGGTACCCAGGAAGCAAAGATATTTTTTTTTTTGTGTTTTAGAGAACATTTTTTATGGAAAACTTTAAGCTAATTGTAGGGTATGCCCTAGAGATATGGCACCCTTTTTGTTGAACTGATATAAAACCAAAATTAAAACACATATAAAAAAAATTAAACAGGCATTTATTCTTGAACTAATTTAAAACAAAAAACAGTACTTCAACAAAATTAAAAGTTATTGCAAATATGTTTTGTTTCCATTTTAAAAAAATGCTATAAAGTGCCAAATCACCCGAGACTATAGGTGATATGGTACGATATCATGGTAATTTGGCACCCTAGGTGGCTTTTAAGCTTTTGTTGTAAGAGTTGTTTCATGTGGCCACATACGGCACATTACGCATTGAATCCAATCACCTGTTTTAGTGACTTGTGGATAGCCTTCTCCCCGACTAACGTAGATTCATCTTGGAATAAAATATTTTTTTCACCTTCATCGGAAGAAACCTAACTAGTAACCACCTTATGTTGATGACACCTCTTCTTTGGAACCACCATAGTTTCGTTGCGTTTTTTTCTGTTGGACCAAATAATTGGAATTCTTGCCGTTTATTTTCTTTTGTTCAGCTAAGAGTTTTTCGAAGTCAGGTTAAATATCACTTAACACCATTTCTGCGGTATATCACTTGTATTCAAAGTTTTCACAAATTTTTCTGAAATATTAGGGAAAATCTCAAATTAATCATTTCAAAACGAACTGAAGGTCTTACCTGATTAAAATTTTGCAATTCTGAAGTAACTGTAAGTTCAAGCGCTTCATATTTGTAATCCCAAATATCTTATAACATGCAAAGGGAGAAATGCCACTAGAACCATATCACCCGTAGTAATGGGGTGCCATATTTCCCTTTCGGTATATACAGAAAAAAAAATGCCACATGTTTATGCTCCATAAAGCTTTATCAAATGCTCACCGCTCTGCTGCCTCCCGAAATATATGCAAAACAGAAGTCAGTCGTTTACATTCCCAAAATTATTTTAAAAATCCCACATAAAAATTAGTACAACTACAACTAGTTACAACTAAACGAACACAATACCACGAAGTCTCTCGCGCAGTTGAATTCAACTGTGTCAATATTTGTATGCAATGAAAGCTGCAAGTATTAAAATTGATAGGGGTGCCATATCACTCAGGGGTGCCACATTTCCCTGGCTTAGCGTATGAGCTTTCTAAGAATGTATTTGATTTTAAAGGCTTAACAGGATTTTGCAAAGTTCTGAACCCTTAACGTTGATATTTTCAATTTCTTTCCACGCTTTTTGAATTTGGTGGCCATTTTAATATAAAAAAGGTCCTATTAATATGCCTTTTTAAAATTTTTTTTGGAGTCCTTTTTAAATTTCCTTTAATTCGTTAGTATATTTATCATACCATTTTTTCGATTTGAGTTGTGAAAATAAAACCTTTCAATAATAATCCGTTTGAAGTCCCTACAGCGAGTGCAGTGCACGCATCGTATGTTGTTACATAAAAGTATTTTTGATCTCAAATCAAAAAACTGCTATAACAAATATATCGCCAAATTGAAGAAAATTTGATGAGGATTCCAAAAATAATAAAAAAAGGTATGTTAATATGACCTTTTGATACCAAAATGGCCGCCAAAGTCAAAAAGTAAAAAACAAATTTAATATTTATATCAAATTTAAAATTGCAGAACTTTGCAAAATCCTTCAAAGCTCTATAAAACAAATACATTTTTAGAAAGCTTATGCAGTAGCCAACAGTTTTCGATAAAAAAGTTTTCTCTAAAACGTCAGGGTGACCGACGAAAGTTTTGTTTTTCCAACACGACTCAAAAAATCAGTTTCTTCCCTATAACTTCTCAGGAGTACATTTTAGATCCCAACATCACGAACAATATTGTGTTAGTCTTGTTAGCCTATTCTATAACCTTCCAGAAGCTTCATAACCTTCCAGAAGCTTCGTAACCTTAACGTTTACACCCTGTATAAGGAAGTTTCTTGACCTTTAATGTAGAAATTGTAACTAATTAATTGCGTGCGATAGAGACATTTCATTTTGACTTTATGTTCCCCTTGGGTGTTGCATACATCAGCTAATCCTAAGAAATTTTTATCTGATCAAATTTCATTCGTTAGTGCAATTATAATTTTCGTCATATGGCTGTCAAAATATATATGCGAATAATTTGCCAATACCCTGAGTAAACTACGTACAAGCTGGTAGAACAAGTTCAGTATTAAATAAGAAAGTTGGTTTGGCGACAAGTAACCAGACCAAAACATTTTGGAGTTAAGTTGTTTAGTAAATTAGATAAGATAAATCTTGATAATGAA
This sequence comes from Calliopum simillimum, assembly GCA_951812925.1. Classification (NCBI taxonomy): domain Eukaryota; kingdom Metazoa; phylum Arthropoda; class Insecta; order Diptera; family Lauxaniidae; genus Calliopum; species Calliopum simillimum. The sequence goes on from OX638372.1 coordinate 34,695,196, forward strand.
GACATCAATCCAGGGAAATTCAAAACGTCAACTGCCATGGCGTGTGCCAATTAAATAAATAAATAACTTACAAACGGAAGCCATTGTTTGTGTAGTTACAAATATTTTACATCATTAAAAGCAGTGGTCATAAATACGAATATACGTAACAATTAGGTACATTAGATAAACGACAGCTTGCTAACAATTTATTCAAAATTACAGAAAACGAATCATACTTCATTAGTGACTTTATGAATAGGAAGCAAAAATTGTTGTATTTAAAACGATTATTCAAATCAAAAGTAACAATTTTTATGGCCTCCACTCTGTAAAGGCGAAATGAAGTCAGCCTTAACGTATGCATTGAATTTCCAGCATAACTAAATGATCACAATCTGGCACAATAGAAATTTATCCCCCAGACATAAGAAAACTTAAATCAAGATTATAGACGTAATAATGCGAGTGCACTGCAATCAAACCAATACTGAGTTGCATTATCAGCTAGAGCACAAATTATTGATATTCAGCACATAATGCCCCAGACAGACGACAGCTAAAATCTAGATTATAGACGTAATAAAGTGAATATTTTTATGGCATGATCTTAGGCATTTTTTAAATTAATATTTCATAGACATTGACTAAAAGAAAATTTCCCAATTCAGGGGCCAAAAAATTCTAAAACATCAAAAACAAGATTAAAAGTGAGTTAAGCATCAGAAAAGCTAATTAGAGTTTTTTGGACCATGAATTGGGAAATTTTCTTATAGTCAATGTCAATGTCATGCAATTAAAAAATGCACTTTATTACGTCTATAATCTAGATTTAAGCTATCGTCTGTCTGGCGCATTATGTGTTGAATATCAATAATTTGTGATCTAGCTGCTACTTCATTAGTGACATTATGAATAGGAAGCAAAAATTGTTGTATTTAAAACGATTGATTCAAATCAAAATTGGTTTGATTGCAGTACATTAAGGAAAAAAAATTGAATATTGAATACAGAGCTTAGCTTACTTAAGTATTTAAATGTTAATAACGTAGCATTTTCAAATTATAAGTGACTTAAATAAAGTGATTTAAAGCAAAGGTATATTGAAAGATTTTATGAATTTGAATGCATCACAATCCAGAGTTCAAACTTTTGAAAAGAGATAATGGTAACACTGGCACACAAAAAAAAAATAATGTGGTCTGTACATTTGACCAGACACATCTATGCATATGTATTTTGGTGCGCTGAATCCGAACCCTAGGTCAGAATTGCTCATATACCCTCAAAATTTCTTGATATCCTTACTTGTAATTGCGGAAAGCGCTGTTTACAGGCTTATTGAGCAGTTCCAGGAAAAGGTGTAGTTTCATTTTCAATGGCATCGAAAAGGCCATAGTCTTCCTTATTAAACTATAACTTTGAACTTTTCCGATTAGACTTCTACTTTGCGAGTTATCCACTTTTGAAGTAAAGGGATATCATATTTATGTGTTAAATCGTTGTTACTCTACAAATAAAAAGTAGTTCTTTGTGTGGGGGTTGAGATGCGTTTATTTCAAAGGGTGATATCTCGGAAAGTAAGAGTTCAATCGGAAAAGTTTGAAGGTATAGTTTGATAAGGAAGATTATGGCAATTCGATGCGATTGAAAAAATGGAACTGCACTTTTTTTTTGAACTGCGCCATAAGACTGAAGAACGCTTTCTGGAACTTCAAGCAAGTGTATATGAGCAATTATGACCGGTGTAATTCAGGGGTAACCTTAGAGATCGTTCCCTTTTCCGAATATCAAGAATCTAAAGCTTAGTGCTGTATTTTGCTCAAGGAATAAGCACTTTTGTTGTAAATAACTTATATTAGGGGTATTCACGATATCGAGTTAAAAGTGTGTTATTTTAACCAACATTGCGAACGCACTAAAACAGCTGACTTTTCTTGTTTTCTTCATTTCAACTTAAAAATGCCGAAGTCAAGCGAAAAACGCAAAATATCAAACTTTTTAATTTATAGAACTATTGGTAGAGTCAAATTTTTACAATGTATGTATAGGAAGCTCTGAAACGCAGAATATTTAATAATTATATATAATATCGCAGATGTGGAGAGTGAGAATGATGATGCAGTTGACCATATTATAGATGAACTACTCAAGGATCTTTTGGTTGTGACGACTTGCCGCTGCGGAGTGTATAAACAATTGAGGAGTGGCCGTACCAAAGGGCCTAAGTACCATTTCGAGGCAAAAGTAGTGTCATTATATGAAACGGGTGACATTTCGTTAGAAGTTAATAAAATTGTTTTTTGTTTTCACTAAAAATTTACATGATAGTGTGAAATTTATGTTATTGTGTTGAAAAAAATATAACAGTCAAATAACCAACTATAAAGCACATAAAAAGTGTGACATTACTTTTGCCTCGAAATGGTACTTAGGCCCTTTGGTACGGCCACTCCTCAATTGAAGGAAGAAGTTTACTTTAGAGCCTAAAGCCAAGAAATAAAGTGTTTTGGGCGCTAAAGTAAACGCAACTCCCACTTCATCGTCTACTCCAGCAAACTTTCGCGATGTTTTTTTATAAATTTGCTCACTTTTTTGGTTTCATTAAAAAAATCTATTACGTATAGCCTTATCATGTATGACAAACGAATCAAGTTACTAATTTTTAACTGCTTATATCCTTCAAGCTAAGGATTGATTTGAAAATAGTAAGTTCTTAATAAAAACTTTTAATCAGTTGATATTAATGAGTGAAAATCAGGCACTTTATTCGTTCCTCATAGATAATAAGGCTATACAATTCTTCATAATTTACTTACTTTTCGCTTCTTATGCACAATGACAAGTGGAACAGCTGACTTTTCAGTGATGCTAACTCACGTTGGCTAGTGTCAATGCTAACTTTTTTCCAAAAGAAGACGGATCTAATTTTATGATTAGCATTAATGTTTGGGTTATTTGTGTAAAGAGTTGATTTAAAGAGTAAAAGGTTATCGTATGTATTTTGTTGTTGGGCTTGGTTATTTTTTCGCACTTTTAAACATTTAACTCGAAAACCACTTCTTTAACCAACATCGTGAATACCCCTATTGTTGTCTTTTGACTCCAGGTTAAAAATGTACACTTACCTCTGCTGCATTCCTTTTAGCCATGCATATACGAGTATATGTATAAGATCAATTAAAAGTTATTAATCATTGCACCGAAACCTTCTCACACTGTTGTTTCAACACCTTTAAGTGATCCACATTCAGCTAAATAACAATAAAAAAAGCAAAAATTTAAAGTGGGCCAAACTAATAAAAATTTCAACAAGTCATTCTGTAACAAATCCTTAGATTTTCTGCAAAAGTAAGTCAAGTTTTATTGCTGTTTTTTACTCTTAGTTTTTTTGTTTTGATATTTCAAAATGTTTTTCGTATTTGATATTGCCGATCAAATTGAAAATATTCAACAATGATTCAGCGTATCTACTTGTGTATAATAAGAGCTACCTGATTAAAGGTGCGCAAGACGCTATGTAGACCAATTAAATACACGTGCGTTAATGATGGAGTGCTACTGCGTTTCGAGTGCTACCTTAATGTTTGGTTGTCCAATTGTTAGTACGAGAGCCAGTAAGTAGTGTTAACACATTGGTAATGTGATGGTATTTAAGTGATACGTTCATATCTTTGCACTGCAATGAATGAAGGTCATGAGAATAAAATGGTATGGCTTATTAACTTGTTTGCAACATCGCGGCGCAATAAGCCAATGCAGGCATTAAATCATATTAAATCACTAAAAAAAAGTGAATTTAATTGCACTTAATATGTGGCATTACAAGAGTTCTTTCAATTAAATTTGCCTGAATTTCAAACTTTCAATTACTAATCTTATTATTGGCTACTTTCTGAAATACCTACATAAATTGTTAAATAATTCCCTTTCATAAAGTAAAAGTTTTTAGTTTGTTTATTAAAAAATAAATTTTACTTTTCTTTGAAGCATACCTCGGAATAAACTTCTAAAAACGTTTTTTTAGATTAAGTCCGACTTTAAACTTTCAATTCCTCTAGATAAAAGCTTTAAAAAAATGTAATTCATTTTAGAGAATACAACTTATATTATTCTTTATTACACTTATTATATCTGCCACATACTAAATTTTGACCAAAACTTTGGTGTGTGGTTTCCCGAAAGAACTCAATATACACTCATATACACAGATGGCTCGAAGATGGACTGTAGCGTGGTTGCATTTTTTCGTTTATCCAATTCAGCTAGCGTCTTTCTAGCAGAAGTTTATGCCATTCTTAATGCCTTTAGTCTAGTAGATTAGTAGTAAATCTCAGTTATAGTGAAGTGGCGATCTTCTTAGATAGTCAGGCTGCTATTAGGGCGCTGAACTTAGTAATGATAAAATCAAAACTAGTTGAGGAATTTTGAAAAAAATATTAGGGCTGATTTCACAATATTAAGTAAAGCCTTAACTGGAACTTTGACAACATATTTCATACAAAATTTTTTTTTTATTTGGAGGTTAAATTTTGACTAGATATTCTGAAAAAGGACCTTAAACCACTTTCGACTGCTGTTCGATTAATCGAGCACTAAAATGATCAACAAATTTTGCCATGTTTCAACTGGCATCAACGATATTTACCTTTCGACTGACGGACTATGGGGTGTTCACCAACCACGTTTAGTCGTATTCGTATGGGATCTTGTGGTAGAGGCTAACAGCCAACGTTCGATTAATCGAACACTTGATTTTCCGTCATGTCAGTAAAACAAGTGGGGGTAAAAATTTGTTGTTGAGGGATTTGGAATCAGGAGGTGCCACTTACTCTAAAAATAAACTTTATGTCAAAAAATAAAATAATTTTTGCATTTTTGGGTTTTTAAAAGGAACATGGAGGGTAATGAAAAGGCTGATAAGCTAGCAAGGTCATGAATTGGTCTGTTAGTGAGACCAATTCGAAGTGTGTATATATTCTGATAGGTCAAACAAAGAAAAGAGTTTCCTCGCATTTCCTTACCATGGCGAGCGCCTGAATTTTCAGAGGAGTCTGGCCTTCATTTAACAACTTAAAAACCTCAGAATTGCTATCCAAAAACCGAACAGCTATTGCAAGAATTTTTGCGGTTTGTACTAGGCACTAGACCATCAGTAAGCATAGCGAAAGACTGGGTATCCCCTTTAATTTTTTCTGTCGGAGTTTCAGAGATGTTAACGAGAAGAAGTCTCTCAAAATCCTTTTTCATTGAACTGAGCAAGTTTGCCGCTATTGATATTGGCTCCCTGTAACTACGAATTCGTAACGAAAACTCTAAACAGTTTCGAATTTGTTCCGAGAACTCGAAAAAAAAGTTTAAGAAATTCTTCAGAGAAATCTTTACGAATTCGTTACGAAAAACTCTGAATTCAGAAAAAGTCGGAACATTTCGTTTGTTGGAATGTTGGATAAATGATCACACACACTTGTGAACCAAAAACAGACGGATAAATCAACCAAAGAGCCAATCAGGGCTCCACATAAAAATCTGAAGAAATTAGGCAGACATTTTCGGACGATTGGATCCAATTTGTCATCATTCATCATTGCAATTCGAAAGAAACCATTTAACGATCACCCTTTATCATGTTTCCTATATTATTCTAAGTGAATTTTTGTGTGTGGAGTGCAACGCCAACGAAATTGAGAACAAACAAAATATAAATAAGGGCCAACTAGTACAACATGCGCGATAGTTATTAACTTTCCCTTAAATTAATGGGAATTGTACTGTCTGTCTCACAGATTTAATTAGTTGTGAAAACTTAAAAGTGAAATTGAAACGCACCCAAACTTAAATTCTTCATTGGTGTGCATTGTACTGTCTGTAATCTTGGTACCTTTTATGTCATTCTGTGACTTCTTATTAACTGTCTTATTTACCTCAATTCCATCCGATATGGTATTAAGCTGTACGGAAATAGAATTTTCTCCCCTCCCTCCACATATAGTGAGATTCCAATCAACTGTGTTTTCATGTTTACCAGTGGAGACTAAATAACTTTCCACTGTCGCTGTTTCTGCAGTCGCTGTTGTCTTAGCCCACTTCAGGCAGATAGTCAGTCTACTTTGGAAAGTAAGCCGTATTATGGTCTTAATGTATTGTTGATCGTATGCACGCGCGCACGCGCTTTTTAAACCATTTAAGCATCGCTTAGAAAATGTGCTTCCACGTCGTTTTCATTTGCTATCGCCATTTGTGATCTAATTATTTTATGGTTATGCTATCGTCATCTTTATTCACTACTTTTTTACGTACTTTAACTGTTGTTACTTCTTTCTTCTTTTTTATTCTGTTTGTTTTCTCGCTGCAATGATTTGTATAATAACTTTTTTTATTTTTTTAAATTAATTTTTTGTCTTTCATTGGAACGTGATATTTTAAATTTTTATCGCTCTTCACTGGTTCTTGCGAGACAGCAAAATTTCTATTGGTAGAGCTAGCGGAAACTGGGATGTAGTGAATGCATTTTTTTGTCAAAAGCTTATTGTCATAAAGGTCATTCTAGATATGACCATGTTCTTGTCTTATTTATTTGCTATAGGGTATTTATGAAGCTTTTAGAACTATAATGTTCTTCCCTATAGGCTGCAACAAACAATAGATTTTTCAGTAAGGATTGTAGATTTGCGATACTTTTTGTTGGAAGTAACTTCATATGCGAAAGTTTTGCCTATGTTCCATACGCCAGCTACTGCGAAATACAAAAATAATCCTTATTGTTGTGGACCAATTCCAATTCCAGTTCTTAGAGCTTACCTCTTATTCAATTGCCCAAGATTGATTATCCGAAATAACAAATTTTTTGAAATATAGATCACTTATCCTTTCTCCATTCTTTCTCCGCCGCGGTGAGACGCAGAGTAAGATAGCTAGGTGGTTAGTGGACGTTTCAATCATTCAAAACAGCTATAACCAATATTTCAAAAATCTCTTACCAAAATCTTAAAATATAGCATATTAGAAGTGATTTAAAAAAAAAATTACCCCCACCCTCTCAAAATGGTGGAGTGGCGAGAATTTATTCCATTTTTTCCCACTGTGAGGCGCCGAGATTTTAAATCCAAATGACATAGGTAAAATTAATCCCACGGCAGTGACATAGTCTAGAACTGTTCTGATAGGGAAAGAGGCTGCACTAAAGATCTTTTAGGTCGCAGTGCAGTCCAGAGCCTTTGAATATTAATAAAATAACCATAAATGAATTTTGGGTATATATACCAAAATGATTATCGCCCGAATTTATATGGAAATGGTTTGTGCGTTATTTAATTTTTTTTTTTTTAAATTGTGGGGTTTTTTCGTTTTCATGTAGGCCTTATTTCATAATGTTTGGGTGACATTTAATTCCAATAATTGGGCGTTATTTCGGTTTTGTTTTTGGGCGTTATTTCACTGGAAGTTATTTCCTACCACTTAAAGTTTCATTTTGATATAAATAAGGACCATGATGGACCTGAAACCATTTTCACAGCATAACTGAAATCTCCTGGATGGTTTTCGCAATAACTTTACGAACCTCATTTATACATATCGACATTTCCGCCAAAAGGTCAACCGTGAGTCAAAAAATTAAATCATCATATCTCTGAAACTATTTAACGTACATAGATGAAATTTGGTTATATGTAAAAAGAACCAAGACAAATAATGTGTTCTAGAAAAAATGGGGGTATCACGCCCCCACAAAAATCACTTCATCATACCTCCGAAAATATTTATCGCACAGAGCGCCAAGACAAATAATGTTCCCTGGGAAAATGGCCGATGCCACGCCCTTAAAAAAATAAATTCATAATTTATGAGATTTGGTACAAATGTAAAGTGGATAGGGACAAATGATATATTTTGGAAAAATTGGTGATGCCACCTCAACTTAACAAGATAAGGTGAACTTAAAATGATAAGGTGAACTTAAAAAGATAAGGTGATCCAACATTCACTGGAAAATCCTGGTTTTTAGAAAGATTTTCAATTTGAAATTTGTGTGGTGGAAAAATGTCACGTTCATATTGTCACGTATCGATTCAGAATATGATCAAAACAAAGAGAAGTACAGAATATACTTGAATCAAACAAAATACATTATAAAGTAACATTATTGCATAAGATTCTTAAGTTAGTCGCACTAAAACATTCTGACTTGTTTCGCTGAATTCTGACTTTCTTTGAATAGGCACGAAAACTACTGCAATTTTTGTCTAGTTTGTTTTGCGTCTTTTTTTGCATGTACATGTATCTTAGAACCAGGACTTGGCCTGCTATTAAATTTGGCACTATTTATAGTGCTACCTAGGAGCTATAATGTAAAGTAAAATCTAAAAAAAAAAAAATATGTTTTACTTCCACTTTTTTTTCACTTTAAATATGTACGACGGTCACGTTCGTCACCTGGGAAATGTCTATATGCTAATAAAACTAAATCTGGCATTTGCTATTAATTTTAATTTGTGAATAATACTTATACGTATTTAAATAAATAAAAGCTTATCTAAAATAGAATGATCATGTCCAATTTACGATAAATATGATGGAAACAAAATTGTTCTCCAATGAATAGAATTGACTGAAAATTTGAATCCATTTTATTGAAAAATGATTCCGATTTGATGTTAACATTGAATTGAGGAACATCTAAAATCGGTACCAATCCCAATTCCGATCGAAATCGGATTTCAGAACATGCTTGATATTGTTATTGATTGATGAATTAAAAATAGTACACATTTTTCCCTAAACAAAAATAGTCAAAGCTGTTGGAATTGATTTCATGAGAGTCTAAAATATGTACATTAGGGCTGTTCAAAAAAAAAAAAATTTTTCGAATTTCTTAGATATACTTTGGCATCACGTTCTACATCATGACAGAATATCCCATAAATTTTTTCAGATTTTTAAATGCATTTTTAAAGGTGGCTCAAAGCAAAAATATATTTTTAATAAATAATAACAACAACAACGTTTTTTATTTTTTGACCTTAAGCCTGCAAAAACTTTCTTCATATTTTAAGAGGTCGCCAAAATCATCTTTAATCTGGAAAAATTTATGGGATATTCTGTCATGATATAGATCGTGATGCCAAAGTATATCTAAGAAATTCGAAAAATTTTTTTTTTTTTGAACAGTTCTAATGTACATGATTGAACTTTTCTTGAAGTTGTCTGTCATTGAAGCAGAAAATCGGCTCAAATTGTTCAAAAAATCGTTATTCACGATTGTATGATATAGATTTATGTATGTTGGTCACAATTCATTTCTTTTGCTTTCTATCATGTGTGTCTGTTTGTTTTATTTTCTTATAAATCAATTTATTTTTTTCTCCCTTTTGTTTTGCGTGTAATTGAACTTTTTTAATTGAATTATCTACCATAAACATTTCTTTGATTTATGGCCTTAAAGAACCGTTACGTACTAATTTTGGTATTAGAAAGTACGGTTTATTTCATTTGGCAAAGCGGAAATTAAGGAAAACTTTGACTTTTTATGGTTTTTGGCTAATTGTAAGTCTGAGCATAAGTTTGAGTCAAAACTTTTATTAATTATTTTTTCTTTCTTTCTATAAATTGAAATTCAACCATAATATTAATCAAATATGAATGTGAATTTATAATCGAATTTTTCTTTAACTTTAATTTAATTTCGGATACCTATGAAATTAACAAACGAAAGTGAAGATTTTAGATTTAATTTCGAATCTTGATAGTTTTTTTCACTACTTTACTGAAAGTTTGAGAAACATAAATATAATAGCCAGAGTTTTTGTTGGTTTCAACTTATACGTAATATGAATACCCTTATATTTGAATAAGAGCTAAAAACGTCTAAATTAACTGCCTATTCATATTATATAGAGTCCTAATTATTACAATTAAACAAAAAAAATTATTGATGATTTTTGTTGATTTTCTTAGCAATTCAAAACTGACACGTGACAGCAGCTCTTGCCACTTCAGCAAAGCATTGACCGTTGCTAACACTTTCATGCACCACACAATAATGCCCACCTTAGCGTAGCCATATGTTTGGGGGTATGTTAAATTCGCCAACAAATTAATGGAATTCCGAGTGTGTGTCATGTTATGGCTGCCTCGCTGTCTGTTGCTCTGTCCAATTGTCTGGCGAAATAAATGAATAAACTCCAAAAAACAAAAAATAAAAATAATAATTAAGTAAAATGCTCAAAGCTATGCAACTGTCTATACCTGCTCTTGTAACTGCTAGGCAACACCGGGTAGGCAGGCAATGAACTAACTCGAGTCACGAATCAAGATCACGGTTACAAGTTTAAGCCATGATCACAATTTAAATACAACAAAATTAAAAAAAAAAGAAAGAAAATACGAAAATAGAAAACCTTAAGCGTTGGCCATTGAACAACTTTTCGGCTACAGGAAAATCCAGTTTATCGTTAGTGGACGACTTGATACAAGATGTGAGCTGCTAAAAATCCTTGGGAATTTAAATCTCTTATTAAGTGTGATATGTCGTTTTTATTTTGTATGAAGAAAAAAAGAAACAAAAATTCAATATTTTATCTGAAAAATATGGTACCTTCGTTGTTGTAATATCGAATGGTCTTTCCAATGTTTATAACACCGGCACACAAAAAAAAGTAGTCTGTATATTTGACTAGTCACATCTATCAATATGCATTTTGGTGCGTTAATTCGAATTCGAGGTCAGAATTGCTCATATAACCTCAAAATTTTAAGATATTCTTGCTTGAAGTTGCAGAAAACGCTGTTTTCAGGCGTATGGCGCAGTTCCAGGAAAAGTTGTAGTTCCACGATATTTTACTCAAAAGCAAGTCATTTTACGAAACAAGTGAATAAGGCATAAAATACTTAGAGACATCCGAGAAATATGTGTGAATTTTTTCAGAATTTTTCGAGACATTTTATAACTTTTCAAAAATGGGTCAAAAAAAATAAAAAAATTTCCAAAAATTCTGAAAAAATTTTCAAGAAAAATTGACCACCTATCTTCGGCACGATAGTCGCTACGAAAATACACCACGCGGTATTGTAAAGTAATTGTTTCAACGAAATTTTAAGTCGGATTGAGCCACTTTATCTGAAAAACTGCGATGGAATTGTGGGGTGTTACACTTGACAAAGAATTTCCCACATATACATATGTATGTTGAGTACTTAATGCATTGTTTATAAGTCATTGATTGGTGTATTTTATAAATAAATAGAGATTTTTTTTTTTTTAAACCAATTTTTGAGTTACATATAATTTTTTTTTTAAAGACTTCCCACAAAATTTCAATTGGATGTAGATTTAGGCTTTGCGAAGCCCAGTCTAAACTAGATTTCCCATTGTCCTGAAGCCATTTCATTGTCACCTTAGCCTTATTCCTCAGACCGTTATTTGGACTAAACAGAACAATTGAACAACTTCCATTGACCTAACTCCAAACACCTTCGGACAACCCCTCGTTTTAAATTAAATTAAATCAAATGGTTAAATTAAATGGTTCTTTCATAATTTGTTACCTATATACAATGTATTCTCTTTAATTTTTAATAGTCCAAGGTACACTTGCCAAAATCACCATTGAATGCCATTATTCATGTTATATGTAAAATCGGCTGCTGATTCTGAAAATCATATTATTGTTATTTTTCTTTCAAGTCGTTTTCGAGATATCGGCCATTTTCGGCTTTTAGACCAAAAAAAAAGATAGTTCCACTTAAATACAAATATCTCAAGAATCAATATTTATGCTTAAATGTGCAATATGTCAAATTAAAGGTAATTTAATTACCTATAAACAACATACACCTCACTTTTTGGATGGTTCGTTAGTTTCGCAGAAATAAATTGAAAACATTATTTTTTTTCGAAAAAATTAAAAAAGAAGTCAAAATCAACTGTAAATTTATACGAGAAAAAAGCATTTATTTTAATATTCTTTTTTTTCATATCATAGACTATATTCAGGTTGTCAGCGTAGAACAAAAGTGAGCCAATTTTGGCTCGACCAACAACATCAATATTTCTGTACAACAATCACAGAATTAATTTTTGTTGTTTTTTTTCACGCTCGTCAAAATTTCGCATTTTTGTTGCTTTTTTTGCGTACACACAAAATCGAACTCGAACCAACATAAAACAACAACAACGACTACGTCGCATCAAAAGCAAAAACATCAGACAATATGGGTATTAATGCGTTGATGCGCAGTTGCGAAAATGCAAGTCTTTTACGCACAAACGCCTGAACGTTCAATGTGAATATTACCATCTTGAGAAATTGCAGAAGTAGTGCGAAATTTTCGGCAATGTTTTTTTTTTTTTTTACAAATGTCAAACTGTCGCAAACCGCACTTTCGCAACGACGCAAGAGCATTGCGCATCAACTCGTGAATACCCCTACTTTTTGTGTGTGTCCAAGTTCTTAGAAATTTTGAAAATTGTTGAAATATTATTGTTGTTGTAAATTCGAATTTTAAGTTGTTGTAAAAGCGAAAATTTTGCGCTGCATGCGCTTGGCTCAATGATTTGAAAACGCTGACAACCTTGTTTTAGAGAAAAATTTTTTTATGAGAAACTTTTAGCTAATTGTATGAGCTTTTGAAAAATGTATTTGGTTTATAGAGTTTAAAAGAATTTCGCAACGTTCTGGACCTTTAAAGTTGATATTTTTCTGCTTTTTGACTTTGGCGGCCATTTTAGTACGGAAAAGGTTCTCTTAACATATCCTTTTATAATTTTTTTTAGAATTTTCGTTAAATTTCCTTTAATTCTGTGGAACACTTGTCATACCATTTTTTTTTTTTAATTAACTTCAGAAAAATACTTTTCAAAAACAATCCATAACGCATAAACGCATACCGAATCAAAGAAATATTTCTGTAGAATTCTTTAACTCATAATAGCCCAGTTTTTTAAAGGAGGGGGGGGGGCAGGATATATTGGGCTTGGATGTTTTAGAAAAATTTTCTTTGCGTTATGTCATTACGACTTTCGGAAAATTACCTGTTAACCTTAAAACTAAAGAAAATAATGCTTAAAAATGTAATTAAATCCAATATTAGGCATTAAATGGTTCTTAAAGCGCCATCTGGTGAAATATTATTTTTTTAAAGCTTAACAAAAATTTACTCTTAATACCTTTCTAACAAGCTCACGATCATAAAAATTGGGGCAGTTTTTTTTACATTTTTAGGTGCTTATAATTACCGGTCTATTACAAAGGAACATAAAAATATGAAAAATCAGCAAATTTTTTTTCCCATATTTGGAGCCCATTGACCACCATCCATTAGGCCACCCTACTGTATATACTTCCATGTATGCAAAATCTTAGAAAAATATAAAAAAACATTTCCTTTTTATGATGCTCTTACAAAGTGGTAGCATTTATTTTAATAGAGCCACATTCACTTTTTATGACTTGAAAGCTTTATGACAACTAGGCAATGAATTTAATTTCAGCTCCGCCTCTACACTAAATCAACTGAAATCATAAGGCTGCCGTAGCGAACGTTTTTATATTGTTGCTTTACGGTTTGGCTGTGACTATGGGTGATTTGGGTTATGTGCATTTGTCGGTTGCACTGTTACTTTATTGGGTTAGCGTGTCACAAGAAGCAGGTACACGTGACATTGAGTAATTTTTTTAGGTTTTATGTTTTTAATTTTTTTTTCACAGTTTTGGCATGGTGGCACACTGCGCCACTTTTTTGTTAGTGAGATATCATTTTGATTTTTAGAACAAAAGAGTGGTATTCGTTAGTTATCTGTTGATTCTCAGATTCCTAGATTACCACTTTTTGATGAAAGTATAGTTCCATCTCGATAATTAGTTCTTATATTCTTATATAACATGTCACTGGAAAATATCACAATCATCCATTGCAAACACTCTCTTCGCTGCGCATAGCTGTTGCAATTAAGGAGTGAGATCGAAAAAATCTTAGCACACGTTTTACCTAATAATTTTTTTTGGGTGTAAAATTAAAAATTTCTTTGATTTAGTTATCTTTGAAAAATATGTCAGTTATTATTTTTAATGACAAACATGTTGATTTGTTTTGAGTTTGATCAAAATGAGTGAAGAAAAAGAAGCACGTCTTAAAATTATTAAAAATTTTCAAAAAAATCCAAATTGGTCCTACAAAAAATTGGCCAAATAATTGAAAGTATGCCGTTAAACTGTTTCCAGTAATATTAAACAGTTTCAGGAGAATTTGACCATCAATAGGAAACCTGGTTCGTGAAGAAAACAAGGACCATATGATATTTTGAAAGCAAAGAAAATTGTAAGCATATTAAAAAGATCTCCAAACACATCTGCTAGAAAAGCTGTCCGGTTAGCCCAGTGCTCTGACTATTTGGTGCGAAAAGTTAAAGCCAATGAAGGTTTGAAAACATACAAAGTCCAAAAAGTTCCAGATAGGAGTCCTGCAAAAAATTTAGACGAAAAAGTAGGGCTCGGAAATTAAAATCGAATTTCATACAAAAATATTCATGTTGTATAATGGACGACGAAACGTATGTACTGGTAGATTTTACGCAGCTTCCGGTTCAAAATTTTTATGTTGCTGATGCTCGATAAAATGTTGAAGAACAATTTGGAGTCCAAAAGCAGACAAATTTTCCTAAAAAATTCCTGGTATGGCAAGTTATATGCAGTTGCGGCAGAAGAAGCAAGTCAGTTGTTATAGTGGGCTATATAAATACCGAAATATACATCAAAGATTGTTTGAAAAAAAGACTTTTTCCTTTCATAAGAGAGCACAATGTGTCCATATATTTTTGGCCTGATTTGGCATCATGTCACTACGGCAAGAAAACTCTGGAGTAGTACCAAAGTAATAACATAGTTTTTGTACCAAGAGAGGCCAATCCTCCAAATTGTCCGGAGCTAAGGCCAGTGGAGAGATATTGGGCTCTTGTGAAAAGAAACTTAAAGAGCAATAAAACAGGTGTCCCAAAATATCGAAGATTTTAAAAGTATATGGGCAAACTGTTCCAAAAAGGTGTCTGAAACAACTATCAAATCTCTAATAAAAGGCTTACCAAAAAAGGTCCACGAGTTCATAAATAGTGGTTAGAACTATTAAAGTTATATTTTTCTGTAATTTGTAAAATATTATCAGCTAAATAAAAAAAAATCGAAACTCTAAGTTCAACCGTTTAAAAATTATTGAATTTTATGTATGTTCAGATTTTTTCGATCTCACTCCTTACTACAGATAAGACTGCATTTGAAACAGCAAATTTGCATACCCAAAAACCAGAGTATATTCACTTTGTCCTTCCGTTTTTAACTCAGAGAAGTAGGCGTGGCAGGCATGGAAAGTATATACTCTATATTCTTGATCAGCGTCATCTTTTGAGTCGAATAGCTATGTCCGTCTTTCTATCTGTCAGTTGAAATCATTTTAATATTTTTTAGAAGCAAGATAATTCAATGATAATCGGTACGCTGCCTTCGCCATCAAAGTCAACTCGTCTTATTGAAAATAAACTATATCGGCCAACGAACACGCCTACCGCCCATAAAAAATATATACTCAAAATGCAACTTTAAGAGTATTTTTCACGACAATGCAATCAAAATACACACATGTAAATACTAGTAACGGTAAGCGCAAGCTCTGAGCAAAAACAAGGTAAACTCAGACAAGAGGGCGAGGCACCACCCATATAAGTAAAAGATCCAAAATGCTATTCTGAAAGCATTTTTTTGCGATAATACAACCGAATTTCTTTTTGATACTGAGAACAGTAAGTGCAAGATCTGAGCAAAAGCTATGTGAATTTGGATAAGAAATCGTAGCACCTCCTGTCTTTATTTCCTTAACAAAATGGAAATAACGCCAGATTTTTGAATGGCTCAGCCTAACGTTTTAAAGAAAAGAGTTCTATGGTAAAGCCTTAGCTTATTGTATAAGCTTTCAGAGAGTGTATATGGTTTATTGGGTTTAAAAGGATTTTGCAAAGTTCTGGACCTTTAAAGTTGATTTTTTATTTTTTTTCCAATTTTTTGACTTAAGCGGCCATTTTAGTATGAAAAATGTCCTATTAACATATCCTTTTATATTTTTTTTTGAAATTCTCGTTCAATTTTCTTTAATTTGTTAGCACACTTGTTATACCAATTTTTTAATTTGAGGTCGAAAAAAAAAATACTTTTCCATGTAACACACGGGTTGCTCGGATGCGTTGTGCTGCATAGTGCGCGCTACATGCGCTGCCCCTTATCTACTGGAGTCTGCAAATGGAGTGTTCTTGAAAAGTATTTTTTTCTGACCTCAAACTAATAAACTGGTATGACAAGTGAACCACCAAATTAAAGAAAACTAAACGAGGATTTAAAAAAAAAATATAAAAGGGTATGCTAATAGGACCTTTTTCATACGAAAATGGCCGCCAAAGTCAAAAAAACAAAAAAAAAAAAAAAATATTTATATATCAACTTCAAAAGTCCAGAACTCTGCGAAATCCTTCTAAACCCAATAAACCATATAAACTTTCTGAAAGCTTATACAATTAGCTAAAACTTTATCATAGAATTGTTATCTCTAAAACGTTAGAGTGAGCCAAGGTATTTTTTTTTTTTTTTTGTAAAACAAGTCTGAAAATCATTTTTAACCCTATAGCTCCAAAGAGGTACATTTAAGACCCCCCTCATGAGCAATTTTTTACTAGTCTAGGCATCCTTTATCACCTCCCAGAAGCTTTGTTAACCTTGTGCGATACACCCTATATACCATTAGAAAATAAGATTGCCTCTAGTTAGACAGATGGGGGCAGAAGTATATCGCAAAAAAGGGACTGTTAGGTGGCGTCAAAATGGGTTCATGTGTTTTTGTAAAAATTTTAATGGACTTTTTTTGGAAGAAATGTATTTTGTGTAGGGGTAGCTAAAAGTTTCGTTCCAAGTAGTTCTAAATATCCACGCCATGCGGGGAAGCCTGTGATCGATTTTGATTCGCTCTTTTCGGCTCAAAGAGTTGATGCCTTTAAGCTCTACCTTCATACAAAGTTTGATGTGAAATATTATTGATGTTCTTTGAATTTACTATACTGATCAAATGTTAACGAATTTTGATCTTACAACTGTAACAGCCTCTTTTGTCATATAGATTATCCATAAAATTTTCGATAACAAATGCTCAAAAATTAGACTACAACACGAGTAGAAAGTTACTGCCTAAATTAGTGGACGCTATTCTTAAACAGTTGACTACTGGCAATCCATACAAAAGAAAGAATTTATGCATCTTCCTAACTTCTATTCATAAATAATAAGTTAACAATGGCGCTCCATTGTTTAATCCAAAATATTTGAATTTGCATAACTAAAGAAATATTTTTATTGACTTTCACTCTATTGACAATTTTTAACATTTACATACGTACTAACTGTTTATGATTATTTTTATTAACTTGTTCTTTTTATTTTTGTTTTTATTTCAGAACTACAAGGAAAAAGACTTGGGTAAAGTGGTACTCTACACCACTAGCATGGGCATCATACGTGAAACCTTTGCCAAATGCTCGAATGTCAGACAAATTTTGCGAACACTTTTGGTGAAATTCGAAGAACGTGACGTGTTCATGAGTGTCGAATATCAACAAGAGATCAAAGAACGAATGCACTCGGAAGCGATAAAAGTACCTCAGTTGTTTGTCGAAGGGCAGCACATTGGCGTGAGTATTTATTTTTTTTTTGAGTATTTTATTAAAATTAAGATTTCTTTGTTTTAAAATGGTTTATGTTGACTATATGAAAATTATACTAATTTTATGAACTTTAGTCAATGTTTTGCAAGAATCGAAAATTCCATGCATTTTCCAACTTAGAATATTATGACAATTAGGATAAGAGAAAAAACTACTGAACATGGCTATGGTGACATATGTTTCGGTTACCGCCACGTAACCATCATCAGACCAATTTATGTTTTATTTAATTTATTTTAAATTAAATGAAATAACAATTGAAAAATTTTTGAACTTTTTGTCTGAGGCCGGGATCGATCTATGAACCTTTCGAAATCAATCTCTCTACATAACGCATTTATCAACGGACTGCGCTGTGTGCCCTCGGAAAAATTGGTAGCTTAAGTGCCTATATGCATGTAGCGTGGTTTCATTCTCTATACTCCTTTGTCATCATTCATGTTGTGTTTGTTTGGTAAGGCTCAGCCATTGGCTGAGAATCAATACCGTTATATTATATGACTGACAAGTGTTGCCAGTTGCACATATTTGGCGTGTTCTCCATGATTACTTAAAATGGTTTATGTTGACTATATGAAAATTATACTAATTTTATGAACTTTAGTTCAAAAATTTTTCAATTGTTATTTCATTTAATTTAAAATAAATTAAATAAAACATAAATTGGTCTGATGATGGTTACGTGGCGGTAACCGAAACATATGTCACCATAGCCATGTTCAGTAGTTTTTTTCTCTTATCCTAATTGTCATAATATTCTAAGTTGGAAAATGCATGGAATTTTCGATTCTTGCAAAACATTGACTAAAGTTCATAAAATTAGTATAAATTTCTTTGTTTTGTAAGTGCATCCATCCATCCATCCATCCATCTATTCGTTGCAGCAAACAATGAGATTCTTTTGACATTTACCAGTGTGTATTCCATCATTGTATATCTAGTAGATTGATCTTGCTATTTGAAAACAAAGTGTTCTTCATGAAGTTTATTGTGCTGTTTGCTTTTGCTTTAAAAGAAACTACAAGAACCCGCAAATGCAGAACTAATGATTTTCTTGTTATCGCTAAGTTGTTCAGATGTTTTTGTTAGGAAGAAATAAGCATGATGAATTCAGTACGAAGCCCAGTTGGGAATTTCAATGATAAGCATTAGTGATGAGCAAAATCAGTCTTGGCCTTAGTAATCTTTCGGTCTTTGTGTTGAAAAAGATGACTATCAAGACTAAGGCTTGGTCATTTTTAGTTAATACGAGTGACACAACATTTTCCAATATACAGAATTTAAGTGTTTAAAACTAAACTTTTTTGTAAAAACGAGGTTCAGAACATTTGCATATTCACTATCCCTCAGCAATTTTTTTGAAAATTTCATATTTCTTTGGTCAAGATCAAGACCAAAATCAAAAGCATGACCAAGGCCAAGACCGAGACAAAGACGAAGAATCAATATCAAAACCAAGACTAAAACCAAGACCCAATGTAAAAAACTAAGGGTTGTGACTGAGTGTGATTGTAGTACCATGGAGCGTTTCTAAGTCAGGTTTTATAGCTGGCAGTGAAATACCTGGGTAACGTTCCACGATCAAAGCACAATGAACGACTTGTAAGCAAGCGAACAAAATTAACTCAAACAGCTTTACGGGGAAGCCACAAGCCCCTAATAATTCCGATGAACAACATATTTTTGAACCACATTTTTACATCTACACAGCAAATAGTATGGGTGTAAAATTCAAACCAAATTGGAATAAATACAAATCCACCAAATTTGGTATAAAATCTATGCTACTACTTAGTATACAAACCGTTTATACTTGTTCGTATAAAATTTATACAAATAAAGCATTAATATAGTTTACACTATTTTGGTTTAAATTTAATAGTATCACCATACAAAAATCTTTTATACTATTTTTGTATAAATTTTATATAGAAGTTCTTATGAAATTATTTTAAGCCATTTTATATAAAATTCATATTGTTTTGACATATTGATGTTCTGCGAAACACTCTGAGGTGGTTGGCCCCCCACTGATGGTGCCGATGACTATTTGGCGGTGATGGCGATGATCGGTGCAAGTGGCATACTTGCTGCAAGATTGTGACGATTGTCAAATGCATCAAAACTTGACTTTGGAAGGCAACAAAAAGAGACTATTTTCCTTTCATTTTTACCTTTAACTATTTTTTACACCACACAGTCTTTTTATTTTACTCATAATAAGTACCTTTGCCTTCTAACGCTACGTTCCTTTCAAGTGATTTTTCCACAAATGCTAAATTTTGTGTGTATCCGACGACGGGATGTTTTTGACGTTTTGCCAATAGTTTTTATACAATTTTGGTATAAAATTTATAGTTCGTACAAATATTGGTATAAAATTTATGGTTCATAACAATTTTAGTTTAGAAGTTAAACGTTTTTGCAATAACTTTATAGAAAAAAATTGTACAAATTATATAAAAAATTGCAATACATAAGTTTATAAAAACAAATAGTATAAATAAGTTTATACTTTATGCCTAAACTTTTTGCTGTGTACATAGATAGAATAGACGGCGTTCAAGAAAGTTATTTTATTGGGACGCATTGAGTACCCTACACCGTTGAATTATGAAAATTTTGTTTGAATGGGAAGTACAACTCTCTCTTTTCCGAATAACTGACAGACGGACATGGCTATATCGACTCAAAAAGTAACGCTGATCAAGAATAAAGTTAACATACCATTAGTGTGGGATAGAAAAATAAACCAAAAGTATACGATAGTTGAGTTATAACAGCAAGGCGATGCATAAAAAAGACGAATATTAAAAAAATTAGAATTTTTACACGTGCCGTATTTTTCTTTCTGCTGTGATTCTTAACAAATCTATGCTAAAAGTCTAATATAAAATGCTTGAAAGTTCTTTTGAATGTCGGCAAATGCGTCTAATGAGGTGTGATCTATGCATAGCTATGGTGTGTTTCGAAACTAGTAACGCAAAAAGCCTTCCAATAAACATAAAAATATTGCACAGTGGGCTCAAACCAACAATGTCATCTTATCCATGCTTGTTTGGTAGCAAATAGGAAAACTTCAGTTCATGTATTTGTTGCTGCAGATTTCGAATTCGATCTCAAAACTGCTTTTATATGTTTTTTGAGATATTTTAACTTAAATTCCGAGAGAACAAAATTTTTCGCTAGACTAGATAACTTTAAGTCATAAAACTTTCTCAAACGCTGGTGTGCACCAGATATGCAAGCATCCAAAAGCAAAGTCTACTTTTTTTTACTTAAACATTTTCCATTGAACTGAAGTATTTGATCCAAAATATTCAAGATTCGAATTTTCACTGTACACTGATTTTATTTTGACACTGAAATACACTTTCATACATTTTCGCGTAAACATTTTCGAAAAAGTACTTTTGTCACTAAAGTAGCATATTGTATCGTACACAGCAACTACAGTATATGCACTGAACTGAACTGAAGCAAATCAAACAAGACAGTTCTGTGCAGTATTTGTTTTTTCTTATTTCATACACAAGTACTCTCAAGATATGTGCACGCTACACTGAACTGAAGTATTTGATAAATAAAAAGCGGGTACATGACATAACAAATTTTAAAATGAAATTTCTTAAACAACAATAAACCAACAAGATCGACTAAACCAAGGAAGTGAAAACAGGCTATTAGAGTGTATTTAGTTTAATCTGAAAATGTTAACCGCAAACTGTGAGATAAAATTTAGTTACAATGAGCGATTTTATCAATCTTTAGAAGCATTTCATAGTTATTTTTCTAAGGTGTATGTTGTCAAAATTCATTGAAGTGGAAAAAACTTGAAAAAATTTAATATTCCGCCCAGTAAAGGGTAAAAGTAGCTGTTAAGATTTGCGCTGCAAATGAACTCACATTTGGCATGTGAACTTCAAGCAATTTGCAATTGTGATTTTTTTTATGTTGAAAAAATAAAAGAAAATGATTCAAGTGAACTTTTTCAAATAAAGTTCGTTCGACGTGTGCATTTTAAATGAATCCATCTTGCACGTGATCATTGAAATTGTCATCTTTTGTGTGTTGCTGCTATTGCTGTGAGTTTTAACAGCTGCTCATTATTTAACATAAAACGTACATTATTTATTTTAATAAGCAAACTTGTAGATAGTGGCAGTAGTATTTTTTTCCAAGTATCTGCTTCAATGATTTTTTTTTTTTTTTTTGTTTTTGTTAATTTCACTTTCTAAGACTCTTTAACGAAAAGTTCAGCCACTTTTATTTTGAACACGATATTTGATTGTTGTTGTACGTTGTAATTGTTAAGATGCTTCATTGCATAGGTAGGTACATAGATATATACGTAGATACTCGTACATTTTGTCTTTTAACTTTTGTTTATTTTATATTTTTTTTTTATGATTTTCCGTTTTGTTGATTGTGATCTTCAACGTGACGTGACGTGACGTGACAGTGAATGCAATCAAGCGATTTTTATCTTTTGAAGTTTTTCTTTGTTTTTCCATGAATCAATTTAATTTTCATGGTAATGAAAATTATGGTGATTAAGAAAAAACCAATGTTTAACTTGTTAGCTTATTGTTGTTGCTTGAAGTTTTTTACTATTTTTTCTAGTTTGTTGGCTAATTCACATTTTACTTATTGCATACGGCACACTACTTATAATTAAAGTTCTCATCAATTTTGACTAAAAATAACTAATATTGTAACCAACATTTTTTTTATTTTATTTAACTCATAAAAATACACATTTTATAAATTGTTTAGCTGGCGCCCAACGTGGGTGCCACTATATATAAAACTGCGTGTAATTTTAACACATTCTGTGTAAAAAGGGTGCCAAATGTGTCAAATTCTTTCAAAACCGTGTAAATGGCGAGAAAATGTGTAAGAGATTTCGACACAGTTTTGAGTATGTATATAGTTATACAGTAATGGCTGCCTTTTTACACAGAATATTTTGGTGACTATACAAAAAAAAAAACATCCAATGCAAAATATCCAAAATAAAAACAACTAAAAAAAAACATGCAAAAATTAAAACATCAAAAAAAGCATCCAAAAATAAAAACATCCAGAAGAAAAAAATCCAATAAAAAACAACAAAAAAAAAAAAAAACATCCAAAAATAAAAACATCAAAAAAACATCCAAAAATAAAAACATCCAAAAAGAAAATATTCAAAAATAAAAACCATCCAAAAATAAACAAAAAAAAAACAACAAAAAAATGCCCAAAAATAAAAATCCAAATAAAAAACCATCGATTTTATTAAATTGAGTTAAATTATTTTGATGGGAAATGAATGTTGGACATTTTTTTATTGGATATTTTTTTTATTGGATGTTTTTATTTTTGGATGTTTTTACTTTTAGATATTTTTTTTTATAGGATGTTTTTACTGTTGGACGTTTTTTTTTGGATGTTTTTATTTTTGGACATTTTTTATTGGATGTTTTTATTTTTGATGTTTTTTTTTGCATGTTTTTATTTTTGGATATTTTTATTGTTGGATGTTTTTTTTTGGATGGTTTTTTTTGGATGGTCTTTTAGTTATAGGAAAATGTCGAAAAAATTTAACAACCCCATCTTCATTAACCAACCAATCAATAGGCATTATTCCAATTTTATAACACAAGTGGTAGTGCGTTACCTAATAGACCTAAGTATTGGAGATTTAAGGGACTTAAAAGAGTTTATTTATAGAACTAAAACAGTTGTCTTTCATTCAAGGAAGTAATTACTTATACATAAGTAGAATAATATTTTAATCGTAGTATTTACTAACCTTAACGACAACGGGCGCTAGTCGTCTACTTTGGACCGAAAACCAGTGGCGCCATATTCTATTTAGTGATCAAACAAATATAAATAGAGTTCGCCCAGATGGTAGAAAGTATGTGCGGTGGCCAAAAAGGAGCGGCATTTGGTTCAAAGTACGTTTCACTTAAAATAAAGCACGGTGACGGATCAATAATGTTTTGGAAGTGCTCTTAGTGGTGCAGAGTTGGGCCAATACACCAAATTTGGGAATACTATTGATACTGTTCAGTATGTTGAGATACTCCAGAACGTAATTTTACCACGTGTCGCACTGAATTTGCCGGTCATATGAAAGATTCAACTAGACAATAAACTTATTGCGTAGGCAAAAAAATTTGTTCAAGACAATTCCAGCACTGTTCTGGTTTGAGCATACTCAAGCACGGACTTAAACCCAATCGAGCAGCTGTGAAATGAAGTGAAGAATGCACTCAATATGCAAAATATAACAAATTTTTACAAGTTATTTGAAAGGGCTAAAGAAGCCTTGTGGGTCATTCTTTTGGAACGGTGCAGGGCCTTAATTGAATCGATGCAATGGCGTTGTGCGGCTGTGATTAAGAAAAAAGCCTAACAACGTGGTATTAATAGTTTTTTCGATATTTTTCTACCGGTTTGCTAATGTTTTCCAATCAGTTTTTGAATCGTTCTTTAGTATTTTTCAACGGATCACACTGGTTCAAAATCCTTAAAAGCTGCCCAAAAGTCGAAAAAAAAAAGTTTTTTTAAATTAACTTTTTATGAACCGTATTGTTTGACAGATATTCACAGACCTCAAAAAGTTTGCAAGAAAGATCCAGGTATTCCTACAATGCTCTTAGAATCTCTCCAAAAATACGCTTCTCAGACGCAAAATTCTGTGAGTTAAAAGTAAAAATTAAGTATGCACTGTAAAAATTGTATGGTTACTGTAAAACTGAACCGATTTTAATGTTTGAATATGGAATTTCTTTGTAAAAGAAAATACTATCGAACCTTTGTATTCAAAACTTGCAATAATTTATACTTTTACGGTAATTATGATTAACTTAAAATCAAATTATTACACAAAATCGGTTTGCAATGGTTATGAAAAAAGCCTAGAACTAATTTATACCATGTCATACCACCAAGACTTTTTTAATTTAAGAAGATTGAAACCTTTTCTAACACATATAAAAAAATTTAGGTGCCTTTTTTTGCCTCTTTTGTTTGACGCGATTTTTTCTGAAGCACCCATAGGAAAATTTAACTCATATTGCTTACCAAGTGTCAATAAGTGTTGCTCGCCTGAAATGGAAAAACTCGCATATTATTATACAGCTTATACTCCATGATAAAGGAATCTAAAACCCATTTTTATGTAGATCAATTAACCGTTACACACAACTCTATCAAAGTTAAAGTTTTGAAATAAATTTTTGAATTAGATATAAAAATTGTGCAAGTGTTTTTTTTTGCCATTTCAAGTCCGCCATTTTGTTTTCTATAAATCTAACATCAGATTCGTTATCAGTGACCCTAAAAACACCCGAGTAAATTTTTTTGTTGGATTTGGTTGAATATTTATGCAATTCGTCCGCCATTTTGAATCCACCATTTTCTTTTTCAAAAATCTAACATCAAATTTGTAATCAGCGACTTCAAAAACCCCCAGGTAAAAAATTTTGTATCGAAACTTTAATGATTTCGGCTGTAGTGTTTTGCTAATGATTAAAGAAGAAATTATATGGATAACATAAATGGTTTTAAAGTTATGAGCAAATTGAAAAGGCTTGAAAATGCTTGCAATTTTTCTGGGAAAATTACTAAGCTAGCTGCGTCTTCTTGCTATAAAAAATGGAGGTTGAAAATCTACGCTTTCAATTTAAGTCAAAAAATGTTCGACATACCTACGCCAATTGAAAAACTTATCAATATTCTGAAAAAAGTCATGTGATTTTCAATGCGAGCTTGCAATGTAAGTACTTAGGTAATTGTGTATGGAAATAATGTGTTGCATACCTTTAGGCTTAAACAATTTTAGTTAATTTTCTCTTTGCAGGTGGGCGTGTCCGTAGGTGTATCACGCCCATTTTAAAAATATATCTTAATTTTCTATAACTAATTAAGAACTTCATTTAGAACGAATTTTTATAACACCATTCATTGAAATTAATAAATAATAAAATAATAATAAAAAATCAAATAACATTTTATTTGCTGTTGATATTAACTACTATGCAAATAATTTCAGTTTAAATGCGAAAATGTGCAAATGAAGACATTTTTTCCCAATGTAGCAATTAAAGCTTAAAGCTCCATGTTCAAAATATACATTAGACCTTTGGGAGAGCATGAAAAATTTTAAGTTGTAAAAAATCTAATAGCGATTTTTTATAAAATATTTTGTCTTATTTCCAATGCACTTCAATGATTTTGTTAGAAATGAAATAAAAAAAAGTACCCAAATTAAATGAAATATATTCCGCCTCTACTGCCAACTGATTTTTTGGTTGCTTTGGTTAATTGTGTGGTGTTGAACATCTGAGGCGTGAGTCTTTAACTCGTGAGTAGATGAATGAATGGATGGTTGGATAGTTGGATGGAATAAGCAATTGAAACATAAATTTCAAGTAAATCACATGAAGAAAGTGAAAATAATTTTGTATTTTTTCGTATTGCTTGCATGCAATTTGTATTTTATTTTTATTGTTATTGTTCGCAATTTTATACCAAGTTGTTTAAAATTAATTTCTCTATAAAAACAATAACGAAAAGGAAAAAAAAAAACTAATTAAAATTAGCATATAACAGCTTGAGTATAATTAATAATAATTCGTTTAAATATTACAATTTAAAATTTACAGGAAACTTGATTTTCACACATTAAAAGCACAATTCCTTAATACGCAGCAGCGGCAAAACAAAAGACTTAAGACACGAACTTGCTTTAAGTTTGGAAAGTTTTCTTTTTTTTTTAGAGAAGAAAACTGGCATATGAGTTTATTTATGTAACAATAGTTCAGAAAATATGTGAAACATTTATAAAAATATTTTGTTTTTCTTTCATTTACAAATATTTCAAGCATATTTTGCATAACTAACAGCCATTAATTTATATTTAATTTTATTTGCATTGTTGATATCAAGAAGCATAGGCAACTTGAATTTTCATTGAAATTTTTACTTAAGTAAATGCTATCAACGTATTTTTTTCATAATTTTGTCAATAACTATAGTTATATATATCCGTATATATATATATGTAAGTATATATAACTTTTTGCAGTTGATTTGTCTTAACCTACGGGCGCTCATTACTACACACCAAAAAAGTTTGAAATTTATTTCAGAAAAGTTTTATTTATCGGAAAACCTGAAAAAGAGCATTCTCTTATCAACCAATAAGTTTTCAGGTGACTTTTTCAAAAGCCTTTGAAGGAATATTTTGAAAGATATTACCGCCAGTCTTGGAAATTCTTTAAGTCAATCCGGACCACTAATTTGGCTTCTGTCAAAAGCATGGAACTGTAGAAAAGTATCATCGAGCTGTTAAAAATATTAGAGATGCACTTGTGAACCAGAAATACTACACATCGGTGTTCTTAACATTCAATAGGCATTTGATAGAGTCTGGCATAATGGACTATTGTATTAAATTTAAAAAGCTGCTTCCAGCATCATGTTATCTGCTTCTTAAATCATATTCAATGGATAGAATGCTTTTTTGTGAAAATGAATAAAGAGTCATTTATACATTATTGAAACTGGTATCTCTCCAGGAAGTGTACTTGGTCCAATACTATACACTATTTTTACGTCAGATATCCCTTCACTGAAACAAGCAATATTACTTCATATGTCGATGATACAGCTCTTATAACATCTAATCAGTCACTATCTGAATCAGCCAGAGACATGCAGAGATATATGACTGATTTTGGAAAACTGCTTGAGAAATAAAACAATAAAGTAAATCTGGATAAGTCTGCACACATAAGAAGAGACATAAGTCCGAGAATCAAAATAAACTATTTTGATATTCCTCAAAAATTCTTCGGACTGCATCTGGATAAAAGAATAATTTTGAAAGAGCGCATTAAGACAAAACAATAGCACCTGAACCTTAAATCCAGAAAAACTTATTGGCTGGTTGGTCCAAACTCTGAGCTTTCTTAAAAAAATAAGGTTTTGTTGTATAAAACCATTCTTAAACCAGTCTGGACGTTCAGCAAGTCACGCAAATATTGAAATGTTGCAGAGATTTCAAAACAAAACAACTAGTTTGATCTTATATAAATTCACCTTGGCTTGTTTCCAATGAAACTTTTTATAGAGATTTGAAGTTACTAAAAATAAAAAATGAAAACAATCAATTCAGTGAAAAATAACTGGAAGAAATAAGCAATTTGTATGAGCAAATTTCGTAGCCATATGCTTACTAAATGACACGGATGAAAAGACAAGACTGAAGAGGCACCATGTTTCAGATCCATCAGTTTCATAATAATTTATATATAATACATATATACGTATATCGTTTAAATTATGAACATATTTCTATTTGTAAACTACATAACCATAACTTTAATTATATGCTCATCAATATATGGCACTATTCTATTATTTTTCTTTTTTAAATTATATCTAATTTGTTTATTGTTTTCGGGCAGACATAGTTATCAGTTATTTGAGAGATCATTTTTTCAACTTAACATTATCAATTCTACATCATCAAATAAACTTCTCGTGAAACAAAGCTCAATTTTATCTATTTTTTTAAAAAAATATCAACCAATTCATAATATTTCATTACTTTCTACCTTGCTCTATAGTTTTTACTATGTATTTTCAAATCGTCAACAAAATTTAAACTCAATACAAAGAGTACAACGTATTCTTCATAAGTGTCCGATTTGGTTCCAATCGATATTTTTGATTTTAAAGCAAGTTCGCTGCTTAAGTCTTTTGTTTGCTACCACACAGCGAAATAAAAAAAAAAAACAAAGTTGCAATTTTTTATGCTTACTTAATATTTCTTCATTCTTTTCTAATTACAGGATGCTGAAACAGTGGAACGCCTAAACGAATCTGGTGAACTGCGTCAATTACTAAAACCATACAAGGTGAGACAAGAAATCATAGTGTAACGCTTACTTGAGTAATTGCGTAGAATATATATCTTTTATTTATTTTTTTTCTTTGTGTACAATTCAAATTGACTGTTTCAACTATTTCTCTCTCTACATCCACAGTCTATTGCTACAACCTACACCTGTCAAACATGTGGTGGTTACCGCCTGCTGCCATGTCCCTCATGCAATGGCTCCAAAAAATCAGTGCATCGAAATCATTTCACAGCTGAATTTGTGGCACTCAAATGCATGAATTGTGATGAAGTGGGATTGGTGAAGTGTCACAACTGTTAGAAGAAAAAAAAAAAAAGAGACATTGGAAATATCGATAGAAAACTTTAATAAGTATCAAAGAGGACGCAATCAAGTCAAGCTAAGAAATATCGTATACATATAATTGAATAAACATAAGTTGAAATAATTAATTTGTGCAGTGTAATTATTAAAATAACAAATGTATTTAGTATTTATATTTAATTTTAAAATTTATTTTTTTTTTAATATTTGCAAAGTGCAATTTAGTGCTTTAGGAAAACTAAAATTAAAATATTCAGGAAAACGATTTTCCTAAATTGTATTTTATAAATAATTAAAATTGATTACAAATTTTATTTAAAATGCAATTATTTTAAATAATTAAACCAAGTTGTTATGTGTGGATAGCGACGGTTGTGATAATTAAAATAAAAAAATGAATAAAATTCAAATATTTTATTTAACTTACGAAAGTGCACAAAATTACAGTGAAAAAAAAAAAAACAAGTTAGATATAAAAAGGAAAACACAAAAAAATTTTTTCACAAATACTGACCTATCCCAAAACAAATAAATCATTTTACACATATTTACACTAAAATAGTTTTTATGCTTTTTTTAATTAAAATTATCTTCAATTTGTACTATTAAATAATTTTCTTTTTACAATGATCGATATAGTAAAATTTGCAAATCTTTCAATGTATCGTTCGAACACCAAATTATGACAAATCGAGTGTCGACTTAACCACGGCTATGGCGACTTATATCATGGTCTTTAGACCAAAACAAAATCCAGCAAAAATTAAATGAAATTCATTCATTCTTTGTTGTCGAAAATGTTAAAATATTGTGATATTCCGTGTAAAAATAAATTAATCGCGGATATATTTTTATGTGGGTCATTCCATTTCAAAACGGAAAATGAAAAAAAAAAATTAAATTTAATCCGATTACCTCCATTTTAACAATATCATAATGTAAAATGTCCATTGTTTACTTATCTCTAAAATAAGTTTTCGAGGACTTTTTCTAGCATATTTATCTCAAATCGGCTCAATTTATATTTTGTAATCATCCAGAAAATTTTTATTTCTTATAAGACATGATTTTTTATTTCAAAACTTATCATTACAATATCCTCTCCTATTGCCCATGACAATAAGGCCAAAGATCGTCTTAAGCAGTTATCGCTTATTACGTGGGCTGCTATATATATTTCTGGCCTAGGCAACACTAAGTGTTGCCAGGTGCAATCTGACATTTCCATTGTAAAGTTTTACATTTTTTAGTATAAACGTACTCAGAACGTTTTGACGTACGGTCATCATTTGTATTGTTTACAGTGACTTGAAAAAATCAATTTTGGCAAAAAAATGCAATTAACTCGTGAACATTTTCGTGCGATAATTTTTCACAACTTTCGGCGTTGATTATCACGACAAGAGTGCATCGATGAACTTAAATCTTTGTATGGCGATGAAGCACCATCCTATAGCACTGTGAAAAACTGGTTTAATGAATTTAATTGTGGCCGACGCTCGCTTAAAGACGAATTCCGTGAAGGTCGTCCAAAATCAGTTGTTGTGCCACAAAACATCGATACAGTGCATGAACTGATAATGCAAGATCATCATGTGGCATATTGTGAGATAGAAGCATCCTTGCGCATTAGTTCCACTTTAAAACAATCGATTTTGCATGAACACTTAGTTGTAAAAAACGTTTGTTCTCGTTGGAAAGCCCAAAATTTATCAATCGCTTAAATTATCAATGGAAAAAATGATTTTCTTAACTCACTGTAAACAAAACAAATAGAACTTGTACATCAAAACGTTGTGAGTACGTTTATGCTTAAAAATGTCAAACTTTCCAATGGCAATGTCAGATTGCACCTGGCCTAGGCCAGAAATAGCAGCCTACGTGCAATAGACATCATTGAAACATCAAAAATTCGATTATACACTACAAAAATTTCTCTGATTTCATTCTAGTGCTTTAAGTCAGAATGTCTCGTTGAGTCAAAAATTCAAAATGTTATATTTTTTTCAACAAAATAGCAGTAGTTTGGCTAAAATTCTTCTTCAAGTTAATTAGTGATGAACAAACCAAGACCAAGACTGCTATGGTCCATAGTAGTATTGGTCTTGTTCTTGCACATTGAGTCTTGGTCTTAATTTTGATATTGAGTCTTGGTCTTGATCTTGCTCATTAAGTCTTGGTCACGGTCTTGGTCTTGAAAAAATTTCTAGAGATATTGGGTATTAAAAATTTCAAAACCATATTTTTTCAAAGCAGTTGGGTTTTTAAGATGCCAAAATTCAAATTGAGAGATGATTTTATCTTTGGAACTGGCATGAAGCAGCTTTTTAACTATAAATTACCAAGACTGAGAAGAAGTCATGGCCTTGACGATTATCGTGAGCAAGACCAAGACTAATTTTGCTCATCACTAAACTTAATAAATGAAAAAGAGTGTTCCGTTTCATGTCCTATGAGTCACACTAATTTAAGCAACAATTTTAGACGGAACACATTGACTTTTTAAAATTTCCTTATTCTTCGTTAAAGAAGGGTTCTTTAGTTATTTTTCAAGACTGTTTTCACAGCCTTAAGGTTTAAAATAATCTATAGCAAAATGTCCAATGAGTCACAATGGAATGCCGCATGTATCTTAAAATATCAATTCTGTACTAAAGTACGTTTAAGGGGTCTGCATACGATATCTTGAAATATAGTGTACTATATAGTGAACTGAAGTATTTGATCTAAGAGAAACAAGTTTCAAATCTTCACTGCACACTGTTTTCATTTTGACACCGAACTACACTGTCTTGTTTCATCAGTGTCTTAAAAAAAGCCCGATTATTTCAAATACTTCAGTGTACTATATTTTATATAAACAAATTCTTCAGGTCAGGTTCACTTTGAGTGAAATTTTGTTGAACTATCTCAATAAAAGTTTTCAGTAGAGCATTTTGAAAATTTTGCTTATATGGGCGGATCCAAATTCACTAGTTATCCATAGGATTAAACCTCAAAGTTTGTAACTTATAATATAAATATTGTACTTACTTGTGATAGAAATAAACGACAACAACAATAACAACAACAAATTCACTAAGTTTTTGCTGAGAGCTTCTATCTTTCATTTCAAGTATTTGAGTGTAGTTTGGTAACGATATCATAAGGGTCAATCTTTAAGTTATCGCTTAAGGTTTGGGTTGACAACTCCGATTTTTTTGAAAATTGGTGAAAAGTTAGTATTTGATATACGTTCATATGACAGTGGTAAAATGATTTTCCGAAATTCAAAAAAAAAAAAAAAAAAAATCCAGGATGGCGGCCAGAGGAAGTTCGATGGAACTTTTGGATGTTCTTAGATTTAGCTCCTCGGCTTTTTATCTGATTTCAATGAAATTTTCAGGGTTAGTGTAGAAAAGTAAGAGCTTTTGAAAATAAAAAAAAAAATTCCACTGAAAAAAACTTTTATTTTAGATGTGAAAAAACCTTTTTTTCTTTTTTAAAGCTAATTTGGGGATTGGAGCACCCGTTTTATTTTTCTTTAAATATTTTTGTTTAAAAGTAAATTTTGTTAAAACTATTTTGCGAACCTCAAAATTGTGGTATCTTTTACAGTTTTTAAGTTATGAGTTTTTGAAGTTGTTTAATGTTGTGTTTATCATGAGTCGTTGGTGTACGTGCGCTACTACTCGTATATAGGGCTGACACCAACCGGACGGTATTTTTTTCTCGGTGGTCCCTAATGAAATTATTTTTTAAATATGTTGGTAGAATGTTTTAACATATTATAACCAAGTTTTTGGAAAAGGGGTTAAAAATACCCATAAAAACGCGATATAATGGGTTAAGATGTTTATGAAACTAAGCATGAAATCACGCAAGAAATAATTTTTTAGAACATCTTAACCCATTATATCCCGTTATTAAGGGTCTTTTTAACCATTACAAAAATATGCTAAAAAAAATTTCATTAGGGACCACCGAAAATACAAAAATACCGTCCGGACGGTATCAACCTTATACAGTATACTATTGGATGATTCTAAGCATTTTATGCTCAGTACACTTTTTTCGTAAGATGCCTTCCTCTTGAGTAAAAGAAGAGTTTTGCCCGCCGCACAGTGTAAGATTTTGCCAATCTAGGACGTCAAAATGAAAAAAAAAAAAAAACAATGTGCTTCAAAATTGTTACGAAAATAAGCATAAAAGAGAATAAAATAAATGTCATTGGCATGATAACAGCTATCAAACACGTACTATTGAACAGCATGCAAAAACAAATTTTCAAGCTTGAATCTATAACAAAACTTTGAGCGATCAAATTGAGGTTGTGCGCGTTTGTTTTTTGGCAAAAAGTTTTTTGCTTTAAAGGTCAATACTTTCACTAAAAATTTTTCCTAAACACTTACATTCGTATTTAAGTATTTTAATCAAATTATTTTATAATCAGCTAAAAGGTAAGACAAATTTCAAAAATCTTGAATCTTTCATAGACTATAACTTACAAGTTGGGCGTCGTTAGGCTATGACAAAGCATACAGTATGAGCATGCATACTCATAGAATAGATTTAAAAAATAAAATCTTGCCCATTTTTTGCCGAAAGGCTACTTTTTTTACAATGACTGAAGTGTTATAATGAACATTTGCACTGAAATCATAAAAAAAAAATATGTTATCTTTTTTAATCACTCCCATTTTTTGAAAGTAGTATTCAGTTACCACTGAAATGGTAAATACAAATTTTTAAGTTGATATCTTCATTACAACCAATTTTTTTGAATTTTTTTTTACAAAAAAAAGGTACATTTGTACGGGAGATGTAAGTAGATTTTGTCCGATTTTGTTCATCTCTGAACCAAACCTCCGCATAAAGAATTAAAGCATATATACAAAATTTTAACGTCCTAGATTGGCAAAATCTCACACTGTGCGCCGTGGGCGTTTAAAAGCCAAAAACTCTTGTGAAGCGACTGAATTCCATCTTGAGTCATGTATATCATTTTAAAGCTTACAAATTTAACTTAAATTTAAATAACTTTTAAAAAAATTTAAGGTCGGTTTTTTTTAAAAAAAATTAAAAATTATTTTTAAATTTAAAAATTTTGGTGAAAAAAATTTTTTTTTAAAATAATAAATAAAAAGGATAAATTTCTGACAATTATTAATTTACAAAGTTTTCTGTAAACTATAAATTTTTGAAAATACATCCTTTTTATGAAAATCACGAAAATCGCCAATTTCAACACCCTGTATTTTAACAACAAATGTTACTAGGACCAAATCCTCATGCATTATTAATCTTGCATACCGGTACTACCATATTGCCAAATTTGAGCGAAATCGGAGACAAAAAAATTTTTGCCTGGTACACTTGGGGTGTTTTGCTTCATATAAGTATAATTGTTAAGGATGGGTATGTCAATGGCACAAATTCCACAGCGGTTCTTATTCTTCAGCCACGTGATTAAGGCGAATTCTCCAAAACAACTTTAAAATCTTGTAGTTTGATATTTTATGTTTTTATACGTATATATATGGGTATATCAGAAAATTAAATTCAAAATTATATTTAATTTCAACTTTTAAGTCTTTTTTTTTGCAAATATCGATACACATACATTTTTTTTTATCTTTTACCAACAATCGCTTTAAGCATCCACTTTTAAATGAGTATTTCCTTAACAATGTGCCTAAAGTCTACTTTGTATTTTTAATTAATTTTTTTTTGGAGTTTTTGCACATAATTAATTATTATATTTGACACTTACTAACTTTAACCTTTTTTGTTCGTTTCTTACGGACAATTAAAAATTTTAATTAATTATATTCAAATTAAGTTGTCAACTATTTATTTTTATTGTTTAGCCATAAAAAAATGTTATATGTAAACATTTAGAATTTTAAAGCATTTACAATATAATGAAATCAAATTTTATATCAATGGTCTTTTATGTATTTGTATGTATGATTGTTATTACTTTTAATGATTTTTATTTTATTTTTTATAAAATTTGTAACTTAAATTTGTATGCAAATTATTTTTATGTTTAAGTTTTTAAAACACAATACGACGTTAAAATTAAGATTTTACTCAATAAATTCATATTTTACGCAACAATGCAAACATCAGTTTCAATTCATACTATATCTACTATTAATTTCATAAAACTCTTCAGGAGCATAGGGGCTGTCCATAAACTCCGTGACGCTCCTAGGGGAGGTAGGGGCTTCGAGCAAGCGTCACGCTTGGTGTATTTTATTTATTTTTTATATAAAGCTACCGTCACATAGGGGGGGGGGGGCCGCTTGAATATAGGAAATTTTAGCGTCACGGAGTTTATGGACAGACCCATACGGACACATTAACATTTACAAAATGACCACTTACGGCTAATCAGGGCTCAACATAAAAATCTGAAAAAAACCTTGGAAATTTGATCTCGATATTTGGAGCCGATTGACAACCATCCATCATGACCTTGCATATATCGACCCTAATAAATAAAAACTAATAAATACTATATATGAGTGGTATAGAAGGAAAGGCAGCAATCTCCATTTTATTTATGAACGTGTTTGATAGTGTTTGATCACAAGCTACCATCAAATGCAACTAGATGTCACTACCAAACATGTCCATGATTAAAGGAGAGACTGTCGTCTTTGATTCTGTACCTCTTTGATCGTACCATCTTCTTTCATTTGATGATAACTTGTAGTCAAACATTAACAAACACACTCAGAAAAAAAATGGAGATTGCTGCCTTTCATATGTACTAAGTGAAAAATCCTTCAAGTTTCAAAAAAAAAAAAAAAAAAAATTAAGAATGTGTTGTATTCTAATGAATACGACAACAACTAGGCCGAGACAATGTTCGAACAGCTCGTTTGAATTCGATTTTACCTCGATATCGTCCCACTCCAGGTTTTTTTTTCATACAAAGTTGTTCACCATGAAAAAGTTTTTTTTTTTAAATCGGTCAAATCGATTTTCAGGGTCGAATTTCAGTAACTAAATGGCCTTTACATTATTTCTGTATAAAAAAGGTTTGACAAAAATTAACTAAGGACTGAGTATACAGTTAGTTTCCCGTTTATTTATAAGTTGAATGGGTTTATTTGAAAGTGAAACAAGTATAACTTTGGAAAATTTGGTTATATTTAGCTAAAAATGTCCTCGTCTTATAGTTAAAATTACAGACTCATTTTTTTCATGAAATATATTTTTACAAAAATGCCTTTTTTGAAAGTAGAAAAAGTCCATTTTTCCCACTACTTCTGTATAGAAAGTTTTATTTTTAAATCAAATTAAAAATTTAATATGATTTTCGGCAAAAAACGCGAAATGAAAAGTAGGTTTTTTTAATAAATTTGTACCTCTATACTACTAGGTGTACAAATATGAAACCGGTAATGACATCTAGCGGTCGATAGCCGTATATGTATGAGCTTCCGAACCGTATCAAATGTCTTAATTGTTCATTCTGTCATCTGTCAACAATATTCAGTTCACAATTTGTCAAGTTTCATACAACAACGCATTTTTTCCGCTCGTAAAGATGTCGAATTTTGTGCCTGAAAACTCTCATTTGCGGGAAGCATTGATTTTCTGTTTCCATTTAAAGAAAAGAAAAGGTTTTCTCCATCGAATCATCACTGGCGATGAAAAGTGGATTTATTTCAACAATCCCAAACGAAAAAAATCATATTTGAGCCCAGGCCAACGACCCAAATCAACGCCAAGACCAAATCGCTTCGGCCGAAAGACAATGCTGTGTATTTTCTGGGATCAGCGTGGTGTTATTTGGTATGAGCTTCTAAAACCAGGTGAAACAGTTACTGGTGCACGCTACCATCAACAATTGATCGCTTTGAACCGTGCTATACGTCAGAAGAGGCCCGAATTTCAACTTCGCCATGACAAAATTGTATTCCAAGATGACAACGCATCGCCACATCGAGCAGCGGTCAATAAAAACTTGGTAGAATCGTACAACTGTGAGCCCCTGCCCCACCCACCGTACTCACCGGACCTGGCGCCGCACTATGGTTTTTTTGGACTAAAAAGTGCCCACAAAAATAATTCACTACAAGGACCCTTTTTTTTAAAAAAATCAAATGCAAAATTAAAGGCTATACATTGTGTTGTCTGAAAAGATGCCCGCTTTTTCTAGCATTTGATCCACAAATTAAGGACAGAGGTCGAAATCTCATAAATTTTGAAAAAAACGGTTTTTCTGTTTAAAAATGTTAGTCGCATTAAACGCAGGAGTGATATATGAATAAATTTATATGCATTAAATGAAATAAAGCAAGAAAAAATTAATTCAATATAAAAATGGGCGGTGCCACGCCCCAAAAACAAATTCCTGATATCTCCGAAACTATTAGACGCAGATAGATAAGACTCGGTATGTTTGTAATAGGCACAGAGAGAAATAATATATATTAGAAAAGTGGGCGGTGCCACGCCCCAAAAATATAAAACACACCATATCTTCGAAACTATTTGACCCATGTGGATGAAATTCGGTTTATATACAAAAGTAATCAAGACAAATAATGTCTGCTGAAAAAATATGTGAAACCACGCCCATAGGCAGAGCTATATGAATGAACTTGTTTCCTGTAGAACAGAGTGGCAATTAATAAGGATATGTTCATTGTTGGGTGTGGTACCGCCCTTTTTTTCAGCAAATATTATTTGACTTACTAATTTTTATATACATACCAAAATTCATTGCTGTAGCTCAGATAGTTTCGGAGATATGATAAATTTTATATTTGTGGCGTGGCGTGGCACCGCCCACTTTTTTAGTGGATATTATTTCTCTCTGTGCCTGTTATAAATATACCGAATCTTATCTATCTGCGTCCAATAGTTTCGGAGATATGACGAATATGACGAATTTGTTTATGGGGCGTGGCACCGCCCATTTTCACTTTGAGTTGATTTCATCTTAATTGATTTGATTGAATGCATATAAATTTATTCATATATCACTCCTGCGTTTAATGCGACTAACATTTTTAAACAGAAAAACCGTTTTTTTCAAAATTTAGGAGATTTCTACCTCTGTCCCTAATTTATGGATCAAATGCTAGAAAAAGCGGGCATCTTTTCAGATAGCTCAATGTATAACCTTTAATTTTGCATTTGATTTTTTTTAAAAAAAAAGGTCCTTGTAGTGAATTATTTTTGTGGGCACTTTTTAGTCCAAAAAAAACCATAGTGCGCCGTCCGATTACTATTTGTTTTCATCGATGGGACACGCACTCAACGATTCGCACTTCAATTCTTACGAGGAAGTGCAAGAATGGCTCGATGAATGGATAGCCTCAAAAAACGAAAAATTTTTTGGGCGAGGAATCCATAAATTGCCTGAAAGATGGGAAAGATGTGTAGCTAGCGAAGGGAAGTACTTTGAAGATTAAATTTGGAACCATTTTCGCAAAATAAACGTGTTTTTTTCAAATAAAAATTACCGGTTTCATATTTGTACACCTAGTATAAATGGTTAAAATTGAGCTAACCGACAGAAATAGTAAAAATGACTGTGGTATTATAAATGGAATTAAAGGTACGAGATTAATTCTATTTCATTTCTAACAGGTCATTCAATAAGTCCGTAGGATAAGTAGGAGGAATACAAAATTTTGACCAAACTCGATTTAATTATTCAACATAGTTGTCTTCGAGGGCGATACAACGAGTATAGCGATTTTCCAACATTTCGATTCCACTTTTATAGTACGATTTCTCTTTTTCGTCAAAATAGGCCTCAGCTGACTGTCTTTTGGATTCTGGTGTGTAATAGTGAAGCCATGTTTCATCCATTGTCACATAACGACGATAGAATTCGATTTTATTGCGGCTTAACAGCGCCAAACACCCCTCTGAAGCATCAATTCGTTGTTGTTTTTGGTCGACTGTGAGCTCACGCGGCACCCACTTTGCACAGTGGGTGATATTTTTACAATGTCAGCTAGCTCGTGCACCTTCAAATTGCAATCGTTCATAGCCATTTTGTGGATTTTTTTTGTTTTCTGGAATAACAGCATCATTTGTGCGTCCACTGCGCTCTGCATCATTTGTGCTGGTACGACCACATTTAAATTCAGCAATTCATTTGTATTGATGGAGGAGAGTTTGGATATTGTTTATCAATCCATTGTTTAGTGTCCACTGTATTTTTTTTTTCATCAAAAAGCAATGCTTTATCAAAACTCGAAATTCACTTTTTTCCATTTTTTTTTTTACTAACAAAAGTTGCTTCACACAAAATGCTATAACTCACGAATCAATAGTCCGATTGCTGTCAAATTTATATACGTATCGTTTGAAGGTTAGTTTTAAATAAAAATCATATGGAAAAAATTCTAGTAACGCCATCTATGTGTCATCCTACGGACTTATTGAATGACCTGTTATACGTATTTTCAATTTATAAATATTTATTTAACTTTTTTTTTGGTAAAAGATCATCCTGGGGGGGTTTGAACCCCCAAAACCATCTCCCGTGCACACGGGCCTGTTCCTAGTATCAGTGCGATATTTTGAAAACTAATCAACCAAATTACTGATTAGATTTTGCATTTACTATCCTTAGGATTTGTGCAAAAATTGGTTGGATTATCTCAAAAAACCCTTTCAGTATTTAGTATTCAGTATTTATGACTATTTTGGTTATGTTATCGTGAATAATGCTCATGAAACTGCGTTCTGAATATACTTTTCGTATGGAAGGTAGGTGTGTTTGTTGACCAATTTTGCTCATTTTCAATCCCTCGAGCTAACAACAAAGGCAGTGTACAAAATTTCATTGAATTATCTTGCTTAGTTTTCCCGTAAAAATATTTCCACAGACGGACAGCCTGCCAGCCAGAGAGACGGAGAAGGTGACGCTGATCAAGAATATATATACTTTTCCATACCTGCCACGCCTCTTTCTCAGCGGTACAAATGGAAGGACAAAGTGAATATACCCTGGGTGTAGGGAAATACTTTAGTGTTCCACGTAAAAGCCGACAATTCGATTTCGGTCATCAATAGCTCAAAATATGCGCCAGAATTTTTATCTTACACTTCAGTAACTTAAATAGCACTTATACGTATGTATATGATAATCTTTGTTGTACAATATTTATACTTATCGCAAAGTTGTTTTTGTCATTTAAACTTGCTTTTTTTTAAGTTTTGGCAAGTACTTATATCAAAACCTGGACTTGAAAATTTTACATTAAAAAAGATTTATTAAATTTGTAAGTGATATTAGCTGTGTTTCTTTTGACGCGTATATACAATTGTGGTAATTTTTAAATTGCGATAACTTATGAACGGAGAGTCGTACGATAAAAAGTCCAAGGGTCTTTTTCATTGAAAACCACATGCGCCGTTTATCGGCGCTTAACCAGTTTTTATAGAATAACTCCTAAAAGATATTTTTTTTTTAAAATAAAATGAAAAGTTTTTGTAGAAAACGTGATTCTCCATAAAAAAGTTCCTTAGAGTTTTATTGTGCGACTCACTGTTCATGAGTTATCGCAATTTCAAAATATCCACAATTATATATACGCGTCAAAAGAAACACGGCTATTATTTGTATGTTCTTTATCTTTACAAAGGTGGTCGTGTTTCCTACAACATTTGACTTCATTTGACTACATTTAACATATTTAAGCATTGAATCATTCTATAATTACTTGCGCAATTTTTTCGCCATCATACCGAGACTAATGAACTGACTTTTGTGTAGAAAAATATTAAACATTAAAATAAAATCTCTACCAACTTTGATTTTTTCCATTGATACATTGGCAATAAAGTAACAATAACAATCAATTTAAATTCAATATTCATTATAATTATTACGATCTGAAGTTAAGCCACAACAAGAGTTGTTCAGTTCAAACAACTTACTGTCATACTTACATCTCTTAAGGAATGTTGTGTTATGAAAAACATTTGTTTATAGCAGAAATAAAAATCATAAAAGGAAAAAATAAATCGCAACAATTGCAATGCTATGAAACAAAAAAAGATACTGCCAACTGCATCGCAAATACTGCGAATGAACAACTGATATGACTTTTGTCGCCACAATCCATAGACACATGCAAGGTGTGCAACATGTGTCACCAGTCACTCTCTGGGTATATCTCTGTATGTGGCATGTTTTGTGGTTAACTTGTTGCTGTCTGTTTGCTACATTGTGATTTATGTGCCCTTCAAATGTTTGGCATTAGTGTACACTGGAGTGTTTTACCGCAAAAAGCTTTTTTTTTATAGATGTGTCGATGTCTATCAAATGGAAAGTCTATGACGAAATGAATTAGTTGGAGGATAACTCCTCATCTTGGAATTCACGATGTTTTCAAACTTTTCGAAATTGTTTTCTTTTTTTTTTTTGTCAAAAATTTCAAGTTTTCAATATTTTATGGTTTTTCTCAGATTGCCAACTTTTTGAAAATCTCTCGTGGTTTTCCATATTTTCAAGATTTTTCGAACTTCGAACTTTATCGAACTTTTTTTATAATTTTTTTGGACTTTTTAAGCATATTTCCGATTGATGCAACGTTTTCCGATGGATGATGGCAAGATAATTACGTCCACTTCGATCTCAAATCCGATTGTCAATGAGTTATATTGCTTCAAGCCTATTGTGTTCCATAGCTGTTATAGGATTCTAAAACTCTTGAGAAACCTAAGAAAGTAGATAATAACTTCTGACCGACTTTTAAAAATTTTTTGACTTCAGCAACATTTTTCGAAATTTTTAAAACTTTTTGGACATCTGTCGACCTTTCAACCTTTTCGACGCATTCAAAATTTTTTTCAGAGTTTTCCAACATTATTCGACGTTTAAGAATTTTCAAAACTTTTTGAACATTTTTCGACATTTCAACCTTTCAGACTTATTCAATATTTTCCAGCAGCATTTTTCGACTTATAAAACATTTTTCCCCAGCTTCAATATTTTTCGATTTTAACATTTTTTGAATTTTTTCTTTAAATTTCTTAACGCTTTTCGAAGTGTTCAACAGTTTTTCGAATGTTTTAAAACTTTTCGAACTTAAACATAATTTTTTTTTTAGTATGTTACATATTTCATCCATTTCAAATTTCTTCAATATCACAGGTACAAAAAATATGGTAGTAAATTTTTGTGTATTGTATGTAGTCTTATGCACTTTTCAACGTTGAGTCCGACTGCTTCCTCATAATTGTTAATATACCTGCAGGATTTTGAGATATTCTTCCTTGAAGTGGAGAAAACGCTGTTGTCAGGCTTATGACGTAGCTACAGGAAAAGGTGAAAATCTTCTTTTTTTTTAATATCGATGCCATTAAAGCCACATAACTTGTTTATCAAAATATACCTCGAAACTTTTTCAAAAGGACTTTTACTTTCCGAGTTGTGATCCTGTGAAGAGGAGGTATTTCAGTCCCCATACAAAGATACAAATTACGTGGGGACTAAAAAAAGTTTGCTCAATAGGTGCTAGGTTCTTTTTTTGTAAATTCAAAGACAAAAGATAATTCACAATTGTGGTGTTAAATATCAAAACTCCATAAGTCCCTCTCTGATATGGCAAAATAAAATAAATTTCAATAATTTGATTTTAATTTATTTTATTTTGCCTTCATATCAGAGAGGGACTTAGGCTGTTTTGATATTTAACGACAAAATATACACTATTTTGGTTTAAATTTAATAGTGTCACCATACAAAAATCTTGTATACTATTTTTGTATAAATTTTATGTAGAGTTCATATGAAAGTATTTTCAAACATTTTATTAAAAATTTTTGGTATTATCAAATTTTTCTGAATTTGCTGCTTAATATGAGTATATTTCTAAATTTTTATCAATTAATTTTAGCAATATTATTTTTATCCGGCTACATTTTGGTCGACAGCTCGTTTTATGAAATACTCCAATGTGCAACATTTCAGCTGCAACCTTTGCATCTTATGCTCTTAGCAGTAAATGGCTAATT
Source organism: Calliopum simillimum (assembly GCA_951812925.1). NCBI lineage: Eukaryota > Metazoa > Arthropoda > Insecta > Diptera > Lauxaniidae > Calliopum > Calliopum simillimum. The sequence continues at coordinate 34,738,135 of OX638372.1, forward strand.
TAATCAGACACCTGCAAGTGGCTCACTTCTATACCACAGATATTAAACAACAGAAAAACCAATCAATTGCCAAGTTTTGATCGCATGCCAATGTCCCACATACTTAAAACTCGGCAAAACTTTGAATGTGCAATTGAAGGTCAAATAGTTGGTAACAATTTGAATATGAAGTGCTTATCGTATAAACCAAGTGCTGAATAAAAGAGAAGTAGCATACTCCTATGAAGACAAACCAAAGTAAAGCCGTTTGTTAAGTCATGATGAGTGAGTGTCTAAATAAGTTGTGTCATAATAAATTTTTGAGCACTTCATGTCAATATTTAATGAAAATTAACTAAAGAAAGAAAACAAAAACTCGTTGCCAATATATATAAAGATCTTAATCGCAAGACAATACATGAATCTTGCATAGCATACGGGCGTGAACTTCTTCAGTTGAAGATGCGCCACCGCTGGGAACCGCATCAACGCCACATGCAGCACAAGATTGAGGTGCGGTTAAGTAAGCATTTAAGGTGGATTTCTTCTTTGTAGTTGTTAAACTGTGAAAATTAAAATTTTGGAATGATAATCAAAAAATTACAAAACATACATATGTCAAAAATATGCCAAGTACAGTAGAACGCGTCGATTTTATATGAAGCAAAATAAAATCATCTCGAAACCGACTCAAAAGTTAGAGTGATCCTTAAGAACGATATCTGCATCGTTTTTTTTTTTATTCTGCGAAAAACCAATGGAGCACTTTAGATTCTACTGAAGACTTATTTTGGTTTTTGTAAGAAAACCATTTTCCCGGAGTAAATTTGACGGGAGAATGACAAAATGTTGTAAAAACAGTAATAACACAATGAAAATAGCAATTATTTTTAAAAAACTTGAAACTGGTGGATAGGTACTTTAATTGTTTATTGATTTAATTATCTAAAGGTAAAAGAATATGTATAGCAATATAAAAAAATTTACAGGGAGAATGACGCACATTAGCGTTTTTTCCAAAATTTTTAGACTTAAAAAAAAAAACCGCACTAACACTCATAGCTTGTTTTCACCGAAGATTTATGAAGTGATTTAGCCGTAATTCACCTCATTTACCATATATTTAACGTGAAATTAATCTGAAAATTGCTAAATCACTAAATAAATTTTTGGTGGAAACAGGCTATCACTATCGAAAACCAAAACTTAATGAGCTGAAAAATACTTTTTTCCCTTCATTTTCAATTCTCTTTTTACTAAACATTCAAAAAATTTACCGTAAGAATAAGAAAAACTGAGCGGAGATAGTCTAAAACGAGGGCCAATTTCTATATATGTAAATTCAATATGAATAAATTTTTTCGAAAAGTTTTTTATTTCAAGCTATTCGTATGGAAGCTCATGTTAAGTATCTGTATTGAATAGTTAAAATATCAAATTTTAAATTTAAACATGGTTTTGAGCCCCAGTCCAGTGAATGGTATATTTTTCGAAGAAACACCCATTTATAATATTGAACTTTGCACAGTGAACCTTCGTTAGTCAGGAGCTACATAATAAAGCCTTTGAAAATTTTTTTACTTTTCATGAAACCATATTTTAAATGATTTTATCGAATTATCGTGCCACAGTAGTTTTTATTTTTTTTTTATTTTATTTTTGATGCTGAAGCATATAAATTAAATTCATGTGAATTAAATAAAATTATTTATTTTCCAAAAAAGATTACCAATTTTCAACGCAATGAAATGCAAAGATTATGTGAAAATAATTTCTTTGGTGTTTCGATCTCAGTCCGGTATTTGAGAAGATTTACGCAATCGCTGGAATATAATTTAAAATTTTTAATTGAGTTGTTTTTTTTTTTTTCAATAAACAAATTAAATATGTAATGCAGCTTAAAAGTTGTATAAGCAAGTGTCTGTGTGTGGCACAACAATTTGGCACGTGATGCATTTGGTTGATCAAAACAAAAGACTTAAGCTACAAACTCTACGCGCTTTGTCATTTAAGCAAAGCAATAACGCATTGGTACATAAAAAAAGAAAAAAAAAACAAATTTAATTATTTTTAATTTAAATTAATAATGGAATAATAAACAAATTAGATTTCTGACTAAAATTTTCGGATTTTTGTAATAAACTTATAACAAAAAACAAGAAATTAATTAACCTTAATGGATGAAAATGATTATTTTGCATCTAGAAATTCGATTATATATTTTGTTTAAAATACGAATATGAGATATGTAAGACTGTCCAACGCGTGTGAGCAAGGAAATTATGATCTTTTTTGGAAAAAAATGTAAAAAGTAAACAAACGCACAAAACCATGATTCAATTATAAGAGGTTTTCGCAGCTTGTCAAAATTGTAGAAAAAAACAACAAAAAAACACATAGATTTACAATTTAAGAAGAAAACAAAATAATAACCACCACATATGATGAGAGAGCGATTCTTCTGACCAAAGAAGGACGATTTATAACTGCGTTTAATCATCTAATTATTGTAACATGCAAAAAACCATTCTGCGTAAACGAACGCTCCTCCGGTAAAAACCTGCAAAACTTGTAATCTGGGTAAAAACTTTTTGGTAAACGAACACTCTAAATATTTATCTTCCATTTATCTTGTTTTTATTAAAATTAAATGCCAATTTTCAAAGTTAAGGGGTGCCACTTGTTCGGAAATAGCCAAAATCGGTAGCCCTGCTAAAATTTATACGCAGATTTAAAATAAATCTCGTCAGAAATAGATTTATTTTACAGTGGTAAGATGCGTGATTTACGCTGAGATAACGATGATTCTAAAAAAGTCATAAAAGGGTATGTTAATAGGACCTTTTTCATACTAAAACATTAAAAAAATAGGAAAAAAAATTTAAAATATCAACTTTAACAGTCCAGAACTTTGCGAAACCTTTCTGAACACTATGAACCAAATACGTTATTTAAAAGCTCAGTTTCAATATGTAGGGTGTCACACGAAGGGCACTTCGAGTTTGAAGCCAAATGAGAAGCACCACTTCCCTCCGCTTGCCTAGAATTTGACATACCCTACGTGTCCGTTCCCTTCGTGTGACTTCACTATACAAAAAAGTTTTGTCTAAAACGCTAGGGTGATCCAAAATTTTTAATTTTTTTTTTTTTTTTAATACAGGTTAGAAAATCAGTTTTAACCCAATTAATTCTCAGGGTAACATTTAAGAACTTCCCTCATGTGTAATATTTTGTTGGCCTCGGCCGCCTCTATCACCTCCAGGGAGGTCACCTTTTTGACGTTAAGCTTTTTTAGTGGTCCTAAAAACATTAAGCAAAAAAAATTGCAGTGCGCAATTTTTTCTAGGTCATCGTACAATTTGACTGTACTATTTAGAAAGAAAAAAGGTTCTGTATCACAAGAAAAATTGTTTAGGATGAATGAAAAAATCTGACAATAATTTTTTCATTGAATTTGAAATACTAAGATTGCTTAAATTCAACACCCCTTCTCAATCTTGCAATCCTAATTTCAAAGATAATATATTGAATCTGGTTATATCCAAAGATTTGGTAAATATATCTGCAAACTGATTTTCAGAACTGATTGGTGTTAACTTGATGAGATCGTTTTCAATGCAGTCCCTGATGAAATGGTGTTTTATATCAATGTGTTTTGCTCTCTTTGATTCCAATGTATTAGCCATTTCGATGCAGCCTCTATTGTCCTCAAATAATTCAACAGATTGATTATTTATTTGCTTCAGCTCTTTTATTATTCCATGTAACCAAACTGCTTCCGCTATTGCTGCACTTAAGGCAATGTATTCTGATTCGCTTGATGATAGTGTAACAGTCACTTGCTTCTTGCTGGACCATGACATTGTACATCCATAAACTTGAAACATAAAACCACTAAAAGATTTTCGGTCCGTTATGTCACTTGCCCAATCTGCGTCCACAAATCCAATAATTGGTGCTTTTGAAGTTTCTTTAAAAAACAGCTTCTTTTCTTTAGTTCCCTTTAAGTATCTTACTATTCTTTTAAGACACTGCCAATGTTCTTCAGAGGGGTTTTGCTGATATCAACCCATATACGACACTGGATAGCATATATCTGGTCTAGCACAGAGCATAATACCGCCGTCCTAAGAAAGAATGCCGTAACTCCAATAAATTTTTTATTTTTGTAAAATGAGTTTTTGTGTTTATGTTTATGTGTACGGCTGGGAGAAACGACAAAAGTCGTAGTTGTTTTTATAGGGAAAATGAAGGTATAATGCAACCTGTTCTTGTGGGTTGACCCAAAAAACGCCGTAAACTCATTTTTTTGGAAAATTGGAGTTACGGCATTCTTGCTTAAGATGGCAGAATACACATCAAGCTTCCCAACATTTCTCGGTAAGGCTTATCAAAATTACTTTTGTCCTTCTTCTGTAAGAGCTGTAGGCCTTTCTCCATTGGACTTCGAACCGGATTGCAATCCATCATTCCAAATTTAGTTAAAAGCTTATCAATGCTAGCTGTTTGCGACAGTTTAATACATCCATCTTGGTTTTCAATTTTGATACCAAGAAAATGCTTCAGCTCACCACAATCGGACATTTCAAAGTTCTTACTTAAGGTGTTTTTTAACCAGATGATGGAAGCAATCGTCTTAACAGCAATGAGTAAATCATCCATGTACATTATCACAAACAAAATATCACCATCAGAAAACTTTGTATACAAACAGTAAACATGATTTGATCTAGTAAAGCCGAGAGTCAATAAATGCTCATTAAATTTTCGATTCCAGCATCTAGAGGCCTGTTTCAAGCCATAAAGCGATTTCAGAAGCTTACATGTCTTACCTGGCTCCGACTCAACACATTCTGGTATTGCCATGTACAATCCTTCGTTTAAGTCTCCATGCAGAAAAGCTGTTTTTACATCAAGTTGGTGAACCAATAAATGCTCATGCACACCAACTGCTAGTACAACTCTTATCGTTGTAAGTTTAGCTAATGGTGCATTTGTTTCGTTGTAATCGATTCCTGCTTTGTGAAGAAAACCCTTTGCTACGACATGTGCTTTGTACCGAGTTGGGACCCCATTTTCATCTTCTTTCACGTTAAAAACCCATTTGGATTTCAGCAGTTTCGTATTCATCGGAGGATGTACTATACTCCACACCTTGTTTTTCTCCATAGATTTCAGCTCATCATTGACTGCTTTCATCCACTTGGCCGCATCACTTCTTTCAGCAATTTCTGAGTATACTTCAGGATGATCTGTAGGAACATAATCAGCTGAAGTTGCTCGATAACCAGAAAAAAAGTCTAACAACTTACGTGGAGGTCGACGCTCACGTTCGCTGCGCCTTAAATTAACCTCAGCTGAAGAATTATTGTTAATTTGCGAAACAACAATATTTTGACTATCAACTGCATCTTCATAGCTATCACCTGTGTCTTCTATTTCTGCATCGAATTCTTCTTGCTCTTCTACAGGCATGAAAGACACTTCTTGAAGATTGTTTTTTTCAACATTTTGAATATTGTTGCTTTCATAATTTGCCGCGAGAACTTCATTTTCATCATCCCCTTCTTGCTCGTGATTGCGAATTATTACAAGTTCTTTATTATCCGCTTTGTTTAATGGCTCGTTTTTGAAAGGAAGCAATCTTCATCAAATTTGACATCTCTTGCAATGATAATCTTCTGCGTGTTCATATCCCAGAGTCGATAGCCATTTGGAGCATAACCAATCATTACCGACTTCCGACTTTTTAAATCTATTTTCTTTCTAAGTTGGCTAGGTATCCACGCATACGCCTTGCATCCAAATATGCGAAGTTTATCCACATCAGGCTTAACTCCATAGCACATCTCAGCCGGCGTAACTGAACCTTCCAGAGATTTTGTCGGGTTTCGATTTATTAGGTAAATTGCAGTATAAACACCTTCACACCACAGACGCTTTGGAATGTTACTTTTTCCACCAAAGATCTGTTAGTAAGCTACAGTTGTTTCAAGCTGAATCCCCTTCTGCTTGTACCATGCAAGTTGTTTTTTGGAGCTATATCCTTGGTCAACTGTTAACTTCGATATCAAAGAACCAAATTTTGCAGTTACAAGTGCTTCATATTCTTTCATTACTTCAAAAACTTCAGACTTCTTCTCAATGGCGAATACAAATGCAAAGTGAGTGTTGTCGTCATTAAAAGACACAAAATATCTTGATCCATTCCATGCAACAAGATCAATAGGCCCACAAACATCCGAGTGAATCCATTCAAGTGGTCTTTCACCACGATGACGACTTCCATTGAATGGATCACGACTATGTCTGGCTTCCACACACACGTCACAAAATCCTATTTCCTGAGTTTTCACATCCAAAACATTTGTAAGATTTTTATTGATTAATTCGTTGAATGCTTGCTGTCCAATATGCCCGAAACGCTTGTGCCACAACTTGATTTTCTCTTTATTATACATATGTGCAGAAACGCATTTGATGTTTATTTCGATTTCGTACAAGCTACCTCGGAATTGTGGTATACCATGATCTCTTGAGTCGCCCATAACACGGTTTGAAATTGTAGAATGAATAAAAGATTTTTATTTAGAATGAAAAAAGGTTCTGTATCACAAGAAAAATTGTTTAGGATGAATGAAAACATCTGACAATAATTTTTTCATTGAATTTGAAATACTAAGATGGCTTAAATTCAACAGTATGAAAAAGGTCCTATTTACATACCCTTTTATAATTTTTTTTGGACTCCCCGTTATCTCGGCGTAAATCACTGGTTATGCACTCGCCCTGTGGAATTTATCAGGAAGAAGGGCAATTTTTGTTTCGCTGCATCATTATGCTTCATATTTGGCCTCTTTTTTATTTTTACATGTTAAAAACATATGATTTCAATTTATGTCGAATCTTCGCGGTAGAAAAAAATGTTCTTCAATGTTTGCCTTCTGATTCGACGTTTTCGGTATATATCACCTTCCGAACGCTGCCTTCTACAAATTACATACTTTACGAACAAAGCTACAGACTTTACGCCAACTGTCAAACAAATGTCAACATTGCGAAAACGTCATCGCAAATCAATCTGAAAAATTTTTAGTTGTTTTTGGTAAAACATGAAATTTCGTTGATTAAATAAAAGAAAAAAAGAAAGAAAGATTCAATAAAACAATATGCAATTGTAGCGAATAGTCAGCGAGAATACAATTTCTTTAATAAATTGGAAAATTTGTGATTAAATGTAAAACAAAAAAAAGGAAAAAAACGTAAATTTTCGACAACGAAAGCAAATTCGCAGATTCCAAATTCCAACTTCAGACGAGAGCGAGGCTTTAATGATAAGGTGAATTTTCTTATCGGATTTTGAACCAACAAATAACGTGGAAGAAAACCAAAAATAACACATCAGGCAAAAAATTAACAACAGGGGCAGCTGCAAAAAAAGAAAAATGGATACATCTTGGGACATACACGATGACATGAATTTGTAAGTGAAATTGAATGTAGTGGTGGTTGGGGTGTCGTGGCAGCGGGTGCCATTTGATTAATAGGCGCCTATAGTGTGAGCAAAAGTTGCACTTGTGCCACATTGTGGCTGCTGCCTGTCTCTGTCAATGGTCATTCATCCAACGTTCGATGATGCTTGACATACTCAAACATTTAATTTCTTTCTCATTTTTTGTCTATATTTCAATACATTTTCTTTTTTTATTTGTAGATATATAACGCCGGAACGCTTTATGGTGGAACCAAATGGCAAAGATGACCTTTTGGTGATCGATCGCGTGTTGAATACGGTGCGAGTGCAATGTAAGCCTCTTTGTTTTCCGTTTTTTTTTTTTTTTGTTTTGTTTTGTGTAAGTGGGTGGTGGTTAGGCGCGTTAAGTAAAGCTGAATGTTTCATGTTACACAATGATTATTTGGGAATAATAAATTTTTATTTGCGTTTATAAACCCCAGCAGGAAAGAATTTTACTATTGTTCGTTCGTTAATTTTCTTAAGAAACTCTCAATGTTTCTTTTTGGGATTTATTTAGGATTTGTATGGAAATTTTTAAATATTGAGACGAAAAAAGTATTTTTGTATAAATTTTGTTTCATCAGAAGTGGTGTCAGACAGAGCATTATCGTATTATATTAACATGTTCTACGGAATTTAAAAATTAAACAGCAAACAGCTGCACAAAGTCGGGTATCCTTAGATCGAAACTTTGAATCCTTTACAAACATATATTCCAGTTTTCATAGCAACATTCGTGCTCGCAATGCTCTTCTGTGTAAATATTTCAATCAAAACAGAAAAATTACCCTGCATAGCGCTCTCGAAATATACTCCTTCCTAGCTTAGCTTTATTAACATTACTCCTCTGGCGCATAATAAATGAATAACATGATTTAGAAATTGCTTTCTATTCCACATCACTGACAAATAATGACAACAGAGATTAACTTGAGCGATAAACCTTGAACTTTATATTCTTCATATCTCAATCTGTTCAGAGCAGAGTAAGCTCATTGTAGCATCTTCAATATACTTTGTTATATACATACTTTGTTTTTATTTAGACTCAAATTATGTATTCAAAATAATTTATGTTTATTTGAGTTTTCAAAAATATTTTTATATTCATTTCGAATTTGAATTTTATATATGAATGTTTACTTCATGTTCATGTTCAATTTTAAATAAAGATATAAATTAATTTTATAAAATTAATAACTACACTCATTATGCAGATTATATATCTAGTTCAAATATATACATATCTATGAAAGAAATTACTCTATACATGATATTCGACTAACTGCAGAAGCTTTTACTTAAAGTTATTTGAATACTTGATAATTCTAAGAATAAATATTGCATTGGAATTTTTCTCGGACTTCCGTGTACTCTTCATATCAGTCTGAGAAAAATGCCGATAACCCGCCATTAATTTTAATTATTATCGCAAAGAATAAAACTTTAAAGCAATGATGCAAAAATTCAGTGAAAAATATGATTTTGCAGTAGGAAATAACGATCAAAATATTTTTATACAAATTTGTTATTTTGTTTTGGGAGTTATTTCATTTCAATAATCGGGCGTTAATGCGTTTTTTAATTTTTTGGGCGTTATTTCCTACCGCCATTTGATTTGATTTACCAATTTCAGATTCCGTGAAAATTAGAAATGCAATATTATCGCATTAATCATTACTTGTTCTTCGTCATCATAGCTATTTAATAAAGAAAAATAGATTAACAACTGAAAGTGAAACCGTTGAACCCAATGCAATAACAACTCAACGCTTTTGGTTGTCCGCTAGTATTATTGATCTGTGTACCTAGGGTAATCGCGCGGCTTGTGTTTTATTTTTATTATTTTAAATTTGGTAAATTCGAAAGTTTTTTGGTTGAAGTAATCGAAAATTAGAATAACCAAGATAAAGAGAATCGTTTAGCATGTATTTGGTGGAAGGGATCAAACTTTAATCTACAGATGAGATATTTTCCAATGAAGAAAAATAGTTATCTTGTAAAAACTGTCTTAATTTTATCAGAAAAAGTTAGCTTTTTAAACATATTGAATTTTACCTTTTTGTTAAATTTTTCGATAATTTAGATAGTTTTCTATAGACATTGTAAATTAATATTAACTGAACTGGAGTATTTGATAAATAAAAAGCGGGTACAAGACACAATGGAGGTTATCGTAAATTAAATCCCGGGAATAATTAATTCACGATAATAAATACTCCAGTTCAGTGTTGCAAACGAATTCTGCACAGACAATTTCTTATTTGCTTTACTTCAGTTCAGTGCATATGCTGTAGTTGTAGTGCACACTATAAAACATTATTTTAGTGACAAAAGTAGTTCTTTGCTCTCTTCTGGTTTTATGTATGAATGTATTTTCCTTTAACTCCTATGGGGAGCATAGGGCCAATATGTATTTTCTTCTGGTTGGTGGCCTCTTTATTTTGTTAACGCTCTCTCTATCTCTCGCGCAAATTCATGAAAGCTACTACAATCTTGGATGTTTGTATTTGTTAGTGTAAAACACATTACACTGAAGTATTTGTTAGAATCAGGTTTTTTTTAGACACTGATAAAACAAGACAGTGTACTTCAGTGTCGAAGTGAAATCAGATCAAATACTTCAGTTCAGTGTAAAATGTGGAGTAACAAAATGATAAACTTTTGAATTAAATGGTTATATTCTTTTTATTCTTTACATTACAGCTAAATCTAATCAATTAAATAATCAGGTACCCACACGACGTGTCTGTGGCATATTGGGTACTTTACATTTGCTAGGAGGCCAATATTTGATAGTAGCCACACATCGTCTATATATGGGCATTATAAATAATGCTATAATTTGGCGCCTCGCTGGTTACGACATTATTCCCTACATTCCATCCATAACGCATTTGACACAAAAACAACGTGAACAAAATGAGACCTATTTGCATATGTTGCGAAAAACTTTGGATATGCAGTATTTTTATTTTTCTTATTGGTATGATTTGACGCACACGCAGCAGCGCTTACATGCGATGCCACCGGATTTTCTGAAGGTTTGTTGATTTTTTGTTTTTAATCGCAACTATGATATATTATTAATATCTTACTCGTATATATCTTTAAATCTTTAGAATGGTCTATTTGAACGTGCCGATAGTCGTTTTGTGTGGAATGGAAATTTATTGCGTAATTTTAATTGCCCTGAAATGCGTAAATTTCAATTACCCATAATTATGGGATGTAAGTTTATTTTACAAGGTTTCTCATTGCTTGATGTTTAAAGTTTTGATTATATTTTTTAGTTGTTTCCATCAACCAAGTACAGGTCAGCGGCCAAACATTCTTCTGGTCCATCATATCGCGTCGCTCTGTACAACGTGCTGGTACACGTCTCTTTTGTCGTGGCATCGACGAAAACGGTCATGTTGCCAATTATGTCGAAACTGAACAAATTGTGGAGTATAATGGACAACGAATTTCATATGTTCTAGTAATATTAATTAAAATTTTGCATAAATTATTTTTGCTTTAATTTTTTATACTTTATTTACTATAGACGCGCGGTAGCATGCCATTCTACTGGCGTCAAAATCCAAATTTACGTTACAAACCGCCACCAGAGTTAATACCAGGAAAGGATCATATTTTGGCTTGTATGAAACATTTCGATACTCAAGTAATGCTATACGGCAGACAGGTTTTAGTTAATTTGGTGAGTATGCTTGTATTTTTATAAAAAGTTTATATGCCCCTACATCCATTTCATTTTTATCTTAAGGTCGATCAAAAAGGTGCTGAGGGTAATTTAGAAAAAGCATATAAAACATTTGTACAGCAATTGAACAATCCCAATTTGCGTTACGAAGCTTTTGATTTCCATCATGAATGTAAAAAAATGCGTTGGGATCGTTTAAATATACTTATCGATCGTTTGGCACACGAACAAGATGAATTTTCTGTATTTCATTTACGTGATGATGGCTCCCTGATAACTGCACAAGATGGCGTATTTCGTGTAAATTGTATCGATAATTTGGATCGTACGAATGTAGTTCAGAGCATGTTGGCAAAACGTTCACTTACACATACGCTACAAAAATTGGGTATACTGCAGGTCGGGCAAAGGGTAGAGACAGCTTCACCAAAATTCGAAATGGTGTTTAAAGGGGTAGCTACATACTTTTGAAACTAAAATTATGTGAAATAAATTATATGGCTTTTACTTCTCTTTTTTCAAAGGTTTGGGCGGATAATGCCGATATGATTTCGTTACAGTATTCAGGCACTGGTGCTTTAAAAACAGATTTCACGCGTACTGGTAAACGCACCACGGCGGGCATGATGCAAGATGGTGTAAACGCACTAACACGTTATTATATAAATAACTTTGCTGATGGTTTCAGACAAGTAAGTTGGTATTTCCTTTATTTTTAGCTTATTTCTTATTTATTTATTTATTCTTTCTTAGGATGGTATGCATCTTTTGCTTGGCAATTACAATGTTAGAGATGGTGAAGGTAATTTGTTACCTTCACCGCTTGTTACAAATAAAGGTTGGCGTTATAATACAGTAAGTAGCAGCGAGTCATGTGTATCGTTATTTATTTTCCAAATTTTGTTGAATTGTACATTTCGTTTTATTCTTGTTAATTAGTTCCCTGCCGTACTTGTCGTTGCTGTGGCAATGTTCTTTGTATCTGCAGTATTGCCAGCCGAACTAAATACAGAATGTTTACTCTTCTTGCTCTTCTGGGGTGCAATGATTGGTGTCAGCACTAGCGGTATTTTACACTATGGCACTGAATTCGTTGATTGGCCACGTTTATATCCACCAATGAGAATTGAAGCCTAACATTGGTGGTATCCCCATCGCATTGCACACAATTAACTAATTGTGCAATTATGCTGAAGTTAATGCAAGCGTAGACTATTTGTTTTAACGTTAAATACTAAGAATCACATAGAAAGTTAAATGATTTTTTTGTTTAGCAATAATGACGCAAATCTTCTTACGTTAGCTATGATGCTATGATGTTTTATAGTAGATTTTTATTATATTAATTAAATAGATGCAAATGTACGTAGTGAACTGCTTTACACTAATAATTAGAAATCAAATATTTTGAAATTAATAGCTTATTAAATTATTATTTCTAATCAGGGACTTTAATCTTAAAAAAAAAAAAACAATAGTGCAACTTTGCATAGCATGTATTTGGTTCAAAAACATATAACTAGTATCGATTAGTGGCAATTAATATAAAGGTTTAATTAATTTTATTGAGTAAAAAACCAAACCATTATAAAATAAATAATTCATACCTTTAAAGATAAACAAATATATCAAAATCAGAAACAACTAAATATATTAAACTGCTGAGCTTTATTTGTCAATTGTCAGACAGTTTAAGGATTTAAAAAAAATCTAATTATAAACTAAAAATGTCATCTAATCCATGCTTCTTTGGTAGCTAATAATGTAAATCATTATGGGGGTTATCGTGAAACAAGATTCCCGGGGAATTTTCTTAAACTGCAATAGAGAATGCACGACAGTCTGAGAAAATTCCCCGGGAATATTTATTCACGATAACCCCCCATCTGTTTCAAAAAGCAATTGAAAATTACAAAATTTGCAAGAGCACGGTGAGAAATATATGAATCGCGCTTGCTAATTCGTTCCGACTAGCCAAATAAGCTAGCAAACGAAGCTATGCAAGAAAAGTATTATATCAACGAGTTACAACAGCAGGGCTTTGCATAACAACGGAAAAACAATAAAATAAGAACTTTTGCATGTGCTGTATATACTTCTTTGCAGATCCATGCAAAATGCTAAATATAGTATGTTCGTCGAGTTCTTTTCGATGTCGGAAAATTCGTCTGGTTATTTGATTCTGTTGGTCAATGAAACGTAACGAAAACCAGCCTTCCAATAAATATTGTTTTGTTTTTCCTTTATGCATTTTACATCGGTTTTTGTAATGACGTTGGTGTTTTTTACTAAAACCCATTGAACAGTAAGCTTAAACCAACACTGTCATCTGATCCATGCTTATTTGGAAGATAATATATTTTACATTGTTCGTAAAAAATGTGTAAGCTCTAAAGGGCCTTGTCATGAATAAACAAACATTCTCGAGAATTTTTTTTTCAGATTAGCTTGCAGTCTCCATTGTAATCTGAGAAAAAATAATCGAGAATATTTATTCATGATAAGGCCCATAAGGAACGAAGATTTTCAATAAATGTAGAAAGGTTCAACATTAATTTTGAACGCAACTGTTTTGAGTTATTATTAGCTAACGAACAATGATGTATCAGATGCATTATTGGTTTGACTTACTGCTCTGTTCTTCTCTTTTGAGTCCGTTTTTAGAAAAATGTATTAAGGTAGATAACGAAAGAACCAACTGACTGCGAGACAAGTTGCCAAACGCAATAGAGAACGATTTCTTGTTTGAAAAAAACCGCCCCTATTTGAAAGCTTACCTTGAGAGTATCTAGGGCACAAATTTTTTTGGATCACTCTAAAAACAGCTAGTCGTTCTTGAGAAAATATGGCAACAATTTTTATACTCGTATATACAGTTTTAGATCGTATAAGATATCTCAAAAACCATACAAGATAAAGCGATTCTGGTGCCAGATTCGGATTCAGCACTGCATTATACATTGAAAATGACTGTTTTTAATTTACAATAGTATCATTAATTTTGTATACATCTTTTCATAAGCATCTTAGATATAGTTTAAAAAATTAAGTAATTCCATCCCAGCTCCAAAAAGTTTCTTTTATTAAATAAACTAAAAAAACAAAATTATAAAAAAAAATCATCAAAATCGGAGCTGTTCTTGAGGACTTCCTCATTTTGACTCCACTAATAAGGAATAGAAAAAGTTTTCTGCATTTTACAAGCTTTCAAATAAACCATTATAAAACGTTTATGTAATTTTTAAATATAAAAAAAAAGAGTATCATATAAAATTTTAGAATGTTTAAGATTTCCGTAGAAGTATGCATATATGTTATTAATTTTCGATAAAATTTGACTCTAAAAGTGAACCAGAAAATGAAAATGTGTGACACACATTGTCTAGTTCTTTAATAGATGTATTCACTTTGCACTCATTCTTTATAGTGTTGTATTCCTCAACACGATCCTTGTAAAGTGCAATGACTTTATTGGTGAATGTAGTGCATAGGCTGCCAACTATTGCCACACTAAAACTACACACTATGGTCCATTGATTGGTTTCGTGGTCATAGCGTTCGATTGTATTACTTCCATTACCACCAACTGCATATAACATCCCATTAGCGACTGTAAGCTAAATTTGATGAAAAACAAAACAGAAATAATAAACAGAGTTTAAATGAGCTATTGCAAATTACTCACTCCAGGCGAAACGTGTTCTTCGCACATTGAAGCAATCGAGGTCCATATATTTTCTTGTGGATTATAACATTCTGCCGACTTAAGACTATTCCTACCTCCAACCACATAAATTTTTGCATTGAAAACTGTAATGCCAAAACGGTGTCTACCAACTGACATTGATGCTACCGTCGCCCATTTATTTGATTTTGAGTCCCATTTTTCAACAGAACTAAGGAAATCATCATTCAAACCACCCACCGCGTACAAAAATCCATTAATTGCTGCCATACCACAATGCGAACGACTTTCGCTCATTGGATTTACATTCTTCATGATCATTGTTTTGAGGTTCAAACTTATGACCGTGTTTAAATAATAACCTCCTGCGTCACAACCACCCACTATGAATAGATCATCGCTCATAATTGCAACACCAAAGTATACAGGATACTCTAAATTATCCACCCACTTCAACCACTGAAGTCGCTGTGGACAGTGGTACAGAACATCTAGTTTATTGTTTACATTTCTTAATGCCATCAAACGTTCATCTGACCTTCTTGGTTTAGTAAAATTGCTGGCATTTACTGTTCTGCGTTCTGGCATTGTATACCAATCAGTAGCTTGCGTGTATAATTTGAAACTGGCAAGTGAATTGCAAACTGGTTTCACGTGATCACTTAAAAACGTTGGATTGAGCAGTGGCAACCGCACTAACTTCAACATTTCATCCTTATATTTTACTCGTTCAGATCGATCGTGTTCTAACCATAGTATTAGACTCTTAAAAACATGCTCTTCAGTTGGATCACGTAGATCATCACTTGCCAGCAACTGAGTCAACTGCTCGACGCTTAAATTCAAGAATTCATCCATTTTGTAAACTTCAACAAAGTGTTTCATGCAAAAGTCTTTTGCTTTTTTTGAAAGTGAGTCACAGCGATGTCGTTCCGCTAGCTGTACCATACCCAAACAATTTGTTGGATCCAATTGCTCGGCAAGGAAATCACCACAGGCGTTGACTACAGCGTCCAAGAGTAGCGAGTCAGCTGTTATGAGCAATTTTTCAACGGTATCGTCACTCATTTCTAATCGTCCTGAATAACAGAACTTCACTAGGGCCTTGAGTGTTTCACCCTCTACGTTGGGTAACTTTACCTCTTTTGCTGTACTTTCGTTAAATGGTGGAGTAAACATTGTTTTAAAGTACTCACTTGATGCACTCAGAACGGAGCGATGTGCTGAAATTTGCATTTCTTCGGTATCCCCAGGAATCAATGATACATCGCAATATTCTTTTCGCTCGGTTTGTTCCCACATTCGTTGTAGGACGTTTTGAGCGTGAACTTCGTCAATAAATATTTTAGCCATGTCGGATGCTGCAAATACAATAAAATGTTGCTTCAAATATTTTTTACCAAACTTTTCTGATGCAGATGAAAAAATGCTGATATAACAGATCAGTGAAAAAAATCGATTATTAAAAAATCGTGATCAACATTATGCGCACTGCAGACTTAACAACATGTTTGGCAAGCCAGGCAACAAAAAAGTCGGGGAAATATTTCGTTTGAGTCAGGTTTGTGTTTGTGCCAAATTTTGTGTGGAATTTTAGTAAGCCAATTGCTCGCAGATTGTTTAAAAAATTGACAAGAAAGGTTCTCTCTTCTGGCGCGGAAATTTTGCAAAAAATAAATAATTTTATCAAAACAGGTCGCTTAGATCCTTCTTTGGTAGCTAATAATGTAAATCATTATGGGGGTTATCGTGAAACAAGATTCCCGGGGAATTTTCTTAAACTGCAATAGAGAATGCACGACAGTCTGAGAAAATTCCCCGGGAATATTTATTCACGATAACCCCCTATCTGTTTCAAAAAGCAATTGAAAATTACAAAATTTGCAAGAGCACGGTGAGAAATATATGAATCGCGCTTGCTAATTCGTTCCGACTAGCCAAATAAGCTAGCAAACGAAGCTATGCAAGAAAAGTATTATATCAACGAGTTACAACAGCAGGGCTTTGCATAACAACGGAAAAACAATAAAATAAGAACTTTTGCATGTGCTGTATATACTTCTTTGCAGATCCATGCAAAATGCTAAATATAGTATGTTCGTCGAGTTCTTTTCGATGTCGGAAAATTCGTCTGGTTATTTGATTCTGTTGGTCAATGAAACGTAACGAAAACCAGCCTTCCAATAAATATTGTTTTGTTTTTCCTTTATGCATTTTACATCGGTTTTTGTAATGACGTTGGTGTTTTTTACTAAAACCCATTGAACAGTAAGCTTAAACCAACACTGTCATCTGATCCATGCTTATTTGGAAGATAATATATTTTACATTGTTCGTAAAAAATGTGTAAGCTCTAAAGGGCCTTGTCATGAATAAACAAACATTCTCGAGAATTTTTTTTTCAGATTAGCTTGCAGTCTCCATTGTAATCTGAGAAAAAATAATCGAGAATATTTATTCATGATAAGGCCCATAAGGAACGAAGATTTTCAATAAATGTAGAAAGGTTCAACATTAATTTTGAACGCAACTGTTTTGAGTTATTATTAGCTAACGAACAATGATGTATCAGATGCATTATTGGTTTGACTTACTGCTCTGTTCTTCTCTTTTGAGTCCGTTTTTAGAAAAATGTATTAAGGTAGATAACGAAAGAACCAACTGACTGCGAGACAAGTTGCCAAACGCAATAGAGAACGATTTCTTGTTTGAAAAAAACCGCCCCTATTTGAAAGCTTACCTTGAGAGTATCTAGGGCACAAATTTTTTTGGATCACTCTAAAAACAGCTAGTCGTTCTTGAGAAAATATGGCAACAATTTTTATACTCGTATATACAGTTTTAGATCGTATAAGATATCTCAAAAACCATACAAGATAAAGCGATTCTGGTGCCAGATTCGGATTCAGCACTGCATTATACATTGAAAATGACTGTTTTTAATTTACAATAGTATCATTAATTTTGTATACATCTTTTCATAAGCATCTTAGATATAGTTTAAAAAATTAAGTAATTCCATCCCAGCTCCAAAAAGTTTCTTTTATTAAATAAACTAAAAAAACAAAATTATAAAAAAAAATCATCAAAATCGGAGCTGTTCTTGAGGACTTCCTCATTTTGACTCCACTAATAAGGAATAGAAAAAGTTTTCTGCATTTTACAAGCTTTCAAATAAACCATTATAAAACGTTTATGTAATTTTTAAATATAAAAAAAAAGAGTATCATATAAAATTTTAGAATGTTTAAGATTTCCGTAGAAGTATGCATATATGTTATTAATTTTCGATAAAATTTGACTTTAAAAGTGAACCAGAAAATGAAAATGTGTGACACACATTGTCTAGTTCTTTAATAGATGTATTCACTTTGCACTCATTCTTTATAGTGTTGTATTCCTCAACACGATCCTTGTAAAGTGCAATGACTTTATTGGTGAATGTAGTGCATAGGCTGCCAACTATTGCCACACTAAAACTACACACTATGGTCCATTGATTGGTTTCGTGGTCATAGCGTTCGATTGTATTACTTCCATTACCACCAACTGCATATAACATCCCATTAGCGACTGTAAGCTAAATTTGATGAAAAACAAAACAGAAATAATAAACAGAGTTTAAATGAGCTATTGCAAATTACTCACTCCAGGAAAATGGCGTTCTTCGCACATTGAAGCAATCGAGGTCCATACATTTTCTTGTGGATTATAACATTCTGCCGACTTAAGGCGTGGGTTGTGGTTACCTCCAACCACATACATTTTTGCATTGAAAACTGTAATGCCAAAACCGTATCTACAAACTGACATTGAAGCTACCGTCGCCCATTTATTTGATTTTGAGTCCCATTTTTCAACAGAACTTAAGTAATTTCCATTGTAACCACCCACCGCATACAAAAATCCATTAATTGCTGCCATACCACAATGCGAACGACTTTCTCTCATTGGATTTACATTCTTCAAGATCATTGTTTTGAGGTTCAAACTTACGACCGTATTTAAATAAGAACCTCCTGCGTCACTACCACCCACTATGAATAGATCATCGCTCATAATTGCAACACCGAACTTGCCACGATACTCTAAATTATCCACCCACTCCATCCACTGAAGTCGCTGTGGACAGTGGTACAGAATATCCAGTTCACCGTTTTCTTCTCTTACTGCCATCAAACGTTCATGTGTTCTTGGCCTAGTAAATTCGCTTTCATTTTCTGTTCTGAGTTCTGGTACTAAATGCCATTCTGCAGCTTTCATGCACAAATTGATACTTGAAAGTGAAGTGCAAACTGGTTTTACGAATTTAATTAAAAACGTTGGATTTTGTTAACCAGACTGATATAAGATAATTAGTTCGAACTCCTGATTCTATCACTTAATCTCAACTTATTAGTTTGACTTTTTTGGGCAGATTGTGAAGAGCAGTGCACAAAATTTTCCTTTTTTTAAGTAGGCGGTTTCACGCCTTTTAATGGAACAAACGTACTTACGACCTAACCGCTGAATCGATTTTAATGAAATTCGATATGGAGATAGGGTTCACACTGAGGAACAATAATGACCTTTATGTTTTGATAATATGTTCATGAAAGAATGTTCGTATGTTGGTCCTTCGCTACAGTCGTTCTTAGAATAAAAAACAAAATTATAAAAAAAAAAAAATCAAAATCGGAGCTGATCTTAAGGACTTCTTCATTTTAACTCCACTAATAAGGAATAGAAAACAGTTTTTTCAATTTTACAAGCTTTCAAATAAAACATTACTAAACGCTTATGTAATTTTTATATATAAAACAAGAGTATCATAGAAAATTTTAGAATGTTTAAGATCTCCGTAGAAGAATACACATATGTAATTAATTTTCTATAAAATTTGACTCTAAAAGTGAACCAGAAAATGAAAATGTGCGCCACGCATTGTCTAGTCCTTTAATGGATGTATTCACTTTGCACTCATTCTTTGTAGTGTTATATTCCTCAACACGATCCTTGAAAAGTGCAATGACTTTACCGGTGAATGCAGTGCATAGTTTGCCTAGTATTACTTCACTAAAACTACACATCATGGTCCATTGATTGTTTTCGTGGTCATAACGTTCGATTGTAGTACTTCTATCACCACCAACTGCATATAACATTCCATTAGCAACTGTAAGCTGTATTTGATGAAAAACAAAGCAGAAATAAAAAACAAAGTTCAAATGAGTTATTGCAAATTACTCACTCCAGGCAAATAGCGTTCTTCGCACATTGAAGCAATTGAGGTCCATACATTTTCTAGAGGATTATAGCATTCTGCAGACTTGAGGCGTGAGCCATTTTGACCTCCAACCACATAAATTTTTGCATTGAAAACTGTAGGGGAGATGTGTGTACCTTGGTCCGAGTGTACCTCGGTCGAAGTGTCGGTTGCCACTCAACAGTTGCACGTGTACGATAATGTTCTTCTATGAAATTTTCCACTCATACCGGTGACTCATATTAGTAGACTTCAGACCGTCAAGCTGTATGCGTGTATAAAAAGTGACGGAAAAAGTGTTTTTGGTGTGTAAAAATTAGTTTTTGGAGTAAACTAAGAAACGTTTAGTGATAAACTTACTTGAAATATTTCAGTTTTACAACATCACGAAGGAGGTTTAGTTATTGTTTTGAGCTTTTAGTGTGTTTTAGATGTATTTTCGTTAATAGATGTTATGGTAGTTGACAGTCTTTAAAACATGCTGTCTGTGTGTACCTTGAACCTATGCTTATTGACCAGCGAGCCTTTTTCGACGGGCAACCAGGAAGCCATAATTGCCTCTCAATATAATATTAATATTATTATTTACGTGATTAATGTATTTATTTGCAACCATTTT
Source organism: Calliopum simillimum (assembly GCA_951812925.1). Taxonomy (NCBI): domain Eukaryota; kingdom Metazoa; phylum Arthropoda; class Insecta; order Diptera; family Lauxaniidae; genus Calliopum; species Calliopum simillimum. The sequence goes on from OX638372.1 coordinate 34,758,885, forward strand.
TGTTTAATTAATTGTTTTTACTAAATGCACTTTTTTGTGTTATAATTTTTGTTTATTATTTATTTATTTTTTTTTTATTGAAAAAAATGTTACTTTTGATTACATTATAAATGGTTCTTTCATAATTTATTACCTAAATACAATGTATTCTCTTTTATTTTTAATAGTCCAAGGTACACTTGCATGGTGTACCTTGGACCGTTTGAGATTGCAACGGAAAAAGTAATATTTCTACTCAATGGTAAGACATAGAAATATCATTACCACGTCATTTGATGCTGCAAGCTTTGCAGAAATATAACTTAATCAAAAAACTAAAGAAACTTTTTTGAAAAATCCAGCACATTAAAAAACCTGAAAAGCGGACCAAGGTACACACATCTCCCCTAATGCCAAAATCGTATCTACCAACTGACATTGAAGCAACCGTCTCCCATTTATTTAATTTTGAGTCCCATTTTTCAACAGAACTAAGGTAGTTTCTATTGTAACCACCCACCGCATACAAAAAACCATTAATTGCTGCTATACCATGACTCCCACGACGTTCGCTCATTGGATTTACATTCTTCATGATCATTGTTTTGAGGTTCAAACTTATGACCGTATTTAAATAAGAACCTACTGCGTCACTACCACCCACTATGAATAGATCATCGCTCATAATTGCAACACCGAAGTTGCCACGATACTCTAAATTATCCACCCACTTCATCCACTGAAGTCGCTGTGGACAGTGGTACAGAACATCTAGTTTATGGTTTACATTTCTTATTGCCATCAAGCGTTCATCTGATCTTCTTGGTTTAGTAAAGTTGCTTTCATTTTCTCTTCTGCGTTTTGGCATTAAATGCCAATCAGTAGCTTGCTTGTACAATTTGAAACTGGCAAGTGAATTACAAACTGGTTTCACGTGATCACTTAAAAACGTTGGATTGAGCAGTGGCAACCGCACTAACTTCAACATTTCATCCTTATGTTTTTCTCGTTCAGATCGATCGTGTTCTAACCATAGCATTAAACTCTTAAAAACATGCTCTTCAGTTGGATCACGTAAATCATCACTTGCCAGCAACTGAGTCAACTGCTCGACACTTAAATCCAAGAATTCATCCATTTTGTAAACTTCGACAAAGTGTTCCATGCAAAAGTCTTTTGCTTTTTTTGAAAGTGAGTCACAACGATGTCGTTCCGCTAGCTGTACCATACCCAAACAATTTGTTAGATCCAATTGCTCGGCAAGGAAATCACCACAGGCGTTCACTACAGCGTCCAAGAGTAGCGAGTTAGCTGTTATAAGCAATTTTTCAACGGTATCTTCACTTATTTCTAATCGCCCCGAATAACAGAACTTTACTAGGGCCTTGAGTGTTTCACCCTCTACGTCGCGTAACTTTACCTCTTTTGCTGTACTTTCGTTAAATGGTGGAGTAAACATTGTTTTAAAGTACTCACTTGATGCACTCAGAACGGAGCGATGTGCTGAAATTCGCATTTCTTCGGTATCCCCAGGAATCAATGATACATCGCAATTTTCATTTCGCTCCGTTTGTTCCCACATTCGTTGTAGGACGTTTTGGGCGTGAACTTCGTCAATAAATATTTTAGCCATATCGGATGCTGCAAATGCAATAGAACGTTGCTCCAAATATTTCTTTCCAAACTTTTCGGATGCAGATGAAAAAATGCTGATATAACAGATCAGTGAAAAAAATCGATTATTAAAAAATCGTGATCAACATTATGCGCACTGCAGACTTAACAACATGTTTGGCAAGCCATGCAACAAAAAAGTCGGGGAAATATTTCGTTTGAGTCAGGTTTGTGTTTGTGCCAAATTTTGTGTGGAATTTTAGTAAGCCAATTGCTCGCAGATTGTTTAAAAAATTGACAAGAAAGGTTCTCTCTTCTGGCGCGGAAATTTTGCAAAAAATAAATAATTTTATCAAAACGGGTCGCTTAGATTTTTTTTTGAGATATAGGCGTTAAAAGTTGCTGATATATCTGTTATGGAAACACTTTTTTTTTTATTTTTTTTAAATTCGGCAGGCTATGTCCGATGTTCAAAAATTATATTTTGTTGTGAAGGGCTTAATTAGAGGCCTACGTTCTTCAGTTTTTTGACATCCAAGGTCATATTCGGCTAGTGAGACTCAGTTTCTCTGGTTCGTATCCTTCTAAATGCAATCTTGGAGATTAAATTTACACCAAAGGCAATGAGAAAAAAATTAGGCCTAATTAAGCTCTTTACAACAATATATTATTTTTAAACATCAGACATCACCTGCGGAAGAGTTCTTTAAAACATTTTTTTTTTGTTTCCTAGACACTCTCAAGGTGAACTTTCAAATAGGGGACGGTTTTTCCAAGTTCATAAAAAAAAAACAAAAAGTTACAATACTGTGGGCTCTCCTTAATCGTATTGTTATTAGAGCTTTATTACAATTTCAATTTAACAATTTATTTTTTAGCAAATTTAATAATTTAATTTCAGATAATAAAAAAACTATTGCAACTTAAAGCGAACGCGTCAGACGCATTAGCATGTAAGGATTTTGTGCACTTAAATATTTCAACTGTTCATCGAAGCCTTCTGGAGTCTTCTGTATCCAATGACGATCCAAATAGTAGTTGATGCAACTGGTAAATTCCTTCTCATTAAAGTTATCAACACGTACTGGCACAAAAGGATCCAAATGCTCAAAACCTTCCTGACCAAGCAAATAGCGTGGCAAATGCGATTCCATATAACCTTCGGTCATGGCAATCTTATCGACTGTTAATATACAAACACCGTTGGTCCAATCATAATTAGTTATGTCCAAAAAAGGTCTCGTCAGCGTCACCTTATCCGGGGTAACACGCACTTTATTATCAGCTAAAATACGTGTAAAGGGATGGAAAAATGCATTATAGCCATCGATTGCTACCATAACTTTGCAATGTCCATCAGTGGCTTGTTGTTTGATTTCACCAATTAAAGCAACAATAGTTTCAGCGGCAAATTTTATACGTGTTATACCATGTTCTATGAGATCGGAGAGCGTTGAACCGGCAGGCGTAATTTCACGTTTGCTCCAAACATAATCTTTGCTGGTTTTCAATTGCAACGTTTTAAGCAAGTTAGAATTTTGTGTTTTAAAGTGTACCAACCAAGCGGCAGCATCAAAAGGCAAATCTATATAACCTTCTTGTGTGGCAGAGTTAGAACTTTCTTTTGGTCGCTTCATCCAATTCGGTACCCACGGCACATGCACCAGCATAAAACCATTTTGTAGCCCATAATGCAACACATGCGCCATGGTTAGTGTTTTGCCAGTGCCATTTTCGCCGTAGAGAACATAACGCACAGTCGGTCGACTAAAATCAGTGTTTCGTATATATTCGATAAGTTCCAGCGCAGGTTTACGTATCATCAGGCAGGTTTCTGTAAAAGTTTTAACCTGCAATTCAAATTGTTTGGGAAGCCCACCATGTTGAAAGATTTGTTTTTTTTGTTCCGCTGGAATGGTGTAATATTTCGCCAAATGCAATTTTGTGTGTTCGCTTACATTGGACTCACCGATGCGGTAATCAGTGGGTGGAACGACGAGTGGTGGTATATTATCAGCGGCGACTTCGGTGCTGTAGCTGGAAGAAGTTGGGAGCGCGGCGACTCGTGGAAATTTTCGCAGGCAGCGCACTAACATTTTTTCTGTTGAATAAAAAATTCAAATGATAAATTTTAATTGTAAAAAAACGGAATTAAAATTTTTTATAAATTACACTGACTTCTTCGTGTTTTAATTGTGTGGTCGAAACACAAGTGATTGGAATGTCAAAATCAGCTGTTATGTTTTTTGCCTCCACTACACAACGCTTGAGGGCGCAGCTCACTTTGGACAATTTTAGTGCATAGTTTTAGGAGGAAGTTTAAAATTTGGTTGTTTGTAATTTATTTTTCATTTTTTGAGTTTCTGGGAATTAATTACAACAACAACAACAATAACTTCTGGTCGAACCTACTTTTGGAGATATAGCCATCGGAAGATCAAGATATATCTTTTATAAAAATCAGTATAAGTTGTCTTATGAAAGGTATTTTACCGGGCTATATAACTGCTTTAGAAAATTTTGAGTCTTAGTTTTCTAGATATGACAATTTTTCAAAAATGCACTGCATTTTTTCTCCTAAAAATCGTTATTTTTCCAAAAAAATGTATTATTAACCTAAAATTTTAATAACTAAATTAGGAGGCCCAATTTAATTTCTTTCATTTGATATGCAACATGTATCTGAAATTGCATAATTGATAGATTTCTATAGAAAAAACAAAAATGGACCAAATCAATTTTCTAGATATTAGGTACTTTTAACAACAACAATGCCAGGACAGACAATAATTATATAGCCCGATAAAATACCTTTCATATGACATCAATATTTTTAAAATCCATCCAGGGGTTTCCAACTTATACCGATTTTAATAAAAGATATATCCCTTCCGATGACTATATCTCCGAAAGTGCGTTCGACCAGAAGTTGTTGTTGTTGTAATTAATTCCCAGAGCCTTATTTTGGCAAAAAAAAAAATAAAATTTAAGACAAGATAACTAAGGGGCTTGTGACAATCCTTCTGCCTCTTCTTGGGTCCTTGGACTTTTACAGACAGGCACAGTGACTAGAGTATACCTTTAATTATCTTCAACATATCCCTGATTCACGTAGTACTCATTCCTACGATCGTTTCCTCAATGTCATCAAACGAACGCGTCTCCTGCGACCTTTTGGATTTCATTCCAATGCTCGAAGCCAAAATTTGTCGGCTCTGATTAGGAATTCGACATTGGAGATGGCCCCCTGGGCTACCAAGAAGACAATTGTTAACCCTTTCGGTTATTCTATGCCATATAGCATAGTTGCTTTTCCAAGGTCTGTATGAAGTCATAAAAACTTAAAAGTTAATTTTTATCAATTTTTGTTTTGACTACAAGGTGGACGCAGTAAGCTGTATGACCAAAAAGTATTGAACAACAATATCCAATGACGTATTTTGCAAAAAAAAATATCACTTCATACTTTTATTATTTTATTAAACAAATAGTTAAGAAGAAGCTGAATATTGGTTTAACATGTGTAAAAAAATTTTGACCTCTAACATGGTTCAATATTGCTGTACGATTTGTATACCCTACGTCCAGGATATATTAATTTTGTCCTTCCGTTTGTAACGCAGAGAAGGAGGCGTGGCAGATATAGAAAAGTATATATATTCTTGATCAGCGTCACCTTCTGAGTCGATGTAGCCATGTCCGTCTGTCTGGCTGGCAGGGTGTGCGTGGAAATACACTTTCTGGAAAAACTGAGCAAGATAATTCAATGAAATTTGATACACTGCCTTCGTCGTCAAAGTTAGCTCGTGGGAATGAAAATGAGCGAAATCGGTCAACGGACAAGCCTACCGTTCATACAAAAAAATTTATTAAAAATGCAACCTTAGGAGTATTTTTCACGACAATGCAACCGACATACACAAAAATACTATGAATTGTAAGCGCAAGCTCTGAAAAAAAAAAAACTGAACGAATCCCGATAATAAGGCGTGGCACCTTCCATATAAGCAAAAGTTTCAAAACGCTATACTGAATGCGTTTTTTGAGATAATCAAACTAAATTTTACTCAGACACTAAGAACTATAAATGCAAGCTCTGACCAAAAACTGGGTGAACTTGGACAAGAGGGCGTAGCACCTCCCATATGAGCAAAATTTTAAAAATACTGCAGTTTAAGGTATTTAATGCTTGATCAGGCCAAAGGTTACACCCTTACTAGTTTTTTTCTTTTTATATGCCTTAATCCAAGCATTTTTAAGATTGTAATAAATTAAAAATATTATCAAGCCGAGATTTTGCATAAATCGGCCTTAAAAATTTTTTAAAAAATCTCAGCTCACTTTTTGACAGCCTCTTTCAGATGTTTGGACGTAATCATGGAAAATCAAAAAAAAAAAAAAGCTTTTTTTGCAACAGTCTGATATAGCCTCATCAGATCAGGCTTAGCTAATTCTTGTCAAAAGCCAAACTCCAACCCTTGACTCCGTGTTTCTAATCAAAGGAACGCGGTGCTTAGCTATGTGAGCCACCGTCAAGGTCAAATTCCACCTCACAAGAACGCTCTATGTATAGATTATAGTAAAACACACCTGGCGCCATCTGCTGTGAAAAATTGCTAATTCCTTTTAGTTGATAACACACTCTGGTTTTGAGACATGCTACGTTAGCTACAATTAAATGTAATAATTACGATAACTAAAGAAATTAATTTGATTCAGTGCTACCTTTTTAATCGTAATTGTTAATATACATAAATACGTAAGTATGTACATAAATATAAGTAAAATTAGTCGAGTCGATATTATGTAATTTTTTGTCTGGTCAAAAATACTTTAACTATTTAATGTTAAATAGAAATCAAACAACATCAAATCACAAAAGATTGCAACTTAAAAACTTCACAAAAAAAAAGCAGAAGGTTATGGTATTTCACACCTCATTACGAACAAATATTTAAACTTTTGTTATGTAATTTTTATTTTATTCCTTTTTGCTCATTCCACTTAAATGCTAAGCCAAATTGCGTTTGCTAATCAATTTCAGTTTTTCATTTGGCAGTATCATTATAGAACAGTATAGTACAGTCATCGGATTGTGCCCTTTTGGTTTGAAGTTATCAGAAAACTTACAAAATTTGGGAAGACCATGGTTTCATAGACCATATCGATACCTTAGAGCGCTATAGTCCTATCTCCATTTTTTCAATTGTTGGGAAATGCAAAAAGAAGATTTCAAACAGTGGTTATTTAGAATTGGCTGCTATTTTGATATATCGATAAATGCAATAATTTTACCCATGGTATATTTTAACATAATTTAATATTTCTAACCAATTTTATTAATTTCTAACGAACATCCCAGCCAATTTATAGTATGCCATTACTTTTGCCCTTATAAAGAATTGCACTGTTCTTAAAATAAATGACACATTTAGTAAATTGATTTTATTTTAATTGAACTTTTAGTCATATATTTGCAAAGATTGATTTACATATAAATCTATCAATGCATTTTTCTAACACATAATTATGACAAATCAAGGAACGGATTAAAAACACGGCTATAGTGACATATGTTTCGTCTTTCGCCACAAAGACTCATCAGACTATTTTTGTTGTAATTATAATTATATTTATTTTACTAAATTAATTATAATTGAAAAATTGCAAGTTTGAGAACTTTTTGTGTTTTTGGTCTGGGCGGGAGACGAACCAAGGATCTCCAGGTTGGTAGCAGAAGTCGTTACCACTGCACCAGCCTTGCCCGGCTGATAGATTTATATGTAAATCGATCTTTGCAAATATATGACTAAAAGTTCAATTAAAATAAAATCAATTTTCAATATAATATGTCATTAAGTAACACACTTAAAAATTCATTTAGTAAATTTTTTGAATTTTTTCCACTAAAATTTCGTTGAATGTCATGAAACGAGTAGAAAACACGAAAAAAACGGGTGTAACAAAATTTGTTCACTAAAATGTCGAAAAAACAAAAAAAAAAAAAAAAAAAAATTTTAAAAATGTGACTTATTTGAATATTCAGTGGAATAAAACAGTAGCGCTCTTCAAAAAATTACAGTTTGGAGATAGGATTTTTCTTAATTATCAAATATTTTGGTATTTTAGTGGTGTTTTGACATCACACAGTTTTCCACTCGGTAAAGATGCCCACAAGGATACCATAACTGCAAAAATCTCAAAATCGCAAAAAGTGGAGATAGGACTATAGCGCTCTAAGGTATCGATATGTTCATATGATTTACTTAATGATGTAATTAAAAATTATTTACTGTTCAGGAGGCGGAGAAAACCAAAATTTCTTTAGCGGAAAACATATAAAAAGTCAAATTGAAGTCAAATATATGTCTACTCATGGAGATATCTTCTTACTTTTTTACTATTTTATGTGGTTAAAATTCGGCCACCAGAATTTCCGTACGCGTCCGAACTTTTTAATGTACAAATGCAGTTTTTTCGTTGAAGACCAATCATATATATTTCCGTAAGAATAAATTGATGGTGAAGACGATTCTCATAACAAAAGTTAAATGACTTAACCTGTCTTTTCTGCCCTGCCTTAATCCTTACGTCATTCTTCATGCAAAATAAATACTGTTAAATCAAAACAAAGAAAAATTTATACGATTTGCCCTTTAAAACGAGAAATTAATAAGTTCATCACGTTACTTACATCATTCTATGTTCTGTTCCATATAGAACTGATGTGAAATTGTTTTCGAATTTTTAAGCAGATTTTCTAAGTAAATTCAATGAGACTTTTTTTAATGGGAATTCATAGTAAAATAGGTTAAAACAATAATTTTCTTATTTTTAAGGGTAATTTTTCGCTCTGAGTGGTACAATGAAATCTCTATTGGATTGTTGCCCCATTCAATAGTTACAAATTAATGTTTTCTTTATGAAGAAAGTGTTTTTTTTTTATAAAAAATCATGCATGATTTTTCATGAAAAATATATTTTTCCATTAGAATCTACTTAATTCTGTACATGTTATTAAATCGTATAAAATGGGGCGTAGGAGTGGCAATTAAATAAGTATTTATGAGAGATTATACTATATTCAATTAATTTTTTTGAAATTCAGCAAAATCGACATTAAAGTAGACAAATCGTATCCTCATAAATGTATTCTTAATAGAAAAATATATTTCTGACGAAAAAAAATTTATGATTTTATATAAAAAACACAACCTTTACAGAGAAAACATTAATTTGTAACTTTTGTATGAGGTAAGAATTCAATCTAGCTAGCCTCATACTAGAATAAAGTAAGAATGGTCGTCTGCTATGTCTGTGTAAATTTTTGCTAATGTTTTGAACTCCATTGAATAAACAGTTTCGATAATTTCTGCACTTTTCCGTTGAAATAAACTTTATGTATTTGAGAAAAATCAATCCGAATTCGTAAACATATTTTATGCCTACTTTTAAAGCACTTGTTTTTTTTAAAAAAAAAAACAAATTTTATTAATTAATTAACCATAATAAGTAATAGCTATAAAAAAATAAATATATATATAAATACGATGTGCTGATTTATTTGCATTTCATGCTATTTATTTTTTCTCATAAAGTTCCATTAAATTTCTGAGTTGCTTGTGTTACACCCTACACTAAAAAGAAGTGCGTACTATGTTCTTTACATCAAATTGTTGCACGCCGAATTTTGATACAACTTTTTATAAAATTGTTGCACGTACTATATTGTCGTTCTTTGATCGTGGAGTTTATTTATAAGGGGGAGCAGGAGCACATACTAGATCTACAAACGAAAATTTTTATACTTGGGGCATACCCAGAAATTTCACACTAGGGGAGTAGTATTGTGGTGGCACAATCGATTATAGAGTGTCAGCCAATCCTACACATATTTTCTGTAGATAGAGTTATGGCCAGTGCTGTCGTTTTGAAAAGTTTGAGCGAAAGGAAATTTTGTAAAAAGTGAAGTGTCGTGAAGTAAAATTTTGAGAAAGTGAAGTATTAGCGAAGTGAACACAAAAATCACGATTTTATTTATTCAATTCATTCATTTTTATGCTACACGTAACACTCGAACATGGAAATTTTGTTTATGCGGTCGAAAAAACGGTTTTTATTCAAAACAAGGCACCTTACGAAAAAGGTTTAAAGCAAAAAATGAATGTGAATTTTGTTCAGAATTTTTTGGAACTTCTTTAATTTTTTTTTTTTTTTTTGACTAATATTTTAAAAATTATAAAATGTACCCAAAAATTAAACGTATTCTTTGAATGATTCTAAGTATTTTAGGCATTACACACTTTTCTCGTAAGACGCCTTTTTTTGAGTAAAAAAAATTTTTCCGACCACTTAAAAAAATTTAAATGTTCGGGTAGCCATATTTCGGCCAAATATTCACCTAAAATTTTTTTTACTGAAGCGTTTTAAAGGAAATTTTATCTACTTTTATAATAATATACTATATCTTTACCTATCTCTGATTCTAAAACAGTTATAGACAAAAAAGAAAAAAACACAAGAATTCGATTTTTGCTTTATTTTTTTGGTCTATAAACTATTTCGATGGCAAATTTAATTCCCTAGAAAAAGTTTCCTGTGAAGCATATCGAAATTTTGCTTTATTCGCTTGATATATTGAAAAAACAAATTACTTTTCAGTCAGGGCGGGCATCGGGAATACAAAAAAGTATGTTTCTGAACTCTCATAAAAATAATAGACAAATCTTAAGGCAAATTTTGGATTCCAGAAAAAGTGAAGTGATTTTATGAAAGCGGAAGTGGCGAAGTGTTTTTGATAAAAAAGGAGCAAAACACTTCAATTGAAGTGACAACGACAGCACTGGTTATGGCATGTCAAATCATACCATAATATAACAGGTCATTTAATAAGTCCATAGGATGACACAAAGATGGCGTTACTAGAATTTTTTCCACAAATTGGTTATGAACGATTGCAAATTGCAGGTGCTTGAGCTAGCTGACATTGTAAAGATATCAGATGGTAGTGTTTTTACCATTTTACACGAATATTTGGGTATGCAAAAGCTCTGAGCAAAGTGGGTGCCGCGTGAGCTCACAGTCGACCAAAACAAAAATGAATTGATGCTTCAGAGGAGTGTTTGGCGCTGTTAAACCGCAATCAAATCGAATTTTATCGTCGATATGTGACAATGGATGAAACATGGCTTCACTTTTACACACCAGAATCCAAAAGACAGTCAGCTAAAAACTATTTTGACGAAAAAGAGAAATCGTAATATATAAAAGTGGTATCGAAGAGTTGGAAAATCGCTATACTCGTTGTATCGCCCTCGAAGGCAACTATGTTGAATAATAAAATCGAGTTTTGTCAAAATTTTGTTTTTTTCTTACTTATCCTACGGACTTATTAAATAACCTCTTATGTACATTATTTATATTATGTATATTATTTAATGGAAGTAGTTTGTTTTATAGTATTACAAAAGAAAATGAATACAAACCATCGTCACGGGCACTCTGTATATACGCTTGGAAAAATCACCGTAGACTGACTGTTCGGTCTTATTCTTTCTCCCACATTATTATATTGTAGAACACTATCCAGGTATCCATATACATTATTTCACTTTTCTTTTTAATACCGATCTAGTGTAGGGTGCTTTGACGTTTCTTAAAGATATCTATATTTTTTCTGTTGTCTTCGTTAATTCAATTTTCATAAAAAATTATTGAAATATAAATCATTCTTATTTTTGCATTATCTACAGTAGTAATCAATTTAATTTATATTTTAATTACACCATTCCATTTATGTATTACCAACATATCAGAGATTTATGAGCAACTTAATTACAGTTCACAATTAATTGCATAAAACATAAAAATTAATAACAGCTTGTACAGCTCTGAATCGCTAATTGCAATGCGCATATTTATGACAGATTCAACGTGGGAATGAACTAACTTTCAGGTCGACCATCATCGATCGTGTTGAAATTTTTTTGCATGGTACTTATATCCTTAAATGCTCATAATTTTGGTAACTGTTGGTCAATTCAAATGGATTGATGAATCTGTAGAATCCAATAAATGTTACAGTAAAACTCGATTAAGTTAAATCACTCAAAAGTTAAACATAATGGAAAAGTTAATCAGCAGCTCTCCACAAGAGACGATATTGAATTAGTTGACTATAAGCCAATAAATTTGGAGCAAGATGTTTTGTGAGCAAGAATTAAAAATGCCATATAATGAGCACAAATATGCATCAACTCAAGAGGTGGTGATTTTTTCCAGCTTAATGCCATCAATTTTACACCTTCACCTTACACCTTTTTGTAAATACATAGCCCAATGTCGAAATAAATTTTTCGTATTTTTTCCAGATTATTATATTGAGTTCCTACTGGCTCTGATTGGCCATATGGTAAATTTGCCGTCTGTTTGTAATAATCAAGTTTATTTGGTACTGGTAATAATTATGGCCATAGTCTGATGGTGCTTAAAAATGGCCATGATGGGTCTATGTTCACACCAACTTCTTATTCATAACGTCACGAATTGACATTTCGAAAAGACTGTCACCTTCTTTGAAAATTTTGTTACCCTGAATAAGGAGCTACTTTTAAAAAAGTTAAAGCAATAAATAAGCAATGAACGAAATGTGGACAAGATCTGACTAGTGGGTGTGGTACCCTCTATTCAAGAATAAAGTTTGAAATGATTTGCTATGAAAACTTTTCCGGCAAAGTGTGCCAAACTTGGTGGAAAGATTATAGAAATACTAATAAAAAAGTAGGACGATGTTATAAATGTTTGAGGCAGAGTTAAGTAATGAACTGGACCGCTTTGTTAATAAATTTATAAATAACTATTGAGAAAAATGCCATTACTACCCTGCAGTCAAACGGACTAGTTTAAGAGTAGTTCATTAACTAGTCCTCTACCAACCAGTAGCAGTCCGACTTCAAAGCCTTTTTGCATACAAGCAACTGTTCTTTTTTGTGTGTTGATGTCCTACGAAATTTCAACTATCCCCTTCTGCATTACTTTTACACCAGTCTGGGGCTGGTTGTGGTGTGAAGTAACAACTATACCTCAACCAGAGGTTTCGGTTGTAGTCAGCCTATGTATAAAAATATTTATTTTTTTTATTTTTTTAATTTGAGCTTATATTTCTTTTAAATAAATTAAATGAGGGGTATAGAAGCAAAGGCGAGATGGAGATTGCTGCCTTTGCTTTGATTGGCAGTTTTCAACCTTAGATATATATTGGATAGAGACGTATTTGGTATTGCAAATTTAACTGATCACAAGCTTACATCAAATGCAACTAGATGGCATACTCAGATACATTCATGAAAAAATGGAGATTGTCGCCTTTGCTTCTATACCCCTCAAATAATGTTAAATTGCATTCATAACAATATTAACAAAAATGAATTCATTAATTTCATTTTTTTTCACAATTTATTTTGACACACAATTCAAGTGACACAAAACACAAATTATTAAAAAAGCAAAAACGAAAATTGTATTTTGATTTCGTTACGATTCAAATTCATTTGGCCCTACAAACTGATATCAAACTGGCCCCCACTGCATCCCTTTTTCACTAGTTTCGGGCTAGTACTAACCGTGAACTAGTATTTTCTGTAAAATGTCTCTTATATTTACTGCAGGGTAATGACTTTACATGCACATACTCCAAAAGAGTATGTAGTTATAAGTATTCTTAAATTTGGTTTAAAGTTCATGTTCAAAAAGATGTAAGTATCTAAGGAATTTCAAAGCTTTATGAGTATTTGCTGACTTTTTGCACATTTAATTAAGTTGTTCAAATACAGAACCTAAGTACATATGTATATAAAGTGCTAAGTAAACGATTATCACAATTTCCGCTACATATGATGGCTTTTACAGAAAAATGTGTGACTAGCGAAAGTGTTAATTCTACTTAAACCAGGTAACAAACTTAAATTCCTATTCTATGTCAATGTCAAGTCATTGACGTCGTCGTTCATCTCCAATATCGACCACTGAACACTGAGCAACGTCTCTGTGCGAAACCTCAACTGACCAAATAAACGATACGCGGCAAGTGCTAGAACAAAAGAGGCATTGTTTTGGGAATTCCAAAATTTCCATGGTTCATCTTCATATAAAAAGCAATTGCTGGACATTGACAGGCATCAGTCAAGTTTAAAAATTTCATCTGAAATGAAGTTCTACATTTGTGCATTCGCCTTAATTGCGGTCGTTGCCCCTAGCCAGGCTACATTCGGTAAACTTGGTCTCTTGGGCGGTATAGGAAGTGGATATGGTGGTGGCGGCTATGGTGGTGGATACGGTGGCGGTTATGGTGGTGGCTATGGTGGTTATGGCGGTGGATATGGCGGCGAGAATGTGGTGAAAGTAATTAAAGTTTCCGTTTTACCCGGCGGTGGTGGTTATGGCGGTGGTTATGGAGGCGGCTATGGTGGTGGATATGGAGGCGGCTATGGTGGTGGCTATGGTGGTGGCTATGGTGGTGGTATTGCTGTTCCTGCTATATCAACTGCTGTGCCAGCTATAACTACCTCATCTGTGGTAACACCAGTTGTTACTTCAGTAGCGGCTCCAGTTAGCTATGGTACTTCATATGGAGGATATGGTGGTGGATACGGTGGTGGATATAGTGGAGGTTTTGGTGGTGGATATGGCGGTGGATTTGGCGCTAGTATTCCAGTAACATATGGTGTTGGCAGTGGATACGGATATGGTGGTGGACTTGGCTTAGGATATGGCAATGGGGGTGCATGGGGTGGTCTATGCTAAAAACGATAATAAAGTTATAGATAAATACGATTGATTTAAATTTGCTTATTGTTAATTTTTAAAAATTTTAAATAAAAATGTATTTGGACGATATTCATTCATTTTCAATTTGATTCAAATTTTTATTTTATTTCGTGTAGTTTTTGTTTTACAGGACTATAACTATTTTTAAAAATATATTTTAGATGTTATCGTCTAAGAAAATCTTTTATTTGCAATTTGATAATATGTTCCCAAAATGAGCCATTCAGTACCAAGCATGAAGCGATCCATTTTCTTGTTCTGCACTTAAATGCATTCAGCTATAATCAAAGCAGCTAAAAATGTGTTCGCTAAATTATTGATCTCGGAACCCTTATTTTATCAAATTTTCGGGGCGGTCAGCTGAAATGTTTCTTTGGTATCTTACAAGACATCTGTCTACTACACGTATCTACTATATATCCACATCTAGAGTAGAACGGGGCAATGTCGTGCACTCAACTTTGACATGCTCGTAAAGCCGTACATCTCAAGCGAATGCGACGAGTAAGCATCCGATCGAAAGATAATTTCGTTGGTTACATCCATGTGTAACAACATTTGTGTAGCGAGAAATTGTGTTTGTGTAAGCGAAGAAAAAAAAAATGTGCACGACATTACCGCCCTCAAATTTTGTGGGGTAATGTCGTGCAGTGTTTTCCGAGTATAGTAAAGATACCAAAATGTGTGAGAAATGATAGGTAGTGGTTCTATTAGAGGAGATTTAGCATTATCATGTATTTATTCATTATTATACAAGTCTGAAGTACATAATATGTTGTGTAGAGTAGAACGGGGCAATGTCGTGCACTCAACTTTGACATGCTCGTAAGCCGTACATCTCAAGCAAATGCAACGAGTAAGCATCCGATCGAAAAATAATTTCATTGGTTACATCCATGTGTAACAACATTTGTGTAGCGAGAAATTGTGTTTGTGTAAGTGAATGTGCACGACATTACCCCAATGGTCGTTTTAAAGGTCAACTTCGATAACTCGGTGAAGCCCAAAATTTTTTTCAAAACCAAATACTTCTTTTCTTTGGCAGGATATTTCGTTTCAGAAAACACTTACCTGGTATATTTTCCCGCAAGGAAAATTATTTTTCTGACCCGATGAAAAGACACTTTTATCGTCCCGAAAGCGTGCGTTTTGAAAAAAAGGTTACTCTGTAGAAACGAACTGGTGAAAATTGCTAGTATTATATGCATAAGCTCAGTAGGTCAGCAGGTCCCTACCTTACGAACAGTTGGTAAATCATTCAATTCTTTGGGCTAAAACAGCCAGTGCACGACATTACCCCCTGCACGACATTACCCCGTTCTACTCTACTAATATATAAAAATGAGATTTTGTTTTTTTGTTCTTATGAACTGCCACTGCTGCACTGGAAACGCTTCTTCACCTTTAACCACTTGATATTTTTGCCAGAAGCATGGCCGCAAAAAGTGCAATTAGACTTAATGAATTGGGTTTCTGGAAATCGAAATCTTTTGGCCATAATAGTATCTTACTCCAATTTATGGACTGAGATGTAATTGGTGGTACTACCTCTTGCCACACCTTCTCTTCCCAACGAACATCCATGTGGTCATACCTGAAAGGGAAAATTGGGCTTCTTTAAACGCATCCTTTGAAATATACACGGCTGGATCAAAATTGGATACAGGCACTGGATCAGACATTTATTCTAAGTCTTTAATCTTAGTAAAGCCATACAGATTGCCAAACGACTGTAGTGTCTTTCAGGCAGAGGTTTATGCTGTTCTTAAAACTTGCAAAATTCTCAATGCTCTTAAGTTCCAATTTCTTGTTGTTATTTACATTAATAGCCAGGTGGCTATTAAAGCAATCTCATCAAATTATATTACGTCAAAACTTGTGTTAAGCTGTAGGAACATCCTTTGCGATATTAGCGAAATGGCTAAAATAGGGTCAAACCAAAATACCCTTTTGGCTGACCTTTCAATAAGATAACCCATTAGTGTAATCAAGGGAAAAATCGAAAATATATGTATTCAGCTTGCATATTCTAGATGGTCAAATCTTCAAGCTTGCAATCATATTAGATCAATCTGGCCACCATATGGTATAAATCGTACTAAATTTTTAATAGCAATGGGCCCTTTCTCGACGCCTAAGTTAATGATGACAACATGTTCATCTCCTGGATTTAACCTAACCTACTTATGAACTTGGAAACTAACTGACCGATTTGAAGTAGTGATGAGCAAAATTAGTCTTAGTCTTGCGTCTTGTTCTTGGTCTTGCTAATTTGGCGAGACCAAGACCAAGGCAAAGATACTGATATTTTTGCAGGATTAAGACCAAGACTGCTATGGTCTTGGTCTTGCTCACGGTAATTGTCAAGACCAAGACTGCTTTTCAGTCTTGCTAATTTATAGTTAAAAGTTATTTCACGACCGTTTTGAAAATAAAATCTTCTCTCGATTTGAATTTTGGCATCTTAAAAACCCAACTGCTTTGGAAAAATATGGTTTTGAATAATCAATATCTCTTTTCAAGACCAAGACTTCATGAGCAAGATCAAGACCAAGACCAAGACTGCTATGGTCTTGGTCTTGGTTTGCTCATCACTATTTTGAAGGAAATTTTCGCAGTATCTTTGTATTAAAAATGCTAGGTCATGGGCTAAAATAGGCTGACTTGTTTTATTAAAAAAAATTTTCCTGGGTACCGTAACGTTTTAGATAAAAATTTTATAAGTACAAACTTTTAGCTAATTGTATAAGATTTCTAAGAGTGCATTTGGTTGATAGGGTTAAAAAGGATTTCACAAAGTTCTGGACCTTTAAAGTTGATAATTTTAAATTTTTTCCCTACTTTTTGACGTTGGCGGCCATTTTAGTGTAAAAAAGATCTGATTAACATACCCTTTTTTTTTTGTTTTTGGAATCCTCGTTAATTATCATTTAAATCAGTAGCACATTTGTTACACCAATTTTTTAGTTTGAGGTTAGAATATCGATATTGAGAAAATGTGTTTTAGGCACTTTTTTATATTTTTAGCTTAGGATATCCCCAAGAAAAAATGTAAATAATGTTTTAAAGAAAAACACTAGAACTTTGCACAGATTTATCAGATTTTTCAGGTAAATGATATGTTGTCTAGATATATAGCCTCATAAAATACCAAAAAACGTTTTTCTTGCTTTTGAGGTTAGTTTATCGGTATTTCCACAGAAAAGTAAACCGAAATCCAAAAAATTATATCTCTGAAACTATTTGGGTGAGGTTTGGTACAAATAATGTGTACTGGAAAATATGGGAGGTATCACGCCATGAAAATATTTATTGCACATTTTTTATTAAATAATGCATTATTGGGAGCATTTGATACTTTTGTAATATCATATTTTAAATGTCTCAAAATGGATAATAATAAATCATATATACTCATAAAATAACTTTTTCCAAATCTTCTCCCTCTTTTTCTTGAAATCCCTCAACACTGACACTTTCGTCTGAATTGATAGTCTGATATCATTATGATATTGCAACGTCCAATTGAATTTTACGCAAACATTTTGTGATTTACTTGAAGTCAAAAAGGCATCGCAGCACTAACCACTGTGATAGCAAAATTTTACACCTTGTTAAGATTGTCATGTCAATAAAAGTAAAACCAAAATAACAGCAAAACACAGTTCAAACAATAAAAATAACAATAACAATAACAATGTAATAAAACAATAAAATCAACAAAGTGCAATCACCATCAAATGGCTAACAATATCGACCTTCAGTGCATGGGGCGCACATTGTGTGAGTAGCAATGAAATTGAGAGTTAACCAGCGCCCGAATCAGCGCTATAATTTGCATGCAGAGGAGATCTGCCTGCTGCCAGAGCTGCCAACTAAACTCTATTGACAATGAAAATTAGAGGCTGCTTTATTTAGTATGCACTGTATGTGAACACAATTTCGAACGTTTATGCTAAAATTTCAAAAACAAAAAAAAAATAAATAATAAATTGCCTTATGTACAGAGCATCGTTGTTTGTTTTTCATATCGTACAAAATCCCATCCGTGTTTAAAGCAAATTTTGGCAGTTACCAAAAGGTGCGAGTAACAATTTATATTTTTCAATTTGTTTGTTGATTTTTGGAAACATTGTTGAGCCAATGTGTAAATTAGGTTTGAATTAGCATGTGTGTGAATGATGGCTTGGAGAATTCTTTCAAGCAGTGTTGGTAAATGAAACTTTTGGCTAAGTTTAGAGATATCCTAATATCGTATGTGTGACTTGATCTGAACTTATCTGTAGAAAGGCCGGCTAGTTCGATCAAAACCCTGTTGAATACGTTGGAAAAACATTGAAGTTAACTTTCTAACAGTGTAAGTACTACTTGCTGAGATCGACCATAAAAAATGTATAGTTATAGTGAACCAAGTTGCATATATGCACATTTCGATGATGTTTGTAATCTTGCTTCAATCCCAATCAAAATCGAAAAACTAAAAAAAATAAAATTTTATTATTTTCATCCGTTGCTTATCTATGAAGAACTCCACGCCAAGTGTACCAAAAAAAAAAATTTTTTTTTCTCTGATTTCGCTTAGATTTGGCAATATGGTAGATCCGGTGTGCAAAAACAACAATCCGGGAGGATTTGGTCCTAGTACCATTTGTTGTTAAAATAAAAGGGTGTTGAAGTTGGCGTTTTTAGTAATTTTCATGAAAAGGGTGTTTTTTCAAAAATTTATAGCTTACACTTAAGTTTGTAAATTGATAGATCTAAGTTAATGGTCCCATTCATTTTGAAATGTTCTTTTTTTGGTGAAAAAAATTTTTTTTCACCAAAATTTTTTACACTTAAAAATACTTTTGAATTTTTTTTAAAAAAAGCCCCCTTCGATTTTTTTTAAAAGTACTTTAAATTAAAGCATAATTTAAAAGCTTTAAAATGATGTATGACTCAAGATGGGATTCGGACGCTACATGGGAGTTTTTGGCTTTTGAACGCCCGTGGCAGAACAAAATATTTTTTTACTCGAGAGGAAAACATTTTATGTAAAAAGTGTACTGAGCAAAAAATGCTTAGAATCGTCTAAGAAATACGTGTGAATTTTTTTGGAATTTTTTAAAACTTTTTTTTTTTGAATAATTTTTGAAAAAATTTTTTTATGAAAAATTTTTGCAAAAAATATTGAAAGGAAAAACATTTTTTTTAAATCTTTTCAAAAAATTCCAAAAAAAATCACACGTATTGCTTGGACGATTTTAAGCATTTTTTGCTATATACACTTTTTACGTAAGCTGTTTTCCTCTCCAGTAAAAAAAGATTTTTGCCAGCCACGGGCGTTCAAAAGCCAAAAACTCTTATTTAGCGTCCGAATCCCATCTTGAGTCATACATCATTTTAAAGCTTATAAATTATGCTTTAATTGTAGGTACGTTTAAAAAAAATTTAAAGGGGCTTTTTTAAAAAAAAAAACAAAAGTATTTTTAAGTGTAAAAAATTTTGGTGAAAAAAAAATTTTTCACCAAGAAATATTTTTTTATAAAAAGAACGCTTCAAAATCAATGGGACCAGTAACTTAGATTAATCAATTTACAAACTTTAATGTAAGCTATAATTTTTTGAAAAAACACCCTTTTCATGAAAATGACTAAATTCGCCAACTTCAACACCCTATATTTTAACGACAAATGATACTAGGACCAAATCCTCCCGGATTGTTGTTCTTGCACACTAAATCTACCATTATGCCAAATTTGAGCGAAATCGGAGAAAACAATTTTTTTTTTTGGTACACTTGGCGTGGAGTGCTTCCTATACTATTAACATATATAAAATTACTTATATGAAAACCCCATGTAACGCTGTTTTGCAAAATATACCAAACCGATTTTAGAAATTTTTTTAAAAAACTTTCTACGTGTATTAAGGAAAAAAATTGCATGATATTTTTTTTCATTTTTATAAAATAAACAATTTTTTTTTTCAGTATCAAGTTGTTAAAAAAAAATTCAATGCTTACATAAAAATGATCAATTGCATTTGAGTCGCTACAGCTAATTCTGCTTCTTGAGTTACTATGGGGGTTATCGGAAATCAATATTCCCGGGGAGTTTATCTGCCATGCATTCTCTATTGCATATAAGTATAGGGGGTTATATGTGTTGTTGTCTTCCCCGTCTCTTTTATTCATTATTATTGTTTATTCTTGAAGAAAGAATATACTTAGAATTTGATGTTGTGATGTTGATGAGAGCAAAAATGAGCGTGATTTTATCAGTGATGCCAACCAATTCAATATTTTCAATATTTTTCAACATTTTTGGACTTTTACCGATGTTTTCCAATACTTTTGGATTTTTTCCGATACATTCAGGCCTGTTCCGAAATCCGAGTGATTTCAATTACTTTTCATTTAGAAGGCTTTTTGAAGAAAACAGTTAGTCGAACGATAAAAATAATAAGAATCTTTTTTATGGTGAACTACAGGTTCTACAAATAATATTGATTTGCATTAACAAAAAAGTAACCGCTTAGAAAATATTCTAAAAAAACCGCAATTAGTCGAAAAATTCGTTTTAATCGAATATTTCCTAAACGGTTACTTTTTCGTAAGTACAAATCAATATTATTTGTAGAACCTGTAATTCTCCACAAAAGAGATTCTAATATTTTTTATCGTTCGACTCTCTCTTGAGTTACCAACTTATACGTTGGATGTATCGATACGTATTGGATGTTTTTCGAAATTTTTGGGCTTTTACCTATATTTTGGATGTTTTTCGATAGTTGCGGTCAACTAATTAGCAACGCAGCGGTGTATTACATTTATTTGTCAATATATCATAATTTTCTGAAGAAACTTTAAAAACTTTATATCGGTTGATGGTCTTGCAATAATTATTTGTTAAGTACACTTCACTTTATGCAAAAGGAAGCCCCTACTATTTTGTTTTTTAGTATATTGAGTAAGTATTAATAATCCTCTCGGTCATATAATTAACAACGCTTTGTTAATTTTTAATCAAATCAACTTTTTATTAAAAAAACATTTAATATTTCGTTGCAAAACCATTACTTCTCATAACTGCTTCACGCCTACGAGCCATTGAATCCACAAATTTTTGGCACACAGCATTTGGAATGGCTTCCCATTCCATCTTTACTTTTGCAAATAACTCCAAGAAGTTTCCAACTACAGAGGTTCTCGATGGGATTGAGGTCTAGGCTGCATGAAGGCCGATCCAATGGTGGGATGTAATTTTCCTCCATACACCATTTTGTTAACCGCTCGGTATGCTTCGGATCGTTATCTTGCTGCAGGATCCATGACAGTGGCATGCTTTTATCACAGAATGGAACCATTACATCATTAAGGATAGAAATATACTGGTGGTGATCCATATGGCCCTTAATCTTTGCAATGGGACCAACACAGTTAGTACCATTTTTAAAATTCTTCACGATAACATTGCCATGCCGAAAGTCAATGCAAGATGGGTGCTGAGAATGCTCACGAAGCCTAATAAAACTATTAAGAGCGTTACCTTTGGTCTGGCCAAAAATTAAAAACCCTACACTGCAGAATTTTTTTAAATTTATATGCTTAAACGGGAGGTGCTACGACCTCTTGACCCAATTCACTTTGTTTTGATCAGATCTTGCACAAACTATTCAAGTATCTACGAAATTTGGATTCACTACTTTAAATAACGCTTGCACTGCAGAATTACGGAAGTTTTGCCACGGTTCTCCGGAACGAGGAATTAATCATAGTTTGAGGCACCTCTGATTTTCTTTTTTTATACCATACCTGATATTTTTAGCAACAAAATAAAATAATTTTAAAAATCGCAAGTAGGTGCCTCGCCCCCAAGATGGGCGCAAGTAGTCATCTACTATACAAAATTCAGAATTTGCATGTGTTTTCGTTTATTTGTTTCATGGATTTAGAATCTATACAGATAATTTCAATAAAATCTACACAGGGTACTACTGTCGATCATGAGGAGGTCTCACATTTGCAAAATAGGCGGTTCCACGCCCCCTAAAACGAAATTTCATCATATCTCTTATATTTTTTGACGCAGGTTAATGAGGTTTGGTACACATTTGTATAAAGGAAACAAAAAAAAAAATAACATGTATTGAAAAAATGGATGGTGCCACGCCCATCACAAAAAAATCGTCATTTCTCATAAACTTTCTCAGGCAAATGGGTGAGATTTGGTGCATATGTAAAAGGCAACAATTCATTTAACTCTTATGTAGAATTTTACGTTGCCACGCCGCCAATATAAGTAAAAGCGCTGTGGGATATGCTAGTAAATTTATTAACAAATCCAAAATTATATGAAAAAATACATTACATAATACAAGATTTTTTATTTACTCCTTTTAATCTTCATTACAAAATTCCATTATTTTAAGAATTTCTATTTACTTTAAATGACGCTCATTGTAATCACAGACTTCTAAGAATTTTATCAGCATAATTTTTATGAGATGTAATTATCTTGTAGTTTTTCTAAACTGATGTAAAATCATGAAGTGAAGATTCTATTTTTTTACTTTCTTTTTCCCATTTCACTTTATATAGAGAATATTTTTTACTTTTTCACTACCGGCACTTTAGCGGACGCTTCTTTATAATGACTATTTAATAAAAATCAATGACAGAAATCGTGACGATATAGAAAAGACTTCTTAGTTTGTAATTAGATAAAAGATAAAATTAAATAATGGGAGTGAATTGTGGATATTGAGATTTTATTTCACCCATTTAGAGAAATTATGAGAAATGACGATTTTATTTTTAGTGGGAGTGGCACCGCCTATTTTTTCAATGCATGTTTTTTTTTTTTTGTTTTCTTCATATGTGTACTAAACCTCATTAACCCATTAATGCCCAAAAATTTTTTCACTTTAAAAGTTATTTAAAAATAACCAAAGCAACATTTGACTTTGCAGAACAGATAATTAACAATTTGAATGTTTTCCCTTTCATTCAAAATTAATTGTTTGTTAGTTTGTGTCAAGTGCTCGCTGCAGTGGTTGTTTTTAAATTGTGTCTTGTGCGCGAAGTGAAAAATTTTGCAATGCCGCGGTACCGCAGGTAAACAATCACCTTTTATTGCTATTTGGGTGTATTTTTTTGAAAATTTTTTTACATAGTTTTATTCTAGAGAGATTAATTAATATTTTAAAATCAAAAACATTAAAATCTGTGCAAAATTAAAAGAGTTGTGATGATTTGAAAAACCAGAATGCCGTACGGCACCGCTAGCGAAAAATTTTTTTTTTTGTAAGTGCCGTACGGCATCGCTGGGCATTACCTAGCACGAAAGTTATTGTTTCTCTATGTGTCGTACGGCACCGCTGGGCATTAGCCAACAATACATGTTGTATGTAAGTGGGTGTTTTCTTTCATCACAACACAATTTGTATAGTATAAAATCTACATGTTGAGTTTTTTTTTTTGGCTTTTAAGGAATAAGTTTTAATTATCGAGCCATTTGAATGCTTTATTGCATTTGCTAACAAGAGTTTCGCCTCAGCAGGATTTAATCCTTGCAGTCGAACATACTATTACTTTTCTCCTTAATTATGCTATAATCTCAGTTTATAGCTTTCTTTTGACTAGTTATTGATAAACAATATATAATTTAATTGTTTGAAGTACATACAAGGACATTTTTTATTAAAAAGAGAAAAGTTTTCCTGTTACATAAAAAAAAATAAATGTGTATGAATGCCCAGCGGTGCCATACGGCACCCAGTCACTGAGCCGCTCCTGAGCAAGGTATAGCAAATTTTTTTTTTTACAAATATAGTTTGAGGTCTGAAGGCTCCATCCTGAAAATTTCAACTTTCTATCTACCGTGGTTCCCGCTGGGCACTAATGGGTTAACCTGCGTCAAGAAATATAAGAGATATGATGAAATTCCGTTTTTTGGGGCGTGGAACCGCTTTTTTTGCAAATGTGAGACCTCTTCCTGATCGATAGTACTACTCTGTGAAAATTTCATTGAAATCATCTGGATAGATTCTAAATCCATAAAACAAATAAACACAAAAACAAGCAAATTTTGAATATTGCGCCCATTTTGGGGGCGGGGCACCTACTTGCGATTTTAAAAATTATTTTATTTTGTTGCCAACACTATCAGGTATGGTATAAAAAAAGAAAATCAGAGGTGCTTCAAACTATGATTAATTCCTCTTTCCGGAGAACCGTGTTGCGTATATGGGATATGCCACGCCCTCTTGTTCGAGTTCGCCTGCATTTACTGAATTTACCTTGCTTAGTTTCCTCGTAAAAAATATTTGCACAGATAGACAGCCACCCAGCCAGCCAGGCGGACATGGCTTAGGAGGTGACGTTGATCAAGAATATATATACTTTTCCATATCTGCCACGCCTCCTTCTCAGCGTTACAAATGGAAGGACAAAGTGAATAAACCCTGGGCTTAGGGCTTACAAATAGCGTGTGAAGAATACTTCACCGAGTGTCTAGACCTCTGTAGTGAAGACAAAGATGGAGTATTGGCTCGAATTATTACAAGGGATGAAACTTGGGTTCATCATTATGAAACTGAGTCCAAACAAGAGTCTATTTAGTGGCACAAAAAAGAACACCACCACCTAAGATGTTTAAGGTGTTACAGTCGGCTCGGAAGTTCTGGCGACAGTCTTTTGGGATCTAAAAGGGAGCCTGTTGATCGTCAAGCGACTCTAAATTCATTAATGGCTTTTTAAATATACTCAAAGCTTGTCTGGAAGTGTTTTGAACTTCTTCAAGTCTTATCCAGGAAGAATGATGTTATTTTAATCTGGATACCAGGGGCATGAAGGTAATGAAAGAACAGACTGCTGGCCAAGAGAGGCACGCTCAATATTTTTATAGACCCAGAACTCTTCAGCTTTAAAAATAACTTGATATGGGGAGAAACAGCCTGGAGAGACCAAGAGGGCATGAGGCAAATCTGAGCAGAGAAGATATAAAAACATACAGTAAAATGACTATAGGTCACTGTGAACTCAATTATCACCTTTATAAGATGGGTCTGTTAGACGACGATTCCTGTAGACTCTGTCAAGAGGACTTGGAAACAGCGGGGTATTTGCTATGTACTTGCCTCGCTGCGGTGAGATGCAGAATTAAGAACATAGGTGCCGAGATTAAAGACCCTAATGACTGAGGTGATATTAATCCCACGGCACTGGCTAGACTTTTAAATAGTCTTAAACTGTTCTGATAAGGAAAGAGGCTGTACAAAAGATCTTTTAGGTCGCAGTAAAATCCAGAGCTGTAATAATATTGAGTACGGAAAATAAAATTTTGTATTTTTCTTCGAATGGTTGGGTAAATTTTTTGATTTAATACTTATGGTTTTTTGTATTTTTATTTCCACTCCTTACCCCCATTCTGTGGACTTAAAGATTCCCCCCGCACTTAATCGGTACTAAATGTCAAATACATCAGAATTACCAAAGCCGCAGAAGCAGTGCACATCTTCCGGCGAACTGTCATTGATGAAGGTAAAAACTCTTTCATTTGCCGATTGGTGTTTAATAGCTTACAGCATTTGAATGTCATATAATTCTTCAGGATAAGATAATTTCTATCACATGACATCAAGAAAAGTTTAAAGACAAGTAACCATGACAATCCTAGCAAAGTTACTATGCTTGGTATGAAAAGTTTTGGTGATAAAGACGAGCATTTTACAGATGAAAATTGTCGTTAAACCTTTCACTTGGATTTCAAGTCAAACCATCGTTTTACAACACTGGCGATTGGGATGAGATCTTTTCAAGTCACTTAGTTACAGAGCTTGCAGCGATGAAATTGCGCATACTCGCGCCCTTTTAAGTAGTTTTGTATGCATGTGTGTGTACGGTGTGTCTATTTGCGGAGCGTTTTTAGCCTGGCCTAGCTTTTTGTTAGCACATTTTTTTTTGGGAATTACCTAATGCTGCGAGCTGTATGTTGTGTAGATAAATTTTTTTCTTTCTTTCTTTCTTTTTAAAATTTAAGATTATTTACACTGAAACTGAATCGTCAGGCACAGGGCGGGATTTGGATTTGGCACATTAGAGCCGGCACTATGTTGGCTGCGAGTATTTATTGATTAAATACACATTCAGAATGGTTGGGCCATTCTTTCGAGTTGATGCGATCGATGATGAGGAGGCAGAGGTGAATAACCGAAGATCGCATGTTTATGCGTACGAAGGCGAGGTGTGTCGCCGCTATGCTTAGAATTGAATATCCAAAGATTAGCTGATTAGATATCTTACTTCTTAGCAGATGATAATTCATTTCTCTGGTGTATGTGAGATATAAATGGAAGTGCGAACCATTTAGGGTTAATCAGTCGAGTTTCGAGTTTATCAAAGTGCGGTTCGGATTTCAAAAGAATCTACTTGTGCTGCCATGAAAGTGTTACTGTGTTTTGTTGTTGCATTGCTGGGAAGCGCACTGCCCGCGAATGCCTTTCTCGGAAAGTTGGCCTTGTTAGGCGGCTTAGGTGGACTAGGCGGTGGCGGTGGTGGCGGCGGGATCGGCGGCATCGGCGGCGGTGGAAAGAGTGGCTGGGGTGGAAATAGTGGTGGTGGTGGTGGTGGTAATTGGGGTAATAGTGGCGGTGGCTACGGAGGTGGAAATGGTTATGGCAGTGGTGGATACAGCGGTAGCTATAATGGTGGCTATAATGGCGGCGGCTACTCTAGTGGTCGTTCTCTGTACTCTTCGGAGGGTGGCTATGGACAATCTTATGGTGGTGGCTATTCTGGCGGCGGTGGTTATTCTGGAGGTGGTGGTTATTCTGGTGGTGGTGGTTATTCTGGCGGCGGTGGTCAAGTTGTAAGAGTTATTAAAGTTATTTTGCCACAAGAGGAACGCGTTTCTTACTCGACTGGAAGCTATGCTGGCGGCGGTTACTCTTCAGGATATTCTGCAGCACCTGCACCAGCTCCTATTCAATATTCAGCGCCTGCTCCTGTTCAATATTCAGCGCCAGCTCCTGTTCAATATTCGGCACCAGCTCCAGTTCAATATTCGGCACCAGCTCCAGTTCAATATTCAGCACCAGCTCCTGTTCAATATTCAGCACCAGCTCCTATTCAATATTCAGCGCCTGCTCCACAACCAATTCGTGTTGCTATTCAAGCTCAGCCTGCACCAACAATTCAATACGTACAAGCACCACAACCAATTCGTTATGCCCCTCAACCTGCACCAGTTGTTATTGCAGCTCCTCCACAACCAGCTCCCGTTTATGCCCCACAGCCTCAGCCTCAACCAGCTCCGCAGCAACAACAGTACGTAAAAACCATTAAAGTCATAGTCGATGCGGATCAGAATAATGGTTTGAGCGCTTCATACGGACCTCCACCACAGGAGGCTGGCTATTCAGGTGGCTATGCATCAGGTTCAGGTTCAGGTTGGGGTCAGCAAGTGCAAGGTCAAGGTGGAGCTTGGAGCAGCGGCGGTTCAAGCGGCGGTTGGAATAACAATGGCGGTTGGAAGCAAGGAGGAATCTTTGAGAAACTCGGTTGCTAAATGAATGTAAATAGAACTTTGCGAACGATGTGTTTAGTTTAGGTTAAATTTATGAGAATTGTTTTTATTTTATTTAATTAATTTTGCGTTTACATCGCTGAAATACCTCCGAATAAATTAACGATTTTTCGAAATATGTACTCATAAAATTCATTTTGTTTTTTTTTTCGTGCAGTTTAAGTATATTGAAAGTTTAAGTCTATGAAAAAGGGGCTTACGTGCGAAAAAAAAAATTTTGTGAAAACAACTGGAAAACAAGTTTTAAAGGTCAATTTATGCGAATCGGCAAAAAATTGGAAATTTTTTTTTTTGACACGTAAGCACCCTTTTCATAGACCAGGTCACATATCGATACCTTATAGCGCTATAGTCCTATCTCCATTTTTCCAATTGTTGGGAAATGCAAAAAGAAGATTTCAAACAGTGGTTATTTAGAATTGGCTGCTATTTTGATATAACGATAAATGCAATAATTTTACTAACAGTATATTTTAACATAATTTAATGTTTTTAACCAATTTTATTAATTTCTAACGAAATCCCAGCCAATTTATGGTATGCCATTACTTTTGCCCTTATATAAAGTTCTACAATTATTGAAATAAACGACGTATTTAGTACATTTTTTGAATTTTTTCCACTAAAATATCGTAAAAAGTCATGAAACGCGTAAAAAACACGAAAAAACCAATTTTTTTTTTTTTTTTTTTTTTAATTTTTGGTTCCGACAAACAAGAGTGGACCCTTGGTTATAACCTAATTTGTTCACTAAAATGTCGCAAAAAGTCATGAAATGCGAAGAAGACGCGTAAAAACGAAGAATTTTTTTTATAAATGTGACTTATTTGAATATTCAGTGGAGATAGGACAGTAGCGCTCTTCAAAAAATTACAGTTTGGAGATAGGATTTTTCTTAATTATCGAATATTTTGGTATTTTAGTGGTATTTTGACATCACACAGTTTTCCACACGGTAAAGAAGCCCGCACTGATGCCATAACTGCAAAAATCTAAAAATCACAAAAAGTGGAGATAGGACTATAGCGCTTCTAAGGTATCGATATAAAGTATTCCCAAGTATGTATTTTTGTATAAAATCATTTCTTACACACTAAGAACCTTTCTGATAGTATCAAAGCTGAATTTTTTTTATGAAGAAGGTTTAACAGGCGCTGGCTCTTCGTCTATGATAGAAATCATGAAATTAGAATTCTATGAATATAAAACAAATTTGTATATGATCGGATTTTTTTAAAATACTTAATTTAAGTGAATTCGGATATTTTTGGATTACCATGATCATGGCTTTTTAAAAAGATTCTAACCGATGTTGCTTTGGAAATGGTAGGTAATATGAAGAATTAAGAATAATTGCCATCAGCATTCAAGATAAATCCAACCCTAGTGTAGTATGAATAAGTACTGCTCATACTCATATTCCTTGAAGAATACGTTGGAGATTTCAGCCCGTCTACATAATGTCCTACCCAAAGCTTATACTTTACGCTGTGAAAATCATAACAAAACTAACACCAAGTCTTTTTGGAATTTTATTCTATCAAAAAAGGAGGGATCCTCCAACCTAAACGAAATGTATTATCTTGGAAAACAATCCTATACTATAGATGAAACTCTTAATTTATTTGCTGATTTTTTTAAGTCAAACTATGAAGACCCGGTGAATGCTGAATCAATTCTGAATAATGTAAATTCTGTCATTAATCTTGGAGCTATTTCAATTTCTGAATCGGATGTTTTAAGTGCATGTTTAAAATTGATATTGATGGTATTGCTTCAATACTTCGCAACAAATGTGCTTGTGCCTTGGCAAAACCGATTATCCAAATATTTAATAATTCACTTGCAACAAGGTAGTCTTTGGACTGTTGGAAAATTGTGTCTATAACTCCTTTTTATAAAAGTGGCATAAAAAACGAGGTTTCCAATTATAGGCCAATTTCAAAACTATCCAATATTTCAAAACTGTTTAAAACTATTATTAAAGAAAAAATCTTCTTTTTGGTGAAGCATCACATCTGTATTGAACAGCATGGTTATTGTGCGGGTCGTTCCGCTATAACTAATTTAGCACTTTTTTCGAAATATTGTGTCTCATATTTTGAGCAAGGAAATCAAGTTGATGTCATTTATACTGACTTTTCCAAGGCTTTTGATATAGTTTGTTACAAGTGGATTTAATCCTTCACTAAGCCAAAAAAAAAATCTCAAGGCATGCACCTTCAAAAAATATTTTTTCTAAAAACGCTAATCTTCGAATGTTCTGTGAGTTGTTTTACACATATGTTACGCCAGTTTGCCGGGTTCCCGGGTTCGACTCCTTTTTTTATAGGTATTATTTTATTTTTATCCTTTTTTTATTGTAGACTTTATCTTTTTATGTATTTTTTTTTTTTGTTGAATTGAAATTGAATACAAAATGATTCTTGTAATGAAGCAGCCAAAAAAAAAAAAAAAACATTTTTTGAAGATGCATGCTTTCAAATATAAAATTTTGTTTCGAGAGACATTTCTGTTTCAAAATTTTCTTAATATACAAATATTATACCTCTTCATCAGATTGCTCAATGGTGTAGAGGTCTAACGAGTTTGTAAGTAAAAAAACATATTTCTATCAATCATGCGGACGGTCGCAGGTTCGTATCCTCCTGCGGATGGTATATTTTTTTTTTTAATTGAAATTTAAATTCGTGTTTCTTCAATAAAAATATTTTGATCTCTGACCTGAGCTTAAGTTTGCCCAACCATAATTTTTAATAAACTCGTTAAGGTCTTTGCTTATTTTTTTACTTCTTTACAAGATCTATGAAAACTATCTATTGACCCATTTTGCCAAAAAAATGTGCCAAGGTTTCGATTTTAAAAAGCAAGTCTTTTTATTCAGGAGATTTAGGACTATTGATTTCAGTAAAAAAAGGGTACCCTACGTCGTGCAAATAAAAAAGCTTGTTTGAACACCGTGCCTTTTTTTTGTGTCCTCAATTTCCTCTCAGCGTATATGGGTTACACAAAAATCTTCCATCGTACACTGTGACTAGTTTGTGTTTTCAATTCTCCCTAACATTTCTCCGATTCACGTAATTTTTGTTTTAGCGGTCGTTTCCACGTTTCCATATAGAGCGGCCAAAACTAGTAAATATTTTATGTGCGTGAAGTTGGCCCTGCTTTTGTGGAATTTCCCGAAAAAAAAAGTTGTGCCGGGGTGTGCTCCACTTGTGCCGCGTTGTGTCGTATTGGAAATCAAAATCGGTCCATTAGTATAGATTTTATGGGGAGGTCCTTTTTTTGGCGGATACGTAAATTTGTGGAATTTCCCGAAAAAAAAAAGTTGTGCCGGGGTGTGCTCGACTTGTGCTGCGTTGTGCCGTATTGGAAATCAAAATCGGTCCATTAGTATAGATTTTATGGGGAGGTCCTTTTTTTGGCGGATACGTAAATTTGTGGAATTTCCCGAAAAAAAAAAGTTGTGCCGGGGTGTGCTTCACTTGTGCTGCGTTGTGCCGTATTGGAAATCAAAATCGGTCCATTAGTATAGATTTTATGGGGAGGTCCTTTTTTTGGCGGATACGTAAATTTGTGGAATTTCCCGAAAAAAAAAAGTTGTGCCGGGGTGTGCTTCACTTGTGCTGCGTTGTGCCGTATTGGAAAAAAAAATCGGTCCAAGGGTTCACTTTTTGTAGGGAGGTAATTTTTTTTTGTGCGAAGTTAGCCCTGCTTTTGTGGAATTTTCCGAAAAAAAAAGTTGTGCCGGGGTGTGCTCGACTTGTGCTGCGTTGTGCCGTATTGGAAATCAAAATCGGTCCATTAGTATAGATTTTATGGGGAGGTCCTTTTTTTGGCGGATACGTAAATTTGTGGAATTTCCCGAAAAAAAAAAGTTGTGCCGGGGTGTGCTTCACTTGTGCTGCGTTGTGCCGTATTGGAAAAAAAAATCGGTCCAAGGGTTCACTTTTTATAGGGAGGTCCTTTTTTTTTGTGCGATGTTAGCCCTGCTTTTGTGGAATTTCTCGAAAAAAAAGTTGTGCCGGGTTGTGCTCGACTTGTGCTGCGTTGTGCCGTATTGGAAATCAAAATCCGTCCATTAGTATAGATTTTATGGGGAGGTCCTTTTTTTGGCGGATACGTAAGTTTGTGGAATTTCCCGAAAAAAAAAGTTGTGCCGGGGTGTGCTCGACTTGTGCTGCGTTGTGCCGTATTGGAAATCAAAATCGGTCCAATAGTATAGATTTTATGGGGAGGTCCTTTTTTTGGCGGATACGTAAATTTGTGGAATTTCCCGAAAAATCGATTTTTCCATATGGAGATATAGCCATATGAAAAAATCGAAAAATCCCTCAAAATCCAATTTGAGGCAAAAAGTTGCAATTTTGAGGCTTTTGAGCGGTTTTCGATTTTTTCATATGGCTATATCTCGGTAACGAGCCGAAAATATTCTTATGGTGACTACAGCAATGTTGTAGCTATTGAATAGAAGAAAAAAAATGCCGAACAAATTTAACCGAAAAAAATTCATCTAGTGCCTTAAAATCGCAAAAATGGCCATAAAATCATTATATGAGTCATCTTTGCAAAACGCTCTGGCAGAATTACTGAAAGTTGAAAGTTTTTGAAAATTAAGCGGGTTGGTACAAAACATATACGATCAACGATAAATAACAATTAGAACGCGTTTGTATTAGTTTTTGCTATTTTTTTAATGGTTTTTTATCAACAAATGCACATTTGACCCTGTTTTCCATACCATAATTTAAAATTTCTTCCAGAAACAGAAGCCTTGAAGTCCGAAGGTAAAGAATCCATTAAAACATTTTTGTGCACGCCCTTATGGTAAATGATATTAAATGTTGCTTGGCGCCGCGCACAGTCGAAAATCATGGGCCCACTTTGCGAATTTCTACCCTATAACCTTTTTGATCGCACTCGTCACACTGTGCGATGTATTCGGGTTTCTTGTTAAGTACTTTAAAATTCCGTCTCCTTACGTTGGTAGCTTGCGTGTAACATGATAACTGTTTCTTCGAAAACTTATTATTTTTCGCAAGGGAAATTGGGGAAACTTTATTCTAGCAACCTAGAATAAAACTTGGGGTAAATTCGAAAATATAAATTAAACACGGCGGTTTCAAAAAACAATAGCTTTATTGTTCGAGTATTGAACTTAGAATTTAAAACTAAGACTAAGAGAAAGCGACAAACTTGACGGAGATTGAAGTAAGTTCAGTCTTGGTGCTAACAATAACTTATTTTTATATAGTAAGGATATTGTTGATATTTTGTTTGCAAATCTACATTGAAGATGGTACTGGACCACCAAATTTTAAGAATTTGTCAAGTTGTTTTAATGAAAGCCATCATAGGGTCAATAAACTGTGTTCAATCCATCATAAATAGAGGTTTAACCTTAGATACAGATTGACAGGTTGTGTATTAGTAGGTAATCATGTGAGAGTTCATATTTTTCATGTTCAAAACGAAGAGCCACAAAGTAATGAGATAAAGTACACATAACTAAAATATCTGGTTAGTATTGGTGGGGTGCCGAAAAAATTCGAGAAATAAACAAACAAAATCACAAGTGCGAAAAAGCGTTAATTTTGTAAGAAAAAATCACATCAATTCAATTGATGTCCCAATAGACATTTTTTTTTTTTTTTTTTTTGCGATAATCGAAACTGAAACCTAAATATGTAATGTTGAGAGAACTAGATGTCTTGAAATGTATAAGTATATGTAAATAATAAATTTTTTTAAGTGCATTATCTGAGTACGACGCGAAATCCATCCGATACTGTTCGATGTTCACTCCATGCCACGTACATATTTATTATTTAAATAAATATCACACATTTGCGAATATACAAAATTTTGCTTGAATTGTTGTGATCAGTGATCACTTTTTTTTCAGTTTCCTACTCAATTTTAGATAACGCATTTTTTCGTATTTCAGAAATATAAATTAGAGTGTTCATCATCAGATATTAATCAGTCGGGTTTGGGTTTTCCTTAGTGCGAAACATAATTAAAAAGTTAAATTCGCGATGAAAGTGATATCGTGCCTTGCAGTAATTTTACTGGGTGTTGCAGTTCCCACGCAAGCATTTTTCGGGAGTCTTTTGGGTCTTGGTGGTAATTCCATCGGTGGTAGTGGTGGCGGTGGAAAGAGCTATGGCGGCGGTTATGGAGGAGGAGGCTACAGTCGTGGAAGCAGTCAAGGATACTTTTATGGGCCACCGTCACGTCCCGTTTACAATTCAAACGCCGGTTACAACTATGGATATGGACAGTCATACAGCGGCGGTGGTGGTGGTGGTGGTGGTTATGCGGGTGGCTACCAAAGTGGTGGAGGTCAAGTTGTTAAAATCATTAAAGTGATTTTACCACAACAAAAGAGCTACTCTGCCGCAAGCTACTCAAGTGGATATTCTTCTTCGGGATGGTCCCCCCTTGCAGCAGTGGCACCGGAAGTTCGAACAAGTTCATATGTGACGACACAAGCTTTACCGGCACCAGCGCCCGTACAGGCTTTTGTTCAGGCACAAGCTGCAGGTTGTGATGATGCACCTGCTCCAGTTCAATATTCAGCTCCTGCGCCAGTTCAATATTCAGCACCAGCTCCAGTTCAATATTCAGCACCTGCTCCAGTTCAATATTCAGCTCCTGCTCCTGTACAGTATTCAGCTCCTGCTCCACAACCAATTCGTGTTTCTATTCAAGCTCAACAACGACAAGCTTTACCTGCTCCAGTGTCAACTCAGTCTTTTGTGCAAGTAGCTTCACCAGCTCCGATTCAATATTCAGCACCCCAACCAGCACCTCAGCCAGCTCCAGTACAGTATTCTCCACCCGCGCAAGTACAATACGTTGCTCCAGCACCCGCACCAGCTCCACAGCCTGCGCCGCAGCGTCAGTTTGTTAAGACCTTTAAGATAATTGTCGATAACAATGCGGCTGCTTCAAGGCCTTCATATAGTGCACCTTCCCAAAATGTTGCATACTCATCGGCAAATTCTAATGCCGGTGCTTCTTCTTTTACTCAATCTCTGCCAGCACCAGCACAGTCATTTGTACAGTATAGTGCTCCTGCACCAGCGCCTGTACAAATTTCAGAACCAGGATATCAATATGCACAACAACAACCACAACCCACTTCTGTAGCATTCCAATCCCCACCATTACCTGAGCCAGTGCAAACTATCCAAGTTCTACCGGCACCACAACCCACTCCTGTCGCATTCCAATCTCCACCATTACATGCGCCTGTACAAACTATCCAAGCCCTACCGGCACCAGTGCAAACTCAATCTTTTGTACAGGTTGCTGAACCAGCTCCAATTCAATACTCAGCGCCAGTAACGATATCAGCGGCACCGCAAGTACAACCAGTACAGTACACACCACAACAACAACCGCAACAATCAGTGTCAGTATCGGCTCCATCACAACTACTTACACCTCCACAAACAGAAGAATTCAATATTGTGGTTGATGAGGGAAGCGATAGCCAAGGTAGTTCGTTCAGTTCATATGAACCACCAGCATCTGGTAGTTTGAGTACTTCATATGGTCCACCACCAGCTCCACATGATACAAGCGCTGGCTGCTAGAGAGTCGAAATCGATTTACATATTTAGTTAATACCGTGATAACGAAATACGATGTTGTTGTTACCTTCTTTTTTTTTTCGAAAAAATTATAAATAAATACTTAAGTTACTTACCAATTTGTATTTGACTTATTCATTTTGGTTGGCCTTTCCAAACTATTGCATAATATTTTTCGATTGGTCGCAAGCATTCCAGGTATTTGATTTAGAAATTAACAAATGTATTCTAATCGACTGAGACGATCTTTGAGTTCCGGCTTAGATGATTGTTTGCTTTCAATGCTTAGGCTTAAAGTTGATGTTCTTTTCAATTGCAATTGAGGCTTCTAGTGGGAAGTACACTGGGGGAACTTAAATTTTTAGCAAATTTAAATAGCTTTGTATCATGAGTTTCTATGAATTATTACATTATGGTCTTATTTTATCTATTTGATTATGTTGCTTAAATTGTATACTTGAGCAGAAATTCGCCAAGTGGGCCCATGATTTTCAATGTGGTGACGAAAATTTAAAATGAATAACGCAATGCAATCTACTAAGTGGTAGAAAGCTGTGACATAAAAAGTATTGAAAAGAGTTACTTTGTTTATTTATAATGCACGATTGAAAATTGTGTCATCATTTTACAGAAAAATTAATTTTTCGCATACTTTCTATTGAAAGTTTTTGAAAATTGAGCGGGAAGGTAGAAAAAAAAATACGATCAACGATAAAAAATAATTAGAACGCATTTGTAATAGTTGTTGCTATTTTTTTATTGGTTTTTTATAAACAAATGCTCATTTGACCCGGTTCTCCACACGATAGTTAAAAATTTCTTCCAGAACTAGAAGCCTTGAAGTCCAAAGATAAAGAATCCATTAAAAAATTTTTGTGCCCACTCTTTTGGTAAATGATATTAAATATTGTTTGACAGCACTCACAGTGCATTCAGCGGAACTAGGCGCCCGAGCTGCGCATTTGCAGGCTCATGTTTACACGCCCAACATTGCGTTCATGCAAGTTAAAAATTGTTATTATTTCTAACACAAGAATCTCATAAAAACACTGTGTGCGGCGCCAAATAATATATTATATCATTTACCATAAGGGCGGGCACAAAAATGTTTTAATGGATTCTTTATCCTCGGACTTAAAGGCTTCTGTTTCTGGAAGAAATTTTAAATTATCGTGTGGAGAACCGAGTCAAATGAGCATATGTTTTTAAAAAACCCCCCTCAGGAGTTAAAAGAGAATAACCAATAAATAGAATAACCAATAAAAAAATAGACAATAAGAGTAATTGGCACATTCATGGAAAAATGGAAATATTTAATGATCCTTCGGAATTTTTAAACGTAGATAAGAAATTATAGAATAATATTCAGTGAATATGATTGCAGTGATGAAGAGTAGTAGGCACGATTAGATAAGATGGGTTATCCGGCACATAAACGTTCAGTTCAACGGAAGCGTATATACCAAAAGTTGTTTCATTGTGATGCCCTGAAATAAAATTTTTAAACAAATTGCTTTACTACTCTCAAATTTGCTTAGATTCTTTGATAAATTGAATGAGGTTACAGAATAATTGTTACCCCTGCGGGTAAGGGGTCAGAATATGCCCGAGGTAAGCATGCCTGTCGTAAAAGGCGACTAAAAGCGGGTGACCAGCCAGGGTGTGGAAGGGTGTAGCGTTGGACAGCGATGCGCCTCGAAAGAAAAACCCACAATGCCCGTAACTGGCACTGACAAGGCGAGTCGATGCCGCCTTAAAATAAGCATCTTGTCGAAATCCTGAAGCGTCTGATCCAGAGTGGGCGGCTCCCAGGTCAGCGTCTGTTCCAGATTGGGCGGCTGAAATTAAAAGTGAATTTGGCCACTATATTTGCAGCGCTTGCCGGATCCAGCTTTAAGCTTATAACTTACTGCGTGGGGCGTTGCCGAGAAGATTATACTAATGAAGCATGGATCGAAAATCGATCTGCAAGTATTCGTCAACAAATGTTTAAGGCGTATACTAAAGGTTTGGTGGCCTCGCACTATATCAAATTCCAAGCTACATCAAAAATGCAAACAGAAGGCTATAGCAAACGAGATCAAGCTGCGCAAATGGGGATGGATTGGTCACACTCTCCGGAAACCACACAGCGAAGTTTGTCGCCAGGCCCTTGAGTGGAATCCACAAGGCAGTAGAGGACGTGGTAGACCCAAAACCAACTGGAAAAGGTCGTTGGAAAAGGAAATCCAAGAATCGGGAAAATCGTGGCAAGAGATCAAAGTCATCGCAAGGGATCGTGACAAATGGAGAGATTTCATATTGGCCCTATGCTCCTCCTAGGAGTTAAAGGAGAATACATACATACATACACAGAATAATTGTCGAACAATCATGCGAGTGGTGCTGCACTTCAACTTGTCTCCGTAGACTATAGCGCAGCCTTCGACAGTGTCTCCCGAGAAGTCATCTGGGTCTCACTGCAACGAAAAGGTATTGCCGCAAAGGCCATAAACTTAGTACGTGCACAATATGAAGGCTTTAAATGCAGTGTGTTACACAGCGGGTTGTTGTCACCGACATTCACCACTAATTCAGGCGTACGGCAGGAGTGTCTACTATCACCCTCACTCTTCCTTATCGTTCTTGATGATATCCTAGATAAAGCTCTTAACAAGGCCAAAAGGTGTATCCAATAGAACTTTACCGAACATCTGGAAGATCTCGACTACGCTGACGACAACTGCCTTTTATCATCCAAACATTCAGATATGCAAAGCAAAATTGAAGACCTTGTCTTGGAATCACAAAAGGCTAGCCTAAAAATCAACGTATCCAATACTAAAAGCATGAAGCTAAACGCAAACAGGAATGACATCACGTTTAGAGCTGGCAGTGATGACATCGAAAACGTCGATAGCTTCACGTAAAAAAAATAGCAAAAGCAAATGGCGCGTTTGCTCAACTGAACAAAATATGGTCTTCATCCGTTATATCCACTAAAACGAAAGTGCGCATTTTTGATTCGAATGTGAAATCGGTTTTGTTATATGGGTGCGAAACATGGCTTGTTACTGAACAACTAACGAACAAGCTGCAAGTATTCGTCAACAAATGCTTAGGTTAGGTTAGGTTAGGTTAGCGCGGGAGATGGCAGTTGCCATCATAACTTAGGCCGCGATTAGGCCCATTGTATACCCGATATATAACTTCGTTGTTAACCTATGTGAACCATTTGGAAAGTTTTATAAACTCCAAAATGGATTTGGGACTCTTTTGAGCTATATCTTCAAGAGAGTCGAAGAAGTGACTTTCGAACACCTTATACCGTCGGTTAGCCAACGCTGGGCATTCACAAAGGAAATGAAAAATGGACAGTTTATAGCCAAAATCATCATTGAATGCCATTATTCATATAATATGTGAAATCGGCTGCTGATTCCGAAAATCACATCATTTTTGTTTTCTTTCACGTCGTTTTCGAGATATCGGTCATTTTTGGATAAAAAAAATAGTTCCATTTAATTACAAATAACTCATAAATAATATTCACATCACTTTCTGGTTGGTTTGTTAGTTTCGGAGAAATAAATTGATTTCTAAAAAAGAACATTATTTTTTTTTCGAAAAAATTAAGAAAAAGTCAAAATCAACTGCAAATTTATACAAGAAGAAAGCATTTTTTATAAAATTTTGTTTTTTCATATAGAATACATAGTACTAATAAAGAAAATAAGATATCATTTAAGAAAGTTGCTTAAAAAATGGAAAAGTTATATAAAATTGAATGAAAAATGGTCGAGTTGCATTTTTGCCAATTTCTTGCATTTTTTTATTTTATTTGTCATAAATTTGTATTTTATATAGGGTGCATATCGCATAAGATTGCGATGCATCTGGGAGGTGATGGAAGAGGCCTGGACTAACAAAAAATTGCATCTGAGGAGGGATCTGAAATGTACCCCTGAGGAGTTATAGGGTTAAAACTGATTTTCTGACTTGTTTTAGAAAAAGAATTTTATTAGGTCATCCTAGCGTTTTAAAGAAAACTTTTCATATGAAAAACTTTTAGTTTAGCTTCTGAAGTGTGTATTTGGTTTATAGAGTTCAAAAGAATTTCGCAAAGTTCTGAACCTTTAAAGTTGATTTTTTAATATTTTTTTCCAAATTTTTTAGTTTGGCGGTCATTTTAGTATGAAAGAGGTCCTATTAACATACATTTTTATATTCTTTTTTAGAATTATTATTAAATTTGCTTTAATCTGGTATTACATTTGTCTTACCAGTTTTTAGATTTAAGGTCAAAAAAAAAAAAAAAAAAAAAATACTTTGTAACATACGGGTTACTCGCATGTGCGCAAGTTCTACTGGAGCCTTCAAGCTGACTGTTCTTGAAAAGCATTTTTTTCTGAACTCAGTTAAAAAAATTGATGCAACAAATGTGCTACTAAATTAAAGATAATTTAACGAGGATTTCAAAAAAAAAAATATATATATATATTAGGATATGTTAATATGACCCTTTTCATACTACAATGGCCGCCAAAGTCAAAAATTAAA
Source organism: Calliopum simillimum (assembly GCA_951812925.1). Taxonomy (NCBI): domain Eukaryota; kingdom Metazoa; phylum Arthropoda; class Insecta; order Diptera; family Lauxaniidae; genus Calliopum; species Calliopum simillimum. The sequence continues at coordinate 34,799,011 of OX638372.1, forward strand.
AAAAAAAAAAGTTTAAATATAAACTTTAAACTTGTTAAACTTTTCTCCAAAAAAATATTTATTTAGGCATGAAAAATAAACTGTGAAAAGTCTATTGCGAAATCGTGCTCGCATAGAATATATCGTATAAAAACAACTCTGACGTCTTTTCTGTAACAAAATTTCCTGGGCTACAAAATTGTCTATCAGTATTTTTCTGGAAATATAATAGTTAGCGCGAAATTTGTAAAAAACTGATTTTTGCGACCTTTTATCTTGAATAACTCTTCATGCGAACACGATTTCGAAATGGACTTTTCACAGTTTATTTTTCTTGCATGAATAAAGATTTTTTTGGAGAAAAATGTTCACTTTGTTTTTTTTTTTTCATCGAATATTCGAACTATTTTTATTCGAAAGGTTTTGAGTAGACGAACATTTTGAGACCTTAAACATATTTTTTCCTTGCTTCTACTTCTGGAGACAGAGGTGTCCCAGTTGGCATGGAACGTCTCATATACAAAAAAATCAACAACTGTCTACAAATTAAATACATTTCTGAACATAATCGCTAAGTAGCTAATGCACTGATGAAATTAGTTGCATGGTGTCAGTGGCAAATTAAATGAATTGTGTCAACATTTAATTTACCACTGAGTGTCATTACCTTTCAAGTACTTACATATCCATCACTTTTTGGTGAGCATTTTGATGTTACGTTGTAAGTTTTGTTTTAAGTTTTATTGCAAAAAAATTTGTCCTCAAAATGCGTCGATCCAAAACAAATTATATCCGTTGAAATGATATGACATTTATATAAAAACCGGCGAACATTTAATTCATTTTTGCAAAAGATCTTGAAAGTTAAAGAAGTGTTGAAGGTGTAAAATGTTTTGTGGGAATATCGGCTTTATTTGTTTAGTTTTGTGCATGATGGCAATTGGATGGAATGAAGCTAAATCTTTGAAACAGCATGAAAACAATATGAATTTCAAATTACAAAAGAATATTGTAAAAAGAGGACTTAGCAGCAGCATTGGAAATGGTAAGATTATTAAGATCTTTTGAATCTCAATTATCTAAACAATGTATGTATTTCTTGCAGATTATGGTCCACCTGTGCATGTTTCATCAGATATTCTGCAACTTGACCATTCGCCACCGTCAAGTGTTGGTGCGGACTCTAAAACATTTGGAAATCTATGGCAGGGCTCTAATTTATCACCAGGCTATGAAGTTTGGCTGGATTCTGGCAGTGGTCTACAAAATTATCAACCAATTCATCACAACTTTGGTGACAGCGGCGGCACTGAACATTTGGGAGTTTTTTCAACTGATCAACTGGGTATTAGTGAAGATCATTTGAGCGAACATATAACACATGTACCGGCGTCTTCATTAGATGGCCATTTATCGGGTGTTTTGCATACGCAAGTCATTAGTAGTGGTCAAGAACATACGATTAGTGGAAATGTTGATTTCAGTAATGTTGCCGATGCGAAGAGTCATTTTCCAGTAAATTCCTATGGTAGATAAAATTGAACTGTGTGCTAAATTGTATAGTTTTTCTTTCCAGTTTTCAAAGTAAAAAAAAATTAGGGAGAGTTAATAAAAACATTGAATATAAAATATTTAAAATTTTTATCAATATAACTGGATAAGAAGCTTTGTACCTAGAAGTATTCTAAGAAAAAAATTACATAAGCCAAATTGAAATCTAGAAAAATTTACGAAATTTTGCATACTTTAAGAATGAAATTGTTTGAAAGTCAATAATTTTTACATAAAAACTGTGTTTACGTCTAAATATTATAAAAATCCTATGATTTCCTAAGACGTGAGCTTAATTTTTTTATTAGCAAATGAAATTTGTACTAAAATACTTTAATTACACTGTACTAGTTGAAAATTTGGTCTTCCGCGAAATAGGTCATTCTTACCTAATTCGGGCATGGGGAATTCAGTGGTGTTAACCGTTTAGCTGGATTGGTTCATCACCCCATACAAAAGGTTCAAATCAAAATTTTTTCTAGAAAGAGGTGTTTTTCATAAAAAATATATTATTAACTTCTGATAAATCAATGATTTCACATCGAAAATATATTTTTCAGTTCATAATGAATCATTCGACATTTGGGTTACTAAGTTTTTAATGAATTTATTGGATATTTATTTACTAAAACGTTTATTTTCACCGAATTTTGTAAAAAAAATTACATTTTCTTTTTTATTTGTTGAAATATTGTTCAGTTTTCAACTGAAAATTGTTTTTAACTCCTATAAGACAACGTGTTGAAAATTTATCATATGTTCATTAGTTCAAGACACATATATACATATATCCAGTATCTAATTTGACCAGTCTTATTTATTGAAATTTTCTACACGAAAAAAAAACTACAAATACTTATTTAGTTTTCATTGTCCTCTTCTTGATTGATTGATTGATTGATTTATTCATATTTTTTCCATCCATATAAGTTAACAATATTCAATATTCTTCATCATGATTCATTTTCAGGTTCCAGCACAAGTCCACTAGTAATGAATTTAGTTTTTTGCCTGTATACCAGTGCTCCAATTGTGCTGAAACCTGATGAAATCGTTCGCCATGCTCGTCAGATTCTGATGGCATTTGGTTTCCTAATTGATATTGGTGATGGTGTAGGAAGTGCACATTGAGAGACATGTTGACGCCAATGTTGTTGAAAGAATGAAGCATGTCTTCTATCAAGGATTGCCATTCGACCACGCAATGAATACCTAAAACACCATTTATAACTCCTTTTGAATTTTCCCAAGCCAGACTTTCTTGCTTCATGAGGCTTTCTTTAAAAAGTTCGTCTTTTATTAATCGCCGAATATCTGGTCCGTTCAGTACACCTATTTAAATTCAAGCAAATCCAAATTATTTAAAGAGCCCAAATGATATCATGAGAAAAGACGTTGATAACATTATGGATCCCAACGCAACTGGAACTGGGCTTCTTGAGTTATCAATATAAAGAAGCACTGCTTTCAAACTACTTTTCGAAGGGTCTATGAACAAACGCCATTCTTGTGAATTATATTGATGACCCATTGACTCCATCAAATCAGGAATATTTGTGCAAAATGCGAAAGTATTATCATCACTTCGATTGAAAAATTTTAAAAAGTCGCGTTGGCGGCCAAAAGCATCGTAAATTCTAACTCCTGGTGCTAAAATATTAAGTGATTTGAGGTATTGTGCAAGTATTATTTGTCGGGTTTGCGACAATTTCAATTGACGTGACATCATATCCAAACGTTCTTGGGAACATTCTATATGTACACAGGGCTGCTCAACAACAGATGGCTGATAAAGCGTATAAGCTGTTTCGGGTACACTTTCAATTGCAGATGGAGCATATTCTTCTGTCGGTTTCGGTTTCGGAATTGGAACATTTTCAGAATGTGGTAATGGCGTCTGAGCTGACCGAACACTTTTGTATACAAATTTGCGTGCTTTAAACCTGTTCAATGTTCTTACTTTATTCGCGCAAGCATAGCAGTTTCCCGGAACATGATTGCCTGGATCGGACCACAAAATTGGAATGCCAAATGGCATACTTTCGACGTTACCTTTTGCCCAATCGTGCAGTCTGTTCACGCATGATGAACAAACAAATGATGGTACCCACTTCACTCTCCGTATTATTTGCATATTGAAATAATTTTCATACGTTTTCGCGATTTCATTGCTAATGGTTTTCCGACTTTGCGCAATAGTAAATTTTCTGCAAATAAAGCAAAAGTAATCAAATTTGTAAACACAGCCACTCATTTTTGACCGAAAGTTAATTTAACTTAAAAAGACAATGTCAATTAAAAGCATGGCCGTAAGCCTGCTGGCCTATTGCAAAACAAGTATTTGTAATATATAGCGCCGAAAATTTCAAAAACTTAAAAAGAGGTCGAATTAATGTTCGAACACTTGATAAATTTTCAACACGTTGTCTTATAGAAATTAAAAACAATTTTCAGTTGAAAACTGAACAGTATTTCAACAAATAAAAAAGAAAATGTAAATTTTTTTAGAAAATTCGGTGAAAATAAACGTTTTAGTAAATAAATATCCAATAAATTCATTAAAAACTTAGTAACCCAAATGCCGAATGATTCAATATGAACTAAAAAATATATTTTCGATGTGAAATCATTGATTTATCAGAAGTTAATAAGAGATTTTGTATGAAAAACACCTCTTTCTAGAAAAAATTTTGATTTGAACTTTTTGTATGGGGTGATGAACCAATCCAGCAAAACGGTTAACACCACTGAATTCCTCATGCCCGAATTAGGTAAGAATGACCTTTTTCGCGGAAGACCAAAAAAAAAAAGGTCTCAAAAACTAGTACAGTGTTATCGTTGCGCTGAACTACCCTTCTTTCACTTTTTCTGCTTTAACCCATTTTCGGCCACGATGCAAAAATTATTTCATTTTTTGGTATAAAGTATATTTTTGAATAATTGGCACCCCCTGAATCCAAATCCGTCCTCAAAATATTTTTACCCCCACTCGTTTTACCGTTATGTCGAAAAATCAAAATTTCGATTAATTGAACGTTGGCCCTTAGGCCATACCACAAGATCCCATACATATACGGCTAAACGTGGTTAGTGAACACTTTAGGATCTGCCTGCTGGAAGTTAAATATCTGCGATGCCAGTTGAAAGCGAGCTGCCCATAAGCCATATGACGCTAAAATTCGTAAAAATTTACCCATGTGCCAGCACAAATAATGTTCCCTGGAAAAATGAGCGATGCTACGCCCCTTAAAAAAGGAAATTCATAATTTATGAAATTTGGTACTCATGTAAAATGGATAGGGACAAATGACATCCTTTGGAAAAATGATGATGCCTCCTCAACTTAACAAGATAAGGTGATCCAACATTCACTGGGAAATCCTAGTTATTTGAAAGATTTTCAATTTAAAATTTGTATGGTGAAAAAAATGTCACGTTCATATTGTCACGTATCGATTCAGATTATGATCAAAACAAGAAAAGTACAGAAGATATTTGAATCAAACAAAATACATTATAAAAAAACATTATTGCATAAGTTTCAAAAATTAGTCGTACTTTAAAATTCTGACTTGTTTCGCTGCATTCTGACTTTCTTTGAATAGGCACGAAAACTACTTTGATTTTTGTCACGTTCGTTTCTGTGTCTTTTTTTGCGTGTATCTTGGAATCAGGACTTCGTCTGCAATTAAAGTTGGCACTTATTATAGTGCTACCTAAGAGCTATAACGTAAAAACTAAAATAAAAATATGTTTTACTTCCACTTTTTTTGCACTTTAAATGTGTGCGACGGTCACGTTCGTCACCTGGGAAATGCCTATATTCAAAACGAAATATTTAGAGCATTATATGCGATAATGAACACAATGTACCCATAAATACTAGGGATGGTAAGTATAAGCACTGAGCAAAAAATAGGTGAATTCAGTCAATAGGGCGTGGCACCTCCCATACAAGCAGAATTTTCGAAATGCTATACTGAAAGCTTTATTCGCGATGATCCAAACAACTTTTACTCAGATATGCAAGCTCTGAGCAAAAACCAGGCAAACTCGGACAAGCGGGCGTGGCTCCTCGCGTACAAGCAAAATTTGTAAAACACTGTAGTGTAAGGTATATAATTGTTGGTCAGGCCAAAGGTACCACCCTAACAGTTTTTTTTTCCCCTTATGAAGTTTTTGAATCTAAAGTTCTTTGGACTCGTTGAGTGTAAAATTTAAAGGCCATGACCTATTTTTTAGCCAGATAAATTCTTTCGTGACGACACGTGTCAGAATATTCCTGTTCATCTTGCAAGCAATATAAGAACATTTTATATATGTGATCTGGTCTATGAAAAGGGTGCTTAGGTGTCAAAAAAAAAAAAAAAATGCTCCAATTTTTTGGCGATTCCCATAGAATTGAAAGTTATTTTCGCACGTAAGCCCCCTTTTCATAGACCAGGTCACATATACTCCTTGATAATTTTATAATTTTGTTATTTGTAATTAATAAGTTTTACAATACCTTTTGAAGTGAAACTTCTTTGGTCGCATCTGATGAAAATTTTAAAATTTCAAGGCTACGACACTTTTCGTTACATTCCATTATATCTCACAGACCATACAAGCAATTGTTTTGCAATTTGGTAGGTATGTAGGTACTAGGGGCCTGCACAAGATATCTTGATATGTAGTGTATATTTTTTCTCTCGAACGTTTTCAACTGAACTGAAGATTTGATCAAACAAATTTAATATTCAATTCTTAGTACAATCATTTGGGAGAATAAAATTATGTTACCTGGAATGTTTTGCTGGATTTTTGCAAATGAGTTATTTTATAGATTTGGATGTGCTCTTTCAGAATTTCAACTTTGCTACCTCGAGTCGTGTTCGCTCGCGCCGCGCATTCAAAATTGAAAATAGTATGAAGAATAGTACAATGTTCAATTTTAAATAATTAACAAGACGCGATATCTCATGAAAGGTAAGTCGGACGAGAAGACAGTTCCGAAAGACCCTTAAAGGGAATTAAACGTTCTACAAAATGCAAGAATTTTTTTTTTTTCTAGAACGAACCATTTTGGAGATATTTTGAAAAAGCGGTTTTTTTCTAAATTTTAGGTTTGTTGATAAAATATCTCGTAAACTATAGGTCATGTGAAAAAAAAGGTGTGACTCACCGTTCATGAGTTATTGTAATTTTAAGCTCAACACATCACTATGCCTACTCATGAGCGGCATGCACAATTTACTAATTTTTTTAAAATTTTGAATCAGGATATCTCCTGAGTTATAAGTCGTACGGAAACAATTAAGAGGTAATTTTTATAAAAAAATTTATACAATATTGCGCCACAATATTTTTCTCTAAATGCAACCGTTAAAGAGATATTTGTAAAAAAACTGATTTTGGACGCCATCTTTCCAATATGGCGGCGCGAGCGAACACGACTCGAGGTAGCAAAGTTGAAATTCTGAAAGAGCACATTGAAATCTATAAAATATTCATTTGGAAAAATCCCGCAAAACTTTCCAGGTAAAACTTCCAAATGACTGTACTATCTTCAATGTAAACTGATTAAATTTTGACACTGAAGTACACTGTCTTGTTTTATCAGTGCAAAAAAAAAAAAAAAAAATGGTTCTAAAGAATACTTCAGTGTACTCTCTTTTATAAAAACAAATACTTCAGGTCAGTGTAAAACATGCGAGTAGAAAAACGATAATATAATTTATGGCATGGTTACACTTGCAAGCTTCAACGCATTGGTAACCCATGATTGCAGTGGCTTTCATGCATTTTCACAAGAGAGAAAAAAACTGGTAGTCAAATTAAAATATTTCCATCATTTAGACACTTCTGTTTCACGGTAATTTTTACGAAAATCAATCAGTTGGAAATAAATTCAATTTTGATTCATTTTTGCAAATAAAAAATCTGAAAAATAAACACGTTTAATATGAACTATTAAATTACCATCCCTTTCAATTAAAACCTTGTATTTTATATAAACAAAAAATGGAAAAAAATTTATTTAATGCATCAAGTCAAAGGACTTTAATGCAAAACTTCGAAGCAACAACTTTCAGTCTGAATAACAGTTTTCTACCTTCTTTCTTGCTACTTTAATTTTTGCATTTACTACACTGCTCTCCTCCCTCCATTATTCTGCTACAGTTATCACATGACATATAGAATTTCAAACTGGTTTCTCATACGATTTTTTACTGTGCATATTCATGATCCTTCGATTCATACAAGCTGCTGTAACTGAACGCACCTTTGCCGTGATCAATGCCAGGTACTGGTTTACTTTCAAAATCACCATGACCATATGACTCTAAGCCGCTGCTGCTGTCCTCAAAATTATGATGTTCATATTGTCCCAGTTGTTCGACTTCATTGTAATGATGTTCGTGTCCCAGTGACTCAACTTCCGCATGATGTTCACTGGCCGAAGCAGCTTCCGCATAATCCGTTGCAGTTGCGCCATAATCACTTTTATAATGTGCGGCACCTTCAGCATCGGTGGGGAAATTGTGTTCGTTCAAGTGATCACCTAACGATCCAAGTGATTCATGCAGTGCTGACGCACCATGATCATCGCTAAAGTCATGTGACTCCACTTGCTCCTCGCCATGATGTGATGCCTGTTCGTGCAATAGCTCACTGACTGCCTGACCACCTGTTAGATGTCCTGCATAATTGCCAATGAAACCTGCACTATAGGATCCCGCGCCAATTGATGATGATGATGTGTCTACGTGTTGTTGACTCGCATACCCGGCATAGACGCTACTACTCCATAAGCCAAATAACGTAATGATCAACATGAGGAGGCATGTTGTTAGTTTTTGCTGGCGTATAAACATTTTGTTTGTTTGTTTGCTTTTTACTTTCTGTGGCGAAGCTTTTGAACACAATCGTTGGACTCAACTAATTTTTGGTGTCTTAACTCTGGACTTTATATATGAAGTTTTGAATTTATGAGTTCGCTTTTGTTTGGCTTGGATTCGATCAGACTGCAGTTTTGCAGACATAGTCATCATCATCACTTTCGTTGTGGTGATTATGTTTACAAAGTTGTATGTTACTGATATTATTAAAATTTTCACATTTCTCTCTCTCTCTATCTCTCTTTCGCAATTTGTTGTGGGCTGCTTCCTTCAACACCCACCAAAGTATTTCGAAAGATGGCACAAAATGTATTTCGTCTTGGGTACGAAATTGTGGTTGTGCCTTAGAGGCAATAATGTTGCGCATATGGTCTGCTTTTAGTTCGATGAAAAGAAACATTCTGCATTTTTGTTATATTTTTGGATATTCCCCACATCAAATTTTCTTAGGGGCGCTGGTTTTTACTTTGCATAAACTTTTTTCCATCTAATCAAATGATATATCTTGGAGTGTAGAAAAGTATACCTTGTGCAACAATCGATGTTTTGGAATATATATCATTATGTTGAAGCGATATTAAGTCAAACAAGGCGGTATGTAGATATGTATTTCAGTGAGAGAGACAGAGAATTGATTTATATATTTTGATTTGCAGATTGATAAAAGTGTTCTAATCCACAATATTTATAAAATATAAGACTTCAGTGGGAACTTTGTTCTTGTTTGATTGATTTTTGGAATACCGATCAAGCCTGCTCAGTTGTAAGACTAAAAGATGTCTTGACCTGCTCAGAGCAAAACTGTTAAAATTGCAGCCTGACTTAACACGATTTGTGGACTAATCCTTCAGTTGACAACTATACGCTCATCTTGGGTAATGAAAAAAACTGTCTCTCAAGCTTTAAGCTTATTTAGGCTACCAAACTACTGTAGCGTTTTTCAAACAGTAATAAGTAACTAGTATCTGCATTTTCACATATAGTCAGGCGGTTATCAAACTCCCCAACTCTATGTCGAACAACTATCTTGTTTTAGTAAGTTGTTGACAATTCTGAGAGAGATTGCCAGTATAGTATATACTCCATTCAAATAACACTGCACAACAAATAATGGTTAAAAACACGAACAAGGTAATTTTTGAGTTTAGGTGCAGAATGCATTAATATTTTTATAGTTTTTTACCTAACTCATCAAAATGAGCTCTTTAAAGATGCCATACCATCCTTCATTCAAGAGTCAATGTATTATTGCTTATCTATAGGTTTAATTTTATAAATTAAAGTTCCAATTTATAAAAAATCTCACTCTATACAAACTCTATTATTATTTTTTCTAAGCAATTCACTGTTCTGGAAACATTTTTAAAAAGCCGTCTTTCGAAGAATAACTTTAAAATCCCGTAAGTCTCAATAAACCGGTTTTTGAAGAATATTTCACGATCAATGAGTCGCACGATTAAAAGTAACTGGATCTCTTTTAAGGAGAAATACATTTTCTACGAATAGCATACATATAAATATGGAGGAATCCATGTGAAATTTTTTGACGAAAAAAAAAATATTGATTTTTACTCCGGAAATGTGTTCCTCAAAAGCTTCCGATGACCCATCCAAACTCTTACGGCAATCGGTTGTGCCAAATCCGATATATCCACTGAACAGTTTATTGTGTTGACTGATTTGCCAATTTTTTTCATGATTTTCAGGCGCGAATAACTCGAAATGGCTGCATTTTCAGTTGAGGCTATTTTTAAACTTAGTGCTGAGGGCTTGAAGTAGATTGTACCATCGTCGGGCGGACTTGGATTTAATTATATAGACTTTAAAGGACTGTCAACATAAAAATTTATGCGATCGACGCCACTGTTCTCTATTGCATGTTCCGTCGCCGATACCCAGCTTGGAAGATGTTACAGTCTCATGGCAATTTAGACTTAAGTTTGCATTATAGATGCTTACACTCCTGCTTATTGTGTTGAACCTTCCGTGTGAATATTAATCAAATTCTATGAGTCTGAAGCTCTGTAAGTCCCGGAATTTCTCGATTCTATGTTTACAGAGAATTTCCAATCAAGGTGAAGTCATGGTTTACAGTAGTTTTTAGAGCACATATGTCGTTGAATTCTTTTTAATGGTTTTAAGAGAGATTTATTTTCGAATGCGTTTCACCAGACAAGGACTTCATATAACAATATAAGCCTAACAATAGAGTTGTATTTTCCGTTTGTTAACTTAGGTACTAAGATCCAATTGCGACCAAAACTGACTTCGTAAGCGTAGATAGGACTATAAGCTTCAATGTTTACTTTCTATTGATATTAATGCACCTGAAAAGTGGTATTTTATGCTTTCTGGTAAAAAGTATAACTTGGGTTTTTAAAGAATTTATACGTAGAGCACCATCTGCTAGGTTACTGAAAATTAGTGATGAGCAAACTAAGACCAAGACCAAGACCATAGCAGTTTTGGTCTTGGTCTTGCTTTTGATATTGAGTCATGGTCATGGTCTTGATCTTGGTCTTGAAAATATTTCGAAAGATTGTTGAGTATTCAAAATTCCCAAACGCTATTTTTACAAAGTAGTTGGGTTTTTAAGATACCAAATTTCGAATTGAGATATGATTTTATGGTCTTGCTCACGAAGATTATCAAGACCAAGACTGCTTTTTAGTCTTGCGAACTTATAGTTAATAGGTGTGTCACGCCCCTTTTAAGCATAAAGTCATATCTCAATTCGAAATAGCAGTCTTGGTCTTGGTCTTGGTCTTCCAATGATATCAGCGTCTTGGTCTTGGTCTTCCAATGATATCAGCGTCTTGGTCTTGGTCTTGTTCTTACAAAATTACCAAGACCAAGACTAATTTTGCTCATCACTACTGAAAATGCAGATGAATGGCGCAATATTGCAAGTTACACTTTGGGAACAACTACCAGGAGTTACAAGGGCGAACAATATATCAAAAAAATTCATTTCTATGGGACTGTCTAAGGTAAAATGTGTAGTTGGTATCCTCACTGGCCACTCTTTTGATAAGCACGCTACACGGTGCACGGTGCTGAAATCTGCAGTTTAAATAAAACTTTTTCAAACTCGAAAAATTATTATGTCCCGCGCTTCTTTGACTCAAAACTAACAACTTTTTTATATTTTTGACCTGGCCATTTTTTCTGCTGACATTTTTCGGTTTTTTAATACAATTTCGATCGGGAAAACGGATTTTACTCAAATCCAAGCGGTCTTACGAAAAAAGTGTATTAGGCAAAAAATGCTTACCAAAAAATGGTCAAAAAAAAAAAAAAAATTAAAAAAGTTTAAAAAATTTCTGAAAAAATTCACACGTATTTCCTGGACGATACTAAGTATTTTTTGCCAAATATTCTTTTTCGTAAGACGCCTTGGTTTTGAGTAAAATTCGTTTTTCTGATCGAAATCGAGTTCAACAAAGTTTTATTTAAACTGCTGATTTTAGCACCGTGGTTGGTGTGAGAAGGAGGATGAGGACATTTTATGTAATGGCCTTGCTATCTATATGAATATGTAGATTTAAAAGTTTGGAAGATACTTTTTGGACAATTGGTATAGCTTAGTCAACACAAGGATTTGTAATCAACTTTTATTCATCAAAGAATCTAAAAGGGTTATGAGTAGCGGAGCTATTGGCTTAAAGAGTATCACAAAAGAACACCTTTATGTCTAAGTGTGTCCTTTGATTTTTGTTTGCTGGAAAGACCGTTTAACCTTTGATCTAAAGTTTAGCAAAATATTTGTTTCAAAAATCACTAGAGAGCTCTTTCATTCATAAATTTATCAGACATAAATCTCTAAGCGCCATAAAACAATTGAATAGTAAAACAATTTGTTTTATTTTGATTATGTTTTCGTTGAAATTTAAGTGGGTAGGATGGAGAGAGGGGGTATGTATTTCAGATGTTACTAAATTTGTTATGGCTGTTAAAAGTCGATGTTTGTTAGTCACCGATATAGCAATTTAATGTATGGTATGTTGGCTTAACATGCTCAATTATTACCATCAGTCAAAGAAAAAAACTTGTTTAAATCGTTTGCTTTTGGCTAATTTCTTACTTAATTTGTACATTATTGTTAAGTGTTATATGTCTGCAGAGATAAATATATGTTTGTATGTTAGCATTCTGTTGTTTTTTTTTTTTTTTTGCAGTTGGTTGGGTGCTCACGACTTCAAATGCGGAAGATACTTGGCGTTAATTATGAGCAAATTTATACCAAATTGTAAGTGCACACTTTTGGGATGACATGAATGGCATGTAAATTTGATTGTTATCCATTTATTGAAACAAAAAAAAAAAAAAAAAAAATACGTAATTTTTAAAGAGTTATAGGTATACAAAAATTTGTTTTCGAAAACTTCTTGCCAGTGTTTTGACAATTTTTTTTTTTCACCAAACTTTTGGCTTGAAAGTAAATATTTACAAAGCTTAAACGGTAACTTTTGGCTTTCAACTATGCTCAATGTCCATTTGGAGCTGGGAGTAAATTGCAGGTCTGCAGCGCTATTGAATAAAATCGAAATTGATATGTCGACTTTGAGCAACAAACTAGACCAAGGCCACTCACGCACTGTTGTCCTACATATAAGGCCAAGATATATCATTAAACTTTAAAGATCATCCTCTTTAACTTGTTGTCTCAGCAAAATAATATGGTTTGATTTTGTATTTTTTTTTTTTGTTTTCTCCATTTACGTTAAACCGTCAAACTTTCAATTTATTTCATAATTTGTTACAATTTTCGAGATATTCATTAGCAATTATCGTATTGTTTTTTTTTTTTTTAATTTGTATTTGCTTTTTTGTGCAGTTTTTTCTTTACGCAGTGGTGATTTTTTTGTTTTGTTAAAACAATGTAATGTGTTTATAATTACTTGCATAGTTTATGGGCACTTCCACGAAACTTTTTATCTTTGGTCATACCTCCACTACGGCTTAGTTACTTTTATTGCAAAAAAAAAAAAAAAAAAAAAAATTATTATTTTCTAAGCCCATAATTCCCTTTGAAAAAAATTCTTTGCCTTGATCCTCCAAAAACACCTCTACAGCAGTCATTACCTCGCTATCGTCGTCAGGTGTCGGAGGTATTCCTTGAGCCGATGAAAGATGTAAAAGTCACTGGGAGCCAGGTCTGGCGAATAGGGTGGGTGTGTGAGCAATTCGAATTCCGAACTTGATACCTTGAATTTTTTTGGCGTCGGGGAAGAGGCTCGTTTCTAAGTCATTGACTGCTGTTTGGTTTCCGGATCAAAATAGTGGATCCAGCAGGTCTCGTCCATGGTCACGAAACGAGACAAAAAATTTTCCTGATCCGCTTCGATTTGTTCGAGATTCACCCTCGAAATATCGACTCGTTTTTTCTTTTGCTCGTCGGTTAACATTCTCGGCACCCAACGCGCAGAAACCTTTTCCATATGCAGTTCGTTCGCAGTTTCTTTAAACACTGCCATATGAGATCATTGTGACCTCAGCTACATGCCTTATGATCACTCTTCGATCTGCCAATACGACATCTTCGACTTTTTTCACGTTGTTTGCAGTGAGGGGCGTGGTTGGGCGTCCCTCGCGATGTTCGTCTTCTGTGGATGTTCTACCCAGCTTAAACTCCTTTGCCCAGCGCGCAACTGTGGAAGATGGGGGAACAGAGTCCCTCAATGTATCGCGCTGTATGTCTTTGGTAGACATTTTTTTCAAACAGAGGTACTTGATGACTGCTCTAATTTCGTTTTTCTCCATTTTGATGTTTTCTCTCCAGCAGTTCGTACTCAAATGAATGTACCTCCCGGGAATTGTAGCCTATTCGAATGATTTTTTATGCTGACCTAGTAGATACATGAGGAAGCAAAAAGTTTTTTTTCATATTTTTTGTTTACCATACAAATATTCGATTATCATTACTTTTGGATCACTTTTGGTTTGACAAACCATACGTAACTTGCTAAAGTAAAACTTTCGGTACAGACAAAAACATAACTTTTAGTCAAAAGTCCATGTTTCAGATTTTTTACACCAAAGCTAAATATCTCAAGATGAACTACAAGCTATGGTTTGAGTTGACATATAAGTCTCTAAATAGTATAAGCCCGAACATTTTCGAACTTTAAACTGAATCATCGTATTTGAACTACAGAATTCAAAATGCGATTACTTCCACAATCTTTAACATTTTTGCGCGATTTTGCTGCCAATGACTGCAGAATTTTGTCCTTTAGCCGTTTAGTTCGCTCAAAAGAAGTCTTCACGCCAGAAATCGTCGATTAAATCCATACAATGATATTAAACGATCAGAGAATGCAAGTATATGACGTAGCCAAGGCTGTAAGCATCTTACTTAAGCGGGTACATCACATTTGGACATGAAACAACTATCCGTGCGATGGCTGCCGCAATTGCTCACACTCGACCATAAACGCAACTACTACTTAACTACTTTCAAGGAGAGTTTGTCACAAGCCGCTAGAGTTTTTAAGCCGTCGTTATCGTGGACGAAACATGGATCCGTCACAAGGCACCAGAGACCAAGAAACAAACAAAAAATCATGGCCACTATTTTTGGGGGTGCACGCTGTCATTCACATTGATTACCTTGAAAGTGACAAAACGATCACCGTCTAATATGGTTTCGAGCTTTTGGACAGATTCGATATTGATTTGAAGCAACACGTTTGTAATCACCATGGCAAACACCCATAAATTGAGACACGAACTGCGACCCTATCCAGCATATTCTCCAAATTAAGCCCCCCTCGATTATTTCCTGTTTCCAGATCTGAAAAAATGTCTGGGTGGTAAGAGATTTAGGTCGAATTAAGAGATCATTACTGAAACAAATGGCTTTTTTGTTGACCTTGAGAAAACCTGTTATTTGGAAATATATTGGGCGTGTGCATTAATTTCCATCGTTTTTCAAAAGATGTCGCCATCCATACATGGTGACTTAAATGTTAGACCAGAAACGTCATATCTGAAGCTTAGGCATCTGTCAACAACCCTGCATCATTAGATTTAAAAATTTTCATCCGCATCATAAATTTTACTGTGCTACAAAATGTCCGAGTTCGTGCCGAAAAAGCTACATTTGCGGGAAGTTTTACTTCACTACTATATTTCAAAGAAAACAGCTGCCGAAAGTCATCGCATTCTTGTAAAAGTTTATGGAGACTATGCTCCAGCTGAATCAAGCTGTCGTGAGTGGTTTCGACGGTTTAAAAGTGGTGATTTTGATGTCGAAGACAAAGAACGTCCTGCTCAGGACCAGCTAGGTGTAATCCATTAGGAGCTGTTGCCAGGTGGCCAAACCATTAATGCTCAACTCTATCGTCAACAGTTGATCCGATTGAAGCAGAAAATCCAGGCAGAGCGGCAGAAATCATGTGTGTTCTAATGAATCATCTTCCAATTCAGCCAATATTATAACGAGGGTTGCCTTTTAAGTTATTGGAATATAGTGCCCTTAGTGTTTTTCGATGCAAATATTTATGACAGTTGAAAAGTTTGTAATTTTTAAGGGTATGTTTCTTAAGACGTCATGTGGTCAAACCATTTGTCCGCTTCAATCGCTTCTCCGGATGATGTAAATCATTGTCCACGCATCTGACCTTTGATTCTTGGAAACAAAAATTAGTCGTAGGTTCCCAAGTCGAGACTATAAGGTTGATGACCCATCAATTCGATCTTTTGAGTGCTCAAGTACTCGCTTGTTTCAGCCAATGTGTGAGAATATGCATTTTCTTTGTGCAAAATGATTTGTCGGGTTCAGATGAAAAAATCTAAGATTCATTACGTGTGATGATGGCTTAGACGTTTTTGGAAGCACATCCGAGAATTTTTTTAAGCGTTTGACGGCAACATATGACACGATTCTTTATTCCTCGTTATATCAATATGCCACATGACGATCTTCTTCAATTAGTTTTTCCACTACATCGACGTTTTCTGGCACAGCAGCTGTTTTTGGACAACCTTCGAGTAGGTCATTTTTAAGTGTAGTTCGTCCGCGCTTAGACTCTTTCGACCATTCATGCACTCTGGTCTTGGATGGTTCTTCATCGCCAAAACCCATTTTCAGTTGTTAAGATAAACCTACTCGAAAATTGTGAAAAATCATCGCTTGGAAATTCTCACGGGATAGTTCCATTTTTTCTATGAATTGAATTTTGAAGCAAGTTTGCTGAAGTGTGGAAATCCGTTTGGGTTAAGCCATTTCCTTAAACATTTAATTCGTCTAGTCCGCCTGATTTCAGACCAATACATAAGTATACTGTCCTATTTGTCTAAAATTTTTGAGAATCATAAACTACATTAGCCGAACAAATAAATTGAACAGTCTGGATGTAGAAGACTGTATAACCATCATCTGTATATTCCAGAAACTTAAAAGGCAACCAACGTATTTCAAAAGACCATATAATCAATAATGAAATCATTTAAGTCACTTTTGAAATTGCCCATATATGTACACACCTGTGTAATATACATTCATACATACATATGTAATCACATAAATTTGACATGCTATGTCGTCATACATTTTTGACTTATATATTATGTTTGTCTTAAATAATCAACAAATGCCCCATAAAGCACGGCTCAGACATGCCTCCATATTTCTATGTACATACATATGTTTGTACATATGTAGTATTTATTTGTAGTATTTGTTTGTAGTATTTAAAGCACACGAATGTTCAAGATGTTGAACATGCGAAATGCATCAAATAAAACTTCATTGTTTACAACGTTCGTTACAACGAAATGCATTTGTATCATCGTCAGCGTCGTAGTGTCAGCGCAGTATTTCAATTACCTTGTGTTTAACCAGTTACCCATTAAAGAGAGGCAACGCTACAGAGCGCTTCTAACCACATGCGCTTACCGCACCTGGGCTTATGAACGATTAAAGAAATATTTTTATTTAAAATGATTTTTTTTTTTCGAACAAGCGATGCGTTGCAAACAAACGTTGTAATTAAATTAATAAACTTTGTTTTGGAGATTACAAAACATTGGATTGAATTTTCTTAGTATTTTATTTATATTTAATTTCTAATAAAATGTGATAACTTTCAGAGGGGATTGTCAATTATGACACAAATGTTTTGCTAAAAACTTCAAATGTTTGTATCTTAAGTGCAAATCAAGGAAGCTGCTCACTTGTCCGAGCTTAGCTGGTTCCAGAGTCTTTTATAAAAACTCACACACAACATCAGCTTCAATTACTTTAATGGCATTGCATAGTTGGATTCGCAATAAAATTTAACGAGTTAATTAAAAACAAAATTAGTTGCTAAGTAGAATAATTACACAAAATTAATCTGCAAAAATAGCAATAAATTGGAAATTGTCAGAATTTTTTACGATCGTACTACAAAGTTGCAGAATCATTAATTTTTATGTTTTATGCACCGCCACGCAACTAAAGGCCAAACATGTTGTTTATTTCATCTCAACTGTCAAGTAGAATTACATTTGGAAAAAAACTTCATTGGTGCTATGTGAAAAAAAAAAAAAAAAAAACACAAAAACACTTACATATGTATGTAGGTGTGGTCAATATTTAATGGCGTAATAATTGTAGATAATGCTAGATGAAGACATTAAATTAGCATAGTACTCGTACATAGCTCAAAAAAAAAAAAAACAAAAAAAAAAACCCGTAAGAAATTTGACCTACGTAAGTTTCTCTCCAGTTTTTCAGCCATTAAACCGTTTGCTTATGCTGCTGTAATAGTTATGTGTTGTTTTTGTCAGTGATGCCAACTAAATAATATTTTCAATATTTTTCGACATTTTTGGACTTTTACCTATGTTTTAGATGTTTTTCAATATTTTTCAATACTTTTGGATATTTACCTACTGATTTTTTTTAATGTTTTTCATTACACTTGGACTTTTACCGATATTTTAGATGTATTTCAATATTTTCGATACTTTTGGACTTAATCCGATATTTTGAAAGTTTTTCGATACATTTGGACTTTTACCTTTTCTTGGATGTATATCAATATTTCTCAATACTTTTATGACTTTTACCAATATTTTGAATGTTTTTCCATATTTTTGGACATTTACTTATATTTTAGACGTTTTTCGATACTTATAAACTTTTGCCGAAATTTAAGATTTTTTACGATACATTTGAACTTTTATCGATGCATTTCGATACTTTTTGTTTTTAAATTTATTTCGATACTTTTGGAATTTTACTGATATTTTAGATGTTCTTCGATATTTTTCGACCTTTACCGATTTCTTCAATGTATGTATTGAATGATTTTTCGATACTTTTGAAATTTTTCCAATATTTTTCGATATTTTTGGATTTTCACCGGAGAAATCGGTATAAATATATTAAAGCATGCCTGTGGACTTTTGACAAAACAACATAACTTGAAATTGGCAACTTTTCAGGAGAGCCTAAAAACTGATTAACTTCTTTTCAATAATGTGGCTCAATTTCGTTGAAGCAGCGTTGAATCTCCTCTTTCCACACATTTTTACTAATCTTAATGTGTCAGTTGTGAAATAATTTTTTTTTTTTGGTTCATAACACTTCACCGCACGAATGGCGCTAAGTTCCAATCTAGCGTGAACTATGGGACACCCTTATATCTCTGGAACAAGAAATTATAGAGAAATGGCGATTATACCAATAGAAGCGTATTTAAATTGTCTTATCTCGACTTAGGTTGTTTTGTCAAAAGTCCACAGATATGTTTGTGGCACATTATTAAAAAAAAAAAAAAATGTTACTTATTAGCTCTTTTAAGTGCTTCGTAAATGGGGATTATGTCCGAAAATTTTCAATCATAATCCCCATTTTGATATTGGGGGTTATGTCCGCAAATTTTTCGGTCATAATCACCATTTTGGTATTGGGGGTTATGCCAGTGCATTACGAGATGAATGATTTGTGTGATATATTATCCAATTGATTTTATAGTATATCGTACTGGTGAAAAGTACTAAGTCAGTTTTTCAACTTTTGAGACATTTGATGTTCAAAAAATTAAATTTTGATTTCATGTATGGAAATCGTTGTTTTGCTCTTACTTTTATGATGAAAATAACCACTTTTTAATAGAGATATTAATAATATAAGTAATATTTCTGTCAGCGAGGAAAACTTCGTGGCCATGTTCAATCTATAAGAAAAAATTTGAGATATCGTACGACTCATTTCGAGCGTCTTTGAGATCGTAATTTAGTATGCCGTGATTTTCCGTAGATTGGCTTTGAGTGACCTCTAAATGATAACACTCGAAAACAGCCAAAATGTAACATTTTGCAAACCATATTTTCTAAACTAATTTGAGGTCGCTGAGTCCGAAAATCGAATTTTTTTTTTAGGCGCCGTTCTCGAGTTAATCGACAATTTCGGTTTTTGGGGTTATAGCCCATTTTGAAGAAAATATTTCGAAAAACCGTATTTTATTTGGCTTAAACAATCTGAATCTTCCCTGAATTTTCTATCTCACCCGGTCTCAAAATATTTGTGCTTTGGTAGTCACAAAACTTTCAGATTGGAGACTTCCATATTGCCTTCAGGAACTCGATATGACTGATGCGCGGGAAAATAAAAAACTTGATTTTAAAGGTAATATGCACTCTTATTTATTATCAGATGACTTCGTAACAAGTGTAAGCCATGTCAAAATGATCAAGAATTTGCTCATAGAATCCGATTTGACTATAAAATGGCATAAGCAGGAGAGAAAACTACCAAATATTTTTTCAAAATTTAAATAAATGGCGGAGATATGGGACTTTGAAATTATTAGGTTAGTTGTTTTTTTTTTTTTGAGAAGCTATAACTTTAGTTGCATTTATCCAATTCTCAATTTTATGGTGTCAAATGTTTTGTCTTGAAACAGGCTTTAAAATAAAAACTAGCAAAATAATTTTTTTTTGTATAACTTACACTGAAAAAAAAAAAAAATTTCAAATTGAGTTTCCCAAAATTTGGCATTTGTAATATTTTTAATTTTTCTTGTAAAAAAAGCTACAGGTGTTACTTTCCAGTCCTCCAAAAATTGGAGTGGGCCTGCCAGTGATTCTCCAGAAAAACAATAAAATGTAGTATCTTCCGCAATTTTTCAGTACATTTTTTCAATTCAAAATTCTTATTAAATAAAATTTTCAAATTCTGAAGTTAGTTTATTGACTGTTTTTTTGCTTGTATAGTAGGTACTAATGAAAGTACCAACGCACTTTTTTCAAATTCAAATTATCGTTTAATTAAAAATTTTAAATTCAAAAAAATTGTATTGCTAGTTTTTATTTTAAAGCCTGTTTCAAGACAAATCATTTGACACCATAAAATTGAGAATTGGATAAATGCAACTTAAGTTATAACGTAGCTTCTCAAAGAAGGCTAACCTAAAAATTTCAAAGTCCCATTTCTCCGCCATTTTTTTGAAATTTTGAAAAAACT
Organism: Calliopum simillimum; assembly: GCA_951812925.1. Taxonomy (NCBI): domain Eukaryota; kingdom Metazoa; phylum Arthropoda; class Insecta; order Diptera; family Lauxaniidae; genus Calliopum; species Calliopum simillimum. The sequence goes on from OX638372.1 coordinate 34,819,882, forward strand.
TTGGTAGTAATTTTCCTCACTATGCTGATAAGCGAGGAGCCGGCAATACTAAAAGTGCCGTCATCGCGGATTCTGAAATTTTTAATGCAAAATGGTAGTTTACACTAAGACGAATAAGAAAAGCTTGGTCAGCATGGTTGTAGCCTGGCAGAAATATTTTTAAATGGTTTTTGAATTATAAAATTTTCGGAATGTTTTGCCGTCATCGCGGATTTTGATCAATCTTAATATTAATTGATGGTAAATTTCATAACCATTCAGAAAAAATCCGGCCGACCAAATTTTTTTTGCCGAAAATGACCGGTAGACCTATTTTAATGGTGCGACAGTGGGTACTTCCGGCAGTTTCTAAGCTCGCATACCAAGATATTTTTGAATTTGACATTAAAACACGTAAATTAAAAAAAAAAAAAAATAAATTTCCGTGATAAAAGAGAAATTGTACCCACCATTAAAATAGGTCTGCCGGTCATTTTCGGCAAAAAAAATTTGGTCGGCCGGATTTTTTCTGAATGGTTATGAAATTTACCATCGATTAATATTAAGATTGATCAAAATCCGCGATAACGGCAAAACATTCCGAAAATTTAATAATTCAAAAACCATTTAAAAATATTTCTGCCAGGCTACAACCATGCTGACCAAGCTTTTCTTATTCGTCTTAGTGTAAACTACCATTTTGCATTAAAAATTTCAGAATCCGTGATGACGGCACTTTTAGTATTGCCGGCTCCCGGACTCTAATATTGCCTATGTAAATTTTTAGTCAAATCGGGTGTCATCAACAAAAATCTTGATCGTTTTGAAATGGTTTGCACCAACAGTGAAAATAAACCCAATACCGAGTTGAGAAAGTAACTTTCGAGAAATAGAAAAATTTTGGTCTTCAATGTGGAGTGATCATGGATATATGCAATATCTCGACAACATCAATTTATAAAAGTTTATTTACGTAAATTTGAAAATAAATTTATATCGATGCCTTATTGCTAACATAACAGGTCATTCAATAAGTCCGTAGGATAAGTAAGAAAAAAACAAAATTTTGACAAAACTCGATTTTATTATTCAACATAGTTAGGGCGATACAACGAGTATAGCGACTTTCCAACTTTTCGATACCACTTTTATAGTACGATTTCTCTTTCTCGTCAAAATAGGCCCCAGTTACAGAGATTACTTCATCATTGGACTTAAATTTCTTTCCAGCAAGCATTCTCTTGAGATCTGAAAACAGGAAAAAGTCGCTGGGGGCTAAATCTGGAGAATGCGGTGGGTGGATAAGCCATTTGAAGCCCAATTCATTCAATTTTACCATCGTTTTCATCGATTTGTGACATGGTGCATTGTCTTGGTGAACAACACTTTTTTCTTTTGCAAATGTTGCCGATTCTTTGCGATTTCAGCCTTCAATCGATCCAAAAGTGCACAGTAATAGTCGCTGTTGATGGTGGTTTCTTTTTGGAGATAGTCGATGAATATTATTCCCTTCGCATCCCAAAATACAGACGCTATTACCTTACTGGACGACTGTTGCGTCTTTGCTCGCTTTGAATTCGGTTCGTCGGCTGCTGTCCACTCAGCTGAGTGTATTTTGGATTCTGATGTGTAAAAGTGAAGCCATGTTTCATCGATTGTCACATATCGACGATAGAATTCGATTTTATTGCTGTTTAGCAGCGATTTAACACTCTTCTGAAGCATCAATTCGTTTTTGTTTTGGTCGACTGTAAGCTCACGCGGCAGCCACTTTGCAAAGAGCTTTTGCATACCCAAATGTCCGTGTAAAATGGTAAAAACACTACCATTTGATATCTTTACAATGTCAGCTAGCTCGTGCACCTTCAATTTGCGATCGTTCATAACCAATTTGTGGATTTTTTTTATGCTTTCTGGAATAACAGCCTAATTTGAGCGTCAACTGCGCTCTGCATCATTTGTGCTGGTACAGCCACGTTTAAATTCAGCAATCCACTTTTCTACCATTTGTCTCGATGAAACAGGGTTCAGATAATGTTTATCAAGCAATTGTTTGGTTTCCACTGCATTTTTTTTTTTCATCAAGAAGCAATGCTTTATCAAAGCTCGAAATTCACTTTTTTCCATTTTTTTTTTTTTCACTGACAAAAGTTGCTTCACACAAAATGCTATAACTCACGAATCAATAGTCCGATTGCTATCAAATTTGTACACGTATCGTTTGAAGGTTAGCACTAAATAAAAATCGTATAAAAAAAATTCTAGTAACGCTATCTATGTGTCATCCTACGGACTTATTGAATGACCTGTTATGTATCCGTATGTACGAGTATGTACAGATAATAAGGCGCAGTGCAACAAGTTCAAGTTTATTCTTTATCAATATTAATATTTCTTTAAATTTGCTTCAATTAAAGTGGAATAAAACAAAAAGTAATTAAATAAATAAAAAAAAACAATTGTTTACAAACATCTGCAATTTTTCACATTTGTTTATATTCATTAAATTAAGTAATTTGTATAGATTTGACGTAAGTGGGTAGTGTTTTTTATCGCGCATTTCTTATTTAAAAGACAAGATTTTCAAAACTGTGTTTCATTTTAATCGATACTTTTTGGGTTATTATTTCCAATTTTATTTAAACATGTATTTTTTTCCGAAGCCTTTATACATTTACCAAATCTCATCATTTGCATCGAATTGTTTCAGCGATATGATATTTTTTTTTTGAAATGCATGAAATCGTTCAATTTTCCAGTGAATGTTATTGGTCTCGTTCCCCTTTACATATGGTATGTACCGAATCTCATCTTAATGCGTGAAATAATTTCAAAGGTATGGCGAATTTTAGTTTTAGTTTTCGAGGCATAAACCTTCAACCCATCGTTACCAAAACTACGAAAATTTAATCAATAGCTAGTTTTCGAGTTGTTGAGTTTAAATCGTCACAGCTCTCTATACTGTTTTGCAAATATCTTTATTTGCATAGCAAGAAGGGAAAATGTGGTCGATCACCGTCTCGGGCGGCACGCCCTAGGGAGCGGCAAAATGAGTTCTTGAAATCGAGATTGAAATATGTAGATGACTTAAATGATGATATTTTTCATACAAAATTCACCCCTGTTGTATATTTGGTAGCTACGCCACTGAGTACATGTGTACCATTGTTTTAAATTATTGTGTGAACAACTATAATAACTAAACTCTAGACTAAAACTTGACCTGACGCAAATGCTAATCATACACAGAGAAAAATTAGTGTCGTGATTTTTACTCCACTCGAGTAGTTAAAAAATTAAAGTAATTAACATTTTCAAACATAAATAAATATATGAAATATTTGATGGTTCCGTAAGTAATATTTACAAAAGAAATATAGTGAAATAATAAAGTGGGTTAGAACAGGGTTAAACAACCACTTTTATGTTTGGCACTCTGTAAAAACTTTGTTTATGATAATAATTTAAAAATTTCAATTGTTCCTGGTTCGTTGAACACTTTGTTATAAAAATCATACGAACATTTTTTTTCAAACTCCCTTTTCTTATCCGTTATTTGCATTTGAACAAAAAGTGTGAAAACTTTCTTTTTATAATAAAAGTGACCAAAATTGTGATTTTAAGGGTTATGGAAATTTTAGTAGGAGAAGAGTGCCCCCTGCGGGCATGGTTCGGGTGAGGTCACCCCCAATAACTTTCGACAGAAAACAAATGCGGCTGTTCTGACAAATATTAAGCGCGTGCTATGACAGCACGAAGTTTTTGTGCATTTAACGGAGCAAACAGACTCATTTTCTATGTGCGGAGAAGAAAATAATTTTTGAACAAGTGAAAGTCAACAAAAAAGTTTTTTTCAATCATTTTCCAAGTGCAATAAATTGAAGTGAATCAATCGAAAAGCTGAATGCAATCTATATTTATGCAGTAAATTTATTATATTTTGTGATTCGAAATCGAATACAATCAACATGTTCATACAACATAATGTGCTTATTGCTTTTCAAAGTGGCTGTCTAAGTCGAGTGTGGGCCCCAAATTGGTTCGGGTGTGGGCACCCATTTTTTTTTATTTAAACCGTGTATTTTACTGAAATATCGTCGTGGATGCCAACATTACTAATTTAATTTTTTTTAGTCGATTGAAAATAACCAATAGACCCTTTAAAGATATCGCAGTCTGGTTTCAGTGCAACAGGCATGATGCCATTCCATCTTGATGTTTTCAGTGACGCTGATTTTGCTGAAGCCGTTGAGCAAAATTTGTTGAATTTGTGCGAGTCAATGCTTTATAAATTAATTTTGCTTTTTTCCCCATTTGATTGCATTTTATTTCATATTTTCCCATTTTTTGTCGATTTTCTAAGGGTGCCCACAACCGAACCAAAAATTTTTTTTTTTTTCAAAAATGATTACTTCACTATTTTTTTGATATAATTTTTCCAACTGACGAAATCAATTTACTTTCTTCACTGGAAGTTAGCTAAGGCCTTTAGCTTTCTACTGATACTTATATGTTTGTATAATATAAGTTTGTTCAAAAGTTATGTGTCGAAAACAAAAGGGTGTCCACACCCGGTACTCTTACCCTACAATTTTCAAAATGAAATTTTGTAAAAAGCGCATGCCGGATTTTTTTTATTTTGCGCTTAAAATGATATTTAAGTACTATATATTTGAACCCCACAAGAATTTTGGAGACACCGATCATGTTGGTGTAAACGCCTCTCACGAGCACAGTGATAGGCGAGTGGTGTAAACGTCTAGCAAGTTTGTAATTGAAAGTAAAAATAATATGTTTCTATCTATCACACCGAAAGACCCCGGTTCGAATCCTAGTGCGATAAGTTCTTTGCTTTTTGTTTTTTTTTTTCGAAGGTTAGGTAAAATGCCACTTCAAATTTTTTCAAAAAATTGCTTTACTGTAATGTTATTCAAAAGTTCTGAATTTACTAATATGTAGTTCGAGATCCGGCAGTAAAAAACTTATGAATCGAGTTTTTAGTTAAAATCTAATTTTACATATATTTATGAATAGGGAAATATATTTATGACGGGTTGCCTATCAAAATGTGGCCGCTAGTATTTTCAAATTGCGATAACTTATGAACCGTGAGTGTCATGGGGAAAAATGTGTTTTTTATGGAGAGTCATATGTTCTACAAGTAATTTTTATTATATGTAAAAAAGAATTTACCGTTTAGGAGTTATTTATTAAAAACCGATTTTTGTTGCGTTTATTGTTTATTGTGTAAAAAAATCGGTTTTTAATAGAAATAAAGTTGTATGAACTATTTTTTTCTCCATGTACTATATTAGTAAGGGAATTCATCTTAGATAATTCTTGTTACATCTATAGATTCTAAATGATAGAAAATATTCACTATAGTTAAACGAACACATTAATGAAATGAACGTGACTTGGATATCATATTTCATATATTCGTATATATGAGGCATTCTTTCTCAAAACGCCCAAGTCCTGCATTTGAGGGTAGATTACTTACTTTGAGTGCCCCCTAAACTTCGGTCGGAAACTCAATTTTCAAAGTCGAAATATTACTTGCTCTTAATACGATTAAAATATCTCTCAAAGTCTACCAAAATATTTAAAGCGGGCAACTAACATCGATGCACGTCTTCTTTCAAATGTTTCAATAAAGAAAAAAGGTACTCAGGATCTAAATATTTCTTTAATGACATCAACTTTCAAAAAAATTTTGCATTCGACGGAATGTATATTACGTTCAAAAATAAAATGCGCAGAAAATTGGTTGATTTGTAAAAGCATACACCGCGCTAAAGCTATTTTGGTATCAGAATTGGTAGGATGCGCTGCATCAGTAACAAAAAATATATGAGAAAATTTTGGAACAAACACTAAAGTATAACGAATACATAAGTATTCTCAAAGTCATTAAATTCATAAACCTAAGCCATATTAATTAACATTCAAAAGAAAGCGCCAATGAAAGCGTCATCAGGCAGCAAACGTCTTGAACATAATTCTCTTATTCTTATCAGTTGATTTAGAATTTTAATTCGATGTTGTCTTAAGGGGTTTCTCTGTTCAAAGTTAAAGTTTTTCATTTTATAGAAACTCTAATATACCTACAATACTTTTTAAATATATTTATAAAAAAAATAATGCATTAATTACCCAATCAATCTGTCCTTCATCATTGGAGCCTATAATTTATTGAAATGTATCAAAAGTTGCATCTGTAAATATCCGGTAAATGAATTTGTAATGCGGCAATTGACAGTTTGCGGCCATAAACGGTTAACAAAACGAGTTGTGTTGTTACATATAATAATTCTAAAATGAGAAAAACATTTTAGGAATCTTAATTAATGCATTTAATTTGCTTGAATAATAAGGCAATTTATATGAATAGTGAAATTATATGGAAGTTTTTATTTTTATTCTATTAACTTAACAATTAAGGGGTTACCAGGGATAATTTAACAATACTTTTTGGACACTTTTAGTACTTTTTTTTTGCTATTTGGTACGAAATCTCTTTTATCATCCTTGGTATAATTTAAGCGAAATATAAGCAAAACAAAAACATGAAGTCAGTGGTGCTTTATCGTTTATTCAGATCTATTAATATTGAAAAATTTGTATGTAATTTTACCTGCCCTAAAGTCAAAATATAAACATCATTTTAACTTTGTGCACATCTACACACAAATACCTTTCCAATGGTGTATAATTTTAAGTCGTAATCCATTTCAAACATAGTACAAATAGATGGACAAATTTTTGTCTTGCGTATTAATATATAGATTATCCCGTGTACATCGCACTGTTCCATATCAAACCACTTAATGTATACAAATCTAAATAGATTTTGGTACAGCTCTGACTTTTGAAGAGAAAGGCTGAAACTTTCAACCATCATATAGCTAAAAATAATCTAGTCATATTAAATTGCTTCAAAAACCGGATTAGGAATCAGCATCGAAATATACAGCGAAAATGGCTGTTTTAATTTTTGTTTGATTTATTTATGTTTTTACTTTCCTTTGAAAAGTATCTGTTAACCCATTTTGCCCAAAAAAAAAAAAAAAGAAGTACCAGGGTTTCGATTTTAAAAAAAGCATATGATTTTACTCATTAGATTTTGATTTCAGCAAAAGAAAGAGTACCCTACGTCGTCCCATTGAGATATCTTGTTGAACGCCCTGAAAATGTTAAACGAAATGAAGATTACTTAAGGGTCTTCATATAGGGACTTCCGTACTTTGACAGTCGATAGCGGCCATATTGTTGAAGCTTCATCTGTCAAACTGGCTGTCATTTATTCAGTCTGTTTTGCCAAATCACCATGGATAGATATAGCGTTCAACAACATGTGCAAATGATAAAATTGTTTTATCAAAATGCGTGTCTGTTCGGACTACGTTCCGTACTGGTTCAGGAAACAATCAACCAACACCCATAAGTCAACGGAACCCAAGAGAGAGAATATGTAGGAGAATCCGAAGCAGTCGATTTAGCCTCGCTCAGAAGAACTCGGTCTTTTGCAGACTACACACGTACAAAATTCAACTGACCCAGGAGTTGAAGGAAAACGACCATAGCAAACTGAACCTAATTTTCACGGAAAAATCATTTTCAGCGATTAGGCCCATATCTGGATGGACGGGTATGTCAACAAATAAAATTGTCGAATTTGGGACGATACCAATCCACATGAGATCCAAAAGGGTCCAATGCATCCCTAAACACTGTTTGGTGTGGATTTTGTGCTGGTGGCATCATCGTCATCGTCACCTAACCTAACCAAACCTAACCCAACCCAACCCAACCCAACCCAACCCAACCCAACCCAACCCAACCCAACCTAACCTAACCTAACCTAACCTAACCTAACCTAACCTAACCTAACCTAACCTAACCTAACCTAACCTAACCTAACCTAACCTAACCTAACCTAACCTAACCTAACCTAACCTAACCTAACCTAACCTAACCTAACCTAACCTAACCTAACCTAACCTAACCTAACCTAACCTAACCTAACCTAACCTAACCTAACCTAACCTAACCTAACCTAACCTAACCTAACCTAACCTAACCTAACCTAACCTAACCTAACCTAACCTAACCTAATCTAACCTAACCTAACCTAACCTAACCTAACCTAACCTAACCTAACCTAACCTAACCTAACCTAACCTAACCGGGAAAACAATTAAGCCGGAACAGTAGGGGATTTAGATGCCATTTTCAATGAACACAGTTTTACTCAGTTCAGCTAAGCGGTGAAATTAATTAAAAGGTGGCTAATTAAGCAAGGGTTACCTTATTAAGTTTTATTTGACCGTGAATAGTATTGCTTTCTGCCTGCGTCTGGTGAAACTTTCTCAAAGTTTCTCACATTTCGGCGTGTTTTTGCAATAAATAGCTTCATGCAAAGAAAATGTGTTCGGTTTAGAGTCATTCATACTGAGTTTATATAATTCCCGCACTCTCTACTCGACATATTTATGCTTTGCCTAAGAGACGAAATGGTAGCAGCACTACAACTTTCCTAAACAACGTTTTTCATTACAAGAATATCATTGTTTTGATGGCAATTGCATTATCTCGGTTGTTATCGCATACGCTGTATTTTCATGCAGCAATTTCTCATTGCTTCTAGTAGTTACTTTTGTTTATAATAAATACGTCTGACTTCTTTCTATACATTTTTGAATTTGTGGAGCAATATTTAACATTCACTTCATAATATGTTCTAAGAACTTTAGTACAGCAAGAGAAAATTGTGGCTTTATTTGTAGTTTGTAGCGAACTGTCCCCTTAATTGTAACACTTTCATTCATTATCGAAAAAATAATGAATTTGTCTCGTATAGGACGAGTTGTTAGTGGTGATAGAATGCAAAAAAATTAAGCGTAACGAATAAAATAATATATATAGCTCTATATAATGAGGGGCTCGATGTTGTTCTCATGCATTTCTATATCGATAGTGATACGCGGCTATTCAAAGACGAGAGAGTGAATCAAAGAAATTGTTTTCATTGTGCAAAACGTGTGACAAATTGAATGTAGGATTGAATATCAATCAAGCAATGAAATATTTCAGTTTATTGTGTTTGTTTGGATTTGGACTTGGCTTATGCCAAGCGAGTCCCATAGATTTTGGTCTTGGTGATATATTAACGTCTGTTGGAGGTGTTGCTTCTGGTGCGGCAAAAGATGTTGTGGGTATGATTCCAACGCCAGAAGGTATTTTTGATTTAGGCAAACAACTCTTGGCTGGTTATCCATTTGAAGTTGTATCGTCTGCTATCAATAAAATATGTAAGAAAATATATATAGAATTTTTTAGTTGTCACATGCATAAGTATACTTTTCTTTCTGTCAGGTTCTTCGGCGATTTCATCAAGCAAAATTGTGCCAAAGATTACACCAGATATTAACAAAATGCAATTCCAGCTGCGTACCGCTTGTCAAAGGCACAGTTTTCCTCTATTGAAAGCGAATGAAATGTGGAAAAGTCCAGATTTTGATAAAAACAAAAAAGTCGTAATACTGGCAACAGGCTGGACGACGACCGTCAATGAAACCGACACTATTGATGCATTCGCAAAGGCCTACAATTGTCGTGGTGATGTTAATTTTGTGGTACGTGGTAAGCTTTTTTAGAATAGATAGAATTAAATAGAATTTTTTCGTAAAATCAAGTCAAAGTAAGGTCAGTTGCTTTACACTGTATTTAAGCTCTGTAGACAACTCCTCAAAAATCAAATCTGACACCCGTTTGTGAAAAAAAAATGGGAAAAAACTCTCGATAGAAGTAATTTCAGATATTCAGATTTTGATATTACATGGAAAATTAATACAATTTGTTGAAGAAAATGTTTATAAGTTGTCAAATTTCTTAACAGCGACAAAGTTTAACCACACCAAACATTACATTTATCGGGATACATTGGAAGCTCTTGGATTGCTTCTGGTTGTACATCGGCCCAAATATGGTAATTTTGTTTGTTAACGTAGCCGTTCAAACAGTTTGAAGTTGTTGTAAAGCCCATAAACCGAAATGAAAACGTACACCAAAATCAGCTGGCTTCAATTCTTGTACGAGCTGTATTCTATAGACCTTTAGACCAAAGATCACGCCTCAATGATCCTTAAGATATGCCCAAAGCCTGAAACTAGCATAAACGTACGTTGAAACGTACGTAAAAATGACTGGAAAAAACCTTTGCATAATTTTAGGACTTAAGTTAAATACATGTATGTATGTATGAATTCTCCTTTAACTCCTAGGAAGAGCATAGGGACAATATGAGACGTTTCCATTTTTTGCGATCCCTCGCGATGGCTTTGATCTCTTGCCACGACTTTCCCAATTCTTCGATTTCCTTTTCCAGCGACCTCTTCCAGTTGGTTTTGGGCCTACCACGTCCTCTACTGCCTTGTGGATTCCACTCAAGAGCCTGGCGACAAACTTCGCTGTGTTGTTTCCGGAGAGTGTGACCAATCCATCCCCATTTGCGCAGCTTGACCTCGTTTGATATAGCCCTCTGATAGCATTTTTGATGTAGCTCGGCATTTGATATAGTGCGAGGCTACCAAATCTTTAGTATACGCCTTAAGCATTTGTTGACGAATACTTGCAGCTTGTTCTTGAGTTGTTCAGTAACAAGCCATGTTTCGCACCCATATAACAAAACCGATTTCACATTTGAATCAAAAATGCGCACTTTCGTTTTGGTGGATATAACGGAAGAAGACCATATTTTGTTCAGTTGAGCAAACGCGCCTTTTGCTATTGCTATTCTTGAGTTGATATCATCTTTTGCTCCACCATCCATGGAGATAATGCTGCCTAAATATGTGAAGCTGCGGATATCGTCGTTCTTAAGTTTAAGCACGTCGAATTTTTTTGCCATAGATTGTTCACTGGGACGTTTTATAGCGGCAAGTTTTAGTCGAATGACTGCGACGAGAAGATGGTGGTCGGAGCCTATGTCAGCGGCCCTCTTTACTCGTACGTCCAGAAAACTCCCTCTCTATTTTCTGATAATGCAAAAGTGGTCGATTTGGTTTTCAGTAATGTTGTCTGGAGATACCCAAGTAGCTTTATGGCATGTTTTGTGTGGGAAAAGCGTACCTCCAACAACAAGACCGGCTGTATTGCAGGCGTCAATGAGATGCTCTCCATTGTCGTTTCTCGTACCCAAACCATGTTTTTCAATCACGTGCTCAAGGTTAAGGTTTTCTGAGCCTACTTTGGCATTCAGATCACCCATAACCATTATGATGTCGTTCTTGTGAGCACTGTTAATCGCTGCAGCGAGCTGACTGTAGAACTCATCCTTGGTTTCTTTCTCTGTTAACTCAGTGGGCGCGTATGCTTGGAAGATGGTAATATTTCGAGCGGGGGTTCGAAATCTGCACCAAATGAGCCTTTCGCTTACAGGTTTCCATTCTATCACTGCTTTTATTGCATTTTAACTTAACAAAAATCCAACTCCATCCCTGTGGATGTCATTTTATGCTCTACCGGAGTATAGAAACTTTTCGCCGTCAGGTAATACCGGCACCGTTCCATCTACAATGGCTTAATCCCAATATTTCAAGGTTAAATTTGTGGAATTCTCTTACGGCTTGATGTATTTTGCCAGTATCATTAAGAGTTCGGACATACCAAGAACCGATGTTTGAATTTTCATCGAAAGGATTTTAAAATTTTGATGAACCACATTGGTTCCGATTATAGGAGAATCATTCCAAATTATGCATGTTTCTCGCACCTCCAAATCCGATGTGCATGCTGCCGAGGCAGGTGGATTAACCACATTCTCGTGGGTACCACTTGGAGAGATATTTTCCATCGTTTTTCGATCCATGCTTCATGAGTATAATCTTCTCGGCAACGCCACACGCTGTAAGTTATAAGCTTAAGGCTGGATTCGGCATGCGCTGCAAATATAGTGGCCGAATTCACTTTCACGTACAGCTGCCCAATCTGGAACAGACGTTGACCTAAGAGCCGCCCACTCTGGGTCAGACGCTTCAGAATTTCGACAAGATGCTTATTTTAAGGCGGCATCGACTCGCCTTGTCAGTGACAGTTACGGGCATTGTGGGTTTTCTTTCAAGGCGCAACGCTGTCCAAAGCTACGCCCTTCCACACCCTCGCTGGTCACCCGCTTTTAGTCGCCTCTTACGACAGGCATGCTTACCTCGGGCATATTCTGACCCTTTACCCGAAGGGTTAAATACATACATACTGGGTTTGAATATTTTGTACTGAAATTTTAGATTCGCTGTAACTTTTTTAATTTCAATGATTTGGGGAAACTTTGTGGAGATGAATTTTATGATTTTATACGGACTTTAATTTTATGACTTGCTCTTGGCACCTTAGGGTGGAAGAAGCTGAGATAATGTATACATCTAGTCGAAAAAAAATCTGAGATAAATGACTCCTATGAATGAAATGTAGCCCATGTTGAGACATTGATACTTGTTGATCGAACGGAGGTATAAAAAACAAAACCGAATTACAGGCCGAAAAAAAAAAAATCTTTTTTTCCTTAAAAATCTTTTAATATTGGCTTTCAAACTGCGGACGGAAATCCGAACTTTTTTTTTTTTTTGTATTTGGGTCAATATGTACTATCTTAGAAACTTATTCGAAAAAATGTGATACATTTCAGCTGTTATAAAAATTTGCAACGGAAAACACTAGGGATATTACTTATATTCTAGAAACTTATGGAGAAATCAACGTATAAGTACTTCTATAGCTGATCTTTAATTAATTATATTTCTTTCCTTTAAGGCACTCGATGCTGCCTCATTCGTTGACACATTGTACACATGGTCAGCTTTTAATACCGAAGATATTGGCAAATATGTTGCTGAGGGTCTTGTACTCCTCGCCGAAATAGTACCATTGAAAAATATTCATTTAATTGGACACAGCCTGGGAGCACATATTGTGGGCGCAGCTGCACGCCACTTTAACTTTTTAACAGGAAAACTAATACCACGCGTCACTGGCTTGGATCCAGCCAAACCATGCTTCAACGAAGGAGAGAATTTATCGGGACTACTACGTGGTGATGCCGATTTTATTGATGTCATACACAGTAATCCAGGTGTGCTGGGTAAACGTGATCCAATGGGAGATGTTGATTTCTATCCAGGTGGCTTGGATCCTTTACCAAAAGGTTGTGTTGGGGTACCATGCGCTCACATGCGTGCGTGGGAGTATTTCGAAGAAACCATTTATCCAGGAAATGAGAAAAACTTTTTGGGTGCCCGTTGTGGTTCACTGACAAAGCTAAAAAGTGATAAATGTCCTGGTGATTTTTATCCAATGGGTTTTGCGGTTCCTCAAAATATTAAAGGAAATTATTTCTTAGAAATTAATGGTGAAAAGCCATATGGGAAAAACTCGAATGCAAAAAGTTATGCTGCGCATGAGTCGTGTGGACTATGCCCGAAACAATAGGTTACATTATTTTATACATTGTCAATCTCAAATAAATTAATATCGCCAAAAACATTTTTAAAAGTTGTTGTATTCTTTGAAAAAACGTATTTTTTTATCATTTTTTTTTTGCACTTTCTCAGAGATGATCGAACATTTAGGTTTTTGAGGTTTAAGCATTGTTTATAGGAAAATATTTTGAAAACGCTAAGTCTAATCGATCTCAAATATTAACGCGATTGAATAGACAAATAATAATAATTCTAAAAACCGTTCTAAAAACAGAGTGCTACAAAATCCAAAAAATTGCATACTTACAAAATCTACTAGGTCTGATGTAAAGTGTAAATTCACTGTAGCACTATGTATAAACACGCAAAAAAATGATCGTTAGAAAATGTTATTCAGCAAAGCACAAAGTGATAATATTCCCATCAAAAAATTATGATTTGTTCCAGTAATTTAATTATTTGACAAAGTTCTCACGAAAAAGTAATGGAACGAATGTTATATATACGGTTTAAGCTTCAAAAATTACACTATATACTGTAAAAAATATTGAATGGAAAAGTAAAAGTACGTCATAGAAAAAAATAACCATTGAACTCTGTGATATTTGCCTAGGACAACCTTAAATTATAACGGTATGACATTGCAAAAAATTTTATAGAAAATAATTTTCGCTGAAAAAAGCACCGCCTGCAAACCACAAAATATTAACTTAAAAACAAACCACTCGCATATTTTCTTTTAAATTGCTATCTGGAAACTTTCAGTTATCGTTATCCATTCCTGTGATCTTTTGACAAAACAACCTAAGTCGAGATAAGACAATTCTTCAGGATTTAAGTCCAAAATTCAAATACGCTTCTATTGGTATAATCGCCATGTCTCTATGATTTCTAGTTCCAGAGATATAAGGGTGTCCCATAGTTCACGCAAGATTTGAACTTAGCGCCATTCGTGCGGTGAAGTGTAATGAACGAAAAGAAAAAAATAATTTGACAGCTGACACTTTAAATGTATGGAAAGAAGAGATTCAATGCAGCATCAACGAAATTGAGCCACATTATTGAAAAGTAGTTAATCAGTTTTTAGGCTGTCCTCCTGAAAAGTTGCCAATTTCGAGTTAGGTTGTTTTGTCAAAAGTCCACAGATTTGGTAAAAAATCGCCGGTCGATTGATAGAATTAAAGGAAGATTTTTAGTCAGGACAACGAATTTTGGCTTGAACATTTATTCAATTAAAACTTATCGAGTAATACATATTAGTGGTACATATACTTTAGTATAGAATAGAAGAAAGATCTCGAACTTTATGTTACTGATTATAAGCGGAATAACGCTTGAGCTCAGTTAAAGCGTGATTTTCATAATATTAGATAGAAAGCTTAACTGAGAACTTAATGTTTCAAAAAGACCAAGGAAAGGATTCTGCAGACTTATTCTCATGTCAGAAAATAACAAGGTTCGAATGGCGCTGAACTCATGGAATATAAATGGCAGTTGATTTTGTATGAAGCAAAATAATCCCGAAACCGACTGAAAAGTTAGAGGGAGTCTTAGAAACGATATCTGCATAATTTTTTTTTTCATTTATAAAAACCAATAGAGCACATTCGATTCTTCTGAGTCAATCCTGACAAAAAATTATACCGTAGGACTCGGATGATCTTGATGGATCTGAATTTACTCACAAAACTAGGGCCGATAACTCGGAAAGTAAGGATCTAATTGAAAAAACAAAAGGTGAGATTTTTTGAGAAAAGTTATGGCTTTTTGATGTCATTAACAAAAATTAATGACACTGGTTGCTGTAAGTATTATAAGGACTGCCCCGGAAAAATTTGTCCCTTTGTTTTTAATTAACGAAAAAATACGTAATGAATTTTTTTTAAATTTTGTTTTTTTATTTATTAGTGAGTAGTATAACAAACATAAATTACCTTTCACTATTAACAAATATTTATTTTATATAAAAATATTTTACTTTTTTCTTAACCCTTTCGATCCGAAAAAAAACTGTGGGGTACACAATATTTGTGATGGGTTAATCTTAGAAACTTAATTTAAGTAAAATGTTTGACCGTCCCTAAATTTAAATTTTCACCGCCAGAGTCGTTTTCAGTCTATACTCCCAACAGATGTTTTTGATTGGAATTTTTGGGATACAATGTCCTTGGAGTGGTTATAAGAAAAAACAGTGGTTACTAAAAATTGCATTAATTTTATTGATTCATTCAATTTAAGTGAAGTTAATAACCGAGTTATGTATTTATTCAAAAAAAATTTTTGGGATATATTGTCCTAACCGGTTCGAAAAGGTTAAGACCCTTCATTAAGTATTGTACAGTTGTTTTGTCGACATTACCGTACGACCTTCGCCACTTATTTTTGAAATCTTTTAAATTTTTTGCAGTGCTTTTAGTCTTCTGAAGATTTGATTTCATTAGAGCCCAATATCTCTCAATAGGTCGAAGCTGTGGGCATTTAGGTGGATTCGCATTTTCGGGAACAAAATTTACATTATTGCTTTTGAACCATTTTATGGTGGCTCTAGAGTAGTGGGAGGTTGCTTAATCAGGCCAGAACATTACAGTACCTCCGTGCTCACGAATAAATGGCAAAAAACGTTTTCAGAGCATTCATCAATATAAATGTTTGAGTTAATTGTGCCCAGTGTTATAAAAAAATGCTCCTCAGACCGCAGGTGCATATGGCCTGCCAAACCATATACTGCTTGGGAAATTTTGTAATTTTCTTCTCTTTAAATTTGCTCTGTACCGGGCGCTTCTCCGAACAGGTATAAAATTCGTGTCCTGGTAGCTGTTTAAAATCTGTCTTAACGTATGCTTCATCGTCCATTATGCAGCAGTCAAATTAAGTCAGGTAACCGACATATAACTTTCGAGCTCCCTTTTGAGCCTCTAACTGCTTTTCATCGGAACGGTTTGGTACTTTTTGAACTTTGTAGGTTCTTAGCTTAAGTTTTTTCTTTAGTCTGCTTATAGAAAATTTTGAGGTTCCTGCTCTGGCAACCATATCTCGTTCTGAAGTGTTGGGATTCTGATTAAAAAGGCGCTTCACTTTTTTCACCAATTGTGGGTCTATACTGGCTTTTCTACCTAAACTCTTTGTCCGCATAATAAGTTGACTCTTTCTTTAATTCGAAATAACCCTTTGGACAGTGATTTTTGATGCACCTGTTTTTTTACGCTATGGCTGAATATTTTAATTCTCGTTTTTGCATGCAAGTGTACAAAATGAGTTTGTTTTTTTTTTCTTGCTTGCTAGACATCTTTATCGTTTGAAGTTTGTTTGCCAAGTGTTATATATTTTTGGAATTTTCATGTTGTATAGAAAAAATAGCACCCATATTTCGACCTGCACGATCATCAGGTAAATCATAATCTTAAGGAATAAAAGGGTCAAATTTTTCTGGGGCAGTCTTTAGTACTTCAAATATGCCTTAAAACATTTTCAGAATTTTTGGAATTTTTTTGTTTTATTTTTTGAAAAAATTTCTCAAATTGAGTTTTCAACTAGGTTAACTCAAAACCAAGGCATCTTCAAAAAAATTTCATGAAACGTAAAATGCTTAGAATCCTTCAGAAATTAGGTGAGAATTTTTTTTGAATTTTTTAATTTATTTTTTTTTGACAAAGTTTTGAATAATTATAAAATAGCTCAAAAAATTCTGAAAAAAATCACACGTATTCTTTGGACAATTCCAAGCATTTTTTCCCATATACACTTTTTTTGTAAGCTCCTTTGCTTTTGAGTAGAAAATCGTTTTTCCGACCTCGTTATACGTAAAAAAATCGAATTTGTGAAAAATTAAAAATTTATTTTTAAGCTCCAAAATTTTTGTAAGAACATAATCTTTATTTCTAAAGCACTTTTGGGTATCCAATTTTAATGAAAAAAAAAGTTATGATCAATAAACATGTTTTTTTTTTTTTTAGCCAGAATAGGCCTTCAGTGGAATGAAAAGTGCTTCATTGGTTTTTTTTGGAATGAAAAAAAAAAGAAGAATAAATTATGCTGATATCGTTTTAAGGTGTCCCTCTAACTTTCGAGTCGGTTTCGAGATAAATCTTAATTTCGACCCGGTCTAATGGTCATATGGTAACGTAGTATGGCTATTGTGTCGCAGAATGCAGAAAAATTTGAAGGTTAGCCCTTCTAAGCATGACCCCGGCTAGGAGAGCTCCTCGAACAAAAACAATTCATGAATATTACTAACGTATTAATAATAGATCTCTGCAAACAAGACTCTGGACATAAAACATTCTTGATCCAGATTGATTTAGGCAGATAATATTAAGGATTAGAAAAAAAAAAAAAAAAAATATAAAATTTCCCAAGCTTAAGGTTTCCATTTCAAAAGTCTATACAAAAGGTTTTCTCAGAATCGATAAGACTATGAAAGGAGCAGAAATATTTCCGGTAGCAGATGCACCAAGTGTAATAATTGTAGGATATAAGTATATAACTAACCGTCCATCATAGACCTGCAAATAGGAATATAAGATCGTAGGTACTCAGTCGTTGTCGTCAACATTTTATGTTATTTATAAACAACATAAGCTACATAGAACTCTGCTGCATTCCCAGTTTTAAAAACGTTCCAGGGAATTACAGATTATCTCATTAATGCACCCGGAGCATATTGACCTTAGCGTTACAACCCCAGTGTCACTTTATTGCAAGAAAATTTCAATGGGGCTTGGAACTCATGACACGTGCAGATGGTCTTCACATTTTTAAAGTACTTGGCCTCTATTTACTACCTATTTTGTCATAATCTTTCATTTCAAAAAAACAATCAGGTATGTTCTCAATTCCGATTTCGATCGGAATCGGAATGGAGCCAATTTTGAGGTGCTCTGCGTTTCGATATTGAGCACCACATTGGAATTTTGTTTTAGCAAATCGGATTGAAACTATTTAGTAGCCAATTTTATTTATTGCAATAAAATTCTGATTCCATTTTGTTTTTCGAAACGCAAAGCACCTTAAAATTAATTTCATTCCGATTCCGATCGAAATCGGAATTGAGAACTTGCCTGAATATTTTTTTGTTTTTCTGAAGTGTAGAACTAAAAAAGAATATTTTTCTTCCCACAACAATGTGTTTCTTTGCATCGATGAACTTTATTAATTATTTTTTTTTTTTTTTTTAATTAGCATAGACTGGAAATAATTAAAAATACTAATTGAAAAGTGAATGGCAATGTGATTAAATTTTACGAGCATTCTAACATTAGTGCTGCTGAATAAGATCGCATAAATTGTGCAGTTTATTGAATCAAAAGTAGAAATTCATTGTATCTGAACAAATAAATATCACATTTTACCCTACAATAGAAACCGAATAGCACTTGCATATTGAGCATGTATTTTTTTGTAATATCAAATGCAAATTTACAACTTATCTTCGTTCCTCGATCGATTATGGGAGTTTGGAGTCTCCTATATGTATATTAGACTGCTTGAAATTTTTGGTTTTGTTTCCTTTTATTAGTTGAAAGGATAGAAAATAATAATTCTGGTGCAAGAAGAGCCCATAATATTAATATTTACTGGGAGCGTAGGTAAAAAGCACTTTTCTAAATAATTTATTGTATATCTCGTGAAAGAGAAACTTAGACGAATGAGGCTAATATCATTGGAAAGAAAATAAAAAAAAGTTCATAATCAGGCATGTTCTGAAATCCGATTTACTTCGGAATCGGAATGAAAGCAATTTTCAAGAGCTCCACATTTCGATAATTAGCACCAAATCAGATTTATGTTTCAGTTAATCGAATTGGAACCATTAGAAAATTTTATTTGTTGAAAGACAAAACCGATTCCACCTTATTTGTTGCAATGCAGAGGTCTTCAAAATTGTTTTCATTCCGATTCCGAAGTAAATCGGATTTCAGAACATTCCTGACTATTTTTTTTTTTTGTGAGGATGCTTCTTCATTTGGCTTTTAGTTTTTAAAGTTAAGGATCATTTAAAAATTAAAAAAAAAATAAAATTTTTTTTTCTATCCCTCTAGAATCTCAGCAGAAAACGCTGCTTTAATGCATTTGTGGCAAATCCAGGAAATAGGGTCATTAATATCATTGGATAACCATAAACTTTTTCACTAAATTTTACGTTCTGACTTGTCCAATGCCATTTTGTGTTTTAAAGTAATTTCGGTCATATGACTATAGCGACTCCGTCTAATGTAGACCATTCCAACAGTTGAATTTAACGTCACTTCTTCGATCGTCTGGAGTCATATAAACACAAAAAATATTATGTTGCTGCGGTTTAAATCTATGCGTGATTACTTTATTGTTAGAATGTACTGACTATAAAAAAAAAATTATTAATGGTGTTATATTTGGCACGTCCAAAAATTAAATACCCTACAACGTATACAATAAAAGTTTCGAATAACTCTGTCTGTACATACATATCGGCATTTCCGCCAAAAGGTCCACCGTGAGCCAAAAATTTAAATCATCATATCTCTGAAACTATTAAACGTACATTGATGAAATTTGGTACTTGTGTTAAAAAGCACCAAGACAAATAATTTTTACTGGAAAAAATGGGTGTATCACGCCCCCACAAAAATCACTAAATCATATCTGCGAAAACACTTATTTATCGCACATGAATTAGATTTGATATAGGGGAGGGGGGGTCTAGTGTGGACTGGGGGCTACTGTGGACAAATTCAAATTCTCGCGCCGTTTTGAATTTTTGGTTTCTGTTTAATATTTTTGAAGTTGGTATTTGCACTCTGCATCACCAAAAAAAAATTCACTTGTTGACAGTTTAGCATTCCATGATAACGTGATCGAACGTGGACAAATAATGTACGATGCCCAAAAAAAAAAAGAAATTCATAATTTATGATATTTGGTATACAGGTCAAATGGATAGGAACAAATGATATCATTTGGAAAAATTGGTGTTGCCACGTCATCTTAACAAGATAAGGGAAATACTGGTTTTTTTGAAAGATTTTCAATTTAAAATTTGTATGGTGGAAAAAATGTCACGTTCATATTGTCACGCATCGATTCAGATTATGATCAAAACAAAGAAAAGTACAGAAGATATTTGAATCAAACAACATACATTATAAAGTAAAATTATTGCATAAGATTCTAAAATAAGTCGCCCTAAAAAATTCCGACTTGTTCCGCTGAATTCTGACTTTCTTTGAATAAGCACGAAAACTACTTCTATTTTTGTCACGTTCGTTTTGTGTCTTTTTTTGCGTGTATCTAGGAGCCAGGTCTTCGCCTGCCATTAAAGTTGACACTAATTATAGTGCTATCTAAGAGCTAAAATGTAAAGTTAAAACTTAACAAAAATATGCTTTATTTTTTTTGCACTTTAAATGTGTACTACGGTCACGTTCGTCACCTGCAAAAGGCCCATATATACAATAGTTTTGAAGTATAGTTTTGCATGGGACTTTCCACGACCTCTTGATTAGATTTGGCATAATCAAGGCTGTTCGTATCTGGTGTTTGTTTAAAATTCGATGAATTATCTGTAAGTAAGCTCTCAGCAACTAACAAACAAGCTGCAAGTATTCGTCAACAAATGCTTAAGGCGTATACTAAAGGTTTGGTGGCCTCGCACTATATCAAATGCCGAGCTACATCAAAAATGCAAACAGAAGGCAAACGAGATCAAGCTGCGCAAATGGGGATGGATTGGTCACACTCTCCGGAAACCACACAGCGAAGTTTGTCGCCAGGCCCTTGAGTGGAATCCACAAGGCAGTAGAGGACGTGGTAGACCCAAAACCAACTGGAAAAGGTCGTTGGAAAAGGAAATCCAAGAATCGGGAAAATCGTGGCAAGAGATCAAAGTCATCGCAAGGGATCGTGACAAATGGAGAGATTTCATATTGGCCCTATGCTCCTCCTAGGAGTTAAAGGAGAATACATACATACATACAAGCTCTCAGCATAGCGGCTTGAAGATGTTGCTTGTGCGGGAGGCTATTTCTCGTATTTGTAATTTGTCACTCGAACGTTTTAGAGAAAATATTTTTGTTAGAAAGTTAAAGCTAATTGTATTAGCTTTCTAAGAGTTTTTAATTTTTAAATTTATAGGTTTTAAAAGGATTTCCAAAAGTTCTGGATCTTTAAAGTTGATATTTAAATATATTATATGTTTTTTGACTTTGGTGACCATTTTAGTATGAAAAAGGTCCTATTACCATACCCTCTCATAAATTTTTTAACTTTGGTAGTGCATTTTTCATACCAATTTTTTAACTTGAGGTCGGAAAAAAATACTTATCAAGAAAAATACGTTTGAAAGATAAAGGGCGGCACATCATTTCGCCGTATGCGAAAAACCCGTGTGCTACATAGAAAAGTATTTTTTTCCGACCTCAAATTAAAAAATTGGTGTAACAAATGAATCACTAAATTAAAGAAAATTAAACGAAAATTGCAAAAAAAATTATAAAATTGTAGGTATGTTAATGGGGCCTTTTTCATACTAAAATGGGCGCCAAAGCCAAAAATTTGGCAAAAAAAATTTAAGATATCCAGAACATTGCAAAATCCTTTTAAACCTTACAAATCAAATGCACTTTTAAAAAGCTTATATAATTAGCTAAAAGTTTTCCATGAAAATGTTCTCTCTAAAACGGTAGGGTGACCCAAATTTTTTTTGGTAAAAACACTATAACTTCTTAGGGTTACATTTTAGATCCCACCAGGTGCAATTTTTTGCAAGTCTAGGCCTCCTCTATCATCTCCCAGAAGCTCTTTACCTTATGCGATACAGCCCGTAAACTTTAATTTTTCATTTTACTACATAAGTAGAATACGCACTAATTTAAATTAAAAACTCAATGTCTCTTGGCCCATGCTTTTGGATCTTATTGATACTGAGAACTTAAATGCTGACTATAGCGCATTCAAACTGCCAATAGTAAGTTAAAAATGTCATAAATTTTGGTCAACGCAAAACGCAAGTAAATGGATTGGTAATAAAAATGCAGATGCATTGCTACTTGTGTATTTTTTCTATGCATAATAACGATATTTTTAATTTAAAAACTTTGCTGTCTACATAAAATAAATTGATTTTTAAACTTGTCTAGCCCAAACAATTAATAATATATCAGTTGTTTAATGTGTTTTTTTATGTAATAATGCGTATAAAGGCAGTTAAACAAAAATTTCAGTAAAAAAAGTAAAATTTTTTTATAAATAAAGTTACTTTTTGCATTTCCAAAACCAACTTGTTTGAGAAAATTACATGTAGTTGCCTATCTTATCTGTGTATAAGTGTATATTTTGACAGGAAAAATGTTGAAAAAGCAAATTATGCAATTCTGTAACAGCATTTCGTAGTTAAAACTAAAATTTTCTTACATTCCCAATGTCGAAGAGGATACGCTCTACTTACGAATGCGTTGAAAATGAATACGAGGGGCACAACTTATATTTCAGGAACTGGCAACACTAATGTCAATAGCTAAAATCTGGCAACACCATAATAAAGTTTGACATTATTTAGCATAAACGTACTCACAACGTTTTGATGTACAAGTGCTATTTGTTTTTTTTCCAGTGAGTTAAGAAAATCAATTTGGCCAAAAAATGGAAATTTCAAGAAAAGGTTTTCGTTGGATTATTTTTCACAACTTTCGACGTGGATTATGTCAGCAAGAATGTGTCAGTTCTTTATATGGCGATAAAGCACCATAAAAAACCACATTATATGATTAGTATAGTGAATTCAATTGTGGTCGGAGTTCGGTCACCGACGAATTCCGTGAAGGTCGTCCAAAATCTGATGTTGTGTCACAAAACATCGATGCAGTGCACGAACTGATAATGAAAGATCGTCATGTGTCATATTGTGAAATAGAGGCATCCTTGCACATTAGTTTCACTCCAATACATTCGATTTTGCATGAACACTTAGTTGTAAAAAACGTATGTTCTCGTTGGAAACCCCATAATTTATCAATCGCTCAAAAAAAGCCTCGCATCGTTTGGTGTAAGGAAATGATTAAAAAATTCGACCGTGGTGCCTCAAATGGCGTATATAAGATCGTGACAGGCGATGAATTATGGGATATATGCGTATGAGCTGGAAACAAAACAGCAATCGACCGTATGGGTGTTCCAAGACGATCTAAATCCAACAAAAGTTGTTCGTGGAACAAGCACAACGAAGCAAATGGTCGCCTGTTTCTTCGGTCGAATGGGTCCGCTTGAGCAACGTATGATGGTCAATTCTGAGTGGTACACGACCATTCGTTTGCCGGAGAAATTCGTAAAAACAAACCCCGAAGACGAATTATTCTCCATCATGACAGGTGAATTTTTGAGCATTCAAAACATCGAATTGATGCCTTATCCTCGTACAGTCCTGATTTGGCACCCAATGACTTCTTCTTGTTCCCGAACATCAAAGGTAAATTACGTGGTCATTTTCAATCAAAAATGTTAGTTATTATTTGCTATTCCCGAAATATAAGTGGTGCCCTACGTAGGTCAAATACTTTTTCTGTGAGCATTACCAACGAATATCTCCCGTCAAGCATTAATAAATTTTTCAGACTACAGTACCAACCAAACCTTCACATTTTCTAAAAATAATACTAGTTTGCAGTTAAAATTTCGAGATATCGGTCATTTTCGGTTTTTGGACCAAAAAAAATAAAAAATTTCCATTTAATCTCAAGAACCAATATTTATGTTTAAACGTGCAATATGTCATATTAAAAGTAATTAAATTACCTATAAATGATGTTCACATTACTTTTCGGTTGGTTTGGTATTTTCAGAGAAAAATTTGATTTCTAAAAAATACATTATTTTTTTCGAAAAAATTATGAAAAAATCAAAATCAACTGCAAATTTATGCAAGAAAAAAGCATTTTTTTATTTTTTCATATCACAGACTATTTACTTACATATGAAGAAAATAAGATACGATTTAAGAAAATCGATTAAAAAATGGAAAAGTTATATAAAATTAAATACAAAGTGGTCGAATTTCATTTTTGCCTATTTTTTCCATTTTTTTTTTTGTATTTTATTTGTCATAAATTTGTATATTATATAGGGTGTATATCGCATAAGGTTGCGACGCATCTGAGAGGTGATAGAAGATTCTAAGGCTAACAAAAAATTGATGGGTCTAAAATGTACCTCTGAGGAGTTAAAGGGTTAAAATTGATTTTCTGACTTGGCAATTAGGCCATTTTTCATTAAATTTTATATTGCTTTTCCATTTTTAATCGATTTTCGTAAATGGTTTATTATTTTCTTTAAAAATATATGGGCTATGACATTAAAAACAAAGTGATGTTTTACAAATTTTTTTCTTGTATAAATTTGCAGTTGATTTTGATTTTTTTTTAAATTATTTCGAAAAAAATATTTTTTTTTTGTAGAAATCAATTTATGTCGCCGAAACCAACAAACTAAGCAAAAAGTGATGTGAACATCATTTATAGGTAATTTAATGACCTTTAATTGGACATAAAGCACGTTAAAACATAAATATTGAATCTTGAGATATTTGTAATTAAGTGAAACCATCTTTTTTTTTTTTGGTACAAAAACCGAAAATGACCGATATCTCGAAATCGACGTGAAAGAAAAAGAAAAAATAATGTGATTTTCGGAATCAGCAGCCAATTTTACATAGGAAATGAATAGTGCGTGGCGCCTGCAAATGAAATTTTTTTTAATCATTTGTAAACTAGTGTAATTAGTTTAATAGTGTTGTTCTAATGTTCTTTAAATATCAACTATATTGGAAGTAAGTTATGTAAATTATTATACAATTGATTTATTGTTACACTCATAAAATTGAACTTCCTTATAATGGTAACCATTTAAAATAACTTGCCTCAAAGCTATAAAATAAGATCTTTACAGTAAGTACATCAAGTAATAACATTACCAAGTAATTAAAACAAAACTTCCGCTCACTTTAAAAACGCACAAATGACCCTCATTGCTGACAGAGTTAAACCACAAATTTTTCAAGACATCTAAATGTACTTAATGTAAAAATTCACATAAACTACACATAAGCAACAATCAGGGAAGACATAAAACCTCAAAAACTGCCGCAAATACATCGAAATTTATACGAGAGAAGTGAGTCATGGTGACAGACACCGACGACGCGTCGTAACAATGCAAGGCGAGGCAACATGCCGGTGTGAAAGAGGTTGACTGACATGGCTGCTGTGCTGCGCTGGAACTGCAGTTTGAACTTTATGACGACAACTGACGACCTGCCTGCCTGGTGGATTTAAATCAGATGTTTAATTATTTACTTTAGTTGCTTTGATTTTAATTTTTTAGTGAAGGTTTCAGTTTTTTGTTCATTTGACTGACCATTAAGTGTCAAATTGAAAACAAGTCATATGAAGAATAACTTCATATCTAAAAAGAAAAATTTGATTTAAGCTACAATTTAGCAAGTTTTATTACTTTTGTAATTTTATGATGTTGTTTGTACAATGGTCAATAGGCTTAAATTGAGTGCATAAAATATTAATAGTTTGTGCATGCATAAAATTTGCATTATGTTTTGGGAAAATTAGCATGGTAAG
Organism: Calliopum simillimum; assembly: GCA_951812925.1. Lineage (NCBI taxonomy): Eukaryota > Metazoa > Arthropoda > Insecta > Diptera > Lauxaniidae > Calliopum > Calliopum simillimum. The sequence goes on from OX638372.1 coordinate 34,845,935, forward strand.
AAACCATAAAAAGTTTATAACAAAAGTTAAGTAAAAAAAGAGAAAAGGTTTTCCATTCCAAATTAACCTAACTAAAGCAAATGAAACCCTTTCAAAATCAAATAAAACTTTTTTTAAATCAAAATGAACTATTTTCCAAAATAATTTACCAATTATACCTAGAACAAAGATATTTATATATTTTTGTATGTTTTTGAGTTCGAATAAATATGAATATGTTGATATAGTGACCAAATCAGCGGCTGATCGCAAATTGGCAGGAAAAATTACACATTATAGTCCCAAGCGTGTGTTATACGAAAACCTTATGATATTTCTAAATGAATTTTTAATTTTTGTATACTTGAAGAAATGTTAATAAAAATAGAATACAATACAATACAATACAACAAGGGTGTCAGCGTAGAACAAAAGTGAGCCAATTTTGGCTCGACCAACAACATCAATATTTCTGTACAACAATCACAGAAATAATTTTTGTTGTTTTTTTTTTCACGAATCAGGGTTTTACATCGGAATTGGAGATAATAAGCTGAAAACTCGTATACACCTTCATTATAGTGTTCTAAAAGTTGTATCAAAAGTCTCATAAAATCTCGTGTTTGCGTCGTAAGTTATTCTAGGTCAAAGGTCACAAAAATCAGTTTTTTGCAAATATCTTGCAACAGGTTACTTTTTCAGAAAAATAGAACCCTGGTGATTTCCAATAAAAAAGTGCTGAGGGTTGTTTTCGTACGACTTATAGTTATGGAGATATTCTAATTGTGGTAAAACTTGGTATTTCATATATGCGGCATTTTAGTGTGCACAGCAATATATTGATTTTTATCAATTACAATTTTTACCTGAAAACTTTTTTTGTCCGAGGAATAGTTTTTAAGTTATTCGTTAAAAACTAACTTTTTTGAGTTTTGAACCCCCAAAAAAGGAATTAAACCTGGTGGATTTTTTTCTGTAAAAATTACTATTGCCCAATAAGCAACTCTGGCAAGTTTCAAGTCCGCAGCATTTTTTCCCTATAACATATTTAGTTTTACTGTACTAGAGCTCGATTATCAAATTATAAATATGAATAAAAGCGGTCTTATCAAACCTCCACCCTGTTCAAATTGAGGTGCATAAAGTGAGCTATACAAGTGTGACGATTTTCGATGTTTTTTGGTTGGGAATTTCGAGCTATTTTCGAGCTTTTTAACAGTAATTTCGAGCTGTCTGGGAAATTTTCCATTTTCCGGAAAAGCGGAAAAATTATTCTGCATAGCTAAGTTTATTTCTTCAGCCAGACGAATCTGCTGGAAAAGTTAGCGATGAAATCTTTTAACACAAGAATTTCGAGCTAATTTTGAGCTAGAAGCATTTTCTGGAAAACTCCCAATTTTCCCGGAAATTCCCAAAAAACTTTTTTTATGGCTAACTTTATTTTTTTCAGCCAGACGAATCCGCGGGAATAGTAAGCGATAAAATCTTTAAACGCAGGAATTTCGAGCTAGTTTTGAGCTGACCTTGAATGAAGTGATCCTTAAATTTCCCCGGAAAATCCCAAAAAATTAAAAAAAAAATTTTTTTTCCCTATGTTATGACCGGATTATGTCCAAAAGTTTTTCGCGAATCAGCCTTTAATTTATCCAACACCTAGTTTGCTAGCCACAGTAATTTTATATAAGAGTAGGGGAAAGTGGACCTGCGGCCGCAGGTCAGGATTTAAATCTCCCAAAAATCCAACACCGGCTTCGCGGCGGCCTTCGGCCGCGGATCAGTCGATAATATATCCAATAATTTGCGGACATAACACCATTTACGAAATGGGGATTATGTTCGTGGGGATTATGTCATGGCACCGCCATAAAAAAAGGGTTTTTGGGATTTTCCGGGAAAGTTTTGGGTTTTCTGGAAAACACTTTTCGTTTTTGATGAGCTCGAAACAAGTTCCAAATTCATGTGTCAAATGATATGATCGCCAAATATTCTCATGGGTTCGTCTGGCTGAAAAAATAAAGCAAGCCCTTAAAATATTTTTTGGGATTTTCCGGGGAAATTTAAGGAAAACAGTTCATTCAAGGTCAGCTCGAAAGTAGCTCGTAATTCCTGCGTTAAAAGATTTCATCGCTTACTCTTCCCGCGAATTCGTCTGGCTGAAAAAAATAAAGTTAGCCATAAAAAAAGTTTTTTTGGGATTTTCCGGGAAAATTGGAAGTTTTCCGGAAAATGCTTTTAGCTCCAAATTAGCTTGAAAGTAGCTTGAAACTCCTGCGTTAAAAGATTTCATCGCTTACTCTTCCCGCGGATTCGTCTGGCTGAAAAAATAAACTTAGCTATGCAGAACAATTTTTCCGCTTATCCGGAAAATGGAAAATTTCCAGACAGCTCAAAATTACTGTTGAAAAGCTCGAAAATAGCTCGAAATTCCCAAAAAAAAAAAAACATCGAAATTCGTCACACCTGCATAGCTTACTTTATAGACCTTAAATTTGACAGCACAGGCACTCACAAAAAAAAAAATCCTTCTTATATGCAGTCTTATGAACATCCTCAAAATTGTCAATATACCTACAGGATTTTGAGATATCCTTGCTTAAAGTTGGAGAAAACGATGTTTTCAGGCTTATAACGTATGTTCAAGAAAAGGTAAAATACTTTGTATGGGGTTGAAATACTCTCTCTTGAAAAGATCATAACTCGGAAAGTTAGAGTCCTATTAGAAAAGTTCGAAGGAAATAAGGAAGAGTGTGGCTATTTCATGCCATTAAGAGATTCAGCGTCAAAAAGTTTATAAGACTGCATATACGAAGTATTGTGTTCATATAACTTTTTGTTTTCTGAGTGCCTGTGTAATTGATAAACTTTGAACTACGATATTTACAAACTTCAATTTTTTATTTTACAATTTCAAATTGACTTAACACAGTCAAATTTTTGGATTTTTCCAGTGATCGAGGTTTCATTTTATTCAAAATAGTATGTATTTTAGAAAATGTTAAGAATCGATTTTGGATTTTGTGAAGATAAGGTCTCTTTTCCTGAAGAGGGTCACATATATCATGCCTACCTTGAAAAAAAAGGAGCTCTAAAGGAAGGGCGTTGACCCCCATATAAAAAACCATTGAATGTTATATCCCTGCAGCTTTGTTTCGCTATAAATGTTGATACATAAGTAGTGTAAGGAAATTGAATAAGGAGGTTACATATTTTGCCGGGACAGCTATTTTCTATAAAAATTTTTCTCTGAAGTTCTCTAACGGCTTTTGCTTCAACTAAGTTATAAAGCAATGAGCCACCTGGTATATCTCGCTTCAGCCTTGGACTGCTTCTTAAAAAAAAAATTAAAGGAAAAGAATCATTCAAATAAATGATTTTTCTACCTTTTCATTTACCTTTTGTGCCATAGTGCGTTGACGCAATGAGATACGGCATGCCGTGGGGCGCAGCAATTCTACATACAGATGTAAATACAAACATATAGCGTACATGGCGTAGTTTGGTGTGGCATCAAAGTAGATCTTTTAAATTGTAAAAAAGTGATATTATTTATTATTATTATTGTTGTTGTCTTTGTTGTGTTTAATTTAAATGCAATACAATCCAATCCCATCCCAGCCACTTTACATACTTTTGCGAGAATCTGCTAAACCAAGTTGTGGTTGACCGTGGTCCATTGTGAATAGTTGGTCTTTCTGTAACTCACCATACACAACAACCCGCACGCACCGCACCGTCCGGTGATACCGGTGCAAAAAAAAGAAGAAGAAAACAGAAAAACAAAAACAAAAGTGGCTTTTTAATCTCTAGACGGCGTTTCATATAAATAGGAGGTGTAACAGAGTTTTCGGTATCAGTTCAAAACTAAATTAAGGAATTCACGGTTCTAGTACGGTATTCTTCAGATACAAACGTTTAATCGCAAAGATGAAAGTTCTATTGGTGCTCCTCGTATTGGTGGCAGCAGCTTCGGCTGGAATTATAAGTAGCGGCTGGGGTGGCAGTGGCGGCGGCGGCTGGGGTGGCAACGGTGGCGGCTGGGGTGGAAACGGTGGTGGCTGGGGAGGCAGTGGAGGCGGCTGGGGTGGCAACAGCGGTTGGGGTGGCAATAGCGGTTGGGGCCGCAGCAGCGGCGGATGGGGTGGCAGCGGTGGATGGGGTGGCAGCAGCGGCGGTGGCGGCTGGAGTCAACCAAGAGTTGTTAAATATGTGACCGTGGGTAGCGGTGGTGGTGGTGGCTGGAATGGTGGTGGTGGCTGGAATGGTGGTGGTGGACATGGTGGACATGGTTGGAACTCTGGCTGGAAATCTGGCGGCTGGTAATGAGGCCTGTGAGAAAAAGTCAAAATGTTAAAGATTATTTTGTTGGATATTCTACATAAAATCAACTATGCCGTATTTTCGTTAATAATGTGTTTGTCAATTCTTTTGTAAATATAAGTAAATTCAAAAATATTTTACAAACTAAAAGTTTTGTGATTTTTAAAGGATATTCTAAAAGGACAAAATGTGCAGTTTTATAGAGTGATTCTTAAGCAAAAAAGTCCTCCTCTATAATTTTTTATTTGAATTCGGCAACATTTTAGTTATCCAAAAAATTCCATCGCGTCAGAATACTGATTTAAAGTGCTTCAAAGCCCAATATACAAAAAACAAATCGGTAAAAATTTTATAAAAATATGTGATTTGGATGCCATTCGCTTAAGAAAAATAAACAAAAAAGTTTCATCAAATCGGGATCTTGAGATGTCCTTGCACGAAGTCACCGTTTGGAGTTACTGATGCAGAATTATTCGTTATATCATGTTTTATATTGTGTGAATATCTTTTACGACCACTGTTTGAGAACAAAATAACTTTTTCAATTGAAAACTTTAAACGTATTCTCTGCAAAATCGAGTTTTTGGACTTGTGCCGTTTTTAAAGTAAATGAGCGATATGCAGTCTACAAAATGTACTTTACGAAGCTGAATCTGAGTCCGTCGTCAGAATTGTCAATTTGCCTGCAAGATTTCGAGATATCCTTGCTCGAGGTTGGAGAAAACACTGTTTTCAGGTTTATGGCTTAGCTACAGAATATTTTAATAAGGAAGAGTGTGGCTATTTGATGCTATTAATAAAAAATAATTTCACCTTTTCTTGTAGCTACGCTGTAAGACTGAAAACAGCACTTTCTTCAACTTCAAGCAAGGATATTTAAAAATCCTGCAGGTATAATGACAGTTCTGCTGAGGAGGACGGATTCAGCGTCAAAAAGTATATACAACTGCATATAAGAATTAAAAAGTTCATTACATTTTTTTGTGCCTGAAGTATTTAACAAAATTTTTATTTTGATAAAAAGTGGGCGTGGCAATTATTGAACAAAGCCTTCTTTTCGTTATGCTTTAGATACTCATGATCCAGATCAGCTTACCAAATTTCATCCAAATGTACCATTTGCGAGAAATACCATTTAATGTGTTTCAATTGTATGGGAGGTTTGTCTACTTTCAGCTTGTACGCTTCAGATGTCTCATATCAAGTAGACTCCCTACAGTTAAATTCAGAAAGATTGCTTTAGTAGTTTTCTTTTAATAGAGTATTATATTTTTGTGGGCGGTGACACGCCCCTCCACGAGTTTTCCCAATATAACGGCATATTACATATCAATACATTTTTTCAGGGGTACAATCGCTTAAATTTTCATTAAAATTGTTGGAGTCGTTTTCGAGTAATATTGATTCAAAATTTTCAATGGTTAAAATGGGGTCGTGGTACTTATTCGATACCACCCACTTTTCAGTTATTACAAGACATTAATAAGCAGTACCTACATACGGAATTTCATTAAAATATCTTGTAATATTTGCGAGAATTATCATTCAACGTATTTTGCTTGTATGGGAGGTTCCACGCGCAACGGCGATATGTCACCCACCTTCAGATCAGAGATGCCCTATAGCAATTAGGCTCCTCACAGTTAATTTCAGAATGTTTGCTTTATTAGTTTTCTTTTTATACCGTTTCATATTTTTGTGGGTGGTGCCACGCCATTCAACGAGTTTTTCCAATATAAAAGTGTACTACATATTAATTCCTGTTTATAGTGGTAACATCTCCTATATTTTCATTAAAATTGTTGGAGTCGTATTCGAGTAATATTGAATGAAAATTTTCAAAAGCTAAAAAGTGGGCGTGGCACTTCTTCGATCCCGACCACTTTTTGTCTGGTACAAGGTATTATCAAGTCGTACCCGCTTACCAAATTTCATCCAAATATCTTGTATAGTTTGCGAGTTATGACTAAATCAAATTTAAAATTTAGAGCAGTGCCACGCCCCCTGGTGAGCATTTACAAAGTTCAAATCTAGCTCATTTTCCATTATATGCTAACACCAAACACTATTCCAAGTTTCATTAAAATAGCTGAAGAGAAGATAAGATACTGGTAATGGATGATTTGCCATACGACGCCAGAGTTATATAGGGTAGAACGGGGTTATACAACCACTTTTGTGTTTGGCACGCCGTAAAAACTTTGTTTATGATAATAATTTAAAAAACTCAACTGTTCCTGGTTCGTTGAACCCTTTGTTACAAAATTCATACGAAAATTTTTTTTCAAACTCGCATTATTTATCCGGTATTTGCATTTCAACAAAAAGTGTGAAATGGTTGTTTTACCCCACCAGATGGGGTAAAACAACCACACTTTCTTTTTATAATAAAAGAAACCAACATTGTTATTTTAAGGGTTTTTATTTTATCAGAATTTTACAAAACGTTACAAAAGAAAAGTTTCTCTTGAGCTTCATTAATCGCTGGCGTCAATTTCCTCAACGTATACTTCTTTTCTTCGACGACCTGTTTTGGAGCGACGAGTATTGTTTTTGGCTGCTGTGTCTTGGTTTTTGCTCGGAAAATTTCTTTAGAATCTTTTTCCCGACCTTACCGTGGTCTCCAATGCCTGTTTCTCCTTCTGGTTATTTAACCCTACGTGCTTTTGTTTATTTTAAGGCGAATAACTTTTTAGCAAATTTAAATTTTGTAAAACCAATTACAGATTTGGATTCAGCATGTAATTCTGCTCTTAGAAAATACTAACCTTTCTTTCTGCACTTCACTGATTTGTGGAATTTTGAACTTTTGTCGACTGAAAATATTGCGGCGAGGACGCGTCAAATCTTTCTTTCGTCAGAACTCAGGTTATAACACACGTGCGGTAGTGAAACCTTTTGCCAAAGTTGCGTTGTATCGATCACTATCTACTGTACCAACGGGGGTTCGATTCGACTTTATTAAAAACTAGAAAGGGTGTAAAATTTGGCCTGGCCAAACATTAAATACCCTACACTGCAGTATTTTTAAAATTTTGCTCATATGGGAGGTGCTACGCCCTCTTGTCCGAGTTCACCCAGTTTTTGTCCAGAGCTTGGATTTATAGTTTTTACTGTTTGAGTGAAAAACGTTTTCAGTACAGTGTTTTGAAGCTTTTGCTTATATAGGAGGTGCCACGCCCTCTTGTCCGTGTTCGTCTAGTTTTAGCTTAGAGCGTGCATTTATAGTCTGTAGTATTTGAGTGAAGTTTGGTTGGATTATCTCAAAAAACTCTTTCAGTATAGCATTTTGCAACTTCTGCTTATATGGGAGATGCCACGCCCCCTGTCCGATTGCACCCAATTTTTGTCGAGAGCTTTCATTTATGATACTTACTGTCTGAGTCGAATTTGGTTCGAATATCTCAAAAAACGCTTTCAGTATAGCGTTTTGAAGCTTTTGCTTATATGGGAGGTGCCACGCCCTCTTGTCCGAATTCGTTAAATTTTTTCTCAGAGCTAGCGCTTACAATTCTTAGTATTTATGCGTATTTTGGTTGCATTGTCGGGAAAAATACTCCTAAAATGGCATTTTGAATATATTTTTTGTATGGGCGGTAGGCGAGTCCGTTGACCGATTTCGCTCATTTTCAATCTCCCGAGCTATCTTTGACGACGGAGGCAGTTTACTAAATTTCATTGCATTATCTTACTCAGTTTTCCCAAAAAGTGTATTTCAAAACACAGCCAGCCAACCACCCAGCCAGCCAGCCAGCCAGACAGACGGACATGGCTATATCGACTCAGAAGGTGACGCTGATCAAGAATATATATACTTTTCTATACCTGCCACGCCTCCTTCTCTGCGTTACAAACGGAAGGACAAAGTGAATATACCCTGGGTGTAGGGTATACAAATTAAAGGCAATTGGTTGTTTAACCCCGTGGCGATTTAACCCCGTTCTACCCTACAGATGCTGAAGAACTTTTATTTAGAACATATGCCTCAAGCAGTTATAGAATAGTAATATGTAGTTCTTAAATTAGGGGAGAGTGGGAAGTTGTGCGACAGGTTTGGTTTCTGGAAAAAAAAAAACCATGAAATTCATTTCTGCCTCTGTTGCAAAACGCCCCACTCTCCCCTACATATTACATACTAGAACTTTACGGCGGTTTTAAAAATAATCATGGTACTCGCTCGTCAACAAAATTTAGCCAATTTTTATACCCTACACCCAGGGTATATTCACTTTGGCCTTCCGTTTGTAACGCAGAGAAGGAGGCGTGGCAGATATACAAAGGTATGTATATATATTCTTAATCAGCGTCACCTCCTGAGTCGATATAGCCATGTCCGTCTGTCTAGATGGCTGGGTGGCTGGGTGTGCGTGGAAATACATTTTGGTACATTGCCTTCGTCGTCAAAGTTAGTTCGTGGGTTTAAAAATAAGTAAAATTGATCAACGGACACGCCTACCGCCTATACAAAAAATATTTTCAAAATGCATCTTTAGGAGTATTTTTCACGGCAATACAACCGAAATACACTTAAATACTACGAATTGTAAGCGCAAGCTTTGAGAAAAAACTGAGCTAATTCAGACAAGAGGGCGTGGCACCTTCCATATAAGCGTTTTTTGATATAATCGAACTAAATTCTACTCAAATACTAAGATCTATAAATTCAAGCTCTGAGCAAAAAAAAAAAACTGGCTGAAATCAGACAAGAGGTCGTGGCACTTCCCATATAAGAAAAAGTTGAAAAATGCTATACAGAAAGCATTATTTGAGATAATCCAACCAAATTTCACTAAAATACTAAGAACTATAAATGCAGACAAGAAGGCGTTGCACCTCCCATATAAGTAAAAGTTTCAAAATGCCATACTGGAAGAGCTTTATGAGATAATCCAACTAAATTTTAGTTTTCGAAATGAGCGGTGTAAACCAAATTTTTTTTTTGTATGTGGGTCCTTAATATCTAATACTTTTAGAAAAATTCATACGTAAGCCTTGAACGATTCTAAGCATTTTATATCTTATACAATTTCGTGCGTCCTCTATGCAACCTAAGAAATCGTGTTTCTTAACTTTTAGGTTTAAATATCTCAAAAACCATGGATGATAGAGCATTTCCAGACTGGATTCAGATTAAACACCGACAAATACATTGAAAATAAGTATTTTGGCTTGTAGTGCTTAAAATCTTTCATTTTTTGACCTAATTTTAAAAAATGATTAGCTAGGACTTCAATCGGAAGAGATAAAGAAACTATGAAATATCAAGAATATGATGCCGTGAACCGTTTCAATAGGCATTTTCATGAAACTTCTTTTTGATTGAGGATCGGTTTGTTCAGAAGAATCAAAAGCGTAAATTGGTTTTTCTCAGAACGAAAAAAAAAAAAAAATAAATTGATACAATACAAATATCGTTTCTAAGAGTTCTTCTAACTTTTGAGAGACCGTCAGGATTACTTTTTTTTTTTGCTTCACACAAATCGAACGAGTTAATCGTGTATGTAACGCTAAAGTTGCCATAGAACGAATTGCTCATGTTGATTTCAATAAGAACTTAAACTAAAACTGAAAACTCAAACTAAATTAAGTTAAATAAAGAACATGTAAGGAGAGAACCTTGATTTGGGCAAAAATTGTATACCCTAAGGCTTAAATTTTTATTAAAATGATATAGGTGAACAATTTGATTTTGAAAAAATTTATGGATATTTGCAAAATTGACTATATCCAAAAATCCATTTCATGCAACAGAAAATAAATATTTTCAAAAGATTTCATATTCCATGATTTTCACAGAAGTTACAACGAAATACATTAAAATTTTTAAGTTGTGAATTATTCATTGCATAAAATGAATATCTATGTAATAATTATTTACTTTTTTAATTATAACAATAAGTAATGATTGAATTCATTTAAATTTTTCCCAATCAATGTGAATTTAATTGTGAATATTTTCATGAAATGCCTTAGTATAAAAAGACTCGCTCCATTTGATCAGCGTTCAGTTCTGAGATAGATCAGGGTTATGATCTAATTGGCTCTTTCGTAATTATTTTTTCTTAAAAAACACTTTCAAGCAAAGCTTCCAACATGCGTTTTGGTATCGCATTTTTAGTGCTGCTCGGATTTTTAGCTGCAATTTCTTCCGCACATAAAAATAATGAAGATGATGACGATCATAGTGGACATATTCATAAACGTCGCTCAAGTACGAGTAATCATAACCATCATCATCATCATCATCATCACCATCATAGTCACTAAAATGGATTGTGAAAAGGACCAACAGCATGGTGCCATGGTTGGCAGCGTAGTTTGCTCTGTGAATATATAATATTATTAAGTTTTGAATTTTAAAATAAATTTTGAACTGCCAAATAAAATAATTTAAAAAATAACCGTCTTAAAAAAATTTTTTAAAAATGTAGAAAAAAAATTTACCAAATAAAATTGAAAGATATTGAAAAGACTCTATGAAAGAATGGAATAAAACGGTCCAAAAGAAAAAACTGAATAACTACAGCCTTGGCCAAAAGTGTAAAGCACCCCACTTTACTACTGATTTTCTAATTTTTATCGCTTATTTTTGGCATTGTAAAATCAATTAGTCGTCTAATTTTTGACTAAAACAGAAATAAAAGACTTTTTACTCCTTGGAGTACCGAAAAAAAAAAAAATTGACCAATAAAAAGGCGAAAAACCGAGTCTTTTTTTTTTGGTTACCATTTGTTTTATGATCTTAAAAAAATGCCGCTTATTGTTTTATGTAATTTTTTATGAACCCGGCATCGTATTTATGATAAGCATTTATTAATTTCTCAATTAGAAAAACATGAAGTATGCATTCTTTGGGGTGTCTTATACTTGTGGCCTAGCTAATTTTTTTCATGCAAATAGATTCATCTGGTTAACCAGGCAAGTGAGAATTGGGTATAAGCGTTTTAAGACTAAAATTTAATTTTTTTGTTGAAATATATGGCTTAAGCAAAATTTACAAAAAAAGAAACTGGTGGCAAACCCAGAAAGTTTTTGTACAATTTAAAACTAGTAAGGGTGCAACCTTTGGCCTGGCCAAACATTAAATACCCTTCACTGTAGTATTTTGAAAATTTTGCTTTCTAGTCCGAGTTTGTCCAGTTTTGGACCAGAGCGTGCATTTTTAGTCCTTAGTATTTGAGTGAAATTTAGTTGGATTATCTCAAAAAACTCTTTCTACTGCTATACATTTTTTAACTTTTGCTTATATGGGAGGTGCCACACCCTCTTGTCCGAGTTCACCCAGTTTTTGCTTAGAGCTTGTTTTTAAAGTTCGTAGTTTTTAAATGAAATTTGGTTGGATTATCTCAAAAAACGTTTTCAGAATAGCGTTTTGAAACTTTTGCTTATATGGGAGGTACCACGCCTTCTTGTCTGAACTTGCTTAATTTTTTTTCAGAGCCTGCACTTACAATTCGTAGTATTTATGTGTATTTTAGTTGCATTGTCGTGAAAAAATGGCATTTTGAATTGACAAACAAAACAAAATACAATACACCACATGATCGGATCTGAATTGGTTCACAAACATCGGTGTGAACCAACTTTAGCACATCTTCTGCACGATAAGCACCTACTTTGGGGAATGGTTGAACACACAGCTTTGCCTTAAAACACGTTTCACACATGAAACCATTAGAAATTTTCTAGCAATCTGAACCACGTACAATTCCCTATTTAGATAATTCAGCTATAATTTTGACATTCATGTGCCCTAAACGCTTATGCCAAACTGTTAAGTCAGTACTTTGTGTTGCAAATGAACATGCGGCTTGTGATGTCTCACTATGTTTGGTATAACTTATAACCAGATGTCCTCAAAGAAGGACATTGCCATCTTCAATAGCAATTTCTACATTATTGTTTTTGAATAATACCTTCTGGTACATCTCAATAACTCTGCTGATCGATATGAAGTTAAATTTCAGCTTTGGATAATCAGGATAATTCCTGGCACACCAGGCTTAAATTGTACCTATGACTATACACTATCGATTGATATAAAAATTTTTAAAATCCGTGTAAGTGCAGTTTTACTGTCACCGGCTCCCCGCCTATCATGAAGTTTCATTTTTAAAACAATTTTATCTCAAAACACATATGACACGTTGAACTGCAGTCAAATGCTCATTCATTTCGCTGTATAGTCATGTTCTGCGCACAATGCAGTATTGCATTTTTTTTCTGTTTGCTTCCTTATACGATCTCGAGCAAAATGTCCGGGTAGCACGCATTTAAAACCATTTTAAATTTACCTTGAGTCGACTAGTGTTGTCTTTCATCTCTTTGACAAAATTTTTCCCTTGCTTGTAATTGGTGGACCTCCGCCTCAATTTTACTGCTTCACCTTTTATGTTCCTCCAATAATTTGTTGTTTAGAGCTTCTAATCTCGGTAGAATTTCACGGGACTCAATGGTTACCACAAAGTTCTCAAAAAATCTTTAGGTAAGCTGTTGAGCAGAATAATAGAGTTATAATATAGTAATATGAGTTCATCCGGGAAACTAATGTCAACTTCTTCTAGTTTTTTCACAAAGTCGTCGAATTTCCTTTGATGTTCAGACATTGATTCACTCGAAACCATTTTTGTTTCCAGAGTCTTCCAAAAAGCAGTATTTTTCTGGCTGGTCCTTGTGGTTTAAGCTTACTCTCAAGTTGAACTCAAGCATCTCATTAATCATACACTTTTTCAAAAGTTTCAGTCTTCTTACACTTAGTAAAATTGTTGACAAGGCCTTCAGGTCCTTATTAGTTCATTCCTCCAACCCATGTTCATGATTTGGTTTCTAGATACTTCCAGCTTTTTTGTTGTCTGTCCTTTATAGTAAGTTCGACAAAAATACTGATTATCGGACGCTATTTTTATTTTAAAGCAAAATCGTTCTGGTCCTTGGCAGTCTTTTTAGTTCTCATCAACCTGGTTTTCACGAGAGTCCAAAATCTTTCTATTGGCCGACACCGGGGGTCGTTCGGAGGATTCACCTCTTTCGTATGTGATTTCCTTCAAGTTCATTTAGAGTTGTGCGAGGTAATGTGCTTAAGCAAAACCTGGCCAAAACAATGTGTAGCCATTATGATTCCTAACGATGGGATCCATTAACTTTTTTACCCATTTCACAATGTAAGTATTGGCATTAATTGTCCCAAAAGTACGACTTCTGTACATGTGTATGAAGTGAAAAAGTTATTTAGCGACCTTGAAATTTTTCACACAGCCACCAAGATGTTTCACTTCAAAGCTCAATTTTCCTTAAGTCGACTTAAGCTGTTTTTAGTTTGTACCATAGAATTAACGAATACAAAAAAGGTCTTTATCTGATGATTTTCATGGCTAATAAAGTATCCACAGCAAATCAGTCGCCAACTAACAAAAAAACACTGATGATCACTGAATAACACGACACGTGTTATAAATCTTAAAGGCTTTTTACTTTACAATTTTACATGATATGACTGTAAATAGAATGCACTTAAAAACATTAATATCAAAAGCAAATACTTTGAGTCTAGGAACTACAAAGCATTTATGGAAAACAAAGTGCATTGTTAGTTGTCGGCATTTTCGTAATGAAACATAAATGATTTTCATCGCTTTGGCAGCACAGAATGTTTCATTTTGATTGATTAATATTCAGTTTGAAGCATCACTTGTGAAAGAAAAAAAGTCATATTTTAGTGAAGAGTTTGAAGTCATCAATTGTTGGTTCGAAAATGGTTCTTATGTTTTTATGTACCTACCCACTCAGCTTAATGATATAAACGTGTTCGTTTAGTTAGAGAACTTAACAATAATTATGAATAACCTTAAATCTTTAGCAAATGGCAGTATGTACGTAACATTTGTACAGTTTATTAATATTTTTCTTATAATTAGTGCAGATGTTTGCAAAAATTAATACTTAGAATATGCAAGACCGTCATAAGTCAAAAAACTAAAATTTAGAGAAATACATTTTTAAGGATTTCAAGTCGAAATTACTCCACAGAAATAAAACACCCATAGCACTGTATTGGTGTTGTAATAACCCAACAGAAAATTTCGATGCGCATCCCCAAGATGCAATAGCGATGCGCTTCCTTCTCGCATCTAAAGAGCTGCTGTTGATGACAATAGGCAGCTTTATTTTTTTGAGTGTTTTTTTTATTTTAAATATTTTTTATTGTCATCCAAAAAGTATCCAAAGAGCATTTCTGGCAGCGAGAACAAAGCGCATCCAAAGAGCATTTCTGGTAGCGAGAGCGAAGCGCATCCAAAGAGCATTTCTGGTAGCGAGAACGAAGCGCTTTCGGTCACGTATTTATGCACAAAACAAAATAAGTCAATAAGTCAGCTTCGTAAGAGCGCGAGGATGGAGCAGTGGTCTAACGACTGGCACTGCGGTTAAGAGTTGTAGCAACCGTGAGGTACTCGGTTCAACTCCAGCCCAGACCAAACACAAAAGTTTTCCAACCTGCAATTTTCCAATTATAATTAATTTAGTAAAATAAAAAAAATTATAATTACGTCAAAAATAGTCTGATCAGTCTTTGTGGCGAAAGACGTAAGACTTCAATTAAAAATTAATTTTTTAAATATTTTTATTGTTATCCAAAAAGCATCCAAAGAGCATTTCTGAATGCGAGAGCGATGCGCATCGAAACAGCATCTCTGGATGCGAGAGCGATGCACATCCAAAGAGCTTTTCTGGTAGCGAGAACGAAGCGCTTCCTTCCAATGACACGCCAATGTTAATTTCAGCGCTTTTGGATACGAAAAAGATGCGCTTCACTGCTGCTTTAGAGTGCCTCAGAAGCGCTATTGATGCGCTCCATTCCCCATTGTGAAGAAAAGCATGTTTTGATATGAAACGTGTGAATTGACACCAACACTTTTTCGAGTTATGACGCTCTTGTTGCATCATTTGAGCTGATAAAAATGGCGACAATGATTCACTTGGAATATATCATCATTATTTTATTATTATTATCATTATTTATTTATCATAAAATAAATTTACAATAAATATTTCTTAGCACTAGCTGCCAGGGCTATCGGCTTTAGCCATTATTTTATAAAATAGTAGTTTTCTTGAAATTATGAACCAAAGACAACTGCTTTTGTTTCTTAACAATAATGTCACAACTAAAAATATGTCATTATTTCGAAGTTTTAATAAAAAACTACAGATGAGTGAGTCGAAATAATGACAGAATATAGATTTACTAGAATCGCCCAATGGTCAAAATTTGACCACAAATGTACTTATCAATATAATTTTGATACTTTTTGGACAGTTTTAGTACTTTTTTTGTTATTTGATACAAATAGAAAAGCTCATTTATTATTCCTAGTACAATGACAAATGTGAAATGAAAAGAAAATAAAAAACATGAAGTCAGTGTCAGTCAGCTTTTAGTCTTTCTCTTTGTGCTGTATCCTCTTTTTAGCTCCGTGTGACCGCGTATTTTGTCGTTGTTAATATTGAAAAAATTTCATTTAATTTTACCTGGTTTGATGGCAAAATATCAACATAATTTTAACTTTGTGCACATTTACACACAAATA
Organism: Calliopum simillimum; assembly: GCA_951812925.1. NCBI lineage: Eukaryota > Metazoa > Arthropoda > Insecta > Diptera > Lauxaniidae > Calliopum > Calliopum simillimum. Next base: position 34,861,816 of record OX638372.1, read on the forward strand.
CTTTTTTAATGGTGTATAATTCAAAATCGTGCTCCATTTCTAACATAGTAAAAAAAGTAGGACAAATTTTTGTTTTGTGTTTTAATACATAGATTACATTCTTCACACGTTGTCAGCTTATGAGATACCTTTATGATGTTCTTAAATATTTTCAAGCTATTTATTCAGCGGAACTCTAGGAATAATCTAGGATAATCAAAAATGAAATCCAGCTTGTCAAAAGGAATTTTTACCAATTTTTTTCCTGAAGAATGTAGATTTTCTTTTACAATCAAATCATGCTTCATACAATTAATATTCCACATTTTGCTCTTATTTCAGAATATCGTAGAACTTATTTTTATTATTATCTACATAAGTACCCTGCAGGAAAATGGGCTAGTTTAAGAGAATTCCATTAACTAGTCCTCTACCAACAAGTACTTGTCCGACTTCAATCTCTTTTGCATACAAGCAACTGTTCTTTTTTGCGTGTTGATATCATTCGAAATTCCAATTGGCCCCTTATGCATTACTTTTACACCAGTTCGGGGCTAGTTGTGGTATGAAATAGTCCTATAGTCATAGTTTTTTTTTTTTTTTTGATTTGATTTATATTTTCTTAAAACAAATTAAATGAAGTTAATTTCTTTTTTTTTCCACAATTTATTTTGACACACAATTCAAGTGACACAAAACATAATATATTTCAAAAGCAATTTATTTATTCAAATTTATTTATTTATAAGCTACAAACTGATATCAAACTGACCCCCACTACATCCCTTTTTCACTAGTTTCGGGCTAGTACTAATCGTGAACTAGTACTTTTCATAGACTGCAGTGTATTAAGGAAACACGCTCAGTTCTTATTTTATTAGGTATTTTATTTTTGAATTTGAAATTTTGAGATATCATAGATTTCTGTGTACTCTCACCGAGAATATACAAACAAAAACTGAATTGATGAATGCCTATTTTTTCTATAAGTTGTTCTGAAAATTACAACAATATGAATTTTAATAAGATTTACATTGAAATTATTCAGAAATAATTGGCAATCATAAAATATAATTGTGGTGTTTCCCTTTAATTTTAAGAGTATACTGACGTACGTATTTAAAAAAGCCACAATTTTTATTAAATGAATCCGGTTAACAAACTGAAACCACAATTTTATAGCAAAATTTAATGTTTTGGGAGTAAAACTTTTAAAATTAAATATATATTGGCGCTCTCTAATTTATAGCTGAAAACAATATAAGTAGTAGTTATTTTCCAATAAAAACAATGTGAAAATATCACATAAAGTAATGCATCGGTTGGTTGCTAAGGATGTGCTATTTGCAAAAAAAAAAAAAATTACGAATGTATCGAAAGTACCCATTAGAAACACAAATGAAAAATAATAACAATAATATTTCGAATAGAAAAACTTCAAGATTTGTGACCGTCCAGAAGAAAATGGACTTTATCCTTACAAAATCAAAATAACGTTTAGAGATCGTGAAATGAATATCACAAATTTGTAGATACAAAGTTCAAAGTTTGTGATTTTTATGTCCAAAGGGTTGGGGTTTTTTAAGACCACTTTTATTGATATTTGCAATTTGATAACCGATCTCAAATCAATTGTCAAATTTTCAGCGCAACTGATTAGAATTGTCTACATAAAAAAAACGTATGAATTTTATCAAAAAACTTTTTTAAAATTTAAACCCTGGTTTAATAGCTCTATAAAAAATCTTATAACTGAGCGCAACGCCGCGTATAAGCGATGGAAGCGGTTTAAAACACCCGAACTTTATGGGAAATTTAAGCAAATAAGGCAGGCAGTTGTTACTGAAATAAAGCAGTCAAAGATTCGGTACTATAGCGTAAAATTTGAAAATGCAGTTAGTAGTGAGAAGATGTGGAAGGAGGTTCGTAAAATAGGTATTGTCAAGAACACTGATGGTGATGGTAACTCTTTTCAAGTTAACGACCTCAATGAACTTAACCGACAATTTATAGATATTGAAATGCCTACGGTTCATGACAATGCATATGCAAACTTTTATGGCAGTCTCAATCAAAATATAAATTTTTCTTTTCGCTGTGTTGACCAAAGTGAAGTACTCCAAGCTCTGTTGTCAATAAAATCTAATGCTATGGGTTTTGATAATATCCACCCTGTATTTTTAAAGGCCCTTCTACCTGTGCTATTGCCTTACGTAACTTATATTTTCAACACCATTTTAACAACATCAACTTTTCCAAGTGGGTGGAAAAAAGCCAAAATTATTCCAGTTCCAAAGTCATGTAATGATTACCGACCTATCGCTATACTGCCTTTTCTTTCGAAGGTATTGGAACAGCTGCTTAGCAAACAAATAAACAAATTCCTTTTTGAAAATAATTTGATGACTGACAGGCAATCTGGCTTTAGGGAACAGCGAAGTTGTGTTACCGCACTCATTGATGTTGTGGAAAATATTCGTGACAGTATAGATTGCAACAAAGTGAGCTTTTTAGTCCTTTTAGATCATTCTAAGGCATTTGACACCGTAGATCATGCTATCCTTAAAACTAAACTACAAAATCTATTCAATTTCTCATTGTCAGCGGCAAATTTGGTGCAATCGTATTTATCGAACAGATCGCAAGCTGTTTGTGCGAATTCCATGTCATCCAACTTTTTAGCTGTTAAACGTGGTGTTCCTCAGGGTTCGGTCTTAGGGCCGCTCCTGTTCTCCATATATATAAATGACCTACCTAAGATCCTAAAAAGTTGTAACATTCATTTATATGCAGATGATGTGCAGTTGTATGTTAGCTGCTCCCGTGACCGCATTTCGAGCTGTGTAACAAGCATTAATTCAGATTTAAATCGTGTTTATAGGTGGGCCAGTGAAAATGGTTTATGTCTTAATCCAAAAAAGTCAAAGTGCCTAGTTATAACCAAGAGATTAATAGAAATAGATAACTATCCAAGTATCATGTTAAATGGCAGCGCTATTTGTTTCGTTAATTCTGCAAAAAACCTTGGTGTAACCTTTGACAGAACGTTGTCCTGGAGCACACACGTTAGGTGTACAATAGGCAGAGTGTACGGTATGCTACGTGTGTTGTGGATTACTCAACATTTCACGCCATTAAGAATCAGATTGCTACTTGCAAAGACATATCTCCTTCCGACTTTGCTCTATGGCGTAGAGACCATGTTTCAACACACGCAAGAAAAGTATACAATATGAGTTTTGAAAGCGTCTTAAAACTAAGGACACTGCTGCTTCTTCACAAAATAATTTACACTGGTGAACCCTCGTACCTACGTGATAAACTTATTTTATCGAGGTCGACCAGAGCTAATGGCTTAACTCAGCTTCGCCACTCTTGTCTAACCTCTGAAAGGCAATTTTATGTCTATGCCATACGTCTCTGGAACTCCTTGCCAATTAATTTCAGATCTATTCACAAAGCTATGCTTTTTAAAAAAAGATTATCTGACCATTTTTCGTTGTTGCAATGATTTTTTTGTTTTTATTTTATTTTGTATTAATTAATTGTATTAATTGTAATATTTTATTTTAAGAAATTAAATTTTATCATATATATTTAATTATATCTAATTCATTTGTTTTTGCTCATCTGTTGTTAACTACATTTGATGCTGGTACTGTAATTTTAAGATTTTTATTATAAATCTTGTTGTACTAGTCATTTACTTATTCATAATAATAAACAAACAAACAAACAAAAAATTAAAAAAATTTGAAAATAAAAAAATTTGAACTGTCCTTAAAAATTTTTAAAAATTCACATATATTCCTTGAAAAATTCTTAGCATTTTTTGTCTCCTACACTTTTTTCGTAAAACGCCGTCATAAACACCGCATAAACAAAATTTTTACGTTCTAGTGGTCATATTTCGGTAAGTTTTTGGCATTCGAAATTTTTAAATTAACGATTTTATAGAAAATTTTATCTATTTTTTTTTTTATATATGGCAATGCCTATACCTATATCTAACCCAAACAAAGTAATGATCAAAAAATTAAAGAAAAACACAAAAATTCGGTTTTTGCTTTTATTTTTCTTTTTTGTTTCAAAATTTTTGGTATAAGAAATTTTTTTAAATTTTTTGGAAAAACTATTTCGATGGCAAATTTAATTTTCTACAAAAAGTTTTTCTAAAAAAAAATATCATAATTTTTTTTGGAAAAAACTTTGTATCCGGGTATAAGCCGCCTTTAAAAATGCGATTAAAATTAGAAAATACGAAATAAAAACACCATAGCTGTTCGTAAACGCAAACCTTGATTCATGTATCATTACATACATGTCGATATTTGACAGTTGCACCCCGAGTAAAAAAAAAAAAAAAAAATTTTAAATTACGGCTGTACAAATTCTGTACAAGGGCCAAATTTCATTACTTTTTTTGGGCTGTATAAGGGCCAAAAATGGTGTTTTTGCAGGACATTTTGGCCGTACACAATGCTTCAAATGGGCTGAACGTGGGCTGTACAATTGAATTTTACTATTGAATTGGGCTGAACATGGACTGTACATCAAGTGTGGCTGACATCGTTAAGCTGTGCACTCACAACATTGATAGCCTGGGTTCGAAACCCAAGGATGGCGGAAAATTTTTTTTTTTTTTTAGCATAGTTTATTGGCCTGTTGGTTGTTTTTTTTTTAAATGAAATAAAAATTTTTTTTTTTAATTTTTAATTTTAACCTTTCAGGATTTGAACCTGGGAATCTCAAGTACTCTGCGATACGCACGTTAACGAGTTCAGCCAAAACCATCATTATTGAGTAGCTGGCTGAAAATTTATTATATCATATTTATTCTGTCATTCAATTTTATATGATAAAAAAAATTTTAAAAAATACTGTATTTTGACGTCAATAGAAAAAATAAATTGTACAGCACATGTTCAGCTCAATTCAATAGTAAAATTCAATTGTACAGCCTACGTACAGCCCATATTCAGCCCATGTTCAGCCCATTTGTTTTCTACACAAATTTTTTTTTGTACATTTGTACAGCGCTTGTACCGCCGCGCCGCATGTACAGCCTTTTTGGCTTTTTTAGTTTTTTACAGACCACGTACCGCCTTAAAAAAGCAAAAAAGCCCTCGTTCAGCCCATGTTCAGCCCTTTATAATTTTTACTCGGGACACGATTTGGGTTCGAAAAAAAAATGTCTCATACCCGGATACATGACACTTTTTAAGAAAAACTTAAAAGTAATGTCTTAACCATTTATATTTGCACAAACGCAAATCGTATCACAAAGTAAATATAAAACACTAAACGCTAACGCATGACATTTCCCATTTCCAGTTGATTAAATCCAAAATGTAACACTTTGAAACAGATCATAAAAAACTTTTTACAGTCGAGTTGCGACCTGAGGTGTATAACTTAAATAAGCAAAAGATCTTTTCACTTCGGTGCCGGCTTAAAAACTTGGTCATAGTAAGAGGACAGTTCGACAGTAGTCAGATCGGCAATATTAATTTTGCATCATAGAAAAAATCGACTGTCTCATACCTGAAGGTATCTCATACCCGGATACACTCCCTTAGTGTTTGCTTTAAAGACAAATTTTTGCGAACTACATATTTCCTCATAAATAATCCCGGAAAAATAATGACAAACTTCAGGTACAGAATTTCCTATGGGGATAGCTGGCAAATCAGTGGCCAAAGTAAACAGACGTGTTTAAAATTTACTATTAGTATTAGTACTAGTACAAAGTTAAAAAACATTTTTAAGGCTAAGTTTCAGTCTATTAATTATATAGTTTTCAAAATTAATATTTTTAAGTAAGAGTTTTTTCTTCGATTTTTATAATGAGCAAATTCCTAAAATTTAAAAGTATTGATTTTTTCCTATCGGTCAAGAGAAATGGACTCTTTCTTAAAAATTAAATACATCGACCGATCAATCGATAGACATTTTAAAAAAATAAAATGTGCAGTTTGGAAACTTTTTTTGTCCGACGCTTATTTTTTAAGCTGTATCGCAAAAACCGGTTTTTTTAATCTTTGAACTCCCAAAAAGAGGGTTATTTTTTTTTCGGCGATATTTTAGTTAACTTTACTCAAAGTAAATGAAGTGAAGTGAAGTTGTCCCTAAAAACGAAAAAAAAAAAAAAAAATCAGAGGTTGAAGGTTTAAATAAATTAAGATTTGAATTAATGTTCTGTCAGTTTTGACATAAAATAATATGTCGGTCTAGTTGACTTTTACATAAGTAGTTCTAAGCAAAATTATTTCGCAGGCATATCCATTGATTTTGGCATAGGCTGAAAACGGAAAATTGCGTTAGATACTGTTCCAATGTATAAACTCTTCTCTATATATTTTGTAGTGATGTTTTTTGAAGAGTTTTAATTGCTTCCTATTTAGCATTATTTGACTTACAAAACAAATATCTAATTATTACATTCTGATCGTGATTATAGTTATTACTATTGCACTATTATTTTCAGCAACACTTAAAGAAATAAAACGTTTACACACATCCCCCGCTTGTACCGCCACTAGATCGGCAGCTATAGTCTGTCTATATTCTATAGCTCTAGACCAATTCGTTTTGTACTTGTACTCAAGATAATCGAATGAACTTGATTAATTGCTACGAGAAGAGATTTATTTTTCGCAAATTGGTGATTTCATATAAAAAGCTGTGTTGCAATCGAATGTGGCATCAGTATAACAATCAACGAACGTTGAGTAACAATACAGAATTCCAGATCCATTGTGTTCGAAACATAAACGGAAAAAGTTGAACAGCTCATTGACATGCGTTTAAGCATCGCAATCGTACTGTTCGGTTTCATAGCTGCGACATCAGCTGGATATCTAGGTGGTGGTGGCGGTGGCAAAGGCGGAGGCTATGGTGGTGGAGGCGGCTACGGAGGTGGTGGTGGCCAAGGCGGTCATGGAGGTGGTTGGCAACAGGGAGGTGGTGGACATGGCGGCGGTGGCGGCTTACGGCCTGGCGGTGGAGGAGGCTGGCAACAAGGAGGTGGTGGTCATGGAGGCGGTGGCGGCTTACGGCCTGGCGGTGGAGGAGGCTGGCAACAAGGAGGTGGCGGAGGCCATGGCGGATCAGGTGGTGGAGGAGGCTGGCAACAAGGAGGTGGTGGACATGGGGGCGGTGGCGGCGTACGGCCTGGCGGGGGCGGCTTAGGTGGCGGTGGCGGTGGCGGTCACGGTGGTGGTGGCGGAGGCGGATGGGGTGCTGGTGGTGGTGGCGGATGGGGCGCTGGTGGAGGTGGTGGTTACGGTCAAGGCGGAGGCGGCGGTAGTGGTTGGCAAGGAGGCAAAACATCATTAGGTGGCAGCCGTGGTGCACCTGGTTTATCTGGCGGCGGACATGGTGGTGGTGGCGGTTATGGTGGAGGTCTTGGTGGTGGTCATGGTGGAGGTGGTGGTTGGCAAAAAGGCGGAAAAGGTGGTTGGTAAAATGTAAATGCTGCTTAAAAGTTATCTGCCATAGCTAAATATGTGCCTTTCATAAATGAAATTAAATACTTAGCTAATCATTTTTAGCATTAGTGCATTAAAATAGTGTTCATCAAATCAATTGATTTTTAATAAATTTTGTACTTTAAATTGAAATTTGTGATAATAAACAACATTTGGCAAAAGTTAATTGCATACTATTGACTTCATGGCGTAATTTTGAGTTCAACAAACCAGTGCTTCTGAATTAAAACAACGAGCAATTACTTGGGTTACTAGAAAAGCCATTGTGTATCATTGTGAAATGAATTTATTCCGATTGTTTATGTCTCATTAATAATTTTTGCGGTCTTGAGATAGAGATGTTGGACTATAGGCACAACTGTCTAGGCTATGACCGGAAAAAATTAACATTCCTCACGTCTCATTTGTTTATCATCAGGCCTGTTCCGTATTCGGTGTGTTTTCAATTACTTTTCATTTAGGAGGCTTTTCGATGAAAATGGTGAGTCACACGACAAAAAGCATGAGGATATTTTTTGTGGAGAATCACAGGTTCTACAAATAACATTGATTTGCATTAACCAAAATGTAGCCGTTTAGGAAATATTCTTAAAAAACTGAATTTTTTGACTTTTTGGAATATTTCCTAAACAGTTACTTTTTGGTAAACATAAATCAATATTATTTGTAGAACCTGAATCACAAAAAAGATTCTAACACTTTTCTCGTGTGACTCACCAATTTTATCAAAAAGCCTCCTAAATGAAAAGTAATTGAAACCACATGGATTACAGAACAGGCCTGCATATGGGTATTTCTTCAAATAGCTAATAACTGTCATAACAAAAGTAAAAAAAAAAAGATAAAAATCATTTGGAATTTTAAACCAAATTTTCTATTTTACAGTGTAACTTTAAAACCGAGATGCCACGGTAAAGCTTAAACGTCGTTTTTTGTGATTTTAAGTAAAGATATCTCAAAAACTGTACAGGATATAATACTTCTGAGACCTTATTCGGAATTGAGGGGGTTAGAAGCAAAGGGGTACAGGTGACAAAAAGTAAACTTTGAATAAAATAGAGTTAAAGTCAACGTTGCTGTATAAATTCTTGAATGAGCTAAAAAATAAAGCACTGCTCGCTAAATAGCCTTTGAAGTATGCCCATCTTATGTATTTTTAAAAATTTTCCTGTGAGACCTCTATGAGAAGTTATTAGGAATTTACTGGAAAACAACAGCATTTACTGAAAAATTTTTTTTTTACTAAATAAGAAGTGAAGTTAGCGCCGCGTAACAACTAACATACCTAAAGTCCCCTTCAAGAGTGGAAAAAATGGGGTATGTAGTACGTTTGAAAGAAATGTCTGAGGGAAAAAAATTAATGGGGTCAATGAAATTTTTTTTCCTCTCCCAGCAATGAGGAATTTTTTTGATATTTTTATCAAAATTTTGTTTGGGAGCCCATTTGATTAGTGGAAAAACAGGGGTAATATGTGAAAGAAAATTATTGGAGAGGAAAAGTTAATGAGGGTCGGTGAACATTTTTTCCGACTCCCGGCAATTAAAATTTTTTTTTTTTATATTTTTATCAAAATTTTGTACGGAAGCTCCCTTAAGGGATGGGTAAAAGGGGTTAGTACATTCAAAAAAAAAAAAAAAAATGTTGAGGAGGAAAAATTAATGGAGGTCTGTAAAAAGTTTTTTCTTCTCCCGGCAATGAGTATTTATTTGGATTCTTGTTGCTTTCTCATACATTTCTCAGAAAGTGCTTGGTTAAACACAGAAAACTGCGTCCAGGACACAGCTAATGTCAAAATCAAAAATCAGTTTTTGGAAGCCATAAGGTTTGTCTCATTATTTTGTATTGCAAGGGAACATTTAAGAAAATTTTGAAAAAAATCAACAATTTTCAAATTGAAATGTCTCCAAATTTTCTCTCTAAATTTCACTGACCCCTATTATGAACTTCGGGCGAAAATCATCCCTGCGAAGTAACTTCATTTTATATGAGGACAAAAAGTATAAAGTGAACAATTCCAGGCGAAATTTTTGTTCCACAATAGCATACATTGAGGGTATCCATTAAAACTTGTAAACGCCTCGAAAACCTCGTAAACTCGTAATAGTTGTCAAAATCAATACGAACTTTGACAGTTTTACGAGTTTACGAGGTTTTCGAGGTTTTTACACGTTTTAGGGAAAACCCTAATTATGTTTTATAGAACACACATAGCAGTTAATGGAAAATTAGCGATAATTTACATTTTTTAAATTTTTTAAATGCCGGTTTTCGTGGAAAATTCTTTTTTACTGTTTTCACTAGTTTTCTATAGGTATACCTCAACACAGTGTTCACTAAAAGGTCAGGATTATCACACAAAAATTAAGACAAAAACTAAAAATTCGGGGTGATTCTTCGAGAAAACAATTTTTTTAAGCAATATAACATATCGTTTTTTCGTTAAATCTTGTAACGATACTTAAAAGCCCTAATATTTCGCCGGTGCTTACGAAGAAAATCTTCCAACCGAAAGTTGCGACGAAGAAAATCTTTTTTTTGAAATTGCGGCGAAAAAAATCTTTTTTGTAATATGCGGACAAGAAAATCACTTTTTATAAAATGCGGCGAAGAAAATCACTTTTTACAAAATGCGGCGAAGAAAATCACTTTTTACAAAATGCGGCGAAGAAAATCACTTTTTACAAAATGCGGCGAAGAAAATCACTTTTCACAAAATGCGGCGAAGAAAATCTCTTTATTTAGTGAATACTTTTTCGACGAGTTACGAAAATTAACATTTTTAAAAAAGAGATTTTCTTCGCCGCATTTTGTAAAAAGTGATTTTCTTCGCCGCATTTTGTAAAAAGTGATTTTCTTCGCCGCATTTTGTAATAAGGTATTTTCTTCTCCGCATTTTGTAACAAGTGATTTTCTTGTCCGCATATTACAAAAAAGATTTTTTTCGCCGCAATTTCAAAAAAAAGATTTTCTTGTCCGCATTAAAAAAAGAGATAGTCTTCGTAAGCACCGGCGATTTGTCTTTAAAACCTAATTTAACCCCTTGACCATTGTAGATATCGAAAAATTAACTTCAGATTAAGTTTTCTAGTGTTTAAAATAAGAAAAAAAAGTAGGTCCGGAAAAGCACCTTACAGCCGGAAATGGTGCAGTCATATTACACAGTGCAGCAAAAAAAATTAAAAAATCTTTTTGAATACTATTCCTGAAAGCACATGATGTTACAGGTCGAATTTTATGGTACTATAAAAATTGCTTCAAAACTGTTTTTTCAAAGTTGCCACGGCTATAATTCGTAAACCGTTTGAAATTTTGTTTTTCTATCTTCAACGAAGTTATAGATATAGGCTAAAGGAAAGAAATTGTACAATAAACTCACCCGAAAAAATTGGGTTTTGGGCCTTAAAATCATAAAAATGTCGAAAAATTGTACCATTTTTGGTCATACTAAGCTACAAAACCGTTCCGTATTTTGCCAAACAATTAAAACATCAATTTAGCCAAGACTTAACTGAACAACTCTCTAGAGCATATCAATAGCATTCGAGTACTGCATTTGATACTAATTTTAATTAAAACATTGATGTATCAAAAAATGATTGGGTTCCTATGTGACCCCATCGGTCTCAAGGGGTTAAATAAATTATGTTCATATTAGGTTTTTGTTTTATATCGAAAACTAGAAAAAGGGGCTTGCTTGAAGGCGACATCTGATCGGATTTTCTGAGCAATGAGAAAATGATCGAAATTGTCGAAATTTTTGAGTGATAATCCTTAATTTCCAACAAAAGAATAATACTAAGTTTTCTTGTTATTATCATTTAATCACACTATATTTCACATTATTTTGAGGATAAAAAAAAATAATAAACAGCAGCAACATACACATCACTACACAAAACTATGAAAAATACATTTACCACCAGCCACTACTGCCTCCACCGCCAGACTTCCAGCCACCGCCATCGCCACTGGATTTCCAACCACTGCCGGCACCACCACCGCCACCATATGACCATCCACCGCTACCGCCACCACCGCCTGACTTCCAACCCGATGACAAGCTTGACAAAGCTTGGGACTTTAGACTAGTTAGACCCGAAAGTGCTTGATCCCAGCCACCGGAACCGCCACCAGAAGACCAACCTCTGCTGCCACCACCACCACCTCCGCTACTGAGTTTCCAGCCACTAGATCCGCCGCCACCGCTTGACCAGCCTCCACTACTTGGCCAACTACTACCACCACTACCTCCAGACCAACCGCCACTGCCACCACCATCAGACCAGCCACTGCTACCTCCACTGCCACCACCAGACCAACCACCACCGCCGCCTTTAGTTAAGCTGCTGTATGAACTTGCCCAACCACCATCACTACCGCCACCAGAGCCATAAGATGATTTTGCAGGCCAGATGCTGCTACTGCCACCACCGCCGGACCAGCCACTGCTGCCGCCACCACCAGACCATCCGCTTTTACCGCCACCACCACCACCAGACCAACCGCCGCTGCCAAGACCTCCACTGCCTGACCAGCCGCTGCTGCCACCACCTCCTGACCAGCCACTTTTGCCACCACCACCTCCAGACCAGCCACCGCTGCCGCCGCCCGACCAACCGCTACCGCCACCACCTCCGCCAAGAAAACCGGCCAATGCAGTAGCACTCAAGCAACTCAACAACACAACAATAATTCTCTGCATCTTCTTGCAACACCTAACGCGTAACACAAACTAATTCCCAAAGAGATTAGAGCCAGTTATTTATACGAAAATTTATGTCCAAACTTTGTAGTACATCATTTGTCAAAGTTGCCCATTCTAATCAGATTCTACGTAGGTATTCTTGATGTCGAAGCGCGCGTGGCTGTGCGGCGGCTTACGGCAACATGGCGGCGCAAGACTTGCGAACTCCGTCATTATTCGTAAATTTTCAAATTGCAACCGACAACAATAAACCAATAAACTTTTGTTTTCGTTTGCCTCATTTTTTCACCGTCAGCATAAGCACCACAACAACCAACTACTGTTGGAACGCCCGCCTTCAACAGCAACACAATCAAATTGCCAACCCGCCTGTGGTTCATCAGGTGGCGATTTGATGATGCACAGTGGGTTCATGCGTTAATCGCTTCCATATAAAATAACCTGAGGTCTAGGAAGTTAAGAGCCGTTTGCAATTAACTGATTGGCGGAGTGTTTTAGAATTTTTCAGGAAATCATTAAGAATTATTAATTAAAGCAATAAAGTACTTATTTTCAAAATTTAATGTTTGATTAATTTTTTAATATATATAACCAGTTATTTACTCAAATATCGTAGTTTTAAATTTAAAATCTTCAAACTATGTAAATACTGCTAAGTGTAATACATATGTATAAATAATTTATAGAAGTTGCAGAGTCTAAGAAAGTTTCAGAGCCTGAGGAAGAAAACAAATTAACTTCAAATCTTGAACATATTGATCAGCAGGCGGAGTGATGGGCTTTTAACTTGCTCAAATTGGAGACAAATATATTGGGGACTTTTATTAGATACACATATACTTAAGGACAAAATATGGCATTCGCTTACTGTTGATAGATCTTTCGATGTTGGTTGTTTAATTGATTGCAATGTCTGTTCCACAGATGTCCTATTGCATTATACAATTAGCATAAAGCTTTACAACCACTATCATTGCAAGACCATTGACTATACTTATGACATATCTTCGAGCTAACCATCGGTCAATCGTTGTGGTTGTGACCTTGTTCTTAGGAAAGTGTTGCATAGAAAATATGAGTTATTATTTGTTTTCTTTATTTAAGTCACCGCAATATACAATACTTCGCATGAGTTTCAATATATCAGTGATATCAATATTAAGTTCTCCAGATCTCGACTAACTATACGAGAGTCCAGTCATCCGGAAAATCGTAGATACAGAGGAAGAAATTACACTAGTTTACAAACACGGAGAAAAAAATAGTACTTGCTACTTTATTTCTCATAAGTTTTACCAGAATTTCAAGTCGGAATAGTGACAACTCCACACCGAAGTAAATTTTACCTTACTTTTTTAGTCAATTCAGAATATATGCTTGCTAGTAATTTTTAGGAAAAATCGGCTGCTAATTCTGAAAATCATACTATTTCTTTCACGTTGTTTTTGAGATATCGGTAATTTTCGGTTCTTGGACCAAAAAAAAAGATGGTTCCACTTACTAAAAAGATTCACATATAATCTAGATTTAAGTAAGCTGCCGTCTGTCTGGGGCATAACTCACCGCAAATGTCATTACAATGGGTTTTATTTATGTGCATACTGTTTGAAATGGCAAATAAAAAAATTTGGATAATCTTAGGGGGCGATATTCGTTTTTGAAACATACTGAGGGCATGGCAACTCTCATATACGCAAAAGTTTCAAGCGTTATTTGAGATAACTGAGCAAAATTTTTATTCGAACACTAAGGACTATAAATGCAAGCTCTGAGCTAAAACTGTGAAAAATCAGAAAAGGGGGCGTGGCACCTCCCATACAAGGATACATACCTTTTAAAAAAAAGAGTTTTTTGAGATAATCCAACTTAATTCTACTCGAATACTAAGGACTATAAATGCACACTCTGAGCTAAAACTAGACACATACGGACAAGAGGGCGTGGGACCACCCATATAAGCAAAAGCTTCAAAACGCTATACTTAAAACATTTTTTGAGATAATCTAACCGAATTTCACTCCGACACTAAGAACTATAAATGCAAGCTCTGTGCAAAAACTGGGTAAACTCAGACAAAAGCTGTGGCACCCCCCATATAAGCAAAATTTTTAAAATACTGCAGTGCAGGTTATTTAATGTTTGGCCAGGCCAAAGGATACACCCTTAATAGTTCATATTTTGTACTGAGGTTTTAGATTCGCTATAACTTGAGTAAGCTTTGTAGGGATGAATTTTAGGATTTTTTGTGGGCTTTAATTCTGTGAAGTGTCCTTGGCACCTTAAGGTGGTAGAGACTGAGATAATGGGAACAACTTGTCGAAAAAAACATTTGAGATAAATGACTTCTGTGAATGAAATACAGCACATGTCGAGACATTTACAACGATATACTATACACAAAACTGCATCGAACTTAGAGGCCGAAAAAAAAAAATACTGAGGGCGGTCATTCGACCTTTTTTTTGTATGGGGGTCGATACTATCTAATGAGCAGTATGTTATTATTTTTCTTTATGAAATAGAGCAGAAAAGATCCTTGCGTCCTGGAACTTAAATTGAAAAACAGCAAAAACATTGGTTTTTGCACTTTTAGTTATGATATCTCGAATGAAGTACCTCCTGTAGCCAGTTTTGGAATCAGCACAACGAAATCTATTGGAATCATTTTTTTTTTTTAACTAGAAAAAATTTATTTTCCATGTCTATACGCACATCAGTGAATGAGGTGCAAAACTGTCGATATGTTTTCGAAATGGTTTCTTGTTCATTATTTGTTTATGGTGTGAAGTTCGGTAAAATTGTTCAAATTACACAGGCCCACAAAAAAAAAAAAAGTACCATGCGCGAAAGATCAGACCACCTGAACTTTATGTTTTCGGGGTCGCTGAATCCGAATATGGTGCCAGAATAGCGAAGTTGGTTCGGGTTTTTTCAGAAATCAGCAATTATGCTGAAAAATTTGAACTTTATGTTTTCGGGGTCGCTGCATCCGAATATGGTGCCAGATTAGCGAAGTTGGTTCGCGTTTTTTCAGAAACCAGCAAAAATCAGTAATTTTCAGCATTATTGTTGATTTCTGAAAAAACGCGAACCAACTTCGCTAATCTGGCACCATATTCGGATTCAGCGACCCCGAAAAAATAAAGTTCAGGTGGTCTGATCTTTCGCGCATGGTACTTTTTTTTTTTTGTGGGCCTGTGTTATGAAATGAAATAAGAATCTATTTATGAAAGAACCTTTATCTTAAGCATGTGATTGGAAGGCAGGGTTTAGGTGAAATAAACGAAAATGAGGAGCTTTTCATAGCGAAATTAACGAGTAGGTGAATTATGCGTGCGATTCAAAACAACGATCGGAAATATATACGAGAAAAAGCAGTTTCGCGATTTTAATCGTAAACTACCACCATCAGAAACAGGCTCTAAATGATCGTATAAACATTGTTGCAGTGCACAATATCGATTTGATTACAGTTGCTACACGTATGGTTTTGTATTTTGTTTATAAGTGAGGTATAAAGCTCAAAAGTTTCTAATGCACAATACATAGATTTTGATTTTGGAATTTCTGAACACGCATTGGATTTTTGTCACTGTACTCCTATTTACTCTTTATTATGTACATACGAGTATGTGATAGAGACATCAGAATGCTATGAGGTGGTATATATCTCTTTAAAATTAATTTTCGCAACTAACACTAGTAATGCCTTGTAATTAATAATGAATTTGTTGGCAAAATTTTGTGTAAAAAAACACAGATTTTTTCGCGATAAAGAATCAGTTGTCATCAACTGTGCAAAATGCTAAAGCTTCGTTTTGTTGTAATTTGTATTTTTCGAGTGCTTTAAAGCCAATTCTCTCAGGTCGGTTAATTATGCGGTTCCAACATTGTGGTTGCATTCAAACGGCTTGACTGACCATCAAATTGGTTAAAGAACTTTTTTGTTTTCATTAGTGTCGTCTACTGTGCCGCCTGCCTGCTGTTGAAAACGCAATGCTGTAACAATCGTTTTGTATTCTTGGCGCAATAAGTGCAGAATATGGTGCTCGAATATAAAAATGAAAATGTAATAAAATAAATACGAATTTTTTTACGAAAATTTTGGGGTCAACTCATTTTGTTTTTTTAACCAGCTGATACTGAAGTATCAGTATTTCTTTCTGTTTCTAAAATAAAAGATCCTCAAATGTTCAATTGCTGATATTTTCTACGATAGTGAGATATTTCCATTGTGTTGAAAGTTGGCTCTTGTCCAGCTTATTCCGCTTATGCTTGATTCGAGACAAGGAAAAGACAAGAAATTGCCCTTTCTTTCCGGTTCACTTTAACTCTTTCAACTTGAAAATTACAGAAAAACTAAATTTTTATAGATCGTGTTATAACTTTTTGATATATTTTTTCGTTTTTTTTTTTCGGTATTAGCTTCACATTTTCAGCTTTATCTCAAGTTAAAAAAACGTCTGATTGTTTCGCACAAGACATTAAACTAAAGGTAATTGTTCAAAATGATCACAAGAAGATTTTTCAAATTTGTTGGCCTATATATGCAAGAGAAAAAAACCAAAATTTAGTAAAAATTTGAATTTTGGTAGCTTCACTTTGTGGGAAACCTGAGATAAGAGGAAAAATTCGAAAAATACAGAAGACTTGAGGATATGAAAAATTGATTTCCTGAAGAATTTTCTTTCAAAAATATTTAACACAATCAAATTTACGCGTGATTTAAGATTTTCATTCGGGAAAACTTTGGTGGAAAATTGTGGGAAAACTGAGGGAAGTACAAAAGCGTGGTAACTTAAGGAAATTTGAAGAGATTGGATAGTAACTTTCTTCATTATTTTTATCAAAAAGTGTACAATTATTGTATAACAACACTATAAGAGGTTCATGTGCCCAGCCGGAAAGTAACTATCTTTCATATATTGGAAAATTATGGAAAATCCTACGATTGAAGAACAATCGGAAAATTTGCGGAAACTTCAGTGTTTTATGAACGAATGTCTTTTCGTAACAAGATTATAGCAAGTTGTATAAATTTCAGCCTGATAACTTTAATGGAAAATTGTGGAAAAACTATTAAGAAAAGGAAAATGGAAAACCTTTTGTTATCTTGAGGAAATCAAGGAGTTCAAAGTTACTTACGATTTTTTTGGAAAAAATCTTTTTTTACATATTTTAACATTTCCGGCTGAGCACATGTTGATCTCAAAAACCTATCCAAAAGCAATATAACATTTCTATTCAAATGTGTTTTCAAAACTTATTTTTTTTAATTCCAAGTGTGAAAAAAATTATTGGAAACATATGTCCTAATGGTCCTGGAAGGTTAAAAAATAGGTACAATTTGTTTTGGAACGCGTGGGGAAATGCACAATTTTTGGCGCCATTTTACATAATCCGTGTGGTTTCATTTAGGTGGCCTTTTGTTGAAAACGGTGCGTCGAACGATTAAAAGTATTAAAGTTTCTTTTGTGGAGAATTACAGGTTCTACAAATAATATTGATTTTTATTTACGAAAAAGTAATCGTTTAGGAAATATTCGATAAAATCGAATTTTTCGACATTTATTGCGGTTTTTAAGGATATTTCCTAAACGGGTACTTTTTCGTTAATGCAAATCAATATTATTTCTAGAACCTGTATTTCTCCACAAAAGAGAATTTAATGCTTTTTATCGTTTGACTCACCATTTTCATCAAAAAGCATCCTAAATGAAAAGTAACTGAAATCACACGGATTTTGGAACAGACCTTCATATTCAGATTCAATTACGCCAAAAATCACCTCTGCAGCATTATTTTCTATTTCCATAAGTAAAAATTTTAAAACAGTTTTAGGGATTTTATAGGTTTATGAGAGCTTCATGGGGGATTAAAAGAAAGAAGGCAAAAACGCATTAACCCAAAGCGTTGGTTTGTATTCTAATTTAATTATGAACAAAATGACCCGTGTCCGATCAAAATCGGGTCATGTTCAACAAAATTAAATATGTTTAACTAGTTTGGCTGGACTATTTTTGCTTCACAAAATAACAAAATTTGGTTCAAAATTCACCATAGATGATTTCTGTATGGTTTTTTTCTTTAATTTATTTCGAATAAATTATTTTTGTCAGTATTTATGTAAAAAAAAGCAAAAATAAGAAATTTTAGCGAAAAAAAAACTAATTTTTTACCTTTAAGGACCAACGAGACATGGGTGTCCCATTTTATCTAAGCACTCTGTAGGAAAATAAACCGGTGAATCGAAAATTCCTTGACATTTCTAAAAAGCTGAAAGTCTGTTACATTTGCTACTTGGACGCTTTCATATCGAGATAAAATCTACTGAAAATTAGTAAAACAAAACACAATTTTTTGGATTTGGGGTCCTGAGGATATAAAGCTCAATCCTTCTGACACACTTGAATATCTATATCTATTTTCTATCGACGAAGACCTGCTTGGTTCCAATCGCAAAGAAAATGTGGGTCTGACATTGAAAGAATCAAATGACACATAAATGTCCCGTTGGTCCTGAAAGGGTTAAAGCAACAAAAGTGCATAGCTAAAATAGTGGCATTCCTTATACATTTTCGCTGAAAGCTAGTGTTATTTATATTGGCTTAAATTAACGCCGAAAGTTGTAAAGAATCGCATGACGAATTTCTTACTGTGTTGGTTTCGGAATTTCTTTGGACTTTTCATCAATTATTTTACGTTTTTTCGTCTCCATTGTGATCTAACTTTCCGAAATTCTGGAACTTTTGTTAGACTCTCGAATATGACTTAAAGTTCAATTAAAAATAAAAAACCTTTTAAAAATTAGTTTCTAAAAATGTTTTTTTTTTTTTGTTTTTACTTTATTTGCAATTTGTTTTTTAAAATTTTTTTAAGTTTTTTTAAATTTTGTTTAAAGCTTTTTAAAGTTTACAATCTGAATAAACTTTTTAAAAGTTTTTTTCAAGTTGTATTCCAAAGCAAATTCTTTTGTCAATGTCAGCAACATTTACATTTGCTACAAATGTTACGTTTTAGCTTAATTGGACACATGGTCCAAAAGAACTTGAAAATTTACAACTCAATAAAATTATTATTTTCTAAGTGTAATAAATGCATACATAAGATATATTGATTGTAAAGAGTTAAACCATTGTACGAATAGAGGAGATAAACGCAACAAAAAAAAAAAATAAAAATATGGCCGACTATTAACATTGAAGAGCTCCACCAGTTAATCAGATTAATTAAATTTAAGCTTTTTTACAGTACAGGTGTGAATGCTTTTAAAGTTTGAAATTAAAAGTTTAAAGCTAGAAATTATGCTTTGGATACAAGTACAGGGAGACAAAAATATAGTAAAATATAGTAGTATAGACAACTCCCCAATAAAATAAATTTTACCTAACTGTTTTAATAAATTCGGATTTTTCGAATAACAAAAAATTGAAACCTATTATTTTTTCTTATAATTACAAACTTTTTAGACCTCTACACCACTGACCTATGTATGTATGTATATGAAGAAGAGGTACAAAATTTGAATACCAAGCAAATGTACAAACCTAAATATTTTTACTAGAACTTAGAGTAAAAATGGTTTAATATTTTTCTGATGTTTACCTTCCTGTATGTTTCAAATAAAAAAAGAAACAATGACCGACCGCTCTAAAATTCAAACCGGGGTCCGTCCGTGTTAAAGATAGAAACATAATGTTTTACTTACAATTACGTATATAAAGCAAATGTCTGTACAAATAAAAATATTTTTACTAGAATTATATAGTAAACATGTTTAAATATTTTTCTGGTGGAAAGCATAATATACTCCACGTATAGGAAAATGTAGACAATTTAGAGAAAATATTACTTTATTATTCCATTATATTTCACTTGTAGGTAAATATTGTTTATTTTTATTTGGAATTACATACTTTAATTTTTTAACTATTTGAGAGGAGTAAAAATTATGACACTAATTTTTCTCCGTGTACTGTATATAAATCCATATGCAGAGTATTTCGTAATCAAGCAAAATCATATGAAACTTCTTAAATATCCTAATTAAATTAAGATAAATGATTCAAAATATTCCTCAAAGCATGGATGTACCTATGTATATTCAAATATTAGCAGAATTATTTTCATTCATAAGACTCAAAACACTGTGGAACATTTTTAGGGTTATCGAATCCAAACCACTTTCTGATAGCTGTTTCTGAAAGTTCATAATGTTCCTTGCAAACCAATTTTTGGATTTTGCTAGTTTGGCTCCAGGTCAGATTTTATGGCTTGTGGGGTTCAAACTGGCATTTTCAAAGCTTTTTCGAAAAAAAGTGTTCCTTAAACTGACCCCAAAAATTACAAAAAAAAAAAACAAAATATTTGCAATATTTAATTAAATTTTCAGCAGAAAATACAAAAAAATAAGAACTATAACTCTTTAAAAAGTTCAATTTAATTTCATATTACCAAAACTAAGTAGAAATATTACAAAATAAATGACCAACACTATAAGGCTTGCATCAATTATATAAAGTAGTCGTTTATATCTACTACATCCAATTTAATTTAGTGCATTCAATTCTTCACTACGACTCCGCCGCTTAGCATTATAAACTTCATCAGCCGTAGGCTCCGCCACACCACTACCCCCCACATTCATAAAGAAATCACTCCAATCGGTAGACAATTCCTGCTTGCTATCCTCAATCGCACCGGTAGTGGGGAAATCATTTGATGACGTTATAAAAGCGCTTTCAAAATCCACATTTAAGTTGTGAGCGAACGGATTAATGCTGGACGTGGTTAACTGGAAATTGCGTAAAGAAGGCAAATTATCTTCGTCGCTGAATTGTTGAAATCGAGAGTGAACGTCAAATGGCAGCTCAACTATGTTGTCGTCTTCTGGTGTTGCCTGTTTCTTGAATGCCAACGATGGAAATGCACGTTGCAAAATGGACGAGCCGATAGCATTCAATTTTGGCCAATAAGTTGACGTGCCAAATTGTGGTGCCGCGCAAGTGATGGTAACGATGAATGCGCTGTAGATCAGTAACAACAGAGCAACAACAGTCGTCATGTTGTCACTGTCAATTTAAAATTGATCTTGTGCTATGAATTCAATGTGACATTTATAGAGGTTTCGCGTCAAGAGGCAGATTATTTTACTTGCATGATCATCATTGTCATCATCATCAGAGCAATTGCAAATTAATTGTCCCAATTGAGGGCGGTACGAATGGGTCTTCAATGATGATTAAACTGTTTTGGTTTTTTTTATATGCTCTTCTTGAATTGTAAGGCGACCAGAATGACTGTTCCAAACATACTCGTATATGTATGTTTGTTGCTCTGTCAAGTTCAAATGATAAATTGCACATCATCATGGTCTAAGCGTGGGTAATTTTCTGAAATTTAAATGTTACAAATTGTTGGGAACGAAAAACGTTAGATATTAGTCTTAATTTGTTAACTGAGTACATTGATCATTTACAACTATTCACGTTGGTGCGAACTAACTTGAAAATTAGATAAAAAATTTGTTGCAGTCTTAATATCGTCGGTTAAAACTACAACTGGACATCTACATTTTTTGATGTTTTGAGCTAAGTTTCCAGAAACATAACGAAAGAACAGCTATACGTCGCTATCTAGTCGGTTTTTTTTTTAAATTTTGTCCACAACCGATTGTATAACATAAAAATGTGCCAGATTTTTGGAGAATGTTCTTGAAGAATAGTTGAAAAGCTATAATCATAAGTCTGTAAGCAGACAATCAATCAGCTGAAGATGAAACTTAAGTGTTACAACATCCTGAGAAAGCAAATGGGCACATTATATTCCTTAAGATTTATTTTATAGTTGAAAGAAATTCATCTCGGAAAAATTTTACGGTTTTAGATATTGAGGACTGATTTTTCAAAAGGGCATATTTCCACTTCCTAAGAATGCCATAGCTATTATCATGCTAAAATGCATCCTCTATTTCAAAATCCATCACAAAAAATGCATTTTTCCAAGAGAAAATCAAAAATCACATTTCGGAACAAAAGGGCTTATTTCCTTATAATTCTATAGAAATATTTAGAGTTTGATACAAAAATACGTATTTCGTATAGTCGCCGAAGGAACCTTTAAAAGACCAATATCATAGCAGTATTGGTCTTGTTCTTGCACATTAAGTCTTGGTCTTGGTTTTGATATTGAGCCTTGGTCTTGGTCTTGGTCTTGAAAATATTTCTAAAGATTGTTGAGCTTTCAAAATTTCGAAACCTTGTTTTTCCAAAACAGTTTGGTTTTAAAATCATAAATTTGGAATTGAGGGATGATTTTATTCTTCAAAGGGGCGTGAAACACCTATTAACTATAAATTACCAAGACTGAAAAGCAGTTTTGACGATTATCGCGCGCAAGACCAAGACTATGGCAGTCTTGGTCTTGCAAAGATATCAGCGTCTTGGTCTTGATCTCGAAAAATTATCAAGACCAATTCTCAAGACCAAGACTTATTTTGCTCATTCTTTAGCTTTAGGAGCTATCATTCGGAAACATTACATGGAGTGAATTGCAATGATGAATGATGGTAAATCGAATCCAATCGTCCGAAAATATGTGCTTGATTTCTTCAGATTTTTATGTTGAGCTCTGATTGACCCTTTGGTTCATTTATCTGTGTGATCATTTATCAATACTCTTGTAGCCATTAAAAACGATTGCAAGGAGAAAGGTGAAGTACGATAGTCTTAAGGTATTAGGAAGAAATAAGTAATATTTGAAACATCATATCTTTTCGAAGTATGGATTTATTAAAAAAAAAAATAAAAGTTGGGGAAAGTTGTTGAGCTGCAAGCTACTCGTGAAGAACTTGATCTCTACGAACAAAAATCTCTGGAGATATCTGTCATCAAAGAATATAAGTCGGTTTCTTCAAGAAAAAGAACGCGTGCATTGCAGTTCGGCGAAACAAGAGAAGAAGATAGAAGATATAATTTTAGAATTTGTTTGTAGTAAAAAAAAGTTATTCCGACAGACACAGAAGTTTGGTGATTTTCCGTAAAAAGCCAATGGAGCACTTTTGATTCTTCTGTCGAGCCGTTTTGGCAAAAAAAAAAACATGTTTTTTGCTCATAACTTTTTTTTTCTGACAAAAAGGATACCCAAATTTGTTTGAAAAAAATAACAAAAATCTATAGCGGGGAAGGATGGTGCAAAAAATATATGTGCCTTAGGCGCTAGATTACCTAGATCCAAAACTGGTCAAGCGCGTTACATCAATAATTCCCTATGTAAGTGGTCTTAGTATGAGGAAAGTCTATCTTCTTTAATGTTCATTTTATAAAATCCAAGTCATCAGATTTTCGATTGTTCATTACTCAAAGCACGCTGGCTGATCGGTTGTTAGATTTTCTTGATATCTAACTTAGTGGTTTGTCAATTGTTGGATGTTTCAAAATTCCACACGTGTGGATTATTTCTTGTTGGATTACTCAAAAATTTAATTTGGCGAATTTGCGTTCGTTGCTCTTTTTTAACCCCATTATGCGTTCGATATGATCACAGCTACAACAAGTGGCAGCAAAGAGACTTAAGACAGTTAACTGCAATCAACACGTCACTCCACTTGTTGAGGTTGATGCTGTAATTGATTACTCAAGAAGTTGTTCAAAAGTAAGGCATATTTAAATCAACAAAAATGAAACGCAACAACAAAGACCATTTATTTTGAAAAGATTTGTACATTTTATGTAATAACAAAGCATGGCTAATAAAGATCTTTTTGCCTTTTTGCTATTACCATTGAATGCAAAACTAGCAAATTTAAATACCTTAAAAATAGCTACCTCATAATTTAAGTGGTAAGTCAGAGGTTAACCTTAGAATTTAAATAAGTAAGAACCTTGAAGCTTGAGTTTTTTTGTTTTCTAAATATTTTCATCAAATTAAATTTTATTCTGCGTACGTAATTCTATGTAAAACATTCAACCACAACCAAACAACAACTCGTTAAACAAAAAATTGTTAAGTATTAAGATTTTGTGGTCTTATAGAATTTTAAAATAAATTAAAAGTCATATTTTGCAACATCGTAGTCTTAAACCAAACTACTAATCATCATAGTGATCGTCATCTTTTATCATACATTGTTTGTAAGAAATGATTTTGCAAAATTGCACCTTTAAAATAAAATCAACAAAAAGATCTTGCATACTGCACTCTTAATAGTAGTTACGCCATCATTAGAATTCTTCATATCAATCAATCAAAATCTATTAATTAAATTCAAATGTTCAGGCCTGTTCCGTAATCCGTGTGATTTAAATTAGTTTTCATTTAGGATAAAATATGCCAGAATCTGTTTTGTGGAGAATAACAGGTTCTACAAATATCATTGGTTTGTATTTACGAAAAAGTAATGGCTTAGGAAATATTTAGTAAATCGAATTTTTCGACTTTTTACTGTTTTTTTTAAGAATATGCTTATGCCTATGCTTATGCTTATGCTTATGCTTATGCTTATGCTTATGCTTATGCTTATGCTTATGCTTATGCTTATGCTTATGCTTATGCTTATGCTTATGCTTATGCTTATGCTTATGCTTATGCTTATGCTTATGCTTATGCTTATGCTTATGCTTATGCTTATGCTTATGCTTATGCTTATGCTTATGCTTATGCTTATGCTTATGCTTATGCTTATGCTTATGCTTATGCTTATGCTTATGCTTATGCTTATGCTTATGCTTATGCTTATGCTTATGCTTATGCTTATGCTTATGCTTATGCTTATGCTTATGCTTATGCTTATGCTTATGCTTATGCTTATGCTTATGCTTATGCTTATGCTTATGCTTATGCTTATGCTTATGCTTATGCTTATGCTTATGCTTATGCTTATGCTTATGCTTATGCTTATGCTTATGCTTATGCTTATGCTTATGCTTATGCTTATGCTTATGCTTATGCTTATGCTTATGCTTATGCTTATGCTTATGCTTATGCTTATGCTTATGCTTATGCTTATGCTTATGCTTATGCTTATGCTTATGCTTATGCTTATGCTTATGCTTATGCTTATGCTTATGCTTATGCTTATGCTTATGCTTATGCTTATGCTTATGCTTATGCTTATGCTTATGCTTATGCTTATGCTTATGCTTATGCTTATGCTTATGCTTATGCTTATGCTTATGCTTATGCTTATGCTTATGCTTATGCTTATGCTTATGCTTATGCTTATGCTTATGCTTATGCTTATGCTTATGCTTATGCTTATGCTTATGCTTATGCTTATGCTTATGCTTATGCTTATGCTTATGCTTATGCTTATGCTTATGCTTATGCTTATGCTTATGCTTATGCTTATGCTTATGCTTATGCTTATGCTTATGCTTATGCTTATGCTTATGCTTATGCTTATGCTTATGCTTATGCTTATGCTTATGCTTATGCTTATGCTTATGCTTATGCTTATGCTTATGCTTATGCTTATGCTTATGCTTATGCTTATGCTTATGCTTATGCTTATGCTTATGCTTATGCTTATGCTTATGCTTATGCTTATGCTTATGCTTATGCTTATGCTTATGCTTATGCTTATGCTTATGCTTATGCTTATGCTTATGCTTATGCTTATGCTTATGCTTATGCTTATGCTTATGCTTATGCTATAATAGTTTCTAGACATGGTAATATTTGCCATTAAATCTAATATGATATTTGAAGTACTATGTATTATTTTCCATTAAAACCCACTCTATATCAAAATCATCATTTATTATAATTTTTCTTCCAAACTATAACTTCTTCTTCCTTACTTCGTAAACCTGCGCGTTATTAAAATTTAACGAAATTACGGCGCAAAACACATATCGATAATTTTATGCGAAAAAAAAAATTCATACACAAAATATTATTTTACTTTACAAATACTTCATTTATTTAATTTAATTTGAAATTTAATCACAAAAATAAAAATTATAACATTCGACGAACTACTTGAACTCTTTTTCGATATTTAACACCAAGTACCACCACCAAAACCTCCGGCACTGCCATATCCCAAGCCAAAGCCACCTCCATAGCCATAACCAGAACCGGAACCATAACTAACAGGAACTCCACCACCATATCCACCACTATATCCACCACCATATCCACCACCATATCCGCCACCATATCCACCACTAGTATAACCAACTCCACTAGTGATAACTGGTGAAGCGACTGTGGTAACAACAGGTGTTGCCACAACTGAGGTGGCAACACTTGGATAAGTAGAAATAGCGCCACCAGAATATCCGCCTGTGTAGCCGCCGGTAAATCCTCCAGTGTAGCCGCCACCATAGCCCCCACCATAACCGCCACCATATCCTCCACCATAACCACCACCGTATCCACCACCAGGAGCGACAGAAATTTTAATCACTTTACTAGCACCACCACCACCAAAACCACCAGAGCTATAACCACCGCCATAGCCACCGCCGAATCCACCACCATAACTGCCGCCACCAAATCCGCCGCCTAAGCCACCTCCTAAGCCACCACCGCTTAAGCCGCCACCACCGAATCCACCACCATAACCACCGCCGAGATCACCACCACCTAGTCCACCCAAAAGACCAAGTTCACTGAAAGTGGCTTGTATTGGAGCTGCTGTTGCAATTAGGGCCAAAGTGCAAATGAAAAGTTTCATCTTGAGACTATGATTTTTGGATCCGGATGTTGTGTTTAACTGGAGTTGTCAACTTGACTGATAAAGTTTAGAGCACATTACTTTCTATTTATATGCAAATTACCAAAACTATTGCAATTTCTACAACAAAGATGTCATTGTCCTAATTATTGTGTTACTAAGGTCTCTATTCGAAAAGCGTGTCGTCAGATTTAATACTCGATAATTGGTTTCGCATATTTTATGTACAATTCCTGTGCTTTGCAAAATTTTATGAATAGTTGGTTATTAAGACTGCTACATATTTACATATGAGTACATATATCAGTTTCAAAACTTTTTAAATTCTTTGATACAAAACACTAGCCATATCTTTATTAGAAATAGGCTGCAAATCATTTTCTGTGATAAAATCATTTTCATCCTTCAAATCGTAGATAATTCTTGATTAAGCGTTCTTATGAGCAAACTTGAATGGGTTTTTTTGAAAGTGGAATAAGTCGATGAAAGAGTAAAAGTAATGTCATAATAATATTTGGCATTTTGTTAGAAATGAAATGAATAAAATGAATAAGTTGAGATAATAATCTCGGTCAAATAACCGATTATTATTACATTTTTTTGCACCTTTATAGCTTATTTCTCTTTCAAAAAAAACTCATTCATATGACACTGAATAACATTTTTTTACCCAAAGATTAGAAACTTTTGTTGAAAAAAGTTTTCAAAATCTTTAATCTAAAAAAGTTTCTATGCAATTTTTTTTTTAAACATTTTTTACAAAAAGTTAAAAAAAATTGTTTAAGAATAAAAGTACAAAAACAAACTCTCAACAACAACTTTTAAAAATAATAGTGAAAAAAAAAAATAATGATATCTCCTATTTCCTCCGAAATATCGTAAACTGATATATTGACAAAACGTGTTTTTGGATTTTCTTAACTTTTAAGGATATGATATCACTGCAACGAAGAGGTTTTGCTGCAAAGGGCATAAATTTAGTACGTGCACAATATTAAGGCTTTAAATGCAGTGTGTTACACAAAGGGTTGTTGTCACCGACATTCACCACTAATTCAGGCGTACGGCAAGAGTGTCTACTATCACCCTCACTCTTCCTTAACGTTCTTGACGATATCCTAGATAAAACTCTTAATAAGGCCAAACGGGGTATCTAATGGAACTTTACCAAACATCTGGAAGATCTCGACTACGCTGACGACATCTGCCTCTTATCGTCCAAACATTCAGATATGCAAAGCAAAATTGAAGACCTTGTCTTGGAATCACAAAAGGCCGGCCTAAAAATCAACGTATCCAAGACTAAAAGCATGAAGTTAAACGCAAACTAGAATGACATCACGTTTAGAGCAGGCAGTGATGACATCGAAAACGTCGATAGCTTCACGTATTTAGGCAGCATTATCTCCATGGATGGTGGAGCAAAAGAGGATATCAACTCAAGAATAGCAAAAGCAAAAGGCGCGTTTGCTCAACTGAACAAAATATTGTCTCCTTTTGTTATATCCACCAAAACGAAAGTGCGCATTTTTGATTCGAAAGTGAAATCGGTTTTGTTATATGGGTGCGAAACATGGCTTGTAACTGAACAACTCACGAACAAGCTGCAAGTATTCGTCAACAAATGCTTAAGGCGTATACTAAAGATTTGGTGGACTCGCACTATATCAAATGCCGAGCTCCATCAAAAATGCAATCAGAGGGCTATAGCAAACGAGGTCAAGCTGCGCAAATGGGGATTGATTGGTCACACTCTCCGGAAATAGCACAGCGAAGTTTGTCGCCAGGCTCTTGAATGAAATCCACAAGGCAGTAGAGCACGTGGTACACCCAAAACCAACTGGAAAAGGTCGCTGGAAAAGGAAATCCAAGAATCGTCGTGGCAAGAGACTTAAGTCATCGCAAGGGATCGTGACAATTGGAGAGATTTCATATTGGCCCTATGCTCCTCCTAGGAGTTAAAGGAGAATACATACATATAAGTGCAGTATGAGTACGTTCTGAATAAACTTATTTTTTCTGTTCTAAAAACTAGTCAAAAAGTTTTCAAATATAAGTTGATTATTTATTTCCATGAATCCCAAATTGATTCTCAGTACCCGTAGTACCCTGCTCGGTAAACCATATGATCCGAACAGAATGACAACGCATTTGCCAAAATCGGCTCTGTAGCTTAAAATTCAAAGTTTTCGGTTGTTAAAAAGTAAGCCTGGTATTAATTAAAAATCGTCAACTTTATGTCTGGTGCATTTATTAAAATATCTCTTATAGTTTGCGAGATGATACGTTTTTTAGCTTTATAGGAGGTATATCGCGTACTGGTGATATTTCATCCACTTTTAATGAAAAAGTGTCTAATGGCTTTAAATGGCCTTATTAGTTTTCTTTTTATAGCGTTGTTAAATTTTGTGGGAGGTGCCAAGCCCTTCTTTGAGTTTTCTTAATATAATGGCATATCATATAATAATCCTTGTTTCCAGGGATAACATCTCCTCAATTTTGTTCAAAATTGTTGCAGCCGTTTTCGAATAATATTAAACCAAAATTTTCACTTTTGTATCCATTTTTTTTCGTATTGACAATCGGCACCTGCATACCAAATTTCATCAAAATATATTGCATAGTTTAGGAGATATGACCTAATAAATTTGATGGGCGGTGACATGCCTTCTTACAAATATGTCGGCCTTGTGGCGCAGTGGTAGTGTACTGTACTTACCACCCAGAGGTCCCGAGTTCGATTCCCGGTTCGGGCATGGTTATACACTTTCCTCATTTCCTAATTTTTCTTTGTTCCTAATTATTTCCTTATCATCTCCTAAGTTTTCTGGAGGTTTTAACGAACTTTACCAAAAAAGCGCAACATTGAGCTTTCCAGCTGTGGTAAGAAATAACGCCATTTGTGCTAAGTTGCCAAGTTAACCTTTTCATGCCCAAATTAATTTAGGGTGACTTAAAATTTTTTTGAGGCTATACAGTTGCAAATATAGACCTAAAGAACAAATACATAGTTTTAATTTCAAGGTCCTGCATATCCTAGTTTGTTCTCTGGAAGATGTTACCTATAGGCAACATTGGGCATTGCTGCTAAACTTTGTAAAATAAAATTAATGAACAATGCAGTTTTTATATTGAATTTAAATAGAAATTTGATACCCATTTTTTCCAATATATAGTGTCTAAAGTCTCAATAGGTGTTTAGGGTCCATGGTGTAAAATTATAATAGAAGTTTGGAAGGGTTTTAGTTGGAGCATGTGACAAATTTGTGTATAGGTGCTGTTCTATTTGCAGTAGTTCATCAGCTATATCTAACTAAAAGTTCCTACTTTATCATATTTTATGTCTCTGTGGTAGAATAGCTATCTACATCTGCCTCTTTTATGTACCACCCCGAATTCTGAAGTACACCTAAAAGAGATCCGAAGACCAAACAGCGAAATTTACAGAACTTGAGTGGCATCCACAAGGCAGCTTAGAAAGGTAAATCAAAAGTCACCTGGAAAAGGTCAGTGGAATAGAAACTCAAACGGAAGTGTCTTGAAAAGAGATAAAAGTCATTGCATATTAGCCTTATACTCAAGTAAGAGTTAGAGATAAAATACATACAATATAGTACATTTATGCACCAAGATACTTTGCGCAGATACCATTTCTTGGAACGATGGTCAATCGCGTATAGTTCCAGCAACATATCGGAAAGATCAGCACCTTCCATATGCTCATTGAAGCTATCAATAGCTGGACGAGGATTACCCAAAAGCTTTATAGTGTGATCCTCATTCTTTTAAGCTACATAACTCCTTTTCTTGACCTAGAAAATAGTTTCCTAGACGATTATTACGAGTTGTTACGGAGGTTATGGAGGTTCAACCCCCAGGAAGAATTTTTACCCATATATAACGGCACAAATTTAGTGTTCAGTATAGTTCTCCTACGTTTTTTTATGTGAAAACCCCTCCCCCCAAGATCAAATTCTGAAGTGCTGCTGTCTCCTCAGAAACGTTTATCTTATAATTCGATCATTAGAAGTAAAACTATTATCGAAAAACACTTTAAAATTTTAGTTTTGGAAATGTTGGACGCCGAATGTAGGACGATTCCTGAATATATTCCTAATCAAAATGATTCATATGGTTTCTCTCCAACTTACGGACAGAAGTCATATAAAATTCCTGAAACACCAACTCATTTTAAAATTTCCAAAGTTGATTTTATAAAGAACTCATTTTCTATTTTTGTTCAATGTTATTTTCCATGTCTTCGTGAATATCCTCTCCAGAAAATTCACTTCAATATTTTCACCTCTGTCAATGGGTTGTTGTGGGG
The DNA here is from genome assembly GCA_951812925.1 of Calliopum simillimum. NCBI lineage: Eukaryota > Metazoa > Arthropoda > Insecta > Diptera > Lauxaniidae > Calliopum > Calliopum simillimum. Next base: position 34,892,998 of record OX638372.1, read on the forward strand.
TTTTTTCAATATTATTCTGATAATTTACAATATTTTGCTTTTTTTCTGGTCCAGTCTCCATTAGAACAGTTTTCCCAATCAAACTCGCGTATTTTTATGATTTTTAGCAATGGAAAGCATCCCTAATGCAAAATATAAAATTATTCGAAATATATTCATAAGTGCCCAATGTTGCCTATAGGCAACATTGACTTTAGGAAATTACTGAGGAACAACTAAGACATTTTTTGTGCAATTATTTTATTTTATGTCCTTTTTGATCTAAATTTATTTATATATTGATTTTAAATTATATAAAATTTACATCCACTTTTTGCATATTTTTTTTTCGTACGTATAATAACTATTAATGTTTATGAAGGCAAATCTATTACTAAGCAAGCAACATATATCAAACTATTGAACACAATTCGTAATTGGCGAAAAAATTAGAAAATAACGTAGTTTTTAGCGCAAATATACAATGTTGCCTATAGGCAACAATGGGCATGAAAGGGTTTATGGAAATTGATACCCATTTTGGAAAAAAATTTTGACCACGTCCCAACTTTATATGAGAGGTAGGCGTGCCCGTGAATCGATTTTGTTCAAAACCACACAATTTCATTTTCTTAACCCGAGAAACATTTGTACTTAATTTCAAGAGGCTAGCTCTGTTATTACTATTTATTACCACCGTTCCTATGCAAACGGAACCATTGTGCAGTGGGGAGAAATTTCGAAAATGTGTTTTTTAAGTTTATTTGAGTAAAAAAAAAAAACAATATAGATACATATTTATTATTGCTGTTAAGTTTGAGATCTTACTTTATTATATATCATGATTCTAGATGAACAATTTTATATTTATATCGCACGACTTATTCCGAGCATTTTTGAGATCGTATTAAAATTAAAACCGCAATAACCTGGAATTTTGCATAAATAGACATTGCGCGATATCTAAATGACCTTAAAAAAATTTTTAAAAATCTCAGCTCATTTTTTTGAAAACCTTTTTCAGATTTTTGGGCGTAATCGTGGAAATTCCAAAAATAGAAAGCAATCATATTCGTTACAAATGTAAAGAGTACCGGGTAATTAACACCTACTGAAAATCAAAATAAGTCGTAACTTGGAAACTATTTGACGCTGTTCAGTAAAGCTTATTTCATACGAAAGTGTGAAAGGTAAATGCTAGTAATTTGATGTTCTTTAACCCATATTTAAAGTTGAATTATAGGTCTCAAACAATTAGCCAACGTTGTTCTTAAAAATGCATTCGCCGATAACATACGAGTACCAGCAGCACCTAAATAGTAAACATTTATAGTTGGGTTTATCCCAAACAACAAATGCCATACCCACAAAATTTGACAAAATGTGACATTCATGTGACTGTCAAATTGAAGTCAATCAAATTCGCAAATGGTGCAGAAGTGCAGATGTTGTTAGATGTTGCTCCGATAAAATTAGCAATGCTAATGGACGCAAATGATTATGGTGTTTGAATATTTATGTCTTCTTCATCTTCATCTTCTTGATTTTATTGTTTGACTTCTTTTTGTCATTCATAATAATTTTATTTTTTTTTTTATTGTCTAATTTTATTTTAGCAACGGATGTATTTAACAGCAGCTGTTTAACGTTTACTACCGCATTATTATCGCCAGACCTGTTGTGGCGGCTGTTAAGTGTTGCCGAATCAACAAAAATTGTGCAGCATCAGTTGAATTGCGTTGAAGATCATAATGAAGTTGTGTGCGCGCGGTAGTGAACTTGACGAAGCAGACGCGTAACGCACACACGGTGCCGGTTTAATTTACACATTCAAGATGCTTTTTGGCCAATTCATAAGTAAATGTGGATTATTGGAAACCTTAAACATTGTTAACTCTTTAATTAAACAGCTATTGATAAAATATTTGATCTAACGCTATCTCTGTCTTTGTTTCAAGTTGTCCTGCTCTTTTTGGTTTGATAAGTTTCTGCATTTATGTTTCAAAAGGTTCTGTTAATGATTTCTAAATATAAAGTCTCTATGTTTTGTTTTTTGGCTATAAATAAGTTCGTATCGCTTTGGCCACGATTAGTTTTCGCTAATTATTCATTGGAGAACTGTTACGCAATGAAACCGTTCATTTGTATTTTGGTCATTTTGGCCGCTTATGTCGCCTGCGATCAGGCTCATTCTATTCAAAAACGTTCGTTCGGCTCCTTACTTGGTGGCGGCGGCGGTGGAGGCAGTGGAGGTGGCTGGAGTTCTGGCGGTGGTGGCGGAGGCTGGAATTCTGGTGGTGGTGGCGGCGGCGGCGGCGGTCTAGGCGGAATTTTAAGCCAATTACAAAGTAAACTTGGCGGCTTAGGAGGTGGAGGTGGTGGCGGCGGCGGCGGTGGTGGAGGTGGTTGGAGTGGCGGCGGCGGCGGTGGCGGCCATGGTGGTGGTGGAGGTGGTCAAAGAGTCATCATTGTAAAAGTTATCAATGAGGGCGGTGGTGGCTATGGAGGAGGTGGACATGGAGGTGGCGGCTGGAGTGGCGGCGGCGGTGGTGGTGGCCATGGAGGTGGCGGCTGGAGCTCAGGCGGTGGCGGCGGTGGCTGGAGCTCAGGCGGAGGCGGCGGTGGCTGGAACTCCGGTTGGTAATGCAGAACACATCATTGTTTAGTGTCTAATTTACAAAGTCAAAGAACAATTTAAAGAAGTTGTTAGTTTGTAAGCATGTTTTAGAAATAAGTTTATCCAAAGAAAAAACAAACAAAAAAAAAAAATACAAATGAAATAAAAAATCAATTTATTTAAATTCTGTTATGCGTTATTTATTCATTGCTTTATTAATAATTCATTGAGTATTTGGTTGGAGTATAGTAACTGGTTTTGAATTTTTGTAAGAACTTCCTGTGTATCTGCATAATAACATACGGAAGATTAAATCTGAAGATCAAGAACAAACTTCTTAAACTCTCAATTGCTAATTATGATTATGATAATTAGTTGACTTTTGACTGAGTTTTGAATGCTGATCGAGTATTAAGTCGATTTGAGGTACTTAAGGCTTTCGTTAAGTAAGGAAACAAGTACATAAGTAGATAGTTCTTGTGTGAATACTCCGATATACTTATGTTTATTTTTAAGGCTGAAATAAATTTAAAAAAAAACAGTAAGTGCATTAATGATATTTCTAGTTTAGGATTTTATTCGTCTGAACCCCTACATGGTTAGGATGGAAACTACCTAAATCAAAGCGCGCTGAAATGAGGCTGAATCTGGGCCTTAGCCTTAAAAATCTGTGTTTTTCAAATATTTCTCAAAAACCATTAAGTTTTTGATAGTTATACAGCTGAAATCTTTTAAGAGGGTTAATTTTTTACATTTCTCCTCTTGCACTCATTGCTCCGAAGTCAAAAGATTACGAATTGGAAGTCTCGGAAGAAGTTGAAATTTATTGCTGCAGAAAATGTTTTTTTAGTATTATAGAAAATGCACACAGCTTGTATAGGGTAAATGTACCGAATACGGGCTAGTACCTAATTCAGTCAGTTTTTCCTTTATTTGTTGAAAAATAAGAAAATTTAACGCTGTTTCAAATATTTTTGAACCAAAGCATACTCTATACTTTTAGTTAATGCCAAAAAGTCAACATTAAATTTTTTTGATTAGTTAATAGCTTTTTAATGATGTTTCAAAAAACCAATTTCCAATAACTTTGATTTCCACCTCGTATGTTGTACATAAGTGTTAGGTAGCATACGAATTTTTGTAAGGGTCTGCAGGATTACATGTTTGTATATTTAATTGAATTTTTTTTTTCTAACAATATATGTTAACTTTAAAATCGTTCTCTAATAGTTTTAAAGCAAAATAAACTATTTTTAGGATTTTATATCTGCCGTAATTAGGTGCATAATTTTGTACGAGTGAACGTTATTCCGTAACTATCACGTTATTAGGAAAATAAAGGAGTTTCAATTTTCAAAAATAAACTATTAATTGTTTGCAAATACACCAAAAATTTTTTTGTCACGTAATAAGTAAACTTTTCTGAATGGAGTGATTTAATTACGGCATATGATTTTCTCTTTCAAAACTATAAATAATTATGTACAATGTGAACACTTCTCTAACAAATTTGATGCTACAATTTTTTTACTGCGGAATAACGTGCATAAGTTTACGCAAGTGAACCTAATTACGTGACTATTTTTATTTAGTTGTCTTCTTAATTTGTAATGTGTACTTACTAATGTTCTTCCTTAAAGAAAAGAAAAACATTATGTTTGCAGAAATACAGATAAATAAATTTTAAAATATATAATATTAAAAAACTTGATATTTTAGATGGTTGTTTAAAGAAAATAAATGAAATTGTAAGTTAGCACGGAGTTAGGTGCACTCGTTACGGAATTAGGTTTAACGCAAAATAGTAGTCCGGAATTAGGGACAAATGCAGTGTTTCTAAAAGTATAAAGAATCATCATAGTATAAGGATTATAATACACAAATTGAGCACTAATCGACTCCGAATAAATCAATCCTTACGAAAAATCATATATTCGATCTCAAAAATGGGTTGTAAGTTGTTAAAGTCGTTGTAGAAGTGGAGAGTACGTTAACATGCCGTTATTCGGTACACTTACCTTACTCTAAAAAATTTAGAAAATCTATATTGCAATAATCTATCCAATAGTTTGCTCTCTAAAGAGCGCCATTTGTTAAAAAAAAAACTCAGGATAAAATGTACTTTTTTCGCTTAAATTTGAACGTATAAGAGATTTCAAACCTGTTTCAGAAGAAACTTCCGCCGAAAGACCCAAAAAAAAGGAATAAATTTTGTTAAAAACATTTGTTTGAAATTTATAGGACTTCTGTCTGTATTGAGAACGACATTGTTCAATGGGTGTTTAAGTTATACTAAAACTTATTTTTACAAAACTGGAATAAGTTTAATTTTAAATTATATTCAACATTATTTGTAAAATATTCGAAGGCCATTTTTAAGGAAATACTTAAATGGAAAATAAATAGCTACCATTACAAAAGAAACATGTTAACTATCCTATTGCCTGTAATACAAAAATATTTTGTATTCTGAAAACATTCAGATCTCTTTAAAGTTATGTACGAGGCATTTTAAATTTTTGGCGAAAGAATTTAGTTGTTTGTGAAAAAGGCTTGGTGCCAAAATAACGAATCAAAAACTAATAATTTTTTGATAAAACACACATTCGCATTATTTATTTGTCAAATTATAATACCACTGACATAGAAACAAACATATTTCGAACAGGTTTGCATTTATTTCCTATAAAACATTATTAAAACGTGGATATAATGAACAAACCCAGTCGGAAAAGCAGTGATGGTAAAATCTTAAAAGTACCCGCACATTTACTAAGTACCTGAGCTACATGTTAAGGGTGTTTTGAAGCCCGATAGAACTTGAAATTGTAAAAAATAACACGAAAAATGAAATTGTAATCAAAATTTTTTTTTTATTCGAAAGATCATGGCATTAAAATTTGAAAATGATTACGGGCAATGGGCATCGCGGCTGTTCTTGATGAAGCGCATTCTGGACGTCCAATTTTGGCCACTTTTTCGAGCACTGCTGGCCGTATGTAACGAATAACACGAACAATGCACGTAGATGGCATACAGCAAATAATTTGGGTGTAAAATTCCAACCAAATTGGAATGAAGACAAATATACAGCAAATTTAGTATAAAATATATGCTATGCAAACCATTTATACTTGTTTGTATAAAATTTATACAAATAATGTACACAGCGGGACAAAATAATAGGTGTGAGCATAATTTTTTTCAAAAAAGGTTGGCATTCATATATTGTAGTTCTTAATTTTCCTCAAAGAATAAGTTAGTTTTCAATATAAGCATACTTTAGCATCAAAACAAACAATAAAAGTTTTTACAAACTATAAAAGGTAACTTAACGTTCTGTTAATTCATAAAATATAAACAATTTCGGTTGGTCAGAATAAAAGATGTGCTCAACAAACTTGGTAGTTAATATTAGCCGTGTTTCTTTTGACGCGTATATACAATTGTGGTTATTTTTAAATTGCGATAACTCATGAACAGTGAGTCGCACAATAAAACTCAAAGGAACTTTTTTATGGAAAATCACGTTTTCTACAAAAAATGTTCATTTTGTTTTTAAAAAAATTTACTTTTTAGGAGTTATTCTATAAAAACTGGTTAAGCGCCGATAAAAAGTAAAAAATCACTTTGATGAATTTTTCGATTATTTGGGCATAGACAATACAAACTTCCGACAAGTTTCTCTAGGAATGTTATACCAAACTTTTTGAATATTTTCTCATAAAATTTCTTTGAAATTGCTCGTTTAAGTTCCCTCCAAAGGTTCTCAATAGGATTGTCTGCGGATGGACTTATCCACTCAAGAACGTCTATATTATGTTCTTGGCACCGCGCTTTGACAAATCGCTATGAATGCTTAGGATCATTGTCCTGCTGAGATTTCCACAAAAGCGGTATATTATCCTCCGTATATGGTAGCATTGCCGTTTCCAATAAATCCTTACACACGAATCTATCCATTACGCTATCAATTCGATGTATCGGACCTACACCTTAGTGATAAGCAAAGCAAGACTAAGACCAAGACCATAGCGGTCTTGTTCTTGCACATTGAGTCTTGGTCATGGTCTGGATTTTGATATTGAGTCTTGGTCTTGATCTCGCTCATTAAGTCTCGGCTTGGTCTTGAAAAAATGTTCAGAGATATTGAGTATTCAAAATTTCAAATCCATATTTTTCCAAAGCAGTTGGGTTTTCGAGATGCCAAAATACAAATTGAGATATGATTTTATCTTCAAAATGGGAGTGAAACAACTTTTAACTATAAATTACCAAGACTGAAAAGCAGGCTTGGTCTTGACGATTATCGTGAGCAAGACCAAGACCATAGCAGTATTGTTCTTGGTCTTGCAAAAATATCAGCGTCTTGGTCTTGGTCTCTCAGAATTACCAAGACCAAGAACAAGACTCAAGACCAAGACTAATTTTGCTCATCACTACTACACCTTGCCAAAAAAAAAGCACCTTAAGCTGCCATATCCGTGCTTCATAGTTTTGTGGAATTTTACGCCTTATAGGTGGCGAATGTTTCTCTCCATATCGTTACCATACAAAGTTATTTTTGTTTCATCACTCCAGAGAACGTTGCGCCATTTTTTTTTCCTGTAGTCCGCACCAGATTATATGAAGTACTGCATAGTTTTGCGTCTTTAAATTTACAGTTCTAAGCAGAGGAACTTAGCAAGCAATCCTGCCGAGATTTGCGAAGTTTTTTTGGTGCTCCTTGTATTTCGGTGGATTATTCTGGTTTGAATGGATTTGTTATGAAATTACTTAATGATTGTAAGGCTTGGCAAAGTGAAATTTTAATTTAATATCGTTATTTTGCACTGTATAAGCCAAAAATTTTCAATTTTCATACAATTTGTATAAAAGTAGGTAAAACACTATGCATCCGACGACCAACTAGCTAACTAGTTCAGTTGCTTAAAGCGTTGTCTAGTGACTCAAAAGTGGTGATGTTAGATGTTTGATTGCTTTTAATTATTTTTTTCCCCTAAGAACCTAATTTCAAACATATGGCGAACTCTTGTAAACATAAACTTGTTTTTTTACAAACATTTACATAACCTCTTTGTAAATATTAATTTAAAAAATTCTAAAATTAAATAAGGAAAAAAACTCACAAAGGGTTCACCGAACCCATTTGAGCTAATAGATACAATTTGTAAAAATAAATTTTGTATCAGCAAGGTTAAGTCACATAAACTTCAAAGTGACGAAGAAAAATTAAAGCTGTTTAAGGAAAGCCAAGGGCGTATAGGGGCATAGAGGGAGTTACTGAAAACATAACCCAAAATCAAATATTTAGCTACAGCATCGAGCGGAATTATACTCGTAGTTGATCTTTAGTAAGACCAAAATTTTGTTTTAACTCACTTAATCACATTATGCAATGAAGTATTTTTTCTTAGTCAAATATTTAAAATAGAATACATATGTTATGTAATAAAATGTGTGGCATACTATGCTAACTTAGCATAAGTATGACTTTGGTATATCTATTTTAAGCCACGCGTTTTTGAATAATTTCAATTTTAAAAGATTTATTCAGCCGCATTAATTTTTATGCTTAATTATACTGTGTAAACTTCTGCAAAAGTCCAAGACTTTTATTATATATTTTTTACGAGCGTACAAATTAATTCATTTATTAATTTTAGTAAACATTTAGCACTAATGTTTGACTTCCTGACTTTGCAGTTGATGAGTTCCTTTACAAAAATATATGAATTAAAATAATTAAAGGTAAAAACATAAATTTCGGTTAATTAATAATCTACACTTGAGTTTTCTACCACTGCGACCGCAAACAAATCATCGGAAGTTGCCCTTCAAAATATGTACGTAATTTTTGAAATCTCACAACAGTGATACAGTACTGGTACAGTAGAATTTATACACATTGGGCTGTTCGGACAAACATTTTTCTTTTCTTCAAATTCTGAAAATCTGAAAAATGGTATGCAGAAAGTTAGAGGTCGCGCAAAGTTATGTTATGCCGCATGGCGTCATAAAACGAATTTTATTTTATTATAGCCGGAGAGCCAGCGCTTAAAAACGACTTTGCGTTTCTAAAAGTTGGTTTTGTTACAGTAAGTTATAGTAAGTTGTGTACACACATAAACTGTTGGTCAGTCAAGCGAACTGTAGAACAGGCGGCTGATATATGGTCTCAAACATGTCATGATTTCGATAGTGATCAAATTAAATTCTAAGGGCTAAAAATTGTTATACAGATTGTATAATGTATAATGCAGTTAAACGTTAGAACAAGGCTGGTCATCAGCCCCATGGAAGGCAAAACGCTTTTTTTACTCAAGAGGGAGGCATCTTACGAAAAAAGTGTACATGGCATAAAATGCTTAGAATCATTCAAGAAATACGTGTACATTTTTGTGGAATTTTTTTAAAATTTTTTTTTTTTTTGAAAAATTTTTAACGTCATTTTTAATAAATTTTTCAGAAAAAAAAATCCGCACTTGTTCCTTGGATGATTCTAAGCATTTTATGCCATGTGCACTTTTTTCGTAAGATGTCTCCCTCTTGAGTAAAAAACGTCAGTTTTTTTAAAATTTTTCAGAAAAAAAAAAAAAAATTCACACGTATTCCTTGCACGATTCTAAGCATTTTATACCATGTACACTTTTTTCGTAAGATGCCTCCATCTTACTATACCGTTTATAAATCATTTTCTGAGAAATTTAAGTGCGCTCACTGTCTTGGTTTTCGCTTTTTAATAACACAATGCTTTATTTGTCTATTTTTGTAAACTCTACTGTATTATTTTGTAGTATGAAGGCAAAAATCATGTTTTGCACGATTAATAAATCAATTAAAAACTTCAAAGTATTCAGCGAGATGCTCAAAATGCAACAGCTATAGCGCGTGGTAAGATTTTGTCAGGCAATTTTTATCGCGGTTAATCAATACGTGTAGTATTTTTCTTTTTCTTTTTGTTATAGGAAAAAATTATGGATGAGACTTTATGTCGCCTGCGTTCAGCCGCTTCGAAATACGTTTTCTTACCAAGACTTCTTAACAAAACTAATTTTTTTAGTCGTGTTTATTTAATCATTTTTGCATTGGTTCTTTATTTCTCAATTCGTTTATTTTAATATTTTTGGTAAACAAACGAATCCAGTTTTCTGTTGACCCAATGAAACATTTACAATAGCTATCTGCATATGACAAAAATTTTGACCTCTATTCATATCCGATATTTATCAAATTAATTTATTTATGTTTACTTAAATGATAAAAGAATTTCTTAAAAGTGACGGAAATCTATAGCCATTTTCACGATTCGGTGCAAAAGGTCTTGGATCATAGCATTTGTAAATAAGTGTTGAAAAATTTTGCTATATAACAACAAAATATATAGGATTGAATTTATTATGCTTTTATACATTTTCTATACTAAAAACCTATAGAATAAAAATATCATAGTACAAATATCCCTGCTCAAAAATATGAGATAGTCTACAAAAAATACTAGTTCACGGTTAATACTAGTCTGAAACTAGTGAAAAAGGGATGCAGTGGGGACCAGTTTGATATCAGTTTGTAGGGGAAAATAAATTTGAATCGTAACGAAAACAAAATAAAATTTTCGTATTTGCTTTTGAAATAATTTGTGTTTTGTGTCACTTGAATTATGTGTCATAATAAAATGTGGAAAAAATTAAATTAATGAATTCAGTTTCTTTAATATTATTATGACTGTAATTTAACTTTATTTAATTTATTTAAAGAAAATATAAACACTGGTTGAAGAGTAGTTGTTAAAAGACTACTTCACACCACAACTAGCCCCGGACTGGTGTAAACGTAATGCAGAAGGGAACAATTGAAATTTCGTAGGACATTAACACACAAAAAAGAACAGTTGCTTGTATGCAAAAGGGATTGAAGTCGGACTAGTACTGGTTGGTAGAGGACTACTTAGTTAATGAACTACACTTAAGCTAGTCCGTTGCCTGAAGAGATATAATTTTCCAAATAAAAATTTTTTGTTTATGCTCTCGTTCACTTTGCTCATAAGATTTTCTCAGAGAAATAAATTTTTTCGTAGCTTGCATTGCTTACTCTTTTAATGCTGCTCACAATCAAGTGGAAATTATTGCTATTTTGCTAATTTGCAAGTCTAAATGTTCCGGATCGTGAACACGGCTTGTACTTTGTTTAACTTATTCTGAAAAAATATGGAAGCTGTTAGATAAAATGCAAATTAAAATTTTTCTAGTAAGCCAGTAATGGGCCACTTTGCTAAACAAATCTTTCATTGAAAACAGTTAAACTTTTTCAAGCTGCGCAAGGGCCCAAAGTCCTGTACGGTGCCGGCCTCGGACTTCCCATTATGAAATGCTTATTAATACTGTTTAAAAATACCATGACAGTTTAATACGACTCATGCGTGATCTGTTATAATTCCGTACTGAAAAAAAAAATTGACTCTAAATGCATCATTCGTTATAACCCAAGCTATGATATTATTTTTGAAAATTAGTTTTAATTCTAAAATTGTACATTCTGACGAAGTAATTGGCTAAAAAAAATATTTCACCAAATAATATACCACCACCCAATCAAATTCGAAATATGGCAACATAATATCATATACTCGTATAGTCGTACATAAATTGCTCATTTAATCAGAACATTAAGTGTTAAAAAAAGATCATGAATTAAAAATGAATGAGAATTGCGTGCGAATAATTTAAATAAATATAAAATAAAAGATTCGTAATACCGACAATTTTGCTACATTAAAATTCAACACGAAAAATTGGATTTTTACAATTGTTCGGAAATTACGGCTGGTAGTGGGTGAGTAATCGCGTTTAGATGGGTGGGAAATCTAAAACAATAATCACAATGAACAATCTGTGAGGCCAACAAATTACATAGTGATAACTGCAAAACTATATTTTTTTTTTATTTAAATCATTTTCAGGTAAGGTTTTTTTTTCCATAGTAGACACGCGATGCTGGTTTTATAGTTACAAATAAAGTTTGAAAATGTAAAACAAAATTCTTTGGGGAAAATATTTTATTTTATGAATCAGCTATAAAAGTTGGGTTTTTTTTAGTTTTTGAACATAAATTTTTAACAATATTAGTCTATCACCTATACGTGCATAATACTTCTGACATGTACTTTAACAAATTTCCAAATTGTTAATAAATAATTTTTTTTTTTTAATACCAAAAAGGAAATTCTTCTGGGTAAAAATTCCTCAAGTGCGCCACCTAAGAAATTAAATGTAAAAAGACTTTCAAGAAAATTATGTTAAGTAGCAACTGTAATTTTGTTTTTTTAAGCATAGACCAGGGAATAAAATGGTATTTTTTTCTTGAACCAAAATTTTTCATTTATTATTGAAAATCCCTATTTCAAAAAGGTACATAAAATTAAGCAACTTCTCCGCCTTTGAGAAAATTTTAAAAAATATGTGGGCACTCTCCACATGTTTAGGAACTAAGGAGTGAGGTCGAAAAAATTTTATCACACGTTTTACCTAATAATTTATTTTGCGTGCAAAATTTAAAAACTTTTTTTTAATTTAGTTATCTTTGAAAAATATATCAGTTATTATTTTTTATGACAAACATGTTAATTTTTTGTGAGTTTGATCAAAATGAGTGAAGAAAAAGAAGTACGTAAAAATCCAAATTGGTCCTAGAAAAAATTGGCCAAAGAATTGAAGATCTGCCGTCAAACTGTTTCCAATGTTATTAAACAGTTTCAGGAGAATTTGACCATCGATAGGGAACCTGGTTCGGGAAGAAAACAAGGACCACATGATATTGGGAAAGCCAAGAAAATTTAAAGCATATTGAAAAGATCTCCAAACACATCTGCTCCCCGGTTTGCCCAGTGCTCTGACTATTTGGTGCGAAAAGTAAAAGCAAATGCAGGTTTAAAAACATACAAAGTCCAAAAAGTTCCAGACAGGAATGCTGCAAAAAATTTAGACGTCAAAAGTAGGGCTCGAAAAGTAAAATAGAATTTCATACAAAAATATTCATGTTGCACAGCGATCCTTAACCAAAATAAAGTTTTATATCAACCACGTCAAATTCGGCGTATGCAGGATTATTCTACTTAAAAACACTAACTAATAACTGCAAATAAAAGTTTCGTACCTGATCGTCTGAAGAAGATATTGCATTTTTACTAATTTTTTTTCTTTGAGTGCATTTAATTTCATATTGTTTTAAGTTTTAAGAAAAAGATAAAAAACTGAGTATGCACAAAATTTTCTGTATGTTTTTTAATTTAAAAACTGCAAACCAAAAAATCGTGACTGATTCCATTCAGGAGATATTGAATTTTAAACTATTTTTTATGCTTTTTTTTTAAAAAACCGGTTTTTTCGTATTTAAGACAAACACAAACAAAAACCATATATAATAATAGTCACTTCAGATGTGATTTTTGATGCTTAATCTGAATCCGGTCTTAGAATAGTTATATTACATCTCGGTTTTGAGATATCCTCACATAAATGTTTAAAAAACACAATTTTTTCCTATTTTTGAGGTTATATAACAAGACAAGGTCATTTTAAGCCGAAAAATCTGGTATGACAACTAATAGCCCTAGTTTTTTTCTTCAAAACACAATTAGATTGATATCGAAATCTTTTTTTTTGTCGGAGATATCTTAACCTAAAATGCTAAAAAAGTGCAAAATCACGATTTTTGACTATATTGGATGTTATATGCAGGACGCACAAAATTTTTTTGTGAATTTCTATCACCAGAATCATTTGATACTCTTTTTTGGCTTCAAATTGAGCTATCAAATTGGTATTTATAATATTTCTCTGCAAAGTTATGATCATTTTAAAATCACATCATGAAACTCAAAGTGAAAAATCTCGGTTTTTGGATATATTTGAGGTTGTATACAGAACAGACGAAATTCGTCTGCCTTTTTTTACTGACTGGATCATATAATACCATTCTTTATCTCCAAAATGAGCTAAAAAGTAGTGTCCTATGATTGTTTTCAACAAAGATATGACTATTTTAAAATTCCATGCTGCAGCAATATAATAAATACTCGTACACTCTATTTGAGTGACACCCCTGTGAGTTTTGCACTCCATAATGTAATTTTGAAATGGTCACAACTTTGTAGAAAATAATTATAGAACACCACTTTATAGCTCATTTTGGAGATAAAATATGGTATTACATGATCCGGTCACTAAAAAAAGGCAGGCGAACTTCGTCCGTACTGTATACAACCTCAAATATATCCAAAAACCGAGATTTTTCACTTTGAGTTTCATGATGTGATTTGAAAATGATCATAACTTTGCTGAGAAATATTATAAATACCAATTTGATAGCTCAATTTAAAGCCAAAAAAGAGTACCAAATGATTCTGGTGATAGAAATTCACAAAAAAATTTTGTGCGTCCTACATATAACATCCAATATAGTCAAAAATCGTGATTTTGCACTTTTTTAGCATTTTAGGTTAAGATATCTCGGACAAGAAAAAAGATTTCGATATCAATCTAATTGTGTTTTGAAGAAAAAAACTAGGGCTATTAGTTGTCGTACCAGATTTTTCGGCTTAAAATGACCTTGTCTTGTTATATAACCTCAAAAATAGGAAAAAAATGTGTTTTTTAAACTTTTATGTGAGGATATCTCAAAACCGAGATGTAATATAACAATTCTAAGACCGGATTCAGATTAAGCATCAAAAATCACATCTGGAATGACTATTAGTATTTATGGTTTTTGTTTGTGTTTGTCTTAAATACGAAAAAACCGGTTTTTTTAAAAAAAGCATAAAAAATAGTTTAAAATTCAATATCTCCTGAATGGAATCAGTCACGATTTTTTGGTTTGCAGTTTTTAAATTTAAAAACATACAGAAAATTTTGTGCATACTCAGTTTTTTATCTTTTTCTTAAAACTTAAAACAATATGAAATTAAATGCACTCAAAGAAAAAAAATTAGTAAAAATGCAATATCGTCTTCAGACGATCAGGTACGAAACTTTTATTTGCAGTTATTAATTAATGTTTTTAAGTAGAATAATCCTGCATACGCCGAATTTGACGTGGTTGATATAAAACTTTATTTTGGTTAAGGCTCGCTGTGGTTGTATAATGGACGACGAAACGTATGTACTCGCAGATTTTACACAGCTTCCCGGTCAAAATTTTTATGTTGATGATGCTCAAGGAAATGTCGAAGAACAATTTAGAATCCAAAAGCGGACAAAATTTCCTAAAAAATCCCTGGTATAGCATAGCCATATGCAGTTGCTGCAAAAGAAGCAAGTCATTTGTTACAGTGGGCTCTATAAATATACGTGCCGAAATATACATCAAAGAATGTTTAAAAAAAAGATTTCTTCCTTTCATAAGAGAGCTCAATGTGTCCACATATGTCACTACGGCAAGAAAGCTCTGGAGTGGCACCAAAGTAATAACATAGTTTTTGTACCAAGAGAGGCCAATCCTCCGAATTGTCCGGAGCTAAGACCAGTGGAGAGATATTGGGCTTTTTTGAAAAGAAACTTAAAGAGCACAAAAAAGGTGTCCCAAAATATCGAAGATTCTAAAAGGAGATGGGCAAACTGTTCCAAAAAGGTGTCCAAAACAACTCTTAAATAGTGGCTAGAACTATAAAAGTTATATTTTTCTGTAATTTGTAAAATATTATCAATTAAATAAAAAAAAAAATCAAAACTCTAAGGTCAACCGTTTAAAAATTATTGAATTTCACATATGTTAAGATTTTTTCGATCTCACTCCTTATATCTCATAAAAAAATTTAGGTAATCGATATTGGTTCAAAAGTTGTTAACAATATAGTGATACCGTGGAAGTCTTTTTTCAGTATTAGAGAAAAACAAGGCATCTTACGAAACAAGTGCATAAGGCATAAAATGGTAGGAATTATATTTGAAATACGTATGGGTTTTTTTAAATGTTTTGGAAGGAAATAAACCTTTTTTTCCGCGTTAATTTTTGAAAATTGTAAAATATCTCAAAAAATTCTAAAAAATGCACATTAATTTTTTGGACAATTCTAAGCATTTTAAGCCATATGCACTTTTTTCCTAAGGTGCCTTGTTTTTCCCTACTACAGAAAAAAACTTGCACGGCATCACTATCGATTACCCCAATATTTTTCCTTGGATAGGTATAGTTCCTACACATTCGGAGAGTGCCTACATATTTTTATAATTTTCTCAGAAGCTGAGAAGTTGCAAACAAGAAACAAAAATTTTGAGACCGCACTCGGAATCAGCTTCGACAAATACATACATCGAAAATATCTATTCTAGTTCCTGTTTGACTTTACTTTCCTTGGGCCCGGATTAACAGTCATCAGTTAACAAACGGGTAGGGTTTAACCAACAATATTTTATTTTCAGTGAATATAAAGCATTTAACAGCTGTTAAAAAAATCAAATATTGTCAAATTTATAAACATGCTCATATCATAATAAATTGTTAGTCATTTATTTATTTATTCTGTCTATGACAATTTGTTTTAACATGTTCCATTGTACATTGTTGAATTACATGCACTGAATTTTAATACCTCCGAAGAAGCATAAGTCATTATTTAAATAACCTGAAGAAAAAAGAATAAAGACGTAAACTGAATCACGCAATCGGCAGCTTAAAATTCTTACAGTGTAGGCATTAAGTAGATTCATGTCTTCTAAATCATCTGCTTTTTGAAAGTTGTTATTGATTTTGCATTGCATTTGAGTCTGGTTCGATTTGTAACTAAAAATAATAAATTTTTGCATTTAACATTCTCAAACAATGACGTTATGCTTTGCTTGCTTAGTAATCATTAATTGATCTAACCATTAGATAGTGCGGTCAATGTTATGTTGAATATAATTTTCAATTGCCCCTGTACTCGTAAACTGGTATATAAGTACTTTAAAGCAGATGTTTTGCATTTGAAATGAATCTTAAAAATATAAAAATGATTATAAGTATGTGCGGTTTTATAAAACTTAATTGATTGCTATGTTAATTTATAATAAAAAAAAAATAAAAATATTACATATTTATGCAAATTTGGCAATAAATTTAGCAAATATCCTCTTTAATAAGCAAAAGTGCATAGTGCTCGCTAAGTGTATTGCAACCTTTGTCTAAATAAAACATTTCATCAGAATGTCTTACACAGCTTCATTATTATGTCGCTGGTTTTTTTCCGCATCAGAAACTTTCTAGCAAGTCCTTAAAATCTTCAATCACTTTTAGCGCACAAAAAATTAAGTCAATGTTGACATTTATGCGCTTCTCGTTGGTTCTTACATCAGCTAGATGCTAAGTCATTTATTTTTACCACATGTCATTGATTTTACGATGCGTTTAGACCTTTGTCGTTTGGCTATGTTAAAAATTCATTGTATGCTTTTAGGCTTGCTTTATTTTTTTTTAGCACAGTGGTGCTCAAGAAAATTGTTCATTTAATTGTTGTGTTTAAGTCGAAATATATATTTCTAAATCAAATTGAAAAAAAAAAATCAAATCTCTTCCGCATTTCGTTATATATGTGTAATGTGTTGAAAAAATTCATCAGATTTTTTTTTTTTAAAAAGGGGATTTTTTGAAGTACCCAAAATTCTATTACAGACAGACAGACATTGCTATATTGACTCAGGAGGTGACGCTGATCATGAATATATAAACTTTTCTATATCTATCACGCCTCCTTCTCTGCGTTACAAACGGAAGGACAAACTGGGTGTAGGGTATAAAAAATCGTCACTTAATTTCCAAACATATACTATCAGGCATGTTCTCAATTCCGACTTCGATCGGAATCGGAATGGAATCAATTTTAAAAAGCTCTGCGTTTCGAAAAACAAAATGTAACCGGAATTTTATTGCAATAAATAAAATTGGCTTTTGGTTTCAATCCGATTTACTGAAACGCAATTCCGATGTGGTGTTCAATATCGAAACGCAGCGCACCTTCAAATTGATTCCATTCCAATTCTGGTCGAAATCAGAATTTAGAACATGCCTGCATACTCCCCTTTTCCAATCCACAATTCTACTAATGCGAAGTATTTGGGAGGAAAACATTTTTTTTTTTATATTAAATTTCCTCATTCAACGGCAACACTCACTCAAGAAAAGAAAAATATCGTTAACAAAAAAAAAAAAAAAACATTGAGATCATCTGGTACCACGGTGTGCCTTAACCCGTTCTAAATCGGACGTCGTAGCACATCAAATTTTTTTCCAGATTCTGTTTACTTATCGTTCAAATGATGTATAAAAAAATTTTCACTCGTGACTCTTCGACTAAATTTTGAGATAATCGCTTTTCCAATTGGGGCATTTTCCCATACAAAAAGAAAAAAAAAATTTTTTTAACTACATTAAACAAAAATTAAAATAATCACAATCGATGTGTTTTGCGATTTTTAACGCGAATCCAACCTTAGATTTGCTCTATCGTGTATAGTTTCTGAGATATTGTAACCTAAAGACAAAAAAAAGTCGTTTTTTGCCATTTTTTGAAGCTAAATAACTATGTAAAATATAATTTATTCGTCAAATGTGGCTTAAACACTTGAAAGCCCCAATCATTTTCTTTAAAACCTAATTTAAATTATATTTATATCTTCATACTTCTAAGAGATATCGTATACCGAAATATTGTCAAAACGGGTTTTTTGCACTTTTGTGTCTTTTTAGGTTAGGATATCTCTGAGGAAAAATAAGATATCAACATAATTTAAATTAGGTTTTAAAGCCAAAGATTAGGACTTTAAAGTTGCTTACCAGATTTAACGAAATTAAAATTTCTTTCACATTTTAAACATGTTCAACGAACCGACTACTTCCAAATTCAGCCGTTTGACACCCCGAGTGTTGTTACGTGTATGGCATACGGCTGAATTTTGAAATGGTCGGTTCGTTGAACATGTTTAAAATGTGAAAGAATTTTAATTTCGTTAAATCTGGTAAGCAACTTTAAAGTCCTAATCTTTGGCTTTAAAACCTAATTTAAATTATGTTGATATCTTTTTCTTCCTTAAAGATATCCTAACCTAAAAAGACACAAAATTGCAAAAAACCCGTTTTGACAATATTTCGGTATACGATATCTCTTAGAAGCATGAATATATAAATATAATTTAAATTAGGTTTTAAAGGAAAAGATTGGGGCTTTCAAGTGTTTAAGCCACATTTGACGAATAAATTATATTTTACATAGTTATTTAGCTTCAAAAAATGGCAAAAAACGACTTTTTTTTGTCTTTAGGTTACAATATCTCAGAAACTATACACGATAGAGCAAATCTAAGGTTGGATTCGCGTTAAAAATCGCAAAACACATCGATTGTGATTATTTTAATTTTTGTTTAATGTAGTTAAAAAAATTTTTTTTTTCTTTAGGTTACAATATCTCATAAACTATACAAGATAGAGCAATTATAAGGTCGGATTCGCGTTAAACATCGCAAAACACATCGATTGTGATTATTTTAATTTTTGTTTAATGTAGTTAAAAAAAATTTTTTTTTCTTTTTGTATGGGAAAATGCCCCAATCGGAAAAGCGATTATCTCAAAATTTAGTCGAGGAGTCACGAGTGAAAATTTTTTTATACATCATTTGAACGATAAGTAAACAGAATCTGGAAAAAAATTTGATGTGCTACGACGTCCGATTTAGAACGGGTTAAGGCACACCGTGGTACTTTAAGAACTCTATTTTAACTAAAATTCCAAAAAATCATCTTTTCGGACGAGGCACATTTCCACATCGGCGGCTATGTTAACAAGCAAAACTACCGTATTTGGGGCTCGAAAAATTCACAAGTGATCGTGGAGACGCCAATGCATCCACCGTGAGTCACTGTTTGGTGCGGTTTATGGGTCGGACCGTTTTTTTTTTCGAAGATGAGGATGAAACACCGAAAGTGTCAACTCTGAGTGGTACCACACTATGTTGGAGGACTATTTTGTGTCGGAGATTGAAGCTTAGGGTCTGGACGATATGTGGCTTCAACAGGACGGTGCTACATATACCACACAAAACTCGCCTCAATTTGAACTTTTTGCGTCGAAAATTTCCGAACCGTGTAATTTATGTGATGTTAATTGGCCACCCAGATCATGCGATTCGACGCCGTCAGACTTTTCTCTGTAGTGTTACACGAAGGATTAAGTCTGTGTGAATGATCCGAAGACAATTCCAGACTTTTAAAGCAATATTAATCTACGGAATTGTCGCGATAAACATATCCGCGAAATAATTTTCCACACATAATCCTATTGTGTGACCTTTCGAGTTGTTTCCGTTTTATTCAAAATCAAAGTACCAAGCGTCTTAATGAAACACCCTTTAGATATACGAGGGTATGGTATGATCAAATTAAAGGGAACTTGACAAAGATTCCAAAAAAAAATTGTAGAAATGTATGTTAATGGGATATTATTCTTACTAAAATGGCCGCCAAAGTCAAAACGTAGCAAAAAAAATTTAAAATATCAACTTTATAAAAAAAATACATTTTTAGAAAACTTATACAATTCGCTAAAACTTTCGTATAAAAAAGTTTTCTCTAGAACATTAGGGTGACCCAAGAATTTTTTTTTTTTTTATGTAAAACAAGTCAGAAAACTATTTTTTCCTATTACTCCTCAAAAATACAGTGTAAGCCCCTCCACGGGTAATTTTTTCTTAGTCCAGGCCTCGTCTATCACCTCCCAAAAACTTCATAACCTTATCGTTTACACCCTTATATAATGATGATATTCAAACACAATAGGTAACCTCAGAGTTCTGAAATGAAAAGGAATTCTTGAGCTTAACATACACTGTGGAACAATTTCGAACTTTTTTTTAAATGCATTAGAAAATCCACTAAATTCTTAAAGTAGACGTTAAAAAAAATACCCATTTCTGGTGGTTTTTCTCCAGCACGTCACATTTTTCTTTAATCGATTTTTGAAGTTTTTTATCCACTGCATATGAAAAAACCAAAAATACCGCATTCTTGTGTTAAATCGATGAATTTAACTACATGATCCTTACATCTGAGGTGTATCATATGTTCAACAAACTTATGCAGGATATTTCGGAGAAGATTTTTGTGGAGAATTTTAACCCTGTTTGACCTCCACATGTGGGTCATTTTTGCCCTTTTCTCAAAAAGGTACAAAAATGACACCCAAAACAGGAAAATATTGAGTCAGTATGTACTACAGAAATATTTGCTATAAAATTTCACTATTAGTTTCTTAGCCCATAAAGGTCGAAATTTGAGCCCGAAACCAAAAACATCGTTAAAATCAATTAGGACTTTTCAAATTGCATATTAATTACATCCCTGACGCGCTTACCTTAAGTTTTAAGAATTTTTTGTCTTTGGTAACTCTAAGTGAAATTTTTTGTTGGATATTTTTGCAAAATTTGTTAACCCATTGTGGCTCAGTTTTAGAAAAAGGGGTCAAAAAGACCCATAAAAACAGGATATAATAGGTTAATGTGTTCTAGGAAAATGATCCTTGTGTGATTTCGTTATTATCTTGTGTGGAAAATATTTGTTGTTAGAAGTGCTTACTGATTTTAACGATTTTTTTGCTTTCGGGATAAAATTATGTAGTAAAAGTGTATAGCAAATATTTCTCTAGTATATACTGACTCAAAATTCCCCTGTTTAAGGTGTCATTTTTGTACCTTTTTAAGAAAAGGGCAAAAATTACCCACATGTGGGGATTAAACAGGGTTAAAATTTTCTACAAAAATATTCCCCGCAATATCCTGCATAAGTTTGCTGAACACAAGATACACCTAAGATGTAAGGATCATATAGTTAATTTCATCGATTTAACACAATAATGCGGTATTTTTGTTTTTTTTTTCATGTACAGTGGATAAAAAAACTTCAAAAATCGATTAAAAAAAATGTGACGTGCTGGGGAAAAACCACGAGACACGGGTATTTTTTTTAACGTCTTCTTTAAGAATTTTTTGGATTTTCTCATGCGTTTTTTTTTTTGGTGTCGTACAGTGATACTGGTCATCCAAAAAGCTTTTCGATTTTGGTTTTTTCGAAATTGGTCTTTTTATTTCATTTCAAGTCTTTGAAATCTGAAATGTGTCTTTGAATAGGATTTCTTTACTAATTTTTTAAATAAATAAAACACAAAATTAACAATGTTAACAATACGTAGGTACAATAAATCCGGATTAAATAAAAAGTGCATTAATGAATGAAAAAAATACCAAAAACTAACATTCTCAAATTAGTAATTTCAACTACTAAAGTTGAAATTGTAAATTCCCCTTTATGGCATTAACAAAACGGAACTACACTGCATTACAATTACAATGTTTGTGACATTCCATTTAGGCTTCTGCATTAAACATAAATTAACAAGAATCTCGGCTTCTTCAGTTAATAAACTGAATTAATGAAATGAAAACCAAATCAATTAAGCTGGCTTTCATACAAAAAAACCTAATAAACCATTAAATTGACCACAACAATTTATATCAATAAATTATTTGTTACAACCAGTATTTTAAATCATATATGGTATGTACATTTGTACGTATGTAATACTATAATTTATTATTATTACAACTGACCACCACACGCTAAATTGTTTTTCTAAAATAGAAATAATTGAATTACTTATGTGTGTTATTTTTTTATTGCTTGTTTTAATTGTTTTTTCAGTAGTTGCCCATAATAAACTAACCAAAATATATGATGATGGTTCCCAACGATATTGACGGAATTCCCACTTTTTAGCGTGAATAATTTTAACTATGGAAACAGCAGTCAGAGAACAACAACAGAGAAAAAATACTAAAAAGTACGATTTAAATTGTTCTCAGTTAAATTGGTGGGGGCGCGCTATAGTCGGTATTACGTGTACATTCCGTCCAGAAGAGTGAACAATTTTCTTTGACATGATCTTTCGACAGTGCCCGAAAAAATCAATCAAATTCAAAATCTTTCTTGGAAAATTTAGTCTTTGATAATTTCACCTTTGGATTGTGGGGATAAATCACAAATAATTTCAATCTCATTAAAGTATCTTTAGTGTAGTGTACATCTCATAATATGCGGAATTCATCTTGTGCTATGCACATACGAGCAGAATTCACCTTGTTCTGGCCGCTTACCTGAGTTATAAACAAGGAACAAGGAAATGTGGCAGAGATGTCAAAGGCTACCTTGCACTTGTCCTTGACCAAAAATCTGCTTATAAGGAGTTGTAGTGTATGCCTCTCTCAGATTAACACCTTGCCGTCATGTTGCTTGAGTTAAATCGCCTGCACGTCGCACTAATTCCTCCACTGCGGATCGTTGGTGTTTCGAAGACTTCGGCACTGCTTAGCCACGTGATGTAAAACAGGAAAAATCCACATTGGGTAGCGCCCACACGAAAGAAAACAAAACTGTTTTGGTGTACAAATGTTATGATTAACACTTTATTGAGTATTAGACTTTAATTTTAATTTATTGATTTTACAATTAAACTTTATTCAGTATGAGAATTAAAACTTTTAATTTTTTTCGCTACAGCCAATGCTGTTTCAAAGCTGGTTCTTAAGCGAATGATCAAGTAAAAGAAGAACAAGAAAGAAATTTGACAGCTATGAGCTGTGGGGCATTGTTTAACTTCGCAATGGAGTTGCGTTGCCAACTACAGGGAATTTATCCCTACTTTTGGGGACAACATTTCATTTGAGATGATGGTAATGTTTATTAGTTACCGAGCGCTGAGTCAAAATTCATAAATTTCGATTGAGTCCAAGCCATATATACTATGTAGATTGCCCATATGTGCAAAGTTGTAATTTTTTTAGTTGACTT
This sequence comes from Calliopum simillimum, assembly GCA_951812925.1. Taxonomy (NCBI): domain Eukaryota; kingdom Metazoa; phylum Arthropoda; class Insecta; order Diptera; family Lauxaniidae; genus Calliopum; species Calliopum simillimum. The sequence continues at coordinate 34,916,459 of OX638372.1, forward strand.
TCGTAAATAGAAGTTAAAAAAATGAGATTTAAAAAAAATATTAGGAATCTGTCTGCCAGTTTTCGATTAAAGCTTTAAAAATGGACTTCAAAAGGGCAAAACGCTTTTACAGTACCTTACTTCTAAACTTTTGATTTTTTCGCTGATGACTTCTATTTCTGTAGAGAATGGCTAACTGCCATACCTAAATTAGAGCGTCAGGCGTATTTAACCATCTCTGTCTTTTTCATGTCGATACAATTTATATGGAGCAAAACGAAACAGAGACGGTTAAATTACGCTTACGCTCGACTAACGCTCCAATTTAGGCATGGCAGTAAGTTTTAGGCCCACTTTTAAGAGTTTAGATCCAATTTTAAAAAATATTGTATTGCTCCAATCGATAAAGATTGCCGGAGCGGTAAAATTTATCAAAAGTGGAACTCCTAAACAGAGTCGGGAATATCTTCTAACAGTTAACAAAATTTTTCTTCAACCTTTTCCTATCGATTGGTGCACTAAATTTTTTTTTGGAAAGTGAACCTAACGTGGTCAGCAACAGTTTCTAAAAATTTTCCTCTGTCTTTCTCTACCAATTTATAAAATACATTTTTAAGAGAGAATATTTCTGATGATTTCAAAAATTTTTCTTCAACCTTCCGCTATCGATTAGTGCAGTAAATTATATAACAATAATCGACCAGTAACTTCTTGGAGGAGCACAGAGCCAAAGTCATTGTAGGTTACAGGACTCTATTTTAAAATCGTGTGTTCTAAAATATTGTGTAATTTTTTTTATTCGCACATTTTACACTGAATTCAAGTATTTGAACCAAAAAATTCAAGATTCAAATCCTCACTGTACACTGATTTCATTTTGGCACTGAAATACACTGTCTTGTTTTATCAGTGTCAAAAATACTGATTCTTACAAATACTTCAGGTCCGTGTAAAACGCGCGAGTAGAAAAACTACAGTAAAGCTTATGATATGGTAACACTTGCAAGTTGTAACGCTTTGGTAACCCAGGATTGTACTAGTTTTCATACATTTTCGCGCGAGAGAGAGTGAGAGCGCATAAACAAGAAAGAGGCATATATAAAAAGAGCGAATAATTACTTACTTTTGTTACTAAAGTTGCTTTTTTTAGTGTACACTAACTCTACAGTATATGTACTGAATTGAACTGAAGCGAACAAGATACGTCTGTGTAGTACTTGTACAAGACCTAACGTATTGTGAAATGAATCGTCTTAAAACTACAACTCTTGTCCTGACCCTTATCCAGATGCAGCCATTTCATGGGCAATGAGGCAAGGGCACTAAGCAAAATATGGAAATTTAAGATGATAATGCCATCGGTAAGTAGATGTATCGAATGTTTAATGTCTGCGTTTGGTGAGAAAGCACTCATATCTATTCCGTAGTTAACTTTGGACCTTTTAGTGAAAATTGGAATATCACTCTCCCTCTAAAAATTTTTCATTTCTCATCTTTTTGACTTTAACCAAAACTCTAGCATTCGTCACATACCTACTGTAGCATCGCCCTATCAAAATCGTTTCAAGCCAATGAGTAATTGTTCGGGACACATCACATTGGCACTCACAACAACGGCCACCCCCGCCGCCTCCCGTAAACAATGCGGGTGCAAAACTGCGCCAATTGTTTTGAAAATCACTGCACGAGAACGACATGTAGATACGGATAGTACCTGCCTAGAATTTAATTTCCAATTTAAGTTGTATAAAAATCATTGATGTCGAGTCCAAAGACAACAGTTGAGTGAACAATTCAAAAGTGTCAAGTTTGCTGACGACAAAACGCAGACGAACCGGAATTAAGTGAATCTTGTGGAGAAATGAAGCATTTAGCGCTTATCGTACTACTGATCGGTGTTGGTGGTGTAACGCCCACTTTGCATAAGCTGAAGTCACTCTTATTGGGAGGCGGAGGTGGTGGTTGGGGAGGCGGTGGTGGTGGCGGCTATGGTGGCGGTTACGGTGGTGGTGGTAACCATGGTGCAGGATTATCACTAAACTTGGGCTTATCAAAGGGCGGTGGAGGAGGTTATGGTGGTGGTTATGGTGGCGGCGGTGGCTATGGTGGTGGTGCCGGTAATTATGGTGGTGGACATGGTGGCTATGGCGGTGGCGGCAAAGGCGGCTATGGTGGCGGCGGTGGTCAAAATTACTACGTTAAAGAAGTACCTGTCACAGTTTATACAGTAAAAGTGCCAGCTACTTCAGGCGGTCATGGAGGCTACGGTGGCGGTAATGGCGGCTATGGTGGTGGTGGCTATGGAGGAGGTGGTTCGGGCGGCCATGGTGGTGGTGGATATGGTGGTCAAGGAGGATACGTCGGTCAAGGTGGCTACGGCGGTCAAGGTGGCTACGGCGGTGGTGGTGGTGGTTATGGTGGTGGCGGCTCATACGCAACTGCCCAAAGTTCATCGTCTGCGAGTAGTGGTAGCTGGGGTGGTGGTGGAGGTGGACATCCTGGTGCTGGAGGTGGAGGCTGCGGAGGTAATTGTGGTGGCGGTTGTGGCAGTGGCGGTTGCGGTGGGCATGGTGGTGGATTTGTGCAACCTGGTGCTTATGCAACTGCGCAATCCTCGGGTAGCGCTGGCGGTTGGTAAGTTAGTGCCAATAGGAATAGGTTATATAGTTTTTGAAAGTAATCCTTATTGGACAAACTTATCACTAGATACCTGTAGTATGTGTATAATATACTGCTTTATAAGTAGTGAGATGTAAACAATATTTAAATTAAAATGTAAATTTTTTTAAAAAAATTGTTTTTTCATTGGAATAGTCGAAAACCCTTTATGTATCAAATATCAGAATTCAAAATTAAAACCTGGAAAAGTTTCAAGTGATTCATCAGAATATAAAAAATTGAAATAAAATTATTGCTGAAATTTGAAAAGTGAAGTTCGTAAAAAAGGTTCATGTTTGATAAAGGAATGTTACGTGTACCCTTTTTTCAATAGTCTTGTTTCGAAAGAAATATCGAATTTTTCAGTAATTAGTTCAGATCACGAGTTTTCATCAATAGGGTTTCGCAAGGAAATATTATTATCAAAATAGGTTAGTCATACGTCATGTCTAATATTGATTTTGAGATTATTAAGGCGTTACAACTCAAAGTAATCTAATTTTACGGTTTCACGCCTTTTTTTTTGCTCGTCGCATTACTCTCGCTCCGTCATTACGGCTTATCTTTTATGGTCATATATAATTATGCTGAAATACGCTAAAAATCGAAATAAAATGGTTTGAAAATTTTCTCATACGGTAAACGTGGGAGATGTGGCACCCCTGGGTGATATGACACCCATATCAATTTCAATACATGCAGCTTTCATAGCATTTAAATACGGACACAGTTTAATTCAGATGCGCGAGAGACCAGTAGCGGATCCAAAGGGGGGGAGGGGGGAGATGGGGCCAATCGGCCCCCTTCTCAAGCCAAGTGATTAAATTTTTTTTTAAATTATATGTAAAGATTTTAAAAACATTCTGTTATTATCTAGAAATGTAGTCAATCGGTCCCCCCTATTGACAATGCTGGATCCGCCACTGCGAGAAACTTCGTGGTGTGTAGTTCGTGTAGCTTTAGTTGCAATTATCACTAGTGTGTGGGATTCTTAAAATAATTTTGGAAACGTAAACAACTGACTTCTGTTCTGCATATATTTCGTGAGGCAGCAGAGCGATGAGTGTTTAATACAGCTCCATGGTGCATATATCAAAACAAACAAATTTGAATGTGATTTCGTTTTCAGATGAATACGAGGGCATATTAAAATGTTTTTTCGTTTTGTGGCATTTTTTACTCGGTATATACCGAAAGGGAGATATGGCACCCAGGTTATATGGTTCTGCTGGCATTTCTCCCTTTGCATGTTATAAGATATTTGGGATAACAAATATGAAGTGCTTGACTTTACGGTCGCTCCAAAATCGCAGAATTTGAGTCAAGTAGGACCTTCAGTTCATTTTGAACTGATAATTTGAGGTTTCCCTAATATTTTAGAAAAACTTGAGAAAACTTTGAATACAAGTGACATACAGCAGTAATGATATTCAGTGATATCTCGCCTATACTAATGACTTGGAAAAACCCTTAGCTGAATAAAAGAAAATAAACGGCAAGAACCCTAATTATTTAATCCAGCTGAAAAAGAAAAACTTGGTGCGGAAAACACAACCAATGCAACGTTACTATTGTAAATCCAAAGAAGAGGTGTTATCAACATTAAGTAGTAACTAGTAATGATTCTTCCCATGAAGGTGAAGAAAATATTTTATTCCAAGATGAATCTGCGTTAGGTGCACAAACCACTAAGCCAGATGATTGGAACCAATGCGTAATGTGCCGTATGTGGTCATATGAAACATGTGCAACTTGTACAAAAAGATGCAACATCTCTGGGAACAAAAACTTAAAAGCCACCTAAGGTGCCAAATCACCCATGATATGGTGCCATTCCACCCGTACTCTCGGGTGATTTGGTACTTTGTAGCATTTTTTTAAAACGAAAAAAAAAAAAACAAATTCGCAGTACTTGTTTTTGTTTTAACCCATTAATGCCCAGCGGTGCCATATGGCACCCATTTTCCATAGAAACATTTTTTTTTTCAAAAATATAGTTTGGTCTATTACTCCTAAAAATTTCAGCCTTCTATCTTTCGTGATTCCCGTTGGGCATTAATGGGTTAAATTAATAAAAGAATAAATTTGTGTTTAGTTTTTTTCAAAATCTCTTTCAATTCTGGTTTTAAAGTAGTTTTACGAAAAGGGTGCCATTTCGGGAGCCACACTATACTGTGTAACAAACTTCATTCAGCGATGTTTAAAATTTTCTCAGCAATTTGTGCAATAATGCTCAAGCACATTGATCAGAGTAAATTTTACTCAGTTTCCGTGTAAATTTTTCCGTGTGGATTTTTTTACACAGTCTGTGTCAAATTTCACACCGTTTAGCTTGGAGTGTAAAATAAATAGCTTTGTTATTAGCTGATTTAGTAGCTTAAGTGGATTTCACGTTTATCCATAAGTTGTTAGCCGGTTTCGCGCCATGTCGGTAGTATTTTTGAATATACCGAAAACTCCGGGCAAAATACTCGAAAACTAACATCCCTACTAAATGCACAAAAATTATAAAAAATAATGTATTGATAATTAAATCATTAGCTATCATTTGCGCAAGAATAAATAAGATTTGTAAAGAAATTTTCATTAGATAAACGAACAAGCGTTACTGTTGCTAGAAAGCTCAGAGTTTGTATCATTTCCTAATTACAGGTTACTAATTGTAAGTGAAAAAATTAAAAAAGTTCTCTAATAAACATCTGTATATTATAGGTAATTAATCTTTTGTTTATTACTGTAAAATCACGTAATTTATTACTATTTCTCCTATTAAATGCAAATGACATCGATATGTAAGTATGTAAGTACATACTTAAATGAACAAATTCTAAGTTTGGAGTTCAGGTTGGATACGTTCGTATGGTTTGAAACTCAATTTAAGGGTTTTTCCCATCACGTCAAAATGCAAAAGAATATTGGCTTACATTCTATATCTCCTGAAGGAGATCAATTATGATTTTCCAGTTTGCATACTTAGTTTTAAGATCCATTTTTACAAAAACATAGAACCATTGGGACCCACTATTGAGGGTAATAAAAGAAGAATAGAAGCAGCTTTGAATCTAACAACATTTTGTCATACTTGATTTAAAACAACTACAATTCCTGAATTTTCCTACATATTTTTACAAACATCGTGTAAAAGGCTGTGCAACGAACGCTACTCGCTCGATTCAATTCAAAGTTCAAGTTACTCCGACAGAAGTTGCTGCTCGATTAGCACATCGATTAGACAGAGCACTCAAACGGTATGAATCGTTCAAGCGCTCAATACTAAATTGTTGCTTACAACCAGGGCGAGATTAACGAATTGGTTCAGTAGAGACAGGCCTAGGGTACCAGTGAAGAGGGGCCACCATGCGAATTTATAGTTTTTGAAATGTTTTTTTTTTAATGGTCATTTGTCACAAAACCAAGCCATTTGACTAGTACCTTCATAAATATATTGAATTGGTAAATGACGGATATTCTAATATATATTTGACTGGTTCAATAAAGGAAACTGAGAAATTTTTCAAAATTTTTTTGAAGGTCATTTAGGCATGGATTCAAATTCGTTGGTTAACTAATGACAAGGGTTTAATCAACAACATTTTATTTCCAGTAATTAGTTAACCAGCAATAGATTAACAGCCACGCGTAGCCGCAACATATTTTTCAGGTGTCAGTTGCACTCAATTACATTTCTGTACTTTTTTACTAATTTGAGCAGAAAATTCACTTCTTTTGCTTTCCTTAAGCAAAATAGGTATAAAACCCATAAATTTATCTCGTGCTGCCAATTTTTTATTTTTTATTTTTTTTCTGGTCATTGTTTTAGTTAACCAAAACACTCTGAATATGAAACATTAGCTAAACTCTTATTAGGATTTTAGTTAACTTATTGGTTAACTAATGACTGTGAATCTGGGCCTTAGAGGTCACTCAAAGCCGACTTATATAAAATTTCCTTAAACCGCAATGAGTTTATTTGTGCTTTTTGTTTTGGTCTACGAGTTTTCTATGAAAAGTTATAAGTGGAAGGCTTATATATTACAAATATTAGCAAAATTTTTTTCTCTTTGGCTACGAAATCGTTGTAAATTTGTTTTATTATATCTTTACTAGCCCAAATAGTAGCTAAAGGTTTGTTTTAAATAAAACACACATCGATAATATGTTTTTGTTGTTTATGCACTGTGTTAATTAATTTCTAGAAGCCTATAATAGTCTTCTGTGGAGTGAAACTTATCCTTAACTTATCCTAACTATTCCTTATTAATGTGATTTCTTGTGTCTGTGAAATATTTAAAATGATAAGCCAGTTTCCGCCACCCTTTATAGCGTTGTTAGGTTATCGAAACATAGATCGTTTTTATTAACCTTAGTACTAAAAATAGTACATACTTTTTGCCAAATACCAGAAAACTTACTTTGTGCTAATGACATGATCTATTACCTTTCTAAAGCAGATCTGAACATGAAAATCCCTTAAGAAATGTCGATGTTATTGACATTTTTCTTAAGCCATATCGGTCGATTTAAAGTTCTGTAATGCCGTAAAAATCATAATTCCGAAACCGTTGAAGACACCATCTTGATTTTAGATTCGTATGAAAGATAATTTGATTTTCTTTTCAAGAAAAATATTTTGGAAGATCAAAAAACTACGCCACTAAACATTTTCTGTAATCTTGTACTTAAGAGTACTAAAAATAGTACTTTTTTCCAAGTAGAAGAAATCTTACTTAACGTTTATAGCCTATTGCAATTTCTGTCCAAAATAGGCGTCAGCATGAAAAAATTTTTGTGAAACCGTATTTATTGTTATTTGCCGATTTTGTCATATTTTTCACCCCCTCAAAATACTGAAAAAGTTGGGAAAAATCTTGTTTGTTTTGCTATTTTTTTTATTTTTAGTCTAAAACGAATCCATGTACTAAATTTCAGCGAAATCTGAGATGATGAACCCAAATCTTGTTTCGGTAGGAATGGAATATTTCATTGTGGAAGGTAGACAAAAGTAATGTCACTACGAAAATCTGGCATAACTTTTGCAAATAGCATCAAATGTCATTGTGCTTTGGCAGTTAAGGAATTAGCTGACAATTAGCCAATACCCAGATATTTTGCGAGGAATAGTTCAAAATGTCATAAATCAAGCAAAAATGTTCATTAGCTCAAGAGGTGGCCATTTGACCGACAAAATATTTTCAACTAAATGCTGTCAATTCTGCACCCTTGAGTATTCTTTTTTAGCAAACTAGCGGTGAATTCATATTATGACATTAATTTTGTTCTTCTTTGTATAGGAAAGTAACTTCCCCAATTTGTGTAGAATGCTTGCTTCATCTTGATAACTTTCTCTGTTTGGAAGTTATTAATTAAATTCCGCCCATTTCTCCCACTGTGGCATGAGGAGATTTGACACCAGTGGACTTTTTGTAGATCTACGGAAGGTTTTGTGACTGAGTTAATACTAGATACTTATGTGCCGACAATTCATCGAAAATTAATTTAATCTTAAAAAATTTCCGTTAGTAACGCTTACATCGGCTAAAAAACCGAATTGCGAGTTACCGGATAACCTACCATTTTGAACACTAACACATGAAGATGCTATTGAATCAAAAAAAAAAAAAAAAAAAAACAGCTTTGCAATAAAACTTTCATTTTCTCTTTGACATTGAACTTAAGTAACCTTACAAAAGCGAAGAAAAAAACTTTAAAAGTTTCTAAAAAGTACAACATCAAAAGCTTAAGGCCAAAGCAAAATATTTAGCCAAAATATTTACCGAACAAACCAAGTTTAAATTAAACTTTAAGTTTTGTTTTAAAGCGCTATCTGACGTTTAATAAGAAAACTACAGTTTGATCCCGAAACAAAAGGCTGCTTGTCTTGACTGCTTGCACAAAACAAAAGACTTAAGACACAAACTTTTGCACAGTCGTCACATAGTGGGCAACGCAATGAATAGTAAGCTATTTCACTATGAAGAATTAAGTAGATTTTTATTTGAAAATTTTTATTTTTTTTCATATTTCTTTTACTTAAAACAATATCATTTACATAATGAATTCTTTGACTTTGATACCATTAAGTTAAACATTAATCTCTTTTTAACCACCAATCAGCTGACTTGCCAGCAGCGCCCTTCCAACTAGGTGAACCTGAAGCAGCATGTCCATAGCTAGTGCCGGGCACAGCATCATGTGCGTATGCACTAGCGCCACTCTGTGGGCTCCAACCATAATTTGACGGATGTTTAACAGTGTAATCAAAACTTGAATCGGGCACAGATTCGGCACCATAACCATATAATCCACCATATTGAGGTTTGCCATGTGAACCGCCATATAAACCACCACCATGTGCATGGGCATAAAGACCAGCATTGGAATGGTGCGCTGCTGGTGCTATTGGTTTTACATGACCTTGTTGTCCGATGCTGAAACTTGTGCTGTCTCCATTACGTGAAACGTGTGATACAATTGGTGGTGAATATGCTGTTTTGTGTCCGCCGCCATAAGTTTTACCATTCCAGTCGCTAGCACCGTATGAATGCTGTTGCGGGTATCCACCACCACTTCCTTGTGACCTGTGTCCACCATGAGCGTGTGCAACTGTTATAATAGTGACTAGACAAAGAAAGCTCTAGAAAATGAAATTTATATTTTTGAAATTATTTTATGTTAGTTTTACACTATAAGACATGCCTCAGCTTACCTTCATTTTCAAACGATAGTTTGGTATTAAAGCACAACTCAAGAACAAACAATTTGGACTATTTTCATTATCGTTAACTGTTGAACTTTTTATAGCAAAAACCATTTGCAAACGCCGCCTCAAATAAAAATTAATTATTTCTTTCCAAAAATTGCTTGTCTTATTTTTGTATTCTAATTCATTTATTACCTCTTGTTAAGATTTCTACCATACGATAATATTAATTTCTATTGAAGAACATGATATTGATGATGTTGATACTGATGTTGATTGTTTAGGCACATGGCAGATCATATAAAGCATAAAATCAAGCGAAACCGCTCATTATCTAAAATTAAAAGTAATTATCTGGACAAGGAAGCCTGAAAATCGTATGCGTTAAAGAAAACTTCATAAGAAGCTTCTTTATTTACACAACAGCTATTTTCGGCACGTGTAAGGAGTAATAAATTTCTTGTAATAATAATTTTTTGCTGAAACATTACAGCATTTTGTTCACATACATCAGTTCTAAAAATTCACCTTCCAAAAGTTTTTTTTTTTAATCAAATTACAGTTTATTATCTTTTACACCAAAGCAAAAATTTTTGAAATTTAGTAAAAATTAAAAAAATTTTTCCAACTGAAATATGTATTTTGAAAAACGCAGTTTTTTATACTCCACACTCAGAGTAGGAGGCGTATATAGTATATGGTATAGAAAAGAATATATATTCTTGATCAGCGTTACCTTCTGAGTCGATATAGCCATGTCCGTCTGTTTGTCCGTCCGGCTGGGTGGCTGGTTAATTGGCTGTCCGTCTGTGGAAATATTTTGGGCAAGATAATTCGACGAAATATGGTACACTACCTTCATTTGAAAAATTATCTTGTAGGTTTGAAAATGAGCAAAATCGATCAACCTACCGCCCATACATATTATATATTCAAAAAGCGAATTTTATGAGCATTATTCACAATAACGCAACCAAAATAGACATAGCTACTAGGGATGGTGAGTGCAATCTTTAGGCAAAAACTGGGTGAAATCAAAAAAGAGGGCGTGGCACCACCCATACACTCAAAGTATTCAAAATTCTGTAATGAAATCGTTATTTGAAATAATGTTATACAATTTCGTACAGCTACTAGTAAAAGTTGGTGGAAACTCTGAGTAAAAACTAGGAAAACGCAAACAAAAAGGCGTGGTATAGTGGTCCCAAATTGTGTTTTTTATATCAAAATTTTATGCACGTTTGAGGACGCATTGTAAATAGAAAGATATCAATGACGAGGGCTTATAGGTTATTGGATAGGAAAAAAAATAAGCCACCGCTTTTTAAAAAACAAATCGTATTGGCCATTTTTTTTGGCTCAAACTCGAAAAATCGAAAAACCATTCATCAGATTTTTAATGGGTAGATATGTTGCCCCTAAACTTAATAACTTTGGAACCATTAACCCGATTTGAATGATATTTTTCATGGGTAGAAATGTTTTCTGGTGAGATTTTGTGAAATTAATTTTTTCAAAATTCACTCGACTCTTCTCGGGAAACCTTAATAACTCAGGAACCATTAGTCTGATTTGAGTGATTTTTATTTCATTGTGTAGATATGACAGAAGTGAGGTTTCGTAGGAATTATGTTTTCAAAGTTTTCTTGGCAACGTCCGGGATAGTAAAAATATGAAAAAAGTTGTTTTAATTATTTTTTTTTATTTTTAAAATTCCTTATTGTATACAAATCCATAAAAATTATCTTCAAGGGCTTTGCAACCTTGAAACGTATCGAAAGTTAAGTATTATGGTAAGGGAGGGAAATATGGACTACGTGGGTAATATGGACCACACGGTTACACTGCATACATAGGATTTATCGTTATTCATTTTCAAACTAAACGCTAATACCAAGAGCTTATGATTGGGCGATTTTAGCGTTCGGTGAAGTCGCATGTTTCTGTAAAGTTGATTTTTCTAAAAAAAAGATCAGTGATAATTTTTTTCTAGTGAGTATATTTCATTATTTCACTTTAAAGACATCGCGTTTTTAAATAAATAGTTAATTATATAAAGTCAGTGAATACCATTTATAATATATTAGCACAAATAAATTCATTAACCAAAAGAGTTTTTGATAAAAAACCATTTATCTCACCAACACGTGCTGTGTGTAATATGGACCACCAGAGAAAAAAGCCTCAAAAACAAATGTATTTATCATCTTTTTCGGATGGGGTATCCAGTTGCAGTTTTCATGACGAGTCTGATGGTCAATATATGTAATTCGTTAACTACAAAGGAAAAAATTATAAAAAATGCATATAATGTAATACCCTTTACTCAGAAGATCGACGTGGTGAATTTTGGGCTGAATGTGTAATCTGACGTTCTTGGAATCATGAAAAATGTGCCGAATGTGGAAGTGACATTTTTATATGCAACTTCTGTACCAAATGGACTATATGGTCCATATTACACTACACTTTTTTTTATCTTCATTTTGAGTATTTTCAGTTTTTTAATTTTTTTTCTTTATCCTGATGAGATATTTATCTAAAAGTGAATCAGAATAAATGTAAATTGTTTCCTTTACTGAATGACATAAAATTAATTGTTTTGTTTTATGTATTTTGGGTTTTATTTAAAAAAGAAAGATGTATGGTCCATATTTCCCTCCCTTACCCTATATATTTTGTTTTTTAACATCCCAGACGTTGCCGAAGGATCTTCGGAAAAGTACACAATAGAATTTTACTGGGCAATAACTTTAGCCACGCAAAGTTAAATCACTCAAATCAGGTTATTGGTTCCCGAGATATCGAGAATTTTTAATATCCCGGACGAAGCCGAGTTAACTTTGAAAAAAATAAACCTCACTGGGTAACATATCTACGCAATGAAAAAAAAATCACTCGAATCGGTCAAATGGTTCCCGAGTTATCAAAATTTCGCGGGCAAAGCCGAGGGAATTTTGCAAAAAAAAATTTCACAAAATCTCACCGGACAACATTACTACCCTTAAAAAATATCATTCAAATCGGGTTAATGGTTCCCGAGTTATTAAGATTTTTACTATCCCGGACAAGGCCGAGAGAATTTTGAAAAAATAAGTTTCACAGGACCTCAACGGGTAACGTATCTACCCATTAAAAAAAATCAAAAAAATCGGATGAATTGTTCTCGAGTTATTAAGATTTTTAATATCTCGGACAAATTGCACTTGGAGAGGGGTCTAAAATGTACCCCTGAGGAGTTATAGGGTTAAAACTGATTTTCTGATTTGTTTCAGAAAACAATTTTTTGGATCACCATAACGTTTTAGAGAAAATATTTTTCTTACAAAGTTTTAGCTAATTGTAAGAGCTTTCAGATAGTGCACATAGTTTATAGAGTTTAATAGGGTTTTGCAAAGTTCTGGTCCTTTAAAGTTGATATTTTATTTTTGTCTCCCAATTTTTGACCTTGGCGGCCATTTTAGTATGAAAAAGGTCCTATTAACATAATCTTTTATAATTTTTTTTTAAATTCTTGTTGAATTTTCTTTAAGTTGATGGTGCATTTGTCATTCCAATTTTTTTGATTGAGGTCAGAAAAAAATATTTTTTTCTTTTGAAGGCTCCAGTTTATAAAGAGCAAGTAGCAAGTAGCGCACACATCATATGCAGCGCAACGCACGCGAGTAACCCGTGTGTTACATAGAAAAATATTTTTTTCCTACCTCAAATTAAAAAATTGATATGACAAATATATCATCGGATTAAAGGAAATTTAACAAGAATTTCAAAAAAAATTATAAAAAGGTATGTTAATAGGACCTTTTTCATACTAAAATGTCCGCCAAAGTCAAAAAAATGGGGGAAAAATTAAAATATCAACTTTAATGGTCCAGAACTTTGCGAAATCCTATATAAAACAAAACATATACACTATCTGACAGCTCATTTAGTTGCTAAAAGTGTGCCATTATATATTTTTTTGGATTATCGCAGGCTGAAATTTTGAAAAAGACTTGTTTTTTGTACTTTTTTTTATTTTTGTTTGATAAAGTCTTTTTATGAGACAAATATCGATCGAATGGTTTACTGGGAAATTTATGAACAAATTCAAAAGCAAAATAAAATGAAAGCATCATTTAAAAAGCTTCACAAAAGCACAAATATCATAGCTTAAAGCTTACATTAGCAACTCGAGTTAATGCCATCTGTGAGCAACAAAACCAAACATACTAAAACTTCAATAACTCAAAAAAAGTCATTACAACAAAACAAAAGACTTAAGACACAAACTCGCATGTTTACATATGAATGCATATAGTGCAAAATATCTTGTACAAATCTCAAATGGTTAATTGCTTACTTTACTTGATAACTGTTACTAATATGATGGATGATCGGACCAAAGGCTTGCCACATTAGCATTCATTTCCATGCAGGTATGTAGATATGCACCACTTAAAGGCACCACATGCTGCTTCAAGTAACTTAATTAATTAACATGTTGTTAAAAACACATCAAAGTTTTGTATTTTGTTTCATCGTTATGACGACACCGCAGACAATTACGCGATGCGACTTAGATGGGCTTATGGGGCGTATGAGAGTTTCCGTTGTGTAAATTGGACAAATGCAAACCGTTAGTTTTATGTTATAATTAAAATGTTTTTGAGTGAATTTCCAGCGCTAATTCGTTTATTTCATCAACAAATATTGTGTCATTAATACACGCACACACACGTATTTATAACATTGTGTTTTTACTACCAGCCGCCACTTGAAACGCCTATACCCGATGAGGCTGAAGCAGCTGATGAAGCAACACCATAACCACCGGAAACACCAGCTAAGCCAGCTGCACCGCCATGACCATATTTGTTGCTGAAACCAATGGACTTGAATGCAATGGCATCATTACCAAAAGATGATGCACCACCAAAATAAGATTTACCAGCATACCCGCTGGTGCCATGATTAATGGTGTAATCATAATTAGGTTGTACTCCAGCGCTAGCACCATGAGAGCCGACACCACTTCTAGCTGCTGCACTATAATCACCACCGCTATGTGCAGTATTAGCATGTGATTTGCCATAAGATCTACCGCTGTGTGATGTAATGGGAGCAAAATGTGTCGCAGCTTGGTGTCCATGGTGTCCATGACCTACACTGTGGCCATTATGAGGCTTGGCAGCGCCTTGGGTGCCACCATAATTACCAATATTAGAGCCAGCATGAGAACCAACATAAGCACCAGCTGAACCATGATGACTTGTAGCCTTAGCTGCAAAACGATGTCCACCACCATGTCCAGTGGCAACAGGAGTAGCATAAGCATGACTACTGCCATGACCAGTTCTATATCTGCTGCTGCCACCACCAAAATGATTACCAGCACCAAAACCTCCTAGTCCTCCACCATTTGAAGAACCAAAAGAATGTTCAGAGGAACTTAATGCACTAGAGGATGATGCATGACTATTACTGCCACCATGAGCACCATGAGGCAAGTAGCCTCCACCTACAGCATTGACCACACTAGCCAAAGCAGCAAATAAACATATGAATATCTATAAGAATACAATGATTTTATTTCATTTAATTCATGCACAGAATTGTTTCTATTTACGGGTACCTTCATTTCCTTCGAAATTTATTTAAATAAAGTAATTAACCCCCGACTTCAGCAACTAGAATACTGCAAATAACACGCGTTCTACCATTTTATATCGAAATTATTCGCCAATTCATCAAAGAATTTAACAAAATTTGGGTTTTTCTAAAACTTACATGTACTCCGATTTTTTTAATTATTCTCAAACAACTTTTTTTTCTCAGTACTTCACTTAAATACTCTTAAATCTATTCTTAATTCGATTACACATAGTTGCCGATGATTTGTAAATGTTTAAATTTTTGGCCACTATAAGATTCACCTTTCAGCGGTGGTGAAGATTTTAAGAAATGCACTGTCATTGTGTTCAATTAATAAAAACTACCACGAATTTAAAGCTAAACGTGTCACATTTTTTTTGTCTTAAACTTTAATAAACTAATTTTTAAAATACATAATATGTGACCTGGTCTATGAAAAGGGTGCTTACGTGTCAAAAAAAAAAAATTTCTAATTTTTTGCCGATCCGCATAAATTGACCATTAAAAGTGTTTTCCAGCTGTTGTCACGAAATTTTTTATTTTCGCACGTAAGCCCCCTTTTCATAGACCAAGTCACATATACACAATCTATCAAAGAAAAAAAAAAAAAAAACAAGTCCTTGTATAAAATACTTGCATTTCCCGGCGTGCGTTGCTACACTTTCTCTTGTACAGAGGGTGGGGTACCTCCAATTAAATTGAACCAAAAAATGTAAATTGTCCCGATGCAATTTATATATGTACTGATTCTCACCTATTTGGTTAAATAGTTTCAGAGATATAACATTTTTAAGGGCGTGGCACTGTCTATTTTTCCCTCGGGTGTTATTTGTCCCAATATCATTAATATATCATGATATATAAATTTTTTTGGAAACACGAAAAAAAGGGGGCAAACCCTTCACACCTCCCGGGAAGATAGGGACAACCTCGACTTGGAGTCATTGAAGATTTTTTGATGAGGTTTTGTTCGTTTACCTCTCCTGAGTTGGTAATTGTGAAAACGAAAATCCCGACTCGTCCTTCTTGTAATTAAACTGAGTGTAAGTCCTTTTTTACGAGGCAAGTTTGAATTACTAATATTATAGTGACCTCGAAGTCTTGGAAGTGAAAATTTTTTGATGAGTTTTTGTTCGTTTATTTGCTCAGAGTCGGAAAATAAGAAAATTAAATCGGAATAGTTCCTTATTGCGAATAAGCCGAGCTTTAGCGCCTTTTTTCTTTGTATGTTTAAACTATTAATATTAAATCGACCTCGAAATACTGGCAGTGAAAACTTTTGATGACGATTTGTTCAATAAGTTTGCTTGAGTGGGATAAGGTATAAAAATGAATCAAAACAACTCCTTCTTGAGCAGAAATAAGCTTTAAGCACCCTATTTGCCTCTAAATTTTGAATATAACATACTACTTTTAACTCGCAATTCTATAGCGAACAGGCTTTTGGATCAGTGCATTTCGACTTTCTATCAATATGGACTAGTTATAAAGTATCTGATAATCGCGATGATAATGATATCCAAGTCTTGAGTGCTGTACATGTCTGCAAAAGCAAAATAATTTATGAATTTAATATAAAAAATATAAAAATTTTTCTAACAAAACATAGGATTTTGCGCTGATTTATCAATCAATAAAGCATTGGTTTTCTAAAACATTTGATGAAAATTTTTATATGTATGTACCATGAACATTTCTCTATATACCCATCTGAAAAAAAAAAACTGCTGTGAGCTTAGTTATTGCGAGTTAAAAGTAGTATGTTTTATTCAAAATTTAGAGGCAAAAAGGGTGCTTAAAGCTTATTTCTGCTCAAGAAGGAGTTGTTTTAATTCATTTTTATACCTTATCCCACTCAAGCAAACTTATTGAACAAATCGTCATCAAAAGTTTTCACTGCCAGTATTTCGAGATCGATTTAATATTAATAGTTTAAACATACAAAGCAAAAATGTGCTTAAGCTCGGCTTATTCGCAACAAGGAACTATACCGATATAATTTTCTTATTTTCCGACTCTAAGCAAACAAACGAACAAAACCACATCAAAAATATTTCACTTCCAAGACTTCGAGGTCACTATAATATTAGTAATTCAAACATGCCTCGTTAAAAAGGACTTAAACTCAGTTTAATTGTAAGAAAAACGATTCGGGATTTTCGTTTTCACAGTTTCCAACTTAGGAGAGGTAAACGAACAAAACCTCATCAAAAAATCTTCAGTGACTCCAAGTCGAGGTTGTCCTTATCTTCCCGGGAGAGTGCCTTTGGTGAAAAAAGTTTTTTCACTTAAATGTCGTAAAAAGTCATGAAACGTGTAGAAAACACGAAACAACGGAAAAAAATATTTTTTTTGGTTCCGACATCCAAAGGGGCCCAATGTGCAAAAAAAATGGATGAGTATCCGTTTCAAACCCGTTACGAGTTCATAAAGGTATAAAAAACGTAATCCGCGGTAACGGATCCGTAACGTACATCAAAAACGAATTCAAAACAGATTTGCTTTTAATAATGTTAACCCAATGTGCACAAAAACGGACGAGGATCCGTTTCGAACCCGTTACGAGTTCATAAAGGTATAAAAAACATAATCCGCGGTAACGGATGCATTTCGAACCCGTAACGTACATAAAACGAATTCAAAACGCTGTGTTTAAATAAAAAAAAAAAAAAAAAAAAACATTTTGGAGCGCTTATTAGCGATTAAAAAAAAAAAAATAAATAAAAAGGAAAAAGTTATCGATCCGCCTATAGTAGAATTCAAACCCAGGTAATTCTGCAGTGTGGGCCCGTTTCGAATCCGAAACATATGTAAAAATGAATTCAAAACGGATTTGCTTTTAAATATGTTAATGTTGTTTGTTTACAGAAGAAAACCGTTTGATGCGCTTATTACCAATTAAAAATAAAATAAAAACAAAAAAAGAAGAAAAATAAAGGGTACAAATCCACCTGCGGTAGGATTCAAACCTGGGTAAATCCGTTTCGAATCCGTAAATACTGCGAATACGTACTCAAAACGGATTTGCTTTAATTTATTTTAATGATGATAAAAAAAAATATTTTTGATATTTTTTTTTATCTTTTTATTTTATTGCGTATGATTTTTGTAAACTTTTCAAACTCTGTTTTTGATTCCAAATTTGAGTAAATAATATTTTTTATCAAAAGAAGGGAAGAGAAAGAACACAGAATACTTATAAAAAAACAACAGAAATTTGTTTAATCAATACAAGCTTTAAATCTCAACATCAGATAAGTCTGCATCATATCGGTCAAAAGCCTAGATGTCTAACGTCTAGTGTTTGAAAAGTAATACCCCAGAAGCCTGGATTCGCCTTCCGGCCGGGTAATATTTCTTATTTTTTTTTTAATCGTTTTGAAAAAACGATTCGGGAATTTCTCCCGTAAACGGATCAGTAACGGATTCGTAACGGCTTCGTAACGGATTCCATAACGGATAAAAAAATACGAGAATAGGAACCCGTTACGGTTTGGCACACTGGGGGAACATTTGGTGGAAAAAAATTTTTCAACTTAAATGTTGTAAAAAGTCATGAAACGCGTAGAAACCACAAAAAAAAAGAAAAAACAAGTTTGGTTCTGGCATCCTATTGGGAACCTTTGGGTGAAAAAAGGAATGATGCAGAAACACGCAACGCACACTGCGTTGGCTAATGGACAAAAATCAAAATTTTTTGTGACTCGAAACCTAATAATATTGGTATCAATGGTAATTGCATCAATAAAATAAAAACAAAATATTTAGGAGAAAGACTCAGTTTTGGCTACGCTGTGACACTTCAAAGTTGAGATATTTTTCAAAAAAAATCATGTTTTATTCACTTCGTTTTGGGTTCCCTTAAACAAATAATTATCAAAAATTTGTCTTTTGATTAAACTAAGCGGAGTAAAGTTTTTTATTATAAATAATATTTGAGTAAATAAGTAAAACTAAAAAATTTTGGAAAATATATAATTTGATATATATTGTAGTGATTTTAATACATGATATTATCAAATGAAAAACTTCAGAAATTGACAAATTCTATATAATCAAGAACTGCAAATAACTTTTCCTACTTCGTCCTACAAATATTTTTTTTCTTTTTTTAAAAGATGCTTAAAATGAAAAATTTGCATGAAATATAAAATTTATGTTGAAAATTTTTTTTTGTTTTTATTAACACAAATGGTCTCAGAAGTACAAAAAACATTATTTCTACTACGTATATTTCATTTGTTAACATTAAACATTACTTTTTCATCATCGTTATATATGGAGCTTAAGAAAATCGTCCTAAATACCTGGTTTTTAGCAAAACTATAAAGTTCACAACAAATTTGAGATCATTTTTGAGCTCAGCGACCCCAAATTACTTATATTACCAAATTGCATCGATATCTAACTACTCCTTCTATTTTTGACCATTTCTTGTATTGGCTCAACGCACTGTGCGCCGCACCCAAAAACTTTTAAATATAAATTTTCACGGTGATCGATCCAGACGTTTGGGAGTCTATAAGGAACATACAGACAGACATACAAGCATTCATTTTTATATTGTATATGAAGCAAAACACGCCAAGCGTACCAACTGAAAATTGGTAGATCTGGTAGATCAATAATCCGAGAGGATTTGATTCTAGTGCCATTTTTTGTTAAAATACAGGGTGTTGAAGTTGCTGTTTTTAGTCATTTTCATGAAAAGGGTGTTTTTTTGATATACAGTAACAAGCAAAATTGTCAACATGTTTGCTATTTTCGACTTAGTACTGCTATAGCTTCCGTTCTGATTACATGAACAACAAGAAATATAACCCAAACGGAAGCTTAACCTTTCCTCTATTCAAATATGTGAACAGTTTTACCGAACTTCACACCATAAAAAAATAATGAAAAAGAAAAAAACACTTCGAAAACATGTTGACAAAACTGGCCACAGAATCCCTCTACCTTTTCAGGATTTCGAGGTATCCTTACCTAAAAGTGCAAAAAAGTTCCAGGACTCAAGGATTTTTCTGCTCAATTCCGTAAAGTGCCCTAGAACATTTTACTCTTCCCCTTTCCAAAAAAGTAGTGAGTGGTCATTAGAGTGGTCCAAATTTTGTATGGAAAAACCAAAAGTGTTAAAAAGTCAAGGTACGCGCGACTTTTCTGAATCCTTAGGTCCTGCTGATTACAAAAAGTGCTCTGGAACCAAAAAAAATTGCGTTTAGATATTCTGCAACGAGCTTGAAGATACTTTTTTAGGAATTTTTGTGTTTTTGAGTACTTTTTTTAATTTAAACACTATATCTTTTTAACCAGATAAGGTATTTGCAAAAATTAAATTGCAGTTTCTTAAGAATATTTTGAGCCAAATTCTTCATCAATAAAATTTAATCTACTCTTTCCCAATTTTTCTTAGAAGCACTTTAAACTTCAAAATTTGTTAATTTTTTGAGGTGCTTGCACTTTCAAGAACCAATTTTTTTCTTATTTTGCTGTAGAAAATTTTTTTTTTTACTTCAATTTTTTGAGGCATTAATTTTTCTATCAACCGACATCAACAACTAATTCATAAGCTTCACTTTACTTACTAAAAACCGTAAAGAGTAATCAAATTTGGCCAGAAAAAAAACTTTGAGTTTAAAATTTTCATGGTAAAACTGAAACAACAATAGTCATTTGCAATGTATGTGTTTATGAAAATTCTAAATCCGGTCTCAGAATTGCTCTACCTTATACAGTTTTAGAGATATCCTAACCTAAAAATCCAAAAAACACCGTTTTTGCTATTTTTGAAGCTGTTATATCAAGACATGATAACTTTCAGCATGGTATTAAAGTTAAAAGTGACAGCCTTTTCCTTCAAAACTCAATTTAAATTGTATCGATATCTCTTTGTTCCTCCGAAATATCGTAAGCAGAAATAACAAAAAAACGAGTTTTTTGCACTTTTTCAACTTTTTAGGTTAGAATTACTCCGAGAATAAAAAAACTATCGCTATAATTTAAATTGAATTTTAAAGAAAAAAACTGGCACTTTTAACCCCCATACCATTTTTTGTGGTTGGAAATAATCTTGACTTGTAATATCACTTTAAAAAGAGCAAAAACGGTGTTTCTTATACTTTTATGCTAAAATATTTCCTTAACCGTACAAGATACAGCAATTTTGAGGCTAAATTTAGAATAAGCATCGACAAATACATCGAAAATGGCTATTTTAGTTTCTTTTTGATTTATTTATTTTTTTGGTTTCCTTAGAAGATCTATGAAAACTATCTGTTAACCTATTTTGCCAAAAATAAAATGAAATATAAAAATTAAAAAAAAAATTCGCTAGAGCAAAATAAGAAAAAAATTGGTTCTTGAATGTGCAAACACCTCAAAAAATTAACAAATTTTGAAGTTTAAAGTGCTTCTAAAAAAAATTGGGAAAGAGTAGATTAAATATTATTAATGCAGAATTTGGCTGAAAATATTCTTAAGAAAATCCGATTTAATTTTTGGAAATGCCTTATCTGGTTAAAAAGATATAGTGTTTAAATTAAAAAAAGTACTCAAAAACACAAAAATTCGTAAAAAAGTATCTTCAAGATCGTTGCGGAATATCTAAACGCAATTTTTTTTTGGTTCCGAAGAACTTTTTGTAATCAGCAGGATCCAAGGATTCAGAAAAGTCGCGCGCACCTTGACTTTTTAACACTTTCGGATTTTGGACCACTTTAGTGGTCATACTCAATTTTTCTTTGCAGAGTTATGGTCACTCTAAGATGACACCATGAAATACCCAAAATTCATACCAAGAGTAATTTGGGTATTTTTTGGGCACATTGTAGTATTCAGGTGACCATATTGTACTCGTTTTATTCAAAATCAGCTTTGGAAAGGTCTCATACATGGTTTTTATCAAAAGTTATGGGAATTTTAAGACGACGTCATGAAATCCTGTGTAACTGCTAAAAAGACACAGGCTCATTATGGCATCTTAAGTCGGCCATAACTTTTGAAAGAAGTATTGTTACTACGTTACACGCTGAAAGAATCTTCGAGATGACCCTCAGCAGCCTGAAAAAATTCAAAACCCCGTTATTTGTAGGTGTGTATTATTATTCAGACAACACAACTTCTATTTACAATAAGTATATCTGAAAAACTGAAGTTTTGCATATCGATGCACAACAACCAGTCTTATCCGATCATTCAAGTTAATAGCTCAATTTACCTTCATATTTTTGTATTTATGATTTTTCAGCTGTTGCTTAACAGTTTGCTGATTTATTTTTGAAATGACTTGGACAAGGTGTTGTACCAGATGAAAAGCAGAAATGAACTCGTTGATCTTTTAATTAATTGATCTGCGTAACATTGGCGAACATATTAAATATAATCGTGATGACGTTTTAATTGTATTTCATTATTAACATTTTAATATTTTTACAAAATTTTGACTGCCGTTCAATTAACACATTACTTTTTGTTTGTACAAATCTAAAAAAAAACGTAAATATTTAGTGTAAGAAACAGTAAAAAAATTTTTAAAGTAAAAAAATTGT
Organism: Calliopum simillimum; assembly: GCA_951812925.1. NCBI lineage: Eukaryota > Metazoa > Arthropoda > Insecta > Diptera > Lauxaniidae > Calliopum > Calliopum simillimum. Next base: position 34,938,974 of record OX638372.1, read on the forward strand.
GGTAAATGAATTTGTAAAACTTTTGACATGCAGTTTCATTGTTTTTTGCATGAAATGTGAATTAAATTAAAATTTTATTTATATATGCAAATGATTATGAAGACAAACAACTGGCAGTCATGCATATATAGACATATAAAGAAAAATATATACGCGCCCTAACATCGCTTGCAGCTGCTAATTAAGCTTAATAGGTAAATATACGAACGGTCATAATATAAAATTAATATTTTCTTTATATAATTAATATCATATTTCAACATTTTGATTATATCTAAACAAAAATTTAGGCAATGGCCATTAATAAGTTACATACATACGTTTGTATCTACATATGATTTACACCATGCATTCGTAACATTTGGATAAAACCGTTGCAAGGTCATCCATAAAGGGTCAACATCAAACGCATCTTTAATTGGCTTTAAAAACCTTTGACTTTGGATTTGAATACATAATGCATTGATTTACATTTGAATTAATTCATTTCAATTGGTATGATTTAGTTAAATTTCAAATCAGGCAACAGGGTGATCCATGACATGCAACGGCTTACACAATGCAACATTTGGATAATTAGCCCTTTTATATATGTATATAAGGGCCTAATCCAATTACGAGAGGCAGTTCATTGAAAAACTATGTAAGCCGATTATTTTTTCAGAAGTAGATATATTAACGTTTTTTGAATTTATTTTGAAAATTTATGCCCCACCACCTGAAAAACTACAAAAATTCTGGATATGACGAGAAATGTTTTCGAAGCTCATTCAGCTGCAATATTAGTATTCCGTAGAAAAATTTTTGGTGTTTCTAGTATGACACAACACTATTATAACACTACTATACCATATACGCTTGCGAAACGTGGCTTGTTACCGAACAACTAATGAACAAGCTGCAAGCATTCGTCAACAAATACTTAAGGCGCATACTAAATGTTTGGTGGCTTCGTACCATCTCAAACGACGAAATGCACCTAAAATGCAACAAGATGTCCATTAAAAACTAGATAAAGCTGCGCAAGCACGGATAAATTGGTCATACTATCCAGAAAACACTCAGCGAGATCTGCCACCAGGCCCTTGGTTGAATCAACAAGGCAGTAGAGTACGAGGTAGACCAAGAAACAAGAATCGGGAAAGCCGTGGGAAGAAATAATAGTCAACGCAAAGGATCTTGACAAATGGAGAAGTTTCATTTTGGCCCTATGCTCCTACTAGGAGTTCCAGAAGAAAGCATACATACAAAGGTACTAAAGACCCCTATAGGAAAATAGTCTTAACAAAAGTTTTGTAAATATTCGCATCCTCTATTTATTGTTTTATGTTATGGTTATGGTTTTATGTCTATCATTCCATGCCACTATGCTCTTCCTCTATTTCTGCCTCCATGTGGGTTCCATCAAAGCGATGAATGACAAACTTCCTCGGTTACTTTGTTTTGGAGTATTTTAAAAGCTTATCGGTTTTGATTTTTAAGGAAAAAAAAAACGTTTTTTTTCGAACTCTAATACGTTTGATTTTTTTCTATTGCTCCGCTTTTTGCCGTCCGATCGTGAAGTATAGTATATCGTTGTAAATGTCTGGATGTGGACTATATTTCATGCACAGAAATAATTTATCTCAGATGTTTTTCGACTAGTTGTACTCATTATCTCGGTTTCTACCATCCTATGGTGCCAAGGGCATTTAAAAGAATTGAAGCCCATAAAAAATCATAAAATTCATCTCAACAAAGTTTCCTCAAAATATGAAAAATAGGATGTTTAAAAAATGAAAATCGCTCCCTAAAACTATGCAATATTTTTTTTTTGTTAACATTTGACATTTCAAATAGTAAGTATGCAAATAAATAAAAAAAAGGACCTTGCATAGTTTTAGGGAGCTATTTTCGTTTTTGAACATCCTGTTTTTCATATTTTGTACTGGAGTTTTAGATTCGCTATAATTTCTTGAACTTCAATAATTTGAGGAAACTTTGTAAAGATAAATTTTATGATTTTTGATGGGCTTCAATTCAATGAAGTGCATTTGGCACCTTAGGATGGTAGAAACTGAGATAATGAGTAAAACTAGTCGAAAAAAACATTTGAGATAAATTATTTCTATGAATGAAATATAGACCACATCAAGACATTTACATTTACATTTCCTTAAAAATGAAAGCCGATAAGCTTTCAAAATGGGGGGCTTACAGCGAACTTTTTTCTTGTACGGAGATCGATACTATCTAATGTACATGGAAATAATGTGTTGCATACTCTTAGGGTTAAATAACTTTAGTTTATTTTCTAGGAGAAGTAGGTGTGTCCGTTGACATATTACGCCCATTTTTGGAATATCTCTTAACTAGCTATAACTTATTAACCATGCGAAATTTCATTGTTATAGGAACACTCCTTCTATTTTTTCCAAAACACTGTGTGCCGTGTTATTGACAACTTGGCTAACATACAGTGACAATTTTTTTGTCGTTTTTTTGCTGTGATGGTCGGGCAAAGGGAATGAAACTTGTCTCGAGATGCGCGATAAACCAGTTAAAACCCAATTTTTATAAACATATGTCAAAAATTCTAATAAAAACAGGAACAAATGGATAAGATGTTCTAAAAAAATATTTTTTGTGCAATTTCACTATGCGATCCAAACAAGAATCATCTAAAATGTATCTTAAAATACGGTTTTTTGGTGGTTTTAGCTTGAAAAAATACATATATTGTTGATGCAATTTTCAGCTCACTTTTTTGACAACAATTTTCCGATTTTCTGGAGTTATCATGGAATTTTCAAAATTAGTTGTTTTTTATCAATCTAAATACATATATCGTCACTCTCAGGCCAGATTCAAGAATGTGAAAATTATTGAATTTGAGAAATTGCTATGTGAAACTTTTTTAAATATGAAAATTATATGTAAATTTTGGTTTTTTGTTTAATAAACTTTGTATTTGCTGCTAAACCACTTCAGATATGGCTGTCGGACTTCTGGCATAACTTTATTGAACCATTTTGTACAAGAAAGCCACATTAGTGCAAAAGTGAAAAATTTGCACTTTCGTGAATCTGGCCTATGAGTGACGATATCAAATCAAGCCATTGGAATGAGCATACTTTGTTGTTAAACAAGTTGTTAGACTTAACTTATTTTGTTGTAAATCACCCTATGTATTTGTTCACCCTTTGATGAGAATAAATTACATCTAAAAAGTAACCAGTTTTTCAATACCTCTATTTGTATACCTATTAATTTTTTATGAAAATCATATGGAAAATTTTTTCGTCATAAAAGTTTATCCGATTAAACAAACCAACTTTTTCAATATCCGGTTTCTTTTCAAACCTGCCATATAAATCTATGCTTATGTCAAAACCTCACGTATGTACATTTGTATCTGAACTATGTGAGCTTAGCTTTAATTTTAATAAAAATGCAATTTATTAAAATTAATTGTCTTTTGAGCATTTAACAGTAAATGGATATTTTATTTGAACAGCAGTTGAGTGCACAAAGTTAACAAAGTGATAATGATTTGTTGAAATATAAATTTTTCATTTATCAAATAATAATTTTGAAATGAATTTAAGCAGGTAGTCATTAGTTACTTCAAACTAATTAATTACTGATTTGAGGAAGTACTTCGTTTATATGTAATATATCTCCCAACTTACTTGACTTCTTATGTAAGGGTAAAAGAGTAAAAATGCACAAGAATTCATTTTTTTTGCTTTTTTTCTTCTTTTTGTTTCAAAATTTTTGACATAAGAAACTTTTTTTAAATTTTTTGAATAAGATTTTTCGATGGCAAATTTATAGCCTTATCATGTATGACGAACAAATAAAGTGACTGATTTTCACTCATTAATATCAACTTATTAAAACTTTTTATTAAGAACTTACTTTAACCTAAGCGTTCATTTTAGTTCAAAGAATAAGGTTTGTAAGCATAAATTTCAAATCATCTGTTAACTTGGAGGATATAAGCATTTGAAAATCAGTAAAACGATTCGTTCGTCATACATGATAAGGCCATTAATTTTCTGCAAAAAGTTTTATAAAAAAAATATCGAAATTTTGCTTCGTTCGTAAGATTTTTTGAGAAAAATGTAAAGGGCGAATTCGCCCCCCACCCCCTATCCGATTACCACCCTCTAATTTAATAGCACTCGGCGGTTTTTTCATCGTTAATGATCAATTGACCGATTTCTGTAATAAAAACCCGTGAACGTCCTGTTTCCTTTTAAAATGACCTAATCAATAGACTAGAAGTAGAAAGTTATAAAAGAACCCTGGACTAACAAAAAAATTTAACATGAAGTGCTCTAAAATTTGCCCTTGAGGAGTAATTGGATTAAAACTGATATTCTTAGTTTACCCTAGCGTTTTAGAGAACATTTTTTCATAAAAAACTTCTAGCTAATTGTATGAGCTTTCTAATAATGTAGTTGGTTTATAGGGTTTAAAAAGATTTCGCAAAGTTTTGATTCTTCAAAGTAGATATTTGAAATTCTTTATCATAATTTTTGACTTTGGCAACCATTTTATAATTTTTTTTGGAATTCTCGTCAAATTTCCTTAAATTCGATAGTACATTTGTTATACCAACTTTTTAATTAAGGGTCGAAAAAAATACTTTTCTATGTAACACGCGGATCACTCGCATGCGTTGCGCTGCATTTGAGGTCCGCGATAAACGAGCTGCCATTTATCTACTGAAGCCTGCAATCGGATTGTTCTTGAAAAGTATTTTTTTGTGACCTCAATTAAAAAAATTGGTATGACAAATGCAGTATCGAATTAAAGGAAATTCAACCAGAATTTCAAAAAAAAAATTAAATAATGGTATATCAATAGGAACATTTTTGTACTAAAATGGCCACTGAAGTCAAGAATTAGGAAAAAAAATTAAGATATCAACGTTAAAGGTTCAGCACTTTGCGAAATTCTTTTAAACCCTATGAATCAAATACATTTTTAGAAAGCTCATACAATTAGCTAATAGTTTCCCAAAAAAAAGTCTCTAAAACGCAACGGTGATCCAAGCAATTTTTTTTTTTTTTTTGCAAAACAAGTCAGTCAATTTTAACCCTATAACTCCTCAGGCGTACATTTGGACCAACCTCAAGTGCAATTTTTTGTTAGTCAGACAAGGTTTTTTTTAACTTATAGCAAATGTTTGACCCGCACATTCATATACACTCAGAAAAAAAGATTGCTTGGAAAGTATTTGCGGCAAATTATCGAATATTTGAAACAAACATTTATTATTTCAAGCAAACATTTATCTTTTGTCCCAAGTGATAAGTATTTGCAGCAAACACTTGGAAAAATATTTCACCTGATACAAATAAAAAATAAGTCGTCGGAAATACTTCTGTAACCTCGACGAGCCATTTCACGAATTGTTGCAACCAAATCTTTTTATCGCATGCGACAAATCATAAAAATATTTGGCATCCATCGGCGCGGGTTCAAATCCCAGTGTGGATCATTTTTTTTTAAAAATTTTTTTTATTTTTTTTTTTTATTTTATATTTTTTTAGTTCACTTCTGCATTTTCCTTTTTTTTTAATTTATTTACTTTTGTTTAATTAAATTGAAATTAAATACACAATGAAGCATTCAAATATTAAATGGTGTATACATATTGTATACCTATTTGCAATAAACGTCTGTGGTGTACAGGATAAGCTACAGTCTAACAGTCAGAAGGTCCTAGGTTCGAACCGTGGTGCGGTCATTCGAAAACTTTTTTTTTTAATTTCAAACACTTAAAGTGTTTGATTCAAAAGATTATTATTATTTGCCGCAAGTTTTAAAGTAGTTCCATCTATATCACCTGTGGTAAACAATATTTTTTTTTGAGTGTACCATCCATATACCATATAATTTTTGGCTCAATCAACAATTTTTCAAAGTGCAATCAAAGTCCTATTAATATTTACCGAAATTTGTTAATTATTGACAAATATTTTCTAGAATGTTCAATCAAATATATTTCTGTGAGAGAAACATACTCTTTTTTAAGTGTACAACTTCCAGCAAGGATAACTCGAAATCCAGAGGGTATATGAACAATTTTGGCCTTGGATTCAGATTTGGCGCACTAAAATATATCTATACAATAATACGCAAGACAAAAAGCTGTCCATCTTTTTTTACTGTGTTAGAAATGGAGTACGACTTTAAATTATACACCATTAGACAGTTATTTGTGTGTAGATGTGCACAAAGTTAAAATTATGTTATTATTTTGACTTTAAGCCTGGTAAAATTACATACAAATTTTTCTATATTAATAACAACAAAATACACGATCACACAGAGCTGAACAAAGGATAAAGCGCAACGAGAAAGACAAAAAGCATAGCGCTGACTTCATGTTTTTTGTTTTGTTTATATTTCGCTTGAATCATACCAGGGGTGATAAATGAGCTTTTCTATTTCGTACCAAATAGCAAAAGAAAAGTACTTAAAGTGTTTAAAAAGTACCAAAATTATTTAATACATTTGTGGTCGAATTTTGACCACTGGGCGATTCAAGTATAGATAGATGTGTCCCGTCAAATGTACAGACAACTTTTGTTTTTTGTTTGTGTGCCGGTGTCATCATTAACAGAAAATGCAACCATCCAATCAAGTTTTTGACAACCCCTTCCAACCAGCCAGTTATTTATTATTTTATTACGTTCATTATGCTAACTATAACCTATTTCAACTAATTGCAGCCTCGGAAGAAGACTTATTTTCTTCGTTTTTCTAGTCAAAATTACAGCTTTTTGTACAATCGCCCATATATTTCCTACTCCAACCTGACGACAACATGATCTGTATCACAGTCAACTAAGCAATGTTATGAAAGGAAGGAGGCGTTGATTTGTACTCGGCCACCTTCATACACCAGCGTTCACCTCTTTTCCTTACTTAGTTATACCAAGCACTTACATATCTCACATAACTTTATTAATAGCTTTATTTTTGTTGTGTAACTTTTATTGCAAACGTAAAAAAGATTTCTTATTAACATTTTCTGAAAAAAAAAATCAATGTTTTTATTGCAAGCGCATCATTAATCTTACGTTTGGTACTTAAATGATTGTAGGTAAATAAAAAATATTAACCGCAATTCAAAGCAAAACTTCAAACTCAAGGTTTCGCAAACTATTGCCGCAAAAAAAGCACTAAATCACCATTTAGGAAAGCTTTGATGTTCAAAATGTGAAAACAGCAATCCCATGCATCATAGATCTGCAAATGGCATTTGCATATGACACAAAAACGGCACTAAAGTGCAACCCTGAGTAAACTACACAACATTTGGCACTTAAGACAGTCAATGACTCTTTCGAGTTTGAAGAGCAACTATAGACCGAGGTTGTTTTCCTCAAAACATATTGAGATACGGAATGAGATGATCTAAGAATTTCTATTGTGCAAGGTAATGTAGAAGTAATGACATAATGTGAATTGACTGGCATTTCATTAGAAAGTAAAAAATTGGGCTTTAGCATTCACAGAGAATTTACTTGAGGGTGTAATGGACAAAATAAAGTTGAAAAAATTATGTCGCATGAATGAGGATCTCCTGACAACATCTGACTCCAAAGTAAGTTATTCTCTATCTGTCTACAACATTAATATTAAAGCACAATGACATTTGATGCCACCTTCGAATTCCATCATACAATAAAAGAGATGATTTTTTTTTTATAGAAAAGTGTTTTTTATTAAAAAAATAATAACAAAATTTACTTCAAAAAATTGAAGTTTTAACAATAGAACAGAAAATTGTTTGAACTCTCATCTTACAGGTATCACAAAGTCTCAAATCTGGCATCGTTGGTTTTCGGAATTTAATCCCAACCGCCACCACCGCCGCCTCCCCAGCCACCGCCGCCGCCACCACCGCCTCCCCAGCCACCGCCGCCGCCGCCATGACCGCCGCCACCACCTCCTTGTGAGATGACTTTAATAATCTTAACTTCACCGCCGCCGCCATGACCGCCGCCGCCACCACCTCCCCAGCCACCGCCGCCACCGCCTCCCCAACCACCGCCGCCGCCGCCATGACCGCCTCCACCACCTCCTTGATGGATGACTTTAATGATCTTGACCTCACCGCCGCCGCCATGACCACCGCCGCCGCCGCCTCCCCAGCCACCACCTCCTCCGCCGCCACCTCCCCAGCCGCCACCGCCGCCGCCATGACCGCCGCCACCACCTCCTTGTGAGATGACTTTAATAATCTTGACTTCACCGCCGCCGCCGTGACCACCGCCGCCGCCACCATCTCCCCAGCCACCGCCACCGCCGCCGCCATGGCCTCCACCACCGCCTCCGCCGCCACCTCCTAAACCGCCGAGGAAGCCAGCGTTAGCCAAAGAAACTGCTGCCAGTAAACAGACGAAAACCTAAAAAGAAAAGAGAAAATTCTTGATCAAATTTTTTATTCTCAATAGATGATCATGAAGAGTTTCGTAATCCATATGTATTTCGCGGTTAGAATAAAGTTGCCCGAGGACGATTATCGAACAGTTAACGTTCTTCAAAATGACAACTTCTTTTCAAGCTTCAAATCCTTTCACTACTTTACATAACCGTCAGCTACCACGTTTTAAAAGCACATAACTACAATTTTGTTTTTAAATAACGCCCTTCTAGGACGTTTGGAATAATTCGCTTACGAACCTTCATGTTGTCTTTGTTTCAGCTTAGCACAAAGCACGAGAGTCAAAAAACAACTGATGTCTTCCAAAGCATTGTGGATGGTTTTTTATACAAAACGGCCAAGATCACCAAAATAATCATGACCGCCTAAAAGTTTGACCAAAAAGACGAAAAAACCAATCAACCAAATGCGAAACGTAGATAAAAGCGGTTCATCTGCACTTCCGAAATGCTACGACGACAGCGCTTAAGCGTTAACCATTACAACAACGATATGTGCGCAACAAATCCCAAAACTCTTAGATACCACATCTAAGCGATCAGGTTTTCTCATTCGCTCTTTTGCTCCAATTCACTCTGCCGCGATCATCTTATCTCACCCGACACCCACAGTCCACAGTCAACATGTTGCACTTGCATTTTCAACCAACGAAACATTGAAAAACCTGCTGGTGCATCTTTACTGCTGGTGCTGCTGCTGCTCCATTAACCGAGAGACCGAGATTAAGCGAACGCCTGAAATCCAAATGCTTCAAATGTTTACCTCATAAATTGTACTACATCCATACGTATTAATGTAGATCTCTTCAAAACAATTTGAATTGTTGCATAACCTAATGCAGTGCGGTCCAAGTCTTCAACACAGCGTTACCTTCAATGTTTTGCGCCACACAGTCTGTCTGTGTTTTCATCATTAGCGAATTTATCACTCAGCGTCGTGCACAGTGGGCTTATGTGAAAAAATACAATACTTCAACCAAAAGTTATATCATACAACATATTTAACCAATGTTCTGTGTATACAAAGCAGTTTAACAATCAGACAGCCTAGTTACTTTTTAATAAGGCCAAAGCTAGTCCGGCAGTGCTTAGTTTGAACCTAAAGCGCTTCAAAAGAGTTATGATACAATAAAAGGGCAGAGTACCTTGAGTGACTCATTCGATACTTCCATTGGCCCGGAACTCTTCTACGGGGTGAACTATAGCGTCAGAAGTTATTTATTTCGAGAATTGAAGAATAATTGAATGACTGCTAAGTAGACCTATTGCAAAAATTAAAAATAAAGTAAAGTAAAGCGAACAGGACTCAAATTTTTTTACTTACATCAAAAAGTTTCAAAGATATGACAAATTAAGTTTTTTCAGAATGAGAGAGCGTGCTCTCGCCCATTTTTTATTGAACATTTTTTCTCCAGTGCCATTTACATATATGGCAAATCTCATTTACCTGAGTAAAATAGTTCCCGAGATACGACAAATTTGGGGTGAATAGGGCGTGACATCGCCCATTTTTTATTGGATACTATATACTCAAGTACTTTTCATATATGTACCAAATCTCATTCACATTTGTCAAATAGTTGCAAAGGCAGAAATGATTGTTTAAATTAAAGCCACATATTTTCATATAAATAGCGTTCTTTCGACCTTCAAAGGCCTGGGGGTACGGTTAAACATTTTACGTCGGGGCAAACATTTTTTTTTTTTTTTTGATATTTACACCATAGGAAACTTTTAAACCCGGGAGCATGGTATTTCACATTTTTAATTTTAACCATAAAGCATACTACATAGTTGCCCGAGAGCGACTTCATTCGCCCGTTCCCGATACCCTTTAAAAATATCTTTCAAATAGTCTCAGAAGGTCTTTTTTTATATCGCTGCTGTGGACATTTTTCCAGCAGATGTTATTTGTCCCGGTGCTAGATTATTCCGGGCGAAGCCGAGGGTATTTCATATTACAGTTTGTCCTAGAATCTCATCCGATAGCATGTTTTCGAAACCAAAAATTATGCAAATCGGATAATTGGTTTTTGAAATATGGGATTTTCCAAGAACTCGGTCGAAGTCGAGGGTTTTTCGAACTAAAATGTATCCTTAAATATTCCCATGCAAAATATCTGAAAAGAAAAGAAAAAGCCATGCAAATCAAACGAATGGTTCTCGAGCTATGGAGACACACCCAGACAGACGTTGTATTTTATATAGTAGTACTAGCTACCCGGGAGTGACTTCGTCCGCCCATTCCCGATACCCTTTAAAAATGTATGTACCATATATTGCTGTATTCCGGGCGATTCCGAGGGTATTTCAAATTAGAGTTTGTCCTGGAATCTCACATGATAGCATGTCATCGAAAGCAAAAAATCGTGCAAATCGGATAATTGCTTTTTGAGTTATGGGATTTTCCAAGAACCCGGTCGAAGCCGAGGGTATTTCGAAATAAAATGTATTTTTAAACCTTGCCATGCAAAATATCTATGAAAGAAAAAAAAAATCATGCAAATCGGACAAACGGTTCTCGAGTTATGGTGATACAGACAGACAGATGTTGTATTTTATATAGTAGTATGATATGATGATAGGTTACTGACCACATACATAAAAGATATTAAAATCTACATCGAAATAACGTCAGGGCACTGTAGACTTAAAGAACAATGATTCATATAGACTCTATCTAATGAAACTGGAAACAGTAGAGCATGAACATATATCTAAGAGATGGGATTCTAGATCTCAATGTAAATATCTCGAGAGCATTTTATCATGCCATCAACAAAATCAATCTCTGCGGGGATGTGAAGTTCAGACCCTGCCGTGAAGATGACAGAAAATCTACGGATATATACTAGCTGTGCTAAAAAATATTACTGTACGATTAATCTATTCGATTAAATTAAACTATGAAGCTAAATGATATCAGAAAGACAGTTAGGACCTTATATTACTTTGATCTTTCGGCTCTTCGAAAATACTTTCCCACCTTCTCCAGTAGTTTGAGGGAGATGGTTGAAAAGTACCTTGTCGATGAACCTTTTTTCAAAAAACTATTTAAAATATAAAATAATGACAATTAAAAAAACTAATGATGAGGTTTTATAGCCAAAGGTTCAAGCTATCATTTGCAGTCCAAAACTCAAAACTTGTCAATACCTGATAGGCCCAAGTTAGTGTTCGATTAATCGAACGTTGGCCGCTAGCCCATACCATAAGATCCCATACAAATACGACCAAGCCCGGTAAGTGAATACCTTATAATCCGTCACCCGTAAGGTGAGTATCGTCGATGCCAGTTGAAAGGGGTCTCCCCATGATGCCTCATGATGCTAAAACTCGAAAAAACTTTCCCCGCTATGTGACGGTAGTGGAGAGTACAAAAATACTATCATATAGGTGCGGGAGAGGAGAAGTGGTTAAATTTTTCCGAATTTTGCATCATAAGGCTTATGAGCAGCTCCCTTTCAACTGGCATCGACGATATTTAACTTCCATCTGACTGATTCTAATGTGTTCACGTATTTGTATAGGATTTTGTGGTATGGTCTACTGGACAACGTTCGATTAATTGAACATTTGATTTTTCGACATAACGGTAAAATGATTGAGGGTAAAAATATTTTGATGACAGATTCAGGGGGTGCCAATTACTCTAAAAATATACTTTGCATCAAAAAATAAAATATTTTTTGCATCGTGGTCGAAAATTTGTTAAACATTTTTTTTACGGTGCCATTATGTTTAAGTTTGTAGTCATGGGTCAGGGGGTTAGAAACCCTTACCCGTCATCACAGATCATACGTCATGCAACCCTGTTCTGGATCTATTTTTAATTGGAACTAATTTCGAGTTATAGTTCCGCATAGGTTATAAAGTGAAATTCTCTTAGACCCGGACTCACAGTCATTAGTTAGTTAGTGATAAGAGTTTAAATGTCCAACAAGTAACTTTTCTTAATAAACTATGTCAAAAAATTTCATATAGTGGGTATTTTAATGTAAAATGCTCGGTCTTTTTTAGTTTTTAGACCATAACTCGCAAAATATCAATTTTGCAATTGAACTGAACTATAAAATTCATAAAGTTTGTAAACACTCAATATAGGACTTGGTCGTTAAATGAGAATTTTCGACTGTTGAATGCCCGCGGTCGGCAAAACTCTTTTTTTACTCGAAAGTGAGGCATCGTACGAAAAAAATTTATATGGCATAAAATGCTTAGAATTATTTGGGGAATACGTGTGATTTTTTTCAGATTTTTTTTGTACATTAAAAATTTTCTATTTTAAATTTTTTTAAATTTGAAAAATTTTAAAATGTCTAAAAAAAAATCTGAAAATATTTGCACGTGTTTATTTTACAATTTTAAGCATTTTAAGTCTCATACACTTTTTTCGTGCGATGCCTCACTTTTGAGTAAATAAAGAGTTTTGCCGACAGCGGGCGTTCAACAGCCGAAAATTCTCCTTAAACGACCAAGTCCCATATTGGGTGCTTACAAACTTTATCCATCGGTGGTTTTGCTCAGGGCTATGGTCCCAGTATAGCCAAGTCTTTTCCTATCACATTTTATTAAAATTGTTGTACAGTGCAATATTTGGGGGTTAAACTAATGGTTAACTAATGACTGAAACAGAAATGTTGTTGGTTAATCCCTTGTCAAAATCTAAGACTCTAGGGAAAGAGTGGAAATGAGGTCGAACTATGAGCGACATATTTCTTGAAAATTTTTTTGACGTTGCAATGTTTAGCACAAACAGCGTATTTTTGTGGCCTTAATTTGGATATTGTTTGCTAAAGCCTTCAGAATATTCGTATTAAGGAGAAGATAAAACAATATTAAGAACACAGGAAAATTAGGAAATGAGGAAGATGTGTTACTATTCCCGAACTGGGATTCGAACCTAGAACCTTTGGGATGTAAGCACAGTACAATACCACTGCGCCACTAGGTCCGCCAAATTGCACGAAATTTGCAAAATTTGCATTGCAGTGTGCTGTTTAAAGCGGTTCCATCAATTTAATGTTAGCCTATCAATGTCGAAAGAAATTGCTCTGTGCTCATTGGACAGTTTTCAGAAAGCTTAACTTTAAATCAATTCGATTATCTCGTCATTATACCACTGTGCGCAGTTATCTGAATGTTAGGCGCTACCTTAAGTATCACTTCAAGCAGTTGCTGTTTACTGCTTCTACCGGCGATTACATGACTTTGCCAAGTTCCACTTGTCATTAACATCTCGTTACTCAGTCGTGATCTTTCGACGCCTTTGGTTATCTGCCAACCAACCAACCAACATTTCTGCGCTGGCTCAATGCAAAGTCTTTTAATTGTGTTGTTTGTTGTTGTTGTTGGTTGTTTGTTTGTTTGCTTTGTTGGTTGTTTAGATAAAGCACTCTTATTGTTGTTGCTGCTGCTTTAACTTCTGTATTTTGGTGTTTTACAATTTTTTTTCTCTATTTTATTAAACTTTGTCTTATTATCTCTTTCAAAAGTTTTTAATTTCATTTGTTACTTTGTCATTCATTTTGAAAACGCAATGTCTGTCGTGTTTCATCTTGGATTATTAGGCCCAATTTGAATTTTTAATTAATTTATGTTGGATGAGGAAAGCCCCACTTAATGGGAAAGACATTTAAACGTGCCGGAGGTATTTAAAAATGAAATACATCAAAAGTATATATGCTGTAACCTTACGTAAACTTTAGAATATTCAAAAACCTGTTCAATGATTAATTCCCAACTGTTGCGATCAGCATCTGATCAAAGAGGTTATTGGCATTACGCTTCATGCGGGACATGACTTCTTATTGTTAAGGTACAGCACAAATGGAAAGTTTTCTTTAATAAATGCTTAATGTGCATGCTAAGAATGCGGTGCACTTACACCAAAAATTCAAGCAAATGCCTTTAACAAAAGAGGTCAAGATACGCTATGGTGCCGGGATCTGGATTTATTATGCGAGGTCCAGTTTTTCCGGGAAAGTGCAGAGGAATAGAGAAAATTCGTCTTCTGGTTAAATAGTTGAAGAAATTGAAGATAAGTGTCTATCTTGAAGGTGTCCAAATGGTCATGAGCCAGTAGTTCTACAAATATTTCCATCTTCTCTCAGGAAGTGATGAGTATTCGAGGCACAAGAAAGTGAACTAAACTTCAGAGACATATATGTCAAAGTACTATTACTCGTCGAAGGGTGACAATAAATGTTATAAGTCGTAGTACAGAACTCCAAATGAAAATAATATATAATGTTAAATGATTATTCCAACACAATCACGTCGGAATTCTTAAATATACTTGAGTATTTCTAAAATACGCCAATTAGAAGCATATTTCAAGTTATCTCACACTTACAAGTTATCTCACACTTTCAGGCGGAGGTCCACGCTTTAGAGTTGTGTGCTAGAGAATGTCTAAGAAGGGACACTTCCGGCACCGACATATACATTTACTCGGGCAGCCAAGCAACTCTAAAATCACTAATGGCTTTTTCAATGCACTCCAAGCTTGTCTGCGAGTGTTTTGAACTTCTTCAAGCCCTAGCCAGGAGGAATGAAGTTACTCTAGTTTGGATACCAGGGCACGAGGGGCATGAAGGCAACGAAAGGGCAGACTGCTTGGCCAAGAGGGGCGCACTCAATACTTTCATAGGCTCAGAACCCTTCTGCGGAGTAAATAACAGTTTTAAAAATAACTTAATACGGGAGTGCGAAAAGGAAAGCCTCTTCGATCACTGGAGAGCCAAAGAAGATATGCGACAGGCGAAGAGGCTGAACGATCCAAAACATGTTAAGGCTGAAGCTTTTCTAAATCTCAGCAGGAAAGATATAAAAACGTACAGTGAGATAATGACAGGTCATTGTAAACTTAATTATCACCTAAAAAATATGGGTTTGGTAGACGATGACTTCTGTAGACTCTGCTTAGAGGACTTGGAAACAGCAGAGCATGTGCTATGTGCATGCCCTGCTACGTTTAGACGCAGAATTAAGTACCTAGGAGCTGAGATTTTAGATCTAGGTGACATAGGTAAAATTAATCTCATGGCAGTGACAAGATTTATAGATAGTCTGGAACTGTTTTGATTAGGGAAAGAGGCTGTACAAAACAGACTTGGGGGTAATGCACTAAATTTTTTAGTTCATTGAGCTTTTCACTAATATCACTATGCAACAGCCAAATCTCCCAGTGAATGCCACTATCCATTCCATATGTAAAATGGGCTGTTGATTCCGAAAATCGCAATATTTTTTTTTGTTTTCGCGTCGTTTTCGAGATATCGGTCATTTTCGGTTTTCAGACCAAAAAAAAAAAAAAGATAGTTCCATTTAAATACAAATATCTCAAGAACTAATGTTTGAATTCAAATGTATTATATGTCATATGTGGGTCATTTTGACCTAAATGTGGGGGGGTCAAAATGACCCACTTGTAAGGGTATTAGAGGGTAAAAATTTTCTACAAAAATATTCCTCGTAATATCCTGCATAAGTTTACTGAACACATAATACACCTCAAATGTAAGGATCATATACACAGAGCCAAAACAACCACATAAAATAGAACAAAAATAAAAAGATATCTCTATGCTTTTCATCCAAGAAGAAAGTCACATCAAAACCATAGAGAAAATCTTTTTAAAATTTCTGTAAACATTTATATGAAAAACTCGTAATAGTAAGAAGAAATCTTATCATTTTCAATACGATTTCTTCTTGAAACGATGTTTTCATTCTATTGAAAATTATGTGAAATTCAACTAAAATTTATAGGAAATCTTCTTGAAAAAGGATAAGATTTCTTCTTAATATTATATAGTTTTCACAGAAAAGGTTTGCAGATATTTTAAGAAGATTTCTCTATGGTTTTGATGTGACTTTCTTCTTGGATGAAAAGCATAGAGATATCTTTTCATTTTTGTTCTATTTTATGTGGTTGTTTTGGCTCTTTATATATTGTGAAGAAAACTCAATCTGAAATGGTTTTACAGTTAATTTTATTGAAAAGAAGAAGAAACATTAAACATATGTTATGCAGTACATAAAATACTTCAATACAGTTTTAATACAAAAGAGGTATTACAATGCATTTGTTTTTAAAAACTGACCAAAGCATGATTTAAATCCTATTTTAGTTTAAGTGTGTTGTGGTTTTTCTTTCAAACTAACCGTTTTTCGACCTTTTTTTAAAAATTAGTTGATGAACCTATTTTAGAAATTGAATTAAGGATTTAATGGTGCGATTTTTTCGAATTTGCGTTAATTTGCGTTGATTTTGGGAGAATTTAAATCAAACAACGCCAAAAAGATACATTTTGAGCAAACCAAAATAATTTTAAACAAATGGTAAAATCGTACCGTGCCTAATTCCAATATCTTTTTCGACAATGGACTTTGAGTCCATTGTTTAACGTGTAGAAATGAATAGGAGGTCCATCTAATGAAATGAAGTTAATAATTGCACATTTTTCACTAGCATTACAAAACTAGTTGTCCTTTTGCAGTAAACTTAAGCATAGTCGACAAATCACTGCCACAAGGCTTAAGCGAGAACTCCGTAGAGGAAATACTTGTAATTGAGGATCTGGAGCAATTGACATTGCTTATAGTATTTGAAATGTTTTCTAGCATTTCTAACACTTTACGGGTTGGTGGTGGCGATATTGTCCCTTGGTCACATATTAAGGGCTTGTTCTGCAAGAACAAATTGGCGGTAAATACGAGTCACCTAAATATAACAAAATTACTTACCCTGTCCTTTCGCCACTGCCGCAATCCGGCTTTGAACTTTATTTCTTCACCAAAAAACCCAGAGCCATATAAATTACCAAAAAATTTCTCCACATCTTCCATTTCTATTTTTTCTAGGACATAGATGGAGTTCACTCCATAAACTTGTAACACTAAACAAGCTGAGCCACTTAAGCCCCAGGAATGAAAAATTTCTTGAGTTTCCAGAAGCTCACCTTCATTCCATTCTATAGACGGCACAGTCAGTATATCACCAACATTTTCATTGTTGGTACTTCCACTTGGAAAATTTTTAAAATTATCCATTTCGCAAACAATCACAATCACTTTTGCAAAAAAACACACATTTTTTAACAGAAAAATTCAATTTATGAGAAACCTCATAATTTTAAAAACAATGTCTCTTAGATTTTATTAGAATATCTTTTTAATTTTAAGTGACAATTTTTTTTGTGCAGAAAACAATTTATACGCTTTCCTTCTTAAAACTAGAAATTAATAAGTTGCTCACATTACTTATATCATTTTATGTTGTATTCTATACAAAAATAATGTAAAAATCTCTTTGAATTTTTAAGAAGATTTTCTTAGTAAAGTCATAGGGATTTCTCTATGGAATATTCATATTGTTTAGTACTTTTAATGTGAATTCATAGTAAAATAGCTCAATACGACAATCTTCTTGTTTTTAGGGGTAATTTTTTGCTCTGTGTAGTTAAATTCATCAATTTAACACAAGAATGCGCTATTTTGGTATTTTTCATGTACAGTGGACTAAAAAACTTCAAAAATCGATTAAAAAAAAATCTGACGTGCTGGAGAAAAACGACGAGACACGGGTATTTCTTTTTAACGCCTACTTTAAGAATTTTTTGGATTTTCTCATATGTTTTACAAAAAGTTTTAATTATCGAACAGTTTATTACAAAAAAACGAAAAAAATAGGGAAAAACGCATTTTGGTAACTTTTCAATGAATTGTATACAACTTTAGCATTTTTTCATGGATTTTTTTAAGTGGTATCTTAGTTTCTTCACAAATATATAGTCTATGATACAAAAAAAAAAAATAATTATAAAAAATTTATTTCTTCTTGTATAAATAAATCTGCATTTGATTTTGATATTTTGTTAAATTTTTCGAAAAAAAAAAATGTTTTTTTCAGAAATCAATTTATTTCGCCGAAACTAACAAACCAACCAAAAAGTAATGTGAATATCATTTGTAGGTAATTTAATTACCTTTAATATGACATATAATACGTTTGAATACAAACATTGGTTCTTGAGATATTTGTATTGAAATGGTACTATCTTTTTTTTTTGGTCCAAAAACCGAAAATGACCGATATCTCGAAAACGACACGAAATAAAAAAAAAAATTACGATTTTCGGAATCAGCAGCCCATTTTACATATAAAATGAATAATGGCATTCCTCGGGGAAAAATTTTTTACTTATTTGTTGCATAGTGTATTTAATGAATATTTTGATAGTGAAACTTTTTCCACTACCACTAAATCTAATTAGAGATAGTGAAAATTTTCTCCATTAAATTTAGTGATAGTGGGAATTTTTTTGCTATGAAAAAATTCATTTGATGGTAATGAAAAATTTTTCACTATCTAACAATTCATTAAATGATAGTGGAAAGTTTTTCACTATCATTAAAATTTAATGAAAATATCCAATAAAAATTGCACTAAATTTAGTGATGATGAAAATTTGTGTCATTGAATTTAATGAAACATTAGTGGAAATTTTCATTAAAGTTTCATTAAATTCAAAGAAACAAAATTTTTCTATCACTAAATTTAATGAAGCTTTTAATAAAACTTTTAATAGAATTTTTCATTAAAATAAAGTTTTTGCAAGATTTTAGCCGAAAAGCTCTCGTTTAAGCATAAAACGTACATGAATGAGAGCTTTTCGGGTAAAAACTTGCAAAATCTTCGAGTAAACGAACAGACTGATTAAATTAAATTTATTGAAAGAGTTAGCACGGCACACTGAAGTTATTGAAAGTGAACATTTATTCATTGAATTTAATGAAACATTAATGAAGATTTTCATTAAAGTTTCATTAAATTTAGTGATAGTGAAAATTTGTTTCATTGGATTTAATGAAACATTAATGAAAATTTCCATTAAAGTTTCATTAAATTTAATGAAAGTGAAAATGTTTCATTAAATTTATTGCAACATTTATTGAAAATTTTCATTAAAGTTTCATTAAATTCAATGGAACAAATTTTCACTTTCAATAGATTTAGTGATAATGGAAAATTTTCCATTACCACCAAATCAATTTTTTGATAGTGAATGAATTTTCACTATCACTAAATTTAGTGGAAATATTATTTAAAACTTTTAACTAAATTTAGTGATAATGAAAATCTTTTTGATTACCACTTAATGAATTTTTTGATAGTGAAGGATTTTCCACTAACACTAAATAAATTCCTTGATAGTGAATATTTTTTCACTAGCACTAAGTTTAGTGAAAAATAAAATCTAATGCAAAACCCCCAAGTCTGGTACAAAAGATCTTTTAGGTCGCAGTACAATCTAGAGCCTTTTACAAAATTCAAAATGGCGGATCCAAGAAAGCGGAAAAAATTTTCAAAATTCAACCGATTTTCCTGAAGTTTGGTATATGGGGGTTTTTGGGGTCGCTGATCATGAATCCGGCGTCGGATTTACAAATGTCAAAATGGCGGATCCAAGATGACGCACAAAATTTTCAAAAATCAACCGATTTTTTTCAAATTTAGTATATGGGGGTTTTTGAGGTTTTTATAAAATTCAAGATGGAGAATACAAAATGGCGGACAAAGTATCTAGTTTACATCCGATACATTTCTGATCAGAATCCGAAAAGAAAACCTGATCTCCAGCAAATCCAATAACCTGTTCCGCTTCTGTAGATAATTTATGATTCTGTCCGCTTCATTTGAGATGTGTCGTTTATTGTCATATCTGACCGGTCCTTGATCTATTTTAGGCAATACTTATCTGGATTGTGTTTTCTAATGAAACTTCTAGCAGGAGCATAGGGCCAAAGAATTGGGATTAGGCTTAAAAAAAAAAACTTTTAACAAGTTTTTTTTCACTTTAAAGCAAGAATATCCCAATATGTAATTGATGTAAAGGAACTTTTTAAATTATATTGCTTCAAACTTCAGATACCTAGGACATTGAGAAATACTACTTTTAATTGTAATTATAAATGTATTCATAAAACAAAAAAAGAATCGAATAAATAATCATCTCCTTAAAGTTGCACCCAGTTTGCGCCAAAAAACAACTTATGATATATGTATCAAAATAATCTCCAAACATTTTACAGAATAAAATTAAAAATTCAAATTTCATCTTACATAATATGTAAAACCAATAATCAGCTTTTATGTTAAGCCTTTTTTGGACATATTGATATGTAAATATGTAGGTATAGTTATCATTTCATTTTCTATAGCATATCGCATATGCTAAACGTTGAATTTCCAAACCAGTTTGTATTCTTAAATTTTATCACATAATTCGAATTTAAATTAAACCGGGCCATAACGCTGACTGGGCAATTAAAAAAAAACACGAAAGCAACGTGTCATTTCGTAATAGACTCTATCAATCTAAAACTCTAGATTCTAGAAGGAACATATTCAATTTTCATATGAAAAAGCAAATCGCTTATTTGTTTCATAAGTTTTCTAACTAAATAAGTTATATACCATATATAATACAAAGTGGCTTTATGCTAATTGCCATTATCAAAAATGACATCAAACAAAACATAATTGGCTTAGTCGTATATACCAGTTATATACTACGATTTGGCTCATTTAATATTGCAAAATAAAAGAAATTTAAATATTCCATAACTCCATTTGAATTTCACACGCAGCATTAATGGGCTTAAAACTAAAACACGCGAGTCGATATCGATACCCGTTGTTTTGTATCTTTTTGTTAATGCATTTTTATTTTTTTAATTTGAAACAAATGAAATTTTAGCTGCTTTTCAAAATGCAAAAATTAATTATGTTGTTTTTAATACGAGTCGTAGTAGTTAGTTGAAAAACCCATTGTTATTCGTTTAAAATTGTACCACATGGGCGTGGTTTTCGTTAAAGCTCAAAAATGTATAACAGAATGAATAAATTATTTACTTACGGATATATCACGGATACAGATGACAGAACTTAAAGATCGACATTTGAGCTGAAACTTCTTGGTATTATTTTTTGCAATTATAGCCAGAATTAGACAAAATTACAATTTTCCGACATTGTGTGGTGCCATATTGCAACCGCCATCTTGGATTCTTTATTTTTAGCGACCCCGAACACACCCAAGTGATAAAATCCGCCCGCATTATTTATGCCAGGCATTGGTACTACAACATTGCCAAATTTGAGATAAATCGGTCACATTAAACTTTTTCATCTGGTACACTTAGCGTGTCTTACACGGAGAAAAAAATAAAGGTTGGGCTACTTAATTTCTAGTGAGTTTTAGTAAAATTTCAAGTCAATATAATGACAACTTCTCAATGAAATAAGTTTTGCCTTACTGTTTTAGTAAATTTAGAATTTTCGTACATCCTCACAGGATAGCAGTTTTTTTGAAAAATCTAAGTGAGATTTACCTCATTGTAAGGTTCAAAAAGCAAATGGCTGTCAAACATAAATATTTTTACTAGAATTACACGGAGAAAAATACGCATCATAATTTTTACTTCACTCGGCTAATTGAAAAATTAAAGTAATCAACACTAAATTTCAAGTATAATTTACCTTACGTCTGAACTATTTGATGGATCCCTAACGTCATATTTACAAATAAAATGTAGTTATTAAATAATGAAGGAATATTTACTTTAAATTTCGTAAATTTGACTTTATATAGAGTAATTTATAATTTCAGAAAAAAAATGTATGACCATTTCGAATTTATAATTCTATTCAAAATAACTTTATTTTTTTCACGCACAAAAATGAGTGTCATAATTTTTACTCCACCCAAGTAAGGTAAATATCATAAAAATATAAAATCATTTTGACTGTAATAATTTTAGTAACAATTTCTATTTTTGGACAGACATTTTCTTTATATACACATTTTTTGCTTCTACATCACATGCGTGAGCAGCGCAGAGGATATGTATCTGACTACCATACGGAAGCGCCAGGGTTCGTACCCCAGCGCCGGTCAGCTAATTTTTTTTTGTTTTCTTTTTTTTTTTTGTTGTTTGAACTATACAGTAAGGTAAATATCACGCCAAATTTTTCATAAAAATTACTAGCAAACATACATTATGAATTGACTAAAAAAGTAAGGTGAAATTTATTTCGGTGTACAGTTGTCACTATTCTGACTTGAAAATCTGGTAAAATTTATGAGAATAAAGTAGCAAGTACCATTTTTTTTCTCCGTGTATAAAGTAAAAATGGTTATATATTTTCCTTACTGAAAACATAATTTACTCTACGTATAGAAAAATGTAGGCAATTTAGAGCAAATATTCAGGCATGTTCTGAAATCCGATTCACATCGGAATCGGAATGAAAGCAATCTTTTTGGATATATTCAACATTCATTCCGATTCCGAAGTAAATCGGATTTCAGAACATACCTGATTACTTAGTTATTTCATTATATTTTATTTATAAATAATACTTTACGGAACAATGCGCATGTTTATTTATGTTTGAAATTTGGTGTTAATTACAATAATTTCTTTACTACTCGAGTAGAGTAAAAATTGCGACACTAATTTTTTTCCGTGTATACACAACTCCTTTTGAACACGATAAAAGTAGCTTTTTATCTCGCAGTAAAGCACAAATTCAAAAATTTTAACTTTTTGACATTTGACAGTATTTCAGCGCCACCACTTTAAAAAACAATGTACTGACTTCTGTAGAACACATTTGCATTTACACTTAATTGAGTGATTACACAGTGGAACAAATAGAGGGTAAAAAATTCTGAATCAGATCTCGATAACTGTTTTTGACTAATTTGGTGTCGCTGTTTTTGAATCTGGCAGCCGGTTTTTTCTAACAGGTCTGTGATCCGAGTAATACATGCTTTAAAGAACACGTATTTTTTTTTTTCAGATATATGGAGTACATTCAGGAAATAGTGTTGTTCACATTTGCCAGCGGCATGGATTTTTCTTTTAAAACCATACCTTTAACTTTTTTTAATTAAATCATTACTTTCTTAGATATCATTTATTGAAGTAAATTTATAAAAATTTAAAATAGTCCTTTACAGGGACTTGCAATATTTCTACTTTAGTGGATCATATTTCGGAAAGTAAAGAACCAATTGGAAAATTTAAGATGTTTTTTAACGATTAAGATTAGGCCCATTGAATGCCGTTGACAAAAGTTGACTGCACTACTTACTTCGTGGATGTACGCTATATGTCTGAAAATATTGTTATCTGCACTTTAAAGGAAAGATTACTCTGATCACAGACCTGATAGAGAAAAATGGTTACCAGATTCGGAATCAGCGATCCTAAATTAATCAAAAAAAAGTTATTGAAATTTCATTTGGAATTTTGTGTTGCACAGTGTTTTGAATAAATTAATAAGTGACAAGTTGAAAAGAACTCACCTGCGCACAGTGCGTTGAGCCCATACAAGCAATGGTCAAAAATAGAAGGAGTGGTTGGATATCGATGAAATTTGGTACCATAAGTAATTTGGAGTCGCTGAGCTCAAAAATGATCTCAGATTTGTTGTAAACTTTATAGTTTTGCTAAAAACCAGGTATTTAGGACGATTTTCTTAAGGTCCATATATAACGATGATGAAAAAGTAATGTTTAATGTTAACAAATGAAATCTACGTAGTAGAAATAATGTTTTTTGTACTTGTGAGACCATTTGTGTTCATAAAAACAAAAAAAAAAATTTCAACATAAATTTTATATTTCATACAAATTTTTCGTTTTAAGCATTTTTGAAAAAAAGAAAAAAAGTATTTGTAGGACGAAGTAGGAAAAGTTATTTGCAGTTCTTGATTATATAGAATTGGAACTAGTAGATTAAGAAAAAAAACGGCACTTATTTTTATAAGATTTGTTTTTTTTTTTTTCATCGAAATTTGTCAATTTCTGAAGTTTTTCATTTGATAATATCGTGTATTAAAATCACTACAATATACATCAAATTATATATTTTCCAAAATTTTTTAGTTTTATTTATTTACTTAAATATTATTTATAATAAAAAACTTTACTTTGCTTAGTTTAATCAAAAGACAAATTTTTGATAATTATTTGTTTAAGAGAACCCAAAACGAAGTGAATAAAACATGATTTTTTTTTGAAAAATATCTCAACTTTGAAGTGTCACAGCGTAGCTAAAACTGAGTTTTTCCCCTAAATATTTTGTTTTTATTTTATTGATACAATTACCTGTCGATTGATACCAATATTATTAGGTTTCGAGTCACAAAAAATTTTGATTTTTGCCCACTAGCCAACGCAGTGTGCTGCGGTTGACACTGGGAATCAAAGTGCTAATGGGGTTTATCGTGAATAAATATTCCAGGGGAATTTTTCTCAGACTGCAATAGAGTATGCATTGCAATCTGAGAAAATTCTGCAGAAATATTTACTCACGATAACTCCCAATATTTAAACTACATACTTTTACAGTCAATAGTGAAGAACAATAGATGGATTAAATTTAGCATAATAATTGATGATATGCATATGTTCCGGCTATTTATCTATACATAAATATATACTAGGGTGGGCCGATTTGAGAACTGATCTCGGCTACCCCCCTATGTGAAAGTTCATTCTATTCTATGAATATTTGCCCAAGGAACTATACCTCTGCGTTCAACTTTAGTTCGGCGCATTTTTGATCGAAAATTGTACCTTTCATCAATATTTTTTTTTGTTTTCATAAAGACAAAAGTAATGTCATTATATGAATTGGCTGGTATTCTGTCAGTAATAAAATAAATTGCGTTCTGTTTACATAAAAAGTTTACTTGATGGTGTGGAATTGATACCATATATTTAAAAAAGTGATAAAGATCAAATAGCCGATTATTATGACCGACTTTCAATTGAATGAACTTTCAGCCTAGGTTGGTATTTTGTTTGAAAAAATTCATCCAAAAATATGAATCGTTTATTTTGAAAGTCGCTCATAATAATCGGCTATTTGACCCATATCATTTTCTTAAATATATAGCATCAATTCCACTCTATCAAGTAAACTTTTTATGTAAACAGAACTCAATTTAATTGATTACTGACAGAATACGGTGCCGTGACATAGTCCCCACGGACATAATCCCCATTCACGAAATGGGGACTATGTCCGCCAGTAATTAGGACCGCAGCTCAGGATTTAAAACTCCCAAAAATCCAACACCGGCTTCGCGGATCAGTCTCTAACATCCAACACTATATTAATTTTTTAAATGGATTATTGCAAAAATTTTGATCAATATTAATTAAATTTTTCGGACATAACCCCCATTGGGATAATCTCCGAAAAATTTGCGGAGATAACCCCCATGACCAAAATGGGGATTATGTCCGGTAACCACAGAATACCAGCCAAATCATATAATGACATTACTTTTGTCTTTATAAAAATTTTTTAAATTTAGTATGAAAACAAAAAAAAATATTGATGAAAGGTACAATTTTCGATCAAAAATGCGCCGAACTAAAGTTGAACGCAGAGGTATAGTTCCTTGGGCAAATATTCATAGAATTGAATGAACTTTCACATAGGGGGGTAGCCGAGGTCGATAAAATTTCCTCCATACAATTTGGCCCACCCTAGTATGTATGTATAAGTAATTGCTGTGTTCTTGTGTTGATAGTGAACAATTTTTTGGTAAAATGTGTGCGGCGTTAGAAAGATGCACGCTAACGATGAATTCATGATAAATACCTAATAATTAAATAAAACAAAAACTCAACTTTTAAACGATCAGGTTTTTTCTATTGTACAGGGTCGGCCATATGCCGAAATATATTCTATTTTGATAATGGCGTATTTTTCATGCTCAATAAAGTGACAGAAACACTAGATACCCTGCAGGCAAACGGACTAGTTCCAGTGTAGTCCATCAACTAGTCCTCTGCCAACCAGTACCAGTCCGACTTCAATCCCTGTTTTTTTTTTTCGTGTGTTGATGTCCTACGAAATTTCAATTGTCTCCTTCTGCATTACGTTTATACCAGTCCGGGGCTAGTTGTGGTGTGAAGTAGTCTTTTAACAACTAGTCTTCAACTAGTGATGTCGTGTGTAGTCAACCTATAGTAATATTTAAAATAAATTAAATAAAGAAACACAATGCAAGTGACAAAAAACACAAATTATTTCAAAAGCCGAAAGCCAAAACGAAAATTGTATTTTGTTTTCGTTACGATTCAAATCTATTTGCCCCTACAAACTGCAAACTGATAAAAAACTGGCCCCCACTGCATCCTTTTTCACTAGTTTCGGACTAGTGCTAATCGTGAACTAGTATTTTTTGTAGACTGTCTCATATTTTTGCTGCAGGGTAGTATCGACCCCCATACAAAAAAAAAAAGTTGGAATGACCGCCCACAGTTTGAAAACTAATATTGAAAGGATTTTAAGGACAAAAACATTTTTTTGTTCGGCCTCTTATTTCGATGCGGTTTTGTTTTTTTCTTATATCTCCGCTATTTAACGTTCGATCAACTAGTATAGCATATCGTTGTAAGTGTCTCAACATTTCATTCATAGAAGTCATATATCTCAGATTTTTTTTTTCGATTAGTTGCTCTCATTATCTCAGTTTTTACCACCCTAAGGTGCCAAGGACACCTTATAGAATTGAAGCCCATAAAAAATCATTGAGGAAAAGTCGAAAAGTCGTTCTCCTTAATGATACTAGCACATTGTGATGTTTTTATATCGCTCAGATATGGGTATTTATAACTCGGAAACCGAAAAACTTAAATACTTAAATTTTCCGAACTGTTCTTTAACCTCTTAAGCCAAGTTTATTTAATAATAATTTTCCATTTTGAAAAGACATTCAAATCGTTTGGCTTTGCGGAAAATAAACGTATATTATGGAAAATAAGAACGAAAAACTAAATCCAGCAAAGTTATAAATTAATTTAAAAATTTTTAACATCAATTAGCAAAGTCAGAGGAGAATTTATGTTTCGTATTGAAATGATGCAATTTATTTAGCACAACCAGAAAGATCAATGCCAGCTGAGATGTGTTTTTAACGTCATGGTAGCAAACATGCCAAGCTTGCAAGGCATCACCACATATTATATCTTCTTCTCATGCATGTACGACATACATGACACATTTTGAAAACTAGGACGAGGAAGAATTTTTATCTTGTATCATCTCGATCTTGCACATAATGTGCTACTGGAGTATTTTTTATAAAAAAATTGAAGCACATAAATTCTTTGCTCAGATGACAAAACCAGGGGCCCTATTCTCTAACTTGCTTAGCTTATTCTCCATCTTCTAAATGCTAAAAATTTAAAAAAAAAAATTTTTTAGAGATTAGGCATAAATGCGATCCTGTATTTCAACTTGCCTAGCTAAAATATTTTCTTCAATATTTAGACACAAACCATAAATTTTTTATTTAAAATTTTTGCCGCCAGAGTATTTGAATATTATACATTTTTTTAGTTGATTTTTCCCCACTATTATGTGTTTTTCTCTAATTTGAAAGTTTTTAAAAACATTTTGTGCTAAGAAATATACATATGTAATGTCAAACGACAATTTAATCGTGCTTTATTCGTGCAGAGACTGTTCAGCCGGGGACTGGACTCTTTCTTTTCTATATATATATACTTGTACATACGAGATATCAAATACCTGGTCGATGCTGCTGCTCTTTTCCTGACGAGGAACACGATGCAGGTGAACAAACTAATGGTTGGTTATGCTGTGTGGCGGGGATCTGCTGCCGCTGGGAACGGTGACCGCTGCACGCTGCTGTATGCTGTATGGTGGAAAACTGTTCTGCCACTGGATCTCTGGATCTACTCCACTTTAAAAAACCCGGCAAATTAATAGGCCACAACAAGGCTCAAAACGTTTAAAAGAAGAAAAACTTTTTCCTTTTTGGTTCTTTTTGATAATTTTATTTTAAAAAACGTTATAAAACGTACAATTTGCAGAAGGCAGAAAAAACTTATTTTGCACGCACTTATTAGCTAGTGTTTTCTTTCGTGGTAGTTTAACGAGTGAGATGTGCCAAAAAACCTTGACATTGACATTGAATGTCATTCAGACCTGTCAGCGATTTATTGGACATAAGAGGAAGGGAGACGGCTATACTGAAGACGGGTAAATCAGCATAAATAAGAAAATAGAACATCGCTAGATATGAGTAGCGAATGATCATTCAGTTGAGCGAATGGGTAGGGTTGCCGAATTTTGAGACTCGACTTTGTTAAAATTTCCTTTGATGTGCACACGGGCATGGCAATTTCTTAAAGTTTACGTTTGTGCGTAAACATACTGCCCGCCTTGCAGTATCTGCAACAGGGATTGTTCAGTATAGCCGTTGAAATTAAAACTATTGTTTATATATCTTAGCATACATATTTAACTTATGAATTTGTGCATTATTATTTTTTTTTTACAGATTCTGAGCTTGAACTATAGAGCTTTGAGTTGTTTTTTTTTACGATTATAAAATGGAAAATAAGTTTTAATTTCCCTTTTTTTTTTTTTATTTTATTTTATAACAAAGTAGAATGAAAATCAAAAGATGTGGCTAAGGCGCCGATTAAACAAATTTTTATGTTGACTTAAGCTTAGTTCAATACTTAAGATATATTTTTTTTTTTTTTTTGAAACAAAGTTTGTGGTTGAAATCATTTGATTTTTTTTTTTTACAAAAGGATTATTTACGATAATGTTTGACAATGATTATGATTTTTTTTTTTTTACTACGATAATATCCAAGAGAATATTTGAAAAGGAACACTTTAATTAATGTCAAATTACTTTACAAATTATGATTATTGTAGGTAAAATTCATAAAAATATATATATATGAAAAATAAAGGTAATTCACTTACTTATAGATCGATAATCTTTGCATGGTTTTTGTATATCTAATACAAAAAAAAATAAAAAATACTTATAGGCATGAATATATAAAGTTTACACGTCATCTCGTGGACAGATGCCATGGATCACCCAACCGAAAATCGTCTCTCGTGCTTTTGGGACTCCTTCTATGTTGCTTGAAGCACTTTTCAACAAGCGTGGACTTAGGTCGCCGCCAAAGAAAACATCGACACATTGCGGTGTGAAAAAATGGGGATCTGCTAATCCCAGATGCGGATAAAAAATTGCCACTGGCGTGGGATCGGCCCGCTGAGCTGGAGAGAGATCAAACTTTCCATCTAAAACATTAAGGCAGCATTTGAATTTGGAGAATGGATCCCTTGAAGATGATAACTCCACGCGACAAGACGGCATTTGGGGATTTTCGACATGTTGTTCGAATGTGGCGCCAATTTCTTTTGCAGAGGCGTATAAAATATAAGAACGCTCAAGCTCGGGTTTGATGACAACTCGTAACGTGAGGTCTCCTCTTTCCGTGTTCACCCTGACAAGAACGGTCATTTCCAACATCACGCTGCCCAATTTTATGGTCTCCTTTGGTTTCGTGGTAAGCGACGATTTGTGAAGCAGTGAATGGTGTTTTCCAAAGCAGCAACGACAGCTAGCTCTATTGGAGCACTGTTCTGTGGTGTGCGACTGTGCCAGACTGTTTTTACACAAACGATACCATTCCGCCGACGAAATTCTTTCATCCGTCGCCATAGTTAAAAATTTTGGGCATAAGCGGACTCCATGTTTTCTGCCGCAGAGCGGACATGTAAAATATGGATGAGACATGATGCTGTTGAAGAGAATGGTTTAGACGTGACGATATTCCAAAGATGAAGCATGCATATTAAGTTATATATATATATATAGAAAACGTAGTGATAAAAAATGAAGAACAGGGTGTATGTGTGTATATATTTACGAAAGGATATCTTAAATATATATAAGTCGAAGAACTGGAATTTCGAGCTCAGTGCGGAATTGCGATGAGTTTGTGGATTGGACGCGTGATTTCCCCAAGCTGAGTCCTGATATCTGCCACCCGAACTCGCCCAACGTTGCCATAATAAATTTTTGTAATTCGGCCAAGCCTCCATTCCGTTGGGCACAATTGCTCATGCCGGACAACGACAAGATCTCCAACTCTTAAATCGATTTTTGGAACTTTCCATTTGTTACGTTTGAGTAACTCCTTTAGGTATTCGTCTTTCCAGCGACGACAGAACTCCAGAGATATGGCTTTTATTTTCTGCCAACGGTGCAAGTGACTGATTGACGAGATGGAATGTTCAGATTCTGCTGAGGACAGGAGTGGACCACCGATGAGAAAATGACCTGGAGTGAGAACAGACAAATCCGACGAATTTTCTGATATGGCGCTTAACGGCCTCGAGTTCATACACGCCTCGATTCGTGAAAGCAACGTGGCAAACTCCTCAAAGGTGTACTTTAGCTGCCCGGTAACTTTCCTGAAGTGTTGCTTAAAAGATTTTACTCCCGCCTCCCATAAACCTCCCATATGAGGTGCTGCTGCCGGAATAAAATGCCAACAAAGATTCTGGATTCCATACTTTTCGATTGAGTCATCGCGCGCCTTCTGAATGAAGATTTTAAAGTCTCTTTTGAGCATTCCTGAGGCACCAACAAAATTGGTGCCGTTGTCCGAGTAGATTTTTTCTGGACACCCTCTTCGTGATATAAATCTGGACAGAGCTGCTAAAAAGGTTTCTGACGAAAGATCGCTAACAGCTTCTAGATGAACTGCTTTCGTTGCAAAACAGACAAAGAGACAGGCGTAGCCTTTTGTTATTTTACAATATCGTCCGGTAAAACTTTTGATATCGAAAGGGCCGGCGAAATCGACCCCTGAGTTGCAAAAAGGGCGTGATATTGCGGTGCGCTCTGGAGGAAGGGCTGCCATAATCTGTCCAAGGTATCGCTTTTTATTAATAATACAAATTTTGCAATTGTAAATGCAAGTTTTAATTAAAATTTTCAATCGGAGGATCCAGAACTCACGACGTACCAAGCGAAGTACTAATTGATTTTCACCGTGGAGTGAAAGTTCGTGAATGAATTCGACGATCAAGCGAGACAACCGACTTCCGTATGCGAGAATAACTGGATGTCTCTCGTTGTAGTCCAATGCTGGTGAAGACGCAAGGCGACCATTTGCTCTTAGGATATTTTCTCTATCTAAGAATGGAGTTAAAGTTAACAATTGGCTCTTGGACTCAATTGCTTTTTTATTTGACAAATTGGAATATTCTGTTGGAAAGTAAATCTGCTGAGATATTTGAATAAGTCTCATTTTCACAAATTTAAGCTCTTCTGTTGTAATTTTCTCTGAAGAAAAAGTTTTTACAATCCGTCGAGTTCGATTGAAAAATCGAAACATGTATCCGATAATTCGTAATGCTTTTGGTAAATACGAAAAACGTTCCAGTATGTCTTCTTTTAACGCCGAGCTAGTAAAAAATGATTTTATGGGCTTAATTTCCAACGTAGTATCAGCTTGCATCGATCGAGCATTGTTTGGCCAATGAGATTTTTGTATTTTTAGCCACGAAGGTCCATTCCACCAAAGTTCACAGCATTTTAAGTCCGAAGGATCCATCCCCCGCGTTGCTAGATCGGCGGGATTGTGACGTGATTCGACATGAGCCCAGTTCTCTATTCCAATTTTGTCGATTATAGTAGTGACTCGGTTTGCTACAAATGTCTTCCATGTACATGGAGGTTTTTGCAGCCAAGAAAGTACAATCGTTGAGTCTGTCCACTTAAAAATTGAATAACTGTCGAGGTTTAGTTGTGAAACTACAGTATTTACTAATTTTGCCAGCAAAACTGCTCCACACAATTCCAATCTGGGCAATTATATGGTCTTCACTGGTGCTACTTTTGATTTTGAGACCAACAAATGAGAAAAAATTTTATCTTGTGACTCAACACGAATATAGATTGCCGCTGCATAGGCCTTTTCAGAGGCATCTGAGAAGGCATGAAACTCAACTTTGCTCGTGGGCGAGAAATTTATCCACCGAGGCAATGTAATTTGATTTATTTTTTCATAATTTTCTATAAATTTATGCCATTTTTGGAGTGATTGGATTTTTATATTTTCATCCCAATCAGTTTTCTCCAGCCACAATTGCTGCATAATAATTTTTGCTGTGACTATGATTGGCGAAAGCCATCCTGCCGGATCAAACAATTTCGCTATTGTTGATAAAACTTCTCTCTTCGTATAATTTGATTTGTGTTCGAGGGGCTGAACACAAAAATAAAAATAGTCGAGTTTCGCATTCCAGCGAATTCCTAAAGTTTTTGCCAGACTTTTATCTTCCAGTGCGAGAAATTCTGCATCCAAGAGATGATCTTGGGGAAGATCGGAAAGCAATTCTCTTGCATTTGAAGTCCATTTCCGTAACTCAAAACCAGCCGTAAGCAAAATGTTTTTGAGTTGATCTCGAGAATTTTTTGCGGATTCCAAATCGTAAGCACCAGCTAGTACATCGTCTACATACATATGCTCGCGTAAGATTTTCGAGCCCAGAGGAAATTTATGCTCTTCGTCATCGGCAAGTTTGAAAAGAGTGCGAATTGCCAGGTATGGCGCGCAGTTTACGCCAAAAGTGACTGTTTTCAACTCAAATTCGCTGAGCTCTTCTTCTGGGGTGGACCGAAAAATTATTTTTTGGAACGCAGTTTGTGATGGATTGATCCAAATTTGTCTATACATCTTCTGTATGTCTGCATTGAAGACGAATTCAAAAAATCTCCACTTGAGTATAAGTAGAACCAAATCATTTTGTAGGATGGTCCAGTATACAAGACATCATTTAAACTTTTTGAATTTGACGATGGGCATGATGCGTTGAAAACGATCCTTATTTTTGTAGTGGTGCTGTCTGGTTTGACCACTGCGTGGTGAGGAAGATAGTATGAAAGACATTGTTGCTTATCTTGCTGCTCAATTTTTCTCATGTGGTTGAGATCTACATACTCTAGTATGACGTTGTCATATTGAGATTTAAAATCAGGGTTTTTTAGAAGCATTTTTTCATTCCGAAGGAATTGGCTTCGAGCAATAAATTTAGTTTGCCCAAGTGATTGAGAATTTGGAAAATCCAACTTGAAAGGCAAATTTACAATATATCTGCCATCGGATGCTCTTTTTGTTGTTTTAATGTAAATTTCTTCACAAATTGCATCATTTTTCGATAGCGCTGATTTTTGTGGGACTTCTTCAATTTCCCAAAATTGTTTCAGCTGCTCATTTAGGGTGATTTCCGTAAAATGAGAAACAACTGTTGTTTGCGAAAGCATTTGTTGCTGATACGGTACTGGTCCTGTCAGGATCCACCCGAATATTGTCTCTTGGGCCACCAGAGTCCCAAAGACGTGATTTTTAACTCCACCGAGAAGTATCAATGGATATATATCTCCACCAATGAGGAAGTCTATAGTAGAGCTTCGATTAAAGTTAGGATCAGCAAACTGAAAGGTAGGCATTTCTGTAAATTTTGAAGTATCGAAAGTAAATGATGGCAGGTTTTCAGTCACTTTTGGTACGACTAGAGCCATTACTTCTACTGGATTATCCCTATATAGAGGGGAGCCGATGTAAAATGATGACATCATTGATGGCCTAATGCTTATAGCACCATTAAGTCCTGATACTTGAGCCGATATTGGCTTAGTAGGAAGTTTTAAAATCCGTTGAATACGTTCTGAGACAAAAGTGCACTCAGACGCTGGATCAATTAAAGCACGAGCTTTGTATGTTGTACCCAAATGGTAAATATCGATAAGAGCCGTGCCAAGAAGCACTTTTTTTGTGGCTGTTGTCACGTAAGAATTCGTTCTTCCCGTGGGGAGAGAAGCAATTTTTTCTGGCGTAGCCAGATCTTCATTTGTGGACTGTATAGTAGATGTGTACGTTAAAGCAGAGCTATTCACATTATCGTTTTTATTCTGATGTTGTGATTTGCTATTAGAAATATTATTTTTGACTTGTTGATTATATTGACTCGTTTCTCTGTGCAATAGAGTATGATGTTGCTTTCTGCATTTGGAGCATGTATAAGGACTCTTACATTCCTTTAACTCATGAGTATATCCTAAGCAGTTTACACAGCAGTTAAATTTTTTGACAATCGAAAACCGTTCTTGGACATTTAATTTTAAAAATTGGTTGCATACACGAAGATGGTGGACTTCTCTACATAGCTTGCATTGAGAAGTTTCCACATTGTTATGAAAAGACCGCATTGACTTTTGTGGTTTTTGATTAGATGGTTGCGACTTGCTAGGCTGATATGAAACAGTTGCTTTTATATCCGAGACAGTTTCTAAAGTTCGAAATCTGTCCGTCAAAAAGGTATCGAAAACTTGCCATGTTGGCATTTCCGTCTTATGAGATATCGATTGCTCCCATAAAGAAAGGGTATGCTCAGGAAGACGAACTGAGCATTGGTATACAAATATCGCGTCCCAATTACTAATATCTACTTGGTACAATTTCAATGCAGCAATGCAATTATTTATCTCCCGTTGAAGGTGTTTTATCTCACTTCCTGATTCTCGACAGCAAATTGGTAAGTTGAACAGAATTTTAAGTTGTTGATTTATCAAAATTCGCTTGTTTTCGTACTGAGATTTTAAATTTTCCCATGCGATATCAAAGCCCTCATTTGTCAGGGGAACTTTTTTTACTATCTCATGAGCTTCGCCTGTAGTCTTTTGCAACAAGTGGTAAAGTTTCGCAACTTGAGCTAAACGTGAATTGTTAGCATAGATTGCTGTAAACATGTCGCGAAAAGTCGGCCATGAAATATAATCGCCGCTAAAAACTTGCGTATCACACGGGGGAACGTGTATCGAAAAATTTTGATCGCTTTCAGCACGCTGTGTAATGCTCGCATTTGCGGTGCTGGCATTTGCGATGCTTCTATTTAAATTTTCTAAGCCAGAAATTAAGTCACTGAGTTCACCCATAGCTTCAGCATAAATACTTTCTACAGAGTCATAATCATCCGCCTCTATAAATTCTTTAACAATTTGTTTGGACTGATCCGCAACCATTATTTCATTGTGTGCTGACACATAAGTAGTCCAATATTGTTCCAATAATCCTTTTCTCGATGTCAAATAGCCGTGCGTTTGCTTACTTTTTGCAGTCTTACGAGTATTTGTTAAAAAATTCGTAATAGCTAATTTGTGGCGTTCTAGCATTTGAATCTTTGTTTCCATTTTGTCAAAGTTCTCGTTAAAAACAAAAAATCAGAACAAGTCGCTTAGTGAAAAAGAGGTTGCTGTTGAAAAACTCCGTAGTATTAACTATATTGGGTAAAAACTCGAAAATCCAAATTGCCAATTTTATCATCCACCGAGGAAATGTTTAAAAAAATCTCCGTGATAACAAATAAAATTTATTGAACAAGATTTAATGTGTTAGTCATTCGGACTACAGTACACGAACGAGCAAAAATATTTGACGGCCGAAGAGCACCACGTAGCAACCAAATTTATGACGAAAAATGGCGTACGAAAATCACGATATCAAAAAACTGTATTTTTGCTACGTAGAAGTTAACCGCAATGACTTTGTGTTAACCTTGAAATTTATAAGGTCAAAAGAAATGTGCTTCACAAAAAAATGGCGGATATGGTACCGCATGAATTTTTAGCAAAAAATTTTGAAAGCTTTCCAAATTCCTATAGGGACTGGTTTCGAAAAGGGCGAAGGACCAAATGTTCAGCCGGGGACTGGACTCTTTCTTTTCTATATATATATACTTGTACATACGAGATATCAAATACCTGGTCGATGCTGCTGCTCTTTTCCTGACGAGGAACACGATGCAGGTGAACAAACTAATGGTTGGTTATGCTGTGTGGCGGGGATCTGCTGCCGCTGGGAACGGTGACCGCTGCACGCTGCTGTATGCTGTATGGTGGAAAACTGTTCTGCCACTGGATCTCTGGATCTACTCCACTTTAAAAAACCCGGCAAATTAATAGGCCACAACAAGGCTCAAAACGTTTAAAAGAAGAAAAACTTTTTCCTTTTTGGTTCTTTTTGATAATTTTATTTTAAAAAACGTTATAAAACGTACAATTTGCAGAAGGCAGAAAAAACTTATTTTGCACGCACTTATTAGCTAGTGTTTTCTTTCGTGGTAGTTTAACGAGTGAGATGTGCCAAAAAACCTTGACATTGACATTGAATGTCATTCAGACCTGTCAGCGATTTATTGGACATAAGAGGAAGGGAGACGGCTATACTGAAGACGGGTAAATCAGCATAAATAAGAAAATAGAACATCGCTAGATATGAGTAGCGAATGATCATTCAGTTGAGCGAATGGGTAGGGTTGCCGCCTTTTGAGACTCGACTTTGTTAAAATTTCCTTTGATGTGCACACGGGCATG
This sequence comes from Calliopum simillimum, assembly GCA_951812925.1. Lineage (NCBI taxonomy): Eukaryota > Metazoa > Arthropoda > Insecta > Diptera > Lauxaniidae > Calliopum > Calliopum simillimum. The sequence goes on from OX638372.1 coordinate 34,975,745, forward strand.
GCAATTTCTTAAAGTTTACGTTTGTGCGTAAACAGAGACTATTCGACAAGATTAATAAAACCGTTTTGTATCATATATTTGTGCTTAAACTAATGTGGGGATTCCTGAAAAAGTGTGAAAACCTCGAAAGCCTCGCAAACTCGTAAATGTTGTCAACATCAATACGAAATTTGAGAGTTTTACGAGTTTACGAGGTTTTCTAGGCTTTTGCACGTTTTCAGGAACACCCTCAATATTTAATTCTTAAAAAATTTCTAGCGCTTCTGATCCAAGCACTTCAAAAGTGCTTGTCCCCATAGAAATTTATAGCCTTATCATGTATGACGAACGAATCGTTTTACTGATTTTCAACAGCTTATATCCTCCAAGTTAAATGATGATTTGAAGTTTATGCTTACAAACTTTATTCTTTGAACTAAAATGAACGCTTTGGTTATAGTAAGTTCTTAATAAAAAGTTTTAATAAGTTGATATTAATGAGTGAAAATCAGTCACTTTATTCGTTCGTCATACATGATAAGGCTATTAGAAGCACTATCACAATGATTTTTTATAAGGCTGCAGTAAGAAGAACGTGAGTTCGAACCCAGCCCGGGAGATTTTTTTTTTACTTTTTTTTACTTTTTTATGCTTTATTTATTTTTTTAATTAAATATTTTTTATTCGACATCTTTTATTTCACTTTTCTATTTTCCTTTCTCTTATTAATTTACTTTTGTTTAACCGAATTGAAATTGATTACACAATGCTTCCATATAAGGCTGCAGTAAGAACAACGTGAGTTCGAACCCAGCCCGGGTGATTTTTTTTTTCCGTTTTTTTATTTGTTTTTGCTTTATTCTTTTTTTTTATTAAAATATTTTTTATTCAACCTTTTTTATTTCACTTTTCTATTTTAATTTCTCATTTTTATTTACTTTTGCTTACTTGAATTGAAACTGATTGCACAATGATTCTATGTAATGCTGCAGGACAACATTTGCTTAATATACAAGTTTAATACCTCTTCATATCATCGGGCGTTGGTGGAGCGGTCTAAAGGGTTAGTAAATGTAAGAAACAAATATCTAGCACGCGGAGGGTCGTGGATTCAAATCCTGGCGCGGCCAGTTTTTTTTTTTTTTTTTCTTTTTCTTTCTTTTTCTTAATTTTATTGAAAAAACGCTTACCGCAGCATTACAAATAAGCGCTTTAAAAACTCTTTTTTGGTAAGGCTGCGGTAAGCTTTTGCTCGCTTACATCCTATGACATGCAATGTTAAAAAGAAAGTATTGTTCTTACGGAGCGGAAGCGCTTATTGGTGAAAAGGATGCACTTCAGAAGGGTTTTTGAAGCACTTCTTTTCCCCTTGGGAACATACAATTTAAATTGCTCTTACTCATGAGCAAAATCTATATTTTCCTCCAAGTATTCAAAATGAGCGGTTTTTAGCTCAACCGTGATTCTTTATGTGTTGTTTTCCATCTAAAAATTAGAGTATTAAAAATAAATTATTTTTGCAACATAACAACCTATTTACTTACCTTTAAGATTGTTTAGCAAATGTTTATTTGCTAAATAAACACTTTAGGAGAAAACTCAGCTAAAATTTTAATAAATATTTTTCACGCTAGAGTCGAAAAAATTTGAAATTGAAAGATGGCACATTGAATCATTTGAATATTATACATTTTTATTTCATTATAAAAAATAAATGAAATAGCATAGTGGTTGTATTTTTGTTTTTCAAGCTAAATGTTCAAGGTTCGAATCTCACAGCGGGCAAGATAATTATTTGTTAAATTTTTTTTTTCTTAATACAAATACTCATGAAATATGTTTAAGTTTATTTTTTCCCGCTATTATGTATTGCATTCTTTATCTTTGTGAAAGTTTTGAAAATTTTTTAGCTAAGGAATATAACGTCAAAAAACAATGCTTACAAACGTGGCACTCGGCACTCCCAGGTAGTACATTTTATTTTATGAATTCCTACAAAGGCTATTCGACAAGGTTAATAAAGCATTTTTGTATTATGTTGTAGTTTTGTGCTTAAACTAACATTTTATTCGTAAAGTAGAACAAACGTATATGAATTCATTTATGACATGGAATCTTATCTTATAAAGATCGAACCGAGGAAGGCTTTCAGAAAAAATGAGAAGACAACGACAGGCGTCTGATCCTTCGATGTTTCGGCCAATATATTTGTTGAACTTGTGGTGTGGGTAATGAGACCCTAAGTTGGTGGTGTAAAAAGTTGTGTATTGGCGCACACGCCTTTTTAAGCAGCCTCTAGGCTTTAGTGAAGTTTAAAGTTTAAGCCACAAGGCTATTCATTAATAATTAAAAGAGCAGACGTCTTCAGTGTTTTAGCTCAGAATAATCATTGTTCTTTATTGAAAAATGTTTTATTATTTATATAAAATTTTGCCAGTATTTTTCCTTACCATTGTTTACCAGTATTTCCTAAAACTCCTCCTCTCTCTCTTTTGATCGCCAATCAATTTTCTTTGGTCGATCACGCATTTTGGTTTCTCACGGGAATGAAAAATACCAACAACAACATATGCACTAATTTTAGCCTTGACTTTAAATGTGTCGTTGGCTTTGATGCAACCTAATACTCTTCGTTGCATTCGCTCTTGTGCATTGCATTGATGTTGTTGTTGTTCTTACGCTTGCGCCAAGCATTAGGTATGTTTAGCGGCGCAAGCCAAAGGGGATGAAAAATAATTGAAGTAAACAAATATGAATTTGAGTAATTTGTTTACGGGACTTTTGGTTTTCATGTGGGAATTTATTTGTTTTGGCTAGTTTTTAGTTACTGTAGAATTCTATGGAATTTTTTGGTTTAATTGAACTAACACATGAATTGATTTCAAGTGTTTGAGTGTTGGTGCTCTTTAGGGTTTTGTAAGAAAAGTTACTTGAATTAAAAAAGTGGTATTGAAAGCAATAGTGACTATAGGAGTACACTACACCCTGACCCTTAAGCGAAAATTTTACTTTTCAAAGTAAAAATTTTTAAGATGGTGGAGTTCTGGCAATGGAGGATTACATTATTTTGGCATTTATGATCGATGTTTTTTGATGTAATAATTTTAGTAAAAATTTTGGTAAAATATTTTTATGAATCAAATTTTACGAATTAATTTTACTTATACAATAAAGTTTTTTTTTGATAAAGTTTGAATAGTTTTTAAAGTTATTCTTATTTCTAAACATATGTAAGTATTAATAGAGTTTGAGATTATTTTAATTTGAATGATTAATATTGTAAAATAGCTTATGTTATAATTTGAATGAAAGTATGTATTAAAATGTCTTATATTGTATTTACATTGTAGTCATACTAATTACTTATATTTCTGCAGAAATTAATTAAGTTTTAAGTATCAATCTATCAAAAAAAAAAAAATTTTAGAGTTATTTATTTCCTTACATTAATGTTATTAAACTTTAATTTCTTAAACAAAATTAATTATAATTGTAATTATGTATTGGTTTTTATGAGCTTAAATTAAAAATTTACAATATTTTTATTATTTGGTGTACAGTGAATTTTTTTAACATATTGTTATGAAAGGATTTTAATTTATTGTTAATTTCGATTACGGAATTAACTCCGTTCCTTTCCTTTATAATATAAGGTCCTTTGTATGGACTTTGTGATTTCTTTCTAGTTTCTAGCTTTACAAACACTTGGTCTCCTACATTAAAATTTGACACGTTTGTGTTCTTGTCATACTCAATTTTTCTTTTGTTTTTTACAATGTTTACTAGTTCTCGCGCCTTTTTTATTGCAGTCTGTAATCTAATCTTTAGTTCATTTGAATAATTTTCTAAATTGTAGTGTTTTGTTTTGTCACTTATCAAATCACTTGGAAGGGATGGTAATCTTCCATAAATGAGTTCAAAGGGTGTGTAAAAATTTGAAACATGTGGTGTTGAATTGTAACAAAATGTGTAGTATGGTATCCAACGGTCCCATTCGAAATCGTCGGCAAAAGATAATAGGTACTCATTGAGTGTTCTATGGTTCTTCTCAAGTGCTCCTATTGTTTCATGATGGTAGGGTGCCGAAAATATTTGTTCAATTTTAAGCAATTCACACACATTTTTCATCAACTCATTTGTAAACTCTGAACCTCGATCAGATCTCAGTGTCTTAAAACATCCGTACTTGAGAATTAGCTGTTCTACGAGTGTTTGTGCAATTGACTTCGCATCCTTGGTTTCTATTGGATGTGCGATAACGAATTTTGTGAGGTCACATTGCATGGTCAGTATATAGCGGTAACCGTTTGAGATTTTAAGTGGTCCGACAGTGTCAATTGTAATTGTTTGGAAACTCGTGGTCGGTGTGTCTGTTATGGTCATTTGTTCTTTAATGTGTCGCGTTTGCTTATTTTGTGAACATTTTTCACATTTATTTATGTATTTTATCACCATTTGCCGCATGTTTTTCCATGTGTAACGCTGTTTTAACTTGAGCACAGTTTTTCTGATTCCTAAATGACCTCCCTGGGGTGTGTCGTGGAATTCTTGTATTAATTTCAATTGCGTAGTTCTGTTTGTGATTCTTTTCGGGGGTACAAATATTAATATTTTAAGCGATTTATCGTATTTTATTTTTCTTTTCTGCTGCAGCTTATTAAATTTATTCTTTAATTCATTTTTATCAATGATATTAAATATAGCATCATCCTCTTGTAATGCTAATTCCTTAATGTTCATTTTGAACATTATAGATGACAGTTTCTCCAATAGCGAATCTAGATTCGTTGGATTATCACCACATCGTACTAGTACGAAATCATCTCTTATTTCAACACATGTGTATTTCTTATTATTTGTTTTTTCGCTTATTTCAAATTTCAAACGTTTTACGTTTCTGACGTCAGTTATAGATGTGCAATCCCATATAAAGAGTTGATCAGGCTCATCCTGAGATGTGCATTTCTCCGTTGCAAGTTGATTTTCTTGCTTTTTACTTCCCCGTGTTACTACTAGTGCTCTTTTTATTGTATTATCGTCTTCTGTTGGTATCATTTTTACCAATATTTCTGAATCGATTTGTATTCGTGATAGTGCGTCGGCATTTGTATTTATTTTTCCTTTTTTGAATTTGATTTCAAAATCATAATCTGAAAGATCTAATCTTATGCGTGTCATTTTTGATGATGGGTTTTTATGGCTAAATAATGAGACTAGTGGTCGATGGTCCGTTACCACAATAAACTTTCGTCCGTATAGATATGGTTTGAAAAAATTTATGCTCCAGTGAATTGCGAGTAATTCTTTCTCTATTACTGGTTTGTTGATATCATGCTTTTGTAAAGTTTTACTTGCGTATGATATTGGCAAATCTTCTCCAATTTCACCTTGAGACAAAACTGCTTCTAAAGCAAAATTTGAAGCATCAGTTGTTAAAACAAATGGTTTTGAGAAATCTGGATATTGAAGAACTGGTGGTTCAATCAGTTTTTGCTTTAGCGTGTCAAAAGCTGATTGACATTTTTCTGTCCATTTGAATTGTTGATTTTTCTTTAATAAGGCATTTAGACATTGTGCAGTGGACGCAAAATCTTTGATGAATCGTCTATAGTAATTACAAAAAGCTACAAATCGTCTTACGTCGTCTGCGTTTTTTGGTATTGGGTAGTTTTTTATTGTGTCATGTTTTGCTGGGTCTGTTCTTATTCCTTCTTGTGTGATTAAATGTCCTAAATAAACTACTTCTGGTCTCAAAAATTTACATTTGCTAGCGTTTAGCTTTAAGTTGTATTGTGCTAATCGGTCGAAAACTTTTATAAGGTTGTTGTTATGATGCTGTAAACTGCATCCGAAAACTATAATATCGTCGACGTATAGAAAAGCTTCAGAGCTTAAACCTGTTAAAGCTATAGTGAGCATACGTTGAAAACTGTTTGAGGATATTTTCAATCCAAAAGGTAGTCTCTTAAATTGGTAATGTCCATCATTTGTAGAAAAAGCTGTAAGTGGTTTGGATTTATTGTCTAATGGTATTTGGTGAAATGAACTCGTCATATCGAGTGTAGTAAAATACTTCGCTCTACCTAATTTGTCTAAAACATCTTCTATCCTAGTTAGTGGAAATTTGTCGTTTACTAATTTAGTATTTAACTTTCTAAAATCAACAACTAATCGCCATTTTTTAGTGTCGTCACTGCTTTTCTTTGGTACAAGTAACAGTGGTGCATTGTATGGACTAACTGAATGTTCTATAACGTCATTTTGCAATAAGTCTTCTACCTGTCTGTGTATTTCTTCGTTATGTGCGTGGGGTAGTCTGTAGTTTTTTATGTATGTTGGAGTATTGTCGATTGTCGATAGTGTTTGTGTATAAAAGTTGTTGACTGTTAACTGTTCGTTTTCTAGGTGAAAAATGTGTTGATATTTTTTAAATATGTTAATTAGTGGATGATTCGGTTGTACGTTTAATTCTTTTAAGATTTTGTTGAATCGTACTTGGTCTTGTTTTGTATTGTTTTTAATTTGGATATAGTTTGAAAGTGGTTCTAGTTTTGGAGTAAATTTATTTATTTTAATCTGTTCGTCTTTTGTATTTAGTATCTTAACGTGGCATTTTCCGTTCGCAGGGATTATTGTATTTGCCAAAAATACACCTTCCTGAATCTCTTCATTTAATACCACGCTGTCCTCGTTTACTGTCAAGTTTATAGGTTGTATTATTTCCGTCCTAGGTGGTATACGTATTATGTCGTAAGCATGTTTGTTAAAATGTAATGGTAATATTACGTCTGTGTTTTCTAGTATTATTGTTAGAGTTTGTGTTTCGTAGTCAATTTTGCACATATATTTTGATAAAAAGTCTCTGCCTAAAATGCCATCTGTTTCTATAGGAAAATTGTTCTCCACAGCATGAAATGTGTGTGGTACTATACGATATTGAAAATCAAGTTTAAGTTGTATTGTACCTAAAGTTAAAGTCTCATCATCCGTTATGCCGGTTAATTTACATCTATTGTCCATCATCAAATCTGTATTTTGATTGATGTTTTCTAGTTTGCAGATCGATATGTCTGCGCCTGTGTCGATTAAAAATCGCAAAGTTTTGCGTGAATTTTCGCATTTGAGATTAACGAAATTCGTTGTGTTATCCGATATTTTATATATATTTAATTTCGCTGTCCCGGTAGATCTTCGACATTGATCTCCGAGCGATTGTCGTTTCCCTGTCCGTTGGTATCAATGACATATACTCTTCCTTGGTTTTGTCCATTGTTGTAGTTGGAATTATTGCCTCTAGGGTTATTATTCTGATTGCGGTTGTTATTGGTGTTGTTTCCTCTATTATTATAATTATTGTTGTTGTTTCGCGTATTTCTGCGCGGGTTTCTGTTGTTATAGTTTCTGTTGTTAGAATTGTTATACCCATTGTTATTGGTATTATTCCTGTTGTTGTTGTTATTCCTATAATTATGAGAATTGTTTCCATTTCGGTTGTAGGAATTGTTCCTGTTTTGGTTATAAGAGTTATTTCTGTTATTATTACGCTGATTGTTATTATGTGGATTATTTTGATTTCTGAAATATAGCAGTTGTTTATTTTTGTTTTTATTTTGCTCAACTTCGAGTGCTAAATTGGTTGCTTCTGTTAAGGTTTTAGGTTGTGCTGCAATTATTGTACTTTGTAAGTCTTCATTTAACCCATTTTTGAATATTGTCAGTGCATAGTTTTCGTTCATTTTAAGTACCAAATTTCTTTGAGTTTCATCATTCGGTACATCATTTAACTGTATTCTGTTGAGTTCAGATACAAGGTTCAATAGTTTGTCTTTGAATTGATTAACTGAATTATTTCTTTGTGTTAAAGTGGCGAGTTGTGTGTGAATTTGCCCTATCGTTAAAGAACTTTTGTATGCATTTTGTAATGATAATTTAAGATCGTTTAAGGTTTTAATATTTGCAGTATATCCTAACGTGGTTTTTACTTTTGCATCTAGTTTTATGTTTACTACTACGTCTATCAATTTCGTTCTGTCACTTGTTGAATATCCTTCATGGATTAATTCAACTAATTTGAGGAAAGCTTCTAGTTCTTTGTAATTACCTGAAAAAGCAGGTATTACCTTCATAACGGTTTCTATACTGAATTCTACCATTTTCGGTTCTGTTGAATTGTTTTCATTTATTTGTTGGTCTTCGTTCTCTGTCATACTCTCTAACTGTGTACTCAATAGCCTAGTTGTTTCATTTATTAGTACATAAAATTCATGAGTGAAACGTTGTAGTTCTAAGTTTTCTTTTAATTGATTTTTATGTGTATCAAAAATGTTTTTAAGGGATCTAATCTCATCTAGCTTGTTCAAAATTGTCGGTCTAGTATACCCTCTTGTGATAGATTTTTTTAGGTTTATTTTTATTACCCTAACCTTTTTATATATATCTGTTAGAAACTGCATGAATATATTTTAAACATTATCTGTCCTATTGATATGTTTCAGTACATAGCTTTTGTAGTACCTGTTTAGTTTGTACGCTATGTAACCAAGAATTGCTAACACTATAACAGTAATTATTACTGTGTTTACTGTTGACTGAATTTCTGTCTTAGTCACAGCTGACCCGAGGTTATTTTCTATCTCCTCGTTTATTGTGATAGTGTCTTGGTTTTTATTGTCTAACATTGTAAGGTATTTATATATGTCGTTTAGGTTAGGCAGAAAGAACATTTGTAAAAAGTTAGTTAGTCAAAAGTTTAAATTGCTATGTTTGTAATGGTTCTATTTATGTAAGTAAAAAAAAATCACGAGCATACAACAAGACGTAATAATAAAAATTTCTAAAATAAAGTAAATTGTTATTTATTTTGAAAAATAATGGTTCTGCATCGATGCTTTTCTCGTTCTATTAGTAACGTGTAAATTTTGCGAGTGTTCTTTTTAAATTATTTTGAACAGTCATCACGTCCATCAGGATCATACGACAAGGTTTCATAGTGACTTGCAAGGCGGCAAATTATCATCTGCTACCCAGATTAAAGTATCGATTTTAACATTTTGTGGAATCATTTTGTGGAATATATTTTTCAGTTCAGCGATGCCAGAATATACGTTTTATATGATGGATTTGTTTCCATACTTCTTCTTTATTGAACGGCTCAGGAATAGAATTTGGTGTACGTTCCTGGTGTAAGAATTGGAAGCTCAGTAGAAAATTTTAGCTTTAGTCCTTTGCCAATTTGGCAGGATCGCCATGTGGTGTGGGTAATGAGACCCTAAGTTGGTGGTGTAAAAAGTTGTGTATTGGCGCACACGCCTTTTTAAGCAGCCTCTAGGCTTTAGTGAAGTTTAAAGTTTAAGCCACAAGGCTATTCATTAATAATTAAAAGAGCAGACGTCTTCAGTGTTTTAGCTCAGAATAATCATTGTTCTTTATTGAAAAATGTTTTATTATTTATATAAAATTTTGCCAGTATTTTTCCTTACCATTGTTTACCAGTATTTCCTAAAACTCCTCCTCTCTCTCTTTTGATCGCCAATCAATTTTCTTTGGTCGATCACGCATTTTGGTTTCTCACGGGAATGAAAAATACCAACAACAACATATGCACTAATTTTAGCCTTGACTTTAAATGTGTCGTTGGCTTTGATGCAACCTAATACTCTTCGTTGCATTCGCTCTTGTGCATTGCATTGATGTTGTTGTTGTTCTTACGCTTGCGCCAAGCATTAGGTATGTTTAGCGGCGCAAGCCAAAGGGGATGAAAAATAATTGAAGTAAACAAATATGAATTTGAGTAATTTGTTTACGGGACTTTTGGTTTTCATGTGGGAATTTATTTGTTTTGGCTAGTTTTTAGTTACTGTAGAATTCTATGGAATTTTTTGGTTTAATTGAACTAACACATGAATTGATTTCAAGTGTTTGAGTGTTGGTGCTCTTTAGGGTTTTGTAAGAAAAGTTACTTGAATTAAAAAAGTGGTATTGAAAGCAATAGTGACTATAGGAGTACACTACAAACTTCTCACACGGAAAAAACTAAACCGTAAAAATTTATTGAAAATCCCTGTATTTTTTACTGATTACACATAGTAAATATTTAAAAAAAACATAAAAATATAAAAAAAAATTTTATGTTGCGGTATTGAACTTGAGACCTTTGTGTTTCTAGGCGATTCTCTAACCACTGTGCTACTGTAGTACTTTTATTTCAATAGCATATTGTTTAATTAAAATTATTTTTCTGTAAAATTTTAATACATATTTCTTACGCTAGAGTTGAAAAAGTTTGAAATTGAAAACTAGATGGCGCATTGAATCTCTAAAAATAAGCAACAAATTTAGAGATTGCTAGCAACGAGAATCGGAATTTAGCTCACAATCTCCAAATTTGAATTTTTAGAGTATTGGCGATGGAGAATAGGGGATAGCAAGTTAGAGAATAGGGCCCCAGGTAACGCATGTTTTCGAAATTTTCAGAAGAGCCATCTGAGTACAGAAGTATGATAAATTATACTTGAATTTATATGATTTCAGTTTTAGACATTTCTTGATTATTGGGGATGAAGAATTTTTTTTGTAATAGATACTCATGGAGTGTTCTAACCACCAAAACTTATTCTCTGTCTCATTTACTTTAAATTATTTTTTTAACGTTGATTACTAATTTTTGGTATATTGTATTTTCAAGTCCTGTATTCTCCTGTAAACTCTATTGGAAGCAGAGCGTCAAAATGAAACGTATCCTTCTAAGGCAATATCTTACGAATTCTATGGTTTTATAGATTTCCTTATCGAATTACCTCTGCCAAAATTTCACTCTCAAAAAAGTAAAACAGAACAATCAAAATCAAATTTCTTTTAATTTTTCCTAGTTTCACTAAAGTTTTACTATTCGGAATAAAAAATGCAAAGATTTTAATTTTTTTTTTTTTTCTTTTATTTTTATCTACTTATATAGTATAATGATCACATAAACTATTATTTACAGTATCTTGGTGATAACAAAAAAATTGTACTCTTAAAATTCTAACACAGTGCATTTGGCTTGAACACAATTATTTACCTTGGGACCAGCCGCTGCCACCGCCGCCATAGCTACCACCGCCGCCGCCGTAGCTGCCGCCGCCGCCGCCATAACTTGTAATGACTTTGTTAACAGCAACGTGTCCACCATAACCGCCACCGCCATAGCTGCCGCCGCCGCCGCCATAGCTACCACCGCCGCCGCCATAACTTCCGCCGCTTGTTGTTGTAATGACTTTGTGATCATCAGTGTGTCCACCATAACCGCCACCGCCATAGCTGCCGCCGCCGCCGCCATAATTTGTTGTTGTAATGACTTTGTTAACAGCAACGTGTCCACCATAACCGCCACCGCCATAGCTGCCGCCGCCACCGCCGTATTTGCCACCGCCGCCGCCATAACTTGTTGTAATGACTTTGTTAACATCAACGCCATATTCGCCACCGCCATAGCTGCCGCCGCTGCTACCGCCCCAACCGCCATAACTGCCACCGCCGCCGCCATGGCCTCCGCCGCCATAACTGCCGCCGCCATAGCTTCCGCCGCCGCCGCCGCCGCCATAACCGCCACCACTAGCAACGGCAAATGTAGCCGCAAGGGCAATTAAACAAATATATACCTGAGGGAGAGAAAAAAAGTAAACTTTTAGTATCCTGGATCCTGAAAGTATCCACACAATTTTTTTAACTGTTCTTTTTATCAACACTCACTTTCATTATTAACAAAACGCTGGGACAGAATTTCGCAAACTATTTAGCGTAGACCACGGAACGCTTTGTTTTATAGCCCCGCGACAAAAAGTCTAAAAGTTTAGCGATGAGATGTTTGTTCTATAATGCATACGGGGGTTCTTGTTTTGCAAAAATGTGAATTAATTTTTTTTAATTAATTTTTTTTTTTGTTTTTAGTCTTCTGTTTCTTTTTTATATCTAAATACTACGTAGTATGTATTAGGGGTTGAAATAAGAAAAAATTATTACTGCAGAATTTTTTTTGTTTTTATTTGCAATTTTTTTGGAAAAATTTGTTTAATGGCTTATTCAAGTGATAAATACTAAATATTAATATTAAATAACAGATATCATGGCATTGATTCCATTTCTCTTGCATTTATAAAAATATGTTTAACCCTTTAACGACCAGCTCAAAACGCGCGAAAGGATTTCAAAATAGAGTTGAAATTCGTGATCAGCGTCCCAAAAGTAGATAAAATTGATATAGCGGGGTCAAGCAATACTTCCCCCCAAGCAATGGGGGGCTGGCAAACATATTTGCCTTTGGGCGATAACGAAACATTTTGAAATTTTTTTTTAACCTTTGTGCTTTTTTTAAATTTTTTATTTTTTAATTGGATTGAAACTGGAAAGATAGTTTATTGTTAGTTATTAGTGCGGTTATACTTTTTATTGCTGATACAGTGGGCGCAACGCTTTACCTGATATGTCCGAGAAGCAAATCATTAATTAAGTAGCCAGTTGTGCACGACATTGTACTGAAAAGACTACTATAGGGCTGGTACTAGCTGCGCTTGGAATCCACAATATACGCATTGTGGTTCTTCATCATCGTCTTCATCATCATCTTCATCTTAAGGCAGCAGCACTTTTGAATGCTAGTTCTGATTGACCGCCTATAAATGTTGGCTGGGTATAGTTACTCGAAGGCCGAGGCCGAAACCGAAAGATAGGCTCATCTGGAATATGTAAATTAGGTATTCCTTCGACCACCGGATTCAATAGAGGAACAGTATTGGTTGAGCTGGCAGCAAAAAAAGTTGAAGGAGTTGGTTCAACTGTAGGTAAGTTTAGGTTGCGAGGGCATCGTGGGCATATATGTAAGCCAACTTCCACTTAGACCGTTTTGCTGATCCATTGTGAACCCTCTTTAAATAAGGTACATAGTTCTAAGATACCTATACAATTAATTTAATTTTGTAAGTATATTTTATACAGTCATTAATCTTATTGAAGCTTATTCATTGGTTGTTCGCTACTATTCGTGTTCTCTGTTCCCATTTTGATGCCTTGATGTATTTCAGGATTTTAGCGGGGTCTATCTCTCTAACTTCTTGCATATCCTTAAAAAAGGATCATCCAAATATTTTAAATCTTGTTTTAGCAAGTGCAGGGCACTAGCATGGATAATGTTGGTTATCCTCTTCCACGTCGCTGTCTCCACACCATCTACAAAGATAGTCAGTCTCAAGCTGTAGCAGAAGACGAAGTTGAAGAAATTGGTTCGACTAAAGCAGGAGTTGGCACAGCAACAGGTTTTGCACAAAAATATCAAAATTCACAAAAAACACGAGTCAACTTTTACAACTAACAGTAAAAAAGACGTGATATTTGATATTTCTACTGTATAGGCGCGGGGGGGGGGCAGGAGAGGGAGGTCACAAAAGAGCTTAATTATTCTAACCTTGAACCCCCATGTCCACTTGATGTCAAAATGGAAGTTAAAAAGATTCCAACCATTAAATTGATCGAAATAATTACCTTCTGCTATATCCCATTCGTATCATAAAAAGTAACCTTATCGCCCAAAGGCAAATATACTTGCCAATCATTCCCGGTTGCCGGGTCTGCTTATTTGAAATCGCTGAAAACTATAACTAGGCACGTTTGAAAGGTACTACGCTTGTCTACAAAAATGTGAATTACCAGATCGGTAAGCCTCTTTCGCACTTCCCCACGGTCATGAGTATAAAACTGACATTTTGACCAGCTTACGGTATAATTATCGACCTTTTAGGGATAAGCCAGACCCTATGTCACCACACAACTTTTGTAGCTACAAGTCTCTTCTACATTTTCCCTATATACAGCAACACGCTCTGGGCAAGCATACTTGCCTTTAGTCGTTAAAGGGTTAAAGAAGAGTTGCCGATTACTTATTGGGGTTGCTACATCTTAGCCCAGATTAGTGAGGTTAGACAACTAAAACAACGGTTGTATGTGAAATAAAATTAATATTTAGTTTCAACGATTAACGCAAAACAAAGTAAGATGAATTTGGGTGAAAATTATTATTACAATTTTTTACAATATTCTGAAGTTATTACTGCAAATTTGAAGTTGTTACTGCAGAAATAGGGCATTACTGCAGCTTATTTCAATGCAAATCTTTTAGTAAGAGAGTTGTGCCTTCGAACTTGTTATATTCCAAAAATACAAAAAACCCAAAATAATATAACAATATCCGGAAAACAAAATAAAGCTCAAGCGTGGCCCATTTGGTCAACAGTTTTTGAAGCAACAACAACATCTGTCCTAGCAACACATAATAAATTCGGGTAAGGTTAGGTTTCGTAGATAGTATCGACTGACTTTCAGGTAACCTACCACAATAATATTGACTTCAGATCCCTTTCGTAAGTGTGGGGTCAAAATTTTGAAAAATGAAAATTGTAGCTTTAATGTTTATAAAATCGACATTCGATCGTGACCCAGCACTCCTATATAACCTTTGTCTACATGCTGGGGAGTTGGAAGTTGGAAATAAGGCCCCAAAATCCAAACTCAATGCCCCAAAGGAAAGTGAAATAAAACCGCATTTTTTTGTTTATTTTTTCTTTTAGTTAAACTAAAAAAAGTAAGGCCCTAAAAATTTAAATAAAAACTTGCATGGAATATTGCGCTGATTCCCTGCAAAGTGGACATTTGTTATGATACAATCTTTCTGCAATTGGTTGTGCTTGCAATTTCGAATTGCATTCTGAGAACAATTTAAATGTCGAAATACAGGCTCGTTCCGTAATCCTGGTGGTTTCAATGACTTTTCATTTAGAAGGCTTTTTGATGAAAATAGTGAGTCAAACGATAAAAAGTATTAGAATCTTTTTTATGAAAAATTGCAGGTAACATTGATTTGCATTAATTCGCAAGGAAACTACAAGCTAATTTTGTCGTTCTTGATCTTGAAAAATGCGGCGTTTATCACGCTTTGACGTAATGTAGTACACATACAAAAGTTTTAAGTTTTGAATGCAAAATACACTGTGAAACAAAAATACCCAAAATCTCACCTTTACAAAAAATATTAAGTGTGTAAGAGTTATCATATCTCACGTAATTTTAATCTGATTTTCATTCTGAAGACCGTGTTTGAATGCCCTTAATTTTTTCATTAGTCTTTAATCAAAATTTTTGGTATATTTAAAAACAAAAACATAACAAGGTCGCTTTTTCATGATATTCAATAATTTTTAACAAATTTCGGCCTCTATCGCGAAACCGTTGACTTTAAGGATAAAGATTTAAAAGCAAAACTATGGAAAAACAGATTTCCTACATTCATTGAGGTCTAAAGTGGTTGTGCGTCTCTTGTATCTTGAGTTATAGGAAAAAAACCGTTTTTTGAATCAAAAAATTTTAACTTCTTCCGGGACTTCCATAGGACAAACTTCACTGTAGAGCAATGAGAAAAAAACAAAAAATGTAGAAAATTAATACCTTTCAAAGATTTAGGATGAATTACTATCAGTAATTTCGTGGTTTTCGAGATAAATTAAAAAAACTGTGAAAAAACAATGATTTTAGTCGTTTAGACCTTCATTCAAGCTCCGGGCGGGCCATCTCTTTTCGTGGGTTTTGACCAAAACAAAGTATTTTGTCCTTGTTTTAAGATCTTAATCTATGATAATTTTTGATGCACTCATTTTTTTTCAATTTTGCTGCACCCTATTCAACAAGTCTCGTACACATCAATTTGACTTTTTTGCTTAAATGGTTTCACACACTTTATGAATTATCTTTAGTTACGTCTTATCATAACTGGATTTTATAATGATTGCAATTTTATATTACTAATAACTTTTTTTGAAAAAAAAAAAAAAACATTCCTGCTAGTTTATTCACACAATTACGTATCTAGTATAATTAAATATTCCATTCTAAGAGACCAGTCAGAGTTATAAACATTTAAAAAGAACAAATAGAGCACAAATTATTGTATAATCTATACTGATTATACCGGAGATCCCTGTTTTTAAGCAAAGATTTCACGCACGTTTTATTTATTATTTATTCAATTTTTTTTTTAAATTGATCTGATGTTTACCTTACTGTAAAGTTCAAACAAAAACAAATAAAAAATTTGTATTAAGTTTAATTAACTAGTTTTAAAAATTATAGAGTTTAAATATCCTCCGCGCTCGGTGACGCATGTGCGGCATCTTAGTAAAAATTTGTTCATAACTGTGTGAAGAGTTGCAGCAGGAATCGCCGCAATGCTGGTTTTGTTTTATAAACATACAGTTTGCAATAACCCCATAAGAAAAAATCAGGTGCAGTATGGTCACGAGACCTGGGGGGCCAACGGAATGGGGAGTTTCTGGAAATCAGCTTATTTGAAAATTTTCGCTGTAATTCTGTCATAACAGGCCGGGTAATGTGAGGAGTTACACCATCTTGTTGAAACCACACAGAGTTGAGAGAGATTTTCTTTCGGCGTAATTCTGGGTAAAAAAATTCTTTTAACATTTTTAAGTAATGGTCTGTAGTGACCGTAACAGTAGCACATTTTGATGAAACTGCACACCACACTGTGACTCGTAGTAGATGCAATTCCGTCTCATGGAGTATTTGGGGATTATAATCACTCCATATTCGACAATTTT
This sequence comes from Calliopum simillimum, assembly GCA_951812925.1. Taxonomy (NCBI): domain Eukaryota; kingdom Metazoa; phylum Arthropoda; class Insecta; order Diptera; family Lauxaniidae; genus Calliopum; species Calliopum simillimum. The sequence continues at coordinate 34,992,361 of OX638372.1, forward strand.
GTTTGTTAACATTGCCATTTAGGTCAAAATGACCCTCGTCAGACATAAAAATACAGTTAAAGACGTTTTCGTCCTCTTCCACCATTTGAAGGATCTTCTGGCAAAATTCCAAGCGAATCATCAAGTCTGCTGCATTCAGTTTATTTTTCAATTGAATTTTGTATGGAAACAAGTTCAAAGGTCTCACCGTAGTGTACAAAATTAGGTAGGTAGGTAGGTGGGTAGGTAAGTAAGCTATGGGAGTACTACAACTTTAGTGCCGTTTGGATGTCGACAACACGACTTCTAGAATCCGAGCCAGAATATATTTTCATAACTCGTCCCAGAACCCATTCGTTGGGAGGTGGTAGGTTTTCTTGTCTTATGACAACAAGGTCGTTCGCTTCGACGTTCTTCTGCGAGTACTTCCACTTGTATCTCTTATGTAATTCCTTCAGATATTCATCCTTCCATCTTTTACACAGATTGTGTTGTAGTGAACTCGTACTCGTACTGGGAACCGAATCTGGATCAAACGTCTTATGGAACAAAGAATTATGCTTTTTGTTGCACTGCCGGCAAACATATGAGCATCTACAGTCTTTGACTTTATGAGATACTGCTAAACAGTTAAAACAAAAACCAAACTTTTTAACGGTTTCAATTCTATCAACAACTTTCATGCCAATGAATCTGGGGCACTCGCGAAGAGAGTGTTGCCCCTTGCATACTTTGCAAACAGGCCCATTACTTTCTGGTTGAGAGTGCTTCTGACCAGTTGGCTTCGAAGACAAAACTTGAGGTTTTGAGGTGATATTTGCATGAAAGTAGTTCACACGTTTTTCTTTAAAAGATTGATCTCTATAGCCATTACTATTTTGCAATTTCTGTTGAGTAGGCTTTGAAGACGAAGCCTGTATATCACCAACAGACTCCAAGGTCTTGTACTTATGAGTCAAAAAAGTATCGAACTCTTTCCAAGAGGGATTTTTTGAGATATCTTTTAAAGATTTTTCAAAACCTTCCAAACAATTTTTTGGCAATTTAGTAGAACAAAGGTAAACTAGGATAGGATCCCAGCTATCTGTGTTGACTTCCAAGCACTTAAGAGTGGCAATGCAATTATTTACGGTACGTTGCAGCTTTTTTACTGAACTACCTGAATCGGAAACAACTTGAGGTAAATTGAACAAAGTTTTCAACTGCAAATTAATTTGCATCCTAGTATTTTCATACTGCTCGCAGAGGTTTCCACACGCAATGAAGAAACCATCGTTTGTAAGGGGGCATTTTTGATTATGTCCCTAGCCTCACATTGGGTCTTTTGCTTCAGATGATACAACTTTTCTACGTTGCTCACCCTAGGGTTATTAATGTACAACGCAGTAAACAAGTCTCTGAAGGTAGGCCAATTTTCATAATCTCCATGAAAAATGTCTGTGTCGCAAGGAGGCAGGTGTATGGCAGGAAACTGGGTTGGTGATTTCGACTGGTTAGCAACAGATGATTCTTGCTCAGTTTTGGGTGAATTCCTTAAGGTCTCCAAATGCTCGTCCAACGATGCGAAGCAGTTCAGATAAGCTTTGTAAGTTTTCTGGTACTTAGCCTTTACTTTATCCATGTCTACTTCCCTTTCTCAGGGTCTGCCCTCAACTCCTCATATGCATTCTGAAACTTTTGCCATATGTAATCCAATTGCTGTTTTTGTGCCTTCAGACTGTATACATTTAGATCTGCAACAGGTACTTCGCTGTGACTCTGCTCCAGCTCTATTAGGTCATTGGCGAAGTGAATAAATGTTTTGACTTGCGCGCTGTTCATTGTTGGAAAAGGTAAATCAGTTGAATACTGTTCAAAATTAGGTATGTTTTCTCAAATTTTAAATTTTCCCTACTGAAATCAGAAGATAAAACTTCAAAAGTTTCAGTGAAATAAACAAAATTGTTCCAATAAGACAAAAAGTACTAAAATTGCCAAAAATTTAGCAAATTATAAAAATTTGTTGAAAAAGGGTTAATAAATTCGTTATCGTATTCAAAAATCTCGGAGTTGTTGAAGTCTCGTAGTGAAAATACACTTGAAAACGAAGAATTCAACAATATTGGGTTGAAAAACGACAAAAAACTTAAAAAGATAGAAAAAAACGAAAAACTGTCGACAACGGCTTAAGTTTAAAACTGTGGTCCAACAAGTTTCTTCAAAAGCTGAATGATTTCCAACCAATCACTTTGAGTTTTAACCAAAAAACCAAAATTTTTAATTATTTTTGCACTAGGACTTAAAGGGTTAAGACCAAAAAAATTTTTTTAATGGTGCGGGTTATGTTGAAATCTACTAAAAATTCAAAAAATTTAATAGATTTTAAAAATTTGGTTAAAACTCAAAAAACGGTACAAAACGCGTAAAACGGCAAGAAAAGGTTAAGAAATCAAAAAAGGTTGATTCCAATTAATTTGGGAAATTTTAGAAAAAATTCCCAAAGTCCGGGAAAAATATTTTTAAAAAATTTTTTAAGTCCCCAAAAGTGCCTCGATGGTAACACTGATACGTACTCAGTACAAGTTCAATTGAGTGTGTATGCAGAGAAACCCACTCAATGCAACGGCTTTTGCGATTGAGTTAAAGAAGATGTTAAAAACAAAAAAAGTAAACGCAGCTGAAATTTTTGCAAGTATGTATGTATGTATGTTCCCAGTGTGCCAGACGGTTCAAATCTCTGCTTTTTTATCCGTTACGGATCCGTTACTGATCCGTTGGCGGGAGAGATTCCCAAAAAAAAAGCGAATCGTTTTTTTTTTGGAATTTCTGTGGAGGGTCGGAGTACTAAATGTAAATTCAAATAAAAAGATTAGTGGTTTTTCATAAACGGTATAAAGGTTTTAATGGGTTATGTTTCACTAGGAATTTCACAAATTCGAAACTACAAATCTTTGGGTTTTTTATCCCACGCCGCTGTCAGTGGATCAAATGATAATCCTGCTGCAGAACAAATGATAGCTGGGGCTGGTGCACTGATTATTTCAAATGTCCATCCAACGTTGATTTCTCTCCGTGTTGATATTGTGTCCAACGTTGTGATGCTCTGTTTATGGTATGTTGAGACGTCTGTTGCGTGATCTGGTTCTTGTGGAAATTTGTGTGTTTTTTCGTGAATTTATGTTAAAAATAAACTTATGGCTTGTTGAAAAATCAATGATGACGGCGGCGATCGGGCGAAAACCTCTCTTCGGGTTTTCGTTCAAAGCGATGCACAGTGATGCGATTAGTACATGCTAGACGGAAAAAACTATTTTTTTTGCAGTTTTTTATGTTTTAGGTATGGGAAAGTACAAAAAAAAGTTATTTCAGAATTTTTGGACAAGTGGGTGTGGCACCTCCCATACAACTTATTTACATTTTGGGCTATATCTTAAAAACGGAACGACCTATGGTTACAAAATTTTAAGTGTATAAACTTTATGTAGTTTCTTAAATTTATAAAAAATTTCAGCACGATTGGACAAGTGGGCGTGGTACACCCCATACAACTGAAATATAAATTGCACCATAACTAACGAAATAACGAAATTTTAAGTAGACGCGTAATATTTTATTTCTTAGGCACTAATAATATTAATATAATAAATAATATGAGTATAATAATTAATATTAATACAATAATAAAGCTTAGCAAGTATCAATGATGATATTTGATAATTTTGGAGGGGACCTTTTTTACTCTTCAAAAAGTACTTTTTCGGTTGCGAGAGAACTTTTTAATAACATGATTAAATAAGCTTTTGTTTTGTTGCTGACGCAAATATATATTTCAGTTTCATTACAATATATAAAAAAATAACAAAAACATTAAACAAAGGATTTAAAAAAAAGAAAAATATATTTCAGGATTTATATCATATCCATGTAAATAAATAACAATGTTTATATCATATACTTCATATCATTTATAATAAGTTTTATTATTTATACTTCTTATTTTTACTATTTATATTTATACTATTTATATAATTAAATATAATTTATTTATATTATTTTAGTGTATTAATAATATTTATTGCTTTTCTCGGGCTATCTACGTTTATTTTTTATAATTTTTATTTCTATAATTGATTTTTTTTTTCTGTGTATTACCATAACGTGTTGTGTTTGTTATGTTACCCGGATTAGAGCTCAAAGTAATGAAATTACCCAAAAACCATTCATAATATTTAGAAAAAATATTCGGAACCTGGATTTGAAATTTAATTTAATAGCATTTTTAGGACAATCAAGTAGGTTGAAAAAAAAAAATACAATGTCAAGTTTGCGCACTTAGGTACTCCTAGTACTTAAAGAAGACATAATACACATTTGAAAAAAAAAAAGTTTGGTGAAAATATGGGGTAAACATTTTTTTTTTATTTACCAAAATATTTAACCAAATTTTTCGTTTTTGAGACTGATTTACACTTCACTAAAATAGGTTTTTTTTTTATTTCGTGTATTCATATTTTTTTTCTCAGTCTAAAAATATTGTGTGTTATATTACAAATATTTAAACCCCACAAAAAGTCTCATCGACTCAAAATTATATATATTTCAGACAATATGGTCAGAGCCTAATTAATACAGTAATATTTAGTACCATCATATAGATTAAGAAAAAAAGTCAAAGGTAAATTTGCGCACTTAGGCATGCCCAGGGCTTAAAGTAGACATAACACTGATTAAATAAAAAAAGTTTGGCAGAAATATGGAGTGACCATTTTTTTTTTTTTTTCTTCCAAAATGTTTTGCAGAATTTGGCGTTTTTACACATTTATCTCACTAAATTCTATTCTACAGCACCAACATTTTAAAAGATTTGGTTTTGAATTTATAATATTTCCATAAAAAATATCTTGGCCGTAGTGTGTGCCGATTTTCAACTCTTTTCAATATTCGGAAGTATTAAAAAAAAATTTTGAAAATAGCAACTAATTTCATGGACACAAATTTGGAAAAAATCATTTTTTAGGCCGACTTTGACGATTTTTGGTATTTTATGTAGAAAGCGGAGGTAAGTAAAAAATTACTTGTGAGCTAATTATATGTATATTTTCTGATTATTTTTTCATATTCGGAATGTAAAAATTCGATTTCGAGTTTTTTCCGTCTAGCTTGTACTGATCGCATCACTGTGCGATGGCAGCGCTTTCAATGTGTTGGCGGTCATTAGCAGAAACAATTTGTTTATGCCATACACACACGGTTTACGTTGTACGTACGTACGCTATTTGACGTTCGATCAACTAGTATAGCATATCATTGTAAATGTCTCAACATTTCATTCATAGAAGTCATTTATCTCAGATTTTTTTTTCGACTAGTTGTTCTCATTATCTCAGTTTTACCACCGTAAGGTGCCAAGGACACCTTATAGAATTGAAGCCCATAAAAAAATCATTGAGGAAAAGTCGAAAAGTCGTACTCCTTAATGATACTATCACATTGTGATATTTTTGTATCGTTCAGATATCGGGTATTTATAACTCGAAAACCGAAAAACTTAAAAACCTCAGTTTTCCGAACTGTTCTTTAACCTCTTAAGCCAAGTTGATTTTTGATTAATTTTCCATTTTGAAAAGAGACATTCAAATCGTTTGGCTTTGGGGAAAATAAACGTAATATTATGGAAAATAAGAAGGAAAAACTAAATCCTCCTTACAAATCGGTTTTTTTTTTTTTTTTTGACCTGAACATACTTTAAATAGCTCAACTTGTTGGATTTTTAGCATCACATCGACCTTTAACAGTTTTCTATATAAAAAAATCTCAACGACGTCATCGAATAATATTTATTTCTATTGCTTTCAAAAAGAAACCATCCGATGGCCCACACCTTACTCGTATTTGCAGCGATCTAAATTTTGCACGCGATTGTTTATGACCTTCATAATAAAGTTATAAATTAATTTAAAACATCAATTAGCAAAGTCAGAGGAGAGCGTATATCTAGTATTGAAATTATGCAATTTATTTAGCACAACCAGAAAGATCAATGCCAGCTGAAATGTGTTTTTAACGACATGGTAGAAAACATGCCAAGGTATCACCAAACATTATATCATCTTCTCATACATGTACTTGACACATTTTGAAAACAAGGAAGGAAGAATTTTTATCTTATATCATCACGTTCTTGCGCTATTGGAGGGTTTTTCATTAAAAAAAAAAATAAAAACGAAGGACTTACATATATAGCAAATAAACTATCAATAAATTTACGTACCTACATAAAGTCTTTGCTTAGATGACAAAACCAGGTATCGCATGTTTTAAAAATTTTCAGTAGAGCAAATTTAAGGTTTAAGTTGATAAAGAAAAATCGCAATATCTGGTTTTCCTAATTATTTTTCAAAGGAACTGCAAGTCTCAGAGCAAAACTGGTTATGCCAGCTTGTAGATCTCACCGACAACAATATCCTGAACTTCATAACTCATTTTCACAAAACATGCTCGATACCTGGTTGAGCCATCTGAGCACAGAATTATGATAAATTATATTTAAATTTTTAGGACTTCAGTTTTATACATTTCTAGATTATTTTAAGTTATTTGGGGTGAAGAATTTTTTTGTGTAATAGATACTCATGGGGGGTTCTAACCACCAAAACTTCTTCGTGCGCACAAGCCTGTGTCAAATTTGTATTCTCTAGTCCTGTATTCTCCTGTAAACTCTATTGGAAGCAGAGAGTCAAAATGAAAAGTATCCTTCTAAGGCAATATCTTACGAATTCTGTGGTTTCATAGATTTCCTTCTCGAATAATATCTGCCATGTGCAAAATTTCACTCTCAAAATAGTGCAACAGAACAATCAAAATCAAATTTTTTTAATATTTCCTAGTTTCACTAAAGTCTTACGATTCGGAATAAAAAATCCAAAGATTTTAATTTTTTTTTTTTTTTGGTTTTATTTTTATCTACATAGTGTAATGATCACATAAACTATTATTTACAGTATCTAGGTGATAACAAAAAAATTGTACTCTTAAAATTCTAACACAGTGCATTTGGCTTGAACACAATTATTTACCCCATCCGCTATAACCACCGCCGCCGCCTCCTTTGGACCAGCCGCTGCCACCGCCGTAGCTACCACCGCCGCCGCCATAGCTACCACCGCCGCCGCCATAGCTACCACCGCCGCCGCCATAGCTGCCGCCGCCGCCGCCATAACTTCCGCCGCTTGTTGTTGTTATGACTTTGTAAACATCAACGTGTCCACCGCTGCTGCCGCCGCCATAACCGCCACCGCCATAGCTGCCACCGCCTCCGCCATAACTGCCGCCGCCGCCGCCATAGCTGCCGCCGCCGCCGCCATAACTTCCGCCACTGCTACCGCCCCAACCGCCATAACTGCCACCGCCGCCGCCATGGCCTCCGCCGCCATAACTGCCACCGCCATAGCTTCCGCCGCCATAACTGCCGCCGCCGCCGCCATAACCGCCACCGCCGCCGCCAGTGGTTATAACTTTGATAACTTCAACGCCGCCATGACCACCGCCGCCGCCGCCGTAGCCTCCGCCATAGCTGCCGCCTCCGCCACCGTAGCTTCCACCACCGTAGCTTCCGCCGCCATAACTACCACCGCCGCCGCTGCTTCTGCCGCCACCTCCTCCTGTTAAGCCACCTAATAGGCCTAATAGATTGCCAGCACTAGCAACGGCTAATGTAGCCGCAAGGGCGATTAAACAAAAATATACCTGAGAGAGAAAAAAAAAGTAAACTTTTAGTATCCTGTATCCTGAAAGTATCCACACAATTTTTTTAACTGTTCTTCTTGTCAACACTCACTTTCATTATTAACGAAACGCTGGGACAGAATTTCGCAAACTATTTAGCGTAGACCACGGAACGCTTTGTTTTATAGCCCCACGACAAAAAGTCTAAAAGTTTAGCGATGAGATGTTTGTTCTATAATGCATACGGGGGTTCTTGTTTTGCCAAAGTGTGAATTAATTTTTTTTAATTTTTTTTTTTTTGTTTTTAATCTTTTGTTTCTTTTTTTATCTAAATATTATGTAGTATGTATGTAGATCTTTTAGTAAAAGAGTTGTGCCTTCGAACTTGTTTTATTCCTAAAATACAAAAAAAAGAACAACAAAAAACCCAAATTAGTATAACAATATGCGGAAAACAAAATAAAGCTCAAGCGTGGTACATCTGATTAACAGTTTTTGGGACAACAACAACATCCGGCCTAGCAACACATAATAAAGTTTAGGTAAGGTTAGGTTTCGTGGATAGTATAGACCAACTTTCAAGTAGACCTAACTCAGAAACCTACCACAATAATATTAACTTCTGATACCTTTCGTAAGTATGGAGTCATATCTATGAAATATGAAAATTGTAGTTTTAGTGTTTATAAAATCCAATCCTATATAACCTTTGTCTAAATGCTGAGGACACCTAACACTTCAGGATAGCTTATTTTCCAAAACTTCTCACACGACGAAAAAAGTGGTATACAAACATTTTAAGTTTTGATTTGGTACTTGAAATGTCCTCTTCAGCGATGTATCCATACACACCATCTACAAAACTCATCAGTATCAAGCCCCGCATAAATTTGGACTTAGCGACTTCAAAATTTCATTTATGTACATATATCAAAAACATGCTTCAACGTCAAACAGCAAATGATGTTCGGGAAATAACGCCAGAAATGTTTTGGAAATAAAGCCAGCAATTTTCTGGAGTTAATTTTAGGAAAAAAAGCCAAAAATGATTTAGGAAATAACGCCAAAAAAAATATTTTTTTCATGCAAAGTTCTGGTGTTATTTCCATTTGGTTTTTGGAAATAAAGCCAAAAATTTATTCCCGAGTTGAAATTTAGCCAAAAATTTTCTGCCATTATTTGCATTATTTTCTGGCGTTGTTTCCAAAAAATTTTCTGATGCTATTTCAAATGGCGTTATTTCCAGGAGCCATAAATGGTGTTAGTTACACAATCTAAGCAACTTCATGATTTAATTGCACTGTGCAATTCAAAAATCTGAATTTGATATTGATAACTTTGATTAATTTAGGGTTGCTGATTCCGAATCTGAAAACCGGGTTTTCCCACATCACGTCTGAGATCCGAGTTATCCTAATTTTATGCTATTTTCAGACATATAGCGAACGTCGAGGGAGTAGTGTAGTTCAGTTTTGTCAGCGTCAATAGCTTTGATCTTCCTCTATATACCATAATTTCAACTTTTCCAATTGGACCATTACTTTTAGAAATATCATCCATCGAAGTAATAGTATGCAAATTTAATATAGTCCTTTAAAGGGATTTTCGATAGCTTTACTTTAATAGATGATCTCGGAAAGTAATGATACAATTGAAAAAGTTAAAGGAGGAAGCTAAGGATTATTCGATGCCGCTGGCAAAAGTGAACTAAATAACTTCCTGGATGTACGCCATATGTCTTAAAAAGCGTTTTCTGCACTTTTAATCAGAGATAACTCGAATCTGAGACGTGATATTAAAAAACGGTTGCCAGATTCGGAATTAGCAATCCTGTATTGGGCAAAATGAGTTACAGAGATTAAATTCAGATTGACTTCCCCTCAATTTGTTTTTGCTCTGTTATTGAATAAAATTTTTCTCTCTGATTTTATTTAACCTTTAGCCTTGGCATTTATTAAAATTAAGATTATGGTTCGGATATATGTTTTCAAAATAATTATGTTTTAAAAATAATATCTATTAAAGGGTGCCTATTGCTTGCTTCGACCGGAAGTGATCTTTCCCGAGCATTACTTTTCTTAGAATTTCAGGTCGCAGCGCCGCTACTTCTTCTCGGATATAGGCCTTAAGCTAATGCATGATTCTTGGCTTGTTGGCTTATGCTTATTTTACTTTTTGGAGCCGTTAAATCGAACGAACGCGGTGGCCAGTTAAAATCAGAAAAACAAAATTTTATCCGATCACCAAAAAATTTCCCTCAGGAGCATTATTTAGTAGTATTGATAAGTATATCTCTATAATTACTATAGTGGGCTTACATCTATTTATTTTTGGTGTCTAATTTACGTGAATATTTCTTTCATGTCGGGATCATCTGCATGATTAAAATAAACACTAAATACTAAAAAATACTTTTATGGCTCCTCAAAACAAAATTTGAAACTAAGAAATATGAAATATGAAGAAAGTGGAAGTTATGCTCCAATTCAAACAAATAAATTAAAGATGTGAGCAACTTCATTGTTTTATAAGAGTTCTATTCAAAAATAGAACAATTTTGAATCTAAAATGTTAACCGAAAAAAAAGATTTTATATGCCTTCAATTCAACAAGTCTCGTACCCATCAATTTGACTTTTTTGCTTAAATGGTTTCATCACAATCTATACTAAATTTTATGAATTATCTTTAGTTAAGTCTTATCATAACTGGATTTTATAATGATTGCAATTTTATATTGCTAATAGATATAATACATACATAATTTTATTGAAAAAAAAAAAACATTCCTGCTAGTTTATTTTTAAAAAATTAATCCAACATTAAACAAAAAAACAAGTTCGTATAGATACAATTATGTATCTAGTATAATTTAGCATTCTATTCTAAGAGACTAGTCAGAGTTCTAAATATTTAAAAAGAACAAATAGGGCACAAATTATAATCTATACTGAATATACCGGAAATCCCTGTTTTCAAGCAAAGATTTCACGCAACCGGAACGCGAAAGTGTTGGCCATGATATATACTTGTATCATTTAAATTAAACAATATTTATTATAAGCAATATTTTAGTTTAATAAAACCATATGAATGGAGACAATCGAAGCGTAATGTCATATTTTGTTATCTACACTTTTTATTTTGAATTTGTTAAATAAATTTTGTATATAACGTTTTGAACCAATTTTAAAATTTTTTACTTTTAAAATAAAGAAGAAATTGGCGTACTTTAAGTTTTGATTTAATTTAGTTCAAAAAAGTACTTATTTTAAAAGTGTTAAGTTTTTGAAAATCATACACAAAAGATCTCGTTCACTTTTACGTTATATATGCTAATGTTCCTTCTTGAACTCTAAAACCATTCGTTTTTTCAAAAGATTTCCGTAAAAAGAATTTTAAGAAAAAAAAAAAAAAAACATAGCCTTCATTTCGGTAATACTATTATGATTCGTTTAGAAAATATTGGTTTTTTTGTATACTTTGTTTTTTTAAGGAAGTTATATTCTTCTACTTTGAAATTTATTTTTTTGGCCACGTAGTGAGTGTAAATCAACGCACATAATAAAGTTAAAAAATTGTCACGTGAGTTTTTAGAAAAAAATTCCCGTGGCTCTCACAACCATTTAGCGCAAAACAAGTCTTCTAGAAAACGTATGTTTTTCATCCACCTTATGTAAAAAAAAAAAAAAAAAATCAAAAAACAAAACATTATTTTGAGAAAATTAATTTTAAGATTTTTCAAAAAACATTTAACATTTAAAATGCTACAAGAATCCGAAAACAAAAAATTAAAAAAATGGCAAACCGGCGGAACTTAGAAAAGAAAATTGCATCTATTTTTCGCAAAAACACTACTTTGATACTCTGAAGTTTCATGCCCATAACTTGCAAAAAAAAAAAATTTTACGCAAAACTAATAATGAGAGGTCTCTATACTGAGCACTTAGAACAGCACTGTGAATTTTTTTTTTTTTTTAATTTGAGCTAGAAAGCGTCTTAAGTGGTTTTTAAATGACCGAAGAAGAGAAATAGACTCCAGAATATGATTCGGTAATTTGTGTAACGAAAATATATGATTCGACAAATTATGTATTAAAAAAGAATCAGGCACATCTTTCTCATAATTTAGGCACCTTTCTACGAATATTTCAGTTCTGTTAAGGAAATTTATTGCTAAATATGATTCAGGAAATGTCAAAAAATGTTCAATATAGTATATTTGACCACCATAGTCGTCCTTATACACAAGGCGATAAAATTAATGTTATAATGTGAATATGTCATAATTTTAGCAAATGTCATCATATGTTATTGTACTTTCGCATTTATGTTGTTAATATGTAGTTAAAAAAAATTTGTTGATAAGAAGCCTACTAGGGATTCCAATTTTTGGACTTTTTGCGATCCCGGGATTTCGGAATCAGAAATTTTTGAATCCCGGGATCCCGGGATTTTTCGGGATTTGTATGAATTTTGTTTTCTTCGTAAATAGAACAGAATTTAGTAATAAAAATTCCTAATATTTTGTCTTATATACCCCTACTACACCCCTACAAAGATATTTTATTTAAAAAAGAACAATTTCTTAAAGCAGATACATTTTATTAAGCAATTCACGCCATTTATAAAAAACAAAAATTCATAAAAATTTATTTACTTCAAAAACAAGCATAAAGGTACATTGCTGCATTATATGCTTAGTTAAATACATATCGATACCTTAGAGCGCTATAGTTCTATCTCCATTTTTTCAATTATTGGGAAATGCAAAAAGAATACTTCAAGCAGTGGTTATTTAGAATTGGCTGCGATTTTGAAAAAACTATACATGCAATAATTTTGCCTTAGTATATTTTAACATAATTTTGTATTAAAAACTAATTTTATTAATTTTTAACAAAATCAATTTAACAAATTATATGGAAATGCACTACTATTCAAATAAACGACACATTTAGTAAATTTTATGAGCGACTAGCATTTCCCGGTGTGCATTGCGATACCATCTTTTGTATGGAGGGCAGAGCATTTCCAATTAAACCAATGAATGTAAATTGTTCCGATGCAATTTATATGCGCACCAAAACTCATCTATGTGTATTAGATAGTTTCAGAGGTATGATACTTTTTTAAGGACATGGGACCGCCCATTTTTCCCTTAGACATTATTTGTCCCCTGACTCTTAATACACATACCACATCTCATCCATATCCTTTAAATGATTTCAGAGACATGAAAAATTATTTTTTTTCGAATCATGGAAAAAACAAGAAATTTTCAAAAATTTCTGGTTCTGACCTTTGGGTGAAAAAAAAAAAATGTTTCCACTAAAAACATCGTCACTCTTAGGCCAGATTCACGAAATTTCAAATTTTTCAGTTTTGCACTAATGTGGTTTTCTTGTACAAAATGGTTCAATAAAGTTATGCCAGAAGTATGAAAGCTATATCTGAAGTGGTTTAACAGCAAATGCAAAGTTTATTACATGAAAAAGCAAGATTTACATATAATGTTCATATTTAAAAAAATTTCAAAAACAAATTTCTCAAATTCAAAAATTTTCACATTCGTGAATCTGGCCTAAGAGTGACGACATGTAAAATGTCATGAAGGTGTAGAAAAGACGAAAAAAATTAAAAAATTTTCTTAAAAATGTGACTTATTTGAATATTCAGAGGAGATGGCACAGTAGCGCTCTTCAAAAAATTACAGTTTGGAGATAGGATTTTTCTTAATTCTCGAATATTTCGGTGTTTTGGTGGTATTTTGACATCCCCCAGAAAAATAAAAAATTAAAACAATTTCAACAATATAAATTAAAAACAATAAAAAATTGACAGTCAGAGAAAAAATCATACAGAAAAACATAAGAGAACTAGTCTGAAGCGCCTTTTAGTAAAAATGATATTACTCAAAGCAGATTTTCTATCTTTATAATATCAATAGTTATTTTGATTGGTTGAAGAGTACGAGCTAATTGTTTAATAATTTAAAATTCGCTACAGTGGATCGAAGAAACCTTTAAGTCAATACAAGCTGTTTTTATGCTACTCTCAAGCATCATAAAGCGCTGCAGCATATCTAAAAGACTACTCCATCTCGTTTTGCAATCTAAGATTAACTTCAGCTCTTTATTATGTTCAATTTAACCATAATGTTGGTGGTTTTTGGAACATTCTAACAATTTTTCTAACCAAAAAAACTTAGAAAAGAAATCCCGGGATTGGTAGCACTAATCCCGGGATTTTCGGGACTGCAAAAAGGCTCGAATCCCGGGATCCCGGGATCCCGGGACTGAAATCCCTAAAGCCTACTAATGTGGAACAAAATGTTTTGCCAGCAACGATCTAAGCCGCTGCACAAAAGGGTATTGTATACGCTTTTACGCATTTAATTGAAAAAAAAAAAATCTTTGAAGTACCGGCTTTTTGATACCGTTTTCAAGATAATTAAATTCTACGTCACAAACAATAAAAATTGTTGACCTAACATTACTAGTTAAAAAGTTATACACGGTTAAAAATTAACTTTTTTTCCTTTCGTTCGCGCGCAGTGGAAAATTTTAATTTTTTGGCTTTTTTAAAGTATATATTTATTAAAAAAAAGTTTTTTTGTTGAAAAAGTTTTAATGGAACCTTCAATTTCAGGTGATTGTGGTTCTTACTGCATAAAAGTTTTCTTGAGTTAATGTTTAGAAAATTTTTTTTTATTAATATAAAATATGTGTTAAAAAATTAAGGTTTTTTATTATTCAAGTAGAGTTAAAGTATTATAGGGTGTGCACGATTTTCATCTACTTATGATTTTCTTTAACTATAGACTGTCCATAAGGAGTGTAAAAAATTTGGTTGTGCCATATTGTGCACTTTCGGAATTATTAAACTTTTTGTAAGAGAACTCCAGTCGCTATAATCATAAAAAGCAAGTGCAGCCACCAAAAATGTAATGATTTCTTATTTTTTTTTTTTTTTTTTTTTTTCTTTTGTTTTGTTTTGTTTGTCTTCTTAAATTTTGATGGACCCTTTTAGTTCAAGTATTTTTGTAACACAAAAGTAGTTTTTGTTTTGTGAAAAAGTGTTTTGTTATATTTTAATTTTTTTTTTTTTTGTTCGTAAGTCTAAAATTAAGTGCATTTTGGCTATATACAATGTATTATACATAGACATATAGTTGTTCCAAAAGTGAGCTCAAACAAAAATATTTATGTTTTAATAAAGTCTAGACATATAAGTTACTTTCTATGAAAAAAAGGTTGCGCGTTTTTGAGCGGCTGTGAGAAATTTTAATTTTTTTAAGGCAAACTGACATGTCCAATATGTATGAAAGTGGAGCAAAAAATAAATAAAAAGTTAAATACAGACATATAGACAGACAATTACACCCAAAAATCTGCAAGAGGGTGTCAATAAAGTACGCAGAGTTTTTTAAAAATTTTTGAAGGTCATTAAGAGGTCGCTATCGTCGTTTTATGCAAAATCTCGGCTTAGTACAGTTTTTATTTTATTACGATTTAAGAAATGCTCGGAATGAGTCGTCCGACATATCAAATTTTTTGTCTTGCGTCAAGGTATATAAAAATATTATATCTCGAATTTAAAATCATTCATATATAGTTGTTTTAGATAAAAAACTCACAGAAAACATAATTTTAATATTTCGGCCTACTGTAAAACTCTTAAACTACACCTTGGAAAAAACTGTTTTTCATAAGTTTATCATAAAATCATGCAAGAAACAATTTTTCATTGCATTTTAACCCATTATATTCTGTTTTTATGGGTCTTCTTGACCCTTTTTTTCAAAAACTTGGTTAAAATGGGTTAAAATATTATACAAAAATATTTTTCAAAAAATTTCACTAGGGGTCATCAAACACAGAAATTCTTAAAACTTCAGAATAATGCGAAAAAAATTTGATGACAATTTTCAATTTCCGTTTTTTATTGCTACTAAAAAAAAATTTCACTACATATTATACAACTGCATAAATTTTCTACTTTTTTATGCATAATTAACTAAAAGAATAAGATATTATAACCCTCAATAGTCTGAACGAATTAATATCGTGTTATGGTATCAAATACCCCACTGTGCGCAGTACAACTAGCACAAAATTCAGAGTGCGGAAATTTCCATTTATGAGCTTGCACTCATAAATTTATCTTAATGAGCGTTCAAAAATGGAAATTTCCGAACTCTGAGGGGGAGTTTTTCATTTTTAAGCGAATGCTTTAAAATTTTTTTTTTTTCTCTTGCACATGGGTGAGGGCGATTCAATTTTTTTTATGGCGCTCTTGCGCACGAGCGAGCATGCTTAATTTTTATTTTTTGCACACGTACGCGTATGAGCGGTGCTGGGCAAAATTCTCTCTTCTTTTTTTTTTGTCTCGTTTCATCCTATACGAAAAGATACGAAAAAAATCATCTCTTTGATACGAAGCTGCCCCTAGGGCAACGTTTTGCCCACCACCGCGTCTGAGTAAGTTCAAAGGAATTCACGTAGCCTTATATGAGCAATAGTAAATTTCAGAACGCTCGTGAGCCAAAAAAAAATCTGAGGAAATAATCTTCGATCACAGAAAATTTTTTTTATCGTTTTGGGCCCTTTTTTGGGAAATTTTTTTTTACACCAATTGGTGGGGAAAGGTCGAAAATATATTTTGGACATGATCAGAGGTGGCTCCGGGTCCTCTTAGTGACGTTTTGGGCCCATTTTTGTAAAAGAAATTTATTGCGCTAATCGATGGAGAAAGGTCGAAAATATATATTGGACATAAACAGAGTGGGCTTCGGGCCCTCTAAGTGACCATTTTGGGCCCATATTTGTGAACAAATTTTACTAAAGGTCAAAAATATGTATTGGACATAAGCAGAGTTGGCTCCGGACCCTCTAAGTGACCGTTTTGGTCCCATTTTTGTAAAAAAATTTAAATGCACGAATCGATGGGGGAAAGTCGTAAATATATTTTGAGCACTCCAGCTTGGTTGAATATAATTCAACGTCAGCACATGATGTTGCGGTTACAATAGTTTATTAAACACGTAAGCTAAGCTGCCACAGTGATAGTACGCTTGTATTAAATATCAAGATTTTCATACATTACGGGCGAAGGACATTGAGTGAGTTGAGGAGAAAAGTTAAAATTTTTTGATTTGATTTGGTAAAAACTAAAATCTTGGCTTGAACTTCAAATTTGAAACAAATCATTTTTGTCACAGTCTAATACCTATGTATGTATGTATTTTCTTATTAACCATTTCATGTAATAAACGAAAAGGTTACTTTGTTGCCGATCAGTTTTTTTTTTAAGATTATAAATAAACCATTGGATAGATCGATGCTTTTTTTTTTCAAAGGTAAAAATAAATTTTTGTCGTAACCGCCCAGTGTGCCAAACGGACTCGTTTCAGATCCGTAACGGGTTCATATTTTCGTTATTTTTATCCGTTACGGAATCCGTTGCGTATCAGTTACTGATCCGTTTGCGGGAAGGATTCCTAAAAAAAAACGAATCGTTTTTTCTACTTTTATGGATCCGTTTCGAACCTGTAACGTACATCAAAAACGAATTCAAAACGGATTCGCTTTTAATAATGGTAATGCTGCTTATAAAAAAAAAGAAAAAAGGGTGAAGCGCTTATTTTTAATTAAAAAAAAAACAAAATAACAAAAAAAAAAAACTACATAGCCCGGCCGGGAGTCGAACTCAGGCTCCCGGGGTATTACTCTTTCATACACGAGACGTTAGACAACTAGGCTATTGGCCCATATGATGTTTACTTAACTGATGTAGACTTATTTGATGTTGAGATTTAAAGTTTGTATATTAAACAAATTTCTGTTGTTTTTTTATAAGTATTCTGTGTTGTTTTTCTTCCATTCTTTTGATAAAAAATGTTATATACTCAAATTTGGAATCAAAAACATTTTTTCAAATAGAGTTTGAAAAGTTTACAAAAAATCATACACAATAAAATAAAAAGAAAAAAAAAAAAAAACAAATCAAAAATATTTTTTTTATCATAAAAATTAAATAAAGCAAATCCGTTTTGAGTTCGTATTTGAAGTATTTACGGAATCGAAACGGATTTGCCCAGGTTCGAATCCTACCAGAGGTGGATTTTTACCCTTTATTTTTCTTCCTTTTTTTTCTTTTTATTATTTTTTAATTGCTAATAGGCGCATCAAAACGGTTTTTTTCTGTAAATATACAGCATTAACATATTTAAAAGCAAATCCGTTTTGAATTCGTTTTTACATAAGTTTCGGATTCGAAACGGGCCCGCACTGCGGAATTTAATTTTTTTTTTATTCGCTAATAAGCGCTTCAAAATGTTTTTTTTTTTTATCCAAACAAAGCGTTTTGAATTCGTTTTTGATGTACGTTACTGGTTCGAAATGGATCCGTTACCGCGGATTACGTTTTTTATACCTTTATGAACTCGTAATGGATTCGAAACGGATCCTCATCCGTTTTTGTGCATATTGGGCGCAGTGTTTTTTTTTTTTTTTGTTTGTTTGTTTGTATGGTAGCATATTTCAGGTATTATGATTTGCATTAATGTTTTAATTAATGACCAATTTATCGTATTTCAAGAGGTGAAAGGTTCAGATTGAACTGACGCAAAAGAGAAGAGGTGAAAGAAAAAATAATGATTTTTTTTTAAATTTATTTATTAGGTATCTTTTTATCTTTTTTGGTAACAATAAAAGCAATAACAACATTAACAACGTCTACAATAACGAGATGTTGCTTTTCAGGTACAACAAAATGTTTACACCCTATACAATATTTACAACTATATATGTTTTTATGAAAGAGTATTTCGTGTGTTTCAAACTCCGATTGTTGCTGATGAGGGCTCTGCACCTTTGCAGGATGATGGAAAGGAAGCTATATGTAGGAAGAAAGTAGGATTTTGGCTTTGTTTTTTCTACAAATTTTTAAGTCAGACTTTCATTCAATTTTTTGATGAAAAAAATTTACTAAATGGCAACTAAAGCAGTTAAGCGCATGGTTTTCGGAAATTAATCCCAACCACCACCACCGCCGCCAGCTGACCAACCACCGCCGCCGCCGCCACCACCGGCAGCCCAACCTCCATCACCGCCGCCATAACCACCATCACCACCGCCGTATCCACCATCACCACCACCACCGCTGCTGATGACTTTGATGATTTTAACTTCTTCGGCACCGCCTCCATGACCACCTCCATGACCACCTCCATGACCACCGCCATAACCGCCGCCATGACCGCCGCCGCCATGTCCGCCGCCGCCATGTCCCCCTTCTTCATGGATGACCTTAATGATTTTAATATCACCGCCGTGTCCACCACCATGACCGCCTCCATGACCACCGCCATAACCGCCATCGCCATGACCACCACCATGACCGCCACCATGACCGCCGCCGCCGCCGCCGGAGCTAATGACCTTAATCACTTTGACTTCTTCAGCGCCGCCACCATGACCGCCACCATAGCCTCCATCAAAACCACCACCGCCGCCGCCGCCGCCATAACCGCCATCGAAACCACCGCCGCCATGACCACCACCACCGCCATGTCCGCCGTCATCGCTGATAACTTTAATAATAGCAGTATGGCCACCGCCACCACCGCCATGTCCACCGCCGCCGCCGCCGCCGCCACCACCACCACCTAAGAATCCAGCATGGGACACAGCCACTAGGGCGAAAAGACACACGAATACCTGCGAAGAAAGAGAGAACATGTTTCCATGATTAGACAAATTGCACTGGATGACATTTAATGGAAGTCCCTGTATCTATATCCATGTGTGGTACGGTACGTACCTTCATTTTGTTGCAAGCACTGCTTAGTTTGTTAGTAGACGAAGTAAACCAATCTGCTCCGAAAGTAATTCAGAAACTGACAATTTTTCGAAGACATCACTGGGCTTAAATACAATGTGGCCAAAATGAAAGTAAATCATTTCCCCTAATCAGAAAACAACAAATCCAAAAACAAAATTAAACATTTGTTGTTGTTGTTATTGCTTTTTCACATTTCATTTCATTTTGGTTTTTTTTTTTTCTTTCTACTCAACGAAATCAAAGAAATAACCAAAATTGTTGCAGTATTTCATGTAACTGGTCCATAGGTATATGCGCATGCGCAAAATTTTTTTTTTTATAGACCCTCACTATCATAAAAGTGTTGGCTACTGTTGGCGTGATCAATGCAAATTTGCAAAAACAAAAAAAAAAAACGTCAACAACAACATCACCATCACCAACATCATCATCATCATCACCGTCGTCACCACCATCTTTAACTTCAGCCAAACACATCAAGACAAGAAGTTGACCCCATTAAGAAGGCGTTAAACTCACCCAAACCTAAAGCCATATAATTTGTTGCTTCCTCCACTGCCTTTGACTTCGAAGAAGATCTTTCCTGTCTTTCACTTTTGTTTTTTCTCGACATTTTGCATTGCGTTTTTGGCTTTCGAAAAAAAGACGCGTCTTCAATTTTTTATCTGTTGTGTGTGGATTGGATTATGTAATTGGGAAACATTCAAATTTCGAGTGGCACTCTTTTTTTTTTAATTCAAATTTTTATTGCTGATTTATCACTGTTGTATCACTGTATGTATTGTGTGTGTTTGTGTGCTTTTTTTATGATGATGACGAGCACTTTGGACACATTTTTGCCTTAAAGTGACATTTTTATTAAATTTGTTTCAGTTATCAACTTTACTTTTGATTTGTATGCCATAATCACTTTATTGCTCAAATGTTGTATTGAATGATATATCTATCAGCATATCACTGAAAAATTAAAACAACAAAACTTTATCACTCGCCAATAGCAATAGTGTAATCAATTTGTCAAGCTTAATACACATTAGACCGCAACGAAAATGCACTTTTGGTTTGGGGACATCTCTTGTGGAAGTTATGAAATAAAATCTATATGTAATGGAATGATTAAGCTGAACAATAACAGTGACGCTGGGGCCATTGCATATGCTAGATTACATTAACGATTTATTTCGATGCATTTCTAATATATTTCATAGACCTTTTGTCTTTTCTAACTTTTTTCCACTTCATCAACATTTTAAGAAATTTTAATACTAAAAGCTTAAAATGACTTCTATTCAGAAAAAATACCCGTGTCTCGTCGTTTGTCTCCTGCACGTCAAATTTTTAATCGATTTTTAAAGGCGTTATGAAATAACGCCCAAAAAAAAAAGGAAATACCGCCCAAATTATTTTCTTTTAAATTTGAGCGATAACACCGTTCTACACAAAAAAATAAAAAAAAACACATGAGAAAATCCAAAAAAAATCTTAAAGAAGACGTTTAAAAAAAATACCCGTGTCTCGTCGTTTTTCTCCAGCACATTAGATTTTTTTTTAATCGATTTTTGAAGTTTTTTAATCCACTGTATATGAAGAAAACAAAAAATTACACATTCTTGTGTTAAATCGATGAATTTAACATCTGAGGTGTATCATATGTTTAGTAAACTTATGCACGGTATTGCGGGGAATATCTTTGTAGAAAGTTTTAACCCTATGCATCTCCCACATGTGGGTAATTTTTGCGATTTCCTTAAAAGGTACAAAAATTACACCTAAAACAGGAGAATATTGAGTCAGTATGTGCTACAGAAATATTTGCTATAAAATTTCACTAATAATTGCTAAACACTTAAGAGTCGAAATTTTATCCCGAAACCCAAAAAATCGTTAAAATCAATTAGGACTTCTTACAGTCAATATTTTCCAAATTTCACCCCACTGTAAAACTCTAAAACTACATTTTGGATAAATTTCATTGCAACAAGATGAAAACTAAATCACACATGGATTTTTTTTAACGTCTTCTTTAATACCCTATTCTCACTTGCCTCGTTAACCAGATGAATGCTGATTAAGCACTAACCAGGATAGTTTTCCATATAAAAAGCTTTTCGATTTGTATGGAATAGATTAGCTAGTTTTTAAATAATTAGATCATTTAACCCAAAAAATCGGCAGGTGGCATCTCCAAATTCAAAAATTCCCAGGGAAATTAGGAAATTTCCCTCTCTTTTGACAAATGCAAAATGTAAACAAATAAAACATTTTTAATAAAAAGCAAATTAAAGCTAAAATCAAAAATGTGTTCGTCTCAATTGTTTTACAAAAAATTTAAATAACGAATTATATAAAAATATATTTGAAAAAAGTGAAAATAGTGTCGTGTTTTGGTAAATGCCAAAAAAGTGTCATTGAAGTGTCATCCAGGTAAAAGGTGTGAACGTGGTTCTGTGATTATCATGATTTTCTCATTTTAGGCTGGTTAACCAGGCAAGTGGGAATAAGGTATAAGAATTTTTTGGATTTTCTCATGTGTTTTACAAAAAGTTTGAAATTGTCGAACAGTGTAATCATTTTGGAAATAACGCCCAAAAATTTGGACATTATGTATTTTTTTTGCGTTGTTTCGTTTTATTTTTAAAAACGAAATAACTCCCAAAAAAAACGAAATAACTCCCAAATTATTTTCATACAAATTTGGTCAATTATTATTTTGGAAATAACGCACAAAATTTATTTGTATGAAAATAATTTGGGTGTTATTTCGTTTTTCGTTTTTGCCGTTATTTCGTTTTTTAAAAATAAATATAACGCCCAAAAAACGAAATAAAGCACTAATTTTTGAGCGTTATTTCCAAAATGATTTTCGCCCAAATTTATAGGAAAATAATTTGCAGTTATTTCGTTTTTGAATTGCGGCTTTATTACATATTTTTTGGGCGTTATTTCGTTTTTAATTTTGGGCGTCATTTTATTTTTTGGGCGTTATTTCCTTGGGCATTATTTCCTAACGCCGTCTTAACAACGCCCAAAAAATATGAAATAAATCCCAAAAACAAAACTACGCCCAAGTTGTTTTTATATAAATTTGGGCGGTAATCATTTTGGAAATAACGCCGTAAATTCATAAAGCGTTAGGAAATAACGCCCAAAAAAAACGAAATAACGCCCAAAAAATAAAATGACGTAATAACGCCCAAAATAAAAAACGAAATAACGTCCAAAAAATATGAAATAACGCCCAAAAACAAAAACGAAATAACGCCCATATTATTTTCATATAAATTTGGGCAATAATCATTTTGGAAATAACACCCAAAAATTGGGGCTTTATTTCTTTTTTTTTTTTTTGGGAGTTATTTCGTTTTATTTTTAAAATATGAAATAACGCCCAAAATCAAAAATGAAATAACGCCCAAATTATTTTCATACAAATAAATTTTGGGCGTTATTTCCAAAATGACTATCGCTTAAATTATTTTCATAAGAATTAATGTTTGTACTTCATTTAATGAGCTTTTTAAATGCATTTTTAGATTTTAAAAAAAAAATTGGTTTTTTGGAAAAAATGTAGACCTTAATTTTTAAAAATTAATTCTAACAAAGTTTGTCCCTTTTAATTTTTTTTTTTCTAAAAAAAAAAAATGGTGAATAGATAATTCTTGCCAAATTTCATAGTGGGCGTGGAAGTCGTTTAGGAGCCAGACCGGTTACAATCATTTCATCAGTACAATTTGAAACTGTATCTGGTCTTGCTCTTAAACGACTTCCACGCCCACTATGAAATTTGGCAAGAATTACCTACTCACTATAAGCTATTTTTAGAAAAAAAAAAAATTCAAAAAATTAAAAGGAACTGACTTTGTCAGAGTCAAATTTCAAAAATTAAGGTGAACCTTTTTCCAAAAAACGAAAGTTTTTTAAAATCCAAAAATAGCTAATAGTGGGCGCGGAAGTTGTTTAGGAGCTAAACCATAATGTGTATATTATACATACAGTTTCAAAACGTACTGACGAAATAATTGTAACTGGTCTAGCTCCTAAACGACTTCCACGCCCGCTATGAATTTTGGCAAGAATTATATATTCACCATTGACAATTTTTAGAAAAAAAAAAAAAAGTTAAAAGGGACTAACTTTGTTAGAATTACTTTTCACAAATTAAGGTCCACCTTAATTCCAAAAAACGAAATTTATTCTTAAATCTAAAAATGCAGGTAAAAAGCTCATTAAACGAAGTATAAATTTGGATAATTTTTTTATTTGATTTTAACTTTTTTAAGCTGGATAATGGGGTTTGAAGTAGTACGTATCTGCCGGTCAATCAACATTTTAATACCCTCTAGCTCGTTAACCAGACCTTACATTTGAAAAAAAAAAATTTGCATCTGGATCCAGGGTATATATAGGTATAACATAGTCAAAAATTGCTGAAATCGGATGCATCAACATTTTTTTTATATCTGCTACAAGTATAATTAGTGATGAGCAAAATTAGTCTTGTTCTTGAGTCTTGTTCTTGGTCTTGGTAATTTTGCGAGACCAAGACCAAGACGCTGATATTCTTGCAAGACCAAGACTGCTATGGTCTTGGTCTTGGTCTTGGTCTTGGTCTTGGTCTTGGTCTTGGTCTTGGTCTTGGTCTTGGTCTTGGTCTTGGTCTTGGTCTTGGTCTTGGTCTTGGTCTTGGTCTTGCCCACGATAATCGTTAAGACCAAGACTGCTTTTCAGATAAAACCATCTCTCAATTTGAGTTTTGGCATCATAAAAACACAACTGCTTTGGAAAAATATGGTTTTGAAATTATGAATACTCAATATCTCTGAAAACTTTTTCAAGACCAAGACGGAGAGCAAGATCAAAACCAAGACCAAGACTCAATGTGCAAGAACAAGACCAAGACTGCTATGGCCTTGGTCTTGGTCTTGGTTTGCTCATCGCTAAGTATAATGCCCCATATTTAACTTACATCCTTACATCTGCAGCGAATTATGTGTTCGTCAAAATTATTTGGGATATTATGAGGAATATTTTTGTAGAAAACTTGAACCCTCTGCATCTACCACATGGATAATTTTTACACTTTTCTTAAAAAGGTACAAAAATGACACATAAAACAGAGAAATAATAAGTCAGTATGTGGGTCAAGATCACCAAGGTGAGAAATTTGCTTCGGAATCAAATAAATTACTAAAGCCATAATTTTATTGAGTAAATGAATATAACAAAACATTATAAAATAAAAACCAAAAATAGTTTTCCTAAATTACATACTCAAAAAAATTTTTTAGATTACGATTTTGAAACAATTAATTTTTTATTTGTTTTAATTTTTTGTCCAAAAAACCGCTGTAAGTGTGGTCTATAAATCTTACAAGCTTTAGCTTAAGACCACCTGTGGTTCGCCAGAAAAAAGAAAATGTAAGATTTTATTCTGTAATTTTACTAATGTACTTAAAAGTACATCAAATAGTCTATTTTATTAAAAAATGTCTTAAAACTAATATATGAAAGACTTGTTGAAGTTGCTTTACTTTTCTCAAGGAGTTAAACCCTGCAGCAATATAAAACTAGTTGCAATATTCCGTTAAATGTTAAAAAGCCGGAAGTCAGCTGCGTTGCAATTCTAATAACTCCTACAAGGTAATGAAAAATAAATCAATATTAGTTTTTATTATTATTATTAGGATATTTTCTAAATTCTAAGACATATTATTCTCCATTAAACACAAAAATATACCAATAGGACCGATTTTTTTTAGTTTCCCAAAAGTTAACTTGTATCGACTTCCGCCCTTTTAACATTTGCCGAGTCATATAAGCTCCATGATATCTTGATGTGGTACGCACCTAGGCACTTACTAATGCACAATCAACGATTACAAAATCAGAAACTCAAGAATCATAAGGTAAATCCGTAAGTAGTTTTTTTCGACTAACGGTTTCATGAATATTCTTCGCGTTAAAACTATAGAGGCAACGAATTCTTCTTGAAAACAGAAAAGAAGAAATGGAAAGTGTATTTTCGCTGTAGTTTTATAAACATATTAAGCAATACCTCAATTATAGCAAGGTTGTTTTCTAATATCAGCTGTTGTTATCTTTTTCTTTTTGAATTGATATTCGAGAAAATTTCACTTTTAAAGATCATGGCTAAGCAACAATAACTTCGCAGATTTCGTTAGAGACTTTTAAAAAGGTCTGAGACGAAATGAGACTAATCTTATAATCGTTATAAAAAAACTCTAGAAGTAACCTAAGTCGTCCGAAAAAAAAAAATTCTTTTGAGACACACATATGCCCAATAGAGTATATAAGTACTTAGTTATGACAATCTTTTTAAAGGAAATTTAAATCATATTCAAAGATCTACTTGGAAAACCTAATGCAGCACAATGTTTTTAGTTTTAGGGCATCTTTATATTATATTTGAAAAGGAAAAATTTTTTTTTTTAATTGAAAAAAACTTTCAATTAAGATGAAGCACTAATTATGTTATATTTGCTTAACAAATTAATTTTTTTGAAGTTGCATTTCGTATTTTAACAAGATCAATCCTTAACTTTGCAATTAATCGTGTGATGTATGCAGGTACGCCCTGCTTTAAATCTGGTTTTTGATCGCAAATGTCAAGCGAACAAACGCTAATTTGTTATAAATTACAAAACGCTGAAGCGCAGCTTGGCCGCAATCTTCACCAGCAAAACTTGATTTGATTTGTGTTACTGAAATAGTTTTTATGACCCTTAGGGAACTCAATCAAATATCGTATCGTACCGAGATGATCGCTGTTGTTCATAACATTTTCACAAAGGCAATAGTTTCCTGTGTTGATTGCGGCTTGAGAAAATAAATCAACCATAAAAAAAAACGATCTGTACTGATCATAAAATATGTTTTATGTCAGTTGGACTTTTTAATTTTTATAAAGAGAAGGTAGCAAAAATTTGTAAAAAATATGATTTGAAGAATAGATATTTGTAAGCATGAATATTACTTACTATGATAAATTAAATGGGTCATTCATACATAACAACTACTGCACATGGTTTTGTACGCGGAGTCTATCTACTAACCCAATGAATAAGTTTAATTTCCGTTTGCTGTTAATTTCTAACCTTTAGTCTGTTCAATATCTCTTCAGTGCTTACTTGTGGCTCTAGTATTCTAATTTATATTTATGACTAATTTTTTATTTTTATTGAAAAAAATGTTACTTTTGATTGCATAATAAATGGTTCTTTCAAAATTTAAATACCTAAATAAAATGCATTCTCTTTTAATTTTGATGGTCCAAGGTACACTGAAGAAACTTTTATGGAAAATCTAGCACATTGAAAAAACTGAAAAGCGGACCAAGGTACACACATCTCCCCTAAGTATTCTTGATCAGCTTCACCTCCTGAGTCGATATAGGCATGTCCATCTGTCTGGCTGTGCGTGGAAATACAGAGGACTACATTGAATTTTGATCAAACTGACGGCCCCGGTTCGGTAAAATTTTTGATTTTTTTTTTGTCTGAGTTTTGCAGTAAGGTAAATATCATTTCAATTTTTTCAAAAAAAAATTACTATACTGAACAGTTATTTGAAAATTCTGAATTTAATAAAACAGTAAAGTGGTCACTAAATTGTCTTGAAATTCTAATAAAATTTACTACACAGCAAAAAGTTTGGGTGTAAAATTCAAACCACATTGGAATGAATACAAATCCACACCAAACTTGGTATAAAATCTATGCTACAAATTGGTATACAGCCCCTGTATACAAATAAAGTATTATTACAATTTCAATTGAAAAAAAAGAAACGAACGCAGTAGGATTCGAACCTACGGACCCGTCCGTGTAATATTTTATTTTTACTTACAATTACCAACTCGTTAGACAGCTACACCTTTGACCGATATGGTGGAGAAGTAAAAAATTTTTCAATTAAGCAAACGTTGTTCAAACAGAATTTGATATTAGAAATATATAATTTTGGTATGAAATTTATAGAATTTAAACGAACGTTTTTGGTTTAGAATAGCTTTATAAAAAAAAAATTATAAATTATATCAAAAAATTGGAATAGATAATTTTGGGTTGTTTTGAACAGATAATGTATGTATGTATGTATTCTCCTTTAACTCCTAGGAAGAGCATAGGGCCCATATGAAACATCTCCATTTGTTGCGATCCCTTGCGATGACTTTGATCTCTTGCCACGACTTTCTCGATTCTTTGATTTCCTTTTACAGCGACCTTTTCCAGTTGGTTTTGGGTCTACCACGTCCTCTCAAGAGCCTGGCGTTAAACTTCACTGTGTGGTTTCCGGTGAGTATGACCAATCCATCTCTATTTGCGCAGCTTGACCTCGTTTGCTATAGTCTTCTGATTGCATTTTTGATGTAGCTCGGCATTTGATATAGTGCAAGGCCACCAAACCTTAAGTATACGCCTCAAGCATTTGTTGACGAATACTTGCAGCTTGTTCGTTAGTTGTTCAGTATCAAGCCATGTTTCGCATCCATATAACAAAACCGATTTTCTCGTTTTCGTGAATATAACGGAAGAAGACCATATTTTGTTCAGTTGAGCTAACGCGCCTTTTGCTTTTGCTATTTTTGAGTTGATATCCTCTTTTGCTCCACCATCCATGGAGATAATGCTGCCTAAATACGTGAAGCTATTGACGTTTTCGATGTCATCACTGCCAGTTTTAAACGTGATGTCATTCCTGTTTGCTTTTAGCTTCATGCTTTTAGTCTTGGATACGTTGATTTTTAGGCCGGCTTTTTGTGATTCCAAGACAAGGTCTTCAATTTTGCTTCGTATATCTGAATGTTTGGACGATAAGAGGCAGATGTCGTCAGCGTAGTCGAGATCTTCTAGTTGTTCGGTAAAGTTCCATTGGATACCCCTTTTGGCCTTAATAAGAGCTTTATCTAGGATATCAACAAGAACGATAAGGAAGAGAGATGGTGATAGTAGACACCTCTGCCGTACGCCTGATTTAGTAATGAATGTCTGTGACAACAACCCGTTGTGTAACACACTGCATTTAAAGTCTTCATATTGTGCACGTACTAAGTTTATGGCCTTTGCGGCAATACCTCTTCGTTGCAGTGAAACCCAGATATTTTCTCGGCAGACACTGTCAAAGGCAGTGCTATAGTCTACGAAGACAAGTTGAAGTGCAGCACGCCACTCACATGATTGTTCGACAATTATTCTGAGCGTGTTGATTTGATCCACAGATGATCGGTTTCATCGGAATCTTGCTTGCTGCTTTCGAATAGCCGAATCAAATTTTTCGCTTACCCTGCTTAGAAGCAGTTTCGTCAATACTTTTGATGGTACTGAGAGCAAGGTAATGCCTCTATAGTTTGGGCACTCGCTTAGGTCACCTTTTTTCGGCAATTTGACTAACATGCCATGTAGCCAATCTTATGACAAACGCTCTTCACTCCAGATTTTGGTGAGCAGAGGATGGAGAATTTAAGCTTATGTTATGGGGCATGCCTTTAGCAGTTCAGATGTTATTTGGTTTATACCGGCGGCCTCGTTGTTTTTCGTGCTTTGGATAGCTTTCACTATTTCAACGATTGTAGGCGGTGGTGTTTGTATTCGACTACTACTGCGAGTCACTGCGGCAGTTGTAGTTGGTGATTCTGGTTGTGGGGATGTGGTAGACATGGGATTTAGTATATCACAAAAATACTCTTTCCATCTCTTTAGTTAGTCGTCCGCGGATGTTAAGAGATTTCCATTTTTATCTTTTATAGGGCGGCTCTGTTGGTGTTTTCTGCCTGACAATCTGCGGGTGATATCGTAAAGCTGCCTGAGATTTTGAGCTTTTGCAGCGCTTTCGGCTTCGCTTGCGAGGTCGTTATACATTCTTCTTTTGTCTTGTCTGCACGATCGCCTGGCTTCTTTCTTGAGAGAGTTAAAGACCTTTTCGGCGTCGTTCTTTTGCGCTCTAGTTTCAGCGTCGTCTCTCAGTTTTTTCGCGCTTCGCCTTTTTTCAACAAGATATCACGTTTCCTCGCTCATCCAGTGCTTCTTGTTCGCGGGTCGAAACCCAAGTATTTTTTCACTGGAGTTTAAGTACGCCGCCTTAGCGACACTCCATGATGTTTCAATACTTCCACCACAATCGAATGGAGCTGTTTTAAGTTCTTCAACGAAAGATCTGCGTATCTCGTCGTTCTTAAGCTTAAGCACGTCGAATTTTTTGCTACAGATTGTTCGCTGGGAAGTTTATTAGCGGCGAGTTTTAGTCGAATGAATAGATAATGATTTACATTAGCTAGCTACCAACAAAGCACAAAAAATGAGTAAAGCGTGCTTGGTCGAGTTCTTGGTTTGTAGGTAAATTCGGCTGAAGATTCCATATGGTTATGGATGAAACCTGTCGAAAACCAACCTACCAATCTTTTGGTTTTTTCCTATGCATTTTTGCCTTTTTTTTTTTTGTAATGTTGGTTTTTTTTGCTCAAAAACATGGAACAGTAAGCTGACACCACAATACCACTTGACACGTGCTTTGTTGGTAGCTAGTTAATTGGAATATATAAGTTTATAAAAACAAATAGTATAAATAAGTTTATACTTTATCCTTAAACTTTTTGCTGTGCAAAATTCTCGCACATTTCTAGGATTTTGCTTTCCCACTGCTTCCTCGACATCGTCCCAAAAGTTCTCGATCGGGCTAAGGGCAGGAGACTGAGTTGACCAGCTAATGACGTCAAACTTCTTTGAAGTAAGCCGAATTTTTTACTCACCAAAACGGACCTTTACTCAAACATTTATTTTAGTGCCGCTATGCTTCATCGTTCTGGAAACATATTTAGGATAAAATGTAGTTTCAAGTCTTGGAACATAATGTCTGTGTCCTCTAGAGCCTGCCAATACCATTTTTGTTTCGTGGGATCTTGTTAAATCTTGTACCATTTCGAAGCTGACAAATTAATATGATATTTTGCTAATTTTAATTTTATTTTGGTTATTCTTCATACATGCCATGGGTGAAGAAGAGATACTCTTCTGGGACTTCTGCGAGAGCGCTTGGCTCGAATTAGGGGTCTGCACAAGACGTCTTGTTTGCGTTTTAAGACATTTCGTTTCAAGATACGTTATATTTTGTACCCGTTTTTTATTTATCAAATGCTCCAGTTTAGTGTCGTGTGTAAATGTCTTGACAGAACTAGAATTTGAAAGAAAATAAATAAATACTGTGCTAATTTGTCTTGTTTGATTTGTTTCAGTTATTTTAGTTGCATGCTGTAGTAGTAGTGTACACTACTAAATGCTAATGGTGTGATAAGAATAGTTTATCGCTCTCTTCTTATGCCTCTTTTTTGTTTACGCTCTCTCTCTCTCTCTCGCGAAAATGTATGAAAGCTACTACAATTCTGCAAGTGTTACCATATCATAAATTTTACTGTGGTTTTTCTACTCGCACGTCGTACAGTGACCTGAAGTATTTGTTTTTATAAAATAGAGTTCACTGATGTATTTTTTAGAACCAAATTTATTTTTCACACTGATAAAACAAGACAATGTAAATAGTGTCAAAATGAAATCAGTGTACATGATGATTTGAAACTTGAATTTTTTGGATCAAATGCATCAGTTCGGTGTAAAATGTGGGAGTAAAAAAAAGTACACTATATTTCAAGATGTCTTGTGCAGACCCCTAGCTCGAATGAGTTTTTTTTTTCTAATTATGGAAGAGTCCACACAACCAGATTCAACTCCTCTTTAATATTTTTTTTTGGAAACCAAAAAGGATTTTCACTTACACTTTATGGTTTAAAAAAAGCTTGTTTTCGGCCTTTTACTTCTGGTTTTTAACCCAATTTTTGACGTTCGATATCGTTTTTGCAGAGCCGCTTCAAAAATGCAGAATAAATTTCCATGACATGCCTTCATAAAACAGCTTTATTATTATTTCTCACTTCTCACAAGGCAAATGCATTGTTACCCATTGTTGACCCATTTTTTTTTTTTTTGAAGTAAGAATTTTTTTGATTTTATATCACCATGTTGAGATGAACTAAACTCGTCCTCAACATAAAATATTATGGTTGATCTTTTGGCTCCACTACAACATATAAGCTGATCTTACTTTGATCGCACTGCTTTTATTTTTCACTCTGAAAAATCACTGGATAGTGGAAAATTTCACGCGAATTTTGTTGATTGTTACTTATACACCAATCAAATATGTTTTTAAAACGGCACACATTTTGACTATGAAACATTTTAATTTTATTTGTTTTTGTTAAAATACCTTTGTGTGAGAACACTCTAATAATTTGTATCAAGGATACTTTGTGAATTGTTTTGTATTTTTTATGAAATTAAAAAATAATTTTCAGTTGTCTTCCAGAAATAAAAACGAGCAGCAGCTCATAGTATTTAATTTAAATAAAATTAAGATATTTTTTATCCCACATTACAAGAGGTTATGGGCGACCATCGTAAGGAAGTTCCTCACGGAATTGTGCAGTTCAATGGGATCAACTACGAAAATTGGAGTTTTCGAGTTCGGATGCATTTAGACTGTGTAGATGTGTTGGAAGCTGTGAACAGTTCAGCTCCATCATCTAATGATGCGGCAGTCATTGCAAAATTTAACGAAAAAGATAAGCGAGCTAAGTCTATCATAGTGAGCTGTATTGCTGATGATTATTTGGACTATGTGAAAGACAAGAATTCTTCAAAGGAAATGTGGAATGCTCTGGAAGATGTTTTCTCGGTGAAGTCGGCATCAAGCCAAACGCTAGTGAGGAAACAGCTAGCAAGACTACAACTGCAAGAAGGAATGTCAATGAAGGATCATTTTCTGGAGTTCGACAGTCTTGTGCGGAAACTTAAATCTGCAGGTGCAACCTTGACTGAATGCGATCTTGTATCACAACTATTTGTTACTCTCCCAGAGAGCTATGATCCACTAGTTACAGCTCTCGAGAATATGAAGGAAAGTGAACTTACCATTCAGATAGTTAAGCAAAGATTATTAGCAGAAGAAAGAAAAAGAACTGACCGTGCTGTGGGAAATGACGATAAAAAGGAAATTACAGCATTTTCAACTTCAAAAGGAAAGTTTTTTAAATTTAATGGCAAATGCCATAACTGTGGTAAAAGAGGTCACAAAAAGGAGAATTGCAGAGTCCGTGCAAGTGAAGCAAATTTAGCAAAAATACCAAGCAAAGAAGTGAGCAAAGCGGTGTGTTTCATAGCTGACAGAAATAACATTCTTGCCAACGAACAGATGACTTTTATGCTTGATTCTGGATCAAGTGATCATCTTGCTAAAGATAAACAATATTTTTCAAAAATTCAAAATTTGAAAAAGCCAATTCAAATTAATGTAGCCAAGAATGAAGAAGCTCTGATTGCGAGAGAATTTGGAGATATACGTGGGTATACCAATAAAGGTACATTGGTAATACTAAAAGATGTGCTGTATGTTCCGGATTTGCGTGATAACCTGATATCGGTTCGTCGATTAACTAGCGCTGGTCTAGAAGTACATTTTAAGGGAGAAAATGCCATCATCATCAACAATAATGAAGACATAGCTTGTGCTAAGTTGAAAGGAAACCTTTATGAAATAATTTTACGAGATAAAAAGGTTAGTGCAAATCTATGTATCAGTGATATGAGCAAATTATGGCATAGAAGGCTTGGTCACACTAATCAACAATCCTTGGAGAAATTGGTTAGAAGCGGTTCAGTGTTGGGGATTGAAAAATGTAAGCCTTTCGGATTCTGTGACGTATGCGTAAAAGGAAAGCAGTGCCGAGAATCATTTTTGGGTACGCGCGAACGAAGCAAGCGTCCTCTTGAAAGGATAAACAGTGACGTATGCGGACCAATCACCCCAACAACGTATGATGGTTATCAATATTTTGTCTCCTTCATAGACGAATATACACATTTTTCAATGATATATTTGATAAGAAGAAAATCAGATGTGTTTGAGAAATTCAAGGATTATGAAGCTCTTGTCGCAGCGAAATTTAATGCAAAGATTTCAATATTACGAAGCGACCAAGGACGAGAATATTGCTCATCAGAACAACTTGCCTTTTATCGGCAAAAAGGAATTCAATTTGAAAACACAGTTGCGTATTCACCTCAACAGAACGGTATAGCAGAAAGATTCAACAGGACACTAATTGAAAAGATTCGAACATTGCTGATTGAATCAAAGGTACCAAAATCAATGTGGGGTGAAGCGGCTTTTAATAGTGTTTATATAATAAATCGCAGCTTAACAAATGCAATAAAAATCGACAAGACGCCTGCTGAACTATGGTATGGACAAAAGCCAAACCTTGGAAAACTACGAGTTTTTGGATGCAAGGCGTATGCGTGGTTGCCAGAACAGAAAAGACGGAAATTGGACAACAAAAGTCAAGAGTGCATGATGATAGGCTACTCACCCAATGGATTTCGACTTTGGGACAAAGAGAAAAGAAAGGTTTTTATTGCGAGAGATGTCAAGTTCGATGAGTGGAGTTATTATTATGATGACGTAAAGGAAAGCAGCCAACCCAATATCATAACATTATGCAGTAATGAGCAAGAGGGGGAAAGTGTTGCAGATGCTATTCCTGCAGATTCGAATCAGGAACTTGACAACATGCAAGAAAATGGAAACGATATTTCAGGAAGTAACCCTCAAGATGAATGTTCAGAAGGATCAAGTGTTCACGATGTCGAAGAAGAACATGTCGCTGACGATGACGAACCTGTAGAAGAACAAGAGGCAACACAGTTGAGACGAAGTTCACGAGTTCCAGTTCAACGCAAGTTTTTCGACTACTTTACGAGCTACAATGTGACAGTAGCTGAAAAATTTATTGATACTGCTCCTGAAACTTTTGAGGAAATTTGCAAACGTTCTGATAGCAAGAAGCGACCAAATGGAGTCAAACCACTGAAATCAAAGTGGATATTTAAAATCAAAGAAAACGAAGAAGGAAAACCCATAAGATATAAGGCTCGTTTGGTAGCCAAAGGATTTCTTCAAAAATATGGAATCGACTACGAAGAAACCTTTGCACCCGTGGCTAAGTTGACTACAATTCGTACAGTGCTAGCAGTAGGAGTGCAAATGCAATTTCACTTTCATCAATTAGATGTCAAAACAGCGTTTCTACATGGACAGCTGAAGGAAACCATATACATGGAAATTTCAGATGGATTAAAAGCAATGAAGGATGATGTTTGCAAGCTGGAGAAATCTTTATACGGTTTGAAGCAAAGCCCTCGTTGCTGGAATGAGAAGATAAACGAGTATCTTCTTCAACTTGGATTTAATAGATCAAGGCATCATTATTGCTTATACATTAAGAGAAGCAATAACAATTATATATTCATATTACTTTATG
Source organism: Calliopum simillimum (assembly GCA_951812925.1). Classification (NCBI taxonomy): domain Eukaryota; kingdom Metazoa; phylum Arthropoda; class Insecta; order Diptera; family Lauxaniidae; genus Calliopum; species Calliopum simillimum. The sequence goes on from OX638372.1 coordinate 35,027,278, forward strand.
TTGATGATCTACTCATCGCTGGGAATTCACTATCATCAATTCAATTATTGAAGAAGAATCTCGCTGACAAATTTGAGATGTCAGAGTGTGGTGAGTTAAAACACTTTTTGGGAATTAAATTTGATTACGACCATAAAAATGGTCATTTGGTTTTGTCGCAAGAAACCAACATCGACAAAATTTTAAAAAAAGTTTAATATGGCAAACTGTAACGCAACAAAAACTCCTATGGAAAAGGGATTTCAGTTATCTGAATCTCAAGGAAAAACGACAGATCAGCCATATCGAGAACTTTTGGGAAGTTTGATGTACTTAATGCTTTGCGTGAGGCCTGACATATGTTATCAAATTGGATACATGGGACGTTTTCAGCAGAAACCTACAGAAGAACACTGGAAAACGTTGAAAAGAATATTAAGATACTTGAAAGGCACAAAGAAATTGAAGCTACATTTCAAACGAAGAGAAAATAGTTCATTGCTAACAGGATATTCTGATTCGGACTGGGCTTCAGATATCAACGACAGAAAATCGGTAAGCGGCTATGTTTTTCAAGTTTTTGGAAACACCGTTTCTTGGCGTAGCAAAAAGCAGCCTGTAGTCGCAACCTCATCTAGTGAAGCTGAATATATTGCACTGAGCGGAGCCACATCTGAAGCTATTTGGTTGAGAGGCATTTTGCAAGACATGGATGTATTAAACAAAAATTATACTATACCGTTATATGAAGATAATCAGGGTTGTATATTTATGTCCAATAATACGGAGTGCAAGCGTTCAAAACACATTGATGTGAAATATCATTTTCTGAGGGATCACGTTTCAAGTGGATTAGTGGATATTTTGCAAATTAGCACTGAAAATCAACTAGCAGATATTTTTACAAAATCACTCGGAACTGTACGGTTTGAACACTTTAGAAAGCAACTTCAATTATTAGATTGAGAGGGGGTGTTAAAATACCTTTGTGTGAGAACACTCTAATAATTTGTATCAAGGATACTTTGTGAATTGTTTTGTATTTTTTATGAAATTAAAAAATAATTTTCAGTTGTCTTCCAGAAATAAAAACGAGCAGCAGCTCATAGTATTTAATTTAAATAAAATTAAGATATTTTTTATCCCACATTACAAGAGTTTTGTTGGTTAGAGTAGATAACACTATATAATATCATATAGCACTGCTATTATTTCGCACACAGCTGTATGTCTAGTCAAAAGCTCATTCCATTTTTTTTTTTTTTTAGTTTGTGTGGCTGTGTGATTAGATGATAGTCAAGTACTCTTTACATAGAGTGAAATGGGTCTTAAATCCTTTGTAGATGTACTCGAGGATTGCAAGTCTTTGATTTAAAAATCATTTTGACCTGTCATCATCTGGAACATCTGAAAGATATAAAAAACTGTTCCAAAAATCTTCTTAACACATTAAAAACATAGAATAATCTTATTGCATCAATAATAGTCTTTACCAGTCATCTTGTATGATTTGAAGCCGCTTAGCGCCCAAAAAAATACATCATTTCTCAGCAATGTATCTAAGCTGTCTTCCATAGAGTTGTTTTCATAAGCTACTTGATAGCAATGTCTACGATTTTAAAATGATTGAAAATAGAATTGTAAACAAACCTTTTAACATAAAATCATAAGATAAAAACACACCCACAATTTGTTCACCGAACATATTCATTGAAAATATTTGAATATTTTACTATTTCATTGGCTTAATGTTTTTTTTTTTGCATCGTAAGTAGTCCAACTTACGGCGAAATTTGCAAAGGAATTATAGTGGACTAATGTCATCTAAATTTTATTGCCTTTTTTATTGATATTTACTATCAAAAGACCATTCGCTTTCGAACATCACTGCAAAATTTATGAATTCAATTGTCAGATGTTTTTATTTTATTCACCGAAATGGTTTAGTTTTTTTATTTTATTTTTTGCAATCTATTTAACATTTTGGCACAAACAAAAAATGGACTCTTTTCACTTTTGCAAAAGCGTTGAATTTTTGGCATAAATTTAAAATATATGGACTTTTATCATATATCTTGGAATTCGGTGATATCATATCGTCAGTATATATAAACGACAATTTCACTAAAGAAGATCACTAGTTACTGAAAGTAAATCAGAGCAACTGCAAGGTAAAACTTAAGTTTTCATTTCACTAAGCAAAGTTTACAATAAAATGAAGGTAAGAAGCGCAAAAGGATTATCTACTTTGACGACGACGAAAGGAAGATCCTCGATATTAAATATTTTTTTATTTCCTTTGCAGGTTTTCGTTTGTTTATTCATATTGGTAGCTGTAGCTGAAGCTGGCTTAATTGGAGGTGGTGGTGGTGGTGGTGGCTGGTCCTCTGGTGGCGGTGGTGGTTGGCAATCAGGCGGTGGCGGCGGCCATGTAAAAATAATTAAACTTGTACAAGAAGAGGACCATCATCATCATCATCATCATGATCATTATCATCATGACGGTGGTCATCATGACGGTGGTCATCATGACGGTGGTCATCACGATGGTGGTCATGTTAAAATCATTCAAGTTGTGCACGAAGAAGATCATCATCACCATCATGCTCCTGCTGAGGAGGTTAAAATTATTAAAGTCATCAGAGAATCTGGACATGGTCATGGCGGCGGTGGCTGGGCTGCTGGTGGTGGTGGCTGGAACGGTTGGGACTAAGTTGTGTGATCCAATACGCATATGTAGCTATCAATAAGGAATACCAAAGAATGTCAGATCTTTTGATACTATTGTTATTGACAATAGTTGTCATTGAAGATCACCTTTATTTTAGTTGTAAATATAAAAGTTTTGTTACTTAATGTTCATATAAGGGGTGTTTTTTTTTTAGAGGTTTGTTTTTTGAATAGAGATAAAACTGGCATTTTGTGGTCAAATCTGGCAACTCTAATGTCATTTATGTTCAGTTTGGTTTGCCATTTCATCATGAACAGGTTGACAAAAGAACAACGCTTGCAAATCGTGCAAATTTATTTCGAAAATAATGGTTCAGTTCGCGAAGTTTACCGCAAGCTCCGTCCATTTTATGGTCGACATAATCGTCCATCAGAGCAATTAATTCGGTTAACCATGGATCGTTTTCGCACTACGTTTACTCTATGTGATAATACGCATCCGCAGAGACGTCGAACAGTGCGCACCGAAGAAACAATTGCCGCTGTAGAGCAAAATGTTGAAGAGGACCCGAATGAATCGATTCGCCACCGTGCACAGCAATTGGAGCTTTGTCCATCAACTTTATGGAAGATTTTGCGCAAAGATCTTGGCTTGCGACCTTACAAGATTCAGCTTGTGCAAGAATTAAAGCCGCGAGACCATGCAATGCGTCGTGATTTTGGTGTATGGGCCGAAAATGAGATTGATCTCGATGCTGATTTTCATCGCAAAATTTTGTTCAGTGATGAGGCTCATTTTTGGTTGAATGGCTACGTCAACAAGCAAAATTGCCGCATTTGGAGTGAAGAGAATCCACATGAGACCCTTGAGACGCCATTACATCCACAAAAACTGACTGTTTGGTGTGCTATATGGGCTGGTGGAGTCATTGGGCCATACTTCTTCCGAAATAATGCTGGAGAGTCAGTTACCGTTAATGGAGACCGGTATAGAGCCATGATAACCGACTATTTTGTTCCCGAATTGGATGGCATGAATGTGGATGAGTTGTGGTTCCAACAAGACGGCGCTACATGCTACACAGCGCACGTCACAATCGATTTATTGAAGGAAACATTCGATGAGCGCATAATTTCGCGGAATGGACCTGTCAATTGGCCACCAAGATCGTGTGATTTGACACCATTGGATTATTTTCTTTGGGAATATGTGAAGTCGCTCGTCTACGCCAACAAACCAGAAACGTTAGGGGACTTGGAAGCCAACATTCGTGGCGTTATTGCCGACATATGGCCCCATATGCTCGAAAAGTGGTTGAAAATTGGACCTGTAGAATTGGCTTTATTCGAGCCAGCCGCGGCGGCCACATGCCCGAAATCATATTTAAACATTAATGGCATAAAATTATCCTTCCAATAAAGCCAAATTAATGGACATTAAAACGATTTTCTTGTGTTTTATTTCAATTCAAAGTTCTATACCTCTAAAAAAAACACACTTTAGTTATTCAATAATAAATCAAAAAATCATATATTATTTATTTTTTTATTTAAATGATTTAATTCTTGAAATACTACAAAGATGCTACCATTGAAATCGGCTAAAAATTCTTCATCCTTTCGTTTTCAGAATTTGATCGAAAGCCATTTGACTGTGGATTATCTACACAGTGTACTACTTGGTTAAATTTCAGCATTTTATCTTAACAGCGAGCATACCTGTATTCTTCTCGATGATTCTCGCAACTATCTATACGGCGCAACAGCTTCTTGTTTTGTAAAAGCTTTCATACTTTAGCCAACTACACGTTGAATCACAATTGAGCCCTATAACGGGTGATCCAATAAGAGCTTCCTACTTTGTTTTCTAAATAAAATACACAAAAATCAACGTATTGATGCAAATTTTTATTTGAAATGATAGTTCGGTTCCTACAATTCAATATTTAAAATATATTTCGTTCAAATGTTGCCCACGAATAGCTCTTAAATGGTTCATTCTGTGGGTCCAAATTTCGACAACTCTTTTGAGCATATCGGCTGGTATACCTTGAATAACACGAGTTATGTTGGTTTCCAAAGCGTCAATAGTTTTGGGTTTGTCGACATAAACAAGTGATTTAATATATCCGCAAAGAATGTAATCCAATGGCGTCAAATCACATGATCTTGGAGGCCTATTAACAGGAGCATTTCTTGAGATGATGTTTTCATCGAACGTTTCCCTTAATAAAGCGATTTTTTCTCTAAATGTGCCATCCTGTTGAAACCAGAGGTCGGCTACACTAATATCCTGAATTTTTGGCACCAAAAATTAATTGATCAATGTTCTGTAACGAGCATTTTTGAAGAAATACGATCCGATGATGCCTCCTGCCCATAAATCACACCAAACAAAACATTTTTCGGGATACATTGGAAGCTCTTGGATTGCTTCTGGTTGTTCATTGGCCCAAAAACGGCAATTTTGCTTGTAAACGTAGCCGGTCAACCAGAAATGAGCTTCATCGAATGGATTTTTCACGGTTTTCATGAACACTCTCTGCTACTGCAGCAATATTCTTTAAATTACAGTCTCTATGCACTCTGGTTGAATGATAAATGTCCAATAATGTAAAATTGCTTTGAAATCTGGCGATGGTGCCACGAATAGTGCGCTCAGTTGGACGCTCATAACGACCAAAATAATTTTGAAGAACTCTATAAAATTCTCTAACTGATGACTGATTTTGGTAGTAAGTTTCCACAATTAATAGACGTTGTTCAGGAGCAAGTCAATTCATGATTCAGTCGTATTAAATACTGAACAGAAACGTCATATGGACAAGCCATTTGACAAATAACAGCTGTCAAAACAACCCAGTTGAAAAAGGGACCTCGTATTGGATTACTTTTTACACACATAGGTACCTATTGTTTTAATTATTTTTCAATTCATATAATATGGCAGCACAACATTCTAGACTTTTCTCAAAATTTCAATATGATTTTTTTTTTTTTTGCTGCTTATCTTTATTTTTAACGATTTCCATTCGTGGCACAGTGGTATGCTTCTAGCGCACTGTGGACTTTTATCGTGTACGAAAACACTGTAATTCATTTATTAATTATCCCGCAAACGCTCTTACTTCATTGACTGTAGGAGTGTTATTTCTTAATTTATTTATTTATTTACCGATCCACATATTCGAAGCATTTTATTTGCAAATTAATTTACATAATTTATTTATTTATTCCTAAAATACCAAAAATAAATATATGTGTTTTTCCTAAAAATAAAATAACACATTTATTACAAGACGACATCATGGACGCAGCTATTGAAAACAAAAAGTTTAAGTATTTACAAATCATCGAACGTTTAGAGTACAAAGATTTGTTCAGTTATTGACTTCGAGCCAAATACTACCACATTCAGTTTATCTATTAACCCTAACATGGTTTGATTTAAAACTAATAAATTAGCTTAAAAATGTATTTAGCTGTCACCTAAAAAAAAAGACCAATAAAGAATAATTTGAAAAATTTGTAAATGCATTCATAATTCATAAATAAGTTGTTTTTTAAGCTAACAACCAAGCCATGCTCGCCATATGAATGCAATGCACCACGTTGATTTGAAGTAAAAAGCTGTAAGCTTAGATGAAACCGTAGGGCAACGCTGATATCTGAAGAATTTAAGAAATCTTCACGTTATATTTTTGAATTATTAATTAACTTTTTTCTAATCTTTGAGCTTTGAAGCTTTCTCGTATTTCTCGCATCTTAATTTAAATTTTTGCCATCTTTATTAATGATTTAATGCTTATTTAAAAAATTTATGGATGATCTCTTGTATAGTTAAACGTATCTGTAATTATAATATGAATTGAAAAATTCAGTTTTCAAGATTTAACCGCAATTGAACCATCAAAAAAACTACACGACGCATAGTGCTGCATAAGGTAATATGTGCTGAAAAATTCATTGATTAAACTAAATTTTATTTTTATGTTGTTCTACAGAGAATAGTTTAATTAAGAAATCCCCAGAATAGAAGTTTGGTTTAATTATTTATTTACTTATTTATTTATTTATTTATTTATTCATTCATTTATTCATTCATTCATTTATTCATTCATTCATTCATTCATTCATTCATTCATTCATTCATTAATTCATTCATTAATTCATTCATTCATTCATTCATTCATTCATTCATTAATTCATTCATTCATTCATTCATTCATTCATTCATTCATTCATTCATTCATTCATTCATTCATTCATTCATTCATTCATTCATTCATTCATTCATTCATTCATTCATTCATTCATTCATTCATTCATTCATTCATTCATTCATTCACAATACAAAATTCTGACTTATTGACTTATTTCCATTTTGTTCTGGAAATAAACCAACAACTTTTCTGGCGTTTTTTCCAAAAATTATGGCTTTATTTGCAAAAGTTATGTAGTTTACAAAAAGTAAATAACGCCATATGAAATAACGCCATAAAAAATGATGCCAACAAATGTTTTTGGAGTAACGCCAAAAATGTATTTCCTAGTTTTAGGTTAGGTGGCACCGTCCGACAGACGGACTATTCAAAATTATGAGAACCGCAATCTGAGCTTAGATTCTTATAGGCAGGACCTCGTGCATGATGCCAGTATCTGCGGTGATCAATTTTTTATTCATTACATCGCGTCCAGGCCTACCATGGTTTTCCATTCTGGTTTTTTATAGCCAAATTGCCAAAAAAAGGTTTCCTTAGCGAGTGCCGAAACTATAGAGTACCATCAAAAGTATTGACGAAAGTGCTTCTGAAAAGGGTAAGCGAAAAACTTGATTCGGCCATTCGAAAGCAGCAAGCAGGATTCCGGCGGAACCGATCATGAGTGGATCAAATCAAAACCCTCAGAATAACCGTCGAACAATCATGCGAAAAAATAGAAAACATCTGGGTTTCACTGCAACGAAGAAGTATTGCTGCAAAGGGTATAAATTTAGTACGCGCGCAATATAAAGGCTTTAAGTGCAGTGTGCTACACAACGGTTCGTTGTCATCGACAATCGCCACTAATTCAGGCGTCCGGCAAGGCTGATTACTATCACCATCTCTCTTCCTTATCGTTCTTGACGATATCCTAGATAAAGCTCTTAATAAGGCCAATGGTACTTTACCGAACATCTAGAAGGTCTCGACTACGCTGACAACATTTGACTTCTATCGTCCAAACACTCAGATAAGCAAAACAAAATTGAAGACCTTGCCTTGGAATCGGAAAAGCCGGCCTAAAAATTAACGCATCCAAGACTAAAAGCATGAAGCTGCACGCAAACAGGAATGACATCACGTTTAAAGCTGGCAGTGATGATATTGAAAACGTTACTAGCTTCACGTATCTAGGCAGCATTATCTACATGGATGGCGGAGCAAAAGAGGATATAAACTCAAGAATAGCAAAAGCGAAGCGTTTGCTCAACTGAACAAAATATGGTCTTCTTCCGAACGAAAGTGCGCATTTTTGATTCAAATGTGAAATCGGTTTTGTTATATGGGTGCGAAACGTGGCTTGTTACTGAGCAATTAATGAACAAGCTGCAAGTATTCGTTAACAAATGCTTAAGACGTCAACAAATGCTTAAGACGTATACTTAAGGCTTAGTGCCGAGCTACATCAAAAATGCAATCAAAGGGCTATAGCAAAACGAGGTCAAGCTACGCAAGTGGAAATGGATTGGTCATACTCCCAGGAAACCACACAGCGAAGCTTGTCGCCAGGCTCTTGAGTGGAGTCCACAAGGCAGTAGAGGACGTAGTATACGCAAAACCAACTTGAAAAGGTCGCTGGAAAAATAAATCCAAGAATCAGGAAAGTCGTGGCAAGAGATCAAAGTCATCGCAAGGAATCGCAACAAATGGAGACGTTTCATATTGGCTCTAAGCTCCTCATAGAAGTTTAAGGAGAATACCTACATACATGATGGACTGGGATCTCCGTATTATGAATCTGAACTTGGTTTATTTCTATCACGTCAGGATCCTGAGTTATCGTTGATTAAAAGTGCAAAAACCACTGCTTAGAAGTCTACTTAAAGCTGCGAATGAAATAAAAGCAACAAAGAGAAAAATTCATTTTTGTCAATGGATTTGGATAACCAAAATTATTTTCAACAAGTCATATTTATATTATTTTTCGGCTGAATAACTACTTTACGAGTTTAAAGCCATTACGACGAGCATAAATAACGTTTTGACTGTCGCGTTAAATTATCCAATCGTTAAAAAAATGGGCGTGGCATTTATATGATTTTGTCTTCTTTTCGGCCCTTCTCCTCACAAATGACTGCAAATTCAAATCTTGCGTGAATTATAAGTGAAAAATGTCCTAATAGTGTTGTGATTTAATTGAAAACAAAGCAACTGTCAGATAAAAAACCAAACTACACAGTGGAAACGCTGAACTTTGAGCGTTGGTTTTTCTAATCAAATCATTCCTTGCACGTCTTAGTTTCTTTTTGATTAATTCGTTAAAATGTTCACCCTACATTCGGGATTTAAACATTTGTTCAACCAAAAATGAAATCATATTTTATAAAACAAGTCATGTTACGTTATGTAGGTATTAGATACTTCCTTCATTTCTATTAATCAAACAAATTTGTTGCACCAATTAAGAAAACCCGTCTAAATGTTATTTTACTTTGTTTTCATCTAAGCAGAAGACAACATTAACAAATCGCTTAATTAACTCACTCACGCACTGACAATTAATCAGCATCGCTTCTATAATGCCATTTGCCATATAATTTAAGAAGCAAAGATATAGAAACACAACCGTAGACGAAAAAGGTTCCATACGGAAATTTCAATTTCGACGGTTTGGGTCAAGGTTACTGCAATGCTTATCGATCGATTTACGTTAGCCAAGTTTATTGAAAGCGGCGATCCTAAAATAATGTTGCACAAACCCAATGAGGAAGCTAAAAAAAAACGAAAACAAAATAAAACAATAAATAAATAAAACAGAGAAAAAACAACGCTTCGAATACAAAAGAAATGACTTGCAATTTGCAATTGAATTAAATTTTATTAATTTGTTTAAAGCTGCAAAAAGCACCATGTAATGTTTTATCACAATTTCTTTTTTTTTTTTTTTTTGTTACCAATTATGATTAGGCCATTTCATGCAGCATTAAAAAAATGGACATAATAAGTAAAAGAAAAAGAAACTCTTAATTCAACACTTGAGCTCCCCAGGGGCTAAAGTTTCAGGTTTAGGTTTTTTGCTTTGCCTATTCACATCCAATTGCTCCTAATTATCAGTTTTTTGAAATGGAAATTGCAGAAAAAAAAATGTACTTACACGCATTTCGCTCTGGGCTACAAGGGAAGTGAGATAACTAAATGAGTGCAGCAGTATCATTTGTTAAAGACAGACTAGCAATGTTTTGAGTAAATGGTACAAGTTGCATTTGTAAAATCATCAGTAACGAATGTTGCAATTCAAATGGTTATTTCTCAATTTAATACCCTCTAGCTCAAAAAGGTTTCAAAAAATCGGATATGCATAAGCCAAATGCTATCCGCCCAAGAGGAAAAATTTCTAGCGCTTCTGATGTATGTAATCTCCGTTAACTGCTAGGAGGAACATAGGGCCAATAAGAAACATCTCCATTCGTCGCGATCCCTTGCGATGACTTTGATCTCTTGCCACGACTTTCCCGATTCTTGGATTTCCTTTTCCAGCGACCTTTTTTAGTTGGTTTTGGGTCCACCAAGTGCTCTACTGCCTTGTGGATTCCACTCAAGAGCCTGGCGACAAACTTCGCTGTGTGGTTTCCGGAGAGTGTGACCAATCCATCTCCATATGCGCAGCTTTACCTCGTTTGCTATAGCCCTCTGATTGCATTTTTGATGCAGCTCGGCATTTGAGATAGTGCGAGTCCACCAAATCTTTAGTATACGCCTTAAGCATTTGTTGACGAATACTTGCAGCTTGTTCGTTAGTTGTTCAGTAACAACCCAACAGAAAATTTCGATGCGCATCCCCAAGATGCAATAGCGATGCGCGTCCTTCTCGCATCTAAAGAGCTGATTTGTATGCGCATATTTTCTGCGCTATAGGTAGCGAGAGCGAAGCGCATCCAAAGAGCATTTCTGAATGCGAGAGCGATGCGCATCCAAAAAGCATTTTTGGTAGCGAGAGCGATGCGCATCCAAAGAGCATTTCTGGATGCAAGAGCGATGCGCATCCAAAGAGCATTTCTGGTAGCGAGAACGAAGCGCTTTCGGTCACGTATTAACGTACAAAACAAAATAAATCAATAAGTCGTCTTCGTAAGAGCGCGATGATAGAGCAGTGGTCTAGCGACTGGCACTGCGATTGAGAGTTGTAGCAACCGTGAGGTCCTCGGTTCAACTCCGGCCCAGACCTAACACAAAAGTTTTCAACTTGCCATTTTTCAATTAGAATTAATATAGTAAAATAAAAATAATTATAATTACATCAAAAAAAAAATAATAGTCTGATGTGTCTTGACGAAAGACGTAAAATTTCAATTAAAAATTTATTTTTTAAATATTTTTATTGTCAATCAAAAAGCATCCAAAGAGCATTTCTGAATGCGAGAACGATGCGCTTCCAAAGAGCATTTCTGGTAGCGAGAGCGATGCGCATCCAAACAGCATTTCTGGATGCGAGAGCGATGCGCATCCAAAGAGCATTTCTGGTAGCGAGAGCGAAGCGCTTCGTTCCAATGACATGCCAATGTTAATTTCAGCGCTTTTGGCAACGAGAGAGATGCGCTTCACTGCTGCTTTAGAGCGCTTCAGAAGCGCTATTGATGCGCTCCATTCCCCATTGGGAAGCCACGTTTCGCACCCATATACAATAACAAAACCGATTTCACTTTCGAATTAAAAATGCGCACTTTTGTTTTGATGGATATAACGGAAGAAGACCATATTTTGTTCAATTGAGCAAACGCGCCTTTTGCTATTCTTGAGTTGATATCCTTTTTTGCTCCACCATCCATGGAGATAATGCTGCCTAAATACGTGAAGCTATCGACGTTTTCGATGTGATCACTGCCAGTTCTAAACGTTATGTCATTCCTGTTTGCGTTCAACTTCATGCTTTTAGTCATGGATACGATAATTTTTAGGCCGTCCTTTTGTAATTCCAAGACAAGGTCTTCCTAGCGCTTCTGATGTAAGCACTTTAAAAGCGCTTGTCCCCATAGAAACTTAGAAGCACTTTCACAATGATTTTTTATAAGGCTGCAGTAAGAAGAACATGGGTTCGAACCCAGCTTGGGTAATTCTCTTCTTAAATTTTTTTTTTTTTTTGCTTTATTTTTTTTTTTCATTAAATTTATATTTTATTCAACATTTTTATGTTTCACTTTTCTATTTTCCTTTCTCTTTTTTATTTAATTTTGTTTAATTGAACTGAAACTGATTGCAAAATGATTCTATGTAATGCTGCAGGAGCATTCGTATGTCAAATTCTGTTTGGACAACATATGCTTAATATACAATTTTAATACCTCTTCATATCATCGGGCATTGGTGTAGCGGTCTAAAGAGTTGGTAAATGTAAGTAAAAAAATCTGTTTTCTATCTATCACACGGACTCAAATCCTGGTGCGGCGTGTTTTTCTTTTTTTTTTTTAATTTTATTGAAAAAACGCTTACCGCAGCAATACAATAAGCGACTCAAAAACCCTTTTTTGGTAAGGCTGCGGTAAGCTTCTTCTGGCTTACATCCTATGACATGCAATGTTAAAAAGAAAGTATAGTTCTTACGGAGCGGAAGCGCTTATTGGTGAAAAAGAAACACTTCAGAAGGGTTTTTGAAGGAATATTTTTCCCCTTGGGAATATACAAATTTAATACCTCTTCATATTATCGGAAATTGGTGTGGTGTTGATGCTATATTTCCCTTGCGACGGGAAATACAGCTGAGCTGTTTATCTGAAACTATAAGAGTACGGCAAAGGGATAGATGGTCGCCAAATTATACTCACCAAATGCTGTGTTGTCCAAACGCTGGATCCCCCACTTGTCGATGTTGATGTTCACGCGTAAAGTTCCCTTAAAACGATTTATAAACAGACACAAACACTCGGTTATAGTTCCGATCACTAACTGATTTCTTTATTTTAAAATCACTTACCAGCTAGAGGTTTACAGATGCCTCTAGCTACATACATGTATGGTTACAACTTACATTATCTGTTTTCATACTATTTCGCAGTATTGCGAAATATATCTTACTTGGCTTTATTGACGTGCCCAATAAAGTCACATATCTATGATATAGGGGTCAGATTGCTTCCGCGTTGAACCCGCTGTTCTTTAATTCCTTTGCTTACCGTTCTTTACTAGCGGCCCCTAAAGGTATGCTAGCTGTTATTACTCTGGCAGTACTAAAACTGTCGCGAGTATAGCCTTAGTACTGAGTTGAGTATGAATAACATCAAATCCCTAACGGTAGGCAATGAATATTTATAACAGCGTGTGATCAACACACAACATCCCTCCCCCCTTATGGAAGAAAAAGTTGTTGTTATGAAGTAACAACAACTTTTTCCTTCTGAAAGTAGTTTTAACTTTTTTTTTTTTTTTTTTTCTCTTTTAATTCTTAGTTATTTCTCTAACTTAGTCGGCTACCTATAACTGTATCTAGCTCCTTTGGATCATGGCTCGCTGCTGCTTACCGCTGCTGCCGCTTGGTTCTTGGCTTGTGGGTCTGCTTTCGGTGCTTCGAGCTTCTGATGTTCTTCGGTGTGACATACCATGTTCTTGTTACATGCGGTTTGTAGGTTTAGCTGTTTTGTCCTTTGATTGATTTTGCCTGGCGGTGGCCAAAATCGGAACTTCTTCTACTTGCTACGTCAGTTCTTGCGGTTAGACTTCCTTGTGGCTAGAAGTCAGCTCCGCTGTTGTGTGCTGGAACGTTTATTTTGGCGTACGGACTATGTTTTGACTGGAAATCGACGCTTCTGCTTACGATTGGAAAGTTTATTTTTAAGCGCCTGGACTTTATTTTGGTTGAAAGTCGACGCTTCTGCTTACGAACCGGAACATTGCTTTTTAATGCGTTGGACTTGCAATTTTCGACAAGTCAACGCGTCTGCTTCTAAACTGGAACATTGATTTTTAATGCGTTGGACTTGCAATTTTCGACAAGTCAACGCTTCAGCTTCTAACTGGAACATTGCTTTTTAATGCGTTGGACTTGCAATTTTTGGCAAGTCAACGCGTCTGCTTCTAACTGGAACATTGCTTTTTAATTCGTTTGACTTGCAATTGGTGACAAGTCTACGCTTCAGCTTCTAACTGGACCATCTACATTTTCTGCTCTTGATGGTGATGCCGGTCATTTTGGATGTTTGACGCGGCAACGTGACAGGATAACATAGGAGTGGCGTAATCCGGCCCCTCCCTTCCAACAAGATTGGATGTCATCTATGGATGACAGACAACTGACGAGATAAAAAGTGGTTGTCTGTCCGAACGTTGACGCATGCAACCATGGATCGTCGTCACTCTAGGCTTTCCGGATTTAACATCATTGGGCTGTCCCTCTTTAGATTATTTTCTTTAATCTCCACTGCTACTGTTGTAACGCCGTACCATGATCCCTCGCAGATTCTACCTACTTTGTTAACGATTTTACTGTATATTTATCTAGTCTTTCCTAGCTAGTCCTATGCTCTCTAAATCAAATATTTTTATTTGCTAAAACTCTTGAAAATTGGTAATTATTAAATTTACCTATATACATGACATTGAACTTAATTCCTTATTTATTCTTATTTTTCATTATATTTCAACTCAAAACAAACAATTTTGCATTTTATACAATTCTGACATAATACATAAAATATTTAAAAATTTTTACTCTATATTTAAATACATTCTGGTTCTAAACTGAATCTTTGTTCTTCTGATTTGACAATTTCAAATTTACGTTACTTTATAAATAAATAAATTTTTTTTTCTTTTTTTTTTTTTTTTTTTACTTATGACTTGTTAGAATTACCTAGTTAATTTTCGAAAATCATTTAATAATTTTTTTACTTATTGTTATTTACTTCTCAATCAATCAATTAAACCTAATAATATTTTCAGAATTCACATTTACTTAACATCATTCAATTAAGATTCTACAATTTACTTAGTTATACTTTATTTGGGACTTATTTCCCTGTTTTCTATGTATGTAGACTTCTTTTGCTACAACTCCTTAACAAATTATCCAAAAATATTTTCTTAACATTTTACTTATTTATTGTTATTTACTGCTTCAAATTTTTTAAAATTCATATTTATTTTGTATTTTCCGATTAAGATTTTTCAATTTTCTTGTACATACTACTTTACTTTATTTATCTTTAATTAAATTTATTTTTCTTTCAATTATTATTTTAATCTACTTTTAATCAATCAATATCCTTAGCAGTTTTCAACTGATATCTTACAATTTCCTTTTACCTTCTATTAAATTATATTTTATTTGGGATTTATTTCCCTATATCTTATTGTTATGCTTTAGTTTTTTACTTATGAAAAACCTAATTTATACCTATTCAACTCTATCTAAGTTTTGCAACCTTTTCCATATTTATATGCATTTAGCACTGTTAATGCATATAAATATGATTCATATGACGGCATTGCATTCCGTTTAGTTTAAAACTTTAATTAAAGTTTTCTTTTGGTTTTAATCCCGTAATTATTCTATTGTTAATTGAGTTATTACTTTTAGTGTAGCATATACTTTCTTTATTTAATTAATTGGTATTTCGGACCATTTAAAATTCTAGCAATAAATAAATATGTATATATATTTTTTCCCGTGTAATTTATATATGTACATATTTTAGTTATCAAAAAATTACATTTCATTCATAACTGCTGATTTGGGTTTTCAATATTATCCCAACAGTTTTTATGACATTATTCGTCACCTATATATGTATATGCACTAACTTGCATACAAATATATGTGGTGTTTACTTCTATTTTTTATTTCTTTTTATTTCCCATGTATGAATTTTAGTATAAACAAATTACAAACATACCCCATACATACCATACGTTAGTGCTTTTTTTTTTTTGAATCAGCACTTGACGCTTTTATGTTTCTCTAAGTTATGCGTTCAAACAGAGCGTTTGGTTTTTATTTTTCCGTTCAACCGCATTTTACTTGGTTACGGGCTATCGACCGCAAGCAAACGGTTAATCAAAGGGAGAAATCCAGCTGAAGTAAAATATTTTAATTTGTGAAAAAGTTCAGTGTAGAAAGAAAAGTTTGCATTTTTATGTTGCTGTTGAACTGTAAAATGGCGACAAGGCAAAAGTGTACCAAATTAAATAAATTTGCAACAACGTATTATTCATCGGCCAGCAAACCAAAGTGATTTAATTGAATAGATTTGTTTGTTGAAATAGATCTCCGGTGTTGCATAAAAATTTAACTTCATTGAAATCAGTGTGAGAATATAAATCTATGCAGTTTTCAGTCGACCACGTGCACAGCCAGCAAATGGATTCCGCCTCGATTGCTGTGCCAAGGCGCCCACTTGGTTCTTCCGTCACATATGGCCTTTTCACATGCCCTGATTGCTCCGCTGTACATCGCAATTTGGGTGTACCTTTGTCCTTTGTGCATTCTACTAATTCGGATACAAACTGGACTTGGGCACGATTGTGTCAAATGCAATTATGTTGTAAGTACCGTTCCTCTCCTACTGCCAAGACTGCCCTTGAAAGTTTCGTTTTCTTTTCTTTCAATAGATATCAACAGACCGTCAGATCATCCTGGACCATGCATAGGAATGAGTATCTACTGAAATTTTACCCCTTTTTTTTTTTCTCTAAAATGTATTTTCCACTAAATATTCTTTCTTTTTCCCCAACAGGTTTCATCCACCTTCATCTACCCGCGTCCATGGGTAACGTGAGTTTTTGTTTTACTTAAATTCTTCATTTTTTCATTTTTATTATTATTCCTTTTATTATTACATACATTCAAGCTTATAATTTAATATGTTCTACTCAATTCTAATTACTATAGTACTAAAGTCTTTGACATTTTCCCCTATTTCTGTACTATTTCATAGTTCATTTATCTAACTCTCTATATGTTATTAATTTAGTTCGTCTTAACTACTCTGACCGTTTTACCTATAAATAAAAATAGACTTCTTTAAAAGTATTCTTATTTACTCTTTTCTACATTTTGCAATATCTTACAACTTTCCTTGAAGATTATTCGATATCATGAAAACCATTCCTAATTTTAAAATTTTACAATCCCCTATTTTTACATATGTTTTCGCAACTAGCTCGGTGCTGTTGCTTATGTTATTTCACCTTTTATTTTATTCTTCTGAATTACATTTGTTATTAATGTATTTTTATTTTTCCCATATTTTATTCTGCCCACTTATGTATTTCATATTAAACCGAAATTTGCCCATAGTTGTTCTGTTCATTTTTGTTTACTTTGTTGGTGTAACGACAATACAATCCAAATAAATGTAACCCATTCATTAAACGCGACTCCGTTTATTTTTTGTTTAATTTTGGCTTTTCCTCTGTTTCTTTCCAATTTTTGTGCAAGTAAATTCATACGCAACTCAATTACAATATTAATTTTTAAATAATTAAATTGCCATGTCGATTACCCCGCTGGCACCTGGGCCTCTTATTACCATTTTAGAAATTGTTTGAATTTGTCAATTCAATTTTGCTGATAATTTTTCCGCTACTATGTATCTGACTCTTTCGTCATTCGCTTATATTACTCGGAGTTGGGTGTACCGTGCTGGTTAGTAAAGATTAGTAATTCTGTTAGTGGTTAGCTGTTAGTACATTAGTTATTAGTAACTCATTTATTTACAATACGCAGTACCCTGATGCTCCGTAATATATTTCATAATTAGCGTTTCAGTAAATCGAAAAACTCTATCAGCCACTTAGCATGTTTCTTGTTCTTGCATTAAAACAATTTCCCGTTAGTTTATTGAAACTGAAAACTTTTAGTAATGCACGTCGGCGACGCTCAAACCCCCCGTTACCAAAAAGACGTGGCATTCAAAGATTTTACCGCATTTTCCGGATTTACCCGTTTAATACTTTTGGAGGATCGCTCTGTACCAGTCATTTAGACTTATGCGAAACCTGCACTCTCGCTCATTTATCTACATTTCTTTTTCACGTAATGTTCGTTTATGTGACATCAACTGTTTGTGTTCTTTGAAAGGAAAACCCCCTTTTAATTCCCTTTTTTTTTTTTTATATATATGTAAAGTTAACATAGTATACTGCGGATGGTTGCTTAGGCATTGAACAATTTTAGTAGGTTATTGTGTATCTTTTTGCGTTTGCTCTTGACGACAATCTCCGTTGTCACTGGCCCGCCTACGTCAGATACCTCGAAGGGACCGATCCAAATGGGGGAAAACTTGTTTTTCCTGGTCTGATTTTTCATCAAAACCTTATCGCCCTTTTTAAATACGACTTTGTTTATCGAACTGTCGTACTGCTTCTTCGCTTGCTCCTTTGCTTTATTCTGGTTGTCTCTGACGATTTCATGCGCTCTCTGTATCTGAAATTTTAAAACTTTATTTTGGTCGTCAGCGTTGTAGACCGGTGAACATTTCCTCTTCAAATTGGTTGGTAACTCCCTATCGAAACCATACAAAGTGCCAAACGGTGTTCGCTTCGTTGACGTGTGCACTGTGTTATTATGCACGTGCATAGCCGTCGCTAACCACTGATCCCAATTTGAACCATCCTCCTTCACGAAACTTCTGAGGTATTCTGCTAAAGGCCTATGACTTCTTTCCAATGAGCCATTCGCCTGGGGATGATATGGGGTTATATGTAGCTTTTTGATACCCAGCAACTTGCACGTATCCGAAAAAAGCTTCGAAACAAAATTGGTACCATTGTCGGTGACCAAAACCTTCGGAACATTATACCTGGCGATGATCTCGCTGTAAAAATGCCTAGCCACTGTGCTTGCCTCCGCATCGGCCATGGCCGCACACACCATATATTTGGAGTGATCGTCCTGAAAAGTTAGAATATATTTGTTTCCGGACGACGACTCGGGCAACGGCCCCACAATATCCATGTACACCTTATTAAAAGGTACTTCAGGCGTATCTGTCAGGACCATAGGCATTTTCGTCAGTTTTGAACTTTTGTTTATTTGGCATTTTGTGCACCTTTTTACGTACTCCTTCACGTCTCTCTGCATACCCTTCCACCTGAACTGCTTTCTAATCCGCAGAAACGTTTTGCCTGCACCCTGATGTCCTCCCAATGGAGTGTCGTGGAAATCTCTGAGTATTGTTTCAATATCCTTGGGATCATCTAGTATCGTGACATTCTTCTTCACCATATCCTCCGCTGGTGTGTCTGGATCCACCCTAGTTTGCTGTCCCACTCCTGTTTGGTCGACGACCTTGGCTTTGGAACGCGTCTGCACCACTGTAATTTGTTTATTCGCTTGTGGCAGACGGCTCAGTGCGTCTGCGTTTAAATTCACTTTCCCTGGCTTATATATAATTTCGAAGTCATATTCTGACATTTTATGTCTAAACCTCGCTAGCCGTGAGGTTTGGTCCTTTAAATTCGCTATTCCACGTAGCGGCTGGTGGTCCGTATAAATTTTGAAATGTCTTCCTAGAAGATAGGCCCTAAAATTTTTCGCAGCCCATACTATCGCAAGAAATTCTTTTTCTATGGTTGAATACCTTTTTTCCGTGTCGCTAAGCGCTCTACTAGCAAAGGCTATGGGGTTATCCTCACCCACTTTCCCCTGCGACAGGATCGCTCCCAATGCTTCATTGCTGGCGTCAGTCGTCAGCAAAAATTGCTTAGAGAAATCCGGATACACCAGGATGGGTGGTGACATAATTGCTGTTTTCAAATCCTCGAACGATTTTTGGCACTCAGGTGTCCACTCAAACTTGGCATCCTTCCTCAACAGCTTGTTTATTGGAAGCGCCATACTTGCCGTATCTTTGATGAACTTTCGGTAGTAGTTTACAAGGCCCAAAAATGCCTGCACGTCCTTTCTATTCTTTGGCACCGGAATGCTTTTCACACACTCTACTTTTTGTGGATCTGGCAATGCGCCCAGTTCCGAGCACTTGTGTCCTAAATACACGACTTCGCGTCGCAAAAAGTTACATTTTTCGGTGTTTAGTTTTAAACTGTGCCGCCTCAACACTGTAAAAACCTTACGTAACCTATCCTCGTGCTCTTGCAGATTCTTTCCATAGATTACTATGTCATCCAAATATACAAAACACTCCAGTCCTTGAAGTCCTGTGAGGATATGATTCATAATACGTTGAAAAGTGGCTGGCGCTCCAGTTAAACCAAATGGCATTCTAGTGAATTCAAAATGCCCCAGCCCTGTGCTGAACGCAGTTTTCTCCCTATCCGTTTCATCCATTAACACCTGATGGTATCCACTTGCTAAATCCAAGGTAGAAAAATATCGGCTGTGACCCAGCTGATCAAGAATTTCATCAATCCTGGGTATTGGAAAAACTTGTTTGATAGTTGCCTCGTTCAATTTCCTAAAATCTATCACTAATCTCCATTTTTTATTTCCATCCTTTCCACTCTTTTTGGGTACTAATAAAAGTGGCGAATTCCATGGAGAGGTGCTTGGAGCGATTATTCCATCATCCAGCAACTTTCCCACTTGCTTATTAATTTCATCCCTATGTGAATGCGGCAACCTGTACTGTTTCTGGTTGATCGGAGGCTGCCCCACCGGTGTCGGGATTTCATGCCTCAACACCGGGGTATATGATAACGCATCCCCCTCTAGCAAGAAAATGTCATGGAAAGACCCACACACATTTTCGATGGAGGTTTTTTCCTCAACGCTTAGGTTCGGATCCAAATCAATCGACTCGAAGAGTTTACTTATCCTTGCTTTGAAATCCTTCTCCCTAACTATGTTAATCGTGCCATCCATGGCCAATTTGTACTCTTTATAGTTGGAAAATTTTGGGCAACTAATCGAATCGAAGACATACTCTCTTTCGGAAGCATTTAACACAGTGGCGTACGCCACCCCGTTTTCCACTTTAGTCAACGATTCACCCAAATAAACCCCCTGCGAGAGTTCCTGTTTGTGAATTACTATCTCTCCCTCCTTCGTTTTTACTCGTAGAGGCACTATTCTTGCAGTTCGAGGTTGCACTGCTATCAACGTGTTGCATGAAATGCCGTCCATTTCATTCAGCGACTTCAATTTAAACGCGAATATCTCATTCCTTTGATCATTATAAAAAATCAACTTTTTATTCATAGCATCAATTATGGAGTGATTCCACAAATTGTCCCTACCTACTATTCCATCAGCAGGGACCCCACGATTTAACGGTACAACGTGCAACGATAAACTCAGATCAGTCTGATGCCTATGAACAATATTGGTCACACCTAAAGTCGTGATTTGACCACCAAAAGCTCCACTCAAATCTTTTGTCACAGACGTGTCCAACATTATCTGCTGTAACATTGAGTCCTGCTTTACCAAGCTTGCGTCGGCCCCCGAATCCACGAGTAAAATGAGTTTTCCATTTTTAGCACCCTCGCATGGAACCTCAATGAACACATCATTTTTAGCCTCACAAAGTCCAATCAAAAAATTTTTACTGCTGAAATCCACAGCACACCCCGCAGCAATTTCGTCAGCCGCAATCCTTGCTGGCCGCTCAGCTACTACCACAGGTAACTCACGGTATTTTCCCATACCGTACTCTATAGTGACCGTTCCCACTTTATCCGCTGTGGGCTGGGCCACCGGTCGTACAGCCTGTACATTTAGCTCCTTTGATCTCGTCCCTTCAACTGGCCTCCCGACCGCTCCTTTTATGTCCTGGGCCATCACCTCTATTTTATTCACATCCTCTAGTACCTCCACTTCATTCATCCTGCCGCCCTTATCGTGGTGAGGATTCCTTTCTCTAAAATTTTCACAATTTCGTCCTGATAACAAGCACGTATCCACTACAGCCACCTGCGTTTGATTAACTGTACTTGTTTTCCCAGAACTTTTCTGTTTGACAAACCCACTCTTTCTACTACTTGCCCCCTTTAGACTCGGAGATTTTCCCTTGCGAGGGAAAACACCTTCCCCGAATTTTGGACACGTATCCACAACAGTTACCCGCGTTTGACTAACTGTATCCAAATTCACCTTTCCTCCAACCACGTTCCTCGATACGGAGTGCGCATCCACAACAGAACCCTGCGTTTGATTTTCTGCACCCATATCCTTTTTACTCATTATTATTTTGCTTTGCTTCTTGGGTTCCCCAACCACTAGGCTCGGTTGGGCCCCTTGGCGTTTCCCGCGCTGTGTTTCGCCTTTGCGTAGCAATCCTTGGCCATATGCCCCTTTTTGTGGCACCAAAAACATTCTATATTTTTTCCCCGACTTTCTGATTCCTTTCTGTCAGTCGAGTTTTTCCCTTCTGCTTCCCCTGCCTTCCTTTGAGGGATCTGTGATCCATTTTGCTTATTATTCTCCTTCCAGGACCCCTTACGAGCCGATCCTGAATCCTTGGAACAGCGATCGCTCTTTTCATGCCCATATTCCGCACACCCAGCGCAATATGGCGTATTCTTCCTTTTCCAACAGTCGTCCCTTGTGTGACCAGTCCTGCTACAAAATGAACATTTCGTCCTTATCTGACCATCCTTCGGCTCCCTGTACCCCGAGTCGTCCTTATTTTGCCAACGCGAATTTGTCCGACCTCTCTCCCTAGACGCGTCCTGCCATAGCCTATCCTGGACCTGGATACTGTTAATCCTAGCAGTGAGTTCGTCTTCCCCGCATAGCATTTCCTCCGTGGCTACCGCTTCTTCCGCTAACTCACTAAGCGTTTCCGCCCTGCTACTCATTAAAGATAACCTCAAGGACATGTTTCTCAATCCCCGCTTGAAAGCCAGCAAAATAGTTTCTTCCGTTTCCCTAACCATGGAATCAATGTTACTTGCGCCATATTTTTGGCTCATCCTGTCTGTGATCGATGCTTGTAGCACGCCCAACCTTCTCGCAAACGCCCGAATGTCCTCCCCAGAACTCTGGCGGGCATTCGAGATATCCTTTTGCGTCTGTTGCAAAGACTTCCCTTTCTCATAAGTACTTCTTAAAAGGCCTAAAAGCTCCTCCAGTGAGTCAAACCTTACAGATTTCACCAACTCAAACGCATCCCCAAACATATGAAGTTTAACCACTTCAATAAGCTCAGGTTCCTCAGATGGCAATACCGATCGTTTGACATACTCACATGCCGCTATAAACCTGTGAAGCTCAGTTTTCAAGGCGGGGGAATCTATCCCCCCGAAATGAGGCACATGATCCCTAACTTTCTTGGAAACCCTGTCCAAATCACGCGCTGAAATACTTGCTTGCCCCCCACTTGGGCCCGCAGTCTCCTGCTGTCCAGACTGACCCTTCAATTTGTCCCTATCACTTGTGAGGATGTCCTTATGGGCGCTGTAATATAATTCCAAGATAGGAAACACTTTCCGCTTGAAATAGTCACAATCTTTCTCCGAAGCCTCCGCCTCCTCTAATTCCTCATTATTCTTCACTATTTTCTCCCAAACATACTCTAGCTCCTCCAATCTCTTGTCGAAATATTCTTCAGTTTTTCTGACTGATGAAGACTTCTTATAATTACCTATAACACTGTCCAGCTGCTTCTCAAGCTTCTTTTGCGCCAAAGTCAATTTTTTCACGTCCACCATCTTTGATCCCGTTCCTACTTCAGCGTTCCTATTCAAACCAGACCGTGCCTCTTTATTCCCACAACTAACCTTCCCTGGGACACTTCCCGACACCTCACTTTCCAATGCGAGATTCCCAGAAATCCCACTACTACTAGCTTCGTCCGCCTGTCTAACACTATTATCCAAAGCCGACCGCTCCGTACTCGCACTAGACCTGACCTTGTCAAACCCTTCCTGCCTCACACTTCTTCTTTTCAATGAATGCGTGCGACCCCGCACTCCAGTATGTTCCTGGGAAATGCCTTCGCCAAACTTCCAATTGACGCCTGCTGAAAACACCCCAAAAGATACGTTCAACTGATTCGCTAAACTACTATTTTCCTGCTCTAACTCCTCAATTTGACTCACATTCAACTGTAACAAAGTCAAATGTTGATCGTAGCGTTTCTTCAGAGCGTTAAACTCCGACTCCCAATCTCTAGATTTATCTTCTAATCTCCTAACCTCGGACTCAGTTATTCCAATTATTTCGTCTAATACCTTATCCGCTTCTTCTACCTCCGACAAATCCTTATAACTGTAAACCCTTTCTTCAATAACACTAAAATTTTGCGTATCCCCTGCAGCTAGCTTCAAACACTCCCACAACTTTTCTTTAAAATTCCCTATCTCACTTAATAACCTTCCGTAATCATTTCTCAGTTTCTCAAGTTCACTCATAACACTAAACAATCAAAACCGTTTCATCTTTCCAACTTCCAAACCGCAAATGCACACTGAATCACGGCCTTGATCTGCCGTCCTTGATATTTCAGAAATTCACCCAAAGAAAAACCCTTTAACAACATTAACAAATATTACAAATTTTATCAAATACAGTTTTTCCCACTGCAAACAAAAATGACCAACACAATTAGCAGTAATTTCAATCCCAATAACAAAATAACGCATTGGCCTTGCTACCAACGCAAACCAAAAATATGACAAATAAAAATGACTTAATTTTGTCTTTTTATTTTCTGTTTTATTGAAATCGAAAACCAATTGTGCTAAAACCAAAAACAAAAATCAAAAATTGCAACTACAATTGCAAAAACAGTTCATATGAACCACAACGCAAAGTTCTATTCACATATATTTTTTTTCCCTTTGAATAAGTGAAACCACGACCTGCGCAACAATAAACGAAACGTTTTATTTTGCATATACCAGCTTTTAGTTGCTGGTATGAAAAGAACTGAATACGAAATTTTTCCCTTCGTAAAGAAAGAAATAAATTTTCAAAAGAAATTTTCCTCAATTATTTCCGCTAATTCCCGCTTAATCCTACTGATCGAAACGGAACCATGGAATTACTTGAAAATAATTCCCAGGAACCCAAAACTAAACCAGCAGGATTTTCCGATTTCGAGCTCAAAACTTCAACGAAAGCTTTACAAACACCAGCCCCTTGCAAAGTGGCTTCAAAGTTTGTAAACCGTTCGAACAAAAGAATTGAACTACTTCGGTTGTAAAAATTACCAGGATTTCACTCCTCTTAGTTTCCTTAACAAGGTTCCCAAGCCCTTGCTACTAGATTATACCAAAGGTCTTAGCCAACCCAGCACGAAAACCACTAAAAAGAGCAAACTCCAGAAATTTATCACCGATTATTTTTCCACGAAAACGAAACCGATATCGCACAACTGACTTCTTACCACGGGTGGGGGAAGCCAGTCTATCGGTGAACAAAAATTAAAATTTTAATTTACTAAATTTTTTTTTTTTAACAATTCCCAGTTATGAAAAATTTTCTCCCTATTTTTTTTTTCAAAAACACAAATTATTAATATTAATAATTTTCCACAAATTTTTTTTTTTAAAAACAAGAACACCCAGTCCCGAAACGACTGTAACCTAACAAAGATTTCCCTAAAATTTGTTTCCTTTCCTACTCTCATGGACACTTTCCCTCACTACGTTTTTAACCTTCTTTCAGGTTTTCTTTAAGTTATTACTATGATATTCGATCCGGCTTCTACCGAATCGACTACCATAGGATCTTTGAGGCCTATAAGCAGTAATGCAAGCATTCGATATAATGTAAGCAAGACTGCCACTCGACCTTCGTTTTGGATTTATACTGTTTTTTTTTTATATCACTTTTTTTCCTTAACACTCACCACTTTTCACGGATGATTCCTTCCAACGTTGATCTTTCTTCTCCAATTCTCCTTCCCTCGATGCGTAGTCCTGGCTCGGACTACCGGCTGCGCCAAAATGTTGATGCTATATTTCCCTTGCGACGGGAAATACAGCTGAGCTGTTTATCTGAAACTATAAGAGTACGGCAAAGGGATAGATGGTCGCCAAATTATACTCACCAAATGCTGTGTTGTCCAAACGCTGGATCCCCCACTTGTCGATGTTGATGTTCACGCGTAAAGTTCCCTTAAAACGATTTATAAACAGACACAAACACTCGGTTATAGTTCCGATCACTAACTGATTTCTTTATTTTAAAATCACTTACCAGCTAGAGGTTTACAGATGCCTCTAGCTACATACATGTATGGTTACAACTTACATTATCTGTTTTCATACTATTTCGCAGTATTGCGAAATATATCTTACTTGGCTTTATTGACGTGCCCAATAAAGTCACATATCTATGATATAGGGGTCAGATTGCTTCCGCGTTGAACCCGCTGTTCTTTAATTCCTTTGCTTACCGTTCTTTACTAGCGGCCCCTAAAGGTATGCTAGCTGTTATTACTCTGGCAGTACTAAAACTGTCGCGAGTATAGCCTTAGTACTGAGTTGAGTATGAATAACATCAAATCCCTAACGGTAGGCAATGAATATTTATAACAGCGTGTGATCAACACACAACAGTGGCGAGTTGGTAAATGTACGTAAAAATAATCCGTTTCTAACGCTTACCGCAGCATTACAAATAAGTGCTTCAAAAGGCCTTTTGCAGTAAGGCTGCGGTAAGCTTAAGCACTCTTACATCCTATGACATACAATGCTAAAAAGAAAGAATAGTTTTTACAGAGCGGAAGCGCTTATTGGTGAAAAAGATGCACATCAGAAGAGTTTTTGAAGCACTTCTTTTCCCCTTAGGATGTAATGCCTCATATATACTCGATACATACACACAATACAATGGAATCGGCATTTTTTATTTTTATTTTTTTTTTTTTTTTCTTGTAATACTTAAATTTTTCGGTGCTTTTTATTTGGACTTCGCTGTAGATTTGCCTGAACTATAAGTGAAGTTTATCACCTTTTCGAGTTGTTATTTTAGCTTTTATAAAGCTGCTACAAAAAGCTTTATCAGGTTTTGTATACTTTTTTGTTGATAGTAAATAACAAATAACAATTTTGTTTCTGTTCTAATGGAAGAAAAACAAAGTTTTTTTGCAAAATAAAAAAAAAATACTGCTATGTTTTAGACGTCAGATTTCAATTCTAATTTCAGCATTCTCTGGGAAACCCATGGGAAACATAGAAAATTAATTTTGGACATATTTATCCTTTGGCCTGACCAAAAACTAAATATCCTACACTGCAGTTTTTTGAAATAAAGCTTGTGCTGGCGGTGCCACACTCTCTTAAACAAATTCACTTAGTTTTTGGTTCGATTACCTCAGAAAACGCTTTGAGTATAAAATTTTGGATCCTTTGCTTATATTAGAGGTGCCACGCCCTATTGTCCGGTCCAAGTTTGCCCAGTTTTTGCTCAAAACTTGCATTTATAGTTCAGATGTTTGAAGGAAATTTGGTCAAAAAACGCTTTTAGTACAGCATTTTGAAGCTTTTGCTTGTATGGGAGCTGCCACGCCCCCTCGTCCGAAGTCGCCTTGTTTTTGCTCAGAACTTGCATTTAGAGTTTTTAATGTCTGGGTGAAATTTAGTTGGATTATCGCGAAAAACGTTTTCATTATAGCATTTCGAAACTTTTACTTATATTGGAGGTGCCACGCCCTCTTGTCCGAAATTCGCCTAGTTTTTGCTCAGAGCTTTTACTAACTATTCTTAGAATTCATGTGTATTTTGTTTCTATTATTGCAAATAGTGCTCTTATTATTGCATTTTGAATACGGTAGGCGTGTCCGTTGTCCGATTTCGCTCATTTTCAATCCCTCGAGCTAACTATTACGGCAAAGCTACTGTACCAAATTTCATCGAACTATATTGCTTGTTATCTCGTATAAAATATTTCCACAGACAGACAGCCAGCCAGCCAGACAGACGGACATGGCTATATCGACTCAGGAGGTGACGCTGATCAAGAACATGTATACTTTTCTATACCTGCCACGCCTTCTTTTCTGCGTGACAAACGGAAGGACAAAGTGAATATACCCTGGATGTAGGGTATAAAAATGTTCTAAAGAATTTGATAAGTTATAACAGCGCATAGATCATTTTTATGTTAGTTCTTACAACTTTTCATATTATGTCCAAATTTTTTGGCCCATTGTTTATAAAAATACATTCTTTTTATATTTTTATTTAATAGTGTATTTAATGGAAAACTCTTCAAGCTCCAGTTTAGCAAGTTTATTTTAAAAAGTTATTAAGGTTTCACTGAAGTATTTTATATATGTATATATTTTTTATCGAAAAAATAAACTAGTACAAAAACATGTTTATTGCTCATAACCTTTTTTTCTTCATCACAGAATTGATACCCAAAGTTACTCCTGTGAAGTTGGCTCTGTAATTTTCGAAAACCGAAAATTTTTTTAGAGTTCTGGGTCCGTTGGGAATAGTTCTGGAGTTCTTTCACAAAATTCGAAATAATTCTGTGAAATTGAACCAAAGTCGGAGGTGTACCGTTTTTTGCTCAGCGCCGTGTTTTTCACGTAGAAGAGTTCTGATAACATTTTTGAGCCCACAAAAAAGAGTTCTGGAGTTCTCTATACTTTTTTTTTTTGTATTTTATTTTTTTGGTAAACAATTCTTTTTCTTTCTTTTTTTATAAAAAAGTTTTTTACAAAAAAAAGCTCTGATTACAGATCTGGATAGGGCTCAAAGAGCTCTAAAGAAAATCCTAGGAACATTTTCCCGAAATATTCGTTCTTTTCATTTTAATCGAAAAATCAGAAAAATGTTCGGTTTTTTTCTAAGTATTCGAAAATTAAAATTTTGTAGTAGAGGAGTTCTGAACGGAGTTCTAAGATGAGCTCAAAGAGTTCTTAAGAAAACATTAAGTAAAATTTTTGCAAAATATTTGTAATAAATGTAATAAATTAATTTCTAAAAAAAAAGGTTCAACATTAATTTTGAACTCAACTGTTTTGAGTCATTATTAGCTACCGAACAATGATGCATCAGATGCATTATTGGTTTGAACTTACTGCTCTGTTCTTCCGTTTTGAGTCCGTTTTTTGAAAAATGTATTAAGGTAGATAACGAAAGAACCAACCCAACGGGAAGAAATGAAGCTGCTTCCAAAAAGAGCGCCATAGAAGCACATCTCTGGTAGCATACACAATTTTTCAAATCCTATTTCTTTTTATTGCTTATAAAAGTTAATAAATCTACCAAAAGTTACAGAAAAAAGGTAATTTTTGTGAAAAGGAACTTAAAATTTTGAAAAACTTCCACGGAAGCGTATTTCATATGCTTCCAAATGTTTTTCATGGAAGCGTATTTCATGTACTTCTGAAGATGTGCATCTCCGCTAAGACATGCTGTGTTAAAAAAGATAAGCAGTGAGAACAGCACTGGAAGCAGCTTCTTGCTTCCCTAGAAGCGCAACTGAAGTCGTTTCAATGCGCTTCCGTTTCCTGTTGGGAACTGACTGCGAGACAAGTTGCCAAACGCAATAGAGAACGATTTCTTGTTTGAAAAAACCGCCCCTATTTGAAAGCTTACCTTGAGAGTATCTGGGTACAAAATTTTTTTGGATCACTCTAAAAACATCTTGAGAAAAATATGGCAACAATTTTTATATTCGTATGTTCAATTTTAGGTCGTATAAGAAGATATCTCAAAAACCATACAAGATAATACGATTCTGGTGCCAGATTTGAATTCAGCACCACATTATACATTGAAAATGACTATTTTTAATTTAGTATCTTTTATTTTTTATACGTCTTTTCATAAGTATCTCAGATATAGTTTAAAAAATTAAATAATTCCGTCCCAGCTCCAAAAAGTTTCTGTTATTAAATAAACTAAAAAAGCAGAATTAAAAAAAAAAAAAAAACTACAAAATTGGAGCTGTTATTAAGGACTTCTTCATTTTGACTCCATTAATAAGGAATAGAAAAAGTTTTCTGCAAGCTTTTAAATAAACCATTATTAAACGTTTATGTAATTTTTCAATATAAAAAAAAGAGTATCATATAAAATTTTAGAATGTTTAAGATCTCCCTAGAAGTATACATATGTCATTAATTTACGATGAACTTTGATTCTAAAAGTGAACCAGAAAATGAAAATGTGTGCCACACATTGTCTAGTCCTTTAATAGATGTATTCACTTTGCATTCATTCTTTGTAGAGTTATATTCCTCAACACGATCCTTGTAAAGTGCAATGAATTTATCGGTAATTGTAGTGCATTGTTTGCCAAGTATTCCCTCACTAAAACTACACATTATGGTCCATTGATTGGTTTCGTGGTCATAGCGTTCGATTGTTTTACTTCCATCATCACCACCAACTGCATATAACATCCCATTAGCGACTGTAAGCTGTATTTGATGAAAAAAAAAACAGAAATAATAAACAGAGTTCAAATGAGCTATTGCAAATTACTCACTCCAGGAAATCTACGTTCTTCGCACATTGAAGCAATCGAGGTCCATACATTTTCTTGTGGATTATAACATTCTGCCGACTTAAGGCGTGGGTTGTGATTACCTCCAACCACATAAATTTTTGCATTGAAAACTGTAATGCCAAAACCGTATCTACAAACTGACATTGAAGCTACCGTCGCCCATTTATTTGATTTTGAGTCCCATTTTTCAACAGAACGAAGGATATTTCCATGGGAACCACCCACCGCATACAAAAATCTATTAATTGCTGCTATACCAAGACCTTCACGACGTTCGCTCATTGGATTTACATTTTTCATGATCATTGTTTTGAGGTTTAAACTTATGATCGTATTTAAATCAGAACCTCCTGCGTCACCACCACCTACTATGAATAGATCATCGCTCATAATTGCAACACCAAAGTATCTACGATACTCTAAATTATCCACCCACTTCATCCACTGAAGTCGCTGTGGACAGTGGTACAGAATATCCAGTTTATCGTTTAATTTTCTTACTGCCATCAAACGTTCATGTGTTCTTCTTGGCCTAGTAAATTTGCTTTCATTTTCTGTTCTGAGTTCTGGCATTAAATGCCAATCAGTAGCTTGCGTATACAAATTGATACTTGAAAGTGAAGTGCAAACTGGTTTTACGAATTTAATTAAAAACGTTGGATTGAGCAGAGGCAACCGCACTAACTTCAACATTTCATCCTTATGCTGTTCTCGCTCGGATCGATCGTGTTCTAACCATAGCATTAAACTCTTAAAAACATGCTCTTCAGTTGGATCACGTAGATCATCAGTTCCCAGCAACTGAGTCAACTGCTCGACACTTAAATTCAAGAATTCATCCATTTTGTAAACTTCGACAAAGTGTTCCATGCAAAAGTCTTTTGCTTTTTTTGAAAGTGAGTCACAACGATGTCGTTCCGCTAGCTGTGCCATACCCAAACAATTTGTTGGATCCAATTGCTCGGCAAGGAAATCTCCACAGGCGTTCACTACAGCGTCCAAGAGTAGCGAGTCAGCTGTTATAAGCAATTTTTCAACGGTATCGTCACTCATTTCTAATCGTCCTGAATAACAGAACTTCACTAGGGCCTTGAGTGTTTCACCCTCTACGTTGGGTAACTTTACCTCTTTTTCTGTACTTTCGTTAAATGGTGGAGTAAACATTGTTTTAAAGTACTCACTTGATGCACTCAGAACGGAGCGATGTGCTGAAATTTGCATTTCTTCGGTATCCCCAGGAATCAATGATACATCGCAATATTCTTTTCGCTCGGTTTGTTCCCACATTCGTTGTAGGACGTTTTGGGCGTGAACTTCGTCAATAAATATTTTAGCCATGTCGGATGCTGCAAATACAATAAAATGTTGCTTCAAATATTTTTTACCAAACTTTTCTGATGCAGATGAAAAAATGCTGATATAACAGATCAGTGAAAAAAATCGATTATTAAAAAATCGTGATCAACATTATGCGCACTGCAGACTTAACAACATGTTTGGCAAGCCAGGCAACAAAATAGTCGGGGAAATATTTCGTCTGAGTCAGGATTGTGTTTGTGCCAAATTTTGTGTGGACTTTTAGTTGGCTAATTGCTCGCAGATTGCTTAAAAAATTGACATGAAAGGTTCTCTCGTCAGGCGCGGAAATTTTGCAAAAAATAAATATTTTATCAAAACGGGTCGCTTATATTTTTTTTTTTTTGTAGATATAGGCGTTAAAAGTTGCTGATATATCTGTTATGGAAACAATTTTATTTTTTTTTTTCAAAAATTCGGCAGGTAATGTCTGATGTTCAAAAATTATATATTGGCTTATTTAGACTTTCGTTCTTCAAAGTTTTTAGACATCCAAAGTCATATTCGCTTAGTGAGACCCAGTTTCACTGGTTCGTATCCTTCTAAATTCATTCTTGGAGATTTGATCTACACCAAAGGCAATGATAAAAAATTAGCCCGATTTAAGTTCTTTACAACAATATATAATTTTTAAACATCGGACATCACTTGCGGAAGTAATGGCTGTTTTTGGAGTTGTTTAAAAAAACTTTTTTTTGTTTCCTAGATGCTCTCAAGGTAAACTTTCAAATAGGGGAAGATTTTTCAAATATTTTTTCATCGACCATAGTTCATAAAAAAAAACAAAAAGTTACAATACTGTGGGCTCTCCTTAATCGTATTTTTATTAGAGCTTTATTACATTTTCAAAAACAGTTTATTTTTAGCAAATTTAATAATTGATTCCATATAACCTTCGGTCATGGCAATCTTATCGATTGGTTATATACAAACATCGTTGATCCAATCATAATGAGTTATGTCCAAAAAAGGTCTCGTTAGCGTCACCTTATCCGGGGTAACACGCACTTTATTATCAGCTAAAATACGTGTAAATGGATGGAAAAATGCAATATAGCCATCGATTGCTACCATAACTTTGCAATGTCCATCAGTGGCTTGTTGTTTGATTTCACCAATTAAAACAACAATAGTTTCAGCGGCAAAATTTTATACGTGTTATACCATGTTCTATGAGATCGGAGATCGCTGAACCGGCAGGCGTAATTTAACGTTTGCTCCAAACATAATCTTTGCTGGTTTTTAATTGCAACGTTTTTTAAAGTTGATTTTTTTAAATTTTTTTCCTAATTTTTGGCTGTTATTTTAGTATGAAAAAGGTATTTACTATTAAGGGTCTACATCCACCTGTAAAAATAAAAATATATTTTGCACAATCTCCGCGCTATAAGAGAGAACCATTCTCGTCAATTTTTTAAACAATCTGCGAGCAATCGGCCAACTAAAAGTTTACATAAAATTAAGTACAAACCCGATCCAGACAAAATAGTTCCCCGACTATTTGGTCTGTCGTGTGAACCAGCTCTGAGCTTAAAAATAAAATATGTACCACGAAAAAAAATTCTGGCAACACTGATCTAAAGGGAAATTTCAAATGACAGTGCTGTCATTAAACGTCAGTTTTTCGACTTTTCTGTTTTCGTGCTTTTTTTTACTTTTTCCTTCCTATTTTTCAATTCAATTACAAAAATAAAACTTAAAGTGAAATGCGAAAAAATTTATAAACAAAATAATTGTAAAGTGACGTCATTTGTTTAAGTTGTGCGCGAAATGCAAATACGAATAATTAGAAAAAAAAAAAACAAACAAGAGTCAAGTGCAGAAAACAAGCTGTGTTGTTGAATGAGTAAACGACGGAGCGAGCACCAGTCTTCTTTTTGATGTACAATACATAAATTAGTGAGCTAGAAACGCGTCTTATTACAGCGATTGCATGAAATTTGAATTCTACGCTGGATGCTGCAGTTGAGCGCAACTTAACAAAGTAACGTGATTTTCATTTCCTTTAATTGGAACGCATAGCCAGCAGTAGTCAAATTGATTTAGGTCACTACACCACTTATTGGTAAGTTCAACCGTTTTCCATATTCTTAACGACACGCCTCATTTTTGTTTTATTCGTTTTCTCTAACGCTCTACTAACAACTACTTTCCACTTTCAGGTTGATTTTAGTTATTTAATATTTTCAATTAAAATTTGAATTAATGATTCATCTTCAATTGACGTTGAATTATCCACATTCATCACATTCATTAACATTTTTTGAATGAAAAAATACTGTGAGAAATATTCGCTATAGCGGGACCACTTCCTATTTAGTATGAAATTGACATATCTTTGCCACGCCGAACGGATATTGCTTGTTCGAAATTCTTGTTACTTCTAATTGTTATATAGTGCAATTTTTTATTTATACATAGGTATGTACATAAATTTAGATAAACTAGTCTGATTTAGGTTTTTAGATGATTGTGCAACAAGTGCAGTCAATCGCAATCATAGAACTTTGCTGTTTAAAGCAACGACAACTTCAAAGGTTGACATCATCCTGATCTTATACGTAGATAGAAATCTGTGCAACAATTGCAAAATATGATATATACATTTTTTTTTTTTTGTAATGGGTTTTTTCTTCATCTAAACAGCTCTCTAGGACCTAGCAAAATTGTATATCCCTACGGCTTTTAGCTTCTGAAATAAAGGACATGACAAAACATGATATGACAAATTTTGTATTATTATTTCCATAAAATAATAGTTTAAATTCAGACTCCAAAAAAATTCATAAAAATAAACATAATGCTAATGCTATTGTACCTTGTCCCAAAGCTGTTGATGACTTGGGCATTCATATAGAATGGCATTAGGAAAAAGCGTCCAAAAACAAAAACGAAATAACGCCCAACATATTTTCATTTAATTTTGTGCGATATGTAATCATTTTGGAAATATGTAACTCCCAAAATTTGAACTTTATTTCCTTTTATTTTGAGCGTTATTTCGTTAAAAAACAATAACCAAATAACGCCCTAATTAATACCAAATAATGCCTAAAAAATACGAAATATCGCCCAAAAACCGAAACGAATTATTATCATATAAATTTGGGCGATAGTCATTTTGGAAATAACGCCCAAAAGTTATTCGTATGAAAATAATTTGAGCATTATATCGTTTTTTGTGTTAGGGTAGACGTTAGGAATTAACGCAAAAAAAAAACCAAATAACGACCAAAAATTAAAATGACGCCTAAAATAAAAACGAAATACATATAATATAACGCCAAATAGAAATAACGCCCAAATTATTATTAATTTCTTTATTATTATTACGCACAAAAAATGATTATAGCCGAAATTTATATAAAAACTATTTGGCCGTTATTTCGTTTGTTTTTGGGCAGTATTTCATATTTTTTGGGCATTATAACGCTCAAACTATTTTCTTTTTTTTGTTTTTGGGCGTCATTTCGTTAGAAAAAAATAACGCCAAATTTATGTAAAAATAATTTGGGCTTTTGTGTTTGGGAGTTTTTTAATTTTTTTGGGCGTTACTACGTCATTTTATTTTTTGGGCGTTATTTCATTTTTTTTGGGTGTTATTTCATTGGGCGTTGTTTCCTAACGCCCAAAAAAAAAACCAAATAAAGCCCAAATTTTAGCGTTATTTCCAAAATGAACAGCACCCAAATTTGAGCGTTATTTTGTTTTTGGGCGTTATTTCGTTTTTTTGGTCGTTATTTTCTAACGCCATACAGATATTGTTCCCCTTGCATTTTCTAACTTTCGCCACAAGTCGTTGTGAGGTATCTGCAATTTGTCGGC
This sequence comes from Calliopum simillimum, assembly GCA_951812925.1. NCBI lineage: Eukaryota > Metazoa > Arthropoda > Insecta > Diptera > Lauxaniidae > Calliopum > Calliopum simillimum. The sequence continues at coordinate 35,062,675 of OX638372.1, forward strand.
TCCATAAAGTGTGTAAATGAACAGATTGTTGTTTAATATTTAGAAGGATTTTCGTTCTTTTCGTGCTATGAGAAAGCTTGATTTTCATATAAATTTGGGCGATAATCATTTTGGAAATAACGCCCAAAAATTTGGGCTTTATTTCGTTTTTTTTGGGCGTTATTTCCTTTTTTTTTTAAAACGAAATAACGCCCAAAAAAAACGAAATAACGCCCAAAAAATAAAATGACGTAATAACGCCCAAAATAAAAAACGAAATAACGCCCAAAAAATATGAAATAACGCCCAAAATCAAAAACGAAATAACGCCCAAATTATTTTCATATAAATTTGGGCGATAATCATTTTGGAAATAACGCCCAAAATTTATTTGTATGAAAATAATTTGGGCGTTATTTCGTTTTTCGTTTTTGGGCGTTATTTCATTTTTTAAAAATAAAACGAAATAACGCCCAAAAAAACGAAATAAAGCCCAAATTTTTGGGCGTTATTTCCAAAATGATTATCGCCCAAATTTATATGAAAATAATTTGGGCGTTATTTTGTTTTTGTTTTTGGGCGCTATTTCATATTTTTTGGGCGTTATTTCGTTTTTTATTTTGGGCGTTATTACGTCATTTTATTTTTGGGCGTTATTTCGTTTTTTTTTTTTTGGGTGTTATTTCCTTGGGCGTTATTTCCTAACGCCGGCAAAAGCTCATGTAGGAACTGTATGATACAGTGAATGTGTCGCTCCTTGTTATTAAAATGCTATTTGGTTGACTCAAGGTTTTAAAAAACAAGAGAACTTAGGTACTGTTAAAGTTATTTATTACGCATGGTCAAGAGCCTTTGAAAGAAATTTTTTTAAAATAGCACAACGTCTTCTTAACGTAACATAACCTTGTCGCATTGTGCTGTCTCAATAAAACTTTTTGCAAATAATTTTCTTTTAATGTACAAATTCAATAAAACTCCCAAATTATCTGATTTCCGTCTCGAACAGCCAACTTATACTGCATAATTATGCCTTTTAAGAATCTAAAACAAGGTGATGATGTTCTACTTTTAAGCTAGTAACTACAAATGTATACACAATTCGTTATACGTAGCAACTGTAGAATATATGACCTTTTTCGCATATGTCAATTTCATGAAAATCGGATAATCGGTAATTAATCCAAATAAACATCTAATTTTCAAATACTTTTTGCAATTGAATTTCTTTGTTTATCTTTTTTCTAATTTTCTATTTCTATAACACTTGGACGTCACTTTTGCTGTCCATTAACGCTATCAACATCGCCTACTCACTTTCTTTTCTATCACACTTTCACACGAGCGACACTCACCCTCACTCATGCTTCTAACAGTAATAAGAGCAAACTCAATAGCCACTCAACTACCCCATACCTACAATGATCATAGGCACGAAAGCAACAAATATTACCCACAAAGCTAAGCAAAGCATTCAGACCAAAGTCCTTGTGTACCAATAAAGTTAAAAGGGAAAGGGTGCGTCTTTACATTGCTATGTTTAGGTAGGCATCATTGTTGTCGTCGTCTGCGTCGCCGACCAAGTAGTATTTTTATAGAAATCAAATTTGATTTTATTAATTAATTTAAATACGAGTGTGGTTGGTTGGTATACCAAAGGCAAACACATATTGCTTCATCAAAGACTTCGTGTAGCACATGGCGTGTGGTTTGAATTTCGTTTCTGGCGTAAATTGTTGTTTGTCACGTTGGCTCAACAATCGCGGATTGTATTCGCTTTGCATTTCTTCTTTTCAATTTCGTCTTCTAGTTTGTATTGTGCCTGCTAGCTACTTTACTTAAAATTTTGGCACGAAATGCTATCACGGTTTTGATTCAAGCAACTATTATATTAACTTAAGTTACTTTAATATTCTTGGTATTAAATATATTTTAACATTTTATATACAAAATGAAAATTATATTTATTTCCCAAAACATGCATACACCTGCTGAAAAACAGGACCTATAAATATTCGATAGTTGACACATCTTGTAATGTTTGTTAAAGTTTCAAGTTTAAAAACAAATATACGAAAAGTTTTATAAAACTAATAACTTCATCTTTCTATAATTTTTGTGAAAAAACAACATAAGCCGAGTCTTCTGGTTTTTGTGTTTTTTTTTTTCTTCTTTCGATCCATAGTTATGCCCTCTACAAAATCCTTCCATCATGCACGGTGACTAGCTAATGCCTTCAATTCTCTGCCAACATTTTAGCCGAAGAACTGAAAGCTAATTTCTTCAAAAACTTATAGAAATTCGATCGTAGCTCTATTTGACTAGGGTTGTCTTTGAGTTTTTTTTTACATTTTGCCACCGTTTTATTCATGGCTTCTGGGTTTTTTGTGCAAACAGCTTGTGAACGCTACACTGCCTCAAGCAATAAAATGTTTAAAAGCATTAATGTAGATAAGACTAATTGAAAATGTTCAATTGTTTTCTACTGCTTATGGTGTTAACTTATAGTCGTTATCTTTCAATAATTGTATTTTTTTATGATCTGGATATTTAATTTATAGGCAAATAAACCCTTATTTAATAAAAATTAACACATATATTATAAAAAAGGTAGCAGAGGTGTTAACTTTTAGACGACTCTATGGCAGCTCATATGATAATTTGCTTAAAAAATCTGGCAAGGTGCGTAAATTTCACACCAGTGCACAGTGGGCAGGAATTTTTTAAAATTGGTCAAATTACGAAAACTTCTACAGATAAATACTTTAATGTTGGAAAGCTATTTTTAAGTTTTCGGCACTTGCCTTTTTAATGGTATATAACACAAAGTCGTTCCCCATTTGTGATATAGTAAAAAAAGGGTGAAAAGTTTTTGTCCTGCGTATTAATATAGTAAGTTAGGTTAATGTGGACTATGTGGGTAATGTGGTGCAACCTTTTATTTCCCATGTTAAAGACTATAACAATTCTGGTTATTTGTGCATAATAAAGCTCGAAAAACATATTTTTTACGCTTTTCGGATTTACTATTACGCTCCTTACGCGTGTTCAATTTCTTACATATGCTGTGAGGGCAATTTGACTTTTTTTTAAAACGCTCTGAATATGTAAATTACTTCCTCAGAACTCTGTTTTCTAAAATTCAAATAACTCTAATGCATTTGTGAAGCTATTATTCAACGAAAAAATGCATTAGCACGTCTGATTTTACATTTCTTTTATACAGTGTGTCACAGAAGTATGTTGCATATGAAAAATATTCGAAAATTCGAATTAATACTCAATTTTTAGCCGTTTCATTGTTAGAAAAGTAATATTTTTTTTTTATAAACTTCGAGTCAATGGAACGTTAACTATGATACCACATCATAAAAAAATTAAAATGATGCGTTCTAATCACTTAAAAAGCAAAGAAATGATTTATTCATCTTTTTTATAAGGTCACAAAAGTATTTTGCTTTTTAGTAAACTTTTTCTTTGAGATTATTTATCAAGTAAAAGAGGCTTTTTTAATAATATCCATGGTAACCATTATTTGAGGAGACATTATCTAAACATCTTTGCGAGGATTCTATCCCTTTACGACATTTTCGGTCGGTGTTTTTTCCCATTTTTCTTGCAGTACTTGTTTGAGCACATTTTTTTGATAAAATATGGTATTTTTTGACCTTTCCACTAGATAAGACCAAAAAAATTCTATTGGATTCGAAAAAAAATATCGCGGTGGTGTTTTAATCCTTTTGGTGTTGTACAGAAGTGTCCCAGGATGTGTATTTAGGGTCATTGTCTTTTGAAAATAAGAAGTCATCTTCTGGTAAGCCCATTTTTTAAGTACTGGGTGCAAATTTTTTTTGAGGAATTGGACTGATGTTCATGTCTTTCCATATTGCCACCGATAAGATTAAGGTTCCCCATTCCATAAGCCGAGAACAGCCCACGACACACCATCATGTAAAATTATTGCTTTTAAGTTATAAAAGTTAAGGGTTTTATTGCTTTATGCCAGACAACTCGGCGTATTAACAGTAAAAACAATAGAATAACTAATACTAATTAATTGACAAAACTAACCTACTACCATTAACTTGGTAGAAATTGTCGAAAAAGAAAAAAGGTAACCACATTACCCAAACTTACTATATATGGGGAAATCTCAGCAAGTGTGACTTTCGGTGTGAACAGGTCTCGGTTCGCCGAGTGAGCACCCTTTGCATTTCCCACCCGTTTTAACATGTCTGGGACACTTATTTGATGATGCTAAATACAAAAACCTTCGTGTGCTACTGCCTGGAAGCTTTATTTTTAAATTTTTTTTTTTTGCTTAAATCGAGAAAATCCACAAATTTTGTGTGTGAATTAAAAAAACTGCTTCCGTTATTGAGCTACAACTTTTAAGGCGGTTCAGCGGATAGTTTGGAGCTTTCAGGATCGTTAACATGGTTTTTACCCGAAATCTGATAATTTTCGGTTTCTAAAATGCCGCTCTGGAGGCGATTGTTTTTTCGCAATACTCCCCATGAAATGTTATTTCTTAATGCTATGACTAAAAGATCTGGCCGAGTAGAAGGGTGTGCCACCTCTGGTTCGGTGGCAACACACTTGAGAAGATGCTCAAATGGCGATTTTTCATGCGTAATTGCGCCTAAAAAAAATTTATTTTGAGTGGCACATCAACCCGGGGTCTATATTTACTTATTAATATAAAACATTTCTCCAAATCGTGTTTTTGAAGCTTCTCAATTTCTGCATTAATTGCATTTACTTATTTTCGAAATTCGCAGAGCTTCGTTACCTCATGCGATACACCCTATATAAAAAATGCTATCCAACAAAAAATAGAAATAAAACATCCTGAGATGTTTTTATTATAATTTTTATGTTGTTTATGTAGAATCACACACAGGTGATGAGTTTTATTTATGTAATTTAAAGTGGAAATAAAAAAACTTACATGTATACAAAAACTTTCAAATCCCACACTTTACCATTCCCATCGCACCGTCTATCAACGCTATAAATTAAGTATCTCATTTTATCAACCGGCAGATGAGCACCGCTAGCTAATAAACTTTCTTTGCTTATCGAAAAAAAAAAAAAAAAAAAAAAATCATTTTATTCCACAGAGGCAATAAACGTGTGAGTAAATAAGCTCGCTGGGGCAATGCTAGAATGGGCAACCTAGAACACAGCCAGCGGAACGCTTCGGTAAGCATTCAAAAGATTAGCACGGCAAAAAACACACGCTGCGTTGTCTGCTCATATTAACTTGGCAGTGATCAGAACTGTAATGTTTAAACGCTGAGAACCATAACCAAGAGCGGGAGTGTGAGTTTTAGTGTGCGGCGCAACATGCGGCTGGAAGAGTTGAATTTTTTTTTCAAACACCACAACAGTACCACACGAAAGAGCTCAATGGCAAATAGCGTTTCCAAGTCTCAGTAACAAAACAACGACGCGCGCGAGCACACTTTTCTTTTGCTACCACTTGTATAACGCTTTACCCGAAATTTTTCAATTTCCATTTCATTTCATTTGGTTTATTCAATTTTCGTTTTTTTTGTTGTTAATGGGATTGTATCCGTCGCGGTCGCTGACGCCATTGTGAACGTTTGAAAAAACGCTTGAGTGCGAATCTTGTGGGCGCGCTACGTTTATTGTATTTCACGTATTGTTTGCTTGTTATAAATCAGATGGTGCCTCAATTTTTTTGTTTTAGAAAAAGAATGAAATTCAGAATAATAAAAAAAAAAAATTTCAAAAATATTACACTGTGCAACAAATAAGAAATTAATAGACATATTAGTATAGTTTTCATAGCCTGAAACACAAACGATGTATAGAAAGTCTTTGTAGTTCTTAGCTCTGCATTTAAAAACATGACCTTGCTCTGAATATAAATTGTATAGTGATCATGCGTCACTTGTGTTTTATAACAAAAAAAAAAATCTTTTTCCGTCTCAGCTCTTCAAGCTGTTTTTTAGATAAATTTTTTCCTTTTATTGTGATCTGTACTACATTATTTCATTGCATTTTATTCTATTAAAGTACACATCGTATTTACTAACCAAGTATGTTACAAATTGTTTCATAAGAACATGTTCCATGTCAAAATTTTATAAAGTATCGAAAAATATGAGATAGTGTATATTTCTGTGGACTTCTGACAAAAACACCTAACTCGAGATAAGACAATTCTCAATAATCAAATTCTATGGTTATAAGGGTGTCCCATAACTCACGCAAGATTTTAACCTAGCGCCATTCGTGCGGTGATATGAAGAAAGAAGAAAATAATTTGACAGGTTACAGTTGAAAGTTAGTAAAAACTAAAATCGCCCAATGGTCGAAATTCGACCACAAATGTATTAAATAATTTTGGTACTTTTCGGACACTTTAGTACTTTTTTGCTATTTGGTACAAAATATAAAAACTCATTTTTCATTCCTGGTACAGTAACAAATGCGAAAAGTTAACAAAACAAAAGACTTGAAGTCAGTGCTATACTTTTTGTCTTTCTCTTTGTTCTTTATCCTCTTCAGCTCTGTGTGAGCGCTTATTTTGTTGTTAATAATATTGAAAAATTTGTATTTAATTTTGACAGGCTTAAGGACAACATATTAAAATAATTTTAGCTTTTTGATCGGTTACCAAGTTAAGATTGCATTGACTGGAGACACATATACTGAACATTCTGCAATTGATTTTAAGTCGATAATTAAATTATGATAGAAATACCAATAACAGACATTTTACCCAATCTATACCTCTTCAAAGGAAGGGATCTTATCTTCTACTGTACATTTTAAGTCTCGCAAACTTATGACTTATATATTTGAATGAAATTTGGTATGCAGGAGCCGAACATGACTACCATAAGAAATTATGAGAAAATGTTAAAAGAATAATGTGGAACATCATAATTCATAAAAATAAATGTGCATTATGATGCCCATATGTGCGAAGTTGGGATCTTGTTTGCTCCTCTACCGTTTTCGTAAAGTAAAGATCAAAAAATCAGATTTAAAAAAAAATGTAGGAATCGGTAGTGGAAAAACTCACCCATTTTTCGACCAAAGCTTAAAAAACGGACTTTAATAAGGCAAATCGCTTAAACTGCTCGTATAACTTAAAAACGGCGTTAGGAAATAACGCCCAAAAATAAAAACGAAATAACGCTCCAATTAAAATAAAATGACATAATAACGACCAAAATAAAAACGAAATAACGCCCAAAAAACATGAAATAACGTTCAAAAAGAAAAACGAAATAACGCCCAAATTATTTTCATATAAATTTGGGCGATAATCAGTTTGGAAATAACACCCAAAATTTATTCATATGAAAATAATATGGGCGTTATTTCGTTTAAAAAAGAAACGAAGCAACGCTAAAAAAAACGAAATAAAGTCCAAATTTTTGGGCATTATTTCAAAAATGATTATCGTCTAAATTTATATGAAAATAATTTTGGCGTTATTTCGTTTTTCTTTTTATTTTTTGGGTGTTATTTCGTTTTTATTCTGGGCGTTATTATGTCATTTTATTATAATTGGGGCGTTATTTCGTTTTTATTTTTGGGCGTTATTTCCTAACGCCGTTTTTAAGATATACGAGCAGTTTAAGCGATTTGCCTTATTAAAGTCCATTTTTTAAGCTTTGATCGAAAAATGGGTGGGTTTTTCCACTACCGATTCCTACATTTTTTTTTTAAATCTTATTTTTTGACCTTTACTTTACGAAAACGGTAGGGGAGCAAACAAGATCACAACTTCGGCAATCTTCTAAAGAAGTTTTGGCCCAAAAATGAAATTTTTGTTGCTGTTTTGATAGCAACTTTTTAAGATAGTTAATTTTCATGACTTTTTTCTAGAACTTGTTTTTTTGTAATTTTCCGAGGGCGGCATATTTGTTCTGAAAATCCCATGTTGTTCCTAAATTGCACCTGAGTATGTTAATAGGATCTTTTTCATACTAAAATGGCCGACAACGTCAATAAATAGGAAAAAAACTTAAAATATCAACTTTAAAGGTCCAGAGCTTTGCGAAATCCGTTTAAACCCTATAAAACAAACACACTCTTAGAAAGCTCATACAGTTAGCTAAAAGTAGTCGATAAAAAAGTTTCCTTTTAAATGTTAGGGCGACCCAAGAAAAATTTATTTTTTTTTTTTTGTAAAACAAGTCAGAAAGTCAGTTGTTTCCTATAACCCCACCTCAAGTGCAGTTTTTTGTTAGTCCAAGCTTCTTCTATCATCTCCCAGAAGCTTCGTAATCCTATCGTTTACACCTTCTCTCGTGAGCTTCGTTCTAAAAATCTTCTGTGAATGAACAATAATTCTTTTGCAGTTTTTACGAAATCAAAAATTTATTTTAGATGAAATTTCATTTTCGATCTTCTGGCTAATTTTATTATTTAAATCGTTTTTTTATTGAAAGTGGAATATTTTTATTCATATTACGACATTACTTCGTAATATGAATTAGCTGACATTTTGTTAGAAATTAATAAAATTGGGCTCTCTTTTCACGGATAATTAACTTGATGGTGTAGAATTGATGGCATTAGGCTGAGAAAATGATATCGGTCAAATAGCAGAGTATTATGGCACATTATCTGTATGACATTACTTTTGCCACCTTTATGGACTTATTCCGCTTAAAAAAAAAAAACAATTCATTTATTCACTTTGAACAGTTTGTGTTGATTTTTTTTTGTTGCACGGTGTAAATAACATATAATATTTCAAATTTTACAGTGAATTACAACGATCAGTGTGGTGACAGCAAACGCCGTAAATTGCTGCTCTAATAATGTGTAATTTTAATCCGGTTTCCGTCGCTGCTATCGTCGATAGAAACGCTGCTGTTCTGATACTACGTATAAATTTAATAACCAACCATACACTGTGACCTATGAACAACGCGTCATTGAGAGTTTTGTTATCAAAATTGCCAAATATTAAAATTTATAATAACACAAAAAAAATAAGAATACATTGTTAACAAATAGTACCTACTTAAATAGAAAAAAAAAAACTTTAAATCTACCATACATTCTTTCACTCATCACAAGCCTACCAACATTCTGGAGTACGAATTCTGATCGCAATGTATTCGGCGGGTAATTTTTATGAAATGTATAAGAAAAATTGTGTTTTATGTCTGCTAAGACGGCTTCATTTTTGCTTTTCTCTTGCACATTCTTGTATTATGCAAATATTTTTAAGCTTCATTTTTTCAAAAGCTTCAAAAATGATTTTTACAAAAGACACCAAATGTCGCTTTTGTTTTGTGAAAGTTTTAAAGATTTTTGCATTTCTTCTGCTTTGATTCTGTTTTATTCTTCGTTTGCTGTTGATTGCTTGGCAAAAATTAAATTTTATTTTTTCCAAAATCTAACCATATGTTACCTCATTCTCGTTCTTGATTCCAATATCATTATCGCGTCATTTTATTATTGTTTTTGTAAGAATTTGTTTTATTTTTGTGTTGCTCACTACCTTTTTAGTGACTAGGTAACAGCATTCATATGTACATATATGAAATGTGAATAGCAATGTACATAAATGTGCGATCATAGCGATTTTGAAATTTTAAATAATACTTATACTAAATTGCAGCCTTCCATCGTCTTTTGTCGCAAGTGAGAAATTTGTGGTTTACTCAACTAATTGATTTTTTGTGAGTAATCCGATCTGACCTCTTAAATAACTTACATATCTTTTTGAAACTAACGACTCACTATGATTTTTTTTGGACTAAAAAGTGCCCACAAAAATAATTCACTACAACGACCCTTTTTTTTAAAAAAATCAAATGCAAAATTAAAGGTTATACATTGAGCTATCTGAAAAGATGCCCGCTTTTTCTAGCATTTGATCCACAAATTAGGGACAGAGGTGGAAATCTCATAAATTTTGAAAAAAAAACGGTTTTTCTGTTTAAAAATGCTAGTCGCATTAAACGCAGGAGTGATATATGAATAAATTTATATGCATTCAATGAAATAAAGCAAGAAAAAATTAATTCATTATAAAAATGGGCGGTGCCACGCCCCAAAAACAAATTCCTGATATCTCCGAAACTATTAGACGCAGATAGATAAGACTGGGTATGTTTGTAATAGGCACAGAGAGAAATAATATATATTAGAAAAGTGGGCGGTGCCACGCCTCAAAAATATAAAACACACCATATCTTCGAAACTATTTGACCCATGTGGATGAAATTCGGTTTATTTACAAGAGTCATCAAGACAAATAAAGTCTGCTGAAAAAATATGTGGAGCCACGCCCATAGGAAGAGCTACATGAATGAACTTGTTTCCTGTAGAACAGAGTGCCCACTTTTTTAGTGGATATTATTTCTCTCTGTGCCTGTTATAAATATACTGAATCTTATCTATATGCGTCCAATAGTTTCGGAGATATGACGAATATGCCGAATTTGTTTATAGGGCGTGGCACCGCCCATTTTCACAGTGCGCTTTCTTGTTATTCCCGTCTTAAATAACTAAACATATTTATTATTAATTTTAAAACTCACTTTTGCTCAATTTTATTGTGGTTTCAATTTATTTGTATTTTTTTAATAAAGTGACATTACTATAAAATTTTTGTGGGCACTTTTTAGTCCAAAAAAAACCATAGTGCGACTGTGCGTTGGAAATCGTCAGTACTGTCTTTTACAGCCCATTTACACTGATGTCTTATAGCATAGACAGACGACAGCGTACTTTAAAAACGTACTAATGCAATTGAAAATTTTAAACTGACAAACGACGGTTTCTGCATTGAGTAATCAGCTGATTTGTTTGATTACTTGTTTTTTGACAGCACATGATCATCGCCCTCGCTCCACACAGTGCGCTTTCTTGTTTTTCCCGTCTTAAATAACTAAACATATTTATTATTAATTTTAAAACTCACTTTTGCTAAATTTTATTGTGGTTTCAATTTATTTTTATTTTTTTAATAAAGTGACATTTATAAATTTAATAAACTGACTTCATAATTGACAATCAGCTGTTTTGATTCTGTCAAATTGTTAAAATTGATTGCAATAATTGACAGAGTTAATATATTGAAATAGCTCAATTCTGTACTAATCCACTTTGATTTCATGCATTAGTGTCAAAGTCGATGCGTATTGAGTTGTGGATTATGCGCAAGTAAATTCAAATTAAGACTGCTGATACGTATTAGCGCTGCCGTCTGTCTACCCTTTTAACAAGTTAGGCTTGACAGGCAATTCTTACTTGCCTGGTTAAGGAGATTTAGTTAGTTTATGACCAGTTAAGCACAAACCAGATTAGTTTGCCATATAAAAACGTTTTTGATTTGTATGAAGAATTTTTGTCTGTTAGAGCTTTTGCACAAAGTTCATGTTTGGGAGTAGTCAATGGTACGGAAAAAGTGTTTTTATTTAAGGGTGTTCATATGTTGGGATGTTAATATTATCGCTAGTTCACTGTACTATAAAAATTTCACAGACAAACAAGCCTTAACTTTTATATATTAGATACAATACATAAATGAACAATTAGAGCTTACTATGAGTTTAAAGTTGTATAATTAGACTCAGTGAGTGAAAAACTATAATTATAGTACATTTTCATGTATAAGGCAATTTTAATGTAGACCAGTGTAATTAATTATTCAAATATTCTAATAAAAAAATAGGTCCGTTCGTTGAAAAAAAATTTAATAAATATTTCTAAATATGTACATATATAAAAAACTATGGCCGTGTTTTTAATCCGTTCCTTAGTTTGTCATAATTATGTGTAAGAAAATGCATTGATCTTTGGAAATATGGATTATTCTCAGGAACCTTTAACCTATATATGTCAAAAGTGTAAGTTGTAATTACTCAAAATAGTAATGATTTTTTGTGAATATTGGCCCGCGCTCATATTGATCAAACATTAACAAGTATGTGGATTAAATTTTTTTGTAGAAATATATGGAATTCGCGCCAATTTTGAGCTCGACGTGCTACCATGTACATTTGACATTCAAATGTAACCTCTGTACATGGTAGCACGTCGAGCTCAAAATTGGCGCGAATTCCATATATTTCTACAAAAAAATTTAATCCACATACTTGTTAATGTTTGATCAATATGAGCGCGGGTCAATATTCACAAAAAATCATTACTATTTTGAGTAATTACAACTTACACTTTTGACATATAAAGGTTAAAGGTTCCTGAGAATTGCCCATATATGACTAAAAGTTCAATTCAAAATTAATTTTCAATATATATTGTACATACACGTCATTAAGTGACACATCTTAAAAAATTCATAAAGTTATTTGGGTGAACACGCCCTGATAAGCTGGTAACACTTGCCACCGACAAACCGGTATTGAATCTAATTCTAATAGAATAGCTAATCAAATATCAATAAATAACACAAAACAACAATTATGACATCAGGGTTACGTATTTACACACAAACAAAACTGGCAATAAGTCGGCAAACAGGGCAAACATGGTGCATTGGTCTAGCGACTGCGTTTGAAAACTGTACCATCTATGACGTCCTCGGTTCAACCCCTGCCCAGACCAAACAAACATTTTTTCAACTTGCAATTTATCAACTATAATTAATTTAGTAAAATAAAAATAATTATAATTACAACAAAAATAGTCTGATGAGTATTTGTGGTGAAAGACGAAACCACACTATAGCCGTGTTTTTAATCCGTTCCTTTATTTGTCATACATAATTATGTGTTAGAAAATGCATTTATAGATTATATGAAAATTGATCTTTGCAAATATATGACTAAAAGTTCAATTAAAAATTAATATTTGTAAATATTTATAAAGTTTTTCCACAAAAAGCGTTAGTTGAAACAAAAATTTCTTGCGATCCTCACATAAAAACAGCTGATCATTTCCCCTACAAATTAAAACTTAAATTTTTTCCCAGATAAATGTTCTTCGGACAAAACTTGAAGAATGTCAAAAGTTGTTTACATTTTAAGAAATATGAAGTTAAACATGAATGAATGAATAATGAAGTTAAGAACGCATGTTAGGAATTTTTCAACACTTTATGATACACCAAAATAGGTAACTAAACGTGCGCCAACAGGTGTTCTGACTTTTTTTATATTTTTTTTTTTTTTTTCGGCATTCTTCAATTATTTTGTTTGTTGATTTTTTAGGGTGTTTTAAGTTACTCAGAGAAATGCCAGTTCGTACTCTCTTAAAAGTCTTCAATTTTTACCACAAATTTTCAACGAACATAAGAGGCTATTAGAGCAACAGTGGCCTAAACCTTATTTCGTTAAAAAAGCAACAGCAAATAACTTGGGCTTGTGTCGATACAGATTTTGTACTTTTGCTTTGTTAGCGATATAAAGGTTAAGTCACTGTTACTCTGATAGCCTCATATTGTAGATAAGTTGTGATTTTGATTAACAACAAAGTAATTGTCATTGATCTGTCGGAGCCAAGCTACAAACTTTGAACGGTGATCTTTGCTTATTAATTTGTTCTTATTTCAGACTGGCTTACCAAGACAGTGAGAACAAGACATAAGTTGAATTAAAAATGTTTAGCATATTTAGCCGCATATTTTTATGTTTTTTTTTTTGCATTTTTAATTTTTATTAATTTTTTGTTTTTAAACAGCGATATATTTAATTCAAGTTAGCTTGTTAAATTTATTACACTACGAAAAAAACATATTCCTTAGCAGTTACCAAATTTAAGGATTTCAAAAAGTTTGAATAAGTAAAAAAAAAAAATTTGCCAATCATATTCTTGCTTTCTTTCTTACTTTAATAGTATATGATTCTAAAATCTAACTTGGATGAAGCTAGTTAAATTTGGCTAAGATCATAAATAAGCTTGGGAACTTTTTTGGTAAGGTCATTAATAAAAATCTAAAAGTTTTTGATTACGATTTAAAAGGTCTACCATTTAATAACCGCTTTGTTCGGCAGTTATAACCGCTTAAATAGGCTTAGTAACTTGTAAAGTAATCATCAATGTGCTTGAAACTTCTTGTTAAGTACTTTTGCTATATTTATCGCTGCTAGCTTAAAATATTTCTCAATTACGCCTCGTTACACTTGACTTTGCTTTCGGAAAACGATTAAACAAAAGTGTATTCTTAACTGAAGAAGAAAAAAATTTCATAACATCATAAATATGAAAATAGTTCCATTCTTATCTATTCTTATCTATTTTATTCAAATATATGCGTATGCATTAAGGTGGTGTGTTTAAAAAAGCACTCTTCAGTCAACGAACCTGTGAATTTAATATAACATCCAAGATAAAATTTAAATCGAACTGTCGTGAACTCAAAAAAAGGTGTCATTCGTGTGCACTTAGTGAATAAGAAGAAAAAGTTTTTAAAGTAGATTCATCGACTACTTTTTTTAAAAAAAAGTGTCGAAAAACGGTATAAATGAAGAAAAAAAAAAACACATCAAATCATAACAAAAATAGTCTATTTCGATGTATTTAAATATAAGTGCTGAGTCCGAATCCAGTCTCAAAATTACACTATCAAGCATTGTTTTTGAGATAGCCTTACTTGAAAGTTCAAAAACACAATTTTATGAGGTTATTTAGAGAAAGCAAGAAATTGTTTTGCACTTTCCTACTAAAAGCTTCGTTTAGAGCAGTGGTCGACAAATTTAAGAGAAAGAGTTTAGAGAGTTTGAGAGAAGAAAGAAAAAGATATACAGAGAAAGATAGAAAATTGAGCTATGGATCACTGTCTTAGACCTATTCTACTTCTTCAAAATGAGTTATGAATTTGTACACACTCTTACAGGACAGGATTATAACATAAAAATCCCAACAAAAACTGAAAATGGGGGGTGATTCTAGAGACTTTTGTGATCAATTTCCCATTGGCCAGAAAATTCGATCCGATCCTTCCATATAAAAAAAGAGATTTTTTTTCCTAAATACAACAAACAAAAATAAAAATAGTCACTTTCGATGTGTTTTGCGATGCTGAATTCGTATTCGAATTGTTCTATCGTATATAGTTTTCGAGATATCCTATCCTAACTTTAAAAGCAACAAAAAAAAAAAACCGTTTTTTGGAATTTTTTGAAGCTATATTACTAGATAACATGTCGTTCACTCTCATCTCATCTTTGTGTTTAAAACCTAATTTAAATTATGTCGATATCTTTTTTTTTCTCAGAGATATCCTTACCTTTAAAGATAAAAAAGAGCAAAAAAAATTACCAATCTACGGTATCTCCTAAAAAATTTTAAAAATCGGCATAATTTAAATAAGGCTTTAAACAAAAAGATTAGAACCTTCAAGCTCTTCACCGCATTTTACGTGTGAAAGATAAGTTATCCAGTCACGCATTTTCAAAAAATGGCAATAACGGATTTTTTGTTTAATAGGTTAGGATATCTTTAAAACCATACGTGTTAGAGCAATTCTGTGAATGGATTATGTATGTATGTATGAACTTTCTGAATCACCCTAATATAAAAGAGTGTATAAAAATGTATTCGTCTCAGCGACATGTCGCGACAGCTCATATTTTGCTAAAATTTACTTGTACTTTAGCATGGCTAAAAGTTTTGCATATTGATTTCGTGCGTACCCACTTGACTTGTTTTAGCGGTAGAGGATTTTTCGTGATGAATCAACAACAAAAAAAAAATGCTCTGGATAAAACAAATGCCGCTAAGTAGTTCATACAGACGAGAAATGCTACTACTATCACTGACTGCGTTATCATTTATCTACTTGTAGATAATAAATAAATGATATATTTTCAAAAAGTATAGATATTTTTTTTTATTTATGATCCATCAAATATTAAAGTTATTGTGCCTGTTACATTCACTGTCAATTACAAGCGTTAAGTACCATGAAGCATGCAATTATTTATAGCTTATAGCTTTATTGCTTCAAGTGCAAACTTTAAAAATGTTAATTGCTTAATGGAAAATTGTTTATTTATTCTATTTTTAACTTGTTTAACATGCTTGTGATAGCACGTGCTTATTGTTATCTTTAAAAACATCTGCCAAATAACAAAAAAATCTAATTTTATTTTTCTTCCATTTTCTTTACTTTTCTACAGTACGTACACACGACTACGATTACCCCGAATCGGAAATGGATGATCGCGAAAGTCTCTATTTCGATACGATATCTTTGGCCGATTCAGAAGCAGCTGCTGCAGCGGCAGCACATCGTAAATCACTTTCACAATCCCGTAATACGATCTATCATTCCGCCGTAGATTTGATCGGTGATGAAACACCATCGAAACGTAACAGTGCCCGCCTTGATAATACCACTAAAAATGGCAAATCTTTGTATAGTCCATATAGCCGACATTCGACGGCATTGGATCATTATAATGGAGGTGGTGGTGGTGATTATACGGATGCGGCTATAGCTGCACAAATACTTGCAATGCAAAATGGTCGCAGCGGCATTGGTGGCAGTACAGGCGGTGCGATTGGTGGCAGTCATAATCCAGCGCTGCATGGTCACAACGATGAGGTCTCTAGACGTCTCTTACAGAGTAGTACAAATTCTATTAAAGATAAGAAATTGCCTATTACGTACTCTCAGTGGAAATTTAGGGTAAACGAGATACAAAACAAGCAAACAAACATTACGAAAATGTTCATCACTTTTAGTTGTATAGACTTGATTGCAATTTGATTTTCATTATCTACATATATTGCATTAGTTAAGCCAGCTTTCATTCTTAAATTCTTTCAACATTTCATTCATAACTTCAAAATTGTGTGCACCTTTCAAAGTTGTTTCAAAAACTTTGCACTATTTCATCTCTCATATGTTTTCATTCTATTTATCTACTCGTACTTTACATAGAGTTTGTTTTATATATTCATAATTTTAAGAAATCTATTCTGTCTTCTATAAACATTTTTGTCTAGTCAATTATTTTACGCTTGAGGGAACGGGTAATGGCAATTTTTTGTGTTAAAACATTTTATTAAACTACTGTGAGTAGTATTGAAATATAATTTCTCTTACTTTTGCGCCTTTTAAATATTTTTATATCTGCTATGTATGTAAATAGTATGTATGTATATTGATTGGTATGGGTCAAGGGTGTCAGCGCAGAACAAAAGTGAGCCAGTTTTTGCTCGCCTACAACAAACACAATGTTTCAATAACGAACAAAAACAATTTTTCGTGAGTCTTATCATTCTAAGAAATTGCAAAATATTGAAATACGAGGGTTGCCTTTTATGTTTCGGGATTGGGCAACACTAATGTCAATAGCTAAAATCTGGCAACACCATAATAAAGTTTGACATTTTTTAGCATAAACGTACTCACAACGTTTTGATGTACAAATGCTATTTGTTTTGTTTACAGTGAGTTAAGAAAATCAATTTTTCCATTGATAATTTAAGCGATTGATAAATTATGGGGTATCCAACGAGAACAAACCTTATTTACGGCCAGGCGTTCATGCAATATTGAATGTATGCTGGTCCCACTAATGCCTAAGTTTGTCTCAATCTCACGATAGGTCACATGACGATCTTGCAATATCAGTTGGCGCACAGCATCAATGGTTTCCGGAACAACAACTGATTTTGGACGACCTTCACGAAATTCGTCTTGGAGTGAACTACGACCTGGGTTGAATTCACCATACCATCGATAAACACTGGTCCTTGATGGAGCTTCATCGCCAAAAATTGAATTAAGTTCATCGATGCACTGTTGTTGAGTTAATCCACGTCGAAAGTTGTAAAAAATAATCGCAGGAAAATTTTCACGATTAAATTCCATTTTTTGGGCGAGATGGATCTTTTAAGTTACGCTCGTATGTCAAAATGTTCTGAGTACTTATAACCTCAAAAATGTCAAACTTTACGATATAGCTGGCAGTTGCCAGATTGCAACGCTAGGGTTGCCCAATCCCGAAATATAAAAGGCAACCTTCGTATTGTGTTTTTTGTAGATGAGCCAAAATCATATGCTGGTTTCGCTTCGTTCAGTGATTTTGAAGCGCTGACACCCTTGGTTTGGAACTTCAATAAAAATGTCAATCTGAAATTTAGTTCCTGTTACCCTCTGCATGTCGAGCATTTCATTCGGACTGTTCTTTTAAAAGTTTTGCATACAATATAGTTTAGTACACAAACAAACGAACACGATTTTGGAAATGGTGTATTCGGTTGGAAAATTATCAATTGGTATGACAAACATTAGTTAAAGTATTTCCATTTCAGCTTAAATTGTGAAAAATAATTATATTTAATATGTTAACAGTCGTTTCACAAAACGCAAGTTATTTTGAGACTAATTTCAAACTAAGCCTCGTTCTGGGAATTGAGCAGTCGCACAAAGGAGCAGCTGGTATACAAATTTGGCATGAGTTCAATATTTGTAATTGAAATAAGAGACAAAAAACCACCGGTACTAGAAAATAGACAATATAGTGCATCTAGTGCTTATTACGAAATACAATTACAAGCTTATTAAAGCGCCATAGTGGCTATAATTTGCTGATATCATTTCAGACTGCAAGCAGGGTAGAAAATTTAATATCGATTTCATAGTAATTTTGTTCCAATTTGAATATTTCGTAATAGTGGCATTAATACTAGAGAAATATTCCGTTATATAATTTATTTAAATAAAAATTGTTACACTTAGACAAAATTCATACCTTTTCAAATATATTAAAATTTTAGTTGTCCGAATTCGCTAAATTTTCTGCCAACAAATATTGTGGGTTATCATGAATAAATATACCGTGCATTCTCTATTGCAGTTTAAGAAAATTCCCCAGGAATCTTGATTCACGAGAACCCCCATTATGTTCGTATTATTTTAATTTTCATCCGATTTAATCTGTCAGGGCGCAAAATGTTTGTAATGTAATAAACTATCATCAAATAGTAGCGGAAGTGAGGCAAGATTTTGAAATATCAGCGAAATTTTTATGAGTTTTGATTTTTAAAGTTTTGATATTTAAAATATCGTCGTTGTGGGTAGATGTTAAAAACATGTTTTGTTCTAAACAGTGTTCGTATTAAATATATAGTACCTGGAGGCCGATCCATGCTCGGTCAACAATCTAATCTTATTATTTTTGTCGATGTTTTTATTCATAGCTATTTTTTGTTATGAAACTTGTATCTTTTCACTTCTAACGGTCATAATTTCAAAATGATAAATAAACCGATGAGAATAATAATAAGAAAAAACTCGGAAAGCATCGAATGATAATAGTCCGGGAGCCGCCATACAAAAGACGAAATATTTTGGGTGCGTGGCATATCCCATTTATTTATTTTATGACATTTTATTTCACCAAAAAAAAAATTGAATTTTTGATATTTTTCTTTATAGGCGGGGAGCCGGTGACAGTAAAACTGCACTTACACAGATTTTAAAAATTTGTGTATCAATCGATAGTGTATGGTCATAGGTACAATTTAAGCAATTTTTGAAAATTGCATTTGCAGAAGCATTTTGCATTTAAAAAATGCCATTTTGTTGCAAAGTTTTTTTAATTTAAGAAAAGTTTGGTGTGCCAACTGATATCCTGGCACAAAGGTCAGGCACACCGATTTAAAGAAAATAAATGCAAAGAAAAATTGTTTGTTTGTTTTTTTTTTAAAGTTTTCAGCTTTCACACTGAAGTATTTTCAGAGTTGAGCTAAAAACGAGGAAATTAAAAAAAAATTTTTTTCTTTGCATTTATTTTCTTTAAATCGGTGTGCCAGACCTTTGTGCCAGGATATCAGTTGGCACACCATACTTTTCTTAAATTCAAAAAAATTTGCAACAAAATGGCATTTTTTAAATTAAAATCCGTATGAGCGCAAAATGCTTCTGCAAATGCAATTTTCAAAAATTGCTAAAAAATACTAGTGCCAAAAAAATTCCTGGCACACCAGGCTTAAATTGTACCTATAACTATACACTATCGATTGATATAAAAATTTTTAAAATCCGTGTAAGTGCAGTTTTACTGTCACCGGCTCCCCGCCTATAAAGAAAAATGTCAAAAATTCAATTTTTTTTTTGGTGAAATAAAATGTCATAAAATAAATAAATGGGATATGCCACGCACCCAAAATATTTCGTCTTTTGTATGGCGGCTGAAATATCTTATCTTCAAAGGATCATAACTCAGAAAATAAGAGTCTTATTAGAAAAATCCGAAAGCATATTTTGATAAGGAAGAGTGTGGCTATTCGATGCCATCAATAAAAAAGAGTTTCACCTTTTCTTGTAGCTACGCTGTAAGACTGAACACAGCGTTTTCTTCAACTTCAAGCAAGGATATTTCAAAATCCTGCAGGTATAATGACAGTTCTGCTGATGAAGACGGATTCAGCGTCAAAAAGTACATAAGACTGCATATAAGAATTAAACAGTTCATTCCATTTTTTTTGTGCCTCAGTTATTAACCAAAATTTTTATTTTGATAAAAAAAGTGGGCGTTACAATTATTAAACAAAGCCTTCTTTTTCTTATGCTTTAGATACTCCTGATCCAGTTCCGCATACAAAATTTCATCAAAATATGTTGTAGCATTTAATGTGTTTTACTTGTATGAGAGGTTCCACGCACACTTTCGATATTTTGCCTAATTTCAGGTCGTAGGTGCCTAATAGCAAGTAGACTCCCTACAGGTAAATTCAGAAAGATTGCTTTAGTAGTTTTCTTTTTATACCAATTAAAAAAAAAGAGAACTATTTATCAATTCCGTATTCCCTTTTGCATATCTAAAATCATACGATCAAACAAATTTTATAAAAACTGCAATGTGAAGGTTAAAATGGAGAAACTTTTATTTAAATTTGTCTTTCGCTGACTCTGCGCAAATATGACTCGCAACAATTTCTCGCAATCAATTCTCCTGGGTGTTATTGTTTTTCCATTATACGTAGACACCGATCTTTTAAAGCTTTTTATGTTCTCTTCAGTAAAGATCATTTTCTTCACTTTTTTTGTTTTTTTTTTTTTTCATTGTGGTGCTGCAGCGTCGGCATCATGCTCCAAAATGTGTAGTGAATTAATTTAAAAAAAAAAAATAAACATTTGTACTCTCACATTATACGGCGGCACCTTGCGCTCTGTTTTCATATTTTTTCTTCACATTTCATTAGTTGACTTCTTGACGCTACGTCGTGATTAACTTGCGACTCCTACTGAATTTGCGAATTCTGAGATTTAAAATTTATTTACTTTAGTCATTAAATGTGTTTATTTATATTTGGGCTGTAGAGTGTTAATAAGAAAATTGTGAATGATTCAAAAATTTGTCGCCGAGTGAAAAAATGAAAACAAGTGCTAAGATATTTTTAGATATATAAAATTTATAAATATTAAATTGGCTAATAAAAATAAGAAAAAGTTAATCCCGATAAATGGGAAATTGTATTGATCGCTTTTTCCATGTTCAGTTCGAACAAGCCAGCAAAGAAGTAAGCCCGAATTTAAAATAACTTCTTATATATGTACATACTTATATTCCATATATAATATCCAAAAATCCACAAAACTAAATATCTATTTTAAGAAAAATCTGTTTTAAATATTTTATGTAAATACTGAGCTAAAACACTATAGCGTTATCAACAAGAAAAAACCATTGCGTTAAAATTTTTCGTTTGGAATGTATTGTTAAATGTTTCTCAATTTCTTACATTAGCTGCTGTTGGAGTGTGCTCAATGCGTTATTTGTTTTTAACAAATTGTTTCATGGTGACGGACCTATGTACTGAGACCAATAAATGAGTCGCTCACTGCACAATTTAATTTACTCTATAAACGAAAAGTTGAGAAATACAATAAAATAATATGCATTAGACTGCTTCATTCTAATTTCTTTTAATTTTTTATTTTTTTTTGCTTTCAAATTGGTTTAATAGTTGCAAGAACAGAACATAATAATTCTGGTGCAATGGAGTGTCTATAATATTAATATTTTCTAGTGGCGCATCCTCCTCTTTGATTGGAAAATTTTTCCAATCAAAATCGATCATGATGATAAGCTGTAGGTTATATTCACTTTGTCCTTCCGTATGTAACGCAGAGAAGAAAGCGTGGCAGGCATGGAAAAGTTTATACGTGACCTGGTCTATGAAAAGGAAGCTTACGTGTCAAAAAAAAAATTTTCCAATTTTTTGCCGATTCGCATAAATTGACCTTTAAAAGTTGTTTTCGAGTTGTTTTCACAAATTTTTTTTTTCGCTCGTTAGCCGCTTTTTCATAGACCAGGTCACATATATTCTTGATCAACGTCACGTCCTGAGTAGATATAGCCATGTCCGTCTGACTTTGCTTGGAAATAGTTTTCGCGTGCAAACTAAGAAAAATAATTCGATGAAACTTTGTGCACTGACTTCGCAGTGAAAGTAAGCTCGTGGAATTGAAAATGAGCGAATTTGGGCAACGGACACGCCTATACACAAAAAAAAAAAAAAAACATTTCAAATACATAGTTTCAGAGATATGACAAATTTGTTTTTTTTTTTTAGAATGAACGGGCGTGGCTCCGCTCATTTTTATTGAAAATTTTTTTCCCAGTGCCAATTAAATATGTGCCAAATCTCATTTACCTGAGTCAAATATTTTCAGAGATACGACAAACTTCGGGTGGAGGTAGGCGTGGCGCTGCCCATTTTTTTTGGTTGATACTATTAACTTAAGTATTGTTCATATATGTACTAGATCTCATCCTCCTATGTAAAATAGTTTCAAAGATAGGATTGATTGTTTCCTTATTTCCGTATAAATAGCATTTTTCCGAGCTTTAACGGCCTGAGGGCACGCTCAAATATGTTCCGATCGGAACCAAATTTTTTTCACTTGGTGTCTATACCAAGGAGACCAAAATAAGAACAGAAAAAAATACTGCCTCTATACCAACTAAGTACCTTAAATTGGTTTAACATTATTACAGTGCCATATCCTGTTCGCTTCACTTTACCTGAAATCAAATCAATCAAAGATTTCACAAATTTGTTTAAAAGGAGGGAGCGTGGCCTCGCCCATTTTTTATTGAAAATTTTTTTTCCAGTGCCAATTACATATGTACCGAATCTCTTTTTCCCCCGAGTCTAATATTTCCAGAGATACGACGAATTTCGGGTGGAGGGGGTGTGGCATCGCCCAATTTTTTTATTGGATGCAACTTACTCAAGCATTGTTCATATACATACCAAATCTCATTCACTTATGACAAATAGTTTCAAAGATAGGACTGATTCTTTCGATTAAAGGCCCCTTTTTTATATAAATAGTGTTTTTTATGCTTGATACTTAGATACTTATGTCAATAGGACACTTTTTAGCACCTGGGTGCAAAGTTTTTCTCATTTTTATTTTTTGCGAGAGGTCTAATATTCATAGACCTGAAAAAATTTTTAAGAAAGCTCCAGGTATTCCTAGAGCGCTCTTGGGATCTTTTCGAAGTAAAATTCTGTGAATTGAAAGTAAAAATTAAGTGTTCACTGTAAAAATTGTTTGGTTACTGTAAAACTGAACCGATTAGAATATGGAATCTCTTCGTAAAAGAGAGTCCTATCGAACCCCTAAACTCAAAACTCGCAACAAATTTTATTTTTTTTCATAATTTTGATATTTTTTTTTGTTTTAAGAAGATTAAAACCTTTACTAACACAAGAAAAAAATTGAGGTGCCCTTTTTGTTTGACACGAACTTTTCTAAGGTGCCCATAGGAAAATTTAACTCATATAGCCTGCCAAGTGTCAATATGTTTTGCTCACCCAAAATTATAAAATTTGTGTATTGTTATATAGCTAATACTCCAAGATAAAGATATCAGAGGCCCGTTTTAATGCAGATCAATTTACCGTTGCACACAACTCCGTTAAACTTAATGTTTTGAAATACGTTTTTAAATAAGATATTAAAATTGTGGAAGTGTCGTTTTTGCCATTTCGAGTCCGCCATTTTGATGTTTAAAAGTCTCATATCAGATTCGTAATCAATGACCCCACAAACCCCCAAGTAACTTTTTTTGTTATATAGTATTTGGTTGAATATTTATGCAAATCATCCGCCATTTTCGTTTGTAAAAATCCAACATCAGATTCATAATCAGCGACCTCAAAAACTCACGTGTCAAAAATAGCGACACGTTACAGACAATGTCATGTAGCCGACAACTTGTTAGCGAATTTTAACAGACAATATGAACAATTTGAAACATTTCAAAAGCTTAGAGACATTTCAAAGACATTGCCCGACAGAGTGTGCTGACTTTCTGAAATTTTCATTATGATTCATCGGTGAAAAAATCATTACGAAAAATTGTTCTCATGTAGAGCGCGCTATATTTGTGTAATGTTATTTTCGTGTGATTTATTAATGACAATATCATAATAGATTATGTTGCTTAAAAACGCCACCGGGTAATGTCTACTTATTCAGCTGTATGAGGAGTAACATGAAAAATTAAATTTTGTGCCAAAAAACAAAACTCTGAATATTTTTCCTCTGTATTTGGTGCAATTCCTACTGGTAGCCATTTTAAAAGGTTGAAAGTACGTTTTTTTATACTTTTTTTTTTAAATTTTAGACCGTTCATAGCTTTAATATTTTCATTAAAGATACGTAGGGTAATAATGAAGCCACTCACATACCTCCCCCTTACAAAAGTCTTACTTAAGTAATGCAAGAACCTTATATTGTTTATAAAGCTAAAAACTCTAAAAGTGCAAGAACATTTTTATGGAGTATCTGAACCCATTGGCTCCTATTTCAAAATTCTCGTAAATTCGAGAGTCTGCATTGCATGTGAACAAAAACTCCGCCCTGGTGGGTTTTAATTGTAGCTAGCGTAGCATGTCTCTAAACCAGAGTGTGTTACCAACTAAAAACAATAAGCAATTTTTTACAACAGACGGCGCTAGTGAGCTTTATGATCTATACATATAGCGTTCTTGTACAGAGGAATTTGCCCTTGGCAATAGCGTAATTGGTAAAGCACCACGGTCTCTTTTATTAGAAACCTGGAGTCAAGGGTTCGAGAGTAGCTTCTGAGAAGAATTAACTAAAACTGATCTGAAGAGGCTATATATGAAAATATATATGAAAATATATATAAATATGTATGTGGAAATAGCCAAAACATATGTAATCGATTTCCGTATCAACACTTGTTTCCGTCTGTTGTTGAAAAAATTGCAAAATTACTGTTTAATTATATTGAAATTTATCATATTTCAATTAAAAAGCGCGTTGGTACTTTCATTAGTACTATACAAGCAAAACACAGTAAATAAACTAACTTCACGATTTTCGGCGTATCTTGTCTTTGGGGACCCGTAGTATAATTTTCCGCAGAATATTTGTTGCAGACTAATTTACCCATTAAAACCCAGAGTTTAAAAATAGGAACTATTGGGTTAAGTATACATAGTACAAGATTTTGCAGTCAAATTCATTATTTTACGAGCTTAGCGATTATTTAAATGATTTAGCAAATATGCAAGAGAAGTCAGTGCGAATCAAGTGTTCTTCACCGTGCTATATTCAGCTTAACTAAAGTTATCGGTGAAACCAATTTCTTTTTCCGCTTTTAAGATGCACTAGACGTTTAAATTGTGATTTTAGAGTTTTTCTACATACCAATGAAGAATTTTAGCTTCTGCAATCCTGCAACCATTGTTGAACTTTAGCTTCTGCAGTCCATTGATTCAGACTGTCAGCAAACGTTGTTAGTGATTGTCAAAATAAAATAAAATATTTTATTAAAGCCGGCATCGAATGCACTTAAGAATAGATTTCCTCTTAAAAATGCCTTATAGTGTATGAATGTAGTAGCTTAATAATTCATATATCGTTGTTTTGTAATTATCAGTATACGTACATTCATTTATATGTTTTCGATTAAAAAATGTCTTTGAACTGATAAGAGACATCCTTTCTTTTTTTTTAACTTAATGCAGACCCGGCGACGTTTCCAAGATGGCATACGTAGCGTTGATTTTGTGCTTGTATATAATGGCGATGATCACAAATTAGACAATCTGAAGAAACGTGAAGTTTTTGAAGCGAATTTAGAAAAAGAAGGCCTACACTTGGAACATGATAATACACAACGTATACATTTTGTTAAATTACATGCACCACTCGATGTATTGTTTCGTTATAGTGAAGTTTTGAAAATCAAATTGCCCGTTAAAAAGGTAAGCAATAAATATAAAACTTATCTGCTGTATGCAAATTTTTAATCCTTTTATATGTTTACAGATACCTGGCGAAGAGCTTATTGATGCAAACAATTTTGGTCTAAAGGATTCAATTAATGCTTGCTGTAGTCGCTTCTTTAAATCGGTGCAATTGGATCCAGAAAAGTTTCCGAAGCGTGAAAGACGCATACATTATGAATTTTCACGTACCTATCAACAGTTGTATGTTATTGTTTTTTTTTTAATGTTTTATATTTTTATGCACCTTATATATCTGAAATTTTGACAAAACAATCTTACAATCGAAATTGGTAACTTTTAGGAGAACTAAAAAACTGCTTTTCAAAGACGTGGTTGAATTTTGGTGATGCAGCGTTGAATCTCCTGTTTCAATCCATTTTTATCAACCCCAAACTGTCAGCTAACAATATGTTTTCTTTTTTTGGTTGGCAACATTTTTCCGCACAAATGGCGGCAAATTCTAACCTTACGTGAATTATGAGACAGCCTTATATATCTGGAACTTAAGATCAAAGATTATATCAAAATATTTAAATTTTATATTTATGACTAAAATCCTGGAAAATTGTCTTATTTCGAGTAAGGTTGTTTTGTCGAAAGTTCACAGATATATTCATGTACCCAAAAAGGCGTAGATCTCGTTGGCCATTGTTTGAAAAAATATTTTTTTTTTTTTTTCAAAAGTTAATGGTGCTTACAAAGTTCTAAGCTGTCAACTTTCGTTCGTAAAAGCAGAATGCAATTAATCTTTAGTTTGCACGCTTAGCAGTGATATGTAGGGTATAGAAACAAAGGTGACAATCTCCACTTTTTCATGAACGTGTCTGATAGTGTTTTATCACAACCTGTCATCAAATGCAAGTAGACGCTACTATCATAGAGGTATTAAAACAAAGGTGATAATCTCGCCTGTATTCATGTTCATGTTTGATACTGACATCTAGTTGCATTTGATGATAGCTTGTGATCATACACGTTCCTGAAAAAAATGGAAATTGTCGCCTTTGTTTCTATACCCCCCATATTATTCATACGGCCTTAATGTTTGCAAACATTTATTCACAGAACTGATTTGCATACTTTTAAAGTACATACAAAGTGCATCTCGTTTTATCTTTAAGTCTTTAAATAAATGTATGTATTGAAAACGTTTCACGAAACGTTTAATCTCTTGAAAACGTCGTCAACTGTGAGAATCAAAACAAATGATAAATGTTTTACGATTTGACAGGGTTTCCAGGAATTCATTCGTTTTGTGGAGTACCCCTATTGTAATTATGTTTTAAATAAAAACAAAAATGTCTAGACTTATCGGATCGAACAAGATGCAGCTTAATAACATAATTTTCTTTTTTGCTCTTTAGGTTTGACTTTGAAAACCCGTATTTTTTTGACGCTGGTACGCGTAATTCCATTATAAACTTTATATTAGAGCGGCAAAATTTTGTAGCTGGGGAAGAGACGCCGGATAATCTGGGTATAGAAAAACTTCTGGCGGATGGTGTATATGAGGCTGCATATACGCTACACGATGTAAGTTAAATAATGCCAACTTTATTTTTAATGGGAGCTATCGTGAATAAATATTTTCTCACACTGCAATGGAGAATGCACTGCAGTCTGAAAAAATTCCCCGGGGGAATATGTATTCACGATAACCCCAATTTATTCATATCATTTAACCAGACATACATTGATAATTTTGAAAAGAAGTTATATTCGAAAGAATTGCTGTACGCAAGATTGTATCGAAAATTTAGAATAGAAGTTATCTCCGTGATAGTAGAGAATATTCCTACTATTGCCAAAGTTTGCGCTTAAGAACTGTAACGAACAAAACCTGGCAAAGTGTGTGCGCAAAAATTAATCAAATAGAACGACAAAATATAGCAGTTGACACATGGTGTGAAAATCCCCATCGCTCAACATCTGTTATCGCAAAAGGTTTGAAGATGCCATGCAAATCTTCGATATTTTGAAACATTATTCTTAGCCCGCAAAGAAAAATTGCCAGTACAAAGGGTTCAACGGATGCAAAATTAATGCAAGTTATTACCAAAATCCGAAGCACGTCTTCAAAAGATATGGCGAAAGGGTGAGACCCTTCTACATGGTGCAAAGATGTAAGCAACGTAATGATAATGGCAAAAAGGTTACCAAGGTTACCGAAAACCCAAAAAAAGGAGATAAAGTTGTCGTTTTTATAATAAAATCTACGTGAAAATTTACCTTAATTGACCTGGGCGTTCTTACGTCATTTTATTTTTTGGGAGTTATTTCGTTTTTTTTTGGCGTTATTTCATTTTTTAAAAATAAAACGAAATAATGCCCAAAAAAATGAAATAAAGCCCAAATTTGTGGGCGTTATTTCCAAATTATATTAAAATAATTTGGGAGTTATTTCGTTTTTGTTTTTGGGCGTTATTTCATTTTTTTTAGGCGTTATTACGTCATTTTATTTCCAAAATGATTATCACCCAAATTTATATGAAAATAATTTGGACGTTATTTCGTTTTTTTTTTCGGCCGATATTTCATTTTTCAAAAATAAAACGAAATAACGCCAAAAAAAAAAACGAAATAACGCCCAAAAAATAAAATGACCGAATAACGCCCAAAAATAAAAACGAAATTACGCCCAAATTATTTTCATATAAATTTGGGCGATAATCATTTTAGAAATAACGCCCAAAAATTTGGGCTTTATTTCGTTTTTTTTCTTTTTATTTTTAAAAAACGAAATAACGCCCAAAAACGAAAAACAAAATTACACCCAAATTATTTTCATACAAATCAATTTTTGGGCGTTATTTCCAAAATAATTATCGCCCAAATTTGTATGAAAATAATTTGGGCGTTATTTCGTTTTTTTAAAAACAATTTTATTCGTGATATGAAGCTCTAAACTGCAAAATTGAGTTGACAGTATGCGCTACTGCAAAGCCAAATGAGGGAGTAATTTTAATGATAAAGCACGAAACCATGAAAATAATTTATTTTTAAGTATTATTAAAAAGAAACGAACTTAGCAAATAATTAATTATTTATTTTCTATAGGACACCGATCGTGACTTATTGCTAAGCGAATGGGCAAATCTTAAAAAATGGAAAAAGTAAGATAAGGCAAAAAATGTAAAATGACTCTAAAGCATTTTGTTTCTTTCAGCTTGCAACCTTTAGATAATATTAAAGAATATTTTGGACCCAAAGTTGCCTTATATTTTGCATGGTTAGGTTTCTATACACACATGTTAATACCTGTAAGCATAATTGGTATATTATGCTTCTTATATGGTTTTATAACTTGGACCTCAGACCCAATTAGGTAAATACTTATATATCTATCTATCAAAATTTGCTTACATATCTATATTTAATGCAGTAATGAAATATGCGCCAAAAACAATACGATACTCATGTGTCCACAATGCGATCGAAGCTGTAATTATTGGGAACTAAAAGATACATGCAAGTCATCTAATATGAATTATCTAATTGATAATAATGTTACGCTGGTATTTGCATGTGTAATGTCCGTATGGGGTAATTAAAAAAAACCAAAGTTTTAATTATTTTGACTTTACTTTTACATAAATATTAAATATGTACATTTCTATTTTAGCTGTACTTTATCTGGAGTTTTGGAAACGATACTCTGCTGGTCTTGTACATCGCTGGGGTCTTTCCGATTTCTCACCACACGTAGAGCATCCAAGGCCGCAATACTTGTCCAAAATACGAAAATCAAAAGTAATCGACGATAGTATGGGTTTTGCGAATAGTGTACTGGAACCGGATGTGCCTTTTTGGAGAACAAAGTTCCTGCCAAATTTCACCAGTTATGGTATTATGATTTTATTTGTAAGTATGAGTTTTATTTCGGTGTAATTGAATTCATAAAATAATGCACCTCTTTTTTTAAAAATAGATTTGCATATCAATGATCGCCATTTTCTCGGTCATCATCTATCGCATGGCGCAAAGAGCTTCACACAGCATTCTGGGCAACGAAGATTCAATGACATTTAAAATAATGGTACTTCCAATGACGGCTGGTATTATTGACTTGATTGTCATATCGCTGCTCGATTATGTGTACTCTATACTGGCCGTCTATTTAACAAACATGGAATATTGTCGAACACAAACTGAATACGATGAAAGCCTGACAATCAAAAATTATATTTTTCAATTTGTCAACTACTACAGTTCACTCTTTTATATTGCTATTGTAAAGGGAAAGTTCGTTGGATATCCTGCTAAATATAATCGCGTTTTTGGTTTTCGCCAAGAGGAATGCAATCCCGGTGGTTGCCTTATGGAGTTATGCATGCAGTTGGTCATTATTATGGTTGGTAAGCAGGCAGTTAACGCAATTGTTGAAATGTTAATACCATATCTGATGAGAACATTTAAAAAGTATTCACTGCGTTTTGGTATGCGTAAACATAAGAGTGACGAGAAAATTGTCTCATGTAATCAGTGGACAGAAGATTATCATCTAGCACCATGGACAAACAATTCAATGTTTGGTGAATACTTGGAAATGGGTAAAATATATACAAAAAATTAATAAATTCAACAAAAAATATTAATGTATGTATTTCTATTTTGTTTAATTTAGTCCTTCAATATGGTTTTATTACGCTGTTCGGCCTTGCATTTCCATTGGCACCACTATTAGCGTTGATTAACAATATTATTGAAGTTCGTTTGGATGCTATTAAAATGTTAAAATTCTTTCGTCGTCCGGTAGCACAACGTGCGCGAAATATTGGAGTTTGGTATAACATTATGACAATCGTCACCAAAATTGCTGTGGCATCAAGTGTAGGTTTTTTTTTTTTTTTTTTTTTTGTATTGCCATTTCATAATTTCATTTTCCAACTTAATTTTTTTCAGGCAATGATTATTGCATTTTCTACAAATCTCATACCAGCATTAGTTTATAGGACAACAACACATGATTATTCGTTAAGTGGTTATTTAAATTTCACTCTTGCCTATTTCAACACAAGCGACTTCCAAGTGAGTATCGATAAAACAATTGACATTAAGTATTTCTTACTTCATAATATAGTACCTGGAGATCGAGCCTTGCTCGGTATTTAATAAAATCTAATAATTTTGAGTCGGTGATTTTAGTAACAGCTTTTGTGAGCAATGTCACGCTCTGTAACGAGTTCTCCCAATACCATAATATATCATACATTAATCATTGTTCTTAGTGGTAATACGTCCTAAGACTTCATCAATTTTGTTGCAGCCGTTTTTGAGTAATATTGAATTAACATTTTTCATTAATAAAGAGTAGGCGTGGTACTTTCTAGATCCCCCATATTTTTGCTTATTGCATGGTATTGATGGTCAACATGCACATAACAATTTTCATCAAGTTATCTTATACAGTTTGCTAGATAAACATGTGTTTTACTTTTAAGGTGGTGTCACGCCCACCAGCGATATTTTTCCCACTTTCAGTTCAGAGGTGCCTAAAAGCAAGTAGGCTCTCTACAGTTAATTGCTTAAGAAGTTTTCTTTTTGTAGCGTATTATATTTTTGTGGACGGTGTCACGTCCTTCTACGGGTTTCCCAATATAACGACATATCACATATTGATCCTGTTTTCATGGGATTACCCTTAAGTTGTCATCAAAAATGTTGGGGTCGTTTGCGAGTGTCAAAAGAGTGTTTGAGTCAAAATTTTCAATGGTTTCAAATGGTAAAAAGTGTTACAAGGCATTAATAAATAGTACCCAGTTGTACTGGTTCTATTAAATTTTAAATTTAGGGCGTTGCAACGCTAGAAAAATGTCTATGCTATTTGAAGAAAATGTATTACTTTTTGGACTGCTTGTTATGAGCCCGTCAATCATCAAAAAATTCAAAATTGTTTTAACACAAATATTATTATTTTTAGGTTCAACCTGTTTTGATGGGTAGTCCATTTGAGAATGTTACTCTATGTAGATATTCAGAATTTCGCAATCCACCTTGGGATGAACATCCATATAAGCGACCAATGATTTATTGGAAAATTTTAACAGTTCGTTTGGCATTTATTGTTATATTCCAAGTAAGTGAGCCAAATAAATATATTAAATACAAATAAATTATAATATATTTTAATTTATTTATAGAATATTGTAGGAGTTATTCAAGCAATTGTTGCATTTTCGATACCTGATGTTCCTGGCAAATTAAGGAAACGTATTAAACGTGAAAACTTTTTACTACGCGAACATGTCATTGAGTATGTGAAAAAGAGAGCAGCAGCCGAAAAAGTTGCAGGCGAAAAATCTATCAACGTTACTTTAGATAATAATGATGGAAATATAACAATAACAGCGGATCAATTAAATAGAGATAACAACGCCAGTGGAGACCAAGTAGATAATATAGATGATGTATTGTTACGCAAACGTCATACTGGTAATGATGATCGTACGACACCAGTGTAAAATTAAAACAAACAATGTACTGCATTCCTTTTTGGATGACTACAACAGACATAGAGTTGTATAGGGTACACTTTTGCTAATGTCATAGTCAGACAAAGCAAAAGCTTGGAGCAAAAACAATCACATATATTTTTTAGGCTTAATGAAAACATTCAGATTTTATTATGTTACTAAAATGTTTAGAATACTGAAAATATGCAAAAATAAGTTGATTACTGAACTTGTATGCGTTTATCTATATATTAATACGCAAGACACAAATTTGTCCTACCTTTTTTACTATATTAGAAATGGAGCACGACCTTGAATTACACACTATTAGAAAGGTATTTGTGCGTTAATGTGCACAGAGTTATATTTTTTTTTAATATTTTGCCATTAAGCCAGGTAAAACTAAATGCAAATTTTTCAATTTTTATAACAACAAAATACGCGGTCACACAGAGCTGAAAAGAGGATACAGCACAAAGAAAAAGACTGACACTGCCTTCATGTTTTTTATTTTCTTTTCGTTTCATATTTGTCATTTTACCAGGGTTGATAAATGAGCTTTTCTATTTTGTACCAAATAGCAAAAAAGTACTAAAACTGTCCAAAAAGTACCAACATTATTTAATACTTTTGTGTTTAAATTTTGACCGTTGGGCGATTCTAGTTGGTAGCTAGTTAATGTAAATCATTATCTGTTCAAAACAACAAAAAAGATTCTAGTTCATATTAAAAGCCAAAATCAGAAATAAACTGTGTAGTCAGTGATCAACTTATTTTTTTTTTTTTAATTTAAAGTTAACTTTATCTTTTTTATGTTTGTATATATATTTTAATGCAAACAAATTTAATTTTATAATAAATATATATAAATAGAGATATATTTATATTATTTTTATAATTAGGTACTTAAAGTAAAGTACGTAAAATAAAGTACGTAAATTTTTTTTCAAAAATTTACGCAGCATTTAAGTGCTCAAAATATTGTAAAAACTATACATAAATAATGTTTTGATTTTTTTATATTTTTAATTATTGGTAGCATTTATTAAAAATCTATAGACATTTTGTGCAATAAATCCAATACAAATTTTGTTAAAAAAAACAATTTCTAAAACCATTTTTGCAAAACTGCCAAAGTTTGAAATTATTTGCAAATTTACAAGTACATATTCTATGTGTACTTCGTTTTCAAATTTAAACAAACTAAACGTAGATTTTGTATGAAACAATAACGCCTGATTAAACGCTTAATAACGTCCGTTTTAACATAAAACATATTGATTGCATTGTTAAAATAGTCAATAGCATTGAGTTTAGATAAAATGATAATAAATTGTATACTTTTTACACAAGATAATTAATGTTTTATTATGCACCATATTGCCTGAATTTTTTACAGTCTAACATTGTTTTTAAAAGTATTGTTAAAAAAGCCAATTGAAAGCTTTTATAAAAAAATTAATTATGATATATATGCAAATATGCTAATGCTATAATGTTGATTATTGTTTACAATACACTGTTTCACATTTTTAGGAGAAGAATGATAATATGTACATATAAACATACGGACTAGATAGCTATGTTGAATGTGAAAAAGCTAAGAAAAAAAAAAAAAAAAAAATTAACAAGCATAATTTTTAAATTCACCTTGTTTACTTGGCTAAAAGCTTAAAGTTAAATAGCTTAGAAGGATATTTGCTGTTGCAGCTAAAAGCCATTATAAATCAAAATCAGCTTACAACCCATTGCGTATAGAAGATTTGGAGAAATAGTTGCTAAAACAAGAGATTGTTGAATAGAAATAAAACAAACACAAAAAATAGATATATGGTATATGCACTTACAATGAATATTTAGCCCATCCGGAACAAAGTTCGGCAACAATCACCCTTATCATCTAATTCGTTCTAATCGAAATCGAATTAGATGATTGGAGTGAATACCAAAATCGTAGGTTTTCTTTTCGAATAAGTTACAGAGAAAACTAACTCCCAAATCTTTAACATCATAATCGTTACAAAAGTGTTTGGCCAATTTAACTCGTACCCGTAACTCGTATATAATATAGTAAATGTACCGAGATTTGTTATCTATTTCGAAGACGGTTTTGATACACATTTATCATGGACCGACATATATAAATCTACTGTCGGAGTACGACTACGATAATAAGGGTGATTCTTTTCCTTTTTGACTCTTACAATATATTTGCATCAGTTATCGAAAATTTGTCGAATTATATTAAAATATCATCATCTCAGAGCTCAAACCCATTTTTCTTAAGTCGACTTAAGCTGTTAACGCTTGTTGCCATAGAATTCAGGTGCTACAAAGTGACGATACATCGGGAGATTAGTTTCGAGAAAACTTCGTACCTTTTGTTATAAACCAAATTTGTGACGGATGGGCATATGAATTGATGTAGTACCACATTAAAAAACAATTATAAAATATAAATGTAGAAATTTTAAAATTTATTGAATGACCACAATCAACATGCGTACCTTAATTAGTTTTTGACCAAAACTAGAAAAGATTTCCAACTCTATCAATAAAATTTTACATACATAATAATAGAACAACGAAAAGCTTGTAAAATAACTTTTATAAATCGAACATGACTTGTTTTTTTGTTTTCAGCCGTCTTCCAACAACTTTATGCCTTTCACAAAAGTAAGATCTGTCAAGCTTCTCAAAATAACAAATTATTTCACGTTCAACCTTATTATGCGAGTGAAATTTCTTGCCCTGGAACCACTTCAATATAATCGGAAAGAATTTTGTACATACAAACATATATTTTCTAAATCAACCCATGCTGTCCCAGTCTTTCGTTTTAAAAGATGCAAATCGAGGACTTTTTGAATTTCCCGCACAGTATTTTTAAATTCAGCACTGCTCCTGTCATCTATTAACAGACCACTGTCAAATTTTGAGCGAGCTGGGTCGATTAGTTTGTATCTGATAGCCATTGATAGCAGGCAACCTCGTGAATTTTAACGAAAATGGAAAAAAGTATATATCTCTTGTTGATTAAGCATTATTTTTTGCGTAGTAAAACCATCACTGAAACCAAGGAAATGGTTCATAAATAAAGTGGAAACTCTACACCATCAATTTCAATGGTTAAGAAGTGAGTTTTGTTGTGCCGTCGAACGTTTAGTTCGCCCAAAAGAATTCGTGAGGCCAGATATCGTCCATAAATCCATAGAATAATATTGGACGATCGGAGAATGAAAGGGCGTGAAGTAGCTGAGGCTGTAGGCATCTTAACTGAGTGGGTACATCACTTTTTTCATGAAAAACCATAGTTTGCTAAGCCACCACTCTAACCTAACCTTACCGAGTGTACCAAGATATTCTTCGTTTTGACTGTGAACCCTTTGGGTGATCTTTGGAAACCTACGCACAAAAACCTGCCCATACTTGAGATATACTCATTTCCAAATTTTCTTCTCGATAGGCCGAATAGTTTCTGAGTGATAATGCTTCATACAGATAGAAGATGGCTTTATTTCCAAAAATTAATGCCGAAAAGTTTTTGGCGTCATTTCTAAAAAAATTTTCTGCCGTTTTTTCCTGTTTGGATACAAAGCCAAAATTTTTGGAAAAAATGCCAGAAAAGTTTTGGCTTTATTTCCAAACGAAAATGGAAATAATGCCAGAACTTTGTGTGGGGATTTTTCGGGCGTTATTTCCAGAAGCTGGATCCATCACAATGCACCAGATACCAAGAAACATCTTAGGAAAAACGTTCCACAAAGAAAACTAAGGTGGGTCCGTCCATCCAAATCGATTACAGTCACCGTCAAATATATAGTAATTCATAGCTTTTGGACAGGTTCGGTATTGATTTGATGCAGAAACGACCGTATTTGGCGAAGAAAGAATACTGTTTCATCAAGACAATTTACGGTTGAACACGTTTGTAGTCACCATGGCAAAAACCCATATATTGTGTTATCCCCCATTCAGCATTTTCTAAAGATTAAGCTCCCTACGACTATTTCCTGTTTTCAAACCTGAAGAAATGGCTGGGCGGCAAGAGATTTGAGTCGAATAAACAGTTGATTACAGAAAAAAGTGCCTGTTTTTAGGGCCATGGGAAAACCAATTATTTGGATGAAATAAAAAGGAATAAGTAATAAAATGCGGAACTAACTGTAACGAGCTAAAAGAAGACTATGTTAAGAAACAAAACACGTTTTTTGCCGAAAAAAAAATTTATCATTTTCAAAAAGTGTCAATTTAATCAAAGAGCTCTCGTATACATATGTACATTTTCCCCACAAAAATTCTGGAAGTGCCAGAAATAAAGTTTTGAAGAAAATGCCCTAAGCGCTATTATTCAGTATTCATTGAAAAGCTCGCGGTTAAAGTTCTGATTCGTGCGGCTCTAAAGTTTTCATTGTGCAAATTTTGCAGCGAGCGTATCTAACATACAAGAAAAAATTTTCAAACTCTATTATACTGGAAAAATAAATTCAAACATTTAAATGTATTGTCGTACTTTTTTAGCGAATAATACGAAAACATTAATTTCTGAAGAATTCCAATTTTTAACGAGTATGTAAAGAATTTTCGCAACGGCGCAGAAAAAGAGGTAAGATGGTTTTTAATTTAGAGTTAAAACCATATTTTTTGTGTCAATGTTAGTACCGTCTTTCAAAGGACTTACATTTTTAGTATGGCCTTATTATAAATTTAAAATATAAGTTGAAAGAGTAAACAATCATATTTCTTGTTTAAAGATTTTGTATTTTATGGTATATTCATAGTTATTTCATTTAGCATTTAATATCTAATTAAAAAACTATTATTACTGTAATTATTTCTATTTTTGTAAAAAGTTGTAAAGTCAAAATAAATTACATGTATGAGACAAAAAAAAAAAAAATAAATAAAAGCTCTGTTGTACTAATGTAAATAAAATGTTTACTCGGATTCTCTAAAAGACTAATTCACCACTATCTCACCATTACTCTCATCGATACCTGTAAATACTTATTATCTACTACTACTTATTATCTGTATCCTATTGAGTGAAAGTCTAGACATTTGGACATATTTGGCACAAAAATTTACCTAGGAACGAATTGAAAAAAAATTAATAAGCCTGCCAAATTTGTAAAAGGCTCCCGCATATATATATATATATATAGTATCTACCTTTGTTTGTCTTGCATATCGAAAATTATTTTCCATGAAATTTTTCCTAAGAAATGTAAATTTTTATTTGAATGCTTAATCTGGTAGTGGATTGGAATTATCTACTTACAAATTTGCAAGCTCATACTGTGCTTCAATATGGATGGATAGTGTCATGAGCTTTTAATTGATTGTTGACATTAAAGATAAAAAATAGATAAAATGCAAATATTATGTAATAAAATATATGTACATAGTTGCCTGGCAGAGAAAAAAATATGCTCATCACATAATCACATGCAGATAAGATTTTTTGTTTTATATACTGGCAATATGATTTTGTGCCTAATGAATACTGGGTCCGTATAGTACGAAACGGTAGCTCTGAACACGAGCTGGGCACGGGCCGTGTTTTTTTTTTCTCGTGGGCCGCGGGCCTTTACTCTTGGACGACAAACTTGGGGCTTGAAATCGAGTTTTGTGCGGGATTCGCGCGGGCCCGGGCCATACAACAAAAGCCCAAACATTAGAGGTCCGTAAAGCAAAATTTTTTAACTAAGTATGTACTTATATCCAAACTAATTTTTTATTGAAGAGACATTACCATTTGGAGAGTTTATTTTGTTGTTGTGGCCCATTAAAATAAATTGGGGCCTTATTTTTTTTTGGGCCTTAATTTCTTGGGGGCTTATTTCTCTGCGCCCTGTTTTGAGCCATATTTGTAGGTATATCACAGTGATACCGGATAGCTACAGTGTTGGAAAAAATAATAGGGATAAGCAATTTTTTTTAGGTTTCCAATCATGCCTTTTAATTAATCAGTTACTCTAGAAAATATAAGAGTTATTCACGATCTGGAGTAACAAGCTGAGTAACAGGGTAAAAGTGAACTCAGTTACTCTGAATAGTGAGCATACTCAATACTTTGCACTTTTATTTGCTTTTTGTTTCTCAAAATAATTTTAGCTGCCAACAAGAAAAAAATTTTTTTAATTGAATATTTTGCTCTCATTCAAATTTTTATTATTGATGAACGAAAATTGCCTCTCAATCATAAACAAGTTCAAACGTTTCTATAGAAATAGAAATAGTAAAAAAAAGGCAAAAGTGTAAGATTATTTTACACTAGAAAATACCTTGACTAAAAGGGTAAAAGAGTAACAGAGTAACTTACGTATATTTTGTTGTTGTGGTTGTGCACTATTACCCTGTTACTCTGTTACTCAGGACGTTACTCTAGATCGTGAATACCTCTATAGTATGCAATTTGAGTTAATTCTAGTATAGTTTTAAGAAACTGAAAAAAAAAAAAATTGACTTCAAGTCCTTAGATGAAAAAAATACCCGATATTCTTGGTCTTCAGCCTGGAAAAAATAATGGGGACAAACGTCATTTATCATTTAGATATGGATTAACTCTTATTTAAGTCCTTATATGAGTTTTAAAACTTCAAAAGTTCAATATTTGGTCAATGCTCCCCATTTTAAGTATCTTTAAGCGTCTACGAGGCATAGATTCCACAAAACTTGCACAAATTTTAAACAGTGTCGAGTACAATTGAGGAGTGGCCGTACCAAAGGGCCTAAGTACCATTTCGAGGCAAAAGTAATGTCATATTTTTTATGTGCCAAATAGTCTTTTATTTGACTGTTATAATTTTTTCAACATAATGACATCAATGTCACACTATCAAAAAAATTTTAAGTGAAAACAGAAAACAATTTTATTAAACTCTAACAAAATGCCACCCGTTACATATTATGACACTACTTTTGCCTCGAAATGGTACTTAGGCCCTTTGGTACGGCCACTCCTCAATTCTTCTTGTATTTGTTGAAATAAATCCTTTTTATTTTTTGATTTATGAAAACCAATGAACTTCTTAAGCACTCCCCAGACGCGCTTAACGGGGTTGAGATCCGGTGACAGTAATGGCCATTACCATGCATGACATCTCAGATCAAAGGAATTTTCTCTCCCACATAAGGCCACATAACTGTATAGAGGATATCAACATAGTCTGCTGCATACATTCGGTCTTTAATCTATAATACTGGCGCAACTTCAGCCGCCGAAAATTAACCCCATATCATGATATGATATCACCATGTTTAACATGCTTCCTAGTGTATCTGGTTTCGAATGCTGCATTCTAAGGTCATCTAACAAACAATCTACCACCAGAACCAAAAAAATAAATTTAAGTTTCGTCAAACCACAGCAGATTTTAACAGTTTTGATGAAACTTGAGCCTAGTGGCAAAATTAATTATCTGGGATATGTTCTTATGGCTTAAAAATTTTACTTTTCTTGCACTTCTGCCGCTCAACCCTGCTTCTCGAAGCTTGTTTCTTACAATGCGGCTTGTAACTGGAGCTCTTGGAGCTAGCTTGAGGTCAGTGGACAAAAGAAATGCATTTTTTTTCGAATGCCTCACAAGAATGTTATCAAATTGTCTTGAAGTTTGGCGCTTTTTTTTCTTTTTCCAGAACTGATTTCATACCGTTAAAGATCATGGCCTTAGGGCAATTCATTATGACCACAATTTACAATTTACCGCTACCCTTAGATTCTTTATTATTTTCTTCTGTTCTCCAGAACAGTAGACTCCTCGACCCATTTGGCGTAAATTTCGCTTTAATCTATCGAATTGCAAAGGCAAATACTTAATAATGTTTCACTACAATTAATAATACACAACTTACCACATTTAAATCAACAATCTGCTCTATAACAGGTACCAAGCTTTTAAAATCATGTTTTGTCCCTATTATTTTTTCCAGCCCCAAAACGAAGTGTGAACAATTTTTATAGTTTTTTTTTTCGCAATGGCAATATTTGCTAACAAAACGGGATTTGTCGTTTTGAAGTCCCGTTGTATAACGTAACTTTACTGTGGATTCTACCAATAACTGTCTGCAGAGAAAAATATTATTTCTGCTTGTCCCTATTATTTTTTCCAACACTGTATATCTTCCGTCTTTAAATCTTTTGTTTGAAGATGAAATACCTTTACTTCAATGCATGATAACTCGGAAAGTAGGAGTCTAATTGTAAAAGTTAAAGTTGTGGTTTAATGGGGATGCCATTAGCAAAACTTAGTTGCTTTGTTCACTCTTAGTGTGTAAGTGTTCAAAACTGGTTCAAAACAGCTATTTTTGCAACTTTAAGCGAGGATATCTGCAGAAATAGAGTCAACTCGCTGAATCTAATATTATTTTCGTATTCAATGTCATGATTACTTCAAATCAACACCAAAATTCTATGCCCCAAAATCATTGTTGCCCTGTGTAATCATTTAATTTTCGTATTATTTGGGAAAGAACAAACCACATTCAATGGTCAGCACTAGCAACTCAAAGATCTATCTATATTCGAGGTCACAGAATTAAATTATTTTTGCTTGAATAAAGTTAATTTTGAGAGCGTGCAGAGTGTTTCACGTAGAACTAGATAGGGGGACAAAATTACTTTTTTTATATTTTTGGGTAGTGTAATTAAACTTATCAGGCCATATTATTAATATTTTGATATTTATATACCAATAGACAGAAAAACATCAGTGCAACTTTTAGATCCCCAATATTTATTAACTACAACAAAATAATAAAAATCTTCGTAACATCCACAGTTTTCGTCCAATTTTATAATGGGTTTACTAAAATTCTCACAATATTACGACTTTGTCACAAAGATATCAACTTGTTTGATTTTTAAATACTACTATATTTCGGGAATAGCATAGAATAGTTTACCTTTGATGTTCGGGAACGAGATGAAGTCATTGGGTACCAAATCAGGACTGTCATCAATTCTATGTTTTGACTGCTCAAAAATTTAATTGTTTCACGAGATGTGTGAGAGCTCGCATTGTCATGATGGAGAATGATTCGTCGTCGGGGGTTGGTTTTACGAATTATTCCGAAGACTTCGGGCAAACAAATGGTCGTGTCTCACTCAGAATTGACCTTCCTACGTTGCTCAAGCGGAACAGTGGCCACATGACCCGTTCGGCCGAAGAAACGAAGCGACCATTTGCTTCGCTGTCCTTCTTCCACAAACAACTTTTGTTGCATTTAGCTCGTCTTGCAATACCCACAAGGTCGATTGCTGTTTTGTTTCCGGCTCATACGCGTATATCCATGATTCGTCACCCGTCACGATCTTATACGAGTCTTTTGAAGCACCACGGTCGAATTTTTTGATCATTTCCTTACACCAAACGATGCGAGCCTTTTTTTGAGCGATCGAAAAATTATGGGGTTTCCAACGAGAACAAACGATTTTTACAACTAAGGGTTCATGCAAAACCGAATGTATTAGAGTGGAACTAATGTGCAAGGATGTCTCTATCTCACAATATGCCATATGACGATCTTTCATTATCAGTTCATGTACTGTATCGATGTTTTGTGGCACAACAAACGCTTTTGGGCGACCTTCAAGGAATTCGTCGGTGACCGAACTCCGATCACAATTGAATTCACTATTCCAGCCATATACTGTGGTTTTTGATGGTGCTTTATCGCCATACAAAGAAGTGAGTTCATCGACACATTCTTGTTGACATAAAAAAAAACCTTTTCTTTAAATTTCCATCTTTTGGCCAAATTGATTTTCTTAACTCACTAGAAAAAAAACACATAGCACTTGTATATCAAAACGTTGTGAGTACGTTTTTATAAAAAAAACTTCAAACTTTATTATAGTGTTGACAGATTTTAGCTATTGACATTAGTGTTGCCAGTTCCCGAAATATAAGTAGTGCCCCCGCAACAAGAATTTATATTTGAAATTAAACGGCGTTAGGAAATAATGCCCAAAAAAAATGAAATAATGCCCAAAAAATAAAATGACGTAATAACGCCCAAAAACCAAAAGGAAATAACGCCCTAAAAATTTTAAATAACGCCCAAAAACAAAAGCGAAATAGTCCCCAGATTATTTACACATTAATTTGGGCAATAATCATTTTATAAATAACACCCACAATTTGAGCTTTGTTTCGAAAAGTAATAACGCCCAAACTATTTTCATATTTATACCCAAACGCTCAAATTTTTGGGCGTTATTTTCAAAATGATTCTCGCCCAAATTGGGCTTTATTTCGTTTTTGCTTTAGGGCGTTATTTCCTAGCGCCAAATTGAACTTATTCTAATCAGTTGACTTTCGAACTCTTGCACAACAAAAAAGTGCGTATTTTATGTACCTAATTACTGAAGTTTGGATATCTATCAATGGATTTTGTCCACCTAGCTTGTTCTACGTGAAACACTGTGGTGTGCTTGGAAATACCGAAGTGGCAAATTTGTTTCTTTTTGCTCATCGAGTAAATTTTATTAGGGCATGCACTGAACGCTTTGGATAGGATACGTGGTCAAAAATATTTTAATTTTTTTTTAATTTTTAACGGTTTTAACAAAGGAAATTTTTTTTTTTTATTTTTTCACTTATCAGTTACAGTTATATGATGTCAATCAATGACCCAGACGAATTTTTTTTAATTACCATACATATTAGAAACCGTTCATAGTACTTAGAAACAAATTTGTTATGGTAATTTTAGGTCAGGCTTTGCGGCTATAAGAAAAGAGGTAAATATACATAATACATAAGTGTAAAACTAAATATCTATGTAAAAATTATAGATAGATAGACTATATAAATGTCAATTTAACAAAAATTCAAATTCTTTATAAAGTTTAGAAAAATAAGAAATCATCACCCAGTAAAATAGTTTTGTCTTTTCACGTCCACATGTAATTTTCTCCTGGATTAACATGTAATAATAATTTTAGATGAGATATATTTGCCTGTAGATAAATATCAATAATAAAAAAATAGAAGCTTTCTCCAA
Source organism: Calliopum simillimum (assembly GCA_951812925.1). Classification (NCBI taxonomy): domain Eukaryota; kingdom Metazoa; phylum Arthropoda; class Insecta; order Diptera; family Lauxaniidae; genus Calliopum; species Calliopum simillimum. Next base: position 35,106,321 of record OX638372.1, read on the forward strand.
ACTAACAGGCAAAACAAAAAAAAAGCTTTAAATGTGTAGATGCAATCTCATTCAACGACAGAGCTCAATGGAAACAGATTGAAATTAGACCTTAACGAGAGCACAATTCCAGCTAGAAAATTGTGAAAAACGAAAAAAAAAAATCAAAATAATTAACAAGTGTTTTAGCATTTTTTAATCAGAATAGTAATTTGGTTAATAAATTTCATTGCATATTAAAAAACAAAAAAAAAAAAACAAAAGTGTCAAAAAATATACATAACTTGCAATATGGAAACTGTAGACAAGAAGATACCAAAGGCCCGCCATATACTGAAATTAGGTGCATCGGAAATGATAAAGTTTATTCAATCATTTGATTTAATTCTAAGCGATTGTGATGGTAAGGAAATTATTCACAAATTAACATCTTTGAAAACTAATTAAAAGATTATGATAAAGTTATTCGGAAAAGACTAAAAAATACTTGTGTCCCTTATCGCCTTCTGCAGCATAAAGCTTTCTCAAAACTTGACTCGACGATGACTGCTATCAGTTCTCTTGATTTTTTCCTCGAATTACGTTTTTTTTTCAGTATAAGTTCCCTCGATGTCTTTTTCTAATGAAGTTCAAGTCCTCTGGTAGTTTACCAGTCTGCAGGATATCTGAGTAAAAATACACGAGCCTGATTGGTAGCCGTGGAATGCTATTCTTAAGGAATTCTGGATATATCCCATTCAAGCCATGATGCTATGTCAATTTTCAGTTAAGAATGCGCAAAAAAATAATGCTTTTGAAACATACAGGGTGTCTCGAAAGAGAGTTTATATTTGTTTAGCCTCGAGGTTGAGGGGCGTGGGCGGTATGTCAATCAGTTGCCGGGTTTTTGGGAATTAAATAACTATGGAGCATTTCTCGTGAGGGGACCGTGTGTTGTGCGTCCGAAAGAATTACAAAGACGTTGATTCGGCGAAGATATTCAAGACATTCACAACTTAAATGAATAGCCAAGCGTACCTTTCGTTCGAAAATAGGTGAAGAAGTGTGAAAAGACCGATACAACATTGGAAAAATCAAAAAAGAGGCGCGACTAAGATCATCAAGAACGGCAAAAAATGTGACGATCTGAACCATTCAATTAGAAAGCGAGCAAGTCCTTTAAATGTGCCAAGATCGTCATTACATCATATTATGCGCAATGATTTAAAGCTGCACTCCTATAAAATTCAATTAGTACAAGAATTGAAGCCCCAGAATGCTTGTCAAAGGCTTGACTTTAGTGTTCGAATAAATGAGTGCCGCGACAGTAAGGGTTTGCATTTGGACGATATTATTTTTATAAAATAAATTCCGGAACCTATATAGATAACTAGTAAGGGTGTAACCTTTGGCCTGGCCAAACATTAAATACCCTACACAGCAGTATTTTGAAAGTTTTGATTATATGGGAGGTGCCACGCCCTCTTGTCCAAATTCACCCAGTTTTTTCTCAGAGTTTAAACTTATAGTTCTTAGCATTTGAGTGAAATTTGGTTGGATTATCTCAAAAAATGTTTTCAGTATAGCGTTTTGAACCTTTTGCTTCTATGGGAGGTGCCACGCCCTCTTGTCCAAATTCACCCAGTTTTTTTTTTTCAGAGTTTTAACTTATAGCTCTTAGCATTTGAGTGAAGTTTGGTTGGATCATCTCAAAAAATGTTTTCAGTATAGCGTTTTGAAGTTTTCGCTTATATGGGAGGTGCCACGCCCTCTTGTCTGAATTCTCCTGGTTTTTGTTCAGAGCTTGCGCTTACAATTCGTAGTATTTCTATGTATTTTGGTTGCATTGTCGTAAAAAAAACTCAAAAAGTTGCATTTTGAATATATTTTTTGTATGGGCGGTAGGCGTGTCCGTTGACCGATTTCGCTCATTTTCAATCCCCCGAGCTAACTTTGACAACGAAGACTGTGCACAAAATTTCATTGAATTATCTTGCTTAGTTTTCCCAAAAAGTGTATTTCCACACACAGCACCCAGCCAGCCAGCCACCCAGCCAGCCAGCCAGCCAGCCAGCCAGCCAGCCAGACAGACGGACATGGCTATATCGACTCAGGAGGTGACGCTGATCAAGAATATATATACTTTTCTATATCTGCCACGCCTCCTTCTCTGCGTTACAAACGGAAGGACAAAGTGAATATACCCTGGGTGTAGGGTATAAAAATGAAATGGTGTCCGTATGTAGCTTATGAACGCGGAAACTACACGGCCGATTTACATTATTTTTTTTTTAAATTCTTTGTTATGGTCTGTAAAAGGTTTGTTAGGGGGTGAGATGCCACTGAGGGGAAAGGGGGTTTTACCCCCTATACGAAAAAAATACAAAAAATGCTATATCTCTACAGTTATACAAGCTATGATAATGAAAGTTGGTGAACTTATGCATAATATATGTACCATTCACCATGAGGGGGATTGAACGAGGGGACGTTGCACCCCCCATATGAAAAAAACACACAAAATGCTATCAGTGTTCCTATATCAGTTATCATTATTAAACTTGGTAGATGGATGTTTATTGCGTCTAATATTCAGCATACAAAGCTTAAGAGGGATTGAACGAAAGGGATTTGCACCACCCGTACAGTAAAAATACTCAAAATGCTATATTTCTCCGTCTATAGTAGCTATCATTCTAAAAGATGGTACACAGGTAAATATATAGCCTATTCTACTTGAAAAACCATAGGGGTTGGAAGAGAAGGTCGACGGAGATGGATGGGACTTGAAACATATGTAAAGGGCATCGGGAACGGGTGAACAAAGTCGCTGTCGGGCCAGCTAGTAAATAATGAATACATTTTCTTTGTCTAATTGGCTTGAAAATTCCTTGTCGGGCTTGGACTTATACATTTTCATAATATGACACGCAATGTCTATGATAGGGTTTAGCTTCTCTGAACTTTGTAACGTGTAAGCTATCTCCGGGTATTGATTCAGTGAGAATACGTCGGGTAGCCTATAGCTGTATTTGGGAATTCTATCAGCATGAATTGGGAGACTGTCAGAGGGGACTCTTGAAGAAATAAAGCATAAGGTTGTGTTTATGATCGAGCGTATTCGCGTCGCGCAGTGCGATGCTATGCGAATCTAAAGTTTTGGGCAAATTTTGTCTTTGGTGACCCCTAATGAAATTTTCCACAAAATATTTTTGTGCAACACTCTGTAAAAAGTGTTCGAAAAAAATCATAAAACATGATAACCGTATTCACGATCTTGTTGCATCGTAGCAAATGCAAAATTATTTTAAATTACAAAAACAAATTCCATTGAATTTTCAAAACCAAGAATCTTGTAAGCAAGGCCAAATTTGTAACACAAAAACCTATTGCACGATTGATTTCCAATAGTCTATTGTGACTGATTTTATATTTTTCATTTGTGATTGGCACAATTGCTTAGTGACTTTTATGTTTTTGACAACCGTATTTGTCACAAATTGAAATTAAAATGTAAACAAATACAATTAAATTTCAATTATTTCGTTTTGATTTAATTAACAAAGATTTCTACGTAATGTTTGCACTAAGCACATTGTATGTAATTAATAAAATTGTGATTTTTTTCTAAATACGCACAGTTATTCAGTAAAATTTCTTTTAAATCAAAATAAGATATCAAATAAATTTTAAATTCAAAAAATATTTGACAGCAAAACAAAGAACAGCTGTTCTGAAACATTTGCAATATCAATTTACAACAGTGTGTGCTCACAATTATTTACTCTTGCAAATTTGCATTTGCTACGATGCAACAAGATCGTGAATACGGCTGATATAAGCCCATGTGTTTTAAAAAATTGTTCCGTGCGTGATTTCATGGTGATATTGGAACAACAAGATTTATCCAAAGTATAGTTTTAGATTCTTGTGGGTATTTAATCTAAAAAATTATACAATGTACATACTTAACTTTATGTTTAAGGCGTTATTTTTTATATACCTTGATTTGAGACGAAAAATTTGATGACTCATTCCGAGCATTTTTGAGGTCGTAAGAAAATAAAAAACCGCATCAAGCCAAGATTTCGGAAAACCTCACTCTTCAGACATCTTCTTACAGTAATCGTGGAGTTTCCAATGTCTTATATGTATGACAAGTATTCAATCGTTTGCACTTCTGTTCCACCTTGCTCACAGCGTCAATGTTGTAGTTTATGGATTTGTGACTATTGAACATTATGAATTACGCTTTTTTCCTGGAAGTAAGAATAACTCAGAGTCCTGATGTGATAGACAAAACTATGTTCAGTTTTGTAAAAAGGATATGCCAGGCCATAAAAATCGAATCATGAAAAAGTTATAAATTTAGAAACCTCTCTTATTCATTAACTATAGTTAAGTTCAGTTAAGTTCAGTTTAGTTCAGCTTATTCAATATTTTACATTTTCACTTTTTAGGTGTCGTTTGGCTGCTAATAGAACCAATACCAAAAACGGGCGAAGGTATAAACCTTTTAAAAGAAGCTGGCAAACAGTACAAATTCATATCAAACAATAGCATGCGAACCGATGACGAGTATATGACAAAGCTAACTAACATTGGTGTCAAAGATGTAAAAACCGTAAGTTTGCAGGCGATATACATAGTCAAGTAAATATTAATGAAAACGATCTCTATTCTAGTCTGATTTCGTGCATCCAATAAAAACAATATCTCGCTATCTAAAACGAGAAATGCCAAATCAAAAAGTGTTCTCAATCTGTAGTCGCACAATGAATGAAGAATTCATTAAAAATGATATAGACTTGGTAACATTGGTGGGTTCAAAATGTAATTTAAACTAATGTTACCTATGATAATACTCTATATTTTCAGGAACCCTGTATTACGCTCCAAAATGTAGATCTACCTGAAGCTATAACACCAACGGATAAAGTTAGCGCGGTTATAATCGATCTGAATTTCAATTTGACATTTCATGAATTAGCCCGTGCTCAGCAATATCTACTTGATGACAATTGCAAACTGTTAGTGGGTGCATGTGACAAATACGTGCCGATTGATAAGGAACTAGTTACCATCGGTAGCGAGGGCTTTGTTAATTTATTACGCGATTGTACGGGTAAAGAACCGATTGTTTTAGGAAAACCAGGAGCACTGCTAGGGCATGATCTCATAGAACGCTTTAACATAACCAATAGAAAGCGCACGCTATTCATTGGTGACTCTCTATTCAATGATATTCGATTTGCTATCAATACCGGATTTCAAACGTTGTTTGTGCTCTCCGGTTCAGGTACAATGAAGGAAATGTTGGAGCTATCGGATGCCTTCAAACCGGATTATATCGCTGACAGTTTAGCTGATTTTATAAAATTTTTTGAAGTGATTGAATCAAATAAGTTTCTATACTTAAGTAAGTCAACGTAGAATATTAAAGTAATCAAAGTAAAGAATAAAATATGTATTTATAATAAATATGAAAATTTAAAATTTTGGCAGTTCGCTTTATATTTTTTATATTTTTCCCTGAGTGTACATTTAAGCTTGTAGATCTAGCATCTAGATGTTTAAATTATGAACTATGTATATATTTGTTTTTAACTTTTGGCGTTATTATTGATTTTCATTATATTTATAATAACTTCATTTCCAATTCGGTTTCAGAATTCAAAAATCCATAAAGCGAAGTTTCTCTCATCAAGTAGTCTTCAGAATAAGTTTTTATAGCCATTTAAGTATTTGTTTCACAGTTTAATTTTATTATAATTTTACCCCAAATAAATTTTCTTTGAAAAAAATACTAGAGTTATTCACGATCTGGAGTTACAAGCTGAGTAACAGGGTAAAAGTGAACTCAGTTACTCTGAATAGTGAGCATACTCAATACTTTGCACTTATATTTGCTTTTTGTTTCTCAAAATAATTTTAGCTGCCAACAAAAAAAAAATTTTTTTAATTGAATATTTTGCTCTCATTCAAATTTTTATTTTTGATGAACGAAAATTGCCTCTCAATCATAAACAAGTTCAAACGTTTCTATAGAAATAGAAATAGTAAAAAAAAGGCAAAAGTGTAAGATTATTTTACACTAGAAAATACCTTGACTAAAAGGGTAAAAGAGTAACAGAGTAACTTACGTATATTTTGTTGTTGTGGTTGTGCACTATTACCCTGTTACTCTGTTACTCAGGACGTTACTCTAGATCGTGAATACCTCTACTATTATTTTCTACTTTTTTGAGTTAAAGCATTTAATTATACCCTACACCCAGGGTATATTCACTTTGTCCTTCCGTTTGTAACGCAGAGAAGGAGGCGTGGCAGGTATGGAAAAGTATATATATTCTTGATCAGCGTCACCTCCTGAGTCGATATAGCCATGTCCGTCTGTCTGGCTGGCTGGCTGGCTGGCTGGCTGGCTGGCTGGCTGGGTGGCTGGCTGGCTGGCTGGCTGTGTGTTGAAATACACTTTTTGGGAAAACTGAGCAAGATAATTCAATGAAATTTGGTACACTGCCTCCGTCGTCAAAGTTAGCTCGGGGGATTGAAAATGAGCAAAATCGGTCAACGGACACGCCTACCGCCCATACAAAAATTATATTCAAAATGCAATTTTAGAAGTATTTTTCACGACAATGCAACCACAATACATATAAGTACTACGAATTGTAAGCGCAAGCTCTGATAAAAAACTGAGCGAATTCGGACAAGAGGGCGTGGCACCTCCCATATAAGCAAAAGCTTCAAAACGCTATACTGAAAGCGTTTTTTGAGATATTCGAACCAACTTTGACTCAGACACTAAGAGTCATAAATGAAAGCTCTCAGCAAAAATTGGTTGAAATCGTACAAGGGGGCGTGGCACCTCCCATATAAGCAAAAATTTCAAAATGATATACTGAAAAAGTTTTTTGAGATAATCCAACTAAATTTCACTCTGACACTAAAAACTATGAATGCAAGCTCTGAAAAAAAACTGGGTGTACTCGCACAAGAGGGCGTGGCACCTCCCATATAAGCAAAAATTTCAAAATGATATACTGAAAAAGTTTTTTGAGATAATCCAACAAAATTTCACTCTGACACTAAAAACTATAAATGCAAGCTCTGAACAAAAACTGGGTGTACTCGGACAAGAGGGAGTGGCACCTCCCATATAAGCAAAATTTTCAAAATACTGCAGTGTAGGGTATTTATTTTTTGGCCAGGCCAAAATTTACACCCTTACTAGTTTTCTGTTGCTTTTCTCTTCGTTTAGAGCTCAAAGAGAAAAACGCGCGTCAAAAGGTTTTCTGAAGTGCTTCTGTTTAAGTCATAAGCGCTTCCGCTTTGCATTTTTTCTTTTTAACATTGCATATGCTAGGGCTTAAACGTTCTCAAGCTTAATCGCAAACTTCCGGAAAATGGCCTTTTGAAGCACTTATATGTAATGTGGCACTAAACGTTCTCTCAATTAAAAAAAAAAAAAAACAAACTAGGATTCAAACCGGGGCCCGTCCCGCCGTGTGCTAGAAATTTTTAAAATGGGCAAAATTAAGAAAACCAATTATTGAAAGTGAAATTTAGTTTTCTTGTCCTACTGATGTCCAAAAACGTGCGAACTATGAATTTAATATATTTTTCTACTATAAATTTGGTTGTTTTTTCCTTAAATATGGATTTTTATTTATTGTACATAATTTCCTCAAGTTCTACGAATCAAGGACTTAAAAAACAATGTGGCGGAAATGAAGAAGCTATTTGCCTATCTAGAAAAAAAAATGTATGTATTTATTGGAAAAAATAATCTCAATCCTTAAAGTATTATAGCTTGTTTCCACCGCAGATTTAAAAGGTGATTTAAGGCAGTTTCTGAACTTAGCGCAAAATCTGAATGTTGATCCCATGATTTATCATGCAATAATAAATCGATTTCTGCTGAGATTTAAATAAAATCTTTGTAATAATCACAGCAAGGCTACCGATTTTGGCAATTATCGACCTAGTGACACCCCTGAACTTTGACAATTGGCATTAAACACAAAGCAAGTTGAAGATAAATATTAAGAAGAAAATGAGAGACAAGTTTAATTTTACTGCTGCTGACATTTGCTGACAAAAATAAATCTATTTCGGCCGGTGGAAACGGGTAGGATTGAACGTTATGATTTACTTATCTCAGCGGAGCTAAATCTTTGGTGGAAACAGGCAAAAGTTTTTTATCCACAATACGCTAATTTCGGGGATCTCCAGGCTACATTACTATTGTATTTTTAACTTTTCTTTTAGGATATGAGATTTTCACATGCACCCATTTGAAACCTTTTTCCACATACACATACATGCGGTTTTGCGAAAGTTTGACAACAAACACATTGCCGAACATTTCGCACTATTTCTGCAATTTCTCAAGATGGAAATATTCACATTGAACGTTCAGGCGTAAGTGCGTAAAAGACTTGCATTTTTGCAATTGCGCATCAACGCATTAATACCTATATTGTTTGTTGTTTTTGTTTTTGATGCGACGTAGTCGTTATTGTTGTTTTATGTTGGTTTGAGTTCGATTTTTTGTGTACGCAAAAAAAGCAACAAAAACGCGAAATTTTGACAAGCGTGAAAAAAAAAAACAACAAAAACTATTTGTTGTACAGAAATATTGATGTTGTTGGTCGAGCCAAAATTGGCTCACTTTTGTTTTACGCTGACACCCTTGCTATAAATCACACTTATTTAAACCAAGGTTGTCAGCGTTTTCAAATCACTGAGCCAAGTGCACTCAGCGCAAAATTTTCGCTTTTACAACTTCAACTACAACAATCGCAAAACCTATTTTTTGTTGTTTTTTTGGGGGCTCGTTTGCAACAACAACAATATTTCAATAATTTTTAAAATTTCTGAGAACTACAACACACACGAAAAATGTTTGATGTTTTTTTTTATGCGAAACAACAAAAACAATTTTTCATAAATATTTTAATTCTGCGAATTTTGACGAGCTCAAAAAAAAAAAAAAAAAACAAACATTTTTCGTGTGTGTTGTAGATCTCAGAAATTTAAAAAATTATTGAGATATTCTTGTTTTTGTAGGCGAGCCAAAATCGGCTCACTTTTGTTCTACGCTGACACCCTTGATTTAAACAACAATTTAACTTTTTTTTTTAATAAAAAAACATTGGGTGCTATTATTGATTCCGTCGGAAAGCATTTTCCGCGCGGAAGCAAATTTTGCTATTATTGATTCCGAAAATTCGATACATCTGTCATCACTGTTCCGCAAAAGTGATAAATTTGGCATTATTGGTTCCGCACGTAATTTGAGAAATTTAACATCCCTGACATCGAAGTGACGTTTATTTTTGTGTATTCTTGATTCCGACGGAAAGATATATTTCAGTATTTTCCTTCCGCGAAATTTTTGTGCCGGAAAGACTATAAAAAGTTAAAAATGTATGCTTTTTTGATAATTTTGCTCTTTTTATTGATAAGGAAATTAAGCTTAATATTAAATATCAATTTTAAACACTTTACTACTACACAATAGTCGGTTTAATTAAAAATTACAAAATTTATTTTTAAAATAAAACTCAAAATTCATAAAACACATTTAATTTTATTTTATTAAAAAAAGAAAACAATCCATCTTTATTTTGATTAAATATAAAACTCATCGAAGAAGTCACTTTCACATCCAACCCTCGCTGCGGTGATCAAACGATGCAATGTAATCAATGGAAAAAAAAAATTTTCACAAACACTTTTTTACAAAAAACAACTTTATAGAAACACGCGACTTCACCGAACTCTAAAATGTATAGAGAATTAATCCTTAAATCGCACTGAAAAAGCTATTTTTTCCACATGAAATTTACAAAAAATTATCAAAGATTCATAACTTTTCTTTGTTGACATTTTTATTTATTTTTTATCCTTTGTCATCTGTCAAAATGTTACAGATGTTCTTATTTCAGGGTTCCCATTATTCTCGTTCGATATTCCTCTACCGTCGGAATCAAGAATAGTAATTCTCATATCGAACGATATTTCTTTCCGCGAAAATTTCCTTATCGAACGGAATCAATAATAGCACCCATTAACTTTCTAAAATTCCCTTATACTTCCTTAGGAAGGGTTTTTTAGTTATGACCAAAGTTTCGACACAATTAATAGCAAAATATCCAATGAATCACAATGGAATGCCCCATATATAAATAGTACTCATAGGTTAGGTTAGATTTAAATGGCGGCAAATTAGCCACACATAGACCAAAAAGGTCCATAGTGATACCACATCATCCCGGACGTTAAGTCGCGTAGATGTAAATAATTCGATGTAATAATGGGGTTTCAGCCCTCTTCAGGCTTGAGCGTGAAGGCTTTAGAAGCCATTGCGAAGTTTTTTATTGGTTTAAGACTAGTATCTGCAAGTTCTTGAAGATTGTTAAACAACATTTGTCCAAGGGTTTTAAATCTGGTTCTGCAAAGCGCTGGGCAAAAATACAGTAGATGTTCCAAATTCTCCTCTTCGTCTTCATAACACCATCGACACCTACTATCCGCTAGAATGCCCATTCTATGAGCATGATAACCAATGAGACAATGTCCAGTGATGGCTTCTACAACAGTTCCACATGTTTTACGAGATAAAGAGAGAAGGTAGTCGGTTTTATCTTTACAGAAAGTTGGGCAAACATTTTTTGGTTATTTTGCTAGTATTTGAGTTGATCCATTTTAGGTTAGCCTCACAGTAAAGCGATTTCTGATATATAACATTGTGGTGCTGTAAGGGAAGTGATACGCTTAACGGTTCACCATCGAGTAGCACACCTGCTTTTGCCTGTTCATCAGCAATTTCGTTGCCCTCTATACCTTGCTGACCAGGTACCCAGTTCAGGCATGTTTCAAACTTACTGCTGAGGGTTTGAAGTAGATTGTAGCAACGATGGACTCATAATACTCTAAGATCCGGCAGCACAATTACTCCGCTCATCTGTTTTTTAATCGATATCTTATTTTTACGCATATTTGTGAATGGGGGAATATATCGTCACCCTTAGGCCAGATTCACGAATGTGCAAATTTTTCAGTTTTGGACTAATATGGTTTTCTTTTGCAAAATAGTTCAATAGAGATATGGCAGAAGTATGAAAGTGATATCTGTAGGAGTTTAGCAACAAATGCTAAGTTTATTAAACAAAAAAGCAGAATTTTCAAATAATTTTCATATTTAAAAAAATTTCAAATAGCAATTTCTCAAATTCAATAATTTTCACATTCGTGAATCTGGCCTAATAGTGGCAATATGTATTTAAGCAGGGGTGCCGAGTGAGTTATCACAAATATATTCCCCATTGACAAATATGCGTAAAAATTAGTTTTCGATTAGATTGTGCTACTGGATCTCGTGCTATAAATATATTTAAAAATTGTTTTTATTCATACACTACGTGTAGCTATTACTCGGTGAGCGTTGCCTCATCTTTGACTTTTTGCATATGTACCAAACCTTATTCATCTGCTTCAAATGGTTTCAGAGACCCTTGGTATTATGCGCCCATGTCAAATTTTCAGTGCGCTATCTTTTAATCTGCGGCAATAAAAATAAATTACGGATCAGCATATTTGCATTTCACAGTTCTCAATTTTTTTTTTTTCAGAAGGAAATCAATCAAATCGTGGCCCAGCAACACAAAAACTATCTATCGTTTGGCCCATTTGAAAATTGTGTTTGACATGCCTGGTGTAGGGTAAAAGAAAGGTTATAAAATTTGAATAAAATATCAAAAATTTAAAAAGTGATGCTTATCAAGAATACAAACCCCATATCTGTCATGCTAATTCAATCGTTCACTAGCTAAATTATAAATTCTATTATCGCCAACAATGGCTGAAATTCATAAATTCATATCGTATTTACATGACATTAATTTTCATATTTGCACATTAGGCTGTCCATTATTTACAAAGTTCTTTGTTTTTAAGAAGGAACACCTCAAAATGACGGGCTTAATAGCCACTAATCAGAGAGAAAAGAAAAACTTCAATAGCTTGCAATATATCGTGCCGCTCGCAAAATTACTTCTTTCATACAAGAATGTATGGGGAAAAGTCTTCATTCTGTGTTTTCCATCATATTTGTCATGCATGAATTACTTAAAACAAACCCATTTGTAGAATTTTCCTACAATATTATAAAACCTTAATATGATGGAAAACACCCAATGAAGACTTTTCTCATACAATTTTGTATGACAAAAATGATTTCGCGAGCGGCACGATATTGAAAGCTTTTGAAATTTTTCTTTCTGTATCTGATTTCTGGCCGTCATTTTGAGGGGTATCTTCTTAAAAACAAAGAACTTGGTAAATGACGGACACCCTAATGTGCATATAAACTAGTAAGGGTGTTATCTTTGGCCTAGCCAATAATCAAATACCCTATACTGTAGTTTTTTAAAAATTTTGCTTACACGACCTCTTGTCCGATTTCAAAAGTTTGGCGTAAAATTTAGTTGGATTATCTCAAATTCCACTTTCAGTATACCATTTTGAAACTTTTGCTTATATCGGTGGTACCACACCCTCTTGTCCGAATTTGCGTAGCTTTTGCTCAGAGCTAGTACTTACTATCTTTAGTAATCCTTGCGCTATCGCAAATAATGCGATTCCGTTTTGAATTTATTCTTCGTATGAACAGTAGGCGTGTTCGTTAGCCGATTTCGCTCATTTTCAATCCCACGATCTTACTTTCACGTATGTATTTCCATGCATGACACCCAGCCAGACGGACTTGGCTATATCGACTCAGGAGGTCACGCTGATCAAAAATATATATGATTTTCTATACCTGTCACGCCTCCTTCTATGCGTTATAAACGGAAGGACAAATTGAATATACTCTTGGTGCGCGGTATAAAAAATGAAAGCGCCTGCAACTTGGCCAGCCTTGTAGTTTCGTACAGTGCTTACAGGTTTAAGTTCGATTCCCGGTTCGGGCATAGTAATGCACTTTTCATATTTCCTTATTTTCTTTTATTCCCAATTATTTCTTTCTCCGTAATTCTCTGGAGATTTAATTAAAAAAACTAGGTGGGACTATCCCCATAAAACTGATTCGTCATATCTCCGAAACTATACGAAAGATATGTGAAATTTGGTACAACATTGTTTGACTAGATGGTTTTGGTCGAAAAATTAAATTTATTGCTGTTTTTGTACAAAAAAATTCAATTTTTTAAGAAAATTTCATGACTTTTTACTTAGAAATTGATTTTTTGTAATTTTCAAAGGGTAAAATATTTGTTCTGAAAATCCTATGCTCTAGGAGATCAAATGTAAATTAGTTTAAAAGATAAATTATTTAAAAATATTAGTTTTTAAAGTATGTATAGAAATAGTCTCTAAGTTAGAAAAAAATGAATTTTTTCCCTATTATTTTTTTAAATCTTCATTTTGGGACCTATATTTTACGAAAATGGACGTGAAGCAAACAAAATCACAACTTCCCACTTATGGGTAATCTAATGTGTTATGTTAAACGCAGCAGGACAAAACATGTTAATTGGAAAAGTGGACAGTGCCATATTTCTTAAACTATTTGACGCAGATAGATGTAATACAATATATGTTTAGGCCATTGGAGCAAATAACATCCAATAAATATGGGCGGCACCACGCCCCCTTATACATATGGTGAAACAACGCGCATGGGGATATGCCAGTTTTTATTTAGATGCCTTGTATGTAGGGGATTAGAACTTTACGATTGGCCACAATATTTTAATTTTAAGCATCTTAAAATACAATATCAAATCATATCAAGCGAAGTATCACATATCTATTGTTTAATACAATATGTTACGAGTATCTTATTTTAGATCAAGCGTTGCAAATGATGCATTCAAATTAGTCACTACACAGACGCGCTTGAGTAAAGTAAGCAAGTTACAGCTGATCGAGCTTGGTGCTTTACATTAAGATTTATGAAAATTGGGAATAATTTATTTTTAAATAAAAAGTAAAGAAGAAAACATTCAATGAATACTCAAAGTGATTCAGAGGTATGATAAATTTCTGTTTCTTTTTTAAATCAAATGACAAAGTGAGCCTTAAATGAAATGTTACAACGCGTTGCTCTTAATCTAATTAAGTGTTTACGGAGATTTAATTCCATGGAAATTTTGAAAACCGTATGTGCATACATTCTACACTCGTGTACAAACTGTATTAGAAATATGTATTGTAAATTGTTTACCAGCGCACAGTGGTCGGAAAATCGAAAAAGCTGGCCAAAATTCTGAAAGTCAGTAATAAAGGGTTTTGATGATGCTGATTACGAATCCGAAATCCGTTTTTAAAAAAACAAAATGGCGGATCCACAATGGTGCACAAATAATGCTTAACCAAATATATTCTCACGAAAGTCGGTAATTTTAGGTTTGTGATGATGCTTATTACGAATCTGAGATCTATTTTAAAAAAAAACAAAATGGCGGATCCAAAATGGTGGACTAAATACTGCTAAGCTGCATTTATTACCACCAAAAACGGTACATTGGGGTTTCAGATGTTGCTTATAATAATTCTGAAACCTAGCTTACGAAATACAAAATGGCGGATCCACAATGACGAACCGTTTAGTGCAAAACTATATTAATCAATAAGAAGAGAGTTATTGGGGTTTTTGAGGTCGCTGATTGGAAATATGAAATTAATTTTTGTAACACAAACTGGCACATCCAAAATTTCGGTCAAAATATGCTGAACAGCATCTTTATCTACGAAAGTTTTGTTTCTGGGATCAATTATTACGAAAATGAAATACTTTACAAAAGTCCTAATATCTTTTTCAGAGGCACCTCGGGGCAGCTAATTTTTTTACAGGTTTGTAGAAAAATGTACCCTGAATAAGATGCATGTAGAAACTAGACGGATGGCCGTGGATGCTATAACATTTATCATATTAAAAACCACTTCAACAATTTTTTTGTGTGTATATTTTCACGAAACAGTTGCCTATTTACATAAACTGTGAACGAGATAAAACGCTTTGGATTTGAGAAACATATTAAATAAACATTCACTGAGAGACTCCATTTCGTTACATTGCAAAAAGATGAATAGAAGTTATTTTTTCCACTTGTTTACTGAGACGCTTTATATTGAAAAAAAAACAAAAAAAAATTTCTATGCAAGAATAGTTGAACTTCAAACTCAAAGGAGAAGAGTTTTTTAGGCATAGAGGTCTTTCTGACCACTGAAACAATCAAAGTGGATAATATTCTACTATTACCAACAATTAAAAGTAAAAAAACAACAACTTTATTTTTCGATTTTGACCAGTTTTTTTGATTTTCCGACCAGTGTGCAGCGGTAGCCAAACTGCGTCAGATGCAGCAAATGGCGTATTGTACACGTATTGTACACTTTTATGTACCTTTGCTATAGTTGAATCCATCGGCATATTACCGTATGATTTAAGTTTAGTTTCATAAAATGATATTTCCTCAGTTTTCCGTACAAATGATTTCCACAGATATACAAACGGACATAGCTAAATCGGACACATCCTTTAGAAACGACGCAAAGAAAGTTTGCCATTGGTGATCTTCGATACCGCTGGAGATTTATAATGATTTTAAATACAAATGTGTACTTTTCTGCAAGAGTATATTCACTTTATTCTTCCATCCGTAACCAAGAGAAGATCTGCAACTCTTACCTTTACATATAAATCAAATTACCTGGAGACCGATACCTGCTCGGTCAACTATCTGATCTTAATATTTTTGTCGATGTTTTTATTCATAGCTATTTTTTGTGATGAAATTAATAAAAAAATCGGAAAGTATCAAATGGTATAGGAAACAATAGAAAAATATCAAAAACTCAAAATTTTTTTTGGTGAAATAGAATGCCCTAAAATAAATAAATGGAATATGCCACGCATTCAAAATATTCCGATCGTATCGTATCGGGCTAAAATATCTTGTCTTCAAAGGATCATAGCTCGGAAAGTAAGTGTCTTATTGGCTATTCGATGCCATTAATAACAAAGAATCTTACATTTTCTTGTAGCTACACTGTAAGACTGAACACAGCGCTTTGTTCGACTTCAAGCAAGGATATTTCTGCTGATGAAGACGCATTTAGCGTCGAAAAGTACATAAGAATGTATATGAGCATTACAAATAAGCGCTTCAAAAGGCCATCTGAAGCAAGGATGCGGTAAGCTTAAGCGCGTTTACAACCTAGGACATGCAATGTTAAAAAGAATGAATAGTTCTTACGGAGCGGAAGTGCTTATTGGTGAAAAAGATGCACTTCAGAAAGGTTTTTGAAGCATTTCTTTTCCCCTTGGGTATTGCGACACTCTTGTTCTTATTCACATTTTTTTTGTTACGTACTACATACATATATGGTTAGAATGCATGAAAAGAAGAACAAGACCAAATCATGTACAGTTAATCACTTAAGTTAGTATACACCAGGCAAGACTTATTCATTTTGAAATAAATTCAAAGGTTTTATAAGGAAACGTACAAACCAAACTTTATTTCACATAAAAAAACATAGAACTTCAATTTCGAAAAGCAATATAAGCAAAAATAACTCAAAGAATTAATTTATGGCATTTTAAACAAATTGAAGGCTGATTTTCACATCACAAAAGTTTGTATACAGCAGAAAATAATTTAACAATTTTTTTTTTCAGCGTTTCTAATGTTAAATTCAGTATTTCGTTAGATAAGCCTTGGGGTTCAGAATGGCACTAGGCCGTGATGGTATAAATCGGACAAGGTTTCATGCTGTTGTTATAGTTATTTTGCTCGACTCTTCCATTAGGACACGTTTTAAGTCTTCTCATCTGACGATTTCGTATTTTTGGCTTTAGATCCTTCCACAAATGCTCAATAGGGCTTAGATCCGGTGATTGAAGTGGGGTTTTCAGCTGTTTTCACACATAATAAAGGAGCTATTCTTTCTCGATATAGGCCGAACGTTTGGGGTCATTTGTCTTTCAGCAATATAATGACTATAACTGAATGATAAATGACCCGTCAGTGCCTAATTTTTTCGCATTTTGTTTTAAATTATTGCTAAGAATATTTTTATAACCATATCTGTCTATTATATTTTCAATTATGAACAACTCCCCACGCCATTTGTCGCCTTATAAACCCAAACAATAATAGAACCCCATCATGCTTAACAGTGCTTGCCATATTGCATGAGCTAAGCTCCTGGTTAGCTTTTTTCAATACTTTGTCACGACTATTGGATCCATAAGCATTAAATTTCCTTTCGTCTAAGAAAAACACATTGTTCCAGAATGATTGAACACATTTTAAATGTTTCTTCGCAAACGGAATTCTATTACGCCGATTTATCTCGCTTACGAACGTCTTCTTTTCTATACCAAAGTCATTAATACCTGCGACACATAACATTTGGCGAATAGTTTGAGCATTACAGTGCCTTCCAGTTTCTTTTTCCATCCCTGATTTTATTTACGCTGCACTTGTCTTGAGATTTTCTCTCGTCTTTCTAATGAGATTGTGGTTATCTGCTTCATTAAATACGACGGAATGTCCTTACTCCTTCATAATGTGCGAAAAAACTGAAAACTCCACCTCAATTACCGTATGCAGATCCTATTGAGCATTTGTGGAAGGATCTAAAGCCAAAAATACGAAATCGTCAGATGAGAAGACTTAAAACGTGTCCAAATGGAAGAGATAAGCAAAATAACTCCAACAACAACACGAAGCCTTGTCCGATCATGCCATCATGGCTTAGTACCATTCTGAACCCCAAGGCTTATCTAACGATATACTGAATTTAACATTAGAAGCGATGAAAAAAGAAATTTGGTTAAATTCTTTTCTGCTGTATACAAACTTTTGTGATATGAAAATCAGCCTTTATTTTGTTTGTAATGCTATAACTTATTTTTTTGAGTTATTTTTGCTAATATTTTTTTTCGAAATTGAAGTTCTATGTTTTGTGTATGTGAAATAAAGTTTGGTTTGTACGTTTCCTTATAAAACCTTTGAATTTATTTTAAAATGAATAAGTCTTGCCTGGTGTATACTAACTTAAGTGATTAACTGTACGTCGTATTATCGTATTTTCGTTGAACTTCACAACAAATTTTTGACATTGAATCAACAGTAAAGTAGTTGATTTTACAAACCAATTTTTCCCTGAGTATGCTTCTTGTACCTTGAGTCATAGCAAAAAAACCGTTTTTTTAATCGAAAAATTTCAACTTCTTCCGGGACTTCCAGTGGGCAAACTTTTCACAGCAGAGCAATATGAGACAAACTAAACATGTAGGAAATTAACCCATTTCAATGATTTGGGTTGAATTTTTACCAATAATGTCGTAGGTTTTGAGATAATATATGTCTGAGCCTTTGATTTCCCCATTATTTCGAAAGAGTGCTGTACCCCAGTATGTTTCATTAAACGTTTCTAAGCCGAGTTTAAGTTAAAGGATCCTTACACTATTACTCCAAACTCTATAGGCTTTCTTAAAAGTTTTGTTTTTATTCAGCTCGTCGGTATTATTTATTTCCCACAGGTATTAAACAGCTCAGCGAAAGTTGGAACAACAACATTTTTGAAAGACTTAAGTCCAGCCGACAGACAGGCTTTTCTCAATTCTTTTGATCGAATTCTATGCGATTGTGATGGTACGTTACGGGTATTTTCTTTCACAAATTCACACTGCTAATTGCATTTATTTGAAATTTTCGCAGGTGTCATGTGGCAGACTATGCACAATATTATACCGGGCTCGGTACAGGCCATTGACTTTCTACACAAGTGTGGCAAAAGTGTCATTTATGTGACAAACAATAGCATGGAAAATCATCTACAGAAATTCAAAAAATTCAACATACCAGTGGAAAAGGTTAATTAAAATCAATAGCAAAATTGAACATCATAATTGAATAAAACACATGTACACTTAAATACTTACTTACATATACAGGAAGATATCATACATCCGGCACAGACAATTTGCGATTACTTACAGGAAATTCAATTTGAGGGTCTAATTTATTGTATCGGCTCTTTGCCGTTCAAGAAAATTTTGCGTGAAGCAGGATTTCAATTGGTCGAAGATGTAAGTTTTGATGCCTTAAATGATTGGATTATTATCAGTTGATTCGTGTTTTTTCTTCTTTCACTTTAGCACAATAACATCATCGATGACATGCAAAATCTACGCGATTATGTCTACAATAAAGACCCTGTACAAGCAGTCATCATAGATGTTGATTTGAATTGTGGCGCAGCCAAATGGATAAGAGCTCAAGTGCATTTAAATGATCCCGAATGCTTGTTCATTGGAGGCGCAGCTGATAGCATGGTACCATTTGGTGGTAGTAATATCATAGGTTGATTTTTATTCAGAAATTTTTATTACCATAGTCTACTCAAACAATATATTTTTAAACAATATTTAGGTCCAGGTGCATTCCTAAACATTGTGGAAGTGTCTTCAAAGCGCAATGCTATTATACTGGGTAAGCCAGGCAGAGATTTGTCCGAGCGACTTAAAACCAAATATGCAACGCCAGATATAAAGCGTACATTGTTCATTGGTGACAGCTTAAATAGCGATATAAAAATTGGTAAAATGTGTGGCTTCCAAACGCTTGTTGTACTCTCTGGCTGCACTAATTTGAATGATCTTGAAGAAATTTTAGACAAGGACCAAATGCCAGATTATGCAGTCGAACGCTTGGGTGATATAGTTGAACTTTTAAAAAAATAAGTGCTTAATAAGAAAGTCAGCGCGCTACCAAGAAGATGAGTATGTGTATTATTTTACTTAAACATGTACTAACATAATTAAAATCTGGTAAATAAAACGAATCGAAATGCATAAGCTGCTTTAAGTTATTTATTATGGTGCAAAATGTACTGCGCTTAGCTAAATGTAAGCCTCATCATGTTCTCTTCTAAATTTTTGAGTTCTTTATTTCACTAATAAATTCCACAAAATCTCCAACATTATTTGCATAATAATTTGGTATATGTTTCGTATCAACTTGGGCATTTATGTCTTCAAGTGAACAGCCACCACTCAATACAGCAAGGGTTTGAAAACCACATACCCGCCCAAAAGCAACATCTTGCTCCAGCATATCACCAATCATTAGCACACGCTGTGCATCTTGAATACCATGAAGCTTGCGTAGTAATTCTCCTAATTCCTTGCCAGGCTTCCCCAGATTGGCAACTTTATTACTGCATGTCTCTACTAAAATTCTAGAATATTGACCTGGTCCTAGAAGTTCAAAGTTCTTGCGCATTGATAGCAACATGTCCGAAGCACCAATTATAAGCTGACAATTTGGTTTGCGCAAATAACGATGGGCTCTTGCCAATTTTATCGAAGTCATATTGTAGTCGTAGTCAATAATTACTGCTTCTACAGGCTCTTGATCGACAACATTGCTTAATAAATCGCGCCAGTTCTCCTTTATACTATCTGAAGGCTAAAATAGATGCGTATAAGAAAATCATATTGAATATATATAGTTCCAAAATATCAAGACTCACCCCATCAATTAGTTTAAAACCTGATTCTTTAAGCACATTTTTAAATGATTCAGTTGCCATTATGTAGATAAGTCCATCAAAATTAATACTTTTTAAATATTCAACAATACTTCGGGCAGGATGCCATATATCATTCTGAAATTCATAGTGTAACATGAGCTACTGGTAACATATTTTGCTTACCTCATCCACATCTACACCTAAGGCTCTGATTTGCCTAGCTGTTGATTGCGCTGTACGACTACTGTTATTTGATAAAAAAGTAATTTTTTTGCCCATATGTTGTAGTTCTATAAATCCAGCAGCTGCCTCCTCAAAATTTTTATCCACATTCCATATAACTCCTGTATAATATTGATATTATAATATGTGTGTAAAAGCAATTTTTAATGTGCAATATTACCATCAATATCAGAGAAGATATAGTCAATTGAATCTAAGAGCTTGCGTTTTTCTTTAGTAGATAAAGCCAATATATTTTTTGGTTGCAATGTTGATTCTGTGTTCTGCGTATGGAGTTAAAGATTTAAGCTTTATTATGTGCTAGGCCAATTTAAAATAAAAACTGCAGTGAGAAAATTGTAACTTCAAATCAAAAAAAAAAAAACTCCGAAGTCTAACGTCTTTCATAATAATCATTTTTCGTGTACAAATTGCTTCAAAAATTACCCTTAGCTGCACAAAAACAAAATCTTGAAGATCTGTGTAATAAATATTTCTAGAGACTTTTGAAACGTATCAAGGAACTAAGACGTTGACGAGTCTTGATTACAGAAATCGGTAAATGGATCATTTAAGAAGAAAAAACCGCGAGGCGCTATTGAATTAGAGAGTGGAAATCGAAGAGGTATTTTCAAAATATCTAGCGAACAAGGCAAAATTTCGGTAATTTTTATAGAAAACTTTTTGTAGAAAATTAAATTTGCATTGTATTTCATAAATGTCTTATGCTAAAAATGTTTTTTACTCTTTTGCCTATAATTTTTTTAGGGTCAGAGATAGGTAAAGACATAGTGGAATATAAAAACAGCAGAAAAAATTTCATTTAAAACGCTTCATTAAAAATTTTGTTTATGTGCAAATTCACATGAAGGGCACGGGCACGTGGGGCACGTCAAATTTGTAGGCAAACGGAGGGAAATGAAAGCACCACTTCCCTCCGCTTGCCTAGAAATTTGACGTGCCCTACGTGAGTTCCCGGTCGGATAAACTTTTTTTACTTAAAACCAGGCGTCCTACGAAAAAAGTGTAAGAAGATAAAAATACTTAAAATCGTCCAATAAATACGTGTAGGGGAAGGTTTCGACACCCTAACAAGAAAGTCCTTATATCTTCCAAATGCAATTGTGCATGTTATTTTGAATACACATAGAATATGCACGAATATGTGTGCTTCTTTTGTAAATTAGCAAAAATTCGACACGTTCGCTATTTTCGGAACTGTGACCAAAAAACCATAGTTAAAATAAATGACGAAACCTCCCACTTTTAGGGAGGCTTCGTTAGTCGTATATTATTGATTCGCTTGATTTTTTGAAACCTTCAACCTTTTGAATGTAGATGGTAAAAGACGAATTCCTTCCGGTAGTACAATGGGAGAATGAAAATCAATAATGTCATCTTCAATAGGGGCCATATCCAACAAATCATTCGGATCAGGAAGGTCAGAGCCTTGAAAGAGTTTAAGACATGATTCAGGCTGATTCTATATCCATTTGTTCATCGGCATTAGTACCGAAATCCATATCTTGTAAAAAATCAGATTCATGGAAAATAATTGAATCATATGTATAAATTTCAGTTGTCGAATCCTCCCATTTACATTGACGAATCCTCCCTTATGCACTTGTTTCCAAATTTCCAAAATTTCTCAGTTATCATTTATTTATTTTGCAAACCTTGAATGTAGTATTAACAGTAATAATATACGTATATTTAAGTATCTGCTCAAAAAAACGGAAATTTTATATTATATTTTATCGAGTATCACACAAAAAGCAACAAGCAAATATTGCATCAACTTGCTATAAAAACACAAAATCACGACCAGCTAAACACACTAGCCGAATTGCGCAGAGAAATTTTTATGACAACAGCGTACCATTCACACTGGGCCTAAAGGATCGATAGGTTGCATTAAAATGGCAACGAAATCTGAAAGCACTATTGTTTTTATGCTTGATTATAGATAAAAAATCAGTTTGAATTAAAATCCTAGCTGATCCTGTTTCGAAAATATTAATATTTTTCGCTTTTTGATACATACGGTCATGTATCGACGTTTACTCACACTGCTCTTGAAGCATCATTAAGTTCAACTAAAATGGCAACTTATACTGAATGTCTCCGAGTGTTTGTAATGTTATTCTGATGAAATATCACTTTGAATCAAAATCGTAGCTGATTCTTTTTTGAAAATATCTCGATTTTTCCAATTGGGGCATTTTCCCATACAAAAAGAAAAAAAAAAAAATTTTTTTACTACATTAAAGAAAAATTAAAATAATCACAATCGATGTGTTCTGCGATGCTAAACGCGAATCCAACCTCAGAATCGCTCTATCGTGTATAGTTTATGAGATATTGTAACCTAAAAACAAAAAAAAAATCGTTTTTTGCGATTTTTTGAAGCTATATAACTTTGTAACATATCATTTATTCGTCAAATGGGGCTTAGATACTTGAAAGCCCCAATCTTTTCCTTTAAAACCTAATTTAAATTATATTTATATCTCCATGCTTCTAAGAGATATCATAGACCGAAATATTGTCAAAACGGGTTTTTTGCACTTTTGTGTCTTTTTAAGTTAAGATATCTTTGAGGAAAAAAAAGATATCAACATAATTTAAATTAAGTTTTAAAGGAAAAGATTGGAACTTTCAAATATCTAAGCCACATTTTACGAATAAATGATATGTTACATAGTTATATAGCTTCGAAAAATGGTTTTTAGGTTACAATATCTCATAAACTATACACGATAGAGCGATTCTGAGGTTGGATTCGCGTTTAGCATTGCAGAACACATCGATTGTGATTATTTTAATTTTTCTTTAATGTAGTAAAAAAATTTTTTTTTTTTCTTTTTGTATGGGAAAATGCCCCAATTGGAAAAATCGAGATATTTTCAAAAAAGAATCAGCTACGATTTTGATTCAAAGTGATATTTCATCAGAATAACATTACAAACACTCGGAGACATTCAGTATAAGTTGCCATTTTAGTTGAACTTAATGATGCTTCAAGAGCAGTGTGAGTAAACGTCGATACATGACCGTATGTATCAAAAAGCGAAAAATATTAATATTTTCGAAACAGGATCAGCTAGGATTTTAATTCAAACTGATTTTTTATCTATAATCAAGCATAAAAACAATAGTGCATTAGGAGTAAGAATTTTTGTATTACACGCGGGAATTAGTGCGAATAGAAATCGCAAAATTTGGCACTGACGAAGCCTTCCTTGTGTCGAAAACTCCCCCTTCTACCCTAATTTTTTTAGTATTTTTGGGAACATTTTATAATTTTTCAAAAATTGGTCTAAAAAAGACAATATTAAAAAATTTCCCAAAATTCTGAAGAAAAAAATCTCCCGTATTTCTTGGATGATTCTAAGCATTTTTTGCCTGATACACTTTTTTCGTAGGATGCCATGGTTTTGAGTAAAAACATTTTTTCTGATTGCATAAACAAAATTTCCATGTTCGAGTCAATTTTCAACCTAAAAAATATATAATAGAGTTATTCACGATCTGGAGTAACGAGCTGAGTAACAGGGTAAAAGTGCAAATATGCAAAATCTACATAAAATGTATGTATCAATTGCGTACTGTTAACGATGCTTAGATATGTACGTAAAAAATTATTTTTTTTTTTCAATATTCAAAATTATCTTTATTTATAAAAAATGCTTAGTAACATAAATAAATAAATTATAAAATAAAATAGTTATACGACATTCTATAGCCAAAACAATGACTAGAAGCGAATGTCGGAATACGTTACATAAAGCTTTGTGATTAATGTGGGGTTTTACAGGATCAAAGTTATTCATTTCAAATTAAAATTACAAATTCATATTACAAAATGTTATAAATAAAAAAAAAAAAATAAAAAAAATTTAAAAAAATGCAACAAAAAATAAGATAATATCCGTATTCACGATCTTGTTGCATCGTAGCAAATGCAAAATTATTTCAAATTACAAAAACAAATTCTATTGAATTTCAAAAGCAAGAGTCTTGTAAGCAATACCAAATTTGCAACACAAAAACCTATTGCACGATTGATTTCCAATAGTCTATTGTGACTGATTTTATTTTTTTCATTTGTGATTGGCACAATTGCTTAATGACTTTTATGTTTTTGACAACCGTTTTTGTCTCAAATTGAAATTAAAATGTAAACAAATACAATTTAATTTTAATTATTTCGTTTTGGTTTAATTAACAAAGATTTCTACGTAATGTTTGCATTAAGCACATTGTATGTAATTAATAAAATTGTGATTTTTTTTTCTAAATAACGCACAATTATTCAGCAAAATTTTTTTTAAATCAAAATAAGATATGAAATAAATTTTAAATTCAAAAAATATTTGACAGCAAAACAAAAAACAGCTGTTCTGAAACGTTTGCAATATCAATTTACAACAGTGTGTGCTCACAGTTATTTACTCTTGCAAATTTGCATTTGCTACGATGCAAAAAGATCGTGAATACGGCTAATAAAAAGAAAACCTTATTTATAGCAATTAAATTTTAATTATCATACACAACGCCTGACAATAAAGTTTTGACCATCGAACTATCTATTGTGAATGACCAAGATTTTACTTTTTTTAAAAAAACATTACTACTTTTTAATATTCGAATATCATATGGCAACTGATTAAAAATCTTAGGGGCTACAACAGTAAAGAAGTTTAAAAAAAAAAGTTTTATTAGAGACTGGAACGTTTACCAAAAACCTATTGTTTACTCTTAGACCGTATATATTAGAACTCAGAAGAGTAGAACTGTAACCGCTTCGCAAGAAAAATATTTTGAGCACTTTAAATATATACAAATGTTTCAAAGGCAAAATATGAAGGTCACAAAACAAAGGCCAACTACTTGTTAACCAACCGGTTTTTTTTCGAAATAATTCTGACAATATGTTTTTGCGCCACTATTATCAGTTGATGAGTAGGGGAGGGGGGGCTAGTGTGGAAAATTTTTATATAATTACAAAATTATGTATGTAAATATATAATTTTTTAGCGATTACTTATACCTCTTGCCTTCATAATTGCATCAATAGTTATGATTTTTTATTTTATTATTGTATTATTATTATTATTATTTTCTTTATTTATCGGGTTTATACATATGGTTTTAACAAAAATTATACTTATAAAGTGTTACAAGCATGGCTTAAATAAAAAGCCGTATGCCGGTTTAGTTACTTTTAATATTAACATGAGAGAGTTTTTTTTTTTTTTTTCTTTTTAATAAAAGAAAGATAATAAAATAACCAAATTAACAAAACGATTTACAAATATTATAAATGAAAGTAATTTGCGATATATGCAACTAAATTATAAATAGGCTTTTAGATTAGCTAAATCAAATAACAAAATTCAAAATTTTAATACATTGAAAATTCAGTACCGTAAGATGTATTAAATATCAGTATGTTATAAATAATTTGTAAAAATACATCTAGAAAAGGAACTTTCTGGGTATTTTAATGGCTTTTAGTTTAGCTAAAACAAAAAACAAAAAAAGAAACTATCAAAGTTTTCATTCAAGATACATGTTTCGATAACTCATAGCATGCTCAACATAGCTGGTTAGTGACCCCCAACCCTCATCTCCGTTTAGCAATTTTATATATTCATTATATGTTAGCACGCTTTTGTCAAGGTGTAACCTTCGGATTTCCTGTAGCACAGGGCATACCGCAACGAAATGGAAGGTGTTTTAATTTTGGTTTAAGTTGCAGAGGGTACAGCAAGGGCTTATATCAGATCTATGTGGCCTGCAATTAAGTTCCAGTAACTCTGTACGTGTTCTAAATATAAGGCTCATTCCATTAATACTGAGATTTTCATTAAAATACTTGTTTGGGCCAAGAAAGTGGTTTAATTCTCTATATGAGAGTCTCGACGTATAAAATCTTGCTCTTTCTATACTTTGTTGGTAAAAGCTTTCATCAACTACAGCTATGCAGTCGTAGAACATGTTTTTCCACTCATCAACATTGCTATTTGACAATCGCAAAGTATGACCGAATGAATTGGCAATATCGTACCAATCTTTGAATGGTGAGTGACCACGAGAAAAAGCAGCTAGAAGTATATTTTTTTGGAGATTTTCATTTGATCTTTTGACGACTTTAAGATTTTTTATGTATATAAATGGGAGTCCAGACTCCACGTGTATTGCGTAGTTTGGGGTGCTAGCCGGAAGCTTAAAAATACGTTTGAAAAAGTACCGTTGTATGATTTCGGTTTCCTCCAAAAACTGGTGCCCATAGACCTCATTAGCGTAACAATAACAGCTATTGATTATGGCATTAAAGACTTTAAATTTAGAGGTGGCATCAACTTGTTTATTAGCCAGGAACTTCCCCCATATATTTTCATAAATGCTTTATTAAATTATTTTAAAAAGAGCCCCGTATAAGGGGCTAGTGTGGACAACCATTGATTTAACTGGGGGCTAATGTGGACACTATAAGAAACTTGATAATTCATACAAAAACGTTGAGAAAGAGTTCAGATACATGTTTATTCAAGAAAATAATGATGTAATACAAATAATAATACAAATAAAAAATTAACTGCTATCCCATGTTGTATTTGGAGAAATTTATATCAAACTTCATATAACTTGCTGATCGAGATGTTCCCGGCAGTTGTTGTGCTTGTGGCAGCTTTGCCACTATTTCATTTCTGTGAATTTGGCTGGTTTCCGGTATATCGGGATACGTGAATCTATCGTTCTTTCTTTTTAGAAACGTAATGTCGAAATCTTGAGAATCGTGGACCTTGACAATTTGGCCAATATAAAATAATTTTTGTCCATGTTGTTTCAAACTTCTAATAACTTGCTGATCGAGATGTTTCCGACAGTTGTTGTGCTTGTGGCAGCTTTGCCACTATTTCATTTCGGTAAATTTCGCTGGTATCCGGTAAATCGGGATACGTGAATCTGTCGTTTTTTTTTTTTAGTAACGTGCTTTCTTGGATCTGCTTTTTGAAATGGTCTGACGATTTCTGGAATCATTTCAGCTGCTGCGGACATGTCCACACTAGCCCCATTTCAGTTGTCCACACTAGCCCCTTCATGTCTTTTTAAACAAAAATATTTTTTTTTTTTTATTCTTACGGTAAGGTTCTTCAAAAATAATTTCAATGGTTTAAATAAACACTATTTTAAGTTGTATTATCTATTAACACTACAGCAGAAGAATAATTAGTTTAAAAGTATCACTGATATTACGAAACATCAAAAAATTACTTTTTGCTGCGTAAAACACGTTTGGTCACGTTATCATGGAAAGCTGAACTGTCAACAAATGAATTTTTTTTTGGTGATGCAGAGTGCAAATACCAACTTGAAAAATATAAAACAGAAACAAAAAATTCAAAACGGCACGAGAATTTGAATTTGACCACACTAGCCCGCAGTCCACACTAGCCCCCCCTCCCCTACTAAAATATGCTCCACCCCAACTTGCCAAGCCATACTGAAGCTTCGAACTTACAATCCCATGGTATATCATTGATAGCAATTTTTTCGAACAGTGCTCTTTAAGTAAATATATTTTACGAGTCGCTGCTAAAAGATACTTCCTTAAGTCATTTGTATGAGCTTTCCAATTCATTTTTTTATCTAAAGTTACTCCTAAGTTTTTAAACTCGTCGACTAGATCAATTTCAAAACAGCTGGAGCTGCATGCTAAATGATTATAATAATTAACTTTTCCGCAGGTGTGACTCTAAACTTAGTTTCTTACATGAAGTAGAGTGGAAGAATATATGAAAATTTTGAGACTCAATATTTTTCATGTTAAAGAACATAAGATTTGGTTTTTCGCTCACAATAAGTTCATGCTTTGCAAACCATTGCCTTAATATCACCAGGTCACTTTCCAACTTGACCAATGATCTGTCAACAAATTTGACAGCGAACTGTCTCTAAGCAAATGGGACTACAAAACTGACCGTTTGTATATGGCTTTACAAGTTGCTTAAAGTGCGTACATCGTGCGAAATCAAAAAAATGACGTCACCGATATGATGCTTTCTTTGTTTATGTTTTCGCACGGCACGTGTCCAAAATATGATAGCAATTGTTTTAATCTTATCATATTATTTTAAATTTGCTTACAACTTTGTTCTACATCTGATATATCAATATGCGATATCTACATCGATTTCCTTTTACAAGAAAATTGTTAACTCATCATTATTGGGTTGATTTTGGTTATCACTGTTCTTTAAATATTTGTATGTACTGTATTTTAATTAATAAAACAATTTATAAATTATTTTAACACTTGCCATTTTATTTTAAATGCTAAAAGACCGTATAAAACAGAAGTTTAATTAAGAAACTACCGAGCTGCTTCAGAGACGATTAATCTTGGCACCGGCTACTCGCAAACTAAATAACAAAAAATATCGGAATACTTGTTATCAAAATAATCATATCGTTTTGTGAGTACTTTGTTGTATATTTTTGTTTTCTAGCGATAATGTTGCATATTGAATTGTATTTGTTTGGAAAATATTTGTGATGTTCCACAGAGGAAGAGCCCTTGTGTGTAGTAGTCAGGGTACTTTATATGGTTTTACAGATTAAGCTTCAATTAAATGATTAGATATGTTTTAACATTAACCCATTAATGCCCAACGAGAACCATAGTAGATACGATGCTGAAATTTTCAGGAGTTAGCCTCCCGGACGTAAGCTATGTTTATGAAAAAAAAAATTTTTACTAAGTCTTGGTTAGGAACGGCTCAATGACTGGGTGCCGTATGGCACCGCTGGGCATTCATACACATTTTTTTTTTTTTATGTAACAGGAAAATTTTTCTGTTTTTAATAAAAAATGTCCTTATATGTACTTCAAACAATTAAATTATATGTTTTTTATCACTATCTAGTCAAAAGAAAGCTATAAACTGAGATTATAGCATAATTAAGGAGAAAAGTAATAGTATGTTCGACTGCAAGGATTAAATCCTGCTGAGGCGAAACTCTTGTCAGCAAATTCAATAAAGCGTTCAAATGGCTTTATAATTAAAACTTATTCCTTAAAAGTCAAAAATTAAAACCCAACATGTAGATTTTATTCTATTCAAAATGTGTTGTGATGAGAGTAAACACCCACTTGCATACACCATGTATTGTTGGCTAATGCCCAGCGGTGCCGTACGACACATAGAGAAATAATAACTTTCTTACAAGGTAATGCCCAGCGATGCCATACGGCACTCAGAAGAAAATTGCTAGCCAGTGCCCAGCGGTGCCGTATAGCACTTTGGTTTTTCAAATCATCACAACTCGTTTATTTTAAAACGGATTTTGTTGATTTTTACTTCAAAATACTCATCAGTCTTTTTAAAATAAAACTGTTTACAAAAAGTTTCAAAATATATGACTTACTAACGATAAAAGGTGATTCCTTACCTCAAGTCATACGGTATCAAAATATTTTTGACTTTTCCGCCAACAAGCAATCAAATAACGATAACTACCACGAACACTTGACATAAACAAACGAAAAAACAATTTCCAATAGCTGGAAAAATATCCAAATTCATACTTTTCTAATTTTAAAAGTCGTATCTTGTTTTGGTTAGTTTTAAATCAGTTTTGAAGTTAACTTAGTTTTGGGTGCCGTATGGCACCGCTGGGAACTAATGGGTTAAACAATCAATTTTAAGTTAATTATTAAATTAGAAAAAACAATAAAAGGGAATTTTATTCATATCATGATAGATAAAGTCCACACGGCTAGGTGGAACCGATTTTAATTTTAAGGGATAACAGCCACGCGTTTTCTTCTGAATTGTTATCTGGGGATCTTCAGGTACAATACCTCATTTTCTATAAAACCGTACGTTTGGCCGTTTTTGAGATAACCCAATTTAAATTAAATTTTCCATACTTAACAGAAAATCTAATGCTGAACCAGAATCTGGTACCAAAATTGCGCTAGCTTGTCTGTAATTCGAGATATTTTAATCTAAAAGTGCACATAATACTATAATCTTCACACTTTTAGTTAGAATGTCTCAAAAACCAGGCAAGCTATTTCGATTCTGGTGCCGGATTCGGCAATATCTCAAAATACATTAAAAATTACTATTTTTGTTTTCGTTTGTTGGTTTTAGCTTTTCTATTTTTTTCGTCTAATATGGAAAATTTCATTTAAATTTGGTTTTCTCAAAAACGCCCACACTTACGATTTTATGGAAAATGGGGTATTGTACCTGAAGGTCCCTAAATACTAATTCAGAAAAAGAACGGGTGGGTGATATCCCTTAAAATTTAAATGGCTTCCAAACGCTTGTTATTTGAATGATCTTGAAGAAATTTAAGACAAGGACCAAATGCCAGATTATGCAGTCGAACGCTTGGGTGATATAGTTGAACTTTTAAAAAAATAAGTGCTTAATAAGAAAGTCAGCGCGCTACCAAGAGGATGGGTATGCGTATTCCATATTCTACTTAAATATGTACTAACATAATTAAAATCTGGTAAATAAAACGAATAGAAATATATAAGCTGCTTTTAGTTATTTATTATGGTGCAAAATGTACTGTATAGCTAAGCATATGTAAGACTCCTCATGTTCTTTCTTGAGTTATTTATTTCACTAATAAATTCCACAAAATCTCCAACATTATTTGCATAATAATTTGGTATATGTTTTGTATCAACTTGGGCATTTATGTCTTCAAGTGAACAGCCACCACTCAATACAGCGAGAGTTTGAAAACCACATATCCGCCCAAAAGCCACATCTTGCTCCAGCATATCGCCAATCATTAGCACACGCTGTGCATCTTGAATACCATGAAGCTTGCGTAGTAATTCTCCTAATTCCTTACCTGGCTTGCCTAGATTGGCAACTTTATTACTGCATGTCTCTACTAAAATTCTAGAATATTGACCTGGTCCTAGAAGTTCAAAATTCTTGCGCATTGATAGCAACATGTCCGAAGCACCAATTATCAGCTGACAGTTTGGTTTGCGCAAATAACGATGGGCTCTTGCCAATTTTAACGAAGTCATATTGTGGTCGTAGTCAATAATTACTGCTTCTACAGGCTCTTGAGCGACAACATTGCTTAATAAATCGCGCCAGTTCTCCTTTATACTATCTGAGGGCTAAAATAGATGCGTATGAAAAAATCATATTGAATACATATAGTTCCAAAATATCAAGACTCACCCCATCAATTAGTTTAAAACCTGATTCTTTAAGCACATTTTTAAATGATTCAGTTGCCATTATGTAGATAAGTCCATCAAAATTAATACTTTTTAAATATTCAACAATACTTCGGGCAGGATGCCATATATCGTTCTAAAATTATATTTAATGTACAACGTAACATGAGCTCCTGGTAACATATTTTGCTTACCTCATTCACATCTACACCTAAGGCTCTGATTTGCCTAGCTGTTGATTGCGGTTTACGACTACTGTTATTTGATAAAAAAGTAATTTTTTTGCCCATATGTTGTAGTTCTATAAATCCAGCAGCTGCCTCCTCAAATAATTCATCCACATTCCATATAACTCCTGGATAATATTGATATTATAATATGTGTTTTAAAACAATTTTTAATGTGCAATATTACCATCAATACCAGAAAAGATATAGTCAATTGAATCGAAGAGCTTGCGTTTTTCCCTCGTAGACAAAGCCAATATATTTTTCGGTTCCATTGTAGATTCTGTGTTCTGCGTATAGAGATAAAGTGTTTAGTTTTATTATGTGTTAGACAAATTTAAAATAAAAGCTGTAATGATAAATGTTCACTGGGAAAATGGGCGATGCCCCTAAAAAAGAAATTCATAATTTATGAGATTTGGTACAAATGTAAAATGGTTAGGGACGAATAATCTCCTTTAGAAAAATTGATGGTACCACGTCAATTTAACAAGATAAGGTGAACTAACATTCACTGGGAAATCCTGGTTTTTTGAAAGATTTTCAATTTAAAATTTGTATGGTGGAAAAAATGTCACGTTCATTTTGTCACGTATCGATTCAGATTATGATCAAAACAAAGAAAAGTGCAGAAGATATTTGAATCGAACAAAATACATTATGAAGAAACATTAATGCATAAGATTCTTAAATTAGTCGAACTAAAAAATTCTGACTTGTTTCGCTGAATTTTGACTTTCTTTGAATAGCCACGAAAACTACTTCTATTTTTGTCACATTCTTCGTATATCTTTTTTGAGTGTATCTTGGAACCAGAACTTCGACTGTTATAAACGTTGGTACTTATTATAGCACTACCTAAGGGCTATAATGGAAATTAAAAAAAAATAAAATATGTTTCGCTTTCACTTTTTTTCGCTTTAAATGTGTACTATGGTCACGTTCGTCACCTGGGAAATGCCCATATCTGGCGAACAAGGCAAAATAACGATATTTTTTTTAGAAAACTTTTTGTAGAAAATTAAATTTGCTATGTATTTCAAGAATTGCTTATGCTAGAAATGTTGAAACCAAAAAAAATAGTTGAATTTCTTGTTTTTTTACTTTTTTGCCTATAAATTTTTTAAGGTCAGAGATAGGTTAAAACATAGGTAAATATAAAAAAAGGAGATAAAATTTCATTTTAAAATGCCTCATTAAAAAATTTCTTCGGCTAAAAATTGTAACATGGCTAATTGGTTTTCGCGGTCGGATAAACTTTTTTTACTCAAAACCAAGGCGTACTACGAAAAAAGAGTAGGATGATAAAAATACTTAAAATCGTCCAAAAAATACGTTTGATTTTATTCAGAATTTTTGGGGACATTTTATAATTTTTCAAAAATTGGTCAAAAAAAAGAAAATACAATATTAAAAAAATTCTCAAAATTCTGAAACAAAAAAATCACCCGTATTTCTTGGATGATTCTAAGCATTTTTTGCCTGATACACTTTTTTCGTAAGATGCCTTGGTTTTGAGTAAAAACCTTTTTTCCGATCGCATAAACAAAATTTCCATGTTTGAGTAGCCATATTTCGGTCAATTTTCAACCTAAAAAATACAATTGGCCTTATCGTAAATCTGAAGGGAGTTCCATTCTCTCCCTCCCGGGGAAGGAGCACTGGAAGTAGTGAATATTTCATGAATGGAAACTCCCCTTCCTGCAGCGATACTTTTTTTATTTTAATATCGTTGACATTTTCAGAAATAACCAGTTTGCAACGCTGTGTTTTTCCAAGAGCGTTGACATTTTACACAAACACAACATCTGGCAACGCTGAGTCTTTCATATATTTTTGACATTTTGCGCAAACAACCTGTCTGAACGCTGATTTTTTCCAATTTCGTAGACATTTTGCACAAAAAAAAACATGTGGCAACGCTTTTTTCCATAAATCGTTGACATTTTTTTTCCATTTTCCACTGGATTTTGACAGCTGACTTAAAGAAAAGATAAACAAGAAACAGCAATTGCAAAAGAAGAAAAAGAAGCAATTGCAGCAGTGAAATTGAAGTTAATGCTTTACTTTTCGAAGTAAAAAATGTCTTTAATCATTTTTGTGGATTTGGAAAATCAAAAGTTTGCACCAAAAAGTTTCCAAAAAAATTTGAGTGAAAAGTAGTTTTAGCAGAACCAGTATAAGTTGGAAACGCTTGGATGAATATTAAAAACTTTAGTGTCATATGAAAGCTATTTCAATAAGCTTTAAAATTGTTGT
This sequence comes from Calliopum simillimum, assembly GCA_951812925.1. Taxonomy (NCBI): domain Eukaryota; kingdom Metazoa; phylum Arthropoda; class Insecta; order Diptera; family Lauxaniidae; genus Calliopum; species Calliopum simillimum. The sequence goes on from OX638372.1 coordinate 35,140,785, forward strand.
ACTAAAGTTTTTAATTTGTCAAACGTTATTTATGATTATTCATTTATACATTAGTACTCCCTAGCAAAAAGTTGAGGAGCAAATTTAACAAATAAAAGTGAAAAAACTCTCTCCCAACTTATTGCTGGTTACATAATTTTTCCAGTGAATTTTCCCTTTCCACGAAATTTTTTTTGCGATTGCAAACCAGGGAGTTAGCGAATAAATTCTCGAGAATATTTATTTACGATAAGTCCCAATATAAATAATTAAAAAAAAAAAATAAAAATAATAAAGTTTTGGCGTTATTTCTAAAATGATTATCACCCAGATAATTTGGTCGGTTTTTCGTTATACTTTTTTCATATTGTGTGGGCGATATTTCATTTCAATAACTGGACGTTATTCCGCTTTTTAATTTTTTGGTCGTTATTTAATTTTTTTTTTATGAAATAACGCTATAAATAAAACAAAATAACGCCCAAATTTTAAACGAAATAAAGCCCTAATTTTGGTCTTTATTTCCAAAACGCATATCTTCCAAATTTATGTGAAAATAATTTAGACGATATATCGTTTTTGGTTTTGAGCGTTATTTCCTACCGCTCAGTAGTTGAACGAAAGATAAATTTGCAAATAGCAAAAGCTAAATACTATGTACGTACCTACTGCGTATTGCTGACGATGCTAAGATACGTAAAAAATTAAATCTGTCAATAAATCAGACCGCGAACGGGTACAGAGTACGAGCTGTCTCTAAGCAAATAGGACTGCAACACTGACCGTTTGCGCCTGCCTTTACAAGCAGCTTAAAGTGCGTTTATCGTCCCAAGGGGAAGAAATGAAGCTGCTTCCAAAAAGAGCGCAATAGAAGCACATCGCTGGTAGCATACAAAATTTTTCAAATTCAATTTTTTTATTGCTTATAAAAGTTAATAAATCTACCAAAAGTTACAGAAAATGAAATGGAACTGAAAATTTTGAAAAACTTCCAGGGAAGAGTATTTCATATGCTTCTAAATGTGTGCTTCCACGGAAGCGTATTTGAAGCATATTTCATGTGCTTCTGAGGATGTGCATCTCCGCTGGGACATGCTGTGTTAAAAAAGATAAAGCAGTGAGAACAGCACTGGCAGCAGCTTCTTGCTTCCCTAGAACCGCAACTGAAGTCGTTTCAATGCGCTTCCGTTTCCCGTTGGGGTGCTATATCAAAATGAAATGACATCACCGATATGATGATTTCTTTGTTTATGTTTATCGCTCATGATAGCAATTGTTTTAATCTTATCATACTAACGCTACCTTTTTTAAATTTGCTTGCACTACATCTGATAGTGCAATATGTGATATCTATATCGATTTCCTTTTACAAGAAATATGTTATGTAACTCATCAATATTGAGTTGATTTTGGTTTTCACTATTTTTTAAATATTTGTATGTACCTGATATAGTTTTTACTAAGTATTTTAATTAATAAGACAAGTTTCTGAGGGTACATAGCGCAGTCCATTAATAAATGCGCTATGAAAAGAGATTGACCCCGAAGTTCATAGTTCAATCTCGGCCTCAGACAAAAAGTTAAAAAATTTTTCAATTGTTATTTCATTTAATTTAAAAAAAAATTAAATAAAACATAAACATATGTTACCATAGCCATGCGTAGTAGTTTTTTTTTTCTCTAATCCTAATGGTCATGACTTTCTAAGTTGAAAAATGCATAGAATTTTAGATTCTTGCAAATAATGACTAAAAGTTCGTAAAATTAGTAAGGCGATTCCTGAAAACGTGTAAAAGCCTCGAAAACCACGTAAGCTCGTAAAACTGTCAAATTTTCTATTGATTTTGACAACTTTTTCGAGTTTACGAGGTTTTCGAGGCTTTTACACGTTTTCTGGAATCCCCTGATTATAACTTTCATATAGTCAACATAAACCATTTTAATTAATAAAACAATTTATAAATTATTTTAACACTTGCCATTTTATTTTAAATGCTAAAAGACCGTATAAAACAGAAGTTTAATTCAGAAACTACCGAGCTGCTTCAGAGACGATTAATCTTGGCACCAGCTACTCGCTAACTAAATAACAAAGAATATCGGAATACTTGTTATCCAAAAATTCATATCGATTTGTGAATACCTACTTGTTTTCTAGCGATAATGTTGCATATTGAATTGCATTTGTTTGGAAAATATACGTGATAAGAACGGCCCTTTTGTGTAGCAGTAAGGGTACTTTATATGGTTTTACAGATTAAGTTTGAATTAAATGATAAGACATGTTTTTAACATTAAACAATCAATTTTAAGTTAATTATTAAATTAGAAATAACAATAAAAGGGAATTTTATTTAAAGAAATGATAGATATAGTCCACTTAACCTACATATATGTATCTATTTACCTCATGGAATATTAAAGTCAATTTTGTAGAATAGTAGATTTTTGGAACATACAGAATAGACCCTAACACCATAATTGAAATTAATGATAGTTAGGGAGCTGGTGGCCATTTCGGTCGTTGATGGTTAGATGTTGTTCCTATCCGTGTGATTAAGATCAAGTAAGTGATTACCTGATATCGCGTTGATTTTTTTTTTAATCGAATTTTGAAATTGCAAAAAAAAAAAAAATTGCTACCATATGTTATAACATCGCGTCTGTCATTGATGTATTCATTGCATTAGAGTTATTCCTTACAAAAAATAATTTCGAGACGACAGACGTCCAGAACGCTGATTTTTATATCCTACACCCAAGGTATATTCACTTTGTCCTTCCGTTTGTAACGCAGAGAAGGAGGCGTGGCAGATATAGAAAAGTATATATATTCTTGATCAACGTCACCTCCTGAGTCGATATAGCCATGTCCGTCTGTCTGACCGGGCTGGCTGGCTGGGTGGCTGCGTTGGCTTTAGTTAGCTCGTGGGATTGAAAATGAGCGAAATCGGTCAACGGACACGCCTACCGCCCATACAAAAGATATATTCAAAATGCAACTTTAGGAGTATTTTTCACAATTCAACCAAAATACACTTAAATACTGCGAATTATTAGCGCAAGCTCTCAACAAAAACTGGGTGAAATCGGTCAAGACCGCGTGGCACCTCCCATATAAGCAAAAGCTTCAAAACGCTATACCGAAAGAGTTTTTTGGGATAAGCCAACTAAATTTCACTCAAATACTGAAGACTATAAATGCACGCTCTGAGCTAAAACTAGACGATCTCGGACAAGAGGGCGTGGCACGTCCCTTATAAGCAAAAGCTTAAAAACGCTATACCGAAAACGTTTTTTGAGATCATCGAACTAAATTTTACTCAGACAATAAGAACTATAAATGCACGTTCTGAGCAAAAACTTGGTGAACTCGGACAAAAGAACGTGGCACCTCCCATATAAGCAACATTTTCGAAATACTGCAGTGTAGGGTATTTAATGATTGGCCAGGCCAAATGTTACAACCTTACTAGTTTTTTATCACATTTAGAAAATGTAAAAAAAATACTACCATATGTTATAACATCATCATTACGATTGATTAGGTTTTGTTTCGTTAAGTCTCTTAAATGAGAAAAACAAGACGACAGACGTTATGGTCGCCGATTTTATCAAAAAAACTTTAAAAACCGTTTTTACGCGTGGTTAGTGCAAATAAAGTAGCTCTAAAAATTTACTACAAAAAAGATTAAGTAGTTTTTTTTCATACAACTTACAGTTTAGAAGATATTTTGATTCGAACTTAGTCCAGCTCTCATTTCGATAGAAGAGTATACTCTGGCCTATGAAAATATACAAAAAGCGTCTGTCCTTGAAAAATCAGCGTGCAAAGTGTCTGTTATATTTTTATGCTTAGGGGCATTCGAGAGAACTACTCTCATTAAAGACAGACACGATGAAATGACTTAATCAGGCTTTTTGATGAAAATGGTGAGTCACACGATTAAAACTGTTGGGATCTTTTTTGTGCAGAATAACATTGATTTATATTAACGATAAAGTAACTGTTTCGGAAATATTCAATAAAGTCGAATTTTTCGACTTTTGCGGTTTTTTAAGAATATTTTCTAAACGGTTACTTTTTCGTTAATGTAAATTAATGTTATTTATAGAACTTGTAATTCCCCACAAAAGAAATTCTAATACTTTTTATCGTGTGGCCCACCACTTTCATCAAAAAGCCTCTTAAATGAAAAGTAATTGAAAACACACGGATTGCGAAACAGGCCTTTATATAGTGATTTTGTTTTTACAAAATTGTTCTAGACAAGAATGTCACGTATTTAACAAAATACGAACGGTATCAAAAAGCATTATGCCAAATTTATAACAACTGAATTATTTGGTTCAACTCTACCACTGTTGACGGTTACGGTTACAATAATTTTGACAAAAACATGGTAGATACGTGTATTACTTTCATATTCAACAGTCAGTATGGAGCACGATTGTACAACCTTCTTTAAGGGCATGGCGCCGCCCTCAGAACTTTGGTACGTTTTAGCCATAGTCTTTGAAATTTTTTATGAAGGGTCTATCATTAGTGGGAGTGGAACCTATCATATAAGTTAACCATTTTAAATACATAGGGTAAGCTGGGGTACATTTGACACTGGGGCACATTTGACTTTGCCATTTTCGGTGTGAACACGCCGTTCGAACCAAAAACCTGAAATGCAGAAACATAAATAATTAGAGTGGAAGCAACGCAATGAACTTTGGCAGTTCTCTTTCAACTCCTCCCGCGCTTATATGTTTTTTTAACATTTTGTGTTTTTTTTTTTGTAATTTTCGGCATCTTGTTCGTAAGGGTTTTGCAAATAAAGTTGTATTGCTTTTTAAAAGTAAGTACGCAAATTTGGTAGCACTAACCTTTGTAATTAATAGAATAAAAGTGTTTTATATCAAGGTCAAATAGTTTGAATTTTAAAATATTTTTAATTCTTCAAGAGATTTTGGGGCACATTTGACTTTTGCCGAAGGGGCACATTTGACATTCTGCAGACATATGTGCTTGTGTATTTTATAAGATTTTCTAGTTTTATCTTTTTAAAGATATGGTATGCCACTACAAAATGAAGACGAACAGACGCAAAGGTGATGAAAAAAAGTTAAGTACGCTGTTTCAAATATCGGAAACCAACGAGGAACCCCGACTTCCGCCACAGAATCCATTTCATTTGATTTGATATAATTTGTTACTTTTGTTTTGTCTACAATACATGATTTTTGAATAGATGCCTTACAGGATCTTAACCACTTATTTTAATTTGAAAATCTGGATGGGTGAATTGCCGATGTAAACATATTGACATCAAAGTTCATCATGTACGCGAAGTTTTTACTAATAATAAAATCGATTTGAAATACGTCCCATCATGTGAAAGCGCTGCAGATATCTTGACAATAGTGTTTCCCAAAATCCAGACCAAAGAAATTTCCACCAAACTGGGTCTTATCTAATTTAACATTTTATGTTGATGTTTTCATTAAGGGTATTGTTGGAAATTGTACTTTATATTGAAAACTTAATGTTTGCCTGACTTTGAGGAGTGCAATAGATTTAAGCTACCAACTCGAACAAATCCAGCCTCAATTTCACGTTCATGCACTAAATACGTATTTGACATCGACTTATATATAAAATAGGTCTTCGTTAATACATACTTACATTCATACTTATTATTTGCATTTATATGAATAAAATATATGTATTAATGTTTTGTTTAATGTTTTTGTGTTATTTTTGTGAGTGTCAAATGTGCCCCTTGAAATGTCAAATGTGCCCCGTACCAGGGGCACATTTGACAAAATGACTTTTTTTGAATAAATTTAAAAAAGGACTCTTAATGCAATGTTTTGAAAATTTTTTTTGTCTTGGTTTTAATCTTAAATAATCAATGTTTCAGAAACAGTAAACAGTATTAAGATCGTGCAATAATTTTCAAAGATACAGGGCTTTGAAAATTTAGTGTCAAATGTGCCCCAGTCTCCCCTACTGTATTTAGTGAAATTTGTGAACTATGAGGGTTATTATGATGAGGTAAATGTGGAAATGTCAGTTACTAAAAACTTTCGATGAATCATAAATTTTATTTTACTCGAAATTTTTACTTTTTTGAAGCTTTCTTTAGCTAAGTTGTAGGTCGTAAGCTACTACTTAAGTCGGTTTCGGAAAATCAGATGTAAATCATTTTGCTGTAGCTAAAAATTTTTCAATAAAAATCATCGATTTTGACTTTTTGATATTTTTCTATTTCCTTTCGATACCATTCGATACTTTCCGAGTTTTTGTATTGTTATTTAAATTGGGTATATTAATCATTTATAAGGCTTGAAAATTAAAGTTAAAATATATATGATTAAAAACTATCAACTAAAATGTTCAGGGGGTCGATTCTGGTTCAGTGAAAAGTCGAAGTGAAAATATTTTTATCACTGTCGAATTTGTCAGTGAAAACTTTTGCTTGAGGTGTAAAAAAACTTTTCACATTTTTTAAAATTTTGAACAACAAGAATCGCTTTTACGGTGAAGTGATAAAAAATCTTTTCACTTCGACTTTTCACTGAACCAGAATCGACCCCCAGGTCAGTAAGACTACCGAGTAGGGATTCAGATAAATTGAAATACTCTTTAAACATATACAATGATAGCTTAGTATCTTAACTTACTTCGCATTTTCAGTAAAGCTTCGTTTAAACTGCCAACCTTTGAACTGCGCTGACTACTGCCGTTTTTCAAACTACAATTTTGAAATATAAACCACACTCCATTACTATCTCACCTATTCTCGGTGCTTCTTTTCACCACATGCTGTTTGGTTGGTGCGGTTGCTTCTTGTTGGCACAGGGTGTACTAGAACTTATTCTTGCTATAATTTTTGCATAAGGTTTTACAATAAGTATTCCCTCCTAAGTTCTTACATAAACTAGAGATGACAAAACATTTCTTTTCATCACATTTCATAACACGTATTTTTTTAATCTTGGTTAAGTACAGTAGAAGCCATAAAAACTATTCTTATTAATTATTTCTACGGCATTTACTGCATTTACGTCACATTATGTATATTATATTAAGAACCACATTTTTTGATAGCAATAAATATTGCTATTTAATTTCTGTTGATTTCTGTTTCTCCTATTCATTTTTAAAAATAATCTGCAAGATCGATTTTAATCAAAACTTATGATATTAATATATCATTATAAAAAAGAAAGATTAAGTTTGTAAAGCTTTCACCATGGACGCAAATCTTTCAAGTTGCATTGAGTACTCAAATCTCAAGCACCGTTAAATTTAAACGAAATATAGTGCTTAGATTAAAGTAATGGTTATAAATATATTTATATTAACATACTTATTATTTATAATTTAATCTGATTTATTTAAATCATACATAAATTTTACAAAATCTCCTACACTTTCGGCATAATAATCAGGTATTAGATCAGGATTAGTTTGTGCCTTTAAGTCTGCATACGAACAACCGCCACTTAAAACCACCAGCGTTTGAAAACCACATTCATGACCAAATCGAACATCCTGCTCCAACATATCACCAATCATCAGAGCACGCTTAGTATCTTTGATATCATGAATTTTTCTCAGCATTTCGGCCAACTCTTTGCCAGGTTTTCCAAGTTTAATCGTCTCTCTAGTATTTGACTCCTCAAGAATTTTAGCAAATGGACCTGGTCCTAAAATACTGATATCTTTGCGTACCGGTAACATCATGTCCGTTGCACCAGTTATTAACTGGCATTTTGGATTTCGCAAATAAACTTGCGCTCTAATCATTTTCACCGATGATAAATTAAAGTCAACATCTACAACAACAGCACGCACTGGCTCTCGATCAAATATATGTCTCGCCATTTCTGTATAAGATTCCTCAATAATTTTTGTGGGCTAAAAGGATACAGATATACAGATTTTATGGTCAAAGTTTTTTTTTTTATTTGTTAATCCTTAAAAAAACCAACTTACACCATCAATCAATTTGAAGCCAGCCTCCCGAAGCACATTTTTGAAGGTTTCTGTAGCGATAATGTAAATGAGTCCATCAAAATTTATACTCTTTAAATATTCGACAATACTTTTGGCAGGATGTATTATGTCGTTCTATTAAACAAAACAGTATAATTTGAAATATATTTACATGCAAATATGTCAATATAAGATTGTGTTTTAAACATACCACATCAACGTTCATATTTAAGGCCTGAAACTTTTCAGCATAACTTTGTACTGGACGCACACTGTTATTTGTTATAAAATTCAGTTTCTTTCCAGCATTTTGTAGTTCTTTAAAACCGGCTGGTGCGCCCTCGATGTCATGCTCTAAATTCCAAACCACTCCTGAAGAAAATTAAGAAAAACATTTACATATCTAGATGTGTACGTTCAAGGACCGTAGGCCTTACCATCAATATCAGAGAAAGCAATTTCAAATGAGTCCAGAAATTTTCGTTTTTCATCTTTGGTGAGTGTTAATATGTTTCGTGATTTCAACGGAATTTCTGTAGTCTGTGAAATGGTAGATATTTTTTATAAAATTTAATGAGGGTATTCCTTAAAACCTGTCAATGCCTCGAAAACCTCGCAATAATTTGCAAAATCAATACGTTACTTTGACAGTTTTACGAGTTTACGAGGTTTAAAGGCATACCCTAAATGTATTATCAGAATTTCATGTACATAATCTATAGTTTTATATCTAATCTATGATTTTATGTATAATCTATATTTTTATATACAGGTTGGCTCATGAGAGCTGCTACCAAAAAAAATGTTATATGCGTAACTTTTTTTTTTTAACCAATTAATCTTTTCCAATTTTATTTTTTATTTTACAGATTAATCTTTAGATTTAACGAAAATGGAGGATTAGGACACTGCGCCGTTATCACGCATTGGAGTCCGTAGTTTCAGTACAAAGAGAATATAGGCGCACGTTTGGGGGCACTCCTCCGAGCAGATGGACTATAATGAGGCTCGTAAACAATTTTGCCGAGCACGGGACAATTGAAAGGAGGCCTTATTATCAAAACGCTTCAGTTCGGACGCAGGAAACTATCGCTGCTGTAGCTGCTGCCATACAAGCCAACCCCAGAATTTCGACAAGGACTTTATCTGTCCAAATGAGTATCAGCAGACAGTCACTGCAGACAATTATGCACAAAGATTTGAACTTGTTTCCATACAAAATTCAAATGACAAATAATCTGAATGCAGCAGACTTGCCGATTCGCTTGGAATTTTGCCAGAAGATCCTTCAAATGGTGGAAGAGGACAAAAACGTTTTAAACTGTATTTTTATGTATGACGAGGCTCATTTTGACCTTAATGGCAATGTTAACATACAAAATTGTCGAATATGTAGTGATTATAATCACCAAATACTCCATGAGACGGAACTGCATCTACTACGCATCACAGTGTGGTGTGCAGTTTCATCAAAATGCATTGTCGGGGCTTACTTCTTTGAAGAAAATGATGCTACTGTTACGGTCACTGCAGACCGTTACTTAAAAATGTTAAAAGAATTTTTTTACCCAGAATAACGCCGAAAGAGAATCTCTCTCAACTCTGTGTGGTTTCAACAAGATGGTGCAACTCCTCACATTGCCCGGCCTGTTATGACAGAATTACAGCGAAAATTTTCAAATAAGCTGATTTCCAGAAACTCCCCATTCCGTTGGCCCCTCAGGTCTCCTGACCTTACTGGACCTGATTTTTTCGTAAGGGGTTATTGAAAACAGGAAGTTTATAAAACAAAACCAGCAAATTTGAACGACTTGAAGCAATCCATTCGAACAATAACTGCGCCGATTCCTGCTGCAACTCTTCACACAGTTATGAACAACTTTTTACTAAGATGCCGCACATGCATCACCGAGCATGGAGGCCATTTAAACTCTTTAATTTTTAGAACTACTTAATTAAACTAAATAAAAATGTATTATCTTTCAAATAAAAAAAAAAAAGTTATTTAACTTTCTTCATGTAGCAATATTCATCAGCCACCCTGTATAACACGATTTGACGCTAAAAAAAAACACATGTGAAAATCCAAAAAATTCTTAAAATAGTCGTTAAAAAAACCGTGTCTCGTGATTTTTCTCCAGCACGTCACATTTTTTTTAATCGATTTTTGAAGTTTTTAACTCCATTGTACATGATAAAAACATAAATAACGCATTCTTGTGTTAAATCGATGTATTTAAATAGTATGATCCTTACATCTTTGGTAACTCCTAGTGAAATTTTCGTATAATATTTTTGTAGAATTCTTCAACCCATTGTAGTCCAGTTTTTAGAAAAAGAGGCCAAAAAATACCCTTAAAACAGGATGTAATGGATAAATATGTTATAGGAAAATTATCCTTGTGTGAGTTTTATCCAAAATGTAGTTTTAGAGTTTTACAGCTGGGTGAAATTTGGAAAATATTGATTGTAAGAAGCCCTAATTGATTTTAACGACTTTTTGGGTTTCAGACTAAAATTTCGACTTTTAAGAGTTCAGCAACTAGTAGCGAAATTTTATAGCAAATATTTCTTAGTATTGTACATGCTGACTCAATATTCCCCTGTTTTAGGTATCATTTTTGTACCTTTAAAGGAAAAGGTAAAAATGAACCACATGTGGGGGTTACAGAGGGTTAAAATTTTCTACAAAAATATTCCTCGCAATTTCCTGCATTAGTTTGCTGAACTCATGATACACCTCAGATATAAGGATCATATAGTTAAATTCATCGATTCATCGACATAAGAATGTAAAAATTTAAAAAAATCTGACGTGCTGGAGAAAAACGACAAGGCAGGGGTTTTCTTTTTTTTAACGTCTACTTTAAGAATTTTTTGAATTATCTCAAGTGTTTTTTTTTTTTTTTTTTTTTGTCAAACCGTGTTATAAGTTACAACTGAATGTTTTTAGCGCACCACTTTATAGTAACCCGAGCTTCCTGATGCTGATATTAAAGGATAAAAATATGCAACCAGAAACAGAGTGAAGATAGTACTTGGCAACATTTTTACTTTTAATAAAAATTCGATAATCAAAAATACTTGACCGTTACATGCCGCGTTGAATATTAAACTAAACAGAAACTAAAATTATTATAATTTTAAGCTAATTACCAAGCATTACAAAATGCACATTATAAATATAGCGATCCTTATTCATTCTTTGATGCAAAAACATTTCATAAATCTTAACATCATCGAGAAATTCACGATTAGAAAATAGTTTTTCCAATGCAATAAAGACATTTCTTTACAACACAAATTTAGCACATACACTTGCCATTTTTTACTGCTTTGTTTTTTCTTTTTTACAAATATATATAGGTATAGTCGTATATAACCGTTTTTGTATAAACCGTCCTCACGTGCCTGATGTAACAACGTGTTCGCTTTCCGATATATTTTTGCAAACTAATTCAAATTAGGAACTTTTACTTTATGGCACCTACCAGTAGTCGTAGCACAATCTTATCGTCTTGTACTGATATTGATGTTTGTCGTAACATTGTTTCCATTTAAAATGATTTATCACTCTGAGCCGTTTAAAAGAGATCATCTCACTATTTAATCAACATTCTTGTAGATCGATTTTAAATGCCGTACTATTTATTTACTCGTATATAGATTATTAGAGAAACAAAAAATACAATAAAGATATCATATCGCATTAGTTTTTTGCTTGGCATTCATCATTGATTCGAAAACACTGTCTAACAAATTTTTCTTTTCTAAAACGTAATAGCAGTAATAGAATGTAATTCATAAAATTCAATTATGTCTTTAAATATTTTCCAAAGAGAAGAAAAGGCTATTCTTAGTCAACGGTGAATTGCTCGACTTACGCTTCACTTCTTTACAAAATAAAAATTATCTAAAAAATAATCTACTCAAAATATTTAATTAAATGTTACTCAAACGCCCTTAAAAACGCTTAAATGACATTTTACTCCATATACTATACTAAATTGCAAAAGTCGTTGCTAAAGTAATAGAATCGTATCTTGAAAAAAACGAGTATATACGGAAAAATGGGTTTTCGATAAGAAATCAGTGTTTTATATACATATGTATTAGAATTTAATCAGTGTTCTTTATTGAAAAAACTTACCTCTTCAAATTTAATATTTTTGTTCGGGGTCGTATACCAATCCAGCAAAATGGTTACTGGCACTGAGTTTCATACAACCAAATTAAGTAAGAACGGCCTATATACCGTCTATCCTAAAACAAAAGAATGCAAAAAAGGACGCCGGTGTATTTATACAAAATAACTAACTTACGTCGTTTTCCATTGGGAAATCTAGATCTGCTGTGGAATAACCAAAATATTAACATTCTTTTATTGTTATAGCTAAATTACAATGAGAGTATTCCACAAAACGTCTAAGTCCCTCGAAAACCTCGTAACTGTCAAAATTCGTATTGATTTTGACAGGTCTTGCGAGTTGCTGTAACGATTGTTGTATTCCCATAATCATAGTTAACATAATTTTCTAAACTTCTTTATGTTCATTTTTCAAATTTCTAGCATATCGCTGGGATCAGCGGCTTAAGCTGCATTTACCTAGTGCCTCATAGAACTTGTGAACTTTATATTTTTCTAAAAAGATTCACTTTTATTGCTTTTTTTTAAAAAAAAAAAAAACAATTAACGTTGATTTCGGTATGATAACACGCGTAAAATCGTCGAAAACTTCGTAAGCTCGTAAAACTGTCAAAGTTTGTATTGATTTTGGCAACTATTACGAGTTTACAAGTTTTTCGAGGCATTGAACGCTCAATTATATATAATTCTTCTACAACAGTTAAAAAATCCCAAGAAATTTCAAAAGTGTTGATAGTGTATTTTGATATCCTATCCCGATCAAAAAAACTTGTCAAGTTCTTGTCATTGTATCAGAAATGTATATCAAAATGATATCAAAAATGTATCAGCCGCTGATATCCATTTTTTGTATATCATTTTGATATATTTTTGATATCATTGAAAAACATGTCAATTTTGTATCAGAAATGTATATCAAAATGATATCAAAAATTTATCAGCTGCTGATATGTCAAATTTTACGTTTTCGTTTGTGAATTTTATTTAAAGAACGCGCAGCCAATTTTAGTGTTGAAGTTAATTTTCTAATGAAATTAGTGAAAAGCACAAAAATATAATTGAGTGCAAAAAAACCGACACTCCATTCAGTTGCTGCATGCGGCCTGTGGTTGGGAAAACTAAAAGTATGGAAAACGGACGAGCAGCCAATTTTAGTAAGAAGTGAGTTTTGTCATGAAATTAGTTAAAAAGCAGAAAAAATATAATTGAGTACAAAAAAAAAACTTGTTGCCGACGATTAACCACAATATTGCAAAATTTGGCCATAATCTGCGTCGCTTTAGTTATCAGACCCAAAATTGGTTCATTTTTGTATCAGAAATGTACAAAAATTGTATATAATTTTGATATCTTTTTTTGATATCATTTTGATATCTTTTTTTGATATCATTTTGATATCTTTTTTTGATATCATTTTGATATCTGTTTTATATCATTGTGATATACAAACAGCGTTACATTCCGTATATCACTGTGATATCCTTTTTTTATCAAAATTTTGTATGTCACTGACAAATTTTTGATATCATTTTGATATATTTTTGATATACTTTTTTTGATCGGGATGCTATCCGTTTCGATGCACCATACCAGGTTTTCTGTAAACCCGGTTTCGAAAATTTTAAGGAACCGGTGATATTAGGGTAAGGGAGGGAAATATGGACCACCCATCTTTCCTTTTTAAATAAAACCCAAAATACATAAAACAAAACAATTAATTTTATGTCATTCAGCAAAGGAAACAATTTACCTTTATTCTGATTCACTTTTAGATAAATATTTCATCAGGATAAAGAAAAAAAATTAAAAAACTGAAAATACTCAAAATGAAGATAAAAAAAAGTGTAGTGTTATATGGACTATATAGTCCATATTGCCCCACATGTTTATTTGGTACAGAAGTTGCATATAAAATTGTCACTTCCAAATTTGGCATATTTTTCATGACTTTAAGAACGTCAGATTACACATTCAACCCAAAATTCGCCACGTCGATCTTCTGAGTAAAGGGTATTACATTATATGCATTTTTTATCATTTTTTTCTTTTGTAGTCAACGAATTACATATAATGACCATCAGACTCGTCATGAAAACTGCAACTAGATTCCCCATCTTTGGTGGTTCATATTACCCACAGCTTGTGTTGGTGAAATAAATGGTTTTTTTTATCATAAACCCATTTGGTTAATGAACTTATTTGTGCTAATAAATTATAAATGGTATTCACCGACTTCATATAATTAACAATTTATTTAAAAACGCGATGTCTTCAAAGTGAAATAATGAAATAAACTCACTAGAAAAAAATTATCACTGATCTTTTTTTTAGAAAAATCAACTTTACAGAAACATGCGACTTCACCGAACGCTAAAATCGCCCTATTATAAGCTTTAGGTATTAGCGTTAAGTTTGAACATGAATAACGGTAAATCCTATGTATGCAGTGGGAAATAACCGTGTGGTCCATATTACCCACGTAGTCCATATTTCCCTCCCTTACCCTACTTTTAATGTTTAAACACCTAAAAATAAAATAGAACTTCAATTTTTATGATAGTGGCTTGTTACCGTCTGTCGCGTCTGGATTGAAATGGATTCAAATTTTAACAATCCATACTGATCCAGAATTGTGTACCAGATTTCTCGAATAGATTTGGATTAAAAATCGGATCGATCCATTCAAATCCAGGAAATATGGATTGTTACGAAGGAGTGAAATTGATGAAAAAAGACGCAATCTATTTATCTATCTGAATCCATATTTTGATCCAGAATTGTGCACCTTCAAGGTAGATTTGGATTCAGAATCAGATTAATGCATTTTAATCTAAGGAATATGGATTGTTGTGAAAGATTGGAATGGTTTCAAATAGACACAGTCTATCAATCTTTCTGGATCCATATCTTGATCCAGAATTGTGTACATTCAATATCGATTTGGAAACATCGTAAAACTAATCCATTTTCATAAAGAGAATATGGACTACCATGAAAGATTAAAATGGACTAAAAAACACTATCAATCAATTTTTCTGAGGCAGAATCATAAATAACAAGTTGCTCTTTTTCTGAAATAAAACGTTTTTATTCATCAGACAGTTTTTTTGTTTTTTATAAGAGTACATGCACTTATTCGTTATCCATTAGATTGAAATAGATTAAAATGGATTGGTATTCAATCCAGGGGTTTTGTGGTCTGGATTGCATAGATCCAAATAGATTCAAATGTATACTTTTTTTATCCATTTTAATCCATTAGAATCTAGACGCGGCACAAGGGTAGTAAGGTATTACAGAATAAAATTTGCTTAAGAATTAAAAAGGTAATATGTATATTTTTGTGGAATACTTATGCCCATTGTAGTCTAGTTTTAAAAAAAAAAAAAAAAAATGGGGTCAAAAAGACCCGTAAAGGCTTGATATAATGTTTAAAGATGTCTTAAAAAATGTTTCTTGTATAAATTCATTATGACATTGGGACAGTATACTGCCGTAAAATTATAAAAAGACGCAACTCGTTTTTCATAGTTTTGAGAAAATCGAAATTTTATTTTTATTCAGAAAACGCAGCAACTTATAAAATCTATTTCATTTTTCATCTTTTTTGTATGGAGTTACTGCCTTTTATGATTTTAATTATGAAAAGTATGAAAACAGGGTGTAATATTTGCATTTCTTTATTTATGAAAAGAAATTTTAATTTTCGTAACCAAGAACTCTGCATCATTTTCTTTGTAGAGTAGTGTAATCAATATAAGTATGAATGTAAATCTTGCAAACATTTTTTTAGATTAAATAGAATGGGGGTCTGTTATCTTATCGTGTATCAAAAATTATATCCATTTCAGTAGAAATGATTACGCAATAGATGCACTTCGCTTATTCACTGGAAGCAATATCGTAAATGCATATGTTTATGACAAAGTTGAGTTACAGCTTATAATTCTATCTTTATGAAGATATTTGTCTTATCATCAGCGACGCGGAACTGTCGTTAATGACAGATAGCTTAAGGATCATACTTCAATTTTATGGATCACTTGTCATCACACATCTTCATACAAAATGTGTCATTTTTATGTATGTATGTCTGTTTATAGATATTTATATGTAAGTCTTATCATAATTGCGTCATTTATGAGCAATTTGAAATTTATACTTAAAACAACAATCTGCTCATGACACAAGAAAATTAATGTTTTTCGTTTATTCACATAACTTGGATTACATATTGTCGGTAAATATCAAAACTGCTTTACTCCCTCTCTGAATTGTAGGCTAAATAAAATAAATTTTGTTAATTTGATTATAATTTAATTTATTTCGCCTACATATCAGAGAATGACTTAGGCAGTTTTGATATTTACGACATATACGCGGGTTGTCTGTCCCGGACGATGCCAAGGGAACTTTGAAAAAATAAATGCTACAGAACCTCACTGGGTAACATATTTATGCAATGAAAAAATCACTCAAATCGGATTAATGGTTCCCGAGTTATTAAGGTTTCCCGGACAAAGCCGAGGAAATTTTGAAAAAATTAATTTCACAAAATCCCATCGGACAACCTATCTACCCATAAAAAAAAAAATCATTCAAATCGGGTTAGTAGTTCCTGAGTTATTAAGATATTTACTATCCCGGACAAAGCCGAAGGAATCTTGTAAAAATAAGTTTCAAAGTATCTCAATAGGTAACGTATCTACTCATTAAAAAATCACAAAAATCGGATGAATGGTTCTCGAGTTGTAGAGTTCTATAAATTTTCCATTTTCAAATTTTTGGGCTTGGAATTGTAATATATTGAATAAAATTTTTTCGTTTTAAAATGAAAAATTACGAGTGGTATAGGCTTTCAGTAACACAAATAACTTTAAATAAAGGGCCCCAATAAAATTTTTAAAAAATACCTTTAACAGTGAACTTTTTAAGGACTCCTAAAGTTATGGTACTTAGTTTTTTTTTTTCGTTAGAGTGGTTTTTGAAAAGATGTCAAAAAAAACCGTTAAAATGGCTATGAACAAAAAGTTGTTAATTGACATACAAAAATTAAATTGAAATGGGCCAAAATTTTTCTCGAAAACGGATTTTTGTGCGTTAAATAGTTTCAGAGATATAAAATTTTTTAAGGGCTTAGCACCGCCCATTTTCGCTTGGAGATTATTTGTCCCTATACTCTTAATACACATACCAAATCACATCTATGTCCGATAAATATTGATATGATAAATTAATATTTTTTGGAAACACGAAAAAACAAATTTTTCAAATTTTTGGTTTCGATATTCAAGAGAGGACCTTTGTGTTTAAAAATGTTGCTTCCACTAAAATGTAAAAAGTCATTTAACGCGTAGAAAACACGAAAAAAATGTAAAATTCCTGGAACTATTCTAAAAAACTTTTGTCAATTCCATTTTTCGAAATTCGCATAACCAACAGAGGTTATTGGAGCCGATAGTTTTGAAAGTTAGGTAAAGAGGCAAAAGTATTGCTGACATTTTGTTAGAAATGATTGATATGTATATGACATTACTTTCGCCCCTTCTATGAACTTACATATTTCACTTTCAAAAATAACTATATTTCTAAAAATGGAAATAAGTTGTTCAGAATAGTCCCATGAATCTTATATTTTCCGGTGTTTTACCGACTCCCGCCCACCCTGTATATAGATTTTCACGGTGATCGGTCCAGCCTTTTGGGAGTCAATAAGGAACATACAAACATTCGCTCTTATATGTAGGGTCAGATAGGGTAACATGGACTACGCACGTAATATGCACCACACGGTTTTTTTTCCATAAACCTTATAAGTTCGGTGAAGACGCATGTTTCTGTGAAGTTTTTTTTCTAAAAAAGTGTCTAGCAATCATTTTTTTTTTTTTTGTTTTTTACTGGTGAGTTAATTTCATTATTTGATTCCAGTGGCGAGGGTTGGGTAGGATGCGTCATCTATCATTTTTGGAGTCATGAAGAATGTTCCGGATGTGAAAGTGACATTTTTATATGTGACTTCTTTACCAAATGGGGCAGTAGAAACTAAAAAGTCTATAAAACTCTTGTTTTTTCTAGGTTTACTATTTTTTCCCCTCCTCATTCTGATGAGTTATTTGTCTAAAAGTGAATCAGAATAAGGATGAACTGCTTCTTATTATATGAAATAATATTAAGTGTTTTGTTTTTTTGGGTTTTAATTAAAAAAAAAGGTTTGTGGCCCATATTTAGCTCCCTTACCCTATAGATTTGTAAAGTGATTTTTTATTTTTTTTATTTGGCTAGCAAAAATATGGTCCCCGTAACTTCATTTAAAATGTATGTGTAACCGCCATTCAGAAGGTACGAACAGGTTGTGAAGGAAACTTGTCACAAACAGCTGAGTTAAGATGAAAATTAAATCATTCTGTAATCAACAAATCTTTGTTATAAATTTGAAGTGTATTTTATGTGTAAATAAGTGTTAAAAACTCCAAGCAAAAAAATAAAGGCTTAACTCATATAACTCATACCTAATGAAACTCATAATGACTTCATACGTAGAGTAGAAGGTTTTCACAAACAAAAAAACAGTTAATAAATCAATATTTGTTTCTGAAACTTTAGATCTAATTACGATATTCCAATATCCAACAAAATCATAAATAAATAATTGAAATGGGTGCTGAACATTCGCAACAACGCGTTGATCTTAGTGGACGCGATCCTCTTGACAGCTCCAATAGCTCCAATAACAGCGCCGCAAAACATCGCACTATGCTACGTCAAAACACTGCAGGTACGAATTCAGCGGCCAACACAAGAACACCATCTGATACAAACTCTCCCACCACCTCAGAGTTGGGACGAGCACCTTCACCACCACTGAGCGTTTGTTCTGATTTACCCTACGTCTCCTACACCGATCGACCAATTGGCGATTCACCGAAAATACGTAGCAAAAATCCAAGCTCACTGTATGGCAGTACTGCACGAGCTGCCGCACGAAAATCCTATCCTGGTGGTGCCAAACCCAAACGACCACAAAGTACATCCATCAGCAATATTGTTGTGGTAAAACCTGGCGCTAAGGATAATGAACTTGACATAGATCCCGACTTGGCAAGGTTGCGTGCTATACCCCAATTTTTGCCAGTTATACGCGACACAGTAACTTCTGCGAGTTTTACACGGGAACCAGAGATTCTGGAACGATTGCCATCGATACATTTGCTGAATATTTCCACACGTATGCAAACACATTATAATATGTGCGCCACACAAGTGGCCACAGAGCAAAATAAACTCGTCGAACGTACGAAAATGGTTAGTAATACAATTACAACATTGTTTGCCTCCTTTGTTGATATGCAGAAAACGTATGCCGCCTATTCCGAACAATTTGCGAAAATACGCCAAGTATCGCAACAATTGAGTCGCTGTAATGCTCTGCTAAACGATAATCTAGAAAGCTTAGAGACAATTAATAATTTCCTAGACATTGAGGATCGGTTGGAACCATTTGTATGGCGTACAGATGATGGCAAGGCGGGCTCTCATCATGGTGGGCAATTACGTAGATTGTAATTTGTGTTTGAGGATTTTAGGATATTTATATGAATGCGCTTTCTTAGTTTAAGACATTATAATCCAACAAAATTTTTCAATTCATTAAAGTTAAGTTGTAGTTTAAGGTCTAAGCGAATAGTATTGTGATGATTGTTTCGTATTGTAGCAGACTTTGTTGAAATTCTTTGACAAAGTGTAACGACGATCTTTGAATACAAGGCAGAACAGCAAAAGTTGTACGCTTACACAGCGTACCTATGTTGTTTTCAACAGTTACTGCTTTTGACTTTTGTTTTTTGAAATACAACATATCGTCACCTCAACTACTGTGTAACTCCTAAAAAATCATTTTTGGGATAAGTGGCCTATGATATTCTTCTTGGTTTGGTGTACAATCTGCTGCTATCAGACTGCTCTAAATAGAAGAAAAAACAAAGCAGGAAAAGTTTAAAATCAGTGTAAATTCAAATTTCCAAAAATTTAAAAATAGATTTTTCTTAACAACAGAAAGTTGGAGTTGCCTGGTTGTAGTATAAAGTAGTGTTTAAAATAAGGGTGAATCAAGCAGAAAATCGTAAGTCAAGATTTCATTTCGTGAATCAAGAAGTCCACTTTCAGCTTTTTAAAAAATCTTTTTCGTGAATCGAGAAAAATCCTTATTTTAAACACTAGTATAAAGGCAACGATATAATCAGGCCTGTTCCGAAATCCGTGTGGTTTCAATTACTTTTTATTTCGGAAGCTTTTTGATGAAAATAATGAGTCACACGATAAAAAGTATTAGAATCTTTTATATGGAGAATTACAGGTTCTACAAATAATATTGATTTGAATTTACGAAAGGGTAACCGTTTAGGAAATATTCGATACAATTGAATTTTTCGACTTTTTGCTATTTTTTAAGAATATTTATCGAACGGTTAGTTTTTCGTTAATGCAAATCAATATTATTTGTAAAAACTGCACTTTCTGCACAAAAAAGATTTTGATACTTTTTATCGTTCCACTCACCGTTTTCATCAAAAAGCCTCTTAAATGAAAAGTAATTGAAATCACACGGATTTCGGAACAGGCCTGAATGTATTTATATATATATGCGCATATTTAGGATGATAGCTTGTATTTTATGATTTTATGTAGTTTAATGTTTTATGTAGTATAAGTCGAATTTATTTCAAAACAAAAGTAATTTTTTTTATCATCACTTTTAATTTGCTAAGTGTGTCGTTAATTTTTCTGGCTGTTAATATTCAAATATACAATTAACTGATCTCTCATTTAAGTTAAGAACATTTTATAATTTATTTCTTTTGAATAAAGTTTCTAAAACCTACTGCTTTTTATATTTTGAGCTTATCAGGCATGTTCTGAAATCCGATTCACTTCGGAAACGGAATGAAAGCAATCTTCAAGAGCTCTGCATTACGACTAATAAGATGGAATCGGATTTGTATTTCAACAAATATAATTTGCTAATGGTTCCTTTTCGATTTACCGAAACAGAAATCCAATTTGGTGTTAATTATCGAAATGCGGAGCTCTTGAAGATTGCTTTCATTCCGTTTCCTAAGTGAAGCGGATTTCAGAACATGCCTGTATATTTTAAATTTCGTCTTCGTACAACCAAAAAAAAAAAAAAAAAAAAAAAACAATACAACAAATAGAAGGAAAAAATAATTTTTGAGTCGTACTTAAATCACTTGGTAAAAGATGAGATTTTGCAGAACCTTTGATGGTCAAAAAATGTCATGTTACAGGAGCACCACACACGACAATGCAGCCTGATCCTCTGGAAATTTTATTTTTGGGATTACAATTTCTTTATATTCTCTTATAGAATAAAATCAGAAATTACATTATAAAAATTACATTCATTTTCCCTTTATTCAAATTGACTAATCAGAGAAAGTACATACTGTTGAAAGAAAGACTGATATTATATATAAAATAGTATTCAACATATAGTATTAGCTAGTTTTTATAGAAACTTGTTCAGTATCATCAGAAAGTTTTTTTCAAAATTATGATATGATATGCACCACGTCTTTCGTAACATAAAATTTAAATTTTACTAAACATGCATTTTTTAATATCATATTTCATCAAAAGTTTATTCTTAAACGCTGAAACCAATTATCACACACATTCTCCACTTCATTTTATATTGAGCATTATCATGAAGGCATTCTGAGAAAAAATTTCCCAGAATATTTATTCATGATAAGGCTCATTGTTAAATGTACAAAAAATGCATACAATTTTTTAAACCTACAACGATTAACAATAAATTTTATTGAATAGAAACGTAAATAATTATAGAAAATTACACAACAACAAACAAATAACACAGATAACAAACATTGTTCCCAAATAATTTGGTCTATTGACTTTTCGCTACCACATTCTAAGACTGAGGCTCCTCTAACGTATATAAATGCTTACTTCTATTTCAACAAAATGGTCAGTAGTCTGAAGAACCACAACACCTAGCTCATTCATAACATAGATTCACGATATTAATCTAGTGCTAATATATATGTAGGTTACGAAAAACTTAAAATCATACAAAATTTTACTGGCGCATTTTAATAGCCTTTTACAATGTCCGTTTATGGTAAGTGTATTTACCCGCTTAAAACATTGAAGAGTTTTGCTTAACTTAAAACTAAACTCAGTAAACTTCTAAGAATATGCGCCATAGTAGCAATTTCTTATAACAAAAACTATCAACTGAGACTTTGCTTGTACAAAAATTCCATTCGAATAAAAGATCCCAATTCCCTCACAAACTACATCTTTTTGATATCTTCGTCGGAATTTTTTTAAAATAATTTTTGTAATTTCAATTTATCTTCAATATCACGCAAATGTTGTTCTTCTTCGATTGCTTTTAATTCCTTTGCAACAACTGTTTGCAATGTTTTATCCAATTCTGCGGCGCGTTTAAAATCTGCACGTGCTTCTATTGCATTCCAGGCGCCAAAATGTGCTTTGGCACGTCGGAAAATAGCCTTCACATTATTATTTTCTAATTTTAATACTTCATTACAATGCTCAATAACAGCATAATAGTCCTTGGCCAGCAGACGGCATTGTGCATAGTTAAGCAATAAAGGCACTTTAATGGCAGCCAATTCAAACCACTCGACATCATGTGGCTTTTCTCTGCAATATGAAAAAGTATCAGTTATCAATAGCTCAAGATATTAAATATCTTGATTTTAATACTTAAGCATAAGTTGCTCAATATTTCCCACAGCCTCACGATAGCATTCCTCTGCTTCGCTATATGCTTTTTGTCTATACAATTGATTCCCAGTTTCTCTCAACTCGATTGTTGACTTCATTTTCTCTTCATCAGACATTTGCCACCGTTCCTTTTTATAATCCTCTGGCAATTCAATGGAAAATAGTTCTATAATAAATTCCAAGTCACAAGGATTGTTCAATAGATCATCCAAATCTTTATAGCCGATGCCTTCATTTTGTAACGTCATGCCACAACAGTGACGTCTTTCTTCCGATTTTTTACCAACATCTCGTAGCGTTTTTGATATGAATGGATACTGACTAACGAGCTAAAATGAATACAATAAACATGAATAGAGCAATTGAGAAACAATTCAAGGCATTTCATTCAAATAATCTAATCACTAACAGTTTTATCCACTGTAAATTTGGCCACCTCATTTAAAGACATCTTTTGTACAATTACTTCCCACACTTCCAACTTGAATTTTTTACCCAGCACCAACTCCATGGGTTTTCCCATTTTCCGACTGTCATCCAGCAACGTCTCATCATTGACCTTTCGCGTTTGAAAATGAAATTTCACCTGGAATTGGAAATTTAAATTAATTTTCAATTTTCACGCACTTTTAGAGAGATATACCCGTGTTCCAGCACGAAGTGGTATAAATTTATTCCCAGGACTTAATACTTTTTTTTGTATCAGAACATTTTCAGTTGAGTTCATGTTTTTAAATTCTTTTTAGGACTTCAAAACTCAAAAACTTTTTTGTGCGATTTTATTTTTTATTGATTTTTCCTTTTTATTTTGGTTTTTTCTTTTTATCCTTCAAAAATTTTGAAGTACATCAAAATCAGCTGATTAATATGTACCCAGCAAGAATCATTATCATTGAAAATGCGAATTGTGGAAAAGTCATTGGATAAATCCCCATAATATGCTCATATTTCTGAACACATTTTTTGTTGAGATCTTAACATTCACCTAACATTTATATACTTGTTCTTTTGAACTAGTAGATTTGTATTTTAATATACATAGATTTCCTTTAATAAAAATTAATTGGACTTTTCTGGTCGAGAAAATTTATTATGACAAACTTGAAAAAATATTTTATGATTTCATATACATAAGTTTTTGTTTATCAGGATTTCATCATTTTTGATATAAGCTTCCACCTGCTGATTTTTTGGGTTAAATGATTTAATTATTTAAAAATAAGCTAATCTTTTCCATACAAATTGAAGAGCTTTTTATATGGAAAACTATCCTGGTTAGTGCTTAATCAGCATTCATCTGGTTGACCAGGCAAGTGAGTATAGGGTATAATTAAGCTTATTAGTTATTGATTTTCAGTACGTTTGTCAGAATTGTGCTTACATAAGCACAGCTGAACTGTCCACAAAAACACATCTTATTAAGACGTGCTTTACTACGGCTAACTGTTTAGACAAATACTTTCTAAATGTGAACACAGCCTCAACTCATTTATTGTAGTTTCTGAACAGACTCGGTACGTCACGTAAAAAGTTTGACGGTACACGATCTATGGTTTGTCTTTTTTTATCGGAGTCCTCTTTTGAAATTTTTGGAATAAAGTTAATTTTAAGTAAGTGTATTTTGCAATAGCTTAATATATTTCGATATTGTTATATTTTTATTTTGAATTCAAAGTTTTGTACGATATATAACGGTTGGAGACTTCCACTTTCTTGCTACCTGTTTCCACACACAATCACCAAGGAGAATTATCTTGACAGCAGTAGATTTTGGGTGTTTTTCAAATCAAAACTACCGACAAAACCGCCATCGAATCATATTCAAATCAAATATGCCTCTTTTTTGTGGAATTTGCAAATTCTCGTCGGAGAACATGTCCTACTTTACAGTTCCTAAACATGAAGGAAGGCGCAGACGATGGATCGAGAGCTGTGGCTATGAATTAGAATATCCGGTTCGCGTTTGCGAAAAACATTTCGATGATAAAGATTTTATAAATCCACCGGAAGACAAAAATGTTAGACGCAGACTAATGCCAGGAGCAATACCGAAACGATACTTAGGTCAAGTTAATCCTGATGCGCGGCGGGTAAGAGTTTGCCAAATTTTGATAAGTTTTTATATATGCACATATTTTCACATATTTTGTCATGGGAAAGAGCCCACAAGAAGCTATATTACACGATTCCTAACCATACCTATATGATAAAATCACTATTAAAAATTAAATAATTTTATAACGTTTGATACTTTTTTAGACAGCACGCACCAGAGACCAGACAGCTGTTCTTTTAAAACTTGTGCATAGTAACAAAGTAAACGAAGAAAGAAACGATGTGGATGAAGAAGAAATATGGAAGCAAATAGCCGAAACTCTGAATGAAATGCCCGGAGCAGAGAAAAGCATCGAAGGCTGGAAAGAGGTTAGTTGTATATTAATCTTTTAAAACATTTAACACATTCATGAATCACCTCCGAAAGGTGTATGGAACTTGGCGCTCACAAACTGGCAAGGATTATGAGAAACAACTTGAAATATGGATCAAAAGAGGTGATTATATTATATTAACAATAAATAAAATAGTATCTCTAAACCAAATACTTATTGACTTTGAAAATAGGAAGAAAATTTTCCCAAAATAAGCTAAAGTTATTAGGACAAATCCGACGACATTAAAACAGTAAATTTTCATGCATTTTGACTGAAGTATTTTCAATAAAATATGTAGCTGTAATGCACTCTACCTTATTGTACTCTTGCCTAATACATTTCGATACAAGACACAAGAGTAATTTTAAACCTATGTCTAATGTGGCAAAATTCATAATATGAAAAGTACACATATTTTTATAGCCTTTTCCAAAATAAATTTTCAATAATTTCGTACTAACCTTACACAAAAGGCTTGCATAATCTTGACTAAACATAATACCTCCATCTAAATTACTGTCCTTTATTGGGAAAGCATCTCATCAATTTTCACACACTTTCTTAAAAGAGTGTACAAAATTATGAACGATTTTTTACATGGGAGATGAAGCAATCTAAAATTTGGAAAAAACTTGTATTTTATGGACGGTCACTTACAAGGGCACAACAATATATTGTTTTTCATTTCATTAACATAAAATCCGCTTAATTTTGCACTTCAGCTCCGGAAATCCCTGCCAAAAAGTGTGAAAACGAAGGTAATGACATAGAAAATATATATCGAAAATTAATCTCAGACGATATTGTTGTGTGTTGATCACACGCTGTTATAAATATTCATTGCCTACCGTTAGGGATTTGATGTTATTCATACTCAACTCAGTACTAAGGCTATACTCGTGATAGTTTTAGTACTGCCAGAGTAATAACAGCTAGCATACCTTTAGGAGCTGCTAGTAAAGAACGGTAAGCAAAAGAATTAAAGAACAGCGGGTTCAACGCGGAAGCAATCTGACCCCTATATCATAGATACGTGACTTTATTGGGCACGTCAATAAAGCCAAGTAAGATATATTTCGCAATACTGCGAAATAGTACGTAAACAGATAATGTAAGTTGTAACCATACATGTATGTAGCTAGAGGCATCTGTAAACCTCTAGCTGGTAAGTAATTTGAAAATAAAGAATCAGTTAGTGATCGGAGTTAAAACAGTCGACAAGTGTTTCATTTAAATCGGAGTTAGGTGTGCAAAGATCCCGAACAAACAACGCCGTAACCAGTGTGAGCAGCAGCAAAGAGAAGTGGGAGCGGCAGCGGAGCATCAGAACCAAGGGTAAGTAGCCTTAACCGAATTTAACACTATCGTTTCTTTTGTTTCATCTCTAGGTAAACAGCTCAGCTGTATTTCCCCTCGCAAGGGAAATATAGCATTAACA
Source organism: Calliopum simillimum (assembly GCA_951812925.1). Classification (NCBI taxonomy): domain Eukaryota; kingdom Metazoa; phylum Arthropoda; class Insecta; order Diptera; family Lauxaniidae; genus Calliopum; species Calliopum simillimum. The sequence goes on from OX638372.1 coordinate 35,167,568, forward strand.
TTTTGGCGCAGCCGGTAGTCCGAGCCAGGACTACGCATCGAGGGAAGCAGGATTGAAAAAGAGAGATCAACGTTGGAAATAATAATTCGTAGAAAGTGGTGAGTATTTTAATTAAAAAAACCTTAGAAAGTCTTAGTCTACTTTGCTTTAATTTATTGCAAGTGCTAAGCCAGCTAGTAGCGGTTTCAATATCGCACAGCTGTTCAGGATTAGGTAGGGCCTAATTCTATTAAGCGATTATAAATTTCGTTACGTTTTGTGTGAAAAGTGATTAATTTTAAGGAAAAAATTTATTCACAAATTGGATTTGTTTTTAAAAAAAAAATTAGTAAATTAAAATTTAAATTTTTGTGTGAAAAGTGAGGGAAAGTGTCCATGAGAGTAGGAAAGGAAACAAATTTTAGGGAAATCTTTGTTAGGTTACAGTCGTTTCGGGACTGGGTGTTCTTGTTTTAAAAAAAAAAATTTGTGGAAAATTATTAATATTAATAATTTGTGTTTTTGGAAAAAAAAAAAGGGAGAAAATTTTTCATAACTGGGAATTGTTAAAAAAAAAATTTAGTAAATTAAAATTTTAATTTTTGTTCACCGATAGACTGGCTTCCCCCACCCGTGGTAAGAAGTCAGTTGTGCGATATCGGTTTCGTTTTCGTGGAAAAATAATCGGTGAAAAATTTCTGGAGTTTGCTCTTAGTGGTTTTCGTGCTGGGTTGGCTGAGACCTTTGGTATAATCGAGTACCAAGGGCTTGGGAACCTTGTTAAGGAAACTAAGAGGAGTGAAATCCTGGTTATTTTTACGACCGAAGTAGTTCAATTCTTTTGTTCGAACGGTTTACGAACTTTGAAGCCACTTTGCAAGGGGCTGGTGTTTGTAAAGCTTTCGTTGAAGTTTTGAGCTCGAAATCGGAAAATCCTACTGGTTTAGTTTTGGGTTCCTGGGAATTATTTTCAAGTAATTCCATGGTTCCGTTTCGATCAGTAGGATTAAGCGGGAATTAGCGGAAATAATTGAGGAAAATTTCTTTTAAAAATTTATTTCTTTCTTTACGAAGGGAAAAATTTCGTATTCAGTTCTTTTCATACCAGCAACTAAAAGCTGGTATATGCAAAATAAAACGTTTCGTTTATTGTTGCGCAGGTCGTGGTTTCACTTATTCAAAGAAAAAAAAATATATGTGAATAGAACTTTGCGTTGTGGTTCATATGAACTGTTTTTGCAATTGTAGTTGCAATTTTTGATTTTTGTTTTTGGTTTTAGCACAATTGGTTTTCGATTTCAATAAAACAGAAAATAAAAAGACAAAATTAAGTCATTTTTATTTGTCATATTTTTGGTTTGCGTTGGTAGCAAAGCCAATGCGTTATTTTGTTATTGGGATTGAAATTACTGCGAATTGTGTTGGTCATTTTTGTTTGCAGTGGGAAAAACTGTATTTGATAAAATTTGTAATGTTTGTTAATGTTGTTAAAGGGTTTTTCTTTGGGTGAATTTCTGAAATATTAAGGACGGCAGATCAAGGCCGTGATTCACTGCACTTTGTTGTAATTGACTGATTGGATTGTATGATGCGGTTATTGTAGTCGAGGTGACGAAACAGTAAACTGCTGACATTGGTTTTTGTTTTTTCAAGAGTATTCTTAGTAGATTCAATTTGTTGGGAAAACATTTTTTTTAGAGTAAAGTCACTTTATTGTTGCTATTTTATGTGGTTGTTGCAGTCAAAGCGACGAAGCAATTTACTACTAGCATTTCGGAGTTTAAAGCTATAGTAGAAGAATGATTGATTCAGAGAACGGGATGAATGAGCCGCAGCAGGCGGTTGCAAATAGTTATCATGAGGGACAAGTCATTGAGGAAATAGATATATCAACATTGGTAAGGGAAATGGTTCCGGAGTTTTCAGGGATAGATTTCCCATTCTCAAAAACAGATCTGTACAGGTTTATAGCAGCCTGTGAATATGTACGTAGGGTAGTAGGCCCTTCAGAGGAATCGGAGTTATTAGGATGGATAAGACTAAGGCTCAATGGGGACGCGTTTGAATTAATTTATCTACAGAAATTAGATACAGTTCAGGAATTAATCGATATATTAAAAGATACGTATGTAAAGCGGCGGGCCCTAAGTAAAATTCGAGAAGAGATTGGAATTACAAAACAGTTTCCGGGAGAAGGTATCCGTGCATTCGCGAGGCGACTAGACACTTTGTATGCAGAAGCAATGGACAGCCTTAAGGCCAAATATGGCACTGTAAAAGATGATAGCTTGCAGAAGGAGCTGTATAGCTCCGTGGTCAGGTCTTTTCAAAGGGGGTTATTAGATCTACAAATAAGAATGGTCGCGCTGATCAGCAAGAGTGACCGATTGGAAAACTTGTTGGATGAGGCGTTAGCGGCACAGGAAATATTAGGCGAGCAGGAGGAAATCTCGGAAGCTGCAATTCAAAGCTTTCAGTTTAATGAGGATTTTATGAGGCAAAGTCCTCAACGTTTTATGAATCAACACACAGTTACAAGGAAGCGGCAAATGAAAGCCACTCCTGATACATGGAAAAATAGACGGAAATCTCATACAACTGAGAAGCAAGCAGAAAATTGTTCTTTCTGTGATAAATATGGTCACACTGTAGAAGAGAGTTTGGTGCGGAAAAATACTCCATTTTGCGAGCAATGTAAAGAATACGGTCATGAAAAGAGTGACAGGTGTTTCCAAGGCAATGTACGAAAAAATCGTCATGAAAGTCATATGGGAACGAAAAGCCAGTACTCACGGCAGGAAAATTCGGGAAACTAGGTAGGGCCCAGTCACAGCCTGCCTGGGGATCCCAAAATAATAGAAAATTTAAGAAAAATAAGTCGAGAGTTGCGAATCATACGCATGAAAATGTAGTTGAAGCACTCACTAGAAATAGATTTTTGGCGAAGAAGGATAGTAAAAAACAGAACAGCCTGGAAACAGATAAAAGTTACAGAGCTGAGAAAGTGTTAATTAACAAGGTTGATGAAAATGTTGTGGGAACGGTGAGTTATGCGCAGGAAGCGGTAGTTAAAACGTTGCCAGTGAAACCCAAGAAGTCTAGCAAACGGATTATAGATGACAAGGATATGAGCACAGTTAATCAAACGCAGGAATCTGTTGTGGATACGCGCTCCATATCATTTGTAAAGGATTTGAGTACAGTAAATCAAACGCAGGTGACTGTTGTGGATACGTGCTCAGGACCGAAGGAAGGTGGTTTCCCTCGCAAGGAAATACCTTCAAAGTTTGCTAAGGATGGTAAAAATGTAAATGAGGAGTACAAGAACATAAATTTAGAAAAATTGGGTACAGTAAATCTGACACAAAAGACTGTTGTGGATTCATGCTCAGATTTGGTAGAATGCGGTGTCAATGGAAGGGAAAATATTCCAGCTGCAGTTGTTAATCCTACATTGAAAATTAAAAAAGAAACCGTGATAGGATCGGGAAACCAACCTGAAAGTGGGGTAGGTGTGATCACTATAAAAAACGGTATGAATAAAAGGGAAAATTTAGTAGTAGCAGAAGGTCGATCAGTACAAGATACGGTTGACAAGCTAACTACGGTTCATGGTGTGGATTTCACCAGTGAAATTTGTGTAATCAAGCTTCGCGAAACACAGAATGATGTGTTCATTGAGGTCCCTTGTAAGGAGGCCAAAAATGGAAAACTCATTTTGCTTGTGGATTCGGGAGCTGGTGCAAGTTTTGTTAAACAGAATTCGATGTCACAATCAATGGGGATAGACACGAATTTTAGTAAGGAATTGAAAGGAATGTTAGGCAAACAGATAACAACATTGGGTATTTTTACTATTCGCCATGAACAGCAGCCAGAGCTATGTTTACCACTGCATGTGGTACCACTAGATCATGGAGTGCCTGCTGATGGAGTATTGGGTAGGGACAATTTATGGAATCGCACAATCATAGATGGTGTCCGCAAGGAGTTGACATTTTTTGATGAAAATAAAAAGAAAATAATTACTTTTGCACTAAAACCAGAGAGTAGAACTGATGATAATGAAAACTTGAGTGAACAAGAAGGAATTGTAGAAAAGAGGGATAGCACAGTTTTTGTGAGTGATCCAAAGAAAATAAATGGGATTTTGAAAGAGTTTCACTCGATTCCATTTGGTCGCAACCAAGGGATGATGAAAATGCTGCTGCGAGTAAGAAAGCAGTATAGATGGCAAGGAATGCAAAAGGATATAAAAAATTATATCAGAAGTTGCAACGATCAGCAGGCGAACAAGCGGTTTGAACTGTCGGATACGCAAGTGGGTTTAAATATGGGAAATATTTATATGTGTTCATTGGGAAGACCACCAGAAATAGTAGCAGATGATCCAAATTCAAAGAGTCTGTAGTGCCTCTAACAATCTACTAAATTTGTTAAGCCTGCAATCACACACATGCAAAACATGTAGTGTTTCATTTAAATGTCAAAAGAAAATTATGATAGTCACTGAACAAGATATTTTAGTGACAACGAATTTATCATATGCATCGTTTTTTTTTTTTCTCGTTACGCGAGATTTTAGCGCCACCAATGTGCATCGCTAAAAGTTTTTAGTTTTAATAAATTAACGAAAAATAACTAAGGTTCTAAAATGTAAACAAAGGCTGAAGTGCCGGCAACGTTGAAATTTCATTGTCAACTACCGCTGGGGAATACCTTCATAGAGAATGCAATCGCAGCGAAAATTGTCTCGAATGCAAAAGCAAAAAACACATAAAGTGATTTGTAAAGTTTCTCGATTAGTTGATACGTCACTTATGAATTATATCACAGGGCATTAGGGTACTGCGTATTGTAAATATATGAGTTACTAATAACTAACGTACTAACCACTAACCCTTGTTGCCTATTGTTAAGAGAATTACTAATCATTACTAATCAACGCAGTACACCTAACTCTGAATGATGAAAGGATTAAATACATAGTAGCGGAAAAGTTATCAGCAAAATTGAATTGACAAATTCAAAAATTTCTAAAATGGTAATGGGAGGCCCAGGTGCCAGCGGGGTAATCGACATGGCAATTTAATTATTTAAAAATTAATATTGTAATTGAGTTGCGTATGAATTTACTTGCACAAAAATTGGAAAGAAACAGAGGAAAAGCCAAAATTAAACAAAAAATAAACGGAGTCGTGTTTAATGAATGGGTTACATTTATTTGGATTGTGTTGTCGTTACACAAACAAAGTAAACAAAAATGAACAGAACAACTATGGGCAAATTTTGGTTTAATATGAAATACATAAGTGGGCAGAATAAAATATGGGAAAAATACAAATACATTAATAACAAATGTAATTCAGAAGAATAAGATAAAAGGTGAAATAACATAAGCAACAGCACCGAGCTAGTTGCCAAAACATATGTAAAAATAGGGGATTGTAAAATTTTAAAATTAGGAATGGTTTTCATGATATCGAATAATCTTCAAGGAAAGATGTAAGATATTGCAAAATGTAGGAAAGAGTAAATAAAAATACTTTTAAAGAAGTCTATTTTTATTTATAGGTAAAACGGTCAGAGTAGCTAAGACGAACTAAATTAATAACATATAGAGAGTTAGATAAATGAACTATGAAATAGTACAGAAATAGGGGAAAATGTCAAAGACTTTAGTACTATAGTAATTAGAATTGAGTAGATCATTTTAATTTATAAGCTTGAAAGTATGTAGTAATAAAAGGAATAATAATAAAAATGGAAAAATGAAGAATTTAAGTAAAACAAAAACTCACGTTACCCATGGACGCGGGTAGATGAAGGTGGATGAAACCTGTTGGGAAAAAAGAAAGAATATTTAGTGGGAAATACATTTTAGAGAAAAAAAAAAAGGGGTAAAATTTCAGTTGATACTCATTCCTATGCATGGTCCAGGATGATCTGACGGTCTGTTGATATCTATTGAAAGAAAAGAAAACGAAACTTTTAAGGGCAGTCTTGGCAGTAGGAGAGGAACAGTACTTACGACAACATAATTGCATTTGTATCCGAATTAGTAGAATGCACAAAAGACAAAGGTACACCCAAATTGCGATATACAGCGGAGCAATCAGGGCATGTGAAAAGGCCATATGTGACGAAAGAACCAAGTGGGCGCCTTGGCACAACAATCGAAACGGAATCCATTTACTGGCTGTGCACGTGGTCGACTGAAAACTGCATAGATTTATATTCTCACACTGATTTCAATGAAGTTAAATTTTTATGCAACACCGGAGATCTATTTCAACAAACAATTCTATTCAATTAAATCACTTTGGTTTGCTGGCCGATGAATAATACGTTGTTGCAAATTTATTTAATTTGGTACACTTTTGCCTTGTCGCCATTTTACAGTTCAACAGCAACATAAAAATACAAACTTTTCTCTCTACACTGAACTTTTTCACAAAATTAAAATATTTTACTTCAGCGGGATTTCTCTCTTGACTAACCGTGTGTTTGCGATCAACAGCCGGTCGAACCTAAAAATAAAAACCAAACGCATAACTTGAGGAGACATAAAACCATCAAGTGCTGATTAGGCAAATATAAAATGAAAAATAATAAGAGGGAAGAACAGTTAAAATTTTTTGTTTATGTTCATTGTTTGTGTTTTCTTTTATGGAGCAACCTAAACCTGAAACTTCCGAAGGGAAAAGGGTGAAGAGGAAATAAATAAAGCCAAACAGTTTAAATTTTTATTGCTTATTGTTTTTATTTTTAAGTTTTGTTTTACAAAAGAAATTTGGGTACACTGTCTCTATAACAATTTGTATCAATTATGTTTATTTGCTGTCGCCAATTTATGGATGCCGGCACCGGTGTCGCCGGGCGGCAGCAAGGTACCCCCGTATGAACGGGGGCACGGTGAGACCTCGACGCATTCGTCGAGGAAATCGATGATTGTTTGCTGCGTCCCAGGCATCTCCTCCTGGCAGACGCAGCTGAAGCAACTCCTGGAAAGGTCCATATTGATGTATTGATTTAAACGTAATTATTGTATTTGACAACATTGTAAAACTTTTGGCCGATTTTATACAAAATAACGGGGAGGAAAATCCCTTAGCTAAGCGAAAGTATTAGGGATTGTTTTAAAAAAAAAAAAAAAAATTTTTTATTTTTTTTTTTTAGCACGTACACATAAAATCAAACGCGTGTTGCTGTTTTTTTTTTAGCACCATACATATATATTTGTATGCAAGTTAATATACGTATGCATATACGTATATACAATAAACGAATTGCTGAAGTTGCGTAAGTCTGTAAATATAATCGTGACTATGCAACGAAATATATTTGGATGCATGTATGTGCATCCACATATATCAGCAATAAAAAATCGGTTTAAGAAATTGTAAGAGGTGAACAACCCTAATGGACAATTTACTGTTAGCGATTTAATTATCAGTTCGTACACTGAAAGAAAAAATTAAAGGGGAGAAAGAAAGTTGGAATTTTTATTCTACTACAACAAATAAGTAACTATAGATTTAGAAAGCTTAATTGGCTTAGTATATCCATTGGGGATTAATAGTTCAATTTTAACATAATGTTTAAATAAAAAGAAATAAAAAATAGAAGTAAACACCACATATATTTGTATGCAAGTTAGTGCATATACATATATAGGTGACGAATAATGTCATAAAAACTGTTGGGATAATATTGAAAACCCAAATCAGCAGTTATGAATGAAATGTAATTTTTTGATAACTAAAATATGTACATATATAAATTACACGGGAAAAAATATATATACATATTTATTTATTGCTAGAATTTTAAATGGTCCGAAATACCAATTAATTAAATAAAGAAAGTATAAGCTACACTAAAAGTAATAACTCAATTAACAATAGAATAATTACGGGATTAAAACCAAAAGAAAACTTTAATTAAAGTTTTTAACTAAACGGAATGCAATGCCGTCATATGGATCATATTTATATGCATGAACAGTGCTAAATGCATATAAATATGGAAAAGGTTGCAAAACTTAGATAGAGTTGAATAGGTATAAATTAGGTTTTTCATAAGTAAAAAACTAAGGCATAACAATAAGATATAGGGAAATAAATCCCAAATAAAATATAATTTAAAAAAAGGTAAAAGGAAATTGTAAGATATCAGTTGAAAACTGCTAAGGATATTGATTGATTAAAAGTATATTAAGATAATAATTGAGAGAAAAATAAATTTGATTAAAGATAAATAAAATAAAGTAGTATGTACAAGAAAATTGAAAAAATCTTAATCGGAAAATACAAAACAAGTATGAATTTTAAAAAAATTTTTTGAAGCAGTAAATAACAATAAATAAGTAAAATGTTAAGAAAATATTTTTGAATAATTCGTTAAGGAGTTGTAGCAAAATAAGTCTACATACATAGAAAACAGGGAAATAAGTCCCAAATAAAGTATAACTAAGTAAATTGTAGAATCTTAATTGAATGATGTTAAGTAAATGTGAATTCTGAAAATATTATTAGGTTTAATTGATTGATTGAGAAGTAAATAACAATAAGTAAAAAAAAAAAAAAAAAAAAAATATTAAATGATTTTCGAAAATTAACTAGGTAATTCTAACAAGTCATAAGTAAAAATTGATTTTTAAAATAACGTAAATTTGAAATTGTCAAATCAAAAGAACAAAGATTCAGTTTAGAACCAGAATGTATTTAAATATAGAGTAAAAATTTTTAAATATTTTATGTATTATGTCAGAATTGTATAAAATGCAAAATTGTTTGTTTTGAGTTGAAATATAATGAAAAATAAGAATAAATAAGGAATTAAGTTCAATGTCATGTATATAGGTAAATTTAATAATTACCAATTTTCAATAGTTTTAGCAAATAAAAATATTTGATTTAGAAAGCATAGGACTAACTAGGAAAGACTAGATAAATATACAGTAAAATCGTTAACAAAATAGATAGAATCTGCAAAGGATCATGGTACGGCGTTACGACAATAGCAGCAGAGATACCAGAGAGAGAAATCTAAAGAGGGACAGCCAAGAAAGTTGATGTTAAAAAGCCTAGAGTGACGATGATCCATGGTTGCATGCGTTAATGTTCGGACAGACAACAACACTCAATATCATCAGTTGTCTGTCATCCATAGATGACATCCAATCTTGTTGGAAGGGAGGGGGCCGGAGTTGTGCCACTCCTATGTTATCCTGTCACGTCGCCGCGTCAGACGTCTAAAATGACCGGCGTTACCATCTGTAGCTGGTCCAGTTAGAAGCTGAAGTATAGACTTGTCACCAATTGCAAGTCAAACGAATTAAAAAGCAATGGTCCAGTTAGAAGCTGAAGTATAGACTTGTCACCAATTGCAAGTCAAACGAATTAAAAAGAAATGGTCCAGTTAGAAGCTGAAGCGTAGACTTGTCACCAATTGCAAGTCAAACGCATTAAAAAGCAATGTTCCAGTTTAGAAGCAGACGCGTTGACTTGTCGAAAATTGCAAGTCCAACGCATTAAAAGCAATGTTCCGGTTCGTAAGCAGAAGCGTCGACTTTCAACCAAAATAAAGTCCAGGCGCTTAAAAATAAACGTTCCAGTCGTAAGCAGAAGCGTCGATTTTTTTTGTCAAAACATAGTCCGTACGCCAAAATAAACGTTCCAGCGCACAACAGCGGAGCTGACTTCTAGCCAAAAGGAAGTCTAACCGCAAGAACTGACGTAACAAGAAGAAGAAGTTCCGATTTTGGCCACCGCCAGGCAAAATCAATCAAAGGACAAAACAGCTAAACCTACAAACCGCATGTAACAAGAACATGGTATGTCACACCGAAGAACATCAGAAGCTCGAAGCACCGAAAGCAGACCCACAAGGCAAGAACCAAGCGGCAGCAGCGGTAAGCAGCAGCGAGCCATGATCCAAAGGAGCTAGATACAGTTATAGGTAGCCGACTAAGTTAGAGAAATAATTAGGAATTAAAAAAAAAAAAAAAAAAAAAAAAAAAAAAAAAAAAAAGTTAAAACTACTTTCAGAAGGAAAAAGTCGTTGTTACTTCATAACAACAACTTTTTCTTCCATAAGGGGGGAGGGATGTTGTGTGTTGATCACACGCTGTTATAAATATTCATTGCCTACCGTTAGGGATTTGATGTTATTCATACTCAACTCAGTACTAAGGCTATACTCGTGATAGTTTTAGTACTGCCAGAGTAATAACAGCTAGCATACCTTTAGGAGCTGCTAGTAAAGAACGGTAAGCAAAAGAATTAAAGAACAGCGGGTTCAACGCGGAAGCAATCTGACCCCTATATCATAGATACGTGACTTTATTGGGCACGTCAATAAAGCCAAGTAAGATATATTTCGCAATACTGCGAAATAGTACGTAAACAGATAATGTAAGTTGTAACCATACATGTATGTAGCTAGAGGCATCTGTAAACCTCTAGCTGGTAAGTAATTTGAAAATAAAGAATCAGTTAGTGATCGGAGTTAAAACAGTCGACAAGTGTTTCATTTAAATCGGAGTTAGGTGTGCAAAGATCCCGAACAAACAACGCCGTAACCAGTGTGAGCAGCAGCAAAGAGAAGTGGGAGCGGCAGCGGAGCATCAGAACCAAGGGTAAGTAGCCTTAACCGAATTTAACACTATCGTTTCTTTTGTTTCATCTCTAGGTAAACAGCTCAGCTGTATTTCCCCTCGCAAGGGAAATATAGCATTAACAATATGATTCACGATGAAGAGCAACTAAGTGATATACAGAGACAACACTTGCATGAATTAGTTGCAGGGCAAAAGGATCTTTTAGAAACAGACAGCAAGAACGAACCAAAAAGGAATCAGATATGGAAAAATATAGCTGACAAATTAAATCTATTACCGGGTGTAACCTTATCAATAGAGGAGTGGAAAAAGGTAAAACAATATTAATTAGCTTGAAAAGACTCTGGTTTTATTATTAACTATTTTATTTTTTTAAAGTGCGTCAATTGGAACAAGCTGATACCGCAACAAGAAAGAAAAAAACATAAAATTATTAAGAGCAATAAACATGCGAGAGGTCAGGCAAAAACGAAACCAAACGATGTTATTACAATTGATCCTGAAGATATTAACATTGAGGTAAATACATATCTCTTTAGCTTCTTGTAAGAATTAGTTTTGATTTTTTTTTTCATTATTTAAATAAGTATGAAATTGTGGATTCACAATTAAAGATAGAAAAAACAGGAGACAGCAAGACATTTAAGAATGACGATACTCAAGATTACGCGTTTGATGAAAATTCGCAAGATGAACACATATATGATGATGAATTTGGTAGTGATTATGAGTTTCTATATACGAAGGACGATGTATACGAAGATGAACAAAAACAACAGCAATTGCAACAACAAATGCAACATCAACAAGAACAACAAATACAACATCAACAAGAACAACAACACATGCTTGAACAACCTGCTTGTAACAATTATGATGATGATGATGATGATGATGATATGTTGGATTATGAGCCACAAGAAAAACGTTTGAGTGTTACGCCACCACTTGCCAAATCATTTAAATTTTCCAAACCTATTGTAACAGCTGTAGAAAAGTTGAATGCCGACGTCAGTGATATAAAGGAAGTGCTGATACAAACGGCAAAATCATTAGCCATGATAGAAGAAATATTGGAAAGGCAAAGCAAAAAGCAGGATGAAACAAACGCTTTGGTAAAGCGTAATAATCAATACTTAAAAAAATTGGTTGAATATAAAATAACAAAGCGGAAAAGTACGCATAATTGAGCTTGGTTATAGGAAGTTTTGCCTTAGTGGTTCTTCATTCAGAGTTTTAGTATAATCTCAGCTAGATAGATTATATTATTTTTAGCTTAGCCTTGATATAAATAAAACTATTGCTATAGATTAAAAACTGGTGAAGCTGAAATTAATTTTGCTTACGTAACCCCATGATTAGGATCCGGAAATTTATTATTTAAATATATTTACAAACTTTTTATATCTAAGAAATGTCATAAACTTTTATCGTGAAAATAAAAGTTATTTTATATATAAACTATTACAAAATTTAGTTCTTGGCCATCGTTGCAATCGAAATCACAAAAATTACAATTTCTCTAGTCCTTTTTGTGGAGAATCACAGTTTCTACAAATAAAACTGATTTGCATTGAGGGAAAAGCAACAGTTTAGGAAATATTCCTAAAAACCACAAAAAGTCGAAGAATTCGATTTTATGGAATATTTCCTAAACGGTTTCTTTTCGTTACACAAATCAATATTATTTGTAAAACCTGTAATTCTCCACAAGAAGATTCTGATACATTTATGTCTTTTCTATAGGCCTGAGTAACTAAATTTATTTGAAAACTCGTGGGGCCATTGTACTAATGAATCAAGGTACAAATGGCATAACAGATAAGTGTAAATAAATCCGGGTAAATAAAATTTTTTATAGAAAAAATAACGGTTCTTGGGGAAAAACAAGAAAGCAGTTTTCGATAAGCCGTTTACTTAAAAACTATCTTCTAAACGAGCCAAAACACAAATTGCACATATCTTCTGAACAGTCCGTTCATAACAAAATTTTGACAGTTTGTGGTTTGTTTTGGAATAAAAAATAATATTTCTGTTAGAAACAGTGTGAGATGATTAGAACTTTGATGTTTTTGTTTTTTCGAAACAATTTATTCACTAACCATCTCCCGCGCAAAGAATAACTTAAAAATCAGCTATGCCTCGATATTGTGCAATTTGTAAATTTTCCTCGAACGGTCTTCAGTTCTTCACAGTTCCAAAGAACGAAAACAGGCGCCGCCGATGGATCGAGAGCTGTGGCTTTGAATTAAAATATCCATCCCGAGTTTGTCAGAAGCACTTCGATGACGAAGACTTTATTAGTCCTCCAGGCAACGAAAACAACAAAAGGTGCCGACTAATGCCAGGTGCCAGGCCGATGCGATTTTTTGATCGTTCAAAAGAGAAAGGAACGGAGGTAAGATTTGTCTAAGCACCCGATCAAAAAAACTTGTCAAGTTCTTGTCATTGTATCAGAAATGTATATAAAAATGATGTCAAAAATATATCAGCCGCTGATATCCATATTTTGTATATCATTTTGATATATTTTTGATATCATTGAAAAACATGTCAATTTTGTATCAGAAATGTAATGTATATCAAAATGATATCAAAAATTTATCAGTCGCTGATATCCATTTTTTGTATATCATTTTGATATATTTTTGATATCATTGAAAAACATGTCAATTTTGTATCGGAAATGTATATCAAAATGATATCAAAAATTTATCAGCTGCTGATATGTCAAATTTAAAGCTTTAGTTTGTGGATTTTATGGAAGACGAACGCGCAGCCAATTTTAGTGAAGAAAAAGTGAAAATATAATTATAATATATAATACAAAGTACCTGGAGACCGATCCCTGCTCGGTCAACAATCTAATCTTATTATTTTAGTTGATGATATTATTCATAGCTACTTTTTGTGATGGAATTCGTACCTTTTCACCTCCAATGTTCATGCTTTCAAAATGATAAATTAACCGATGAGAATAATAATAAGAAAATATTTGGAAAGTGTGGAATGGTATAGAAAAATATCAAAAAATTAAATAAATGGGATATGGCAGGCATCCAAAATATTTCGTCTATTGTATTGGGGCTGAAATATCATATCTTCAAAAGATCTTACCTCGGAAAGTAAAAGACCTATTGGAAAAGTTTTGATAAGGAAGAGTGTGGCTATTCAACGCCATTAATAAAAAAGGTTTTCACCTTTTCTTGTAGACACGCAGTTAAGACTGAACACAGCGTTTTCTTCAACTTCAAGCAAAGATATTTCAAAACCCTGCAGGTATAATGACAGTTTTGCTGATGAAGACGGATTCAGCGTCAAAAAGTACATAAGACTGCATATTAAAAATAAGAAGTTCATTCCATTCTTTTTTTGTGCCTGAGTTACTACTATAACTAAAATTTTTATTTTGGTAAAAAGTGGTCGTGGCAATTGTTGAACGAATCCCACTTTTCGTTATGCTTAAGATACTGTAATATAAATTGGAGGGATTCCCTAAGGGTTTCGTACGCCAGCACAGAATGCCACAAGCGAATTACTACCCAGTTGTCTTTTTCCTGTTTAATTTAAAATGCCAATTTTGAGTTTCGGCTGTTTAAACAGAAGTGATCTTCTTTATTTTAAAATTCGTCTTATATATTATTTCCTTAACATTAGATACAAATACAACTAACATAATACCTTAAAAATAATAACAAATAGTATTACAACTAAATACAAATACAATTTCCCTAAATCCTAAATCTATGCATAAAAAATGTGTTCATTGTTTTTATCTCCCTTTCTCTTGTTTTAAGCTTTGCTTGTGGAACGCATGTTCTACATGATCCACACTTACTTCTTTGTTTATGTTTTCAACATTTTTCCAACGCATGCGCAGTGACACTTGTTTTTGTTATTGCTATTCGCTGATCTTATTTGATGCATTGCGCGACCTTGCAAGTGTCGTTGAACTTTGTAAATTTGCAGAATTTATTATGTGCGTGGATTCTACCAATAGTAAACACAATGCAGGTACATAGGTACATAATGTGATTACCCATTAGGAAAGATAAGAACAATGATTACATGTTTAATACACTAGTGATATAGATACGGATATATGTGTTGTAACACTACAATACTCATGATCCAGATCCGCATACCAAATTTCATCAAAATACGTTGTAGCATTTGCGAGAAATAGCATTTTATTTGTTTTACTTGTATGGGAGGTTCGACGCGCACCAGCGATATATTGCCCATTTTCAGGTCGTAGGTGCCTAATAAAAAGGAGACTCCCTACAGTTAAATTTACGAAGATTGCTTTTGTATTTTTTTTTTGTAGCGTATTATATTTTTGTAGGCGGTGCCACGCCTTTCAGTGAGTTTTTCCAATAAAACGGCATATCGCATATTATTCCTTGTTTTTAAGGGTAACACCTCTTAAATTTTCATTAAAATTAATGGAGTCGTTTTCGAATAATATCGAATCAAAATTTTGAATGGTTAAAAAGTGGGCCTGGCACTTTCTCGGTATCACCCACTTTTGTTTATATAAAAGGCATTTGCCAGCAATAGCTGTGTACCAAATTCCATCAAAATATGTTGTACCATTTGCGTGAGATAACATTTAACGTGTTTTACTTGTATGGGAGATTCCACGCCCATAGGCGATATTTTCTCTACTTTCAGTTCGTAATGGTGCCTAATAGCAAGTAGACTACCTTACGTTAAATTCAGAACCCGTACCCGTTCACCAAATTTCATCCAAATACCTTGTATAATTTGCGAGTTATTACTAAATCAAATTTAAAATTTAAGGCTGTGCCACGCCCTCTGGTGAGCATTTACAAAGTTCAAACCTAGCTCATTCTTCATTGTAAGCTAATATCTAACACTAGTCCAAGTTTCATTAAAATCGCTGTAGCCGTTTTCGAGGAAAAATATTGGCACAGAAATAAGTACAAAGAAACAAACATACAATTTTATCTCGTATAAGAAGAGAAGATATAATTGAGTGCTAAAAACCCGACACTCCATTCAGTTGCTGAATGCAGCCTGTGGTTGGGAAAACAAAAAGTATGGAAAACTGACGAGCAGCCAATTTTAGTAAGAAGTGAATTATCTAATAAAACTCGTGAAAAAGCACTAAAATATAATTGAGTAAAAAAAACCGACACTTCATTCATTTGCTGCATGCGGACAATTTCTAAAAACTTGGTGCCGACGATCAAATACAATATTGCAAAATTTCGCCATTATCTGCGTCGCTTTAGTTATCAGACTGAAAGTTGGTTATGTCAATTTTGTATCAGAAATGGATATCAAAATGATATCATTTTGATATCTTTTTCTGATATCTTGGTGATATAAGCAAAGCGTTACATTCCGCATATCACTGTGATATCCTTTTTTTGTCAAAATTAGGTATGTCACTGACAAATTTTGGATATCATTTTGATATATTTTTGATATACTTTTTTTGATCGGGCATATGAATATTAATTCTTGTATCATAAACAAACTCTCAATTTGATTTCTGAAACATTTTCCTTTGTTCTCTATAAACGCAGCTATATAAAAAGTATAATTGAGGCTTTGCGTGCATTAACGCCCTAAGTCGACTTAGGGCGTTTTTGCGCCCATCGCTTTTTTGAAAAGCTTGGGTCCTCAAATATATGTGTACTTAATTTCAACTTCCAATTACGATCACAGAATGTGGTAGAGCAATATACATATATACATATACTGTTTAAAGAGTTGCGTGCAAGAAGGGCGTAGTGCGACTTGGGGCGTTTTTGCATAAATCAGTTCGCGGTAGGAAAAACGGTTTTTACTCAAAACCAAGGTGCCTAACGAAAAAATTTTATATAGCAAAAAATACTTAGAATTGTCCAAAGGGTACGTGTATAAAATGTTCGAAAAAATTCTGAAAAATTCACACATATTTTTCTGCCTTATACACTTTTTTCGTAAGGCACCTTGCTTTTGAATTAAAACCATTTTTCCGGCCGGGTAAAAAATTGTTATGTTTGAGTGGCCATATTTCGATAAATTTTTAGCCTAAGAAATTTTTCAATAAAGCATTTTAAAGGAAACTCTATCTCCTTATTTTTTGCCAAATTTTGTCTTTTCCTATCTTTGATCTAAAAAAAGTTATCGTCAAAAGAGTAAAAAAACAAGAATTCGAAAATTTTTTTTTGATTTCAATATTCTATAAATTCATTAAAATCCATTGCGCCGCTTTTGTGTAGTATTGAATCAAAATATTCAAGCCCTTAAAAGTGGGTGTGACACTCTTGCCATCCCATGCACATTTCGCTTTTTATAATCAGCATTTGTCTACCAAACTTAGCCACCGTTTGCGAAATATTGCCCAATAAACTCTAATTTTAAAGAATTTTCTACGCCTTTCTATGAGTATCTACAAGGTTACAATTGATCCCAGTCACAATGTTATACTAATATAGAACATTGTACCAAATTTCGTTAAAATTTCTATAACCGTTTGCAAAAAAAGAAATATTTACCAGGTACAAAACTTAGATGCAAATATATGCTTGCATTTTATAAAATTTTAATTTTAAAGAAATAAACAAAAACGCACATTTATAAATAGTTGAGGTGAAAGTATATTTCATTCCCCTCATTTAAAAAAAAAAAAAAATCATTAAAATCGGAACAGTTTTGCCGTTTTCCCAAGCAAAATTCTAACGTTAGTCCAGTGATAGTCAAATTGATTTATGCAAAAACGCCCTATAATTTAAATTTTTCCTTCTTCGCTAATTCTGTCAATATGCGTTAGTATTATGCGTTAGCGGTAATTATTTACTCATTTTATTAGTTTTAATTGAATAAATTTGTTTTTCAAGGTTTTAATGATGGTTTGTTCTTTTTTTCAGCATTTAGAAACTTTAAATTGAATTATCTCGAAACGCCATTTTTCAACTTGGGGCGTTAATGCACGCAACGCCTCAATTGTACCCCGATTGAGGCTGCAGTGTTCTTAAAATCATCAGATTTTTTATGTTCTATGTTGTTTTTTTATTTTTAAGCACAGCGTTTTAAAGATTTTGTTTGTGTCGGAAGTGTCAAGCCCTCTTAGCTTTTGTATAGAGCTTGCACAAACCATTCCTAGTGTTTGTGAGAAATTTGGTTGAATTATCTGCAATTACGCTCAGGATAGGATGGTGTTTTAAAAATTTCGATTGTTTGAAGATTTTTGTATGCGAGGTTCCACTCGATTTTGTCCGAATTCCATTATTTTTTTCAAGGCCTCAATCATTCATGTTAATGTTTATATCTGTTAATATCATTCCATCCACATATCTAATAGGCACACCATATTAATCTTCTAACATATAAAAATTAAAGTTTGGGTGTTCGTTTTTTATAGACTCGAAAACGACTCTATCGATTTCGATGAAATTTTCAGAGTTTGTAATCAGGGAAAGGTTATAGGCTAGAAAAATTGGCACTGCCACGCCCCTAAAATACAAAATTCGACAGATCTCAGAGACTGTTTGACGCATAAGAATGAAATTCGGCACATATGTAAAGGGCACTAAGCCAAATAACACACATTAGAAAAATGGGCGATGCCACGCCCCTAAAACAAAATACGACAGATCTCAGAAACTGTTTGACACATCGGGATCAAAGGCGGGCGTGGTGGGATCTCAGTAATCGTTCGTAACAAAAAGCCACCGGGGCAAAAGTGAGGCAACGCTTGTCGGGCAATAGCTAGTACATAAATAAAACATATGTATATATGTATAACTGAATATTTATCTTCAATTTGAATGCCTGTACAAAAACGATACTGAAATATAGAAGTGGAAAATGAAAAAACAAAATCTTTAACAAACATCGCTCATAATACGTACCGACCAGACCATCGTTATATGACGTTTGTTCTTTTTTTCCGAGTCAGTGTGGTCAAAATAAACAAGTAAAACGAAGAGGACTATTTTGAGGTTGACTTATGACTGACGAAAAATAGCGGCCACACACGAGAACAAGAGAAATTGGATTTTCCAACGTTAGTTACGTTGACAATTTATTTGTCGGATAAAATAAATGAAATTTGGGTGTTATAAATTCATTTTTTTAACGATTTAATTAAAATTAGGATGATAATGGATGTTTGTTTAAAAAAACTGGAATTTTTCAAATAATTTTTAAGTTGACATTTCGAAAGTTGCCCACCATTTTCACTAATCGGTGTAACGTTAACGAGCAACCGCACCGTCATATGAGGGAACGTTACGTTTTGACTCATTCCAGCTTTAGTCCAGAATTAACGTTTCGCAGGTTATTGTCCGAAAAGCTTTCCCGAATGCAAAAAAGTACCCAGCGAATCCTGTAACCGTTACCAACCTTATTATATAAGAGTTACAAATCTCTTATTATACCAGTAACATTTCTTCAAGCATCGGGAAAAAAATAACCACTTTTGCCCTATCCGTGCGACCGTGTACCCTTGTCTTATTAATGCGACTTTCTCATAAACAAAAATAGTATAAAACTATAGCTGTCTCTTTCATTTTTTCCAATTACTTTTGTAGACATTCTCTCAATTTATGTAAATAAATAATAATCGGAAAAATTATTTTATTGTCAAAATGAATTACAATTTTTGTAAAATTGGTGATGGGTTTAGCTACATTCGATTATGAAGCTTCTTTATAGTATCGAGCTGCAGGTTTACCTACGGTTGACGTCTTTCTGGATAACTCGGCAGTTGTTTGTAAAACATGAAAGATTTGTTTAATTTTTTTTTTGGGTTTTCAGCTTTATTAGTTTTTATTTACCTTATCGACGCTGATGTTGGGTTTTTGAATTGGTATACAATGTTATTTTATTTGAATGGAATCTGATTGACGATAAATTACGATTCAATTTTATTTTCTGTCAACTTGATATTTTTTGAGTAAGGAAGCAAGGCATCTTTTTGTTTATATCTTACCCTTTTTAACAGCCCTATCATCTAATACGTTAACGTTCGTTTTTCAGCTAACGAAAGCAAGACGAACGAAAACTTATTTGGTAGCGCATAAAACGTTACGTAGTTTACGTCTTCGTTTACGTAAATGGCTATGTTTAATGACTTTCATTGACGGTTGTTGTCATTTTTAATATCAAAAGTAAATATTGTGACTTTTGTTTATAATTTAAATGTACATAAATATTTTAAATTTGTATGAACATATTAAAATATATTTCCATATGAAAAAACGGAAATATGTTTTTCACAAAGTTGGTCAAGCTATTATTATACGATTCCAGGCTTAGGTTGTTGTTGAAGCCATTATTCACTCTGGAGGAGCATTCTTGGCCTAAAACAGTATTGCATGCGTCTCTCTTGGCTAGACAATCTGCCTTTTCGTTGTTTTTATGTAAGTATGTCCCTCCTATGTAGGCGAGTGCGATAACATTTAGAACGCAATTAGAGATTTTAGAGTCGCTGACTGCAAAAATGGAAAATTGGTGTAAGATACGAACTTCCACCAAATAATGTTTTGGAAACTTTATCGGTTATCATGTCATGTTGACAGAATGGGCATTTGCCTTATAACATTTGGTCAAAGGGGAGAACTTGGGACATCTACTGTGTCATTGTCTGACGCATGGCAGGTGCAGATTGAAAGCACTTGGATAAATGTTTTTTAGTAACCTAGAATAACTTTGTTAGGTTGGTCTTTGATCACTCAAAAGCTTCGCAACGGCTTCTAAAGCCTTTGCCCTCAAGCCAGATGTGGGCTAAAAACCATTTAACTATTTACATCTACGTGACTCAACGTCACGTATTACTATGGACCTTTTTGGTCTATGTGTGGCTATTAAGTCGCCACTTAAGCCTAACCCAACTTAAAAGGTCGTCCATCAAAGGGGAGTGGGAATTCGAATTCGTCAAATTGGAAAAAAAATTTAAAAAAACATATTCGTTGGCTGTTATACAAAGATCTTTCTGTCTCCCTTACAAGCAGGAACTTGAAAAACCTACCAAGTTTCAGGCAAATACAACGAATCATACAAGATTTTGTACAATATTTTGAAAATTTTGTTCAAACGATGAATAGGAATCCGCATTTTTATTTTTTATGAAATTGGATTTTTTTTTTTTGTTTCCAAGCAAAACGACAGAAAATTTTTGTCGTTTTGAAATTTCAGTTTTAAACGTAATTTGACAGAAAAATCGCTTTGTAGGATACACTTTTTTACGTAACGTATAGGGAGTTACGTTATGTTTCGTTTTATAAAAAAACATAAATAAACAGCACTCATTTTCGTTTTAGATGATATGAAACCTTGCTCAGACGAAACGAAAAAAAAGTTTTTGTCTTACATGATATGGCTGTAAATTTCTTTATGGTAGTAAATTTAGAAAAATGTATCATAGTATGTGTTAAACGGGTCAGTCCATAATTCAATATGGTTATGTAGGATTTGCTGGGTATTCTTTGAAATGAGAGAGTTAGAGCTGGTTCACTCGACAGACACCATTATCCGATTCTCAACATCAACTTTTTACTATTTTTTTTTTTTTGTAAATTGAAAACTAAAAGTAAAATAAAATATTTTAGTAACAAAAAAATCTTTGTTAAATTGGAGGCAAAAAATAATCAAAAGTGGCAGATACGGTTTCTTTATTGTCTGCTCTGTTTGCCATCACCTTAGTATTGTATCATGAACTGCATAGTTTGAAAAATTAAAGCCCCTATTGCGTATCGAAACGAATTTTGGTTTCGTTTCTAGTCGAAAGATAAAACAGAAATTTTATTTGACATTGCCAACCAAAATTATTTTTAGTTCCTTTTTCGCTAGTGCTGAAAATTTGCAAATTTGAGATGCAGTTTATGTCAAATCCTTTTCTCTATTTTCCCCAAAATTATGGTTGGGAACTGTCAAAGTGTATGCTCCACCTTTTATCATCATTTTGGAACACTTCACATATTATACCAATTCAATTTGCTAAAACTTTTTTAACAAAACATGCCGAAGAAATTGCTACTGAGTAGTTTTGTAATCTGTTGAACAAAATAGAATCTGAACACAAAACTGACAGCTTTGATTTCCGTCGGCAATGCAAATTTTATGATTGAAAAAAAAAAAAAAAAAAAAACAATTTAGAAATGATAAACATGTGCTGGCAACACTTAGTGTGATACGTTTAGAAGGTACGAAACTGAAAAAAATTAAACACCGACTTAAATCCCTCTTACCTTCTGAACAAACTGAAATGTCGTTTTGTTGTCAAATGACAGGCGTCTCGGAGGATTTTACGAATTTGTATTGTGGTTTTGTAAAATATTAAAAAATAAACAAATATTACAATTAAAAAGTTATGATGTATCCGGAACAAACTTCCTTAATGATTGAGTTGTTACGAACGTCAAACGTGTTTACAGGAGAATTGAGTAACGGCGCAAAGGCACAAATCTGGAGAAACATCACAGACCGATGCAATAGATTGCGAAGTGGTCGGGGTGGTCGGCAAAGGAGTGTAGATCAATACAAAAGGGTACGAATTGAATAGACCTAGCGTAAATTAAAGAGTATCCAAAGCAAGTTTACTCCATTTCCTATATTTCGAGAAAAAGCCTATCAGACATGAATTTATTACCAAAGAAATTGATTTATGACCTATTGTATGAAACCGTACAAAAAGTTTTTATTTCCAGTGATGGTAATTGTGCAGTAGTTGATTACTGTTTTGTAAAGTAATTTAGAGGTCCATAGTAGGGTTATTTTTAGTTAAATGTACAGTATTTTTTTATCCGTAAAGAAATTTTTAAAACTACAGTAATATTTTCATCATTTCCATAATTTTTTGGTTAAAAAACAGACAATACTTACGGGAAAATACAAATTTTATGGTTGATATAAACTGGTTTGCATAAACTGAGCCGGATTGAGATGAAAGTGCTAAAAAAATTCCTCTTAACAATGGACATTTTACAATAGCGGTGTTCACGCACCCATATTGATTTGCTTTAAGTCCCGGGGCTGATCCCTGGCGTTTCAAAATCCCGTGATCAGTAAAAGCCCGAAAATTGACATCCCTAGTTTGTACGCCTACAATTCGTATATAGGTCAGATTTTTATGAATGTGATTTCACAATTTTTTCAAAAGAACCGCAGACGGGTACAGATAAGTCATACATATATTAAAAGATTATTTATTTTTCTTTTCAGCATTGGTATGACCTAAAAATGAAAGTAAAAAACAAATTAATACGGCGACAGGAAGCGTACAACGTTCCAGGTAAATTTAGATAAAGGAGAAATTTTTGTTTTGTTATTTATATATGTATTTGTTTTCATAATTCAGGTACGGTAAAAATACCAGAACATATGGAACTTACGGACGATGAACAGTATGTGGCGAATTTTGTTAAAAATATGGATGGCATGGAGGAAATTGTTGAAGAAGCTCTTCAAAGTACAACGGTATGACTTGTTTAACAATCAAATTACAAAATCAGTAGAAATTGTTACTTTTATTTTGAGTATACTTTGTAAAACTGTAAATTTCTCGATAACCTTGAATTCAAATTTTCAAAAATCTTCAAATTGAATTAAGATTCTAAAATAACTTGCGTGACTTTCTATATATGGCCACGAAAACTACTTCCATCTTTGTCCCGTTCGAATGATTCTTTTTTTGCGTGTACCTTGGAACCAGAATTACGCCTGCTTTTAAAGGTTGGTTCTAGTTAAAGTGCTACCTAAATGTATGCGACGCTTTCGTTCCATATATTAGAAATGCCCAAACATATATATTTTTGAGACCATCGAAATGTTTTAAAAGTTGCTCAAACTCTTAAAGAAATGCGCATTTTGTATAAATTCAATCAAATAAATATTTATTAATTTTATTACTTCGGTAAAGTAATTAAAAGCAAACAAACGTTTATTGAATAGTAAAAGCAACCTAAATAAATTTTTCTTTATAGACACCACGTACCAGAGACCAGACAGCAGTTCTTTTAAAACTTGTGCATACAAATAAAGCAAATTTCAAGAAGAATGATATGGCTGGTCGGCAAGCAATATGGAACCAAATAGCCGAAACATTAAATAGAATGCCAGGACCAGAGAAAACCATTGACGGCTGGAAAAAGGTAAGCCGTACATATATTTAAATTCGAAATATGTAAAAACATCTTTCTTTATCTTATTTAAAAGGCATATTGGAGTTGGCGATTACAAGCTGGCGATGATTATGAAAAAGAACTTGAAAGATGGATACAAAAAGGTTTGTTATTTATTTTTTTTTATGTGTTTTTCATTTTAATAGTGGTACAAGTGCTTTTAATGGCAAAAGTAATGTCATACACATTATATGCATAATAATCGGTTATTAGACAAATATGGTTTTCCAACTTACTGTTATCAATTCTATAACGTCAGGTAATTTTTTTGGTAAAACGGAACTCAGTTTTATTAATTTCTGACAAAATGCCAGCATTACTTTTGCCATTAAATGAAGCTGAGCAACTATTAAAATGAACGTTACATACTTATCTATCTTTTCAACAAATTTGAAGCATCTGCTCTGACTTTTGCATTTTAGCTCCTGAAATTCCTGCTATTACCAAAAAGTATAAAGATGACTTTGATATAGATAACACTACACTATATAAAAAATTAGTCACTGACGATATATTTGATGAAGAACAGAAATTAAGTGATACACAAACACAACGGTTGTATGAATTGGTTTCCGAGCAAAAGGCTCTTTTACAAACAGGAATCAATGATGAACCAATAAAAAAGCAAATCTGGTCAAATATAGCTAACGAGTTAAATAATTTACCTGGTGTTTCTTTATCAATAGAGGAGTGGAGAGAGGTAAGAAAACCAAACTTTAATTAATTTAAAAAATTCAGCTTACGATTTTTTTCTAAAGCGTGGGGATTGGAGTAAGCTAGTGCTGCAAAGAGAACGAAAAAAATATCAACAAAATAATAAAAATATGCAACATACGAGTGGTCCAGTAAAAACGAAACCAAACAACGATGTTATTAGCTTTGGTCCTGAAGATGTTAATAATATTGAAGTAAATGTTTTTAAAACATTTTTTAAGAGTTATTTTTGATTTTTTTTTCTCTTTAATTAGTTTGAAATTATGGATTCACAATCAGATATAGAAAAAATGCAACGCATTGATGATAGCAATAATCCATTTTCAAATAATTTTGATGGTGAAGATACGCAAGATTACAGATTTGAAGATAATTCACAAGATGAGTACGTATATGATGATGAATTTGGCAGTGACCATGACTTTCTTTATACGAATGATGAACATGAAGATGAAGTTGTGCAGCAACGACAGCAACAAACACAGCAACAGCCACAATTACTTGAACAAAATAACCTAATCGATGATGATGCTGATACGTTGGATTATGAGCCACAAGAAAAACGTTTAAAGTTAACGTCACCAATTGTTAAATCATTCAAATTTTCAAATCGTATTGTCGCTGCTGTAGAAAAGTTAAGTGCCGATGTAAGTGATATGAAGGAAACGCTTACGAATTCAGAAAATTCATTAGCCAGCATAGAGCAAATAATGGAAAGACAAAATGAAAAGCAGGATGAAACAAATGCCTTGTTAAAGCGTAATAATCAATTATTAAAAATTTTAATTGAATACAAAACAGGCAAGCGAAAAAATACGCATCATTGAGCCTTGCTTAAGGCTTTGCTTAAGTTTTTTTGAAGCAAATTTATGAATTTCATTAATTGTTATAATTTAATTTATACTAAGTAAGCAGTTTACTTTAATATTTTAGAAATATTTCGTAGTAAAGACTGTCAAATAGTTCTAAGTTCTTTCATTTTCATCACGAATGATCAGACTCGCTTTTCCATGATTATTTGTTTTGTTCCATCCTTAAGTTCTAAAACAATAAAATGCAAATTGTTGTGTGAAATGAAGATAAAACAATATTGAATTTTTTTGTACAGTATGATGGTGAAAATATAATTGTACATTGATTTACTCCTACAGCATCAACTTGCACTTGAGGTCTAACACCGTGCTACAATATGTACTCATAACTTGGAGAAAAATCAATATTAAAATGCAACTGGAGACTTAATCTAGCCAAGCTTCGTATGTTTTTTTTATGCTCTGATCTTGTTATTTATATATACATAAGTCGTAATTGATGCATAAGTCCTAATTGAGCACTTTTATTCATTTTTCTATGATGGATGTAAAAGAATCCCTGCAGTTTCAAAGAAATGTTTGTTCTGGTTTATCAAAATGAATAGAATATTATTCTTAAACATCAACTTACTCGAAGATCTCTTGAGTATTTCTATGAATTTCTCGAAACTTTTTTAATGCTACATGGTATCTCACTGTTATATTTTTTCTTCGTACAGAAAAACCTCTTTAGAAAACTGTTATGCGAAGACAACTTTTGAAATAAAAAAAATTTTTCAACTTTAATACAAACTTTTCATAAACTTATATTTGTTTACAAAAATCTTTAAAAACCTTTTATCAAAGTTTTCAAAAACTTTCATTTGTAAAACTTTTTGAATAAAAGTAAATATAAAAGTTTCAAGATCTGGTTAAAACAAATAAAATGACTAATATAAAAGCCGACGGTAACTTATATGGTTTGACACCAGAAAACTCATTACATCTATCCCAAGAACAAACGTAGCACTTTATCAGGATTGGCCCAGTAGGATCATTACGGCTTGTTGCATTCGTTTTACATAAATCTTTTGCATGATTATCAAAGATACAGCCTTTAAAGGTAAAATCATTCAAAATAGCTATAGAAAAGGAAATTATTGATTAACTATCATTATGTACATATGTATACTAGATATCTGCAATATCAACTTACTATTTTTGGCAGCTGTATGAAAGCATTTAAATTTAGTTCCAACTTTGTCAAAGTCAACTTCATTGTGAATCTTTATTTCTTTTAATTTTTTAGCGCTTTGGACTGCCATTTCTTTGCTGCAAACTACCCTTTCTTCACACACTCCTTTTTCTCCAAAGCAGTTAAAGCACTTTATTGAATCACCTTTTAAAATAAGAAAATGGAATTATAACCAAAAATTATGGAATTGATAGAATACTTACTTAAAGGGATACTGCAAATTACAAGCACTGCAACAAAGGCAAACGTTTTTGACATTACCGATTCGAAGAAATCGATTTTCAATAAAAAACTAAAATCTATTTTGTTTTCATATTTTCGGTTTACATAAATTTCAAAGAATTTTATGAATAAAAAATTTGTCAGTTTTGCGCCAGTCGATTTTCTAAATTCGTGGGATTGCTTTACCTAATGTGTCGTCCGTTTCCGATACTTTAACATAAGTACCAAATCTCATCCGTCTCCGTCAAACAGTTTCAGAGATATTGGGGGTTATCGTGAATCAAGATTCCCGGGGAATTTTCTTAAACTGCAATAGAGAACGCACGGCAGTCCGAGAAAATTCCCCGGGAATCTTCATTCACGACAACCCCCATTAAAATTTTTGTTTTTGTCTAATGTTGGAGTGTAGTGCCGACTATTTTTAGTGGATGTTTTTTGTCCCGGCGACTTACATTTTTGAGAAAACATACCAAAGTAGCTAAGTCGACATAAGAAAAGTTGGAGTAAAAGCCAATTTTCCATAAGGCAATCGCAAAATTTTCCTTTTATTTAAGGGCATTATTAAGCCCGACTTAAGTACTATAAAATAACATAAAATTAAAAATGAGTTTAAGAGCTTCACTCAAAACATTATTTGAAAGCTCTGAACAAAAACAAGACTAATTAACAATAGAGGGCGTGGCACCTCCCATATAAGCAAAACCCGAGTAAAAATGATAAAGGGCTGAACATGGGCTGAACGTGCCCTTTTTTGCTTTTTTAAGGCCGTACAAGGGCTGTACAAATGCTCAAAAAAATAAATATGTGTAGAAAACAAATGGGCTGAACATGGGCTGTACAATTGAATTTTACGTCAAAATAATATTTTTTTTAAAATTTTTTTTATCATATAAAATTGAATGACAGAATAAATATCGATACCTTAGAGCGCTATAGTCCTATCTCCATTTTTCCAATTGTTGGGAAATGCAAAAAGAAGATTCCAAACAGTGGTTATTTAGGATTGGCTGCTATTTTGACATAACGATAAATGCAATAATTTTACCCATGGTATATTTTAATATAATTGAATGTTTTTAACCAATTTTATTAATTTCTAACGAAATCCCAGCCAATTTATAGTATGTCATTACTTTTGCCCGTATATACAATTCCACAACTATTCAAAAAAACGACGTATTTAGTACATGTTTTGAATTTTTTCCACTAAAATGTCGTAAGAAGTCATGAAACGCGTAGAAAACACGAAAAAACTTTTTTTTTTTTTTTTTTTTTTTTTGAATTTTTGGTTCCAACAAACAAGAGTGGATCCTTGGGTGTAACCAATTTTGTTCACTAAAATGTCGCAAAAAGTCATGAAACGCGAAGAAAATGTGAAAAAACGAAGAATTTTTTTTTAAAACTGTGACTTATTTGAATATTCAGTGGAGATAAGACAGTAGCGCTCTTGAAAAAATTACAGTTTGAAGGTAGGATTTTTTTTAATTTTCGAATATTTTGGGTTTTTAGTGGTATTTTGACATCACACAGTTTTCCATACGGTAAATAAGCCCACAATGTTGCCATAACTGCAAAAATCTCAAAATCGCAAAAAGTGGAGATAGGACTATAGCGCTCTAAGGTATCGATATGATATAATAAATTTTCAGCCAGCTACTCAATAATGATACTACTACTTTGGCTGAACTCGTTAACGTGCGTATCGCAGAACACTTGGGATTCCCAGGTTCAAATCCTGAAAGGTAAAAAGCCGAAAAAGAAAATTCTTTGAATTGCAAAGTTAAAATTAAAAGAAAAAAATTGTTATTTCATTTTAAAAAAGAACAACCAACGGGCCAATTTTGTATGACAGAAAAAAAAAAAAAAAATAATTTTTTTTCCGCCATTATTGGATTTCGAACCAAGGCTCACACTGCTCCTGAACAAACGATAGGTTGCATGAAAATGTCACAAAAAACGAACAATGCCCCTTTATTCGTAATCGTTCACTGAGTAAAAATCAACTTTATTTGAAATCTTAGCTGCTCCTTTTTTGAAAATATCTCGATTTTTCCAATTGGGGCATTTTCCCATACAAAAAGAAAAAAAAAACTTTTAACTACATTAAACAAAAATTAAAATAATCACAATCGATGTGTTTTGCAATGCTAAACGCGAATCCAACCTCAGAATTGCTCTATCGTGTATAGTTTATGAGATATTGTAACCTAAAGACCAAAAAAAGTCGTTTTTCGCCATTTTTTGAAGCTACATAACTATGTAACATATCATTTATTCGTCAAATGTGGCTTAAATACTTGAAAGTCCCAATCTTTTCCTTCAAAACCTAATTTAAATTATATTAATATCTTCATGCTTCTAAGAGATATCGTAGACCGAAATATTGTCAAAACGGGTTTTTTGCACTTTTGTGTCTTTTTAGGTTAGGATATCTTTGAGGAAAAAAAAGATATCAACATAATTTAAATTAGATTTTAAAGGAAAAGATTGAAACTTTCAAGTATTTAAGCCACATTTGACGAATAAATGATATATTACATATTTATATAGCTTCAAAAAATGGCAAAAAACGTTTTTTTTTTGGTCTTTAGGTTACAATATCTCATAAACTATACACGATAGAGCAATTCTGAGGTTGGATTCGCGTTTAGCATCGCAAAACACATCGATTGTGATTATTTTAATTTTTGTTTAATGTAGTTAAAAAAATTTTTTTTTTCTTTTTGTATGGGAAAATGCCCCAATTGGAAAAATCGAGATATTTTCAAAAAAGGAGCAGCTAAGATTTCAAATAAAGTTGATTTTTACTCAGTGAACGATTACGAATAAAGGGGCATTGTTCGTTTTTTGTGACATTTTCATGCAACCTATCGTTTGTTCAGGAGCAGTGTGGGCTATCAATGTTTTGAGTCGCACAGCTTAACGATGCCAGCCACACTTGAATTTTTTTCTCTTCGCCCAAAATCATATAAAATAAATTTCAATAGAACAATAAATTGTACGGCCGATGTTAATAGTAAAATTCAATTGTACAGCCCATGTTCAGCCCATATGAAGCATCGTGTACGGCCCAAATGTCCTGCAAAAACACCAAAAAGTAATGAAATTTGGCCCTTGTTCAGACGTAATTTAAAAATTGTTTTTTTTTTTTTTTACTCGGGAAGTTTCAAAATGCTATACTGAAAGAGTTTTTTGAGATAATCCAACCAAACTTCTACAAACTTGGGTTTTTTCATTTTTTTACGATTTCAAAGTGGCAAAGCTTTGTTAATTTTTTGAATTTTCCAGTGATCGAGGTGCCACTTTATTCAAAATATCATGTATTTTTAGAAAATGCAAAAAAACCGGTTTTGGATTTTGTGAAGATAAGGTCCCTTTTCCTACGGACGATCACATATATATTTTGAGGCAAAGAAAATTAAATCCCTTCAACCAATCCTGTTTTTGAAAGCTTGGCTTAGGGCCGGATTTGGTAATTTCTAAAATTAAATTATATAAAATATTTACTGGTTAAATTTTTCGATTGAAATGTGATTTAATAGAACTTAACATCAATGCGACCTACGCATATACATACTTATGAGTTTTAAATAAAATTTTTTAAAGTATAACAGTATAACAAAAAATAAAATAAATAGAAATGCATTTGAATCTACCGCGAATGTTTTTTAAATCAAAAAAAAAAGCTTACGAGATTTGAATACCAATAACATTCAATTTAATTACTCCAAATTTCGACTTTGGCACTAAATCGTTGCTGATTTGCATTGAATCAAGTGTGAAAATTGTCGAGTATGTACGATGTATGAAGAAAATAAAACAACTAATTTTAAACAAAAAATTACAGTTGATTTTAATTGTTTTTTTTTTTTTGTTGTTTTTTATTGTATCATTGTATAATTAATAATTTCACTAACAAACTTCAATTGTCAATAATTCTTTACTTATTTTGAATTAAATTACATATTATTTCTTTTGAATTTTTTAACATTAGTATTCAACATTAGTTTTCATGAATTAGTACATTTAATATTTTATATTAAAATTTAGCTATACCTTTGAACAAATTTTTGACTAGAATTTTGTTTTTTATTTTAAAACAACATGCACCTTAAAATATTAAGCAACATCATACGAACTTCCACATAGAATGCAGATATACATACACATATATTTTTTAAGTGTACAGCCAAAAACTCGTAAAAACAGTAAACTTATCTCACTGTAGATTAATTTTCAAAAGATTTTCATTGGCAGATATATTAATATATGTTGTGATATCGTCATCTCAATACTACAACTAGGTAA
Organism: Calliopum simillimum; assembly: GCA_951812925.1. Classification (NCBI taxonomy): domain Eukaryota; kingdom Metazoa; phylum Arthropoda; class Insecta; order Diptera; family Lauxaniidae; genus Calliopum; species Calliopum simillimum. The sequence continues at coordinate 35,198,600 of OX638372.1, forward strand.
CTCCTAAATTACCATATTCTTCATGGTTTGGTGCACAATCCTGTCTAACCAGAGTTCTCTAAAGTGGCACCATTGCAAAGTAATAGGAAAATAACAAAACAATAAAGTCGAAATTCGGTTTAAGTTTAAATTTTCAAAATTCTTAAAATTGAATTATTTCAAAACTATAGTTGTAGTATTGAGCTGACGTTTTTTTTATATTTGCTCGAACTTAACAGTCAATTCGCAACAGACGCTATAAATATGCACTTTGAAATTGGTGACATATAATTTGACTGCAAATTTCGAACATACATAATATATAATTACCAACAGTCCTTTCAAACAAATCAAAATAATTTAGGTTTTGTGAATCATTTTATATCGAGACTTAGGCTGATCGCACACAGTGTCAGACAAAACGTTCAAACCAACAATGTCATCTGATTCTGTGGGTAACAAATAATGTAAAAGTAATAATATTCCTTAGCTAAAAAGCTATTAGGTTGGTCTATAAAAATATGTAAGTAAAGATGCAAAAATTATTCACATTGATGATAAGAATTTCCATAAAAATAGTATAATAGTAATAATAACTCATACATATTATGGAAGCATATTAAATACTGAAGATTTTAAGACTAATTGGGAAAAAAAAAATCGTTGAACCGCAAATAGCAAAAAACCGTTAAAATTTGAGATATGATGTATTGTTTCAAACGCTCTATACCTCTCTTTTTTTTGCATTCAAGATTAAAAACCTAAAAAAGGCATGGATATAGTTTTGATGAATTTACCAAAATCGCTAATAACCCGCATTTTGCCGAATTCTGACCTATAGGCTAGACAGACGACAGCTTAATTCCGAATTATAGACGTAATAATCCGAATCTTTTTATTGCATGATCTTAGGCATTTTTTAAATACATATTTCATAGACATTGACCAAAAGAAAATTTCTCAATTCAAAGGCCAAAAAATTCTAAAACATCAAAAACAAGATTAATGGTAAGATAAGCATCCGAAAAAAAGCTAATCAGAATTTTTTGGACCCTGAATTGGGAAATTTTCTTTTGGTCAATGTCTATGAAATGACACCAATATTATTAGAATCCTTCAAGGGGTTCCGAACTTATATCGGTTTTCATAAAGCTGTATCCCGATGGCTCATATGTAGCTCAAATCTTAGTTTTGTTGATACAATAGCGAAAAAAAGGCACAATTAATAGACCTCCTTAAGCATAGCCATGAAGTAAATAATAAGTACATATCGCTAATTTCTTCAAGAACGGCACAAGTCATAAAACTCATTTTTGCAGAAAATACGTTTAAAGTTTTCAGTTGAAAAAGTTGTTCTGTTCTCAAACGGTGATTGTGAAAGATATTAAAATTAAATTTTTATACAATATGAAGCATGATGTAGTATAAATAGCCCTGCATCATTAACTCAAGATTCGCGTTCTTTAACTTGTGCCGTTCTTGAAGTAAATGAGCATCAACTTAGTTAAAATCTGCTTTACAGATTTGGAAGTTTCGAAAAACTTTTTTATAAGAACTATATATTTCAATCGCTTTGCGGTGTATACTAAATTTGTATTTGCTGTGTTCTTGAATACAGTTTATAGGTACATTCTGAGTATATATATTCACGATAATCCCCATTAAGTGTCGGATTTATTACAGTTATTAGTTAACTAATGACAAGGGTTTAACCAACATTACTTTAGTTGCAGCCATTAGTTGACCATTAGTTAAACTCTTAAATTTCATTGATTAACCAACAGCTGATGCTGAAAAAATATAAACCACATAAGTTTTGTGAAAACTCTTAAAAATGTTTTTAGACGTAGAAAATTTTGATTCCGATATCGAGAGATTTCGCTTGCAGTTTTTTTTTTAACTTAATTGTATTAATCAGGTAATCCAATTTTTTACCAGTAAAATTTGCAGCGCGTGCATTTTTCAAAGTTTTTGTTATTTTGTTTTTCCAACCACAAACAAACATAAACAAAATCCACAAATTTAGCTGTGCTGCCATATTTTTCTCTTGTTCATTGATTTAGTTAACCAAAACACTGTGAATATGAAACATTAGTTAAAATCTTGTCACCATTTTAGTTAACTAATTGGTTGACTAATGACTGTGAATCCGGTCGCCCAATCTTAATGGGATTTTTCTGTAGGTCACTTAATTTTTTTTTTTTGTGCGATCACCCTTTAATCAGAAAATAAAGTAGAAGTCTACTGTTTTGTGTTAATGTACATATGTATGTATTATATTATATAATTTTATACTAAATATAACTTGAAGTCTTTTGTTAAACTACATTGTGGCAACAAGTCTATATACTTTTTTTATAAGACTATGTTTATGATCGAGCGTTTTCACGTCGCGCGATGCGATGCGAATTTACAACCAAAAACTTTTGAAACAGTAGCGAATCACTCAACTTATATTTGAAATACTATAACTATTTTTATTACATGTTTTAGGCATTATTCTGAGGTTTTAAGTATTTCTTGTGTTTGGTGAACCCTAGTAAAATTTTCCATAGAATATTTTTGTGGAACATATAACCCATTATAAATCAGTTTTTGGAAAAACGGTCAAGTTGACCCATAAAAACATTTTAGTGTACGTTAAAATGTTATAAAAAATTGTTTCTGGCGTGATTTCATCGTAACCTTGGAACATTTAGTTTTCTTCAAAATTAAGTTTTAGAGTTTTACAGAAGAATGAAATTTTGGAAATACGTTTCTTGTTGGTATTTTATCTAAAAAAACAATAAATAATTGATTAAAGGTACTATTTTTTTTATATACCTTGATTTAAGGTGAAAAATTTGATATATCGCACAACTTGTTCCGAGCATTTTTGAGGTCGAAGAAAAAAAAAAAAAAATAGAAACCGCATCAAGCCGATCGACCTCTAAGCCGACCGTCAAAAAATTTAAAAAAATTCTCAGATCACTTTTTTTACATCTTTTTTCAGATTTTTGGGAGTAATTGTGAAATTTTCAAAGTCCAATATCAGATCAGAAGCAATTTGTAGCTTGCGATTACGCCACTTACGATACAGCGATTCTCGTCGCATCGCGCAATGCGAATACGCTCGATCATAAACACAGCCCAAAGAATAAAAATAATTTATTTCATTCATCTCTAATATAGGTATATATAAATTGAAGTAATAGCTCGCTAATTCTATTTAATTTGTTTTCAACTACATATATAAATATTTTACATAAAAAAGATGCAAAAGTTTAAACATTAAGTTAATACAATTTAATATTACTTTGATTTTATTGTCACTACAAAGTTTTTTAAATCAATTGTTTGCTGAAAAATCTGTAAAATTACTTTTCTTAGTATTCGGTATTAAGATGCACATTGAAAAGAAGATATAACTTGAGTTTTCTTTTACAACCAAAAATATAAAATTGTACTATAACATAACAAATCTTATAAAACCCAAATTATGTGATCTTTTCAATAAAAAGGAACTGTGCAGAAGTATATGATACATTTGGATACATAAAGACCAACCTCTTTTTGCATCCATTATGTCCTCTGTAATATCTATACATCTTTGAGTAGAAGATTCGATATGCTGTGGTTAGGCGAATTTTTGCAGCAAAGTTAAGATTTCAAAGTTTTCATCTCTTGGAGAATCACTTAAATCACTTAAAAAACTTTAGTAACAATTTGAGTACGTAACTCTTTACTATCCAAAATAATCGCCTCATTGCTTTTCACGAATTGAATGCGTACGTTTTTTTTTTGTGCTTTATTTATCTAAAAATCTTCCTGTATTTAAGTTGACGCTTATGATGATAATGATACTTCCTACTTATCGTCTCTCGTCTCAATTGCTAAACTGTCTTAATATGATATGTGTCTACTTAATTTTTATTTATTTTTTTGCTTTCCGCCTTTATTGCATTTCCTTTGGTTTAAATAAAAATGGATCCAGTTGTTGTCATTGGTTGTTGTTGTTGCAATGGTGATTTCAGCTCCTCAACAATTATAGCGCCATTCTCGTCCACACTATGATTTAATAACAAATTCTCCACTTGCTCATCGGAGAGCAGTTCCTTTGGTTCTGTCGACCTGAAAATTTCGTTTAATTATTTTTGTTTAAATTGTGGTTTTTTTTTTGTTTTCATTTAAAATTTGTACTAAAAATTTGTGCCGAGGTTTGGTTTATGGATTTGCAAAAATTTTGAAAGATATATGGTAATATGTTCTATTCAAAGTAATTTTGTGAAGCGATTTTGTAATGTGCCAAGCAAGCCAAGTCCAGTCTTTTTTTGCAAAGCTCTACTATTTTTATTAAGTGTAGCGGTTTCGGTGCCGCCTGCCACGCCTACTGACCTTGAAAATAGGAAAAAATCACTCGGTGATGTTGTTGTAGTCGTCGCTGCTGCTGCTGCCGCCGTTGCTGTTGCCGTTGTTACTGTTGAACCATTCGACGCTGGCACACCATCATTTTCATTATTCATTTCCGATTCACTATTGCGACGTTCGAGCGTTTTACCAACACGTTGAAATCCAAACGAAAATACATCTTTAACTTTATCGCCAGCATCGATAAGCAGATCAAGGCTCTGACGGCGTCCACTTGCTTTAAAGCTATTCGAACGCGACAACCATTGGCTGAGCCCTTGTTTCTTATTGATTTGATCCTCTTGAAAGATAGTCGTACATGTTACCTTACGACGTGGCTCATCGGATGACGAGGAACTGGTGTGCGAACGTGTATCATCTGCTGCGGGATTAATACTGCCATCGTCATTGAGCAATGACTGATTGGAATAACTAGAACTGGTGCTCTCCGAGTGCGAGAGTCTTATTTCGGTCCATTGCTCAATGTCATCTGGATCATTGGCACCACTAGAGCTAGCATCGCAGGAACTAGCAGCACCAGCGATGTTTGGCTTAAGCTCGTATGGTCCATGTAACTGTGCTTGCGCAATAAGGCTATCACTGGCGCTGGTACTCGCCGATTTTGGTATGCGTCGCTCGGGAAATGTAAGAACTGCTTCGAAATCTTGCAACAGATGTGGGCAATCGTGTTCGTCTCGTCGTCTTTGACGCACGGGGCTAGAGTTAGTGCTCAGTTTGTCTGGCATTTCTAAATATTCATCGTTAGATTCAATGCCGCATGGAAAGTGATTGTAGTTTTGCGTCTGTTCCGTAGTGGTGGTGGTGGTAGTTGTTGCTTCACAGCTCATCGCACCTTGAACTGCTGCTGCAGTCGTGTCAAAATTGATTAGGTTTTTTTGCTGTTGTCGTTGGCGATGAATTTCCTCCGAGATCTGTTCAAGGTTTTTCAGCGCCTCATTGTAGGTAAGCTTTGCTTCAGATACTTTGCTTTCCAATGAGTTGATTTTTTCTTTTTGCGTCTTCAGTATGCCATTGTAATTGGCCCGTGTCTCATAGTAGGGTCTGAAATAAAAAGATATATTCTTAATAATGAAGGGTACAAAGAAAAAAATATAGTTTCAAGGATATCTAAGTGAAATTTAAAAAAAATAAAAAATTTATTTGATAAAGTTGCAAATAAACTTACGAGGATTGTAAATTATGCTGATATGCCAATATATTTAATAAAAGAAGATTGCGTCGAATGTTGTAGCTAAACCATAAGAAACAAACAAATAAAAATTCAAAGAAATTATATTAACTTAATAAAAAAACTTAAAAATGATTCATAATAAATTATATAAATTAAAACAATAGCACCAAATTTATTAAGTAAAATTATAATACAATAAATTTGACCACAAATGTATTAAATAATTTTTGGCACTTTTTGGACAGTTTTAGTACTTTTTTTTGTTTTCTGGTACAAAATCCCTGATACAATGACAAATGTGAAACGAAAAGAAAACAAAAAACATGAATCCAGTGTCAGTTAGCTATTTGTCTTTCTCTTTGTGTCCGCGTATTTTGTCGTTGTTAATATTGAAAAATTTGCATTTAATTTTACCTGGCTTAATGGCAAAATATTAAAATAATTTTGACTTTGCGCACATTTACACACAAATACCTTTCTAATGGTCTATAATTCAAAGTCAGTCTCCATTTCTTGCATAGTAAAAAGGGTAGGATATATTTTTTTCTTGCGTATTATTATATAGATAAGTTTTCATAATCAAATGAGAAGTTATGCTACAAAAGAGGAAGAAGAAAAAAAAAAGAAAAAATAATATCTACATAACCTCACAGTGGAACATATCTATGCAATTAAATAAAAATCACTCCAATCGGACTAATTGTTCCCGAGTTATTAAGATTTCCCGACAAAGCCGAGAGGGTTTTGAATTAAAAAATTTTTTTAAAATCCCACCGGACAATACATCTACCCACAAAAAAAATCATTCAAATCAGGTTAATGGTTCCCGAGTTACTAAGATTTTTACTATCCTGTACAAAGCCGAGAGAATTTTGAAAAAATAAGTTTCACAGAACCTCAGAGGGAAACGTATCTAAGTACCCATTAAAAATAAAAATCATAAAAATCGGATGAATGGTTCTCGAGTTGTACAGTTGGTATCCAACCGAACAATGGTGTAAGTATGGCTTTTTTAGTTAAAATTTTGTCTAACCAAATCCATTAATAAAAATTAATTTTTCCCTTTGCGGCTTTTGTTTTGTAAGCTTTCAGTAGACTTCAAAACAGCACTTATCATGTTCAATAACCAAATGTGGTGGAGTATATTCCTAGACGTACGAAATGAAATTCCCAAAAGGTGAACAAAAAAATTTCGACCGGAAAGGGTGTCAGGAGGCCCTTTTATCTATTTTGGGCAAATTGAGATTTCCGATAATATACGGAGAAGTAGTAGATATGTTACGGGGCACCTTTCCAAATATTCTGCAGTAAAATTCAGAAAAATCGTATGTGGGTCGTGGCGACAGAATGAGTTAAAAAGTCTAAATCACTCATTACGGCCACATGACACGTCTTAAAATTCTGAAAAAATTCAAGCAAATTCCTTGATAAAAAATAAACCGATTTCGATTCAATTTTTATTTTAACTCAAGCGCCCCCTGCCGAGTAAAAAATAAAAAACGCTAAATTTTGGGTAAAAAATGCGATTATTGGCGATATGCGATCGAGCTCACCATAGCGGAAACATCGTATTTTATTATTTATTTTAATCATCGAGGTGATGAAATGAATCGCCTGCGAGATCGAATTTTCGTCTCAGGCGTTTGCTTGTTCAGGAAAAACTCCTGTAGTTTCGAATCATTTAGAAGAATACGCAAATAACTCCTTAATATGAATCCATAAGCGATTCTGCGAATTTAATTGCAAGCGACTCCCCAAAATTAATCCGCAAATGATCCCAACATTGGTAAACGACTCCCCAAGATGATTTTTAAAGGCACAACATAAACTGAGGTACATTAAGCTAGCAGAGCGAAAATGGCAGAACTGAAAAAAAAAATGCCATAATTATAGGCTAATTATAGGCTAATTTTGGGCCCAAACGCCGAATTTTAGGCTCTTCATTTAAAAAAAAAAGTTTGCTCTGCTAGCTTAAGTTTAAGTTTTTTTTTAAATGAAAAGCTTTTTATTTGGCGATTGGTTATTTAAATAGCCTATAATTAGCCTATAATTATTGAATACTTTCTTTAGCACAAAATGTTTTTTTTTTTTCGAAATCGAAATCTTTTTTTTTTAAATGGAAAGCTTTTTATTTGGCGATTGGGCATTTAAATAGCCTATAAATAGCCTATAATTATTGACTACGTTCTTTAGTTTAATATACGTCCTGTATGTGTTTTCTCGAAATAGCTCTGCTAGCTTAGGTTCAACTTTTTTTAAAAATATGAAGAGCGTAAAATTCGGCGTTTGGGCCCAAAATTAGCATATAATTAGCCTATAATTATGGCATTTTTTTTTCAGTTCTGCCATTTTCGCTCTGCTAGCTTAATGGACCTCATTAGCTACACATTATTTTATACATTTTTACATAAAACAGTTTCATAGAAATTGAACAATTTTCTTCCAATTATCGGTAACTTATGTACCGACCAAGATATATAGGGGGTTATCGTGAATCAAGATTCCCGGGGAATTTTCTTAAACTGCAATATAGAATGCACGGCAGTCTGCGAAAATTCCCCGGGAATCTTGATTCACGATAACCCCCATAGTGAAGTTTGTCATTTTTGCAAAGCTTACAATTCCTTTTTGAAAGTAGGTTCTGCCAAATCTGTTTTAATTAGCCATACAACTACCAAAAAGCACAAAGAGAGGTCAAACAGCCTACTGAGTGGTCAAATACATATGGATTTATACTCATCAGCGATTTTAGTATTGTTCCAATTTTAAAAACATGTGTGACGATTTTTTGATGATTTATATTCTCTAAAATGACGATTTTTTGGGTAAAATTACGATTTTTTTATTAAACCTAATGACGATTTTCTTCCAAAGCCTTGTGGCAACGCTAGGTGCCTTTAAATTTTTATAAGTTTTAAAAAAAAATCTTTAAATCCTTACCTCGAAGCTCTTATAGCAGCTCTTAGTTGTCCCTGCAACTTTCCAACTCGATTATTGGCCACCTCAAGCTTTAGTTGACACATTTTTAATGAGTTACGCGAATCGGTCACTTCCAGTTGTGATTGATTTACTTTACCTTTGAAAAAATTTAATTGAAAGAATTATAATTCATTCGTTTTTTTTTATTATACGACTCACTAGCTGCATGACTAAGCATTTCTTGACAAGCTGTATCCAATGTAGATTTTTCACCTAATCCTTGTTCGGCTAAAAAAACCATTTCCTTAGCAGCAGCGTGTATTGATTTGGCCTTTTCATAGTTTGATGCCGCTTGTTGAGTTTCCTTCGTCAGCTGTAGTTTTAGGTACCATTTAGATATTTTTGTTTTAAAGTTTTCTATTGAAAAAGTCAACTTACCTGTGCCGCATAAATTCTTGATTCATAGTATGGCTTTGCCGCATCTATAGAATTGCCAAGCTTGTGCGCTGATTGCTTGATGCGCACAACACTTTCGGCAAGTATTTTTTTAAATTCACTTTTAGCATCCTGTAATGAAGAAGAACAGGATATATTACTCATTAACGGAATTATAGTACGCCTGTTAGAGTCGTAAGAGTTTATACCCGAAATTTATTAAAGCCCTCTCTCTACATTGAACTTGAAAAGGTTAATTTGTTTCCAGAGTAAATTCAATTAAATGTGAAGATTTTAGGCGCTAAAAAAACGTACAAGCTGCCATGTGCACCACTAACTACTCAATTATGTAGTAATCCCCGCAAGATATGCAACAGTTTCTGTTCTTTTTTTAAACTATGATTATGATTAAAGCAAATGCCTCACTAGCCAGCCTGGCAGCACTGGCAGGTGGTGTCGGAAAATCTCTTTACCAAGCATCACTTGTCTCGAGTGGTGATTGTGAGGAATTTAAGAGGGTTGCCCTTAGGTGCTCTATAAATAAAAATGACAATAAACAAGTGACATTTACGCGCATCCTGTGCAAATACATGTGTGTATGTTTGCTCTTGCATGTTTGAAATACCTTAAAGTATGCAATTATTTTTGTGTGTGTGCATATTTGTGTATGTATGTATTTTGAAAAAATGAGGAAGCGGAAATTGTAATAAGCGCAATAAAGAACCTTCGTATGATACTTAATTTAATAGTCAATAAACACTGAATATTTGAGTGAGTGCTAAAGCTTTTGAGTGAAAGGTATTAAAATATGGTGAAAATTCGATTGTACGTCAACATGGATTATAGTGATGCCATCAGCAATTTTTTTTGTTTTGTAAAAAAAGGCGAAAATGTGTCACCCAGTTTCAAGACTAGTTACGTGTTTAAATAAATTGGATGAAGTCTTTCCAGTGCTAAAAAAGTTATCGTCTACAAAATTTACTGGAAGTGTATCATATGCCTAAAATAAACATAGCCGGACTTTGAAGCAACGATAACTCAAAGTTCTGATGTGGTAAAAAAAGTTTGAATTTGTAAGTAGAATATGGAAAATTAAACGCCTTCGAACATTTTTGTAGAATGCTATAACCCAGTATTTGGAAAAAGGGAACAAAAAGTTCCATAAAAACAGGATATAATTCGTTAATATGTTCAAGAAAATTGTTCTGTGCGTGATTTCATGAGTTTTATTAAAAACCTAGTTTTAGAGTTATATAGTAGGTATGGTGAAATTTCGAAAATACTTTTTTTGTGGGTAGGTATGTTGACACGAAACGGTGTCAAGATGTACTTGAATATTATTGGCATTCTCTAAAATGTTGTTCAGTTTAGTCTTTGCTATAATTTTGTTCTGATTGCTTGGCAAAATACGAAAAGATTTTGTGGCAATGACCCAAAATGTATAAAAATAGACTAAATTTTTTTGCGTCAGTTTGTTGAACACTTTCTTTCCTTTAGTCTATAGCTACAACTTGGTTGAAGATAGAAAAACGAAATTCCGATCGGCTTACGAGATATAGTCGTAATATGTACTAAAAATTTCAGCCTGGAGCATATGCCTTTTGTGGGTATTTCACCTAAAAAACAATTATACATATCGATACGTCCAACGTAAAAGTTGGTAACTCGAAAATCGTAGTTTTTAGTTATGATCATTTTTGTATTGTTTTCGTTAAAACAAGAAAACAAAAAACAAAAATTGAATAAATACTTTGGAAATTTGCAGTCCAAATAAAGGTCTTTCGACTATTAAATCGTTGTCACTATTCCAAATTAATTTACAGATATATTAACAGTTTCAACTTATATTTTGGATAAAAATTAATACATAAGAGTTGTAACTCTAGATACAACTTATATTTTCTTTCAGCAACCAAATGTTCCATGAAAATATTGGCAGGACTGTAGGACTTACCACTGATTTTTAAAAAAAAATTAACTAATAACTTTGTAAGGTAAGTTACCAACGTAATTTGTTATTTTTGTCGCGTGAATAAGTTATCAACTTAAGTTGCCAAGTTTTTGCATGGAGACCTCACTAAAATATACTTAGGTTGTAACTTCAAAAATTGCTCCCAGCCCTTCAAATTTCAAGCTAGAGGTACCAAAGTTTGACACAAGATAGAGTCTAATACGCAGATTTTGAAAATCACTGTCCCGTAAAAAGTTGGTAACTTGAGTTACAAACTTTTACGTTGGATGTATCGATATCGTCCTCTTTCAATGATAACCTCGTAACTGCAAACTTTTTTTAATTTTTATTTTTTATCGGAAAATTGTCACACGTATTGACAAATTTTTTCGAAGATTTAACAAAATTGCAGTTACGTGGTTAAGGCTGAAAGGGGACGATATGTATAATTGATTTTTTGTTTGAGGCATTATTTTTCAATATACCTTGATTACAGAAGAAAAATTTGATATAAAATAAAAACCGTGTTAAACCGAGTTTTTGCATATAACGGTGATGAGCGACCTTCAAAAAATTTTAAAAAATTCTCAGCACACGCTTAGACATCTGCTTTCAGATTTTTGACGGTAATCGGGGAATTTCCTAAATCTAATATGTATGTTAAGTATTCAATCGGTTGGAAATCCGCTAGATCATAAACACTATCGCTAGCGATTATGCTTTCAAATAACCTACTTGCAATAAAGCCATTGTCGTCGGTAATAAACACAGCTTAATAGTCGAAAATCGGAATTAAAATTATCTTAAATCCAAGCCCTTAACAGCCCGCCACTCACTGGTTGAAAAGTTGCCCAAAATTCAAAAATTTTTTTTTTTTAAATTAACTTTTTATGGACTATATTTTCTAACCGATTTTCATAGTCCTCAAACAATCGATAAAAAATATGCGGACAAAAACTTCACAGTTTTGAAGTGAAATGTGTCTGGAAACAAAGTTTTAAGATACGAGTAAAATTTCCGCATTGCGACTTTAATTCAGGGTTAAAGGTCCCAAATCAATTTGTGTGTCTACCAGCAGTTTATTAAAAAGTTAATAAAAGTGCTACAATTTTCGTTCAACCATGGACTTATTAAAAGGCCCTCGTAAGGACGGAGATAAGGACTTTAAATTAAAGAAATATTCCAAGTAAATTTATTAAGAAAATTGTTATATAGTTAATTTATGTCACGATGGAAACACTAACAGCTGAATTAGACCTAAACGGATACCTGGGTGTACTAACATACATACATACGTACATATGTTGAAGAAAATCGAATAAAAAAAAATCAATACTTACGTCAAGTTCCACTTCGTACTTGTTAATATTGTCTGTTGCCGTATTCAGTTTCTCCAGTTCAACCTACATAAAAGGGATTAGGGAAAGAAAGGGTTAGCAAATTTCAAATACAAAAATTATGAAAAAAATATGTTGTGTTATAAATAACTTGGCATTTATAAGATACATGTCTACGAGTATATGTATTTGTGGAAAGCAATCAAAAAATTAATATAAAATTCCATTGTTACTATGACATCATGAGAAGACCCAAAATAATAAATTTCTATTATCTATCAGTTTAAATAAAATTAAGGCACATTGCAAAACAACCAACATACAACTTTTAAAGATACATAGATACATTGCACGTCTGTATATTTGTAAGTACGACGTTACAGCGTATCTAACAGTATGTTATGGTTCATCAAAACCAATTTCTATAGAGTGCCATTAAAATGGGTAATGCACAATAAAAGAAATCATTTTTAATTTGCTGGGTGCTATAATGTGATTGCGAAATCTAAAAGATAAATGACTTCATTTAGGCCACAAAACTTACTTGTACTCTGGGATCTACTGGCGTATTGCTTTCCGTTGACATTTTTATCTTTATTGAAAATATTTTTATTTCTTTTAAATTTTTTGTTATCTTATTGCACTTAACTTAAATTTTTCCTATTATTTTCTATTCACAGCATTTTTACAAAAACAAAAAAAAAAAAATCGAGAAAAATTTTTTCACATGAAAATTTTTCCTCGTTTTGTAACTTCATCAATTTCTTTTTTCTTCTCCCTTTCCACTTCACTTTGCTCTTGTACAAAACAACTGCTGGATTTTCATAACAACTCGCTGGTTACGCGTTTCTTCGGAAAATGCTGCATCGTTGCCAATCTCTGTTACCCCAAAGCTCCAAAATTGTAAGAAATTTCCTTTATTCTCTTTGCCATTTTCATTTGTCAAAATTGGCAAAAAACATCCCCTTCGCTAAAATGTTTTACTCTTCTGCGCGTATATCTTGCATATGTTTGTTGTTCAGTTCTTTTCTTTTGAGGGGGTGGTGGATCCATTGGCAATGGCATACAGCGACAGCGCAGTCTGTAAACGTCAATAATTCTCCACAGCAGGTGGTTTTATAATCTATTGGCTGTTGGGTATTTTCACTTGTCAAATTTTTTAGTTGTACTGTACAGCAATGGAGGGAAATTTTTTTTTTAGTACACAAGACTTTGACATTTCGGCGGAAGTGTACAATTTTTGTAAACAAATATGGCGTAGTGGAATCAATAAACTCTTTTAATTCATATTTATTTACATATTTGTTCTATGTATAGTACGTAAGTATTTAAGAAAATGGTATAGTCTTTAAAAAAGGGAAAGCAAAACAATCAGGCATGTTCTAGATTCCGAAGTGGAAGTGCTTGGGAAACGGAATTAAATTCCACTTCGGAATCGAATTGCTGTTCCAGAATCCGAATGAATTTACAAATTCGAAACTAGTTCGAATCCGATTAAAACTTCAATCATGTGTCGACAAAAATTAAATTCAGTTTGTTGTATAAAAAAATATAACATGCAAAAATAAAAAAAAAAAAAATAATTTTTAAAAATAAAACAAAAGAAAAAATAAGAATGTGTTTCTTTGAGCTGGCGGTGCTTTTATTTGAAAACTAGCAACACGCAGCAGAGGAAGAAAGGCGAACAATTTTGCGAGACTACAGCAATCCTTTGGTTAGTACCGCTTCGTTTGGGGAAATGTAGCTTGTTTATTAATTTTTTGACTTTCTAATTGCAGATTTATTGCACTGTACCGTCTCAACAAAGCTGCGTTTCATATAGTTTTAACTGAAGTTAAACCTTTTGTTCGCCAGTTAACTTGCGCCAGAATTACAACTAGCTACTGGGTGACGCTGGATATCCACTTCAGCCCTTTTTACTTACATCTTTCAGAAGTACACAGCTCTGGCCAGTGGAACACTGATGGGATCTTTCAATTACGAACTTCACTAAATCATTAGCAGACCTGTAATTTTTCATCCGAACTGCGACCGCAATGGCTTAGAATTTTTGCAATAAAATATTTCATTGATAAAAAAAAATAAAACGTGGAGCGGGTACAAAAATCGAGAATGGAAGACCATGGTTGGACTGGACGAAGAGTAAGAGACACAAAAAATGGACCACCGCAGATCCTGACAACATGCACTACCTTGTTGCTAATAAATAAAACCTAATTAAACAATTTTACTCTTCGGATTGATTTCACAAAAAATTTCCGAACTTCGGAATGTGGAACACCAAATATTTTAGACAAATCTGTTCGAATTTCAAATCGGAATTTATTTCCGAATTTCGGAATACAGAACACCAATTATCGGAAACAAATCCACTTCCGAATACAATCGGATTCTGGAACATGCCTGATTTCTGATGGGTCTTAAAAATGTATTTTTGCTATTTTAGTACAGTAAAACTAAATATGTAAAAGGAAAAACTTGCTGCGGACTTGAAACTTCGCAGAGTTGTTAACTGAGCTATAGTCATTTTACAAAAAAAGTTAGTTTTTGACAAATAACTTAAAAACAATTCGTCGGACAAAAAAACTTTCTAACTGCCATACCTAAATTAGAGCGTCAGGCGTTGCGTTATTTAACGTTTCTCAAAAGCGTCAAGCGCCATACCGAAATAAAGAGCGTTGCGTTGAAGTCATTTGTTTGTCAAAATCATATTGTTGTTTCTTTTTTAAATTTTCTGCAGCTAACTTCATTCCATAACGCTTTGTCAAAATTGGAAATTCGAATAGCTGGGCGTTGAGCGTTGGCAATTTCGGTATGTGCCATACAAATTGTATGTACATGAGAAATTTTTGACAGTAAAATAACGCTGACGCTCCAATTTAGGTATGGCAGTAAGCAAAAATTATAGATTATGTAGTGTTGCATCATTAAAAACCTTTCTAGCTTGAAAATTTACCGAGTTAAATAATTTTAAGTAAAAATCCTTTTTTTAATTCTCTAAAACAAGCGAGTACCAAAAATTTAAATTTTCCATATTCATTTTAAACTCTATCGTCTATAACTTTTTTGTTTCTTAATCGATCGGAAAAGGTCAAAAAGCTTTTTAAAGCTTAAAATACAATATTTTTAATTAAATAGTTTTAAAAATAAATAAGAGTAAGAGTCTTTTTTTGTCGTTTTCTAAAATAAGCGATTTCCCAAAATTTAAATATTTCACATTATTTTTATCTGCTGTAACTTTTTTGTTTCTTAGCCAATTGGAAAATTTCAAAATACATTTGAAAGGTTTATATCTGTCTTCTTAATTGTACAAATTTCAAATAGAATGTCTTAAATAATATATTACAAAAAATAATGTAAGCGAAAAAACGAAAAAATTTGTTTTAAATTTGGAATATTACTAAATACTTGTAACTTGTACTTTAAATTTTCACTGTTTCAATGAAATACTTGAAACTGTATTATTTATAGTTTCTACCTAAGGAGTGAGATTGAAAAAATCTTAACACACGTTTTACCTAATAATTTGTTTTGGGTGTAAAATTTAAAAATTTCTTTGATCTAGTTATCTTTGAAAAATATGTCAGTTATTATTTTTAATGACAAACACGGTGATTTGTTGTGAGTTTGATCAAAATGAACGAAGAAAAAGAAGTACGTCTTAAAATTATTACAAATTTTCAAAAAAATCCAAATTGGCCAAAGAATTGAAGGTCTGCAGTCAAACTGTTTCCAATGTTATTAAACAGTTTTAGGAGAATTTGACCATCAATAGGAAACGTGGTTCGGGAAGAAAACAAGGACCACATGGCATTGGGAAAGCCAAGAAAATTTAAAGCATATTGAAAAGATCTCCAAAATTTTTATGTTGCTGATGCTCGAGGAAATGTCGAAGAACAATTTAGAATACAAGAGCAGACAAAATTTCCTTAAAAATTCCTGGTATGGCAAGCTATATGCAGTTGTGGCACAAAAAGCAAGCCATTTGTTACAGTGGCCTCTATAAATAACGAAACATACATCAAAGTATGTTTGAAGACTTCTTCCTTTTATAAGAGAGCACAATGAGTCTACATATTTTTGGCCCAATTTGGCATCATGTCATTACGGCAAGAAAGCTCTGGAGTGGTACCAAAGTAATAACATAGTTTTTGTAGCAAGAGTGGCGAATCCTCCAAATTGTCCGCAAATAAGACTAGTGGAGAGATATTGGGCTCTTGTGAAAAGAAACTTAAAGAGCCAAAAAAAAAAGGTGTCCCAAAATATTAAAGATTTTAAAAGAAGATGGGCAAACTGTTCCAAAAAGGTGTCTGAAACAACTATCAAATCTCTAATGAAAGGCTTACCAAAAAAGTTCCACGAGTACGAAAATTCGTAACGAAAACTCTTGATAGTTTCGAATTTGTGCCGAAAAAGTATGAATTTGGAAAAAAACGGAATATTTGGTTTGTTTGGTAATCACGGTGTGCCTTAACCCGTTCTAAATCGAACGTCGTAGCACATCAATTTTTTTTCCAGATTCTGTTTTCTTATCGTTCAAATGATTTATAAAAAAATTTTCACTCGTGACTCCTCGACTAAATTTTGAGATAATCGCTTTTCCAATTGGGGCATTTTCCCATACAAAAAGAAAAAAAATTTTTTTTTAACTACATTAAACAAAAATTAAAATAATCACAATCGATGTGTTTTGCGATGCTTAACGCGAATCCAACCTCAGAATTGCTCTATCGTGTATATTTTATGAGATATTGTAACCTAAAGACCAAAAAAAGTCGTTTTTTGCCATTTTTTGAAGCTATATAACTATGTAACATATCATTTATTCGTCAAATGTGGCTTAGATACTTGAAAGCCCCAATTTTTTCCTTTAAAGCCTAATTTAAATTATATTTATATCTTCATGCTTCTAAGAGATATCGTAGACCAAAATATTGTCAAAACGGGTTCTTTGCACTTTTGTATATTTTTAGGTTAGGATATATATGAATGGGTTTTTTTGAAAGTGGAATAAGTCCACTTTTTCATAAACTGAGATATTAAATTTAAAAATATTCGCAAGCGTTATTAAACCGGTGTTAATTGTTTACCACTGTAAATTTACCAAATTTTGTTATGCTGTAAAAATTTTTACAGGTGTAATAGAAAATAGTCGAGTTTTTTTGGTCTGAATGTACTTATTCCACTTTCATTTATAATAAATTTAAAAATTTGTTCTACTTTTGTATGACTTATTCCATTTTTACTCACAAAATATTTTGTAAATTAAAGCAAAGGAAAATTAAAATTTAGAAGAATTTTACTTAAAAAACTGTTGTTGTTTCTTTTCTTTTCTTTTTGCTCAAGTAGGGCTCTGAAAATTAATTACAACAACAACAAAAAGAAAAAGTTCTTGTCGGACCTACTTTCGGAGATATAGCCATCGGAAGTTCAGGATATATCTTTTATAAAAATTATTATAAGTTGGGAACCCCTGAAAGGATTTTAATAATATTAGTGTCATACGAAAGGCATGTTAACTTGCTACAAAATCGACCTACGAAATATTTTAATCCAAGTCGTGGTTTTAGAGATATTGCAGATTTCCAGAAATTTTTCCCATTTTTTTTTAAATAGCACTATTTTTCCAAAAACTGTATCATTTATGCATAGTTTTAGTAAAATATTATAAAAGCCCGATTTATTTCCTTTTATTTGACATGCAATTTGTACCTGATTTCTTGCATTATCATATTTTTTTTTAAAGGAAAACAAAAAAGTGAACCAAAGAAATTTTCATGAAATTTAGGAAAACATTACAAGAACAGTGATACCAATAACAAAAATAACAATAACAGCAATAAAAACAACAATAACGATGTTTTTAGATAGTTTTAGATTAATTCTGATTCCTGTAGACTCTTTCGATGTTTTTCAATAACTCACTTTTTTGTTTTCCTATAAAAAAATACGTAATGCAAGAAATCAGGTACAGATTACATGTCAAATGAAAGGAAATAAATCGGGTTTTTATAATATGTTACTAAAACTATGCATAAATGATACAGTTTTTGGAAAAATAGTGCGTTAAAAAAAAAAAATGGTCAAAATTTCTGAAAATTTGCAATATCTCTAAAACCACGACTCGGATTAAAATTGTTTGTGGATCGATTTTGTAGTAAATTAACAAATGTTTCGCATGACACTAATATTATTAAAATCCTTGCAGGGGTTCCCAACTTATAATAATTTTTATAAAAAATATATCTCGATCTTTCGATGGCTATATCTCCGAAAGTGGGTCCGACAAGAACTTTTTCTTTTTGTTGTTGTTGTAACTAATTTTCAGAGCCTTACTTGAGCAAAAAGTAGAGAAAAGAAACAGCAACAGTTTTTAAAGTAAAATTTTTCTAAGTTTTAATTTTCCTTTGCTTTAATGTACAAAATATTTTGTGAGTAAAAATGGAATAAGTCATACAAAAGTAGAACAAATTTTTAAATTTATTATAAATGAAAGTAGAATAAGTCCATTCAGACCAAAAAAACTCAACTATTTTGTATTACACTTGTAAAAATTTTTACAGCATAACGAAATTTGATTAATTTACATTGGTAATCACTAAACACCGGTTTAATAACGCTTGCCAATATTTTTAAATTGATTTAAAAGCAAAATCTTCTGCATAGCAGTAGATGAAAAAATGGACTTATTCCACTTTCAAAAAAATCATTTTTGTAAAAATGCTTTTCATGAAAAGTTCTTTTGAGTAATTTTTGATGAAATCGTGGTCTAACGAGTCTGCAATTTTCAATATAAGAAGAGGACATATATAGCTAGCTATAACTACCATAAACTCAATTTTTCCTGAATTGGACTTATTCCACTTTCAAATAAACCCATTCATATATTGAGGAAAAAAAGATATCAACATAATTTAAATTAGGTTTTAAAGGCAAAAATTAGGACTTTCAAGTTGCTTACCAGATTTAACGAAATTAAAATTTCTTTCACATTTTAAACATGTTCAACGATCCGATCCGACCATTTCAAAATTCAGCCGTATGCCATACACGTACCAACAACACTCGGGGTGTCAAAGGGCTGAATTTAGAAGTAGTCGGTTCGTTGAACATGTTTAAAATGTGAAAGAAATTTTAATTTCGTTAAATCTGGTAAGCAACTTTAAAGTCCTAATCTTTGCCTTTAAAACCTGATTTAAATTATGTTGATATCTTTTTTTCCTCAAAGATATCCTAACCTAAAAAGACACAAAAGTGCAAAAAACCCGTTTTGACAATATTTCGGTCTACGATATCTCTTAGAAGCATGAAGATATAAATATAATTTAAATTAGGTTTTAAAGGCAAAGATAAGGACTTTAAAGTTGTTTACCAGATTTAACGAAATTAAAATTTCTTTCACATTTGACGAATAAATGATATGTTACATAGTCGATTGTGATTATTTTAATTTTTGTTTAATGTTGTTAAAAATTTTTTTTTTCTTTTTGTATGGGAAAATGCCCCAATTGGAAAAGCGATTATCTCAAAATTTAATCGAGGGGTTTCAAAATTTTTTTATACATCATTTGAACGATAAGTAAACAGAATCTGGAAAAAAATTTGATGTGCTACGACGTTCGATTTAGAACGGTTTAAGGCACACCGTGAATCTCGAAAATCGTGTTTTTGAATTTTAAACCAAACGCGATAGAGCGATTCCGAGACTTAATTTGAAGTTAGTATATCGAAAATTACTATTTTTGCTTTTGATGCATTATGCTTTTTCAAAAATTCCGCTCTGCCACTTTTTACAATATTATTTTCTCTGTGTACTTTGAATTGTAGAAGAACGCACTGCAAGTTCAACATTTTAACGCCAAAGCAAGACCAAGTGCGAAGATTTGTATTCATATTAGAAAAAATAGTTTTGATGAAGAGTTATTGGAGTAAATAATTAGCATGAGCAAAACTGTTGGCATTAAGTTATTTTGCAAATGTTGGGGTAGGTTTATTTATTTGTTTTATTAATTATGACAGGTAAAAATTTGTTTTTGCAAACAAGTTGAGTGCTAAAAATGGGTATGTTTTGTCAGAATAAAAATTAGAAAGAATGATTTGTTTGGCCTTGCCGGTAATTGAATACCCTTCGTCAATATACCGTGTTAAAACTTTTGGATCTTTCTTTGGTTGTGTTAATAACTTGAATTGTTTAAACAATGTGCTCATTATATCTTTTTGAAGATCTTCCTTACATAGCAGGCTGCCACGTCCTGAAGTTAAATTTTTCCCAATTTTTGGTGGGCTCTTCTAAAGTTTAGACTCTAAACTCTTATTTGTATGAAATTTGATTGCATTATATGAATGGGAGCTTGATCAAGATCTTGATCGAACCAAGCATCTAACTGAAATTTAGTTGAATAATCTCGAACAATGCTCTCAGTAAAGTGTTTTCTTTAAACTTCGAAGTATAGTAGAAAATTTAGGTGTAAATGTTTTTACCACCACAAAAATAATACCAATTTTTATTCAAGATATTCAAGATGGGTGTGCTCTTGCTTAGAGCAATGGTAGCATGGTATTTAAGTTCTGTTTGTCTAAGTAAAGCTTTTTTAATTTTTTATATACAAACATTGCGCTCTTAACAAAAATCCTTTTATTTTAAAGAAATTTTGTTTGACAAGAAATGTCAAAAATGGAAATGGAGAAGAGCAAACTTTCTGCTTTAACAATGAGAGTGCAACGAAAAAGTTCTATTGTTGACCCTTCAAATGAGAACAACAACAACCACGACCACAACAACAACAGCAAGTAAAAACAAACAAACGTAAAAGTTTGTTGGGCTTAGGGGGGTTCACATCTGACTCCAAAATGGATTGCGCGCTCTTATTTACTCTCTCAAATGGCGCTATACTCACGCTTGCTCACAGTGCACAGTGAAGAGTTTATTAATTTTCAAAAGAAAAAAAAAAATAGAATAAGTGAAAATTTTACACTTTTTTTTTGTGGCGGCGTTGAAGTATTACCTAAGCAGACTTTAAATGATTTTAGGCCGCTTGCCCCTATGTAAGCAAAAATAAGTAAATCGGCCAAGGTAGCCGATAAGACGTAAGAATTTTTCCTAATTATTATACCCTACCCAGAGAAGGAGGCGTGGCAGATATAGAAAAGCATATATATTCTTGATCAGCGTCACCTCCTGAGTCGATGTAGCCATGTCCGTCTGTTTGGCTGGCTGGGTCTGCGTGGAAATATATTTTCTGGGTAAACTGAGCAAGATAATTCAATGAAATTTGGTACAATCTCTCCGTTGTCAGCTCGTGGGATTGAAAATTAACAAAATCGGTCAACGGACACGCCTACCGCCCATACAAAAAATTTATTCAAAATGCAACTTTAGGAGTATTTTTCACGACAATGCAACCGAAATACACTTAAATACTACAAATCGTAAGTGCATGCTCTAAAAAAAAACTGGGCGAATTCGAACAAGAGGGCGTGGCACCTCCCATAAAAGCAAAAGCTTCAAAACGTTATACTAAAAGCATTTTCTGAGATATTCGAACTAAATTTTACTCAGACGCTAAGAACTATAAATGTAAGCTCTCAACAAAAACTAGGTGAAATTAGAAAAATGGGCGTGGCACCTCCCATATAAGCAAAAACTTCAAAACGCTATACTGAAAGCGTTTTTTGAGATAATTGAACTAGATTTTACTCAGATACTAAGAACTACAAATGCAAGCTCTGAGCAAAAACTGGGTAAAATCGGACAAAAGGGCGTGGCACCTCCCATATAAGCAAAACTTTCAAAATGCTATACTGAAAGAGTTTTTGAGGTAATCCAACTGAATTTCACACAAATTTCAAGGACTATAAATGCACGCTCTGAGCTAAAACAAGACAAACTCGGATAAGAGGGTGTAGCACCTCCCATATAAGCAAAAGCTTCAAAACGCTATACTGAGATAATCGAACTAAATTTTACTCAGGTACTTAGAACTATAAATGCTAGCTCTGACCAAACACTGGGTGAAATCGGACAAAAGGGCATGGCACCTCCCATATAAGCAAAAAATTCAAAATGCTATACTGAAAGAGTTTTTTGAGGTAATCCAACTGAATTTCACACAAATTCCAAGGACTATTAATGCATGCTCTGAGCTAAAACAAGACGAACTCGGATAAGAGGGTGTTGCACCTCCCATATAAGCAAAAGCTTCAAAACGCTATACTGAAAACGTTTTTTGAGATAGTCCAACCAAATTTCACTCTGACACTAAGAACTATTAATGCAAGCTCTGAGCAAAAACAAGGTGAAATCAGACAAGAGGGCATGGCACCTCCCATATAAGCAAAATTTTAAAAATACTGCAGTCTAGGGTATTTAATGTTTGGCCAGGCCAAAGGTTACACCCTTACTAGTTAATCTTGCACACCAAAACAACAATACTGCCAAATTTGAGCAAAATCGGTGACAAAAAAGCCTTCAGCTGGTACACTTGGCGAGTTTTCATTCATAAGTATTTATGAATTTTTGGTTTCTAAAATAAGGCGCGAATTGCTTAATAAAATGTACCTGTTTTAAGAAATAGTTTTTTAATATTTTGTTGGGGTAGTAGGAGAATTATGAGACAAAATATTGGGAAATTTTAATATTGAATTTCTGCTTTATTAAGAAAAAACAAAAATAAAAAATATCGAACAAGCCCGGCATTCAAATTTATGATCCCGAAATCCCGGAAAATTGAAATTCCTAGTTGCGATTCATAGAATGCGTGCGCTACACGCGCTGATCTTTATCTACCAGCGCCTTCAAACGGATTATTCTTGAAATGTATTAATTTCTGACCTCAAAAGAAAAAATTGGTATGACAAATGTATTGCCGAATTACAGGAAACTTGACGAGGATTTCAAAAAAATTTATAATAGGGTATGTCAATAGGACCTTTATCATACTAAAATGGCTCTATTTATTTATTCAGTTGATTGTGGGGGTTTGCGACATTCTATTTACGAATCAGGACTTGTTTTTTTTCCATCACGTCAGTATTCTGAGTCATATGACGTACTTTCAGGATGTAATTAATTTTTGCAAAAGGCATCGGATAGTCATGAACTTTCTCTACAACTACATGTTTTTAACTTTTCTTACTTTCTGAGTTATCATCTATAGAAGTACACGTATTGCAATTCTACACACATAATATTGTATGAAGTTCAAAATCCTTTATTTCAATGAATAATAACTGAAAACGTAATGATTTAATTGGAAAAGATGGTAGGTTAAATAAGTAAAATTATCTTAGAATCCTGACTTTATAGAAAAATACCAAGTTCAGATTCATAAATAGTTAGTCTTTTACCATTATAATCAGGTAAAAAATTCTGGAATGGAAAACCATGTAGGACTGTGTTAATAAAGTTAAATCTTCCACAAAACAATTGTTCTTAAGTGCTAGTTTCCAAAAAATAACTTTTTCCTTCGCTTGACCACAAACTCAACGAATTTATTAGTGTATACTTTTAATAAATCCCATAAATAAGC
Source organism: Calliopum simillimum (assembly GCA_951812925.1). Lineage (NCBI taxonomy): Eukaryota > Metazoa > Arthropoda > Insecta > Diptera > Lauxaniidae > Calliopum > Calliopum simillimum. The sequence goes on from OX638372.1 coordinate 35,222,327, forward strand.
AATAATAAGTTTTAAGCAAAATCCTATAAATTGGTATTTTGATGATTTTGGAATTCTGTCGCCACACCAGCATAAATATGTCTAGAGTTTTATTATCTGGAATTAATAGATAAGAAACATTAGATCAAAATCATTGTGGAATAATAGTGAAATAATTAGAAAACTTGCTGTCTTCCCCAGAAGTATGTATTTTTTTCAGCAGAAACATAATTCTGTCAAATGTATTAAATACTTTAAAACAGCATTTTTTGATTATTATTCTTTTTTAACAAATTTCTTACCAGCCCTAAACATAGCATTTTCATTAATATCCTCAGACTGAAACATGGAAACTTCCACACTGTCGCTCAAATCAAGCGGAACCTTTACTGGCACATTCGCTTCCAATATAACAAAAGTGTGTAGACTTAGTCAGTTTACTTTCTCATGTTTCGATGAATTCTAGGATAATCCTGTAAATATAAAAACAAAACTTATTAATTAAAGCTTATCAATTTAATTAACCAATTTTAACAGATAACCTTAAAAGTTTTTATAAGTTCAATTCCCAGTGCAAATATATACATCTAATGTCATTTACTTAGTTACTCGTGTTCCTAGTACGTTTGCATTTGTTTATAGCGAACGTCCTGGGAACACAAACACTAAGTAAATGACATTAGATGTATATATCATATTTGCGCTGGAATTTGAACTTATAAACACGATTAAGGTTATCTGTAAAGATTGGTTAGTTAAATTGATAAGCAATTTTGTTTTTATATTTACCACAGGATACTCCTCGAATTCATCAACATTTTTATAGTACTTAAACCAGCCGCATTTTGTAAGCAAATGAATAATTTATTTTCAAAAACGATGTACACATGTCGTAATACGTGTAATATTTTGAGTAAATCGCTTGGAGACTATCCAACGTTGCTTTGCTTAAAACTGTCAAATAACGGTGAGAAAATGATGCTCAAAAGAGAGACCATATTTACAATTTTTTGCATAATAAATATTTTGTAGTTTACCGTTTGCGTTCTTTTTCTGCTTGCCCTTGAATTGACTGACAGTACTTCACAAATAAAAACTAGTAAGGGTGTAACCTTTGGCCTGGCCAAACATTAAATACCTTACACAGTAGTATTTTGAAAATTTTGCTTATATGGGAGGTGCGACGCCCTCTTGTCCGAATTCACCCAATTTTTTCTCAGAGTTTGAATTTATAGTTCTTAGTATTTGAGTGAAATTTTGTTTATCTTAAAAAATGTTTTCAATATAGCGTTTTGAACCTTTTGCTTGTATGGGAGGTGCCACGCCCTCTTGTTCGATCATATCCAGTTTTTGCTTGAAGCTTGTATTTATAATTCTTAGTGTCTGAGGAAAATTTAGTTCAAAAAACGCTTTCAGTATAGCGTTTTGAAGCTTTCGCCCAGTTTTTGCTCAGAGCTTGCGTAGTATTTATGTGTATTTTGGTTGCATTATCTTGAAGAATACTCCAAAAGTTGCATTTTCAATATATTTTTTGTATAGGCGGTAGGCGTGTCCGTTGACCGATTTCGCTCATTTTCAATCTCCGAGCATTGACAACGGAGGCTGTGCACCAAATTTCATTGAATTATCTTGCTTAGTTTTCCAAAAAAATGTATTTCCACACACAGCCAGCCAGCCAGACAGACAGACGGACATGGCTATTACGACTCAGGAGGTGACGTTGATCAAGAATAAATTAGATCTGCCACGCCTCCTTCTCTGCGTTACAAACGGAATGACAAAGTGAATATACCCTGGGTGTAGGGTATAAAAACCCATTCAATTCAATTTAAATTTTTATCCGATCTTCGTTTGTAAGGGCTAGTTTACATAGACATTCATCAAAATAATCATATATTTGGTGATTATTTTAATCATGAAATGAATGAGCAAACGATGCCACTTGACGAAATCAAACAGAGTTGTGTTGCAAAATATTTCACAACACTTATAAGTATAATTTTTGTTAAAACCATATGTATAAACCCGATAAATAAAGAAAAAAATAAATAAATAATAATAAATTTGTTCCTTTTGGGAGTAAAATTATACAGTTTTCGTGAAGAAATCTACGAGATGGATGGAATAAGTGGTTAATAGCAATCTTTGAATCAGTATCAACAAAATTTGAGAGACCAAACAAAATTAACTCACAGTTTGACACAAATTTGTCGCATGAAAAAATAATACAAAAAAGTATTAAAATAAATAGCATTAAAAAAGTAGTTAAATAGTACTAGTTATCTAAAATCACATGAACGTGAACAAAATATAGTTTTAGTCTTGAAGCAAAAAAATTCGTGTTTATTTTGATTATGAATGTCTATGTAAACTTGCCCTAAGGGCTCAAAATTTTTGTAATAAAATGGGCTTTCTAATTTCTAAAACTTTTTAAATAAAAGGTAATATATCAAAATTTCATATAAGGTAAGTGTACCGAATTACGGCATGTTAAGTTACTCACCACTTTTAGAGTGGCTCCTAGCCATAAAACTCAATTCTAATTGATTTATACGTGATTGATTTATTTGTCGATTGTAACTCAATTTAAGCATCATAATGCTGATATTGTAATAAATTTTTATATATTAAGAAACATTGCATTTGTGCCTAATTCCGGACTAAAACTTTGCGTTGAGCATAATTCCGTACTTGCGTGTACTTTATTCCGTACTAATTTAAAATATGATTTATTTTCATTATAAATACAATAATCAAAAACGACAAGTTTCTTCATTTTATACATGTTAACATTTATTTAACTTTAATTATGTTCAAATAGGGGGTTATCGTGAATCAACGCGTATATTCCCGGGGAATTTTTCTCATATTGCAATGGAGCATGGACGGCAGTCTGAGTAAAATTCCCCGAGAATATTAATTCACGATAACCCCCATATACTTTTTTTTTCTTCAAGAAACATATATGAGCATATGCGAAAATAATCATCCCTTGTATGTATGACCCAGGTTTTAAGAAAAAAATTTTTTTTTTTCATGTTCAATAACCAAATGTGATGGAATATGTTCCTAGACGTGTAAAATGAAATTCCCAATAGGTCTACAAAAAAATTTCAAACTGAGGGGGTGTCAGGAGGTCGTTTTATCTGAAAATTTTGGGAAAATCGAGATTTCCGATAATATACAGAAGAGCACATATATCAGAAGTATTAGATATGTAACGGGGCACCTTTCCAAATATTCTGGAGTAAAATTCAGAAAAATCGTAAAATTCAGAAAAATCGTATGAGGGTCGTGGCGACAGAATGGGTTAAATAGCTTAAGTCGCTCTTTAAGGCCAGATAACAAGTCCTAAAATTCTGAAAAACTTCAAGTTCAAATTCCTTGATGAAAAATAAATCGACTTTGCTTATGATAGTTTTTTAATTTAAGCCCCCCATGCCGAGTAAAAAACGAAAAAAACGCTAAATTTCGCATATTGTCAAAAATCGAATTTTTAACCCAAAACACAGCGTTTTTCTTTTTTGTATGAGACGTCTTACTGTTCGTAGTTGAGTTCAAAGCCCTTGATATAGTGGAGTCAATAAAGCCTTTTCGTCGAAAGTCATCAAGAAAAGTTCGGATTTTGATGATTTTTAAAAATTTTTTTTTTGAAGCTGTGTCGGAATAATTTAATTTCTGAAACAATATTTAAGAAACTTTAAAAAAGATAAAAAAATTGTATAAAAAAAACAACAAACAAATATAAAAGTAGTCGTTTTCATTGTACTTGGTGATGCTAAGTACGAATCTGTCATCAGAATCGCTATATCTCGTATAGTGTCTGCGATATAACACTATCAAAGAATCCCGGATATAGTGGTTTTAGATAGTAAAGAAGGTTTGCAGGATTCTAAAAAGCTTCTTTGATTGTTTTCTTATTTTCATATAAACAGCGTTTTTCCGACCTTTAACGGCCTGCGGTCATGGTCAATTATGTTCCGATCAGAACCAAATTTTTTTTGCTTAGTGTTTATATCTAGAAGACCAAAATAAGAACAGAAAAAAATAATGCTACCATATCAACTAAGTACCTTAAATTGATTTAACATTTTTACAGTGCTATATCCTGTTCGCTTTACTTAACCTGAAATCAAATCTTATTCATATCTGTCAAATAGTTTCAGAGATATCACAAATTTGATTTTTTTAGAAGGAGGGGGCGTGACCTCACCCATTTTTTATTTAAAATTTTTTTCCCAGAGCCAATTACATATGTACCGAATCTCATTCCCCTGAGTCCAATATTTCCAGAGATACAAGAATTTCGGATCGAGGGGGCGTGGCATCGCCCATTCTTTATTGGATGCAATTTACTCAAGCATTGTTCATATACATACCAAATCTCATTCACTTATATCAAATAGTTTCATATATAGGACTGATTCTTGCGATTAAAGCCCCATTTTTCCATATAAATATCGTTTTTCCTACCTTCAACGGCCTTTTCCCATCGGGACCAAAATTTTTATGCTAGATACTTACACCAATAGAAAACAGTTCCAAAAATTTGTTATTGCGCCCATTGTGCATATAAAAATTGTTGCCATGTTTTTCTCAATAACGACTGCAGCAATTTTAAAGAAACTTCGGAAAATTATGCACACTAACATAGATTAAAGACTGAGATAGACTTTGACTTTGTAGATATTCATGAAGAAGCGTGGCACCATCCTAAACTTTAAATTTAATTTGGTCATATCTAGCAAAAAAAAAAACAAAGTTTTTGGAAAAAAAATCATCAAAATCGGAGCTAAGGACTTCCTCAAATCTGCCTGTTTTATGGCTTTATTGACTCCGCTAATAAGTCTACTATAAATATGTGCAAAGGAATAGTGTCGGGTGTGGGCACCATTTTGTTTTCGACTCAAATCTTTTGGCAAATGTATATTATGCAGACATATAAGTATCAATGGAAAGCTAGAGCCCCTTGCTGACTACTGGTGAATAAAGCAAATTGATTTCGTCAGTTGGAAAAATTATATCAAAAAAATAGTGAAGTGATCATTTTTGACAATAAAAAAAAATTTTTGAGTCGGTTGTGGGCACTCTTAGAAAATCGGCAAAAAATGGGAAAATATGAAGTTAAACGCAATCAAATGGAGAAGAAAGCAATTCCTTTTTGACATAACTCTTTTGCCAAGCATGATTTTTTTTTTTGTATCAATCCATTTCCGCCACCTGCTCCTCCGTACACTTGTCTGAAAACTGGAGATTTTTTACAAACTGCTTGCCACTTTACCACCCACACTTAATGAAAATAAAATTTTTTCTACGATAACTTTACAGGGCCTATTTTTTCTTTCGTTTCTACTATCACACTTGGAAAATTATTGAAAAAAACTTTTGTGTTGACTTTCACTTATTCAAAACTTGTTTTTTCTCAGTACAAAGCAAATGCGTCTGTTTGCTCTGGTATATGCACAGAAATTTCGTGCTGTCATAACACGCGCTCAACATTTGTCAGAACAGCTGTATTTGTTTTCTGTCAAAAGTTGGGGGGGGGGGGGGTGCCCACACCCGACCTATGCCCGCAGGCGACACTATTCCCTTATATACCTAGAAAGCATTTTTTTAAAGATACTCGAAAATTTTAAGCTCTAAGATAGAGGTTTAAAGCTTTTAAAAGAAAAAATTAACTGAATATTCTACGCTCAAAGTTTTCAAATAAATTTTTACAATAAAAGTTTAACTGCATGGAAAACTAAAGCATCAAATGTCCACAAAGTTTTATGCAAAACGTACACTGTGCCTTAGAATCATTTTTCCATAGAAGCACCGGCAACGGACGACAGAGCTTGCACGAATATCTGTGAGCGCACAAACCTTTGGATTCATACAAATTGAATCCAATTCAAAAGTTCAGTCAACAATTCAGGTTCGTGGCGAGCGGTCGATGAGCGCGAAACTTAAAAAATCGAGTTAAATCCACCACAGTTGAGAAAGAAAAAAATCATAATAAAAAAGTTTGTGTGTTTTTTTGTTAAATGCTGCTGCACATACACACAGATACGTGTTGTTTACATACAAATACATACATACAAATGTATACACAAGTATAAATATTTTTATACATATATACACAGATGTGCAGCGCATGTATTAAATACAAATAATAATCATAATAATAACAGTTAAACAAAAAAGTACAGAATTTCGGAAGTTCTGCAGTCGCAGGAAGTGCAAAACTATCTGTAAGATACAACACATAATTTAAAGCAGCGTAATCGCGAACTTTTGCAAAATTCATTTAGCAAAAAAAAAAAAATCAATATTTTAGCAAAAGTACATAGATAAGCAGCACTAGCAGCTGAAAAAGAGCAACAAAAGTTTGTTTTTATCTTTTGCTTTTGACATTTGGACAAAGGAAGAAAATATTGCAAAAAGTATCTAGATACGCATCTATTAGGTAATTTGTTACGCCGCAGCAGTGAAAAAGATGAAATATTAAAAAGTGAAAAAATAGAAAAAACTAGAAGTATGACAGACAGTGAATATAGCAAATAACAGTAGCCAGTCTGCATCTGTAAGATACAAAAGTATCTGAAGTTGCATTTCGTGTATCTGCTGTGCGTATCTTCTTCGAATAGGTACAACGCGTATTCTGGCTGCGTTGCGGTTCCCACTGGCGTTTATTTTGGGTTTCCTTCACGGCGACAACAACGACGTCGACGACGGCACTTGTCCGCGCCCTTCGTTTGCTTAGCGCTACCACTTCTTGGTGCAACCACTCGCCCCGCCGAAATCCCTGTTGCGCCCAAAACTCACGTTTTTCCAACGACGGTGCGACTGACGCTGTGTTTGTGTTCGATATTTTTTTTTGGCTGCTCTGTCTGACAACATTGTGCGCCGCAAGAAGTGAAGATAAGAGGTAAAAGGAAGAAAAAGATATATACGTACAGATACAGATATATATATATATAAACAGCCAGAAGCTCCCCAAAGCAAAGGCGGAAAAAGGCAAAAGCAAAGAGTTCACGTGAAATTTGTAAATTTAAACAAAAATCAAAAAATAAACAACAACACAACAGCCGAAAAAATCCGAAGCCAAGTTTAAGTATCTAAATAAAAAACAAGAAAAGTATCTAGAAGATACGCGCTAACGTAGCCGCTTGTTTAACGTGTATCTGTGTGTTAGAAAAATCTCAAGAAAAGAAAAAAACGAAACCCAACCAAATAAATAAAGTGAGTCGAGTTGTGTGTTTGCGCTTTTTTTTTTTTTTGTTTTTCTGAAATTTTTTTTTTAATTTTTCTTGTTGTTAACGTCGCTGTCTGCGTGTTGTTGCATTAAGTTTTTTTTTTTTTTTTTGTTCACAAATATTTGTTGTAGCGCAACTTCAACGATTCGCCGCGCTCTAAAGCATCTTCTCATAACAACAACAACAAGAGCTTCTTCTTTTTCTTTTGCTTCCTTTCTACTGCAACCAGAAAGAATCGTTTGTGTTCCGTTTTAACACCGCAACTGCTACTGTGGCAGGATATGCTCAACATCCGCTGTGCTGCTCTCTTTCTGCGTAGCACTTTTTAATCTTGAAGTATTTGGGATAAACAGGTGAGTGAATCATTCATGGATTTCAATTTCTACTCTGGGTGCATTCATCCTTAGTGTAGTGATGCGTAAAATTGGGGTGTATTCTATGTTGGTCCAGACGTACGCGTAAATAGAGAAAACAATTTAATTGTAAATGGGCATTAGAATGCCCATGAGAATATGAAATGTGCAAAGTTATGATTTTGTCCATTTTCATAAAATAGAGGTCAAAAAAATAAAATTTAAAAAAAAATTTGGATCGGCAGCCAGTTTTCAATCAAAGCTTGAAAAATAGACTAAAAATGACAAATCGCTCTAACTGCCCGTAACATCGAAACTATTGATTTTTTCGGTGATATCGTTGAGTCAATTGTAAACTATCCTATCTCAAAAATCGCATTTCTCAAATTTTTTGTTTTTTACATTAGTCCATCAGGAGAATCTTGTGACAAAATTTTACGTTCCTATCTTTAACGGAAGTACTGAAAACGGTCCTAGCAAATTTTCCTATATTTTAAATATTTGAAAATGTTCATTGTAAACTATCCTATCTAGAGATAGGATAGGCTACAATTATTTTTTTGTCATTTGAACTAATAGTTTGCAGCAGCAAAAATGACCTTACTGATACTAGGGGCAAAGCTGAAAAATTTTTGAAACTATCAGTTGTGTTCTCAACCTTTCATAACAGTTTTGGTCCAGTACAAAAAAAAAAAAAAATTTATTGCACCATTCGATAGAGAGAGGATGAAGAAAATTTTTGGAAACTGTCAAAGGTGTCCTCGACCCTTCTAAGAAGTTTTGGTCCCATTTTTCAAAAATATTTAATTGCACCAATTAATAGGCAGAGATATGTTGGAACGAAAACACACTAGAAGGGACAAAGTACAATAAAATATTTTTTAAAAATGGGACCAAAACTCCTAAATGGTTTCAAGGACACCCCGGACAGTTTCCAAAAATTTTATTCGACCTTTTCCGATCGATTGGAGCAATAATTTTTTTTTTTTTAAAAACCAAAATCAAAACTACTATGGAAGGTCGGGGACACCCCTGACAGTCTCAAAAATGTTTCTTCAACCTCTCCCCATCGATTGGTGCAGTAAACATTTTTTGAAAAGTTAGTCTTAAACGGCGTCGGGGACACCCCTGACAGTTTCCAACATTTTTCTTCGGACTTTCCCTATCAATTAGTGCATTAAATTTTTTTTAAAAGTGGACATAAATTTCCTAAACGGGGCCGGGGACACCATTGACAGTTTCCAATATGCTTCTTCGGTCTCCTCTTATTAATTGGTGCAGACTGTTTCCGTAATTTTTCTTCTGCCTCTTCTTATCAATTAGAGCAATACAATTTCTTTGAAAGAAAAGATCTAAACTCATTTGAATTGTCGGGGTCACCCCAGACATACCACAACATTTTTTTTCGGCCTTTCACTTTCGATTGGTGCAGTAAATTTCTTTAGAGAAGTGGGTCCAAAACCCCTGAGGGACATTTCTGACAAGTTCCAAAATTTTTATTCAACAATTCCCTATCGATTCGTGCAATTAATTTTTTTCATAAAACTGGACCTACAACTTATATAAGGGGACGGGGATGATCCTCATAGTTTCTAAAACTAATTTTCGACCCTTTTCACGTATAGTCACTTTTGTTCTACAAAAATTCATTGTAAACTTTCTTATCTTTGCTCAAACGTGAGATAGGATAGTTTACTTTTTTCAAAAAATTTAAGTGTAAACTATCATATCTCACATTTTAGCAAAGATACGATAGTTAACACTTCAATTTTTTTAAAAAATTAAAAATTTTCATACAAAACAAAAAGTCCTATCTTTTAAAAGTGTATTTATTTCCTAAGTTAATGGTATTTGGCTTAAAAATGCAATTCTTTCTTAAAAAGAGACCTAAAAAGAACATTATTTATAAAAAAATTTTCAAATTATTTTCGAAATCAAGCTAGAATCAATTTTTCTGCTCTCCTGAATAGTACCAAAAATTATTTTCTTATAAAGTTTTGGTGCAAAAATTAAATTTTTTGCTGTTTCGGTACCTAAAAAATAGCAATTTTCTAAGAAAATTTTCATTGCTTTTTTTCCTAAAAATTCGTTTTATGTAATTTTCAAAGGACGGAATATATGTTCTGGAAATCTGGAATTACATAGATGCAAGTTGAAAAAAATTGATTTTTTTTTTGTTTTAATTGTAACTTTATTGAACGCACGAAATTTTTTTGTTATTTTTAATTAAATCACTTAGAACTATTTTTTGTCTTTAAAATAAGTTATAAAATGGGCTTGTATGATTTTCTTTTAAAAAACTATGATTATTTTAAAACAAAATCATGAAAATTAAAATCATATGTGGTTATAACTTCATAAAAGACAGATAATGTTGGCCTAGTCATTATATACAACTTTAGGACATTACAGAAAAAATCAATAGTTTCGAAGTTACGGGCAGTTAAAACGGTTTGCCTTTATATGTCCATTATGGCATGCGTGTCGGACGTTTCATTAGATTTTTTAAACAATTATTTTAGATTCAATTTAAATTTTGTGAAAAATATTTGTTTTAAATATATCTTTACTCGGACTGAAGTTGTTTTAAGATTAACTTCAAAGGGAGCCGTCTAGAGCGAAAATGAATTAACTACAACAAATGCGATCTTTTGCGATGATTTTGAGTTCGCTACACGACTTGTCCATATCATGAATTTCCTTCATGAACAATTTTTCCAAATGACTTTTTGTGTACTGCAGAACAAAGTCCCTTAACCAGCCAACAATGTTGCTAAGCATGTACAAGATCTTGAGGAAATGCATAAAAACCACTTGAATACTTGTTATAAAAACATTTTCAATGTTAATGAAGTTTATATTGAGCATCAGACAAATATGTAAGTACGCAGTACCTGCATACATTTCGTAAATATATGTATTTTAACCCTTAAAAACATGCAAAAAATACACCACCTTTTGTTGTGCTTATGAACCTGATTTATTGTTGTATCTAAAAGACGCGACCCCTTTTTTATGTTTACTTTGAAGTCTGGAAACAGAACACTTTTAATAAGTAGCAGCATCTCGATTACTTTACATCATGGATTTCAATTTTTTAGAGTGCAAAATGTTTAAATGCAGGTATGACAAGAAAATGTGCTAAATTACACATATGATATCTTAAAAAAAAATTAAAATTCAGAAAGATTGAAATGATTTGTTATGTGCTAATTTTTTGAAAAAAAGAAAATTCGTCAATTTGCTAGTCGTATTTCTTTATAGTTGTTTTCTTCATGGGAAATTTTATCATTCTAAAATTTAACAACAACTATGGCTTTGTTAAAAAATATCAATTTTAATATATGTAAAGAAATGTTTCAGTAAAACTAAAGTCTTCGATTGTTTCATATTCGCATTGCTTTTTGCATGTCTCGACATTATGTACTTATATAAACATACATGTAGGTATATATCAAACATATAAAAAAAGTTCATTTTCTAAAAACATATTTTATAGAGGCATCTGTTTTTATAAGCCTAATGTCTTGAAAAAATTATATTAAACTTTGATGTGTTCAAATACATATGCATGTATGTATCTAGAATATACAATATTTTCGTTTAAAATTTCTAGTACTTAGCAAATCAGACGGGATGCGTATTTTCTTACGTCTAAACACTCATGTTAAAGATCCTGAAAGCCCCAAACAATTCACTGAACTACCTCAAAAGTTATAGCTCAATAACAGAAGCGGTTTTTTCAATTCACACTCAAAATTTGTGGATTTTGCTCAAACTTCGCCATTGTTAAAGGTTGTACTGCGTGGTGATTTTTTATATATTAATTGGCTCTAGATCTAATAATCATGTAAGGTTTGAGACTGTTTTGTGACATTGGGTTGTTGTGCCCCTCAAAATACCACTTTTTTAGACGCAATTACGCATGAAAAATCGCCATTTGAGCATCTCCTCAAGTGTGATACCATCGAACCAGAGGTGACACACCCTTCTAACTGGCCAGATCTTTTAGTCATAACATTAAGAAATATTATTTCATGGGGAATATTGCGAAAAAATAATCGCTTCCAGAGCAGCATGTTAGAAACCGAAAATTATCAGATTTCAGGTGAAAACCATTCATACAACTTCAGAGACCCGTATCTAGCGTTCTACCGGAGGCACATCAACGGGATGCAGTTTCTTACGACTAAACACCCATGTTAAAAATCCTGAAAGCCCCAAACAATCCGCTGAACTGTATCAAAAGTTATAGTTCAATAACGGATGCGATTTTTTCAATTCACACTCAAAATTTGTGGATTTTGCTCGAATTTTGGCAAAAAAAACTAAAAAATAAAGCTTTCAGGTGGTAGCATACGCATGTTTTCATATTAAACATCATCCAATAAGTGTCCCAGACACGTTAGAACGGATGGAAAACCAAGACCTGTTCACACCGAAAGTCACGCTTGCTGAGGTTTCCCCTTATACGGATATATAGATTCTAGTACATGCAACTGTTAAATACAATGTACATAGTTCAAAACCAGACCAACCCCAAAGTTTTATTTTTTCCTGACCTAAATGATATCATTATTGTATAATAAAGTAGAATATACTTTAAAACATGCAATTATTTTTATAACTTTTTAAAGGTTCGCTACCTTACTTAATTATTTATTAGACAGTTTTTATTCAAACTGCTACTGTGTGGTTTTTAAAAATAATAAAATTTTCAGTTAATACTAACGTATTTATTAATACCTTTCAATAAATAATAATATTCATTACAATAGATTCCAAAAACTAAAATGAGAACAAAATTTTAAGCTTGGTTTTACTAAAGTTTTGTCTAATTCTATAGTTAAATGTCCAGTGAGTCACAACAGAATGCGCCAATTATAAAAAATTCAAAATAAGTGTTTCAGAAAAAATTATAATTTTTTAACATTTTTCTATATTTTCTCAGAAAGAGCGAAAAAATATAGTAATTCCTTTTAAAATCTCCCTTAGTACTTTTCTTCTTTAAGAAATTGCTTCCCCTAAATTTTATAATTTTCGAGCATAACATTGATTATTTATGATCCAAAATCTTACAATCACGTTTAAAATCTACAGGTTATGATAAATTGAATTTTTGTTATTGACAAAATCAAAGAATTCACAATTTAACCTGAAAGCCAAAGCAACACTAAGAAGGGTTAATTTATAGAATGACATCATAGTTATACCTTAGCCAAGTTGCTAGCTTTGTAGGTACTTACATAGGTAGATGTTTATCAATGGAAAAATTTTATTTACAAGGCATGGCAAGCTATGAAAACAAAAAAAGTTGCTGCACTCCCCGTTCAAAAATATAACAATGACGTAAATTGTTAAAGATTTCTTTTTTTTCTCTCTGTATTTTCTTTGCGGTGATTTAAATTTTGTGTGTTATCTATAAATTAACTAGTGGTTACTGATAGTGCGCGCTATTAAAATAACTCACAAATAAATAAATAAATGAAATACAACATTGTAAGCAATTCAGTCACATTTTGAGACCAATAGAGCCATTATATGAGGACAAATGAGAATAAAAATAAACAAGAAGAAGAAGTAGAAAAAAAAGACAAATGAATTGCAATACAATAAAGTTGTCAACTTGATAATTTCATTGATTTCTAGTTAATTTATATTTATGAGTATAAAGAAAACATTGATAAAATCAGCGAGTTATCTATTCGAACATAAATTTGTGCATACACACATTAGACTAGTTCAAAATACAAAATTGTTTATAAGTTAAAGTCTGGGAGTAGAGGAGCTCCGTATGTTACTATCGAAATTTTGCTCCATGCCCCTCAGTGGTCAAAAAATCAAAAATGCTGACCAAAATTCTGAAAGTGGGTAATAAGGGGTTTTTGATGATGCTGATTATGAATTCGAAATCTATTTCCAAATCGAAAATCTATTTAAATGGCGAATCCTCAATAGTGGACAAATAAAGCTAAGCCAGATCTATTCTCACGAAAGTCGGTAATTTAAGATTTTTGATGATGCTGATTGCGAATTTAAAATCTGTTTTAAAAAAAAAAAAAAAAACAAAATGGCGGATCCAAAATGGTGGAACAAATACTGCATTTATTACCACCAAAAACGGTATATGAGAGTTTCTGATGTTGCTAATAACGAATCTGAAATTTATTTTTCGAAACACAAATTGTCGGACGAACCACTTAGTGCAAAAATATATTAATCAACATAAAGTGAGTTATTGGAGTTTCTGAGGTCGCTGATTAAAAATATGAAATTATTTTTTGTAAAACAAAATATTGCATTCAAATTTTCCGTCAAAATATGCCGAACAGCATCTTTATCTACAAAAGTTTTGTTTCTGGGATCAATAATAACGAAAATGAAATACTTTACAGAAGTCCTTATAACTTTTTAAGTGGCACCTCGGGGCAGCTAATTTTTTTACAGGTTTGTAGCAAAGTGCACCCTTAATAAGATCCATGTGGAAATTAGACGGATGGCTGTGGATATTGTAACATTTATCATATTAAAAACTATTTCAACAATTTTTTTTTGTCTAAATATTTTCACGAAATAGTTGCCTATTTAAACAAACTGAAAACGAGATTAAACGCTCTGGATCTGAGAGACATATTAAATAAACCTACATTACAAAAAGATGAACCGAAGTCAGTTTTTACACTTGTTTACTCAGACTTTTAACTATGAGAAGAGATTTTTAGACACAAACATCTTTCTGAACTCTGAAACGAACAAAGAGGATCATACTTTTCCATTACCGACAGTTAAAAGTGCCAAAACAACAACTTTATTTTTCGATTTTTGACCATCTCTTTTGATTTTCCGACCAATGTGCGCCCCTGACTCATAATTAAGATTTTGGAACTTATTTTCAGTCAAAGTTAGTCCGTTTGACTGTAAGTTGAATATTTTTTCATAGGTTTTGAACTTCATTGACTGAAAGCACTTTCGACATTTCCGCCAAAAGGTCCACCGTGAGCCAAAAATTGTTATCATCATATTTAGCGTACATAGATGAGATTTAGTACTTATGTAAAAAGCACCAAGATAAAAATTGTTTACTGGGAAAAATGGGGGTATCACGCCCCTATAAAAATCACTTCATCATATCTCTGAAAATATTTAACGCACATAAATGAGATTTGATCAATGTGTACAAAGCGCCGGGACAAATAATGTTCATTGGGAAAATAGGCGTTGTCACGCCCCTAAAAAAGGAAATTCATAATTTATGAGATTTGGTACAGATGTAAAATGGATAGGGACAAATGACATCCTTTGGAAAAATTGGTGATGCCACGTCAACTTAACAAGATAAAGTGAACCAATATTCACTGGGAAATTCTGGTTTTTTGAAAGATTTTCAATTTAAAATTTGTGTGGTGGAAAAAATGTCACGTACCGATTCAGATTATGATCAAAACAAAGAAAAGTACGGAAAATATTTGAATCAAACAAAATACATTATAAAGTAACAAAGTAAATTAATCGCTCTTTAAAATTCTGACTTGTTTTGCTAAATTCTGACTCTCTTTGAATAGGCATGAAAACTACTTTTTTTTGTCACGTTCGTTTTGTGCTTTTTTTTGCGTGTATCTTGGAACCAGGATTTCGCCTGCTATTAAAGTTGACACTAATTATAGTGCTACCTAAGAGCTATAATGTAAAGTAAAAATTAAAATAAAAATATGTTTTACTTCTACTTTTTTTGCACTTTAAATGTGTACGACGGTCACGTTCATCACCTAGGAAATGCCCATATATGAAAATCTTATACTCCATCATAGATCCAATTTCGACTGCTTTAAAATTTTACCTAAAATTCGATAAAGAAGATAATTTGAAACAATTTAAGATTCCAAGATCTTCAGGCCAAAAATCCATCAATTTCAAATCCATCTCCTCTATAGCAGTGTCACTTTTTTTGCATACCTAAGCAACATTTTTCTAATTAATTTTCATGAAAATAAATATTCCCCAAAAATTCATTCATTATTTTTAATTTCTTTTGCTACAATTTATTATCAGGAACGAAATAAAAAAGTGACATTTTGCCCCTGTGACTTCTTTCGTCTTCTTCAAATGACATAATTGTCATTAATCAGCGCACAAATTGCTGCATTTCTTGGCATTCTCGTATGCTGCTGCTACTAAAAGGGTAGGGACTAGGCAACCGATGGCAACACGCGTTGAAAAGACTCTTGTCGCCAAATTTACTTAGTTGCTGTAACATAAGTTTCCCTTTTTACTCTTTTGTGTAGAAGGGGAGAGGAGGGGGGGGGGGTAGCCATTTATTATAATATGCTTGTCTGCGCTTTGGTTTTTAATATCGTACAACTGAAATTGAAAGGGGAAACTTTTCACCCAAAAGAATTTGATTGTTTTTGATGTGTAACAAATGGCCTTGAGTTATGGAATGTGATTTTCAAGAATTTTCGGATTTCATTTATTGATAACATTAAAATGTTAAAGTATCATAACTAGGTCAACTGGAAAATAAATATTAAATATTGAAATTTTGGAGAGCAGTTTATATATAATTAAAAATACATATGTTTGTTGCTCTACATAAGAAGCTCTTGAGCTTATAAATCCTTTAATTCTCAAGAACTATAACATCCAAGTTAGAATTTTTAAATTTGAAATAATTGTGATTTTCTCATATAAAGGTTGAGGACTTAAAGGAATCTCCATATCAAAGCATTTGCTTATGAAGCATTCATTCATCCATCGCATCAAATTGATTGGGGGTAATTTGACACAACATTCTACAGATTACAATATTGACAACACGTAAACAATTTTGAAACGTTCAATATAAACAAAATCCAAAACCCAAAAATAAAAAGAAAAAGATCGTCGATCTGCTGTTCATCTGATTTTTGTTTTCATATTTTTGTTTATAAAAAAAAAAAAAAAAATTGCGCTTTTATTCCGCTGAATTTGCTTTGGAATATGAACATCGGGTGCACAGATGTTTCATGGAGCAACATAAAATTTGTTTATTTTCGAGGGTTCATTAAAATAAGAGTGTGGTTGGCTTTAAATTGTCTAAAGAACAAAGTAAATATGTTGCTTTTTTTCGTAATATTAAGAAATTAAGTGGTCAGTTTTTGGATTTAGTTGTTTTGATTTTAATGTTGTTAAAATTAAGTACAGCTAGACTATGTGCTTTAATTTTTCATAGCCCCAATGAAATCATGTGGCATACTTTGAAATAGTCTACCCACAGTGCAAAGCATTTGACACGAAAATATAATATTGGTCTGGGATCGAATAGAATATTATGAAGAAGTCGTTAAGAAGTTATAGTTTTTGAGTGAACTCATCCCGCTTCGAAATAAAATAAGATCTTAGAACAAAAAATTAAGGCGTTCAATTTTGACAGCTTGATTTTTATTGAAACGTTCGAAAGGTTTGTTTTTTTTTTATACTAGTAGAAGCTAATTCCGAAACGTAGTATACGAAGGCAGTTTGATAAATTCGTGACTTTTAGAATTTCCCACACAGTTACTTTAAATTCAACACAACTGTCAACTGTCATCTACTAACAGAAACTCTGAGCACCCTGGGACAACTAGATTGCATATGACAGCAATTGAAAGCAGAAAACCTCGTGAATTTGAACAAAAATAGAGAAAGGTGAATTTCGCGTGCTAAACAAGCATTATTTTTTTGCGTAAAAATACCTTCACTAAAACCAAGGAAAGGCTTGATCAATAAAGTGGGGTCACTAAAACATCAAGTTCAATAGTTAAGAAGTGGTTAACTAAGTTCCGTTGTGGTCGAGCCAGAAAATTAACGTCGTCACGCCAGAAATCGTCGATAAAACTCATGGAATGATATTAGCCGATCGGAGAAGGAAAATGCGTGCGGTGGCTGGGGCCGTAAGTATGGGAACTTAAATATTTCGGCATGAAAAAGCTATTCGCACGATGGGTGCCGCGATTGCTCACACTAGACTATAAACGGTACCATGTGACTTCGCAATCCGAACATCTCAAGACACCGGATACCAAGAAACATTCAATAAAGTTAGTTTTTTCGGGAGAACGTGCGCCAAAGAAGGTGCCATGACATAAGCCCCACGGACATACATTTTTCGAACATAGTCCCCATTCACAAAATGGGGCCGCGAATCAGTCTATAATATCCAACACTAATTATATAAATTTTTTTAATGGATTATTGCAAAAATTTGGTTCAATCTTAATTAAATTTTTCCGACATAACCCCTATTGGAATTATGTCCGAAAAATTTGCGGACAAAACCCCCAATACCAAAATGGGGATTATGACCGAAAAATTTTCGGAGTGGGGATTTTGTCCGGTAACCGCCAAAGGAAGCCAAGTTGGGGCTATCAGCCAACAAGATCACGGCCACTATTTTTTAGGATGCACACTGTGTTATTCACTTCGATTACCTTGAAAAGGGTAAAACGATCACCGCACAGTGCGAAATTTGGGAGGTTTAGCGGAACTTTATTCAATTTTTGAAATGCATAAAACGCATAAGATTATTCATTATTTCGGTAGCTTAATATCCCACTTCAAAAACCTCATACTCAGTTTGGTGAATAACCCTGCGAAACAACTGCAAAATGCACCTGAAACTTGCATTACTTATTCATTCATACTTTTTGACTATAGAAAGCTTTTCGATTTGTTTATAGATTGGTACATAAAAACGGTAAGTCGGAAGGACGCGAAAATTTTTTCATTTATTTTTTAATAAAATTGTCACTTATTGGCATTCAAATAATTGTAGAATCTTTTCTTACTCGTGTGTGATTTGTTTGTGAAAATTGTGCTTTGTAAGAAGTTCATAAGATTTACATTTTCAAATTCATTGGATACTTTAAAAGGTGTAACCACAAATCGCCATTTTGAAACGTACAAAATTTGAAAGGTAGGTTTATCCTCTACTGGAAACATAAAACATCTTCCGCGATATTTTGCGATCCTTTTGTAAACTAAACCTTTTCCAGAATGAGTTTGGAAATTTCATATAACACCGAAATTCCATGAAAAACCGACATCGGAAGCCATCGTTGGTTTTGTTTTGGAAATAATAGGCTCACCAACATTAACATCTGACACTCTCCATAGTTTAAAGTTAACTATTCGTACGCTAGTTTATAATATATAAAAAAGGTAGGGGGAATCCTCTCGAAATTTAGAAGCATTCCTGAATAAAAATGCAAGAAACAGCATATACCCCATGTTTTACTACCTTCATTTTTTATGGTGTTTTGATAAGAAAATAGTTATATCTATCAAGTTACATAGCGATATCTGGTATGGGAGTAGAAATACAACGTTTTAAGCATTTCCGTATATGGTGGGTATAATAACCCCTTGTCTGATCCCCCTTCATTTTTGCATAGTGTTTTGCCAATTAAATATATATCCAAGTATTATGTTTCATAACTATAACTGCTATATGTGCTGAGATATGAATTAAGTTCCGCTAGACTCTCAAAATTTCGCACTGTGCACCGCCAAAAAATATTCGGAGCTTTTGGGCAGATTCAATATTGATTTAAAGCAGAAACGACGACATTTGGCCAAGAAAAAGTGCTGTTTTATCAAGATACGGGTATATGCGTTTGTAGTCATCGTGTCAAAAATTCATAAATTGGGCTACGAAATGCTATCCCATCCAGCATATTGTGAGGGCCATGAGAAACCTGTTATTTGGAATAAAAAATTGGAAAAACGCTGGACTAAATGTATCGAGCTAAGATGTGTCTTTGGTTTTTGTCGAAAAAAAAAAAAAAAATATTTTTATTAAAAAAAGTCTCGAACAGTATATAAAACCGCTTGCCTTAAAGTGCTCTAATTTCGCTGAAAGAGTTTGTGAAATCGTTCAAGTATCGCGAAAATGATTTGAAATATATATTATAATATTTTAATGTAAAAATTTTTCACAAAATTAATATTTAACCTTTGAAGAAATATACCTTCTTAAATAGATTACCGAATCGTTGGTAAAATTTTGAAAAGAACCATCAATATGAAACGTCCGACACTAAGTCAATAATTAGTCTCTTCTGTAGTTTTCAGTACCGTAGAGGATTTTTTTTAAGGTTTTTGCATATTTGGGAGAAGTCTTGCCCACTTTTCTATAATGATTATCTGAACAATTTCTAAGCAGTATTTTTGTTTAATTTGAGAAGAAAAAAAAATTTAATTTAGTAAGTCTTTATTCAATGAAAGGCTAAATAAATGTCAATAATATATCGAAAAAAGCTATCGAAAACAAATCAAACAATCATAACTTGCAGTTTCTGACAGAAGAGCCTCACTTATTAGACTTCATAGCAGAAGGCAATACTAGATTGACTCTTATTACTTGATATCATCATTCATACATCTGGAACTTTTTATTTAAAATATTAAATAACTACTAATTAAATTTGTAAAGTATTCGTATACAGTTTCATTTATAATATAGAAACAATGAGTAAAAAGAAACAAATAATTCTTAATAAAACAAGCGTTAAATTTGCCATAGTAATAGTTTTCACTCTATAGAAAAGTAACAAATTGCTCTAGATTTTAAAAAAAAAAAAAAAAAAAAAATCGTATTCACACATGTGATGACGAAATCATGCATTCCAAATTCAATTTTATGAATATGCATTCGTTAAAATGTGTCAATAAAGTCATATGTGTAGGTGTTTTAGAGTGGATCGTATATAAAATATTGTAGCAAAGTTTGAGTTTTATGATTTTTAAAGTGATTCACACTCCAATTAAAGTTATAAAATTATTCGATTCCCTTCTTTATGTCCTTGTTTTACATGACTTGACTTTTCTGGCTCAGTATACAAGTTACACACAGTTTTATAACAAATATTGGAAGCACATACTTTTATAACACTTAGTAAACTTAATCATCAAAGCGCTTCAGTTAAACAAATAAAGGGTGTTTTTTTTAGAGGTATAGAACTTCGAATTGAAATAAAACACAAGAAAATCGTTTTAATGTCCATCAATTTAGCTTTATTGGAAGGATAATTTTATGCCATTAATGTTTAAATATGATTTCGGGCATGTGGCCACCGCGGCTGGCTCGAATAAAGCCAATTCTACAGGTCCAATTTTCAACCACTTTTTCGAGCATATGGGGCCGTATGTCGGCAATAACGCCACGAATGTTGGCTTCCAAGTCCCCTAACGTTTCTGGTTTGTTGGCGTAGACGAGCGACTTCACATATCCCCAAAGAAAATAATCCAATGGTGTCAAATCACACGATCTTGGTGGCCAATTTACAGGTCCATTCCGCGAAATTATGCGCTCATCGAATGTTTCCTTCAATAAATCGATTGTTACGTGCACTGTGTGGCATGTAGCGCCGTCTTGTTGGAACCACAACTCATCCACATTCATGCCATCCAATTCGGGAACAAAATAGTCGGTTATCATGGCTCTATACCGGTCTCCATTAACGGTAACTGACTCTCCGGCGTTATTTCGGAAGAAGTATGGCCCAATGACTCCACCAGCCCATAGAGCACACCAAACAGTCAGTTTTTGTGGATGTAATGGCGTCTCAAGGGTCTCATGTGGATTCTCTTCACTCCAAATGCGGCAATTTTGCTTGTTGACGTAGCCATTCAACCAAAAATGAGCCTCATCACTGAACAAAATTTTGCGATGAAAATCAGCATCGAGATCAATCTCATTTTCGGCCCATACACCAAAATCACGACGCATTGCATGGTGTCGCGGCTTTAATTCTTGCACAAGCTGGATCTTGTAAGGTCGCAAGCCAAGATCTTTGCGCAAAATCTTCCATAAAGTTGATGGACAAAGCTCCAATTGCTGTGCACGGTGGCGAATCGATTCATTCGGGTCCTCTTCAACATTTTGCGCTACAGCGGCAATTGTTTCTTCGGTGCGCACTGTTCGACGTCTCTGCGGATGCTTATTATCACATAGAGTAAACGTAGTGCGAAAACGATCCATGGTTAACCGAATTAATTGCTCTGATGGACGATTATGTCGACCATAAAATGGACGGAGCTTGCGGTAAACTTCGCGAACTGAACCATTATTTTCGAAATAAATTTGCACGATTTGCAAGCGTTGTTCTTTTGTCAACCTGTTCATGATGAAATGGCAAACCAAACTGAACATAAATGACATTAGAGTTGCCAGATTTGACCACAAAATGCCAGTTTTATCTCTATTCGAAAAACAAACCTCTAAAAAAAAACAACCTTTATTAACTTGCAATCTTAGATAAAATGTAATTATATACGTAACCATCTGGTACCGTCTGGTGGAGTTTTTCCGACGATTCTTGCACTCTCTTATAGTTAGTTGATTCTAAATATACCACGTTTTGTTTAAAAACGTAGATTTTTCAATCGAAAATTCTCACTTTTAAAAATCCATTAATCCATTAGTTCCTGTTCTTGACTAAGACCCAGACTAAAATAAAGACCAGCACCAAAACTTAATGCCCAAGACCAAGACTCAATATCAAAACCAAGAACCATTCTCAATGCCCCTGAACAAGCACTGTGTCGGTGTTAGTCAATGTTGCTTTAAAATGTTTGGAACATTTGCAAATGACCATGGACCACGGAGTAAAAAAATTATATGATTTTTCACTCCATGGTGTCATTTTCAAATGGTCATAAATTTTTAAAGGAAAATTATGCCAGACCAATTTATAGTTTATTTTGAATTAATTCTTTGTTTTTTTTTTGGCTATAAGGTCAAGTGTTTATTTATATAAATTTGTTCCCAATATTTCGAAAAAGATCCTTTTTCATCATCAGGGGTACTAAAAAGAACATATAACAATGTGTAAATAAATTAAATCAAATTGAAATTACAAACAGAAAAACAACAAAAAATACTAAAAAGGACAAATTTCTTTTTACATACAAACCATAAATTTAAAATATTTTGAATACAAAAAATAGTTCTAAGCGATGCATTTAGTAGAAAAGAGCAAACGAATTTTGTGCGTCCTCAAAAATAGAGTTCTTGAATTTAAGGTTGGAATATGTCAAAAAACCATGCGTGATAGAGCAATTCCGAGACTGGGCTCGGATTCAACATCGACGCGTCGGTGCACAGAAATATTTGAAATTACTTGTTTTTTAACTTGATTATAAAAAATCGAAAGCCTTTTAACAAAAATTATTAAAAGATATTAAAAATAGTTTTATTTGGTCGTTTTTGCTCAAAAGAACACATATATGCAATAATAAATGGGGTTACAAAAAATTGATTTGAATTGAGTTTTTGATTTCGTGCAAGGCTAAATGCACAAAACCAATACCGAGATCAAGATTGCTATTTTCATCGTCTGGGTTTGCTCATCACTAATATTCATTTCATAGCACAATAGGTCAAATGATCAGTTTTTCTGTGCGAAATTCAAATTTCTTGAGTGCCATTGTACAATTTTTATTGCAAAATCTGATTAGGAATACTTCAAAACATAGGAATGTGCATTTTGTTTGTCCAAAATATTTAATATCGTTTGACGGGGTTCATTCAAAGTCCGTTTTTTTGTAACGTAATTGAAGATCTGTTTGCGAGATTAGATTTGATTGCAGTGCATCATGTGGTGATTGTGAAAGTTGGTAAATAAGTAGTAGAACAAATTTTAAAATGAAAAATATTGAGATAGGTAAGCATTAATGATTTTATTTGAAAAAGTTGTAAAAAGTTTTATTTTTTTAAAATTTTTTCTTAATTGAACTTTTAGTCATAAATTTGCATAGATCGATTTTCCTATAAATCTATTAATGCACTTTCTAACACATTATTATGACAAATTAAGGAACTGATTGAAAACACCACTATCAGGCCCGTGCACACGGGGTGGAGTTTTGGGGGTTCAAACCCCCCAGGAAGGTCTTTTACCCATATATTATAGTACAAATTTAGCGTTTCATATAGTGTTCCCTCCTTTTCATATATGAAAAAACCCCCCTCCCAAGAGCAACTCCTGCGCACGGTGCTGATCACTATAGCAGTGTTTTCAATCAGTTTTATGTTTCGTCTTTTGCCACAAAGACTCATCAGACTATTCTTGTTTTGTAATTATAAAGGGTGTTTTTTTTAGAGGTTTGTTTTTCGAATAGAGATAAAACTGGCATTTTGTGGTCAAATCTGGCAACTCTAATGTCATTTATGTTCAGTTTGGTTTGCCAAAAACAACGCTTGCAAATCGTGCAAATTTATTTCGAAAATAATGGTTCAGTTCGCGAAGTTTACCGCAAGCTCTGTCCATTTTATGGTCGACATAATCGTCCATCAGAGCAATTAATTCGGTAACTCTATGTGATAATACGCATCCGCAGAGACGTCGAACAGTGCGCACCGAAGAAACAATTGCCGCTGTAGAGCAAAATGTTGAAGAGGACCCGAATGAATCGATTCGCCACCGTGCACAGCAATTGAAGCTTTGTCCATCAACTTTATGGAAGATTTTGCGCAAAGATCTTGGCTTGCGACCTTACAAGATCCAGCTTGTGCAAGAATTAAAGCCGCGAGACCATGCAATGGGTCGTGATTTTGGTGTATGGGCCGAAAATGAAATTGATCTCGATGCTGATTTTCATCGCAAAATTTTATTCAGTGATGAGGCTCATTTTTGGTTGAATGGCTACGTCAACAAGCAAAATTGCCGCATTTGGAGTGAAGAGAATCCACATGAGACCCTTGAGACGCCATTACATCCACAAAAACTGACTGTTTGGTGTGCTCTATGGGCTGGTGGAGTCATTGGGCCATACTTCTTCCGAAATAATGCTGGAGAGTCAGTTACCGTTAATGGAGACCGGTATAGAGCCATGATAACCGACTATTTTGTTCCCAAATTGGATGGCATGAATGTGGATGAGTTGTGGTTCCAACAAGACGGCGCTACATGCCACACAGCGCACGTCACAATCGATTTATTGAAGGAAACATTCGATGAGCGCATAATTTCGCGGAATGGACCTGTCAATTGGCCACCAAGATCGTGTGATTTGACACCATTGGATTATTTTCTTTGGGGATATGTGAAGTCGCTCGTCTACGCCAACAAACCAGAAACGTTAGGGGACTTGGAAGCCAACATTCGTGGCGTTATTGCCGACATACGGCCCCATATGCTCGAAAAAGTGGTTGAAAATTGGACCTGTAGAATTGGCTTTATTCAAGCCAGCCGCGGCGGCCACATGCCCGAAATCATATTTGATCATTAATGGCATAAAATTATCCTTCCAATAAAGCCAAATTGATGGACATTAAAACGATTTTCTTGTGTTTTATTTCAATTCGAAGTTCTATACCTCTAAAAAAAACACCCTTTAATTATTTTTATTATCAAATTACTTAATTATAATTGAAAAATTGCAAGTTGAGAATCTTTGTGTTGAGCAGGAGTTGAACCTAGCTTTCAAACGCAGCAACCGGTTGACTTAGACCGAAGCACCATCGTTATCCTATCACGAAGTCGACTTATTGTCAGTTTTGTTGTGTGCTTTATACGTTTTCTCTATGTCACAATGGTTTTTTGTGTTAGTTGTTGATATTTAGTATAGCTATTCCTTTGGCATAGCAGGATACAATCTTATAAGGGCGTGATCTCCCAAATAACTTTTTTAGAATTTTTAAGTGTGCTACTTGATGACATGTATATAATGAAATGTCCAATTTTCATATAAATCTATCAATGCATTTTCTAATACATTTATTATGACAAATTTTCTTTTTTTTTCATATAAGATAGGAAGCATTTGTGAAGTAACCCTAGAACGGTTGCCACAAACGTATAACTCCAACTTAATGTAAGCTTTTTAAATTTTGGCTAAGTTCGGCTATCCAAACTTTAACAGAAATTAATACAGCAATATTTTGTGAGTTTATTTCATTTTAGATTCATTCAGATTTTTTTTTGCATTTTGCGAGTATTTAATACCATTTTTTCTCAGTCATTTATTATATACAAATGAGGTTTTGTTTGTTTGTCTGGCCGTTATGGGCTCGGAAACTATTCACCTGATTTTGATGAAATTTTCAAAACACATCAGAATCGACTAGAGGCATGTCATACGATTGAAAAATGGGTTGTACCACACCCCCAAATTAGCAGTATAATGAGATTTGGTACGCATGTGAAAGGCAGCAGGACAAAAAACATCCATTCCAAAAATGGGCGGAATCACGCCCCTTAAAAACTAAACTAGTCGTACCTCTGAAACGATTTGACGCAGATGTATGAAATTTGGTATGTATATAAAGGATACCAGGACACACAATATTTACTGAAAAAAATTAGAGCAATCACTGTTCCCATTTTATTTTTGTCTTCAAAAGGGTTGATGTTCACGAAAGGGTTAATTTAAAAAAAAAAAAATTTTTTAAATGTTCTTACTTATCCCTTTGCTACAGTTATTGGTTTAAATAATATTAAACTTTAGCTTTTATTAATTTCGCACAGAAAAACAAGTCATTTGACCTAATGTACATAGTTATAACTGAGTATGAGTAAATTCGTTATATTTTTTTGAATTCTCGGTTATTATTTTCGCGACGAATAGAGCAATTTGTTCTCATCGGGCGGAGAAAGTTCCGGTTGCTTAATAGGATAATGACCAGATAAAGAATAAGAAAACCTTATAATTTAAAATTATATTATAAGGTCCACTCTGTATTGCAACTAACACATTTGTTTATGGCTTTTATAGTTTTAGTGAAAGTACTAAAAAACTATAAATAAAATGGCATTATTGAAGATATCACACCATATAACAACGTGAAATAAAAAATGAAATTAAATAAACTTTACGTTTTTCTTGGAAATAAAGGGTGTGTACAATTATTGCGAATTTTTATGAATTAAAATGAATGTTATTTGAAATACTGCATCAAAAAAACAAATTTGTTTTTGCAAATCAAGCACTGATTGAAGCATTCTGCCTTCAATAAACTCAAACCAATTGCTAACAAATTTGAGAATTTGGTTAAAAATAACAAATGTTTGAATACAAACGGATACTTACTTAAGTAAATATATGCTGTAAGCACCCACTACTGGAGACTCACCGTTTCAGAGTTTTTATCCGTTTATGCGTGATATTTCCCATATTTTAAATATTGTATTTTTAGTAAATGTTTTGTTGGTTCATGACCACATTATATGTATGACTAACATTATATGTGTCAGAAATGTTGTTCTGCAAATACGAAAAAATTGCTTTGTTTTTCACGAGCCAATCCAACAAAACGGTTAGTATCACCCAATTGAAAACATGCGTCAACGAAATTTATCCAATTGTCCGATTATGGAAGCTTTCACTGTACATATATATAGTGGTATTTCAACGTTAGTGAAATATGTATGAGCATCGTATTTGAAGTGAATCACCCTGTGTTTAGCGCACATATGTAAATTGCAACTTTAACTAAATAGCTATCGTCACGTTTTTTTTCGCTTCTCTCTGCAAATCATTTTCAAGACGCAAAGATGCAAAGAATGCAAATTTTGCAGCGTCAAATTCTTTGGATTTTGTTCCTTTATTTATATGCTGTTTGTTGTTGTGTGTGTTTTTTTATTGTTATCCCCCATATGTTTTACTGTTACTGCAGTTTTATGTTACATTTAGTTAACATGAATTTGGATTTATTCGCTAGCACAACCCGGGAGAAGGCTGATTTTAATGCCTGCGCATGCAAAATAGTGGAACTCATAGTTAAGAATCATCATCTTATGCCTTATAGCATCTATCCGAGCGGCAGTAGCTCCATGGCTGCCGCTGATGTTCCTTGTTTGGTTCATTGAACCGCCACAATGCGGGCAACAAATGTTGCGCATACACATTAGCGGCCACGGGGGTATGAGGAAAGACGGTGTCGGCAAAAGACTGCTGCTTTTCTCTCTAACGACGAGTGATTCTTTAAAGTGCTCCCGGTGCTGGCGACTGGATGCGCAATGAATGTGCAGTACCAGAGTACAAGGCAAATGTTAGAGTACTTGTGTGCACGGTGAGATAAGTTTTTTGTTTTTTTGAGCAATTAATTAATCCTGCACTACCTCAAGTAAAACAAATTAAGTGTTTAAACGAAAATGGTGGCTGATCAAAACTGAACGGCTTTTATGTAGTATGCATCAATTTTCAGATCGACTGATCGCGCGCCGAAACTTTTTGTCATGGTATTGTAGTCGATTTGTCTAGACACGTATTTTTTTCTTTTGATTTGCCTGAAACCGGTTTTTTTATGACTTGTAGGGGCTGGAACCAAATTTTTCATATCTCTGAAACTATTTGACACAGGTGTTTGTGTCACTTCATCTGAAGTCAAATCTTATTCATCTGTGCCAAATAGTTTCAGAGATATGACATATTTGGTTTTTTAGAATGAAGAGGCGTGGCGCCGCCCATTTTTTATTGAGTGCAATTTACCTAAGTATTGTTCATATACGTACCAAATCTCATTCACTTATAGCAAATAGTTTCAAAGAAAGGATTAATTCTTTCGATTAAAGCTACATATTTTCATGTAATAGGGTTTTTTTTCGACCTTTAACGGCCTGGGAGCATGGTCAAATATTTTCCGATCAGGACCAACATTTTTATGCTTGATTCTTAGACCAATAGGAAACTTTTTAGTTCCTGGGGACAAGGTTTTTCACATTTTTGATTTTTGCCTTATAACATATGATAGGTCTAATGTCTAGTTGTTGTTTAAAAACAACGATATTATGAAAATAGACCTTCAAAAATCCAGTATCTCAGAGGATAGCACGTAAATTTTTTTTTAAACGATTTTTGAAGTTTTTTGGTGCATTAGACTGATTAAAAAATGTAATAGTTTTTGGAAAAACTCTACGTGAGCTGGATATGTTTTCAAATTTTTGAAAGGACATTTTGAGGTCACTCATAGCCGTTTTATACTCAATCTCAGCTTAATAGAAAACACTTGTTGTCCCTAGATTAAAAAGAAATCTCACACGGATAATTTTCTTAGAACAAATTTTACCATTATATCGTTTTTTTGTTTTTTCAAAAACTGGGCTGCAGTGGGTTAAAATATTCTACGAAAAATTTCTCTAGGGTCAACGCAGATAAGAAATGCTTAAAACTTTAGAAAATGAATCGAAAAGGTCATAAAAATGCAATGTGTTCATTGCTTTTGACGATTTTTTGGCTTTTGCGATGAAATTTTGTCTTTTTAGTGTGCGGGAACTACACGGAAAAAAAAGTTTTATCATTTTTTTACCGAAAATTGTCCAAAAGTTACTAAACTTTTGTTATTCTTCGTTAATTTTCCATATCTGTTAGAAAGTAGCTTAAAACTTTATAAAAATTTCGAAACTGCTAAGAAGGATATATTTGAATATCAGCATAGTAAAAATTATCATACTAGATAGTAAAAATTATCATACCAGATAGTAAAAACTATCAAACAGGAATAACATTTTTTTTTTGATTTAAAATTAATTTAAAAAAAAAGAAGAATACAAAAAAAAAAAAAAATATAAAATAAAATAAAATTTTTTGTTTTTTTTTTTTTTTAAAAAATTTGAAATAGCTATAAATATTTCCTGTTGGACAAGGAGTCGGAACTTTTACGCTGCTTTCTTAAAATTTGTTGTATAATTTCTTATAGAAGTTAAATCATTTTTTATTAAAATTAATATGCTGCTGCTGTTTCCTGAACTTACTCACAAAAACGCCAAGATCTCTCGTGTGCATGTATTTTACAGCTCGTTTCTGGTAATTTTTGTATAATTTTTTTCCGTGTAAGTAGTAGTGAAATTTTATAGGAAATATTTCTATGGTACATAATGACTCAATATTTCCCTATTTTAGGTGTAATTTTTGTACCTTTTCAAGAAAACGCAAAAAATTACTCATTTGTGGGGATGTAGAGGGTTAAAGTTTTTTTTTATAAAAGTAACCATCTTTAATCGGAAGCGTTTATTTTTTCTGCTTACACTTAAAGATAAATATATTTTTTAGTGTATCAGCCTCCGTGCTGGATGAAATGGACTTGCAACTGTTTGTGCACAATAAACAATAATTATATAACCAATGAAAGCTGCAACAAATGTTGCTGTTTTTCTTCTGTTGCAGAGATTATTACTATTGCAGGTTGCAGCTGTTGTCGTAGTTAGACCTCTTCGCGGGAGCATAATTTTTTTCATAATGTCGTATGTCGCTGTTATGGTAAGCACGCACATGTTGTCAAGCAAAAAAAAAATCCAAATGTAATCTATGAAAGTTGCGATGAAAGTTTTTTGAACTGCCAAGAATTTAAAATTCATTTTTACAATGTTGAATGCATATGCGCCTTAAAGTATGCATTGTTTTTAGATAACGCTCGATTATAATCAGCAATATATGGATGTATATAGTTTACAGTAATTTAAATACAATGCATTTGTAGACTTTATGTTCCACATAAACTATGAGTAGACGACTATATGTATGTGGCTTTCGTTTTCAA
This sequence comes from Calliopum simillimum, assembly GCA_951812925.1. Taxonomy (NCBI): domain Eukaryota; kingdom Metazoa; phylum Arthropoda; class Insecta; order Diptera; family Lauxaniidae; genus Calliopum; species Calliopum simillimum. The sequence goes on from OX638372.1 coordinate 35,252,392, forward strand.
TGAGCCTTTTTTTTAAATATTTTGCATTGTTTAACGAAACAATGAACTTTTGCTTTTTTTTTGTTTTTAATTTTCACATTTGGCAACGCTGATTATACTATGTATGCATGAGTGTAATCTGTTGGCAAGAACTTCTATATATATATTTTTTTTTTGTGTTGCCGCTCTAGTGGTTGTCTATCTGGCTGAGTTTGTAATTAGCCCTTGAACTTTTTGTTTGTTTTAATTGTTCTTGTTGTTTTTGTTGTTGCTGCTGCCACTGCTGCTGCATACTTTATGGAGCATTATTGCTGCTGGTCTGCGTCATTGCTGTATGTGATTTTTTGTTCTTCTTTTGTGTCAGCAACTTCGCGTCGGCTCATTTGGCCCATAGGTTTCACTTGTGTGGTGACATTGCAAGTGCGATTGTTATCTCAATGCTGCTGCTGGCTGCTTCTTCTTCTTCTAAAGTGAATGAACTAAAAGAGCGGTCGGTAATCGTGACAATAAAGTTGCGCTAAGTTCAAAGCTATAGGAAGGAGGAGAATGCACTAAAAATCGATTTGCAAACAAAAGAATAAATTAAAAATTGCAAAAAAATGGATTCTTTTATCAATTTAGCTTTGCGAATGCATTGTGATTCTTATTTCGAAGTTCAAGGTTTTCTTTTATATTTTACTTTTCCATAAAGAGATCATCGGAAAGGTTTCTTAATTCTTCTTTAAATAAAGAACTTTTGATGACAGAAAGTTTTTAAATTCTTGCGATTCAAAAAGCAATAATCTTCATTATCTACCTTCGAACTTTTCCATTGGAGTCCTTCTTTCCCAGTTATTATCCTTTGAAGTAATGGTATCGCAATTTTCATACAAAGGACTTAAAAATATTTGTATGGGAAGACCGATTAATAAACTTAACAAAAACAAACTCTCATTCGTACAATGTCTGCATATATTTTCTGAGTGTTGAGCAAAGTTAGTCTTGGTCTTAGTAATTTTTCGAGACCAAGAACAAGACACTGATATAATTTCAAGACGAAGACCAAGACAACTATGGTTTGGTTCTTGGTTTTGTTCACGATGATAATCTTTTCAGTCTTTGTAATTTAAGGTTAATAGTTGTATCACGCCCCTTTCAAGCATGAATTGAGAGATACAATTCGAAATAAGTCTCCTCTAAAACCCCACTACTTTGGAAAAATAAGGTGTGGAAGTTTGGAATACTCAACAATCTTGTGAAATTCTTTTTAGATCCAGACCATGATTTAATGCCTTAGAATAAAACCCAACCTCAAAATCATGACTACGGCTATGGCTTTTTCCTGGTAGGTCTGTTCTAACAAACCTCAGCTTATTTACAAGGTACTGTAAGGGAACTGATGCTATTGAGAACCGTTAGATCAAATTCAGCCAAATTGTTTTATGCTGATAAGTGAAGTATTGGCAGCAGAATATTTTTCATTAAAAAAAGTTATTGAGCAAAATCTGAAAAACGTCCAAAAATCTGTTTTCAAAAAGTTGGCAGGTAATGTGGTATGTATGGTAGGGCAATGTGGTATACTTATGCCATATAACCAAATATAAAATTTGAAAGGTATGAAATAAGTTCATAATAACATTTACATTGGTTCTCAAACTCATAGTTCTTATTAAAAAATAAACAGCAATCAAATAATGTTAAGAATATCAAGAAATGTTCATATTCCACATTAGCGAAGCCCGACTATACCACAAAAAATGCGAAAAATTACATTGACCACACTCGATTTACGTTTCGTTCAACTGACATCGAAAAATTTTTGTTTGGTCCATGACAGCAACACATCCCAAGTTTTTCATGTTTTCTGACAGGATAAAAGCAGTGACGTTCGCAAGTTCTTTCCCAAATCGGAGATATGCGACCATACCACATTGAAAAACTATACCACAATAGCATCAGTTCCCCTATTAATTCCTTTGAAGATGATGGTCAGATAGATGTGGTACATTCAAATATTTCCAAAGTGTTTAATAAAGTTTCTCATTGTCGCCTAGTTTCAAAATTAGCTAAGCTTAGGTTTCGTTCTTGTCTTAGTTAAAAGATTACTTAGTCAATAAGTTCTCTTTTGTAGCCATAGATCAGGATAAATCCCAACCTTTTTTTGGTAACACCGGGTGTACCAGGGCAGTATACTTGGTCCTCTTCTTTATATACATACTGCATATTAATGATATTTCAACATGTTTCTCGTCTGTCTGTTTCTCATTGCAAGCCGATGATTTAAAAATTTATTATAAAGTGAAAAATTTTTCTGATTTTGTCACTCTCCAAACAGAATTGATTAATGTTGTTACTTGGTTTAAAAGCAATAGCTTGTCGTTGAAGCTAAGTAAATGTTTTTGTATGACCTTTTCTTAGTTAAATGCTCCTTTGTTCTCTTCGTATAGTGTTGATGATGTATCTTTAATTTGGGTTCAACATATTCGTGATCTTGGTATTTCCCTTGATTCTCGTTTAAATTTCTCTAACCACGTTAATCACATCTTACCAACAGCTTACTCACTTTTTGTGTTTGTTGAACGTAATAGCTCTGCATTTTTAGATCTTTTTACCATAAAATATCTATATACTGCCTTTGTTAGATTTATCTTAGAATTTGCATCTTTGATTTGGAATCCTTATTATGGCGTTCATATTGCCCGTTTGGAGCGTATTCAGAAGAAGTTCATTAAGTTTGATCTACGGTCATTACCTTTTACTGAACCATTGCCATCGTATGAAGCGTGTTGTTTGCTTATAAATTTTGATAGTCTTGAAAAACGGCGCCTGCTGCATAGTGTAATTTTTATTTACGATATAATTAATGGAAGTATTGAGTGTTCTGATATTCTTCAGCTGATAACATTCAATAATTCCATAAGAAATTTCAGATCTTCCGACTATTTCTTCATAAAATGCCATAGATCAAATTATGCCCATAATGAGCCCATAAATAGAACCCTCCTATTACAAAATAAATTATATAAAGACATTTCAATTGATTTCTGTTTATAAAATTTAGTTTAAATCTGTGATGTTCTGGCTTTTATAGTACTTGTTTATTTTGTAATATATTTAATAGTTTAACCATGATATCGTGTTTTCCATTTAGGGGCGTGGCAACTCCCACTTGAAAACATTAAGATCATATTATCATTCCTCAGTGTTAAGCATATCTCTATACCAAATTTAATTAAAATCGATGCAACGGTTTAGCTGTGAGAGCGTTTTTTTCATTTAAGGGCGTGGCACAGCCCATTTCAGAACATAGAAAACTTTGAGCATTGCTCCTAATTACAACCTTTCCAAAAAAAAAAAAAAATCAAACGAATATTTTGAGATTAAGGCATAGAAACAGGGACTGAACCGATTTCGATTTTGCACCGAATCCCTTTAAGGGCAAAGATAACGTCATAATATGAATTGGATGGCATTTTGTTAAAAATTAATAAAATAGCGCCTTGTTTTGACAAAAAGTTTACTTGATGATGTGGAATTGATGATATTAAGTTTAAAAATCCATATTTTACAAATAAGCGATTATTATGCTAATAATGTGTATGACATTACTTTTGCCTTTAAAAGGACTAACATTACTATTAAAATGAACGAAACATATAATGGTTTGGGGCAGAAAATAAAAACCACCGGAAAAAAACAATATACACTAGAAAAATGGAGGACGCTACTCCCGAAAAACGAAATTCTGCAAATTTTTGAAACTATATCGTCGGGTTAAAACTACAACTAGACATCTACATTTTTCATGTTTTGAGAAAAAAGCGTTTTAAGTTTTTTGAAATTCGTTTTTTGTATGGGATTTTGCAGCTTTCGGCTTTTTATTACTTACATAAAATTATATGGGGACTACATTTCAAAAAACCGACTAGACTGTGGCATAGCGCCGTTTTTTCTTCATGTTTCTGTGTACTTAACTCAAAACATCAATATATGTAGATGTCTAGTTATAGTTTTAACCCGACGATATGATGAAAGTGTTTAAGTTTTAGTACAATTCATAGGGCTCGTTTCCCTAGTGATTTTGTATCGATTTTATGTCCATTGCATAATAATTTCGTTCCTTTAGTAAATTTTATTTCATTGTGGTTTTGTTTCCTTAGCGGTTTGTATTCTTATCAAAATCGCATTTGAAAATTTTTAATCCACCCTAAAATTGTGTGCATATCTCACATTCAGTTTTGTCAAATATAATTCCGCAAATTGCTGCGGCAATTGTTTTAAAAATAATTATACAATTTATTTGAGCCATCACGGAAAGATATTTAGCAATTTAATTGTATAGAGCGAAGTACACAGATACTCGCAGTTTGTCGCTACTGCGTTTATCTTATCTGCTCATAATAAAGAACAAATATTGCCATTGTTCTGTATGTGTATTGAAGGTGTGCATTTTTAACTAGCAGATAAATATTTGCATATGCAACAACACCCTGTTCCAAAGTGCTCGTGCGTTTATAGAAATGCATGGGATACGCGGGGGGAATTGAAAAAAAAAATATCAAATTGAGTGTAAAGTTCTTTGTACACAGCACAGCTGATCTAAGAAAAATGTGTTAATGATCTTTTCAGGTACTATGCCACAACAAGCAGTACTTAATTCAAAAAAATTTTGTTGGGTCACCCTAGCGTTTTAGAGAAACATTTTTTTTATAAAAATCTTTTAGCTTATTGTATGAGGTCTTTAAAAGTGTATTTGTTTTATAGAGTTCACAAAGCTTTCGCAAAGTTCTGGACCTTTAAATTTGATATTTTATATTTTTTTTCCTTTTTTTTTGAATTTGGCGGGCATTTTAGTATGAAAAAGGTCTTCCCAACATGCCGTTTTATATTTTGTTTTGGAATCCTTGTTGAATTTGCTTTTATTAAGTGGTGCATTTATCATACCAATTATTTTAATTGAGGTCAGAAAAAAATATTTTTCAAGAACAATCCGCTTAAAGGCTCAAGTACTTAGATAAAAGGTAGCGCGTGTAGCACGCACATACCGGTGTATGACACAGAAAATTATTTTTTTCGACCCCAAATAAAAAAGCTGGTACAAGAAATGCACAACCGAATTAATGGAAATTTAACGGGAATTCCAAAAAAATTATAAAAGGATAAGTTAATGGGATCTTTTTTGTACTAACATGGCCGCCAAAGTCAGAAAAAAAAAAATTAAAAATATCAACTTTAAAGGTCCAGAACTTTACGAAATCCTTTTGATCTCTATACACCAAGTACAGTCTTAAAAAGCTCATACAAGTAGCTAAAACATTTTTATAAAAAAAATGTTCTCTAAAATGTTAGGGTGACCCAATAAATTTTTTTTCTAAAACAAGTCAGAAAATCAACTTTAACGTTATATATATTTTTTGTTATTCTTAGCCTCCTCGTATAGTATGGAGCTTAGAACAATGTTCAATTTTGAATAATTTTCAAGACGCGATATTTCATGAACGGTAAGTCGGACGAAAAAACAGTTCGGAGAGACCCTTAAAGGGAATTGAACGTTCTACAAAATGCAAAAAACTTTTTTTTCTAGAACGAACCGTTTTGGAGCTATTTTGAAAAAATGTTTTTTTTCTAAATTTCAGGTTTGTTGAAAAAATATCTCCTAAACCATAGGTCATGTAAAGTAAAATAAAATGAAACTTATAGTGGAAGTAGTTCCCTCTAAATAGGTGTTTTTACTTTGAACATGTGACTTACCGTTCATGAGTTATTGTAATTTTAATCTCAATACATCACTGTGCCTACTCATAAGCGCCATGAACAATTTACTAATTTTTTCAAAGTTTGAATTAGGATATCTCCTGAGTTATAAGTCGTATGGAAACAATTGAGGGGTAATTTTTATAGAAAATTTTATAGGCTACAATATTGCGCCGCAATATTTTTCTCAAAATTTAACCGTTAAAGAGATATTTGTAAAAAACTGATTTTGGACGCCATTTTTCCAATATGGCGGCGCGAGCAAACAAGACTCGAGGTGGCAAAGTTGAAATTCTGAAAGAGCACCTCCGCAAAACTTTCCAGGTAAAACTACCAAATGACTGTACTATTAATTTGTAGTTAATTTTAACTTTTTTTTTTAATTTTTTCGAAAAAAAAAAATATTTTTTTTTAAAAATCATTTTATTTCGCCGAAATCAACAAATCAGTCAAAAAGCATTGTGACAATTATTTATAGATAACTTAATTGCCTTTAATTTAACATATAGTACATTTAAACATGGATGTTAATTCTGGAGATATTGGTAACTAAGTGAAACCATCTTTTTTTATTTCTTGGTCCAAAAACCGAAAATTATCGATATCCCGAAAACAACGTGAAAGAAAAAAAAAAATAGTGTGCTTTTCGGAATTAACAGCCGATTTTCAATAGGAAATGAATAGCGGCACGTAAAGTTCAGAAATTTTTTAATTATTTGTAAATTAGTGATATTGGGCCGTACTTTTCACCCACTGTAGACCTTAATTCTACTGTAAAGGTGTCCATTGAAGATATAATTACACGTATACGAACTTATCTCGAAATGCTTATACAGAAAGTAATTGATAAGGTTACAAAGCATCTAGGATGTGATGGAGAAGGCCTGGACTAACAAAGACTTGCAGATGAGGGAGGTCTAAAATATACCCCTGAGAAGTTATAGAGTTAACCAGATTTTCTGACTTGTTTACAAAAAAAATTTTCTTGGGTCACCCTAACGTTAAAGAGAAAACTTTTTTTACAGAAAACTTTTAGCTAATTGTGTTCTAAGAGTGTATTTGGTTTATAGGATATGGAAGGTCTTTGCAAAGTTCTGAACCTTTAAATTTGATATTTATTTATATTTTTTTTTTATTTTGTGCATTTGGCGGCCATTTTGGTATGAAAAATGTCTTATTAATATAACTTTTTATAATTTTTTTGGGAATCTTCATTAAATTTCCTTTAATTCGGTAGAACATTTATCATACGAGTTTTTTAATTTGAGGTCAGAAAAAAATACTTTTAAAGAACAATTCGTGAATTTTTAATATATCTGTCCTCTTACATTTGTATGCGTTGTAAAAAGAAATTCATACATACATACATATGTACATTTGTATATTCATATGTAAAAAGAAGAAGAAACTCTACAATAAATCGTACAAAGTCAATAAACATCGTTGTGTCGTTCATAAATTCAAAAGTCTTCATTTTCTTTGCATTTTGATTAGCGAAAATAAATTTCTTCATTCGGAAATAGTTCTCCAGCTCAAAGGGAAATTCCTTTCAATTGCCGACACGCATTCATCAGAGATGAAGAACAAAAACATAAAGTTAACAAACCAAACCCACTGGCAATAAATTTGTGTAGCAGCAGATGAATTTTTGTTTGGAATTAGCTAGCGATTTCTTGATAAATGATATAAATTGCTAGAAACGCTCGCTGCTGCTCTTGGTATCTTGATATCTTTTGGATGCAATCGGAGCAATAGCATTTGCAACAGCAGCAGCAGCACCAACGTTCAACTAACGAACCAGCGAGTGACCTAAATTTTAAACAAGAATTAATTGAATGTGTTGCGTGCGTGCGTAGCTGTCGTGGTGGTGACGTTGACCACAAATTAAAGTTGCACAAAAAAACAGAAAACATCGCACAATATTATCAATAGATAAAACTGAACAATTTATAATGAAAAATGAGTTTAATTGAACACTAAATTGTGTTGTTGCATTCGAATTGCTGCTGCTATTTTGCGTATCTGTGCATCTGCATATTTTGCGAATTTCAATTGTTTATTATGAAATCACACATATGCACTTATGTATATACTTATGTTGCTGTTAAGAAAAATATTGTAAATACTCGTATGCAAATAATCTTGGAAATACTTCATTTATTCTGATGATACGAGTACTATTAGTGATGAGCAAAATTAGTCTTGGTCTTGCGTCTTGTTCTTGGTCTTGCTAATTTTGCGAGACCAAGACCAAGACCAAGATGCTGATATTTTTGCAAGACCAAGACTGCTAATTTATAGTTAAAAGTTGTTTCACGCCCGTTTTGAAGATAAAATCATCTCTCGATTTGAATTTTGGCATCTTAAAAATCCAACTGCTTTGGAAAAATATGGTTTTGAATACTCAATATCTTTGAAAATTTTTTCAAGACCAAGACCAAAATTCAATATCAAAACCAAGACCAAGACTCAATGTGCAAGAACAAGACCAAGACCAAGACTGCTATGGTCCAAGACCAAGACTGCTATGGTCTTGGTCTTGGTTTGCTCATCACTAAGTACTATAACATTCATTGAAGTCAAATATGTTAGCCTAGAATAATCTCTAATGAAGAGCTGCATGGAGAATCACCAATCAATACAGTTACAACGCTGTAGTTATAAAACAGTAACACAGCTATTCGTAGCCCATTCTGTACACGATGATCTATCTCCGTCATTCAGCGTTGATCTGGAATCCTTTTGGTGCATCCGAACCCTGCGCTCATGTCTAAAGCTTCATTGCTTTGGCTGGGGTGTCTTACCGCTTGATTTAGAGTGATAATGATATGTACAAAAGTCTGTTAAAATCAATTGCTATATTTTTGATGATTTTGGGGCATTTTATATACCTCTTTTTAAGAATTTGGCCATAGCACGTGAACGGTCCAGAAAACTATCAAACTCTATTGGAAAAAAAAAGTCCCCCATAAAAAAATAGTAATGGCTGCTGAAGACGTCAACCATATAGAGTGTACCAATTTTAAGATATAGGGTTCCTAATTCAAACTTAAGACAAAAAAAAAAAACATATGCTTAATCACTACAATATTTCAATGAATAAAAATTTAAATTTCTGGCTGAATGATATCCTGATAACTTTTTTCGATTAATTTGGCATCGCCAATTCCAAATCTGTTACCAGTGTTGAAATTAATATGCCTTCAAGTGTGTTAAAATCGATTTCTACATAATGCTCCAAACAACTAGAAAAGTGTGTTCGAGAAAAATAATAAGGGTCAGATAGGATCGCGAAATAAATGTTACGCATACATTTTTTTGCAGGGTAATTATAAGATTTCAGAAGAGGCGAAAGCACCCTGACCAACCCAAATAATTGCGCCCCTGGCGAAAGACGTCAACCATATAGAGTGTACCAGTTTTAAATAGTATAACGAACATAAATAACCTTACACTATTATCATATATTTAGTTTTAATAAAAATATTTTACTTTTTTCTTAAGACACTTCATTAAGTTTTGTACAGTTGTTTCGTCGGCAGTACCGTAAGATCTTCGCCACTTATTTCTGAAATCTTTTAAATTTTTTCCAGTACTTTTATTCTTCCGAAGGTCTGATATGAAACCGGTAATGACATCTAGCGGTCGATAGCCGTATATGTATGAGCTTCCGAACCGTACCAAATGTCTTAATTGTTCATTCTGTCATCTGTCAACAATATTCAGTTCACAATTTGTCAAGTTTCATACAACATCGCATTTTTTCCGCTCGTAAAGATGTCGAATTTTGTGCCTGAAAACTCTCATTTGCGGGAAGCATTGATTTTCTGTTTCCATTTAAAGAAAAGAAAAGGTTTTCTCCATCAAATCATCACTGGCGATGAAAAGTGGATTTATTTCAACAATCCCAAACGAAAAAAATCATATTTGAGCCCCGGCCAACGACCCAAATCAACGCCAAGACCAAATCGCTTCGGCCGAAAGACAATGCTGTGTATTTTCTGGGATCAGCGTGGTGTTATTTGGTATGAGCTACTAAAACCAGGTGAAACAGTTACTGGTGCGCGCTACCATCAACAATTGATCGCTTTGAACCGTGCTATACGTCAGAAGAGGCCAGAATTTCAACTTCGCCATGACAAAATTGTATTCCAAGATGACAACGCATCGCCATATCGAGCAGCGGTCAACAAAAACTTGGTAGAATCGTACAACTGGGAGCCCCTGCCCCACCCGCCGTACTCACCGGACCTGGCGCCGTCCGATTACTGTTTGTTTTCATCGATGGGACACGCACTCAACGATTCGCACTTCAATTCTTACGAGGAAGTGCAAAAATGGCTCGATGAATGGATAGCCTCAAAAAACGAAAAATTTTTTTGGCGAGGAATCCATAAATTGCCTGAAAGATGGGAAAGATGTGTAGCTAGCGAGGGGAAGTACTTTGAAGATTAAATTTGGAACCATTTTCGCAAAATAAACGTGTTTTTTTTAAATAAAAATTACCGGTTTCATATTTGTACACCTAGTAAGAGCCCAATATCTCTCAAAACGTCGAAGCTCTGGGCAGTAAGGTGGATTAGCATTTTTGGGAACAAAATTTAAGTTATTGCTATTGTACCTTTCTATGGTGGCTCCTGAGTAGTGAGAGGTTGCTAAATCAGGCCAAAACATTACAGTTCCCCCACGCTCACGAATAAATGGCATAAGACGTTTATCAAGGCATGCATCAATATAAATTTTCGAGTTAATTGTACCTTGTGTTACATATAAACTGTTTCTCAAACTGTAGGTGCATATGGCATGCCAAACTAAACACTGCTTGGGAAATTTTGTAATTTTCTTCTCTTTAAATTTGCTCTGTACCTGCCCCTTCTCCGATCAGGTATACAATTCGTGTCCTGATAGCTGTTTGAAATCTGCTTTAACGTATGTTTCATCGTCTATTTAAATTTAGTCAGGTAGTCTTCATATAACTTTCGAGCTCGCTTTTGAGCCTCTAACTGCTTTTCATCGGAACGGTATGGCACTTTTTGAACTCTATAGGTGCACCTGTTTTCTAGCTTACTTTTTATACCCTACACCCATGGTATATTCACTTTGTCCTTCCGTTTGTAACGCAGAGAAGCAGACGTGGCAGATATAGAAAAGTATATATATTCTTGATCAGCGTCACCTCCTGATTCGATATAGCCATGTCCGTCTGTCTGGCTGGGTGGCTGGCTGGGTGGCTGGCTGGGTGGCTGGCTGGGTGGCTGGCTGGCTGTGTGTGAAAATACATTTTTTGGGAAAACTAAGCAAGATAATTCAATGAAATTTGGTGCCTTCGTCGTCAAAGTTAGCTCGGGGGATTGAAAATGAGCGAAATCGGTCAACGGACACGCCTACCGCCCATATAAAAAATATATTCAAAAGCAACTTTTAGAGTACTTTTCACGATAATGCAACCAAAATACACTTAAATACTACGAATTATAAGCGAAAGCTCTGAGCAAAAACTGGGCGAATTCGGACAAGAGGGCGTGGCACCTTTCATATAAGTAAAAACTTCAAAACGGTATACTGAAAGCGTTTTTTGAGATAATCGAACTAAATTTTCCTCAGACACTGAGAATTATAAACACAAGCTTTAAGCAAAAACTGGATAAAATCGAATAAGAGAGCGTCCATAGTTCAAAACGCTATATTGAAAAAATTTTTTGAGATAATCCAACCAAATTTCACTCAAATACTAAGAACTATAAATTCAAACTCTGAGTAAAAACTGGGTGAATTCGGACAAGAGGGCGTGGCACCTACCATATAAGCAAAATTTTCAAAATACTGCTGTGTAGGGTATCCAAATTCAGGAATGTTTTTTTGTTATGACGTAAAATAAAACATCTAGCTTTCAGAAAAAGTTTAAAGATCAGGTATGATGAAGTTTCTTAAAAAGTTGGATTTTTTGAGTTATGACAGCCTTGCAGCAAACGAGCGATATGTTTAGATACTTAAAATTTCTGAGAAAACTCATTGTACTTAATCATAAATTTTATTTCAGAATGTGCAAAATTAATTATCATACATAAAATAGAGTTTCATGAAGCACCAAACACCTGATGCACAACGAGAATACACAAAACCAAACGCAACATTAACATTAGGAACATGATGATTGATTTCGACATCTGTATCGATTATAAAATTTTACATGCGCGTTTTTTGCTGCTGATGAAACATAATGCACAGGCAAAGCAACTCTAGAAGCACGTTTTTTTTCCAAAAATATTCATAGCAAATAAAATTGATAAACAGTGGGTCTTGAAAATTCCATCACGCGTAACAAAGTGTGCAGTACCTTTGTAATTTTCAAGCACATAATAAAAAAAAAAGTGTTACAACATTAGAAACAAATCATAAAAATAAATTATTAAATCGTGGAATGGAAAAAAAAAACATAATTTATTTAACTAGAAATTTTCCATAAATTTTATTGTGAACTCTAATAAATTTAATTGTAATTTTTGTTATTGTTGTTATTATTCGTTAGTCGAATTGTCGTAAGGCATCATCATCAATCAATCAAAGCCACGCTTAAATGTGCCACAACAACTTTTGTGTTACACCACCACTCACCATTACTCGTTGAACGCTCCTCTCGATCATCGGTCGCATGCATGCATCGATAGACGTATTGACGTTGCCTTCGGTATCTGATTCTATCCTTCATTCATGGTGTACAAGTACCTTTGAATTTCTACAATAAATAATCTATTGAACGAAAAAATTATTTAATCAAATTATGTATAAATAAGTGGGCAATTCCATGCTTAGTACCTTGTAGTATTGATTAATACTACGTTTCCATTGAAGATTTATTTTTAAATCTTGTTGCAAATCACATGATTTACCATACAAAAATAAATCTACTTCTGACTAGATTTATTTCAAATCTTCGTATAAATCTCAACAAGAATACTGATTTAATTTCATTTCGAAATTTTTTTTTTTCGATAATTTTAACTTTGTCAATTGACATTAAGAAGAAAAGGAAGAACACACGCTTATGACTTTTACTGTCAAAAATTAATCTATTTCGGACCAAGGAAAATGGGTAGGATTTTACGACAGGATTTATGAATATCATCACAGCTAAATCTCCCGCAAAATCGTAGTATAATACCTTTTTAAAAGTATTTTAATACAAAATACAAATATAAGTTCCTTTGCAATTTCGGTATTTTGAATGCAAATACGAAAGGTTTGAATACATATCATTTAAATAAAAAAAGCAAAATTTGCTTTTCTAAATACTTTTTTTTACAAAATATCTTAAGCTATATGACACGCTTATTTTTCTTTTATTTGTTTTGCTTTCTTGTAATAAAACACGTTTAATGCTAAATATTATCTATATACTTATATAAAAATGAATGTTTGTATGTCTGTATGTTCCTTATAGGCTCCCAAACGGCTAGACCGATCACCATGAAAATTTATATTTATAGGTTTTTGGGTACGGCGCGCCGCGGCGCGTGTTTCTACATCATTAGTTTTTACACCCAAGGGTCCCCCTAGGATGGCGGAACCAAACATTTTTGTTTCTTTTTTTTTTGTGTGTTCTATGAGTTTCATGAGTTTTTACAACATTTTAGTGTAAAAAAAAAAATTTTTCACCCAAGGGTCTGCCCTTGGATGTCGGAACCAAAAATTTAAAAAATTTTGTATTTGGTTTTTTTTTTTTTGTGTTTTCTATGCGTTTTATGATTTATTACGATATTTGAGTGGAAACAAATTTTTTTCACCCAAGGGTCCCCCCTTGGATGTCGGAACCAAAAACTAAAAAATTTTTTTTTTTGTGTTTTTTACGCGTTTCAAAACTTATTACATTTTAATGGAAAAATTTTTTTTCACCAAATGGTCCCAATTTGGATGTCGGCACCAAAAATTTGTAAATATTTTTTTTCCGTTTTTTTTTTGTCTTCCACGCGTTTTCTGACTTTTTACGACATTTTAGTGGAAAAAACTTTTTCACCAAAGGGTTTAGCCCCCTTCTTTTTCGTGTTCCCAAAAAAATGTATTTATCATGAAAATATGGATGATATTTGGTATATGTGTTAAGGATATCGGGACAAATAATACCCAAGGGGAAAATAGACGGTGCCACGCCCTTAAAAAATGTCATTAGTATGTGTATAAATTGCATCGGGACAGTTTACATTTTTTAGTTTAATTTAATTGGAGATGCCCTACCCTCTGTGTAGGAGAAGGTGTAGCAACGCACGCCGGGAAATGCTGGTCTATATAAAAATAGGCAAACGAAATCGGCTCAGTCCCTGTTTCTGTTCCTAAATCTCAACATATTCGCTTGATTTTTTTTTTTTTTTTTTTTTTTTGAAAATATGTGAGGAGGAGCAGTGCATAAAACTATAGATTTTTTTTTTAAAGTGGTAAGTGCCACGCCCATAAATGGAAAAAACGTTCTCACGGCTAAACCGCTTCATCGATTTTTATGAAATTCGGTATGGAGATAGGGTTAGCACTAAGGAACGATAATAAGGCGGTGCCACGCCCCTAAACGGAAAAAATGCTCTCGTGGCTAAGCCACTGGTTCGATTTTTTTGAAATTTGGTATGGGGATAGGCTTAAGGCCGCTTTGGACTATCTGATAAGTCATACAGAAACTCTTATGAGTTGTCAAATATAGTAACTCTGATAGAGTAAACATAAATTCACTACACAAATGATTTATCATACATATAAAAACTCTTATGAGTTATTTTGGGACTAGATTTGAATCTCTTTGAATATTAAAAAATAAAAACAATTCGAAAAAAATAAATTAAAAACAATAAAAATTTGACAACCATACAAAAAATGGAACGATAAGATTATCATTGTTTTTAAGTAGGTGGCGCCCCGCCCTAAAATGGAAAAAACGCTCTCACGGCTAAACCGTTGCTTCGATTTTAAAGAAAATTGGTATGGAGTTAGGGTTAGCACTAAGAAACGATAATGTGATCATCTTGTTTTCAAGTAGGCTAAACCCCTGCATCGAATTTAATGAAATTCAAAGAAACGAAGGATATTAAAAGTTTTTCGCTGTCGTTGCTAAACTGCTGCACCGATTTTTATGGAATTCAATACTGAGATAGGCTTAACATTAAGGAAAGCTAATAAAAAGCTGATAATTTTTAGAGGGGAATGCCATGATTTAATTTTAATATCACTTGGAATAGCGGTAGACTTAGCTCTAAGGATAGAAATTAAAAATTTTGTATGCCTTATTGCACCTCCAAGGAATGTTAAAAATATTTGTTTCATTGTGAGCAGTTCTAAGCTTCTAAAAAGAAAATATGCAGTTATTGTAAGTAACTACAGTTCCATATTTTCTTTAAGATCACATTGACGTGGTTGAATTTCGATCGGAAGGCGAACTCTAGTTCTTTTTATTCGTTATAGTCAAATTTTTTTTTATTTAAATATAATGTTATTCACTTAGGGCTTCACATTTTAAGGCGCTTTTTGCCGACCGCGGGCTTTCAACAGCCGAAAACTTTCCATTATCGACTGAGTCCAATCTTGAATGATAAACCATTTTAAAGCTTAGAAATTGAGCTTTCATTTGAAGTATTTTAAAAAAATTTTTAAATGGCGGTTTTTTAGAAAAAATGCAAAAGTTTTGGTGAAAAATTTTGTTGTTTAAGTTGTAAGAACATTTAAAAATGAATAGGGGACAATCTACACTACGTACATTCCAGCTTAGTCTTTGAAATACCCGAAATTCTCTCTGATGAGCTTTGTGGAATTTTCCGCAGATAATTATTTCTATTGTAAAAACATAAATACAAAATAATGTCACTTCTGAAACTTTGGTTTTTTCCAGTTCACTGCTAAAGTCATTTGTTTTCGTAACACACTTCATTCGCCCTCTCGATTTCCAGCCATGAGCAGCGCAAGCGGGCACTCTGGTGTTTAGTTCATTTCCACGCAAGTCACGTACGGTGTACGCTCGAGCTCATTCTCCACCACCCGCGAGCATGTCAATAGGAGGTTTTGTGTCTTTGAAGACTAGAAAAAACTAAGTACATTTTTTCTTCATACAATTCTTTAATTGTTGTTGTTGTTTTTGTTGTTTTAAGCTACTGTATGTCAAAAATTTCGAGAGCAGCAAGTGTGCGCGTACCTACTGTGTGTAAAAAATGCCACTGATTCCAGCGTTGACTCGCGTTGCCAATTTATTGCATTAAAATATGTGTAGCACTGTCAATTTTTGTGGGACAGCCGCTAAATCATTACAGTCAATCCCAAGCTTTAGATTTATCTTGCTCACGCACGCTTACGCGCTTAGGCGTACGTACGCACGCGTTTAAATTGTCACTGATTGGTACGCGTGCTTTCAGCTAATTATTTGGTTGTCATATTCCCCAGGTCTATTATTTTGGTACATTGTTGTCACTGCATCTGGACAGCTCGATCAACGATTGAAATGATTGAAAGTGAAATATAAATGATCTACAAATATGCAATTTGTAATGAAGTTGAAATTTAATTGAGACAACAAAACAGAAGTTAAGATTATTCACTATGGAAAGTCATTCTAAAAAGTACGATGAAGATGAATCAAAAGGATGAATAGAATCCCATAGATGAAGATTCTCGTAAACTCGATTAAGAGGATGTGAAAAATAGTAGTATATTAGTGATGAGCACACCAAGACCAAAACCAAGACCATAGCAGTCTTGATCTTGGTCTTGATCTTGCACAGTGAGTCTTGGTCTTGAAAAAATTTCTAAAGATTGTAGAGTATTCAAAGTTTCCAAACCTTATTTTTACAAAGCAGTTGGGTTTTTAAGGTGCTAAATTTAGAATTGAGATATGATTTTATGCTTGAAAGGGGCGTGACATACCTATTAACTATAAATTTGCATGACAGTCTTGGTCTTGATGATCATTGTGACCTAGACCAAGGACCAAGACCATAGCAGTCTCGGTCTTGCAATAATAAGTATCAGCGTCTTGGTCTCGCAAAATTACCATGACCAAAACAAAACCCAAGACTAATTATGCTCATTACTATAGAATATACTTGCTATACCGCAATACTAGGGTGGTAAAGGATGCTGGCACCCTCAAATATAAGGAGAGAAGGGCACAATGAGATCTTAACTTTTACTTTATTTTTGTCCTGGCCTTTTTTATTCTCATCAAAGTTAGGTGTAAAATTTCAAGGCAGCGACACTTTTTTTTTGTGACACATATTTTTCGGCACTTTTTGTTAAATCCCATTTTATGTATCTCACAAACCATAGAAGCTATTTTGATAAAACTTGGTAGGTGGGTGTAAAACGTGAACAGTTTTCTGGGACACCCGACGGCTTTGTACTTAAAACGAAGAATATCTAAGTATATCAGAGGGAATGGCGGACTATAAACAAGCTTTAATTGATAGTCCTTTGGGGCAACCGAAGGTTTCCGTTTTTTGCTTGACACGGGGAGGCTTAAATTAACAAAACATTATAAACAAATTCGATTTATTTTTCATCAAGGAATTTGCTTGAATTTTTTCAGAATATAAGGACGTGTCATGTGGCCGTAATGATCTATTTAGACTTTTTAAAACGTTCTGTCGCCACGACCCTCATATGATTTTTCTGAATTTTCGAAAAGGTCCCCTGTAATATATTTATTGCTTCTGTAATATGTGCTCTCCCTTATATACGTATTGTCGGAAATCTCAATTTTCCCAAAATTTGTTGATAAAACGACCTTCTGACACCCTCTCAGATCGAAAATTTTTGTGCACCTATTGGAAATTACATTTTACACGTCTAGGAGTATATTCTACCTCATTTGGTTATCGAACATGAAAAAAAAAATGTTCTTAAAACCTCGGTCATATAGGGTAAGATTATTTTCGGATATGCTCATATATATTTTCTTTTGAGCAAAAACCTCTAAATAAAACTATTTTTAAAATCTGTCGTTCACTATTTTTTAAAAAGAGGTCGAAAAACGGCACACTGCAAAAAACAAACCAAAACAAAAATAGTAATTTTCGATGAAGTTGTCGGTGCTGAACCTAAATCCGGTCTTGGAATTACTCTATCACGTGGTTTTTGAGATATTCTAACGTAAAAGTTCAAAAACTCGATTTTTGAGGACTATAGAGGACGCACTAAATTGTTTTGCTCTTTACTACTAAATGCATCACTTAGTCCTATTCTTCATCTTCAAAATAAGATATAAATTGGTCTTGTATTGTTAAAAAATGGTAAACAAAAGATTTTAAAAAAAGTTTTATTTAATAGTTTTCACTCACAAGAAAAAACATATAAGTAGAATAAAAAATGGGGTTATATAAAGACACTTTCCAGCTCAAATTTTTCGAAATTTGCAGTTGGGTTCTCAGATTTTTATATAAATTCACATATGAGTTTTCGACACCGCACAGTGCGAAATTTTCAGAGTCTAGCGGAACTTAATTCATATCTCAGCACATATAGCAGTTATAGTTATGAAACTTAATACTTGGATATATATTTAATTGGCAAAACACTGTGAAAAAATTAAGGGGGATCAGACAAGGGGTTATTATACCCCCCATGTATGGAAATGCTTAAGACGTTGTATTTCTGCTCCCATACCAGATATCGCTACGAAACTTGACAGATATAACCATTTTCTTATCAAAACACCATAAAAAATGAAGCGGGTAAGACAAGGGGTATTTGCTGCTTCTAAATTTCGAGAGCATTCCCCCTACCTTTTTTGTATTATATAAACTAGCGTAAACTATAGAGAGTGTCAGATGTTAGTGTTGGTGAGCCTATTTTTTCCAAAACAAAACCAACGATGGCGTCCGATGTCGGTTTTTCATGAAATTTCGGTGTTATATGAAATTTCCAAAGACATTCTGGAAAAGGTTTAGTTTAAAAGAGGATCGCAAAATATCGCGGAAGATGTTTTATGTTTCCAGTAGAGGATAAACCTACCTTTAAAATTTTGTACGTTTCAAAATGGCGATTTGTGGTAACACCTTTTAAAGTATCCAATAAAGTTGAAAATGTAAATCTTATGAACTTCTTAAAAAGCACAATTTTCACAAACAAATCACACACGAGTAAGAAAAGATTCTGCAATTATTTGAATGCCAATAAGTGACAATTTTATTAAAAAATAAATGAAAAAATTTTCGCGTCCTACCGACTTACCGTTTTTATGTACCAATCTATAAACAAATCGAAAAGCTTTCTATAGTCAAAAAGTATGATTGAATATGTAATGTAAGTTTTAGGTGCGTTTTGCAGTTGTTTCGCAGGGTTATTCACCAAACTGAGTATGAGGTTTTTGAGATGGGATATTAAGCTACCGAAATAATGAATAATCTTATGCGTTTTATGTATTTCAAAAATTGAATAAAGTTCCGCTAAACCTCCCAAATTTCGCACTGAGCACCGTGCCAATATGTCGCCAAGCCTTTTAATGGAGTTCGCAATGCAAGCGCTAGGACATGGCAGACCAAAAATCATCTAGAAAAGTTACGAGCAGTTGGAAAAAGAAAGCCAAAAATTATGAAAGTCGTAGAAAGACGAATCGGATCATAGAGCATCATGCGATAGTGATTTCTATAGATTAAGCAATGTTTTGTTTAATTATGAGGCTCTAAAGTTGGGCTAAAAATTCCAGTTTTTGATCAATTTCATTCAACACAATTTCATTTAGTTATGATGCTTTGAAGTTCTGTTTCAAAACAAAAAGTAGACAAAATTTTCAGTTAACTGACTGTGCATTCAATTAGCACAATTTGCAACTTTTAAATATAAAACTCTTATTCAGAGGTTAATACTCTGCTCCAACTAACATAATATTAGATGTGGTAAATATATTACTAAAAACGTCAGTAATTGCATACATATAGTACATAGAAATATATATAGTACTCGTAGCACATTAAAGGGTTGCCAAGTCAATGATGCCAGCTGCAACTGAAACCCCATAAAATCAATTGCTACTGCTAATTGAATCCACAATTCAATCAACAGAATCAACAAATACTTAGCACCACATGCTTATCAAAAAAATAAATAAATAAATAAACATATAATTAGAGATGTCGAAAGTTAGGGGGGGAGGGTCAAATGTTGTATTATGGAAAGATAGATGAAATATCTTAATATGTATAATTGTATGTAATTGCTACAAGGTTTTTTTTATTTTTGTTGTTAGTCTTTTTTTCTTACGGAAAAGAACATCAGTTCATGTTCTTCATAAATAGTTAATAAAAAATATCCCCCATTTTCTTATGAAAGCATCATCATTTGTCTGCCTCAAGATGAAACTTAAGTAGCGTCAGCAATAGAGAACATAAAGAAGAAGCCATTAGAAAACATGATGATACAAAATCAGGCGAGCGCTTTATGAACTCTAAGAGTGGGTATCGAAATTCTTAAGTGTGGTACTTACAACAGCTATTTATTTATTCGTTCTGTTTCTTCTTATTATGTTCAAGCAGAGCATTATCGTAAAAAGAGGTCAATTTAAAGTATTAGATTTTCTCAAAATAAACCCTCAATAAAACTGTGTGAAATTTCACACATACTGTGTAAAAAGTTCGATCAGCAATGTATAAAACATTACAACGTTCTTGTGAAATTGTATACAGTTTCATTTGGGCACATTAATTAGTTAACCAATTAGTTAACTAAATTGGTGGCAAGAGTTTAACTAATGTTTCATAATCACGGTTTTCGATTAATTAAAAAATGACCAAAAAAAAAAACTAGTAAGGGTGTTACCTTTGGCCTGGCCAAACATTAAATACCCTACACAGCAGTATTTTGAAAATTTTGCTTATATGGGAAGTGCCACGCCCTCTTGTCCGAATTCACCCAGTTTATTCTCAGAGTTTGAATTTATAGTTCTAAGCATTTGAGTGAAATTTGGTTGGATTATCTCAAAAAATGTTTCCAACATAGCGTTTTGAACCTTTTGCTTATATGGGAGGTGCCACGCCCTCTTGTTCGATTTTATCCAGTTTTTGCTTAAAGCTTGTATTCATAATTCTTAGTGTCTGATGAAAATTTAGTTCGATTATCTCAAAAAACGCTTTCAGTATAGCGGTTTAAAGCTTTTGCTTATACGAGAGGTGCCACGCCCTCTTATCTGAATTCGCCCAGTTTTTGCTCAGAGCTTGCGCTTACAATTCGTAGTATTTATGTGTATTTTGGTTGTATTATCGTGAAAAATACTGAAAAAATTGCATTTTGAATATAAATTTTGTATGGGCGGTAGGCGTGTCCGTTGACCGATTTCGCTCATTTTCAATCCCCCGAGCTTACTTTGACGACGAAGGCTGCGTATTAAATTTCTTTGAATTATCTTACTTAGTTTTCCCAAAAAATGTATTTCCACACACAGCCAGCCAGCCAGCCAGCCAGCCAGACAGACAGACGGACATGGCTATATCGACTCAGGAGGTGACGTTGCTCAGGAATATAAGTATGTATATACTTTTCTATATCTGCCACGCCTCCTTCTCTGCGTTACAAACGGAAGGACAAAGTGAATTTACTCTGGGTGTAGGGTATAAAAATAAAAAAAATAAATATGGCAGTACAGAATAAATTTGTGGAATTTGTTGTGAATTCTGGTTGGTGGATTTTGGTTGAGACAGCGAAATAACAAAAACGATGGAAAATGCACTCACAGAAAATTTTATTGCTGAAGAAGTGATTTTTCTGCTCAAATTAGTGGATGGGCACAAAAATATAATTTAGTGCAAAAAACCTGCACTGTTACGGTTCGTTGAAAAGTTGTTGCGTTGCTGTCCTGCAGCTGTTGTTTAACTAATGGTTAACCAATGAAACTTGACGGTCAGTTAAAATGGTTATGACTGAAAATAAAATTTTATTGGCTAAACCCTTGACTAAGAGTCTGGACCTAAGCACGGTGCTCGTAAGAGGGGCTTACACTAACGTGATCAGTCTCTCCAAAATTTTTGTGGGGTTCAAATATTTAGTACTTAAATATCATTTTAATTTCATCAAATTCAATTTTGGAAATTGTACTAAAATTTCCGAATAAAACGAAAAAATCGTAAAAATAAAGCCATCATATTAAAACTGAAATAGTAATTTTAGATATATTTTTTGATGCTGAGTCCGAATTCGGCACATAAATTGCGCTATCTTATCAGGATTTTGAGATATCTTTACTTAAAAGTGCCAAAAACACAATTTTTAGCTATTTTTGAAGTTTTATAACAAGTTGTTATAGTCTCTGGCATTCAAAACCAATTTTCTATTATATCCTGGAAGTGCGCTAAATGACTGAATACAGCACTTTCCATTATTTGAGGCAAAGGTTACTAAGAATCCTGACGTTATGGAAAGAAACCAAATTCAGAAATAAGAGACCTCATACCGCCATAATCGGCTATAAGCCCAATGGGGAATGGAGCCCATCAATAGCGCTTCTGAAGCGCTCTAAAGCAGCAGTGAAGCGCATCTCTCTCGTTTCCAAAAGCGCTGAAATTAACATTGGCATGTCATTGGAAGGAAGCGCTCCGTTCTCGCTACCAGAAATGCTCTTTGGATGCGCATCGCTCTCGCATCCAGAAATGCTGTTTGGAGGCGCATCGCTCTCGCATCCAGAAATGCTCTTTGGAAGCGCATCGCTCTCGTATTCAGAAATGCTCTTTGGATGCTTTTTGGATGATAATAAAAATATTTAAAAAATTAATTTTTAATTGAAATTTTACGTCTTTCGCCACAAAGACTCATCAGACTATTATTTTTGTTGGTGTAGTTATAATTATTTTTATTTTACTTAATTAATTATAATTGAAAAATTGCAAGTTGAAAAACTTTTGTGTTAGGTCTGGGCCGGAGTCAAACCGAGGACCTCACGGTTGCTACAACTCTCAATCGCAGTGCCAGTCGCTAGACCACTACTCCATCCTTGCGCTCTTACGAAGCTGACTTGTTGACTTATTTTGTTTTGTGCGTAAATACGTGACCGAAAGTGCTTCGTTCTCGCTACCAGAAATGCTCTTTGGATGCGCTTCGCTCTCGCTACCTATAGCGCAGAAAATATGCGCATATAAATCAGCTCTTTAGATACGAAAAGGACGCGCATCGCTATTGCATCTTGGGGATGCGCATCGGAATTTTCTGTTGGGAAGTTCAAGATTGGAAAAATATTTGTAAATTTGCAGGCCTGTGTAATTGTTCTATTTGTGTGTATTTTTATGTTTGTATGTATAAGTCAATAACATTAGTATTACATAATTTTTATTACCGCATACTAATAACAATATTAAAATATACTTAAGTATATAATTTGACAAATTATTTTCCAAGTTGTAATTTTAAAAATTTCCGTTTTCCATTTTCTTTCAGGTAAATACAGCATTTTAGATGTCATTAAGATGTTTACTGTAAGCCAAGTTAGTATGCATGTTTGTATGTGCTGAGCAATTAAATTTAATTATATTAGCCGGAGTGACAAATTGTTGTCTAAGCTTTAAGAAAAATGTATATTTAATTATTATTTACATTTTTTTTATTCAACTTTTACCATAATAAAATTCTTATCGCGCGTGACTGATGTTTTGACGTCTTATTGATAAACGTCTTTATCTTGGACCGATCGGAATTGGTTTGAATTGGAATTAGATGTGGGGAAGTACATTGAAAATAAAAATTTTATAAAAAAATATAAAGGAAGCTAAATTATTAAGGTGCATAAAAATTGATCATCAATTTGTTTGACCATTCGCTAATATTAATCGAATTAAAATGTTATGTTAATTAATCGCACAAGTATTTTTTTTTTATTATTTTTTTAAGCTTTTACTTGTAACTCTTTCACAATGTGGTGTGTATACTTCAAATGTGAAGACAAAAGGGTGGGGATGAGGTTAAACTACACTGCAGTGTATTTCTCGAAAGTATTTATTTCAACAGGTATACTAAAAATGGGATCGTGATTGCTGGAAATTGTTTGAAAAGTAATTTTCTGTGCAGAATCCGAATCAAAACCATAAAAAAGTGATAAGCCTATTCATATTATACATTAAAAATCTTACCATAAGCATGATGAATTCGGACAAGAGGCACTTTCTGTGATAACAATTCTTCAGAATAGAGAGCGCAATTTAGTAACTCACCTCATTCATCATGTATTAAACGTCAAATAAATCTGGAAGAAGCCGTAAATCACCTCATAACCCATTCTGTCGCCACGACCCACGTACGATTTTTCAGAATTCTACTCCGGAATATTTTTTAGATATCTCGCTATCTTGCCTTATGTGTCGCTATGGTGTGATCGATTGCATACCGCCAATTATCGCATTTTTTACCCAAAATTTATGGTTTTTTACTCGGCAGCGGGCGCATAAATTTAAAAACAACATAAACAAAATTAATTTATTTTTATCAAGAAATTAGCTTGAACCTGTTATGTGGCCGTAATGAGCGATTTAGACTCTATAACCTATTTTGTCACCATGACCCACATATAATTTTTGTGAATTTTACTCCAGAATATTTGGAAAGGTTCCCCGTAACATATCTGCTACTACTTCTGAAATATTTGATCTCCCTTATATTATCGGAAATCTCGATTTTCTCAAAATTTTTAGTCAAAACAACCTTTTGACACCCTCTCGGGTCGAAATTTTTTTTTTGTTCACCTATTGGGAACTTCATTTTATACGTCTAGAAATATATTCCAAAACATTTGGTTATTGAATATAAAAAAAAAAAAAAAAATGTAAAACCTGGGTCATATCGTTAAAACTAGACATCTACATGTATTGATGTTTTGAGTTAAGTATACAGAAACATGAAAAAAAAAACGGCCTTATGCCCCAGTCCAGTCGGTTTTTTGAAAAATAGTCCCCATCCAATTTTATATCGTCACTCTTAGGACAGATTCACGAAAGTGCAAATTTTTCAGTTTTGCTTTAATGTGGTTTTCTTGTACAAAATGGTTCAATAAAGTTATGCCAGATGTCCGAAAGGCATATCATAAGTGGTTTAACAGCAAATGCAAAGTTTATTACACGAAAAAGCAAAATTTACATATAATTTTCATATTTAAAATAATTTCAAATAACAATTTCTCAAATTCAATAATTTTCACATTAGTGAATCTGGCCTAAGAGCGACGATATAAAAGAATAAAAAGCGGAAAAAACTTTTTTCTCAAAACATAAAAAACGTAAATGTCTAGTTGTAGTTTTAACCCGACGATATAAGAGTAGACTATTTTCGGCTATGCCCATATGTTAATTAGGGTGGCCGTAGTTCAAAGGTCATGTTGGATGGTGGTCAATACGCTCCATATGTATGTATGTCGAAAAGAAATGTTTTTGATTTTTCCAGATTTTAATATTGGGTAGCTACTCTACAGAGCCCTGATTTTCCGACTTTTTGTTAAAATAACGATTATGGCCAAAAGAATAAAGCTGTATGCATAAAATGGTTTAGGTAATAGTTAGGGTCGTTGTGTGACTGCGAACAAAAATGGGCGTGATCAGTTAAATTTCATGTCTACCTCCGATACAATATATTAAAATGCTTTTGTGGGAAGCAGACGTGAACATTGATCGATCACGACCATGTTGAATAAAAATCAGACTACCTTAACTACATTTTATCTGTACCAAATTTATATGCATATAGCTTTATCGGTTTGGCCATAATCGTAATTTTATTAACCAGACGAACTAATTTGCAATTGGACCAAATAGTCTATATCTGAGAAAGTCGGGAATAAAAATGTTTCGACATATAATGCGTCCTAGACTGCTTCAATTTAATGTTTTTGTTTTCTTTTTACTTTAATATAAATAGTTTTAATACACGTAGTTGCAAGGATAGAAAATAATAATTATGCACATGAGAAAAAATTCTTAAAGCAGACGTTAAAAAAAAATACCCATGTCTCGTGGTTTTTCCACAGCACGTCTCGTTTTTTTTTTAATCGATTTTTGAAGTTTTTTTATCCACTGTATATGAAAAAACCAAAAATACCGTATTCTTGTGTTAAATCGATGAATTTAACTATATGATCCTTACATTTGAGGTGTAACATGTGTTGAGCAAACTTATGCAGGATATTGCGGGAAATATTTTTGTAAAAAATTTTAACCCTGTACAACCCCCACATGTGGGTCAATTTTGCCCTTTTCTTAAAAAGGTACAAAAATGACACCTAAAACAGGGGAATATTGAGTCAGTATGTAGAAATATTTGCTATACAATTTCACTACTAGTTGCTGAACACTAAAAAAGCAAAATTTTATCCCGAAAGCAAAAAAATCGTTAAAATCAGTAAGCAATTCTAACAATAAATATTTTCCAAATTTCACCCCACTGTAAAACTCTAAAACTACATTTTGGACAAAACTCGTTCTCACAAGATCATAACGAAATCATACAAGGATCAATAACATTAACCTATTATATCCTGTTTTTATGGGTCTTTTTGACCCCTTTTTCTAAAACTGAGCAACATTGGGTCAAAAATTGTGCAAAAATATCGTACAAAAAATTTCACTTAGAGTTACCAAAGACGAAAAATTCTTAAAACTTAAGGTAAGCGCGTCAGAGATGTAATTAATATGCAACGTGAAAAGTCCTAATTGATTTTAACGATTTTTTTGGTTTCGGGCTCAAATTTCGACCTTTACGTGTTTAGAAACTATTAGAGAAATTTTATAGCAAATATTTCTGTAGTGCATACTGACTCAATATTTCCCTGTTTTGGGTGTCATTTTTGTAACTTTTTAAGAAAAGGGCAAAAATTACCCACATGTGGGGGTTAAATGGGGATAAAATTTTATACATAAATATTCCCCACAATATCCTGCATAAGTTTGCTGATCACATGATACACCTCAGATGTAGGGATCATATAGTTAAATTCATCGATTTAACACAAGAATGCGGTATTTTTGGTTTTTTCATGTACAGTGGATAAAAAACCTTCAAAAATCGATTAAAAAAAAATGTGACGTGCTGGACAAAATCCACGAGAAACGGGTATTTTTTTATAACGTCTACTTTAAGAATTTTTTTGATTTTCTAATGTGTTTTTAAAAAAGTGCGAAATTATCGAACAGTGTATTTAGTGGTGGCGCATTCTCTTCTTTGTTTTTAGTGTGACTTGTATGGTATACGTTAAAAAGCATTTTTCTAAAAAGGGCTAATACCGTTGGAAAGAGCATACAATTTTTCATAAAAAAGAACATAATTATTTTCGTGAAAATGTCAGTTCATTAGTTTTATAGTTTTCAAAGTCTAGGATCGTTTTAAAAATTAAGAAAAAAAATATAAAGCAGTTTAATGGCCACCCTTATGCATATGTTCGTGAGTACAACTTCCAGAGCTATGCTGTTGTTGCCTACTATGAAAAGGCTTTTTGGTATTGTAATATGATGGGTTATGAAAAAAAGTCATAAATTGATTTTTTTTTTCTCTAAAACAATAAACAACTAAACTCTGCTACAATAAGGTGTTAATCTGGCTGTGGGCATAAAAATACACTTTTCGCACACACTAATAAAATTATCAAGAGCATAAAATATGCTGACAGAAATAAAGTGGTGCACGAATTCACACAAAGCACAATCAAAAAAAAAAAAAAAAAAAAAAAAATACAAAAAAAAAATCATGCAACTTTCGACGCGCAAATCCCTTTAATCTACTGCAACTCATACCTGACCATGATTTGTGTGATGCGAGGAGCATGAATGAATTGATGGAACCAAACTCTTTGCCATCATTCAGCGCTTTATCGTTGGAGCGCAGCACTACGGGTACGCTAGCAATTTCATTCTATCGATTCGCTTAATTCCATGCCATGTAGTCGCGTTGTCGTCGTCGTCATTTGTGTATCACGTAAGCGTCGGCGGCGTTTAGCGCGGATACCTGACTTGCCATTGCGGTGGAATTCTAAAAATGGAACTAAGCCTAAAAACGTGCATTCTCCACGAACTAAAACTGTACTTGTCGCGCACTCGAACATACATACGAGTATATTGAATACTTAGTTATTGAGATATAGTCAATAATGCACAGCAGTGTGAGCATGGGGTTTTTGTGTTTCGAAACGCATTAGACGCTCGCTTTGTTGTTGTTGTTGTTCTTTTTTTGTGGTAGCAATTTTATTTTTAAGTTTTCTAACAATTTGTTTCTTTTTTGGCTTATAACTTTTTTTTGTTGCTTTGCATTTTGCATTTTTTTTTATTGCAAATTCACGGTACGTGCATTCACTGTGAATTGTTGAAATTACGAAATAAAGTGCATTTGTTTTATTTGTTACCCCGAATGTTTCGTGATTTGTTTGCAATGCAAAATACAGTTTTAATGACGTTAACACAGAGCTGATAATTGTCATTTGTATTGGCCAATATTTAAAAGTAGCGTTAACTGAATTCTGTCAATTAAATGGCAATTTATTAGCACTGTCTTGTGAAGTTGATACAAAATGTTAGCAATAAATTTTAAGTTCGTTTCAGCAAAGATGTAGATAGATAGATACCGGTTAATGTGACCAATTTTATAAATATCATGATAAGCGTTTTTATGCTAAAAATCCAGTGATATCAACGGGTGTCTATTTTTAAGCAAAAACTTGTTAATTATTTTAAATCAATTGATATTTGTACGCTTATTTTGAATGGGTTATTATAGCGTTTATACGAGACAGATATGATGTGTCATAAACGAAAAATAATGCAGTAACAATAATCACAAGGAATATTTTTTATAGCCCCACTGTGCTTAAAGCAAAGTGAAAAATGCATGTTGTATATGTCGATGATATATGTTTTGTAATCCCTAACTAATGCCAGAACCTTCCTGAGGCTGCCTATTACAAAAACTTTAGTAAAAATAAAGTTTAGTGCACCCTGTGCCAAATTAAAGCAACTTCACAAACCAAACAGAAATAGCGAGTATAGCTGAGCATATCATGCCAACTTAAAGGCGCTGCGAATAGTAAGGCTGTTTAGTGTCGGTTTGATTGCAGTGCGTAAAAGTTATTTCTTATTTGATTAAGTGCTCAGAGTATTGATAAGATAGTTAAATTGTATTTAATGTAAATATATCGAATTACTGGTATAATTTTTTGGTGTGTACTTTTTGGATAAAAAAAACGATGATATATCGTCACCTTTAGGCCAGATTCACGTAAGTGCAAGTTATTGAATTTGAGCTACAGCTATTTCAAACTTTAAACTGTTACTAAAAATAGGTTTTTTTTAAACGCTTTCAATATCTCCTAATTATTGCTGTATAATTAACATGGTATTATCTTATAAATCTAATGGCTCTTGGAAATCGGTAAAAAAAAAAAATGCAACTGCAAAAAACGAAATTGTTTTTCTAAGGACAGAAGAATCACAGAAGAAAAATTAGAATAAGATCAAAAATTTTGCAATAAATTGGTGAAATATTTATTAATTAGATGTTTTTAAAGAAATATTCAAATATTTTCAAGTTAATCATCTTGGTTAGACTCTTCTGCATCCGGTCACATTCCATTTCTGTGTGACCGGTCTCAAAATATTTATATTTTATTATTTGGACCGAATGGTGTCTTTTTACTAGTTCAAGGCACATTAATGAAAATATAAATTTTTTTTGTTGCCCTCCACAGCTATCCGACATCATCCGAACCTCTTTGATACCAGATTTCGACATGACATAGTCGTAAATGTATGATGCAATCTCATTCTGACCATAAATAACAGATTGCCTCTTTGGTACATAAATTGTAAATGGTCAAATTATATTTGTCTAGCTGGCATTTGTACAGCCTGCAGGTCAAAGATGAAGCTCAACACAGATCTTCTAAACACGTTTCCTTATTATTGTCTCTACACCCTCTCGCTAAAGTTTTTCTAGTTAAGTGTTGGTTGTGGTTTTCTTGAATATTCAGATTATCGTTTAATGTAATGTTTTGAGAAGGCAACATTGGTCTTTTTTTTTTGGCTTGACAAAGCTAAGTTTATATTCTTTGACAATTGAACAGTATTTTTGCAAAGATCCATGTCTACTACCTTCAGAAGTACACTTTTCCTTATATAGCTGATGTAAACAACTCTTATTTTTGAGACACGGAACTAAATACGTTGGGCACTACTTATATTTTGGGAATAGCAAATAATAACAAACAGTTTTAATTGAAAATGGCTTTATTGTTTTCCAAAATATTCCCCTTGATAACCAATACACTTTTACATTCGTTCAAACCATTTGTCATAGCAGTTTTCCCATTCCTCTTGAGATACCTCCAAAACATAGATTTTGAACGCTTCAACTGCTTCTTCGGCGCTCGTAAATCGTTGACCACGCAGTTTACCTTTGATGTTCGGGAACAAGAAAAAGTCATTGGGTGCTAAATCAGGACTGTATGGAGGATGAGTCATCAATTCGATGTTTTGACTGCTCAAAAATTCACCTGTTTCACGAGATGTGTGAGAGCTCGCATTGTCATGATGGAGAATGATACGTCTTCGGGGGTTGGTTTTACGAGTTTGTCCGAAGACTTCCGGCAAACAAATAGTTGCGTACCACTCAGAATTGACCGTCCAACGTTGCTCAAGCGAAACATTCGGCCGAAGAAACAGGCGATCATTTGCTTGGCTGTGCTTCTTCCATGAACAACTTTTGTTGGATTTAGCTCGTCTTGGAATACCCACACGGTCGATTGCTGTTTTGTTTCCGGCTCATACGCATATATCCATGATTCGTCACCTATCACGATCTTATACACGTCTTTTGAAGCACCACGGTCGAATTTTGTAAACATTTCCTTACACCAAACGATGCGAGCCTTTTTTTGAGCGATTAATAGATTATGGGGTTTCCAACGAGAACAAACGTTTTTTACAACTAAGTGTTCATGCAAAATCAAATGTATTGCAGTGGAACTAATGTACAAGGATGCATCTATCTCACAATGTGCCACATGACGATCTTTCATTATTAGTTCATGCACTGCAACCGATTGATTTTGGACGACTTTCACGGAATTCGTCGGTGACCGAACTCCGACCACAATTGAACTCATTATACCAACCATATACTGTGGTTTTTTATGGTGCTTTATCGCCATACAAAGAACTGAGGTCATCGACACATTCTTGTTGATATAATCTACGTCGAAAGTTGTGAAAAATAATCCAAAGAAAACCTTTTCTTGAAATTTCCATTTTTTGGCCAAATTGATTTTCTTATCTCACTGGAAACAAAACAAATAGCACTTGTACATCAAAACGTTGTGAGTACGTTTATGCTAAAAAATGTCAAACTGTATTATGGTGTTGCCAGATCTGTACCCCTCGTACCTTGTACAGTTTGACTCCACAGCAGGAAAAGATAAAATGTATTCCCTGATGAAGTTCTCGTCCGTACCGCACAATTTATTATGGGGAATGTGTTTTTTCCCGTTCATCTGTTCTTATCATACCCCCGTCCAAGAAATTTAGGGGGCTTCTTGTTTGAGCGTTAGTAATATTTAAGGTCGCCATGAAAAACTCACGACAAACTTTGACTTTTTCATCTCCCACAGTCAACGACGTGTACATCCTCTTTGAATTACTTATATAACGTGTTGTCGTTTTTTTAGAAGACCTTTTTAAAGTTTAAATAAATGAGTTGCCTTTGAGTCTCGTCAATTTGGCGACAGGATACATGTTTTATTTTATTAGTAACATTGGGTGTTCACTCATCGCCCTTAGCTCTTTTTGTTTTTCTAATGTGTTTCTTCCACGAAGATTCGTCTTTCTTTCTTTTTTTGCTAACTGGTCCGGATATTTCAAAAATATCTTCAGTTTCTTGTTCCGTTGCAATATTTTGGATTGCATTGCAATACTCAACATCGATGGGCTCTGTGCTGGGAAAGTACTCTGATCTGCTATCGCTAAAACCCGCATCTTCCGTTCGGGAACTTATTACTTGGACTTTCACTAAGAGTGACGATATTAATTAGATTTTATTGTTGAAACAATACTTTGGTTATAATTTTAATACTCACTTTATTATGTCATTTGCCAAAATAACAGTTTGATAGATGTATTTTCTGGTAATATGGTTTTACCTGCAATACTAATTTCTTAGTCATGCATTATGTGAACCACAAATTCGAAGTCTTCCGTAAAGTACATGTCTTAAATACAAATTTTATTTGGCATTCGAATATTTATCAGGCACGTTTTCAGAATAATTAAACTTTTTAAAGTACAAAAAAAAAAAATAAATCTATGAATAAGCAATATGTAAGTAACAAACAAATTTTAATTAAAATAATTAAAGTTAAACAATTGATAAATAATGGGTATGAAACAATCTTTCCAAATTAACAATAGATAAAATTTCCCAGAAATTCTTATCATCGTTGAAAGTATCATATGTATAATTATCACTGGATGCGCCAATTAATTGTGTGCTACACGGTAGTAAATGTTTAGTATTTTTACGGCGATAATAAAGTGGCAAGCGTTGGGCTTATCTGATAATAGCGGCAAATTTAAATACACAAATGAGTACATGCATACATATGTACATGTACTAAATATGTATATGTTTATCATAATAATATTTTATTAATGAGCTTGGTAATAAAATAACAATTTGAAGCCCAAAAAACTTCCCACGGTATAAAATGTTGGTTAATAAAATGTTCATAAATTTTGTTGAAATCAACAGATACACATATTTATGTAAATATAAAAAAATAATCAAATATTTTGAAACTTTATATCTACATTTAATATGAAAATATTTTGGAAAACACTACATTTTAAGTATGTAATAAAATTTTGTTAAATATGTTAATGAAGTTTGAAGGCAGTAACACATTAACCATGAAAAGGCCACTTGTTGTCTCTAGACCAAAAAATGTGTTTATGTAGTTATTTTTGAATTTCTTAAATCTATTGAAACTTCATCTAACTAAGTATATGGGGCATTATATACGCAACCGGCTAGCATTTTGCTTTCGAATCTTTGATTTTTTTGAAACTTTTTTTGTCTTATGGTACTAGTTGAGATTAGCATCTATGATTTTTTTCAATTTTTTTATCAAACCGTTTCAGAGATACAAATTTTCAAAAAATTAAAAAAAAGCTGCAATAACTACATTTAGTAGTTTTTTGAAAAGCTCATAACTCCGTCAATAGTCAACCAAATCATGAAATTTTTTTTTTTTTTAAAGTTTTGTGTTTTTAAGGAAATTTTTATAAAAAAAAACAAAAATTTTTTTTATTAAATTTTAAACATTTAATACTAAATTGCTATTTTTATCAATGATTATACTCATCGATTTTTTGACAAATTTTAAGACTATTTTTAGAATGGGCAAACGATTGGATCTATTTTTTTTTTAAACTTTTAACTAACAAAAAAGTGAGTAAACGAGCACTAAAATATTCTTTGTCGCCAGAAGACGGTAAAAATGTTAACTGACCCTCACTAACTTTACCTCTTCAATATTTCTCTCAAACATACTACTCCCTTTTTTCCTACAAAATTTTGATAAAAATATCCTCATTTTCATTTCATTTCATTTTCCTCATATTCCGCATTGCAGGGAGAGAGAAAAATGTTCACTGACCCCCAATAATTTTTCATTTCCAACATTTTGTTTTGAGTGTACTAACCCTTTTTACCCTGGGGGCCACCATACAAAATTTTAATAAAAATATAAGAAAAAAATTCCTCATTGCCGGGAGAGGGAAAAAATGTTTACCAGCCTCCTCATTACCTTTTCCTCTTCAATAATTTTCTCTAACATATTAGCCCTGTTTTTCCACTTATTAAGGGGGCACCCACACAAAATTTTGATAAAAATATCAAAAAAAAAAAAAAAAATCCCAATTGTCGGAAGAGGGAAAAAATATTCACCCGACCCCCATTAATTTTTTCTCTCCGGCACTTCTTTTAAGCATACTTCCCCATTTTTTCTACTCCTAAAGGGGGCTCCCATACAAAATTTTGATAAAAACATCAAAAAAATTCCTCAAGGCCGGGAAGCGAAAAAAAATTTTATATTTCTATCTAAATTTTTTATGGGTGCTCCCTTAAGGGGTGGAAATAATAGAAAAGTATGTTGGAGAAAAATGTTGAGGACGAAAAATTAATGGGGGTCTGTGAACATTTTTTTCCTCTCCCGACAATGAGCATTTGCTTTGATATTTTTATTAAATTTAATTTTTTAATAATTGCTTGGAATGGCAATGGAGTAAGCCGAATCAAAATATGGTAGCATCGGGCATGGCTTGTGCTTCAAAAATATATATTTGTGCGGGTTCGGGCTTTTTTTTAAGTGCTTGTTTTATAATCGTACCGGGTCGGTCCGCGCACACCTCTAGTTAACCCAATCAAAGTGACGGTTCCATATAGAACCATTTGGAATGTTTTAGAAGTGGTGCCGCCATGCCACTTTCTTATGAGAGAATATCTCCCGCTATTTTTCTGTGCTTTGGTTTTTTCAGTTGATTTACATTTACTGTTGAGGGAGCAAAGTGAACAAAGTTTTTTTTTTTTTTTTGGAAAAAAGTGAAAAAAATGAGTGGTCATAAGTTGTAAGTGCATTTTGGAAATATCTATCAAATCGTTATTGGAACAAAGTGTAAATATTATGAAAGTAAAAGGAATATGCTACAAAATAAGGTTTTTAACCCTTTTGACCCGGCTGGGACAATATATCCCAATTTACATATATATATTGTCCCAGCCGGGTCGAAAGGGTTAATTGTGAAAACTAAAATGTTTTTTAAGTGGATTTCATATGGGACCGTATAATTTTCATGAATTTTGTATGGAAAACATATGCTTTTTGAAATATCAGTTTAAATATTTGTTTATTTAGAATGCCTGTTGAATTGTTTGTAAAGGATTCGGGCTTTTTTTTTTTCTTTGGTAGTATGAAATTGCATGAAGTACAAGACTATTTCCAGTCCTTGTTAGATGATGAACCGGAAGAAAAGTTGCAGCTATGTACAATATACTTACAGGCACCAGATGTAGGTTACGATTCTGTAAAAGGTGATCCAACTGAAGATGAAGGAGACAACATTACTGACTTGCATCACAATCAGCTACATCAATTGGTAGAAATTGAGTTCGTTCCGGACCCGCATTATGATGGTACTGGAAAAGAAACAGAGGATATGGAAATTGTTCAAGATGACGATACAAATGACGGAACAACTTCGACATTTTCTCAAGTGGCACCCACCTGTTCCATGGCGTTATGTTGGTCGACATTCCAACATCAGTTCCTCAACTGAAGAATAAATTTAAATGGTCATGGTGTCCGTTTTATGCTACCTTACCGATTTATCTAGCTCCACATTGCTTAGATTGCTCAGCAGAAGCTTATATTTTATGTTATTTTTTTTCAAGGTTTCAAGGTGCCTCAAGGCACTACCACTTCATATTAGAAAAGTTTATAGGGTGGCCCAAAAAAATTTTTATTTTCATATTTAGGAGCATGAAATTAGCTTATCTGTAAATTTTCATTAAAAAATTCGGAAAATTTGGTGTCCGCTTCGAATGGGTTAATAGACGTGTAAAATATTACTCATACGATATGCAAGTAGATCAACTATCACTTCTTCTTTCTCTAAAACTGGTCAGCTCTACAAAATTTTTTTACGAAATTTTAATTAAATTTCGAATTATTTAATTTCTAAAGCAAGCGATTAGGAAATTCCGGTCAATTATACATGGCATTTTGTTATAAATTTTAATCTTTAAAAGAGATTTTTAAAGAAACCATTCCCCACGCATTCATTGAGAGAAATTTGAATATTTTGTTGATTTTTGTTATTTGTTGTTTTCTTTGGGATTTTCGTTGGTTGTTGGTTTTTATTGTTATTACGCAGAAGAAATCATTTGCAAACATTTAATGTATTGTTGTTATTTTGTTATTGTTGTTGGTGTTTTTGTCGGTGTGCCACCACCGTGGGTGAACATAACAAAACCGCACGCCCACCTCAGTGTTACATATCAAGAAAAAGAAAAATAAATTAAACATTTTGTTTTTGATATAATTTGCCAAATAATAAGTGTGACACAAAATTTATGAATGCAGTTCATACTTTGTATCATTTAAGACCAAAGTGCTCTATATTTTATTGTTCGTCTTGGTAATATCATATTTTGGAAACCTATATATAATTTTCTGTTACAAAGTTTAAATTTTTTATAGATTTTTGTGTTGTCATTTCAAAAATTAGTTATTGACGATCCATTTCAGTTTCACTTGGATGGTAATACTTATTCTGTGCACAGATTTAATAACATTGTAACTTTTTGGCTTACATTGATATTTTTGATACGTAGGGTAAGGGAGGCAAATATGGACTACTTGGATAATATGGACCACATGGATATTTTCCATTGCGTACATAGGACTAACCGTTGTTCATATTTAAACGTTGCGCTAATACCTAAAGCTTATGTCAGTGCGATTTTAGCGTTCGGTGAAGTCCCATGTTTCTGTAAAGTTGTTTTTTCTAAAAAAGAGTTTGGTGATAATTTTTTTCCAGTAAGTAAATTTCATTATTTCACTTTAAAGAAATGTTTTTTTTTTAAATAAATGGTTAATTATATCATTTATCAGCACAAATAAGTTCATTGACCACAAGAGTTTTTGATAAAAAACCATTTATTTCACCAACACGTGGTGCGGGTAATATGGACCAAAAAGCCTCAAAAAAACAAACGTATTTATCATCTTCTTCAGATGGGGAATCTAGCTGTAGTTTTCATGACGAGTCTGATGGTCATTATTTGTAATTTGTAAACTACAAATGAAAAGAATTCTGAATTCGCCTCGTTTTTGCTCAGAGTTTGTAATTACTTTCCCTAGTATTTAATTATCTTTTATTATTGCAAATATTGCTCTTATTATTTCATTTTGAATATATTTTTTGTATGGGCGGTAGGCGTGTCCGTTGACCGATTTCGCTCATTTTCAATCCCTCGAGCTTACTTTTACGACGGAGGCAGATGGCCAAATTTCATTGAATTATGTTGCTCAGTTTTCCCAAAAAATGTATTTCCACGCACACCCAGCCAGCCAGCCACCCAGCCACCCAGCCAGACAGACGGACATGGCTATATCGACTCAGAAAGTGACGTTGATCAAGAATATATATACTTTTCCGTACTTGCCACGCCTACTTCTCTGAGTTACAAATGGAAGGACAAAGTGAATATACCCTGGGTGTACACGGAGAAAAATACGCATCATAATTTTTACTCCACTCGGCTAGTCGAAAAATTAAAGTAATCAACACTAAATTTCAAGTATAATTTACCTTACGTCTGAACTATTTGATGGATCCCTAACGTCATATCTACAAATAAAATGTAGTTAAATAATAAGGGAATATTTACAACAAATTTCCTACATTTGACTTTATGTAAAGTAATTTATACTTTCAGAAAAAAAATGTATGACCATTTTGAATTTATAATTCTAGTCAAAATAACTTTATTTTTTTCACGTACAAAAATGAGTGTCATAATTGTCACCTTACTCGAGTAAGGTAAATATCATAAGAATATAAAATCATTTTGACTTTTATAATTCTAGTAACAATTTCTATTTTTGGACAGACATTTTCTTTATATACAAATTTTTCTGCTTCTACATCACATGCGTAGGCAGCGCAGAGGATATGTATCTGACTATCATACGGAAGGGCCAGGGTTCGTACCCCGGCGCCGGTCAGCAAATTTTTTTTTTTTTTTTTGTTTTTTTTTTTTTTTTGTTGTTTGAACTATACAGTAAGGTAAATATCACGCCAATTTTTT
The DNA here is from genome assembly GCA_951812925.1 of Calliopum simillimum. Classification (NCBI taxonomy): domain Eukaryota; kingdom Metazoa; phylum Arthropoda; class Insecta; order Diptera; family Lauxaniidae; genus Calliopum; species Calliopum simillimum. The sequence continues at coordinate 35,289,934 of OX638372.1, forward strand.
CATAAAAATTACTAGCAAACATACATTCTGAATTGACTAAAAAAGTAAGGTGAAATTTATTTCGGTGTAAAGTTGTCACTATTCTGACTTGAAATTCTGGTAAAATATATGAGAAATAAAGTAGCAAGTACTATTTTTTTTCTCCGTGTAGGGTATAAAAATGCATACAATGTAATACCTTATACACAGAAGATCGCCGTGGCAAATTTTGGGTTGAATATGTAATCTGACGTTCTTAAAGTCATAAAAAATGTGCCGGTTATGGAATTGACATTTTATATGTGACTTCTGTACCAAATAAACATGTGGGGCAATGTGGACTATATAGCCCATATAACACTACACTTTTTATACCCTACACCCAGGGTTGTATTCACTTTGTCCGTCCGTTTGTAACGCAGAAAAGGAGGCGTGGCAAATAATAGAAAAGTATATATATTCTTGATCAGCATCACCTCTTGAGTCGATATAGCCATGTCCGTCTGTCCGACTGTCTGGCTGGCTGGCTGTGTGTGGAAATACATTTTTTGGGAAAACAAAGCAAGATAATTCAATGAAATTTGGTACACAGCCTTCGTCGTCAAAGTTAGCTCGGGGGATTGAAAATGAGCGAAATCGGTCAATGGACACGCCTACCGCCCATACAAAAAATATCTTCAAAGTGCCGCTTTTGGAGTATTTTTCACGATAATGCAACCAAAATACACATAAATACTAAGAATTGTAAGCGCAAGCTCTAAGAAAAAACTGGATGAATTCGGGAAAGAGGGCGTGGCACCTCTCATATAAGCAAAAGCTACAAAACGCTGAGATAATCAAACTAAATTTGACTCAGACACTAAGAACTATAAATGGAAGCTTTAGGCAAAAACTGGATAAAATCAGACAAGAGGGCGTGGCACCTGCCATATAAGCAAAAGCTTAAAAACGCTATACTGAAAACATTTTTTGAGATAATTCAACCAAATTTTAATCAAATACTAAGAACTATAAATGCAAACTCTGAGAAAAAACTGGGTGAATTCGGACAAGAGGGCGTGGCACCTCCCATATAAACAAAATTTTCAAAATACTGCTGTGTAGGGTATTTAATGTGTGGCCAGGCCAAAGGTAACACCCTTACTAGTTTTATCTTCGTTTTGGGTATTTTCAGTTTTTTTTCTTTATCCTGATGGGATATTTATTTAAAAATGAATCAGAATAAAGGTGAATTGTTTCCTTTAATGAATGACATAAAATTAATTGTTTTGTTTTATGCTTTTTGAGTTTTATGTAAAAAAGAAAGATTGGTTGTCCATATTTCGCTCCCTTACCCTACATTTTGTTAATGTTGGATTCGTTACTTTTTGTGGATATTACGAATAAAGAGTCACGTCGTGTTTTATAAAACCAAAACTGATTTTCGTTGTTTTGATTATTGTACCTCTCCATATCGTATGAAGGTAAAGTGATGAAGGTAAAAAGCTTATATTTTATTGCTATAAATTTTCTGAAGAAGTTTTTTATTGGAACTGAAAAAGGCCGAATACGTATTCTCATCCAATACAATCCTTTAAATAGTCGTTGGGATGAAGTTTATAATTTTAATTTTTTTTAATGAAATTATATATGATAACGAAAATTGGTGGCTGCTCAATCCAGGAAGAGAATATCTCAACTATAAAACAGATTTCGGCACATAAAGCCAGGATACCTATTAATTTATTGGACAATAAATAACACAAACAACAATTATGATATATCAATACGTATTAACACACAAACAAAACTGGCAAAAGTCGGCTTCGCAGCAGGGCAAGGCTGGTGTAGTGGTAACGACTGCTGCTACAAACCTGGAGATCCTTGGTTCGACTCCCGCCCAGACCAAAAACCACAAAAAGTTTTCAAACTTGCAATTTTTCAATTATAATTAATTTAGTAAAATAAATATAATTATAATTACAACAAAAATAGTCTGATGAGTCTTTGTGGCGAAAGACGAAACATATGTCACTATAGCCGTGTTTTTAATCCGTTCCTTGATTTGTCATAATTATGTGTTAGAAAAATGCATTGATAGATTTATATGTAAATCGATCTTTGCAAATATATGACTAAAAGTTCAATTAAAAAATCAATTTTTTATTGGACATATTTTTTTCCTTAGGGCAGTCAGGAATCCTTTTAAAAAACCCGTAATTAGTCTGCATAAAAAATTAATCAAACGTTCAAATGCAAGTTCAAGTGGAAACAATGAACCTACTACAATTCAAACTCATCAATTTTTCAATGCAACGGCATAGTTAAATTGATTGTCATAAAAGAAAACTCCTGCTGCTACTAATAGTGCACCAAGTGCCTTTTTTATGCTTCTCATAGTGCAACAAAGTTACCTAAAAAATGTGTAGACAACAACAGACAGCCACAACATATCCCAACAATTGTCCTCTAACAAGCACCTACAACCATGCCGGTGCACTACAACAGGAACAATAACAACCAGAATTAAAAACAACACTGCAGTTTTGTCTGTTGCCCCACTGTCTGTCTCCGTAGTGTTGTCTGCCAAGATGTCTGTCGACAAATGACGCTATAAAATTGAAATTTGTTGCAATTTTCTAACATTTTGCACTACAAATGACAAAATTACTAGTTATGTAGATACGTGGCGGTGGTGGTAGGTAGATCACGTTGTTCCCCATTGTGAAATTTATTCCAATTCTACTTTGTTGGGACAACTAGCAAATAGTTAGTCCTAAGAACTTTGAACTTTTGCTTGACCTTTCTTTAGGGCATTGGCTAGAAAATACTTAACTACACTGCGGTAGGTTCAGTGAGATTTTAAAAGCATATAATCAAGTGCTTCGTTAAATAATTACCATCATATACATAGATACTTCATATATGTATGCAGGTTTACTCCAAGCTCCTCTTTCAATAGAAAAAGTCGAATATTTTCATAGAAATTAAAAATCTAATTGTGGAAATACGAAAATTTACCGAAAAATCTATAAAATTGGAACATTCTGAAAACCATCAAAAACGGGATGGCGAAATCGATAACAATTAAAAATTATTTAAATACAACAAAAAAGCTTACACATATCGGAAAAAATTTAAATACCTAGCATTGTTTCGAACCTCTCCTCAGCCCGTAGAATCTTTACTATTGACAAAGTTAAATGGGCAGTCTCCACTTTTAAACCATTTAAATCTTCTGGGGCAGACAATATTCAACCTTGTCTATTACAGATATACTGGCACCTATCCTAACTAGTATCTTCAGACTAAGCCTAGAACAAGGAATAGTGCCTGAAGATTGGACTAGAGCCCGAGTTGCATTCATTCCTAAAGAAGACAAAAGGCGGACCTCATTTCTTCACAAAACAATGGAGAAAATTTTGGATCTCAGAGGAGTGTACCTTGTGGCTTCATCTCTACATCCTGAACAATAAGCTTACCAAACAGGTAAATCGACTGAAACTGTCATAAACAGCCTCACAACCCAAATCGAGAAGGCTTTGAGGATAAAGAAGTAGCCCTCTATTCATCTATTGACATACAGGAAGCTTTTGTCAACGCGTCATTTGAGTCAATTGAGGAAGCATTGATTAGAAAGGGAATACCCGAAATAGTCATTGATTGGGTCTTCAATATGCTTAAAAACAGGACAGTCATCTTCGAAGCGGGTACAGAAAGACTAACTATGAGGACAGCAAAAGGTTGCCCCCAGGGAGGCGTACTGTCACCGCTCCTATGGATACTTATCATTGATAAATTATTAGAGATTCTCGATGATCACAAACTCGAGGTACAAGGCTTTGCTGACGACTTCATTATTATGGTAAGAGGCAAGTTTGACTCTACCGTAACTGAACGGAACTACTTAGCTCTCAACTAAGCTCTAGGGTTGTGCCGAGAGAAAGGGCTCGATATTAACCCTAGTAAAACCACAATGGTGCCCTTTACCCGGAGTAGAAAGCTAAACCTGGAAGCTTCAAGCTTGGGGAGAAAACTTTCCAGGTAACATCATTTTATTCTCCCAAATGATTGACTACTACCGAAAAAAGAAATTGATTTGTCAATCTGGACCTTTTTGTCGATTTTTACTAAATTGCTTCAAATTAGCTATTGAATTCTCGCAGATATGTTGACGATACATTTTAACTATAAATGCATATCTCTTCAAATCGTTTTAGAAAATTTTTTTTTCTCGAAATTCAAAGGAAAACAAAATGTTGTATCCTTTTACTGGCTAACGCCAATGACAACACAAAAAAATGAAACGAAAACTTTTACTTGAGTGCATTGCACGTTTAAAGTCGACCCACCAACAACGCAGCACCTACTTATGCAATGAATCCTTTTTATATCCTTATGTTATTATTTGAATGTAAACGTATGAATGTATGTGTGTCTGTGTGTGTATTCATATGAAAAGAAGACACTTTTACAGCAGGAAATTCGCATAAAAGTTAAATGTTTCTTGTATTCAATGCGTTCCAGTTCATCAACCTTCCCTACATTTCAAATGCAGCTGTACGTAGTTGGTACCATCTACCTATGCATTGGTAGTTTTGTTTGTTGCCTGCGATTATTGTGCAAATTTATATTCATGTTTTATTCAAAGGAATTTATGATTTTGTTTTTTTCCCTTTTTTATAGGTAACTGCATTCGACATTCTCGTCGTTTTTTGTAGAACAGACAAAAACAAATGTTTTATATAAAAACAAAAAAACGAGGAGAATGTCACATTGAAACAAAACTTACTCGTGTGTTATGAAACAGTTCCTTTTGTCTGCGCACAAGTAAATTAAAATTTGCGTTAGACTTTTCTTTATTAAAGTGTGGCAAGTGGCTTTCTATTTGATTAAGAAACTAATTTTGAAATGTATTGTAAATATAAGTTTCATAAAAAGTTTGGATTTTGCTTTGACTCATCACTTATATTGAATAGTTTGCACGCATCTGACTTTAGATTTATTTGACTACACGGAGAAAAAATAAAGTACGTATTACGCTTAAATTTCATTACTTTAAGCGAGAAACACATAAAAAGTATGCATGCATCAAGAATTGTCAAATTGAAGTCAAATACATGTCTGCTTATGAGAGCGCCCAGATAGAAAGCATGCTTCGAGCATACTTCAAGCATACTTTCTATCTGGGCCCAGATGGGAGCTCTCATAAGCAGACATGTATTTGACTTCAATTTGACAATTCTTGATGCATGCATACTTTTTATGTGTTTCTCGTTTTATTTCTAGTAAATTTTTTTTGTTTTTCAGTTCAATATAGTGACAACTCCCCAATAAAGTAAAACTTACCGTACTGTTTTAGTAATTTTCGAAAAACCTTTCAGTATTGATATTTGTTTTTTGAAAAACTTAAATTTTTTGTATTTTACGAACTATTTTTTAAATTATACCGATATTTTTCCTTTTTGATCGAAATATGGACATTTTCCAAGTGACGAACGTGACCGTCGTATTCATTTAAAGTGCAAAAAAAGTGGAATTAAAACATATTGTTTTTTTAGTTGTTACTTTTCATTATAGCTCTTAAGCAGCACTATAATTAGTGCCAACGTTATTGGCAGGCGAAGTCCTGGTTCCAAGATACACGCAAAAAAAAGACACAAAACGAACGTGACAAAAATAGAAGTAGTTTTCGTGCGTATTCATAGAAAGTCAGAATTCAGCGAAATAAGTCAGAATTTTTTAGTGCGACTAATTTTAGAATCTTATGCAATACTTTACTTGTTTTGTTACTTTATAGTGTATTTTATTAGATTCAAATTACTTTTGTACTTTTATTTGTTTTGATCAAAATCTGAATCGATACGTGACAATATGAACATGTCATTTTTTCCACCATACAAATTCAAAGGATGTCATTTGTTCCTATTCATTTCACAAGTGTACCAAATCTCATAAATTATGTATTTTTTTAGGGGCGTGGCATCGCCGATTTTCCCAGTGAACATTATTTGTGCTGGCGCTTTGCACACATGTATCAAATTTCATTCATGTGTGTTAAATATTTTCATAGATATGATGAAGTGATTTTTGTGGGGGCGTGATACCCCAATTTTTTCCAATACACATTATTTGTGTTGGTGCTTTTTACATATGTTCCAAATCTCATCCATTTACGTTAAATAGTTTCAGAGATATGATGTTTTAAATTGTTGACTCATGGCTTACCTTTTTGTGGAAATGCCGATATTGTAACCTAAAATGTAAGAAAAGTTGAGAAAATCGATTTGCTTATAACGTTTGAGCATATTTCGATGAAAATAAGAGACATCGATAGTATAGAATTCTCTGGTTTGAATTTTATAAGTCTAAAATATTGAGAAAACTTTCTGCGTACTCAGTTTTTGTTCTATTTTTTCAAACTTAAGACCATTTGGGAAGAAGTACATTTAAGCAAAAAAATGTATTATTCATCTATGATCGACACCGGAAACCGTTCCATACACAGACTTTCGCGACAGCAAAAAGTTAAGAGATAAAGTATGAACTTATTTTTACTATTCGTATTTATAAAGTTATGTATTCGAATTTATTTATATAATTTATACAACTTTTTTCTATAAAGTTATTCTAAACCAAAACTCCTAAACCAAAATTGTTATGAACTATAAATTTTATACCAAAATTGTATAAAAACTTTTGACAAAACGTCAAAACATCCCGTCATCGAATACACACAAAATTTTGCATTTGTGGAAAAATCATTTTGCGCAGCAGTTTAGAGTAAATTGTTTTAAAATACTTTCATATGAACTTTTATATCAAATTTATACCAAAAGATTTTTGTATGGGGAAACTATTAAATTTAAACCAAAATATGTTGTGTAAATTGCATTTATACTTTATTTGTATAAATTTTATACGAATAAGTATAAAATGTTTTAGTGTGGATTTGTATTCATTCCAATTTGGTTTGAATTTTACACCCGAACTATTTACTGTGTATAATTGCTTCTTGCCCATTTTGCTTGTACATCGAATTTCTTTATAAAATAATTTGTATTTAGTGATTTTGGAAGAGGAATTTTCCATTATTATATTTTGTGTGATTAAATGTTGACTGATTTTATCAATATTTCATTTTGCACAATCTTAAATTTTCGACAGTATTGGACAAAATGTTGCCTAAGTACAAACATACTCACTAATTTCAATGAATTAATGATACGTTTTTTGACATATCACTGCCAATAAGAATTTTTAGCAAAGTTTTAATAACATCAATCGGATGCTGTCAATTGTGAAATAGGCATGATTATACAAAAGTAAATTTCAGACATATGTATGAGTGTATGTTTGTATTTTTGTCTCTAAGTGGATAAGTATATCTACGTGCAAAACCATTTTGGATTTAATGCTTGCAAAGCTTAGAGCGGGAAATTTTCTGACATTTATATGAAGTTTGATAGAACCGAAAAGAAAATGTAGGAATATCAACGTGTATTTATGTTTCTTTATTTTTGTGTTTACAAACACGAGTATGTTTTAATAAAACTAAAACATACACATTTGGGCAATTCCATAATTTTGTGTCCCACTAATTTTTAACGTAAAAAAATGCCAAATTTGACTTTCAAATGGTATAATTCATTACTGTCTAACGTTTTCTAAATCCGACATAGGGTAATGTCGTCATTGAAGTATTGTCAAACGATACAGGAGGAGTTCTGAAGTCGCCAAAATGCCTGTACCGTGTCTGCCTTCAGCAATAAAATTTGAATTCAGTTCAAGTTTCATTTCTTTCAAGTTCAAAAACTAGAAAGTTTCGTTTAATTTTAATAAAATATTGTTATTAAATTAAATCTTTGCTTCCAACGCTGCACAATAGACTTTTTTTCTAAGCAAAATTACGGCTTTTTTTATAGAATCGCCCATATACTCGCATATATTATATAAAGATGTTTACTTATTTATGTTGAGACGTCAAAATTGAAATGATATGATTGTTGTATACTCTCACGTATATAAATATTTGTCAAAGCTATAGAATATGTTTTTTGTTTTTTTTTTGTTCTACGAAATTTTGGCACACCTGTGAAAATAAATTTTTAAGTAAATAATTTATGGTTATTAATAAAATATTATTTTTATTTGTCATTTATTGCTACTAAAAAAGAAAAAAACAAACATTTTTTGCGCGTACGACTTTTATTTATGTGTGTTATTTTCGCAGTTCCTCAACGCTTCAACGATAAATAACATTAAAAAATAATTTACTAATTAATTAATATCTTTAATAAAATTAAAATACAAGCAATTAAGAAATGATTTGACAAAATTAATTGTTCTACTTATTTGTTTTAACACCGAATTAATGAATTTTAAATTTAAATGACATTTGACTTCTAATTAAATTGCAAAACTTCATGCGACGCTGTTTACACGTAAATTTACCATGCAGCTGCACGCGTGAATTGCCCCATAAGTGATTAATTGTATTATTATGAAATACATTATATTGTTGTCACTTAATAATCCGGTAACCGGTTGTTTAACCTCTTGCTTATTAGATTATAAAATACAATTGGGTCAATCTTTGCGTAATCGATAAAGATTTGGGTTGACAAGTTCGATTTTTATGAAAATTGCTAAAAAAAAATAGTGTTGTATTTGACAAACGTATCTATTTATAACTATGGTAAAATGCTTTTTCGAAATTCCGACAAAATCCAAGATGGCAGCCATATGAAGTCCGATCTTACTTTAAGATACTGAATATTGATCAGATTTTAATGAAATTTTCAAGGTTAGTGCAAAAAAATATAAGCTTTTGAAAAAAATAAAAAATTACACTGAAAAAAAAAAAATTTTATTTTAAGTGAATAAAAAGCTTTTTCTTTTTTAAAGCCAATTTGGCGCCTATGTATGTATTCTCCTTTAACTCCTAGGAGGAGCATAGGGCCAATATGAAATCTCTCCATTTGTCACGATCCCTTGCGATGACTTTAATCTCTTGCCACGACTTTCCCGATTCTTGGATTTCCTTTTCCAGCGACCTCTTCCAGTTGGTTTTGGGTCTACCACGTCCTCTACTGCCTTGTGGATTCCACTCAAGAGCCTGGCGATTTTCCATCGTTTTTCGATCCATGCTTCATTAGTATAATCTTCTCGGCAACGCCCCACGCAGTAAGTTATAAGCTTAAAGCTGGATCCGGCAAACGCTGCAAATATATTGGCCAAATTCACTTTTAATTTCAGCCGCCCAATCTGGAACAGACGCTGACCTGAGAGCCGCCCACTCTGGGTCAGACGCTTCAGGATTTTGATGCCCCTGCGGGTAAGGGGTCAGAATATGCCCGAGGTAAGCATGCCTGTCGTAAGAGGCGACTAAAAGCGGGTGACCAGCCAAGGTGTGGAAGGGCGTAGCGTTGGACAGCGTTGCGCCTTGAAAGAAAACCCACAATGCCCGTAACTGGCACTGACAAGGCGAGTCGATGCCGCCTTAAAATAAGCATCTTGTCAAAATCAATTTGGCGCTTGGTGCACAATTTTTATTTTTTTTTTAAATACTTTTTTTTTTAAAGTAAATTTTATTATAATTATTTACCGACCTTCAAAATTGTGGTATCTTTTGCGATTATCAAGTTATGAGTTTTTGAAGATATTTAATGTTGTGTTAATCATGAGTAGTTGGTGCACATGCGCTACCATATAGTTTTTTTTCTATGGCCTCTAGTAAAAATTTTTTGGAATATTTTTTTGGAATATTTTAACCCATTTCAACCAAATTTTTAGAAAAATGGGTCTGAAAGACCCATAAAAACGTGACATAATGGGTTAAGATGCTCTAAAAAATTGTTTCTTGCTTGATTTCACGTTAAGTTATGTGAACATTTTAACCCATTATATCGCGTTTTTATGGGTCTCTTAGACCCCTTTTTACTAATATAATTTCTTATCCAGAGACTGTGTTCGAGAGAATAACTATGAAATGAAGCCTTTTTGTTTTGTTTGCTCTTCATTTTTTGGAAAAAATTCCTATCTTCCTAATGGGGAGAAAAAATATAAGATGTTCCGTTTTGAGTCAAGAAAAAATGGTCACGTTAGTCATATCTCAAGCCTGCATAATTAGGCAAGTGTTAGGTATTCCTTATTTAGACTAACCCGATGCTTCACAATTATGAGCTTATTTTTGTTTAAGACATGATTAAGAAAATTTTCATTCGGGTTGTTTTTTAATCAAACCAACTTTTCCTAGCATTCAAGCCAGAATTTGTGTTACAAAAACTAAAATTTATATTAAACAAATTAAAAAATATATTGCGCTTATTTGCGTTTAAGGAGCGACTCCTTGTTAGGAACAACAAAGATGCGACTTTTCTGAAATATTTAAAGTACTTAACTGTCAAAGATAAGCAAATCAATCCGATGATAAACTTTATTGACTACAACTTAGCTAATAGACTCAATAATGCAATGGTCTGAAAAAATGTTTTATACCACGCCCCCTAAAAAATGAAAAAAACTCATAATTTCTCTCAAGTAAACTGTTTCATTATGCATGAAACTTATTTTTAATTGAGGATAGGAGTGCGAGATGGTAAGAAAATAAAAACCAATTGTAGGGTTTGCTACATTGTTTAATTCACTTTGCACAGTGTTTTTATAATTTGAACCTTTGTTCTTATTTTTAATTTTATTCAAATAATTTTTATATCATTCCTATAAATTTTGATTTCTATATTGAATAGACACAATTTTATAAATATAAACAATTCAATCATTTTATAATTTTATTCATATGTGTATATATTTGGCGATCCTGCAAAAAAAAAAATAATACAATTTCAACAATTGTGCAGCAAACAATAAATAAAACACTTAATTGTTATCGGAAAATTTAATCCACAACTCTCTTTATTTGACGCTGTGCATCACTTTTCAAAAAGGAGTCAAAAATTTTAAGAATTTCAATCTGGAGCAGTAAATCAGGACAATGATATGATATAAACTCCTTTTAGCTGTATATCTCATCTCAACTAACCTGAGTGCATACATATATGAATTAAATTCATCTATTTTAAGATAAGTTATATTAAGATTTCTTTAATATTACGTATAACTTAAGTAACAATACTAAGTAAAACTTTTTATTGTTAACTCTCCCTCTAGTGCTGCATAAAAATTTCCTATTTTAGCATAACTATATATATAAAGTAACCCTTTTCTTAAGGTTCAATGCCCCTTACCAGATCTTTCACAAACAGAAATCCGCAAAATACGGAATTCCACGACACTCAAGACACCCCACAAGATACACGTAATAGACCAGATACAAACATGGAAGGACAAAACACTACAAATTTCATTAAATTACCACAATTTTGGGCCACTTGCCCAGATGCATGGTTCATTCAGTGTGAAACACAGTTTCAATTAAAAAATATCAATGATGATGTCATCAAATACCAAAATATTATTATAGCTTTACAAGAAGATGTCATCTCTAAAATCATTGATATAATCCAAAATCCACCAATCATAAGCAAATATGATACTATTAAAAAGCTCTCTTATCTAGATTTACATTAAGCGATGAAATACGTTTAGAAAAGCTACTCTCTGAATCTGAAATTGGTGATCGTAAGCCCTCAGAATTTTTTAGAGACATGACCACTTTAGTTGGTTCCACCTCCATAATTAGTCAAGAACTTATCCTTAAACTCTGGCAACGAAAATTACCACACTCAATCCAAAGTCATTTATATTCTTCCAACCTTAATTCTCTTAGTGAAAAACTTAGCTTGGCAGATAAAATTTATGAATTACATAATAAACAAATTTCAACAATAATTAAAGATATCCCAAAATCAAATATGCAAAATCAACATGAATTCTCCAGTTTAACAAACACACTTTTTGAGCAATTAAATAAATTAACAATTGAAGTAGCTGAATTAAAAAGCAGAAATAAATCTAGGGAACGAAACAACTTAAATTTTAATTATCAAAGACGGTCTAGATCGAATTCAAGAAATACACAATGTTGGAACCATAAACGATTTGGTAACAAGGCTTACAAATGTATTAAGCCATGTAATTTCACTACAAAATCTTTTGAAAAACATCCAAATTTTTTAAACTAAAAAGTTCCATCATGAAGGTGACACATGATGAGAACTACCAAAAACCAGCACGTCGCCTGTTTATATATGACAATCAAAATAAATTAAACTTTTTAATTGACACAGGAGCAGTTGTTTCCGTTATCCCAATTTCAAAATTTAAAAACAGTAAAAGATATTCAGACTTAGATTTATGTGCAGCAAATGGTTCAACCATTTAAACTTTCGGAACCAAATTACTTCAAATCGATTTAGGACTTCGTCGAGATTTCACTTATCCATTTATTATTGCGGACATATCAACACCAACCATTGGAGCCAATTTTTTAGAAAAATTTGGTATTATAGTTGACGTCAAAAATAAACTAATTATAGATTCTGAAACAAATTTAAAAGTTTCTACATTAAAAGGATATAGTGAAATTTTTAGTTTAAAAGTTGCAATTCCTCACAATAAATTCACAGAACTACAATACTTCAAGAGTTTCCAACTATCACTGCTGAACCTGATTATACAAAAACAGTAAAGCACAATACGGTTCACAGGATAGTTACAAAAGGTATTCTGCCCTTCTCCAAGCCAAGAAGGCTAGATCCTATTAAACACAAAATTGCAAAAACTGAATTCGAATATTTAGTTCAAACAGGCATCTGCAAGCCATCAAACTCCCACATTGCCTCACCACTGCATCTCGTTCCCAAAAAGGAACCCAATGATTGGAGGCCATGTGGCGATTATCGAAGGCTTAATTGTATTACTGTCCCGGATCGGTATCCATTGCCTCACATTCACGACTTGAGTATTGATCTAAAAAATAAGACAATTTTCTCAAAAATAGATTTGGTTAGAGCATATCATCAAATTCCGATGGCAGTAGAAGATGTCCATAAGACAGCTATCACAACTCCTTTCGGAATGTTTGAATTCGTGAGAATGCCATTCGGACTTCGAAATAGTGCCCAAACCTTCCAACGTTTTATTAACGAAGTGTTTTTCGGACTGGATTTCATTTTTACATACGTTGATGACATTTTGGTTGCAAGTCAAAATGAAGAGGAACACTTACGACATCTTAAAACTATCTTTAAACGTTTAGAGGAATATGGACTAAACATTAAACCATCAAAATGCATATTTGGCGTTAAATGTTTAGAATTCCTCAGTTACGAGATTTCCGAACAAGGGATCAAACCATCAAAAGAACGTATTGAAATTATAACTAATTTTGAAAAACCTTCGTCAATTAACAAAATACAAAAATTTTTAGGAATGGTTAACTATTACCATCGCTACATTCCGATGCTTGCAAAACATTTAAGTCCTTTACATGACATTCTTACGAAGGCCACCAAAAACAAAGAAAAAATTTTAACATGGACTGATGAAGCTACAAAATCTTTTCTAAAAGTTCGTGAGATATTTTCTAAAAATACATTATTGACACATTTCAACAAAAATGCAAAAATCTCAATTGCAGTGGATGCATCGAATATAGCAGTGGGCGCAGTATTACAACAATCATCAATTCATGGAGAAGAACCATTAGCATTTTTTTCTAAAAAGCTTAGTAACGCTGAAGCTAAATATTCCACTTTCGACAGAGAATTTCTTAGCATATATCTTGCGATAAAACACTTTAGACACTTTCTTGAAGGACGAAACTTTACAATTTTTACTGACCATAAGCCATTGACATACATCATAAATTCAAAAGTAGATCGATCACCTAGACAAACCAGACATTTAGAATATATAGCACAGTTTACTGACGACATACAATACATTTCAGGAAAGGACAATATTGTAGCGGATACTTTATCTAGAATACCAGAAATAGCAGTACTTTCCTCAAAAGACATTAACTTCCAAACACTTTACACCGAGCAACAAAATGATGACACTCTGAAAACTCTAATTTCTTCAACACAGACAAAATGCAATTTAAAAGAAGTAAATATTCCAATACTTAACCTTAAAATTTGGTGCGATTACTCAGGTAAAGATGCAAGACCGTAAGTGCCAATTTCATTACGAAGAACAATTTTTTCAAAATTGCACTCAATATCGCATCCGGGTATTAGAAGCACTAGAAAACTTATACAATTGAAATACTTTTGGCCACAAATGCGCAGAGACATCAATGAATGCGCTCAAAACTGCCTCGAATGTCAAAAAACGAAAATCGATATTTATACTAAATCACCTATCCACAAAATCAAAATCCCTAATGGAAGGTTCGAACATATTCATATGGACTTAGTAGGTCCCTTACCTATTTCTAACGGCTACAGGTATATATTGACAACTATAGATAGACACACACGTTGGCCTGAAGCATACCCATTAAAAGACATATCAACAGCTACTATAGCAAAAACATTTTCCTATAATTATATTCCAAGGTTTGGTGTGCCCTTAGACATTACTGTTGATCAAGGCACTCAGTTTACATCAAAATTATTTACTGATTTGACCAAACTTCTCGGTTCACATAAAATCCATACATCACCATATCATCCACAGTCTAATGGTATGATAGAACGTTTCCACAGACAACTAAAAACTTCGATAACTGCAAGAAATGAGATTAAAAGTTGGTCAGAATCTTTGCCCATCATTATTTTAGGTTTACGATCAGCAATTAAAGAAGACTTAAAATGCTCACCAGCAGAACTAGTTTACGGACAGTCACTTAGGCTACCTGGTGAACTTGTAGTCTCTGACAATAATACAGATTCTGTCGAAACTTTACTTCAAAAGTTACGAGAACATTTTAGTCTAGTTCGAACTAAAATAATTCATCATAGTCAAAAAAAGAGCTATGTACCTAAAGCTTTAAGTAATTGTGACTATGTTTTCATTAAAATCAACCGTAAGTCTGGGTTACAAAATCCTTTTGAAGGTCCTTACAAAGTAATTTCACGAAATAATAACACTTTCACAATTCAACAAGGAAATTCAATTAAGAAAATTTCCATTGATCATCTTAAGCCAGCATTCATACAAAAGAACATTTCTACTAATCCTAATACACTAGAAAAACTTAAAAAAAAAGGTTACATTTAATATAACATAATCCTACATAACTTTCACTATTTTATTTTAAAATTCCTTTAAATAACTTTTTTTAGAGGGGGAGTATATGTAGGGTTTGCTACATTGTTTAATTCACTTTGCACAGTGTTTTTATAATTTGAACCTTTGTTCTTATTTTTAATTTTATTCAAATAATTTTTATATCATTCCTATAAATTTTGATTTCTATATTGAATAGACACAATTTTATAAATATAAACAATTCAATCATTTAATAATTTTATTCATATGTGTATATATTTATCTACACACCAATTATGAGTTTAAAAATTAAGTATCTCTCAAAAAGAGAATAAAAATGAATAATTTACGTTTGAATTTTTTATTGAAGACACTTTTGAAAAAAAAAATGCATTAAAGATGAAGCAAAATTTACCTAAGCACACCTTTATAAAATAAAAAGTAGGTGTGCACTACTGTTCTCATATAAGCTGTTCAAGATGCTAAGAAGCGTAAATAATAATAAATGTAGAATATCACATTGTTGTTTCTAATAAAGTGTTAAATTTAAAATAAAACATTTACTTTTTGCACCATTGAAAGAATCCATTAAATCCATAAAAAGTTAACCACGATGGCCTTGCAAAAAAGGAAAAAAATACTTCTACTAAAAAGAGGGATAAAGCGGTGATGTGCGGATAATAATTTTATTTGATGGTTCCCTTTAGAATGTCACACGCACACAAAATTTTACTCTATGTGACGGATAAGGGCCTACATACGTTCGTTTGGACAATGTCAAAAGCAACATGTTGATTTGCTTTGCTTTGCGTAGCATTCGGATTTCAATTGTAATTTTTTTACATACAACTGGGTACATTGTTTTCCATGCGCATGTTCTTTATGTCCTTGTTGTATTCTTATATCTATCATATGTGGATGTATTATAGACACAATAGGATTTGTGTAACGAATATGTTTTTTCTTCAAAAAATAAATTTTGAAAAAATTTACTAATTTCCTTTGAATCTCGAGTCAAAAACACAGTCAGTTATTTACAAAAAATAAAAAAATAAATAATAATAATAACACTGTACAACAGCAAAGAAACCCTTGGGCTCGACGACGGTTTTCACTTATTTCGAGGTTATTGAAATCGAATATGGAGTCAGTTTTTTTGGGTCACCCTAGGTTTTTGCACCACAGGGGTCCAGGTCAAACCCTACCACCATTGTTAATTAAATCAATATTTCCCCATTAAGGAAGGACTGGAGAGGGTTTACATGTATGACCAACCTCCATTATTTTTCAAAAAAAAAAAAAAAAAAAATTTTCGATTGAGAACTAACCTCCCGACCACTCCTTAGGGGGGCTTCCACAAGTATTTCAACCATATTCACACCATATGTTATTTTGGCGCTCCTATGGGTTTCTAACACAAACTTAGTGAATCAGACAAGGGGTGTTGAGCCCCCCCCCCGTACAAAAAACCACATAGTAGGCATCGCGCCTATAATACTAACTATATCGAAGCCATATTTTCACGATATCTAAGATAATTTTCCGCCAGGCTTATATTGTTAAAAATTGGGAATCTAATGTTGTGGCGTTGTACCCCGCATACAAAAACTGTATACAAAAAACACTTAAAACACTATATCTCTGATTCCTCCTTAGGGGGAATTTTTTTATATAAAATAAAATATGTTCTTTACGCCAATTTCGTAATTTAATTTTTCATAAAAAAATCAAATCTAAGAAATTTGGATCTCTCACGGCAAAAGTTTGGCTAGAAAAAGTAGAAATCATCTTAACCCTTTCGACCCGGCTGTTAATTGGGATATATTGTCCCAGCCGGGTCGAAAGGGTTAAATTAAATCCAAAATGTACTTAATCTAGGCTGAAATAAACTTGATTATTTCTGAAACATGCTTTGTGCAGCTGATGTAACGCCATCTGGTCCACTTCCCCTTTTTTAGAGTTTTTGATAGTTACATATTATGTACAAAGTTTCGAAATGATGCCTGCCATAGTTGCGGAGATATCGAATTTTAAGTGGTTTTGTATGTCGTTTTTGGATGCGAGATGCAACGCCCTTATGAATTCTTCCATTTTACGATATTAATCTGGCTTAGGATGGGCCAATATGGCTTCGATATGTCCATAATGGTTAAAGAGTAATGCGAAGACAAACGAACACACTAAAATTCTAACTATTTTGTGGTGGTATGTATGGGGATAAACAACACCCCCTGAGGGATCCCCCATTTTTCTTAGAAACCTATAGGAGCGCCAAAATAACATGTGATGTAAATATGGTTTTAATTCATCTAGTGGCTTAGTCGACACAAACATATGCACCAACGATTTTATTTAGTAAGATAGAAAAATCATAAAATTTGCATAGGGTCATAGGCACCCAAGAAAAAATTATTCCTATTGAAAAAATAATGGGGATCGGTCATACGTATTAATCCTATCTGGTCCTCCCTCAAAGGGGAAGTATTGATTTAACTGGCATTAGGGGGTCCTGGAGCTGCTCCCCCTGTGGTACGAAAATCTAGGGTGGCCCGAAAAAACTGACTTCAGATTTGTGTTCAGCGAGGTTTTTTTTTTTTTGCTGTTCTGTTGCAAAGTGTAATTTATGCAAAATTATTAAAGTTTTTTAAATGTACAAAGGACAATATGATTAAAAATTAAAACTTTGTTTTGGTTTTTGTTGTAAGTTTTATTGATAAATGCTATAGGATCAAAAAATGCAAACATTTTTCCAAAACTTTAACAAAAAAACTTATGTCCTCATGTGAGGACTTTAATCCCTGAGATGTAAACGATAAGTAAACTATAAAATGCGAATGTTTTCTCTTTCTCTTGTTCCAATATTTGAAAAAAATTACAAAAATTCAACATAAATTTGAGTAGGAAAACTTATGTCCTCATATGTGGACACAAAGTCTGAAGAGCTTATGCCAGAGTCACTAAAATGGAGAACTCCAATTTTCAGAGCTGCTTGATTTTGGATATGTCACTTTGTAACATTCGTTAATTTGAAATTTACGTTTTCATGGTTCTGACATAAAGAAAACCGACTTAAAACCGTTACCGAATAGTTATATTTCATACTTAAATATGTTAATAGTGGTCTTCCACACATATGTATGTTAAAATTTTGCAGTTCAAGGAAAATAACATTTCAAAATGTATCTACTGGTATTCGTCATTTTTTTTTTTTTTTTCATTTTTATTTCTGTTGTCCTTTAATATGCTTTTAGCGGAAAAGTGACTTTATGCTCCGTTTCAAAGGCCATTTTTAAAAGCCAATTTCATAGCATCACTTACGTGGTCGTAGTGCGGTGCGTGCGTGTGTATTGTTAGCCTCTTTTTTTTTATATGAAATCAATTTGTTATTACGCAAAAAATACTCGTAAAATTAAAACATAAAAATTTAATTGTTCACTTAATTTAAATGTCGTTGTTTTCTTTTTCTTTTCAGGTAATAAAGCATTTTAAGGACAAAGCCAAAGTCAAATGATGTGGCTTTATTGATGTAAAAGTGTCATGCCATTGTTGGGTAGGTGCTTGGAATTACAATACAAACAATCATGCGGCGCACTCTTAAATATTTTAACCAAAACCATACTATAAATTTAACATTTTTTTGGTTGACATTCATTCATTTTCGGTGTTGTTTTTATTTTGAACACATTTAAGTCGATGCGCGTAAGTACGTGACCAAAAGGCCCACAGTGTGGACACACGCACATACACTGACACACAAGTGCGTTTTAGTGTGGGATTAACGGCAGTGCGACACAGCCCCAGCAAGAAAATATGCAACTAAATGGGAAATATGTTAAAATTCGGAAGGAGCTAACCGAAATCAATTTTTAAAAATTCCGGTAAACTTTCCAGTTAACACCATTGTATTCTTTCAAATGACTGTATTATCAGTAATAGCCGATTTTGGGCAGAATAAAAAAAATGGCTAGTCAAATCGAGTGAAGTAGGTACCATGTCAAAAAGTTGGTTCGTTCGCTCCTAGAATCTGTCATATGTAAGTGCCACGCGCACTTTTTTGCGACTGTACGATATATGTTCTTAATAGGAAGGTGTCGAATATGTACGCGCCTTATTTGCGTTTTTCCTACTGGGAAAGTAGAGGCGATACAACAGGCCAAACTTTGTACCTTAAGCTAAAGCTTTATAGCTTATGGAATTAAAATACAAATGTGATGACACCATAATCCAAGCGAACGTGGACAAGACATTTCCGTTCGTTCAATATGTTGCTGTTATTGTGTATTCATTGCAAGTGGCACTCAAAATGTGGCCAACATTTTAATTACATTAACAAGTCGGTGCATTAATGTTACCTATTAAAATTGATTTAGCTTGTAATTAAACCGCTTTTATTTTTATTATCAAAAGTATATGGTTCAAAAGTCGATATATATTGATAAGCATTAAGCTATACATAACCGCTGTTATTAAGCTTAATCTGTTACGAATCTAGACTTAAGCAGCAAATCGTTGACTATGAGCTACCTTGTCCTTCATTCCAGCACACAATCTGCCGCAACCGAGGAACAATAAGGTCAAGTAAAAGTAATGTCATAATGTGAATGTGCCATAATTTTTTTTTTTGAAAATGACGTCAAATGTTAAATATGCTTTGACATTTATGTTGATAATTGACAAAGAATTTATTAACAACTAGCCGTTTTACCCGGCTTTGCTAAGGTTTTGTTAAATTTTTCACTGGAGGTAATTCAAAAAAAAAAAAAAGTTTTACATCATAAATATCGGTAAAGTCCAAAAGTATCGGCAAAAGTCCAAATGTATTGTCAATATTAAAATGCATCGAAAAAATTGGCAAAAGTCTAAAAGTATCGAAAATTATCGGTAAAATTCAAAAGTATCGAAAAATATTGAAAGCATTGAAAATTCGGTTAAGGCCCAAATATAATGAAAAATATCAGAGAAAGTCCAAAATATTCGAAAAATATCTAAAATATCGGTAAGGTACAACAGTGTCGGAAAACATACAAAACAACGGAAAAAATCCAAATGTATCGAAAAATATTGAATGCATTGAATATTCGGTAAAAGTTCAAAAATAACGAAAAATATCGGAGAAAGTCCAAAATATTCGAAAAACATCTCAAATATCGTAAAGTCCAAAAGTATCGTAAAATATACAACTATCGGTAAAAGTCCAAACGTATCGAAAATTTAGAAATGCATCGGAAAAATTGGTAAAAGCCCAAAAGTATCGAAAAATATCGGTAAAATTCCAAAAGTATCGAAAAATATTGAATACATTGAAAATTCGGTGACAGTGCAAAAATATCGTAGAAAGTCCAAAATATCGGTATAATCCGAAAGTATCGGAAAACGTACGTATAAGTTCAAATGTATCGAAAAATATTGAAATGCATCGGAAAAATTGGTGAAATCCTAAAAGTAACGAAACTATCGGTAAAACTCCAAAAGTATCGAAAAATATTGAATGCATTGAAAATTCGGTAAAAGTTCAAAAATAACGAAAAATATCGGAGAAAGTCCAAAATATTGGAAAAAAATCTAAAATATCGGTTGAGTCCAAAAATATCGGAAAACATACAAAATATCGGTAAAAGTCCAAATGTATCGAAAAATATTGAAATGCATCGAAAAAATTGGTAAAAGCCCAAAAGTATCGAAAATTATCGGTAAAATTCAAAAAGTATCGAAAAATATTGAATGCATTGAAAGTTCGGTTAAAGTCCAAAAATAACGAAAAATATCGGAGAAAGTCCAAAATATTCGAAAAAAATCTAAAATATCGATTAGTCCAAAAGTATCGGAAAACATATACAATATCGGTAAAAGTCCAAATGTATCGAAAAATTTTGAATTCCAAAAGTATCGAAAAATATGGAATGCATTGAAAATTCGGTAAAATTCCAAAAATAACGAAAAATATCGGAGAAAGTCCAAAATATTCGAAAAAAATCGAAAATATCGGTTAAGTCCAAAAATATCGGAAAACATACAAAATATCGGTAAAAGTCCAAATATATCGAAAAATATTGAAATGCTTCGGAAAAATTGGTAAAAGCCCAAAAGTATCGAAAAATATCGGTAGAATTCCAAAAGTATAATAGCAAAAAATTATGAATGCATTGAAAATTCGGTATAAGTCCAAAAGTATCGGAAAACATACATAATATCGGTAAAAGTTGAAACGCATCGGAAAAACTGGTAAAAGCCCAAAAGTATCGAAAAATATCAGTAAAGTTCCAGAAGTATCGAAAAACATTGAATGCATTGAAAATTCGGTAAGAGACCATAAAAAACGAAAAATATCGGAGAAAGTCCAAAAGTATCGGAAAACATACATAATATCGGTAAAAGTTGAAATGCATCGGAAAAATTGGTAAAAGCCCAAAAGTATCGAAAAATATCGGTAGAATTCCAAAAGTATCGAAAAATATTGAATGCATTGAAAATTCGGTAAAAGTCTAAAAATATCGAAAAATATCGGAGAAAGTCCAAAATATTCGAAAAACATCTAAAATATTGGTTAAGTTCAAAAATATCGGAAAACATACAAAATATCGGTAAAAGTGTTAATGTATTGAAAAATATTGAAATGCATCGGAAAAATTGATGAAAGCATCGAAAAACATCTAAAAAATATAGATGAAAATCCAAATGCATTGAAATTGTAAATCGGAAAAATCCATAAAACTTCATAAGTATCAAAATATATCAAAGAAATATGTAAAAGTCCAATTGTATCAAAAAACAACAAAAATATTGGTGAAAATTAAAATACATTGAAAAACATCTAAAAAATATCGGTAAAGCCTAAAACCATCGAAAAACATCAGTAAAAATCCAAAAGTATTAAAATACATCGAATAAATAAGTGAAAGCATCGAAAAACATCCAAAATATCGATAAAAGTCCAAATGCACCAAGTTCGATAGTGAAAGCACGAAGTTGGCATCAGTGATAAAATCACTCTCACACCATCAAATTCTATATTCTCTTTTCAAGAATAAAAACAAAAAAAAAAACAATAAATGAAAGAGACGGAGAAGCCAACAACAACACATAATTCGAGGAGAAGCATTGTATTAGCAACTCAAATGCAAATTAGTTTTTTTTTTTCTCAACAACTTTATTCTAAAAAAAAGTTTACATTTTAAAATTCTAAAAAATAATTATGCCGATTTGTTCCTTAGCACATAAAGAATATTTAAAAATGAAAATTATTAAAAACGGTTAATTATATTTTGCGTCAAAGCGTTACGTTATCGATTTTATAGAAATAGCATAGATATAGGTAAGTTTACCAATTTAAAATTCTGTAAAACGAACACAAATGTGGTCATTTGACCGATATCACTTTTTCAATTTACTTAACTTCAATTGTACCCTTAAACTACAAGAAAACAGCTTTTTTTTTAATTTCTGACAAAATAGTAGCCAATTTATATTTTGAAAATATTTTTGCCTCATCTTTCACATCGTAATGTCTAGTGATATGAAAATGTTTCTAATACAAAAATGTATTGTTCCAGTAATGCAAAAACTTTTTTAAAATATTAGGACTTTCCAAACAAAAAGTAAAAATACTTTTTTGTAAGTATCTTGGGAACAACTTAATTAAGTTGAAAATATAACAAACAACCAACAACAAACAAACAAAAAAAAAAAAAAAAATCCATTTAATTTAAGGTCAATGTTACATCACTCTGGGGTGTGTTCGTCGACGCTTTTAATTTAAATGCGCTCGCTCTCTTTGCAAAAAAAATAAAGAACTAAAGCATGCGGTTTTGCCATTTTGAAGAAATTTTTGTTTTATTTTATTGTTGCAATTTCAAAAATGGGAGTGTTGTTCCAAACAGCAAATAGCAACAGCATTTTTTACTCGTAAGTGCAACAACAATTAGGCACGTGTTTCAGCAGCGATTCGCTTGAGAGCAAAATCCCATACTCATACGATACGATACGTATGGTACGGTACGCGGGTAAAGCAATTTACGCAAATGCCATACAATTCACAAAAATTGCTACTGAAAATTGTTTTATTGACAGCGTGTCGCATGGTATTAATTGCGAATTGTGAATTGAGCGCAACTTCAATTTTGCGTAGATACATGAAATTGCAATTTAAATTGACTGAAATCAAAAAAAGCATTAGAGAACTTTGATTTTCTAAACAAAAACAAAATATTGCATCGGTTATATTATCAGTAATTTATTTTAAGTTTTTCTTCTTTTTGCATTATTTGCATCCATAAAATCTCAAAAAAAATTTTAAAATATTAAGCTATTAGGTTTCTAAAATGTCATTTTTCCAAAGTCAATTTAAATCTGGCCGCAAAGAGTATAGCAAAAACAAAATCTGAAGACAAATCTAAGAAATTTTTCCTAAGGGACCATGGGTCTAAAATTAATATCGAGCTGCCAAAATATTCGTTAAAGTTCGGAATAGCACTAAATAGTCGTGAGCAGGAGCAACGAACTTGAGTATACAAAATATTATATCCAAATGAGACCACAAACAACGAGAAACTCGATGTTGTCAGGATCTGTGGAGACCTCTTCTTTATTCCCCACACTTCTTACATTCTTTTCATGTTTTTCCATCCTTCATTTCAGAACTGCTTAAGTATGAGAAGGAACATATCGTACCTATACAAGTGAAAAGTACTTAGTCAGTTTTCCCGAGTTATTAAGTTATTTGGTATTTCTGGTCTAAAATGTTATAGTCCTTAGTTTGATTAGACCCATTTAGCCATATCTGTGTTAAAAAGTGGTTACTTCTATCATAAACGTAAAAGCAAAATATCGATTTCCATACAAAAAAACAAAATTAAATTTTTTGAACATCATATATCTCAAAATTTAAAATTAAAACTGACATAGTACTTTTTACTTGTATAGGGGCGATATCCGAATATCATAAACAAATTTTCATATTTTTTCTCAGACTGCAAGGCATTCTTGAAAATGTTTATTCATAATAAGACCCACAACATGAGTGACATGATAGTGTGTGACTAAATAACTACTAGAATCATGGATGAAATTGTTCTGCTATATCGAATTGTATTGTATTAAGCAGAAATGTAGTTAGAAGCACCGTATGGATGTTTAAAGATCATTCGTGAAAATTCCAATATGTAGACGCTATTAAGCTCTTCCCAATGGGGAATGGAGCGCATCAATAGCGCCTCTGAAGCGCTCTAAAGCAGCAGTGAAGCGCATCTCTCTCTCGTTTCCAAAAACGCTGAAATTAACATTGGCATGTCATTGGAAGGAAACGCTTCGTTCTCGCTACTAGATATGCTCTTTGGATGCGCATCGCTCTCGCATTCAGAAATACTCTTTGGATGCTTTTTGAATGACAATAAAAATATTTAAAAAATTAATTTTTAATTTTTGCCACAAAGATTCATCATTTTGATGTAATTATAATTATTTTTATTTTACTAAATTAATTATAATTGAAAAATTGCAAGTTGAAAAACTTTTGTGTTTGATCTGGGCCGGAGTTGAACCGAGGACCTCACGGTTGCTACAACTCTCAATCGCAGTGCCAGTCGCTAGACCACTGCTCCATCCTCGCGCTCTTGCGAAGCCGACTTATTGATTTATTTTGTCTTGTACGTTAATACGTGCTCAAAAGCGCTTCGCTCTCGCTAGAAGAAATGCTCTTTGGATGCGCATCGCTCTCGCATTCAGAAATGTTCTTTGGATGCGCTTTGTTCTCGCTACCAGAAATGCTCTTTGGATACTTTTTGGATGACAATAAAAAATATTTAAAAAAAAAACAAACAAAAAAACAGAAAATATGCGCATACAAATCAGCTCTTTAGATGCGAGAAGGACGCGCATCGCTATTGCATCTTGGGGATGCGCATCGAAATATGTTGGGAATTGTTACATTGTACGGATGTATTAGATCAATAATCTTTTGAATGCAGTGCATTGTGGTAAAAACACAGCTATAGAGTAAAATGTGTTAGCCCAGTTATTTACCGTGTGGCATCTTCTACTCACGTTATTTATTTATAATGAGGTGTAAGTCCCTCAAAAACTCATAACCCATAAAACTGTTACAATTCGAATTGATTTTGACAGCTCTTACAAGTGTACACGTTTTATGGAATGTCTTAAATATGATTGTTACAGAAAATTTTATTAAATTTAAAATGGGAACTTTGTTTGCTGTAAGACATAAGAGAAATTAAGTACTTTCAGGTTGCGCACTTTGTGCTTGATTTTCAATAGATTTCGCTAAATTATAGATTTCATATTTTACATGTCACATAACTTAACACAAAAATTCCCCAGGATTACCCCAGATTATTATAAGGCCTAATTAGCCCGCCTCCCATGACTACAGGTATACACAAAACTTATAAAACTTTTTTTGGGCGTGGCACAACTTATTCCAAACAATTTCATTATTTTTTTTCATGTAGTATTCTAAATTTCTGGTGTTGCATTGTATTACAAATTGTGCATTCACATACACAATCGATGGCCTTGCAAAAGATATCTAGGCACACATTCTTCATTGTTGCATAATGTTTCATTTGGTTTATTCTGTTGCTTAAAAATATCGATCGAAAATCACTTGAAAGTAATTGCATGTCTGTGATATGTCTTTCTTCTTTTTTGGCAATGCAGCCAAAGCTTGTGGAAATGATAAATACAAAAGAAAGGAACCACCAAGATAGGCGGATACATTCGTGCATGCCTAGAAATATTTTTGTCTTTTTTATGGAATGAAATTTCAATGTCATTGGATTCGTTTGTTTGTTGGCTGTTTTGTGGCAGCAGTTGTTGGATTAAGGGCCAGAGCATTAATGTTGTTGCTTTTAAAGCTTTATAGGGCGTTTTCATATAACACAAATTGCATTGCTACAAAATAAGTAAAAGAACTCAATTTTGTCTTGAACAAAGTCTTTTTTTGAATGAGTGCCAAATGAAAAATCTATGACAGTTTTAAAGACCTATACTAAGATTTTACTTTAAAAGGATTTAATTTTTTAAATTAAATAAAGAATTTATGTTCTTTTAAGTGAATGCATATATTTAAATTTTATAATCTAAAACTTTTCTAGAGACTTAGTTGGTTGTAGAGATGAGATAAATTTTTTGTTTGGGAAGGGCATGGCATCGCCTATTTTTCTTTCGAAAATCAATGCTTTCGGTGTCTTTTATATAAATATGTTAATCAATTCTTCTGGTGTCTTTCATATATATTAGACTGACCCAAAAAAACTAAAGGTGTTCCGATCTTAGGTGCTCAGCACTCAAAATGTTCGGTAGGGTCTCTAAATTACGTGTGTAAATTTTGGTAAAAAAATATTGAGATTTAGCACTCGCGCAAGCTCGATAAGTGGCGCTGCCTTGACCGTACGAGAATGAGGTTCTTTCAGCCCGTGGAAATTGATAAAAAAGGATAGGAACAATTTTTTTTTCTATCCTACTTTATGTTTTCGAGGTCGCTAAAGACAATGGCATTGTCAGTTTTTGGAAAAAATTCCAAGATTTCAAGATATTTAAGATATCTCTCGAAAAAAAAAAAAAATTTGAGATTTTTGTTAGATTAAATTGCCATTAATCGTAAGAAAATTTTTTATTTTTTTTTCTCGGACACTAGTCTTGTAGCCTTGTGACGAACAAAATGAGTGGTCGCACAATATTTTTTGACAAAATCTTCTCGAGATATCGGCCACAGACTGAACCGCCGTCCTGACGTATTATTGTTTATTACCAGTCACTGGAAATCCCACTAGGGAAATTTATCATTGGAATATCTTGAATGTGTTGAAACATTTGCATTTTATCGTGAAAATAAATGTTCCAGCATCTCCAGCGACATCCAAAGTACAAGGTAGGATCTCAAAAATCAATGAAAATAGCGTAAAATCGGCAGATATCCCCAGTGACCGGCAGGACGGCGGTTCAGTCTGTGGCCGATATCTCGAGAAGATTTTGAAAAAAAAATTTTGTGCGACCACTCATTTTGTTCGTCACAATCTAGGCTACAAGACTAATGTCCGAGAAAAAAAAATAAAAAATTTTCCTACGATTAATGGCAATGTAATCTAACAAAAATCTCAATTTTTTTTTTTTTTTTTTCGGGAGATATCTTAAATATCTTGAAATCTTGGAATCTTTTCCAAATACTGGCAATGCCATTGTCTTCAGCGACTTCGAAAACATAAAGTAGGACAGAAAAAAAAATTGTTCCTATCCTTTTTTATCAATTTCCACGTGCAGAAAAAACTCCATTTTCGTACGGTCAAGGCAGCGCCACTTATCGAGCTTGCGCGAGTGCTAAATCTCAATATTTTTTTACCAAAATTTACACACGTAATTTAGAGACCCTACCGAACATTTTGAGTGCTGAGCACCTAAGAACGGAACACCTTTAGTTTTTTTGGGTCAGTCTAATATACTTATATGGATAAATCAAATGTCACCCATGAGAGTCAAATATGAATGAATTATGTTATATTAAGGAGCGCCTCCCATTTTCCAAGACATAAACCCTCTCCTGATCTAAACTAACTCGGAAACTATTCAACCGATTTTTATGAAATATTACAGTGTATTAATATCATATCAGAGAAAGGTTCTTGTGAGGTTAAAAAAATTTGTCATATCTCTAAAACAATTTGACGCAGGATCATGAAATTCAGTATATGTATAAAAGGCACCGAGTTAAATAAATTTTCGTTAGAGGAATGTTCGGTAATAAATCGCCCATACAAAAGGAAGATAATGATTGTAAATTGTTACAATTTGAATAGATTTCAGATAAGTGAGTTCAAACGACTTGTACTAAACCATGGATTGTGAATGTGCATAAACTCTGCATTTTTATTTCATTCATTCATTGACGGTTTAAGTTAAAGTTTAATTACCCGCACAGAGCCAACAAGCGGCATGCTGACTCAGGAGGTGATGCTGATAAAGAATATTTTCGCTTTTCTTAACCTGCCATGCCCTCTTCCATTACAAAGGGAAGTGATTCTAACTTGTATGAATATAGGGTAAAGAAGTATTCACTTAATATCAATTCAAGAAGTTTTTATATATATAACTTTATTGTTATATTCCATTTTTTTATTTTTTTTTGAATTATTTTCAATCGAAAACTTAACGATTGTTGCTTGTCACTTCCATTTTTCAAAGATTTTTTTCTCTTGCTGTAAAGATACCACTCTAAAACTGGGTCATTTATACTACATATAGTCAATTTTATTTGTGCGAAAGCAATTTAAATTGGTAGCTAAAAATGGAAAGTGCTCGTAATTAAATGTTCCAATTTTTGCGTTGAGGGTGGGATATCAATTTTTCGAATGTGGTCGTATGTCAACAGCAGCAGAAACACCCACATTTTGCAAACCAATTAAATAAATAAAGCGTTTTTTGTTTTGACTGCAATATATTTGACATTATTAGTTTCGTTAGTCGAATTTCTTTATATACATATGTACATTAGACCGGGTCGATTTTGTATGAAGCAAAATAAAATCATCCAGAAACCAACGCAAAAGTTAGAGGCACTCTTAAAAACGATATCTGCATCATTTTTTTTTTTTTATTTTTCATTCCGAGAAAAACGAATGGAGCACTTTTGATTCTACTGAAGGCCTATTAGAGCAAAAAATTTGTTTTTTGGTCATAACTCTTTTTTATACCCTACTCCGAGGGTATATTCAATTTGTCCTTCCGTTTGTAACGCAGAGAAGGAGGTATGGCAGATATAGAAAAGTATATATATTCTTGATCAGCGTCACCACCTGAGTCGATATAGCCATGTTCGTCTGTCTGGCTGGGTGGCTGGCTGTGTGTGGAAATACATTTTTTGGGAAGACTAAGCAAGATAATTCAATGAAATTTGGTGCAAAACCTCTGTTGGCAAAGTTAGCTCGGGGGATTGAAAATGAGCAAAATCGGTCAACGGACACGCCTACCGCCCATACAAAAAATATGTTCAAAATGCACCTTCGGAGTGTTTTTTATGATAATGCAACTAAAATACACATAAATACTATGAATTGTAAACGCAAGCTCTGAGAAAAAACTGCATTAATTCGAACAAGAGGGCGTGGCACCTCTCATATAAGCAAAAGCTTCAAAACGCTATAATGAAAGCATTTTTTGAGATAATCGAACTAAATGTTACTTAGCCACTAAAAATTATAAATGCAAGCTTTAAATTTAAACTAGATAAAATCGGACAAGAGGGCGTGGCACCTCCCATATAAGCAAAAGCTTCAAAACACTGTAAATTTTTTGGGATAATCCAACCAAATTTCACTCAAATAAAAAACTATAAATTCAAACTCTGAGAAAAAATGGGGTGAATTTGGACAAGAGCGCGTGGCACTTCCCATATATGTAAGCAAAATTTTCAAAATACTGCTGTGTAGGGTATTTAATGTTTGGTCAGGCCAAAGGTAACACCCTTACTAGTTTTATTTGAAAATGAATGCTTTAGAAATAAAAATCATGTTCTTACAAGAATTTTGGCGCTTAAAAATTTTCATTTTTTTTTTGGGTACAGATACTTAATATTTGGATCCAAAAACCGACTTTTGATGTTTTGCAATATCGAGGTCGGAAAAACGAGTTTTTACTCAAAATCAAGAGAACTTATGAAAAAAGTTTATAAGGCAAAAAATGCTTGGAATTGCCTAAAGAATACGTGAGAATTTTTTCAGAATTTTCTGGGATATTTTATTTTTTTTCAAAACTTGGCCGATGCCTCGATTGAAAAACGTAAAAAAGTCGTATTTGGTGTGCGAATATTATCTATATCCCCAAAAAAAATTTTGTAAGAACATTCTTTGTTTCTAAAGCCATTTCATTTTGTAATGAAAAAAAAGTAATGACCAAAAAACATGTTTTTTTCTACCCAAAATAGGCCTTTAGTAGAATAAAAGGCGCTCCATTGATTTTTCTCAGAATGAAAAAAAAAAAAAAAAAATGTGCTGATATCGTTTTAAGAGTCCCTCTAAGTTTAGAGTCGGTTTCGGGATGATTTTATTTCGCTTCATAGAAAAATGGACCCGGTCTAATATATAGTATACATATATACATACTTACATATGCACACTTGTGTAAATAAACTAAGCAAAATATTGTTTTAAACTTTAAACCATATTTTCCATTGTCCAAAGCAAAAGTCAAAAGTTAAACGTGACAAAACAATGAAAAATAAAATAAAAATAAATATAATTTTATTAACACCAAAAATTGTGGCACTAAATTTAAACAAAAAGTACAACAATACTCCTGTTCGTTATAAAATTTATTTCACATTCAAATATTTTGTATTCTATGCATTCAAAAGGCGAAAATGTTTTTCAACTTCAGTGTTGTAAAATTTCATGAATTTCATTATTCAACAATCACAATAGCTTCAAAAAGCTAACAACCAAAGTGTCCAGGAACGACCGAACGATCGACCAACCGCATAACTCTTCTCAAACAAACACATGGCCGATGTAACCCAACTTTGTGGTGGTGGTAGTGTGGTTTCCGTTTCCGTTGCAGTCAGCGCAGCAGCATTCGGTTGACGTTTAGAAAACCAACTGCATTGTTTGCTGTGGTTGGCTAATGCATGCAAATTCGGATAAAGTTCTTAGCACATAACGGTAGAACTTTTACTGTGGTTTTCCTTTTTTCATATTCTTTTATGTGTGTGTGTGTGTTTGTGCACATATGTGTGAAATTGGCAAATGTGTGGGTTGAATTTTTTCTGCATAAAACAGTATTTGCACTCTATAATTGAATAAGGTTTTTTTTGTTCTAAACTCATTGCATACCTATAAGGTTTTTTCCATTTCTGATTTATCGAGAGACTCACCTGAACATAGACTATCCAAAACGACACTTTCTTTTTCCATGAGGCTTTGTTCAAAACTGTTCGTTTTTCATTAATCCCCGAATGAGTAAAAGCCAATTTTTAAAGAAAATTTGGTAAAAAATATGACGTTAAAGTATAAAAATATTAAATAATAATTAATTCGTATGGTAATTAATATATCCAGAGCAGAAAAATATATTTTTGTTGAGAAATCATTGATTTATTAGAATTTAATAACCGATTTCTTATGAAAAACACTCCTCTTCAGATAAAACTTTCATTTGAAGCTCTTGTATGGGGCAAAGGACCAATAGAGCAAAACGGTTTACATCACAGAACTCCCAGTTCTGGAATTAATTTCGAACGACACATGTGAAAACAATACATAAATTACATACTTCAACTGGTGGTGCATTATGACATTAATATAAATTTCTTGATGGTTCTAGCCAGAGCAACTTACATTTTTAAAACGTTTTTCTGTTCCGCACAACAATACGCAGTGGTATTTCGGCGAAAAAAAAAAAACGTTCTTTCGACAGTCGCTCAGTGGTTAGAGCGTCGCCTAGAAACACAAAGGTCTTAAGTTCAACACCATCAACACAAACTCTTTTTTATATTTTTTTAACCCTTTCAGGACCGTAAGGAATTGGGAGCTTAAGCAACCATGTTAGCTATTATAATGGTCTATTGGGCGTCCAGAAAACATATTTTAAAATAAAAATTCAAAAAATTTTAACGGTTTTTCTGGAATTTTCTGGGACATGTGTCGCTATGGTCGTTAGGGGAGACTTTTTCCTCATACATTTTTATATGGGGAAAATATGCCCTTATTTCAAAGAGTGATAAATCGGAAAGTAAGGGTCCAATTGAAAAAATTTAAAGGTATGGCTTGATAGGTAAGACTAGGGCTATTTGATGCCATCAAAAGAATTAAAATAAACCATCTCCTAGAACTACACCGCAAGATTGAAAACAGCGCTTTCTCAGCTTCAAGCACGGATATCTCAAAATCCTAAAGTGTATGAGCAATTCTGGTCTCGGATTCGAATTCAGTGTCAAAAAGTACGTTACAGTACATATGTCTACTAATAGGTTCATTAAATTTTTTTATTTTGATTGCCTGTGAAATTCGTAAAATTGTAGTACAAAAGTGAGTTGAAAAGTTACCCTTTACGACCATAGGGACACCGGTGTCCCATTTTGAATTTTGTGATTTTTCAATATACCAAATTTAAATAATGGTTCAATTAATGTATAAAACAACAATTTATTTACATGTCAACAATTATTTCTCACTAAAATATGATTAAAAACAATTAAACACCTATAAATTCTGCTGTAAAGTATAGCAATAGTTCACCACACAAACTGTCACATTAGAATGATCATACAAAAATAACGGTGCTTCTGATGGTGTTGCCAGATTTAATAGGAATGAAGGAAGCGTTTAGGAACTGATAAATGCCAAAATTACATATACCGGTTTCTTACTCATTTAAATATAATTTTTTTTTGTCTTGAGACACATATGTCCCTATGGCCCTGAAAGGGTTAAAAAATTTACTGTGTGTTATCAGTAAAAAATACAACTTTTCATAACGGGCGCGCACAGTTAATGAAAAAATCAGGAAAAAATACTGGGATTTTCAATGAATTTTTACGATTAAGTTTTTTCTGTGAATGTATAACTAATACATTTTTTGTAAAAAGTCATATTTTTACTTAAAAAAAATTAACCAAAATCACTTAAAGATTTTGTGAATCTGTTAAAATTTCTGAAGCAACTCAGTGGTGTAAATATGTATCTGGGTAAATCTCCGAAAAATGTACCAAAACATGCCTTTTTTTGTCCCGATCTTTTTTTTTATATTTATTTATAACTTGAAGGTATAGAATATGATGACCTGAACCTCGGGAACATTTTTAAAAAATTAATATAAGCTTTCAGGGTTGCCATATGTTTTTTTTAAGTTTTGCTTAAACAATATATTTAAAAAAATTATAATAAAAAAAGTTTAGTCTCAATACGCTTAAATAAGCTTTAGAAAAATCCAACATAAATTTTTAGGGTTGCCAGATGGTTGCTTTCAAAAATTTATTTTAAACCTTCCTATTTTTTACGTTTGCCATTATAATTACACACTAAAAAATAATAGTTTAAGGGGACATTCGCTTTTGTAATTGAAGCAAAAAACACTTTTTAAAAATTTTATTATGAAAAAACTATTATATTTATTGAAAAAATTTCTTTTGGACATTGTTAAATATTGTATAAAAAATATGAAATTTTTTTTTTTTTTATTTTTAGTTTACCTTGGCTGCTCTAGCGGGCGTCATCCAAAAGTTACTTTTTAAACGGTAGGACATGTTGTAGACCTCCTGTAACAGATTATTGAAAAACTCAAAATGGATTTTATTCTTGAGACTCAAAACTATACAATAAGCCTCTAAAATTCATAGTTTTTTATATTTTGAAGTTTTTGTACGAATATTTATTAAAAATGCGAAAAAATTGAGGGACTTACCCTCGAAAAATGCCCCGTAAAAAAAAGGGGAGGGTATTTTTTAAAACTTTCAGAGGCTTATTATATTAAATATATTAATATTTTTTATGAGTAATCGAATGCTCTTTGGTTTTTTAAAATCGGTCGAGTAGATTCGGAGAAAAATGTCCTACCAGTTTGAAAAGTAACTTTTGGATCTCACCTTCTACAGCAGCCAAGGGAAACTAAAAATAAAAAAATAAAATTTTTTTCATATTTTTTGGACAATATTTAATAATGTCCAAAAGAAATTTTGTCAATAAATATAATAGTTTTTTCATAATAAAATTTTTAAAACGTGTTTTTCATTTTTCAATTACAAAAGCGAATGTCTCCTTAAATCATTAAAAATTAATCGATGTTTAAACTGTTAAAAACTCATCGAACCAAAATTTGGTTTAAACAAAACTAACAAAGAAAAAAACAGGTGGCAACCCTGAAAATTTTTGGACAATTTCAGAAAAGTTTATCTGAGCGTTTCTGAAACCAAAAATTTCAATTTGGTTAATAAAAGTAAGAATTATATAAGATTTTGGAAAAGGAACATGTGGCAACCCTAAAAATTTGTGTGGGATTTTTGAAAAATGGTTTAAGCGTCTTAAAACTATATATTAGTTTTTATTTCTTGTAAAAATGGTTTAAGCAAAAGTATCCAAAAAAAAAAAAACAAAAAAACAGAGTGGCAACACCCAAAGTTTTGTATATAAAATTTTAAAATGTTTATCTGAGCGTTTCTGAAACCAAAAATTGCAATTTAGTCAAAAAACCCAAGAATTATATAAGATTTTCGAAAATAACCAGGTGGCAGCCCTTAAAATTTATGTTGGATTTTTAAAATGTTTATTTAAGCGTCTTAAGACTTAATTCTAATTTTTAAAATAAATAGTTTAAGCAGGACTGACAACAAAAAAAAAAAAAACCAGTTGGAGGGCTAAACGGAAAATGATGAAATGTTAAAAAAAAAAAAAACACGACGGAGAATGATAAAACGGAGAATGACGAAATGTTGCAAAACCATTAATATCACAATGAAAATACCAATTTTTTTTTTTTCAAAGTTGAAACTGGTGAATAGCCCCTGTAATTGTTTATTGTTTTACTTGTATAAAGATAAAGTTATATGTTTAGTAATATAAAAAGAAAAAACTTACGCGGAGAATGTTGCACACTTGCAAAATTTTTAAACTTTTTTTTTAAAAAAAAAAAAACACACTGTCGAAAAACCAAAACTAATTGAGCTGATAATGCACTGAATCTCCTCTTTTTCTTCAATTTCGTTCCTCTATTTACTCAATATTTAAAGAATTTACAGATAGAATAAGAAAAGCTGAGCGGAGATAGTCTAAATTGAGGGACCAACTTCCATGGTTGTCAATTCTACTTATATAAAAAAAATTTTCCAAGGACTAGCACAGAAAAACAGTAGCTGAAATATATATACAAACAAT
The DNA here is from genome assembly GCA_951812925.1 of Calliopum simillimum. Taxonomy (NCBI): domain Eukaryota; kingdom Metazoa; phylum Arthropoda; class Insecta; order Diptera; family Lauxaniidae; genus Calliopum; species Calliopum simillimum. The sequence goes on from OX638372.1 coordinate 35,324,943, forward strand.
GTGGTAAAAGTTTTTTTTTCAGAAAATAACGTAATATGCGAAACGAGCAAATTAATTGCACCAAGAAGGACGGAGAATGACTTTTTAACACTTTATGTTATAATTTCATAGTATAATATAAATTTCTTTTTTCTTAAGCAATTCGTATAGAAGCTCTGGCTAAATATCTGTTTTAAATAGTTAAATTATCAAATTTTAAATTTAAACATGGTTTTGAGCCCCAGGACATTAAATGGTACATTTATTGGAGACTCACCCATATAGAGTTTTGTTCCTTTTTTTTGTATGAGGTCAGTGGACACATTTTAACAGTTCTGCATACTAAAAAATGCATTTTGAATTTTCCACGTCTAGATTGTATACAATAACAAAAGTTTTTTTGCTCAGGGATCGAAATTTCGAGCAATTTTAACTTTTAAACCAGCCTAATGACCCTATTCCAATCCAAAATCAATCCTCGACTGGAAAACTGATTTTATCTAGCTTAATTTATTCAACTATTTCAGGAAATGTTAGATTTGATGATGTTTTGACATAAAACGATACAAAATAAGTCGAAAAACTTTAATAAAATTTTTCGATATCCCGCTTTGTTTTCGAGATATAGAGACTTAAAGTTTCTAGAGAGCAAGTCAAGTTTTTCACTTTTTTCACGTTTTAAAGGGGTTAAAGGGCTTTTGTTGTTGTTAGTGTTGTTGTTTGTGTTGGTGATGTTTGTGTTGTTGTTAATGGTTGTAGTGGTATTGTTGTTGCTATGTTCTTGTTTTGAAATTTCTTTAGGGGATACTGGGATCCTAAAATGACATACCTAGCCCCACTGCTTGCTTGCTTACTTACCGTGATAGAATTGTACCTTGTGGCACTTTTGAGGTTTCCACCTTGGAAGTATTTTGAAGCATTGCTTAAGCGAAAGCGATACACCGCCGTAACTTTTTTGAATGAACAAACACCTGCAGTTAGTCCACTCTTACTAAGGGAGAAAAATATTGCCAATTGAACCTTTTATTCAATTTAAATTGCCGTTCCCATCGCCCATCCAGGCATGATCAACGAACCAACGATCGATTAAATTTGTCATATACAGCGTTAATTTTACTGATGATATTTCATCTCTGTTATAAATTGTCACCGCTCAAGTTTTCGCTTGTTTACAAATGATGAGCATGAGAGGGAACCGAACAAAAAAAGCCACTCTGACACTGATACCGGAACCAAGCTAACATGCCGCCGAAGCGCTGCACTTGTACGACGAACGACTCAATTAATTGACAAACTGGCAGACTGACTGACCATCAGACTATCAGTTGTTGTGACGTGAAAACTATCACAGCAACAGTAAAACGAAGACCAGGCGCAAAGTAATTTTTGTTTTATGTCGCAAAAGTCCAGATCAGTCACAGGCAGTCGGTCGCACGTTACGTCTGTGCGTCGTCCGTTTAATTTGTCAGCTTGTAGCTTGTGTTTCTTCTACAGAATTTTAATTTTTGTTTGGAAATACAAAACGTTTGTCTTCTTCGTTCGTCTGGTTGACGCCACATTTAGGGGTTTGGTCACTAAAGTCCATTTAACGCGTGCGCGTACAACGCGTCCGTCGATTGTGTGTCGTCTGTTCTTTTGGACTGTCAGTCAGTGCGTGTGACGTTAGCGTCATCAAGAACGACGTTCCTCGGTATATTACTCAGTTGTTGTTGTATTCTTCCTTTGAAATTAAAAACTTTCGCAAACATGTGATAACCGCTGTGAACAACTAAATTTCTCTACCCGTCTATGCTCTCCCTCTCCCCCCTCCACAGTTGGGACTTGGTTGAGTTGGGTTGGTGGTGGCACACTCTTACTTAGTTGGTTGTCAGCTGACTGGAATGACTGACTGACAGACTGAATTCCCAGCCGAGCTTGGTAGCTGGTGTCTGGTGGTTGTCAGTCGGTTCCATAGTGATATTTTATGATATGTTACTGCTACTGCTGTTGCTGTTGTTGATGTTGATGTTGCTGCTGGTGCCCGCCGCCATGTACACTTGCTTGTTATGGCTGCTGTTTGCCTGGCTTGCAACATGAATTATCATAATAATTTTTTGCTTTCCATCTCTCTCTTTTGCCCACTAGAAGTTAACGAACACGAGCATGCCGTTGCTGATAATAACTGAGATGTGCAAATGTTGGTCAACGTCTAGAATATTTGTATTTTTGACATATGAAAGAAATTCTTCATGTTTGGTTTTTCGATATTTTTAAGATAATCTATACTTAAGTATAATAGGGCATTTAAGTTTTTTGCTCGGTTGTTGAATATTTCGTTGATTGTTAAAAGTACCAGTATTATTCTTTAAAACCTAATTCGAATTATATTGGAGTTCTTCTTCTCTGAATTATTAGGCTTTATAGATTTAGGAGAATTAGCTGCGATGAAATCTAAAAATCTCGTCGTTATACTCGTATCCAGCCTATTTCTACCGGTCAAAAGAGATTCACTATTGGCAGTAATTGTCATAAGCGGAGAAATAAAAGTTGTTTTTCGTTTTCTTTGTCATATTTATCTTCCATTTGCTTTGTTTTTAATGACATTTAATGCTAATTGTCAAAGTTAAGGGGTGCCACTTAGTCGAAAATCGGCAGCATTGCTGAGATTCCACAGATCTGTAGGAAAACACGGCAGAAATAGATTTACGGTATGGTTGATCCCGTGATTTACTCTAAAAATTAGAGCTAAATCTGGAAATAGCCGTAAATCACCTCATAAATCTCCGGTGGAAACGTGGTATTGCCAGGAACTTATCGAAAAATTTCCTTTTGAGAATATATTCCCTTTTTGAGAGGGAGCTTTTGCAATTGTAAATAAGTATTTTGACAATCAAAATTTCACTTCTAAAATCAACCGATTTTCCTGCAATTTGGTATATAGGAATTTGTGGGGCCGCTGATCATGAATCCGGGATCGTATTTAGAAAATTCAAGATGGCGGACCTAAGATGACTGACGGTTGATTTTTGAACCACCATTATGTATTCTCCATCTTGAATTTTGTAAATCCGACTTTGGATTCGTGATCAGCAACCTCAAAAACCCTCATATGCCAAATTTCTAAAAAATCGGTTGATTTTTGAAAATTTTTTACGCCATCTTGGATCCGCCATTTTGCATTTTGTAAATCCGACCTCGTATTCGTGATAAGCAACACAAAAAACCTCCATGCACGAAATTTGGTTCACATTAGTTTATTTTTAAATAAAGTCCACCATATTTATATTTTGACCGCCATATTGGAACTGCTATGTTGAATTTTTTAAAAACATGATATTATTGATAATGTATACTATACATACATATCAGCTGTAGTATTTGCATACTACTTCGTAATTTCCAACACTGGAAATAAAAATAACGCAAAATCATGACGGAGTGGACACATGACGATTGGGACATTTCATGAATAATTCAGCATTACGCACACAAAGAAAATCGCCAACTCTTGCTACCAGGCACAATCGACCAAGTTTGACAAACTCTTCATTCCACAATGATGATGCACCAAAAAAATTCCACTTCTCACCAATATTTTGACCATGACGGAGGGAACATCGAATTTTTTCCCGTGCTTCAGTCATTTTGTTTCGACCGCAGCAAGTACATGGGAACATTTGGAGAGAATTTTTCTGTTGGGCTTGGTTTCTGTGTTCACGGAGAGAAAAAAATGTTCTAAAATCTAGCTCAAATCGTTCTTAAATTAAAAATTCAGAATTAAGCCCAAAATAGCATAAAATCATCCCAAAATACGCCCAACTTGTTCGCAATTCAAGCCCAAATTTGGGCATAATATAAATTTTGATAATTAAGACCAATTGTACTCAATGCATGCCATTTTGTACTTGTTTATCAAAAAAAATAAATAAGCCCATTTTTTGCTTAATTCAAGCTCTTTTGTGATTGTTTATCAAAAAATAAATTTTCAATTGTGTTTATTCTGTGTGTTTATGATTCTCAATATGACTATGTCATCTACTGCTTAAATAATTCCTTCGGCTGTCGAGAATTGGGTATTTATATTAGAGTAAATACTATTGACATTCCATAATGGGATATTACGATGTACTGATGTGTCTTTGGACATTTTGGTACATTGATTTTTGAAAATGAAATGACATTTCTTGCATTGGGCAAAAATGGCCATATTCATATTTTGATGAATAAAAAATTATTAAGAACAAATGGGAATATATATTTTTTTTTATAAACAAGAACAAAAGAGCTAAATTTAAGCACAAATGAGCTTAATAAATTTTTGATGAACAATCCAAAATTGAATTGAATTAAGCTCAAATGGGCATATTCACTTTTTTGATAAACAAGCACATTATTACTTGATATCAAGAAAATTATGGACAAGCTGAAAATCACACCCAAAATTGATTGGTTTGGGATTGTTTTCAGCTCAAAATTCTCTCCGTGTTGATGAATTTGAAAAAAAAAACTCGGCGCGGCGGATTAACCGCTGTAATTTAGAATTACTTACGGAATATGAAAAATATGTGGGACAATAGTGATAATGCCACCAGCGAGCATCGGAAGATCGAAATAAGCATCAGTTTTAATAACACTTAAATATATTCACACGCAGAACATCAGTGGAATGTTGTATTTGGCTAAATCGAGCATGGAAAAGGCTTGATTGGCAAAAGGACCATGACGAAGGAGACATTTTCGGTAGTTTTCATGCGATTAAACTTTATCAGGACTTCTTTTTGATTCCGCAATGTTAATTTTGAAACAACGTTATGGTGGAATGGTCATAATATTGCTTCAATCGCGCAATACACCCAAGGGACAGGAGTTTTTTGGCATTTCGTGACATTCACCCATATAATTTATAATATTTTAAATGAAAAAACAATTTTGACCAATGGAAAATTCGAAAAATTTCAGAGTTTGCAAATCTTTGCTGAAATATGAAAATTGAGTGATTAGAAAAAAATCTTAATCGGGGTTATCGTGAACAAATATTCCCGGGGAATTTTCTCAAACTGCCGTGCATTCTCGATTCACGATAACCCCCAATTCAATGTTCAATTTATAATTCGATTGTAGAATGTTCGGAATGAATCCAATCTTGTACCCTGTCCTTTATGTTAAGTTCTCCTAAAAAATTTTGTTACAGAAGACAAGGTTGCCCTTCCTGTGAAACACCGCAAATATTTCTTTGCAGTACAATTTACGCAAAAAAAGTTCTGTAACTGACATGTAGAAAACTGAACACAACACTCACTACGACAGGTAGCTGCAACTCGTATGTAGTTGTTAACTAAAAAACAACAAAAAGAAGAAGAAACCACATTTTTTAATACATTTTATTAATATTACATACTCATGTTGTTGTTGCTACATAGTTTCTGCTGTATCTTGCAGATGCAATGCAATCGGTGAGATGCTTTCTTGTGGTTCCTTTTTTGCACCATTGCACATTGTTGCAAATTTGCGCGCGCAAATTGCGGCCAACATTTTTGAGGTTGGCCCGCATTCGTACCATACATGCATGTGTATTTGTGTGTGTGTATGTGTGTGTGTGTATGTGTGTGTGTGCATGATATGTTGTTGCTCACAAGGTTTCAAAGTGGTTTTTTCTCAGCAGCCACAAGTATTCAAACGTGTCTCCAGCAATTTTAATTGAATGTGTTGAAAAGGAATGCAACAACAACAACAACAACAACAACGAGAAGCAATCTCATATGATGACTATGCATCATTCTGGTTGGTACAAAAACCATTAAATGGGTGGTTTCGGTTTGGGTTAAGTTCACAGCTCATAGCTACACATCCTATCCAGCTTGGCAACCATGTCAGCCTCACTAACTTGAGCGAAAAATCTCTCATCGCTCTCTTAAAGTGCAAGAAAACAAGGTAAAAGTTCAAGTTGTGTTAAGAGATATCACTCAGTAGGATCTTAACCCTATGATACTATATAAGTGTAGAGTCTCATTAGTGTTTAGGCAGGCCAATTGTATGCACTTCAGGCTTTAGAAGTATAGCTAATAAAATCATTTCAAAAAGCTTTGTAGAGCGTCACCTTTTCGAAAGGCTTTCTTTGTATTTTTGTATCTGCTTTGAGATAAACGACCTACATTTAGTGGTTCTTTGCTGCTTATAATTGAAATAAACCTCGAAATAAACTCTTTGAAAATCTTTTTCTAAAGTTAAGTCAGACTTTAAAATCTTAAAAAAAAAAGTTTTTTCAAAAGTAGTTAAGTTTTCTCGACATATATTCCAAAAAAACAAAAATACTTTTTAACCCATTTCGGCCACGCTGCAAAAATTATTTTGTTTTTTGATATAAAGTAAACTTTTAGAGTAATTGGCACCCCCTGAATCCAAATCCGTCTTTGAAAAATGTTTACCCCCACACGTTTAACCGCTATGTCAAAAAATCAATTGTTCGATTAATCGAACGTTAGGGCGCTAGCCCATACCACAAAATCCCATACAAATACGACCAAACGTGGTTGGTGAATACCTTATAATCCGTCAGCCGAAAGGTAGACATCGTCGATCCCAGTTGAAAGTATGGGCAGCATATGCGTTATAATGCTAAAATTCGCGAAATTGTACCCACTTCTCCTTCCACGCCACTATATGATGGAATTCTTTTACTACGTTACGGTAGCGGGGGGAGGGGAAAATTTTTCCGAATTTTAGCATCATGAGGCTTATGGGCACCCTCCATTCAACTGACATCAACGATATTTAACTTCCGGCTGACGGATAGGTGTTCACCAACCACGTTTGGTCTTATTTGAATGGGATCTTTCGGTATGGGATAACGGCCAACGTTTGATTAATCGAACATTAACTTTGACTCATAACTGTGCCTATCATATATTGACAAGTGCTGATTTTTGGATTGCAAATGGTAGTTTTAACTTTTAGCTATAAAACCTCATCATTAATTTTTGTTTATTTTCATTATTTTATATTTTTAATAGTTTTTTAAAAAAAAGTCTATTGACAAGCTATTTTTCAACCACCCTCCTCAAACTACTGAAAGAGAGTGGTAAATAAAATTTTCGAACAGCCAAAAGATCAAAGTAATATAGGGCACTAACTATCTTCCTTATATCATTTACTTAAATAGTTTAAAAAATTATTAATAATGAGTCTTCGTGACCGTATAGTACTTCTAAAATTAAGCAAACTTTTCATTAGGGGTCGTTCTTTAAGTGATCCACTCTTAATATTTCATTAGTATTATTACTATTCGGGGCCGCTAATACCCTCGCTCCAGTCGCTATGAAAATGCTTTAGAGCTTGCTGGAAAAAAGTAACATAATTACAGAACCCTGTGCTATCAAATCGAGGTCACGGAATAGTTCAATGTGGTGAATTTGTGCGAAAAGTTCTTGGGAACTGTCAGTAGCGATTCATTTTCTTAACTCAAGCAGCTCACAACTTCTAACCTTAGAGCTAAGCATTTCAGGTATCATGTTTTGAGCAGGATACCCCACTGATTTTACCACAAAATTCTGTAAAATCATTTGGCCAATGATATTTTTGATAAGATTTTTTTTTTATTAAAAATCGAAGGAGACATTGATATAGTTTTATATTTAGATAAATTCGTACAGAACACCGGTTCGAAATTTAGATTCATCCCGAACCCAACTCAAAAGTTTGAGAGACCCTTAGCCAAAATAGGCCTTCAGTAGAATCAAAAGTGCTCCATTGGTTTTTCTCAGAATGAAAAAATAAATATGCAGATATCGTTTTTAAGAGTCCTTCTAACTGTTGAGTCGGTTTTGGGATGATTTTATTTTGCTTCATTCGAAATCGATCCGGTCTATCATATTCCAAAATCAAACAATGGAAAGGTGAAAATCGTCCGTATCCAAACTCAAGTAAATAGATAACATGAAATCAGTGTTGAAATATGTAGTTAGTTTAGGAGGTATTTTGGAAAATCCGAAAATTTATAAACAAATTTTTGTAATTTGAATTGTTTTTTAGAACAGAAAAGGATTTACAGTATTTGGTACCAACCAAGCATAGATTAGATGACATTAAAATTTGCAATATAATGCAAAAATAGTATAAAATCAATGAGTTACCACAACAGAACGAAGCGTAATAAGAATCTAGATCTTTTTGCATGTATCGTATTTTTCTTTTCGCTGTGATTCTCAACAAATCTATGCAAACGGTTGAATATAATATGCTTGAAAGTTCTTCTGGATGTTGGGAAATTCGTCTGATGGGTCACGAAATATGTAATGCAAATCAGCCTACCAATAAATTTTTTCTTCTTCTTTTATGCATTTTTTCTTGTTTTTAAAATTTTGTTGGTGTTTTACATAAACACATCAAACCAACAATGCCTTCTGATCCATGCTTGTTCAGTAGAAAATAAAAAAAAAAAACGTTTTAAAGGTGACAAAGCTGAAATTCGGAAAGAGCACATCTAAAACTATAAAATAACCCACTTTCAAAACTCGCGGAAGACTTTCCAAGTAAAACTATCAAATGACTGTACAAGGTTAAGACCTAAGGTATGAGAACTTCACTCTTAACAAAATTTTGCATTCTCTGCTTGCAATAAAAAAGGTCATTCTGTTAAGTAACTTGTTAAGTATTCAAGTGAACCCTTTAAAATTAAATTCTTTATCCTTGTTATCCTGTCCTTCGCAAAAGAAAAAAAAAAAATTATAAAAAATACTTTGTACGTAGCAAATTAATACGAGAAGTCATAAGAACCCAGAGACTGAACTGTCAGCATTACTAAACGCTATTTTGTTAAAAAAAATGGCACAAAACTAGGAAGAACTCACGTAGAATATCTTTGTACTTCAATGTTTTAAATATCCTGACGTCCTCACTATCTCTGTGACTGTCCAGCGCTAGAAAATCGGCGTTTCCATCTATTCAAGTACTACTTCTTCAACCCTCTTGAAAGCAATATTTAATATGCAAAATTGTGTTATCTTAACAATTAACTAAATAAGGAAAATAATTTTATTCAATTTAAAAGCAAAGAAAAACAGAAAAAAATTTCCATTTAATTTCAAACCAATTTGCAACAATTAAAAGTTCAAAAGATTACAAAACAATTGGCGATTCTAATGGAGAACAATTTAAAATGTAAATAAATGACAGACGGACAGCATTTGAATACAACAACATATGCACAATAATGATTGATTGAATGAACGAATGGCAAATAAAGTTTATCGCGCCTCTAATTAACCCGTTTATGCCCGCATACAATAAAGTGTTATGTCTAAAATGCGCGACAAAAAATCACTGCAAAAAAGCGTAACGTAACGCTGCCCCTTAATTGATCAATTATTTAATTTACATAGATTTGTAGTCATATGGTACACAAATTGATTGATTTAGTGTTGTTGTGATTGTTTTTATCTAATGGCACAACATGTTGCCCGTTCATACGTTGTAAATGAGGTGCAACATGTTGTGCCATGTTGTCACCTTTTTGTACGCCATCAACTGCAATTTACATAAAATCACAGATTCTCTGCTTATGCCCCGATCATTACGGCTTTTGACTGTAGAGATTTACTGTTGTTGACAATTGATTTTAATGATTTCGCGCCCTCAGCGCCATATGACAGCTGCTACATGCATAACGACCAAATACATATGATGTTGTCACACGCTGCGTTGCCAATTTGTTACAATTATGCGCCATTTAATTTTGATTTTATTGTTCCTAAAGCCTTAGGGGAATTTAGCTTAAAGGTGTTTGTTATTCGACAATTTTTTTTATGCAAAATAAGCAGAGTTCTTGTTATACCGTACACCCAGGGTATATTCACTTTGCCCTTCCGTTTGTTACGCAGGGAAAGAGGCGTGGCACCTCCTGAGTCGATGTAGCCATGTCTGTCTGTCTGGCTGGCTGACTGGGTGGCTGGCTGTGTGTGGAAATACATTTTTTGGGAAAACTAAGCAAGATACTTCAACAAAATTTGGTGCACAGCTTTCGTCGTCAAAGTTAGCTCGGGAGATTGAAAATGAGCGAATTCGGTCAACGGACACGCCTACCACCCATACAAAAAAAAATAAAAAAATTCAAAATGCAACTTTAGGAGTATTTTTCACAAAAATGCAACCAAAATACACATAGATACTACGAATTGTAAGCGCAAGCTCTGAACAAAAACTGGGCGAATTTGGACAAGAGGGCGTGGCACCTCTCATACAAGCAAAAGCTTCAAAACTCTATACTGAAAGCGTTTTTTGAGATAATCCAACTAAATTTTACTCAGACACTAAGGATTATATATACAAGCTTTAAGCAAAACCTGGATAGAATCGAACAAGAGGGCGTGGTACCTCCCATATAAGCAAAAGGTTCAAAACACTATGCTGAAAACATTTTTTCAGATAATCTAACCAAATTTCACTCAAATACTAAGACTATAAATTCAAGCTCTGAGGAAAAACTGGGTGAATTCGAAAAAGAGGGCGTGGCACCTCCCATATAAGCAAAATTTTCAAAAGACTGCTGTGTAGGGTATTTAATGTTTGGCTAGGCCAAAGGTAATACCCTTATTAGTTTTTATTTTATTTTTATAATATTTTTTATTTTGTTTGTCTCTTTTTTTAAATAAACAGTTTTAAAAAAAAATTTTATTAAAAAAAAAATATTACCCTTCTTTAGTAATTTTTACTATAGCGTTTAGTAAATTTTATTATGCTAATATTGAAATATTGCTTAGAAAAAAGTTCCCGGAGACCGATCCCTGCTCGATCAACAATCTGATCTTATTATTCTAGTCGATGTTTTCATTCATATCTATTTTTTGTGATGAAATTCTTTTCACCTCCAATGTTCATGCTTTCAAAATGATATATAAACCGATGAGAATAATAATAAGAAAAAACTCGGAAAGTATCAAATGGTATTGAAAAATATCAAGAACTCCAAACTTTTTTGGTGAAATAGAATGTACCAAAATAAATACCTAAATGGGATATGCCACGCACCCAAAATATTTCGTCTCCTGTATGGGGGCTGAAATATCTTATCTTCAAAGGATCATAACTCGGAAAGTAAGAGGCCTATTGGAAAAGTCTCCAAGGATATTTTGGTAAGGAAGAATGTCACCTTTTCTTGTAGATACGCTGTAAGACTGAACACAGCGTTTTCCTCAACTTCAAGCCAAGATATTTCAAAATTCATGCAGGTAAATGGACAGTAGATAGTATCACAAAAAAAAAGTTTGAATGACCGCCCCCAGTTTGACAACCAATATTGAAAGATTTTTTAAGGAAAAAAAATTTTTTTTTTTTCGACCTCTAAATTCGATGCAGCTTTGTTTTTTATATATATCTTCGATTAACAAGTATAGTATATCGTTGTAAATGTCTGAACATGTGCTACATTTCATTCATAAAAGTTATTTATCTTTGATTAATTTTTCGACTAGTTGTACTCATTATCTCAGTTTCTACTACCCTAAGGTGCCAAGGACACCACATAGAATTAAAGCCCATAAAAAATCATAAAATTCATTTCTACAAAGTTTACTCAAATTTTTGAAATTGAAGAAGTTATAGCTAATCTGAAACCTCAGTACAAAATATGAAAAACAGGATGTTTCAAAAACGACAATCGCCCCCTAAGAACAGGTAAATCAAAATCTTAAGAAACAAATTTCCATTTTTGTAAATTTTTTCTGGGACAGTCCTTTTGTTCATATCTTCTAGAAGTACAATTAATCCAAATCTCAGAATTTCCAAATTTTCCGAGTTGCGACAGCAAGTGTTATCAACTTTTCAAGAAGATTTTTTCAGAATATTATTTCGTACATTTTTTCTCATAAATCGGTAAATACACTGAAGTCTTAAATGTTATTAGTGATTCATTACGACTGCTCGTATGCAAATAAATGGTATACCCCTATTGTAAATTAAATAAACAACAAATAAATTACATTCAAGATGTAGTGTGAGCAAAATATTTTCTTTGATACCCCATATGTTGATTGTTTTATTATCTAGAAATGAGTTTAATTTCTATTTATTTTTTTAAATGCCGTGGTGTGAATTTTTAATGAATAATAAATTTTGGCAACTTTTGTGCGCATTTCGATGACAGCTAACTTTTTTGTTTTTCTTTTTTATTGTGCTGCTGGTTTAATGCTTAAAACATTTGTACAAAGTATAATTATTTTATATTTATAGTTAACATACATACATAAATTTTGATCGCAATTGTCTGCTTCAATTGGGGACAGATAAATTAAATGCAATTACAGTTTTTTTTTTAAATTTTTTTCTTAAATTTTTTTATTAAATAGAAATTTTCTAAATTTATGTAATTTACGTTATTAACAAAGCAAAGCAACTTTTGTTAAATATTTTATAATTTTGCATTTCAAAAATGCAAAATGACATTTCAGCTTGTTAAGATAAAACCGATTAAAGCATTAAATAACAAAGAGCAACATAGAACTCTTACTTTTCGAATGTCATCAGCAAGAATTCTTTTCAAAGTGCATTGCATCCAACTTATAGAAAATCTCATTAATCATTAACATTTAAATTATCTTAACCTTCTCAATGAACTTCACCTTTTTGATGTACATAGCTCTGCCATTTGTAATCAACAAATCAACAGCAATTAATTTATATCTTACAAATGAATCACCCGTGAAAGACTCGTAGGTTTCATTCACTAAGATGACGTGAAAGAAGAAATTGAAATAAAAAAGATGAAAATTTCAAAGGTGCCATTCAAAGCTAAACAAGTTATCGGATTTATATGTTGACACAACTGTTTAATTTGTTTCGCTAGATACTTTTTTTGCGCTCATTACGCGCGCAAAGCACAAAGTATCTACATAAAAGTGTGGGCACGAGTATCTTTGGCTCTTGGCAGTGTTTATCTGCAGCTATAAATGTATGTAGCTATGGCTATGGCTATATCTAAAATTGGAACCACTAGTGACTACACTTGTACTTTTGATTTATCGCTCAAACTAAAAAAATTGGAAAAAATTAAACTTTAGCTAGTTGTGTCAATTCTTTGGTCTTAATTAGCTTAATTATAAAAATTAAATTAGGAAATAAAATTAAAAAAAAAAAAAAAAAAAATTATTAGCTTAGCAAACATAACATATAAAAATATATACTTTTGTAAATGCTTCGGGCGGGACATTTGAAAAAACTTAGCCCACCTATTCCATAAAAAAAAAAACTTAAAAACTTCTAAAAATTCACACGGATACTTTGGGCAATTCTAAATATTTTATGCATTATTCACTATTTTCAAGTAAAAAATAATTTTTCCGACCGCGTTATTGAAAAATGCAAAAAATTTGATTTTCGGAACTGTGCATTATTTATATTATAAACTAGTAAGGGAGCAAGTTTTGGCCTGGCCAAAAAATAAATACCCTACAATGCAGTATTTTGAAAATTTTATTTTTATATGGGAGATAACATGCCCTCTTGTTCGAGTACACCCAGTTTTTGCTCAGAGCTTGCATTTATACTTTTTAGTGTCTTAGTGAAAGTTGGTTGGATTATCTCAAAAAACGTTTCTAGTTTAGAGTTTTGAAGCTTTTGCTTATATAGGAGGTACCACGCCCTCTTGTCCGAGTTCGTCTAGTTTTAGCTAAGAGCGTGCATTTATAGCCTTTGGTATTTGAGTAAAATTTAGTTGAATTATCTCAAAAAACTCTTTCAGTTCAGCATTATGAAACTTTTGCTTATATGGAAGGTGTCACGCTTCCTTGTTCGATTTGACCAAATTTTTGTTGAGAGCTTGTATTTATAATTCTTAGTGTCTGAGTCAAATTTAGTTCGAATATCTCAAAAAACGTTCTCAGTATAGCGTTTTGAAGCTTTTGCTTATATGGGAGGTGCCACGCCTTCTTGTCCGAATTTGCCCAGTTTTATCTCAGAGCTTGCGCTTACAATTCGTAGTATTTATGTGTATTTTGGTTGCATTATCGTGAAAAATACTCCTAAAATTGCATTTTGAATATATTTTTTGTATGGGTGGTAGGCGTGTCCGTTGATCGATTTTGCTCATTTTTAATCTCCCGAGGTAACGACGAAGGGAGTGTACCAAATTTCATTGAATTATCTTGCTCAGTTTTCCCAAAAAGTGTATTTCAACACACAGCCAGCCACCCAGCCAGCCAGCCAGACAGACGGACTTGGCTATATCGACTCAGGAGGTGACGCTGATCAAGAATATATATACTTTTCTATATCTGCCACTCCCCTTCTCTGCGTTAAAAACGGAAGGACAAAGTGAATATGCCCTGGGTGTAGGGTATACAAAAATCATATGTAGATTGTATGTATGTAGTGCAAATAATTCCGTATAAACAGATGTTTATACCCTACACCCAGGGTATATTCACTTTGTCCTTCCGTTTGTAACGCAGAGAAGGAGGCGTGGCAGATATGGAAAAGTATATATATTCTTGATCAGCGTCACCTCCTGAGTCGATATAGCCATGTCCGTCTGTCTGTCTGGCTGGCTGTGTATTGAAATACACTTTTTGGGAAAACTGAGCAAGATAATTCAATGAAATTTAGTGCACAGCCTCCGTTGTCAATGCTCGGGGATTGAAAATGAGCGAAATCCGTCAACGGACACGCCTACCGCCCATAACAAAAATATATTCAAAATGCAAATTTTGGAGTATTTTTCACAACAATGCAACCAAAATACACATAAATTCTACAAATTGTAAGCGCAAGCTCTGAGCAAAAACTGGTGAACTCGGACAAGCAAAAGCTTCAAAACGCTGTACTGAAAGCGTTTTTTGAGATAATCGAACTAAATTTGACTCAGACACTAAAAACTATGAATAAAAGCTTTAAGCAAAAACTGGATAAAATCGGACAAGAGGGCGTGGCTCCTCCCATATAAGCAAAAATCTTCAAAACGCTATTCTGAAAACATTTTTTCAGATAATCCAACCAAATTTCAATCAAATATTGGGTGTACAACTTAAAAACCGGAATTTTTTTGCGAAATTTTATGCTTTATTGTGGAAAAATGTTACAATATATTTTATTCAAAGTATTGTCCATTGGAAGCTACAACATTTCCCCATCTATCAGGCAATTTATGAATTCCATCCCAAAAAAATTGCGCCGGCTTGGCGGCCAAAAATGAATCGAGCCAATTTTCGATATCTTGAACTTAAGTGAATCGTATTCCTGATAGGGCATTCTGCATTGATCGGAACAAATGGTAGTCTGATGGTGCAAGGTCTGGGCTATAAGGCGGGTGAGGCAAAATTTGTATAGATTTCCCATCCGTTGTTTTCCAGGTAATTTTTGACTGGGGCAGCAATATGTGGCCAAGCGTTATCGTGGTGGAAAATGATTGACTCGTGTCTGGTCGCATACGTTGGCCGCTCTGCCTGGATTTTCTACTTCAATCGGATCAATTGTTGACGATAGAGTTGAGCATTAATGGTTTGGCCACCTGGCAACAGCTTATAATGGATAAAACCTAGCTGGTCCTGACCAGGACGTTCTTTGTCTTCGACATCAAAATTACCACTTTTAAACCATCGAAACCACTCACAACAGCTTGATTCAGCTGGAGCATAGTCCCCATAAACTTCTACAAACAAACTATGACTTTCCGCAGCAGTTTTCTTTGCAAAAAAATGACCCAACAGAACCTCCCGCAAATGCTGTCTTTTTCTCCAATTTTCGAAGTTATTCATCGTGAAAAATAATAATGATGCACACAAGATAAAATTGTTTTGTTGACTGATTTTGACTGCTGTACCTTCAAAATGACATATATATAAAGTTCGAGCTTTCACGATATTTGTTAGTACGGACATCCACCGTCAAATTTTAAGCTCAACACATCACTGTGCCTATTCATAAGCGGCATGCGCAATTTATTAATTTTTTTCAAATTTTAAATTAGGATATCTCCTGAGTTATAAGGCGTACGAAAACAATTAAATGGTAATTTTTATAAGCAACAATACTGCACCAAAATATTTTTCTATAAATGTAACCGTTAAAGAGATATTTGTAAAAAATTGATTTTGGACGCCATTTTTCCAATATGGTGGCGCGAGCGATCACGATTCGAGGTAGCAAAGTTGAAATTCCGAAAGAGCACATCGAAATCTAAGTATATAATAACTGATTTGCAAAAATCCCGCAAATCTTTCCAGGTAACATCATTTTATTCTCCCAAATGATTGTACTACATAGTAGTTTGATGAAATAGATTTGATAAATTCGATGAAAATTTTATAAAAAATTAAGTCTTTCATCTAACATTTCCGCAGTTTAAGAGTTCGAACTCTGGATTCGTAAGCATTCGAAGCCACAAGTAATCTTTATGTCTTCATTTTGCTTCATAGTGATTCATTTCCCATTTTTAACTTTTGACTTTACTGGACAAATACTTTTTATTCAATATTCAACACATAGTCTTTACTGGACTGCAATTAAACGTAAATTCTTAATAATTGAAATGTTTTTGATGGTTGTACCTACATAGCAAAAACTACTTATTCTCATTTTTTGGTATTGAGTCTTATTCAATAAAACTAAAATTTTTTCAACCATTTGACTTCAATTTGAAGGACTTCCCACGTATTTTTAATGTGTGCAATTTAACAGTCTAAATTTCTATATTAGTGAGAGTTATTCCAGTGAATTGTTATAAAATAGAATTTTTATTTCCAAAAACCTTGCAACACTCAACAATTTATGTAATTAAGATCATTAAAATTTTAATAAAAATTTCAATTGGTCAAAAGCACACACATTCTTCATTCCATATTTCAAATAGTAATTGTAAACAATTTATAAAAATAAATTTAATTAAAAAAAATTAGTGCTTCTATTTTTATTCATAGATATAACCGGACTAAAATTATTTTAAAATTCAAAGCAAAACATTTTTGAAATTTTTGTCGATTGCATTACAAAGATTAATTGTGGTTGGTGTTCATTTTATTTTAGACAGTAAATTAAGTGAGAAAACATTTCTTTTTTCCACAATTCTAGCGTCTGTAAATCTTAAGAAATAAAAATTATTTGCTTCATTTTAAATTTTTATTTCACGCAAAATAAGTGCCAAGTGTTTGAGAACGATAAAAATTATGCCAGATGAAAGTAAATTTAGTAGTTATACACTCAATAAAAATTGTTCAGGAAAAAAAAAAACTTTAAAGGAAAGGAAAATAGTGAAAAGGAGGGACTAGTAAGCGATCATTTTAACATTGCCAGAGTTTTTACCAGGTTTTGGCACAGCCACGTTATTTAAAACTCGATTTTTAAGGCCGTAACTGAGCTTGGCTCTTAAAACCAAGTTTAAATTGTAGATCTTCCCATTACGCGTCCAATGATATAAATATCTGAATTCTTTTTTTTTTTTGAATGAATAGATGCATCAGGTCTTGTAACTCGTCTACTCATATTAAACCGGGGGTTTTCGATAATTTTCTCTGAACTACTACAATGTTCTGCATCCTTTTAAGTAAGAGAAATCTAAAAATTTTGTATATGCTCCATAAAATTTTGTTCCCTTCGTTACTTTCCTCCATTTTCATAATTATATTCATGGTTTTTATTATCAAGATAATTTTTGTCAAGTTTCGTCAAAACGGAAGCCTCAGAATTTTTTTTTTTATTCTTAATGACATTCTACACAACATAGACTAAGAAAGGGAAATTATTTAAAATTTCCTCCTCTTTATCCCTACGAGTTGGTTGAAGCCCAAAAAACTTTGAACGACATTCAGATAAACGATATTTAATTGCAGCTTAAATTAAAAACATTTTGATAGGGTCGTCGCTTAAAATATATTTAAATGTCTAAGGAGCATGAGCGGAACGACGTAAACAAAACATTAGCAATGACAACAAGGCGGAAGAAAAGAGGATTTGACATTTTTTATCTCTCATTATTTACATGATAAAAATTGCAAATCCTAGAAAAGATATTAATCGAAAATCAATAAACTTGACTAAATTTGTATACAAAAGTGTTGGTGTTTTATACATGTTTATG
The DNA here is from genome assembly GCA_951812925.1 of Calliopum simillimum. NCBI lineage: Eukaryota > Metazoa > Arthropoda > Insecta > Diptera > Lauxaniidae > Calliopum > Calliopum simillimum. Next base: position 35,342,959 of record OX638372.1, read on the forward strand.
TATGTGTTTGTGAATTTGCCGACGCGTGTATATTAGCATTGTCTACAATAGGCTGTATTCAAGAAATATTGGTCAAAATGTTTTATGAAAATAAAATAGAAATATGGTAATATTTTTGAGAATTTGTTGATTTGTTTTTTTTTTTTTAGTTTAAGTCAGACTTAAAATTTTTATTCCTAAAAAAAAAATTAAACTTTAATTCAAAAAGTCAAAAAAAAAAATTTATATAAAAAAACATTTAGTTTTTTAAAAAGTCAAACAAAAAATATATTAAAAAAATATAGTCAAAAAAAAAAAAATTTATTATCAAAAAGTTATTTTTTTAGTCAGAACCAATTAATCGAAATTTCCAAATAAGACTGAAAATTATCATTAGTTAAAAAAATTAATTATGTACTGAAATCGCCGCAGATGTGGTGTTTTTCCCCTATTTTTAGAGTGAAATCGATCTGCCCAAAAGTTTGTAAAAATCAATCCAACATTCTTGTCACTTGAAAGAAAGTTGGGCGCATTGAACCAAGAAATTTTTTTCTTCAAATAACAATTTCCTCTGACCTCTCTTTACAAATTTTTTGGGGTACATATTTTAGAAATAACATTTCTAGAACTAGGCTACAGCACGTAAACGATCCAGAAAACTATCTAGGTTCATTCGAGAAAAATGTCCACCATAAAAAAAGCCTATGAAGAATGTGCGCCCTTTGGCCATAAACTTATTGCGATTTACTTCCAGCACTGGAGCATTGAGGAAAAAGCTAAGCTCATATACATATTACAATTTCAACCATTTCGGGTCTTAGGTGTCTCATAACTGTAGATAAAGCCTATATCTATATCTATATTTATATCTATATCTATATCTATATCTATACCTATATCTATATCTATATCTATATCTATATCTATATCTATATCTATATCTATACCTATATCTATATCTATATCTATATCTATATCTATATCTATATCTATATCTATATCTATATCTATATCTATATCTATATCTATATCTATATCTATATCTATATCTATATCTATATCTATATCTATATCTATATCTATATCTATATCTATATCTATATCTATATCTATGTCTATATCTATATCTATACCTATATCTATATCTATATCTATATCTATATCTATATCTATATATCTATATATATATCTTTATATGAAGCAATTCATGCCAAGTGTACCAGCTCAAAAATTTTTTCTCCGATTTCGCTCAAATTTGGCAATATGGTAGATGCGGTGTGCAAGAACAACAATCCGGGAGGATTTGGTCCTAGTACCATTTGTTGATAAAATACAGGGTGTTGAAGTTGGCGTTTTTAGTCATTTTTATGAAAAGGGTGTTTTTTCAAAAATTTATAGCTTGCACTAAAATTTGTAAATTGATAAATCTAAGTTACTGGCAGACTTGGGGGTTTTGCATTAGATTTTATTTTTCACTAAACTTAGTGTTAGTGCAAAATCCTTCACTATCAAAAAATTCATTAAGTGGTAATGAAAAAGATTTTCACTATCACTAAATTTAGTTAAAAGTTTTAAATAATATTTCCACTAAATTTAGTGATAGTGAAAATTCATTCACTATCAAAAAATTGATTTAGTGGTAATGGCAAATTTTTCATTATCACTAAATCTAATGAAAGTGAAAATTTGTTCCATTGAATTTAATGAAACTTTAATGAAAATTTTCAATAAATGTTGCAATAAGTTTAATGAAACATTTTCACTTTCATTAAATTTAATGAAACTTTAATGGAAATTTTCATTAATGTTTCATTAAATCCAATGAAACAAATTTTCACTATCACTAAATTTAATGAAACTTTAATGAAGATTTTCATTAAAGTTTCATTAAATTCAATGAATAAATGTTCAATTTCAATAACTTCAGTGATTTTTTTATTGGAAATTTCAATTCAATTAAGACAAAATGTGCCGTGCTAGGTCAAAATATTTTGATATCTTTAAATTTTTCCTTTGAGATCTTGTACGAGACGATTGCGTGAACATTAATCCTACTATTACTTAAAAAAGCTTACGAAAGCAGTTTTAAGCATTTAGTTGACAAAGGGCAGAAATTGTTTGGGTCTAAAGAACTTCAAAAACTAAAAGTCGTGTTTATATTTGACTTTAATGAATCTCCTTCAAACAGATACTATTCCCACTCATTCTAACTCTTTCAATAAATTTAATTTAATCAGTCTGTTCGTTTATTCGAAGATTTTGCAAGTTTTTTACCCGAAAAGCTCTCATTCATGTAAGTTTTATGCTTAAACGAGAGCTTTTCGGCTAAAAACTTGCAAAAGCTTGGAGTAAACGAACAGCTTGGATTTTGATGAAAAATTCTATTAAAAGTTTCATTAAAAGCTTCATTAAATTTAGTGATAGTAAAATTTTGTTTCATTGAATTTAATGAAACTTTAATGAAAATTTTCTTTAGAAGTTTCATTAGAAGCTTCATTAAATTTAGTGAAAGTAAAATTTTGTTTCATTAAATTTAATGAAACTTTAATGAAAATTTTCTTTAGAAGTTTCATTAGAAGCTTCATTAAATTTAGTGATAGAAAAATTTTGTTTCATTGAATTTAATGAAACTTTAATGAAAATTTCCACTAATGTTTCATTAAATTTAATGAAACAAATTTTCATTATCACTAAATTTAGTGCAATTTTTATTGGATATTTTCATTAAATTTTATTGGTAGTGAAAAACTTTCCACTATCATTTAATGAATTGTTAGATAGTGAAAAATTTTTCATTACCATCAAATGAATTTTTTCATTGCGAAAAAATTTCCACTATCACTAAATTTAATGGAGAAAATTTTCACTATTTCTAATTAGATTTAGTGGTAGTGGAAAAAGTTTCACTATCAAAGTATTCATTAAATATTAGTGAAAAGCTCAATGAACTAAAAAATTTAGTGCATTACCCCCAAGTCTGGTTACTGGTCCTATTCATTTTGAAATGTTCTTTTTATAAAAAATATTTCTTGCTGAAAAAAATTTTTTTCCACCAACATGTTTTACACTTAAAAATATTTTATAATTTTTTTTTAAAAAAACCCCCCATAGATTTTTTTTTAAAAGTGCTTTAAATTCAAGCATAATTTATAACCTTTAAAATGATGTATGTCTCAAGATAGTATTCGGACGCTAAATGAGAGTTTTTGGCTTTTGAACAATTTTTTAAAAAATTATGAAAAAAAAGTTTAAAAAAAAAAATCCAAAAAATCACACGTTTTGATTGGATGATTCTGAGCATTTTTTCCTTGTACACTTTTTTCGTAAGATTTCCTCTTGAGTAAGAAAAGATTTTTGCCTTTCGCAGGTGTTCAAAAGCCAAAAACTCCCATTTAACGTTCGAATCCCATCTTGAGTCATACATCATTTTAAAGCTTAGAGTAATTTTGGGTAATGTGGACTATGCGGGTAATGTGGTGCACCCTTTTATTTCTCATATTAAAGACTGCACAACAATTCTGGTTATTTGTGCACATTAAAACTCAAAAAACATATTTTTTACGCTCTTTGGCTTTTCTATTATGCTAATTATTCATGTGAAATTTCTTAGCATATGATGTGAGGTCAAGTTGACTTATTTGTACCACTCTGTGAATAACTAAATAACTTCCTCAGAACTATGTTTTCTAAAATTCAAATAACTCTAATGCAATTGTGGAACTATTATTCAACGAAAAAATGCATAAGCAAGTCTGAATTTACATTTATTTTATAGTATAATCAATGATTATTTCAAAAAGTGATGTATTCGGGTAATGTGAACTACCCTATATTATATACCGTATATCAATTTTGACTACTATTACACCTTAAGAAGCTAATTGCTTGTGTAGGATACCCGAGTTTGAGTAATGTGGAGTACTATTTTACGTATGATTCGATAACCCTTCTTACTTATTCACATGTTAGTATGAATTTGGTTTATCTTACCGGAAAATATTATTTAATAAGAATATAAAGCTATTTCATAGCAAATATAATCTTAAAAATTACTACTCGACTTTTAGTCAACAAAATTTGCGAATAACGGTACTTCTTTAGGAAATGGGCAGGGTGAGCCACATTACCCGACACTTTTCTTTTTCAGCTATTTTTAGGTACTTTCAATTTAACTGGCCTCACGCTTGAAAATGTTAATTTTTAGTATACAAATTATCAAATAGTAAAAACAATAGAATAACTAATACAAATAAATTGACCAAGCTTACCTACTACCATTACTTTGGTAGAAATTGGTAAAAAAGAAAAAGGTAACCACATTACCCTAAATTACTCTATAAATTATGATTTAATTTAAAATACTGCGCTATCGTTTTTAGCCCCTCAAAAACTTTCGGGCTTTGATAATGACCTTAGTTTCTGTCTTAATATGTAAAATAATAAGCCTCTAATAAAAAAGTCCGAATTAATAACACTTTAAAATATCAACATTAAACAAATTCTTGCACATTACTAAATCGAACATACCATTTTTGTATTGGAGTACTATTCTCGATTGCCTTCCACTGCATTTGTCTCACTGCGCTTTCTCAAAAGCCTTTCCTCGTATAGATTACACTATGCAACAAATGAGTAAAAAATTTTTCCCCAGGCTGCTGATTCCGAAAATCGCATTACTTTTTTTTTATTTCGTGTCGTTTTCGAGATATCGGTCATTTTCGGTTTTCGGACCAAAATAAAAAAAATAGTTCCATTTAAATACAAATATCTCAAGAACCAATGTATTATATGTCATATTAAAGGTAGTTAAATTACCTACAAATGATATTCACATCACTTTTTGGTTAGTTTATTAGTTTCGGCGAAATAAATTGATTTCTAAAAAAAACATTTTTTTTTTGTTCGAAAAAATTAACAAAAAATCAAAATCAACTGCAGATTTATACAAGAAGAAATAACATTTTTATAATTTTTTTTTTGTATATCATAGACTATATATTTGTGAAGAAAATAAGATACCACTAACAATTTATTAAAAAGTTACCAAAATGCGTTTTTCCTTATTTTTTTCGTTTTTTTTGTAATAAATTGTTCGATAATCAGAAAATTTTGTAAAACACATGAGAAAATCCAACAAATTCTTAAAGTAGGCGTTAAAAAAAATACCCGTGTCTCGTCGTTTTTCTCCAGCACGTCAGATTTTTTTTTAATCGATTTTTGAAGTTTTTAAATCCACTGTACATGAAAAATACAACTAGTAAGGGTGTAAAATTTGGCCTGGCCAAACATTAAATACCCTACACTGCAGTATTTTTCAAATTTTGCTCATATGGGACGTGCTACGCCCTCTTGTCCGAGTTCATCCAGTTTTTGTTCAGAACTTGCATTTATAGTTTTTAGTGTCTGAGTGAAAAACTTTTTCAGTAAAGCGTTTGTAGCTTTTGCTTTATAGGAGGTGCCACACCCTCTTGTCCAAGTTCGTCTAGTTTTAGCTTAGAGCGTGCATTTATAGTATTTAGTATTTGAGTGAAGTTTGGTTGGATTATCTCAAAAAACTGTTTCAGTATAGCATTTTTAAACTTTTGCTTATGTGGGAGGTGCCACGCCTCCTTGTCCGATTTCACCCAATTTTTGTTGAGAGCTTTCATTTATGAATTTTAGTGTCTGAGTAGTGTCTCAGTATAGCGTTTTTCAGCATTTGCTTCTATGGGAGATGACACGCCCTCTTGTCCGAATTCGCTCAGTTTTTGCTCAGAGTTTGCGCTTACAATTTTTAGTATTTATGCGTATTTTAGTTGCATTGTCGTGAAAAATACTGTTAAAATTGCATTTTGAATATACTTTTTGTATGGGCGGTAGGCGTGTTCGTTGACCGATTTCGCTCATTTTCAATCCCCCGAGCTAACTTTGGTGACGGAGGCAGTGTATCAAATTTTATTGAATTATCTTGCTCAGTTTTCCCACAAAGTGTATTTCAACACACAGCCAGCCAGCCAGCCAGCCACCCAGCCACCCAGCCAGACAGACGGACATGGCTATATCGACTCAGGAGGTGACGCTGATCAAGAATATATATACTTTTCTATATCTGCCACGCCTCCTTCTCTGCTTTACAAACGGAAGGACAAAGTGAATATACCCTGGGTGTAGGGTATAAAAATAGCGCATTCTTGTGTTAAATCGATGAATTTAACTATATGATCCTTACATTTGAGGTGTATTATGTGTTCAGTAAACTTATGCCGGATATTACGAGGAATATTTTTGTAGACAATTTTAACCCTCTAAAACTCCCACATGTGGGTCATTTTGACCTAAATGTGGGGGGGTCAAAATGACCCATTTGTAAGGGTCTTAGAGGGTTAAAATTTGCTACAAAAATATTCCTCGTAATATCCTGCATAAGTTTACTGAACACATCATACACCTCAAATGTAAGGATCATATAGTTATTTGCATCGAATTAACACAAGAATGCGTTATTTTTGTTTTTTTCATGTACAGTGGATTAAAAAACTTCAAAAATCGATTAAAAAAAAATCTGACGTGCTGGAGAAAACGACGAGACACGGGTATTTTTTTTAACGCCTACTTTAAGAATTTGTTGGATTTTCTCATGTGCTTTACAAAAAGTTTTGATTATCGAACAGTTTATTACAAAAAAACGAAAAAAATAGGGAAAAACGCATTTTGGTAACTTTTCAATAAATTGTATACAACTTTTGCATTTTTCCATCGATTTTTTTGAGTGGTATCTTATTTTCTTCACAAATATATAGTCTATGATACAAAAAAAAAAAAAAATTATAAAAAAGTTATTTCTTCTTGTATAAATCTGTTTTTTTTAGAAATCAATTTATTTCGCCGAAACTAACAAACCAACCAAAAAGTGATGTGAATATTATTTGTATGACATATGACATATAATACGTTTGAATACAAACATTGGTTCTTGAGATATTTGTATTTAAATGGAACTATCTTTTTTTTTTGGTCCGAAAACCGAAAATGACCGATATCTCGAAAACGACACGAAAAAAAATGCGATTTTTGGAATCAGCAGCCCATTTTACATATGAAATGGATATTGGCATTCACTGGGAGATTTGGCTGTTGCATAGTGTTATTCTTCTGAATTTTCAAAGCAAAAAAAATTTCAAATCTTCGTATGATTTTTGCCATTGTACCTGATATAAAGCATAATGACAGCAAAGTGTGTTGTTAGATATTTCCACTTTTATTGTTGTAGTTGTCAGGATACAAAAATAAATCAAGACTCAAATGCACACATAAAACATCACATCACATACACATACGAGTACAGAGTGATGTTATATGTATTCGCTTTTTGGCCAACATCGCGTAAAGAGTGTGAAGATTTATTTTATTAATAGTAAAACACAAAAAACACAAAAAAATAGGAAAAGAACAGATGGTAGAAATATGGCGACTGCCAACATTGTCGCCTTTTGCAAGGACATGCAACATGAGTAGCAGCAGCAGCAGCAATAAATTGCTAACATGGTCGCTGAAGTGCGACATGAAGTGGCCATCATCATGTCAGTAGTGAAGCATTCATTTTGGCCTAAAGAGTCTCTTGTTCAAAAAGTTGCTCGTGTGTAAGCTAACAAATGAATATGGCCATATTGTGTAATGTTGTTATTGTTGTTGTTGTTGTTGTAAGCTTAAGGTGCAATAAAATGTTAAACATTGGCTTTTGAGTGCTGTACAAATTTTCATTTATTGTCATCTATGAATTTAATTTTTGATATATAGGACTTATGAGAATTTAATACAATTTATGAAACGCGCATTTCAGATGTATTCCAGGCAAGCAAAGTTCCTTTAAGTAAAGTCATATTTTATCCAAAAAATATAAAAAAAAATTCTTAAATATTTCCAGATTTCCTTTTGACAGTGCAACATTATTTACTTCAATTTGTTTAAGTGCTACTACTATTTTTCATCTCTTTCATAACATTGTTTACCCTTCTCTTTTCATTAAGACTTTATTGGGCTATAGCCCAACTCGGTTCATGTCAATTTGTTCGATCGACCATAAATAAAAATGATTTATGTTCGAAGTTGTATGTTGTTACGAATTTTAATTACTTAATTAGGTTTCGCGTTGCTGATTTGTCTGTCTGTCTGCCGTTTCATCACAATTAGTAGCAAATTAATTAATTTTGATCGGTAGATTTTGCTGTTTGTGTCAGTGGTTTTATTAATGTGATAAATTTTGTTATTTAGTTTGTTTGAAATGTTTCATCAACACTTTAATTGTACCTACATACTTATGGATATAGTTAACAAACTAATCAGTTTTAAGTCATTATTCACTTGTGAGTAGATATTATTACAGTACATTGCTATGATTATTTCTGTTATTTGTTAGTCATCGAGTTTGGCGATTTGGTTTACAAAAAGTAACGCAATCGAAACAATATTGACCTGGTATACAATAGGGGTGTCTGCACAAGACATCTTGTTGGAGTTTTAAGACATTTTGCTTCAAGATACGTTATGTCTTGTACCTTTTTTAATTAATCACCGACTTCAGTTCAGTGTTGCATGCAAATGTCTTGACAGTACTTGAATATGAAAGAAGAAAAATCAAAAACAGCTTAGTGCAAATCGTCCCCTTTCAGCCTTAACCACGTAATTACAAACTTTTTTTAATTTTTATTTTTTATCGGAAAATTGTCAGAGGCCTTCAAATAACGTATTGCAAAATTTTTTCTAAGATTTAAAAAATTGCAGTTATGTGGTTAATGCTTAAATGAACACATCCAAAAATAATCTCCTCTTATATGACCCAGGTTTTAAGAAATTTTTTTTTTCATGTTCAATAACTAAAAATGGTGGAATATATTCCTAGACATATAAAATTAAATTCCCAATAGGTGAACAAAAAATGTTCGGCCCGAGAGGGTGTTAGGAGGTCGTTTTATCCAAAAATTTTGGGAAAATCGAGATTTCCGATAATATACGGGAGAGTACACATTTCAGAAGTAGTAGATATGTTACGGGGCACCTTTAAAAATATTCTGGAGTAAAATTCAGAAAATTCATATGTGGGTCGCGGCGACAGAATAGGTCTAAGTCTAAATCGCTCATTACGGCCACATAACAGGTTCTAAGCTTCTGAAAAAAATCAAGCAATTTCCCTGATAAAAAATAAATAGATTTTGTTTATGATGTTTTTTTTGATTCAAGCGCCGAGTTAAAAACAAACTAGTAAGGGTGCAACTTTTAGCCTGCATTAGTAGTATCTAGTATTTATGTAAAATTTGGTTGGATTATCTCAAAAAACTTTTTCAGTATAGCATTTTGAAACTTTTGCTTATATGGCAGGTGCCACACCCCCTTTACCGATTTCACCCAATTTTTGTTGAGAGCTTACATTTATAGTTTTTGGTGTCTGAGTCAAATTCGGTTTGAATATCTCAAAAAACGCTTTCAGTAAAGCGTTTTGAAGCTTTTGCTTATATGGGAGGTGCCACGCCCTCTTGTTCCAGTTTTCTCAGTTTTTTTTAGAGCTTGCGCTTACAATTCGTAGCTTTTATGTGTATTTTAATCGCATAGTAGTGAAAAATACTCCTAAAATTGTATTTTGAATATATTTTTTGTATGGGCGGTAGGCGTGTCTGATGACCGATTTTGCTCATTTTTAGTCCCACGAGCTGACTTTGACGACAAAGGCAGTGTACCAAATTTCATTGAAATATCTTGCTCAGTTTTTCCAAAAAATATATTTCCACACACAGCCAGCCAGCCAGACACACGGACATGGCTATATCGACGCAGGAGGTGACGCTGAGCAAGAATATATATACTTTTCTATAACTGTCACTATTCCTTCTCTGCGTTGCAAACGGAAGAACAAAGTGAATATACCCTAGGTGTAGGGTATAAAAATAGCTAAAGTTTGAGTGAAAAATGCGATTATTAGCGATAAGCGATATAGCACACCATAGCGACACATAAGACAAGATAGTGGGATATCTAACAAATATTCCGGAGTAAAATTCAGAATTTTTTTTTTTTATTGGCCCTATGCTCCTCCTAGGAGTTAAAGGAGAATACATACATACATACAAAATTCAGAATAATCGTATGTGGGTCGTATCGATAGAATGGGTTAAAAAGTCTAAATCGCTCTATTCGCCTACATAACTGGTCCTACAATTCTGAAGAAATTACAGTTAATTCCTTGACAAAAAACAAATTGACTTTGTTTATGATGTTTTTTTGAAAAACGAAAAACGGTAAGTTTTTGGTAAAAACGTGATTTTTGGCGGAATGCGAAGTTTAGAGTTAAAAATTTTTAAGTCGCCATAACTTCGGAAATATAAAAGCTACAACTATAATATCTGATTCCTGATGCATAATAAGTTGCATCTAGCTAATAGTTAAAAGTGCAAGTGATCGGATCAGGGACACGCTTACCTTCACTATAGCACAAAATTTGAAATCGTCATAACTCCGGAAGTATTTCAAGTACAATAATAACATATGATATCTGAAATACAATCGTAAGCATCTTGCTCTAAGTTGAAATTGAAAATGATCAAAGAAACACCCCCACCTTCCATATAGAACGAAATTGTCCGCCATTTTGTTTTCGAAAATTTTACCTAAAATTTGGATTCAACAGGTTCAAAAAATCCCTTAGCCACAATTTTATAATTTTTTACGAAAACTGTCCGCCATTTCGGATCCACCATTTTGTTTTCAAAAAATTTGATCTCAAATTCGAAATCAGCGATCTCAAAAACCGCACTAGCTACAATTTTTTTTTTTTTTTTTGATATAAATATTTTTTTTAAAAAACTGTCCGACATTTTGGAATTACCATTTTGTTTACAAAAAATTGGATCGTGAATTTGGATTCAGCGACCTCTAAAGCCCTCCTAGCCATAATTTTGTTGTGATATAATCATCTTTTGAGAAAATTGTCTGCCATTTTGTTTTCAATAAAGTTTATAACTAATTTGGGATCAGAGATCTCCCTACCCACGGATACTTCATGCTTGATCTTAATCGATTACGCAAAGATCGACTCAGATGCTGTTTCACCACATGAAAAAACTCACCTCATACTTTTCGGTTTGTGCAGATGCTTTGAAGTGGCTTCGATTAGAGTTGATCAAACAACTCTGTTGATAGTACGGTATATTGCAAGCGGAGGATTGATTCAAGGTAAAATATTACTTTTTGCCAGGAAAAGGGATCAAATTTTCTATATATGCTGATGTGCATTTGTTAATTACAGATGAGAACTCTAAAAAGCTTAACTTTCTGTCTTCTCTATTCCCTCTTCGAGAATTGGGAAAATATAGTTTCGTCAGTTCAGCAATTATTTAGAATAATCCACTCATACTAGACAATTTTGATTTGAGAAGTCTGTACAATTATACATATTTTCTTTAAAACTGCAAGGTCAAGCTTCCAAAATAAAGCTTTATCATACTTTTTGCTAAAAATTTAAGGCAATTTATGGATGAATTATTTTCATTATCAAAGTTTAAGAACTTTGTGAAAGATTTCAAAACAAAAAACTTCATTCATTCATTCATGGAAGAAAATCTCTGCAACACAATAAAAATGCCACAATAACGATGAAAATAATGCTGGCATAATGAAAAATTATTTACTATACATTGTAAAAGTTTCCTCAAAAGCACTTACCAAAAAAATTTACGAGTTCCTTTCCCAAGAAATTAGTGAGAACAGGCAAAACTTCCTTTTAAAGTAAAATCCGCTCGAGAACAATATGTTGGCAGGCAATAACGCCGCTTTATAAGCACAATTTTGGGGGTGTATCCTTGTGTCTGCACGCTTATAATAGAAAAACAACGACAAGGACATTCATTCAAGTGGAAAATGTTTTTCTAATGACCTTGAATCTACGAGTGGCTGTGCATTTTATTCAATATTTTAGACATTTTCTCTAAAAAAACATGGCCAAGATGGGTTTATCCCATACGACAGAAAGGAGCAAGCATAAAGTTTAGTCTATAAATATGTTTTTTGCTTTTTCAAAGCTGTGTTAGTGCCATAAACACTCACACACACACACCTACTAACATACACAATGTGACAGTGTGAATTAATGTCATAGGATCATTTAACGCTTCGTTGGACAGATCTGTTGTTTTTTTTTTTTTCTTTTATCCGTAGCTAAAGGATTTGCTGAATTTATTTTAGCCACAGCAGCAATGGAATGAAAACAACTCGTTGCTACTCAGCAGCAGGAGCAGGACAAGGCAGGACAATAAATTGTTAAAGTTGTTGTGAGCATCTTGAAAGGTTCCATCTTGTGGTTTCCTATGTTCTTCTATTTGTTTTATTTATTTTTATTTTTTATCCTTGTTTTATTTTCTATTTGTTTATTTTTTATTGTTTGCCTGATGATTACATTAATGTTGATGATATCACCATTTCATCATTTTACCATTTCATTCAGCATTGTTTTGTTTTGTCGGTCAATATTTTGAGTGCTATCTGAGTGATGTCAGCAGGACTTTGATTGAATGAATGAATGAACTTAACGATGTTTACTTATAGTAGACATTAACCGATTATTATAAGGATTTCTATTGTTTATCAAAAATTATTTTTTAATTTTATTTAAAAATTAAAATCAGATTTGCATGAGCACACAACTTCCTTATAGTCCAGGCAAATAAGCATAAAAATTTAAATTAACTTGAATAATTAGGAAAAAGCTAAGGATCGGTCCAGAGTTTAAAATTGATTTGAAAGTTGAATGATTTTCAAATCGCGATATCTCATGAATAGTAAGTCGGAAGAAAAAAGACCATCATAAGTATTTGCTTGTACTACAAAATGCATGAAAAAAGCTTTTCCTAGTGCACATTGTTTCCAAGATATTTTGCAAAAACTGTTTTTTTTCCAAATTTTAGGATGGTCAAAAGATATCTTCTAAACTATAAGTTGTACGAAAATAAAACAGCCTGAAGTTAGTAGAGCAAGCAATTCCCTATAAATGGTTTTTTTTCTTTTAACGTGTGGAAGACCGTTCATGACTTTGTAGGACCGATATAGCCAATTATCTCAATAGTCCAATTTTTGGTCTAGTTTTTTTGTAAGTAGTCTATAATGGACTACACCTAGAACTTGAATAAATTCACTTAAATTCTCAATTGTGTCAAAAATGGTTCAAGTGTAATGCAAAGTCGGTCAATTATATCAAAATTGGTCCAAATGTAATGCATAATTTTTCATTAGTACCAAAAGTGGTCCAATAGTGTATCGACTATACTCTCAACATTACTGCCTACGTACGGTTTGGCAGTTCGTCGTTTGTGAAGAACAGAAAACGGTAGTGTATCGATCTAGTGACTTGCGCTGTGTGGAGAGGCCCGGGTTCAAATCCTCCACTCGGTGATTTTCAATTTAAATTTTTAAATTTCTATTAATTTATACACAATTTGTCTAAAGAGTCTTCGAAGCAGAAAATTAAACATATGTCCAAAATAGCCGAGGTATAAAATTTTAAAGAATTAATAAAAAAATTTTCATCCACACTGAGATTCGAACCCGGAACACATTGCTTAGAAATATATAACAAACTCTTTAGCACATTTGGCTATGAAACCTTTTCAAATTTTTGTGTAAAATTTGAATTTCAAATTAAATTTGTTTAAATTTATAAATAAAATATAAAAAAAAATTTGCCCTTTTCTAGTCCGAATGTAATGCATAAGGAAACAATTGATCTTTTTCTGGTCCGAAGGTAGTGCATAAGGAGACAATTGGTTACGCCCAATGACAAACAATGTAAAATGTAAATAGAACTTTACATGTGATGGGACCAGAATTTGGACTAGTCTAATGTACATGCATTTGAATAAATTTCCATTGACGTTAAATTAGAAAATACTCATCCATCTGCATATAGATATCTACCACTGAAATAGTCGATTGTCAAAAATAATTTTTAATTTCAAGTGGAAAAATTACTATTAATAAATTTTAGTTTGCTCAAGTTCAAGAGAAAATATTAAATAATGTTAAACATTTAAATTTCTTGTTCCTTTTAGCAAAAAAGTTATGATTTATTCGTTTTGATTTTGCGAATTTGCTGCTTGGCGCGTCAGAAAACTTAATTTTTGCAATTTTGAAACTTTTACGTTTAATTTGCGTGGGAAAGACTGATTTTCGTTTTTCCTTGGTTATTGAAGACATTTATCATATACCTTGGAAATCTACTGTGTACGACGAGTGCGATCTTTTTTTGTTTTGGTTTTATTTTTGAAAATTATGCTAAATAGTGTCACTTCAAGGCACAAGATTTATTTAAATATTTATTTTCGATATTAATTGTGGTGAATGTTTTGTTTTGCCTTTATATTTCGCACTTGAAACTATTTCAAAGTAATATATTCAAATTGATGTATATAATTTCCTACCTACATATATATTATATATAAACACGAACTTGTGCGCACTTACATACATAAGTATGTATGTCATTGAACTTGTATCATTCCTATAGTTTATAAAATTTTCAGTTTTTATACCCTACACCCAGGGTATATTCACTTTGTCCTTCCGTTTGTAACGCAGAGAAGGAGGCGTGGCAGATATAGAAAAGTATACATATTCTTGATCAGCATCACCTTCTGAGTCAATATAGCCATGTCCGTCTGGCTGGCTGTGTGTGGAAATACACTTTTTTGGAAAACTAAACAAGATAATTCAATTAAATTTGGGGCACAGCCTTCGGCCTCAAAGTTAGTTCGGGGGATTGAAAATGAGCGAAATTGGTCAACGGACACGCCTACCAACTTTTTGAGTTTTTTTCACGATAACGCAACCAAAATACACATAAATACTACGAATTGTAAGCGCAAGCTCTGAAAAAAAAAACCAGGAGAATTCGGACAAGAGGGCGTGGCACTTTCCATATAAGCAAAAACTTCAAAACGCTATACTAAAAGCGTTTTTTGAGATAATCCAACTAAATTTTACTCAAATGCTAAGAACTATAAATTCAAACTCTGAGAAAAAACTGGATGAATTCGGACAAGAGGGCGTGGCACCTCCCATATAAGCAAAACTTTCAAAATACTGCTGTGTAGGGTATTTAATGTTTGGCCAGGCCAAAGGTGACACCCTTACTAGTTACTATTTGAGAAGTGTCTGAACTTGAAAATCGGAGGGCCTTGTGAGCAAAAAGATTCTGGCTGTGTTTTTAAATTTGAAGTCAAAGTCTAAAAATCTTGACAAATCATATTTATTTGAGCGTGCTTGGAAATTCCGAATTTGCTTTTTTTTTTTGAATCACCCTGATACATGCATTTGAACTAATGGTCAACATTTTTGTTCTCCTCTACTTTCAGCAATTAAAACACCTACAATTCCTTGTAATTTCATGAACAAAGTGCAAATTTGTCGGCAATTATTCGTCTAACGTTGCTTCCATCATTTGACCGCCTACGGGGCGGTTGGGTGAAACCATAGCATCGTCGCTGGCCATGGATCATGCCGTTAATGCGACCAGCAGAGGACGTCCATGGAATACGCTGCGTTTCGAGAATGATGAATTGGAATGTCTATATCAGCGGTATACGCTCAAGCTGCAGCGCTTCTCGGTGCTGGGCGTTGTCGCTTTGGTGGTGGTGCTATGCGGCGTAATGGCGGCGCTGTCATTGGCCTATAATAATGCGGCAACATTTCATGTGAGTTTGGCTAAAAACAAATCTATCTTTTTAAATGTTCTTTGTTGAAAATCAGAGCTTGTTTTTAATGCACTTTTTTTTTTGTTAATTTTTTCTTTCAGAATATTTTCAATTCCGTTGTGTGCCTGATATTCGCTATTATACTTGTATTGCTTCAATGTCGTGTCATAAAGGATCATCATTTACCATTTCTTTGCTATGGTATCCTTTTGTTTACCGCCACCATTTGTTTTGTTTCAATGCCAACCGTGGGAACTATATTTCCTGTCGATACAAAAGAGGTGAGTGCCGTAGACCTTAATGCAATGGCTTAAAGAAAAAAGTGAAATTATATAGAAAAAAAAAGTTAGGAAGTCAGTTTGCACATTTTATTACATTTTCTCTTTATTTTGCTAAATAAATAATATTGTTGGTACAAGAAAATAAGTAACAAGATTACATTCGACTTATTAGCACATTCATAAGAACCAGCGTCGGATTTAAGGTTCTACCCGAAAGATTCGGACCTGCACTGGGAAGCAACAAATTTATATGGCGGTATAATGATATTTTATTAAAATTGCCAAATCCTATAGAAGATATAAGCAAAAAACTTATAAAGCTTTAAAAAATTTAATTTTCGACCGAAATTTTGAGGCCCAACAAAGTATTTTATCTTCAAAAAATAAATGCGCTGGACTGCGTTTAAGATGCTTTGAGAAGGAAAATCCCACATTGTTTAATCAGCGTCTAGAATATAGATGCGAATTGCTTATATATTCTTGCTCATATGGAAATTATTTCAACATTTCCATCCGCAAAAACTTTGAGCCTGAATTCGTCCATGATTTATGCTATCCATCAGCTCATAAATGTAAAGAAATATACAAAATTCATAACTTTGTGCAACTAAAATGCACATTAAAGAAGTTTCGAAAAGTTTATTAAAACTTTGTAATTGCACACCACCACCATCAGCACCACCGTTGTTGCCGCCATCAAACTTAATCCGTAATGTAGCACTTTGCTTAAATGAAAGTGTCGCATTTTGTTGATGTTTGACGCCTCAAAGTGTGAAAATGCAAATGTTTTTGGTGCCGCACAGAGGAGCAAATGAGACACAAATTTAATAAAAACTTAATTTTTATAATTGCTATGAATTGACAACATCTATATGCACTAGAAAAAATGCACTTTTGTGTGACAAAGTAATTGTACATACATTTAATTTTAAAAAGGTCAAAAGAAAGTCATCACTATAATAGGGATTTGCTACGGTACATGAACATAACATATGACTGGACTTGCTATGACAAGATTTATAAATCTCGTTGTTAAATCCCCAAACGCTTACACCGGCCGAAAAAGATTTATTTTTGAGAGTAAATGAGTGGGAAAATGAAAGTTGTAATTCCTTTCCTTCTTAATATTTATCTTCGATTTGCTTTTTTGACATTTAATGTCAATTGTTAAAGTTAAGGGGTACCACTTGGCCAAAAATTGCTAAAAGCGGTAATCCTTTTGAGATTTATATGTAGATTTAAAATAAATAAGAAGTAGATTCATTTTGTATGGTTCATTATGTGATTTACAACGAGTCTTATAGCCTGTATTCACCGAAGATTTAGTTGTGCTGCGATAAGTAAATCATATAATTAAATCCTACCAGTTTCCACCGACCGAAGAAGATTTATTTCTGCCAGTAAATGTCAGAAGAAGTAAAATAACTCGTATTTCATTTTCTTCTTAATATTTATCTTCCATTTGCTTTGTGCTTATGACAATTGTCAAAGTTCCCGGGGTCAAAAATTGCCAAAATCGGTAGCCTTGCTATGATTAAGGCACAGATTTAACTTGAAATATCAGATTTAACTTAAATATCAGATTTATTTTTGTATGATAAATCATGGGATCAACGCGCAGATTAAGAGCTAAATCCAGAAACTGCATTTAAAATCTTCAGTGGAAACAGGCTATTAGAGCTAAATATCAAAACAGCAGTAAATGACCTCATAATTTTTCGGTTCAAACGTAGTATTAGGCAAAGTATAAGATTAATTACAGAAAAATAAAACAAAAAATGCCTGATAATAATTTTGACCTTCTGCAAATCTACGTACATACCTACTTACATTCGAATGGATTCCAAAGTTTTGCTATGTAAATAAATCACCTTACACCCTATATTCACTTTGTCCTTCCGTTTTTAACGCAGAGAAGGAGTAGTGGCCGGTATAGAAAAGTATATATATTCTTGATTAGCGTCACCTACGGAGTCGATATGGCCATGTCTGTCTGTCTGTCTGGCAGGCTGTCCGTTTGTGGAAATATTTTCTACGGGAAAACTAAGCAAGATAATTCGATGAAATTTGGTGCGTTACCTTCGTTGTTAATGTAAACTCTAGGGATTGAAAATGAGCGAAATCGGTCAACGGACACGCTTACCGCCTATACAAAAAATATATTCAAAACTCAATTTTATAGGCATTATTCACGATAACGCAACCAAAATAGACATAAATACTAGGCAATTTCTAGCCAAAAACTTGGTAAATTCAGACAAGAGGGCGTGGCAGCTCCCATATAAGTAAAAGTTAAAAAATTCTGGTGCCGTGACATAATCCCCACGGACATAATCCCCATTCACGATATGGGGATTATGTCCGCAAGTAATTCGGACATAATCCCCATTTTTTCAATGGGGATTATGTCCGCAAGTGTTTCGGACATAATCCCCAGGAAAAAACGGACATAGTCCCCATAACGGCCGCGAATCAGTCTTTAATATATCCAACACCTAGTTTGCTAGCCACAGTAATTTTTCATAAGATTAGGAGTAAGTGGGCGGCCTACGGCCGCAGCTCAGGATTTAAAACTCCCAAAAATCCAACACCGGCTTCGCGGCGGCCTTCGGCCGCGGATCAGTACATAACATCCAACACTATATAAATTTTTTAAATGGATTATTGCAAAAATTTTGTTCAATCTTAATTAAATTTTTCGGACATAACCCCCATTGGGATTATGTCCGAAAAATTTGCGGACATAACCCCCATGGCCAAAATGGGGATTATGACCGAAAAATTTTCGGACATAATCCCCTTTTACGAAATGGGGATTATGTCCGTTGGGATTATGTCCGGTAACCAAAAATTCTTTACTGAAAGCGTTTTTTAAGATAATACAAACAAGTTCCACTCAGACATTAAGTATAGTAAATAAAAGCTCTGGAAAAAAAAAACTAGACAAACTCGGACGAGGGGGCGTGGCACCTTCCATATAAGCATAAATTTCAAAATGCTATACTGAAAGTGTTTTTTGTGATAATTCAACCAAATTTTACTCAGACGCGAAAGACAGTTAATGCAAGCTCTGAGCAAAAAATTGGTTGATTCGGACAAGAAGACGTGGCACCTCCCATACGTTCAAAGTTTTCGAAATGCTGTAAAGAAATCGTTAATTGAGGTTACGCAACCAAATTTCTGAGCAATAACTACGTGAATTCAGAAAAGAAGGCATGGCACCTACCCTGCAAGTAACATTTTAAAAATGCTGCAGTGTAGATATATAATTTTCGGCAGGCCCTAACATGTTTTTTTTTTTTTCATTCCGATAAAAACCAATGGAGCGTTTTTTATTCTACTATTTTTCAACTATGTGGGTAGAAAAACGATTTTTTACTCAAATGCAAGGTAGTTTATGAAAAAAGTTTATATGACAAAAAATGCTTAAAATCGTTTAAAAATGGGTAAAAACATAAAAAAATATAAACGTATAAAAATCGATTTTTGGAAGCAAATCTTATCTACACTGTAAAAAAATTTTAAATTTTTAACGCCAAAAATTTTTCTAATAATAAAGTTTTTATTTTTGGAGCAACCTTGGTAGCCATTTTGTAATTAAAAAAAAGTTGTTTTTTTTAGCCAAAATAGGCCTTCAGGAGAATCAAAAACGTCACCTTAGTTTTTCGCGGAGCGAAAAAAAACTGACGTAGATATCGTTTTTAAGAGCCTCTCTAACTTTTGTGTCGATTTCGGGATTTTTTTTTTTTTTTTTTTTGCTACATATAAATTGTACTACCTTAAGAACGTGTATGTCCCATTAAGTGCAATAAACATTTTAATGGTTAAAGTTTTTTTGTACCTAATGTGCCCTTATACAAAATTTTAATGCAATCAAATCACTATTAGCTTTTTTGCTCCCCTGTGCGCTATCTCTCTGTGAACGATGCAGCATCCGCATCCGGCAACAGAAAATTAATATCTGCGTAAAATACTCCCACCTACATAATGCAACGGCTTGGCTTTGTTAAATGTTAATTCATGATGACTTGACAATCATTTTGTACTTTTTCCGTAAGTTTTCTGTCAACGCAAAAGTATGAAATAAGCCATCTCTGTAGACTATCGAATGCGAAATGAAAACATCGTGAGTTTTCGCTTAAAATCAAAGAAAAATGCAGATTTATTTTTCATTTTGTTTTAAAGACATTTTAAAACAAAAAACTTATTTAAAATAAAAAGTTCCTTGGAATACCTTTTTTTTTTTCTAAAGCATTCATTTCAAAATAATGCTCTTTATTTTATTTCATATGATTTTGCTTACAACAGCAAGCAATACAGGTAATTTTCCATAGTTATGTTGTTTTATTTTGGTAGAGTTGATATACTTATTAGAATAATTTGTTATGAATATTAATTATAACATCATTAAATATTCAAAAATATTTAGGTAACATTAAATTTTTAAAATTCTTAATCATGTCATCGTAAAAAAATCATGTTTAAACATTTAATTAAAATTTTTATATGAAAAAGAAATACATTTATAAGTGTATGACACCATATTTTTATATACATAAGGTGTAAACGATATAGTTTACAAAGCTTCTGGAAGGTGATAAAGGAGGCCTAGACTAACAAAAAATTGCACCTGGGGGGTCTAAGGTGTACCGCTGAGGAATTAAGTACTTATAAGGAAAAAACTGATTTTCTGACTTGTTCTAGAAATAAAATTTTCTTATGTCACTCTAACGATCTAGAAGAAAGTTTTTAAATATAAGAAACTTTTTAGTTTTTAAAAAAAAACTTTTAGTTAAGTTTATGAGCTTTTTAACAGTGCCTTAGGTTTATAGAGTTTAAAAGTATTTTGCAAAGTTCTGGACCTTTAAAGTTGATATTTTAAATTTTTTTTTTTCTACCTTTTGGCTTTGGCGGCCATTTGAGCATGAAAGTGGTCTCATTAATATACACTTTTATAATTTATTTTGGAATCCTTATTAAATTTCCTTTAATTCGGTTGTATATTTGTTATACCAATTTTTTGATTTGAGATCAGAAAAAAATAGTTTTTAAGCACAATCCGTTTTTAGGCTCCGATAGACAAAGGCAGCGCGCAACATACCATATGCAGCGCAACGCATGCAATTAACGCGTGAGTTGTGATATAAAGTATTTTTTTCTGATCTCAAATCAAAAAATTAGTATGACAAATGTACTACTGAAATACAGAAAATTTATCGAAAATTCACAAAAAAATATAATAGGGTATGTTAAGAGTACCATTTTCATACTTAAATTGCCTCCAAAGTCAAAAATTAGGAAACAAAATTAAAAATGTCAACAATTAGCTAAAAGTTTCTTATAAAAAGTTTTCTCTAAAACGTTAGAGTGACCCGAGAAAAATTTTTTTGTAGAACAAGTCAGAAAATCAATTTTTTTCCCATAACTCAATCAGGTGTACATTTTAGACCTTTCCCCCGGGGCAATCTTTGGTTAGTCAAGGCCTCCTCTATCATCACTCACAAGCTTCATAAGCCCTGTATAATTAGTATTTTGAGCCAGTTTTTGCAGAGATCAAGCTTTATGTAAAATTTAAAAAAGCACTCCGACTGCTTAAAAATGTTTGCCAGAGAAAACTCCGCTGATGTGCCTCGTATTTGGTGAACACTACGGCCAAAGGAACATAAATACAAAATAATAGCTAATGAAATGGCATCTCACTTATGCACGTTGAGTCATAGGTTCAATCCATTCTAGGAGATAATTTTTTTTAGAGCTTGCCTTTTTTAGAAGAAAAATAAGTTGAAGACACTAAATTTTAATAATGGAAACAGCTTGCTTTATCAAATTATTGACCAAAAAACTTCTCACTTCAAGACAGGGAGGGTCTACATTTAGTATAAAACACATGATCTGATGAAATTTCTTCCCACATAGCCGTAAATCAGTTGTTTCTCAACTTCGCACAATTCTATTTAAGAATAAGGTATTAAAAATTAACTAAATTTTACATAAATATCGAACTTTGCAAATAATGACTTGAAATTAAAAATAATTTTAATTATATGCAATAGGAACGTTTTTGCAATTTTTCAATTTTCATATTTAATTACAAAATTGATGGCATTTAAAACACCATTTTACATATTTTAATTTCATTTTTCACCTCTTTCTTTTCACTTTTCATTTTACTCTTTTCATGTTTACTGGGGTGAGACATTTTGTAAATGATACCTTGACATGTGACCTAAATAATAAAAAGAATATCACTGATTCGTTCGACATAAAAAACAATTATTTAGTTAATGCAAATGTATGGTTTACAGAACAGAATTTCACCAAGGCATTTAATTATGAATATCCTTAACCCTCACATTGATAGGAAATAAAATCCCTTAATCTAGTCGATAAGCCACCCAAATGTTTCAAAAACGAAAAACGCTCCCTAAAACTATGCAATAATCTTTTTTTTTAACATTTGACATTTCAAACAGTATGCAAATAATTAAAAAAAAGTTTTTTACATAGTTTTAGGGGGCGATTTTAGTTTTTGAAACATACTGTTTTTCATATTTTGTACTGAGGTTTTAGATTCGCTATAACTTCTTCAACTTCCACAATTTGAGGAAACTTTGTAGACATGAATTTTATGATTTTTTATGGTCTTCAATTTTATGAAGTGTTCTTGGCACCTTAGGGCGTTAAAAACTGATATAATGTGTACAACTAGTCGAAAAAAACATTTGAGATAAATTACTTCTTTGAATGAAATATAGCGCATATTAAGGCATTTACAACGATATGCTACACTTGATGAATGGCGGAGCTGCAGAGAAAAACTACATCTTTGAGGTCGAAAAAAAAAAATATTTTTCCTTAAAAATCAAAATCGATAAGCTTCCAAAATAGGGGCTTACAGCGAACTTTTTTTTTTGTATGCGGATCAATACTTTCTATGTAATTTACATACGTTTAGAAGCTGTTTGAGACAGTTCTTTTTACTTTCCAGATGAAGGCTGCGCGGGTTAGTTTTTGCACATAACTGCAAAGAATTTAAGACCAATCTCCACTCTCAACCATTCTATTTAAAACTCTGAAAAGGCTTCTTTACTATCAACTCATTGAAAATTTTGAGCCTGGGATGAACGTTCTTAAGGAAAAAGAAACAACACTGCACTTTCTTGCTGAAAACATAGAAAATGGTAATGAAATAGCTCATGAACTTATTAGACATGGTAAATTACTGTCTTTACTATCTACATAATAACAAATGGTTGAGCATAAAACTTGCTACTTGTACGAATAAATTCCAGGAATTAGTGAACTCTAGATGGGTGATTGAGACTATTTGTATATGCGTTAGATCTGACCAATGTTGGATTATGTTAACAAAAATAATCATATTTTTGAGAAAACTTGAGCTAAAATAACTAGTAGATATTCTCAACGGTCACTGTCTTTTTCATAAGAAACCTAGACGTCTGGCTGTTCTCAACAGTTTCTCTGTACTTATTCTACCCTCCGTCGGGGTAGGTTTATGAATTTGTGTTTAGGTCTGGCAGATGGTCTGGACTGGTCCAGATTTTAGGTCTAGTGTCCAGAGTCTAGATGAACAGAAATATGTCCAAACTGAAAAAATGATATAAGAAATTCAAACAAAAAATATTTAGAACATGAAAAAAATTTTTACTCATGTGCCAATTCCGTGGATTTCATTACACAGTGCAACATTTTTCAAGTCATTGACGGTGAACTAAAATCCGTTATAAGGCGTCGAAGTACTCGCCGAAACAAGTAATTCTGCCAGAGCGTTTTGCAAAGTTGACACATATACGGATTTTATGGTCATTTTTGCGATTTTAAGGCACTAGATGAATTTTTTTCGGTTAAGTTTGTTCGGCATTTTTTTTCTTCTATACAATAGCTACAACATTGCTGAAGTCATCGAAACAATACCTCAGCTCGTTACCAAGATATAGTCATATGAAAAAATCGAAAAATCGCTCAAAATCCTCAAAATCGCTCAAAGTTGCAATTTTCAGCTGGATAATTATAATTATAATGCTGAAGATTGCAACTTTTTGCCTCAAATTGGATTTTGAGCGATTTTTCGATTTTTTCATATGGAGATATAGCCAGCAATGTTGTAGCTATTGTATAGATGAAAAAAAATGCTGAACAAACTTAACCGAAAAAATTCATCTAGTGCCTTAAAATCGCAAAAATGACCACCAAATCCTTATATGAGTCAACTTTGCAAAACGCTCTGGCAGAATTACTTGTTTCGGCGAGTACTTTCGACGCCTCATAACGGATTTTAGTTCACTTTTCATGTGTCGCACTGTGTTATTTCCTGCTTTAGATCGACTAATTTATAAGTGGCCAACAGCAAAGAGCCATTTATCTAGAATTGAAAAGTTTAGAAAATTCTGTAAAAAAAAAAATTTCTTGCGGAAAATTAAACCATTAAAATTGTCAATGAAGACGAAGTATATTTTTAACAGGGATTACCAAGTAAAATCCAGATATTTATTTTTTCAAATGTCCAGAAAACTCGAGTTTTTTTTTCTCCAAAAGTTCAGGCGAAACCCAATTCATGTCTGGCAACCCTACAGCCTGTGTTCCTCGATAGTCCAGGAACTTAGTCAAAATTAATGAGACAAAGTGGGTGTGGCTCCACAATCAATACTCATAACATTTTTTTTCATAAAAATTAAATACCATACATTGTATTAAATTTTGGATTCATAGAAATATGGAAATTGCATTTGGCTTGATTTTTACAAAAATTTAAATACTTAAATAAGAGTAGTAGCTTTTATAACAAAAATATTTCCAAATTGATCATTGATCATTTTTTTTTTTTAATAATGGGCATCTTTAGTACTTGAAAAGTTGGATTAGCTTGGTAAAAATATTTTTTATTTCGTTGAAAAACTAAATTTTTCTTTGTAAGACAACTTGGTAATACTCTCCTCTCTTTTTCTACAGGTCATGGCCGAGGGTGTTTGGCAAATTGTTTTTGTGGTTTTTTTGGCCTACGCCATGATGCCGTTGCAAATCTGGGAAGCTGTTTGTTTTGGCATGATTTTGCCATATGTGCACATTGGCTTGACGACATATAAAATATTTACAGACTCATTTCGTTATTTGGAGTATAATCAGGTAAGTCTACATTTTGAAGTTTTTTTTTTATTACACATATTATACTTTATACACAAAATTAAATAAAAATTTAATTTAGAACATTTTGAGGCAAAAAGTAAGCGTTTTAGATATTGTAATTTTGTAGTTAATTTATAAATGTATGGTTTTTCCATAGCGATTGAATGTACCTTCAAATCATATAATAACACTTATGAAATTGCTGATACATTCTAAATGTCAAATGGCTTAAATCATAAATAAAATAAAAGAAAATATTTGCTTTCAATCTTTCTTAAGCGCTGCCAAAGGTTAAAAATGATTTTATAAAAGAATTGCAATTTGTTTCTTTGCCTTTAGCCTTCCGAAACATTTGTTCATCGTAACTTTATTCCCATATACTGCCAACGTATAATCGCATTTAAGGCCCAAAATGAATTTTAAAATGCAAATTGCCTGCCTTTTGCTGCTGCTGGCTTTGACTTAAAAAAGTCCAGTGAAAGCTAAAATAATAAATAAAGTTTTTAAAAGAGTTAACTGCACTAAATGTACATTAAGGTGGGTCGACTACATTCTATTCAAAAACAGAATATATTTTCTGGTCACAACTCTAATATGTTTCTTGGCAAATTTTTATACTTTTCAGAAAATATTTTGATTAACCCATATCGTACCTAAAATTTTTGGCATTTTTTTTTAAATTTTTGTAATAAAAAGGTTAATTGAGTAAAAAAAGTGGCAGTAAATTAGTTTGAGTCTCATCGAAAAATGCCCATATTTAAAACTGAAAATTTAGGATTGATGCTTTAACCCATTAATAGCCACTTCCCATACTATCATACAAAAAAAAAAAAAAAAAAAACTTGTTGGTTTTATGCTGCTAATGGACTTCACAGCTGCTATTTCTTTTTCTCTTAGGTATTTTACTCACCAAAGTGGTGAAATATGATTTTTAAACCATCATCTAATTCGGCGCTTTATATTACTCACCTAGGAAATCTGTAATGCAAGTCATTGCTGCGGAAAATATGTTTAGTTCTTTTTATTCCATTTTGTGTGGGTATTGTCCACATTTGATAGATTTTAATATTTTTGACTAATTTTCAAAAATAGTCCAAAAACATGGTTTCGCTTTGGCACCCATTTAACCTTTAAACTAGGGCGTGGCAAAAAAAAACTTTACAAAAGAGCTAATAGATTGGTCTTCAATATCAAAAACATAAACTTTCGAGTATATAGATCTATTATACCGAAAAAAATTGGCAAACATAAGCAATTTTCGTGATTCGTTAACGCATCAAAGATACGATATGAGTTAAAAAGACATTTTTTGTATGGCAAACTTTTCTGTTTAGCTACATAACCTGGAAAAACAATTTGAAAAAATAGTAAGTAAAAAATGTTTGGGTTCGGCATTAGATCATTTTGGAATAATATTGAACTTAAAAACAGTAAAAAGTTTCGTATTTTCAACACGCCAGCCTCTTATTACATACCCTGTAAGTGTCCTATTTTATTTTAGAAATTGAAATTGAAACAATTTTGACAACATTTAAAGCAGAGTTAAGTGATGGAAAATAAACCAACATACTTCTGAAATCAATATCCTGAGCCTACGAGTAACTTACCAATATCTTCTGTTAAAGAGCTTAAAATGTACAAGTTTAAATTTTTTTTTTCCAGCTTAGTAAAAAATTTCCGAAAATTGTGTGAATCTATCCGACATAAGGCTTCCAACAGAGTCAAAAAATTTTGTGATAGGTCTTACAATATATCAAAAACATATTTATTTCAGTATTTATCAGAAAATAGTTTTTTTTTTGCCTGTCCATCTTAGTGTACATACGCAAGTATATGAAAGGTATATGAATATAGGTATTATAATAAATCGTACAGTAGCAGATAATCATATTATGAAAAGTACTGTATTCTTTCTTTAAAACTTTCGTATTGTATATAATCCTTTAAACCTTTCTCTTATCTTATGCCTTCTTGTAAAATTTAACAAAAAATATATGGTCGCCTTATCTGAGGAAAATCACTTAGGTATGAGCATTTCCCAGATGACAAACGTGACCATCGCACACATTTAAAGTGCGAAAAAAGTGAAAGTAAAATATATTTTATTTCAGTTTTTACTTTACATTATAGCTCCTAGGTAATAGCAGGCGAAATCCTGGTTCCAAGATACACCAAAACAAAAAAAAAACACAAAACGAACGTGACAAAAATAGAAATAGTTTTCGTGCTTATTCAAAGAAAGTCAGAATTCTGCGAAACAAGTCAGAATTTTTTAGTGTGACTAATCTTAGAATCTTATGCAATAATGTTAGTTTATAGTTTTGTACTTTACTTTGTTTTGATTATAATCTGAATCGATACATGACAATATGAACGTGACATTTTTTCCACCATACAAATCTTAATTTTAATCTTTCAAAAAATTAGGATTTCCCAGTGAATGTTGGATTACCTTATTTTGTTAAGATAACGTGGCATCACCAGTTTTCTCAAAGTATGTCATTTGTACCTATCCATTTTACATGTGTACCAAATCTCACAACATAAATTATGAATTTCTTTTTTTAAGAGCCTGGCATCGCCCATTTTCCCAGGGAACATAATTTGTCCTGGAGCTCTATATACATGTCTCAAATTTAATTCATGTGCGATAAATATTTTCGGAGACATGATGAAGTTATTTTTGTGGGGGCGTGATACCCCCATTTTTTACAGTACACATTATTTGTCTTGGTGCTTTTTACATATGTATCCATGAAAAGCGGATAGAACGGGCGTTAGGGAATCCAGCCCAAAAACAAAAACGAAATAACACCCAAACTATTTCCACATAAATTTAGGCAATAATCATTTTCAAAAAAACTCCCAAAATTTGGGCTTATTTCGTAAGAAATTTGGGCGTTATTTCATTTTAAAAACAAAACAACAACCACTTATTGAAATGAACTACTGCCCAAACAAAATGAAGTAACGCCCAAAACCCAAAACGAAATAACGACAAAGTTATTTTGATATAAATTTGGGTGTTACTTTGCCAAATTATTTTCATATAAATTTGGGGGATAATCATTTTGGAAATAACGCCCAAAACTGAAACTTTCCTTTTGTTTTTTTTGGGCGTTATTTTTTCTTTTTTTAACGAAATAACGCACAAAAAAAAAACGAAAGAACACCCTAAAAATTAAATAAAATAAAATCGAAATAACGCCCGAAAAATATAAAATAACGCCCAAAAATAAGAACGAAATAACGCACAAAATATTTTCATATAAATTTGGGCTATATTGGAAATAACGCTTTCATTAAATAAATTAGTTTTCAATCGTCGTCGTTTGCGATAAGAAATAATCTTTTCGCGCAGAGTGGAAGAGAGAGAATTAAAAAGAGGAAGGGCTACGAGAGTAAATTTTAGCGCTATTTCCAAAATGATTATCACCCAAATTTAGATGATAATCATATTGGAAATAGCGCCCCAAATTTGAAATAGTTTCGTTTTTTTTTTTTTTTTTGGGCGCTATTTCTTTTAAGGAGTCCTTTTTTTATAATTTGTAAACACTTGTTTTAGATATAAGTAAACAATGAACGTTTGAATTTTAATTAATTTTTGGAATGGAATAATCCATATACATACATATAAACATAACTAAGATCTTTGTAAAGAGTTAGAATACCTTTTCTCCAGTATATGATAACTCAGAAAATGAAAATACGATTGGGAAATTAAAAGTTATAGTTTTATAGGATAGATTATGGCCATTAAAAAAAAGGATGAAATACACTGTTGTTTTCAATATTAGCTTTGTAATTCATATTGTAAATAATACCAATAATAAAAGGTAATTTCTCTTTTTTCAGTTAATTGCCAATATTGTAATGTTCATTGGAGTCAATGTAGCCGGACTCGTTGTGAACATTATGATGGAACGCGCCCAACGTCGTGCATTTTTAGATACACGAAATTGCATTGCCGCCCGTTTGGAAATTCAGGATGAGAACGAGAAGCTCGAGAGGCTTCTGTTGTCGGTTCTACCTCAGCATGTTGCTATGCAAATGAAGAATGATATTTTATCACCAGTTGCTGGTCAATTTCACCGAATTTATATACAAAAACATGAAAATGTAAGGTAAGTGCAATCAACGAAATACAAAAGGAATAGTATTGTAAGCATCTTGTTCTAAATACACTCAGTTGAATTTAAATGCATTGCGGAAATCATTATATAGATGGCATTAAAATCAACACCCCAAACGATCTTGTCTGCTAACAATTTTACAAATGATTTAAAATTTACATTTCCATCATAAATTTTGCATTAAAAACAAATATTGACATCAACATTTGATTTCGTTGAAATTTAAATTTGTCAGTATTTAAAAAAGTATTTTCTTTTGTAAAATAACGCAGTTATAAACAGAAATGTAATTGAGTGTATCACTTGGAGAAAAATTACAATAAAATTATTGTTTTATATAGCACTTACTATTGACACATTACTCTTGAATAGTGTGATACCTTAGTGATATTCACTTGAAAACTTAGCATGGGGAAATGCGATATTTTACAGCTCTGCCTTCTATTGCATTTAAATGTGATCAGCAGCAGTCGAACGCATACAAATTTCTAAATTTATGATTATCGTAATGATCGATGCTAGACTGGCAATGCAGTCGGCATTCGGGCTGATCGAACAAAATATATATTAAAAAAAATTGGCAACATTTCAAATAGTCATAGTGGATCATTTGAATTGATAGACACAAAACTGTGTGTTTGAAAACTAATGGAAAAAACTCAAATTATATGGGCGGGCAATAGTTTGGCACACCAAATGACAGACGTCATTTGAAGAAATGATTGATGTCATTAAATATATGTAGTATCTACTCATATGAGCGAAATATTTTTATTTTCCGGTTTTAAAATTTTGGTATGGATTATGGCAGCGCAATTCCAAAAAATTTTAAAATCTTTGACCATCCTTATGTACAAATGCCTAGTCAAAAGTTCATTCCATTTTTTTTTTTTTATACCTTTTGTGTGCCTGTGTTAGGAATCTCGTATAGTTTTAATAGAGTTCGCAATATCCCTGCAGGATCTAGGATTATTCCAAAACTAGTTTAAAAACTACTCCATGCAGTGGCGGATCCAAGGGGGGAGCGATGGGGGCGATCGGCCCCCTCTCAATCCAAATGATTACATTTTTTTTAAAAATTATATGTCAAGATTTTAAAAACATTCTGTTATCATCTAGAAATGTAGTCAATCGGCCCCCCTTCTTGACAATTCTGAACCCGCCACTGAATCCATGGGAGAAACCGACTTGTTAAAATTCTAGTCCCATCACATATATAGTTCTATTTACGTTTTACATTGTTTGTCATTGGGCGTAACCAATTGTCTCCTTATGCATTACAATTTTGACCAGAAAAAGTTTAATTGCCTCCTTATGCATTACATTCGGACCAGAAAAAGGCCAATTTTTTAATTTATCTTATTTATAAATTTCAACAAATTTAATTTGAAATTCAAATTTTACACAAAAATATCAAAAGGTTTCATAGCCGAATGTGCTAAAGAGTTTGTAATATATTTCTGAGCAATAAGTTCCGGGTTCGAATCTCAGTGTGGATTTTTTTTATTTTATACCTCGGCTATGTTGGACATATGTTTCATTCTCTGCTCCAAAGACTCTTCAGACAAATTGTGTACAAATTAATAGAAATTTAAAAATTGGAATTAAAAACACACGAGTGCAGGATTTGAACCCGGGCTTCTCCACGCAGCGCAAGTCTCTAGACCAATACACTATCGTTTGCTCTCTTCCCAATTGACGAACTGCCAAACAGTAGGTAGTCAGTAACGTTATAATTTCACTGATACAATCGATACACAATTGGACCACTTTTGGTACTTATGGCGAATTATGCATTACATTTGGACCATTTTTGATACAATTGACCGACTTTGCTCTACATTTGCATCATTTTTGATACAATTGATAATTTAAATGAATATATTCTAGTTTTAGGTGTAGTTCATTATTCACTACATATTAAAAGCTTTTGTTGTAAACCTTTCTGAAAATGTATATTCATTCATATTTTTCTTTTTTTTTCTGATTCCGTAGCATTTTATTTGCCGATATTGTCGGATTTACTGTTTTATCAACACAATGTAGTGCCCAAGAAATGGTAAGACTGTTGAATGAATTATTTGGACGTTTTGATCAATTAGCTCATGTAAGTACTACGCTCATAATTTTCACTAACGAAATCATATACTTAACCAATCAATCACTTACTTACTTTCAGGATAACCACTGTTTAAGAATAAAAATCCTAGGTGATTGTTACTATTGCGTATCCGGCTTACCAGAGCCACGCAAGGATCATGCCAAATGTGCCGTTGAAATGGGTCTCGATATGATCGATGCAATTGCGTAAGTTTCAGATTCTGATTGATAGTTTTTTTTTTTCATGAATTTCCGATTAATCGATTTGGAATATTTGGAACGCACAGGTCTGTTGTCGAAACTACCGATGTTAACTTAAATATGCGCGTTGGCATACATACGGGTCGTGTACTTTGCGGTGTTTTAGGTCTTAGGAAATGGCAATTCGATGTCTGGTCTAATGATGTTACATTAGCAAATCAAATGGAATCAGGTGGTGAGGCAGGTCGTGTGCATGTTACACGTGCAACGTTGGATGCTCTATCAGGCGAATATGAAGTTGAAGCCGGTCATGGAGATCAACGATCATCGTATTTACGTGATCATGGTGTTGATACATATTTCATTGTACCGCCACCGCATAGGAGAAAGGTGAGAAATAAAAAAGTTAGAAAAATTAAATTGAATTAATTATCGAGAAGAAGCTTGATAACTTTGAAAAGAAGTTTAAAATCAGTGGTATTTTTTGTATATTGCACGAAAACGGTTTTTTTTAACCTGTAGGCCTTGTCACAAAAATGTTGGGACTAGGGGGTTTTTGAGCTTTAAAAATTATGGGACTAGAAAGTTAGTCATTGCTGCAGTTGCTGATTTTTTTTAGAATGTTGAAAATTTCATCAGGTGGCAAATTGTCTTATCCAGTGAGCAATTTTGAAAATGAAGAACATTGTAAAAAAATCTGTTTAAAATATCTCGAAAAGCTCAGTTTTTTTTCTGTAAATTTCAATATAACTATACGTGCACATAGGACTACCTAATTTCTTTGTTGGAAAAATGGGGATAGGGAATTAGGTTACACAGTGGACCGAAAGTAAGTTCTTTATATGAAAATTTTTTTTTGCCCGCTTTGGGACGCATTGAAACATATTCCAGTTTTCCGAGCTTTTATTGAGCTGCTAAAAAGTAATTTCGAGCTGTTTCAAAACTCCGGGGAAAAGCGAAAAATTCGGAAAAACGATTTGACTATCTTAAATGACATATTTAAGCACGACAACACTGAAAATAACAGCTGCAATAAGAAAAAACTACGCAGGAACTACGAGCTTTTTTTGAGCTGCTCTCGACAACTATCCGATTTTTCCGAAAGCTATTGGGCTCATTGATTTTCACCTCAAAAATAAGCTAGTCATTTCCGGCTACTCGGAAAAACTACATGACTAGTTTAAAGTCACATGTAACCACGACAACACTGAAAATAATGGTAGCAATCGAAAAAAACTACTCACGAATTTCGAGCTTTTTTCGAGCTACTTTCGACATTCATCCGATTTATCCTAAGCCCAATAGTTTTCCGAAAAATCGGAAAAACTTGATTTTTTCCTCAAAAGTAAGCTAGTCATTTCCAGTTTTCAGACATGAAACCTATACCACTTTTTCGAGCTGTCCGATAGTAATTTCGAGCTGTTTCAAAAAGTCGAGAAAAACTGTGAAACTCGGGAAAACTAATGTCACATTTAAGCACGACAACACTGAAAATAATGGTAGCAATTGAAAAAAAAAAAAGACTCCTTTTGACAACCATCCGAATTTTCTTAAAATAATAATGGTAGCAATCGAAATAAAACTACTCACAAACTTCGAGCTCCTTTCGAACATCATCCGATTAAAGCACATAAGATAGTCATATAGTTTTTCCGAGCTTTCCGGATTTTCACGACTTTTTGAAACAGCTCGAAATTACTATTGGACAGCTCGAGAAAGTGGTATAGGTTTCATTTGTGAAAGCCGGAAATGACTACCTTACTTTTGAGGCAAAAATCAAGTTTTTTCGATTTTTCGAAAAACTATTGGGCAGCTCGAAAAAAGCTCGAAATTCTTGCGTAGTTTTTTTTATTGCAGCTGTTATTTTCGGTGTTGTCGTGCTCAAATGTGTCCTTCAAGCTAGTCAAATATTTTTTCCAAGTTTTCCGCTTTTCTTCGGCGTTTTGAAACAGCTCGAAATTACTTTCTAGCAGCTCGAAAATCTGGTATATGTTTCATTTTAGTGATGAGCACAATTAGTCTTGGTATTGAGTCTTGTTCTTGGTCTTGGTAATTTTGCGAGACCAAGACCAAGACGCTGATCTTTTGCAAGACGAAGAACAAGACTGCTATGGTCTTGCTCACGATAATCGTCAAGACAAAGACTGCTGTTCAGTCTTGCTAATTTATAGTTAAAAGTTGTTTCACTCCCGTTTTGAAGATTAAATCATCTCTCTATTTGTATTTTGGCATCTTAAAAACCCAACTGCTTTGGAAAAATATAGTTTTGAAATTTTGAATACTCAATATCTCTGAAATTTTTTCAAGACCAAGACTTAATGAACAAGATCAAGACCAAGACTCAAGACTCAATATCAAAACCAAGAACAAGACTCAATATCAAAACCAAGACCAAGACTCAATGTGCAAGAACAAGACCAAGACTGCTATGGTCTTGGACTTGGTTTGCTCACCGCTATTTCATTTGCGAAAGCCAGAAATGACTAGTTTACTTTTTTCACCTTATTGTTTTTTTTTTTCTTGTACAATTGCTTAAAAGCCTCCATCATTGAAAACTTTTGGTACCTGAAATACACTCAATGCCTAATTTTCAGCACTACTGGCCCCATTTTTGGGGTGATAATATTAATTAGAAGTTCTGTTGTTTAATTGGCTTTCACGATTTTTTTTTTAAAATTGGAACCCAGAAACTTCCTCTTAATAAATATTTAATTTTTATTTAACTTTTTATTGCAGCCACTTATGCTAAACACGCTGGGCGTACGTTCGGCAATCGGTAGTCGTCGTAAATTATCCTTCCGCAATGTCTCGAATGTCGTAATGCAACTACTGCATACCATTAAATTTTCGGAACCGGTGCCTTTTTCCAACATTGTAACTGGTTCGTTTCCCTCATCAGGTAGTAGCTCGGTGGTGGGACGTGGCAGTACCGTTGATGCGGGACAAGTTAATGCTGCTGGTGAAAAGGGTGTACGAAAGGTAAGTACATATTGCATAAAACGCTTTCAAACAACAACAACCTATAAAATATGTTTGATCTTGAATATTTTTTTTTTTAATTTTAATTTATTTTTTTTACATTTTTTGATACGAGTTCCTTTCATATTACTTAATATAAAGAACAAAAAAATAGTATATACCCTCATAAATAAGCGTTAATTTTATTGTAAGTTGTTTATTATACTTATATATATATAAATAATTATGATATATAGCATATACGTTTTGTTACTAACAAATATAGTGTAGTCGAAACGGTAAAATGTTAGCAAAAATTTTAGTAAAAAAAAAGAAATTAGCGCATTTTTTAGCTTTGATGAAAAGTTCTATGGTTTTTTTTTTTAAAAAAAAAAGTTTTAATTTTGGATTATGCATGCTTTTTCCTGTCAGCTTTTTTTGTTTAGTTAACAAAATTTCTTGTATGTTTTGTAAATAAAATTGGCAACATTTTTTTAATCACCTGTGTAATTTAAAAAAGAAATGAATAAATTCTAAAATTGGCTGAAACGCGCACATTGGACACAATTTAACGCTTTTTAAATTTTGGGTTTTTTTTTTTTTGATTGTAAAATTCCCTTTATTAATTTCATTAATCGGCTTTACAATTTTTTATACATACGCCCCTTGTTTTTAATTCAATAACGTAACAAAAAATACATGTGCGCATTCTCTAAATTTTCCTCATTTATTTTTGTTGAATTTTATTTATTTGTATTCTTTCTTCTTTTTCTGTTTTTTGTTTATTTCCAGGATGCGGTAAGTGTTTTATTTGTTTAAACCATTTCAAAAAAAAAAAAACTTATCCAAAAAAAAAAAACATTTGATAAA
The DNA here is from genome assembly GCA_951812925.1 of Calliopum simillimum. Classification (NCBI taxonomy): domain Eukaryota; kingdom Metazoa; phylum Arthropoda; class Insecta; order Diptera; family Lauxaniidae; genus Calliopum; species Calliopum simillimum. The sequence continues at coordinate 35,378,335 of OX638372.1, forward strand.
TAAAAATGCATTGTATTGTATAAACAAATAAAAATACGCCTCCATTATATTTTTTTTTTTTTTTTTTTCTTTTAAATGAATTTTTAAAAAAATTAGAACATTGAATACATAATTGGAAACTTTAACTTTATCTAACACAAAAATAATCTTTCATACCAAAATTATATCTATGTAAATTTGTACATTTTGTATTTAAAGTAGCAGTGTTGTTTAAGTAAATAACATAATTAAAAATATTTCACTTAAATGTTTAGTTTGTTTTTTGTTAATGAAAAAAAATTAATCCACATTTGCTTTGTGATCATTTGTGGTGATTTACTTTAGAATTATCTTTAGTTTTAATCCTATTCCAGTTTCTCTAAGAAATTTCTTTAACTACCATTTAGACGGTTAATCTTTGCTCGTGAGTACAAGGTTCAATTCGATTTTTTACCAAAAAAGTTTGAAATTTATTCCAAAAAAGTATGAAATTTATTCCAAAATTGCTTAAAACTAATATTTTTTTTGGCATTGCTCTATATAAATAATGCTTTTTGGTTTCAAAATTAAACTAAAATTTTTACTGTGTAGCAAAGTCAGGGTTTAATTCTTTGGGTGTAAACCTCTTTTTGCTTACCATTTACCATTCAAAATGCGTATCAAAATGGTACATCTAAGGCAATATAAGGCCTTCATATGATCAGGGGCAGCCCAGAATCCATTAAGGGGTTTTGGGCATATTATTTTATACAAATGTACTACACCACGCTATGGCGAATATAATAAAAAAGTTTGGAAATTACTTACCTTAAGTAAGTAGTCCACGATCACACTTCGGGGCTTTGTAATCATTTAAAAAGATAATTTGTGTTCCCTACTCACTGAGGGAACTTTGATCCATTAAAAAAAAAAAAACAAATTTTCTGCAACAATCGATAAGACAAGAGCGAAGAAAAATTTTCGAAATTATTGAAAGCATATTCGACCCCCTGGAGTTTTGAGTCCATTTTTCAAAAAAAAAAAATACAAAAAATTTTTTGTGCTTAAAAGAGTAGTCAATTGGTATCGGAAAAAGAAGGTTGGTAATTAAGGGTTTTTGGCCTAGATCTACTCCAACTTTCCCCACAGATTTCTGTTCTCACTATCGGTTTTAGTTATACGTGGGCTGCTATATATATTTCTGGCCTAGGCAACACTAATGTCAATAGCTAAAATCTGGCAACACCATAATAAAGTTTGACATTTTAGCATAAACGTACTCACAACGTTTTGATGTGCAAGTGCTATTTGTTTTGTTTACAATGAGTTAAGAAAATTAATTTTTCCATTGATAATTTAGGCGATCGATAAATTATGGAGTTTCCAACGAGAACAAACGTTTTTTACAACTAAGTGTTCATGCAAAATCGAATGTATTGGACTGGAACTAATGCCCAAGAATGCCTCTATCTCACGGTATGTCACATGCATTATCAGTTCACGCACGGCATCAATGTTCTCTGGCACAACGGCCGTTTTTGGACGACCTTCACGGAATTCGTCTTTGAGCGAGCGTCGACCACGATTGAACCAGTTTTTCACAGTGCTATAGGATGGTGCTTCATCGCCATACAAAGATTTAAGTTAATCGATGCACTCTTGTCGTGATAATCCACGTCGAGAGTTGTGAAAAATGTTCGCACGAAAATGTTCACGAGTTAATTCCATTTTTTTGCCAAATTGGTTTTTTCAAGTCACTGTAAACAACACAAATGATGGTCGTACGTCAAAACGTTCTGAGTACGTTTATGCTAAAAAGTGTCAAACTTTATTATGGTGTTGCCAGATTTTAGCTATTGACATTAGTGTTGCATTGGCTTACGGAAGTAGCAGATAAATTAAAAATTTCGAAATTTCTTTCAATGTAAAAGATTTAAGGACTGCGATCGATTAAAATGTCCGATACAAAATTCAAAAAATCTCAGGAAATGGTAGTCCGATTTTAAAAACGAAACTCAATTTTGAACCATTTTATTACTTATCTACAATTTTAATATTATTTTTTTACAAATTTTTTGTAATTTTTTTTGAAACCCCTTCCATTAAGGATTTTATGGTATTATTTGATACCTTTCTAGGTGCTGAACACCACTTTCCTCGAAAATCTTTAGTATCCTTGGCTACTTTTTTGTTGCCTTCATCTCTCTTTTGACCAAAGCCCAGTATCTTTCAATTTGCTTCACGAGGCACCAAAATCACATTATTTTTTGTGTACCACTCCAAGGCCATTTTACTGTAATGACAAGATGGTAGATCTGGCCAAAAGAAAGTGGAAGTCTTTTTTCCACGCATTCTTTAATATACATAGAGTTCGGAGTTTATTGTTCTTGTGGTAACAAAAGAATGGCTCCTTTTGCTACAACTGCAGATTGCTTGCGAAACCAAGAACTTAAGAGGAAATGTTGACTGCTTTTTTAACTTTTTTTAACAAAATTTTTCTATAACATTTATCCATTATTTGTTTGAGCAATAAATTTGTTTTAGTAAAATTTGCCCAAAACCCTTGAGGGCTATCGGGGACTTTTCTGATAACATTGTGCAACACAAAAATCTAAATTTGATCTCGATAACTTTCTTTTGACTAATATCATGTCTGAGATCCGAGTTATCTTTGATTTAAAGTGAAGAAAACGTAATTCCAGATAAGATATATGGCGTACTTCCGAAGTGGTGTAGTTCACTTTTGTCAGCATCATTGAATTATCCTAATCTTCCTCTATAAACCATATTTTTAACTTTTCCCATTGGATCATTACTTTCCGAGATATCATCATTGAAGTAAAGGTATGCAAATTTCAATGGATGATATCTCGGAAAGTAATGATCCAATTGCAAAAGCTAAAGTTATGGTTTACAGAAGAAGATCACGGCTGTTCAATGCCGCTGAAAAAAGTGAACTACACTAAATCAAGGTTCTCAGATGTGATAAGAAAAAACGATTGCCAGATTCGGAATCATCCATTCTGAATTAAATCAAAAAAGTTTTTGAGATCAAAATCAAATTCGTTTTCTCTGTTGCACTGTTTAAATTCTACAATGTTTCAAACTTTCCCCATCGATTGATTTTTTTCGTCTTAATAATATTTTTTTTCCTCAATAATTTTAAACATTGGATAGTTTGCTAAGAAAATTTTCTACAAAAGTAGATGAGCAATGTGCCAACTTCCGTTTTCGTGAAAGTTTGACTCTAGAGCCGCCTTGTAAAGTAAGTTCTAACAATTGATTCCACGATATGACAAGGGTCGCTTTCAATAGTTTTTTTATTGATCTTAACCCTTTCAATACGGACTTTTTTTTAGAGATACAAATTATTGTTTGATGTGAATTGGTTGATTATGGCTCAAGTAATGTACCATAGGGTGGGTTTTGGAAAAGGATAAGAAATATGTCCTGGGACACGGATGTCCCATCAGTAATTGTTTGTGGATATATGTATATGTCCCAATTGTATCATAATAACGATTTGCTTGGACATATACATATGTTCCAATAGTTATGGTACTAAGCATACAGCTGCGATACAAATGTCCCAATAGTAACGTTGTGTATGTTATTATGGTGCGCTTTGTAGCATTACTATTGGGACATATATGTCCCAGTGGATCGTTATTATTATTATTATAATTTTGTCAAATAAAGGAGAACACTTACTGGGACACATATGTCCCGTCAGTGTTGAAAAGGTTAGAGTCTGTCCTTCCTTTTCTGTATTTTAGGTATATCCCTGAAAACTTGGAGCAAATCACGGAAAATCATACGAAATTTCTTATAGAAAATTATTTTAAAGTAAATCACCCAGATCAAAGATAAAAATTTAACAAAAATCACAATAACAAAAATACTAGTCGATCGAAATCACATATGTCATGTGTATCATATTAACTCTGTGTCAAATTAAACATTTTGGAATGAAACCAAACAAAAAACAAAAACAAGCCTTAAATAGGCGTCATTTAATCATAATAAAAGTATTAACGATAATAAAATAGTAATCTTTATAAATTTGCAAAAAAAAAAACAAAAAAAAAAAAAAAACAAACAATAACAAAGTTACATATTTCGATATTGCGTTCCTTTTTGTTTACTCGTTGCCCAATTTCGATTTGTTTCTTCTATTTTTTCTTTTTTTTTTTTTCTTCTTCTTCTTATTTATCTAGGTAATACGGCTACAAAAAATATTACACGCACAGTCACCATCAGGTGGCAGTGTTTCCGTATCCGTAGGAACCAACCCTAACTCCACTACGAGTACGATTAGTCGTATTCATAGACAGAACAATAAAGTGAGAATGAAATGCGTTTGTGTTGGTTTTTATTGCTGGTTTTATTGCGTTTCCTACCGTTTATTTATTTCTTTTTTCTTTGTTTATCTTCTTTTGTTTGTTGTTTTATGGTTTTGATTTTTAATTTTAAGTTTTCAATTAATATTTTGTTTAATTGGCTTTTTTTTTTTGTTTTTATAATTAATTTTCTTTTTGGCCTATTGTTATTTAGTTTTACGTTTTAAGCCATTTGCTTTCATTATTTCCCCAGTTAAATTTTTTATTGCATCGAATTTTTTGCTGTTTTTCTCCCAAATTTATTTTACAATATACTCTATGTACATTAAGGCGTACTGGTAATCAATTAGTTGCATATGCACAGATAGCACTTACTACATATACTGCTTTTTTTCTAAATTCTATTCTGCTACACATTTTTTGCTACATAATATATTTTTGCTTTATATGCTATTACACGTTTCTTTGGAAGCTAATTTCTTACAATGGCCCCAAGGGACAAATTAAAAATTTTGTTTCATTTATTTTTTTGAGAATTTAATTAAATCGTATTATTTAACGCCAATCATATTGGCTTAAAAATCGCATACCTCTCACGGACAGTTCCAACTATAGCGAAATCACGAACTTATAACAGCCTATTTTGATGGCAACTAAGTACAAATTTAGGCATTTATTATTATTAACTTTTAAGGATAACCTCCGAGTGTTCTACTCCTTCATCGGACCAGCTAAAACTTTCACTTAAGTGGAACAAGATTAAACATTGACTACTAGTCAATAGCACTAATTTAATAGAAAGTGAACTAAATATATATATGAATGAATGTCACAAAATACCATAATTTCGGGATATGAAAATTTGAATTTGAAAAGTTGTTGAAATGGTCCAGTAACTGGGGGACTTCATCATCTAGATCATAAGTAGTCTGAAAAACCCCTGAAATCTACACGACGCCTCCCATACTCAATACTCCAATATGGCGGTCAAAAATTCAATATGGTGGACTTTATTTAAAAATAAGCAAATCGGTCGGATTTACAAAATTAAAATGCCGGATCCAAAATGGCGGAAAAATTTTTCAAAAATCAACCTGAAATTTTGTGTATAGCGGTTTTTGAAAATTTTGTACGCCATCTGGGATCCGTCATTTTGAATTTTGTTAATCCGACCCCGGATTCGTGATTAGCGATCCAAAAAACTCCCATGTGCGAAACAGCGAGCATCGGAGGGTCAGAATTGAGCTTGCTCCACAAAAAAAGCATCTGTTCTTATGGAACTTAAATATTTCTACACACAGAACATCAGCGGAATAATGTATTTGGCTAAGTCGAGCGTGGAAAAAGCTTGATTGGCAAAAGGACCATGACGGAGGGGACATTTTCGGTAGTTTTCATGCGATTAAATTTATGAGAACTTCTTTTTTTGATTCCGGCATGTATGAACATTACTAAAAATGTTAATTTTGAAACAATAGCCGTTCTTTTTTTGACGCGTATATACAGTTGTGGATATTTTTAAATTGCGATAACTCATGAACAGTAAAACTCTAAGGAACTTTTTTTATGGAGAATCACGTTTTCTACAAAAGCTTTTCATTTTATTTTTAAAAAAATTTATCTTTAAGGAGTTATTCTACAAAAACTGGTTAAGCGCCGATAAACGGCAAAAAAACACTTTTTTTAAATAACTTCTAAATAATTATTTTTTTTTACAAAAGATTTAAATTATTTGTAGAGCATGTGGCTCTCCACGAAAAATACCCCCGGACATTTTATCGTACAACTCACCGTTCATAAGTTATAGCAATTTGAAAATTACCACAATTGTATACTTATACGCGTCAAAAGAAACACGGCTAATGTCATGGTGAGATGGTCGAAAATTTGCTTCAATCGCGCAATACACCCGTGGGACAGGTGTTTTCCGGCATTTCGTAACATTCACCCATATCTATAAATTTGTTTTTCATCTTTCTTATTAAAATCTTATTGGTTGAAAAATCCTAAAACTGATATTAGAGGTTTTCCCACCCTTACAAATGATAATGACTTTGGTCAGCCTCCAAGCTGGAAAAATAAGGTGTTGTTAAAAGTAGCGTAGCGTTGTAGTTTCTGGTGATTTTTACGCTTAAAATATAAAACTTATCTACCATTCAAACAATGCCCCAATACTCACCTCAGTTTCAACAGCTGGAAGTATGTAGTATTTAGTTCATGCATGGAATTAGAATTTAGCAAGAAGTTCAGGCAATTTTTTAAAGTTGTTCAGTTCTAAAAACAATATTTTCTATATTATCCGATTGTCTTTATATTATTTTTAGACTTTTTGATGTTATTCGTACCCACAATCGTTACTTTCTTGACTTTTCGATAATGCTCGACTTTTGGATTTTCCAAAAATTTTCGATGCTGCTTAACCTTAGTCAAATTTTTCAATACCTCTCTATATTTCTACATATATTTATAAAATCGACTCGTGATATTTACCATTATCCCTAAATATTGATAGAGAAAATTAAATGGAACAAATTTTCACTTTCATTGAATTTAATGAAACTTTTTTGAAATTTTTCTGTATAAGATTCATTAAAAGTTTCATTAAGTTCAATGGAAGTGAAAATTTGTTTCATTGAATTTACTTTATTGAAACTTGAGTGAAAATTTAAAGAAAATTTTCATTTTATAAATTCTAAACAAATTTTTCTTTTCAATATATTTAGTGATAATCGTAAATTTCTCATTATCACCAAATCAATTTAATGATAGTGAAAAACGTGATGTTAATTGCGGCGTGCCCTCCGTATGATTATGGTGATAGTGAAAAACTTTCCACTGTCATTAAATTCATTATTTGATAGTAAAAAATTTTTCATAACCATTGAATGAGTTTTGTAATAATGAAAACATTTGCTCTGTCACTAAATTAAGTGGGAAAAATTTATCACTTTCTTTTAATACATTTAGGGTCAAAAACCGAAATTTTTTTTAGAATTCTGGGCCCGGAAGTGTACAGTTTTTTGCTCTGCTCCATGTTTTTCTGATAACATTTTTGAGCTCACAAAAAAGAATTCTGGAGTTCTTTATACTTTTTTTTTTTGGTGAAAAAATTTCAGAAAAAAATTTTTTATAAAAAAGTTTCTAACAAAAAAAGTTTTGATTACAGATCTGAATAGTACTCAAAGAGTTCTAAAGAAAATCCTAGTGACATTTTTCCAAAATATTTGTACTTTTCATTTTAATCGAAAAATCAAAAAAAAAATTCGGTTTTTTGCTAAGTATCCGAAAAGGACTATTCGTAGAAGAGTTCTGATTAGAATTCCGGATAGGGCTCAAAGACTTCTAAAGAAAATCCTAGCGACATTTTTCCGAAAAATTTTACTTTTCATTTTAATCGAAAACTAAAAAAAATTTCGGTTTTTTTCCAAGTATCCGAAAATTAAAATTTTATCGAAGAGGAGTTCTGAATTGAGTTCTAGGTTGCACTCAAAGAGTTCTAAAGAAAATATTAAGGAACTCCAATCAGAACTCCTCTACGAATAGTCATTTTCGGATATTTAGTAAAAACCGAAAATTTTTTCTAATTTTTCGATTAAAATGATAAAAACAAATATTTTGCAAAAATTTAACTTAATATTTTCTTTAGAACTCTTGGAGCGCAACCTAGACCTCCGATCAGAATTTCTCCACGATAAATTTTTTGATTTTTCGATTAAAATGAAAAGTAAAAATATTTCGGAAAAATGTTACTTGGATTTTCTTTAGAACTCTTCGAGCACCATCCAAAAATTTTTTTGGTTAGAAACTTTTATAAAAAAATTTTTCAGAAAAAAAGAAAAATAATAATGTAAAAAAAAAAAATATAAAGAATTACAGAACACTTTCTTGTGAGCTCAAAAAATGTTATCAGAACTCCTCTACGTGAAAAACATGGCGCTGAGCAGAAAACGGTACACTCCCGTTATTTGGTACAATTTCGCATAACTATTTCGAATTTTGCGAAAAAACTCCAGAACTATTCCCAATGGACTCTAAAAAACTTTTCGGTTTTCGAAAATCAAGGAGCCATTTTTACATGAGTCATTTAGTGATAGTGGAAAAATTGTCGCTTTAAAAAATTTTATTTTGTGGTAGTGAAAAGCTGAATGACCCAAAAACTAGTAAGGGTGTTACCTTTGGCCTGTCCAAACTGTATTTTCAAAATTTTGTTATACAAAGCTTTTGCTCAGATCTTGCTTGCACTTTCTGCTCTCAGTGTATGAGTGAAATTTGGTTGAATTACCTCAAAAAACGTTTTCAATACAGCATTTTGAAGCTTTTGCTTATATGGGAGGTTCCACGCCTTCTTATTCGATTTCATCCAGTTTTGCTCAGAGCTTGTCTCTACTGTTCTTAAGGTCTGAGTAAAATTTAATTGGATTATCTCAAAAAACGGTTTTTGTATAGCATTTTGAAGCTTTTGCTTATATGGGAGGTGCCACGCCCACTTGTTCGATTTTGTATAGTTTTTGTTCAGAGCTTTTGCTTACAATACACTTTCTTCAGTTTCAACTTAACATTTTTTCCTATAAATATTAGCTTTTTCATTAAACCTGTCAAATTTATCACGATTTTTTAATTAAGATTAACTTAATATATGTATGTTTTTAATAAACTACTTATCTCAAATACGAAAAAAAAATTCCTCTGATAGGTGCATGCCTGCACATACTTAGTTTCTTTTACAACTTATTTGCATGCTTTGGTAAAAGGTTGAGATATTTTTGAATGCATTTTGTAAATTTCTTACTAACATTTTGCATGTGCCTATAAATTTGATATTAATATCTTCTCAAAATTTCATCTTTATTCATACATGTGCCATTGAAACAAATATCACATATGGGTATTTCTAGAAAAACAATGATATATGAGTGACATGAGTGCAATTTTCATAAACTTTTGCTTTAGATTGAATATATTTTGCAAAACACTTTTGTAAAGATTTACTGTTTACTGTTAAATAATTAATAAAATAAGTTTTAAAGCGTCACTCACATTTCATTTCTGCATCTATACCATCTTGCTGAATACACCCAAAACCGTACAAAAACTCATTGTATGATACAAAATCTAACGCTGATATCAATATTTTTCTCTACGTTGTTTTCTGCTTCTTCACACAAAAATAATTCCACACCGAACAAAAAAAAAAAAAAAGTCCAAAGTTACGGACAAATTCAAGCGTCCATTTCGAAAACGCCACTCTTCTGTACATCATCAGCCAACAAATCGCGTAAATCGCTTCCTATCGCAGGCGATTAATGCACGCTCTGTGGACTGTGACAAATCCGAGCATGTGGATCGTATAACGTTACGCTTTCGTGAAAGCGAAAAAGAACGTGAATATCATAAAGATTTTGATTTGGGATTTACCACCGCTATGGGTTGCTCTCTACTGCTTCTAATATTGGGTGCAGCACTACAGGTGGCGGCATTACCGCGCACCGTTATATTGTTGCTGTTGTTCCTGACAGCCTTCGTTTGGATTAGCGCCATTTTAATGCTGCTGCTGGCAGTGCGTCTAAAATGGATCAATTGGGATTTGTCGCAAAGTTTTACGCTACGTTTGGCCATAACTATATTTACCATTGTATTGATTTATTCGGTGGGCCAAGTCAATGTGGTAAGTACTTAGCTTTGATTTGAGTTTTGGAGATAAGTCTATATGTACATATTTGTGATTTTTAAAGTTTACATGCGTTTCGGATCATCCATGTTCGAGTAATGTAACAACAGCCGCACCCACTTTGGAAGAGGATCTTCTTATGTTGGCACATCAGAATGCAGCGCATCGGAAATGTTCAATGCCACAATATGTGTCGTTGTCAGCCACATTTGCATTTCTCTCAGCATCAGTTTTCTTGAGGTGGGCGGATTCTCTTTATTTTGTGTTTTACTTCATGATTAACTTCTCGAACTTTTTTCAGGCTTCCTATAATCTATAAATCATGTCTTATTATGCTAATGGGCACAATTTATGGTTTATTCATTGAGCTGTCACATCAAAATATCTTTGAGTGCTACGATAGTCGATTACAGTAAGTGTTGAATACCTATCCTTTAGTATTTAGTCATATGATTAAGTTGCAAGGACACTTTTTTTGATATTGTTTGATTTAAAATCAAATTCTGTGTCAATCTTAAAAGTATGTTAACACCTTACATAGTAAATATAACCATTTAAAAGTATGTCAACACTTTCTAATGTTTGCATCCTTTTATTTTCACGCTATCCTTTGTAAACATTAAAAACACTTTGGCAAACCGACCGTGTAGGGCAGCAATTCCGCTTCATTTGATCTCATTGGCGCGTATTATCATCTTTATGATTGCTATATTGGTGCATGGACGCCTGGTAGAATGGACAGCCCGTTTGGACTTTCTATGGCAGTTGCAAGCTTCACAGGAGAAGAAGGAAATGGATGTCCTACAAGAATCAAATAAGCGAATTTTGCATAATTTGCTGCCCGCTCATGTGGCTGCACATTTCCTAGATATTCAATTCAGAAGCAACATGGTGATTATAAATTATCATTAATAAAATTGCATATTTGCCTTGCATTTTACATGTCGTTTAAATGTGGTGTGCATTTTATTTAATTTAATTTAATCAATAATTTGATTTTGTTTTATTTTATTTTATTTTATTTTATTTTATTTTATTTTATTTATTGATTTGATTTGATTTGATTTGATTTGATTTGATTTGATTTGATTTGATTTGATTTGTTTGATTTGATTTGATTTGATTTGATTTGATTTGATTTGATTTGATTTGATTTGATTTGATTTGATTTGATTTGATTTGATTTGATTTGATTTGATTTGATTTGATTTGATTTGATTTGATTTGATTTGATTTGATTTGATTTGATTTGATTTGATTTGATTTGATTTGATTTGATTTGATTTGATTTGATTTGATTTGATTTGATTTGATTTGATTTGATTTGATTTGATTTGATTTGATTTGATTTGATTTGATTTGATTTGATTTGATTTGATTTGATTTGATTTGATTTGATTTGATTTGATTTGATTTGATTTGATTTGATTTGATTTGATTTGATTTGATTTGATTTGATTTGATTTGATTTGATTTGATTTGATTTGATTTGATTTGATTTGATTTGATTTGATTTGATTTGATTTGATTTGATTTGATTTGATTTGATTTGATTTGATTTGATTTGATTTGATTTGATTTGATTTGATTTGATTTGATTTGATTTGATTTGATTTGATTTGATTTGATTTGATTTGATTTGATTTGATTTGATTTGATTTGATTTGATTTGATTTGATTTGATTTGATTTGATTTGATTTGATTTGATTTGATTTGATTTGATTTGATTTGATTTGATTTGATTTGATTTGATTTGATTTGATTTGATTTGATTTGATTTGATTTGATTTGATTTGATTTGATTTGATTTGATTTGATTTGATTTGATTTGATTTGATTTGATTTGATTTGATTTGATTTGATTTGATTTGATTTGATTTGATTTGATTTGATTTGATTTGATTTGATTTGATTTGATTTGATTTGATTTGATTTGATTTGATTTGATTTGATTTGATTTGATTTGATTTGATTTGATTTGATTTGATTTGATTTGATTTGATTTGATTTGATTTGATTTGATTTGATTTGATTTGATTTGATTTGATTTGATTTGATTTGATTTGATTTGATTTGATTTGATTTGATTTGATTTGATTTGATTTGATTTGATTTGATTTGATTTGATTTGATTTGATTTGATTTGATTTGATTTGATTTGATTTGATTTGATTTGATTTGATTTGATTTGATTTGATTTGATTTGATTTGATTTGATTTGATTTGATTTGATTTGATTTGATTTGATTTGATTTGATTTGATTTGATTTGATTTGATTTGATTTGATTTGATTTGATTTGATTTGATTTGATTTGATTTGATTTGATTTGATTTGATTTGATTTGATTTGATTTGATTTGATTTGATTTGATTTGATTTGATTTGATTTGATTTGATTTGATTTGATTTGATTTGATTTGATTTGATTTGATTTGATTTGATTTGATTTGATTTGATTTGATTTGATTTGATTTGATTTGATTTGATTTGATTTGATTTGATTTGATTTGATTTGATTTGATTTGATTTATTTTTTCTTTTTTATTTAACTTAATTTTTTTTTATTTTTTTATGATTTGATTTGATTTGATTCTGGTTTATTTTATTTTGATATAATTTATTTTGTCTTTCATCATTTTCCTGAATTTCTTTTCACTTTTTTGCCTTTGTTTTTATTTCATTTATTTTCATTTTCTGTCATTTTACTTCATTTCATTTTATTTGTTTTAAGTTTCAATTTAATTCATTACTTTTCAATAATTTTGTTAATTTTATTTCATTTTAGCTTATTTTTTTTTTATTTTAATTATTTCTTTTATTTCCATTCATTTTATTTATTTTTGTTTGTTTTTTTTATTTATTTTTTGTATATTTCATTTCATCGCATTCAATGTCCTTTTCCATTTATTTTATTTTAACTAAATCATTAATTTTTAGTTGATAAATAAATATTTACGTATATATATATTTTAAGGTATGGCTCCATTTCTCTTATACCCTTTAAATAATTCAGGTAGCCTAATGCTACCAAAAGTTGGCTCATTCTTTTCCAATATCCATAAACTTCAGTCAAATGAGTGCGGAAGTAAATTACATTAATGTTTCGATGACACTTTTTTGGGATAGTTTTCTCGTTTCGAAGTTCAAACTTTCTTTTTCGATTTTCTCGGAGTAAACATTTCTTTTGGCGCATGAAGAAAAGAGCATTGAGTTGATCACTTATCGTTTAAAAAATATTTACCAAAATATAACTGTGTACCTCCAAAAAAATAGTTATCCAACTTTATGAGAACTTTAAGACAAGAAAATTATGATTTGATGTTTTGAAACGGCATGCAGCGGTGAAATGCGAAAATCACATAGGCAAGGTGCCTATGTAGCAGCAGCATTTACATAAGTACGCGTAACTTTTTTATTAATGATAGATTCCTCCAATTTTTTTTCATAGAAATGTTGTGCTGATTTCAGAGAACACTTCTGTGTAAAAATTTTGTTTTTATTTATAGGTAGAAATAGCTTTAATATCAATTTGTTAATTAAAAAGTGCATTATCAGAAATTTCTAAAATTTTTATAAAAAAAATATTTCATCTAAATTTTGAATTATTTTTAGTCCCACCACAAAAGTTTCATAAATTTTTGCTCAATATTAACGGAGAAATCGCAATTTAAGAAAAAGACGTATGTACATAAAAATTCACATGCTTATAACTTTTATAAAAATTTTAATTTTTAAAAAAAAAGTATAAGGCAACATTCCTGATCAAAAACTCTTCAAAGAACCACCAGAAATTCTATCAGTTGAGCAAGCTAGTTTTTACTGTGTCCGTTTCAAAAAATTTGACTCAAATTAATAGTTTAATATTTTTTGGCCGAAATAAATCTTTACTTTTTCTCAATGTTTTTCTAAATGTAAATACTGAATATTTAATATCTACCACTACGTATTTACGTAATGTAATAATCTGCACCCAAACTACACAAAACACCCACACAAAGTTGATAAATGTTGTATATTCCGTAACGTAAACAGCGTAACTACGTTTTAACACTTTGATGTGACATAGTATGTTTTATCCTAATGGAGTCTTTGTGGCCAAATCTTTCCCCTGAATAAGTTAATTATTTTAGAAGTTCTGGTTTTTGCTAACTATTATAGGGTAACCCTTCACAGGAACTATATCATCAAAGCTACGCTAAAGTGGGTGTTATTTTTGCGACGGTACCAAACTTTCATGAATTCTACACCGAAATGGATGGTTCTGATCAAGGTCTAGAGTGCCTGCGTTTGCTGAATGAAATCATTGCAGATTTTGATGAGGTAGGTCTTGACACCAACAGATAAGAGTGTGTATAAAAATAATATTTGCTTTATTTTTGTTTTAGATGCTTAAGGAGGAACGTTTTCAGGGCATTGATAAAATCAAAACAAGTGGTAGCACTTACATGGCAGCGGTTGGTTTATTACCAGGTAAGTGTTTTCGAAATTCGGTGCGGTTTTCTTTTTTTGAGGGTCTTTTTTTTTCTTCAGATTATCGCATGAATGCCAATGATCCGAATTCAGTGCGAAGACACATGACTGCTTTGGTGGAGTACGTGAAGGCCATGCGTTTATCATTACAAGAAATTAACAGCCATTCCTACAATAATTTTATGCTGCGAGTCGGTAAGCAAATAATTTATTGCGAAAAAAAACTTCATTCTAGAACTCAAACTCGAAAGTCAGCTCTTAATCTTACTTTCTCTATATACTTTCAAAGGAATCAATATTGGACCGGTTGTAGCTGGTGTCATCGGCGCTCGTAAGCCTCAATACGATATCTGGAGTAATACGGTTAATGTGGCCAGTCGAATGGATTCCACTGGCATACCAGGCTATACACAAGTAACGCAAGAGGTCGTAGATAGCTTGCAAGGTTCACATTTCGAATTCAAGTAAGTTGACGACAACAACACAACAAGTGACATTCTCCAGCCATAACAATACGTTCTTTAACTTTTTCACAGATGCCGTGGCACCATTAAGGTAAAAGGCAAAGGTGACATGGTCACTTACTTCCTATGTGACACCACCAGCAATGCACTCAACGGTGAAGTACGCAATGCAATGATTGGAAATCGTGCGCTGCAAGGCAATAACTTTCCACAGCAGCAACAGCAGCAGCAACAACAGCAACAGCAGACTGCGGTGGTGCAGCAAACACAGTCACAGCAGCAACAAGTGGCAAATGCTGTACAGCTGCAAGCACATCCTACAGAGTATTATCAAAAGCAGTCACAATTCCATGACAACAACTATCACCTCAATATGAACAATGACAATTACAACATTAAGAAAGAGAATACTTTCACCAACAGCTACAACAACATAGATGCTGTCAACCTATTGGCAGCAAAACACTCAACGGGCAGCATTCATGAGGAACAGCAGCAATTGTTAATACAGCAGCAGCAACAGCAACAGCTGTCGCATTTGCAGCAACAGCAACAACAACGTCTCAATAGTAAATTCAACAAACAACCGAGTTTCATTGCCAATGGTGGCTTACCTAATATACGTGAGAATGGACATAATGGTGAACATAGCGGTGGCAATAATGGTTACAACAATTATCAGCAACAGCAGCAACTGCAACAATTCCATGCAAATCAATATCTACAGCAACAACTAAGATCTCAAGTGAACAACATGACAACAGCACCGGCGGTTGCACTGCCCGCTCCTGCCCATATGGTAATGCTGCGTGAACAATTCAATATCATTGAAAATCCCAATGGTAATCGTGACAATTTCAATCACAACTTGCGTGAGCACTACGCAGGCGCACAGTTTGAGAATTACAATTGTAATGTCATGCTCGGTGGTGGTGGTGGTGGTGGTGTTGGCAATGGTGGCGGCGGCAGTGGTGGTGTTAGAAGAGGAGATGCGCATGCCGCACGTCTTAATTATCATACGCCATATACCAATAATTGTAATAATTATAGTAATTGTCATGAGAGTGAACCTCTGTTGCATGCAACACCAGTGGCCAAGGTAAGTGATTTTATATGGAATGAGGAGATACTCTTATGATTATATGATTTTCATTAATTTCATATCACATTTTGTTTTTTGAATTCATTTGGCCATCAAACTTACAATGAACACCACGAAAAGACCATCACTGCTGACCTTGTATATGTGAAGGAGAAATAATTTATTTGCTTTGACTAAAATCATGCCTTCGACTATGGACCAAATTGTAACTAACAAATTTTAAGATAATTTTAACAAAAGAGCAGTCAACTTTAGTGATAAGTCTTGGATATTGCGTCTTGGACTTGGTTTGGGCATTAAGTCTTGGTCTTGGCCTTAGTCAAAATATCAAAAACATATTTTTTCAAACAGTTGGATTTTTTATGAAGCCAAATTCTGAATTGAGAGATGATTGAGGAAACGCCCACCTTTCTTATATTCCAAAATTGTTCGTCATTATGTTTTCAAAAAAATGTTGAGCTCAAAAACATCACTAGCCAAAATTTAAACGTGATATAAATATTTTTTAAGAAAATTGTCCGCCATTTTGGGTCCAATATTTTGTTCTCAAACAAGTTGACCATGAATTCGGAATCAGCGACCTCCAACAGTCACTTTTTTACAATTATATCATGATAAAATTATTTTTTGAGAAAATTGCCCACCATTTTGATTTAAAAAAAATGGTTTCTAGATTTGAAATTAACGACCCCCGAATCATAAAAGCTGACATCCTTTTTATTAAAAATAATTAGAAAAGACTTATGACCGGCTAGAATGTGCGCCAGCAAATAACCTATTATCGAAGCGCGATAACAGGTCTCATTCGCAGTTATATTCTGATCGAGTTCATTTTGGAACCATATGTACCAATGATTTCACCAGTTCATAACCCAGATTAAATCATTGTTTTATCTGGATGTCAAAGCAGCTCTTGAGCTGTATTGTGTTGCTCGTCAGCCTAAATATGGCCATTCCTTTTTTTCTCCCAATGCCCATATTACACAGAGCGAAGAAAAAAAGCATAACTTGCGATGCTAAATGAGTTTCTACCACGGTTGTGAGTGTTTTAACTACGTTTTGTTGCTGATTTGGATTTAACAACGCTCCAAAATCATATTTGTATGGTGTTTCTCTATCCCCCTATACTACACTCACGCTATTGACCACAATGCTCTCCTATATGCGACTAAATACCCCTTATTCCGCTCACTACTCTATTTGCATGCACGACTCTATTTGAGACTGGATCGCACCCACGAATAAGTAACTGATATATTATCAAGCAACTCGTTTTTGCGACCCCTCACCCTTGTACTAACCACAGGCTACTGATTTATTATCGGGCTACGTGTGCTTAGTGCCGCGGTCTCTACGCTACTACTCCCCACTACTACTACTACAACAACTTAAACTTATCAAATATCTTAATATCTTGTTTCCTTGCTGCTTACCGCTTTGTCTGCTACTTCTGCTTACTGCTGCTGTTGTTCACCGCTCGCTGGCCACTTAAACACTGTCCCGATCGACTGCTGTGTATCTAAATTAATGTTCTGTTTCTATAACAGCAAACAGATCGAACGAAAGCTGCGTGTCAAAAACAGCTGTTGCGCAGTGTTGCCGTTGCGTCTAGTTTTGCTGATGTGGTGTGGATTTTACCCTTAACTAAATATAGGCTTAGTTTTCTTGGCTAAGTACTTATTTACGATAATAAATCCTTATTTGAATTAATAATAATAAAATAGATAACATTTCATGTGTCATTCTGGCTGGTCAATCTGGCTATTGGAAAGTGAAATTTTTTCTAAATTCGGAAGAACAGGTAATTGCGATTAGATTATATGGTCAAAGAGACATCAGAACTTCGCAAAAATGTTATTTCGATCGCATTCAGTGTGTGCTAGAAATTCCATTTTCTTGCAAGATTCTTTCTGTTTGTCACCTGAGCCATAAGTAGGTAGGGCAGATTCTTTGTTACCGGTTGCATATCAACTTTTTGACAGATTCATTGTGATTGATTGGCTTTTTGGTCATTATCATTTTATGTTTTCATTTAAATGTTATCTAAAAATTTATTACATTATTGCATGTCATTGCTAATCTATTTGTGTATTTTATCTATTCTCTTATTTATCCCACAATCTATGTGTATGTATGCTACAAATCAAAAAAAAAATGCTATACTCATCTCTCATCATATCCATATGTGTTCTGTGTGTTAACCAACCATTGTACCAACTCCTAAAGATAATGTCAATGCAAGCATCTTCATCAAATACATCCAAATACGAACCGCCTCGGTATACCTGCCCCAATGCTGTACTGCTTCAGCAGCAACATCATAATCAGCAACAAGCATTACACCAACAACAATATCCTATTTATTCCCAGAAACCCCAACCACCACTTCCGGTACCACCCCCAAAACCTGCAACTATAACATCAAGTCTGAAACAGAATACACCACTATTACGCACTTACATGAAACCCCTGCCAAAGTTACCAACCGAGATCGATGAAAGTCGCGACATGTCTTCCACCGATGATCTCAGCTCGCGTCCACATTCGCCCTCGATGAGTTCCTCCGATGAAAGCTACTCGAAAACAACCGAAGGTGAAGGCGACGAAGATTCGCCACGCCTTACAGCTGCCAATAATCATCTTAATCGCAATGGTGCCAGCGGTAATCCACTACAATGGCTATACCCCTGTGATATACAAGTTGATCCCACCTCACCCGTTGTCGATATGTCGAACTTGCGAGATTTCGAAGTCAGTTCAACAACAGAAAGCCAGGGTCAACATACTACAACTACACAAAATAAAGGTGATTCCTGTAATAGTTTTGAGTATCAAGACCGCAATGGTGCTACGGGCGGCGCATTATCAAATAAAATACAAAATTCAGCCACGAGCAATTCAACAAAGTCCCCATTCGAAAGGGAACTTCAGCGTTTGCTAAATGAATCTTCTAGAGCACGTGGTGTCACTGCATCTGCTTCGACGGGTGGTGGCAATCAGACGACATCAGGATCGTTAACAAATCCCGAAGGCAACACCACCACCAGCAATAGCAGTAGTCGCAACAACATTGAGTTGAGTTACTCGGCCAGTTCAAATAATGGACTCGCTGCCGGTGGTTCGGGTAGCAATGGTAATATCAGCAACAGCAATTCAACGAGTGGTAACAACAATGGAAAGCCAACAAATAAATATGATGGCACAGCAGTGACTATACTAGACGACTTGACCTCACCCAACGGTGGCGGTAATGGTAGGCCGCTGTCATCGAAAATTCCTGTCAGTACAAGTTTTGTCATATCAAAACATCCAGTGGGCTTAGAAGCCATAAAGGAGATAACACGCAATAAAAATCCATCAGAATCGAGTCAAATGTAAGTAAAGTACTGCATCTTAACTGAAGGTAAATGAATTTCGTTTTTAATAGGCAAACTTCGGATACTGAATCTTGTGAAATTCTGCATGAAAATCGCAACCAAATTAATCTACAAATGCTAGAATTGGCCAGTAAAAATTCCTCAACAAATGGTGTAAATCTCACGGCACATCCACAACAACCCATAAAGGAACATAATCATCGTCACCGTCAGCGGCCGCGTTCAAATGAGATCGATAACAGTCGAGAGAGTTTGGATCAGCTCGATGGTGATGCAGAGCAACCACGCAATACGAGGCAACAACAACAGCAACATCATCATCATCACCACCATCATCATCATCATCCGCATCAGCATCAGCATAGACACCAGCGGCATCATACAGACCTAGATGATTGTGATGATCGCGACGATACTGAGGACAATTTGGCCGATGAAGAGTTCGAAGATGATGAGGTTGGTAGAGATGTGCGTAAAAAGCGTTTGCTCACTTCTTCGGAGCATCATCATGGCGGCAGCAGAGAACGTGATGACTATGTGATTGGCAGTAATGTGCTGGATGTAAGAGACGTAACGGAAGCGAATGTGATAAATGATGAATTGAAATATGGTGCAGCACATCATAATCATCAATCGATGGACTCGAATCCATTGGAAAGTCAGTCTGAATGGTCGGACGATGATTGTCGTGAAGAGGCGACAGGTGAGTGTTTACATAGCATACAAGTTAAAAATATCATGCTAAAATTCTGATTTCTCTCATATTACATAATTTTTTGTTTTTGTTTGAAATGAAGTCCTTTGAAGTCCTGTGAAATTTTTTATAATTTTCAGTTAGAAAAAATTTAATTTAAAATAATAAAGTGCTATTTAAGAGTTTAAAGCATAAAATTGCCAAATCCAGTTCTCTTAAAATCTAAATAATTAATTGGCGCCCAACGTGGGGCCACTAGCACATGTTTTATTAATAATTGTCTTAATCCATCTTTGATTATTTAGGTGGTGCTGAGTCTACCGGCTATATTACGGACGAACCAGGTCTTGAAAATATTTCATTATTAAATGAAGCTGGACTCACCGATGCAGAGGGTGCACTCTCCGATGTTAATTCACTGTATAATGCACCAGATGCTGATGATACTTCAATATCAAGTCGTGCCAGTTCACGCCTTTTAAGTTTGGATTCACTGAGTGGCCTGTATGATTGTGATTTGGACTCAAAACATGAAATGGCCATAGTTAATGTATCGCATAAGATTACAAGTAAATTTGGTCCACAACAACAAAGTTAATTACAATTCATACATACATATACATTTACATATATACCTATATAAGACTATACAATTCATAGATATGTATGCAAGTATAAGAAAATGTGAAAGAGAAGAAACACTCAAACTATAAATGGTGTCTATTATTAGTATTTGAATTAAGAGTTATTGAGCGAATATCTTAGAAGAAATAAGGAAATGTTAAATATTTACAAATACATACATACAAATATATACATACATATATATACATATATATTGTAGAAATGTACGATTTCCTTTTTCACTAAAATCTACAAAACAAAATAGAAAAAACTTCAAAAAATTATTGCTGTAAAAAATGCTTTAATTACATAAACAGTACAGGTTAAGTCTACTTAATTACTCTATAAGTTATTTGTGTAAGCTAAAAAAAAAAAACCTAAATTAATTAAGAAAGAAATACACTACATAATTTGCGTGTAAAAATGTTTAAAACATTTCATATAAAAATAAAGCACTTCATGACACTGTCTTCGAAGCATAAAAAGAAACCAGTAAGCTTATTTCATAAGGATTTTATTATATTTAAGTTGAAAATAATAATTTATTTATTTTATTTTTTATTTGATTGTTTTTTATTTGCACAGTGAAAAAGGAGATATTTCAAAAACAAATTGTCCAGAAAAGTATGCTTTAAAAATGAGTGCAAAAAGCGGAACTATAAGTAATTTCAGCCATTTTTGAGGCAAAAAAAAATTTTATTTTTCAAAAAGTGCAAAAAATAGCAATGTGAAATTGATAAATTGAATTTAACATCCTTTACTTCAAACGATTCTTAAAATCTAAACATGATCAAATACGACTTTCATACATGCTGAAGCTTACAAAGCTTTTTTAGAAAAAAAAGGCCATTTATTTAAGAACAAATCGGCCCGATACCCGATCCCGTTAAAATTATTTTGTGAATTTTAGAACACAAAAGCTAATTTGGTCCTAATCAAGAAAAATCCGTTGGAAGTTTCTGGATATCTCAAACCGTTTTCGAGTTACGGTTTGTGTAGTTTTCTTCCTCTTTGGCCAATACATATACTCAATTCGGAACAAAACTAGTTTTTGCAAGTTTATTTGAAAAAATTGTAAAGTTCCATTGATATGTCGTTTTAAATATTGTTTTATGGTCAATGAAACCCACTCACCTGATAGCCACTCAGTACAATCAGCGCACATTCATATTCCAGTGGCCACGCGACCAAGTGACCACATTGGGTCATTAGAATGAAAAGTTCTTATTTTCAAAGATAAAATTCTGGTTTTAGGAAGAAGAAATTACAAAAAACCGATATATTGTTTCAAACACTATTTCATTTTCTATAGATCCCATTTGCTTTTATTGGAATCCACTCATATTTCAGTGATTTATGGACAGATGACCAAGTTGCCATGTTGTATTCTTAGTATAAAAAGTCCCTATTTTCAAAGAAAAAATCCTTGCATTCGGAAAAAGAAACTGCACCAAATTGATATATTGTTTCAAACACTGTTTTATGTTCTATGAATCCCATTTGATCTCATTGGAATCCATTTATCTTTCAGTATTCCATGACCACGTGACCAAGTGGCCATATTGGTTTGTAAGTATAAGGAAAAAGAAACTATTTTATGTTCTATAGATCCCATTTGGATCAAATAGCCATATGGGGTACTTAGTATGAAAAGTCCTTATGTGCAAGGATAAACTCCCGGCATTAGGAAAAATAAACTACACTAAACTAATGCATTGTTTCAGAAACTGTTTTATGTTTTACGTATCTCATTTAGTTTTATGTTCTACGTATCTCATTTTTTATCTGTTTCAAATACTGTTTTATATTTTATGAATCCCATTTAGTTTCATTCGAATCCACTCATGCTTCAGAGGTCCATGGCCAGGTGACCAAGTGGCCATATTGGGTTCTCAGTATTAAAAGTCAATATTTTCAAAGAAAAAATCTTGGATTTAGAAAAAAGGAACTACACTAAATTGATATATCGTTTCTAACACAGTTTCATGTTCATTGGTTTCATTGGAACCCATTTATCTTACAGTGGTTCATGACCAGGTAACCAAGTGGCCTTATTGGGGTCTTTGTATGAAAAGTCCTTATTTTCAAGGATAAAATTTTGGCATTAAAAAAAAGAAACAACATTAAATTGATATACTGTTTAAGACACTGTTTTATGTTCTACAGATGACATTTGGTTTCATCGGAATCAATTTCTGTTTCAGTGGTCTATGAACAGGTGTGCAAGTGTCCACATTAGGTCATTAGTATGAAAAGTCCTTATTTTCAAGTATAAAATCCTGGCATTAGTAAAAAGAAACTGCACTAAACTAATGCATTGTTTCAAAAACTGTTTTATGTTCTACGTATTTCATTTAGTTTCATCGAAACCCATGCATGTTCCTATAATCCATGACCAGGTGACCAAATGGTCATATTACGCACGTTTTTAGCATGTCAAAAACCTTCAGAGTTTAGAATCAGGACATATATTTGCTCACAAAATATGGCGTTGCTTTCAAAAAACGTCAAAATTATCCGAAAAGTAAATATATACGCATTAGCCCAAGGGGAAGAAAACTGACCCAGCGATTTTGACATCGGATATCTCAGACACAGCAATCCCGATTTGAATTATTTTCCGCATGCTGAAACTACCAACGTTTGGCAACATGAAACGAGTAATGATGTTATCATTTCAAATACTAAAATATATAATGTGAGGGGGCGGTGTGAGCGTGGTGAACCCAAGGTCATCGTGATACATAAATGATCCGCCCTGTTCCCAATTCCACTTCCTCGTGAAAGTGGGTATAAAGTGGAATGCAAAACTTTTTGAAAAGTCGGCATTATGCTACGACTTTTCAATTAATTTTGCTTTTTTTAAGCTGTTTTATCGATCAAATTGAAAAAAAAAAATACACACGTATATGCTCCAGAGTTTTTCCCTTTTTTAGCGAGTAATTCTAATTTTTATTGCAAATGTAATATTGCTGAAATTAAAAACTCTAACTAAAAAAATATTTTTTCCGATGACGTGTAAAAAGTCGGCAAATTGGCATTTTCGAAGTCAGTGTTTGTGTGAATTATTTGACATTTCATTATATCATGGTGTTAGTAAGAATAGTTCGAAAACAGGATGCCACCTGATTTTATTTCTTCAATTGCAATAGAACATCTAATTAACCCAATAAAATGCACTGAGCATGAAAAAAAACTTTCTGAAATTCCCTCAAACCAGAGGAAACCCCATAATTGGGCATCTCGCCTAATACATTATTTTGACAGACAAAATTGCGAGCAGTTATAATTTCAAGTACATTGCAGCAGCCGTTGTTAAGGTGAAACTCAGTTAAAGTTAATAAATTTAATAAAAAGCATTTTGATTCATAAATCTTGTTTATTTGTGTGTATTTTTTAACTGACAGCTAAAAAGTTTGCATTTCTACTGTGAAAAGTTAAACGTCTTGAACAGTCGTTGAATAGGCTTCACATCCATATCGAAAATAAAAAGTAATCAACAAGTCTTCGAAATTAAAAGTAATTGAAATTACACGGAATACGGAACAGGCCGGGATAGCTAACATTCCAGAGATCAGATATATGTATATCAAATCAGATACATGAGTTTTGTTAATCCCAAAAATAAGGAAACTTATATGTCTCTAGTTACTTCGATGGCCAAAATGAAATGTCTTCATCTAATGGGATGCTCAGTTTTGACTTTTATCTTTCTCAGGGACTTTTCCGATTCAAAAACTTACTCGTTTAACTATTTAAAACAAGTGATAGACCATAATTATGTTTACATTTAAACGTAGACTTAAAATAAATCTTGTCAGAAATAGATTAATTTTTGTATGGTAAATAACATGATCTACAACAAGAATTTGGAGTTATATCTCGAAACAGCTGTATATAACCTCATCAATCTTATGTGAAAACGTAGTATTACTCAGTTGCTGACGAGAACTTACAGCAGTTCAGTAACGAGCCGCATTTTGAACCTGTATATCAAATACGACATAAACTTTCTTATTCGTATAGCGATAACATTAAATTTTGCCACGAAAATGGTTCGAAATACCTATAGTGCAATACTTAAATGCGTAAAGTAAAAAAAATATTGCATACACTTAGGCTTTAAAGAAAAAAACCAATAAACTGTCATGTTTATTTATCATTTAGAATATCACATTACTTACTTAATATGTATTATTTGAGCCGTAGGTAGTTAGTCTTAAAAATACTAAGTCGTAAATATATTTCCTAATTTATATTGTATGCAACATTATTTATAAATATTAAATATCTATTTTAGTTTGACGCTAAGCGTAATATTATAGTTAGCTCTTATATTATTTTTTGGCAAACTAACTATTTAGTTCAAATATAAAATACAAACAAAATGATAAAATTAATAATAAAATTTGTTTTGCATTCGCACAAAAGTTTCTAAATTGCAGCAATAGCTAGCACTGTGAGTTCGTCATGAATTCAATAAATCAATATTAAACTCGCGCCTAAAGCTATGCAATGATAAACAATCGAATCACGCTTAAAATTGCTTAGCTAAAGCTTTGCCTGATCAAATTGCCTATTTTTAGGCGCTAATTGAGTTCATTCGAATAAACTTGGCACAGAAATGGTTACTGTCTACAGAAAATGCTTAAATACAATACCTAACAATTACATACAAATACTTTTTGCTGTAGCCACTTTATAATTAATTTGAAACAAAACAGTGGATGGTTACATATTTACTGAAATTGTTTTTGAGCTTCCTAATAATTCATTAGTATACTTTAAGTTAAAATTTAATCACCATTTATCTGCAAGTTTACTTTTGAAATGCAATAGCGATAACAGAAATACATATATACTTCTTGCTGGGTAATTAATTGATATGTACATAAATTTAATATGTGTTTACTTAAATATACATACATATATACTTTATAATATAAAAATGAAGAAAATTGTAAAAATGAAACACTCTCCAGTTTCGGCAAGTATGTAAGCGAAAATAAACTAAACAAAAAACTATATTACTTAAATTTGACGTTTTAATTTGATTTGATCGCACGGAAAACATGTTGCATAATTTTAGGAGCATTCTTTATCATTATATTTGCCTTGAACTTCATAACGCTGCACAGTGCGGCGAAATCTAAAAAAAACTTTAATTCCGGGAAATTTCTGTAAGATATTTTGAACTTTGTTGAACTCGAAAAATTATTTTGTCTGGCGCTTCTTTGACTCAAAACTAACAACTTTTTCATATTTTTATACCCTACACCCAGGGTATATTCACTTTGTCCTTCCGTTTGTAACGCAGAGAAGGAGGCGTGGCAGGTATAGAAAAGTATATATATTCTTGATTAGCGTCACTTCCTGAGTCGATATAGCCATGTCCGTCTGTCTAGCTGGCAGGCTGGCTGGCTGGCTGGCTGGCTGGCTGGCTGGCTGGCTGGCTGGCTGGCTGGGTGGCTGGCTGGCTGGCTGGCTGGCTGGGTGGCTGGCTGTGTGTTGAAATACACTTTTTGGGAAAACTGAGCAAGATAATTAAATGAAATTTGGTACATTGCCTTCGTCGTCAAAGTTAGCTCGGGGGATTGAAAATGAGCAAAATCGGTCGACGGGCACGCCTACCGCCCATACAAAAAATATATTCAAAATGCAATTTTAGGAGTATTTTTCACGGCAATGCGCAAGCTCTGACAAAAAACTGAGCGAATTCGGAAAAGAGGGCGTGGCACCTCCCATATAAGCAAAAGCTTCAAAACGCTATACTGAAAACGTTTTTTGAGATATTCGAACCAAATTTGGCTCAGACACTAAGAATTATAAATGAAAGCTCTCAGCAAAAATTGGGTGAAATCAGACAAGGGGGCGTGGCACCTCCCATATAAGCAAAAGATTCAAAATGCTATACTGAAAGAGTTTTTTGAGATAATCCAACTAAATTTCACTCTGACACTAAAAACTATAAATTCAAGCTCTGTACAAAAACTGAGTGTACTCGGACAAGAGGGCATGGCAGCTCCCATATAAGCAAAATTTTCAAAATACTGCAGCGTAGGGTATTTATTTTTTGGCCAGGCCAAAATTTACACCCTTACTAGTTTTAAACTAGGTTGTCTCGGCCCATTTTTTGTTTTTCGGTCGACATTTTTCGGTTTTTATATTGGTACAATTTCGATCAGAAAAACTGATTTAACCCAAAACAAAGGCGTCTTACGAAAAAAGTGTCTTAGACAAAAAATGCTTAGCATCGTTCACGAAATGCGTGTGAATTTTTCGGAATTTTTTTTTGTAGGTACATTTTATAATCTTCAAAAAATTGTCAAAAAAAAAAAAAAATTAAAAAAGTTAAAAAAAAAAATTGCTGAAAAATAAAAAGGGTGACAACACTGAAAGTTTTTGTCGAATTTTTAAAAAGTTTATCTGAGCTTTTCTGAAACCAAAAATTTCTATAGTATCGATCCCCATCCAAATAAAAAAAAGTTTGCTTTAAACCTCCCATTTCGAAAGCTTTTCAGTTTTGAGTTTTATTTTGATCTCTAAATAATACGCTATTTGACGGCCGATCATCAAGCATAACATATCGTTGTACATACAAATTATCTCAGTTTACACCACCCTAAGGAACCAAAGACACTTCATAAAATTGAAGCCTATAAAAAATCATAAAATTCATCTCTACGAAGTTTCCTCAAATTTTTGAAATTGAAGAAGTTATAGTGAATACCTGACCAAACATTAAATACTCTACACAGCAGTACGCTCTCTTGACCGAATTCAAACAGTTTTTTCTCGGAGTTTGCATTTATATGTAGTTCTTAGTATTTGAGTGTAATTTGGTTGGATTATCTAAAAAAACGCTTTTAGTATAGCGTTTTTAAGCTTTTGCTTATATGAGAGGTGCCACACACTCTTGTCCAAATTAGCCCAATATTTGCTCAGAGCTTGCGCTTACAACTCATAGAATTTATGTTTATTTTAGTTGCATTATGGAGAAAAATACCCCTCAAGTTGCATTTTGAATATATTTTTCGTGTAGGTGACAGGCGTGTTTAGTTTTTCCAAAAAAAATGTATTTTCTTACACAGCCAGCCACCCAGCCAGACAGACGGTCATGGCTATATCGACTCAGGTGATGACGCTGATCAAGAATACATACAAAAAGTGAATATACCCTGGATGAAGGGTATATGTAGAAATGGAAAAATTGCCAAAAATGCAATTCGACCATTTTTCATTCAATTTTATATAATTTTTTAATCGATTTTCGTAAGTGATATCTTATTTTCTTCATAAGTAGACTATATACTTATGAAGAAACAAAATATTCAGGCCTGTTCCGTAATCCACGTGGTTTCAATTACTTTTCACTTAGGAGGCTTTTCGATGAAAATGGTGAGTCACACGATAAAAAGTATTGGAATCTTTTTTGTAGATAATTACACGTTCTACAAATAACATTGATTCATATTAACAAAAATGTAACTTTTTCGGAAATATTCAATAAAGTCGAATTTTTCGACTTTTCGCAACGGTTACTTTTTCGTTAATGCAAATTAATGTTATTTGTAAAGCGTGTAATTCTCCACAAAAAAAATTCTCATACTTTTTATCGTGTGACTCACCATTTTCATCAAAAAGCCTCCTAAGTGAAAAGTAATTGAAACCACGCGGATTACGGAAGAGGCCTGATAGTACGCTTAAACATAAATATTGGTTCTTGAGATATTTGTAATTAAGTGGAACTATCTTTTTTTTTGGTGCAAAAACCAAAAATGACTAATATCTCGAAAACGACGTGAAGGAAAAAAAAAATAATGTGATTTTCGGAATCAGCAGCCGATTTTTCATATCATATGACTAATGGTATTCAATGATTCAATGGTATTCAATTTCAATGGTCATTGACATTTTTGTATGCTAATGTTTCTTTGAAAATTTGGTTTATTTTTAGCTTAAGGATACAATAATAAACAACAACAAAAAACAATGAAGAGTGCTACGCTTCGGCCCCACAGGCCGATGTTAACAACTGTGTCAGCATTAGTACTGCACGGTTAAACGTATTTTTCTTTGATACTGCACAAGTTTTTATAGTATTTATCCTTTCCAGTCTTACACTCGCTTGCTGTATCACCTGTCTTATAAGTCGGCACACCTTGATGAACTCTATGCGCATAGTTGCAGACCATTTGAAAGTATGTTTTTGGCCTATACTCATAATAAACAGCGCCGCAACCGATTTTTGTGTTTTTGTCAATTAACGCCAATGTTAACTGACAAATTTTGCTAAAACAGAGAAAAAATCATATGTAAGCAAATAACACGTAACTGTTTTGTTATATCACTCGAAACACTTTAAGCTTAATAACAGAATTTTAGGGCAGATTTTTAGACTATTTGAAAAATTATAGCTTTCATAGACAAAATCGAACCTAGTCCAACAAATTTTTAAGTAAGCCGAATATAACCTTTTTACATTTAATGGCCCACTCAAAATACATATACTTACTTTGCGCTATGCTCCCTATCACAGAGATAACTTGAATTGAACCATCTTTTAATTTGACTCGTAACTATCCTTTGTACCGTAAATTTCGACGTATCATTTACGTACACTGGCCCTGTATTGCTTTGCCCTGGATTTTCAAACTTGGAAGTAGAGAAACATCGATCCTCTGAAGTCGTACAACGTATTGCTTTCAATTGAGCCAAATAGGCCAATTCATTATCCCAACGCATGCGTGCCATACGTGCAGCGGTTGGTAGTTTAAGGTAGTAACCGCCTGCTACTTTATTGCGTTTCTCATTATGAAGTGAAAGTATCAAACCTTTTAAACTTTTCAATGAAGCTACTTCAACATTAGATGGACAATTTGGACCACGTAGCTAAATAAAAATTTCCAAAATTATAATTTTATAATATATAGATATAACGATATTTACCCCTCTGTTGTTGCATGCAATATGACTTTTACCACAATTGAAATTACAATAATCAATTTTATCCTTTGCTGCTGTATCCGATCTTACTGCCGTACGCGTATAGCATTCGATACTATCTTGTCTAACTTGATGCGCATTGAAACTCTGAAGAATTGACAGAACGCAAATAGTGAATTGAAGCCACAACATTTTGTATCTGCTGCTGTTCACGTTTTGTGCCAAAGCTCAGGTTCTATCGTATATTTATAGCTAAAACCACTTGAGATTCTCGTTGTGGATTGATGTTCTTTGGAATTAGATAAAAATGTGTTTTATTTGTTGACAATATGGGGTACAACATTCATAATTCAACGTTGAAACAGTTGATAATTACTTACATATTTTTTTAATTTAAATATTAAGGCTGTCTCAATAAGAGTGCACTTTTTGACTTAAAAATAAAACCGCGTATTTTTTGAGCGAGTTGTGATATTTTTATTGCGTTGTAAAGTAGACATGTTCCAATTAAGTATGAGATAAAATTTTGTTTTATTTTATTTTATTCTCGAAGCTATTTGTTTGCATCGAAATATATCAAAATACCATATTAGCAAAAAGTAAAAGCATTTAGTTTTTAAAAAAATATTTGTGAATTATGGTGATGTTTTGAAAATTTGTGCTCAAAAAGCCAAAATCGATAAATTTTGAAAACTTTGTCATTAAAAAAACAAATAAGCATTTTTGGATTTTCATAATTTTCCAATATAATATGTGGCCAAGTATGCTCAATTGAAATACAAAGTTCCTACTGCCTTTTTTCAGAACTTTTTATTTTCATTTCTTTACATTCTGCAACGTTTTACAAAAGATTTATCAATTTTGAGCTTTAATTCGGGAAATGGTTTTTTTTTTTAAAGAAAGTGTAGTAGGTAAGCGGTATATTCCCCTCTTTTAAGCACCCTTGGAAATTGCCCTCTCTTTACTTGGACATACCATAGCGAAGCATGTAATATGACAAATTTAATATTCGTAGGGCGTGGCACCGCCCATTTTTTCATTAAAAATTATTTCTCCAAATGCCCTTTACATATGTACCAGGTTTTGACTATCTGCGTTAAGCAGTTTCTGAAATATGATGAATCAGCATTCAGAGGGGCGTGACACCGCCCACTTTTCTAGTAAGAACTATTTGTACTAATTATTTTACCATACCCAATCATATACATACCCAATCATAACTAAGTGCGTCAAATACTGTCAGAGAAATATTGAATTTAGTTTTTTGAGGGCGTAGCACCGCCCAATTTTCCGGTGAACATTATTTGTCCTGATGATTTTTTCATACTTACCAAATCTCAATTATCTGCGTCAAAGAGTCTAGGAGATATGATTAGTTAATTTTTTGGAGGGCGTGGCACCACCCACTTTTCTAGCGCATAACTAAGCCTTTTTTCGTTTTAACACAATGTAACAACTTCTGTAAAAGTCAATAAGGAACAAATACACAAACAAACAAAATCTAGTTTTTATGAAGTAGATTTTCGTTTATTTCTCATAACTTGAAAACTATAAAAGATAGCTCAAAATTTTTAAAATTTTTGAAATCAGCGTTACTGGAAATCGATACCCATTTTAAAAAAAATATTCCGACCACACACTAACTTTGTATGGGAGGTAGGCGTGTCAGTTGGCGGATTTTGTTCATATTCACAGATTTGTATTATTTTAAATCTGTAACAAATTTCAACAGCCTAGGTCTCTAATTACTATTTATGACCGCCGTTCCATACAAACCCAACCACTGTGCGTCGTACCCAATAACCTTAAAATATGAATTTTCATTCATTTGTATATATAACGCTTACAGCTCAAATTTTTCGAAATTTGCAATTGGGTTCTAAGATTTTTATAAAAATTCACAGAGCTGTTCAAACTGCTCCGTATGGAGACCTCTCAATATAAGTTTTGCGGGAAATTCTTAATTTTTATACCCTACACCAAGGGTTTATTCACTTTGTCCTTCCGTTTGTAACGCAGAGAAGGAGGCGTGGCAGGTATGGAAAAGTATATATATTCTTGATCAGTGTCACCTCCTGAGTCAATATAGCCATGTCCATCTGTCTGGGCGAATTCGGACTAGAGCGCGTGGCGACTCCCATATTAACAAAAGTTTCAGAATGTTAAACAGAAAGCGTTTTTTGAGATAACCCAACCAAATTACACTTAAACACTTCGATCAATAAATGCAAGATCTGAGAAAAAACTAGGTGATCTCGTACAAGAGGGCGTGGCATCTCCCATATAACCAAAAGATTCAAAATGTTGTACTGAAAGTATCTTTTGATATAATCCAACCAAATTTCACTCAAACACTAAGAACATTAATTGCAAACTCTGAGAAAAAAGAAGGTGAAGTAAGGCTAGAGGGTGTGCACCTCCCATATAAGCGAACGTTTCAAAATGCTATACTGAAAGATTTTTTTATGAAAACCTAACCGAATTTTACACTCAGAGCAGTAAATGCAAGCTCTACGCAAAATCTAGGTAAACTCGGAGACGGGGGCGTGGCACTTCTCAATTAAGCAATTTGTTCTGATACGTATACTCTCCTAGGAGTTGCGGAAGAATAAAACAACTTATTTTAACAAAAATTTCTATGTACAAGAATATTGCATATTATTTATCAACTTAGTATTTAATAATATATGTACTTGAAATGCAGTGTAGGGTATTTAGTTTTTGGCCAGGCCAAAGATACCACCCTTACTAGTTTTTTCTTAATATTTTTTTTGCGGAAATCTTTTGAAAAACGAATGATTTTCATCAAACTGCAAATTTCGAAAAATTTGAGCTGGAAAGCGTCATATATAGATGATCTCAAAATAGGTCAGAATGAGTCGTACGATCTTTTTGGTGAATACATATTAACTTTATTAATTCAAATTACTATTTTTTTTTTTTTTTTTTTTTAACTTATCTATTTTGAAATATTTTTCCAAAACAGAAACATGTTTCTGTGGTTGGACCATTTTAAATTGACAATTTAGGGAAATAAAATCATTGAAATAATTTTTTCACACTGTTTATGCTAAAACAGTTTAGACATCATTTTGTTTCATCGATATTATCCTGTGACAATTTTCCTCCATTAGAACTTTGTATATGCCATAAACTTTGGGGAAAAAAAAATCTTAGAAATGTAGAATACTAAAAGCATGCAATAAAAACAATAAACTATGTAGAGGATGGGTTAATTTTTTTATTTATTTTATCTTATTAAATAACACATTATTCTAGAGCATCTGATTGGGTCGCAAACCCTTAAAACGACCCACTGAATTAACTACTCGTAACATTTAATCGTATTTTTCTTTGGAACTACACAAGTTCTTGAAGTGCTTATCCTTTCCAGTTTTACATTCGCTCGCTGTTGGGCCTGTCTTATAAACCGGATTACCGTGTTGATTTTTGTGGGCATAGTTGCAGACCATATGAAAGTATTCCTTTGGTTTATGCTCAAAATGTACAGCACCACAGCCAATATGTGTGTTTTTATCAGTAACAGCTAACGAAAAGTAACAAATTGGGCTAGAAAATAAAATAATTTGGCTGGTTGGGCTCATTCCAATCATAGAAGGTAGATATATCCATTAAACAATGTGTGTACTTACTTTGGACTGTGTTTGTTATGCGATTTTATATGCTCCGGCTTACAGATATCACTTGCATTTAACCAATGTGTAGCTCGATTCTCCACTAACGCTTTCAGTGTTGTTGTATTCGTTTCGTTTACGTATTGCAACAAGGCGTTGATTTGTCCAGGATTTTCGAAGCTGGATGTGGAGAAACATTTATCGCTTGCGGTTGAACAACGTAATGCTTTCAATTCAGCTAAATGTGCCAATTCATCGCACCATTGCATGAGCGCCATACGACTGGCAGTTGGCAGTTTATGGTGATTTCCGCCTGCTACTTCATTGCGTTTTTCATTGTGTAGTGAAAGTATTACATTTTCAACAATTTTCAATGGCATCACTTTAACATTAGCTGGACAATGTGGACCAGGTTTCTAAATAAGAAATGCTAATATATTAGGTGTATTTCTTTTGACGCGTATATACAATTGTGTTAATTTTTCAATTGCGATAACTCATGAAAGGTGAATGGCACAATAAAAGGTGCTAGCATATTTTATTTAGGGAGAATGACATGCTTTACAAATAATTTTCTTAATACTTGTTGAAAAAATTTTACCGTTTAGGTGTAATTAAATAAAAACCAATTGTTTGTCATTTATCGCTACTTAAGTGGTTTTGTTTGAATAACGCCTAAACGGAAATATTTATCAACTATGGAGAAAATTATTTTTTCAGCATGTGATTCTCCATAAAACAGGTTCTTGCACTTTTTAGTGTGCGATACATCATTCATGAGTTATCGCAGCTTGAAACTTAACACAATTGTATATACGCGTTAAAAGAAAAGTCTAATATATGGGTTATATTATAAAGTTTATATCTACCCCATTGTTGTGGCAGGCAATGTGGCTTTTACCACATTTGAATTTGCAATAATCAACTGCTTCCTTTTTTGGAAGCGTAGTAGTCTTATGATCTCCTTTTCTCACTTCGTTTTTTGGAGTCGTTGTATGTTTATGATGATCTCCTTTTCTCACCTCATTCGCATCGAGACTTTGAAGGATTAAGAGAATGCAAATAAACTTAAGGTACAACATTTTGTATCTATTGCTGTTAACGTTTTGTTTATTATTCTCGGGAGCTATTGTTTATTTATAGCAAAATCACTTAAGAATTTCACTAAAAAAAATATGTTCTTTGGATTAAGTTAGAAATCTGTTTTATTCGCTTATTTTTTTATATTTCTGATTCAAGAATTAGCCATACCTTTGCGTATGTATGTTAAGGTGGGTCCTACACCATTCAAAAAAAAAAAAATTGTTTTCTGTTAACCACTGTATATATATGCATCAAGAATAGCAAAAGCAAAAGGCGCGTTTGCTCAATTGAACAAAATATGGTCTTCATCCGATATATCCACCAACACGAGAGTGCGCATTTTTGATTGGAATGTGAAATCGGTTTTGTTATACGGGTGCGAAACGTGGCTTATTACTGAACAACTAACGAACAAGCTGCAAGAATTCGTCAACAAATGCTTAAGGCGAATACTTAAGGTTTGGTGGCCTCGCACTATATCAAATGCCGAGCTACATCAAAAATGCAATCAGAGGGCTATAGCAATCGAGGTCAAGCTGCGCAAATGGAGATGGATTGGTCACACTCTCCGGAAACCACACAGCGAAGTTTGTCGCCAGGCTCTTGAGTGGAATCCACAAGGCAGTAGAGGACGTGGTAGACCCAAAACCAACTGGAAGAGGTCGCTCGAAAAGGAAATCCAACAATCGGGAAAGTCGTGGCAAGAGATTAAAGTCATCGCAAGGGATCGTGACAAATGGAGAGATTTCATATTGGCCCTAAGCTCCTCCTAGGAGTTAAAGGAGAATACATACATACACTGTAATATATTCCTTTGCTAATTTTTAGACTCTTAAAAAAAAATATTTTGACTCTGATAAAAATTTTTATAAGCTTAGAATTTTTTTCGAGTCATCGTTAATCAAGACTCCCGGGGAATTTTCTTGAACTGCAATAGATAATGCATGGCCGTGTGATAAAATTCCCCGGGAATATTTATACACGATAACCCCCATTGTAACTTAAAAAGTGAAGTATGTTGATATCTTGATTTCATCAGTCTGTAGTAAATAGCTTGCAAGATATGACGAATTATTCATAATAGGAGCATGGTATCGCCCGTTTTTCCACACAGAACCCTTCTTCTAATTAACACTCACACGGAGTTAAAATTTCATTAAATTACGCAGGATAGTTCCTGAGTCCATGAGGGTGAAATAGAAACTAACAAACATTTACAATGCTTAACTTTACTCGAACGCATACATCAATAACTGTTCGCCCTACAGATATTTTGCTCAAAACTCTTTTTCCGTGAAATAAGCTAACTAACAAATGGTCTGAGGTCAAAATTGCCGCAAAGTGACTAGTTAAGGAGTTATTTGAAAAAAACTGTTTTCTGCGACCTTTGAGACCGAATAACTTTTTATGCGCACACAACTTCGCAATGGACTTTTCACATTTTGTTTATCATGCATAAATAAAGACAATTCCGGTGAAAAATATCCACTTAGAATTTTTTCGAAGAAAAATGCTAATTTTCCTGGGCTATATTATATTTTTCACAAATTATTCGACCAATGGTATTTCAATTTTGACTAATGCAATGCCTTTTTTCGACATGTTGGTGATAATGAATAGCATTATTATGTCGCTTACATCTTTCCATTTGGTTCATCCGTCCCCATGGAGCACTCTGCTTTTAGAGTAAAATTTTGCAAGAACTCGTCGAAATTCTAGTTGGGATATATTTATGCTCATCAACTTGTTGCTGTAGCAACCTTGAATTTTGTATAAACCAATATAAAAATTAAATAGCACCATTGAATAACAGGTAAGGGAACCCTCTACGTTTCGGTATGCACATTCTATCTCAATTCACCATTTTTTGGTTAAGAAAAAAACTCTAAACAAAGGATTTCGCGCATTCCAAATTCTGCCAGAAACTTTTTTTTTTCAAAAATTTATACAAAATCTTCTGGAGATTGAGGCGATTTTGGCGTTACTGGTGATTTTATACAATACAGTTTAAATCTGTGGGTAAAAGAAAAAAACGACTTAAGCAAAAATGGGTTTGAGCTTAATTTTCCATTAGTTTTAGATAAAATAACACTTTCATTCTTAGGACTCTTAAAAGTACATATTCAGGTCTTTCAGTAATATTACCCAGAGCTACTTGAAAATTAAATTCAAAACCTTTTTCGCAGTGCTTCGAACAACAAAAAGCTAAGCAATAAAAACAAAAAAAAAAAAACTAGTAAGGGTGTAACATTTGGCCTGGCCATACAATAAATACCCTACACTGCAGTATTTTGAAAATTTTGCTCATATGGGAGGTGCCACGCCCACGCAAAAACGGGGTGAACTCGGAGTTTTTGCTCAGAACGAGCAGTTATAGTTCTTAGTGTCTGAGTGAAATTCGGTTGGATTATCTAAAAAAACATTTTAAGTATAGCGTTTTGAAGCTTTTGCTTATAAGGGAGGTGCCACGCCCTCTTGTCCGAGTTCGTCTTGTTTTAGCTCGGAGCGTGTATTTATAGTCATCAGCATTTGAGTGAAATTTAGTAATTATCCAAAAAAACTCTTTCAGTAAAGCGTTTTAAAGCTTTTGCTTATATAAAAGGTGCCACGCCCTCTTGTCCGAATCTGCCCGGTTTTTACTTAGAGCTTGCGCTAAGAATTCGTAGTATTTAAGTGTATTTTGGTTGAATTGTTGTGAAAAATACTCCTCAAGTTGCATTTTGAATATGTTTTTTGTATGGGCGGTAGGCGTGTCCGTTGACCGATTTCGCTCATTTTCAATCCCACAAGCTAACTTTTGCAACAAAGCCAACGCACTAAATTTCATTGAATTATCATGGTTAGTTTTCCCGTTAAAAATATTTCCACGCACAGCCAGCCAGACAGACGGACATGGCTATATCGACTAAGGAGGTGACGCTGATCAAGAACATATGTACTTTTCTATATCTGCCACGCCTCCTTCTCTGCGTTACAAACGGAAGAACAAAGTGAATATACCCTGGGTGTAGGGTATAATAAAAATTTGGCGTTACGACCACTAAATTTGGTGTTATGTCCACACCAAGATGTGTCATAATGCGAAATATTAAATTGAGATTATGTCCTTTTTTTGGGGCTTGTGCCCATCTTTTGTGAGGGTCAGAATACCAAAAGAAAAACTTGGCATTATGACCGCTCAGAGAGGACTGTTGTTGTTGTCACGTCTTTGTAAAATGATACTTGGTAGTGTTTTAAAAGGCAGTATGTTGGAAATTAATTTTACGGAAACGGATGACACGTTTGAAATTTGTCAATTTATATTTCGAAAATCTAATGTCCTTATACATGGAAAAACTTTCCAAAATCTTTTCAAGCAGAAAGTTAACATTTTTCAAGTACTAAGTATTCATATGAAAAAAGAAGAAAAAGTGTTCATATAAATACTGGGTTTGTGGGTTTAAAAAAAGATTCTAGCCCAATCAAATTTTCATTACAGTCAAAACATTTTTTAAAAATTCAAACAACCTATGCCAATGAAAATATTTCAATGGTTAACAGAAAATCATTTCTGTGGCGTCCCACTTTAATGTTGTGTTTGTACTTATGATAATATCATGAAAAACCAACTGCATTGTCAATTGTAAATGTTTCTTTTATCTAAAACAAGACTTTGGAGTGGTATTTTCTAGAAATCAACAAATGCTGTAAGATATTATTGTACTTATAGAATATAAAATCTCTCGGTTTAAAAATATGAGTAAGTTAGTAGGATTCTTAAAGTAAATTATCAATGAAATATGCTTCTAATTCCCCATCCCCTTACCTCTTCGTCCCACTCCCTTAGCACTTTGTCATAGAAGGGTATGACAAGGCTCAGTGACATTCTCCCACCATTTATAGAGTAACTTAGGGTAATGTGGTTACCTTTTTCCTTTCTTGCCAATTTCTAGCAAAGTAATGGTAGTAGGTTAGCTTGGTAAATTTATTTGTATAAGTTATTCCATTGTTTTCACTATTTGATAATTCATAATCTAAAATATTAACATTTTCAAGCGTGAGGCCAGTTAAATTGAAAGT
Source organism: Calliopum simillimum (assembly GCA_951812925.1). Lineage (NCBI taxonomy): Eukaryota > Metazoa > Arthropoda > Insecta > Diptera > Lauxaniidae > Calliopum > Calliopum simillimum. The sequence goes on from OX638372.1 coordinate 35,416,757, forward strand.
ACCTAGTGCTGAAAAAGAAAAGTGTCGGGTAATGTGGATCACCCTGTCCATTTCCTAAAGTAATAACGTTATTCGCAACTTTTGCTGACTAAAAGTCGAGTAGTATTATTTTAGATTACATTTGCTATAAAAAAACTGTAAAGACTTATTAAAGAATATTTTTTAGTAACATAAACCAAATTCCTACTACCAAGTGAATAATTAATAAGGAATATCAAATCATACGTAAAATAGTACTCCACATAACTCAAGCTCGGGTGTCCCACACATGTAATTAGCTTTTTAAGGTGTAATAGTAATCAAAGTTGATATACGGTATATAATATGGGGTAGTCCACATTACCCGAATACATCACTTTTTGAAATAATCATTGATTATACAAAAGAAATGTAAATTCAGACTTGCTTATGCATTTTTTCGTTAAATCAAATAGTTCCACAATTGCATTAGAGTTATTTGAATTTTAGAAAACATAGTTCTGAGGAAGTTATTTAGTTATTCATAGAGTAGTACAAATAAGTCTACTTGACCTCACATCATATGCTAAGAAATTTCATATGAATAATTAGCATAATAGAAAAGCCAAAAAGCGTAAAAAATATGTTTTTTGCGTTTTAATGTGCACAAATAACCAGAATTGTTGTACAGTTTTAAATATGAGAAATAAAAGGGTGCACCACATTATCCACATAGTCCACATTACCCTAAATTACTCTATATTTGTGAGAGAACTTGACGCATTGCTGAGTGATATTTTTTTTAAATCTTTGGAAATATTGGTTAAAATACTTAAAAAAAAATACAAATATGTTTTTGATCATTTTTTTATTACCTACTCTTTCGCATTTAAGGACAACAAAGCAGATGTCTTATCATAACATTAAAACACATGCTCAAAGGTATGAGTAGTTCTTGAATCACGAATATTCGGCATCATTATCAACACAGTTCTAACTCCATTTTAAAAACATATTTTTTTAGTGAAAACCTTAGATGATTTTAGCTATAAATAAACAATAGCATTTGAGAATTAATAACAAAACGTTAACAGCATTAGATACAAAATGTTGTGCCTTAAGTTTATTTGCATGCTCTTAATCCTGCACAGCCTCGATGGAAAAGAAGTGGTAAAAAGGGATCATCATAAAGATTCTACGCATCATAAAAAGAAAGAAATTGATTATTGCAGTTTTAAATGTGGCAGTCATCATCACATTGCCTGCAACAACGATGGGGTAAATATCACATATTTATGTACATAACTGTAATATAATGTATTGACATTTCTTATTTAGAAACCTGGTCCACATTGTCAACCGAATGTTAAAGTGCTGCCATTGAAAAATGTTCATCATTTAATACTTTCACTACACAATGAAAAACGCAATGAAGTAGCAGGCGGAAATCACCATAAACTGCCACCCGCCACACGTATGGCGCGCATGCAATGGTGTGATGAACTCGCCCATTTAGCTGAATTGAAAGCATTACATTGTACTCCACATACAAGAGATCAATGTTTCTCCACTTCCAGCTTCGAACATCCCGGGCAAATCAACGCATTGTTGGAATATACAAATGAAACGGATGAATTTACGCTGAGCGCGTTAGTAGAGAATCGAATTAAAGAGTGGTTTAGTGAAAGTCATCTCTGTCAGCCGGAGCATATTAGATCACATAACAGTGCACAGTGAGTATACATATTGTTTAATGGAAATTTCATACAAAATCCATGATTGGAATTGAGTCCAATCAGGCAGCTCTGTGACTGATATCAAATTGTTTTTATTTCAGCCATACTTGTGACATTTCCTTAGCTATGATTGATAAAAACACCCATATTGGCTGCGGTGCGGTACATTATGAGCATAAAATACATAACTACTTTCATATGGTCTGCAACTATGCCCACAAAAATCATCACGGTAAGCCGGTTTATAAGACAGGCGATACAGCAAGCGATTGTGAAACTGGAAGGGATAAGCACTTCAAGAATTTGTGCAGTCCCAAAGAGAAATACGATTGAGTGAGATACTCTGCACAACCCAGAGTTGATTTGAAGGTTCAAGCCTATCAAAAGTTCCAGAAATACTATATGCGTTATTTAATTAGATAAAAAAATAAATAAACTTAGCACATTCCCTACATAATTTCTTGTTTTTATTGTTAACGCCTCCTTTCCTTTCAATTTAGGATTTTTTCTCAATTTTTGGAACAAATATTTTTCATTCCATAATGTTGGAGGAGTATATGGAGAAGCCTTAGTCATAGTATCAAGGCTGAATTTTGTTGTGGGTGTTCTTCCAATAGAGGGTATAAGCTTTAGTTCCAGTCAAATCTTGATATGTGATGCCTTGGTGAGTTATCGGGTGCAAAAAATCGAGAAAATCTCTTTTTTGCAAATATCTCTTTGCAATTTCTCTCAACACTGCATTCAGCAGTGCGTCAAGTTCTTTCACAAATAGATAAATATTATATCCCTGCAGTAAAAATATGAGACAGTCTACAAAAAATACTTGTTCAAAACTAGTTCGAAATTGATGCAGTGGAGGCCAGTTCGATATCAGTTTGTAGGCGCAAGTTTTTGTTATTTGCTTTTGAAAATATTTTTTTTGTCAAATTTTTTTTGTGTCAAAACAAATTGTGTTTGACTTTTCAAGAAAAACCATAAAAAAACAAAAAATACAGCATACTATGTATGAAGCACTCCATGCCAAGTGTACCAGCTCAAAAATTTTTTTTTCTCCGATTTCGCTCAAATTTGACAATGTGGTAGATCCGGTATGCTAGAACAACAAACCGGGAGGATTTGGTCCTAGTACTATTTGTTGATAAAATACTGGGTGTTAAAGTTGGCGTTTTTAGTCATTTTCATGAAAAGGGTGTTTTTTTAAAAATTTAAAGCTTACACTAAAGTTTGTAAATTGATAAATCTAAGTTACTGGTCCCTTTCATTTTCAAGTGTTCTTTTTATAAAAAAACATTTCAAGGTGAAAGAATTTTTTACACTTAAAAATACTTTTGAATCTTTTTTTAAAAAATCCCCGTTAGATTTTTTTTAAAAGTACTTTAAATTAAAGCATCATTTATAAGCTTTAAAATGATGTATGATTCACGATGGAGTTCGCACGCTATATGGGAGTTTTTGGCTTTTGAACGCCCGCGGAAGGCAAAAATCTTTTTTTTACTCAAGAGAAAAGCATCTCACGAAAAAAGTGTATTCGGCAGAAAATGCTTATAACCGTCCAAGCAATACGTGTGATTTTTTTGGATTTTTTTTTGAAACTTTTTTTTTTCAATAATTTTTTTAAAATTTTATTTTTTGAAATTTTTTCATTTGAAAAAGAGGTATCTAAAGAGCATGCCATACATAATTAATAAATAAGTATAACATGTATTAAATGATATTTTACTTTATTTAATTTATGTTCAGAAAATAAAAATTGATTTAAAAAAAATTATTTGAAAATGTCCAGAGTTGTTCACTATATACGTGTATTACTATAGGAGGACAACACACTAACAAATGGTTCAAGACTAGCTGTTAACCGTTTCAGGACCGTAAGGAATTGGGAGCTTATGCAGCCATGTTAGCTATTTATAATGGTCTATTGGACGTCCAGAAAACATATTTTAAAATAAAAATTCAAAAACTTTTAACAGGTTTTCTGGAATTTTTTGGAACATAAGGGAGACTTTTTCCCCGTACATTTTTATATGGGGAAAAGAAGCCCTTATTTCAAAGGATGATAACTCGAAAGTAACGGTCCAATTAAAAAAATTTAAAGGCGTGGTTTGATAGGAAATGTTAGGGCTATTTGATGCCATCAAAAGAATTAAACTACACCATCTCCTGGAACTACACGGTTAGATTGAAAACAGCGCTTTCTCAGATTCAAGCACGGATATCTCGAAATCCTGAAGTATATGAGCAATTCTGGCCTCGGATTTGGATTCAGTGTTAAAAAGTACGTTACAGTACATATGTCTATAGTACTAACAGGTTCATTAAATTTTTTTATTTTGATTGCCTGTGAAATTGGTGAAATTGTAGTAAAAAAGTGAGTTGAAAAGTTACCCTCTACGACCATAGGCCACCGGTGTCCCATTTTGAATTTTATGATTTATCAATATACTAAATTTAAATATTGATTCAATCAATGTATAAAACAACAATTTACTAACCTGACAACAATTATTTCACACTATAATATGATTAAAAACAATTTAACACCTATAAATTCTGCGGTAAAGTATAGCACCACACAAACTGCCACATTAGAATGATCATACAAAAATAACGGTTCTTCTGATGGTGTTGCCAGATTTAATAGAAATGAAGGAAGCATTTATAAACTGATAAATGTCATAATTACATACATCGGTTTCTTAATTATTTAAATACAATTTATTTTTGTCTTGGGACACATATGTCCCTATGGTCGTCAAAGGGTTAAGTGATCATTTTTGTATTACCTACTCTTTCGCATTTAAGAACAACAAAGCAGATGTCTTATCATAATATTAAAACACATGCTCAAAGGTATGAGTAGTTCTTGAATCACGAATATTCGGCACTATTATCAACACAGTTCTAACTCCATTTTAAAAACATATTTTTTAAGTGAAAACCTTAGATGATTTTAGCTATAAATAAACAATAGCATTTGAGAATTATTAACAAAACGTTAACAGCAATAGATGCAAAATGTTGTGCCTTAAGTTTATTTGCATGCTCTTAATTCTTCAAAGTCTCGATGCAAAAGAAGTGGTAAAAAGGGATCATCATAAACATCCTACTCATCATAAAAAGAAAGAAATTGATTATTGCAGTTTTAAATGTGGCAGTCATCATCACATTGCCTGTAACAACGATGGGGTGAATATCAAATATCTATGTACATAACTATAATATAATGTATCGACATTTCTTATTTAGAATCCTGGTCCACATTGTCAACCGAATGTTAAAGTGCTGCCATTGAAAAGTGTTCAACATTTAATACTTTCACTACACAATGAAAAACGCAATGAAGTAGCAGGCGGAAATCACCATAAACTGCCACCCGCCACACGTATGGCGCACATGCAATGGTGTGATGAACTCGCCCATTTAGCTGAATTGAAAGCATTACATTGTACTCCACATACAAGAGATCAATGTTTCTCCACTTCCAGCTTCGAACATCCCGGGCAAATCAACGCATTGTTGGAATATACAAATGAAACGGATGAATTTACGCTGAGCGCGTTAGTAGAGAATCGAATTAAAGAGTGGTTTAGTGAAAGTCATCTCTGTCAGCCGGAGCATATTAGATCACATAACAGTGCACAGTGAGTATACATATTGTTTTATGGATATTTCATACAAAATCCATGATTGGAATTGAGTCCAATCAGGCAGCTCTGTGACTGATATCAAATTGTTTTTATTTCAGCCATACTTGTGACATTTCCTTAGCTATGATTGATAAAAACACCCATATTGGCTGCGGTGCGGTACATTATGAGCATAAAATACATAACTACTTTCATATGGTCTGCAACTATGCCCACAAAAATCATCACGGTAAGCCGGTTTATAAGACAGGCGATACAGCAAGCGATTGTGAAACTGGAAGGGATAAGCACTTCAAGAATTTGTGCAGTCCCAAAGAGAAATACGATTGAGTGAGATATTCTGCACAACCCAGAGTTGATTTGAAGGTTCAAGCCTATCAAAAGTTCCAGAAATACTATATGAGTTATTTAATTAGATAATAAAATAAATAAACTTAGCACATTCCCTACATAATTTCTTGTTTTTATTGTTAACCCCTCCTCTACTTTTGATTTAAGATTTTTGCTCAATTTTTGGAACTAATATTTATCATTATATAATGTTGGAGGAGTATATGGAGAAGCCTAAGTCATAGTATCGAGGCTGAATTTTTTTGTGGAACGTGATGCCTTCGTGAGATATCGAGAAAATTTGTTTTTGCTAATATCTCTTTGCAATCTCTCTCAACACTACATTCAGCAGTGCGTCAAGTTCTTTCACAAATAGATAAAAATTATATACCTGCAGTAGAAAAATGAGAATGTCTACAAAAAACACTAGTTCAAAACTAGTTTGTAAGGGATACAGTGGAGGCGAATTCGATATAAGTTTGTAGTTTGTAGGCGCAAATTTTTGTTATTTGCTTTTGAAAATATTTTTTTGCCAAAACAAATTGTGTTTAACTTTTAAAGAAAAACCATAAAAAAACAAAAAATACAGCATACTATATATGAAGCACACCATGCCAAGTGTACCGATTTCGCTTAAATTTGGTAGATCCGGTGTGCAAGAACAACAATCCGGGAGGATTTCGTTCTAGTACCATTTGTTGTTAAAATACAGGGTGTTGAAGTTTGCGTTTTTAGTCATTTTCATGAAAGTTTGTAAATTGATAAATCTAAGTTACTGGTCCCTTTCATTTTGAAGTGTTCTTTTTATAAAAAAAAACATTTCGTGGTGAAAAAATTGTTTTTTCACCAAATTTTTTTACACTTAAAAATACTTCTTTTGAGAAATCCCCCTTAGATTTTTTTTAAAAGTGCTTTAAATTAAAGCATAATTTATAAGCTTTAAAATTATGTGTGATTCACGATACAGTTCGGACTCTAAATGGGAGTTTTTGGCTTTTGAACGCCTGCGGAAGGCAAAAATCTTGTTTTTACTCAAGAGAAAAGCATATTACGAAAAAAATGTACTAGGCAAAAAATGCTTAGAACCGTCCAAGCAATACGTGTGATTTTTTTGGATTCTTTTTGAATAATTTTTTAAAAATTTAATTTTTTGAAAATTTTTCATTTGAAAAAGAGGCACTTTAGAAAGGTTTCTAAAGAGCATGCCATACATAATTAATAAATAAGTATAACATGTATTAAATGATATTTTATTTTATTTAATTTATGTTCAGAAAATAAAAATTGATTTAAAAAAAAATTATTTGAAAATGTCTAGAGTTGTTCACTATGTACGTTTATTACTCACAGTGGGCTCCTACGTGTTTTGAGTTTGACTTTGTTGACGACAAAATCGGGGTATGGGGATGTGTTTGCACACATTTCAGGATTATAGAACGGCTTCAAGTAAAATCGGAGCTGATCGGTTTCGTAAGTTACAACCAATTACATGTTTTTTCTTTTATGCTCTGCAGTAAATAATAAATGAATTTCCTATGAAGAAAAAACTGATAAGCAACTCCTTATATTTTCCTCTCCTCAACATTTGTTGCTTACATGTCCGTCCCTTATCTAAACCTCCTAGGGGGCTCTCATACAAATTTACCTGAAAATGTAAATGTAATGCCTTTTTAAAATGATCATAGCTTTGTAATGAAAAATATTACGAGCCAGCTTTATAACTCATTGTAAAGACTAAGGATGGTACTAAATAATGCAATTAATATAAAATAGCATAACAATTTCATTTGTCATATATTTAACCCCAAATATAGCCAAAAACCGATTTTTAGCCCTTTTCAAACTTTTAAGGTTAAGATATTTTGGAAAAAACAAAAGATATTGATATAACTCAAATTTAGATTTAAAGAAAAATAATAGATCTTTCGTTTTCTGTATCAGGTTTTATGACTTAATTGGTCTTATTATATAACATCAAAAATTACAAAAAATCGTCATTAATTTTTTTTATATGTTAGAATATCTCAAAAACTATATGCGATAAAGCAATTCTGCGACCGGATTCAGATTTTGAATTAGCAAATCCATTATAAATGACAATTATTGTCTTAATTTCTTGTTTCTTTTAAAGGTTTCGGGCCAATTTGTAAAAAACGCATTTTTTTACAAAATTGCAACGAACTACCAATGGTTTAATTTCAGAACCCTGTTTTTTAGATTTCGTTAGTGCTCACGAGTAATTTTATATGATTATGTGTTAAATCCATGTCATTTTAACTTAAACTTTTTTGTGACCGTACAGTAGAAAATAAAAAAACATGTAATTGGCTGTAACTTTCTAAACCGATCAGATCCGATTTTACTTGAAGCAGTTTTATACAGGGTACTTTTTTTTTGTGGGCCTGTGTTATGAAAAATGGCATTGCAAAGCAAGCCCCTCGGAGCAAGGCTTTCCTTATTTTTAATTTTTGCCATATAACATATGATAGGTCTAATAAACATGTGGTATGGAACTCAATGAGAATTTAAACTATATCCATCAGCATTTGTAGAAGACCCTAAGTACAAACATGAATGTACTATATGCTCCAAAAAAGAATGAAAACACAAGCTTTTTGATAAAAATCGATTTTATTCTTCAATATAGTTCTTTCGAGGGAAATACATTTCATCCAACGATCCTCTAACATTTCGATATGCTGGCCATCACCTTCCCAGCCGATGTTTGCGGTAATTTTGCAAGGCCAAGACGCTGATATTTTTGCAAGACCAATACCAAGACTGCTATGTCTGATAGCTCTCTCACGTTCACTTTACGGTCTTTCAAAGCGATCACATGGATTTTCTTGATGTTTTCTGAAGTGATAGCTTCACTGGTGCATCACTGGTGCTCGTGCGACCCATTTTAAATTCAGCAAATAGTTCTTTTCGACAGAGCAGATGTGCTGTGATATTTTTGGAGCCATTCCAATGCTTGTTTCTAGTTTTTTCCGATCACAAAGCAATGTTTTATCAAAATACGAAATTCACTTTTTATAAAATACCAAAAGTAGCGTCACTCCTACAGCTATAACTTTAAAACTACTGGATGAAATGCCATCAAAATTTGGCATTCCTCTTTAAAAGTTGCCACTTCTAAAAAATTATATCGATTCGAGAGTGGTGGTTTCATCCCACCAAAATTCTTGGGACTTTTTGAACTATTCATTATGACGTTTTTATAATAAAAAGTATAATTTTTAAAATTTTTATTTTTTCAATTTTTGGCTGCGGAGCAATACAGTTTGAGATTAAACCAAAAAGTTACTTTCATTTGGTCTGCAACTATGCTCATTAAGGTGTCTCTTATTTGGGAAAAGTCAAAATTTTATGTCGCGCTCCCCCAGAATCGAAAGACTTTGAGAAAAAAATGAGATCCCCTAAACGACAGGTTTTTTTAAACTTAAATAAATTTAAATGAAAATTAACACAGATTTTATATACTTCTTGTTTAAACTTGCTGGGAATCGCGTTGCCTGAAATATTTTTCGCCATCAAATGTGTATCTTATTGTTTTTCGGGTTGCTGAACACGATACAAGTGTCAAAATTAAATCTTGACAGCTGTAAACGGCTACAGAGCTGTCAAAACTCTGTCAAATGGTGAAAATTTGCGTTTGCTCTGTAGCCGTTGACAGCTGTCAAAATTTAATTTTGACACTTGTATCGTGTTCAGCGACCCGAAAAACAATAAGACACACATTTGATGGCGAAAAATATTTCAGGCAACGCGATTCCCAGCAAGTTAAAACAAGAAGTATATAAAATCTATGTTAATTTTCATTTAAATTTGAATGTCTTCGTGGCACAGGTTAATTCGTTTAAAAAAACCTGTCGTTTAGGGGATCTCATCTTTTCTCAAAGTCTTTCGATTCTGGGGGAGCGCGACATATAATTTTGACTTTTCCCAAATAAGAGACACCCTAATGCTCATACATATAAAATAGGTGAGCCAACTTATAAGATCGGTAATATAGCAAGTGAATGCAAAACTGGTAAGGATGAGATTTACAAACATTTATGCAGTTCAATAAAAAAATACTGACCAGATAGTTTAATCACAAATTTTGAATAAACTTCGAAATCAATATTGTATATTCATGTGTTAACGGAGCTAAACGGACGACCTGGCAGCACTGACAAAACGAACGAGACTTTAACGAAGGAAACATGACGAAAAGATTTCGAATAAACGAACAAACGACTGTTGAACTCGGGAGTAGTTGATTTTAGAAGTTGAAGATGACGGTTGTTTGCGGACATGTAAGAAGTGAGATTAAAAGACAGAATTGTTTAAAAGATGTTAAAGAAAAACTGATATAGAAAGAAGAACAAATATGTAAATAATATTGTAAAATAAAATAATATAATAAGAACTAAAATAAATGTGTAAATAAATAATTGAGAAACTAAGAAGGGCAGTGTGTTGTGTGTTTTTATTAAGAAGAAGAAAGAAAGCCTACAATTCCTACATTCATTTTAAACTATTTAGAATTAAGTAAGTACAATAGTTTATAAAAACAGGGCCGGCGCAAGCCTAGTTTCTGCCCTGTCCATAATTAATGTTTTGCGTCCTTTTAATCGTATTTTCGTCCATATGCAATCAATGCAACTATTCCTTTTGGGAAAAAAAAAATGTGCTAACATCGCAAAACATGATATATTCATTTCTATGAATTTTTCAAGAGAATAAATTTAAATTTAAATTTGCTGGGAAAAATCATAAATATCATATTCTGACATGCATTTACTTTTACTAAACAAAATGCGTAGTTATGAATGAATTTGCCAGTTCCTAGACCTCATTGAGAGCTACGTAGATAAAAAAAAGTTCTGTTTATTAAAAAAATTGGACTTATCATGTTTTGCCATCTTAGCACAGAAATTTTTTTATTTCTAGAATTCGAGACATGGACTTGATGCAGGTTTTCCACACAAATGTAAACCTCGATTATTGTTAAAACCCCACATGTTTTGCTATTTCATAATATAAAAATAAATTCAATAAATTCCCAAAAATAATTAAAACACATTTAATACATAAAATATGTGCCGATCTTTACATTTTTTAAATAAATGTGCATGAATCTAATTAAATCTAATATTTTTCCTTAGTAGAACACAGACTGCGGAAAATATGATGCCTGCCAGTTCTACAACCGGAAGTTGCTTTTGTGCTCGAATTATAAACTGGATTGTCAAGAATATTGTTAGCTCCATAATTACAAGCCAAGTAGAAATTATTCGCTACGGCTGTCCAACGTGCCGCAGCGCAACCGACATGTGTATTGCTTTCAGCAACCATTATCGTAAAATGCCCAATCAAACTGTAAAAAAGGAAAAAGAAAATCAATTCAAAAGTTCAATTTTGTGAAAGCATGAAGCTTACGGTCCGCTATATGATGCTGGATATTTATTAATAAAAGACATATTCGAATTTTTGTGTTCCTTATACCATGTGCGGATATGGTCAAATATCATGGAACTGTCTCGCGTAGAATGTTCATCACCTGTGTAATAAGTTTTGCCCAAATTTTGACCAGATGTTGGAAAGTTATCAGTGTTGTGACAATTATCATGTTTCAAATCACATCCTTTGACGTTGAGTGTTGCAAGGTATGCCAATTCATCATCCCATTGCATGGTAGCCATGCGTGCAGCAGGTAAATAAGCGCTTTTTCTACCACTGGCTATACGATTTCTCAACCTATTATGCATTTTTACAATAGCGGTCCTGTAAGGAGTCATGTCAATCAAACGCGCATTACTAGGGCACTTTTTGGTAAATTTCTAAAATAAAATGGAGAAAATGTTGCATTAGAATTAAAAGAAAAAAAATTAACATGACGAAAATAAAATAATGCCTTCAACGGCAGCAAAAACTATCGAATGATTGTAAAGCTTACCTAACTAGAATGATCGCAATACTGCTTTTGCCTTCAATTTCCCGCAACTAATTAAAGTTAAATGATTGCAACCGAGAACCGGTGATCTAACTAAGAGCAAATCATTTAGTCAAGCAACTGCACAGTGTTTCACGTAGAACAAGCTAGCTGGACAAAATTATTTTTTGATATTTTTGGGTAGTGTTAGCCTTATTACGACATATTATTAATATTTTGATTTACAGGGTGTTCCAAAATTTCCGGAACGCTCAAGTGTTTTTAATGCTGCACGCTAAATAAAAAAAAAAAAAACACGTGTCCAATATTTTTAAGAGGGCAGTGCAACGATACCAATTTTGACCCTCTACACCTCTCCTCCCGCGGTTGACGGAAGAAACTTCAAAATTTTATATGGAAACTCCCAATTTTTATTGCGGATTCTGATTTTACGTGGAAAAATACTACACTTTTGTCTGAAACATTTTTTCTTATTCGGTATATCGGTATAGATCACCATCATAACCAGAAATTGCTCATTGGGGGGTTTTCATACAGATTAATTTTATTTTATTTCAATATTTTCAATTCATATATAGAGGAAAAAGATATATAGGAAAAATATCTTAATAGAGAGGGTTTGAACCCGCAAAAATTGGTGTCGTTGAATGTATGTATGTATGTATTCTCCTTTAACTCCTAGGAGGAGCATAGGGCCAATATGAAATCTCTCCATTTGTCACGTTGTCGTTGAATAGCTATTTAAAAAAAAATTAAACAAAAAACCAAAAAAGAAATAAAACAACAGAATTTTTTTATGTTGGAAAAAGTATAAAAGCCAACATTTATTGTTTCTTTTTTTGCAAATGTTCAATTACTACTCGCAGTACGATACAAATGCATTAGTAATGTAATTAGTGATAACATATCAAACTATGAAACGGTTTCAGCTTACTTCAACTTTAAATTGCCTAATCAGTTTCATCATGATACAATATAATCTTCCTCAGGTTCTGGCAATATATTTGGTCGTGATTGTGGAACTATTGTAGGAGGGATAATTAGCTTTAAGACCTCTGCACACAATTTATCTTGTTTTTTTTTTTTTTGATATTTCTCTTAAAGAGTTTATAAAAAGATCAGAAGTTAAGAGTAGCATATTTAATAAATCCTTATTCGTGGCTATGCGCGACCACTTTCTTGTATTCTGTTCACGGAACCTGCGGCAATCTTTGTTCCGCGCTTCCTGGGCTTCTTCTGAAAGCTGCCCTTTTTGTTTCAACGCAAAGCTTTTCGAATGCAATTAGATTGATGTCGTAACCAGACCACAATAACAGACGTTAAAAACAAAGCAAAAAATTAAAATATGAATTAAAATAAAAAAATGATCAAAGGTATTCTGGAAAAAATTTAAATAAAATAGATGAACTCTAATGTGCAAGTTAAAACTAATATATTCATCAAAGGAATAGGTGCAGCTAACATATATCCAAAATCTAGACTGGGTACACACGGGTACATGCATTTCCAGCTCCTTTAAAGTTGAAAAATAATAAAACTACGAGTTATGTTTTTAAGTGTTTTCGAAACATTTCCTGAGGAAAGGAATGACAAAAATCTTATTCAAATACAATACGTTAACCTTCATTTATAAAATCCATCACTAGAAATGTCATAAAATTACGACATTTTTAAGACAAAGCAAAAAATTCGAATATAAATTAAAAAAAAAAAAAAATTGAAGGTATTCTGAAAAAAATTTATATAAAATAGATGAACACCAGTGCGCAGGTTAAAACTAATATATTCATCAAGGGAATAGGTGCAGCTAACATATATCCAAAATTTAGACTGGGTACAAGCGGGTACATGCAATTTCGTCTCCTTTAAAGTTGGAAAACGAAAAAAAAAGAATAACTTTTTTATCTGTTTTCGAAGCTTTCTTACACATAACCCAAAGGAGGAAATGAAAAAACTCTTACTAAAACATAAAATACGTTCTTTTTGCTATAAAATTCATCACTAAAATTATCACAAAATATTGATTTTGCCACAATAAAATCAAGTTGCTTTATTGTTTAATGAAAAGAATAAATATTTGAAATTGAACTTACATTCATAAGTTGACTTCTGCACTCAGTTGTTTGTCACCATCAAATATTTACACAAAAAAAGTAGGTATATTATATATTTGGGGTATTGTTGACATTACCTTATTACTAATATTTAGATATCTGTTAATGAATTTTGTCCACCTAGCTTGTTCTACGTAAAACACTGTGAACTGGTAGCAACTTCGTAAGTAATATGCTAAGCAAAATTAGTTATGGCAAATTTTGATGGAACGAATCCAATCAATGTGTTTTGAAATTTATTTCCAAAACCAGTGTGTAACTCATCAAACATTTCGTTCATTTCATAGCGCATAAGTTGTCCGGCTGCAAAAAAATAATCACCGACCCTATTAATTTTTCCTCTCCAACATTTCTCTCGAACATGTTTTTCCCTTTCTGCTACCCCTCAGAGAGGCTCCCATACAAAATTGATATTTTTAGTTTAATTTTGTATGGCAACCCCTGGGTTGAAAAAAGGAGGAAGTATATTTTAGAAAAATGTTACAGATGCCATTCTTATACCCTACACCCAGGGTGTATTCACTTTGTAACGCAGAGAAGGAGGCGTGGCAGATATAAAAAAGAGTCCCGAATCGATAAAGTCATGTCCGTCTATCTGGCTGGCCAGTTTGCGCAGGTAAATCTGTACGTGTGGACGGCAAAAGTCAAGGTTGCACAGTTCAAAAGTGCGGCCTTTGCTTTCTTTGAATTTCCAAAGATTTTTTTGTGCAAACTAGGCTTGCGCAGGCAAGTTGGAACGTGTGGACGGCGTAAGGCCGTGCCTTCAATCTGTCGCTTAAATTGCACTCTTCAAATGCATTTATATTGCATGTGATAGCTCTGTCATGAAAATTATGCGTTTTTTCATTGATCTATTTTGGAAAATATACAAAATAAAAAACAATTCAAATGAAAATAAAATTTTTGCTAAACGTCATGTTACTATAAAAATGAAGTATACCGAAAACTGCACAGACTTGCCTGTGTCGTGTGGACGCGATAAAAAAAGGATGCTCAAACTCTCTAGTTTGCACAAACTAGGCTTGCGCAGGTAAGACTGTACGTGTGGACGGCCCTTAAGAACTATAAAAGAAAGCTCTGAGAAAAACTAGGTGAAATCCGACGTGCGTTTCATCTCCCATCTAAGCAAAAGTTTTAAAATGCTATACTGAAAGAGTTTTTTGAGATATTTCAACAAAATTGCACTCAAATACTAAGGACTATAGATGCACGCTCTGAACCAAAACTTGACGAGCTCAGACAAGAAGGCGTGACTGCTCCCATATAAGCAAAAGCTTCAAAATGCTATAATGAAAACATTTTTTGTGGTAATCCAACCAAATTTCACTCAATCACCAAAAACCATAATTGCAAGCAAAAATTGGGTGAACTCGGACAAGAGGGCGTGGCACCTCCCATATAAGCAATATTTCAAAAACACTGCAGTGTAGGGTATTTAAAGTTTGGCCAGACCAAAGGTTACACCTTTACTAGTTTTTTAATGGTATTGAAAAGCCATAATCTTTCTTATCAAAATGTACCTATGAATTTTTCCAAATGGACTCTTACTTTATGAATTATCTACCTTTGAAGTAAAGGCATTACATTTTTAAGTGTTTTTTGGCCATAAAACGAAAAATGTGGCTCTGCTTTATGTAAATGTTGACGAAGTTCTGCATTTGACACACGCAATATTGGAAAATGATCCGATGGGTTCCATAAATTTTAAATGACATCCAAAAAGAAACTCGGGTACATTTCGCCCAATATTTTCCAAGCAAAATAGAAAACGGACGATCTAACAACTTCAATAAAATCAAAACAGGTGATGAAGCTTGGTTTTTTAAGTACGACCTGGAAATCGAGCAATGGTCTATGGAGCCCGGAAGGAGCGAATCCTCTTATTGAAGCAAGACAAAAAGATCTGCAACAAAAGTGATAATGTCTATTTATGATACTTTAATAGAGCAAAAATTTTAGCTGCTATTCCCCTGAGTACTGGACAGTCAATAACTGCAAAATGGTATACTGAAGACCTTATTTACAAAGGTTAAAAATTGAAACCAGAATTTTTTTGTAGATTTGGAATTGAAATTGGGGTGTCCGGCTAAAACCAAAAAAAAAGTTATTATTTTTTCAAACTTACGCCTTTATTTCCACAAGCTATATGTTTGGTATATCGGGAACAGTTCTTTGAACAATACTTAGTGTCATCAGCTAAAGCGAATGTGGCTAAAAGCCAATAAATTATCAATTTCATAACAAAATGCGCGTAATGTATCACTAATGAAGCTACAAAGAAATCTTCGGTACAACTATGAATTTGAAACTGATCAATACGACTGGTAAAGGCTTGGCTGAATCAACTCAATTCGCAATATTTTTTATCATTAAATATTTAATGCAATAAGTCACACATAATTTTCACTTTCTTGCTTTCATATCCATGTAATATCAAAGGGGAACAAACTGAAATAAATTTTCAATTATTAATTATAATTATTAATTATTTATTGTTAATTATTAGGTGTATCGCAAACAAAATAAAAACTGTGGCCGAAAATTGAATTCACAAAATTTGATAAGTTTCGTTTTTTAATTTTGGCAATTAAAAATTTTTATTATAAATACCGATTGTACATATAGTTAAAATCATATTTGCTTTTGTAAAATATTTGCTTATTTATTTTTAAAATGCGAACCTTACAAAATTCAGCATATAGGTATCTGTATAACCAACAACGTATAAAATTGGAGAATCGAGCAAGTGCACTCGCCATTTTGGGACAATTGATTGAATGTAATTTTACAAACGACACTAAATGTTTTGTTGTCATTGCCCCTGATCTTTGTTATTTGTCCATCTTAACTTTATACGTCCCTGGTATAACACACTTAAGCATACTGCTGAATAAATGAAGCCAATTTATCTTCATCGGCGCCTCGGAATCGATCAAGTATTTCCTTGTTCTTGATGAACAAAAATGTTGGCGAACCGGTGATTTCGTACTCCAGTTCCAAATTTTTGCACTTCTCGTAATCAACCTGAAAATTAAAAAAAAAAAACAAACTAAGTTCTAGATAAAACTTTACTTAATTAAACGCTTCATTTTGTATTGTACAAAAAAAGTTATCAGTAAATTTATATGGTCACTATTGAGCAATTTGAAGTCAACTCCCAAAGAATTGTTTCGACTTATGAAAGCATTAATATTGTTAACAATAAAAAATAGAAATTAAGTAGGGTAGAACGGGGTTAAACAACCACTTTTGAGTTTGGTACTCTGTAAAAACTTTGTTTATCATAAAAATTTGAAAATTTAAACTGTTCCTGGTTCGTTGAACCCTTTGTAACAAAATTCATCTGAAATTTTTTTATCAAACTCGCATTGTTTATCCGGTATTTGCATTTGAACAAAAAGTGTGAAATGGTTGTTTTACTCCACCTGGTGGGTAATAAAATAATAAACGTGACCAACATTGTTATTTTAAGGGTTTTTTTTTATCAGAATTTTACAAAATGTTACAAAAGAACAAAATTAACTTGAAAAAGTTTCTCTTGAGCTTCATTTATCGCTGGCGTCACTTTCCTCAACGTATACTACTTTACTTAGACGACCTCTTTTGGAGCGACGAGTATTGTTTTTATAAAATTTTTTTTTTCGTATTTTTCGTGTTTCCAAAAAAAATAATTTATCACATCTCTGAAAATATTTAACGGACATGGACGAGATTTGTTATATGTATTAAGAGTATTGCACACTGGTTTAAAATTCTAAAAAGCTGGCCAAAATTCGAAAAAAAAAGTTTTTTTAAATTAACTTTTTTTGGTCCTTATTGTCTAACAGATATTCATAGACCTAAAAAAATGTATAAGAAAGATCCAGGTATTCCTACAATGCTCTTGGGATCTCTCCAAAAGTACGCTTCTGAGACGAAAAATTCTGTGAGTTAAAAGTAAAAATTTAACGTTCACTGTAAAAATTGTGTGGTTACTGTAAAATTGAACTGATTTTAATGTTTGAATATGGAATCTCTTTGTAAAAGAAAATACCATCGAACCTCTACATTCAAAACTTGCAATAATTTACACTTTTGCGGTAATTGTGATAACCTTAAAATCAAATTATTTCACAAAATCAGTTTTCAATGGCTATGAAAAAAGTCCAGAACCAATTTATACCACGTCATACCACCAAGATTTCTTGGATTTAAGAAGATTTAAACCTTCTCTTACACATATAAAAAAAGTGAGCTGCCTTTTTTTGCCCTTTTTGTTTGACGCGGTTTTTTCTGAAGCAACCAGAGGAAAATTTAACTCATATTGCTTGCCAAGTGTCAATATATGATGCTTGCCCGAAATTATAAAATTTTTATATTATTATACAGCTTATACTCCATGATAAAGGAATCTAAAACCCATTCTTATGTAGATTAATTTAACGTTGCACACAACTCTATCAAAGTTAAAGTTTTGAAATAAATTTTTAAATTGGATATAAAAATGTGCAAGTGTTATTTTTGGCCATTTCGAATCCGCCATTTTGTTTTTTAAAAATCAAATATCAGATTCGTTATGAGTGACCCCAAAAATCACCGCGTAAATTTTTTGTTGGATTTGGTTGAATATTTATGCAAATCGTCCGCCATTTTGAATCCGCCATTTTCTTTTTTAAAAATCAAACATCAAATTCGTGATCAGCGACCTCAAAAACCCCCAGGTAAAAAATTTCGTCTCGAAACTATAATGATTTCGACTTTTGGCCAGCTTTTAGGGTTTTTGAACCAGTGTGTATCGGGATAAATAATGTTCAAGGGAAAAATTGGCGTTCTACGTCCTTAAAGAACGTCATATCTCTGAAACTATTTAACGCACAAAAATGATGTTTGGTACGTAAATAAATTGCATTGGGAAAATTTACATTCTTGGGTTTAATTTAATTGCAAATGCTCTGGCCTCTATACAAGAGAAGGTGTGACGACTCACACCGGGAAATGCTAGTTGTCTAAAAAATACGTGTGAATTTTTGCAGAATTTTTGGAGATATTTTATAATTTTTCAAAAAAATAGTAGGGGAATGTCGTATAGGTTGGGACGCCGTATAAGTTGGGACAGCCGTTTTTCTTGAATTTCCGATACTGGCGACACCTATGTTTCAACTGTCCAAGTAAAGTCTGTTTATAACCTAACGTTTCATGTGCAAAAGATCGAAGAACTCTTGTTGATTAACTCCATACCAAACAAAGAGTAAATTGTCATATCGAAAATATCTTTTCGATAGTTTCTGCGTGTTGGTAATTTGCCGAATTTAAACCAATTATTTGATGTTAGTATGTTCAACGTGTCTTGTATTCAGTGTATTTTCATTGCGTGAAAGAGTAATTGAAATGTATTGTTGTGGCAAATATTATTTTTGGGCTTTCACGAAACGGCAACTTTGTAAAGGTTGGGACACTCATGACGTATAAGTTGGGACAGCACTTTTTTTTGTTCCAAGACATTGCGATACCATTTAAATGATATTTTCACAACATTTAATGAATGCAATTGCATTTATAATAACTAAATAGCATTCATTATTGAATTTTTGTACGTTGTAACGCATTTATGTGGGTTCCACTCAAAAGCGGCCAAAAAATAGCGGCCAAAAAAAAGGGGCCAAAAAATAGCGGCCAAAAAAAAGCGGCCAAAGAAAAAAAGGGGCCAAATACAAAAAGGGGCCAAAAAATAGCGGCCAAAAAAAAGGGGCCAAAAAAAAGCGGCCAAAGGAAAAAAGAGGCCAAAAATGGTTAAAGTGTTGAATTATCATTATTTTATTAAAAATCAAAGAAATTAGGTAAAATAGTAAAGTAAATTGACAAATTGTGTAAATAATACATGGAAAATGTTAGTTAATTAGTTAGTCAATTTACTTTACTATTTTACCTAATGTCTTTGATTTTTAACAAAATAATGATAATTTAACACTTTAACCATTTTTGGCCTCTTTTTTCCTTTGGCCGCTTTTTTTTGGCCGCTATTTTTTGGCCCCTTTTTTTTGGCCGCTATTTTTTGGCCCCTTTTTTTTGGCCCCTTTTTATATTTGGCCCCTTTTTTATTTGGCCGTTTTTTTTTGCCCCTTTTTGTTGGCCGCTATTTTTTTGGCCCCTTTTGAGTGCCACCATTTATGTGCTTTGAATTCCGCAATGTCACAGAACGCACGACAAACCCATCGTGAAATTACCGATTTCAATGTATTGGTCGCAGAGATCAAGGAAATAAAATTGGCTAAGGCATTCGATCCACCAGAAAAGCTTATAAAATCCCAAAAAGCAGTTTGGCGAGGTATACCCAAAAAGTGAATGATAAAATTAAAAACATTTCAACCATTGATGACGATGCATTGTTGAAGCTGGTTAAAAGAGTTGCTTCGCACGCCAATCCGTTGATGGTATCTAGTGTCTCGCACAAGAAGTACCTTAAATATTAAATATGCGGAACAGTTTCGGCACCTGTATAAACTCCGAATCATATTAGGCGGAATGATATATTTTTACCCAAATTATTTCTTTGAAACATGACGTTTCAATAAATATTCTAATAAAAATAATATCATGCAGATTAACTTAACTTTTTGGCTTACTTTGTGATTTTTGAAAGTGTCCCAACATATACTGCAAATTTTTTTTTAGCAAAAAAAGTTGTCTTCATTAAAATGGCTATAACTTTTGATCTGATCACGATATCAAATAACTTTCTATGAAAAAGTTGTAGCCGATGAATATACCTTTTTATTGGCTTATATAAATTAACAATTTTTTGATCCGTTTTAAAACCACTGACCAAAAACAAAACCCGTCCCAAACTTGACGACATTCCCTTATATAAAAAAAAAATTACAAAAATTCTAAAAAAAATTCACACCAATTCTTTAAAAGATTCTAAGCATTTTACGTCATATGAAATTTTTTAGTAGTTGCCTTAGTTTTAAGTAAACCTAGCATTTAGCTAACAAACGGGAGCATAACATCCGCGTAAATGAAAAACGTAAAATAATAGATTTTGAGATGCGAATATATATCCCCAAAAGAAATTATAATTTTTCTTAGCTCGGTGGTTTTTTACCCTATTTTTAAAAAATATATTTTTCTATAGAGCTACAACTCTTAACTTTCAATCAAAATTAAACGCATGAAAATTCGTTAAAAAATGGCTGAGATACGAACTTTTTTCGTCTCTGGGTATAAAACGACCTTTCGGCAGGCCCAAAAAAAAATCCTTGGGTGATAAAGAAAAACCGAATACGCCGAAAATTATTTTTTTGAGTGCCAAACACGATGTGCTATTTGAAAACCCAGACTTTTTTTTCGTGTAGAACAGTGATATCAGAACAAAATGGGTTCTATCTTCATTTAAGCAACTGTCAGTGAGTTTCCGAGATAAAAATATACAATTTTACCTGATTCCACACAAAAATATCCAAAGGATGACCAAAATCCGAAAAATAAAATATCCAATAAAAATAAAATCCAATGAAAAAAAAATCCAAAATAAAATCTCCAATAATAAAAATATCCAATAAAAAAAATATTATTCTTTAACTTTAATTTTTATTTTTATTTAAACTACTTTTTAATTTTAATACCTATATAAAAATTTTAAATTTTTGATGATTTTTTATTTGTATTGTTATTTTTGGATGTTTTTATATTTGGATATTTTATTTTGGATCTTTATTTTTGGATATATTGTATAATTTTTTGGTTGTTTTTCACTAGATATTTCTATTGGATTTTTATTTTAGAAGACCAGATTTTTTGCCCTGAAAATTTCATAAAATGGATATACCACCTTGATCAAAAAGTTTCCGG
Organism: Calliopum simillimum; assembly: GCA_951812925.1. NCBI lineage: Eukaryota > Metazoa > Arthropoda > Insecta > Diptera > Lauxaniidae > Calliopum > Calliopum simillimum. The sequence goes on from OX638372.1 coordinate 35,438,313, forward strand.
AATCATCACCGTGTGGCGCCCCCTGCTGTCCAATTCAAATTTTTTCGTTTTTGTAGGCTGTCACACCTTTGAACAATATTCCCTGCGAATTTCACATTTGACATTTGTAAATGTAACGCAATTTTGAGTGCATCTGTTTTTTTGTGAATTTCGATTTTTGCAATGGATCTTAATTTCATGCAAAAAAAAAGATCGTGTCGATATCGCTCAAGACATGCTTTCTAAGGTTGAAACGGACCCAGTATTCATCAAACGCATCAATTCTGGTGACGAGACGTGAGCTTATGAGTACGGCACTCAATCCAGAACTGGATCAAACGCTGGCATAAGTGCGTGGCAGTTGATGGGAAATACTTTGAAGGGGATCGCATCAATATTCAAGAATAAACTTATATTTTTAATTTTAAAAATAAATTCCGGGAACTTTTTGATCAAGGGTATATGAATGTACTTAAATAGATCGGAGTCACCGTTAAATCCAAGATCATGATGGATGATAGGCAATCGGCTCTAAATGTCAAACAAAAGTTTCCCTGATTTTCAGGTTTTTATAAGCCCTACTTAGCCATTGGTATAAGCGTAAGTCTGTCTGTTAAAATTACGATTAAAGGCAAACGAATAAATCTAGGCGCATGAAATTTTGAACAGATAATACTTGAGGTCGTGGTTTGGGACTTAAAATAGACACGACTAGTTAATATTCAAGCCTACCCAAAGGGAAACGGAAGCGCATTGAAACGACTTCAGTTGCGCTTCTAGGGAAGCAAGTAGCTGCCTCCAGTGCTGTTCTCACTGTTTATCTTTTTTAACGCAGCATGTCCTAGCGGAGATGCATATCTTCAGAAGCACATGAAATACGCTTCAAATACGCTTTCGTGGAAGGACACATCTGGAAGCATATGAAATACGCTTTCGTGGAAGTTTTTCAAAATTTCAAGTTCGATTTCACAAAAACTACTTTTTTTCTGTAACTTTTGGTAGATTTATTAAATTTAATAAGCAATAGAATTTGAAAAATTTTGTATGCTACCAGAGATGTGCTTCTATTGCGCTCTTTTTGGAAGCAGTTTCATTTCTTCCCGTTGGGCTACCTATCATGTAGACATTGTAAAACATTTTATGAGAGGTAGGCGTGAAGATAAGCCGATCGGCTTATCCATTTTTAATCCAAGGCAGCCTAGTAACATTGTTGTATCTGTATTAAAATTCCAACCATCTATCTATTCGTTTGGCCGTAATCGTAATTTAAACAGACAGGCGGCCAAATCTACCAAGAAACCAATCGAGACTGAGCAGGGTCAATCAGGGCTCAACATAAAATTCTGAAAGACATTTTTTCTTCGACATTTTAGGCATCCGTTATTGGAATTCGACAAAAAGCCATTAAACAGCGACTTTAGTACACACATGTTTAAAATTCTTTTGGCATTCCGCCTGTTAAATGGCCAATATGATGTGTTTTAATGTTAAGCCTCTCTATAAAATTCTATCAACTTTTTTTTTTTAAATTTTGATTTTTTGTATTCTTACCAGAAGTACCACAATTGTTTCCGAGTATTCCTTGGCTAACTCTTCTACTACAGGAGCAATTAGTTGTGCATGAGGACACCAGCTTTTAAAAAACTCGACAACAACCAATTTGCTACCAGCATCTTCGAGTTGTTGATCCAAATCAGACTGAAAAATAAAAAAAGAACTTTAAACATCTAACCAATTAAGGTAGGGTGAATTATTACGCCATGCTATCTAAGCAAGTATTTTAAAAACTAAAACAACTTAAGTGGAAAAATTCAATACTTTGAAAATATTTTATGACTGAATGAGAAACTCATATATTGTAAGTGGGGTGAGTCCATTTTTATGAGAAATTCAGATATCTAATGATACGTAGGTTGTCTTGAAAGTTTTCAGAATATACTTACATAGTATCCCCAGTGATGCAAATCTTTATGACAGTTTGAGAAACTCAGCTCGGCCAATGTCAATTAGTGATGAGCAAAATTAGTCTTCGATTTGAGTTTTGGTCTTGGTAATTTATCAAGACGAAGACCTCAACCATAGGGGTGTTGGCCTTGATCTTGGTCTTGAAATTATATCAGCGTCTTCGTCTTGGTCACGATGATCATAAATGTGAATATGTGTGTCATGCCCTTTCAAGCATAAAATCCTCTCTAGCTACAATCTTTAGAAATTTGTTCAAGACTAAGACTCAATATCAAGACCAAAACCAAGACTGCTATGGTCTTGGTTTGCTCATCACTAATGTCAATAAATGGAATTAAGTCGTGAACATTTTCCTGTTTTTTTTTTTTATTGTTTTGTTATGGAGATAAGTAAGGTGAAGTTTTTGTCATATTAAAAATATACGGTAAATATTGCTATGTTTTTAAAACAAATCCTGCTTGAAGATTTACTGTATAAAGTGGGGTTGGAGAAACCCGCCAGAAGATAGTGTTAGTTAGCAGTCTCTCTTGTTTCGTAGTAGATAGGGTTGTGGAGAAGATAGTCTCTTTCACAACTCAGAAGGGAGGCAATGGATTGGTCTGGTCCAGCCTTTCTAACCTTGTGTTGTGCACGGCCGGTTATAAAGGGTGTCAAAGTTGTGGACTGAATGGTCGCAATGGAGGCGAAAGATGGTGACGCATGGGGTGGTGGAGAATCTAGGTCCTCCCCACCCAGGTTGTCGATAGATGGTGAAGCATGGGGTGATGGTGGGCCAGCCCCGACCTACCATCACACAGTTATTTGGAGGGGGGTTGGGAGATCTGATCAGACAATCCGGCTCTCTCGCCGCCAGAAATCGCTGGTAGAAGTTGTTTAATCGAAAGAAGATTGATTGGTGATTAAACGTTGGTCAACAGGAGGTTAACGAAGGAGTGATAAAACGAAACAAGAGAGGCTGCTGGCTTGACATTGTCCCATGTCTGGCCACAAGCAGCCTGCTGCCTCCCAGCGGCAACCCCTGGTAATGGTGGTTTGCGGTAACACTGTTGACCGCAGTGTCGGTGTCGACTACCAGCCAAAGCAGGAAGGCGGAAGGGCATGACTTTTGGAGAGCTGAGGGTTTTTTCCTTTTTATCCCAATTTTCACGTAACGCATATGGCAAAGTGTTGAAAAGCCATCCAAGATAGGATTTCGAGGGTTTTCCTGAGAAATTCGCTCTTGGTGAGTCGACATGGGGTCCCAGGTGGATCAGAGTCATACTAACAGTGGCGTGTTGCTACGAAATCTGACCAAAGATTATTCTGGTACCACGGGAGTCAGTAGACCTTTGGAGTATCCGGTTCGCTGGATATTCCAACTGACTATTGGAATGGACTTCGGAGAGTATTGTAGTGGCTGTGGGTTGGACTTAAATCGCAGGAAACGTTTGGAAGCTCGGTGTGGAATTGCATTCTCAACCGGGTGCCATGACCCAGAGAATGGCAGAGGTTTAGACGGTCGTCATTTCCCCATTATCAAAATCGGATAACGTTTATTAGATTTGGTCGCTTTATATATGTCCTCGTAGTTAATGGTTTTTGTTGTCAAATAGGCATACAACAGCGTTACTCAAGTGTCAGAAAACGACTGCTTATAGTGGGGGAGAGAACTGGAGAACACCAATTTCAAAGTGATGTTTTTTTATGAATTAAAATAAAATTTCATTTTATCTTTCATTGATGTACCAGATACATGTGTTTTTTATATTTTAAGCATTGAAATTAAATAAAAATGTTGCGAAGGGTATGTATTCTCCTTTAACTCCTAGGAGGAGCATAGGGCCAATATGAAATCTCTCCATTTGTCACGATCCCTTGCGATGACTTTAATCTCTTGCCACGACTTTCCCGATTCTTGGATTTCCTTTTCCAGCTTCCTCCATGATGATCTCGTGGAAATACCCAGCTGCTATTCCCCTGAGTACTGGGCAAACAGTAACTGCAAAATGATATATTGAACTGTTTGCCAATAGTTTTCGAAAATTTGTTGGAAAACTCAAAAAAAAAGAAACTGCGTCATGTAGTCATGTAGATTTATTGCTGTCGAAGAAATTTGCTCAGCACCATATTTTTGGATACGGCGACTTATGATTTCCGACTATTTCCAAAAATTAGGTGCGGGTACCAAAGCGAAGCTAATTAATGCAATTAATGCAAAAATCAAGAATCTTCCAAGACAAGATTTCGAGGATTGTTTTCATAAGTGAATCTTTGTGCTGAAAAAAATTAGTGAAATGAAAGGACATAATCGTATAAAAAGGATGAAGATTAAAAATGAATAAACAAAGACTTTTCCGGTTTTTTTTTCTAAATAAAAGAAAATATAAAAAGTTATTTCAATTAAATTTTTTCTTGCAAGATCATATGTATTTGTATGAGAACATATTTGAGAAAAATATTTTCCTTTTTCCAACCAGAGACCCAAAAAAGCTTAATAATTCTTCCCTTATCTACAAAGGCTAAAAATTGAAATCTGAATTTTTTGTAGATTTGGAATTGAAGTTAGGGTGTCCGGCTAAAAACAAATCAAAAAAGTATTATTTTTCCAAACTTACGCCTTCATTTCCACAAACTATATGTTTGATATGTCGGAAACAGTTCTTTGAACAATACTTAGTGCCATCAGCTAAAGCGAATGTGGCTAAAAGCCAATAAATAATCAATTTCATAATAAAATGCGCGTAATGTATCACAAATGTAGCTTCAAAGAAATCTTCGGTACAACTATTAATTTGAAACTGATAAATACGACTGGTAAGGGCTTGGCTGATTCAACTCAATTCGAAATATTTTTGATCATTAAACATTTAATGCAATAAGTCACACATAATTTTCACTTTTTTGCTTTCATATCCATGTAATATCAAAGGAGAACAAACTAATATAAATTTTCAATCATTAATTATAATTATTAATTATTTATTGTTATTGTTGTTTCAAAATGCTATACTGAAAACGTTTTTTGAGACAGTCCAACTAAATTTCACTAAGATACTTACCTATAGAATAGTGAATGCAAGTTCTGCGCCAAAACTAAGCGTAATCAGACTAGAGGGCGTGGCGCCTGCCATATAAGCAAAATTTTCAAATTGCTATACTGAAATCATTTTGAAGATAATGCAACCAATATTCACTCAGACACTGAGAACAGTAAGTGCAAAAGCTATGTGAATTCGGATAAGAGGTCGCGGCACCTCCAGTACAAGCAAAATTTTCAAAATTCTGCTTCCGCTGATGACAAGTATTGGTGGAAGCTCGTGATTTGAAGATTTGAAACAACTAGAGAGCAGAGTCTAGTTAGTATTTGGGCAGCGTGACATAACCCCGACGGTCATAATCCCAAAACGAGTTTTTGGGATTATGTCCCCCTTCCGTGCGGTCATAATACCAAACATTTTTGTTGGGACTATGACCCCTACAAAAGGGAGACACAAACCCAATTGGGCACTTCAGAATGCTTTTTGAAGCGCTTCTTTTCCCCTTGGGATGTATTAAAAATACATTTTGATCTTACAATTACTTTTATATATTTCGCATCTTAGAGATATATTTTTGTTTTGCAAACTCTTTGTCATAGTGATACTCTTTATCTTATAGATGAATTCTCAACTTACAAATACCTTCCATAGTTATAGGTACATAATTGCAAATGCAAGTAGTTTTATTTCAGAGATTTATTTTTAACGTGCAATTACCAAAGTAAGTATTTTGTAGATACTTTTTTTTTCTACGTACGTACGTTTGAATTTTATAGATGCTTCGAAACCTTATTTATTAATTTTACTGATAAGTATCTTATAACACCCCAGTGTGCCAGACGGTTCAAATTTTCGCTTTTTTATCCGTTACGGATCCGTTACTGATCCGTTTGCGGGAGAAATTCCAAAAAAATAAACGATTCGTTTTTTTTTTGGGAATCTCTCCCGCCAACGGATCAGTAACGGATCCGTAACGGATAAAAAAGCGAAGATTTGAACCGTCTGGCACACTGGGACACTTTTTTATAATTACTTTTTATCTTAAAAATACTTTTGTATTTTATCGATACATTAGTATCTTATAAATACTCTTTATATCTTCATTTTTATCCAATAGATACTTTATTTTTTATCCCATTGCACAGTTAAATAATTTTTACACAATATTTGAATTAAAAACTTCGGCAATTGAACAAAGGCTGGGATAAATGGGATTAGCTGCTTTGGAGCAACCCGATGCAGCATTTTGGCTTGTTCCATAAACTGGCTTCTTACGAAAATGCGAAGCTGAATAATTGCACGCAAAGAGGAACCAATTCATGTTGTTTTTGGAATAACGTGTTGCACCACAACCAATGCGTGCATTTTTATCCACGACCATTTCTGTAAAGTGACCTATAACTGCGCTGAAAGACAAACGAAATCCAAAAACATAAAGATTAACAGCTCAAACGATATTCACAAAACTTGTTTTTTTACCCATTCGGAGTGTATACACCTGGGAAGCTATTTATGTATGTCATGTTACATTTTTGGTGCTCATTAAACCAAGTGTTGACTATAACTTGAATGATATCGGTGTCATTATAAGAACTTTCTGAACGACCGTAATACATAGCGCCCAAATTCTGTCCAGAGTATTTAAAGCTGTGCGTATTGCGACATTCATCGTGTTTCATCCTACACTGCATGACATTTAAGGAAGCAAGGTATGCCAATTCTTTATCCCACTGCATGGTGGCCATGTTTGCGGCTGGTTCATAACCCGTCAAATTACCACTGGCAATAAGTTCACGTTTTTCATTATGACTATGAAGGATCGTTTCAATATTTGGTATTAAGTTCACGTTGCGTGCACCAACTGGACATTGACTGGAATCAAGTTGCTGAAAATTCAATTATGAAAAGTTTTAGATCTGGGGCCTTACTCTGTAATGCGATGCGATAGCAAATGCGTTGCGAAAGCTAGATTCGATGCGAAAAATAATTGTCACTCTGTAAATCTTTCGCATTGGGAGTAGCGTTTTCAGTGAGACATAGTTGGCAACGCTACTCCCAATGCGAAAAATTTACAGAGTGGCAATTATTTTTCGCATCGAATCTAGCTTTCGCAACGCATTTCCTATCGCATCGCATTACAGAGTAAGGCCCCTGATTTTGTTCTGATTTATACTCGTATTTCTTACAGCAGTATGTCCACATGCTATATGTTTTCCTGTATAGCAAAGTGTTGGATCACAATAATTTGTAGCTTCTGCTATAGTCAGCGATGTTACGCATGCAAAAATGATATATAAAATCATATTATGTGTGTTTATTCAGACTGACTACTTGTTACCGAAATAAAATTAAAACTGGCATTCCAAATTGTTTTACTGATAATGGAATCTGTGACATTTTTAATTGTTTACTTACATATGACGTGATTTTTTTGATATAAAGTTTATCATGCAGTATACATATATATCTCTGTATGTTTAGAGCAAAAAATATATAATGAACTCTATTCGATATTACCAAAATTTAGGAACAATTTTAAATGAAATGTCTATCGATCATAAAATTTCAAAAAAGATTAAGAATTTTAATAATCTCTCCATTACTTATACATACATACAAACATAATTTAGGAATATTCTAGGCCTGCCAAACTAGCGATGAGCAAACCAAGACCAAGATCAAGACAATAGCAGTCTTGGTCTTGGTCTTGTTCTTGCACATTGAGTCTTGGTCTTGGTTTTGATATTGAGTCTTGGTCTTGATCTTGCTCATCAAGTCTTGGTCTCGGTCTTGGTCTTGGTCTTGAAAAAATTTCTAGAGATATTCAGTATTCAAAGTTTCAAAACCATATTTTTCCAAAGCAGTTGGGTTTTTGAGATGCCAAAATTCAAATTGAGAGATGATTTTATCTTCGTAACGGGCGTGAAACACTTTTTAACTATGAATTACCAAGAAAGAAAAGCAGTCTTGGTCTTGACGATTATTATGTGCAAGACCAAGACCAAGACCAAGACCATAGCAGTCTTGGTCTTGGTCTTGCAAAAATATCAGCGTCTTGGTCTTGGTCTCGCAAAATTACCAAGACCAAGAACAAGACGCAAGACCAAGACTAATTTTGCTCATCACTATGCCTAACTAGCCAATTGTTTGGCATTCCGTAACTAAGCAACTGTTCGTTTATCACTATGATTACCGCATTAGCAGTTCATTGCAATGTATTGTAAATACAAACTAGTAAGGGTGTTACCTTTGGCTTGGACAAAAATTAAATACCCTACACTTCAGTATTTTAAAAATTTATACGGGTGGTGCCAGGCCCTTTTGTCCGATTTCATCGAGTTTTTGCTTAGGTCCTGCATTTATTGGTCTTATTGTCTGAGTGAAATTTGATTCGATTACTTCAAAAAACGCTTTGTGTATAGCATTTTGAAACTTTTACTTATATGGGAGGTGCCACGGCGTCTTGTTTGAATTCAGCCAGTTTTTGCTCGGAGCCTGCATAAACTGTTCTTAGAGTCTGAGTGAAATTTAGTCGGATTATCTCAAAAATCGTTTTCAGTACAGCATTTTGAAACTTTTGCTTGTATGTTAGGTGCCACGCCCTATTATCTGAATTCTCTTTGTTTTTTCTCAAAGCTTTTACTTACTATCCTTAGTATTTATGTGTATTTTGTTTGCGTACTCGCAAATAATTATCTTAATATGGTGTTTTTATTTTAATTTTTGTATGGGCGGTGGGCGTGTCCGTTAATAGATTTACTCATTTTCAATCCTACGAGCTAACTTTCTAACTTTCCCGTAAAAAATATTTCCACAGCCAGACAGACAGACTGACATGGTCATATCGACTCTGGAGGTGACGCTGATAAAGAATATATATACTTTCTGAATCTACCACGCCTCCTTCTCTGCATTACAAACGGAAGAACAAAGTGAATACACCCTGAGTGTAGGGTATAAAAAGTTTTTTCGCTAAAACCACTGAGGAGAGGCTGTACCAAAGGGCATGAGTACCATTACGAAGCAAAGTTTATGTCATACATATTATGTGCCATCGGTTATTTCACCGGTATAATTTTTTAACATAATGCTCAGTTCCATACCATCAAGTTAATTGATCTTATAGGCCCTAAAAAAGCTAAAAACTTTGGTCCTTTGGTACGGCCATTTGTGTGTCAGACTCGGAACTTATCAGCAGTTGTAATACACGAGACTTAATTGGACGATATACCGATTTAAGTATAACTCTTTTTCAAGCTGTTCCATTTTTAATATTGGCAATTCAAAATTTTTCTTATATGTATATTGTTGTTATATAGTTAAAATCATAGTTACTTTTGTAAAATATTTGGTTATTTATTTTTAAAATGCGAACTTAACAAAATTCAGCATATATCTGTATAACCAACAACATATAAAATTGGAGGGTCGAGCAAGTGTACTCGCCATTTCGGGACAATTGGTTAAATGTAATTTTAGCAACAACGCTAAGTATTTTCTTGTTATTGGTCACGACCTTTGTTATTTGTCCATCTTAACTTTATACGTCGCTGGTATAAAACACTTAAGCATACTGCTTAATCAATGAAGCCAATTTATCTTCATCGGCGCCTTTGAATCGATCAAGTGTTTCCTTGTTCTTTATGAACAGAAACGTTGGCGAAGAGAGGATTTTGTACTCCAGTTGCAAATCTTGGCACTTATTGCCATCAACCTAAAAATAAAAAACAAAATCAGTTCTAGATAAAACTTTACTCAATTTTATTTTTATTTTTGGATATTTTTGATAGTCACTAGAAGACCAGATTTTTTGCCCTGAAAATTTCATAAAATGGATATATGAATGTATATAGATGGGAGGCACAGTTAAATCTAAGATCATGATGGATGATGGGCAATCGGCTCCAAATGTCAAATAAAAATTTCCCTGATTTTCAAGTTTTTATAAGACCTAATTAGCTATTAGTATAAGCGTAAGCCTGTCTGTTAAAATTACGATTAAAGGCAAACTAATAAATCACACACATGAAATTTTAAACAGATAATACTTGAGGTCGTGGTTTGGGATTAAAACAGAGATATGAATAGTTAATGTTCAGGCGTACCTATCATATAGGCATTGCAAAACATTTTACAAGAGGTAGGCGTGAAGATAAGCCGATCACGCCCATTTTTAATCCAAGTGACATTGTTGTTATCTGTATTGAAATTCTAACCATCTATCTTTCCGTTTGGCCGTAATCGGATAGGCGGTCAAATCAACCAAAGAACCAATTGAGGCTGAGCATGGTCAATCAGACATCAAAGACATTTTTTCTTTGACATTTTAGGCATCCATTATTGAAATTCGACAAAAAGCCATTAAACAGCGACTCTAGTACACACATGTTTAAAATCCTTTTGGCATTCCTCCTGTTTAATGGCCTATAAGATGTGTTAATGTTAAGCCTCTCTATAAAATTCTATCAACATTTAATATTTATTTTTAAAATTTTGATTTTTTGTATTCTTACCAGAAGTACCACAATTGTTTCCGAGTTTTCCTTGGCCAACTCTTTTACTTTGGGGGCAATTTGTTTTGCAGCACCACACCCGCTTGCAAAAAACTCGACAACAACCAATTTGCTACCAGCATCTTCGAGTTGTTGATTCAATTCAGACTGAAAAATAAAAAAAGAACTTTGAAACATATTACCAATAAAGGTATGGTAAATTATAAGGAAATATTTTAAATAATAAAACAATTTAAGTGGAAAAAATCAATACTTTGAGAATATTTTATGGCTGAATGAAAAACTCATATATTGTAAGTGGGGTAAATCCATTTTTATGAGAAATTCAAATATCTAATGATACGTAGGGTGTCTTGAAAGTTTCCAGAATATAGTATCCCCAGTGTTTTCCGATGCAAATCTTTATGACAGTTTGAGAAACTCAGCTTGGCCAATGTCAATTAATGATTAGTAAAATTAGTCTTCGCTTTGAGTGTTGGTCTTGGTTATTTATCGAGACGAAGACCTGGACCATAGCAGTCTTGGCCTTGTTCTTAGTCTTAAAGTTATATCAGTGTCTTGGTCTTGGTCACGATGATCATTAATGTTAATAGGTGAGTCATGCCCCATTTCAAGCATAAAATCCTCTGTCGCTACAATCTTTAGATTTTTTTTTTAGACCAAGACTCAATATCAAAACCAAAGCCAAAGCTAAGGCCGAGGCCAAAGTCTTGGCTTGCTCATCACTAATGTCAATAAATAGACCAACATGAAATGTGTAAGAATGGTACTCATATCGAGTCTCTAAGTGGGTGAAAAAGCCATGACCGTTTCAAATCAATTTCGATAAGGGCATATCTTTACTAGAGAGATGCCACTTATGATTGTTAGCTTCATGCGTCATTTTAAAATGATCATAGCTTTTTACAGAAAAACCACACATGTACAAATCATAGCTTATTTTGAAGACGAAGGATAGTATTAAACGATACATGCATGCACGTTACCATCAAAATATTTCTGTAATTTAGGATTGATAATTGGCCCCAGAATGTAACTCAAAAATAAATATTAAACTGCTTTGGAAAATAATGAGATGTGACCTTTTCGAAATTGGTCATTCGACTTTCGACGTGGATTTTATCAATTGTGCACGTATGTATGATTTATAAACATATTCCTTTTGGAAAATATGGCCAATAAGTACCAAAATTACTTTTTATATAATTTTTGGGTTTTTTATGATGTAATTTTTGAATGGCCATAGCTTTGCAAATAAAAATCTTAGATAAACACCTAAGCTTAAGGGGAGGAGTGTAGTGCAGTGTATAGAACAAAGCAGAAACAATCTTTATGTCCGGCAACATAATTTAAAAACTTAAAAAAACCGTGTTTTTGTTTCACTTTTATGATAGGATATCACAAAATCCAGACGCGTCAAAGGGACTGTTCTGGCCGCTGGCTTAAGTTATAAACCAGGAACCAAAGAATTCTTTTTTAGGGGCAAATGTTGTCGCCAGGCTCTTGAGTGGAATCCACAAGTCAGTAGAGGACGTGGTAGACCCAAAATCAACTGGAAGAGGTCGCTGGAAAAGGAAATCCAAGAATCGGAAAAGTCGTGGCAAGAGATTAAAGTCATCGCAAGGGATCGTGACAAATGGAGAGATTTCAAATTGGCCCTATGCTCCTCCTAGGAGTTAAAGGAGAATACATACATACATCAAGAAAATCGTTATCTACCTAAGAACTACGTTAGTTTTTAATTAACTTAAGAATAGGGGAGATGTGTGTACCTTGGTCCGAGTGTACCTCGGTCCGAGTATCGGTTGCCACTCAACAGTTGCACGTGTACGATAATGTTCTTCTATGGAATTTTCCACTCATACCGGTGACTCATATTAGTAGACTTAAGACCGTCAAGCTGTATGCGTGTATAAAAAGTGACGGAAAAATTGTTTTTTGTGTGTAAAAATTGGTTTTTGGAGTAAACTACGAAATATTTCAGTTTTACAACATCAGGAAGGAAGTTTAGTTATTGTTTTAAGCTTTTATTTTGTTTTAGATGTATTTTCATTTATATATGTTATGAGTGTTGACAGTTTTTAAAACATGCTGTCTGTGTGTACCTTGGACCTATGCTATGACCAGCGAGCCTTTTTCGACGGGCAATCAGGAAGCCATAATCGCATATCAATATAATATTATTATTATTATTTACGTGGTAAATGTATTTATTTGCAACCATTTTTGTTTAATGAATTGTTTTTTACTAAAAACTAAAGAAACTTTTTTGGAAAATCCAGCACATGAAAAAACTGAAAAGCGGACCAAGGTACACACATCTCCCTTACTATCTGGAACCACTTATTAGTAGAAAACTTATGTTGTCTTTTTAAAGATACACGTTTCTTAAACTTACATGACCATTTCCATTACATTCCAAATTTTTTAGGTTTGAAGCTCCTGCTAAGGCCACAACGACCAAAACTCCAGCAATGATAAGTTTCATGATTTAACTTTTAAATACAACAGTAAGTAACTGAGATACATATAACTTGAGTGGGCTTTTATAGTCAATAAAGACAAAAATATCTTTTTTGCTAAAACAAAAAAAAATGTCTCAGAAAGCAATATTAGTTAATACAAGTGCACTTATAAGATTTTATAATAGAATAAGTATTTTGAAATTATTTCACAAATACCTAACTAAAAAAAATGTTTTTTTTTTTTTAATTTGAATATAAATATGTATGTTTTCATCCAAACCTAAATTAGAAAGAAAGATTGTAATTATTACTAGCAATTTGCAAAAGACGATATACTCGTAAACTTGAAGATTCAATTAGAAGATATAATATAATTGCTTGCTTGCGAATTGATTCACAATATTTTAACACTTTCAGGACCGACGGGACACACATACTTAGATCATTTGAATTTTTGTCAAAATGTTTCTTAGAGAATGGAGTTTTTTTTTTTTGACCTTACCTTAAGGTAAAAATTAGGACATTTTTCGCAAACATTTTTTTTTTTTGCATTTTTTACATAAAATACTAACAAAAATAGTTTATTCGAAGTAAATTAAAGAAGAAAAAAAATACAGAAATCATGCGTGGTAAAGTTCGAACCAATTTTGTTTTCTTGTGAAATAAAAATAGTCCAGCCAAACTAGGTAAACATATTCAATTTTGCTGAACATGAATCGATTTTGATCGGACATGGCTCATTTTGTGCGTAATTGAATTTAGATAAAAATCAACACTTTGGCTTTATGCGCTTTTGCCTTCTTTTCTTTTAATTCCTCGTGAAGCCCTCATAAGCCTATAAATTCTATAAAACTGTTTTAAAATATATACTTAAAAATTCAAAATAATGCTATAGAGGTGGTTTTCGGAGTAATTGAGTCTGAATATGAATGATGTTGGAAAACGAAAAAAATTCAAAATGGAGCCGGAAAATTGTACATACCCCCATGCCACCCAAGAAAAATTCCGCCTATTTTTTACCTTTAAGGACCAATAGGATATATATCTGTGGACTTTTGACAAAACAACCTAACTAGAAATTGGCAACTTTTCAGGAGAGCCTAAAAACTGATTTACTACTTTTCAATAATGTGGCTCAATTTCGTTGATACAGCGCTGAATCTCCTTTTTCTATACATTTTTACTTAATCTTAAAGTGTCAGCTGTCAAATAATTCTTTTTTTTCTTTTGGTTCATAACACTTCACCGCACGAATGGCGCTAAGTTCAAATCTTGCGTGAACTATGGGACACCCTTACAATAGAAGCGTATTTAAATTTTATATTTAGGACTAAAATCCTGGAGAATTGTCTTATCTCGACTAGGTTGTTTTGTCAAAAGTCCACAGATACATATATAAATATATATAACAGGTCATTCAATAAGTCCGTAGGATGACACATAGATGGCGTTACTAGAATTTTTTTCATATGATTTTTATTTAGTACTAACCTTCAAATTTGACAGCAATCGAACTATTGATTCGTGAGTTATAGCATTTTGTGTGAAGCAACTTTTGTTAGTGAAAAAAAAAAAAATGGAAAAAGTGAATTTCGAGTTTTGATAAAGCATTGCTTTTTGATGAAAAAAAAATACAGTGGAAACCAAACAATGGATTAATAAACATTATCCGAACTCTACTCAATCGATACAAATTAATTGCTGAATTTAAACGTGGTCGTACCAGCACAAATGATGCGGAACGCAGTGGACGCCCAAATGAAGCTGTTATTCCAGAAAACATTAAAAAAATCCACAAATTGGTTATGAACGATTGCAAATTGAAGACCAAAAACAACAACGAATTGATGCTTCAGAGGAGTGTTTGGCTCTGTTAAACCGCAATAAAATCGAATTCTATCGTCGATATGTGACAATGGATGAAACATGGCTTCACTATTACACACCAGAATCCAAAAGACAGTCAGCTGAGGCCTATTTTGACAAAAAAGAGAAATCGTAGTATCGAAAAGTTGGAAAATCGCTATACTCGTTGTATCGCCCTCGAAGGCAACTATGTTGAATAATAAAATCGAGTTTGGTCAAAATTTCATTTTTTTTCTTACTTATCCCACGGACTTATTGAATGACCTGTTATATACATATAAATATATATTTTTTTCACACTTGGAATTAAAAAAATTATGTTTTGAAAGCACATTTGAATGGAAATGTTATATCGCTTAGCACGAGTCTGCAAAAAAAAAATAAAAATTTTCAAGCGGTTCAGGAGCGGTTCGGAAAGGGTTAAAAGTCAATATGGTGGTGCTTCCTATTTTACTCTGAATGTTCTGATGACTCTCAACAAAAAAAGAAATAGAAATTATTTATTGACAACTCAGTCTTTGGTCTGAACAAAAAAAAAAAGAAAGACAAACGACTACTTCGCTACTTTTATGGTATTTTTAGAATTTTCAATGACCAGCGCCTAAGTTTTGCAACACTGAAACATTCGGGTTAAATTGACATTTATGACAGCCACATCAGTGACGTGTTTTTTATTCAGTTTAAATAAACATTTCCGGCTGAATAAAAATTTAAAATCTGTTTTATACTGAATTAAATAAAAAGTATAACTAAGAACTCCTTTTCCACATGGTGTACATCGATAGAAGTGAGTAAATGAAATGTCGTATATTCTACTATAAGTAAAAGTGACAAATTTTCCACAACAGATGGTACAGTTTTGGAGAGACGACCATGGGATTTGGCACGTATATTTGGTGTCTTCACAGGGACATGGTTCATCATGGTGCAATTGTAAGTAGACTCTGTGCTCCAGCAAGTTTGTGCGAGCTTAAACTTAAACAATTTTTCTGCAGCTTTAGAACACTTATAGCGCCTTTCCAAAGCAATGATAATAGCAGAGGCGACCGTACTAATTCACGTCGCGGTGGCTGGGGACCAGGTGGAGGTGGTGGCGGCGGTGGTCGTCCTGGTGGTGGTGGAAGTAATGGTCCCGGTTTACGTCCAAATCGTCGCATTGGTCGCATCAACAATACATCAATTAACTGCAACATTCCCGGTGGTGGATGCTGCGCACGCTAATGTGCCCAACAGTATAGAGTAAGTGCAACATCAGCGCTTTGCTTTGTAAGAAAAGTTGCTCATAAACTTTGATTTTTTTTAATGCAATTTAATTGCAGATAAAGTGATCAGATTTTTTCATTATTTTTTTACCATTTTTAACTATTCCTACCTACTGAATAAAAAACTTGTCTAAATCAAATCAAATTGACAAATTGAATGTACAAAATTTATTTGCAAATTTTGTAGTACCCAATTCAATGAAAATGTATAATTTTACATAATTTTTGAATAAAATATAAATTTTCAATAAATAAATTAGCTTTAGGTCAGTTTTTAAAAATTTATTTAATTTATTCCAATATTTCGAATTCCTCCGGAATTCATTATCAAGGACTGTGATTGTTAAAATTGTTTTATTAATGTATTTTATTTCTAGTCCTTGATAACGAATTCCGGAGGAATTCGAAATATTGCAATAAATTAAATAAATTTAAAAAATTGACCTTAAGCTCATTTATCTTTTGAAAATTATAATCAACGAGGTCATTAAATCATACAAAATTAATATAAATTTTCTTCAGAAACATTTTAAACTTATGAAGTCCAATCTATAATCTATTCAGGCCTATCACTGAATCAATCGTAGATACGAATTTCGTGAAATATACGAAAGTTCTATTTGATGGGACAGTCCTTACTTATTTTTAATGGAACATATTTTTTTGGTCGTACGACTTAGTTTTCGTACGAAGTCGTATCCGATGTAACTTTAGCCTTAGCTTAATTTCTCCTTCAGCACTTGGCAACACTGCTTAAGTGACAGCCACATCAGTGACGTGTTTTTTTATTCAGTTGACAGTTCGGAATTGGATTTTTTCATTTGTCATTGCGTTGTTCATTAAATAAACGTTTCCTGCAAAGATTATTATAATAATCTTTGGTTTCCTGTTAAATAAAAAATTAAAAATTTTTTGTATTAAATAAAAAGTAAAAATACAAACGCCATTTCCAAATGGTGTACATCGATAGAAGTGAGTAAATGAAATCTTTTCATATATTTTAATATAAAAGTGAAAAATTTTCCACAATAGATGGTCGAGTTTTGGAGAAACGACCATGGGATTTGGCACGTATATTTGGCGTGTTCACAGGGTTATGGTTCTTCATGGTGCAATTGTAAGCAGACTCTATGCTCTAGCAACTTTGTGTCAGCTTAAACTCAAGCAATTTCTTTTCAGCTTTACAACACTTATAGCACCCTTCCAAAGAGATAACAGCAGTGGCGGCCGTACTGATTCACGTCGCAGTGGCTGGGGACCAGGTGGAGGTGGTGGTGGCGGCGGTGGTGGAGGTGGTGGAAGTAATGGTCCAGGTTTACGTCCAAATCGTCGCATCGGTCGCGTTGTTAATACATCAATGGATTGCAACATTCCCGGGGGTGGATGAGCGCGGTAATGTGTCCAAGCGTATAGAGTAAGTGCAACAATATCAGCGCTTTGCTTGGACACAGCTGAATTTAATGCTGATCACGTTATGCAATCTGCAATTTAAATTGTTTGGCACGTCTCGATGTTGCTCGTATGACAAGTTGCTCATAAACTCAGATACAGAGGGGAGCAGCTTCGATTTTTTGCAATTTAATTACAGATTAAGTGATCGGTTTCTTTTATTATTTTTTATTTTTTTTCCACCCATTCATTATGCTGAATCAAAAACTTAACTAAATCAAATCAACTTGATTGGTAGATGTACTTTAGAAACTCGAAATTAAGTTTAGAAGTTTTAATGAAGCATACAAAATTTATTTGCAAATTATATATCTAGTACCGAATTCAATGAAAATGTATAATTTTACATTATTTTCGAATAAACTATAAATTTATGAAGACAGTTTTATAATCTACAAGAAAACAGTAGATGTAATAAAAAAATAATGCAATTTTTTAGTAAAATATTTTCAACACATCAATTGATAATTAAAAATTATTTTTTGTTAAAACTTAATTTAAATGTGAGCCTGATTTAGTAGTCTAATTAAAAATCGATACAAAAATATTAAAAAATTTGTGATATTTATTTCAAATTACTGTTTAATTTTACATTTTTCAAATTTAAATTTTCAATTTAACAATGGGACAACCTTTGGCACCCAAACCTGTCACCTTAAAAGTTGTACCAGCGGGTTCGGGTTCACCACCACGCGACGATGAGGTTACATAAAGAATATCCAAATTGGGACCACCCCAGCTAGCAGCAGTAATGCGCATACATGGGAACTTTATTTCCAACAGTACTTTGCCGGTGCTAAAAAGTTATTAATACATAACTTATCCATAAAAAAATCAATAAACCAACTCACCTAGGTTGAATCTTGTATATAGTGTGGCCATTGAAAGTAGTCACATAGAGATTACCATCAGTGTCAATTGTCATGCCATCCGGCAGTAAATGATCCTTACCATCTTTATTGCGAAAATCACGTACAATCTTACAATTGGCTGATTATAAAGAGAACAAAAAATATAATAACAAAGTCGGAGTTTGCATTCTAAACAACAACCAACTTACTGATCTTGCCCGTCTGCATATTATAATCATATGACTTGACCTCGTAATCAGCGGTATCAACATAGTAGAATTTCTTAGCTTTCGGATCAAATGCCACACCATTTGATATACCAACATCGGTTTTTAAAGACTCAACTTTGCCGCCTTTACTATAACTAAATAGCTCACCGTAACGTTCTTCCAATTCATTTCCGCCAAACTTCATTGTACCGCAAATAAGGCGTCCACATGGATCAGTTTTACCATCGTTAAAGCGATTGTTTTTGTACTTATCGCCAGGTTGCACTTCGAAAAGTGTACGATTAACTTTGCATGTGTCTGAGACGCCATCCCAATTAACGATTACAGCACGGCGTAGACAACCAACAGCAAATTCACGTGGATTTCCCTCAATTGGTATAATGAATGCGACCAAATTTTCACCTTCGAGCTTACACTTGTAGGTTTTGTTTTCTTTGTAGTCATAACGCAACAATTTACCAGTATCAACATCGACATAGTACACACTTTGGCTAACCGGATCCCATTGTGGACCCTTGCCAACTTCGGCGTAGGAATCAGGTAACGGTTCAATTTTGTAGGACATCTAAAAAATTTAAATTAAAAAAAAAAACCGTGAATTTTTTTTAAATTAAATAAATAAACATATGGAGTAGGTAGCAAATTTTTCAAAGCCACTAGTTTCGAATAGATTGGGTGTATATTGTATTTATATTTAAACTATTTATTTAAAGGTCATGGAAAATTTACAGATTCAATAATCGCAAAGAAATTTGAGTACATGTTATGATTATTTGCGAAGCAATAAGTCCTATTTTAACCTTTAAATGAAACAAACTGATAAGAAATAGTTTATTATCAGGTACTTAGTTCTTAAATGATATTTAGTACAGTAGGCACTCACTGTTTAATGATAAGACACATAAAAATAAACACTTAAAATATGTTTTATTTGAAAATTTAATTTAATTTTGTATTTACTTTTCATATTTTATTGAAATTATTTGACAATTTAGCTTAAAATGTATGAAAAAATATTGCGATTTCCTCACCAAAAATGTACTAGATATCTAACTATATGGGATTTCTCGATGAAACATGAATTCTCTGTTAGACTGAAGTAATCTTTACAAAATATATACTTAGTAAGAAATAAGCTAAACATTTAGCCTTTAACATACATAAATCAAGTTATCAATTTACTAAATCACTAGTAATGGACATTAAGAGAGCATGTACATACAAACAGTTCGTATTGTCGTGACGAATATAAAACATCAGCAAGCAATCTTAGATTTTCACACATGGAGCTTTGCTTTGTCTTTCTGCGAAATATGAAAATGAGTAGGTATGATGACTATTTTTTAAAATAAAAATTCATGATAAAATAAAAATTATTTTTACAGCCGATGGAGATACTTGAGTGTGCTGAGATTTGGAAAAGTGTTTGGTAAATTATCGAAAATGTGGCTAAAAGGGTTCTCCGGAACGAGGTATTCAGGCCTATCACTGAATCCATCGTAGATTCGAATTTCGTGAAATCAACGAAAGTGCTATCATTGAATTCGAATTGCTACGACGTGAATTCAAAATTCGTCGATTGGGTACACTTACTCCATCCGAAACTCAAATTTATTTAGTTTCCGACGAATAGATATGGCTACCGAAGAAATATCATAATTTTATTAAAAAAGTACTTCAAACTCCACGAATTACGAAGTTACGTTCGTAATTTCTTGAAATCAATAAAAACATTTTCGTAGACATCACGAAATTCGTATCCACGATGGATTCAATGGTAGGCCTGATTATAAATTTGCGGATCATATTATTTTCTTTTTTTATACAATGAGATATTCTAACCTAAAAGTTTGAGGTTATATAGGAGGACGTACGGAATTGTTCTGATCTATTCTACTTCATTCATTGTTTGGTTCTACTCTTCATCTTCGAAATAAGCTATGAATTGTTTTTGTATGATTTTTCCTTAAAAAGATACGACCATTTTTAAATGACACTATGGAGTGAAAATTCGTATGAGAATTCACATACGGTTTTTAACTTTCTAGTATCATTATAAAGTGGTCATAGAAAAACCATACAAGACACGATTGATAGCTTATTTTGAATACAAAGAATAATAGTAAGCGATGCAAAGCCTCAAAAATTTTCCTGTGGACTATCGAAACTTTTAGACTCGA
Organism: Calliopum simillimum; assembly: GCA_951812925.1. Lineage (NCBI taxonomy): Eukaryota > Metazoa > Arthropoda > Insecta > Diptera > Lauxaniidae > Calliopum > Calliopum simillimum. Next base: position 35,459,090 of record OX638372.1, read on the forward strand.
AGCTTTTTTCCCTCTGATTGCCACATAAAGAGGTCGAAAAACTATTTTTTCACTTTCACTAAAAATTTTATATATATTTTTTCGAAGTTTTTGGAATTATATCGAATATGAAATGAATTAAGTTGTAATATCAATTTAAGTAGCTTTACCGTTGTTTCGTTCGTATCAATTACAATTTCCTCTACACTGCTGCTATTATCGGAGCAAGAACACTCATCAGCAATAACATTACTATTCAATGAATGCACTACGAGCGCAATAAAACTTATAAAAATTAATTTAAAAATCATTTTATTGGCCTTTTAAAATAAGAACTATAAAATTTAAAAACACAACTATTAAATTAATATTTAAAATTTAAATTGAAAACAATGTTTAAGCTCACACCTGTTAGTTGAAACTGCGGCGAGTTGCACATTAAGATGCCAGTGATACCCCAGTTCGTTCAATTGATCAATTTGTTGATACAAATCTTCTCTAGACGTCACTAAGGCCTAATATTCGCTATATTTATTTTTACTTATATTCATATAGGGGATTCCATGCCAAATCCAACAACATTTTGCTTTGGCATCTTCTAATTTCCAAAAATTTTCTTCGTTCAGTGCCGGTGGAGTAATGATGAGTAAACCAAGACTGATTTTTGTGATTTTTTTTATCAAGCTATTAATGCAATTTTTGTAATTTTTCAAAAATATTATAAAGACTCAATCAGCATTAATAGACAGACTTCTAAAAAAATTAGAGATGCTAAAGCAAAATGGTGTTTAATTTGAAATGAAATGCCCCATTAGTACTTGTTGAAATACATTATCAACTTTCAAGAACTTCCATAGAATTACAGTAAATCATTAAAGCTTTTACTTCTATCTCTTAATTATAATTGCTAGCTATGATTGCTTAGAATTATGTTTTAAGTTCAACTTTTCAGATCAGTGGATCTTAAACTATCAGGCCTGTTCCGTATTCCGCGTGGTTTCAATTACTTTTCACTTAGGAGGCTTTTTGATGCAAATGGTGAGTCACACGATAAAAAGTTTAAGAACCTTTTTTGTGAAGAATTATAGGTTCTACAAATAATATTGATTTGTATTTACGAAAAAGTAACCGTTTCGGAAATATTTGATAAAGTCGAATTTTTCGACTTTTTACAGTTTTTTAAGAATATTTCCTAAACGTTTACTTTTTCGTTAATACAAATGAATGTTATTTGTACAACCTGTAATTCCCCACAAAAAAAAAAAAATCAGATACTTTTTATCGCGTGACTAATCATTTTCATCAAAAAGCCTCCTAAGTGAAAAGTAATTGAAAACACACGGATTACGGAACAGGCCTGTATATATATTCCGAAAAATTTAAGATTTCTGGAACTATTCCGAAAAACTTTCTATTGGCATTTTCCGAAATTCGCAAAACCAACTTTGTTATTTCAGCCATTAATTTTGTAATTGGAGTAACGATTACTATGGCATTATGATATGACATTACTTTTGTCTTAATGGACTTGGTTCACTTTCAAATTACATTATAATCGGTTATTCGACCGATATGATTTTTTCAACTTAATGCTATCAATTTCACATCATCAAGTAAACTTTTCGTAAAAACAATTTAATCAATTTCTAACTTACTATATGAATAACATATATAGGGGAAGAGTACCGCCAGCGGGAAGGGTTCGGGTGTGGGCACCCCCCCGTAACTTTCGACAGAAAACAAATGCGGCTGTTCTGACAAATGTTAAGCGCGTGTTATGACAGCACGAAGTTTTTGTGCATTTACCGGAACAAACAGGCGCATTTGCTTGATGCTGAGAAGAAAATAATTTTTGAATAAGTGAAAGTCAACATAAAAGTTTTTTCAATCATTTTCCAAATGCTATAAATCGAAGTGAATCAATCGATAAGCTGAATGCAATCTATATTTATGCAGTAAATTTATTATATTTTGTGATTCAAAACCGAATGCAACCAAAATATTCACACAACACAATTTGCTCATTGCTTTTTAAAGTGGCTATCAACGTCGAGTATGGACCCCGAAGTGGTCCGGGTGTGGGCACCCCTCGTTTTTTATTTAAAGTGTGTGTTTTACTGAAATATCGTCGTGGATGTCAACGTTACTAATCTAAATGGTATTCTTATGCCATTTTACGCTTTATTAGTGGAAAGGAAAGAACAAATAGGCTTTTTAAAAATATCGTAGAAAAAAAGTTATTTTCATTAAGTGTGGGTGTTAAGGTGGCATAACAATTTGCAAAAAATCTAGGTATTGAGTTTCCAGACAAGTAGACCGAGGAGCAGATGGCGGGCATGGATCAAAAAATTAATGCTTGGCAAAAGAGCAATGTCAAAAAGGGCTAGAAATTACGTCACCTAGCTAGCTTAATTTGCAAAAAAATTGATCTGTCATCAGCCGAAGATAATCAAGTCTGGTTTCGAGGCAACAGGTATGATGCCATTCGATTGAGACGTTTTCTGTGACACTGATTTTGTTAAAGCCGTTGAGCGGAATTTGTTAAATTTTTGTGAGTCATTGTCTCCAAAATAAATTAATGTTGCTTTCTTCTCCATTTGATTGCTTTTAATTTCATATTTTCCCATTTTTAGCCGATTTTCTTAGGGTGCCCACAACCGGACCTAAAATTGTTTTTTTGTCAAAAATGATCACTTCACAATTGTATATAATCTTTCCAACTGACGAAATCAATTTACTTTCTTCGCCAATAGTTAGCTAAGGTCTTTAGCTTTCTATTGACATTTATATGTCTGCATAATGTACATTTGGTCAAAAGTTATGAGTCGAAAACAAAACGGTACCCTTCCCCTAGATAATTAAAACGTACTGAGAAAGTTATTTGAAATTATGGAACCAAAATTCACACAAATACAAAAAGTGCCATAGGCATGTACTTACTCAAAAAAATTTGTATGAAGTTTTACAACAAAGTGTGGTCCTCCCATATAAAACATAAAATTCAGAATGCTATCAAAAAAGTTCTCGAAAAAAATTATGAATACGGACAAGTTGGCATGACACCCACTATACAAAACGTTTAGTTTTCACGTGAACACAGCGTATATCATTTTTGCCAATGCCAAAGGTAACCATTTTACTAATTTACTCTTAACTTTTCCATATAAATTTTTTCTGGACTAATTTAATAATGATTATTTCAAAAAAATTGTTGACCTTTAAATGCACTTTTTCATCCTACTTCACAATATTTTTATATCAATTGTAACTGATAAAAAGCCTTTTATTTACATAAACTTATTTTCCGTTTACAAATTGCACTACTTGAGCTTATTTTTATTCAGCTGTTTTGTAATATTTATTTGTTTTATTTGCACGATTTAATATCAACTCAAAATCCATTTAATTAGTTTTTACGGGACAAAATATGAAAAAAAAAAAATAAATCACCAATGGAAGTATTCTCAATATTTGTAATCATGTACCTTTTCAAATATGTGTAATCAATCTGTTTTTTTTTTTTGAATTTTAATTGTTGTTTCAGGAAAATCGAAATAATACTGCCACTGTGACTTGACTTATACGACTTTGAAGCAATGCTTTTATATAAATAATTTCCAACAAGTTCATCCAGCTGATACGAGTAACAAGTGGAGAATGGCTGCTAATATGATAAGAGATACACTCGCTTTTGTGATTAAAATATTTACAGAAATGCGACGGACCTTTAATTTGAATACATAATAATTTTTGGATAGATGCAAAGAATATTCTATATACATACATACTAGGCTGGTCGAATTTGTCAACCGATCTCGGCTAGCCCTCTACATGAAAGTTCATGCAATTTTAAGTAAAACAGCCAAAGGAACCATACCATATTCGTACGTTCAACTTTAGTTCAGCGCATTTTCGATAGAAAACTTTAACTCTCATTCAATATATTAGCCGTTTATTTTGGGAAAGCCTATCCAGAGACAAAAGTAATGCCATAATATGAGTTGCCTGTTATTTTGTCAGTAATGAATAACAATGGACTACGTTATCACAAAAATTTCACTTAATGGTGGAATTGACGGCATTAATTTAAAAAAATGATACTGATCAAATAACCGATTATAATGGCACGTAATGTGTACTACTTTTGCCCGTGTTTCAAAATAAACAATTCATATTTTTACAGTTTTTCATTGATTTTTTCAAACCCAAGTGTTTTTGGCTACTAGGAGGCCGAATCAGACATATATTTTCATAATGATATATGATGAGAAAACTATAAAGCATAAATGCCAAAACATAAAAAACATCAGGATTATGGTACGGCCACGCAATCGTCCAGAAAATAATGGTGCCTAATTGAGAGATTTTGAGGTTATCAGTTCTGTTCCGATATCCTTGCGATTTCAATTACTTTTCATTTAGAAGGCTTTTTGATGAAAACGGTGAGGCGAACGACAAAAAGTATTAGAATCTCTTTTATGGAGAATTATAGGTTCTATAAACAATATTGATTTGCATTAACGAAAAAGTAACCGTAAATTGAAATCAATATTGTTTATAGAACCTATAATTCTCCATAAAAGAGATCCTAATACTTTTTATACCCTACACCCAGGGTATATTCACTTTGTCCTTCCGTTTGTAACGCAGAGAAGGAGGCGTGGTAGATATAGAAAAGTATATATATTCTTGATCAGCGTCACCTCCTGAGTCGATATAGCCATGTCCGTCTGTCTGGCTGGCTGGCTGGCTGGGTGGCTGGCTGTGTGTTGAAATACACTTTTTGGGAAAACTGAGCAAGATAATTCAATGAAATTTGGTACACTGCCTCCGTCGTCAAAGTTAGCTCGGGGGATTGAAAATGAGCAAAATCGGTCAACAGACACGCCTACCGCCCATACAAAAATTATATTCAAAATGCAATTTTAGGAGTATTTTTCACGACAATGCAACCACAATACACATAAGTACTACAAATTGTAAGCGCAAGCTCTGATAAAAAACTGAGCGAATTCGGACAAGAGGGCGTGGCACCTCCCATACAAGCAAAAGCTTCAAAACGCTATACTGAAAGCGTTTTTTGAGATATTCGAACCAACTTCGACTCAGACACTAAAAATTATAAATGAAAGCTCTCAGCAAAAATTGGTTGAAATCGTACAAGGGGGCGTGGCACCTCCCATATAAGCAAAAGTTTTAAAATGCTATACTGAAAAAGTTTTTTGAGATAATCCAACCAAATTTCACTCTGACACTAAAAACTATAAATGCAAGCTCTGAACAAAAACTGGGTGTACTCGGACAAGAAGGCGTGGCACCTCTCATATAAGCAAAATTTTCAAAATACTGCAGTGTAGGGTATTTATTTTTTGGCCAGGCCAAAATTTACACCCTTACTAGTTGTCGTTCGCCTTCGTTCGTTTTCATCAAAAAGCCTTCTAAATGAAAAGTAATTGAAATCACAAGGATATATTATTTGTAGAAACTGTAATTCTCTACAAAAGATATTCACATATTTTTCATCGTGTGACTTACCATTTTCTTCGAAAAGCTTCCGAAATGAAAATTGAAACCACACGGATTACGGAACAGGAATGTATACGTATATACTCGAAAAATATCTACGTCTTTCGTGAAAACTATAAACTATGGTACTGTCAAAGTTATTCCAATTTTAGAGAAATTTTAGAAACCAGAAACCACTTAAAATTTTGCTTCGGAACAATGTTATTATTGTTATTAACAAATCTTTTTATATCACTTTAAGATTTCGGTATTGAAGTAAAGGTTGAAGTAGAGCTTATCACCATCCAACAAGATGTCACGTAGGGTAGCTTGCAAGTCGAATAACTTTACCATTTCGCTTGTTTATCTCTATAATACTTTCGCAAATGGGCATGGGGTTATCTGCAAGATTTGTATTTTGTCATCCGAACAACGAAAACTATACGTATAGCAATTGTTGTTAGTTAGTTAGCAATATTTATGAACTTCGCTAAAGTTTTAAGCTTTAAATGGTGTGTACACTTTTCTTTCCATTGAAGACATGAATGGATGAAAGGGATGTGCCAAAAACAATGCCATTACTTGGGATCCAATGAAGAAAATTATTTTGAATCGGAGAGCGGAAATTTGAATTTTTTTTTTAGACTTTTTTTCAATGTTCGGACTTATCACTTTTTTAACATTTTTCGATTTTTTCAAAATTTTACATTTCTTGACTATCTTTGTAGAGTAACTTTTCGATTTTTTAAATAATTTTTAACGTTTTTCCAGTTTTTTAACAGTTTTGAAACTATTTTATAAAACATATTTTAAGAGAATTCCAATATGTACAGATATACCCATCTAAGTACATAGACTAACAATATCAAATTTTCACTTTTATTTCATATTATGTTTGAGATGATCTTTAATATATAAGCATGTATATACATATGTATGAATATTTTTTTTTATTACATTTTTTGATTTTAGTTACTGTTCCAAAACAATACAACACTTTTTTTACATTATCACATCCAGGTACTGCTACAGGTGAGTTAAACTAATGCAACTGAAAAACTTTTATTATCTTACGAATATAAACTATCGCTGTCACCAGAGATATTTTCAAGTTCAAGTGAAGATCGTCGAAAGCAAAAGTATATTGTTTGTTGCTACTAAATGCTTTTGTTGTTTGTGCAAAGAAAAAAAAAATAAATAAAAAACAAACAATTGCATATGTTATTTTGCGAACATTGTCGTTGAAGTCGTAGGGCTTTGACCTGAAATAATTCTGTGAATACTGATCTTTTTTAAGTTTTTTTTTTTTAAATATCTAAGCAATAAGAAAAGAGTTTTAAGGCATTTGCTTTTATGAGAGGGGTCACACTATCTTGTACAAAATCATCAAATTATCACTAGAGCTCTCCAATTATTTTTGTGGAGCTTAGTTCAATTATCTCGTGTAACAGATAGAGGGTTGTCAAAAAAAGGAGCTGATATTTTTAACATTTTTTTTGATTTATGCAAAATCTCGGGTTGATGCTGTCTTTATTTTATTACGACCTCAAAAATTCTCGGAATGTGTTGTACGAAATATCAAATTTTTTACCTTGGATCAAGGCATATAAAAAAAAAAAAATAACTGGAACTTAAATTCAGCCACATTTTGGTTTTTTTAGCTAAATACCCACAAAAAACGTATTTTCGAAATTTCACCCCACTGTAAATAACAAATTCTTAATTTTTGATTAAACTTTTTGCTACAAGATCATTATGAAATTACGCAAAAAACAATTTTTTAGAACATCTTAATCCATCATATCCTATTCTAATGGATCTTCAAGGGTTATATTGAGTTAAAGTGTTCTACAAAAATATTTTACGGAAAATTTCATTAGAGGTTACTAAGGGCGAGAATGCTTCAAACTTCAGAATAATGAGTTAAAAAGTAATGAAATTGTAATACTTAAATATGAACAAATGAAGACATTCTTTTCGCTACTCATTTATTGATTATTACATTTTTTTGTGTATTATTCTATAGTTTTTAGCATATCTCGTCTTTGGTAACTCCTAATAAAATTTTCCCTACAATATTTCTGTAGTTTAGTTTTGGCTACAATTTTGTTTTAATTTTTTTGCAAATACGGAACGGTTTCGTAGCTCTGAGCAAAAATGGTATACTTTTTCGGCATATTTGTGGTCCAAGACGCAATTTTTTTGGGTCAGTTCGTTGAACACTTTCTTTCTTTATTCTATAGGTAAAACTTTGTTAAAGATACGAAAACAAAATCCCTAGCAGTTTACGAGATATAACCGTAAAAAGTGTATTTTCAAATACATGTAGCAAAACACGCCAAGCGTACGTGTACCAGCTGAAAATTTGTTTGTCTCCGATTTCGCTCAAATTTGACAATATGCTAGATGCTAGATCTTTGATTCTAGTACCATTTGTTGTTAAAATACAGGTTGTTGAAGTTGGCGTTTTTAGTCATTTTCATGAAAATGGTGTTTTTTCAAAAATTTATAGCTTACACCAAAATTTGTTAATTAATATATGTAAGTAACTAGTCCAATTCATTTTTAAGTGTTCTTTTTATAAAAAAAAATATTACTTGGTGAAAAAAAATTTTTTTAACAAAATTTTTTAAACTTAAAAATACTTTTGAATTTTTTTTAAAAAAACCACCCTTAAATTTGTTTTAAAAGTACTTTGAATTAAAGCATAATTTATAAGCTTTATAATAATGTATGACTCAGAATGAACGCTTAGAATTGTTCAAGAAATGTGAAATTTTTGGGAATTTTTTGGAAAGTTTAAAAAATTTTGAAAAAAAAAAAATTCCAAAAATTATTAAAAAAAAGTTTCAAAAAACTCCAAAAAAAATTCAAACGTATTTCTTGAACGATTCTAAGCATTTTATGCCTTGTACACTTTTTTCGTAAGATGCCTTCCTCTTGAGTATACAAAAAATTTTGCCTGCCGCGGGCGTTCAAAAGCCAAAAACTCTCATCTAACGACCGAATCCTGAGTAAGGCATAATTTTAAAGCTTATAAATTATGCTTTAATTTGAAGTACTTTTAAAAAAAATTTAAGTTGGGTTTTTTAAAAAAAAATTTTGGTGAAAAAATTTTTTTTTCACCAAGTAATATTTTTTCATAAAAAAAAACACTTAAAAATGAATTGGACCAGTCACTAACATATATCAATTTACAAACTTCAGTGTGAGCAATAAATTTTTTAAAAAACAACCTGTTCATGAAAATGTCTAAAAACACTAACTTCAACACCATGTATTTTAACAACAATGGTACTAGAACCAAATCCTCCCGAATAATCGTTCTTGCACACCAGATCTAGCATATTGCCAAATTTGAGCGAAATCGGAGACACACAAATTTTCAGCTGGTACGCTTAGTTTGTACAAAAATACAAAAGACGACCTGGAGCCAAACTAGCGAAACCCATCAAGAACTTTCAGGAACAGCACTCAAAAATTTGTTTGGATTTTTTTACAACAATTTGCTTTTTGTTGTTACAGGAAGGCCCCTCTGAAGCTTCTATGTCCAAACAGTCTAGCGGAACTTAATCCGAAAGATATATTTAGATTTAAGAACTCCTCAGAGTCCTAGAACTAATTAGGAAAGGCTTGACAGAATATAGTGGTTTATTTTGATGACAAGAAATAGAACGAAGTTATTCAGCTAATATAAAAGAGCGGAGCTTAAACCAGAAGATACTATATTCAGATTTCAGAATTCCAGTTGAGTTCTAGAAAAACATTGGCTTAACATAACATGTATGATATACATAACTCCTCAGAGCCCTAGGATAGACTTGACAGAATAAATATTATATGATATCATAAGAATTGACTTACGCAACTTTGTGTACCAAGAAATTGTACATTTTTTAAATTTATCAATTTCGTTGGCAGCTTGGGCCTACAGAGTTCCTCCGTAATCACTTTATTCGTTGAATACTGCTTGTCATGGTGATTTTTAAGATTGCTCGGATTCGATATACTCGTAGAGCCATAATCATTCACTAATATTCTTAATTTGTTGGAAATGCAAGTTTCTGTTAAAAATTTTGATTTGTACACAAATGGTAATAATCGGCGCTCAAAACGTACAGAAAGGAATTTCGAAGAAATCGATTCCATTACAGAATTCTCATGACTTACAACAAAAAACTAAAATAACAATTAATTTATATAAAAGTCAACAAAACAAAATATAAAAATGTTCTGTCATTTTAAAAATTCATCAACAGGTTTTGTTTTTCTAGTAGATTATTTTCAAACGCTTACTGCACAATGGTAATATAACGATTTTTAGCTGTTTAAAAAAGCGACGAAACAATTACATGCAAACATAAAAAAATAATCTTTAATTCTTCACATTTGGAGTGTACAATTACTTTAGGTGATAACGGACTAAATTATAAGATGAATATAAAAAGAATAATTTTTTAAATGATGTAAATTGTTTAAATTTTCAACTTTGTCATCGGTAAGCCTTTAGCACCCAGACCAGTGATCTTGTAGGTTGTACCGGCAGGATCAGGCTCATTGAAAAGTGAAGATGTCGTTACAAAAAGAATATCAAGATTCGGTCCACCAAATGCAGCAGATGTAATTTGTTTGACCGGCAATTTAATTTCCTGTAAAACCTTACCAGTTCTGAAAATTTAAGACGAGAAAAATAAATAAAAATACATTAAAAAAAAAACACATATCTTTCAACTCACCTTGGATCAACCTTGTGAATGGCATGGCCATTGAAAGTGGCCACATAGATATAGCCATCAGCATCGATGGTCATGCCATCAGGCAATAAATGATCTTTTGGGTTGTTTTTACGCAAGTTATAAGCAATCTTAGGCTTGGCTGAAAAAGAAAAATACCAATAAAATTAATATATGTAAGTATGTCAAATAGAAAACTTATGTACTCGTATATAAAGAATTACAACTTACTTGCAATACCCTTGCTAAAATCGTAATCGTATTCTTTGACCTCATAATCAGCAGTGTCGATGTAATAGAATTTGTTGGTCTTCTCATTCCAAGCGAGACCATTTGAAATGCCTATATCACTTTTGATAACCTCAACTTTACCGCCTTTGCTGTATTTATAAAGCTCACCAGAACGATTTACGAACATATCACCAACATAATTCATTGTACCAGCAAAAAGACGTCCTTGTGGATCACATTTACCATCGTTAAAGCGATTATCCTTGAACTTTGAATCTGGTTGTACTTCGAAGAGCGTACGTGTAACTTTACAGGTCTCTGAGATACCATCCCATGTAACAATGACAACACGACGTCCACAACCAACAGCAAATTCATTGACAGCACCCTCGATGGGTATAATAAAACCGGCTAAATTTTCACCTTCAATTTGGCTTCTGTAGACTTTATTTTGCTTGTAATCATAGCGTAATAATGTACCAGTATCGATATTGACAAAGTATAAACTTTGTGTAGCAATATCCCAATGTGGACCTTCGCCAAGCTCACAAATGGAATTAGGTAGTGGTTCAACTTTGTATGACATCTGGAAAAATAAAAGCATCCAGGTGAAATACAGTAAGTATGTTTATTTTTTTTTTTTTGGTATATTAAAGATCTTAAAAATTATCATAAATACAAACGTCTAGTCCATAATAAGTATCTCAAAAATTAAAATATCATAGGTCAAAGTTAAATGCTTTACAACGAAGCGGTTTATATTTGTAGTAGATATACATAGAAGGGTAAAAATTCAAGGAAGTCCCCAAGAAATCTATAGAAAACGAAAATTTTAACCGAAACCACAGTTCGTCCATCAGAAAAAATGGTAACTGTCACTGAATTCATTACGAAGCTTAAGAAAATTATTTTACTGATCTTTTGTTGTTTCGTTTTAATTATATGCATAGCAGAATTATAATAAATAAAAGCTTTTTTATTAAAAATCAATGTTTAAACTCACACCTGCCTTTTAAGATTGCGTCCAGCTGCACATTCAGGGGCCAAAGATCGACTGATCAGATCAGAATCAATAACATAACGAAAGTTTGTTTGTTTAATAGATTTTTTAAAACGTCAGATGTCACTAAAGCTCGGTTTCGTTTCATTTGTTTTTACTAAACTCTTGGAATTAATAAACCTTTGAAAAGCTATAGCTTGCAAGCACTTGATTTTAAAGCTTTTGACTGAGACACTTTATTAACAGTGCTGATACTTGAATGAGGAAAACGTTGCCAACGCAAACAAGTATTTGGTTACAAGTAATGGAAAAATGTAATTTTCACAATTTATTAAATAACCACGAGTACACAAAAAAAAATCTAATTTAATTCTAGAAAACTATTTACTCAATTTTATTGAATTTAGCCATTTTGTACAAAATCGGTATTCATATAAACTTTGTCTAATACATGGTTCATAATAATTAAACCATGGTCTAACACAAATTATAACAATAAAAGATCATTATAGCGTGGTTTTGGTGACATATGTAACCATTTTGAAACCTCGAACTTTTTTTGTTTTAATATCACAGCAAGCGCTATTTAGACTCTTAACAGCACAGTGAAAAATGTGCCATTATCTGCAATGTCTTCTCTCAATCTCACACTACGTTTGCACCGAAAATTTAGCTCTAAATCACCATGCAAAAAAATAAATCTACTTCTAACGAGATTTATTTTACATCTTCGTATAAATCTCAACAGGTCTAACGATTTTTGCTATTTTCGACCAAGTGGCACTCCTTAACTTTGACAATTGCCATTAAATTTTATTTAAAAGAACAACCAAACCAAAGAAAATATTAAGAAGAAAAGGAGAATTTTGAAGAGAAAATATTGCACAAGTCAACAATATTTTTGCATGGCAACTGAGTGAAATTCCTTAGGTGTTTTCTGCTTACAATCCGAATTCGAGGTCAGAATTGGTCCATTATCTCTAGATTTTGAGATATTTGAAGTTAAAAACTCGAACACGGCTATTTTTGAGAATAAGTAGATGCAGACTGCACAAATCTTTTTTTATTTTTTTTACCTGACTTATTAAGTAGTACAGTGGAACGCCGATTATCCGAATTAATTGGGACCGAGGTTGATTCGGATAATCGAAAATTCGGATAATCGGACATAGACTGGTAATAAAGTAAAACGGTTTCGAACTCTATGCAGGGGGTGCGTTCAGAAACAACAAACAACTACCATGCAACAATCCCAAACCCATTATTTGTTGGCCTGCGTTACTAAAAAGAAAATATGAAATGAACAATGTTATTTTTGCCACAAACAATCACTTTCATTTTCGCACTTATGACATTAGCTGTCAAAAATAAATCTCGACACAGCGAAATCTCCGGTGAATATCTCAAAATCGGTGAAAAAGTAGTTGCAATCTTTTTCTTTAGTTGGTTTTAAATAAACTTTTTAATTAATCAAATAAATGTCAACATGTCAGTACTCTTTGAGGGATGAAAAATATTTTTATGCAAGTGGGTGCAACAAAGTAAAATAAACCAAATTGTAGCAATATAATAATTGCAATAACATCTAAAAAAACAAAACATTAAAACTCAAATGAAAATCCCCCAAAAATATAATAACTTGTTTGTTTGCCAAAAATAAACCAAGTCAGATAGTGGAAACGCTAAACGTTGGTTTTTTTATTTTGTTTGGCTATCCGAGAAACATATTAGGAACAAGGAATTATGGCAAATTGGATAGGTATTGTTTGTTTTTAGATTATAGACCAGTCAAATTAGATGTGACGCTTGCACTAATTCCAAGGTTCATAAGGCCTATCGATAGAGAAATTTCCACTGAACAACAATTAAAAATGGGTCCTCGCAATATTTTCGGGATATTACATATGTAAATTGCGGTTTTCTACTTGAAGCATCAGGTAAAAAACTTTTATGTTTCCGATTTTATTAATATTTGATTATATTATACCTTTATATATATATCTTCGATCCAGACAAAAATATTTTTACAGCATAAAGTCTGGTTAATGAGCTACAGGGCTTTTTAAATTTGATTCAAAGTAATGCATTTCTGCTGAATAGTCAAATTTTTAAAGTCCTATAGCTCGATAACCAGACTTTATATTGTAAAAATATTTTGTAATTTTTGATATCACAATATGGATTCATTCGTATTTTTTGTTAAGATTCTCGAATCAAACGTATACTCGTATTGCTTGTACTACTCGAAATACCCGGGCAGCTCTTGTTTTTTCCGGTAATCAAGAAACTGCTTGAAATTTCGAGATCTTGTTTTGTCTAGGAATCCTCAAATGACGAAAGGTATACTTTCAAATATTTTTCACTGGTGTATTCACTGCAAATAACATAAAATTTTTCTCATTCTCAATCATAGCACAAAAAAAAAATTAAAAATATTCACAATTTTTTCCATTCCCGATTTATGTTCGTATAGAATTTGGTGCTAAATTTAATAACAATGTAAAATCGTTACATAAATTACTTTACTTACTTAAGTAATGTTACTTAAACTTAAAAACTTTGAGGTAAATCGAACCTATGGTAGATCAGTATCTGAGCATTCAACTGATAAAACATAAGCAACTTTATCTTTTGCTGATTAAATTGGCTTTATTCAGCAACTTCAACTCAATTACAATAACTCAATAATTTAACAAATAAAACTAAAATCAAATTATATTCAAGCACTCAATATATTAAAAAAAATACAAATATATGTATAAAATATACCTTTTTTTAATATCTATGTAATTACTAGAATCGAAACACTATCACGACTTTAAATAAATTATGGAAAAAGAAAGCAATGCCTTTTATACAAAAACTGCCGGTAATTCAATGCAGATAACAAATGTTGAGGCAGTGTTTCTAGGTGTTGCTGCTGCCTGCACTTAAAATAGCTGAAAATATGATAAGAACTACAGTCAAACCACCATAACTAGTCGTATAAGTATTATCTACAAAAATCAACAAACATATTGACATGATCACTTGTTGCTTGGAAAAACTAAATAGATAATCAAAAAAAAGTATTGCTTTGAAAATTATTCAGATTTGAAGGGTATTTTAGTAATAGGTATACAATTGCTTTAAATGATAACAAACTTCACAAATTAAAAATTACTTAAAAAATAATCAGGTTGATTTCAATCGGATTTCATTTGGGAGGCTTTTTGATGAAAACGGTGAGTCGATCGATAAAAAGTATAGGAATCTCTTTTGTGGAGAAAAACAAGTTCTACAAAAAGTGTTGATTTGCATTAACATAAAAATTACCGTTTAGAAAATATTCGATAAAATCAAATTTTTCGACTTTTTGCGGTTTTTTAAGAATATTTCCTAAACGGTTATTTTTTCGTTAATGCAAATCAATACTACTTGTAGAACCTGTTATTCTCCAAAAAAGAGATTCTTATACTTCTTATCGTTCGACTCACCGTTTTCGTCAAAAAGCCTCCCAAATGAAATCCGATTGAAATCAATCGGATTTCACGACATGCCTGAATGATTCACTTTCAACAAACTCAAAATGTTTAGATTTGCAACTTTGTCATGGGCAAACCTTTAGCACCCAGACCTGTGACCTTATAGGTGGTACCAGCAGGATCAGGTTCATCTAAACGTGATGATGTCGTAACAAAAAGAATGTCAAGATTTGAACCACCAAAAGCGGCAGATGTAATTTGCTTGCATGGGAACTTTATTTCCAATAAAACCTTACCAGTGCTAAGGCAAAAAAAAAAAAATGAAAATTATTAAAAATATATAAAAAATTGCATAACCTTCAACTCACCTTGGATCAACCTTGTAAATGGTGTGCCCATTAAAAGTAGCCACATAGATATTGCCATCAGTGTCAATGGTCATGCCGTCAGGCAATAAATGATCCTTTGGGCTGTTCTTACGCAAATTAAAAACAACCTTTGGGTTGCCTTAAAAAAGGAAAATATAAATAAGTATGTATGAAAAATATATATATATATACATTAGACCGGGTCGAAATCTAGATTCATCCCGGAAACGACTCAAAAGTTAGAGGGACTCTTAAAAACGATACTTGGACTACTTTTTTTTATTCTGTGAAAAACCAATTGAGCACTTTTGATTCTACTGATGGCCTATTTGGCTAAAAATAAAATTTTTTTTGGTCATAACTTTTTTTTATAAGAAAATGGATACCCAAGAGTGCTTTAGAAATAAAGTGGGAAAAACGATTTTTTACTCAAAAGCGAGGGAACTTACGAAAAAAGTGTATACGGCAAAAAATGCTTGGAATTGTCCAAAGAGTACGTGTGAATTTTTTCGAAATTTTTTGAAATATTTTATAATTTTTCAAAACTTGGTCAACACATAAAAAAAAAAATTCTAGAAATTCTGAAAAAATTCACACCAATTCTTTATAAGATTCTAAGCATTTTACGTCACATGAAATATTTTTGTAGATGCCTTGGTTTCAAGTAAGCCTAGCATTTTGCTGACAAACGTGAGCTTAACAGTTGAAAACTCAATTTGATAATTTTTTGAAAAAATAAAAAAAACTCCAAAAATTCTGAAAAAATTCACACATATTTTTTGGACAATTCTAAGCATTTTTGCCATACACATTTTTTTCGTTAATTGTCTAGCTTTTGAGTAAAAAATCTTTTTATTGACCGCGTAATTGAAAAACTTAAAAAAAACGATTTTGGGGTGCAAATATTATCTTTATCCCCAAAAAAATTTATAGTTTTTGAACGCCAAAAATTTTGTAAGAACATAATCTTTATTTTAAAGCACTCTTGGGTATCCATTTTCTAAAAAAAATAGTTATGACCAAAAAACATGTTTTTTAGCCAAAATAGGCCTTCAGTAGAATCAAAAGTGCTCAATCGTTTTTAAGAGTCCTTCTAACTTTTGAGTCGTTTTCGGGGTGATTTTATTTTGCTTCATACAAAATCGACCCGGTCTAATGTACATAAATATTTACTTAAAAATGCTTTTTTAAATTAAAACTTACTTGCAACTCCATTGCTTGGATCGTAATCGTATTCTTTGACCTCATAATCATTAGTATCGATGTAATAAAACTTATTACTTTTCTCATTCCAAGCGAGACCATTCGAAATGCCAACATCACTCTTGATCACTTCAACTTTGCCATTTTTGGTGTATTTGTAAAGCTCCCCAAAACGTTGTTCGAATATATCCCCCACATATTTCATTGTGCCAGCAAACAGGCGTCCTTGTGAATCACATTTACCATCATTGAAGCAATTATCTTTGAACTTCAGATCTGGTTGTACTTCGAATAGAGTACGTGTAACTTTACAGGCCTCTGCGATGCCATCCCATGTAACAATGACAACACGACGTCCACAACCGACAGCAAACTCATTGAGTGCACCCTCTATGGGTATAATAAAACTGACCAAGTTTTCATCTTCGATTTTACATCTGTAGATTTTATTTTGCTCATAATCATAGCGTAATAATTTTCCAGCATAGACATCGACAAAGTAAAGGCTTTGGGTAGCAATGTCCCAGTGTGGTCCTTCGCCAAGCTCTGCATAGGAATCAGGTAGTGGTTCAATTTTGTATGACATCTGGAAGGAATAGAAAGTAGCATGTAGTTAAAACAAAACACATTGCTTATCTTATTTGGAATAAGTAATAGGAGCGGGTTCATTAATTTTGGCACGCTCAAATGTGTTGGATAATAAAATCTGTAAAACCTGTGCGATTTCTTCTGCATCCGTTTCTAGGAAGCTTCTGAAAACATAATCTTTCGACAGAAAATCTCAATTATTTGCTACCAACAAGCATGGATCAGATGACATTGTTGGTTTGAGCTTACTGTTAGCTACAGCCGTTTTCGAGAGATGGATGACAGGTTGAAGATTTTACTTATGAAATCGTATGTATTTGAGAACATTTTTATTTTTCGCTCTCCATAGATATATGTAAACGTTTCAACATTTTGAAAACATTAGCGGAACTACGGCAGCCTAGAAATTAAATTTATAGTTAGTTTTCCATAAATCTATTTTATCTATTGTTTGACCATTGAATACTAAAAAACAACAAAATAAATAAATCAAAATATATGTCGAGCACGGGGGGGGGGGGGGTAACTTGTCATACTTCTTATAATTAATCGTTTTTTATATATTAAACATTAATATTATTTGTAATTATTGGACTGTCCGACAATTTTGATCTTTTTGTAGGACACATTAGAAAATCCAAAAAAATCCTTGAAATAGTTCCCGAAAGCCAAAATATCGTTAAAATCAATTAAGACTTCTCACATTGCATATTTATTACATCTCTAACGCGTTTTCCTTAAGCTTAAAGAATTTTTCGTGTTTGGTAACTCCTAATGGGTTTTTTTGTAGAATACTTCCCATTGTAGCCCAGTTTTTAGAAAAAGGGGTAAAAAAAACCCATAAAAACTGGATATAATGGATTAATGGAATCTTGGATAACTATCCTTATCCAATGAGTTTTATCCAAAATGTTGTTTTAGAGTTTTACAGTTGAGTGAAATTTGTAAAGCATTGATTGAGAGAAGTCCTTATTAATTTTAACGATTTTTTGGCTTTCGGGACTTTTTAGTGATCAGCAACTAGTAGTGAAATTTTATAGCAAATATTTCTGAAGTACATACTGACTCAATATTCCCCGGTTTTAGGTGTCATTTTTGCGCCTCTTTAAGGAAAGGGCTAAAATTGCACATATGTGGGGTATGGAGTTTCCTATAAAAATATTCCTCGTAATATTCTGCAAAAGTTTGCTGAACACATGATACACCTCAGATGTAAGGATCATATATATCATATATTTTTTTTTTTCTTGTACAGTGGATTTAAAAACTTTAAAAATCGATCAAAAAAAAATCTGACGTCCTGGAGAAATACTACGAGACATTGGTATTTTTTTTTTTAATGTCTATTTTAAGAATTTTACATCAATTGTTTTACTTATTCAGTGAGTTGAGTTGATTTATCATTGATTCTTATTCTATAAACGCCATCCTAAAGTTAATTCAAGTAAATCGAACCATATTACGACGTCTCTTAGAAGAAGTTGGACGACTTTATGTTCGAAAAATCGGTATTCCTCAAGAAGTAATACGAGTTCCACTCTAAGCTTAACAGAGGCTTAAACAGAATTGAATACAGAATTTATGATAAAAAATAACAAAATAACAGAAAAACAACATCATTAACAGCATTAATTTTGTAATATATCATTTCTCCTAATTCACCAAACTAAAGAAAACATATAGAATCGTGAGAAAAATGATTAAGAAATATTTAGAAATTTGGAGTTTATTTTACTACTCTACAGTAACTTTAATTGATAACAGTCTAAATTATAAAATAAAGTAAAAAAGATTCATTTTTTAATTGATTCAAAGTGTTTAGATCTGCAACTTTGTCATCGGTAAGCCTTTAGCGCCCAGACCAGTAACTTTGTAGGTTGTACCAGCAGGATCAAGCTCACCGAAACGTGATGACGTCGTAACAAAAAGAATGTCAAGATTTGGTCCACCAAAAGCTGCAGATGTAATTTGCTTGCATGGGAACTTTATTTCCAATAAAACCTTACCAGTGCTAAGGCAAGAAAACTAAAATTATTAAAAAGATATAAAAAAATTGCATAGCCTTCAACTTACCTTGGATCAACCTTGTAAATGGTGTGTCCGTTAAAAGTAGCCACATAGATATAACCATCAGCGTCAATGGTCATGCCATCAGGCAATAAATGATCCTTTGGACTGTTCTTGCGTAGGTTATATACAACCTTAGGATTAGCTGTAATAGGATATATTGAAAAATAGACATAAATATGGCATTGAAAAATACATTTATTTAATTAAAACTTACTTGCAACACCATTGCTAAAATCGTAATCATATTCTTTGACCTCATAGTCAGTAGTATCGATGTAATAAAATTTATTGGTCTTCTCATTCCAAGCGAGACCATTCGAAATGCCTACATCACTCTTGATCACCTCAACTTTGCCACCTTTGGTGTATTTATAAAGCTCACCATAACGATGTTCAAACTCATCACCTACAAATTTCATTGTGCCAGCAAAAAGACGTCCTTGTGGATCACATTTACCATCGTTAAAACGATTATCCTTGAACTTTGAATCTGGTTGTACTTCGAATAGTGTACGTGTAACTTTGCAGGTCTCTGAGATACCATCCCATGTAACAATGACAACACGACGTCCACACCCGACAGCAAATTCATTGGTAGAGCCCTCAATGGGTACAACAAAACCGGCTAAGTCTTCGCCTTCGATTTTGCTCTTGTAGACTTTGTTTTGCTTGTAATCGTAGCGTAACAATTTGCCAGCATTGATATCGACAAAGTAAAGATTTTGGGTAGCAATGTCCCAATGTGGGCTTTCGCCAAGCTCTGCATGGGAATCAGGTAGTGGCTCAACTTTGTATGACATCTGGAAAAAAAGTATGCACAATTTTATGGATTTTTGTTTTTGAAATAATACTTTAATACACGCGTGAATGGATTTCGTCCTAAGTTATAACTTTTTCGGTGGTTACTTGTTTATTATACGGATATATATAGTGCATGCCAATTTTTTCTATTGTTTTGATGTTTGCTGTAAGGTTCAATAATTTCAATTCGGAAATTTCACTTAAATTGGGATTTCTCAAAAACGGCCACACGTAGAATTTTATTAAAAATTAGATATTGTACCTGAAGGTCCCCAAATACCAATTCAGAAGAAAACGTCCGGGAAATATCCCTTAAAATTAAAATCGGTTCCATTTAGCCGTGGTATATCATTTTACCATACAATTTTACAATTTCTCAAATTACTATTTTTTTATAATTTAATTTTACCATTGTTTGATTGTTAACAGTAATATTGGTTTCAACTGAAACCTCAGTACTGTCATCAGAAATAACGCCAATTTTCATTGAATTCAGTACCAAACTGATAAATATAAATTTACTGAACATTTTTTTGTTAAATATGTCTTGTTTCAGAAAAAATAACTAAATCACTGATAATAATGAAACTGCTCGCTACAGTGAATGTTTAATCTCACACCTGCCTTTAAAGACTGCACCCAGCTGCACATTCAGAGGCCAAAGAAACTACAGATCGATCGAATGCTTAATCGATTTGCCTGTTTGGTATTAATAACAAATCGAAAGTTAATTTGTTAATGAACTTTTTTAAAGCTGAACATTTCAAATGTCATTAGGGCTCGTTTTTCTTTATATTTTTACTTAAATCTTGGAGGTAGTAACTTTTTTTAAAAGCTGCAGCCTGTAAGCATTTGATTTTAAAGCTTTTTTTGACTGAGACTTGTTATATTGCTTATGGTATAGAATGTGCTGTAACAAAATGTTGCCAATACGAGTATTTGGTTACAGTTAAACAAAAAAAAAAGTTATGCTCTCAATTTACTGTATAACCACACAGAAAAATCTTATTAAATTCAAGCAAACCATTTATTTTGTTTGAACAGAAAGAAAAAATCCTCAATATTAGTCCATAAGAAATATTTCTAGACAATCCGAAGACAATCTTCAGATCCAATTTAGACAAAAATTTCCCATTAAGTGCAAGAGGTGATATTCGATTATAATTACTACTGAATATTAGACCGGGTCGATTTTGTATGAAGCAAAATAAAATCATCCCGAAAACAACTCAAACTTAGAGGGACTCTTAAAAACAATATCTGCATCATTTTTTTTTTTTTTTTTTCATTCTGAGAAAAACCAATGGAGCACTTTTGGTTCTACTGTAGGCCTATTTTGGCTAAGAAATCATGTTTCGGATATGGGACACATCATGCAAAACGAAAAATTTCATGGAAAAGTATAATAGTTTTGTCGGGAAACTGAAAATAATATAGATTATTTGGACCGCATTTTTTGAATTAGAACAGATTTTCACAAATTGTCTAGAAAATCCCTCTGTTTTAATCATTTCTCTTTTACTTATGATAAGTTTTCGATTGGGACATAATTTTCGAATAACGAATTTAATCTTGTCAAATTTTGCTATTTGGCATTAAAATAAAAATATCCACCAAGTTTCATCCATAAGTTTCAGATATTATGATCTTGAAAGTTCATCAGAAGCCAAAATATGATGTTTGACAAATCGATCTTATTTAGGCGATTTTCAAACAATTCTTCTGGAATTTTTACTAATGAGGCTGACAAAAAAATGGATTCATTTTCAGAATCATTGAGCCGAAATTGGCCGAAACGAACAGCGTAAATTTTTTTTCTCGAGTTACTAATGCTCCTCTAAGTTTTCGGGAAGCCTTTAAATTGCTCTGAACTTCAGGAACTGCACGGTATTTCGAGGGCTTCCGCAAACAGTTCTCGACAATAAATCAAAGCAAAGCCTATATTCGTCTCACTGTTGAATTCACTGCCAATACGAGTATTATCGATTTTTTTCAATCTACATCATGAGAACATATTAAAAATATTCACAATTTTTTCTCGTCGTTTCTTTTCTGGGGTGCCAAATTTAACGGCATTAAACACAAGATAAAGCCAATTTTTCAAAATCAATGAGTAGAATCGACTAAGATAGAAATACGATCTCAATGAGTTTGAATGATCTCAGTTCAAAAACTTCATATATTAACACAAATTTTCATTAAATTATATTTATACACCCATTAGATTAATGAAATTATTACTGTTAAAAATTCACAAAATATACCTTTGTTTTATTAGCTAATCTTCCAAGAGTAAAATCGACCAACGATCAAGACTTTTACGACTATGAATAAATTATGGCAAAAGAAAGCAATGCCTTTTATACCAAAACTGCCGGCAAATCTGTCCAGATAACAAGCGTAGAGCCGTTGTTTTATTTATTGCTGTTGGCTGCACTTACAATAACTAAAAATGTGATAAGAACTATTTTTTTATGCTTAAAAAAATCTCTTATATGTACAGGGTATATGTTTAGGAACAAATACTTATATATAAGTATATATACATAATTGATTGTCAAGAAGCTCAAATTAAATTTAGTTATCTTATTCACGACTGGAAATTATTTCAGGATTGGATCCGGTCCAGATCAGGAATGTCTGAATTACGGGTATGATAAAGGACGAATTAGGCTTTTTCTAATCGTATTACGATACAGTTTAGGGCAACGGATAAGATACGAACTTAAACAAAGTACTGTTAACTTATAAAAAAATTTCAGTACCAAATTGTGATGAGGAACTGATCAGATAATTACAATCAGAAACTTATTAGACCACGTACTATAATCAAATCGAAAACTGATCAAGCGTCTGGATAAAAAGGTCCGGCACTATTTCTGATCAGATGTCAGTATCAAAGGATATGGTACTGTACTCAAATCAGGAACTGATAAGATGTTCCAGTTTTGTTTTACTTCACGAAGTATATGATTCTTAAGACATTTAACTAAAACAATGCGTGGTATAAAATAAAGGAAGGTATTTATTATTGTGCCTACTAGCAACATCCAGTACAAGAATATATTTATATCGGGAAAAAAAGATAAATTTCAATATATGGGAAAAAGAAATGCGTGAATCAAGAAAATGTTGGAGAAAATTGAAAGCATGGTGGGAAAGTTTTGTGGAGGTCCCACGTTCCGAGAGATGACAAGGGGCATACGAGATCTTATGTACTATAAGGAAAAAAAAAAACTATATCAAAGGTCGGATAACAAAGAATCCACCATTAATTGTGTAAGCACCTTGTATTTATATATTTATTACTGATTAGCATATATGCATTTTTTATTTACTTTTTTATATTAATTGCAATTTGAGTTGATAAAATGTTTGCTGGATAAGAAAATTGCATAAAAAATACGCGATAAATTAAGCAAAGATTCCAGTAAGGGCTTTAAAATATCTTAATCAAAAAAAAGCATTTATAAGCATGCCATACAACAATGGTGTATAAATAGGGGTTTCAGTTCAGAAGCATGCTTTTTTGAATAAATAAAATAAATCAAAAAAATTGGATTTACACAAAACCTTTTAAAAAGCGAAAATTTATATAAAAAATGCATGTTGAAGGGATTCACTCCACTGAAAGGTTAGGGAACTCAATTTTGAAGTGAGAAATAAAAATGTATTCTGACGCCCAGAGCGGTTGGAACATAATCTTCTGGAGGAAAATGTATAAATATATAAATTTTAATCATAAAATGCCAATTATTAGTTTTATTGTTTTTTTAATTTTTAATTACTGAAGATTAAGCACTTATGCTCCTCCTAGGAGTTAAAGGAGAATACATACAAGCACTTATCATTCTGCTAAAGATGCGTGGACTAGTGATATGTTCAATGTCTCATTATGATAATTGTTATGTTTGCTCTTATCAATTTAATGACTTGTTCTTTTAATTTTAATTACTTGTTAATTATTTTTTTATTGGATTTATATATTTTTATGGTATCTCTGAATGAGCACGTGCTCTTTGTCTCGTATATTAATTTTTGGAAAACAGACGATAACTTTTGAACTTTGTTAGTTCTATTTTTTATTTTATTTTTTACTAAAAGGTACAAAAATTATTTGCAATATATATGTATATATACTCATTTAATCAGTTAAGCTTGACTTGTGTACATGCTTTTTCTTAAAATCATGGATGAAGTTTATGGTTAGAGAGATGCCAAAAGTTACTTTTTCCTGAAAATCACTTAAGCATATTTGATGTTAATTTTATAAAAGAAAAACAAAAAAAAACTCCAAATTACAAACAAATTTTTGCTTAGCTGTAAGAGATGTACGTCTGCTATATTCGGAGAGAAATTTAATTTTCATAAAAATTTTAGATGGGATCGTATTGATTATATTGCCGGTTAATGCATATAGTGACTTAAGTTCTTAAAAATTCGTATAATTTTCATTTCGTCGGATAAGAGGTAAAACTCACTAAATGCTTAACAATTCCTATGCACTTAGTGGGTTTTTCCCTTAACCGACGATATGAAAATTATTCGAATTTATATGAACATAGGTCACTATTTGCAAGAATCGATATTCCATGCAACTCCGAAAATTGTTCCATTTTCAATTGCTATTTCATTTAAATTAAAATAAACTTAATTTAAAAAATTCGAAATATGCATAAATTGGTGTGAAGATGGTTACGTAGCGGTCACCGAAACATATTTCACCTTAGCCATCTTTAGTTGTATTTTCTTATCATCAACTGTCATAATTTTTTGAGTTGGAAAAATACGCCAAATATTAAATCTTGCAAATAATGACTAAAGTTGCAAAAAAATTAGTATAATTTTTATAAAAATTTTAAAAGAAAAAACCAGTTATATCTTTGAAGATCAATAATTAGGTATGCGTTAGTAAAGAGCATCGGAAAATATTGAACATATCGATAAAAATCAAAGTGTATCAATAATTTTTCAAAAGCATCAATCTTCAATTAAAATTTCTCTCAAATTCAATAAATAATTTTACAAGGTTTTTTAAAAAAAAAATCAACATACATAATCCCCTGAGGGATTATGAAACTTCAGAACCACATAAAATCGGAAATTTTGGTCCAAGCAAAAAATCAAAAACAATCTTTCCAAACTTTTTAGTATGCTTTTATACTTAGCAACTTAGCCATATGTCTGAAAAAAGTGTGTTCTATGTTTTAAAACAAAGATAACTTGGATCACAGACCTGATAGAAAAAAAAACGGTTGCCAGATACAGAATCAGCGATCCTAAATTATTCAAGAGATCTCATTCAAAATATTTTGCTTTCAATTTGTTGCACCAATTGCCGATATTTTCTGAATACTGAATAATACCATTTCTAAATGCGAGGTACTGTAAATATTCAATTAAATATATCTTTTAAACACCCTTTGACGATCTCGTGGTAGAAATTGAAATATATGTAGCATATTTATAGGCTCAACTGTAACTCCATAAAATTAAGGTGTTGGTTTTGTTGCGAGCCCCCAGCCGCGCTTCTTCCACGCGAGTATACCGGCAAGAAGTCTCAGGCTTAATATAGTAAAGGAATTAATTCTTAATATATCGCTCAGATTTGATTTTTACCATAAATAATGCAATCACGTTAATAATATTCATAATTACCTTATAAAAAATAAATTAGTTAAGTGCAGTATAAAAACAAATAAAAAACAATACAAGAACGACCTTCACTCTTCACAACAATCGTTATGGGCTGCCATTGCAACTGATCTTTGTAGTTAAAAGGTATTATTTCGTGCCGAAGCTCTTTTTGTTGAGTCGTTTAGAATTATGTATAAAAAAATATTAATTTTTCTAACAATTTCGCATACTTAAAAAAAGTTTATGCCAACGCCTTAAAAAATTTAACTTGATAACGAATTTATAGTTTTAAAAGCTATTGAATTGCAAAAAAATATTTTCCATGAACTCTAACTAATTATAGCCTTATTTGACGAATGACCAATTTTCTCACAAGGTTATCTGAGGATTTAGTCACCAATAATCGATTTTCTCGCTGGCATATGTGAGTTGTTCTTTTTTGATGATAAATTTTCTCGCTGGGATACTGGGATATGTGAGTTCTTTTTGCCTTCGTTTTTTGCCGAGTTTCGTTCGGAAAAAAACGATAATTCGCGAATTCGGCTTCGGGCTTCGTAAATTTCAGCGTTGTAAAAAATCTGCTACTATTTCGGCAGGTGGCATTGCCAGGGCTGCAGAAAAGAGAACAATGCAATTGAATCGATGAGTGTTAAGGGGACATTTGCTTTTGTAATTGAAAAGAAAAACACTTTTTAAAAATTTTATTATGAAAAAACTACTATATTTATTGACAAAATTTCTTTTGGACATTGTTAAACACTGTTTAAGAAAAACAAAATTGAAGACCTTGTCTTGGAATCACAAAAGGCCGGCCTGAAAATCAACGTATCCAAGACTAAAAGCATGAAGCTAAAGGCAAACCGGAATGACATCACGTTTAGAGCTGGCAGCGATGACATCGAAAACGTCAATAGCTTCACGCTTCACGTATTCAGACAGCATTATCTCATGGATGGTGGAGCAAAAGAGGATATTAACTCAAGAATAGCAAAAGCAAAAGGCGCGTTTGCTCAACTGAACAAAATATGGTCTTCCGTTATATCCACCAAAACGAGAGTGCGCATTTTTGATTCGAATGTGAAATCGGTTTTGTTATATGGGTGCGAAACATGGAAACATGGCTTGTTACTGAACAACTAACGAACAAGCTGCAAGTATTCGTCAACAAATGCTTAAGGCGAATACTAAAGGTTTGGTGGCCTCGCACTATATCAAATGCCGAGCTACATCAAAAATGCAAACAGAAGGCTATAGCAAACGAGATCAAGCTGCGCAAATGGGGATGGATTGGTCACACTCTCCGGAAACCACACAGCAAAGTTTGTCGCCAGGTCTTTGAGTGGAATCCACAAGGCAGTAGAGGACGTGGTAGACCCAAAACCAACTGAAAAACGTTTAGGCAAGGGGTCCTCATTCAAACGGCAGAAAATTTTGCATTAAATTGTGTAAAAGTGTTTTCAAACCTTGTAGAGTTGTTTAAGTGCTGGTTCACACGACAAACTAAATTATCGGGCGATAGTACTTTTTATAGGCAAGCGGTGGATAGCGGTCCCTCCGCCTGCCTACAAATAGTACAATCGCCTTACAGTTTGCAGCTATTAGAGGAGAGGGGGGGTTTTTCAACAGTCACGGGACGACTTTTTTTAAAAAAAGGAAAAAAAATTATTTTGTTCTTCTTGGTTTGCTAAAGATAAGTAGGCTTATTTTTGGATTGCCGAGTGCGCATTAGTCAACAAAACAGTCGGGTGATAGTTCAATGCTCCTTATCATCAAATTCTTCATACAAAATTATACACAAGCTGAAAAGTCCGAAATTTTCTACGGTGTGAATGAAAAGCAATAATGACTCAATCGACGCATTCAAAAATAGTACAGTCATTTGGGATTAAAATTAGCGTTACCTGAAAAGTTTTCGGAGATGTGTGAAAATACCATCTCGTCTCTTATTTGTTAGCGTCGCCATATTGAAATATTAACACCTAAAATCCATGTTACACACAGTGATCGACATGGAAAATCGAGCTTGTTCGCATTTTGTCGTTCCATCCTCATTGTGTTTAGCCCAGTACGATCTATCGAAACGTGTAAAGTGTTCTTTTTTTTTTTAATAACGTTAAAGCCAGTACAATTATCAGTCAAGTTCGTTAGTTTTGCTCTTGCTTGCGTTTGTGGCCGCTCTTACTTGTCAGTCAGCAGTTACCGGCCATATTTGATTTTGACTGATAATGTGAGTTCACAACGTAAATAGACATTTGAGCTTCATATATGAATGAAATTTTGACCGCTGCGCATAATTATTCAATACTGATGAGTTTTTGGAACACATACAGTTTAGCTCACAATCTCGATTTTTTTTTTTTAGAACATATAGTGCTATTTAAATAAATAAAAATTGTGTAAAAAAATGTTGCTCGTATCTGGTTTTGGAGATATAGCCTTCGGAAGTTGCGGATGTAGCTTTTCTAAAAATCTATATAAGTTAAGAACGGCTGCATTGATTTCCAAAATATGAATGTCATAGGAAATGTTATTTAATAAACTACAATATTGAAAAAAAATTTTTTAAATCTGGCTCGCGGTCTTCGAGATATTACGACTTTTCTGAATTTTGGAGCGATTTTTTTTTCCACAGTAATTTTACATAAGAGTAGGGGTAAGCTCAGGATTTAAAACTCCCAAAAATCCAACACTGACTTCACGGTGGCCTTTGGCCGCGGATCAGTCTATAATATATCCAATACCTAGATTGCTAGCCAAATTCCAAGTTTCAGAAAAGTCGTAATATCTCAAAAATTACTTGCCTAATTTAAAAAAATTCTGGATTAATATTGTAGCTTATTAAATTACCTTTTATGTGACACTCAATGTAGGCTTTTCTGACTTATATTGATTGTTAGAGAAGTTATATCTTCAACTTCCGTTTATTCTTATATTTCAAAAGCACATAAAAAAATGTTTGGTTTATAATCAATTTCGTTTGTGGGCTAAACTGTATTCACGCCGAGTTTTTGATTGATAGTGCGTACTGGCTTTTATTAAAATTGGCCAACTGTTTGGTTGTCTGCTTGTGTTTACATGTTTACACAAGGAAATTTTTCAAGCAAATTCGTTGCGCTTGTACGAGGAACGTTCCTTTTAGTTCCTCTTCTATTGTCAACAAGTTAAACGAAATTTTCGAATTGCTCCCAGTGTAAGTGTACAATTAATAATGGGCGGACAGCATGTTTCACAGTTTTCACACGTTGGCCAGTTGCGTGTGCTTTGACGTTTAAAAGTGGTGGAGTCTCTGGCTAAAATACAGTGAAGACGTTTCGTTATGAAAAAATGCAACTCTTCCAAGGTAAGGAAATTTTTGGAAGAGCAAATCAAAAAGGAATAAGCAAATCCAGTGTCAATTTAATTCCCGAAGTGAACGGTCGAGGAAAATTTTAAGATGGATAAGTTGCTGCAAAATAATGTGATAAATTTAAAGACATAAGAAAGCGGTTGAAAAAAAAAGTGAAAACAAGAATTAGAGGATGGACTAAAAGTGAAATTAAAAATATTTACAAACAAATTAACGAAATTCCTAATAAAATTTAAAATAAAATATTCAAAATGACCGAGGAGCATACGCAGCGACCGTCGCGACAAAATTGCTGTCGCCTCTGCTTGGCTCCCGATAGTGAATGCATTTCTATATTAAATAGTTATGCGGCGGATAAGGAACCTTTGGCTACGAAAATCTTGCATTGCGTAAACATCAAGGTGGGTACATAAAGTACCATGGGGTACATAATTTTCACATACACATCAACCATGTTCCAACCACACATTTCACCATGTACTATACTTAAAAGGGAGGAGCACCTGTGAAAATTTTCAAAAAAGTGAGGTTAGGTCGTTTGGATTGTGCAAGGGTGCTCCATTATCCAAACATGGCGGCCATTGGCGTATGTCACGGAACATAACGTCACACAATGACAAGATAAAGCGAGTGAGTCGACTACCCACACTTGCTTATTTCACTCGCACATACCCAGCCCAGCGTGCCAACCAGCCAACAATCGCTGATGTGGATGTGGACAAATTATGATCTGTTACGTTGAGTCATGACAAACGCTTCGTAGAAAAATGTGCGGATCGCCTAATGGGGCTGAGGTGCTAATTCAAGTATTTAAATTTTTTTTTTTTTTGGTGTGTAAAATTCCCACATTTTGGTTGATTTTCATCATCATCACATGGCTGATTAAAAAGTGACCTGCGTGAGTTTGTCGAGACGAATACGACCACAAAAGAGAATCGGTGAAAACTCGATTTTGCCACTGGAATCATTAAAAAGCAGCCAATAATGCGTAAATTTAATTGGATTTCATGGAAAACAGGCAATCACAACGTACGATCTTCCATAATAATCTGCATCGGCTGCTATATCCTCACTTGCAGCTGTAACTTTCCGCTGGGCTGGTCTGGTCTGTCGTCTGTCATCTGCCTATTTGACAGTCTGTCTCTTTCTGTCCGCTGGCCTTATCATTTGGATTGTTGGCATTTACTTGGTTGTTGCTTTGTTACTTTCCTTCGTTTTCCTGTCATCGTCAACATCGGCATCATCGTGGCATTTGTTTGCTTGGTTCGTATAATCGTTGCTTGGTTGGTTCTCTGGTTGTTTGGTCTTAATGTTCGTATGCTGTTCCATTATTGCGTTGTTGTCATCGTAGTCGTCGTTGCGTCAGTAGCTGGCTTTGCGTTGTTGTTGTTGCTGTGGTCTATCGATTCTTCGTCGTTTTTCGTTCCAACTTTGCTACTGTGCTGTGCTGTAAAGTGTGGTGCTGGAAATCAATGTGGTGTAGATAAGGCAACTGTGGCTGTAGCTGTGACTGCTGTGGCGACCATGTCATGCCATGCTGTTGCTGAAACCATTCACATGGGTTAGCAACCATTTTGCTATCGATTGTTCACACCAATTTGCCAGTGCGCCATCTTTGCTGTGTGGTGGTTTTTTTTTGTATTCTTCATGGAGTAATTGACTGAGTGACTGGCTGGCTTTACCTTGAGATTTGCGTAATATCTTTTGGGTTTGAGTATATTGCTTTTGAGGTTAGGGCTACTTTATACATACAAATGTTGGAAATTTTTGGTAGAAAAAATCGTAGAATATAAAATGTTGGATGTTTTTACTAAAAATTTTTGAATTTTAAACTTTTTCGCATTACGAAAAATAAAGAAAAATATTGTAGATTTGTTGTTTCTGAATTTTTGGAATTTGGTCGTATTTTATTATTCACCAATGCATCTATTTCATATTAATTGCTAGTTTAACCCATCCTAGTGTTTATTTGCATAAGCAAAAGTTACTTACCTGCTTAGTATTTTAAATTTTTACTTATATGGGAACATGCCACGCCTTCTAAACGAATTGTCCAAACTACTTTTAATAACTATGGGAAATATGTTTCCATTAACTGAAATAACTTTAGTCTCTGAGTATATAACTTTAGTTGCTTGCTTGAAAGATGCCACGTACTCTAGGCGAATTCCACAAGGTCTTTGGGAACCTTTTGGGTCGTAAAAAACCCTTTTCATAGAAACGTTGAAAACATTTTACCCAATAACGTCTAAAGGAAAGTATGTTTGCCAGTTCCCCATTTGCTTGGATGAAAGTTTTATTAACCCACATACTTCGATTTTGTCCTCTTTTTATTTTGAAATTTTTTCGCTCGATTGGACCTGGTAGTAAAAGTGTTAATGTTTATAATTAGGAACGAGAAAAAGTAAACATAGAGTGTTACTTTGTTGGATCATGGCATCGAATCCGTAGACTCCGGGATAGTAAGCAAAGTTTATTGTTACTACGCCACAAGACTGGTAAGCGCCAATGGAGGAAATACTATTATCTTCCACGTAAGTATGGTTTTTCAGAGAGGGGGTATTTCCGAGGTTTTTTTTTTGTCAGAAAAAAAAGGTATAAAAGCTAAAATAATAATAATAAAGATTAATAAAACTGAAAATATAAAATAACAATAAAAAATATATTTCTAAGGATTCCTCACACACACACCTCCTGAGAAAAGAAAATTAGCAAACAAGCCACTATTATCCTTAGTACCTGGAGACCGATCCCTGCTCGGTCAACAATCTAATCTTATTATTTTAGTCGATGTTTTTATTCATAGCTGTTTTTTGTTATGAAACTCGTACCTTTTCACCTCTAATGGTTCTGCTTTCAAAATGATAAATTAACCGATGAGAATAATAATAACAAAAAATTCGGAAAGTATCGAATGGTGTAGAAAAGTATCAAAAACTCAAATTTTTTTTGGCGAAATAGAATGCCCTAAAATAAATAAATGCGATATGCCACGCACCCAAAATATTTTGTCTTTTGTTTGGCGGCTGAAATATCTTATCTTCAAAGGATCATAACTCGGAAAATAAGAATCCTATTGGAAAAATCTGAAAGAATATTTGGATAAGGAAGAGTGTAACTATCCGATGCTATTAATAAAAAAGAATTTCGCCTTTTCTTATAGCTACGCTGTACACAGCGTTTTCTTCAACTTAAAGCAAAGATATTTCAAAATCCTGCAGGTATAATGACAGTTCTGCTGATGAAGACGGATTTAGCGTCAAAAAGTACATAAGACTGCATATAAGAATTAAACAGTTCATTCCATTTTTTTTTTGTGCCTGAGTTATAAACAAAAATTTTTATTTTTATAAAAAAGTGGGCGTGGCAATTATTAAACAAAGCCATCTTTTTGTTATGCTTTAGATACTCCTGATCCAGATTCGCATACCAAATTTCATCAAAATATGTTGTATCATTTGCGAGAAACAGCATTTAATGTGTTTTACTTGTATGGGAGGTTCCACGCGCACTTTCGATATGTTGCCTACTTTCAGGTCGTAGGTGCCTAATAGCAAGTAGACTCCCTACAGTTAAATTCAGAAAGATTGCTTTAGTACTTTTCTTTTTATAGCGCAATATATTTTTGTGGGCGGTGCCACGCCCTTGAACGAGTTTTCGCAATATAATGGCATATGACACATTAATTCTTGTTTGAAGAGGTTACAGATCCAAAATTTTCATCAAAATTGTCGGAGTCGTTTTCGAGTAATATTGAATCAAAATTTTCAAGGGTTAAAAAGTGGGCGTGGCACTTACTCGATCCCGCCCACTTTTCGTTTGTTACAAGATATTATTAAGCAGTACCTTCATACCAAATTTCATTAAAATACCTTGTAACATTTGCGAGAAATAGCATTTAACGTATTTTGCTTGTATGGGAGGTTCCACGCGCAACGGCGATATTTTGCCCGCTTTCAGATCAGAGATGCCTTATAGCAAGTATGCTCCCCACGGTTAATTTTAGAATGATTACTTTATTAGTTTTCTTTTTATACCGTATTATATTTTTGTGGGCTGTGCCACGCCCTTCAACGAGTTTTCCCAATATAACGGCATATCACATATTAATAACTGTTTAAAGAGGTAAAATCTCCAAAATTTTCATTAAAATCGTTGGAGTCGTTTTCGAGTAATATTGAATCAAAATTTTCATGCGTTAAAAAGTGGGCGTGGAACTTATTTAATCCCGCCCACTTTTTGTCTGTCACAAGGTACTGTCAAACAGTACCCGCCTACCAAATTTCATTCAAATACCTTGTATAGTTTGCGAGTTATGACCAAATCAAATTTAAAATTTAGGGCGGTGCCACGCCCCCTGGTGAGCATTTACAAAGTTCAAACCTAGCTCATTTTTCATTGTATGCTAATATCTAACACTGTTCCAAGTTTTATTATAATCGCTGTACCCGTTTTCGAGAAAAAGTTTTGCCCGTTCCGAACAAACATACATAAGTACATACAATTTTATCTCGTATAAGAAGAGAAGATATCAATTGCGTGCGATACCAAATTAACACCACGACTCGATGTGCAAGTATTTATGTTATAATTTATATAATCATTTTTTTTTTATGTCAAAATTGATGTGATTTGATGTTATGAAATTTTTATTTCATAACATTTTGGTGTCTCCACTAGATATATTGCTGTTATGACCTGAACTATTGCATGATTTATTGCTCGTCGAGTCGGGTTGTAAGACAAACTAAAAATGAGAAAAATGTTCAAAGAATAGCCTCTTGAAGTCGTTAGGAGGTAACGGTACCCAATTATTCAATTATCTAGCCACTCTGATAGAAAAAGAATGTTCATAGTAAGCAGAAGAGTGCTGAGTCTGCAATTGGCGGCTTATTCTCGTGTTGAGAAATGAAAACAAATTAAGTATATTAGACCTCTGATGGCCTGGCTAACGGAGCGTCATAGTTTTTCACACAAAAAAGAATTTAAAACAAAAACTAATCTGCAGATCATAAAATATTAGAATTTTTTTAAGTTAATCAGATTATGAAAACTATTTTTTGTATAAATGTCGTGACACTCATGACTGTGACACTTGCAACATTTTGTTTTTTCGCGTGCTTTTGTTAATATTTATTTCAAAAGAAAGAAAATATATATACTTAAAATTTAAATTATACAGTTTGTCAAGAATGTCTTTTTACATTGAAAATAAATTCTTATTTTCAACTTGTTAAGCAAAAAAAACGTGCTTCATGCATTTTTGCCAAACTTTTGTTCATGAATAATAGTTGCTTACTATATTTAAAAAGGATTTGAAAAAAAAAAAAAATTTGCAAATTCAATGCAAAATATAGAAAAAATCAACAAAAAATAATAATACTCGATTTTTGAAGTGTCAAGAAAGTGTTTTTACAAATAAAAAGAAACGTTTTTATATTAAATTCTTAGTATCTTCCTTGTTTACAGCCATCTTTGAATGACCACCATAAGCATCTACCACACATTGTAGACGTTTTTACATAGAAGGAACCAACTTTTTCAGGTTGTAATTACTCGGTCTTTTCCAATATTGTATTTTCAAATGAAGTTCGGTATTTGGTTGCCTTTCGGCGACCTTTTTCTTTAAATAGACCCACAAATTTTCGACAGGATTATAGTCGGGACTTTGGACTAATGCATCCATCACTTTGTTACAGTTAAACTGAAGCCGCATTCGAACCATAGGCGCTTATGCTTTCGATCATTACGCTGATAGAATTTGAAATGGGGTTTTCGGTCCCTGATAAACCCAAATTGTCAAGTTTTTTAATGTGAAATGGTTAGATATTCTATCGAGTTCATCGTTGTGTCTTTAAAGGATAAGTTTCTACTCTTCTGCCACCTTCAAGTCATAATACTAAATTTTTAAATTTTAACAGTCGGAATAATGTGATGTTAAAATTGAAAAATTTTGTATTATTACTTAAAAGTGGCAGAGAAGTAGGAACTTATCTTTTATAGACACAACCATGAAGTGGAAAGAGTGTGTAACCATTTTGCATTAAAAAACTCGACAATTCGGGACGGATTAGTTAAGGGGACATTCGCTTTTGTAATTGAAAAGAAAAACACTTTTTAAAAATTTTATTATGAAAAAACTTTCTTTTGGACATTGTTAAACACTGTTAAAGAAATATGAAAAAAAAAATTTTTTTTTTTTTTAGTTTCCCTTAGCTGCTGTAGAGGGCGCCATCCAAAAGTTACTTTTTAAACTGGTAGGAAATATTTCTCCGCATCTACTCGACCGATTTTAAAAAACCAAAGAGCTTTCGATTACTCATAAAAAATATTAAACAATTCGCCTCTGAAAGTTTTAAAAAATAATCCCCCCTTTTTTTTACGGGGCATTTTTGAGGGTAAGCCCCTAAATTTTTTCGCATTTTTCATAAATATTCATACAAAAACTTCAAAATATAAAAAAGTGAATTTTAAAGGCTTATTGTATAGTTTTGGATCTCAAGAATAAAATCCATTTTGAATTTTTCAAAAATCTGTTACAGGAGGTCTAAAATATTTCCTACCGTTTAAAAAGTAACTTTTGGATGGCGCCCTCTACAGCAGCTAAGGGAAACTAAAAATAAAAAAAATTTTTTTTTTTTTTCATATTTCTTAAACAGTGTTTAACAATGTCCAAAAGAAATTTTGTCAATAAATATAATAGTTTTTTGATAATAATACTTTTAAAAAGTGTTTTTCTTTTCAATTACAAAAGCGAATGTCCCCTTAAAGGATAGTTAATTTTCCTAAACCTGATCTAATTCTGCACTTTTTAAAAAAAGAATATTCATAATTGACACACTGGAACCAAAGTTATGAAAGTTTCTCTGCAGGCAAACGGACTAGTTTAGGAGTAGTCTATTAACTAGTCCTTGACCAACCAGTACTAGCCCGACTTCAATCGCTTTTGCATTCAATCAACTGTTTTTTTTTTTGTGTGTTGATACCCTACGAAATTTCAATTGACCAATTATGGATTGCTTTTACACCAGTCCAGGGCTAGTTGTTGTTTGAAGTAGTAACATTTTTTGATTTGAATTTATATTTTCTTAAAACAAATTTAATAAAGTTAAATTACATTCATAACAGCATTAACAAAAATAATTTTTAATTTTTAATTTTTTTCCTCAATTTATTTTGACACACAATTCAAGTGACACAAAACACATATTATTTCAAAAGTAAAAAACGAAGGGGCCGTTTACATATTAGGTCCGTTCGTTGAAAATTTGTGGTAAAACTTGAAGACTGTCATATTAAAAATTTTTTGAGACTAAGGACAGAAATATCTCTGAGAAGCTGAAAACACCACAAAAAATCAACGAACGCAAAAATGGGAAAAAATTGAAGACTGCCAAGAAAATAAATAAAAAAAGTCAGAACACCTGTTAGTGCACATTTAATCACCTATTTTGGTGTATGAAAACGTGCTGAAAAAATCACCAACATCCTTCCTTAACTTCATCAAACTTTTTTTTTGTTAACACAAAGCACAGAAATACGTTTTTCTTTTAATTTATTTTTCAAATTTTATTTTTTTTTTTCAAAATGTAAACAACTTCTGACAAATAATTTTTATTTGACAGTCTTCAAGTTTTGCCCAGAAAAAATTTTTCTGGGTAAAAATTTAAATATTTATTTGGAGGGGAAATGATCAGCTGTTTTTTACTCTCATTTTTTGTGACGCAAATATCAAGTTTTTGTTTCAACGAACGCTTTTTGTGGTAAAGTTTTTTTTGAACGAACGGACCTATTACATTACTTAATTTTTGACCAATTTTGACCCCTCCCCCTACCCGGTCGTAACGCAACGTAACAAAACGTACAATCCCCTCCCTCTAGTATTGCAACAAATCTTAATTTTGGTAATTTGAATTTGAATTTTTGTCGCAAAAAATTAGAAAATCGACGTTACATAACTCAGTTGATGACCCTCATGTAACACTTCATAACAAATCGTCCGACCCCCCTCCCTTCTGTCGCGTTACTTAATATGTGAGCGGCCGCAGAATTGTAACTTGTTTTCGTCACGATTCAAATTTATTTGCCCCTACAAATTACAAACTAATATCAAACTAGCCCCTACTGCATCCCTTTTTCACTAGTTTCGGGCTAGTACTAACCGTGGACTAGTATTTTTTGTAGACTGTCTCATATTTTTACTGCAGGGCCATTTTTGAGAGTCTTGATTCATTTTGTTTGTAACTGAAAAAGGTCGAAAACGGTTTTTTCATAAGATAAAAAAGTAAAAACAATTCAAAACAAAAATAGTAATTTTCATGTATTTGTCGATGCTGAGTCCGAATCCGGCCTCAGAATCGGTTTATCACGTATGATTTTTGATATATCATAACACAAAAGTTAAAAAAAACACGTTTTTTGAGGTTATAAAAAGGACGCACTAAATTATTTTATTATTTCCTACTAAATGCAGCACTTAGTACTATTCTTCCTCTTCAAAATGAGCTATGATATGGTCGGGCGCGATAAATAATATGTACCTGCGAGCTACTTGCAGATTACCCGTTTTGTGTACACCTTTTCACTTATCTTGATTTGATATATTTAAGGTTCCAGTCGAAGCAATAATTTTGAAATTCGTTATACGCCGCCCATGCAATTGCATATCCATTTGCTCTTTTCCTTAATTTGCTTATGCGTACATCCGTTCTTCATCATCATTCGGTCATCCAGCACAGCACAGTATTTCTTTGAGATATCCTCTAAGAAAATCATGCCGCACCACTTTTGTTGTATATGGTTATACAAATTCTATAGCGGCACAAAGATGACAGCTGCTGCTGCTGAGTGAGGTTTCATTGTAGGCAGTTTAAATTCTTTCATATAGCGTCGGTTGGTTCATTTACTCATCGATTGGGCTCAACATCAGTTACACCACCACACAACAGCACCAATTGCTTGGCTACTTAGATGCGACATCAGTTTCAGTGCAACGTCTGCTTTATTTGTTATTATTATTGTTGTTGTTGTGGTGGTTATGTTTGTTGTTATCATCTCAACAACAGCAACAACAACAGCCATCGAAACAATGGAGTTGTACAATATACATGCATACATATATACATATTTTTCTTTTGTCAATTTACAACTGGCGGCATGATGGTGTTTCAACATAGATTTTGGTTGATAATAAATTACAGTATTGGCTAACATATTCGTAATTGTTTATTACTAATTTTTATTTATTTATGTTTTAATGAACATTTTTTTCCGCATCTTTATTCAAAGCATTTTGGAACAGATTTCCAGTTGGCTACCATATTTTGGTCCAGCTTTTCTTAATAATCCAGTATTGATCTAACTAAGGGTAGATTTTCATTGCCGTCATCATTTGTCCCTTGGTGCACAGACACATGTACAACGCTCTACTCCATACGCATACATTCGAAGTAATTAATAAAGATTGTCTGCAGCACTAAACGGAATAAGGGCACGAAAGCAGAATCTACACAAAGAATTACAGGCAAAAGGAAACTGTG
This sequence comes from Calliopum simillimum, assembly GCA_951812925.1. Taxonomy (NCBI): domain Eukaryota; kingdom Metazoa; phylum Arthropoda; class Insecta; order Diptera; family Lauxaniidae; genus Calliopum; species Calliopum simillimum. The sequence goes on from OX638372.1 coordinate 35,497,554, forward strand.
CAAAACAAAACAAAAAACGGATATCTTTCATCAAATGAATCTCTTTTTTGTTTTATTGATATCAGTTTCACTTCGATGAAGCAGATTTTTTGCGATTTGTAAGTCGCAGTTTATGTTTTTTTTAGGATGTTGTGGAAATAACTCCCTTTCAGAAGTCGCAGTAGTTACCTCTATGTTTGCAATATTGCCATTTTCATTTTTTAACAATCTAACTTGCTAGTAGAGCATTATTTTGGTAGATTTTAAGGTCAGCATTAGAAAATTTGCAAGATACTAAATTTGTAAATTTCTAATGTGTAGAAAAAATTAATGCATAGAATGAAGGCAAAAATTAATGCACAGCCATGAAATATACATATACTACTCTACATTGCACTCTATGATGAAAATGTATGGTTCTATGAATACTATTCTAGAAGGAAATTTCAAACCTCCACTTTTTCCCTGAATTACATAAATCCCTTAATAGTCTTATATTTAAGTCGTAAAAAACATGCTAAAAAAGAAGTAAGACGTTCACTGGTTTTTATTACAGAAATCGGTTAATTGGTCATTAAAGATTAAAAAACCGAGGTGTGCTATTAATTTAGAGGGTGGGAATCAGGGGAGATGGGGAAATGCACCTTTTTCCGCATAAACAAAATGTTTATGTTTGAGTGGCCATATTTTGGTCAATTTTTGACATAAGAAATGTTTTCAATAAATCACTTTAAAGGAAATTTTATCTGCTTTTTTTTGTATTGCGCAATAATTTTACTTATCCCTGATCCTAAAAAAGTTATAGGTAAAAGAGTAAAAAACACAAGAAATCATATTTTTTTTTGCTTTTTTTTTTCTTTTTTGTTTAAAAATTTATGGTATAAGAAATTTTTTTAAATTTTTTGAATAAGCCATGGCAAATTTAAATCTCTACAAAAAGTTTTCTAGAAAAAATATCGAAGTTTTGCTTCGTTCGCTAGATATTTTGGAAAAACTGTAAAGGGTGCATTTCCCCTCAAAAAAGCCAAAAACTGTTCTTACCTTCTTAACCTTTAGGTTAGGATATTTATGAGACGAAAAAGTTGAAGATATAATTCAGAGTGGAATTTAAAGAAAAAGGTAATAATTGTAGTTGTCGTATCAGGGGTCGAGTCGCCGCATCCGTGAACGTACAATTCTTGACATAAAATCATGTGTTTCAAATATTTGATTTTACGTCTCGAGTTGTACGTTCACTGATGCGGCGAATCAACCCCAGGTTTTACGGTTAAAATTTTGTTAGTCTCGTTATATATTGTAATTTCAAAAATAGCGAAAAAACTGTGTTTTTTTTTTTTGTTTTCTTTTAACGTTTGGGTCAAGATACCTCAAAAACCATAAATAAAAGAACAATTCCTATTCCGGACTCGAAATTGGCGTTAAAAAATACGTGGTAATATATAGCTTTGGTCAAGACAACCGAATTTTTATGTTTGCTTTTGTGCTAGTGAAAGACCAACATGAAAAATAATCGATAAAAAGACGAATAAAAAACAAAGTGCTCTAAAGATTTTGAAATATTTTGTTGAAAAAATCTCTAAATACGATTTTCAACAAAATCCCGTAAAGAACTTTGGGACACTTGAAACTTTTCTGCCATATTTGTTTACATTTTACTTTTAACTAGAATCGCCCAGTAGTCAAAGTTCGACCACAAATGTAGTAAATAATTTTGGTACTTTTTGGACACTAAGTACTTTTTTTTTTTTGGTATTTGGTACAAAATAGAAAAAGCTCATTTATCATCAAAACAAAAAACATGAAGTGGTATATTTGTTTTGCTCTTTGTGCTTCATACTTTTTCCAGTTCTGTGTGACCTTGTATTTTGTTGTTGTTAATATTTAAAAATTTGCATCAATTTTTGCCTGGCTCAATGGCAAAATATTAAAATAATTTTAACTTTGTGCACATTTACACACAAATACCTTTCTAATGGTGTATAATTTAAAGTCATGCTCCATTTCTAACATAGTAAAAAAAGATGGACAAGTTTTAGTCTTGCGTATTACTGTATAGATTTGAAATATTGGCCTGAATCTGTCGCACCCGTTACTATGGAAATACCCGCTCATTTATTGGTTGGATCGAATACCATCAATAATAAAGTTCGTCTGAAGAAAAGTCAAGTTTTTCCACAAAAAGCATTTTCAAACTTTTAATCATTTTAATGGAAGATTTGTTTTTTTTTTAAGTATTTGTTTAATATTTTTTATTTTTGGCCGTCCTTTGCGTGGCTCGTCTTTGAGTGAACTCCGTCCGAGCTTGAACTGTTTGTGGTGGAAATTGTCACGGAAATTTTCACGAGATAATTCCAGTTTTTCAATGAATGGAATTTTTCAAATAAATAAAACAGAATGTTACAATGCAAACTCGCAGATGACGTCTGAAGAAACTTGACCTAAAACAAAAAGATTTGGATAGTAAAACACTTCAGGTACTAGATTCTCGAAACTTTTATAGAGCACCTCTCGTATTATATGTATTATGTTTCTTATGAAGAATCTTTGGGGATTACAAAATGACTGTTTTTGCAATTCTTTACGAGTAGTATGAGTGTAACTTCTATTATCCACTAATTATTTAATTTAAAGATTTCCCTACACATATTGTACACTTATCCACACACATATTCATAAATGAAACTTTTTTCCCCATTCTTTAAGAAAAAACTATCCATATTTCTGGTGTTGACGTTGTTGTTGCTTTACTTCTGCATCAGGAATTTGCAATCGCTGTTTATTGAAGTAAAGAGACCTTTTGGTCAAAGCAGAGTATGAGCTAAGGTGAATGAACACTTGGCTGGACAAACCACAGAATTATTAACACGATATTTGGTTTGAGGGCAACTTTATTATTCTTGATTGGAACATTTTGGTATTGGTATTGTTGTTGTGATAATAAGTGAATGCATTAATACACATACAAGCAAACATAGATATATAAACTATATATTCTGGAATATATGTACATACATAAGTATGTATCTGCTTATAATGTAAATGCTTCCGTTTCAAAATCAAAAGAAAAAAGAATGAGAAAATGGAGTCAAAGGAGTTAATTGTACCTTACTCGTATTAAAGGACAATACGAATGATGGTCGCTTGCTGCAATACAGCAGATAACACACTTCTACGAAGTGCGCTATTTTTAATTATTTTTATTATTAAGAAAATCCAATTAATAAATTAATAAAAACTAGTGCAATCTGATTAGGCTTTTATTTGTTAAAAAAGTCGTAGATTTCGGTAGATATTTTATAAACAAAACCAGTTCCCTATCAGCCCTGTATTAGATTGGATAAAATTTGAAAATCTTAGAATTTTTTTTTCTCTAAAAAAAAGCTCATATTTCAGTTCAGGATCTAATTGGAAAGTAGAAAGATAAAGTTAAATGAGGGATGGTATGGCTCTTCGATGTCATTAACAAAAAATTAATTAAACTGCTTACTGTAAGCGTTGTACTAATAGAGTCTACTCAAAAAACTAATGCCACAGAAAAAAAAAATGTTTTTTGTCGCCTTGTGTTATCATTATTTATGAGTTTTCAAGGAAGTAAAATTCAAACTTTAATTTGCTTCAACAAATCATATCGTATTCTGTCAGGTCTTTTATTTCCCAACCCCAGAAGGCGTAATATAAGTACACACATTAAGGTGGGTCAATTGTTTTGGTTGAAAGGCATACACGGCGGTGAAACAACGCGTTCGACCCAAACATGCATGCTCCATTGAAATTCCTGCATATAGTTGCCCTTTGGGGTATTCGAAACACTGAAAAAACAAAAAAAATCTCTTGGGTCGTTTTTGAGAAATCCCATTTTGAAAATTACAATGAAATTTCCATATTAAACAAAAAAAACAAGAAAAAAAACAAACAAACAAGAATTGTAATTTTAGTTGTATTTTTTGATGTTGATTCCGAATTCGACAACATAATTCCGCTTACTCGTCAGGATTTTGAGATATCTTAACCTAAATTAACCTAAAGAAGCAAAAAACACAATTTTTATGTTATTTTTGAAGTTATATAACAAGACAAGATAGTTTTTGGCCATTAATCTTGATATGGTAGTTAAAAGTACATACTATTTTTTCACACCCAAACAATTTGACCCACCCTAACATACAAACATACTTATTATTGCGAAATTTTATCTTCTTTATCGTTATAGCATTTTAAATAGTTCGAGGATCGATTGTGTTGTAATCAAAATGATAAAATCCAATCTAATTTCTTTGGTGAATTTTTGTTTTAATTTTCATACCCTACATCCAAGGTATATTCACTTTGATGGAGGCGTGGCGGAGATGGAAAAGTACATATCGATACCTTAGAGCGCTATAGTCCTATCTCCATTTTTCTACAATAATTGTTGAGAAATACAAAAAGAAGATTTCAAACAGTGGTTATTTAAAATTGGCTGCTATTTTGACATAACGATACATGCAATAATTTTATCTATAGTACATTTTAAAATAATTTAATGTTTTTAACCAATTTTATTAATTTCTAACGAAATCGCAGCCAATTTATAGTATGTCATTACTTTTGCTCTTATATAGAATTCCACTACTATTAAAATAAACAACACATTTAGTACATTTTTTAAATTTTTTTCACTTAAATGTCGTAAAAAGTCATGAAACGCGTAGAAAACACGAAAAAAAACATTTTTTTTTTGAATTTTTGGTTCCGACAAACAAGAGTGGACCGATATATATATTCTTGATCAGCGTTACCTCCTGAGTCGATATAGCCATGTCCATCTGTCTGGCTCTTTGCGTGGAAATATATTTTTTGGGATTGAAAATGAGCGAAATCGGTCAACGGACACGCCTACCAGTCATACAAAAAATATATTCAAAATCCAACTTGGAGAGTATTTTTCACGACAATGCAACCAAAATACACATAAATACTAGGAATGGTTAGCGCAAGCTCTGAGCAAAAACTGGGTGAACTCGAATGGCGTGGCTCCTCCCATATAACCAAAAGTTTCAAAATGCTATACTGAAATAGTTTTTTGATATAGTCGAATTAATTTTACTCAAAAACTTGAAATGCAAGCTCTAAGCAAAAACTAGGTGAACTTGGACAAGAGGGCGTGGCACCTCCCATATAACCAAAAGTTTCAAAATGCTATACTGAAAGAGTTTTTTTGAGATAATCCAACTAAATTTCACTTAAATACAAAGGACTATAAATGCAGGCTTTGAACGAAAACTGGATGAACTCGGACAAGAGGGCGTGGTTCCTCCCTTATAACCAAAAGTTTCAAAATGCAATACTGAAAGAGTTTTTTGAGATAATCCAACCAAATTTCACCCAAACACTAAGGGCTATAAATGTAAGCTCTAAGCAAAAACTGGGTGAACTCGGACAAGAGGGCGTGGCACCTTCCATATAAGCAAAATTTTCAAAATACTGCAGTGTAGGGTATTAAATGTTTGGCTAGGCTAAAGGTTACACCCTAGCTAGTTTTTGATTAGAACTTTTCTCGATGGTTCTCGAAACTTCATGAAATGAAAATTAGGGACCTGCACAAGACATTTTGAAATATAGGGTACTTTTCTTTACTGGCACGTTTTACATTGAACTGAAGTATTTGATTCTAAAAATTCCAGATTCATATCTACTGTACGCTGATTTTATTTTGATGCTGAAGTACACTGCATTTTTTATCAGTGTCAAATAAGAACCTTATTCTAACAAATACTTCAGTGAACTGTAATTCTTCAGGTCAGTATAACACGTGATGATAGTATGGCAACACTTGCGAGTTGCAATGTATTGGTAACCCAGGATTGTAATTGTTTTCATACATTTTCGCGAGAGAGAGAGAAAGAGAGCTTGGACAAAAAAGAGTCACAAGAGAGCAAAGAACTACTTTTGTCACTAAAGTATCATTTTGTAGTGTACACTACAACTACAGTATATGCACTGAACTGAACTGAAGCAAATCAAACAAGATAGTTCTATGCAGTATTTGTTTTTCCTTCTTTCATATCCATGTACTGTCAAGACATTTGCAAGCGACACTGAACTGAAGTATTTGAAAAGCGGGTATAAGACATAACGTATCTTGAAACGAAATGTCTTAAAACTCCAACAAGACGTCTTGTGCAGACCGCTTATTCCAAATGTTTCTTTCCAAGTGAGAAATATTTAAGGAAATAGTATTGTCTGCTAATTTTGTTAAAACAAATATTTGTGCATGATATGATTGGCTTTTCTAAATGTTTACTGTAATATTCCTAAGCTTCTGGTGTTAGTTTAATGTTTTTCGAGCATCTCCCAAATTTCAAAATCGTAAAACAGCTCTAATATGACCTTAACATTGCCATAAGAGGCCTGTTGCTAATTTTATGTAAAACTAATCGATTTATCTTGTAACTTTTAATTAAATATGAATTGCATTAAGAGCGACAAAAACCGATGGCCGCCTTCAATTTGTGCTAATTATAGGGGACTATTATTGCACAACTGAAGACGCACGCAGTATTTAATGTACAGTCAAATACCAAAGCACACATACAATTATATACTTGCCGGCAGGACATACAACAAAGCAAAGTACATCTAAAGGAGGTCAATGACTTTGTTATAAATCCTATTACCATGCTATTTGCAGGCATTTGTAGTTGCAACAACAAAGCAACGCAGCTTTTTTGTTTTTTTTGTTTTTATAATCCAAAATCACCTTAACATCTTATAAACATGGTTGAGTGAAATAATTGATATCTCTTTAGTTTCTCCTTAAATAGCTCTTATTAATTTTTATGTTTTTATTTATCTTCTTTCTATAGATTTCATCAAATGATGGCCTTTCATTGCGCATTTGTCATGCTTGCATCAGTTACTTAAACTCTTGGCAAAGTTTTAAGAATCGTTGCGTTGCTTCACAGGGAAAGCAAATGAATTGGTTAGAATATACCAAGCGTCAACAATTACTTGATAATAATGTTAGCATTTCAACAATAACAACAAAGTCATCGAGTAGACAACAGCAACATAGGCAACAACAGCAGCAGCAACACTTGGAACGAGAACATTTTCATCAAGAATCAAGTTTGCCTTCATCAATTTTGGATGGAATTACATCGCTGAAGAAGCGTAAATCATTAACCGTTTATGTGAGTCCTAAACATCAACCACAAGTACAACAACAAGAACAACAGCATGTTTCCACACATGTTGGTCAATCGCAACAATTGCAACAACAGCAACTACATTTAGATATTAATAAAGAAAAACCACCACATCCTGTGCAACCACAGTTAAAGCTGCCGGAACAGCAGCAGCAGCAGCAACAACTACAGCAAATACGTTTCCCAACTGCTGCTCAGCAATTACGTTATTTTAGAAGATGTTCCTATAATGTAAACGTATCGAAAGTAGAGAATTTTAAAGAACATTTCGAACCATTACAATTGTCCTTATTAGTTTATTGTTCTGGATAATTTCCTTTTCTATAAAAAATTCATGCATGGAGTTATTTAATGAAGGATTACTTTAAAACTTGTCGCGGGTCAGCAAGTGATTTCTAAAACTAAGAGCTTTTCGCTTCTATCGTTCAATTTTAGCATGCACTGACTAGAATAATACAATGAATTGAATGGGAAAGTATTGTAGTAAGACCTTGAAACCAAAAATATTGCTTCATTTGGATTTTTTTTAAACTTTTTCGTTGACCATTTTTAAAAGCTCTAGAAAGATAGTCAATTCTGGAAAACATTATATGAAAAAAACATTTCCTATGCTTTACTTAACTCCCACGCATTCCGTTCGGTTCAAAGTGAAGAAGTCTGAAAATGACAAAAAATAGGATATCAAAATTGCCCAAACTGTGAATTAGACCTGCGAAAGTGTACTTTGAGTCATGGATATTTAATTTTATATTTAGCAATTCTTCTAATATTTATAAAGCCTTATCCTAAACTGAATTTTTGTAATTTTAGCCCTTGCCTGCGGTTCAAGTCAAAGATGAACCAATGGATGAAGAAGATTATGATACTATGAAACATCATGATGAATCCGATGAAATGGTTGACCCAACATTATTTCTTGAGCGCACCGAAGAAGAAGGCACCGAACCGTATATGGTAAGTAAATAAATAGCTTCAAATAAATATAAACATGCCATAACACATATTAAAATATGCTCATTTCTAGGACACCAGCAATTTCAGCTATGATCTTTCGCGTTTGGGCAATAATAGCCATGTACGTGATAGAACAACGATCGAAGTTGCTGCCGCTGTCGAAGTTAAAGAAGCTTCATGCCGTGCCTGCAATTTGAAATTTTCAACACGTGCAAATGCACGTCGTCATGAGCGTAACTTACATCCAAATCTTTTTGAATTGTCCGCTTCAACGCCTAACTCGACGCCAGTTACGAAACCAACTGCCGCACTTGCTGCTGCCCTGGAATTGCAACGTGCTGCAATGAATGCAGCTGCTGAGGCAGCTAAAAAATCTGCTTCCGGCACATTGGCAACACCACAAAAGTTACGTCAAGAAATTGTTAATGCTGTCAATGCAACTGAATCTGGTTTCGATTATGAAAATCCCGAACAATATCAAGAGCTGCTGACAGATGAGAAAATTGTATTCTTACAACAAAATGAAGAATTCTTACAACAATATCAGACAATGACATGCAAGTGCTGCCGCAAATTTTACACCAGCTACAAGAATTTTATGGCACACATGCGTAAGAAGTATGTTACCTTGCCGCGTAATCTCTGTTTCAATTGTTTGAAACTAAATGATTCGAAGGCGTTATTTATATCACATTTGAAAAAACGCAATTGTATTAATTTGTATAAAGTGATGCATGCGCTAATGGCAAAAGTGCCAAGTTTCGCTGCTGCTGTTGCAGCGACAGCTGCGGCGATGCCGGAAAAATTGCGTGCCAAAGAATTGTTGGTCAACAAAATCTATGAGTGCAAACTTTGTTCGAAACATTTCCGTCTTAAGTTGGAATTTCGCTCGCATGTTTACGATGAACATGCCGATGCGCAGAAAAAAGATGTGAACCCAGGACAATGTGGTTTTTGTGGTTTGGATATAGATGATCCATTGGAGCGCAAGCGTCATTATAACAATATGGATTGTATTGTTATTTTGCGTTGTGTAACATGTGATGAGAAGTTCAGCAATCATCAAAAGTTTTTGGATCATGTTTATGCCAAACATTTGGTACCTGTAACTGAGCAACAACAACAGCAACAACTTCGACAATTGGCAGGCACTGACAATTCGCCGGGTAAAAAGTCGACCGGATTTGCAGGTAAGCATCTTTTTTCTATTAAAGAATTTTTTTTTTTTGTATAATTTCTTGTCCTAAAATATACATTTGCATTCCGGATGTGCTTAAGGGACGACTGTGTATTTTGAAGTGCCCAAATATGCCAAAATTAAGTGCAAATTTACGAGTATTCTGTACAACAATCACTTATAAAATCTTACACACTGTTAGTTTACTTTACTGAGTATATGTATTGACTCAATTACACTGTTCAACGGTAAAAAAATATCTAAGTTCGGACTATGTAATTATATTATTATTCCTTGCTATTGATAAACATAATAGGACTAAATGCAGTCTAAAAACTATTATTAACATTTTGTTTTTACCATTTTTTAAAAAGAGGTCGTAAAACGGTACATTTGAAAAAACAACAATCCAAAATAAAAATAGTCATTTTCGATGTAGTTGTTGGTGCTGGATCCGAATAGAGTCAAAACAATTTCGTGCTTCCCCTATATAACCTCAAAAATCGTGTTTTTGAACTTTTAGGTTAGAATATCTCAAAAACCATACGTGATAGAGCGATTCCGAGACTGGATTCGGATTCAGCACCAACAACAACATTGAAAATTACTATTTTTGTTTTGGATTGTTGTTTTTTCAAATGTACCGTTTTACGACCTCGGTTTTGTTATTTTGAAGTGTACCGTTTTTCGACCGCTTTTTAAAAAATGGTAAACAAAAAATTTAAAAAAAATGATTTTATTTAGTATTTTTTGCCGAAAAAAAAAAAACAAACGTGCAATAAATTATTGGGTTGTTAAAATTCTATTTAAATTGAGTTTTTGACACCCTGTGGGATATAAAGCCAATTTAAAAAAGACAGGTGGCAACCCTAAAAATTCATGTACAACTTTTAAAATAAAATTTAAATAAAATTTTGGAAAATAACCAGATGACAACCAAAAAAATGTGTGTTGGACTTTTAAAAAGTTTATTTCAGCGTTTTCAGTCCAAAATTTATTTAGTTTTAAATAAAAAAAGTTGCATTTAAGCCAAATAAAAATAAAACAGGAACAGATCAATTCATACGTTTCTTAAACGTTTTTTCAAAATGCACTAAATCTGGTGAAAAAGGCACTAAGTTGGCATCACTGTATCAAAGTCAAGGTAAATAGCGAGTGCTGCATAATGTTTTTTTGCCGATATATTGAAGAAAAAAGTATTCCTACTGGAAATAAAATTTCCATTCTCAAAACATTCACGATTGCAAACCCTCTCCCTCGAGAAAGAAATGTTTTCTCGAGAGCAAGTTTCCAGACAAATAAGGCCCATAGCAGCTGTGCACAAAGACGCTGTGTTAAATACATTTTACAATAAAGAATACCACAGCTTTATTGTTATACCCTATCTCCAAAAAAAAAAATCTAAGTAGTTTATAAAACTTGTCAAAGTCGATGTCACAGAAATTTTGATTTTTTTTTGGAATTTTTAATAATTCATACATCCAATCCTTTTTAAGGCACCTCATCAGCGGACGAGTCGCGTAGTAGCAACATGCATGTAGCAGCAGCAAAGTCACAATATTTTTCGCGTATGCCCCAAGCATGTCCAATTTGTGGGCAGCAGTATAATAATTACAACAATGTGCTGCGCCATATGGAGTCCAAACATCCGGATCAACTGCCACAAACGTATAAATGTGTGAAATGCGGCACTGGTTATCCGCGCCTCTCCAACTTGCGTGAACACATGCTGTCTTCACATGGAGCCAACAACGAAAAGACGCGGACCACAAGCTTTGAATACATTGTAAATGCCGATGCAGTTAAGTCAATGGAAGGAAGCGGTGGTTCAGGTAGTGGTGCATATACTGGTCGTTATGACTATGTTATGAAGGATTTACTATCAATAACAAATGGTGGGACAACCGGTAAGAATTGTAGCTGTGAATTTATTATTTTACAAACCTTTTTTCTTTTTATTTTTCTCAGCGGAAGATGATAACGATGAGGATGTTGAAAATGCGCCAGTTGTTAAAAAAATGCGCATTGATGATGGCAATAGCAACAATCCGAGCAACTCTGCAGCTGCCAGCAATTTATATAGCAGCTATAAGGAGTGTCCTATTTGTAGCGCCATATTTAGTAACAACATTGGTCTATCTAATCATATGCGTTCACATACTGCAGCTGCTCAAAGTGCGGCAGCAGCAGCGGCCGCAGCTGCGTCAGTATCAGCGAAAGCTGCTGTGGAATCTGCAAAAGCAGTTGAAACGGCAAACAAGGCTAGCACCATTGCTACTAGTACCCCACAAGAAAAGACAACTACACAACAAGCGGTATTTAAACGCAGTCTGGAATTGGCAGCTGACCGTCGCTTTCGACGTATGCGTTGTCGCATCTGCCAGAAACGATTTTCCTCGAAGAAATCATATCGCCGGCACATGTTGGATGACCATCAGATTCGGAATGTGCAGTTTATTAAATGTAAACTTTGTGATGCTGAATTTGCCTATGAGAAAGGCCTTAAGGTGCATATGTTTAAAATACACAACACTTTATTAAAAGATGAAATGATCATAAAGCAATACGAATGTGACATTTGCTCAATTGTTTATCGCACTGAGGAACAATTGCTTATGCATAAAAAGACAGTACATGGCAATGAAAATGCACATCCAGATGACTATGTTGCGCCTGATACGAGTGGACAGAGTGGTGAAGTTAGTAGTGTAGCAGCAACGCCAGCTGATAAATCGGGCACATCCACACCAGTTAGAGCAGTTAGAGCCGCTGTACCCTTAGATAATTCATCTTTAGCAGCTCCACTGTACTGGTATCAATGCAAATATTGTCCTTCAAACTTTAACACTAATAAGAAGCTGGCGATTCATATAAATTCCCATGACGAGTTTGATTCAAATGATTATTCATGTAAAGATTGTGGTAATGTTTACAGTGGCCGTAAAAGTTTATGGGTAAGTTTTCAATTTCAAACATTGGTATAATAAATGTAGCACATTAGGCTTTTACTATCTTCTACTCATGTTAGAAAATAGTTGGATAAGAACGTGGCCTTAAGTCGGGACATATTAATTGGATTAGATCTATGTATATTGAAAATGGGAGAACAATAATGCGCTACATTATGGTTCCACTTTAGAGGCCTATATGACTGTCGGAACTTGTTGTGAAATTCTTTGCAACCCAATTAATCTCTCAGAATTGATAAGCAATACCAAAGTCAAAGGGAAAAATTATAACGAAGCGAATATAAGAGCAGTATAGAAAAAAAGGTGACAATCACTATTTTTTCATAAGCGTGTCTGATAGTGTTTGATCACAAGTTATCATCAAATGAAATTAGATGGTACTATCAGACACGTTCATGAAGAAAATGGAGATTCTCACCTTTGTCTCTATACTAGAGTCCTGCGCAAGACGTATGGTGTACTTTTTTTTACTTACACATTTTACACTGCACTGATGTATTTGATCCAAAAAATTCAAGATTCAAATCTCCACTGTACACTGATTTCATTTTGACACTGTCTTTTTCTGAACTGAACTGAAGCATATCAAACAAGACAGGTCTGTGCAGTATTTGTTTCTTCTTCTTTCATATCCAAGTTCTGTGAAGACATTTGCACGCGACACTGAACTGAAGTATTTGATAAATAAAAATCGGGTACAAGACATAACGTATCTTGAAACGAAATGTCTTAAAACTCTAACAAGATTCTCTCTATTCTATACCCCTCATATCTACTATAACCTTTTACATCGACAGTCAGGTTGCCATCGAAACACTGCAAAACTGAAATAGAAGATAAGAGGTAAGGTCTGATATAGAGCGCTTTAGTTTCTCCCAAATGGTAACATTTTATTTTATTTATTGGATGGAGTCGCTCTTAAAAGACGTCTGTAGAAATTCAGCAACTTTAGACCTTCTCTGGTTGTTCAACTCTATATTTTTTTGTTCTGATGCTATTTGGCTTCTTTTGTACATAAATATTTACCTTTAACTTTTGATATAACCCAATTATTCTAGGTACATCGTTATAAGAAACATCCCCAAATTGCCGAGCCATCAGAGTGTGTGCTCTGCCGAAAAGTTTTCTTTGACAGCCAAATGCTTGAAAATCATATACCCATTTGCAATCGTAAGCCAATAACAGCCACAGGTGCTGTGGCGGAAAATGCTACACCTCTAAATACATTCTATCGTCACAAAACCGGTGATGACGAAGACGACGATGGCAGTCGTGATATCGCTGACGAAGAGGGTATTCCCGCAGGTACATTGGGTGGTGGCGAAGTTGAAATTACAGCTATACCGGCAGCTAGTGGTAGCAAACTAAAAATAAAATTACCTGAAGTTGCTTGCACAATATGCGGACAACGATTTACTGATCAAGAGCTCTTTGCCAAACACATTCAAATACATGAAATGGAATTGTACACCGATAATCCATTGGCAGCTATGTTTGATACTGGACCAGCGGATCCTAATCAATTTTATTTGGATCGTGTAAATGACAACGGTGAATACGCTTGTGATATTTGTCCGAAAACCTTTACGCAAATGACTGCACTAAAGGTTCATCGGAAATGGCATTTCAGAGGTGATAACAAACAGGTGAGCTTTTGGACTAGTGCAGTGAGGTGGTTAGGAAATGTCGGATGTTTTTGGCAAACAAAATTATAAACAAAAACAATTTTGTTTAGTTCGCAAAATTTTCACTTCAACGACATTTTAACATTTCCAACTAATTCCTCCACACCAGTCACAAAAATATATATAAAAATTAGATTTAGGTGTAGTTAACTTTATCCGAGAATTGAATTAATCGTAATTTTCTTTTTTGCACATTTAGAACCCAGCCGAAGGCGATCTTTCAGCATCTGCGACCTCACAGACCCACAACCTTCAACATCCACCGGGATTACAAGCAGTGGGTTTAATACCGAATCCGCGCCCTTCAAAATCCCTGAAACGTAAACGCGAACTTAAATGCGAATACTGTCCATCGACCTTCATCAGTAACAATAATTTACGTCGTCACATTTATGAACTGCACAAATCAGAAATATCAAATATGCCGGAACCACCAAAAATTGAAACTGATGATTATTTACACTGCCGCAAATGTGAATTGAAATTCGAAACCAGAAAAGAATGGTTTGAGCATAAGATTTCGGATGCCAGAGTAATGAAACCATACGGACCATTCCAATGGGGTTGCGAGTTATGTGGCGAATATGTGTCACGTAAGGAGAAGTTGATACATCATATACAATCGCATATGAAGGAGAAGAACGTAGTACCTGTCCAAGAGAGAAAAGAACAAGAGTTGAAAATGGCATCATCGGTTGAGTCAGCATCGTCAAAACTGAATAACAATAATAATGAAGGTACAGATCGGGAAAATGATGGTACTGAAAGTAATTCACAAGACTCACAGCAAACAGAAGCAAATGCTGAGGAGTACGATAATGAAACTGAAGTTACTGTTAAAGAAGAATACGAAGAGGACGATGCAGCTGGTGATTATGTAGAGGATGAAGAAGAGGAGGAGGAAGATGATGATGAAATTGATGATAGAGTCGCTGAAGTTGAGGATGGTGAGTGTGATGATGAAAATGGAGGTGAAGTTGAGGGTGAGGTGGAAGAGGAGGATGAAGCCGATGCTGAAAATATAGAAAATATGGATGAAAACGCTAACGACGGACAAAATGGGAATGAAGTGGCTGATGATGATGATGATAATGATGACGAAGACGACGCTGATGATGTCGATGATGACGACGAAGATGATGATGTAGAAGATGATGATTCAAATGAAGTTAAAACAAAAAGATCCAGTAAAAAAAGAAGAAAGTCTGTCGACACAGCTGAAGGTGAAGATTCTAATTCATATGAAGGAGATGAAGATGATGAAGATAATGACGATGCAGAGCAAGAAAATGAAGATGAAGATATCGACGCTGATGTCGAAGAAGATATTGAAGAAGATTTTGTTGAAAACGATTCTAATGCGGGCGAAAAGCATAAAGCACCTGAGCCAAAGGCACGTTTCTCTTGCGATCTTTGTCAAGTTTTCTTTGACACACAACAAGAGTTGCAAAAGCATGTAAAAATACACTTTCTCAATGGACCGGGATCAGTTACACTAACAGAAATCCGAGCCAAAAGAATGCACAAAAGTCGTAGCAGTGGCAGCAGTGATGTTGTAGCTGTGTCATCGTCTTAACTGTTGGATTAAATATTAATTTTAATATTTTTCTTTTAAGTTATGTTATGTTATTTTATAAATTCCATGTATTATTTATTGAACTTGTTGGATTCGATTCCAAATTTTATTTCTCTCTTACTTAATTTTTTTTGCCTGCTGTTTTTATTGAAATCAATCAATTATTATCTACCTTTTACACATCGAAAAAACTATTTGATGTATAATATACATAACTGAATTTTTTTTTATAAATCTAGGAATCACTGTGTAAAATAAGAATGTATTATACGTTAGCATTACGATTGTAATTCTGTAATCCTTAATTTTACTTAAACTTCAATTACAACAAAAAAAAAAAACAATTAATGTATAATTAGTTTTAAAAAATAGTCTAATATGCCGTTGCCATAAAACAACAAGAAACACCTAAAACTGCTATCAGCAATGCTTGAATAAATCAATAAATACATTACCGATAACGATTGTAATTAATTTTTGTTTAAATATTAGATTTTGAATAATTACATCGTAAGCATTGTTCCTTCAAAAACAGAAAGGCACGTGATTCATTTTGTAGTGAATGAGTGCTGCACTTCACATCGTTCCTTTTGCTTGTCAGTCTTTAAAATATTTAATTGTTTAAGTAATACCAAAATAACATAAATATCTGGAATGCAAAAATATTTCTCAACCGGATTTGTGACATTTAAAAGCAGCGGTCTGTTACCTACTAAAAACAAAATCCTAGTGAAATTTATTTTTATTCAAAAAACTAAAAATGTATTGGCAACAACAAGTTTGACTTTCAATTCCCTTGCAAATATAAGTATTATGACCAAATGAGCATGAGCATTATTGGATTTGCACAAGTGGTGTCTGGTCGACGATGCACTTTGATGTAACTGAAAATGTTGATGACGTTGCGATAATACGTTGGCACGATTTCTTCTTCACATGCAACTTGGCTAAATGGGACAATGCTTTATACATAAATGTTAAGTGGAAGCAACTTACAGTTTCTTTTTAGGTAAAGAAGTAAAGAGTAGTTTGTTAACATTAAGCTATTACAGCTATTGGTACACTAAAAAAAATAATCATAGATATTCAGGCCTGTTTCGTAATTCGTGTGGTTTCAATTACTTTTCATTTAGGAGACTTTGATGAAAACGGTGAGTCGAAGTTAAAAACTATTAATATCTTTTTTTTTTTTGGAGAATTACAGGTTCTACAAATAATATTGATTTGCATTAACGTAAAAGTTACCGCTAAGGAAATATTCTTAAAAAACCGTAAAAAGTCGAAAAATTCGATTTTATCGAATATTTCCTAAACGCTTACTTTTTCGTTAATGCAAATCAATATTGTTTGTAGAGCCTACAATTCTCCACAAAAGAGATACTAATACTTTTTATCGTGTCACTCACTATTTTCATAAAAAAGCTTCCGAAATGAAAAGTAACTGAAACCACACGGATTACAGAACAGGCCTGATGATATTGATACAATTCAAAGTGGGTTTTGAAAAAAAAGGCTAGTATATGGGCATATCCGAAAATAATCTCCGTTTATACGTCTCAGGTTTTAGAAAATTTTTTTTTCATGTTTAATAACCAAATATGGTGGAATATATTCCTAGATGTATAAAATGAAACTCCCAATAGGTGAACAAAAAAATTTCGACCCAAAAAAGGTCGTTTTTTCTAAAATTTTTGTGAAAATCGAGATTTCCGATAATATATGGTAGAGCACTTATTTCAGAAGTAGTAGTAGATATGTTACGGGGCACCTTTCCAAATATTTTGGAGTAATATTCAGAAAAATCGTTAAAAATCGTTAAAGAACAAAGTTGGTTGAGGAAAATCTACATTTTTTCCAGTGTAGTATTATGGATAAAACTATTTCTTAATTTAAGATGTTAATTTTCAAAATTATGCAACTTACGACATGTTCAACCTGTGCTGATTACAGCTCATCCACAATGTACCTACAAAAGTGAAGAGGAATCACGTTATAGACTAAAACTTTAAGAAAAAACTAGTAAGGGTGGTATCTTTGGCCTGGCCAAAAACAAAATACCCTACACTGCATTTCAAGTATATTATTAGGAGTGTATAAGAACAAATTGCTTATATGGGAAGTGCCACGCCCTCACCTCCGAGCTTACCTTGATTTTGCGTAGAGCTTGCATTTACTGTTCTGAGTGTTTGAGTAAAATTTGGTTAGGTTTTCTTTAAAAAATCATTCAGTATAGCATTTTGAAACTTTCGCTTATATGGGAGGTGCCACGCCCTCTAATCCTACTTCGCCTACTTTAAGCTCAGAGTTTACAATTAATGTTCTTCGTGTTTGAGTGAAATTTGGTTTGATTATCTCAAAAAACACTTTCATTATATAATTTTGAAACATTTGCTTATACAGTAGGTGCCACGCCCTCTTGTCCGAGTTTACCTAGATCTTGCGTATAGCATGCATTTATAGCTCCGAGTGTTTGAGTGTAATTTGGTTGGGTTATCTCAAAAAACGCTTTCCGTATAACATTTTGAAACTTTTGTTTATATGTGAGGTGCCACGCCCTCTAGTCCGAATTCGCCTAGTTTTTGCTCAGAGCTTATATTTACTTTCCCTATTATTTATGTGTATTTTACTTCTGTTATTGCAAATAATGCTGTTATTATTGCTTTTGAATATATTTTTTGTATGGGCGGTAGGCGTGTCCGTTGACCGATTTCGCTCATTTTCAATCCCCCGAGCTAACTTTTACGACGGATGCTGTGCACCAAATTTCATTGAATTATGTTGCTCAGTTTTCCCAAAAAATGTATTTCCACACACACCCAGCCAGCCAGTCAGCCAGCCAGACAGACAGACGGACATGGCTATATCGACTCAGGTGGTGACGCTGATCAAGAATATATATACTTTACTATATCTGCGACGCCTCCTTCTCTGCGTTACAAACTGAAGGACAAAGTGAATATACCCTGGGTGTAGGGTATAAAAAAGAAGCAAATGACAAAGTAATGCACAGTGGAACAGACCGCGTCCCACATAAAAAATAAAGTGCTTATTCTCCTGCTTCTAAAAATTAACCTTGGCCTATTTGGATTCCTAAAAATCTTTGATTTTACTGTGGAACAAAGTATTGTTTATATCCTTAAAATATACCCGAACAGCCATGCATTTAACGTCAATATCTCAATATCATGATGAGCCAATTCTGACTTCGAATTTGAATTCTACATTGAAAATGTGAATGAAATTGACAACCAGCTGCCCAAAAACAAACATAACCTCATTTTTGATTGATTTGTGGCCAAATCCAAAAGAATCCTTAACTTCAATTAGTTACAGTAACGACAGCAATTTGACCCACTGTACTTTGTCTCATTGCATCAGCGCATCTTATACATCCACTACCTCATCGCGTGTGAAACTTCTTTGGTGTTTTTCATGTTGCGGAAGCAAAAACATTGACTCTCCCGACCTGTATGAAGAAGTTTGCGCTTACTTATATAT
The DNA here is from genome assembly GCA_951812925.1 of Calliopum simillimum. Lineage (NCBI taxonomy): Eukaryota > Metazoa > Arthropoda > Insecta > Diptera > Lauxaniidae > Calliopum > Calliopum simillimum. The sequence goes on from OX638372.1 coordinate 35,516,579, forward strand.
TTGGCATAGACTGTCTTTAGGTCTGTCTAACTGTCCGCTTTTAAGTCTGTCTGTTTATTTTTTCCATGCCTGCTGGTTGAATTAGGTTTAGTATTTACACAATCGTTGGTTGTTGATGTTGCTTCTTCTGATAGTGTAACATTATGATGCATGCTTTAAATCAGCGTTGTCCAAGCCGTGGCCCACTCAAAATCGAATCTGCACTTGATTGTATTTAATTTATATTTTCTTCTTAATTTAGATATTGTAATTACTTAATTTCTAAAAGGGCCAGTTTACAATTTCGGGTTGGACCTCTTATTGTCATCTCTGACATAATGACATGGACCTTATCATGAATTTTTCTGAAAATTCCCACTTGAGAATATATTCCTTTCTCGAGAGGAAGCATTTGCAATCGTGAAAATTTTGAGAATGGAAATTCCATTTCCAGCAGGGATACTTTTTTCTTCCAATTTTCCCCAAAAATCTACTGCCCTGGCATATTTCATTTGAAAAAGACAAACAAAATATAAACATCTAACATTTCATTAAAAACAACGTAAGCAATGTAAAACTACAAAATAGGTAATGGTCTACGAGTTCGGCCAAATGTATCTCTGACTTTCACACAATGTGCCAAGCTGACAGAGTAAAGTAAATATGAGTTATGTTTATTATAGTGACAACTCATATTTCTTTTTTAAACATAGTTTATTTTATGATTTAATTAAAAAGTCGAGCTCGAATCTAGTTATATAACCATTGGAACATACGGTTATTGCATTTCAAAAACCGGTATAAGTTGGAACCTTTGGATATATGTATATCCAAATGATTGGTATCATTATTATTTATTGGCGCTTTGAATTCCCGTTAAAAATTTAAAATTTTTTACAAAAAAGGTCAAAATATTCCCTCCCAAACTATTGCCGATAACTATACTTTCAAGTGAATTTTGCCCTTTCAGAAATATGTTTTTTCTGATTGAATGCTAAAGAGTCTGGGAAAAAATTCTCGGGAATGTTTATTCATGATTAGGTCCAATGTCATAGAAAATTACTGTCAAAATGAACCAATATGAATACGGAATAACTATGATTTCTACGAAAATTTCATAAAAAAACATCAAGACATAAGAAAAAATGGGTTCATATTACGCTTTTCGGAATCCACCACAGATCATCAGCCAATTTGTCAAAGAATTTCCAAGATTACTTTATTTTCTCATTAACAAAAACCCGAATAGAAATTAGTTTGGATCCGATACAGATTATGATTACCTAAGTATGATCATAGGTAGGTTAGGCTTTACCGTAGCATCGGAAATGCTGAACAACAACCAGATCCCATAAACTAACGATGTCAAGGTATGGGATTGGATAGCACATACCCTCCAAGCCCATGAGTGAAACTCATGTGGTCATCTGGAAATACGGTTGCCAGATGCAAATTAGGTTTCGCTTGGATTTTTGGAGAACATTTTTTTGGACTTTTCTTCGGCAATTGGAAAAAAAGTCTAGTTTTTTCAGAGCAATAAAAATTAAATTTGTTATTAAAACCAGAACATTTCATTGACGATTAAATGGTTAATGGTTAAATATTTCGTAACAAACTCCTTTTCGGTAAATAAATTAGACGGTCTACATTGAGTTAGCATATTAGAAAGAAGTTATCGTATTGGAAATACTTTTAGTTGGATTCGTTATTACATTTTCTTCCTACGAATTTTGCTAAGCCGTATTTCTGATTAGCTGGACTATGGACATCAGACTGAAAATCGGTACAGTCCAGACGAGTTCATACCATCTGGCAAACCCTACCTGGAAGAGATCATTGGAGAAAGAAATCTAGGGATCGGGTTAGTCGTAGACAGAGGCCCTAATAGCGGTTATCTATTAGCGATAAAATCGAAGGCTATCGATTGTTTCTATTAGCCCTATCTTCAAAACTACTGCACCGATTTCAGAATTTTTGTATTCCATGCCATTTCTATTTATTTGCAATTAGATGGCGAAAACTTTGTTTAAATCGATGCAGTTTTTTCGAAAATAGGGCTAATGAAACAATCGATGGCTATCGATTTCATCGCTAATAGATAACAGCATTAGGGGCTAGAGATAAAAGCCATCGCAAAGGATTGCAAGCTCATTTTGGTCCTAAGCTACCTCTAGGAGTTACAGTTTACATTTATTTGTATGCTATACTACATATAGTATTGTACTATATACATATCTGTGGACTTTTGACAAAACAACCTAACTCGAAATTGGCAACTTTTCAGGAGAGCCTAAAAACTGATTTACTACTTTTCAATAATGTGGCTTAGTTTCGTTGATGCAGCGTTAAATCTCCTTTTTCCATACACTTTTACTAATCTTAAAGTTTCAGCTGTCAAATTATTTTTTTCTCTTGGTTCATAACACTTCACCGCACGAATGGCGCTAGGTTCAAATCTTGCGTGAACTGTGGGACACCCTTATATCTCTGGAACAAGAAATTGTAGAGACATGGCGATTATACCAATAGAAGCGTATTTCAATTTTATATTTAGGACTAAATCCTGGAGAATTGTCTTATCTCGACTTAGGTTGTTTTGTCAAAAGTCCACAGATATGTGTGCATGTATGTACCACATAATATTTGAAAGCTCACCAAATTACGTTTGTGCAATTCATCTTTCATTTAAAAAAAAGCTGCATTCTTTTTTCACACACAACCCACAATTTAGACTGTGCATCATCTACGCAAATTTTGAGTTTAGGCAAGTTAATTCTTGTCAGTGATGTAATATTAATGCTTGGTAAGTTCAGTTTTATTTTAATTACAGAAGCATTAAAATCAGATTAAATCAACACTTGGTGGTAATCAACATTTTGATCTCATCAAAATGCTTACGCAGATGTATGGCAAAATTCTAAACATTGGCTTTGTTCATTAAGTGCACATACGAGGGCTGCTAGATATATTTCTGGCCTAATAATGAAAATGCGAATATTTATCGTCAAAAATGGTTTTATTGTGTTTCAAAGTATTCTCCAGCATGATTCATACACTTTTGCATGCGCTCAAACCAATTTTCGAAGCACCTTTCTCACTCCGATTGAGACACCTCCAAAACATGGTTTTTGAACGCTTCAGCAGCATCTTCTGGCGACGAAAATCGTTGACCACGCATTTTTTTCTTGATGTTCGGGAATAGAAAGAAGTCATTGAGTGCCAAGTCAAAGCTGTACATCGGATGACTCATCAATTCGACGTTTTGGCCGGTCAAAAAGGCGCTGGTTTGAGCCGATGTGTGAGAAATCACATTGTCATGGTGAACAATGATTCGTCTTCTCTCGCTCGTTTTTCGAATTTCTCCGAAGACTTCAGGCAAACAAATTATGGTGTACTACTCAGAATTGACCGTCCTACGTTGCTCAAGCGGAACAGTCGCCACATGACCAGTTTTGCCGAAGAAACAGGCGACCATTTGCTTCGAAGTGCTTTTCGCATGAACAACTTTCGTTGGATTTGGCTCGTCTTCGAAGACCCACACGGTCGACTGCTGTTTTGTTTCGGGCTCATACGCATAGATCCATGATTCGTCACCTGTGACGATTTTATAAACGTCTTTTGAAGCACCGCGATCGTATTTTTTCAACATTTCTTTGCACCAATCGACACGAGCCTTTTTTTGAGCGATTGTCAAATTGTGCGGGATCCAACGAGAAAAAACCATTTTTACGGCCAGGTGTTCATGCAATATCAAATGTATTGGAGTGGAACTAATGCCCAAAGATGCTTCTATCTCACGGTGTGTCACATGATGATCTTGCATTATCAATTCACGCACGGCATCAATGTTCTCAGGCACAACGGCCGTTTTTGGACGACCTTCACGGAATTCGTCTTTGAGCGAGCGTCGGCCACGATTGAATTCATGAAACCAGTTTTTCACAGTGCTATAGGATAGTGCTTTATCCTCATACAAAGATTTAAGATCATTGATGCACTCTTGTCGTGATAATCCACGTCGAAAGTTGTGAAAAATGATCGCACGAAAATGTTTACGAGTTAATTCCATTTTTTTGCCAAATTGATTTTTTCATGTCACTGTAAACAACACAAATTATGGTCGTACGTTAAAACGTTCTGAGTACGTTTATGCTAAAAAATGTCAAACTTTCCAATGGCAATGTCAGATTGCACCTAGCAACACTTAGTGTTGCCTAGGCCAGAAATATATCTAGCAGCCTACATATTAGAGTGGTCCAATCTTAGCTAAGTAAGAAATTTCAAAATAAATTTAATTAAATTGCATTGGATAGTTTGTCATCTACCATATAAAGTTTGAAAAATAGATAACCTTTCTATGCTTACCAAGTGTCCATCGTAACGTTTGGCCCGTAGTAATATATGTATATCTACGGGCCTTCGTCTTTAAATTACCATTATCACTTTTAAAGAGTTCGACTTTTTATTAATTCTGTATAGACTGTTACAGCCATTTACATCCTTCATTGGACAAACTCCTTTTACTATAGTTCAACACTTCATTTTTATTGCACTGTAGTCAAACCAACACTGCGTAGTGATATTTATATAATCAATGTTTCATATCTTTGCTCTCAACCACACGCTTAATTCGAATAATCGCTGGTTTCGGTTACAGCATAACTTTATCACTTGCTCTCGTTGTTTCTTTCCATCATATTCACAGGGTGCACTAGAGTATATTTTTCGAATAACTGTTTCTAAGTTTTTTCTGCAAACAGTGATGTACGAAATTTTTCAGCACCCAAATGGTGTTAACACTTTTAAATGTTAATTAAGACACGATAATACGATTGCTTACATATTTACGAAATGGCAAGATGTTTTTCTTAATATCACACAGAAATTGCAACAGGATCTTAAATAAAAAAAAGTGAATGGCTTAAAATCATTCGAGTAATAAACCAAACAAAACTCATACAAAAGGAGCATTACAACATGAAACCAACGCACAGTGGCGCAAAATGTATAAAAATATTAGAAAACTATCTGTAAAACCGCTTTTAAATCCATAAGCAGTATCGGAAAACTGATAATAGTCTAATGGATTATTATTGAATATCTTTGAACGTATGTCAGGTGAAAAGTGGGTAATATAAATGAAAAGTCTGATAAGTCATAGGAAGTTTCAAATAGCGAAAAAGTCGAAAAATGTTGTTTATTATTGAATCCTTCTCTCAGATACTTATTATCTTCTAAAAATACTGAAACCTTTTTGTCGAGAAAAAGTTAAAGTTTTTATCATTTTTCGGTTAAATTGTGTGATGTTTTTAGAAGAAATTATATGACAAAAATCTTTTTATTTTGTTATTTTACAATATCGCTTTTTCATTTTTTTTTTTGTTAATAAACTATAAATTCCACTGTTTATCCAACAGGTTGTTGTGTGATGACACAAAAATTGCTAACGAAAAAAAATTGTTTGCACAAAAATCCATTGATTTGTTAATTTGAACGAAAAAAAAAACCCCAGAGGCAAAAGTGCATGTTAAGCGTTATCCACATCCACGCGATATAACGCAACCAATTTTCTACTCTATCACACAAACGTCAGCTGCGCCGCTACAGCAAAGAATCCCCCTCCATTCAAAAGATGAATCCGAATTAATCGCCTGCAGTTGGCGCATTGAATGGTTAAATCATCGTCACAACGTCATTGAAAAAATTTAATGATTTCAACAATACCAACAACAGCAACAGAAGCAACAGCAGCAACATTTTTGTGATTTTTGTTGCTTACTAAAATTGCTGTAATTGGTCATCAAGCATCTCTTATAGTACATAGATAGGGTACACAGAGGGAATTGACAAATGCCTGGGCCTAAATTGTTCAAAATCTACACTGTTCGATTTTGAGTAATACAAAATTTTATTTGGTGTTGCATTCGGAATAAATTTTTTTACTGGTTACAGTACTTCGCTGTATGTGCCCAACATTAACACTCAAAGGTTTTCCATTATGCAGTCATTCCGGGTGAACTTAGAATTAAAATGAAAAATGGATTGCAATCCATATATCCAAAATCTTTTAAAATAACTTACTAAAAAATTTCTTAGGTTAAAAATTGATCGAAATATGGCCAATGGAATATGAAAATTTTCTTTATTATGTCGGAAAAACAGTTTTTACTCAAAATCAAAGAGTCTTACGAAAAAATGTATAAGGCAAAAAATGCTTAGAATCATCTAAGGAATACGTGAGAATTTTTTGGAACTTTTTTATTTTTTTGACCAAGTTTTGAAAAAAGTATAAAATGTCCCAAAAAATTATAAAAAACTAGTAAGGGTGTAAAATTTGGCCTGGCCAAACATTAAATACCCTGCACTGCAGTATTTTCAAAATTTTGCTCATATGGGAGGTGCCACGCCCTCTTTACCGAGTTCTTCTAGTTTTAGCTTAGAGCGCGCATTTTTAGTCTTTAGTGTTTGAGTGAAGTTTGGTTGGATTATCTCAAAAAACTCTTTCAGTATAGCATTTTCAAACTTTTTCTCATATGGGCGGTGCCACGCCCCCTGGTCCGATTTCATACAATTTTTGTTGAGAGTTTTCATTTATGATTCTTAGTGTCTGAGTCAAATTTGGATCGAATATCTCATAAAACGCTTTCTGTATAGCGTTTTGAAGCTTTTGCTTATATGGGAGGTGCCACGCCCTCTTGTCTGAATTTGCTCAGTTTTTTCTTAGAGGTTGCGCATACAATTCTTAGTATTTATGCGTATTTTGGTTGCATTATCGTGAAAAATGCTCCTAAAATTGCATTTTGAATATATTTTTTGTATGGGCGGTAGGCGTGTCCATTGACCGATTTCGCTCATTTGCAATCCTCCGAGCTATCTTTGACGACGAAGGCAGTGTACCAAATTTCATTGAAATATCTTGCTCAGTTTTCCCAAAAAGTGTATTTCAATACACAGCCAGCCAGCCAGCCACCCATCCAGCCAGCCAGCCAGACAGACGGACATGGCTATATCGACTCAGGAGGTTAATCTGATCAAGAATATATATACTTTTCTATATCTGCCACGCCTCCTTCTCTGCGTTACAAACGGAAGGACAAAGTGAATATACCCTGGGTGTAGGGTATAAAAATATCTGTATTCCTTGAATGATTCTGAGTATTTTTTGCTTAATACGCTTTTTCATCAGACGCCTTGATTTTGAATGAAAATGGTTTTTGCGACTGCATAAACAAAGTATCTATGTTTGAAAAACTGTAAAGGGGGCATTTGCCCCATCCCCCGATTTCCACCCTCTAATTTAATAGCACTCCGCGGTTTTTTCATCTTCAATGACCAATTGACCGATTTCTGTAATAAAAACCCGTGAACGTCTCAATAGACTACAGTGACATAGATTATGTTCTGCTGTTTTTCTTGATCGTAAGAGCATCCTGGACTAATCCCAGGATGGAGAGATGTTTCCTAGCTGCTTAGTGCAGAAAAACCGTAACAGTTTTTTTATGGATACAGAATTTTGATTGTCTGTTGCCCAGGGTATCGTCCCAGCCTTCTTCAACTTTTCTATCCTGTCTATAGATCGAGTTAAATTTTATAAAACTCCAAGACCGGTCTCAGAAAGATGTAGGTCCAACAAAATGTTTGGTGATACTTTTCTGCGCTCAATTGCAATATGCCTAGTTACCCAAATAAGCTGAACCTTATTTCGGGATGCAAGTTAGAATAGTAGTTGAAGACATTCCCAAACTACGTATAACATCGTTATAATTTTGATGGACTTTAAAGCTAAAAGTGTCGATTTGCTATCAGATAGAATATATCATTTTATTCGACAAGGAAGCCTTCTTCCATATTCCATTAAGCTAAGCTCGATTATATATACATACTTTCGCTTGAAATACTGTGTTTTGTTGGCTTTTGCATGCAAATATGTTTTATGCAGTCTGACCCCGTGTACGCCAACGATAAATCCCTTAACTCCCGTGTGAACTGACACATTCTACTGTAATAGATTTTGCAAATCGCTTGAAAATGAGTCAGATAAATGTCTTGAAAAAATAAAAACATTCTGTGGGACAAAAACACAACACTCTCGATCTATATCTAAGTCTGAACTTGGTTTATTCTTTAACTCAAGGTGTTTGAGTTTTCCTCGCTTTGAAGTGCAGAAATTGCACTGGAGCTTTTTAATTTGAACTAATTTACTCTTACATACATATTAGAATTTCCTTGAATTATCCATGGATATTAATGTAACGATAGAACTATTTAGCTATTAAATATGTTTTCATCAATCTGGTATTATTTTTTCAAAGTTCAAGTATTGACATGATTACATGATCCATATAGATAGTGAACTCCATTACGTTTTAGTTCAGTGGAGTTAGTTTTGCTACGAAGTTTAATCTTCAAATTATTGTTATCATAGAACAATTTCATTTACTTTGTCATTGGCAAAATACATTTATTTAACATCCAACGCTTCTATATTAATGCACTGCAATCAAAACAATACTGAACGGATTTACCATTCGATATGCCAGTTAGTGGTTGTGATACTGGATTCTTTGAGACTACTTTACATTCTTTACGTTTCTTATCGTTGCTTCCAACCACATGCTGAATTCGCTATCTCGTTATTTTTGTTGCGTAGCTAGTTGACATAACATAATCATCTTTTCTCGTTATTTCTTTCCACCAAATTCATAGGGTGCACTGAATTGCTACAGTTTTTGGGCCTTTGTAGGATGATTCTAGTAGCAACTAAAGATGATAAAACATTTGAGAGGTCTCTCCTTTCTCCAATTAACGCTCTCAGCCTTCCTTTATATGAGTATTAAAGGTGTCTTTTATGATTCTATTGCCCGAGTAGAGGATGCTTTACCTCGAGTTGGTTTCTCAGTGTAGCGATGTGAAGTGTTTTTTGTGTGGAGGTGCTACGTACTCTATGATAACTCACCCAACTTTTGTCGCCTGTTTGTAATAGCATTATGGTTGATGTGTTCATGAACCTATTCCACCAGTTTTTAAGCCCACGACATAACTTATGTACCAACTAATATCAACAATATTTCATCACAATCCACAGACAGCCTTAACTTCATTGGGCTGGGAACTAGAAAAAAATTAATAAACAAATTTTTACCAGAGTATAGTTTGTTTTCTTAGAAGCAAAATTTGAAGAAGTAGGTAGGTACATCAGCATATTTACTCTAAATTTGTACTTTAATCAAAACTTATGGTATAGAGATCTTATACTTCGGCTATGCCGAAAATAATTCCCGGACACACATGCTTGAAACATGTAAATAATTTGAAAAAAAAAACAAAACCCGTACGGCAATTGGAATGGTCAACGCAGATGTAAATCGATTAACTGCCAAGTTGTCTTAATACTCGCTAAGCTTAAAAGTTGGCTTACAATATTTTCCACGTCGTTGTTAACCATGGCCGCGGGAAATGCTTCACATGAAACAGGAGCAAAATAATTCATTTGTCAGTTAAGCGGCAGCCACATGTGACCGCGGGCATATCTTCGTGACTGCACTTGATTTTGATATTAGGAAATTGGCACAAATAGCACAAGAGTCCAGTTCAGTCTGAATCGAGATCGATAGTGTTGTCAATACAGCAGTGCAGTGGGTACAAATTGAAAGTGCTGCGGTTATTTATCGTTCAGAGTGGCCAATGCACCACACACACAATCAGTGACTGTCAGTCACTATGTTGCTTAAAATATTTCGCTTGGATCAATCAATTGGGTTAAATGAGAAATTATTTACAAACAGAGTAGACAAATTTTAAATTGATTGACTAAGTAAAGTAGGAGTATGATAATAACAGGTGTTGATTAAATTGTTGATCATTAAATTAAACACGAGTATCTAAATATTAATTACATGTTACGTTGCTGAGCGAAAAAGCTTTTTGTTTTATTGATTCTACCATGGATTTCTTCATTAGCATCCGAGTCAGCTGTTGTAACACTACCCTTAATCTATATATTAATACGCAAGACAAAACCTTGTCCATCTTAATTTACTATGTAAGAGAGAGATGGAGTACGTCTTTAAATTATACACCATTAGAAAGGTATTTGTGTGTAGATGTGCACAAAGTTAAAATTATGTTAATATTTTGACTTTAAGGCAGGTGAAATTATACACATATTTTATAATATTAACAATAAGAAAATACACTGTCATACAGAGCTGAAAGAATGATAAAGCACAAAGAGAAAGACAAAAAGCATAGCACTGACTTCATGTTCTTTGTTTTTTATACATCTCGCTTGAATTATATCAGAGATGATAAATGAGCTTTTCTATTTCGTCCCAAATAGCAAAACAAAAGTACTATAAGTGTCATACAAAATCTAATTACGCCAATCTTCGAATGTCATGTCAGTTGTTTACACACACGTTACGCAAGTTTGCCTTTAAACCCGGGTTCGATTCTCACCGCGGGCAAGTTTTTTTTTTGTACTCGGTTTAATTTCATGCAAGAAAAAACTCATATTTAATTGAGTAAATTGGTCAAATCAACTTAAAAAAATTTTTTTTAAGGCTGCAGGAAGCACTCGAATATCAAATTCTATTTCGAGAGACATTTTTGTTTCAAAATTTTCTTATATACTTATGTACAAATTTTATACCTCTACATCATATAGCTCAGTGGTCTAGAGGTCTAACAGGTTTGTGGTTGTAATGTGTTCCTATCGATCCACTGGCGGTGGTCGTCGGTTCAAATCCAAGTGCGGTCAGTTCGTTTCTATTTTTAGTTGAAAGAACGCTACCTTTAATTAAATTATTTTGATCTTTGACCTGATTTTAGTTTGCCCAATTAAATTTTTTAAGCTCGCTAAGCGCTTTCTTTCAAGATAAAATTAAAGTTTTCCCAAAATATATCGTCTCACCAAAAATCTTCGCTAAAATCCATGGAATGATATTGGACCATCGGAGAATACAAGTTCGTGAGGGGACTAAGGCTGAACGCATCTCCACTGAGTGGCTACATTACATTTGGATAAACATGTGGACATGAAACAACTGTCCGTTCAATGGCTGCCACGATTGCTCACACTCTACTATAAACGCAACAGTATGACTACGTCAAAGAAGTGTTTGGAGCAATTCGAACAAGTTTTTACGCCACTTCGATATCGTAGACGAAAGACGGATTCATCACCAAAGACCAAAAAACATTGAAAATAAAGGGTTTCTTCGGCGAAACGGATGGTTCTGCCGGTCAACAAGATAATGAGCACTATTTTTTGGGATCCACGCTGTGTCATCCATTTCGATTACATTGGAAAGGGTAAACCAATCACCGCTTAAAATGTTCCATAACAGATTTGGCAATGATTTGAAACAGAAATTGAGGCATTTCGCGAAGAAAAAAGAATTGTTCAATCAAGACAATTCACAAGTCTACATACAACTGAGTGGAACGCCTGGCTGCCTTCTTATTTTTTATACCCTACACCAGTGATTCTCAACCTTTTTTTTGTCACGGCACTTTTTTAATAATATCAAAATTTGGCGGCACACTAACAACAAAAATTTGAAGAGAATTTTAATTGGTTTATTGATTTATGTAGGTTTAGTAAGATAAAATCCGTGGGACGACCATGTTGTCATCATTAACTTAGGCTTCTGAATTGGCCCCATTGTGTACCTGACACAGAGAGCTTTAACAAAGTAATTCTAGGAGAACCACATGATGTTCATATAGTTCCCGGTCACTTTCCCGAATGCAATATCACGACAGACCATTTTTCCGACAACCTTTTTCCCGACAAACAATTTTCCCTACAACCTTTCTCCCGACACTCGTTTCCCGACAAACAATTTTCCCGACAACATTTTTGCCGACAACGTTTTTCCCGACAAAGATGTTTACAGCCAATTTCACGACAAGCCGATAACAGTCTCTTAGCGAGGTCGCTGAGGCTTTCAATTGCTGGAACGCCAGATGCCAGATGGAATGGAACCGATTTTCCAATACTTCGCCGAGACGTATGTTATCGGAAAACCAGCGAGAGGAAGAAGACGCGCTGTTGCACTGCGCTATGCGCCTCACATATCATTACACTGCAGCTCTTGATGGATCGCACAAAACCAACAATGTCAGCACAGCAGATTTCGGATCGTCGTTGGGAAACACCACCCCGACTTGTACTCAGCACTTACGGAATTCCAAAAGGAACAGGCAGACACTGAAATCATCCTGGCAGAATTGAGTCTTGGCCGAACTGTTAAAGCTGCGCTCAAGAAGAAATGGTTAGCCCTCCAAACTCGAGTACAAATTCTTGTGTCAGAGTACCAAACACAAAAAGAACGTGGAAACATACTTCAATACCTCACGAATATCGCCCATACTATTGTTCTTTGAACCGGAATGTAGTGAAACAAAAATAAAGCACAATAATTAATAGCAATTTTGTCGTGAACATAGTCACTTGGGAAAAGAGCTGTCGGGAAAAAGATTGTCGGGAAAATTGTTTGTCGGGATATTGGTTGTCGGGAAAATGGTCTGTCGGGATGATGCATTCGGGAAAATGGACGGTAATCGTTCATATGCATATACTACCATATATGGATTTAAGACACAATTTAGATAGTGAGCCAAGCGGTTTAAAATTGAAATGACCAAAGAAATGAAGAACTTACGCACATTGCTTTTCTTCATTGCTATAAAAAATTTAATTTTTACTTGAGGATGGCAAAATAAATTGATCTAATATGCTTTCAAGTTTATAGATTTGACCGTCTGGAATTGTATGTAAGTATTCTCCTTTAACTCCTAGGAGGAACATAGGGCCAAACCGTCTGGAATTAGCAACCTGAATACATTTACTTTCGATTGTTCCCTTGATTACGCTAATGTGGTTTCTTATTGAAAGGTAAGCCAAAACGATATTCTGGTTCGATCTTTTCCTAGCTAGCTTATCAGCAATTACTATGACCATAACAGCATATGAACAGCAAAAACCTCTGTCTAAAAGACACTACATTCGTTAGGCTGTCTATACGATGTTGTTAGTTCTATATACTCGGAAAAATTTTTTGATCCAGTACCTGTATGCAACTTTGACCCATCCATGTATATTTTAAAGAAATTATTTAAAATAGCCCAATAGGAAAAGATGGTGTTGTAGGAGGTAGTCTGAGCATCATTACATCACAATTTGTAAAATTGGAACCTAAAAAAATCATGTCAGCAAATTTGCTTTGTGGCAGTGGCGGCACACTTTAAAAATCTCACGGCACATAACAAGTGCCGCGGCACATAGGTTGAGAATCACTGCCCTACACCCAGGGTATGTTCACTTTGTCCTTCCGTTTGTAACACATAGAAAGAGGCGTGACAGTTATAGAAAAGTACTTATATATATTCTTCATCAGCTTCATCTCCTGCAATGATATAGCCATGTCCGTCTGTTTGGCTGGCTAGCTGTGTGTGAAAATACATTTTTTTGGGAAAATTGAGCAAGATAATTTAATGAAATTCGGTACACTGCCTTTCAAAGCTAACTCGTGGGATTGAAAATGAGCAAAATCGCTCAACGGACACGCCTACCGCCCATACAAAAAATTTATTCAAAATACAACTTTAGGAGTATTTTCAGGACAATGCAACCAAAACACATTTATTGTGCTAAAATTTTTGCTCAACATTTAACAAAAATGCTATCTATGCTACTAGACTTTGATTATTTTGCGTTCACATGGTAATATATTAAATGAAATGACTAGCTACTTTACACAACTTTTCCAGCTCCAATAATCGAAAGTAACCAGGAAACAAAGCACGCACAATTTTAAATGTAGCAAATTTTAAACAAGAAAAAAATGAGAGATAAAATTAACCCAATCAACTTTTTCCTCAAATAAAAATTGTACATTTGCATGGATGTGATTATGGCAAACAAATTTGTTGAAAATCTTGAAAAATCAGGAAATATTTGACAGACGCAATTTACCCGCATTATCACAAAGAAAAAAAGAAAAGAAAAAGGAAAAAGCCAACATTAACAACAACTAAATATAGGAAATCAATATGGAAAACAAGAGAGTAAATAAAATTGTTAACAAGTGAACGACAACAACAACAATTTGTCTGTGATGCATCGTAAACCACAAATGGCAGCGATAACAACAGTAGCCACAGCAACAAAGTTGCAACAGCATTCGGCAGCTACAAATGTTGACAAGAAACGCGGATGATGCAATTAAGTGATTTTCGTCTTTTGTGTTGGACACAAAGAAAGTGACTGAGTGCTTGTGTCTTCGCTATGTGCTTGCTTTCTTTTCGATAAGTGTCAGCTACACTTAGAGAAAATATATATATTTTTAGATTTTAGAAAATACAAATATTTTCAGAGACTTTTTAGAGATATGCAAATAAAATTTGAAATAATATGTTACTATGCGCGTATGATTGCTTTTTCTTGAATATTATTAATATGCACTGCGACCTGTAAGATCCCTTGTGGTCCTTGCGTATATTTGCTTGTACTACATCCACTTTCTGGTATAATAGCATGACGTAAATTCAAAATAATCAAATCCGAAAAGCATGCCAAGCAATTTCGCAAAACAAAAATTATAGTAAAATAAACAGTGCATCCTGTGGATCTGGAAAAAACGAACAATGGCGAGGGTAACACAGTTTCGAAACTTTATTTGAGCACTTGAACATCGCAACCAACTAGTATAAAAGATGCTGCGCATGGTAAAGCAGTTCAGTGTTGGGTTGATAACAGTGCAATAAAATGCAGAATAGGTTCAATTGCAGTGTTTAAATTGTCAACAAAACAGTTGTATAAAGTAATACTCGGAAATTAATTGAGATGGATGAAATGTTAATGGAATAATACCATTAGTTTACAAATGATTAAAAAATTTTCCACTGTGGTTGCCACTATTCATTACATATGTAAAATCACATTATTTTATTTTGCGAAAAAATTAAAAAAAAAAATCAAAATCATATACAAGAAAAAAAAATTTTAAAAATTATTTTATTTTTTGTATCATAGCATATTTATTTGTAAAGAAAATTTGGGTGGGGAGATGTGTGTACCTTGGTCCGAGTGTACCTCGGTCCAAGTGCTTGTTCCCACTCAACAGTTGCACGTGTACGATAATGTTCTTCTATGGAAGTTCCACTCATACCGGTGACTCATATTAGTAGACTTAAGACCGTCAAGCTGTATGCGTGTATAAAAAGTGACGGAAAAAGTGTTTTTGGCTTATAAAAATTAGTTTTTGGAGTAAACTACGAAACGTTTTGTGAGAAACTTACTTGAAATATTTCAGTTTTACAACATCAGGAAGGAAGTTTGGTTATTGTTTTAAGATTTTAGTGTGTTTTAGATGTTTTTATTAATATATGTTATGGGTGCTGACAGTTTTTAAAACATTCTGCCTGTGTGTACCTTGGACCTACGCTTATTTACCAGCGAGCTATTTTCGACGGGCAACCAGGAAGCCATAATCGCCTTTCAATATAATACTATTATTATTATTTACGTGATTAATCTATTTATTTGCAACCATTTTTATTTAATTAATGGTTTTTTTCTAAATGCACTTTTTTGTGTTATAATTTTAGTTTATGATTAATTTTTTTTTTATTCAAAAAAATTTTACTTTTGATTACATAACAAATGGTTCTTTCATAATTTATTACCTATATACATTGTAATCTCTTTTATTTTTTATAGTGCAAGGTACACTTGCATGGTGTACCTTGGACCGTTTGAGATTAGAATGGAAAAAGTAATATTTCTACTCAAGGGTAAAACATAGAAATATCATTGTCACGTCATTTGATGATGAAAGCATTGCAGAAATATAACTTAATCAAAAAAATAAAGAAACTTTTTTGAAAAATCCAGCACATTGAAAAAACTGAAAAGCGGACCAAGGTACACACACCTCCCCTACTATTTAAGAATATTGATTGAGAAATCAAAAAGTTATATAAAGTTGAATAAAAATTACAGAATTTCATTTTTGCCTATTTTTATACCTACACCCAGGGTATATTCACTTTGTCCTTCCGTTTGTAACGCAGAGAAGGAGGCGCGGCAGATATAGAAAAGTATATATATTCTTGATCAGCGTCAGCTCCTGAGCCCTGAGCCCTGGCTGGGTGGCTGGCTTTCTATGTGGAAATACATTTTTTGGGAAAACTGAGCAAGATATTTCAATGAAATTTGGTACATCGTCAAAGTTAGCTCGTGGGATTGAAAAAGAGCAAAATCGGTCAACGAACAAGCCTACCACCCATACAAAAAAAATATATTCAAAATGCAACTTTAGGAGTATTTTTCATGACAATGCAACCAAAATACACACAAATACTACAAATTGTAAGCGCATGCTCTGAAAAAAAACTTTGCAAATTCGAACAAGAGGACGTGGCACCTCCCATATAAGAAAAAGCTTCAAAACGCTATACTGAGAGCGTTTTTTTAAGATAATCGAACCAAATTTGACTCAGACACTAAGAATTATAAATTCAAACTCTAAACAAAAAATGGGTGGAATCGGACAATGGGGCGTGGCACCACCCATATTAGCGAAAGTTTCAAAATGCTATACTGAAAGAGTTTTTTGAGATAATCCAACTAAATTTCACTCAAATGCTAAAGACTATAAATACACGCTCTAAGCTAAAACCAGCCGAACTCGGACAAGAGGGCGTGTCGACTCCCATACAATCAAAAGCTTTAAAACCCTATACTGAAAAAGTTTTTTAAAATAATCCAACCAAATTTCACTCAGAAACTAAGAACTATAAATGCAAGCTCTGAGCAAAAACTGGATGATCTCAGACAAGAGGGCGTGGCACCTCCCATATAAGTAAAATTTTCAAAATACTGCAGTGTAAGGCATTTAGAAGGTATTTGGCCGGGCAAAAAGTTACATCCTTACTAGTTCAATTTTTTTTATTTTATTTGTATATTGTATAGGGTGTATCGCATAAGGCTACGAAGCACTTAGAAGGTAATAGAGGAGGCCTAGACTAACAAAAAATTGCACCTTAGGGGTAAGAAAATGTACCCCGAGGAGTTATAGGGTTAAAACTGATTTTCTGACTTGTTTTAGAAAAAAATTTTTATTGGGTCACCCTGGCGTTTTAGAGAAAACTTTTTTGCAAGAGACTTTTAGCTAATTGTATGGGCTTTAGAAGGATGTATTTGGTTTATAGAGTTCAAAAGAATTTCGCAAAGTTCTGAACCTTTAAAATTAATATTTAAATTTTTTTTACTTCTATTAAGATATGTTAATAGGACCTTTTTCATACTGCAATGGCCGCCAAAGTCAAAAATTAGGAAAAAATTTTGAAAAAAAAAAATTGTTTTAGAAATCAATTTATTTCTCTGAAACTAACAAACCAGGCAAAAAGTGATGAAAATTTCATTTATAGGTAATTTAATTATCTTTAATTTGACATAAAGTACGTTTAAACATAAATAATAAATTAATGTGATTTTCGGAAACAGTAGCCTATTTTACATATAATATGAATAATGGCACCAAAAGTTGATTTGGCTATAAACTATTGTTACTATCAGATAGATGCTCCATCATCACATCGAATTCCGGATACATATCTTTATTTTTGAAAATTTTAATCTACTGTCATTAAAGTGTTAAAACTGAGCGGCTGCCTGTTGTTGCCAAATCATCAACATCAAATTGATGAAATTATCATCGACAGCTGTTTGTACACTCCATTCAAACACTCAAATGATCACGTTGAAAAGTGAAAAATGACAAGTAATCAAGTTAACAATTAAGAACAAATCAGCACGAGAGGCATAAGGAAGTCACCGTCAAATCAACTTCAGAATTTAAGCAACTTAATACGTTGGCTCTTAACTTTTTGGCACAGAAAATTAATTCTAAGTTTCCTTTTTTTTTGTTCGTTTTTGAGAATTGTCGACTTTAGTTTATGGTTAGATCATCAACAAATTTCAGCAAAAAAAAAAGGCACACGATTACGGAATTAATCAAGTTTTCAGCAGCACGAATTTTAAGTTGAAAATTTGTACAAAAGGGTAACAACTCTCTTGAACTTTTTACATATACATAACAATATGTATGTATGTGCTTCTTGATGTCTCTAAGGAAACTCTATTTTTTTTTTTTTTTTCTAGCAACATCTTTGTTGTTAGTGAAAAGCAAAATATCATTAAATAAATACCCACTAATATCTCCATACATATATAAAAAAGAGATCTTTATATAAAAATCAAGAAAAAGTTTTATATTATTCCGTTTGGGTTTTTTTTTTTTGTTGTTTTGTCTCTTCTACCAGCGATCTTACCTTTATCGTCGTGACTCATAAGTCACGTGCTTTCAATGCAACATTACGTTGCAGATTGCAATCTGTTTTGAGATTTTAAGGTAGTTAGTGTCACAAAATGTCACGCATAATCTAAGATTTGGCAAAGTGCTGAAAAGGTTGAGTCTGGTTTTTAGTTCATGCAGACGAAATATTACGAGCACTTTAGTGCCATGATGAAAAAATTATCAAGATTATT
This sequence comes from Calliopum simillimum, assembly GCA_951812925.1. Classification (NCBI taxonomy): domain Eukaryota; kingdom Metazoa; phylum Arthropoda; class Insecta; order Diptera; family Lauxaniidae; genus Calliopum; species Calliopum simillimum. The sequence continues at coordinate 35,535,117 of OX638372.1, forward strand.
AAGTTTTTTTTTAATTCAAATTAAAAGAATATTATGATATTAGATTTGTTCAGAATATGCAAAAATATGATTTGGGCCAATTTTGCATATATGTAATTAATTTTTGGTGGATTTTGTACATATACAGACTAACATAAAATTTCATCCGTGATCTGTACCCCTGAGGAGTTATAGGGAAAAAACAGATTTTCTGACTTTTTTTAGAAAAAAATTTTCTTGGGTCACCCTAACGTTTTAGAGAAAACTTTTTTACAAGAAACTTTTTGCTAATTGTATAAGCTTCCTATGATTGTTTAGGTTTATAGAGTTTTGAAGGGCTTCGAAAAGTTCTGGACCTTTAAAGTTGATGTTTAAACTTTTTTTTCCTACTTTTTGAATTTGTTGGGGATTTTTGTATGAAAAAGGTCCAATTAACATACATTTTTATATTTTTTTTTTTTTGGAACTCTCGTTAAATTTCCTCCAATTCAGTATCACATTTGTCTTCCTAACTTTTTAGTTTGAGGTCGAAAAAAATACTTTTCTTTGTAACACACTGGTTACTCGCATGCGTTTCGCTGCATATGATGTGCGAGCTATTTACTGGAGCCTTGAAGCTGAGTATTTTTTTCTGGCCTCAATTAAAACTAGTAAGGGTGTAAAATTTGGCCTGGCCAAACATTAAATACCCTACACTGCAGTATTTTCAAAATTTTGCCCATATGGGAAGTGCTACGCCCTGGTGTCCAAGTTCACCCAGTTTTTGTTTAGAGCTTGCATTTATAGTTTTTAGTGTCTGAGTGAAAAACGTTTTCAGTACAGCGTTTTGAACCTTTTGCTTATATAGGAGGTGCCGCGCCTTCTTCTCCGAGTTCTTCTAGTTTTAGTTTAGCATCTTTAGTCTTTAGTATTTGAGTGAAGTTTGGTTGGATTATCTCAAAAAACTCTTTCAGTATAGCATTTTTAAACTTTTGCTCATATGGGGGGTGCCACGCCCCCTGGTCCGATTTCACCCAATTTTTGTTGAGAGCTTTCATTTATGATTCTTAGTGTCTGAGTTGAATTTGGTTTGAATATCTCATAAAACGTTTTCAGTATAGCGTTTTGAAGCTTTTGCTTATATGGGAGGTGCCAGGCCATCTTGTTCGAATTCGCTCAGTTTTTTCTCAGCGCTTGCGCATACATTTCTTAGTATTTATGCTTATTTTGGTTGCATTGCCGTGAAAAATACTCCTAAAATTGCATTTTGAATATATTTTTTGTATGGGCGGTAGGCGTGTCCGTTGACCGATTTCGCTAATTTTCAATCTTCAGAGTTATCTCTGACAATGGAGGCAGTGCATCAAATTTCATTGAAATATCTTGCTCGCTTGTGTATTTCAACACACAGCCAGCCAGCCACCCAGCCAGCCAGCCAGGCAGACGGACATGGCTATACCGACTCAGGAGGTGACGCTGATCAAGAATATATATACTTTTCTATATCTGCCACGCCTCCTTCTATGCGTTACAAACGGAAGGACAAAGTGAATATACCCTGGGTGTAGGGTATAAAAATTGGTATGACAAATGTACTACAGAATTAAAGGAAGTTTAGCGAGAATTCCAAAAAAAAAAAAAAGATGTATGTTAAGATAAGTTAATAGGACCTTTTTCATTACACAATGGCCGCCAAAGTAAAAAATTATGGGAAAAAAAAAATAATATATTAACTTTTAGAGTCCAGAACTTTTCAAAATCCTTTTAAAACCCATAAATCAAGTAGACCCTTAGATAGCTCATACAAATAACTAAAAGTTTTTGTATAAAAATTTGCTCTTAAATGTTATGGTGACCCACGAAATTTTTTTTTTTTTTTTTAAAGTCAAAAAATCATTTTTTCCCTGTAACTCCTCAGCGCTGCATTTTAGACCTCCGCCAATGTGCAATTTTTTGTCAGTATAGGCCTCCTTTATCACCTCCCAGAAGCATTGGAACCTTATAATTCAGTCATATAATTTTGAGTATTTTTGATGTATGTAGATAATATAAAAATTTATTTATGCAGAAATATTTTTTTTCGAAGTCATTACCTGTGAGCTGCCATTTTAGATAAATGCCACATCAAAGGGTGATTGATTTACAAAGTATTTAATAAATTTAAATTTAGTGAATGGCGTTATATAGATTAATTCAAACACTAGCAAAACAACCAAAAATGTTTGGCCAACTTCCTGTAAAGGTAAAACAGATTACGTTCTCTCTTTATCTCGTTAAACATGACAATAAAGAGAAGAATTTGGAATTTGTCACTGTCCAGAACTTGGAAGAAGTAGATTTATAAGTTTTGGACAAATATTTTTTAACAATCTCTATTTCATTTCATTTCATTTCATTTCATTTCATTTTATTTCATTTTATTTCATTTCATTTCATTTCATTTCATTTCATTTCATTTCATTTCATTTCATTTCATTTCATTTCATTTCATTTCATTTCATTTCATTTCATTTCATTTCATTTCATTTCATTTCATTTCATTTCATTTCATTTCATTTCATTTCATTTCATTTCATTTCATTTCATTTCATTTCATTTCATTTCATTTCATTTCATTTCATTTCATTTCATTTCATTTCATTTCATTTCATTTCATTTCATTTCATTTCATTTCATTTCATTTCATTTCATTTCATTTCATTTCATTTCATTTCATTTCATTTCATTTCATTTCATTTCATTTCATTTCATTTCATTTCATTTCATTTCATTTCATTTCATTTCATTTCATTTCATTTCATTTCATTTCATTTCATTTCATTTCATTTCATTTCATTTCATTTCATTTCATTTCATGTCAAGAGGGCTGAAAACAAATTACATCTCAGTAATTACATCTACTTAACACAATATCCGAGATAATGAGGAATCACTTGGAACCATTTGTCTATTTATGGCTATAAACAGCCACTTAAACCCAACTTAACCTAAGGAAAGACATCATTCTTATGGCCTTCTATGTATAATATGCGCCACTCAATATAAGCAACTGCACGAATCCAACAGTATGAGGTGAATTTAGCATGTAGCCAAACAGAAATAACTAGAATCAAAAGGAAAATTCTACGCAGTGGCTTTATTTTTTCATGTAAGTGGACTCAACACATAGACGTTGTATGAAGTTTAAAGATTTTTAATTTCAAATTCTACTTGTGGGCTGAAATGTGTGTTAGCAAATCAATGTTTTTTGTGTTTTAAAGTTGAAGTAAATGTAAACATGATTGTGTATTGAATAAAAAAGTGATTTTGGCCAAAATGAATTATTGTGATGCAGATTATAAATAAAAGTGAATTCAAATAAAGAGGTTAATGCCCCTGACAGCTCTAATCTAGATTATAGACGCAATAATGTGAAACTTTTTATTGCATGATTTTAAGCAAATTTAGGCGCATATTTCATACATTGACCAAAAGAAAATTTCCCAATTCAGGGTCCAAAAGCTCTAAAACATCAAAAACAAGATTAATAGTGAGTTAAGCATCAGAAAAGCTTATTAGAATTTTTTGGACCCTGAATTGGGAAATTTTCTTTTGGTCAATGTCTATGATATATTTATTTAAAAAATGCCTTAAATCATGCAATAAAAAGTTTCATATTTTTGCGTCTATAATCTAGATTAGAGCTGTCGTTTGTCTGGGGCATAAGATTAGTTAAGATGACTTAACAAATCATATATAAACCATTTAAAAGATAAAAGAAATAATTCAATTTAAAAATGAAACCTCATTATACACTGAACCCAAAATCAAATTAAAAAAGAAATAAAAGCGGCTAAATCGTAGAGCTTTAAATAAGAATCCAAGTAATATTTTATGAATTATCGAGCTATGGTACATCTTGTATGGTTATTCTACATTTTTTTCCATGCCGTGTAATCATAATCTCTACACATATGTATGTTTTGAAACATTAAAATTATAAAGTAATGCAGATTCAATGTTTTAGTCTTGAAAACTTACTGTTTTACAGAATTTGCCATCTTTTCTTACAGAAACTGAGCTAGTTATTTGTAATGCATATCCATATTCAAGGACTACATAAATTTATTAAATATAGTAAATGAAACTTAGGTATAAGATAGAAAAACATAGCACTACCTTAGCTTCAGCATAAGCTGAAAACAAAAGACTTAAGCAGCGAACTCGCAAAGTTGCTAACAAATAGAATAAATCAATTTGTTTTATTATGCAACTTTTAGTACGTGTGGGCATTTCCACAATGTATTCTATAGATGATTTCATAATAAGAAAACTAAATTATTTTTATTTGACTGTGTCGCAGTCATTGAAAAAATTCAAATTTACAAAATTAACACAAATGAACGCGCGTCGAATGAATAACAAAAAACCACAACAGCGGCCAGCTGATAATTACAATATCTACAACAACAACAAACAACAACCAGCTACAATGTCAACAAAACCATAACAAACTCCAGTTTAAAAGTTTTTTTTTTGCACAGATGTTTCCAATAAAAACGAAAAAAATAATGTTCGACGTTTGCAAAAATTGTTTTGTTACTGCGATGCACAAAATTGCAACTGCAAGCGCTTAATTTTACTTGACATCAATGCAATTCTTCATTTATGTACGAATAACAACAAGAACAACTGCAACCATTCCGATGAATACAATGATTGTCAACAAGTGGAACAGCATGGAAATACCTTGAATTTCTTATGACTTATTTGACATGCGAGCGCGCGCAGTTGATGATCAGTTGGATACTGAGTTTTTATTTATTTTTTTTCGGGACGACTAATGAAGTGTCAGTCAGAATACGTTGAATACCTTGGTTTTAGTTTAGTTTTTTGAAATTTATAACATAAAAAAAGGAAAAAAAAAAAAAAAATGTTCCCAAAGTAGTTACTTTTTCAAAGCACACACAGCATTATGTAATGACAAATTTTCCCAAGCTTCACAGCGTATCGTATTATCCAAGCAGGAATTGAATTGAAAAACATTACACCGTTGTTACGCCTCAAAAGTCATCATCACTCTGGCTAGCCGCAAAGCAGCCGCCACTCGTACGTTACACGTACACTGACTGAGTTGAGTGCCTCTTCTTCTTTAGTGCATTTTCATGCAGTTTTTTTATCGTTTTTGGCTTGGTAAACTGAAAACTACAGCGTCATTGAGTGAAGAGCGTGAGCTGTTGAGAAAAACAAAAAATTTCTATTCAGAAAAAAGCGCTAATACACAACAATACGAAATTACAAATTATGGAAAAAGTTGCATTTAATCACTTGAAAAATTTTAAATGAAAGAAAAAAACCTACTGACCCGATTTTTTCGCTATACAATAGTGGGGAAAATTGCATTTTCCATTATGAAAAATGATGAAGCAACAGAGCAGACACAACATTAAAAAAAACACTAAAAAAACAAGAAAAAACTAAGAGTGGCAAGTGCTAATGTGCGAAATTTTTGGCGAAGACGCATGCCAACAAACATTGTTTATGTGCATATGTTTGTGTATATGAGTGTGTGTGTGCGAATATATGTTTGTTCAAATGTAAACATTCATGTGCAATTTGCTTTTTTGGTAAAAGTTTACACTTTTGCTTGTGGCTGTGATTTCAGTGCATTCAAGTTTGTTTCTTAAGTCTTTCGTTTTCATAAATTAGTTTTATTGCAAAGGCATAGAAGAATTTTCAAATTATATTTTTTTGAGCGAAATTCGACTATTTATAAACTTAAAAAAAAAAATTAAAAACGAAGATGGCAGATTTTGGCATTTATCACCGGTTACGGTGCTGAAATCAGCAGTTTAAATAAAATTTTGCTGAACTCGAAAAATTATTTTGTCTGGCTCTTCTTTGACTCAAAACTAACAAATTTGTCATATTTTTGACCTAAGTTGTACCGGCTCATTTTGCCGACATTTTTCGGTTTTTTAATAAAATTTCGACCGGAAAAACGGATTTTACTCAAAACCAAGGCGTCTTACGAAAAAAGTGGGTCAGGTAAAAAATACTCAGAATCGTTCAAGAAATACGTGTGAATTTTTTCAGATTTTTTTTTAACTTTTTAATATTTTTTTTTTTACCATTTTTTGAAAATTTATTAAATGTCCCAAAAAAATTCTGAAAAATTCACACGTATTTCTTGAACGATTCTGAGTATTTTTTACCTGACCCACTTTTTTCGTAAGACGCCTTGGTTTTGAGTAAAATCCGTTTTTCCGATCGAAATTGTATTTAAAAACCGAAAAATGTCGGCAGAAAAAATGAACCGTGACATACTAGGTCAAAAATATGAAAAAGTTGTTAGTTTTGAGTCAAAGAAGCTCCAGACAAAATAATTTTTCGAGTTCAACAAAGTTTTATTTAAACTGCTGATTTTAGGACCGTGCGGCTTGTGTTGTTGAGCCTTTTCACTTCATCAAACTTATAAAGAGTACATTTCGGCAGACTTTCCTGAGCCAGATAAATGGCATTAGGAGGTTCAGCTCGGACATGATCCCGCCGTTTCTTCTAGCTCATGTGACAAGAAGACAATTTTCTCATGGTCTTTTGATGCAGAAGCAATCAATCTGGCTTTGAGTCCGATGATCAGATAATATCCATGTACCTACTTTTATACTCTTACCAATTCTGTGTTTTTTCTTATCCATAAAGGATCCTAAATATATTTCCATTAATTTATTGAACTTTCAATAACAGTTACTATTCAGTAATTTCAAATACGATAAATAAAAAGAAAGAAAAACAAAATCAATTTTTTAAGATTGCAGTTCCATTTGTTACAATTTCATCTGTTAAACCAATAAAGCATTTGATTCATGCATTGCCTTTTCAAATCAAATTGCTTACCAAATAGGGAAAAATTAAAAACAAAAGAGCCAATCAACACCATTCTGAGCTTAATTCAAATGGATGAATTACACTAGCGCCAAATGTAAGAAGACCAAACAAATTGATCTCAAGCGCACCATAACAATTTCAAACTAAATTTGGCACAATTGTTCTTAGCCATATAAGGATATGATGGATGCGAATGAAATTAAAGATCAAACATTCGGTGCAAACACTTGGGACTTCAGAAAAACTGAAACGTAATTGTTATGTTTCCACAAATATCATTAATTACACAACTTATTGCCACATAAACTGCGCAATATGTATTTCTCTGTTTTAAAAATACTATTGCGAAAATGTAAAATAGAGATAAGCAACAAAACTCACTGTGCTCTCCATTCATCAGCGCCATCAACCGTCAGCTCTATCAAATGATAGATTAGCTAGGGTATTGTCACACGCAAATTTACCATATAGTTAAAGAAGAACAAATAGACCACACATAAAAATAGTACAGAAATGTATAAAAACAACTACTAGATACGATCAAATGGTTCGTAAAACATAAGAAAAATTCAACAAAGCTTCCATATAATTGAGAAGATTCATTTCCATAAGAAATTTTGTGTAGCTGTTGCGAGATGGTTTGTACAGCATATGTCACATTGAATCTACCTTCGACAAAATTAAGAAGGTTAGTTTCCGAGATAAAGTTTATATAGCTATTGTGAGAATTACACAGGCATACAGCATCTCAGACTGAGAAACCAGACTATATATTTCCGAAGGTTTTAGATGGGCTGAATCCAAATCGGGCCTTGAAAGTGCTCTATCAGCTCTGGTTTTTGAGATATCCTAACCTAAAAGTGCAAAAAACACCGTTTATGCCTATTTTTGAGGTTAAGTAGCCTTGGTTTCTTTAAGTACATGTTTTTATACCTTACACCCAGGGTATATTCACTTTGTCCTTCCGTTTATAACGCAGAGAAGAAGGCGTGGCAGGTATGGAAAAGTATACATATATATTCATAATCAGCGTCACCTCCTGAGTCGATATAGCCATGTCCGTCTGTCTGGCTGGCTGAGTGTGCGTGGAAATACACTTTATGAGAAAACTGAGCAATGTAATTCAATAAAATTTGGTATTCTAACTCCGTCATAAAATTTAACTCGTGAGTTTGAAAATGAGCGAAATCTGTCAACGGACACGCCTACCGCCTATACAAAAAATGTATTCAAAATGAAACTTCACGAGTATTTTTCACGACATTGCAACCAAAATACACATTAACCTTACGAATTGTAAGCTCAAGCTCTGAGCAAAAACTGGGCGAAATCAAATTATAAGCAAAAGTTTCAAAATGTTATACTTAAAGTCATTTTTCGAGATAACCCAACGAAATTGCACACCAATACTCAAATCCATAAATGCAAGCTCTGAAAAAAAACTAAGCGAACTCGGACAAGAGGGCGTGGTACCTCCCATACAAGCAAAAGTTTAAAATGATATACTGAAAGTGTTTTTTGAGATTATCCAACTAAATTTCACTCAAACACTAAGAACATTAATTGCAAACTCTTAGCAAAAAAGAGGCGAAGTAGAACTAGGCGGCGTGGCACTTCCCATACAAGCAATTTGTTCTTATACTCTCCTAGGAGTTACGGAAGAATTGTATTGTATTGTACAAGAATATTGCATATTATTTATCAACTAAGTGTTTAATAATATACTTGAAATGCAGTGTAGGGTATTTAGAGTTTGGCCAGGCCAAAATACCACCCTTACTAGTTTTCTTTTAAATAGCGTTAAGTTTGCTCAAATATTTTTTTTTTTCTCTGATATATCGCATTTTGAAGTTTCCTGTTTGTAAGTTTTCCCATACCTGAAAATCGATTGAGATAACATAGACATGATAAAGTAGAGGTAAATAGAAAAAATGTTAAAGAGCTTGAATGCTATATAGCGAGTACAGAAATTAACAAAAACAACTTCTAAAAAATACATGCTCCTTGTAAAACAAGTACGGAAATAAACAGAAGCAACTACCGAATATGATGACGAGATGGTTCGTACAGCATAAGGCGAAAGGTCAAACGTAAAATGAGTACAGAAATAAACAAAAACTACCACATGTGACGAAATAAATCGTATATCAGTTTTTGTAGCTTCTGTGAAAACACTCTAGAAGGTTCCAACCATTCCCGGTATATGAATATAAAACCAGTACAACTTTTCAATGAATACCAAACTGCATATGGAACGAATGCACTATATGTTTAAATTGTTTCAAAATGATTCCAATAATTCCAGACTGGACATTTTTCTGTAGAGAGTGAGCTACGAGAAAGATGGCCAAAATCTATGACCGATAAGAGAAATGTGGCCCTGGTCAAGGCTAAAGCTGACGACCATCTACTATTGACACAAGAAATGATTGCTTACAGTTTGGGGTTAAGTGCCATGGCTGCGTCGTGAATATTGTATAATGATCTGTTTTAGACGAAGACAGCTGTTCGATGAGTTTCACGAATTTTAAATGAGATCCAAAAATTAATGCAGAAATCGAAAGGCTTCAAAACAACGATTTTGAGGACCGTTTTAATAAGACGAAAAAATTGTATTAAATGGCAATTATGTAGAGAAGATAAAAATGGATGATGATTAAAAATAAATAAACGAAACAACTTTTTCTGTTTCATTCATTTGGTTCTAATATGACTCAAGTTTTATTCTGAAGCACAATAACTAACATTAAACATTAAAAAGTACTACGGACTCGTATTCCTGAGAATGTGTACCTACTAAATGTTTTGTTCATGGAAAATTGCTTTCAAAATTTTATTTAAGTTTTCAACACCAAATTCTTCGGCCGTGCCTTTCGCACATACTGATACCATCTTGAGAGGAAAAAGCTTCAAATTTTATAAAGAACCATTTACTCTCATTTGAGTGCAAAAATTCTTTGGCGTGTCATGCCTTTACTGAAGATATTTTGAAATGTTTTGGAATTTGCTATGAAATGCTACCTCAGAAGAAGATTTTCTTTTTGTCTTTTTTTTTTTTGCAAAAATTACGGCTGTTTTTTTATAGAATCGCACACATACTTAATACTTATAAATTTAATTGTAAATTTATTTTATTTAAAGTTAAATAATTCCATGACTAGATTTCAATTGTTACAAAGTGATCAATTAAAAGCCCCATTAATTGCTCAAATCAAGTCAAACAGAAACCATAAAAATTCAAACATTTCATCGCTTTTAAACAGAAAATGTTTCCGTAATAATTAAAGTAAAATAAATTAAATTAAAAAAACAAATATTTCTTCAAAAATTTCAAGTGTTAACCAGTGATACGGTAGGCTTTTTGACTTCAGAAACAACACCAAAAATAACAACTAAATAATGAAAGCTTTACGCAGACATCCAGTTGAATTGATGGCAGAGTAAAAGAGGCACCACTTTTCAAGTATTCAATAGGCAAACAAAATTCAAAAAGTAATGATATAATATCTCGAAAAATGCATTTTATTTTTTAAGAAAAGCTGCAACATCTCTCGGCAAAAAGAGGCTCAGTGTCGATGCGTCGATTGTTTGACATTTGGCAACTGAATTGATTTCAAGTGTTTTTATTTGATTTTTATTGGTAATACACTTATCAGATAAAGTCGTGTTCAAACACAATGGCAATGCAGTTTACCCAAGTGGATTAACGTGCATTCAAACCAAAGACCTTTTGAGTTGGATCAAAAAATGTTTATGAGTGCATCAACTTAAGCGGCTGCTACCATTTTTCCTATTTAAAAATATTTCTGGTGTTGAAATCATTTAATTTTGATTTCAATTGATTTTATTTATCTCCTTTTGGCGTAGATGGACCCCACAAAACTTCTTTATCTTGCACGTTAACTACTTTATTAGAGCCTTTGATTCTCTTTTATATTTCCTACATTCCCTTATTTTTAATATGAAAATGTTTTCACAATATCTTTAGATTGCAGTATACCAAACTACCTTTAGGATTCCACATCAATGCTTGATGGCATGATGTGTGTAGTATTTACATTTCCATTTTTATAAAATCTTTTGTACTGAGTGAGGAAATTGTCACCATTTGGCTATGAATTTGACACTGGATTCTTAAAAATCTTTTAAAGGCCTTTTGCTAAAAAAAAATCGTTTTGTTGCAATTCCTTCTTTTCCTGTCCAAATAAGTCAATATGGTTCGGATCAGCGCTGTTTCTGGGCCAGAAAAGCACTGTGGTATTAAAGTAGGCTGACTAATCGTCCCGAAATTTGCGGCACAGTCTCCAGGATTTCGCGGGACTGTCCTGGATTTCCCTCTCGTCCCGGATTCAAAAACGTCCCGGAAATGTCCTGAATTTTCATGTACAGGGTCCGCCATCTAACGTTTTTTTTTTCAACTAGTGCTTATATCGTGAATGGACAGATGATTAGTTTTATCTTTCCGCTGAACGAATATGGTTGTGTATACGCTTGAACAACGCTGGGCTAAGTGGGCCTGCGATCGACTTACAGAAGATACCGATTTTGCCAAAAAAATCATCTTTTCAGATGAAGCTCATTTTGATCTTGGCGGGTGTGTAAACAAGCAAAATTGTCGCATTTGGGGCACAGAAAACCCGCACGCATACATTGAAAAGCCGCTGCACCCAAAACGAGTCACTGTTTGGTGCGGATTTTGGTCCAGAGGCATAATTGGGCCATTTTTCTTCGAAAATGAGCAAGGAGTGGCCGTTACAGTCAATGGCGATCGTTATCGGGCCATATTGAACAAATTTTTGTTCACAAAAATTGAAGAGGAAGATATTGGCAACATTTGGTTTCAATAGGACGGCGCTACGTGCCACACAGCCGAAGCTACACTCGATGTTTTGCGCCCTGTTTTTGAAGATCGCATTATCAGCCGCAGAGCTGATGTCGTTTGGCCACCTCGGAGCTGCGATTTGACACCGTTGGACTATTTAATGTGGGGTGCCCTCAAAGATAAGTGTTACGCCGACAAGCCAGAGACAATTGACGCTTTAAGGGACAATATTCGTGAAGCCATTGGTGAAATACAGCTGCACACAATCGATAATGTGCTTAAAAATTGGATCGATCGTGTAGGCTACTGCATGGCCAGCCGAGGCAGCCATTTGAATGAAATTATTTTCCGTTATTAACCGGAAGGATTGTTCTTTCAAATAAAAAAAGAAATTTGAGAAAATATTCAGTAGTTTTTTTTTATAGAATTTTCAAAAAAAAAAAGAAAGTTATTTAGCGGACCCTGTATTTCCTTGAACTGTCTCGGATTTAAGATGGACGTATGGAGGGCCTAACAAAAGTTCGCTTAGTAGGTATCATATTATAAATTGTTATAATCTTACGATACACCATTTTAATTTTCAGAAAGATCGGTCAAAATGGAGAGAAGAAAATGTAAAATTCGTGAAACAATGTCAGCAGATACTCCAGTGCCAACGCAGCAAGTGATTCGGTTTGCTATTCTTTTTAGATTTTGAGGTAAGATCAAGCCTGTGGAAATACTTAGTCAATGCCAAATAGCATTTGAAGTTAATGCGCCATCTCTGGTGACTATTTCAAAGTGGTTCCAAAGATTGCAGAGAGGTCATTTTTCTGTGGAGGACGAACCTCGAGAAGGCCGCCTGATTATGCAAGTGTAGCGCTGGTGAAGTCTAAAATTGACGAGGACCAAGAATGACCCAGGAAATCATTGAACTAGGCTTGGATACACGAAAAAATCTGCACGGTGGGTTCCTAGAATTTTAAGTGATGCTTAGAAAGAGGAATGTGTGCGTTTTGCTAAGTATTTTCTTGAAAAATTCAAAAACGGAGCGTCTAACACTAGAGATTTAGTTATGTAATGTTCATCTTACAAAAGTAGTGTCAAAATGTGAAGGTTCCATAATTTTTCTAAATAATGTCAAAAATCATTGTGCTTTGACATTTACACTTAAGATAAAAAAGGAATTAAATGACCAGAAGCCCACCAATTAGAAGCTAAACGTTTTGCTAGCGACAAATGGCATAAAATGAGCTACTCAGAGGGTAGTAGTCTTCAGCAAAACAAAGTTGAATTTTCTAATTCACATTACTTTAAAGATAGAAGAAAAAAAAAAAAAGCAACAAACATCAAAATCGAGAGAAAAAACTTCAAGGTAAAAAGGTCAAAAGTATTTAAATAACTTAAGATTTTTTTTTCTTTTAAAAATTCTCAATGAAAATGTCCAAATCAATTAATTTACAACACAATATAACTTAACATAAGTAACATTTATTAATGATGATTTGCCCAGCCTCATTTGTAACATTAAACATTGTAGGCGATGGTGGGTACAGAATCTACGATTTAACAATTCAACTGTTACAAAAGCAAAAAAAAAATAACATGAAGAAAATTAATCGACCAACAATAAAAACTTATAAAATTGAGTTATTAACCAAGCAATAAAAATATTTTAATGTGAAAAATCAAAGTGAAGTAACACAAAACGCGCAGTCATGCGCAGAAGCACGGCACAAGCACAAGTGTTCTTCACTTAACCCGGCGCATCTGCTGCGAGTTGTGTATTGTGTACTCCATGAGTCAATCAGCTGCTCAGAATATTGTGGGTTCTTTTATGCGCCACTTCAATGTCAGAAGAGAAGCGCATGTGTACTACGCGTCCAAAATGCGCGCAACCAGGCAGGCGATGTGGATCATGAGCGCATCAGTCGAGCGTGGTATGTAATAAAATTGAAGAAAAAAAACTATGATACTTAGTGTTTTAATATGGTACAAGTACCATTGGGGCATAACAAATTGTTGGTGTTCTACACCTAAAAGTTGTAGCAAAAAAAAAAAAAAAAAAAATTATTCTTTCATAAAATGTTTAAATCATTTTTATGAAAAATTGGTAATTCGTTGTTCAATAAATGAAGAATCAGTCTTTATCGTTTATGGATATTTCTAAAGTTTGCGATCGTGTTTCACAGCTAATATAATTTATATTCCACGAACATCAATTTGGTTTCAGGCACAAGCATGGCACTCCAGAACAGTATCATCGGATTATTAATGTCATCAGGAATGGCTTAGAAAATATTCCTCAGCTGTGTTTTTAGACGTTCAACAGGCCTTTGATAGGGTGTGGCATCATGGCTTGTTATACAAAGTTAAAAAACTGTTACCTGCACATTTTCATTTTATAATTAAATCGTATCTTTGTGATCGAAGCTTTTATGTGAAAGTGAACGGATATACCGCAAGGAAGTGTGCTCGGGCCCACTTTGTATACAATTTATACGTCAGACATGCCCACATTTGAAAAAACTATGATTGCCACATATGCTGATGACACAGCGTTAATTGCATCTAGTGACTCACCAATACAAGCGAGTTATCTTGTGCAGCAATCGCTTTATAAAATGGAACAATGGTTTAATAAATGGAATATCAAAATTAACAACGAGAAGTCAGTGCACGTTACTTTCACTCTACGTAAAGGTTAATGCCCTTATGTCAAAATAAATGGTTGTGAAATTGCCAAAAATACTTGTGCCAAATATCTGGGGTTTAACTTAGATCGAAGGCTGACTTGGAAAAATCATGTTATGAAAAAACGAGATTCACTGAACATTAAAGTAAAACGTCTTTACTGGCTGCTTGGACCAAGGTCACAATTAAGTGTAGAAAACAAGGTGATGATTTACAAAATGATATGGAAGCCTGTCTGGACTTACGGGATCCAACTTTGGGGTACGTGCAGAAATTCAAATATTGAAATTTTACAAAGATTTCAATCAAAAACATTGCTTCTTATTGTAAACGCTCCATGGTACGTTTCAAATGATACTATTCATAGTGATCTGAATATATCAACAGTTAAGAACGAGATCCGGTTGGTTTCTGAAAAATACTTGGAAAGACTTAGTAATCATACTAACTTACTTGCTATAAATCTGTTGGATGATACAAATGAAATAGTGCGGCTGAAAAGGCATCATATCCTAGATTTACCTTTCAGAAATGTTTAATATGTATTTGAATGATGTATTACAAAAAACTAGATTTTTAACTTTGTATTGCACAACTGAAGTGCAAGCTTACTATTTTTGATTGTTACTAGACTCAGCAAATTTGCTTATTATCGCTAGTCGATAGATTGTAAATAAGATGATGAAAAAAAAAAAAAAAAATGATTTGCTATTTCCATATCGATTTAGTCCCAATTGACAGGATATAGTATGAAGAAAAAGATGAACAACTTAATAACTTTTAAAACAGCCTATTTTGATATATTAGAAATTTTTGTTTAATTTGATCCAATTCAATTCAGATAATAACCGCTTCTATTGGTCATAGTAAAATGTCCCATTTGTGCTGCAATTTCCAAAACTTTTTTAAGCATCTTGCATCTTGTGGCTTTCTGGCGTATACTTTGCTTTCAAATAACACTACAAAAAGAATTCCGGACGGGTCACGCCTTCGATCTGGGTTGCTTTTTTTTGACATTACACATTCAGGGAATTTTCGTCGCAGAAACTGTATTAAGTAGAGTAAACAACTCCTATTTCCGAAATTCCCGAGAAACATAAAACCTACACTAATCGAAAGAAAGTTTTTCTCTAAACAACATATCAAAACGGATCCTCTCAATTTTTCCAGTAAATTATGTAAATTGGGGTTTTTCACATTAAGCAAAATATCAAAATTTTTTTAATTGGAATACATAATTTCCCGATAAAATTAGTCAAGAGAAAATTCTCTATCGATTGTTATAGGTTTTATAGTTCTTGGAGTTACCAGAAATATCACAGTTATAGTATAGTCAGTCTAACCGTTTGATTTGCTGTTTGGCCCAATTTACATAATTATCTGGAAAAATTGCAAGGACCCATTCCAATATGTTGTTCAGTAGAAAAATCACTATCGATTAGTGTAGGTTTTATGTTTCTAGGAAATATTGGAAATATGGGTACCTTTGTTTACGTGCAGTGTAGCAAGGTACACCATCTTGTTGAAACCAGTAACCACCAGACCTTTCAAGCAATCATAATGAATTTATTATTCGGTCTATAAAATATTATTTCTTACAGTCTCAGACAACACTTAATCATAAAAAAATACAGAAATTACAAGATATTATTTAGTAATAACTTTGAAGCAGTTTTGAACAAGATTTAATTCATTAAGATTTAATTCATTAAATAAAAACTCTAGATAAAGGAGCATTAGAAGCATAATTTGTTGAGCAAAATCAAGACGAACTAATAAGGGTGCTACCTTTAGCCTGGCCAAACATTAGACATCCTAGACTGCAGTATTTTGAAAATTTTAAAATTGGAAGTGCCACGCCCTCTTGTCCGAATTCACCCAGTTTTTTCTCAGAGTTTGCATTTACAGTCTTTAGTATGTATTTGAGTGAAATTTGGTTGGATTATCTTAAAAAACGTTTTCGGTATAGCGTTTTGAAGCTTTTGCTTATATAGAAGGTGCCACGCCCTCTGGTCCGAATTCGACCAGTTTTCGCTCAGAGCTTGCGCTTATAATTCTTAGTATTTATATGTATTTTGGTTGCATTATCGTGAGAAATACTTCTAAAGTTGGGTTTTGAAAATATTTTCTGTATGGGCGGTAGGCGTGTCCGTTGATCGATTTTGCTCATTTTCAATCCAATAATTTAATTTAACCAACAAAAGTGAAATATCAAATTTCATTGAATTATCTTGCTTAGTTTTTCCAAAAAAATGTATTTCCACGCACACCCAGCCAGACAGACGGACATGGTTATATCGACTCAGGAGGTGACGCTGATCGGGAAAATATATACTTTTCTATATCTACTACGCCTCCTTCTCTGCATTACAAATGGAAGTATAAAGTGAATATACCCTGGGAGTAGGGTATAAAAATATCATGATTTCGTTATGTTCTTGAAGGGACATTGAATTGGATTATAGCTAATAACATCGGACAATCAATCGAACTAGAGACAATATTATGGACCATAACTAAAGACAAAATGTTCCTTTTAGCTTCTAATGTATGTATGTATGTATGTATTCTCCTTTAACTCCTAGGAGGAGCATAGGGCCAATATGAAATCTCTCCATTTGCCACGATCCCTTGCGATGACTTTAATCTCTTGCCACGACTTTCCCGATTCTTGGATTTCCTTTTCCAGTGACCTCTTCCAGTTGGTTTGTGGATTCCACTCAAGAGCCTGGCGACAAACTTCGCTGTGTAATTTCCGGAGAGTGTGACCAATCCATCTCCATTTGTGCAGCTTGACATCGATTGCTATAGCCCTCTAATTGCATTTTTGATGTAGCTCGGCATTTGATATAGTGCGAGGCCACAAAACCTTTAGTATTCACCTTAAGCATTTGTTGACGAATACTTGCAGCTTGTTCATTAGTTGTTCAGTAACAACTTACCTGCGGGTAAGGGGTCAGAATATGCCCGAGGTAAGCATGCCTGTCGTAAGAGGCGACTAAAAGCGGGTGACCAGCCAGGGTGTGGAAGGGCGTAACGTTGGACAGCGTTGCGCCTTGAAAGAAAACCCACAATGCCCGTAACTGGCACTGACAAGGCGAGTCGATGCCGCCTTAATATAAGCATCTGGTCAAAATCCTGAAGCGAAACGAAAAACGCAAAATTTCACATTCCATCAAATATCACTTTTTTAACCCAAAACTTTGCGTTTATCGTTTTTTACTCGGCTTGGGGGGTTTCAATTAAAAAAATATCATGAACAAAGTCAATTTAAATTTCATTAAGCAATTTGCTTGAATTTTTTTCAGAATTTTAGGACCTGTTATGTGTCCGTAATGAGCGATTTAAACTTTTTTATCCGGTCTGTCGCCACGACTCATATACGATTTTTCTGAAATTTTACTCCAGAAAATCTACTACTTTTGAAATATGTGCTCTCCCGTATATTATTGGAACGCTCGATTTTCTTAAAATTTTTGGATAAAATGACCAACTGACACCCTCTTAGGTCGAAATTTTTTTGCACATCTATTGGGAATTTTATTTTACACGTCTGAGAATATATTCCTCCACATTTGGTTATTGACAATGAAAAAAAAAATTTTCTTAAAATCTGGGTCATAAAAGGGAAGTTTATTTTCGGATAGGCTCATATGTAAAGTAAAGTTCAATAGAAAATCAAATTGCACTACCCCATTGTGTGCTATATAAGTACCTAAATAAAGTGAAAGTCATTCAATCCCACTAAGCAATTAATTTTAATGATATTCAAAACATTAAGTCTTTTTGCAAGCAATTTGCTCTCACTGTTTCCATTTCTGCATACATGAGCTCAGTGTGAATTATAGGAAATCTCAGACTATCCGTCTGTCTAAATAAAAACATATAATTCTTTGAAGCAAATACTCGCACATACACATACTTATATCTTGTAGATATACGCATTCTGAGGTGTGTCCAATATGCGAATGTGATGGCTATGGGAAATAAGAGCAAAAGTTTATTTTTAATTTGCATTTGTCTTTGACTTTTGCAATTTCATGCTTCATTTCGAATTGGAGATTTGTTAAACTAATTGAATAACAAATTGAAACATTTGCAACTGTTGTTGTTCAAGAAAAAACAAACAAACTTACTAATTTGTTTTTACAAAAAAAAAAAAAAAAATAAAAAAAAAAACACCTTTATTAACATTTAACAACAAATTGTTTCCTTTTTTTCGCATGCGAACGCTGCGTTTATCAGCACAGAAACTCTGACTTGCATGCAAATGAGACAACGTTCGTCATAGACAGATCTACTACTTTTTTTTCAAGCCACATACTACATAAGTATTTAATAGTTAGACATACTAACAATAAGTATGACACTTAGTGTATGCAAATGGCCCCGTTTTAACCTTAACCTTGTTGGCAAAAGTTTTATGAGCGTGTAAGTATTTGTTCGTTATTTAATTAAACCGCTTAGTTTTACTAAATGGAGCATAAAAATGTATTTAATTTTATTGTTGTTTTTGTCGCATATTTTTAATTAGCACTTTAATTAAATTATGATTTGAGCCAGTGTTATACATTTTTCATATTTATCATTTTTGTTTTTTTCTTAGGTAGAAGGTTTACAATTTTTCACCATTCTCCGTTAAGGTTATCTCAATTTTTGCATCCTTACGGAAAATAACTTTAAGGAATCTAATGCGTATTAATGTAGTAGTATTACTATATACTTATATATAGGTCAAAAAAATTCTATAACATCAAAAACAAGATTAATAGTGAGTTAAGCAGAATTAGAATTTTTCGAGATGCATAAAGTGATCCATACAGTTGTGACGAACTGCGATGTTTTTTGGTTGGGAGTTTCGAATTATTTTCGAGCTTTTCAATAGTAATTTCGAGCTGTGTGGGAAATTTTTCATTTTCCGTAAAAGCAGAAAAACGGTTCTGCATAGCTAAGTTTATTTTTTCAGCCAGACGAATCTGCGGGAAAGTAAGCGATGAAATCTTTTAACTCAGAAATTTCGAGCTAGTTTCTAGCTAGTTTTGAGCTAGTTTTGAGCCAAAAGCATTTTCAGGAAAACTCCCAATTTTCCCGAAAAATCCCAAAAAACTTTTTTTTATGGTTAACTTTATTTTTTTCAGCCATCCGCGGGAGGAGTAAGCGATGAAATCTTTTAACGCAGAAATTTCAAGTTACGAGTATTTTCGAGCTGATCTTGAATCAAGTGTTTTCCGGAAAACCTAAAATTTTCCCGGAAAATCCCAAAAAAATTTTGAAGGGCTTGCTTTATTTTTTCAGGCAGACGAACCCATGAGAACATTTGGCGATCATATCATATGACACATGAATTTATAGCTAGTTTCGAACTCGTCAAAAACGAAAAGTGTTTTCCGGAAAACCCCAAACTTTTCCGGAAGATCCCAAAATACCTTTTTTTTTGGTGGTTCCATGACATAATTCCCACGGACGGATGTTATGTCCGGAAATTATTCGGACTTAATTCCGATTTACGAAATGGGGATTATGTCCGTGGAGATTATGTCATGGCACAGCCATAAAAAATGGTTTTTTTGAAATTTTCCGGAAAAGACTTTTAATTTTTCGTATGTCAAATGATATTGATCGCCAAATATTCCAATGGGTTCGTCTGGCTGAAAAAATAAAGTAAGCCAACCAATTTGGAACCAATATTTTTGTCCGACAATGTTACGACTTGATTTTGAATATTTTTATTGATCACTTCTGAAAAATTTAGCTCTGCGGTAATAAGATTTTTTATTTCATAATTTTGACATATTTGGCGTGTCCGACTCGTCAAACGCCCCAAAATTTTTGTCCGACAGCATATATGAAGCAAAACACGCCAAGTGTACCAGGTTTAAATTTGTTTGTCTCCGATTTCGCTCAAATTTCACAATATGGTAGATCCGGTGTGCAAGAACAACAATCCGGGAGGATTTGGTCCTAGTACCATTTGTTGTTAAAATACAGGGTGTTGAAGTTGACGTTTTTAGTCATTTTCATGAAAAGGCTGTTTTTTCAAAAATTTTTAGCTTACACTAAAGTTTGTAAATTTATAAATCTAAGTTACAGGTCCTATTCACTTTGAAATGTTCTTTTTACAAAAAAATATTTCTTGGTGAAAAAATTTTTTTTTACCAAAATTTTTTACACTTAAAAATACTTTTGAACCCTTTCGATTTTTTTTTAAAAGTACTTTAGGTTAAAGCATGATTTTTAAGCTTTAAAATGATGTAGAACTCAAGATGGGATTCGGACGCTACATAGATGTTTTTGGCTTTTGAATGCCCGCTGAAGGCAAAAATCTTTTATTACTCGAGAGGAAAGCATCTTACGTAAAAAGTGTACTTGGCAAAAAATGCTTAGAATCGTCTGAGGAATACCTACGTGTGAATTTTTTTGGAATTTTTTAAAACTTGTTTTTTTTGAATAATTTTGAAAAATTTTTTTTATTAAAAATTTTCGCAAAAATTATTGAAAGGAAAAAATTTTTTTTTTAACTTTTCAAAAAATTCCAAAAAAAAGCTCACGTATTGCTTGGACGATTCTAAGCATTTTTTGCCCAGTACACTTTTTACATAAAATGCTTTCCTCTGGAGTAAAAAAAGATTTTTGCATTCATCGGGCATTCAAAAGCCAAAAACACCCATGTAGCGTCCGAATCAAATCTTGAGTTCTACATCATTTTAAAGCTTATAAATTATGCTTTAATTTAAAGTATTTTTAAAAAAATCTAAGGGGGGTTTTTTTAAAAAAAAAATTAAAAAGTATTTTTAAGTGTAAAAAATGTTGGTGAAAGAAAAATTTTTTCACCAAGAAATATTTTTTTATAAAAAGAACACTTCAAAGTGAATGGGACCTCTAGAACTTTAGTGTAAGCTAAAAATTTTTGAAAAAACACCATTTTCATGAAAATGACTAAAAACGCCAACTTCAACACCCTGTATTTTAACAACAAATGGTACTAGGACCAAATCCTCCCGGATTATTGTTTTTGCACACTGGATCTACCATATTGTGAAATTTGAGCGAAATCGGAGACAAAAAAATTTAAACCTGGTACACTTGGCGTGTTTTGCTTCATATACTTTTAACATATTAAAAACTCTTGATTCGAATGAAGATCATGGTTGTGTTCATAAATTTCTTTCTCGCCTGAAATTCATGACTTTGTGATAGCTTGAATGGTAAACGCCCCAACACCATACTTCACTCTAAAAATTTTGTCCGACTCTACCTGAATACTAAACACACGCACTCTCAGCAGTGTTTTTATGAATTTTTTTTTTTTGCGCAGGCCAAAGAACTAATATTCATTGATGTCAAATATAAGTTTCACTTCCTTCACGTGTACTTGGTTGCTCGCGTAAATTCTTTATTTTGGACTTTATAATAAATTTATTATAGGAGAAGTTTCCCTTTCGAATTTATTTAAATTTAATAACCGCACTAAGAACTTAAATATTATAGATATGTACAATTTTTTTTTCTATTTTCTTTCTACCAAAAGTACGTCCTATAATTGAACTCATAACTAAGTATTTGAAAATCATAAAAACATTCAAAAAGATTGGCACACCTCAACACAAAGTGAATACATTAAAATCTATCCAAAAATAAAAACTATAGCAAATACAAAGAAACAATCATCACCAAACAAAGAACAAGAAAAAAGGTGCGCTTTAAGCAAAAATTTGTCTAATAATCGTTGTATTGTTGTTGCTGTTGTTAACAGACTCCCACCACCAACAGCAGTGCAACATAGTCATTAAAATGCCAACGAAAATGCTGCAGCATATGTACAAAGTATACAAATTTGTATGGGCCACAGTGCTGTCATATGATATACACAATGTTAATGATGAAATTTAATATATAAAATGAAATGTACTACTTTACAACTCTGTTGCATATACAACATACATACATGTATATCAAAGTATAATTACCCATATACATGTCTACGATTCTATAATAATTTTTCTGAGTATGCGCCTTAGGACACTTTAAGCCAAATGTCTTTTAGCAGCAAATTGTTTTGTAATATAAATCAGTTTAACCGAGTTTTTCCATTGGCTCTTGACAAATCAGGAAACAATTGAATTGTAAATGTATTAAATTGAACAATTTCATTTTTGATGAATAGTTAAATTTCGCGCTAAAATTAAAGAGTTAACATTTGCAAGTGATTGTCTCTGTGCAAAACAAAAGACTTAAGCAACGAACTCATATGTATTGCTATTATTTTAATTTGAGTTTTTTTTCTCGTTTTTTATGCATTAGTTCATGAACGATTATACTCATTGTAGGTACTATTTGTGTCTTATTATTTGCAATCAGCACACCTCCGGTACCTTTCTCTTTTATGCCTAATTTATAATATTTTAAACTAAAGCCCAAACGAAGATGGTTATAAATTTTTAGTAGAATACCAATAAAGTCTAAGTGGCTTTAAAAGAGCTCTTTATCTTCACAATTCAAAGTCATCAAAACTCATGACATTTAGGGTTACCTATATTGTTGCATTGTTGTAATGGTAACATTTTAGATATATGTATGTAAGTATAAGCATGTTTGTATGCAATTTAAAATGCAGCTTAAAACGTGCTGTTGTTAAGTCGTTGCTGCTTTTGCTCTAATTTATCTTGTCAAAAACATTACCAGCATCACCTTCTCTCCAAACCTTCACTTGAAACGCATCTTTGTATCACGAATATCTCAGTAAATGCTGTAATTACCGTAGCTCGTTGCTAAAAAAAAGAAACAGCTTGCACTTAAGGGAAACTTGGGTATGAGTATTTATGGAAAAGATTTCAAAATATTTTTTTTTTTTAATTCAATAAGACTTATCAAACTTATGGAAAAAAATATATTTATACTAATTTTATGAACTTTAGTCAATGTTTTTGCAAGAATCGAAAATCCCATGCATTTTCCAACTTAGAATATTATGACAATTAGTAGAAGAGAAAAAACTACTGAACATGGCTATGGTGACATATGTTTCGGTTACCGCCACGTAACCATCATCAGACCAATTTATGTTTTATTTAATTTATTTTAAATTAAATGAAATAACAATTGAAAAATTTTTTTTTTTTTTGAACTTTTTGTCTGAGGCCGGGATCGATCTATGAACCTTTCGAAATCAATCTCTCTACATAGCGCATTTATCAACGGACTGCGCTGTGTGCCCTCGGAAAAATTGGTAGCTTAAGTGCCTATATGCATGTAGCGTGGTTTCATTCTCTATACTCCTTTGTCATCATTCATGTTGTGTTTGTTTGGTAAGGCTCAGCCATTGGCTGAGAATCAATACCGTTATATTATATGACTGACAAGTGTTGCCAGTTGCACATATTTGGCGTGTTCTCCATGATTACTTAAAATGGTTTATGTTGACTATATGAAAATTATACTAATTTTATGAACTTTAGTCAATGTTTTTGCAAGAATCGAAAATTCCATGCATTTTCCAACTTAGAATATTATGACAATTAGTAGAAGAGAAAAAACTACTGAACATGGCTATGGTGACATATGTTTCGGTTACCGCCACGTAACCATCATCAGACCAATTTATGTTTTATTTAATTTATTTTAAATTAAATGAAATAACAATTGAAAAATTTTTTTTTTTTTTAACTTTTTGTCTGAGGCCGGGATCGATCTATGAACCTTTCGAAATCAATCTCTCTACATAGCGCATTTATCAACGGACTGCGCTGTGTGCCCTCTACTAATTGTCATAATATTCTAAGTTGGAAAATGCATGGAATTTTCGATTCTTGCAAAAACATTGACTAAAGTTCATAAAATTAGTATAATTTTCATATAGTCAACATAAACCATTTTAAAAATATATTTCGCAAAAGTTTTTTGAATCTGGGTCATATTAATGTAATAAAAATCTGATAAAGTGAAGCACTTTGAGTTTATTTCTTATATTTTATGTAGTGATGAGCAAACCAAGACCAAGACCAAGACCATAGCAGTCTTGGTCTTGTTCTTGCACACTGAATCTTGGTCTTGGTTTTGTTATTGAGTCTTGGTCTTGACCTTGATCTTGCTTATTAAGTCTTGGTCTCGGTCTTGGTCTTAAAAAAATTTTCAGAGAGATTGAGTATTCAAAATTTCAAAACCATATTTTTCTAAAACAGTTGTGTTTTTAAGATGCCAAAATTCAAATCAAGAGATGATTTTATCGACAAAACGGGCGTGAAACAACTTTTAACTATAAATTACCAAGACTGAAAAGCAGTTTTGGTCTTGACGATTATCGTGAGCAAGACTAAGACCATAGCAGTCTTGGTCTTGCAAAACTATCAGCGTCTTGGTCTCGCAAAATTACCAAGAACAAGATGCAAGACCAAGACTAATTTTGCTCATCACTAATTTTATGTTGCTCTGTTCTGAGATTTTTGAGAAATACATTTTTTTTTGTAGGTAACAACCGCTTGTGAAATTTTGCAATTTGAATAAATCACGAGCGTTGCCATATGGCACTAAATATTAAGCTTTTGAAAAACACGCGAAAGTACAATTTGAATTTTCTTGAACTATGCAAAAGGTTTCAAGGTTTCAATATTTACGTAGCTTCCACTAGATACACTCCAGTAGGTAGCAAAATAAGAGGAGTATTAACACATTGAGTGCCAAGCTGATTTGATGAAAATCGTTCCCGGAGCCCCGGCATTTTTTTCTTAGAAATATGTATAAAACAGGTGCGTAGTAATTTTTGAGACATTCATGATCCATTTTATTGCTTACTGATTGTATAACTGCTTTAATAAGTCGTACATTTTTGAACAAATTATATTTAAAAGCACGACGAGAATGATTTGTTTAGTTTTTTTTTTGAAATATGGTCAATTTGGAAATAGAAATCCTACTCAAAGTTCTCAAAAATTTGCACAAATTGTATTGTACTTTGAAGCCACTTTGTACTATTCCACGCCCCATTTAATTATTTGATCTTAGCTTTTCACTGCAAACAGTTCTTTTACAACAGCTTTTACACTGCATCATGTTTCTCTCAATAAGTGCAATGTAATCCGATTTTCCTCTATATGCTGCAATCGTTCATTGATGATGTTGCTTTTGTGGAAATACCATTTTCGAACTTCATGTGTAATTGGCAGTTTTTGTTGCACTCGTTTTCAGCAGCAACAACAACAACAACAAATCTTTGACTGTCATTGTCAATGCACAGGGTGATGGTATAAAGTGCTTAATCAAAGTATATCGGATCAATATATCATACTTGTAGTTGCTTGGTATTATAAATTAACTAACTAAATCAATTTAGTAGAGATAACTCATTTATAGAGCGAACTTCTTCTCTACGTCTCCGTTAGTTTCCTCGGCTTTTTAAGTTTTTTCATGACTTTTGAACAGCGATGACATTAAAATTAATTTATTGCCATGAATTAAAATTTGACTGACATCGCATTGAGCAGCAATTAGCTCAATTAGTGTTTAGTTGGCAACATTGAAATATATACTCAATACATACAGCATAATAACTCAATGTTTTGTGCAATGTGTCTATGCTTTTTTCTACACAAACCCACACAACTAATGGAATTAATCTTTTTAAAAGAAAAAAAAAAAAAAAAATTAAAATTATAGGTATCTCAAAACAATTGGATGGCTGCTTAGAACAACTTGTTAACAGATGTTACAGACAACAATAGGCGATTAAGTTTGCTAATACATTTAAAGTACTTAAATGCTTTAAATACTATAATATAGTAGACAAAATATAGATATTTCCTACTATAATTATATTTTACATATCTTAACACTGCCTTTTTTTGGCATGTGAAGGCACGAAGAATTGAACATCAAAGTAAAATTGCAAAGAAATAAATTGATTACACTAATCATACCAAATACTTAGAGTTGGTTAAGTGCAACTTAGAAAATATGTAGTTTAATTTTAATTACAGTAAAATATGCAAATATTTACACTTGACTCTCTTTTTTTGGTTGGTAATCATTATGAATTACGAGCGCTCGCTTGCTTGCATTACTAATAATGTATGTACGTTATTGCATAGCGCACAGCGGGTTTCTTGCCTAAGTCTTTTGTTTTCAGCGTATGCGAGTAAAGCTTATGTTAATTAACTTGAACGAAAAAAAGTACTGTTAAGCAAGCGGAGGAGATAAATATTTTGTAATTCTTTTTTTTTTTTTTAACTACGAAGACCATTGTGTGTTTATTAATTATTTTTGCTTTTTATGTAATTTCTGGAAATATTATGAACTATTTGCAATTGAATGCTGTAAATATTATGCTATGTAAAATTGGCTTTTAATTCCGAAAATAACATTATTTTTCTTTTGTTTTACGTCGTTTTCGATATATCGGTCATTTTCGATTTTTGGGCCAAAAAAAAAAGAAAAGATGGTTACACTTAATTACAAATATCTCAAGATTCAATATCTTCTCTTCTTATACGAGCTAAAATTGTATTTTTTTTTCTTATACCCTACACTCAGGGTATATTCACTTTGTCCTTCCGTTTGTAACGCAGAGAAGGAGGCGTGGCAGGTATGGAAAAGTATATATATTCTTGATCAGCGTCACCTCCTGAGTCGATATAGCCATGTCCGTCTGTCTGTCTGTCTGGCTGGCTGGCTGGGTAACGGCTGTGTGTGGAAATACATTTTTTGGAAAAACTGAGCAAGATAATTCAATTGAAAATTAACCGAACTTTACTCTAACACTCAGAACAATAAATGCAAGCTCTAGGCAAAATCTAGGTAAACTCGGAGAGGGCGTGGCACTCCCCTTATAAGCAATTTGTTCTTATACTCTCATAGAGGTTTCGGAAGAAATCAACAATTTATTTTATTAAAAACTTGTATGTACAAGAATACATACATTGTATAGTATTCATCAAATAAATGTTTAATAATATACGAGTACTTGAAATGCAGTGTAGGGTATTTAGTTTTTGGCCAGGCCAAAGATACCACCCTTACTAGTTTGTACTTATTTCTGTGCCAATATTTTTTCTCGAAAACGGCTACAGCTATTTTAATGAAACTTAGAATAAAGTTAGATATTAGCATACAATAAAGAATGAGTATGGTTTGAACTTTGTACATGCTCACCGGGGGGCGTGGCACTGCCCTAAATTTTAAATTTGATTTAGTCATAACTTGCAAACTATACAAGATATTTAAATGAAATTTGGTGAGCGGGTACGGCTTAGTAATAATTAATTGTACCAGACAAAAAGTGGGCGGGATCAAAGAAGTGTCACGCCCACTTTTTAGCCCTTGAAAATTTTGATTCAATATTACTCAAAAACTCCAACAATTTTAATGAAAATTTAGAACGTGTTTTCCCTGCAAACAAGAATTAATACGTGATACACCGCTATATCGGAAAAACTCGTTGAGGGGCGTGGCACCGCCCACAAAAATATAAAACGGTATAAAAAGAAAACTAATAAACAAACATTCTGAAATTAACTGTGAGGAGCCTAATTGCTAAAAGGCATCTCTGTTCCGAAAGTGGGCGAAATATTGCTGTTGCGCGTGGAACCTCCCATACAAGCAAAATACGTTAAAAGCTATTTCTCGCAAATGTCACAAGATATTTTAATGAAATTTGGTATGCAGGTACTGCTTATTAATGTCTTGTAATAACCGAAAAGTGGGCGGTATTGAAGGAGTACCACGCCCCCTTCAACAATTTTAATAAAAATTTAAGAGATTGTACCCCTGAAAACACGTATTAATATGTAATGTGCTGTTATATTGGGAAAACTCGTGGAAGGGCGTGGCACCGCCCACAAAAATATAATACGCTATAAAAAGAAATCTACTAAAACAATCTTTCTGAATTTAACTGTAGGGAGTCTACTTGCTATTTGGCACCTACAAACTGAGAGTAAGCAAAATTCGCCGGTGCGCGTGGAACCGCCCATACAAGTAAAACAAATTAAATGCTATTACTCGCAAATGGTACAACATATTTTGATGAAATTTGGTATGCGAATCTGGGTCATGAGTATCTAAAGCATAACGAAAAGTGGACGATAGTCAATAATTGCCACGCCCAATTTTTATCAAAATAAAAATTTTTGTTAATAACACAGGCTCAAAAAAAAAAAAAAAAAAAAAATGGAATGAACTGTTTAATTCTTATATGCAGTCTTATGCACTTTTTGACGCTTAATCCGCCTTCATCAGCAGAACTGTCATTATACCTGCAGGCTTTTGAAATATCCTTGCTTGAAGTTGAAGAAAACGCTGTGTTCAGTCTTACAGCGTAGCTACAAGAAAATATGAAATCCGTTTTTATTAATAGCATCAAATAGACACGATATTTCTTATCAAAATATCCCTTCGGATTTTTTCAATAGGACTCTTATTTTCCGAGTTATGATCCTTTGAAGATAAGATATTTCAGCTCCCATACAAAAGACGAAATATTTTGGGTGCGTGGCATATCCCATTTATTTATTTTAGGGAATTCTATTTCGCCAAAAAAAAAAAAGAAAAAATTTGAGTTTTTGATATTTTTTTATACCATTCGAGTACATAACAAAAAATAGATATGAATAAAAACATCGACTAAAATAGTAATATCAGATTGTTGACCGAGCAGGGATCGGTCTCTAGGTACTTTATTTTTAAGCGTGATATATGTCAAACTAAAGGTAATTAAATTACCTATAAATCAAATTCATAACATTTCTTGGTTGTTTTGTTAATTTTGGCGAAACAAATTGATTTCTTCGAAAAAATTTATAAAAAATTAAAATCAACTGCAAATTTATGCAATAAAAAAATTAGACAAAATCATTTTATTCTTTTATATCATAGTCTAAATATTTGTCAAGAAAACAAGATACTACCTAGAAGATTTTTTCTAGACCAAGATCGGGATCAAAACTCAACATAAAAACCAAGACCGCTGTGGTTTTAGTCTTGGTGTTAGTTTCCTCATCACTAAATGATCCATTCTTTTTTTGGACACCAAAAATTTTCTGATGATGATATACAAGCTGTGATGAGAGGAATACCCGTGAAGTAACGAGAAGAGCAGTTGATGAGAAGGAGGCAAGAAATTTTGGGCTGTAGTTACACTTAATGTCAGAAGTACTTTTAGCGAAATAATCGAGTACTTGGAAAAATATTTTACTTTTTTTTCCTTTACGTAATTTACCACAGGGCACGGCAATAGAGTCCACTTTATGAAACTCTATTTGCGATGGTATCTTGTGAATCAATACACTTTGTTACAAGCATTACTGCCAATACGAAATAGTTCTCGACGATTTTTCTTGATTTTCTGCATTGTACGCATCGACAATCCACTCTTGACTAAGAAGCTTTTCATTTAATTTAATTGATGCTATAAATTAAAATAAAAATCTGTCATCAACGTCACACGTGCCTGTGATAAGTAGAAGATTGTGCATTAATTTTCGTAAGATACTCATGGCATAGTTTATAGCACATTGTGCGCATGCGCATAGTGATTGCCATGCAAACACGATGCTGAAAATAAACTAAAAACTAAACTCCATTGCATGAGCATTCGTCTAAGCACCATGCTAAGATGCAGTTGCTTGATTCTGCAATTAAAATAAAGAGTTTAGATAAAGACAAAATATTTTTAATTGTATTTTTCATATGGCATTCTAAGGATATCTTGCACGCAAGCTTAAGAAATGTTGACTTTTATGGCTTTCGATTTATGCTGCACCGTATACCACTCCTTTTCTTATAAAAACAAAAAATCTTGTTAATTAATTTTTAATCAGCTAATTTATTCTTTAATCAGCTTAGTAAACTAAATAGTGGTCTTTTAAGTGAATTGTAACTAATATGGGGAGCATAGTGTCAAAATGTACTGGTAAGTGGTCCATCTCGTGACTTTCTTTAGACTTGCACAAAGTTTTAATTTAATTTATAAAGAACTTTGTTTCAGAACAATATAAACAGTTTTCAAAAACCAGACTATTACCTAAAATCAATCAGTGGTCTACAGAAAGAAACTTAATTTGTATGAAAGAGGAAGCTTCTTGCTCTCCAATAAGATAACACTATGCAACAGAAAAATGAGGTACAAAACTTGGCCATACTGGGATGGTACGTATAGCCCTACCATAGTTCAGTAAAACCTCCAATGAGTTTTGCAAACTTAGCTGCATAATGGTTTTTATCGACCTCTAAAGTTTTTGTCAAAGACTTCTCAGTTTCCGATCACAGACAGGGACAGGAAAAAAACTATTTTAACAGATGTTGCAAAAGAAAAAGTCCACAATATATGGCCTCTGATCTGTCCTTTATGGTCTATGGTCCCTAATATATCATTTATGATCCATCATTTATGGTCTGTGGCTTATAATCTATGACCTATGACCTGTTTTTTGTAATCTATGCTCCATAACATATGATCTATTATCTATCCTTTATGGTCTATGATTCATAACACTGTTCGACAATTTCGAACATTTTTTAAAACACATTAGAAAATTCAAAAAATTCTTAAAGTAGACGTTAAAAAAAATACCCGTTTCTAGTGGTTTTTCTCAAGCACGTCACATTTTTTTTAATCGATTTTTGAAGTTTTTTATCCACTGTTCATGAAAAAACCAAAAATACCGCATTCTTGTGTTAAATCGATGAATTTAACTATATGATTCTTACATCTGAAGTGTGTTATGCGTTCAGCATACTTATGCATGATATTGCGGGGAGTATTTTTGTATAAAATTTTAGCCCTGTTTAACCCCCACATGTGGGTCATTTTTGCCCTTTTCTTAAAAAGGTACAAAAATGACACCCAAAACAGGGTAATATTGATTCAGTATGTACTACAGAAATATTTGCTATAAAATTTCACTACTAGTTTCTAAACACGTAAAGGTCGAAATTTGAGCCCGAAACCAAAAAAATCGTTAAAATCAATTAGGACTTTTCACATTGCATATTAATTACATCCTTGACGCGCTTACCTTATGATTTAAGAATTTTTCGTCTATGGTAACTCTTAGTGAAAGGTTTTTTAGGATATTTTTGCAAAATTGTTTAACCCGTTGTGGCTCAGTTTTAGAAAAAGGGGTCAAAAAGACCCATAAAAACAGGATGTAATAGGTTAATGTGTTCTAGGAAAATGATCCTTGTGTGATTTCGTTATAATCTTGTGAGAACGAGTTTTGTCCAAATTGTAGTTTTAGAGTTTTACAGTGGGGTGAAATTTGGAAAATATTTATTGTTAGAACTGCTTACTGATTTTAACGATTATTTTGCTTTCGGGATAAAATTTTGCTTTTTTAGTGTTCAGCAACTAGTAGTGAAATTGTATAGCAAATATTTCTATAGGACATACTGACTCAATATTCCCCTGTTTTAGGTGTCATTTTTGTACCTTTTTAAGAAAAGGGCAAAAATGACCCACATGTGGGGGTTGCATAGGGTTACAATCTCTACAAAAATATTCCCCGCAATATCCTGCATAAGTATGCTGAACACATAAAGCACCTCAGATGTAGGGATCATATAGTTAAATTCATCGATTTAACACAAGAATGCGTTATTTTTGTTTTTTTCATATACAGTGGATTAAAAAACTTCAAAAATCGATTAAAAAAAAAAAATGGGACGTGCTAAGGAAAAACCACGAGACACGGCTATTTTTTTTTAACGTCTACTTTAAGAATTTTTTGGATTTTCTCATGTGTTTTTTTTTTGTGTCGAACAGTGTAATATATGGTCTATGATCCATCTTTTATGGTCCATAACAATGTTCTATGATCTGTCCTTTATTGTCTATGTTACAAAATATATGATCTGTCTTTTATGGTCTATGGTCCATAAACTAAAATTATTGTAAAATAAAATTACACAATACAATATACGAGATATACATATGTACATATATGCAAGATTGTTGTCTGAATATTACACCTAATAATAAGATGCTGTGAATGCACTTCATTACTTTACAATCTTGTGTAACTAGACGCCACCGCAAGTGCGATCTCATTGTTAGTGCAGTTGTTCGCCGTTCGACGTTCATAATTCTTATAATCGATGTCGTCTGGTCAATGTCAATTCAAGCATCGATATAAATTATTTCAAGATAAACCACTTGCGAGAATATTTCCAAACAAACAAGTAAATGCAACAAGCTGCTTCATTGCGATGATTTTTCACAATTAAAATTTTTTTTTTATTTCTTCATTTTAATTTTATTTTTTTACATACGTAGATAGAGATATATTCGCATGTTGTTATTTTTACTATCATCTTGATGCAATGCATTATAGAGTGCGCCAGAATGTTATTGCTCGAAAAATCTTATGACAACTTACATTTTGAAGTAGTTCGAATATAAAAATTATCGAAAATATTCAAAATTTGTTGAAAAATGTGGAAAGCTGAGAAATGTTGAAGACGTCGAAAATTTCCAAAAAAGCCTAAAATTTTAAAACAAAGCTGTATAAGAGTAAGGCAACTCGAAGAATATTATAAAGGTAAAAAAATTTTGAAAAAAACAACAAAAAAATTATGGCGTTGAAAAATTTAGAATTGTCAGAAAAGTAAAGAAGAAACTTTATATATAAAAAAAGTCGTCAAAAGTTGAAAATATGATCAAAATATTGCTTAAAGTAGAAAATAAAAATAATTGGAGAGATCGAAAAATTTGAAAGAGTTTAAAAATTACCGAAAATGTCGAACTTAATATTAAGGGCGAAGGAAATTGAAAAATATTGAAAGAGCCATGTAAAGTTTACAATTTATAAGTGTTTGAATAATCTTGGACGTGTCATCAAAAGTTTAAAATAGATCAGAGCAAGTTGGAAAATTTAAAAAATGTTTAAGAAGCTAAGAATTATTACCTACATAGTTTAACGAAATTTGAGTCAAAATTGCTCGAAGGCAATTGATAAAGTTAAGGAAAGTTGAACGAGCCGATAAACGTTGGAAAAGTCAAAAAAAAGTTGAAGACATTATTAGACAACTTGGTACTTAGAAAAACAAAAAAATTTTGATGAGATTAAAGAAAGTCAATTAAGTTGAAAAAAAAAAAAAAAAATAAAAATTTGTATATATTGCAAAACTCGAAAAAACTTGAAAAAGTCGGGAATGGCTTAAAACTTTGGATAACCCTATTGAATTTTTTTTTGTCTAAATTACTTTAAAATATGGTCTGATGGGAAATAGGTCATTCTTATACAGTAACTCACGAAATTGATGACGCTTTGGCTTTGAATGCAAACAACTAATAAGAAATCTGAAATGGGTTTGTATTTTAAATGTATCTTTATTTTGGTAGAACTGCATTAAGTCATTTGCCTGATACTTTACAAGATTTGAAGGTAAATGCTTTGAATATTGTCTTTCAGCAGGACAATGATCCGAAATACAATGCAAAGGAGACACAAAAATGGCTTTTAGATAATGGAATAACAAAGTTAAAATGGCTCCCGCAATCTCCAGGCCTCAATACAATTGACCACCTATGGGGCATATTGAAAAAATCGATGGAAGGTGAAACTGGTGCTCTTAATAAATTTTGGCCCAAGGCTCAAAATGCTTGCTATGCTATTGCTCCAGAAATTTGTGAAACTCTTCTAGATGGTATGCCCAGAAGAATAAAAGCAGTTATTGATGCACTAGAAGGCTATACAAAATATTAACATTAGTTTCCAAGGTTCGCAATGTGAAGTCACAAAATTGATCACGTTGAGGATTTTTGATTTTGTTCTATTATTTTTTTTTTAAGGAAGAGTTTTCATGGAATGTGTTCCTTGTTTAATTTCCTTTACTTAATGCAGTTCCACCAAAATAAAGATACATTTAAAATACAAACCCATTTCAGACTTTTTGTTAGTTGTTTGCATTCACTGCCAAAGCCTGATCAATTTCGTGAGTCACTGTATAATTTGGGTACGGGAGATTCACTGATGCTAACCGATTGGATTGGTTCATCGCTCCATACAAAAAGTTCCAATGAAAATTTCGTCTAGAAAGTGGTGTTTTGCATGAGAATCTCTTATTAAATTCTCATAAATCAATGATTTTCATCAAAAGTACATTTTCCTGCTTAGAGTAGGTATATTAATTGACAATCGAGTTGCTTTTCTTTTAATCAATTTATCGGATACTGCTTAACTTAAACGTTAATTTTTACCGAATTTTTTTTTATAAGTGCGCGCCAGACGGACTGAATGTATGCAAAATATGAGTACCAAAAACTGAACTCAGATTCTTATAGGTCTGACCAGAAGTAACAAGAATGTGGATATTGCCAGCATCTATGGTGGTCCATTTTTTTAAGCCCCTATCTCCATCTAGTCAAACCATGATTTTCTGTTCTCAGTTTTTATAGCAGTTTATGGTGAATTGGACCCTTCTTATTATGGTTTTTTTTCTTTCTATCACGTCAGGATCCTGTTTATCCTTGTACAAAAGTACAAAAATCACTTTTTTGAGGTCTACTAAATATATAACAAAAACAGCAAAAAGTAAAAATTATTTTTGTTCATGGATACGAATAAGCCTTTAAAAAAAGAAGATCACCAAGAACAATATTTTATTACAAAAATTTAAAGCCTTTTCGGAACAAGATCAGATGAAAAATGACAGCTCTATTCAAGATTTAGTGAATAAACCTACAAATCCTGAACTGGAAAATATACTTTTAATGAAAAATTATTGATTTATCAAAAGTTAATAAGAGATTCCTAATGAAAAAGACCCATTTTAAGATCAAGTTTTCATTTCAACTTTTTGTTAGGTAAGAATGACATATTTCCAGTCAGACCAAAAAAAGTCCCAAAACTAGAACAATAATTACACAGGCCCACAAAAAAAAAAAAAAAATTACCATGAGCGAAAGATCAGACCACCTGAACTTTATGTTTTCGGGGGCGCTGAATCCGAATATGGTGCCAGAATAGTGAAGTTGGCTCGCGTTTTTTCAGAAATCAGCAATAATGCTGAAAATTAGAGATTTTTCCGGTTTCTGAAAAAACGGGAACCAACTCTGCTATTCTGACACTATATTCGGGTTTAGCGACCCCGAAAACATAAAGTTCAGGTGGTCTGATCTTTCGCGCAGGGTACTTTTATTTTTTTTTGGCCCGTGCACAGGACTACAAAAAAAAAATTCCCTGCGCGAACGATCAGACCAGTTGAACTTTATGTTTTCGGGGTCGCTGAGTCCGAATATGGTGTCAGAATAGCAGAGTTGGTTCGAGTTTTTTCACAAATCAGAAATAATGCTGGAAAAAATCTCAAATTTTTAAGCATAATTGTTGATATCTGAAAAAACGCGAGCCAACTTCGCTATTCTGGCACCATATTCGGATTCAGCGACCCCGAAAACATAAAGTTCAGGTGGTCTGATCTTTCGCGCATGGTACTTTTTTTTTTGTGTGCCTGTGTTATTTATGTATTGTATGTTATACCTACGGATGTCATTTTCTTTCAAAGAAGACAAATGCTTCAAAAATCTTAAATTTTATTTTATATTGTTTTTGCCACACCGTCCGCTAGAATATTGTTTTCTATTTTATTTTAATTTTACTTTAAATTATTATTGATATCTATAAAATTTTCGATGCCATGGTCTGGGTCTCGGCTGTACTAATATGTTAGCGAAGTTCTCATGTGCAACTGCGGCAGTGGCGGCACTTCAAGAGTCGTCATCAAAGTTGTCTTTCAACGTGTGTCTTTGGTCAATGCAAGTGCTAAGTTATCATGCTGAGAGATATTGGAGTCATGTTTGTTTCGTCTTCAGTTTGTTGTTTTATTGCGTCAATAAACATAAAAATTAACTCAATATTAAGTGTTGAAATGATGAAGCATGTTGTTAGTGCAATGGATTTTATTGCAGGTACATAAGTAAATAATTTTAATTTTTATTGATTTTTTATTAAGAAACTAACTTTTGAATATCGATTTTCTAAAGTTTATTCTTCTAAAAAATTTAACCTTTGGGTTGTGTGTGTGCAATTTAAACACAACTTATTTATTGATATAAAAAGAAAACACAATGGTTTTCCATTCTTGATATTTGTAGCCAATTATAGATGTATGGGATCTTCGTCATCAAGAATGAAAAACAAAATATAAATTTGCAGGCCCGTTAAGTAATCTCTCAACTTATTTGTACACCAGGAATATTTTTATGGAAAACACATATGAGTTATTTTTACATTTTTCTTAAAAAGGTATAAAAATTATTCCCAAAATGGGGAAATATGGAGTTACTTTTTGCTATAAAATTTCACTACTAGTTGCTGAATACGAAAATGTCGAAATTTTATCCCGAAAGCCATAAAATCGTCAAAACCGATAAAGACTTCACACATTACATTTATATTAAATTTACTTCTCTTGAGTGACCCACAGTGAAATTATAATTACACATCTTTTGGGAGAAGAGGTCAAACAGAACCATAAAAACAGGATAAAATGTTAATGTGTTTGTAAAACATTTCCTTTATGTGAAATCGCTATGACCTTGGGACAACAAGTTTTACCAAAACGTGGTTTTAAAGCTTTACAGTGGGATGAAATTTTGAAAATACGTTTCTTGAGCGTATTTCAGCTAAAAAAAAAGATATACATATGTCAAATGATAAGTATCAGATATTTTATTTGTTTTATTTATTTAAATTGTTTGCATAGAAGAATTAAGTCTTTAGCGTGCCACTTTTCATAATAATAATTTTAACTCAATTTGAAAAATTTGATATATCGTACGATTCGTTCCGATTATGAGGGGCACTACTTATATTGCGGGAACTGGCAACACTAATGTCAATGGCTAAAATCTGGCAACATCATAACAAAGTTGGAAATTTTTTAGCATAAACGTACTCACGACGTTTTGATCTACAAGTGCTATTTGTTTTGTTTCCACTGACTTAAGAAAATTAATTTGGCCAAAAAATGGAAATTGCAAGAAAAGGTTTTCGTTGGATTATTTCTTAAAACTTTCGACATGGATTATGTCAACAAGAATGTGTTGATGAACTCAGTCTTTTGTATGGCAATAAAGCACCATCAAAAACCACAGTATATGGTTATATGCACATTAGTTCCACTCCAGTACATTCGATTTTGCATGAACACTTAGTTGTAAAAAGCATTTGTTCTCGTTGGAAATCCTATAATTTATCAATCGCTCAAAAAAAGACGATGCGATTTGTTGTAAGGAAATGATTAAAACATTCGACCGTGGTGCTTCAAAAGACGTGTATAAGATTGTGACAGGTGACGAATCATGGATACATGCGTATGAGCCGGAAATAAAACAGCAATCGACCGTCTGGGTATTCCAAGACGAGCTAAATCCAAAAAAAAGTTGTTCGTGGAAGAAGCACAGCGAAGTAAATGGTCGCCTGTTTCTTCGGCCAAATGGGTCATGTGGCCACTGTTCCACTTCAATAACGTAGGACTATTAATTTTGAGTGGTACACTACCATTTGTTTGCCGGAAGTCTTTGGAGAAATTCGTAAAACCAACCCCCGAAGACGAATCATTCTCCATCATGACAATGCGTGCTCTCACACATCTCGTGAAACAGGTGAATTTTTGAGCAGTCAAAACATCGAATTGATGACTCATTCTCCGTACAGTCCTAATTTGGCATCCAATAGCTTCTTCTTGTTCCCGAACATTAAAGGTAAACTGCGTGGTCAACGATTTACGAGCGCCGAAGAAGCAGTTGAAGCGTTCAAAAACCATGTTTTGGAGGTGTCTCAAGAGGAATGGGAAAACTACTATGACAAATGGTTTGAACGAATGCAAAAGTGTATTAATCATCGAGGGAAATCAAGAATGTTTGTTATTATTTGCTATTCCCGAAATATAAGTAGTGCCCTACGTATTTTTGAGATCTTTATAAAATAATTATCAAGCTTTTTTATAGTGATGAGCAAACCAAGACCAAGACCAAGACCATAGCAGTCTTGGTCTTGTTCTTGCACATTGAGTCTTGGTTTTGGTCTTGGTTTTGATATTGAGTCTTGGTCTTGGTCTTGATCTTGCTCATTAAGTCTTGGTCTTGCAAAAATTTTTTGGGATATTGAGTATTCAAAACCATATTTTTCCAAAGCAGTTGTGTTTTTAAAATGCCAAAATTCAAATCCAGAGATGATTTTATCTTCAAAACGGGCGTGAAACATCTTTTAACTAGAAATTGGCAAGACTGAAAAGCAGTCTTGGTCTTTACAATTATCGTGAGCAAGACCAAGACCAAGACCATAGCAGTCTTGGTCTTGGTCTTGCAAAAATATCAGCATCTTGGTCTTGGTCTTGGTCTCGCAAAATTAGCAAGAACAAGACGCAAGACCGAGACTGATTTTGCTCATCACTACTTTTTTATGCAAAATCTCGGCTTGATACGGTTTTATTTATTACTCTCTCAAAACTAGAGACATTTCAAATAAAATAATAGAACGGTAAGATAAATTTATATTGAACTAATTTTGTAATATTTCAACAACAAACGCAAACAGGTGTTAACGTGGAAATTGATTATACATGTTTCGGCTATTTCCGCATACTTATTTATATATTTTTATATAAAAACAGAAGCCCCACTCGAACCCTTGATTTCGTGTTTTTAATGAAAGAAAACGCGTTGCTTTACCAACTAGGCTATTGCCAAGGACAAATTCCTCTGTACAAGAACGCTATATGTATAGATCATATAGCTCACTAGCGCCGTCTGTTGTGAAAAATTGCTAATTGTTTTTAGTTGGTAACACAATCTGGTTTCGAGACATGCTACGCTAGCTACAATTAAAACCTACAAGGGTGGATTTTTTGTCCACATGCAATGCAGGCACTCGAATTTACGATTATTTTAATGATACATAGGCAGGTTCCCCTAAATAATTAATGAAATTAGTTCAATATAAATTTATCACATTTCAATTAAAAAGCGCGTTGGTACTATACAAGCAAAAAACAGTCAATAAACTAACTTAAAAGAAAAGTAAATTTTTTTAATTTCCCAATAGTAAGAACAGAAAAATAAAAAATTGGTTATAAATTATAATTTTAAACATAAAAGTTCTAGTATCAAGAAATGTCTTTCAAATGTAGTACATATTGCATATTGTAGCGCTTAATAATTGAATAAAAATGATTTATTATCATAGTGCGCCTTCTAATACTCCAACGCAATTCTTTGGAATGTTTTTGTGATGCATAAAATTGTTGAGGCTTATCTTGAAAAATCATTAATCATTGTAATTTATACAATTTAATTTGATATACATGTTAAATAGAACTAGTAAGGGTGTAAAATTTGGCCTGGCCAAACATTAAATACCCTACACTGCAGTATTTTTAAAATTTTGCTCTTATGGTAAATGCTACGCCCTCTTGTT
The DNA here is from genome assembly GCA_951812925.1 of Calliopum simillimum. Classification (NCBI taxonomy): domain Eukaryota; kingdom Metazoa; phylum Arthropoda; class Insecta; order Diptera; family Lauxaniidae; genus Calliopum; species Calliopum simillimum. The sequence continues at coordinate 35,574,840 of OX638372.1, forward strand.
CGAGTTCACCCAGTTTTTGTTCAGAGCTTGCATTTATGATTCTTAGTGTCTGAGTAAAATTTGGTTCTAATATCTCATAAAACGATTTCAGTATAGCGTCTTGAAGCTTTTGCTTATATGGGAGGTGCCACGCCCTCTTGTCCAAATTTGCTCAGTTTTTTCTCAATGCTTGCTCTTACAATTCTTAGTATTTATAAGTATTTTGGTTGCATTGTCGTGAAAAATATTCCTAAAATTGCATTTTGAAAATATTTTTTGTATGGGCGGTAGGCGTGTCCGTCGACCGATTTCGCTCATTTTCAATCCCCCGAGCTATCTTTAGTGACGAAGGAAGTGTACCGAATTTCATTGAAATATCTTCCTCAGTTTTCCCAAAAAGTGTATTTCAACACACAGCCAGCCAGCCAGCCAGCCGGCCAGACAGACGGACATGGCTATATCGACTTAGGAGGTGACGCTGATCAAGAATATATATACTTTTCTATATCTGCCACGCCTTCTTCTCTGCGTTACAAACGGAAGGACAAAGTGAATATACCCTGGGTGTAGGGTATAAAAATGGAAAATGGAAAAAATTATTGCGGACTTGAAACTTGGTACAGTTGTTTATTGTATTACAGTAACTTTACAAAAAAAAGTCTACCGCCCAACAGGGGGTGTAGCAACCCTTTTTGAGGGTTCAAAGTTCGAAAAATTCAGTTTTTGACGAACAACTTGAAAACTATTCGTCGGATAAAAAAAGTTTTCAGGAATAAGTTATAGCTGACGTAATTCTACATATGTTTGTTTTTAAGCTTCCTTCTAGTACATAAATTGACCGATTTGTGTAATTTTTATGTAAAATGCAAAGAACTAAATTTTGTGTAGTGTAGGTATATAATCTTTACAAGTATTTACAACCCACCACCAGGTCATGAATCAATTTTGTCGCTTTGTCTGCTTTGACAACCAGTCAATTCAGTGTCATTCAAAACAGTTTTCGCCAACTGTAGAAAAAAATAAAATAAATTTATTTGACATTTATGTTTTTGACAAAAAAATTTGTGATCAAATGTGACATAAATCAGAATTTGATGCATTTATGCCAAATAGGAGGCAGTTTAAATTTTGTATTGTACTGTACTGCAGAAGCATATTAGAAAAGTTATAGCAATATTGCCTGTCACTTTGTAAAAAAATTACCAAATCGAAATTGGGCACTCGCGTTGTAGTCTAAATCCCCTTTGGCCCAATGGAGACCAATGCAATGTTGTTGTGCGATTTAATTTATGCGATTTACTAACGAAGTCAACAGCACCACCAACTGGGCTGGCTACCTACAGAAAAACAACACCACCACCAAACACTCACTCCATGCAGTAGCCAATGTGTCAAGTTGTTTGTCGGAAATTTGTTCCGAATGCAATAAAATCTTTGATTACCTACTTGTGGCTGGCAGGATTTTTTTCGCTTAAATATTTGGACTTTCATGAAATTTATAACTAATTGTTAGTACAACCAGAGATAGAGCTGTTTTATGTCTTTTCGCCAATTGACTGGCAATTTTATTGGCCTTTGCGATCGATATGCTGTGCTTTGGCTTTTTTGTGGCACGTGCTTAATGTAGGACACTAAAGGTGTTCAATTGGGATTGGCTTTTGCAATTTGGCTTGCAATTTACAACTAACTGATGATTTGCCTGATTTATTATACGAAAATAATGTCTCTTGGTTTTTTGTTGTCATTTTACTTTTAATTTACTGTTCTGTTCATGTTATTTTTAATAGCACAAGTATTTTGATCGGAATATCGGCTTTACTAATGTAGTTCAAAGTTGCGCAGTTAAATTCATTTTGAGTAAATTTAGGTTAATTCTAGGATATGAAATGTGAAATACTACAAAAAACCTTTTCACTACATTCCAACCATCAAACGCTTTTAGACCCATCTGCAAGGCATAATTAAAAACTTCTTGATGGTTCTCGCAACAGCTGAGCAATACGAACGTAATTGTCTGGACTTCGCCTTATGTTCTGCACGTAGCATTCGTTTTGTACTCTACGAAGCATTACGTTATATCGTCACTTTAATGCTACAACTTGATAACTTCTAAATTATCATTCTTGGGCTAAGTGGCCTTTGGCATTCCTCATGGTTTTGTGCACAATTCTGTCTAACCAGAGTTCTCTAAAGTGGCTCCATTGCAAAGTTATAAGAAAAATACAAAACAAGAAAAGTTGAAATTCAGTGTGAATTCAAACTATTAAAAATATTAAAATTGAATTATCTTAAAACTAGAAAATTGGAGTTATCTAGCTGTAGCGTTGACGTGGCGATATAATTCAGTAGCTTTTGTATCATTCTGTACCCATTTGTTTCTCTTTAATTAAGTGCCTAATGAATACAGTATTCAACTACCAGGATAAGTTATTTTAGAAAACAATAGTAATGACAAAACTATAACTTATAACTATAACTATAACTATACCTATAACTATAACTATAACTATAACTATAACTATAACTATAACTATAACTATAACTATAACTATAACTATAACTATAACTATAACTATAACTATAACTATAACTATAAATATAACTATAACTATAACTATAACTATAACTATAACTATAACTATAACTATAACTATAACTATAACTATAACTATAACTATAACTATAACTATAACTATAACTATAACTATAACTATAACTATAACTATAACTATAACTATAACTATAACTATAACTATAACTATAACTATAACTATAACTATAACTATAACTATAACTATAACTATAACTATAACTATAACTATAACTATAACTATAACTATAACTATAACTATAACTATAACTATAACTATAACTATAACTATAACTATAACTATAACTATAACTATAACTATAACTATAACTATAACTATAACTATAACTATAACTATAACTATAACTATAACTATAACTATAACTATAACTATAACTATAACTATAACTATAACTATAACTATAACTATAACTATAACTATAACTATAACTATAACTATAACTATAACTATAACTATAACTATAACTATAACTATAACTATAACTATAACTATAACTATAACTATATTTCTGTATTTATGGGCGGTACCCCATTTTTGTTGAATTGTCTTTGTGGAAGGATATTAAAAACTATTTATTTGTGTTCAATTGGGTGGTGCCACCCCTTCAATTGGGTGGTGCCACCCCTTCAATGAGAAAATACGCTGTCACAGCGAAGCCACTGTATCGATTATATTGGAATTTGGTCTGAGGAAGAATAAACCTTAAGGAAGAATATAAAAGAACTTTGTTTTAAAGTGGGAGATGCCGCGCTCCTAAAAGGCTAGTACACTCTCAACGCCAAACCGTAGGACTGATATTAATGAAATTCGGTATAAAGATAGACTGCAGCATCAAGGAAAACTATAAAAACTTTTTGTATATTATGCTGATCAATACTACTCCTCTAAAAAGAAAATACTCAAAAATTGTTGCTTTTGAGATTTTAAGTAGTGAAGTGTACAATTTCGTAGAATTTTCAACACAAGAAAAACTTTTGTTATATTAAATAAATAAATTAAATAGCAGAAAACACTAAGTTGCAAATTGCAAATGATGTTGCAAAACATCTAATTAATAAAAGTTCTCAAAAAAGAAAAAAATTCACAAATCAAATTATCAGTGTTAGCCACAACGCATCGTGGGAAAATGCGGAACTTGTATGCAACTTGTTAACCGCAGGGGTTGTACGTATGAAAAACGAGATTTTACACAATATTTTGCCATTCTGTTTAATCACATGGAAATTAATAATTAAGTAAACGGTGAATATAATTTATTGGCAAGATAATTAAGATAGTTGATTTCACGCCTGTCCTAATGTATTATGAGAATATAAATCTGCAGCGACGATAGTCAAAGCAGACGAGAGAGATTTAAAAATCAATTAATAAATTTTTATAGGAGTGGGCGTTACAGACAAAATGTTCTACTAGTCTGAGAAAATTTTATTGTTATAGCTAAACCACTATAGCCGTGTTCACGATCCAGATCATTTAGACTTGCAAAGTAGCAAAATTAGCAATAATTTACAATGAACTGTGAGCAGTATGACCGTTGCAAGCTACGAAAAAATGTATTCATCTGAGAAAAACGTATGAGCAAAGAGAACGAGAGTACAAGACCGTTTGCACTGGATCGTGAACATGGCTCATACTTATGTTTTTCTTCTATTATTCACATTTGACATCTAGTCATTAACATACACATTATATGAAATATTCTAAGGACTAAAACCAAACTTGACGTGTTCGCATGTATAACTTGTACTTACATTTTAAGGGTTAAAACAACACAATTTTCTGAAAAGTCTTATATTGGTTAAAAAAAAAAACAAATGGTTAAGTTATTTTTTAATAATTATATTTTATTGCAGAATGTTAAGTATGCATTACATTAACGGAAAATCTTATGCATTGAGAAAACTATTTGATTGAATGAAATAAATATATATTTGATATAGAACAATGAGGTATTTTCTTTGATTCAAATTTAGTTTATTTATAATATATAGCTGCCACTATTATATATGTATGGACTCAATTATATATTTAAGTATGATAGTTGCTAGATATCAGATTTGTTGCAATAAAACACATTTCTATATCCTGGCAATAATAAAATATAAATAATATGTGACTTGGTCTATGAAAAAGGGGCTTACGTGCCAAAAAAAAAAATTTTGTGAAAACAACTGGAAAACAACTTTTCAAGGTCAATTTATGCGAATCGGGAAAAAATTGGAAAATTTTTTTTTTACACGTAAGCCTCCTTTTCATAGACCAGGTCACATATAATAAATACCAACCAAATACAGAACTATAATGTTTTGGGAAAGGACTTGAAATAATAAAATTAAAATTAAATTTCAAATATAATTCAATATAGCCAATTAACTTAAATAAAAACTAAGATATGGTTTTGAAATTTAGCCGAACAATAATGTAAAACATATTTTAATGGTGAATTTTCAGGTAACTAGTGCGCGTAAAGAAGTGTTATTGCTAAATGCATTTAATTAGACTAAAAAATGTACCTCATCCATGTGTGGATTTATCATACTAATATATATGAAGCACTCCATGCCAAGTGTACCAGATTTAAATTTTTTTCTTCTCCGATTTCGCTCAAATTTGGCATTATGGTAGATCCGGTGTGCAAGAACAACAATCCGCGACAATTTGGTCCTAGTACCATTTGTTGTTAAAATACAGGGTGTTGAAGTTGGCGTTTTTAGTCGTTTTCATGAAAAGGGTCTTTTTTCAAAAATTAATAGCTTAAACTAAAGTTTGGAAATTGATAAATCTAAGTTACTGGTCCTATTCATTTTGAAGTGTTCTTTTTATAAAAAAATATTTTTTGGTGAAAAAAAATTTTTTTCACCAAAATTTTTTACACTTAAAAATACATTTGAATTTTTTTTAAAAAAAGCCCCCTTCGATTTTTTTAAAGTACTTTAAATTAAAGCATAATTTATAAGCTTTAAAGATGGGATTCGGACGCCAAATGGGGGTTTTTGGCTTTTGAACGCCCGCGCACGGCAAAAATCTTTTTTTACTCAAGAAGAAAGCATCTTACGTAAAAAGTGTACTAGGCATAAAATGCTTAGAATCATCAAGGAAATAAGTGTGAAATTTTTTGGGAATTTTTTGGAAAGTTAAAAAAAATTTTTTTTTTTTTTGAGTAATTTTTTGAAAAAAAAAAATTCAAAAAAAAAGTTTCCAAAAAATTCTCACGTATTGCTTGGACGATTCTAAGCATTTTTTGCCCTGTGCACTTCTTTCGTAAGATGCTTTCCTCTTGAGTAAAAAAAGATTTTTGCATTCCGCGGGCGTTCAAAAGCCAAAAACTCCCATTTAGCGTCCGAATCCCATCTTGAGTCATACATCATTTTAAAGCTTATAAATTATGCTTTAATTAAAAGTACTTTTAAAAAAAATCGAAGGGGGCTTTTTTTAAAAAAAATTCAAAAGTATAAAAGTATAAAAATTTTGGTGAAAAAAAATTTATAAGTATATATAAAAGTATATAAGTGTAAAAATTTTGGTGAAAAAAAATTTTTTTCACCAAGAAATATTTTTTCGTTAAAAGAACACTTCAAAGTGAATAGGACCCGTAACTTAGATTAATCAATTTACAAACTTTAGTGCAAGCTACAATATAAATTTTTGAAAAAACACCCTTTTCATGAAAACGACTAAAAACGCCGACTTCAACACCCTGTATTTTAACAACAAATGGTACTAGGACCAAATCCTCCCGGATTGTTGTTCTTGCACACCGGATCTACCATATGGTCAAATTTGAGCGAAATCGAAGAAAAAAAAATTAAAACCTGGTACACTTGGCATGGAGTGCTTCATATATATATTTTGGGATACATTTTAGTATATATAGTCACTTTGATATATATATACATAACATTTTGTTTCATTTCTCTGAAACTGTTTGACAAAGATGGGTGAGATTATATAGAGCATCGGGAGCGGGCGAGCGAATTCGCTTCCGGGCAACAAGTATGTACATGAGCATATCCGAAAATATTCATGCCTTATATGTAGTATGTTAGAGCAAAGTATAACTTGTTCTAATAATAATATTTGTTACTTTGAAGGAGACGAAAGATCTGCACACAGGGAAGCATTGAAAAGATTGGCAGTTAGAAAAGTTTCTGACAAATAAAAAAAAATTAAAACTAAAATTTTGTGAAAAATAAAAAAAATAGAATGTCTTCAAAATTCTATCATGTGTATGTACATATGACCCAGGTTTCCAGAATTTTTTTTTTCATAGTCTATAACCAAATGTTGTGGCATATATTCCTAGACGTGTAAAATTAAATTCACAATAGGTGAACAAGAAAATTTCAACATGAGAGGCTATCAGGAAATTCGAGATTTCCGATAATATATGGGAAAGTACACATTGAGATAATGACTTCATTTAAAAATATTTTGCTTGTGTTTACAAGCGCTAAAAATTTTGCGTCCCAACATTTTGAAAAATTAACACCCAGTGGGTCAAAATGGAAAAAAACTGATTTTTTGTAACTTTGGCGGCCTCTACTGCTCAAAATATCAACTTATGGATATCGCGTCCGAGATAAAAAAAAACGAAGAATTTTATTGCCCGTAATTTTTGTTCAAATTTTTTTCTGTCCGACCAACAGGAAACGAGATAAATTGAATCAAACATATTTCAAGATGGCGGCTAATGCGCAAGGGTGGGGACGTTTTTGACGTTTAGCTTTTTTAGTGGTCCTAAAAACATTAAGCAAAAAATATTGCAATGCGCAATTTTTTCTAGGTCATTGTACAATTTGACTGTACTAAAAAGAGACTTTTTTTCGTTAAAAAATTTGTGAATAAAAAATTTTTTTTTTTAATGCAAAATATTTGTTGTTATGAATATGAACATTTTCTGTTATGAAAAAAAAGTGTTTATTGTTCAAGGATAAGAGCCAAAAATGAATCATAAATGCGACACATAGAGAAGCTATAAATAAGAGTCCTAAATAAGTTAATGTGATAAGTGCATAAAAATACCTTAATTGGTTTATTTCATGTATTAGCCATTAAAAATGTTATTTTGATATGAAGAGCTTTATTGTACTTATTTAATAGAAAATGAGTTAATAATTTATAAATAGGGGCCATAAATGATTCCTTAATATGTTTCTTAAAGGAGTGATTAATATGATTCGCAAATGTATCACTAAAATGCATTCTAAAAGACTCATTAGTTTGAGTCAAAAATTAGTTTTATAAGAGTGAGTATTTGAGTTTAAATGACTGAGAAATATGTGTCAACGCTTCACTCTAAATAAAACTGTGTGAAATATTTTTACATATTGTTGAGTGATATTCTATCACACGTTTTTGTTGAGAATGTTACTTATAAATACATTCTAAGCAAAACTGTGTAAAAGATAGCCACACAGTATTGCATACAAATTTCATACATAAACTACATACATAAAAATTTATTCTATGGAAATAGAGCGATTGATGTGTATGAGTAAAATTTTATATATTGCTGAACAATCGCAATGTGTTAGAGAGAGAGATTTTTAAACATTGTTTAGTAAATTTTTCAAGTTTTGAGATATTTGATATTCAAAAAATTAATTTTTTTTTTTTTGTTTTATATGGACATTTTTGTTTTGCTTTTACTTTTATTATGAAAACAACCAGTTTTTAACAGAAATATGGCTAAATGAGTCTTATCAAACTAAAGACCATAACATTTTAGACCAGAAATACCAAACAACTCAAAACTAGGAAAACCTGACTTAATACTTTTCACTCTATAGAGACGATTTATTGTGTGGCAGATGTTTAGTAAGATTTCTCACAATTTATTTAAAATGTATGTAGTGAAAAATGAACTTAAATCAAAAGCTTCCAAATGTGGGTAAGTGTTAAATTCTAGCTCAAAAATATTGTTGGCGACGCTGTTTATACAAAAACCAATTTGAATCCAATCAATTTGTATACCAATAAACAAAATCTTTTACATGAACTTTCATTATTCTCTCATTATAAAGAAAAATCATTAGATTCTACCTAACTTAAGGCTAACAAAGGTTCACTTTCTATAAACTTTTTACGAGCATCTGACTGTTTCTTATAGGACTTTTCCAATTTGGTTGCAGCTAATTTCAATTTAGATTTGCTGGCGATTGCTGTTACTTTCTGCTTTTCCGCTGCAAGCGCTTTTTCGCGATCAATCAATTCCAATTGTTCGAAAATGTTCCGCGGATGCACCTGTGGCTCTGATTTTGTTGAATTTTTTGATGATGTATAAATTGGAGACAATTGTGAAAAATCTCCATCGATACCTTCCATATTGAGATTGGCAAAATCACGGAAATGCTCAAATTGTTCTTCAGGATATGTATATTTTTGTATGAATTCTGCGGCTGCAGGACGTCCATTGCCGCCACTGCTTGTGTCACCGCCATAGTAATCACTATAGTCACTATATTCTTCGTTTTTATGATAAGGCAATTCTTCTTTCGGATAGAAGGTGCCACCACGTAATACACCGAAATCAGCAGAGCTGATGGGTGGTGCATCATAGCTACGTTGATATTGTGCTCTATTGCTCGGCGGTACTTGAACATAATGCGTTGGCTCATGATACGCGCGGTTGGCGGCGGGTGGTGTCAAAAATCTTGGCGTATTATAATATTGATGATCAATACGTTGCGATATTTGTGGTGGTTGTGGTGTAGTTGAAAATATACTTATTGGTGTTGGTAGGAATTGTTGCTGTTCTTGTGCCTGTATCAGTGTGATTGGTGAGTAATCATTTGCGGCCATTGTCATTTCAGCGTTTTTTGAAGGAAGTTTTACTGAAAGTAAAAAAGAAAGAATTTAAATTTTAGTTTTTTTTTTAAATTCTTAATGAAAAGTGTTGGTCAGCCAAAAAAGTTTCCTCTTCAAAATTTCTATCAGCTAATATTTTTCATAAAATGTATTTCTATCTCTTTTTTCTGCATAAAAAGCACTAGTATTTTAGTCATTAAGTGCCTTGTGTTTCTTTCACAAGTTGTCACACATAAAAACAACAGTTGACAGCGCTAACTGACTTAATTAATTTCAGACAAACGTAACGTGATATGCATTAATTTCAGGTGCTTAAAAATGTGGCATAAACATTTGGAAGGCATTACTCGTAAATAAAAGAGACAAGAACATTTATACATACACAGAAAAAAATTAAGTGCGTTTCAAGTATCCTTCAAGGTTAATGTTAAAATATTTATTTCATCGTCAGAATTTTTATTAGCATACGAGTAACTTTAGTTTGACACTCACAGTAGCCATGTTATATTTCATGTATGAATAAATTTTATTAACATAACATAACATGATTATGTGCAGATATATTTTGTTTTTATGAAAAAAGAAAAAAAAAGTTAAATTAAGTTCTCAAAAATGTCTCACATTTCAAAAAAGACTCAAAAACGTTTAGAAAAACAATCTTCTTTTGATGAATTCTGTGCGACATTCCTGTTGAGATCTGAAATTTCGCTCTCTGTTTTCTTCCGTTGTAAGGTCCATTCGAAGCATATTGCCTCCCAAAAACTCCTTTATAACCTAATGCTTTCGATTACATAGACCTGCATTTTTGAAAAAGTTTAAAAAGTATGAAATGAGAGTAGATGATTTTTATAGATTTTTGATTGCTGAATCCGAATATGACCTTCGATTTGCTCCATCACGTAGCAAGAAACGCTATTTTCAGACAAATGGCGTACATCCTGAAAGTAGTCTAGTTCACTTTTGACAACGGCATCAAATAGCCCTGAGCTTCCTCTTAAAAGCGTACTTTTAACTTTTTCAATTGAATCATTAGTTTCGGAGATATCATCGATTGAAGTAAAGATATCGCTAATCTCTGCAAAGGACTATATTCAATTTGTATACCTTTACTAACACAGTGCAACATTTTTCAAGTCATTAACGGTGAACTAAAATCCGTTATAAGGCATCGAAAGTACTCGCCGAAACAAGTAATTCTGCCAGAACGTTTTGCAAAGTTGGCTCATATAAGGGTTTTATGGTCATTTTTGCGATTTAAAGGCACTAGATGAATTTTTTTCGGTTAAGTTTGTTCGACATTTTTATACCCTACACCAGGGTATATTCACTTTGTCCGTCCGTTTGTAACGCAGAGAAGGAGGCGTGGCAGATATAAAAAAGTATATATATTCTTGATCAGCGTCACCTCCTGAGTCGATATAGCCATGTCCGTCTGGCTGGCTGGCTAGCTGGGTGTGTGTGGAAATACATTTTTTGGGGAAACTGAGCGACACAATTCGATGAAATTTGATGCACAGCCTCCGCCGTAAAAGTTAACTCGGGGGATTAAAAATGAGTGAAATCGGTCAACGCACACGCCTACCGCCCATACAAAAAATATATTCAAAATGCAATAATAAAAGGATTATTCGCAATAACAGAAACAAAATACACATAAATACTAGGGAAAGTAAATATAAGCTCTGAGCAAAAACTAGGCGAATTTGGGGTAGAGGGCGTGGCACCTCCTATATGAACAAAAGTTTCAAAATGTTATACGGAAAGCGTTTTTTAAGATAACCCAACCAAATTACACTCAAACACTCGGATCTATAAATGCATGCTATGCGCAAGATCTAGGTAAACTCGGACAAGAGGGTGTGGCACCTCCCATATAAGCAAATCTTCCAAAATTATATAATGAAAGTGTTTTTTGAGATAATCCAACCAAATTTCACTCAAACACGAAGAATATTAATTGTAAACTCTGAGCTTAAAGTAGGCGAAGTAGGATTAGAGGGCGTGGCACCTCCCATATAAGCGAAAGTTTCAAAATGCTATGCTGAAAGATTTTTTAAAGAAAACAACCGAATTTTACTCAAACACTCAGAACAGTAAATGCAAGCTCTACGCAAAATCAAGGTAAGCTCGGAGGTGAGGGCGTGGCACTTCCCATATAAGCAATTTGTCCTTATACTCTCCTAATAATATACTTGAAATGCAGTGTAGGGTATTTAGTTCTTGGCCAGGCCAAAGATACCACCCTTACTAGTTTTTCTTCTATTCAATAGCTACAACATTGCTGAAGTCATCAAAACAATATTTTCGGCTCGTTGCCGAGATATAGCCATATGAAAAAATCGAAAAATCGCTCGAAATCCAATTTGAGGCAAAAAGTTGCAATTTTGAGCTGGATAATTATAATCGCTCGATTTTTCGATTTTTTCATATGGCTATATCTCGGTAACGAGCCGAAAATATTGTTTTGATGACTTCAGCAATGTTGTAGCTATTGAATAGAAGAAAAAAAATGCCGAACAAACTTAACCGAAAAAAATTCATCTAGTGCCCTAAAATTGCAAAAATGACCATAAAATCCTTATATGAGCCAACTTTGCAAAACGCTCTGGCAGAATTACTTGTTTCGGCGAGTACTTTCGATGCCTTACAACGAATTTTAGTTCATTTTTCATGGGTCGCTCTGTGTAATAATCCAATTGGAAAAGTTAAAAGTACGCTTTAAAGAGGAAGCTCAGGGCTTTCAGGATGTACGCCATATGTCCGAAAATAGCGTTTCTTTCACTTTAAATCAAGAATAACTCGAATTTCAGATGTGATGGAGCAAATTGGAGGTCATATTGGGATTCAGCGAGCAAAAATATATAAAAATCCCCTAGTCTGATCTGATTCTTTTTTTCATCGCAGGACTGTGTTATCTCTAGTGCAAGTAAGTTGGGTAAAAATATCTAATTTTATGGTACTAAAACCGATACACAATGGCGACATTTTTCAAAAGTGGTTGCGAAAATCAATTTTAAAGTGGTAGAAATTCGCAAATCTAATGATGCAGTTTGATACACAAATGCTTAATACTCAAGAATATAAAATTTTAATTCATTTGAAAAAAATGCTCGCTTTGTAGGGCTGTAGTACAGTCAATCTGGCATCAAAAAGGGTCTGAAAGTTCGAACGTTGACCCCCGCTCTGATTTTTTGTCAGTAGCTAGTAGTCCATTAGAAAAGCTTAAATTCAAAATCTCGAGTCCCCCCACCCCCCCGTTTTTGAGAAACTCAAAAAAGCTTTTGATTTGATTTTGTGGCTAAACCGTAGGCCGCACAGAAAATTTTATTGCACAAAAAATGAAGACAGTTAAATTGTCTATAACTTTAGTCATCATTAACATAGGTCTAAAACTTGCTGTAACGAAGTCGACAAATGCATTTTTTTGCACTTTTTTGCATTTTTGAGGGTCAAATAATTTCTTTTTACCATCGCAAATTTTTTCACAGTAAAGAGCATAAATAAACCTACAAAATTTATGTAGACTTTTTTTTTCTACCATGCACCGTTTAGGAGATACATTGCATTTCAACCCCTTTGTTGGCATTGGCGCGTTTCTGTGTCTAAGTTTTTCGTGCCCAGCGCGGCATTGACGCGTTTCTACGTCAACTGCTTTTTACCTATGTAACAAGACAAGACATGTTTAGACTTCTTTGGGCCAGCAGGCTCGATGATATAACGTTTGAAACATAGTGATGCAGCCCCGTGAAAGGCGAAACGCTTTTTTACTCAAGAGGGAGGCTTCTTACGAAAAAAGTGCACATGGCATAAAATGCTTAGAATCATCCAAGGAACAAGTGTAAATTGTTTTTTTTTTTAATTTTTTTTTTAGCAAAAAAATTTTTTTTAACGTCATTTTTAATAAATTTTTCAAAAAAAAAAAAAACAATTCACACTTGTTCCTTGGATGATTCTAAGCATTTTATGCCAAGTGCACTTTTTTCGTAAGATGCCTCCCTCTTGAGTAAAAAAGCGTTTCGCCTTTCACGGGGCTGCATCACTATGTTTCAAACGTTATATCATCGAGCCTGCTGGCCCAAAGAAGTCTAAACATGTCTTGTCTTGTTACATAGGTAAAAAGCAGTTGACGTAGAAACGCGTCAATGCCGCGCTGGGCACGAAAAACTTAGACACAGAAACGCGCCAATGCCAACAAAGGGGTTGAAATGCAATGTATCTCCTAAACGGTGCATGGTAGAAAAAAAAAGTCTGCATAAATTTTGTAGGTTTATTTATGCTCTTTACTGTGAAAAAATTTGCGATGGTAAAAAAAAATTATTTGACCCTCGAAAATGCAAAAAAGTGCAAAAAAAATGCATGTGTCGACTTTGGCGCCCTCTAACTTTGTTACAGCAAGTTTTAGACCTATGTTAATTATCACTAAAGTTATAGACAATTTAATTGTCTTCATTTTTTGTTCAAGAAAATTTTCTGTGCGGCCTACGGTTTAGCCACAAAATCAAATCAAAAACTTTTTTGAGTTTCTCAAAAACGGGGGGGTGGGGGGACTCGAGATTTTGAATTTAAACTTTTCTAATGGACCACTAACTACTGACAAAAAATCAGAGCGGGGGTCAACATTCGAACTTTCAAATGCCAGATTGACTGTACTACTGGTCAAAGTTGATGATTTTTTTTTTTATTCGAGATGATGCTAAAATTTTTCTGCAACTTTTGAAAGAAAATTTAATTTTTTTTCATATATGCCATAAGCGGTTTTGATACTACAAACTAGCACTAAAAATAAATGATTTTTTTTTAATGTCGGATGTGACCGTAATTTTCTGAAACACAATTTTTACCCTTTTTTTCAACTTTGAATGGACTTTCAAAAAAGAGTCTCGAAAAAGACAACTTTTGGTCTGCTAAAACTAAATAGGCCCAATAATTCTGAATACAATATAAAAATTGTAGCTGCGAGAATTTGCGGTTTTATGAATTAAGGAGTGAGATCGAAAAAATCTCAACATATATAAAATTCAATAATTTTTAAACGGGTGGTCTTAGAGTTTTAATTTTTTTTATTTAATTGATAATATTTTACAAATTACAGAAAAATATAACTTTTATAGTTCTATTTATGAACTCGTGGACCTTTTTTGGTAAGCCTTCCAATAGAGATTTGATAGTTGTTTTGTCTGCTTTTTGGTTCTAAATTGTTCTTTGATATTTCCTCGAACATCAGCAACAGACAAATTTTGACCCGGAAGCTGCGTAAAATCTGACAGTACAAACGTTTCGTCGTCCATTACACAACATGAATATTTTTGTATGAAATTCGACTTTAATTTCCGAGCCTTTACTTTTGGCATCTAAATTTTTTGCAGTATTCCTGTCTGGAACTTTTTGGACTTTGTATGTTTTCAAACCTGCATTGGCTTTAACTTTTCGCACCAAATAGTCAGAGCACTGGGCTAACCGGGCAGCTTTTCTCTAGTTTGGAGATCTTTTCAATATGCTTTCAATTTTCTTGGCCTTCCCAATATCATGTGATCCTTATTTTTTTCCCGAACCAGGTTTCCTATCGATGGTGAAATTCTCCTGAAACTGTTTAACAACATTGGAAACATTTTGATGGCAGACCTTGAATTCTTTGGCAAATTTTTTGTAGGAATAATTTGGATTATTTTGAAAATTTTTAATTATTTTAAGACGTACTTCTGTTTCTTCACTCATTTTGATCAAGCTCACAACAAATCAACATATTTGTCATTGAAAATAATAACTGACATATTTTTCAAAGATAACTACTTAGATCAAAGAAATTTTTAAATTTTTCACCAAAAAAAAATTATTAGGTAAAACGTGTGTTAAGATTTTATAATGATTTTCATCAGGAGCCTTGTGACTCATGACGTCATTTTACGAAAAGGCGTTGCAAAAAACAATTTCGAGTGGGTCCCTTTTACAAATCTGATATTGCTATCGGATAGAAAAATGTTAGAAGTTAATGGATTTAAAAATTTTTACCCAGTCGGGCTAGTGGTTTGGTTTTGACAGCCTCTCAAAGTTGAGTAAATTTTGAAGTTAGCGAAAAAATTTAATTTTTTCTCTGTTGGGATGTTATATACCATATTATAGTAGATTAAATTAGCTTTCAGAAAAATATTTTTTCGGTTAACCCCTGGTGGTACTTTTATACTGTAGATAAAGGTCTAAATTATTCAAAAAGAAAGAAAGTTTATGATTTATTTCAAAAAGGATGCATGGACAGACCCGGAAAAATTACTGTTCGAAAAGTCATTGGCATTGGCGGTTCGTGGAAAAACAATGTAGTTTACATAAAATTCTATTGCTGTGCGTTAGTGTGGCCAAAACTGGAAAAGTTTAGAATATTTTTTGGTTTTGTTTGCCTCAATACTAAGGTGGTTTAAGAAAAGAAAAATTTTAATTTGGGTACTTATTTAGGGTGGCCCTCATACAAAAATATTTTTTTAATCATTTTCTCACAGACTGCTTGAGTGATACACACAAAATTTACACCACATCATCTTTAAATTAAAAGGTGCTACAAAAGAGCTCTCTGGAAGCCCTATAAGCGTGGAAAAAAATTTCATAAAAATATTTTTTTTCCAGGGTTTCCCCACTAAGGAGAAGTGATAGAGGGGTAGATATCTTCTGGAAAAATATTAAGGGGGAAAAATATTGTAATGGGTGTCGATCTCACATTTTATTCGCCTAAAGGCGACACCTGGGCAGCTATGGGTGTATTTGTCGATCATCCTCTCATTTTCTTGAACTTTGACCTTGATAAGTCGCCACTTAACATCATCCAATCTACCCCATGTTTTGGCATTATTTGATCAAAACCAAATCGAGAAATCGTACACTTTTCATGTCTAATATGCATACTCAATATGTAAGCTGAATTGTGCAAAACCGCCATTGTTCGACTTTTCGAACAGTCCCCCCTGGCAAAATTATGACAGGAAAAAAATTTTCCACAATGGATTCGTGCTTTTTGAGTCATAATTACTTTGAAAAGTTTACTTTAAATTCTAGATTCGAACTTTTAATGGGTTAAAGTTTAACTTTTTTTAAGAGATTTTTGGAAAAAAATCTACATTTTCTGAATTCATCAAGTTCAAAACGCATAAACTTAGAAATGGTATTATTTCTTGGAAATCTGGAATTTGAAAAACTTATATTAACATGACATTTTACTTTACTTTGGACACATAAATAATATTTACTAAGAAACATGTAGTTGATTTTCTAGATCAGAGTCAGGAAAAATAAAATTGTAGCCATTTAGAAATTTATGTAAAAAACTCGCTTTTTTGTCTTTTGTGCTTACAATACAAAAATTAATTCTTGCAAGAAAAAAAAAAAAAAAAACAAATACTATTGTAAAACAAAATTTGTTGCTTAACCCTTTAGACCCGAAAAAAAATGTGGGGTAAACAATATTTGTGATAGGTCAATCTTAGAAACTAAATTTAAGTTAAATGTTTGACCGTCTCTAAATTCAAATTTTCACCACCATAGGCGCTTCCGGTCTATACTCCCAACAGATGTTTTTGATTTGAATTTTCGGGATACAATGTCCTTGGAGTGGTTATAAGAAAAAACAGTGGCTACTCAAAATTTATTAATTTTATTAATTCATTCAATTTAAGTGTCGTTAATAACCGAGTTATATTATTCAAAAGTATTTATTCAAAAATTTTTGGGATATATTGTCTCACCCGGTTCGAAAGGGTTAAGGTACATATTATAATCCGCAATAAAATTAACGTTTTTAAAGAAAAATTAATTTTGACGATATGAAATATGCTGGCAAATCATCCCAGATTACACAGGCAAGTTAATATTTGACTGCTTTAAGGTTTTTTTTTTTAAGTTTTTAAAAAATTAGTTAAAACAACGCTATATATCTTCATAGTTATATAGAACAGTCAAATTAGATACTGGCTATATATTTATGTGTGTCTAAAGTTCATAAAACCAAACACCAATCGATAGAGAAATTTGCCCTGAACAACATATCAATATGGGATCTCGCAATTTTTCCGGAAAATTATGAAAATTAGCGTTTTCCACATGAAGCACCTTGTTAAAAATTTTGATGTTTCCGATTTTATTAATATTTGATTAGGGAAAATCCCAATTTACATATTTTCAAGAAAAATTGCGAGTACGCATTTTGATATGTTGTTTTCTATCGATTAGTATAGGTTTTTTGTGCCTTGGAATTAATGGACTTTCTAGAACTGGGTAAACGGATACCTGGTGAGAAGTCAAATTTTAAAAGCCCTCTAGCTCGTAAACCAAATATTATTCAGTCAAAATATTTTGTATCTAGAACGAGGACATAAATCGGTATAACATAATAAAATATTACTAAAAACGGAAACATCAAAATATTTAACCTGGCACTTCACATAAAAAGCCCCAATTTACATAATTTCCCGGAGAAATTAGGAGGACCCATTTTAATATGTTGTTCAAGACAAAATTCTCTATCGATTGGCTTAGGTGTTATGAACTTTGGAATTAGTGCAAGACTCAAATCTAATTTGACTGGTCTAATAAATAAAATAATGCATAAATTACTAGCAAATATTCCAAGCAAGTCTCGTTCCATGTATTTCTTATTGCTCCAATATATAATTGCAAATAAAATCATTGATTTGGTTATAAAAAAGACTTTAATTACCTGAAGCGGCAATAGAAAACATGTCGGTCTATTGCTGTAATGAATCTGAAATCAATTAGCAAGTCTGCGCAATAAAAGAAACACAGACAATGGGACAGACAATGGGTCGCTCAATAACCGATGGACTTAAACATCTTAACACCTCGACAAAAGTAGTTAGATTTGCATTTCAAATTTAATGCAGATGAAGAATTTTGCTGATTAACATACTAATAGTTTATTAAATGCAACTAAGTAAAATAAATTATAAAACTCTGACACTAATGGGCGATGGTAATCGCCAGATTGTTCGATTTGCTTACTGAATTAATTGCTGGAGTTGAAAGAAAACAATGTTTTCAGCTGAATTGTTTTTACATCAACCAAACTCATATTATAATTTATATGGGATATTGTTTTTCTCATAATTAATATTTATGAGATTTTTTAACATAATTTTTATTATTCGAGCAAATTAATGAATTCGGCATATCTTGTTGTTGCAAATTTTGAATAAATTTTTGACTAGCGAATTTTTTATTCAGCTCGTGTATAATTCACTTTGAATTACATATCTACATCATCATAAAAACTACTAAATCTTATGCGACATTTATGACTGACATTGGCAAATGGTCATTCTACTACATTTGAAGTCATCCAAATAAATCACATGACTTTTATTGTCACATTTTGGCATTGCAATTGTTTAGCCATTTTTTTGTATTTTTTGGCTTTAATGTCAGTGAATCGCATTCTGAATTATGTATGAGTGCGGCTATTTTTTTTTTGGGAAAAATGTATTTTAAAAACTTTGGCACTAAACGAATTTCAAATAAAAGATCAAAGTGAATTTTTAGCAAAAGCACTTTATTTGTGACTTTGTATCTGAAGTATGGCACACCCACAATTCACTTCATATGGACTACTTGGATAGTTGTTGGGTAACATTACTTACATAGATTTATACATATCTAGCTCAATGAAACAATTTTTATTATTAGCACTCTTCTATGATGCTGTGCGAAAATTTTTGATTCATCGAAATCAAAACGCACCGGTCTATTTTTTACTTAATTTATATTGGAATAGTTTCGCCTGTGGGCATATGTCGGGTGTGGGCACCCCACCGTAACTTTTGGCAGAAAACAAATGGGGCTGTTCTGACAAATATTAAGCGCGTGTTATGACAACACGAAGTTTTTGTGCGTATACCGGAGCGAATGGACGCATTTGCTTTGTGCTGAGAAGAAAACAATTTTTGAATAAGTGAAAGTCAACACAAAAGTTATTTTCATTAGTTTTCCAGGTGCAATAAATCGAAGTGAATCAATCGAAAAGCTGAATGCAATCTATATTTATGCAGTAAATTTATTATATTTTGTGATTCAAAACAGAATCCAACCAAAATGTTCAAACAACAGAATTTGCTTATTGCTTTTGAAAGTGGCTGTCAAAGTCGGTTGTGGGCATCCCTCTTTTTTTTTTAATGCGTGTGATTTACTGAAATATCGTCGTGGTGTTCTTATCCCTTTTTACGCTCTTTTTTAGTGGAAAGGAAAAACCAATAGACCCCTTAAAGATACCGCAGAAAAAAAGTGGTTTTCATTAAGTGTGGGTGGTAAGGTGGCGTATCACTTTGTAAAAAATCTCGGTGTTGAGTTTCTAGACAAGTGGACTGAGAAGCACATGGCGGAAATGGATTGGTACAAAAAAATCATGCTTGGCACAGGAGCAATGTCAACAAGAGCTGGAAATTACGTCACCTAGCCGGTTTAGTCTGTTAAACAATTGATCTGGCATTGACGCCGAAGACAATCAAGTCTGGTTTTAGGGCAAAAGGCATGATACCATTCAATCTAGATTCGTAACAGCTAGGCAAACCTTTTCGTCGAAATATCTTTGTTTTCACAAGCAAAATTCGTTTTTTAATAGATATTGCTCATGGTTATGACCTACTTAGCTCAGTTCAATCCACACTAGATGGCGCTGAACACAGAAAGGTGCAATGAATATTTACTTTTATGCCACAATACGAACATATATTTTTTAAGGTTTCGAGTGTTTTACTCATAACTATTTAAAAGATGTTTTGATATCCGAACATTTCAACAACCTTCAACTATTTACAGATAAAAGCAATATAAAACACAGGTGTCAGTCGTAATGAGCATGAGAAATTACTAAAAAATAATTAACAAAGAAGATTTAAATAAAATTATTAAGTGACTAAATGCCACAATGCAATTGCAACACCAACATTAAAATCACTATTTTATATCTCCACATATATGCAAATATAATACTAAGTATATACCTATGTATGTATTGGAAGCCATGCTCATGACTTTAGATTTTCTAGGGTTCAAATGCGTGTTGCTGCGATAAGATGACAATGCAGTTATTCAAGAGTCGCGTGTTTTTTTCGCAATGACATTTTAGCGTATTCACATGTCAATTAATCATGAATTATCCCACCATGTTACGTTGCGATTTGAGATGTTTGGTTTTATTTACACTGTATGCAAAAAACTACAGGAAACCGAATATACCCTACACCCAGGGTATATTCGCTCTGTCTTTCCGTTTGTAATGTAAAGAAGGAGGCGTGCCAGGCACGGAAAAAAAAGTATATATATTCTTGATCAGTCTGTCCGGATGGCTGTCTTTTGAAGTCATTTAAGAATTTTTCGTGGGCACGATAATTTGACAAAGTTTGATACACTACCTTCGTCGTCAAAGTAAACTCGTCGCGCTGAGAATGAGTGAAATCGGTAAACGCACACGTCTATAGCCCATACAAAAAATATATTCAAAACGCAATATTTAGAGCACTATACGCGATAAAGCCACCGAAATACTTACATATACTAGGTATATTAAGCTAAAGATCTGAGCAAAAATAATGTGAGTTCGGACAAGACGATGTGGCACTTCCCGTATAAGCAAATGCTTCAAAATATTTCTTTAGAAAGCGTTTTTTGAGGCAACACCACCAAACTTCACTCAGATACTATAAACAGTAAATGCAAGCTGTGGGAAAACTTGAACAAAAGGGCGTAGCATATCATACACAAACAAAACTTACATATTTCTGATGTACAAGCGTTATTTGAGGTAATGAAACCAAATATCGCTCAACTGCAAGATCTGACCAAAAGCCTTAGTGAATTTGGACAAGACTGCTTGGTATCTCTTTTCAAAACACTGCAGTGTAGGCCAAAGTTAACACCTTTACTAGTTGATATTGAGTTTTGGTGTTGGTCATTAAGTCCTCGTTTCGGTCTTGAAAAAATTTCTACAGATTATTGAGTACATCTTATTTCGAAACCTTGTTTTTCCTATGCAGTTGGGTTTTTAAGATGCCAAATTTCAAATTGAGAAATGATTTTATCCTCAAAATGGGCGCGAAACACCTATCAACTATTAATTACCAAGACTAAAAAGCAGTGAACAAAACCAAGATCATAGCAGTCTCAATCTTGCAAAGATATCAGCGTGCTGGTCTCAAAAAATTACCCAGACCAAGAACAAGACTCAAGACTCAATACCAAGACTAATTTTGCTCATCACTATCGAAAATTGTCCGCGTGCTGGAACACCTCGTACAGTGCGAAATGGTGTGAACATTGCTCGGGTGTGAGCAAGTATTGAGGAAAACCCCGAAACTTCCACCAAGCGACTTTCTCAGCAGTTAGTGGCGGTCTTTGCGTAGAATTTTACGGTGGTTAGTGAAGGATTTAGTTTCAGTGATTTTTTTAGAGTAAGATTAAATAATTTTTTTCAAAAGTATGCACAAGTTAATTGAAAGATCAGCAAAATATATTACGGTATTGGAAAAAAATGTGTAAAGGAAAATGCATTTGTATCAGAAATTGAGAGACCTTTCAATTAAGTGTGTTATCTCATGATGAATGGTTTCAGTAGATCTTTCCGATGTTTATCAAAAAAAAAAAAAAAAAATTATAAAGGGTGTTTTTTTTAGAGGTATAGAACTTCGAATTGAAATAAAATACAAGAAAATCATTTTAATGTCCATCAATTTGGCTTTATTGGAAGGATAATTTTATGCATGTGGCCGCCGCGGCTGGCTCGAATAAAGCCAATTCTACAGGTCCAATTTTCAACCACTTTTTCGAGCATATGGGGCCGTATGTCGGCAATAACGCCACGAATGTTGGCTTCCAAGTCCCCTAACGTTTCTGGTTTGTTGGCGTAGACGAGCGACTTCACATATCTCCAAAGAAAATAATCCAATGGTGTCAAATCACACGATCTTGGTGGCCAATTGACAGGTCCATTCCGCGAAATTATGCGCTCATCGAATGTTTCCTTTAATAAATCGATTGTGATGTGCGCTGTGTGGCATGTAGCGCCGTCTTGTTGAAACCACAACTCATCCACATTCATGCCATCCCATTCGGGAACAAAATAGTTGGTTATCATGGCTCTATACCGGTCTCCATTAACGGTAACTGACTCTCCAGCATTATTTCGGAAGAAGTATGGCCCAATGACTCCACCAGTCCATAGAGCACACCAAACAGTCAGTTTTTGTGGATGTAATGGCGTCTCAAGGGTCTCATGTGGATTCTCTTCACTCCAAATGCGGCAATTTTGCTTGTTGACGTAGCCATTCAACCAAAAATGAGCCTCATCACTGAACAAAATTTTGCGATGAAAATCAGCATCGAGATCAATCTAATTTTCGGCCCATACACCAAAATCACGACGCATTGCATGGCCTCGCGGCTTTAATTCTTGCACAAGCTGGATCTTGTAAGGTCGCAAGCCAAGATCTTTGCGCAAAATCTTCCATAAAGTTGATGGACAAAGCTCCAATTGCTGTGCACGGTGGCGAATCGATTCATTCGGGTCCTCTTCAACATTTTGCTCTACAGCGGCAATTGTTTCTTCGGTGCGCACTGTTCGACGTCTCTGCGGATGCGTATTATCACATAGAGTAAACGTAGTGCGAAAACGATCCATGGTTAACCGAATTAATTGCTCTGATGGACGATTATGTCGACCATAAAATGGACGGAGCTTGCGGTAAACTTCGCGAACTGAACCATTATTTTCGAAATAAATTTGCACGATTTGCAAGCGTTGTTCTTTTGTCAACCTGTTCATGATGAAATGGCAAACCAAACTGAACATAAATGACATTAGAGTTGCCAAATTTGACCACAAAATGCCAGTTTTATCTCTATTTGAAAAACAAACCTCTAAAAAAACACCCTTTACAAAAAAAAAAAACATCCAAAAATAAAAACATCCAAAAAAAAAAAAACATTCAAGAATAAAAATATCCAAAAATTAAAACATCCAAAAATAAAAGCAACCAAAAAAACAAATTCCAAAAATTAAAACATCCAATAACTAAAACATCAAAAAAGCATCCAAAAGTAAAAACATCCAAAAATTAAAACATCCAAAAAAAAAACATCCAAAAATTAAAACATCAGAAAAAAAAAACATCCAAAAATAAAAACAGCCAAAAAAAACATCCAAATATTAAAACATCAAAAAAAAAAACATCAAAAAAAAAAAACATTTAAAAACTAAAACATCCAAAAAAAAAAACATTCAAAAATAAAAGCATCCAAAAAAAAAAACTACCTCCAAAAATAAAAACATCCAAAGAAAAAACATTTAAAAATTAAAACATCCAAAAATTAAAACATCAAAAAAAAAAACATCCAAAAATAAAAGCATCCAAAAAAAACATCTAATAATAAGAACATCCAAAAAAAATTCAAAAATTAAAACATCCAAAAATAAAAAAATCCAATAACTAAAACAACAAAAAAATATCCAAAACAAAATATCCAAAAATAAAAACATCCAAAAAAAAACATCCAAAAATTTTTTATATATCCAAAAAAAAAAAAAAAACCGCCGAAAATAAAAAGATCCAATGAAAAAAATATCCAATAAAAAAATGTCCAACATTAATTTTTCATCAAAATAATTTAACTCAATTTAATTAAATCGACGATTTTTTATTTAGAAGTTATGGATTTTTTATTTATAAGTTATGTCAGAGAAAATCTCACAGCCATTGAACAACATTTCTTAAATGACATTTTAATTTTATTGCAATATCAAAATGTTCCGTTGTATGTCTCGACTTCTGTGGCACTTTTGAGATCGTTATCTTTTTTAAAATTAAAAGCAAAATAATATTCATTCGTTCCTAATGTTTAAGTTTTTATTAAGCAAATAAATATACAGCGATTAGCAATCAAATCTCCAATCTCAACAAAGAAATGAAACCAAAGGAACCGCTGCAAATCGCAATTGATTTTGAAAAGATCAACAGCATGCGATTAGCAAAGTGCGGGTGGGTGTTTGAAATGAAAACCAAACAATCATGGCTACTTAAGCTGGAGCTTAGTATCTAACTTCCACACATTGCCATATCTTGAGATTTTTTCTATCTATAAAGAGCAGTAATTAATTTAAGATTGCGACAACAATAACACAAAAAAATAACAAAATAAATGAATAGAAAATTAACACGAGAAGTATTTTACGATAAACATGGAGAATTGTATTGTTGGATTGAGATGGATTTCAAGATTACCAATTGATAGCTACGAGATAAACATTTAACATTTAGCAATTGAAACATGAGAATGCAATTGGGTAATATAAAAAAAATGAATTCATTTGAAAGTATGTTCGAATTGACTCGGATATTACAAAATGTGACAGAAATGGCGTAGAGCTGTTGTCAACTGAATCATTTCTAGAAATATAAAAGCGAAAGTTGCCGCATAACAATCAATCATTATGTGCTCTAAAAGATTATTACTTTTTTATAAGTTTTTTTTTTCTTTAAACTGAACTTGTAGAAATGATTTATTATAAAAACGTGTCTTGTAATGCGCCAACATCAATATGTGGCATGTATGGTGTGTATATTTGTGGAATGACTTTAGAAGTGTTTTCCGAACCGTGTAGAATTGCCATTAATCACAGCGTTTAGCTCATAAATGTCTCTGTCTGTGTCTCATTTGGTAAATACGTACTCGCATGCATGTGGTGGTCAATGTGTATTTTGGTTTTTTTTTCTATGATTTGTCAATCAGTACACGTACGTAAAAAGACCTGTGCTTAAGACCTTTAGAAATATTAACTGCGTTCACTGTCAATGTTTAATTTTAATTAAAAAAAAAGCCAAACTCTACTGCGGTCAAACAGCACGAGCTGAAGAACCTTGAACATTGAAATATAACTTGAATTTTCCGGGCCATGTTACATGTTTTTTGGTATTTCTTCAATTTGGCAAAGAAGTTTGAGCGACAGAAGTGCATTTGAAGATGTATATAAGTTCTATTACAAGAATATTAAATCAATTGCATCTTGATAGCTTTTTTTATTGTTATAACACCCATTCAACAGAGCTACATTTTTTCAGCTTAAAGTTTAGGCAATTACAGAGGCATACCTTTTTTCTTACAGATCATTGTAACCAACGAACTAAACCTTTGGGAGAAAAAGGCGTCAAATTGGATCATCTTCATCAAATGCTGTATTTTTCAATGACTTCCAATCGATCACTTTCTCGATTCTCAGACCTCGATTTAATTCGTTGATGTAGTGATGCCATATTTGTCAAGCCATAGAGTCAGGCCAATGGTAAACACGGTGGGCAGAGTAAAGTCATAAGTATCACAAAAAGTTAAAAAAAAAAACTGAAGATGAGATTGTGTTCGGGGTCGAACTTAGATAAAAAGTCTATTTGAATAAAATGCTTGCTGATCCTTTTCTCGAGATAGTGCATTTTTACTCCTTTTTTTTGCTTGAGTATATTCTTTCTGAAATAGCTCAAAGTTTCAAGAAACTGGACCAAAAAGTGAGGGTGAAGAAAGTTTTCTACACGATTTCTGATATCTTTGAAGTTCTTTACCAGAGTAAGTTAACTTTTCGTATAAGTCGGTTAAAAAGGGAAGATAGCGATATAATTTAACCCTTATCCTACCGAATAGGTTTACATGTACTTTTACATGTAATCTTTTTCTTGAAAAGTGGGTGTGGCATTAACTTGACTACTTCACAATTTTGACAAATTTACAATATAATAACCATTACGATATCACCCGCAGATTATCTGGCAGAAAACTCCAACAGAGCCGCCCTATCAAAGACAAAAATGGAAATCTCTTAACATCCGCGGACAAACAACTAAAGCGATGGAAAAAGTATTTTTGTGATATACTAAATCCCATAACATCAGCTAAAATTCTCCATCCTCTGCTCACCAAAATCTGGAGCGAAGAGCGTTTGCCAGAAGATTGGCTACACGGCATGTTAGTCAAACTACCGAAAAAAGGTGACCTAAGCGAGTGCCGAAATTATTGAAGAAAGTGCTTCTGAACAGGGTAAACGAAAAACTTGATTTGTCCATTCGAAAGCAGCAAGCAGGATTCCGGCGAAACCGATCATGCGTGGATCAAATCAACACCCTCAGAATAATTGTCGAACAATCATGCGAGTGGCGTGCTGCACTTCAACTTGTCTTCGTAGACTATAGCGCTGCCTTCGACAGTGTCACCCGAGAAAACATCTGGGTTTCAGTGCAACGAAGAGGTATTGCCGCAGAGGCCATAAACTTAATACGTGCACAATATGAAGGCTTTAAATGCAGTGTGTAACAGAACGAGTTGTTGTCACCGACATTTACCACTAATTCAGGCGTACGGCAGGGGTGTCTACTATCACCATCACTCTTCCTTATCGTTCTTGATGATATCTTAGACAAACCTCGTAATAAGGCCAAAAGGGGTATCCAATGGAACTTTACCGAACATCTGAAGGATCTCGACTACGCTGACGACATCTGCCTCTTATCGTCCAAACATTCAGATATGCAAAGCAAAATTGAAGACCTTGTCTTGGAATCACAAGAAGCCGGCCTAAAAATCAACGTATCCAAGACTAAAAGAATGAAGTTAAACGCAAACAGGGATGATATCTCGTTTAGAGCTGGCAGTTATGATATCAAAAACGTCGATAGCTTTACCTATTTAGGCAGCATTATCTCCATGGATGGTGGAGCAAAAGAGGATATCAACTCAAGAATAGCAAAAGCAAAAGACGCGTTTGCTCAATTAAACAAAATATGGTCTTCATCCGTAATATCCACCAAAACGAGAGTGCGCATTTTTGATTCGAATGTGAAATCGGTTTTGTTATATGGGTGCGAAACGTGGCTTGTTACTGAACAACTAACGAACAAGCTGCAAGTATTCGTCAACAAATGCTTAAGGCGAATACTAAAGGTTTGGTGGCCTCGCACTATATCAAATGCCGAGCTACATCAAAAATGCAATCAGAGGGCTATAGCAATCGTGGTCAAGCTGCGCAAATGGAGATGGATTGGTCACACTCTCCGGAAACCACACAGCGAAGTTTGTCGCCAGGCTCTTGAGTGGAATCCAGCTTCTTTCGGCAAAATTCTCATTTGTATCTTGGCACTTTCTGTATTGGCGATATGAAAAGTTAGTTTATCAAATCTTTTAGACATACCAATATGCTTTTGGATTCTGTAGCTTGGGATATTGGATCATAAATTTTAATTTGGTTTCACTTCTTCCGCATTTGCGATCACCATCTACGGTTTTTCAATAAAAAATTTACATTTCAAAGAAAAACTTGTTTCACATCGTTTTATCTTGGACAGAATCTCTGGTTTAAGTAAAAGGAAACTTTTGCTTCACTTGACTTTGTCGTAATCCATAATATAAAAGAAAAATCTTAAAATTGTATGTGGAAGCCATATAAAATGGCCTAAGGTACACGTGTAACTTTTCAGTAGACGAAAGGTTTAAAAGTTGTCGGAAGAATAAGAGTTAAGAAGAGTTTTAAAGAAAAAGAATAGTAATTTCTATATATATATATATAGTTTTAGTTCAAAGAGGCTTTTCATCAATGATTAACCCCGAACACAATCTCATTTTCAGTTTTTGTCATTTATGTGATACCTATGACTTCTTCTTGTCCGCCGTGTAAAATAGTGTAGGGAAAACAGAGCAAGCTGAAACGTCTGCCTGACATCCTTCTAATCTGGGTTCAGATCCATAAAAACAAAGAAGCTAATGAGAAGATAAATTAATGGGCTTCTACAGACGTATCTTTGAAGGTAAAGGCTTATGTCCCTCTGAAAACAATCAAGCCAAACATCCACCTTTATTTTATTTATCTTGCAACTGGAGATGCAGTTTTCTCTCTTCATATGCCGTTTCTCAGATTGACCTTAGAAAAGTCATCATAATAGCATGGTGTTGCAAGACCATGGAAATGCTCGGAAGAAACTAAACAGAATCTTTTTCGTAGCCTGCTTGTATGTCACAGGGGCACTAATGGCGTGCGCGCAAGTAGCTCTAGGTACGCTTACGGGACTCATTTCTCTTTACCTTATGGTTAAGAAAGAATCAGTTTGTGCGGCCCCCAGACTATTTTATTAACACCAACTTAAAGAAGGTAATCTAACAGGATATGTAAAAATTCTGAATGTGTTCTGGCATATAGTCTACAGTCTCCGATAAGATAGGTAAAAGGTTTGTTTTCTCTAGAAAATTCAAGGGCTCACACTTATGGTTCCCTAATGAGTCCAAAATGAAAGATGGTTTCGCAGGAAATGGGGCCGTGCGGCCAAGATTCCAAAAAGCAGTTGCAATGAGGAAAACAGCTTCCATTTTTCAGGCGGAGGTCTACGTTTTAAAGTTATGAGCCAGAGAATGTCTACGGAGGGGCACTTCCGGCAGTCAAGCGACTATAAAATCGTTAATGACTTTTCAATACACTCTTTGGGATTTTTTTGAATTTCTTGAAGTCTTATGCAGGAGATATGATGTGACTCTAATCTGGATATCTGGGCACGAGAGGAATGAAGGCAATGAAATGGGCAGATTGCTTGGTTAAGAGAGGCGCACTCTTTACTTTCATAGGCACAAAACCCTTTTGTGGAGCGAAGATGGGAAAAACCCTAACCAATCAAAAACGTGTTAACGTAGAATGTAAATACCTTAAACCTCAACAGAAAAGATATAAAAATATAGAGTGAAATAATGTTAGGTCGCTGTAATCTCCATCATCACCTAAAAAAGATGGGTTTGGTAGAAGACGCTACATGTTGACTCTGTCAAAAGAAATTGGAAACAGCGGAACATTTGCTATTTACTTGCCCCGCTGCAGTGCGACGCAGAATTAAGTACCTAGGAGTCGAGATTTTACATCCAAACAATCCAGGTAATATTTATTCTACGGCATTAACGAAATTGACAGTCTGTAACTGTTCTGATAGGGAAAGAGGCTGTGAAAAATATGTTTTAAGGTCGCATATTTGCGTTCTTCAAAAATTTCAGTAGCTATAGGAGATTAGATTTAATTTAATTCTCAAATATTTTGGTGTTTTAGCGGTGTTTTGAGATCCCACAGTTGTCTACTCGGTAAAGAATCTGAAAATCGCGAAAAGTGAAGATAGGACCATAGAGGCCTTAGTTATCGATCATTTGATTTACTATAACTTTTCTATCTAGAATTAATTAAAATTTTCTCTTACCACTTTTCTCCGCATCATCTGCTGTGGAGGATTTCTGTAACTTGGAAGCAGGTGTCGCAACAGCTGGCATCATTGTCAAACATAAACTGAACAAAATTCGAAATGTTTTGATATATTTTCCATGCTTCGCTGCCATGATGTGATATAGGTAGATGTATTGAATTGTCAAAAAAAAAAAAAAAAAAAAAAACCAAGCAGAGGCGTTTTCTTTAACTCAAAGCACAGTTACATAAGTACCATATAATCACTATTTGGTTAAAACTTGTTTCACTTTTAAATCCGGGTGAGAGTAAATAAAGATGTTACTGGTTTCTTTGGCGGTTGGACAGTCAATTTGAATATCGTAAACTTCACCATGAACACAAAGCACGGGCCAAGTAACCTAATGAAAAGCAACTTAACGCTCTTAAATCTTAAATGTTACTAAAATGAGTTTTCCGAAAAAAGGTGAAAATGAAATTAGCCACTTTTGTGCAATTAAGTAATAAATATATATAATATATTTCTTTTATATCAAAATACTATTATTATAAGATATATATTATCAATTAAAAGTTATTAAATACGCGGAACACACAACACAAATAACTGCATTTCGAGTAAACGAGTGCAATAAAAATCAACTCCGTTTCATTGCTTACGAATAATCAGTTGTAACGATTAAGTTTTCCGGGTACGAACAAATTAACAGTTTTTTTTGTTTGAAATTTTTATTGCATATTTTAATTGTGATTATGAAATTTTTGAAAACCGTGGTTTATACAACTGACCAAAAACCATTGGCTCTCACACGCAGGCACGCCGCTGAGCTTGCAATCCCTTCAAACACTTAAAGCCGACTAAGCGTATGATTTGGTGGCGTTGTATAAAGCTCTTTAGGTTAAAAATTTACGATTTTTTTTTTTTGTAAAATAAAGTGTGTGTGCGAATGTTTCGTTTTATTGCTATCTCTTTTTTTTTGTTTGTTTTTTTTTTTATGTAAACAGCTGATAGTTGGGTGAAAAGTGTGAAGCTAATTATTGGGTTTGTTTTGATTTGTTTTCATTTTGTCTGCATCTTCGTAGCTCTTGCTTTAAGTAACTACATAACACGTGGTCAACTGACATACATTTCAGGGAAAAAAAAAACAAAAACTGAATTTTTAGTATACAGTAAAAAATTTTTTTTTTATGAAATAATATGACTGAAATTTTTTTTCCCCAATTTTTGCAAAAATCCATACTAATAACACAGGTTTACAAAAAAAAAAAAAAAAAATCTTATGGCGTTTTGATTGAACAGTGTGTTTCCTAGGGATTTTGACGTCCTGAATCCGAATCCAGAATGTCTGAGAAAAAAGATTTCAAGGTCATATAGAGGTCAAAATGGTCATGTGTCGTTTAGTGATAAATTCGCTAAAATTCTGACACAAATTTTTTATCATTGAGTTCTCAGTTCTAAAAAAGAGTATGTGATCAAAAACGGTCTCTCCGACCTAGTTTCGGAGATATAGCCATCGGAAGATCCGGATATATCTTCTATGAAAACCGCTATAAGTTGGGAACCACTGGATGGATTTGAAAAATATTGATGTCATATGAAAGGTATTTTATTGTTGTTGTTGCTGTTGTTGCTGATGTTGTTGATGTATTTGTTGTTGTAATTGAAAAATTTCTCAAAATTTCAAAAATGGACATACCTCCAAAACTATGAATCCAATTTTATAAAATACCTTTCATATGACACCAATATTTTTAAAATTCATCTAGGGGTTCCCAACTTATAGCGGTTTTCATAGAAGATATAACCGGATCTTCCGATGGCTATATCTCCAAAACTAGGTTCGAGATACCCTTTTTGATAACATATTCTTTTTAAGTACTAAGAATTCAATGATCAAAAATTAGTTTCAGAATTTTAGCAAATTTATCATTAAACGACACATGACTATTTTGACCTCCATATGACCTTGAAATCTTATTACTCAGACGTTCTGGAAAAAAACGGACCCCAGATTCGGATTCAGGACGTCAAAGTCCCTAGGAAACACATAGTCTGATCAAAACGCCAGAACATTTTTTTTTTTTGTAAACCTGTGTAATATAAATAGGAAAGTAACTCTGTCTGTCTGTCTGTTTGTTACCTTTTGCCGTATAAACCACTGAACGGATTTAAATGAAATTTGTAATGGAGATAGTTTCAGAGCCTTAGAAAGGACATAGGATAGTCTTTATTTCGAAGATCTTCCCTTAAGGTGGAGAAGGGGGGTGGAAGCTTGTATGAAAAATGATTGTGTCTGTGAGTTTGAAGCATTATTACTCATAAACTATTCCGCCAACTGAGCTAAAAATTTGTCACCAAGTGTATCTCAGGAATGGAAAGGTTTTTGTACTGTAAACGAAGGCTTCCGAAGGTCACCCGAAGGTTTCATAGTCAAAACGAAGAATACCTAGGTACACAAGAGAAAATAAATCTATGTTGAACTATCAACAAGCCTTTACTGATAGTTTTTTGTGAAACCCGAAGATTCCCGAAGGTCAACCGAAGGCTTCATAGTCAAAAAGTAGAATATTTAGGTACAGTAGAGGAAATAAATCTACGATGAACTATCATTTAGCCTTTATTGATAGTTTTCTGGTAAACCCAAATGTTCGCGAAGGTCAGCCGAAGACTACGTAGTCAAAACTTAGAATATCTAGGCATAATAGAGGAAAAGCATCTTTGACAAACTATCAACTAGCCTTAACTGATAGTTTTCTGGGAAACCCAAATGCACGCGAAGGTCACCCGAAGGCTTCATAGTAAAAACGAAGAATGTCTAGGTATACTAGAGGAAAAACATCAATGAGAAACTATCAACTAGCTTTAATCGATAGTTTTCTGGGAAACACTAGAGGAAATAAATGCAGCCTTTACTTATAGTTTTCTGTTAAACCCAAATGTTCACGAAAGTCAGCCGAAGACTTCGTAGTCAAAACGAAGATTGTTTAGGAATAATAGCGTGAAAGCATCTTTGACAAACTATCAACTAGCCTTAACTGAAAGTTTTCTGAGAAATCCAAATGTTCCCGAAGGTCAGTTGAAGGCTTCGTAATCAAAACGAAGAATGAATAGGTAGACTAGAGAAAATAAATCTAGCCTTTACTGACAGTTTTCTTCCAAACCGAAAAATTCGCAAAGGTCAGGCGAAGGCTTCATAGTCAAATCGAAAAATATCTAGGTATAATAGAGGAAGAGCATCTATGGCAGACTATCAACAAGTTTTAACTGATAGTTTTCTGGGGAGAAGAATATCTAGGTATAATAGAGGAAAAACATCTACATATGGCGGAAAACCAACAAACCTTAATTGATAGTATTCTGGGACCCACAAAAATCACCCAATAGCTTCATAATTAAAACGAAGAATATCTAGGCAAATTAGAGGAAAAATATCTTTAATTGATAGTTTCTTGGGACATCTAAAATGTATTCCAATGTTTTTCTACACTTTTGAAATTTTACCGATATTTTGGATTTGTGTATTTCAATACTTTTGGAATTTTACAATACTTTTAGACTTTTACCAATATTTAAGATGTTTTTCGATACTTCAGTCCTTTTACCGATGATTTCCTCGATGTATTTCAATATTTTTTAATACTTTTAGATTTTTATCCCTCATGGTTAATTAGATTTTTTACAATACTTTTGGACTTTTACCGATATTTTAGAAGTTTTCCGATATATTTGAACTTTTAACGGCTTCTTCGATGAATTTCAATATTTTTCGATATTTTTGGAATTTTACCGATATATTGGATATTTTTTGATACTTTTGGACTTTTGCCGATTGCTTCAATGTATTTCAATATTTTTCGATACATTAGGACTTTTTTTAGATGTTTTCCGATACTTTTGAATTATAATCTACATTTAAGATAATTTACGATATATTTGGACTTTTACTGACATTTTAGAGGTAACAATTTTATGGAATTAAATTAAATAAATAAATACCCCTGTGGGTAAGAGGTCAGAATATGCCCGAGATAAGCATGCCTGTCGTAAGAGGCGACTATATAGCGGGTGACCAGCCAGGTTGTTGTAGGGCATAGCGTTGGACAGCGTTGCGCCTCGAAAGAAAAACCCACAATGCCCAACGCCTTTAATAAGCACCCTGTCGAAATCCTGAAGCGTCTGACCCAGAGTGGGTGGCTCCCAGGACAGCGTCTGTTCCAGATTGGGCGGGTGAAATTGAAAATGAATTTGGCCATTATAGTTGCAACGTTTGCCGGATCCAGCCTTTAGCTTATAACTTATGTACTTGTTCGACAACTATATAATTTTATAGAAAATATTTCTTTGGCACATACGTACTGCCGAGAAGATTACACTTATGAAGCATGTATCGAAAACGATGAAAGTAACTCTCCAAGTGGTAACCACAAGAATGTGGTTAATCCTCCTGCCTCGGCAGCATGCACATCAGACTTGAAGGTGCAAGAAATACGCACAGGTAGGAATGATTCTCCTATAATCGGAACCAATATGGCTTGGCAACATTTAAAAATCCGTTCGATGAAAACACGAATACGCATCGGATCTTGGAATGTCCGAACTCTTAATGAACCAGGCCAAATACATCAAGCCGTAAGAGAACTCCGCACAGTTAACTTAGAGATATTGAGATTAAGCGAGTGTAGATGAAACCATGCTGGCGAAAATGCACTTCCTGACGGCGAAAAATTTCTATACTCTGGTAGAGCACAAATTGACATCCACAGGGATGGAATTGGATTTTTGCTAAATAAAAATGCAGTAATGGAATGGAAACCTGTAAGCAAGAGGCTCATTTGGTGCAGACTTTGAACCCCCGCAAGAAATATTACTTACGCGCCCACCGAGTCGGCAGAAAGAGAAACCAAAGATGAATTTTACAGTCTGCTCGCTGCAGCTATAAATAGTGCTCACAAGAATGACATCATAATGGTTATGGGTGATTTGAATGCCAAAGTTGGCTCAGGGAAACATTAACCTTGAGCACGTGATTGGAAGACATGATTTGGGTACGAGAAACGACAATGGGGAGCTACTCATTGACGCCTGCAATACAGCCAAACTTGTTGTTGGAGGTACGCTATTCTCACACAAAACATGCCATAGAGCTACTTGGGCGTCTCCAGACAATATCACTTAAGTCTAAATCGACCACTTCTACATTAGCAGAAAATGGAGAGGGAGTCTTTTTCGAAATTTGGCAATCTTAAAAACCCAAATGCTTCGAAGAAATGAGGTTAGGAAATTTTGAATACTCAACAATCTTTGGACATTTTTTCAAGACTAAGACTAAGAATGCTATGGTCATATTTTGCTCATCTCTACATATCCCGAAACTATATGAAGCAGATGAATGAGATTTGGTACATACGAGTATATACTTACATATGTAAAGACGAAATACGCAGGGTAATGATAGTGATAAAATGAAATTGCTGAGATACTTACATCCAAGTTTTTATTGCCACATAAGATAATAAGACCTGATTCAATGTTGACAGGTACCTATCATGTTTACAGCTAAGAGTGCACTGGTCCGAAATGCGGTCAACTAAACATTGTCAACTTTAAAATAATTTTTGTCAAGAAATTATGATTGATGAAGATGGTAACGCAAGAGTATTTTCTAAAAATTTGTTTATGCAAAAACACTCTAAGCACAAAAATTTAATTAACTATTTGCTTAAAAGCGTCTACGTTTGACGTAATCGTTAGTGAAAGTGTTACAACATCAACACCTTGTAAGCGCACGTTTTATTTCTTTTTTCAACTAATTTTAGTTAACGTATAATTAAATCACATGCACACAAAGTTATATACTATATAGTTAGTATGTAGGTATAGTTTTTAGATGGCAGCAGCATCATGCTCGAATAAATTTTATGGCCATTTCGGTTTATTTGTTTATTTATGGGGGCTTAAACCATATTTGCGTTAACATTTGTTGACGTTTTTTATTTAAATGATGATGGTGGATTAGCAAATCAGTTAATTTTTTTTTTGCTCGCTTCTTCAATTTGGTTTTTTTTTTGAATAAACATAGTAAACATCTGAAGTCATTACTGACCTATTTAATATCTGAAAAATTTAATGAAAATAATCACATGTATGATATGTAATATTTCGCACTCTATTACGCAGTAAATTATTTATGATAAGAGACGTGTGGGTAATGATGATGGTATTAATGACTCTTTTGATCTTGGTGAACCCGGATAGCATTTGATCTAGAAAGTGCGGCTTTTTGAACGGTGCCCACTTGACATTGGGAGACTATAAAATTAAATTCGTCATCAGTTAGAATTTATGAAAGAAAAGTCTTTAATATTTTACTGCAACTGTCAGATTGCAATGGATGGCGCATTTTCAATGATGTAATGATCCGCTAAAAATTTAAAGATTTTAGTGCAACTTTTCCAGTGCCGAAACTACTCGAAGGGCCGATCGAATAGTCAGTTAAGTAAACTGGAATCTCTGTTGTAGCAGCCAAGCTTTCATCTTCACTACAGAAGAAGTTTGATTTAAGGCCTTCACCATATAAAATCGAAGATTTACCTAAGGTTTAAAGGGCTTCAAGCCCAGAATACCATATGGGTGAAAAATGTACCATGCAATGTATCACATACTTAGCAAGAGCTTCTATAAGAGAAGCTTGAAATATTTCTAAATATTTAACGAGTACTATAACATAAAGTGTTAAAAACTCATTCTCGCGCCAATCCTAAATCGCTTCGTAGAGCACTAAATTTTCTCGTTTACGTCGAAGAGATATATAACCAAGAGTTGCAAAGAAGCACTGGAGCAATTTTTTGAGGTTTGTGTTCTCCGCAGACGGTTGCTTTGATGAATTTAGAAGTTGAACGGCAGCGTAATTCAACCAAAAAATCTGTTTATATCTCTTCGTTTCAACTAACCGCAGATAGGAAGAGATGTAAACAGATTTTCTAGTTGAATTACGCTGCCGTTCAACTTCTAAATTCGTCAAAGCTACCGTCTGCGAAGAACAAAAACCTCAAAAAATTGCTCCAGTACTTCTTTGCATATCTTGGGTTATATATCTCTTCGTTTACGTTATCTTTCTATCGAAGAGATATATAATCAAGAGACGCAAAGAAGCACTGGAGCAATTTTTCTTCGGTTTGTCTTAGCCGTCTATAGCTTTGGCAAATTTAGAAGTTAAACGGCAGCGTAATTCAACCAAAAAATCTGTATACATCTTTTCTTATCCGGAAGCGAAGAGATATAAATAGATTTTTTGCTTGAATTACGCTGCCGTTCAGCTCTAAATTCGTCAAAACAACCGTCTGTGGCTAATACAAGCCGAAGAAAAATTGCTCCAGTGCTTCTTTGCGTCTCTTGGTTATGTATCTCTTCGTTTCTATTATATAACAAAGTTTTCAGTCGACATTGCGCGCGACGTCAAGTTTGCATCCTAAGTCTTTCGAGCAGAAGGAAGCTTTGACACTTTGTGTCAATCACAGTGTCCATACAGTTCGAGGTGAACTGAAGTAATTCGTCTTTTCGCAGTTTGAGAAGTACTGTGACTTTACAGTTTGAGAAGCACTGCATATATTTACTGCAGTTCATAAAGGACTGTGTTAATACAATTTGAAGGTTTGTGTATTGAATAAAAGATTATGACAGTTTTGAAGGTGTGTGTCTTGAATAAAAATTTCAAAACACAAGGTGATAAGAAATAATCTCTTCGTGCAGAGTAGAAGAGTGAGAATTAAAGAAAGAAAGAGTTACGCGGGGGGGTTGGAGAGCAAAGCGAGCAGAAGTAGACATTTCAAGCAGCATGCAAATAAATAAAAGACAGAATTTTGCATAGTTTTAGGGGGCGATTTTCGTTTTTGAACATCCTGTTTGTCATATTTTGTACGAAGTTTTAGATTCGCTATTCCTTCTTCAATTTCAACAATTTGGGAAAACTTGGTATAGATGAAGTTTATGATTTTTTATGTACTTCAATTCAGTGAAGTGTCCTTGGCATCTTAGGGTATGTAGAAACTGAGATAATGAGTGCAACTAATCGAAAAAAACATATCAGATAAATTACTTCTATGAATGAAATATAGCCCACATTGAGAAGTTTACAACGATATACCATACTTGATGATCGGAGTCAAATGGCGGAGCAATAGGAAAAATTCAAATCGCGTATTATTTAGAGGTCGAAAAAAAAATTTTTTTTTCCTTAAAAATCAAAACCGATAAGTTTTCAAAATGGGTGGTTTAAAGCGAACTTTCTTTTTTGTATGGGGCTCGATACTATCTACTGTCCATATACTTCGTGACGCTCTTAAGGGGGTGAGGGTTCTTTGAGAAACGGTGTAGATGCCCACTATGAATTCATCTTTTAGGGCTGCCATCTATGCCTAAAGTAACTTTTTGAAAGTCCAACGTAAATTTTTAGGGTGGCCGTCTGGTTAAAGTTATGTGGTTTTTGCGGCAAACATATTTTGGAACTGCCACCCCTGCTTGGCTAGGGTTTGCTTGGTTCTTAAAATAAAATCCGTACTTGGCATTATATTTAGGGCTCATATTTTGATGGAGGTTAAGTACAAAAGATAATGCCTAAAAGAACTTAACCTTTTTCTTGCATGAATTTTAAAGTTTCGTTTCGCTGCGTAAAGACAAATACTGGGTCAGACCTGCCAAAGAGTTTAATGTTCAAAGTACAAAACCATTGCAATTTTTTTTGTCTTTAGTTGTATTTTTTTTCGAATGAATTTTTCGTAAATTTCAAAATTGTTTTCTGCAACTCCTACACAGTAAATGCTACATATTTTAATACCCAGCAATTAGTTGGCACAACGTCAACATAAAAATAAAAACCTCAACAACTTGTAATCTGAACTGAACTGCAACAAATGCAACAATTCATCTGCAAAACTCTGCTGCATGGTTTCGCGGTTGCAACCAGCAGACTAATGATCAACAGCAATTTGTTGTTGTTGTTGCCTTTGATGCCACATATTTCACAAATCAATACAGTATCGATTACAAGTAAAAGACAAAAAATCACCAACAAAAATTAGACCTCATGAAACTGTAACGAATCATTAACAACGCAACGCACAACGACGTATCGTATCGCATCGTTTTGATATTGACCAAGCATATTGACTTACGTGCATATAGTTTTGGCCTGGATATGTGCAATGAGAGAAAAAAAAAAGAAGAAATACAATTTCAAGGTAAAACTTCTCACAAAAGTGGGAAAGGGGGAGAGGAAATAAAATCTGGGCTTCTTGTATTACGTACGATTATCAGCAATACATTAGTGATTTTACATTGTTATAGATTTTTATAGTGCGCTCCTTAGTGCTATTCACATTGTTAATTGTAAAATGCGACCAACAAAAAAAAATACATCTCCTGAAAGGTACAAAAATGACCCCTAAATCAGACAAATTATGAGTAAGTGTGTACCACAGAAATATATGCTATAAAATTATATAATTGCCAAACACTAAAAATTCAAAACTTCATCGCGAAATCTATATCAATCTATATGAAATACGCATGAAAAAATTTGTCATACCTTTATTACTATGTTAGAAATGGAGCACGACATTGAATTATACACCATTAGAAAGGTATTTGTGTCTAAATGTGCACAAAGTTAAAATTTTTTAATATTTTGCCACTAAGCAAGGTAAAATTAATTGCAAATTTTTCAATATTAACAACGACAATATACGTGCTCACACAGAGCTGAAAAGAGGATAGGTACAGCGCAAAGAGACAGACAAAACGCTGACTGACACTGACTTCATGTTTTTTGTTTACTTTTCGGTTAACATTCGTTATTGCACCAGAGATGATAAATGAGCTTCTCCATTTTGTACCAAATAGCAAAAAAAAACTACTTAAAACTGTTCGAAAAGTACCAAAATTATTTCATACATTTGTGGTCAAATTTTGACCATTGGGTGGTTCTAGTACCAATAAAGACCTCACATATTTCAGGTTAGGTTAGGTTAGGTTAGGTTAGGTTAGGTTAGGTTAGGTTAGGTTAGGTTAGGTTAGGTTAGGTTAGGTTAGGTTAGGTTAGGTTAGGTTAGGTTAGGTTAGGTTAGGTTAGGTTAGGTTAGGTTAGGTTAGGTTAGGTTAGGTTAGGTTAGGTTAGGTTAGGTTAGGTTAGGTTAGGTTAGGTTAGGTTAGGTTAGGTTAGGTTAGGTTAGGTTAGGTTAGGTTAGGTTAGGTTAGGTTAGGTTAGGTTAGGTTAGGTTAGGTTAGGTTAGGTTAGGTTAGGTTAGGTTAGGTTAGGTTAGGTTAGGTTAGGTTAGGTTAGGTTAGGTTAGGTTAGGTTAGGTTAGGTTAGGTTAGGTTAGGTTAGGTTAGGTTAGGTTAGGTTAGGTTAGGTTAGGTTAGGTTAGGTTAGGTTAGGTTAGGTTAGGTTAGGTTAGGTTAGGTTAGGTTAGGTTAGGTTAGGTTAGGTTAGGTTAGGTTAGGTTAGGTTAGGTTAGGTTAGGTTAGGTTAGGTTAGGTTAGGTTAGGTTAGGTTAGGTTAGGTTAGGTTAGGTTAGGTTAGGTTAGGTTAGGTTAGGTTAGGTTAGGTTAGGTTAGGTTAGGTTAGGTTAGGTTAGGTTAGGTTAGGTTAGGTTAGGTTAGGTTAGGTTAGGTTAGGTTAGGTTAGGTTAGGTTAGGTTAGGTTAGGTTAGGTTAGGTTAGGTTAGGTTAGGTTAGGTTAGGTTAGGTTAGGTTAGGTTAGGTTAGGTTAGGTTAGGTTAGGTTAGGTTAGGTTAGGTTAGGTTAGGTTAGGTTAGGTTAGGTTAGGTTAGGTTAGGTTAGGTTAGGTTAGGTTAGGTTAGGTTAGGTTAGGTTAGGTTAGGTTAGGTTAGGTTAGGTTAGGTTAGGTTAGGTTAGGTTAGGTTAGGTTAGGTTAGGTTAGGTTAGGTTAGGTTAGGTTAGGTTAGGTTAGGTTAGGTTAGGTTAGGTTAGGTTAGGTTAGGTTAGATTAGGTTAGGTTAGGTTAGGTTAGGTTAGGTTAGGTTAGGTTAGGTTAGGTTAGGTTAGGTTAGGTTAGGTTAGGTTAGGTTAGGTTAGGTTAGGTTAGGTTAGGTTATTTTAGGTTAGGTTAGGTTAGGTTATTTTCACTTTCATTGAATTTTATGAAACTATCGGAAATTTTCTTTACAAGTTTCATCAAAACCTTCATTAAACTTATTGAAAGTGGAAATTTGTTCCATTGAATTTATAACTATTTCTTAGTTCATTTAGTGGTATTGGAAAAATTTTATTTGTGGTAGTGAAAAGCTCAATGTACTAAAAATTTAGTGCATTACCTCCAAGTGTAAAGTTTTTTCGCAGTATTTCGGGGGAAAAGCAGTATGTTTTGCAGTATTTTGGAGAAAGAAAAAAAAAACAGTATGCATTATTTAATTCCAAAATACTGCAAAAAACAGTATAGATACGATCGTTTGGTATGGTTTTTGCAGTTGCTTAAATTTTTTGCTATAATTTTTGCATAAGCTTTTGAAACATACAGATTCTCGATATTTACATGTCAGTCAGAGATTTTTCTACATTGTTTTTAGCACAGTGGGTGTCATAATGTCATAGTGGGTGTCCTTCTGATTATAATCAATAACTATTGTTACTTTGCGCTTACGTCACAATAGAATACTCCAACACCAAATACGTAATACAAATGCCCAAAACGATGCTCGATATTGGCTTCATTATGGCTCGCACACCATTTGTTTGCCATACGATTTATGTTTGCGACAATGTCTGACTTGAAAATGGAGCAGCCGCATATCGGTAAATCGCAGGGGTACATGCTTCTGCACTTGATTTTGATTTGAGAAACTCGCAAGCCTACGCAAATGGTAAACAACTCCAGTGGTTGTTGTTGGTAGCACGCTCGTTCGGTCGTTAGTGGATATCATTGATACGAGCTTAATTAAGCATTTTAGCCGCGTTCGCATAGAGTATCCCATAAATATTTGTCGTCTGAGTCGTAAGCTGAAAATTTGCAAGCTGCAGTAAAGCAGTAAAAATAGTTAACGAATTTTTCGAATGCCACAGTTTGACATTCGGTGCTCGCAATTTACTACAAGATGCAGGTGTAGCGCATAAATTGCAAAAGCAAATTAACTCGTAAAGTAAAAAGACTCAAGGAAACGATAAAAACGCATGAACTGTGTGTTGCAAAACATAGAAGCTACCGGTCTTGTTATGCCAGCCATGATAATATCGTTTTTGGCTAAGGTATTTAACAAAAGTATACTTTAAAATATAATCATTTGTAATTAGACAGAAGTTTATGAAGATTCTTTATCTACAATTTGTCAACAGGCTGAAAACTTCATTGGATTAAGTTAACAGCTACAGCTGCTCCAATTTGATAATTACAATCAAAAGTCACATTAAGTGTGCACTTGCTACTTGGAAACTTAAGCGAGCGCTGCCAACTAAGTGCTTTACATGAGAATTTCATTATTAAAGTGACGGCAATGAGAACGATATGAAAACCAGCAACAACAATTGCTATATCAACTACACCACTAATTACACAGATTCAACAAAACGCGATCAAACAGACTAGCATCATTTGACTTGTTCATTTCGGCAACAGCATAATATTCCTCTTCTACAACTTTAATCGATGTGGCTTATGCAACTGATTGCTCTTAAGATCGCAAGCACGTCAAATGAGCAAACAATTAAATCATAATGGTGGAATCTAGCAAGAAAAAATTATTTTTGCAGGCAAGCCCCCCTAAAGGGATAAGTATGTTGAGAAGAAATTTAGAGAGATGAAAAATAATGGAAATTGGTCTCACATTCTACCCCACCCAGGGCACCCTGAAAGTGATTGGTGACAATTTCATAAAAAAGGTATTTTTTTTTTTCAGGGGAGTCCCCGTAAGGGATAGATATAGGGGGTAACTATGCTCGAATAAAATGTTGAAGAGAAAAAAATATAGGAGGTCTTACATTCTTCACCACGGGGGGCACCCAGAAAGTGATTTGAGTCAATTTCATAAAATGGTAATTTTTTCAAGAAAGGCCTCTAAAGAGTGGATTTAGGCGGTAAGTAAGTTCGGAAAAAATGTTAAGGGGAAACAAAATAATGGAGGTTGGCCTTACATTCAACTCCACTAGGGGTTCTCTGGAAGTGCGGAAGCCGATTTCATATAAATCTCATGTTTGCAGGGGGGCCACCTAAGGGGCAGAGGTAAGGGGTAAGAATGTTTTGGATAAAAAAAAATAACACTGTATAACACGCAAAAAAAATTACAAGGTTCTGACAATGGATTTTGGTAAAGGGGACCAACAAAAACATATTCGGTTACCGGTGTATTGAAAGTTTACGCCTGAATTTTTTTTCGGGGGGGTCAAAGTTTCCCCTTTTTTACGTATTCTTGTGTCAAATCGACATATTGAACTGTAAGATCCTAAAATCTGAGGTGTATTAGAATTAATCGTACGATACCTCATATTTTTCACCTTGAGTCAAGGTGTAGAAAAAATATTATCTGTTACTTATCATTAAATACATGTGGTTTTTTTATCTAAAATATGCGAATGAAACG
Organism: Calliopum simillimum; assembly: GCA_951812925.1. Classification (NCBI taxonomy): domain Eukaryota; kingdom Metazoa; phylum Arthropoda; class Insecta; order Diptera; family Lauxaniidae; genus Calliopum; species Calliopum simillimum. The sequence goes on from OX638372.1 coordinate 35,618,055, forward strand.
AATTTTCGAAATTTTACCCCACTGTAAATTTATGAAACTGCCTTTTGGATTAAACCTCTTTTTTTTTTTTTGATTGAAACCAACGCTCAGGGGATGACCCCTATAAATGCATAGCACTGTATTGGTTTGAAGAAAGGAAATAGATTAGAGGGAGGGGGAAAGGTGGAGTAGTGTTGGTGAACGTTTTTCTTGAATTTTTGAATGTCGTATCCTACAGGGAAAACAGTGACTGGGAGGTTGTTCCACAACTTAATCGTACGACCGAAGAACGAATTATCACGATAGTGGGATGTTCTGCTTGGCGCCGGTGTGACGCAAAAAGGATGGGCCGAATTGGACGCCCGACTGCTTCGAGAGTCAGAACAAAATTACGCGAGAAACATTATTACAGAACATATAAGCCAATTATGTCCTGTTTTGTGGGTCTGTTTGACCCCCTTTTCCTAAAACTGGGTTATAATGGGTTAAAATGTTTTACAAAAATATTGTACAAAAAATTTCACTATTGGTCACTCATGTCAAGAAATGTTTAAAACTTATGAATTAATCATAAAAAAGTGTTATAAAAATGCAATGTGGGAGGGGTTCATTGGTTTTGACGATTTGTTGGCTTTTGCGATGAAATTTCGACTTTTTTTTATTCAGCGACTAATGATAAAATTTTATAGCAAATATTTCTGTGGTACCCACTGACTCCATATTCCACTGTTATTGGAATAATTTTTGTACCTTTTTTAAGAAAAGGGTACAAATTACCCATACGAGGGGATGTATGGGTTCAAAGTTTTCTACAGAAATATTCCTCGTAATATACTACAAAAGTTTGCTGAACAGTGGCGGCGGAAGGCGTCGGCGACCGGACTGGAAGGCAAAACGCTTTTTTTACTCAAGAGGGTTGCATCTTACGAAAAAATTTTAAATGGCATAGAATCGTCCAAGGAAAACGTGTGGTTTTTTTTTGCTCGAAAAATTTTTAAAAAATAACGTTTTGTACTCAAGAGGGAGGCATCTTACGAAAAAAGTGCACATGGCATAAAATGCTTAGAATCATTCAAGGAACAAGTGTGAACTTTTTTAGAATTTTTTTTTTTTTTGGAATAATTTATTAAAAATTATGTTAAAAATTTAAAAAAAAAAATAAAAAATTTACACGTATTCCTTGAACAATTCTAAGCATTTTATGCCATGTACACTTTTTTCGTAAGATGCCTCCTTCTTGAGTAAAAAAAGCATTTTGTCTTGTTCTAACGTTTAACTGACTGACCGACATAATTGTTTTTATATGCTTTATACAATCTGCATAACAATTTTCAGCCTTTAGAAATTAATTTGATCACCATCGAAATCATGACATATTTGAGACCATATATCAGCCGCCTCTTCTACAGTTCGCTTGACTGATCGACAGTTTATGGATGTACACAACTACTTTAACCAACTGTAACAAAACCAGCTTTTAGAAACGCAAAGTTGTTTTTAAGCGCTGGCTCTAAGGCTATATGAAGAACTCCTGATTTTAAGATCCAATTCACTCAATTCTGTTTCTCTGCTACCGATGCAAAACATCTTCTCCAGTACATTTTAGAAAATAATTCAGAAGAAGTATATCCGAATGTTTATATAATAATCAGGATAATGCTTACAGTCCCAGTCGTTACAGCCACTGCTGAGAGAAGTTTTTCGAAGCTCAAATTGATTAAGACCTTGAGAAGTACGATGGGGCAAGAGAGACTATCTGCGTTATCATTTTTGTCAATTGGAGCAGAAATAGCGGCTGTTGTCAACTATGACATAATCTTGAAAAAATTTAGTGAGGCTAAAAGCCGAAAAATTAGTTTATTTTCAGTTGTGATTGGTTTTGTAATTTTTGGTAACATTTGATTAAAAATAAAATTTGTGTATATACTCATACATTAGTCTCAATCTACTAATCGTTTACTATCTCGGAAATGAAAGAGGCCTCGCAAGCTGATATCGCCGACGTCTACATTTGGTCTAGCGCCGCCACTGTTGCTGAACACATGATACACTACAGATGTAAGGATGCTATACTTTAAAATGTCGATTTAACCCAAGAATGCGTAAAAAGTGGGAAACTTTGACCCCCCTTAAAAAAAATTCAGACGTAAACTTTCAAAACGCAGAAACACGAATATTTTTTTTGGTCCCTTTAACCAAAATCCATTGTCAGAACCTTATAATTTTGGAAAAAACCTAAATTTGTTGTATAGTGTAATTGATGTTGGGCCTTCATTTAACTTCTCTCAGAGCGACACCTGTGCATTTATGGTGCTATTTCTCGATTTATTCCCATTTTCTTGAACTTTGACCTCAATGCGACTCCACTTAGCATTATCTGATCCACCTCCTTTTTTTGGCTCATGTATTTTCTTACCAAACCTCACAAAATTAAGGGTTCCAGCGTATCAAAATCGATAACTCTTGCACTTAAAACATCACAGCTTTCTGCATGGGAACAGAATTTTCCCAATGACTCTAGTAGTTGCTAAATTTACCGCAACAGTTTGGTTTGTGCAGTTGCTTCAATTAAGTGGGACAGGGTGCACTGAATTTTTTTTATGATTTTTGCTATAATTTTTGCTTAGGTTCATACCTTTCATTGACCTTCTGCATTGTGCATCATACTCAAACTTTGTTGTCACTAAGTTTGAACTAAGTACTGGCTGTGTAAGTATACTCTTGAGCTGTTTTTTTTTTTTTTGTTTAGTTTTCTAAAGCTAAAAATTTGGCCTACTGCGATAATATCGGAGGTTTATTGATCAAAGCGAAAAATTTCAGAAACTAACGATTTGGAAAATTTTTTTTTTTTGTTAAATTTGAACATAAATGTTGGGGAGCATAAAACACAAAAAGAATTTTTGAGACAATAAGAAATAACTTTTGTTAAAAACATCATACTTAAGATCAAAAAATGATAATCACATTGCATTATAATTTGATGAGGCCAGCACCATATATATTTGATACGCATATTAACCCCAATATGGCAATTAGTAAAAGTTCACAGAGGCAACACAAAATTTTAATTGCTCAGCGATACTTCCGTTTATTTTGTGTTTTTTTTTTTCAACCAAAAACAAGCGCACTTGAGCATTTTCTACAATTTCTCACAACAGTAAAGCCAACGTAAAACAATCGCAGCATTTACCTTGAAAGAAAATTGTTGCAGACTTGTTTCGTACAAAAAAAAAAAGGTTAACTATTTGGTCACTTCATCATTGGTAGATGATAACTCTGACAAATTTTCATTCTTTCCACTAGCGCGCGCCGCTGGTGTAACTCCTGATCTGATGCAAAGCAGCGGTTTTTTTCTTTTTGTCTTTTCATTTAAGCCGGCAATGAAGCAATTTTCATACACCTAAATTGTACAAGTACCGATTTCTTCACTTTTTGCTTTGTATCTTGGCTTGTCTTTGATTTCAGCAACAATTTTCCTGACATTTAAAACGTAACGTGTTATTTTCGTCTGCGGCATTTGTTGCGCGCTGTTTAACATTTAACAGTCACACAACACACAAAAGCTTCCCGATTTAGACGTTAGAGGCGCGCAAATCTAAATTTGGTGGCTGAGCAATTTAGTTGGTAAACGAAAAAAAAAAATCGCGCCCTTTCACGTTTTTCCTTGGTTGCCGTATATATATGTTGGTACCATAATAAATCGGGGGAAAAAACATTTAAATGACAACAAAACAAAGTTATTTGGCAACGTGACAACGACAAATGATGACAATTGTAAATCTGCGATGAAGAGAATTCAAATTAATGGGCTTTGCGCAGCATCAGAACATTTTTAGTGAATTCAAATGGATGCGCAAGATTTTTTTCTTTTACATAAGTTTGAGATACTTGGTTTTTTTTAAACTAAAAGTTTCTGCAAGATTTGGGAAGAATGAATAACTAGTAAGGGTTAGGGGTGCCGTACTTTTTAGAATATAATGGGAAAATCAAAGTTTACATCAAAGATTATCTTAGGAGAAGGGCTTGTTACAAATACTGCATACTTGGCTTGGATCCAAGCTCCATGCTTTTTATTGTGGTATTTATTGTGCGTAAGTAGATTGGTTTGTACGGGCATGATATGAATTTTATATAAAAAAATACTTTCATATGCATTTCTATATAAATTTTATACAAAAAAAGTATAAAAGATTTTTATGTACATAGCGATACTATAAAATTTAAACCGAAATTGCTTAGATTGTGTTAATACTTCATGTGTATAAATTTTATACGAACAAGCATAAACGGTTTGTACACCAAATTGAAGCATAGATTTTATACCAAGTTTGGTGTGGATCTGTATTGAATACAAGACACTGTATACACTAAAAATAGAAAGAAATATACTCAGTTATGCCCCAAAAACTGTAGGAAATATACTTTGCTTTATTTTTTTTCTGATGGTCATCTTTCTGCAGCTAACAGTTTGTCCGCTATAGACCATCATTTGTTAAAAAAAAGAATGGACTTTTAATAAATTTTAATTGCGAAGCGAACTTTTTCATGTTCTTGTTTCAGAATTCTCCCAAAATTTTTACGGAAATCTGAAGAAGAAGTCAAAAGATTTCGAACATGGTCTTTAGAATAGAAATCTGTTGAAATTTCGTTGAGTCAAAATATGCAATAATTTGATTTTCTGTCAAGTCCTAAAGTTTTTCATATAATACGATTATACAGGCAACGCAGATTTGAGAACTCCCAGGAGGAATATTTTTTTTTAATAGGCACTACCCGAGCAAGCTTCCAATTCTCAGAAAACACAGAATGGGTTAAAATACAATTGATAACACTGATCGACAATCTCGAACTTTTTGAAAAACACATGAGAAAATCCTAAAAATTCTTACTATAGAAATATTTCCTATACACTTTCACTACTAAGTAGTTGCTGAACACTAAAAAAGTAAATTTTTATCCCGAAAGCAAAAAAAATCGTTAAAATCAGTAAGCACTTCGAACAATCAATTTTTTTCCAAATTTTACCCCACTGTAAAACTCTAAAACTACATTTTGGACAAAACTCGTTCTCACAAGATCATAAAGAAATCACAAAAGGATCATTTTCTTAGTACGCATTAACCTATTATATCCTGTTTTTATGGGTCTTTTTGGCCTCTTTTTCTAAAACTGAGCAACAATGGGTTAAAAAATTTTCCAAAAATTTCCTACAAAAAATTTCACTAAGAGTTACCAAAAACGAAAAATTCTTAAAACTTAAGGTAAGTGCTGTTATTAATATGCAATGTGAAAAGTCATTATTGATTTTAACGATTTTTTTTGGTTTCGGGCTTAAATTTCAACCTTTACGTGTTCAAAATATTCCCCTGTTTTAGGTGTCATTTTTGTACCTATTTAAGAAAAAGGCTAAAATGACCCATATATGGGGGTCAAACAGGGTTAAAATTTTATACAAAAATATTCCCCGCAATATCCTGCATAAGTTTGCTGAACACATGATACACCTCAGATGTAAGGATCATATATAATATATCATCGATTTAACGCAAGAATGCGGTATTTTTGTTTTTTCATGTACAGTGGATAAAAAAACTTCAAAAATCGTTTAAAAAAATGTGACGTGCTGGAGAAAAACCACGAGACACGGTTATTTTGTTTTAACGTCTACTTAAAGAGTTTTTTGGATTTTCTCAAGTGTTTTTATTTTTTTTTTGTGTCGAGCCGTGTAATATGCAATAAAGTATTTATTAAATCTTTGACAACTTAACCCATATTGGCCCAGAGGGGTAGTCTTCACACCTAAACTAAAATAGGGATTTCTATGAAACAAGAAACTCTAGAAATTATTTGTTGATACATATCTGATATTTGGAATGTTTGCTACCACCTTTGTATCACGATGACTTTGGGCTCACCACGGCCACACCGCCCCCTCGAATAACCTTAAAACCCCAAAAAGATCTTTTTGAAAAAAAAAAAGTTTAAAAAAATTTTGGAAATTTAAAATGAAAACTTCAGCACTCGTTTCATATTGCCAAGGGATAGTAAAAAAATAATTCAAATCGGAGTAGCCATGTCTGAGGTATACGATGTCAAACTTGTTGTGGTAGTTTTCTACCGCTTGGGCCAATGTGTATATACTATAATGTTTGCAACAGTATACCAGTTTCTTTTTCCTAATTCCAAAATTGTATCCTTAAAAATAAGGACTCTTCATACTAAGAATCCAATATGGCCATTTGGTCACCTGGTTATGAACCACTGGAACATGAATCGATTCCGATGAAACCAAATTGAATCCGTAGAACATAAAACAGTGTTTGAAATAATATATCAGATTAGTATAGTTTCTCGTTCTTAATGCCGGAATTCTGTCCTTGAAAATAAATAATTTTCATACTTAGAACTTAATATGGCCACTTGGTAATGGACCACTAGTTTTATTTTTGAAAATAAGGGCTTTTTATACTAATAACCCAATGTGGTCACTTGTTCCGAATTGAGTATAAGTATTGGGCCCATAGGGATAGAAAACTACCCCAACCGTTACTCGAAAAACGTTTCAGATATCCAAAAAAATCCAACGGATTTTTCTTGATTAGGCTCAAAATTCTTGATTAGATTCTAAAATTCACAAAAAAATTTCAACGGGATCGAGTACCAGGCCGATATGGGTTAATGATATTTGTAATTTGCTGTCGTTTTTCTAGCGAAACCTTCAAATGGATTGTTCTTGAAAAGTATTTTATTTCTGACCTCAAATTAAAAATTTTGTGTAGCAAATGTACTACCGAATCAAAGAAAATTTAACAGAAATTCAAAAACAGAAAAAAAAAAAATTTTTTATACTTAAATGGCCACCAAAGTCAAATCATTGGAAAATATAAACTTAAAAGATCCAGAACTTTGCGAAATCCTTTTAAACCCTTAGAAAGCTTATATAATCAATTAAAAGTTTTCTACAAAAAATTCTCTAAAACGTTAGAGTGGCCCAAGAAACAAGTCAGAAAATCAGTTTTCACTATATAACTCTTCTGGATTACGTTTTAGACCCCCCCATGTGCAATTTTTTGTTAGGCCTCTTCTATCACCCACCAAAAGCATCATAACCATATCGGTTACAACCTATATATTGTTCCCAGATCGTTCGAAATTGTTTTTCTGACGAAGTTTGGCATTGATGAAATACAGCTCAAAATTTAAAAAAAAAATTTTCAAAATGTGCCACTGAAATTTCACTAGCAAAATATGATTTGCAAACGTAATACTTAGTATCAATTGCATAGCATTCTCTCTCATCGAAAGAGACCCTTTAAAAGTTTGCGCCTGCGCCAAAGAAAAAAAGTGTTTGAATAGAAGCTTTAAAATGATGATTTATTGTTTGTTGGCTTAGTGAAACGTTCGCTGAAATTGCTGCCTTTTGTTGCCATTTTCTGTTGTTCTTTCAGATCGATTTGTGCGGTTTTTGCTGCTGTTTCGTTTTACCACAAAAAAATGTTGCATCAATAGGTTTCGCATTGCGGCAGCCAGCAGACTCTTGAACAACAAAGTATTTATTTAGCAATTTTCATAAATTGTTCGCGATCAACAACCAAAAAAAAAAAAAATATCGACAGCAACAACAACAATTAACAATTTCAACAGTGGCAGCTACAAAACAATTGTTGCAATAACATTGTTCGGTTTAAAGTTCGCGCTGGTGACGCCTACGAAACCACAAAAATGAGAAAGAAAAAAAACCACAAGATATTGCAAAAAACAAAACACATTTGGTAACTTTTTTTGGTATCTATAAGTTAAAGTGTTGTATTTAAATTGCTTGTCATTTGCAGTTTTGTGATACGCAATATTCCTCAAAACTTTCGTATGGAAACCGCATGTTATCTGCCAAATAAAATTCATATGAAATAAGTCATGCAAATTATGGTCCACACATATGGATGAAGTAATTGAAAATTTGAAAATGTTCAATGAAGTCACTCAATCGGTGGCGCACCTGGTGGTCCACCTCCGTCACCAACAACATCAGTTGCTGCATAGCTGCATAGCGAGATTATGTCGGTTAATGTTGTTTGCCTAACGGTGGTGAATTCATTAAATAAAATTTGTGATAGAGCCATCCAATCAGTCCAAATCTAATGGAAACAATTATTTCAAAATTAAATTGGCGCACAATATGTTTCATAGGTATATTATAAGGGAAATTCCATGAAAAAGTGATGTCTTGTATGGTATTTTGTCTGGAAATGGTAACACTTTTCATTAAATTTAGGCAAAACTGATAAAATTTCATTATAAGTACCAGGAGACCGATCCATGCTCGATATACAAAATGATCTGATTACACAGGACCACAAAGAAAAAAAAGCCCTGTAGTAGAAAGTTGAGGTACCATATGGTATGGTTTTCAATGTGCTAAAAACGAATCCGAGGTCAGAATTCAGCGGTCACCCTCAGATTTTGGGATATTCTTGATTGAAGTTGCAGGAAGCTCTGTTTTCAGGCTTATGGTGCAGATCCAGGAAACGATGTAGTTCCATATTTTCAATGGAATCGAATAGCCATAATCTTCTTTATAAAACTATACATTCTAATTTTTTCGATTGGACTTTTACTTCCCGAGATATCACCGTTTGAAGTAAACGTATCTCAACCCCCATACAAAGCACTACATTATATTTGTAGCGTAAAATCCATTTAACATATAAAAATGATAACCCTTTACTTCAAAGTTAGATAACTCTGAAAGTAAGAGTCAAATCGGAAAAGTTTGAAGGCATAGTTTTATAAGGAAGATTGTAGCTATTCGATGTCATTGAAAAAATGGAGCTGCCAAATTTCCTGGAACTGCACCATAAGCCTGAAAACAGCGCTTTCTGCAACCTTGAGCAAGGATATCCCAAAATCTGAGGGTGATCGCTAAATTCTGACCTCGGATTCGTTTTTAGCACATTGAAAACCATACCGTTCGGTACCTCAACTTCTGCTACAGTACTTTTTTTTTTGTTGTAGCCCTGTGTTATGATATCATTTCGAGTCGATGTTTTTTATGCGGTGCGTTTCGTATCTCTTCGTCTAAAGTATGGCGTGGAATATTTCAGACTCCAAAATTTATTGAAAAAGTTGTCCGAGTTCGTCTCGCTTTAGCTCAAAGCGTGCATTTATAGTCCTTAGTATTTGTGTGAAATTAAGTTGGATTATCTCAAAAAACTCTTTCAGTATAGCATTTTGAAACTTTTGCTTATATGGGAGGTGCCACGCCCTCTTGTCCAAATTTAGACAGTTCTTGCTCAAAGCTTGCGCCTAAAATTCGTAGTATTTATGTGTTTTTCGGTTGCATTGTCGTGAAAAATACTCCTAAAGCTGTATTTTGAACATATTTTTTGTATGGACGGTAGGCGTGTCCATAGACTGATTGCACTTATTCTCAATCCTGCGAGCTATCTTTGACGAAGAAGGCAGTGTATCAAATTTCATTGAATTATCTTGCTCAGTTTTTCTAAAAAATGTGGTTGCCCCACACAGCCAGCCAGCCAGTCAGACAGACGGACATGCCTATAGTGACGCTGATCAAAAACATATAATTTTCTATAACTGCCACGCCTCCTTATCTGCGTTACAAACGGAAGGACAAAGTGTATATACCCTGGGTGTAGGGTATAAAAATTGTAAAAAATCGGTAACATTTCTGAAAAGTTTTTCTACATTTATTTTTAAGATTTTTTTGAACGGAAGTTGTTATAAGTTTTTTGTTTATTAATAGAAGAGGAGCTCAAGATGCTAAATGTGGATTTACTCGAGCGTCGTTAGGGTCTATTGGATTCTCAAGATTATTGTTAAAAAGAAACAAAGGTAATATAATTTTTTCCATTTCACCGGTGCACAGTGGGAGATTTTGCCAATCTAGGACGTCAAAATGAAAAAAAAAAAACAATGTGCTTGAAAATCGACCATATTTGTAATTCGTTAGAAAAGACCCCAAATGTTACGAAAATAAGCATAAAAGAGAATAAAAAAAATGCCATTGGCATGATAAAAGCTGTCAAACACGTACTATTGAACAGGATGCAAAAACAAATTTTCAAGCTTGCATCGAAAACAAAACTTTGAGCGATCAAATTGAAGTTGTGCGCTTTCGTTCTTTTGCGAAGAGTTTTTTGCATTAAATGTCAATACTTTCACTAAAAATTTTTCCTATGCACAACCCTTACATTTGCACTTAAGTATTTTAATCAAATTATTTTATAATCAGCTAAAAAGTAGGACAAATTTCAAAAATCTTGAATCTTTCATAGAATATAACTTACAAGTTGGGCGTAGTTAGGCTATGACAAAGCATACAAGATGAGCATACATACTCATAGAATAGACTTAAAAAATAAAATCTTGCCCATTTTTTGCCCAAAGGCTACTTTTTTTACAATGACTGAAGTGCTATAATGAACAATTGCACTGAAATCATAAAAAAAATGTATGTTATCTTTTTTAACCACTCCCATTTTTTGACAGTAGTATTCAGTTACCACTGAAATGGTGAATACAAATTATCAAGGTGATATCTTCATTACAACCAATTTTTTTAATTTTTTTTTTTACAAAAAAAATGGCACATTTGTATGGGAGGTGCAAGTAGATTTTGTTCGATTTTTTTCATCTCTGAAACAAACCAAATTTTATATACAAAATTTCAACTCGATATCTTTGAAACTACGGCTAAAATTGAATTTTGACGTCTTAGATAGGCAAAATCACACACTGTGCAGTGCACAGTGGGGGGAAGGACTACAAGCTTTCAAAAATATAAAAAAAAACAGCCACATGGATTTACTCGAGCGATGGAGTATATGTTCCAAATGGACTTACTCGAACGCACCAGATTTTTATAAAGGATGTTAAGTGATCTCAAACGAAGCTCCCATTCAAAAGATTGACGATTCGAAGAAGACGCAAGCTCGTAGCGACCTTTCGAAAACGCCATCTGGATTTACTCGAGCGCGTCAGATTTTCATACAGACGGTTCAGATTGATGTCCTGGTTGTGACGATTATTTTGAGGAGTTTTCTTAATCTTACCGATTGAAAAAATTTATTTTCGGATCAAATGGAAATTGGGCGTGCCATTGAACCAATCACGCGCATTTTCAAGTAAGAGCTACTTATATGCTACTAATTTCATCTCAGATATCAAATCTTATTGTTGTACCTGAAATATTTCCGAAGTTATGCCGATTTCAAATTTTGGGCTACATGCCCATTTTCAACTCAGAGCTATATGCTACAAATTCTATTTCAGATATCGATTTTTATTGCTCTACATCAAGTAGTTTTACTTTTATTAGTTTTCGGAAACTGCAGCGTTGTAAGAATACAGAAAAGTCGTTGAAGTAAAACTCATTGTACTTCAAAGTGTGGTGTGAACGGAGTGGCTGATAGTTTCGTTGAACCTTGAGAGAACCATATATTAATCAATTAAGTGCAACTCCATAAAAATGATAAGTTTTATTCCCCAGAGTGCAAAATTCAAAAATTTTAAAAAATTTAATTATGGACTTTTTTTAGATGATCAGGATTTCCTATTTACTTATATTAAAAAAAAGAACATCTAAGTATGCAAATCTTCAGTAAATAGACCAAATAATACTCACAATTAGTATTAAGAGATAGAACCATTAAGTTTTTAAGATATACTTAGTTATTTAAAAAATTTTTAACATTTTCTGCGCGCTAAACTTCATTGCCGATTTTTGTTACTGCGGATTGTAAAAAAGGACAGATTATACTATTCACTTTATCCTTGAATTATTTTCCTCAAAATAAAAAAAATTTGACCGCGCATAATGTACAGGTGACATTTCTGTTTTTTGAATCCCTTTGTGACCCTCCCACATCCTTGCGTCACGCTTAAATCGTCAGATTAGTGAAATACACTCTTCTCAGCATGTTATTAACCAACCCTACCTTAATCTGACACGCTCGAGTAAGTCCACCTATCGATTTTTATTACTATTCTGACCAGCTGCCCTACACGCGCGGCACAATATAGAGGGACAACACAGGCCCACAAAAAAAAAAAAGAACCCTGCGCAAAAGATCAGACCACCTGAACTTTATGTTTTCGGGGTCGCTGAATCCGAATTTGCTGCCAGAATAGCGAAGTTGGTTCACGTTTTTTCGCTCTTCTACTAAAAAAAAAAAAAATTATATATAAGTTTTTTAAAAATTTTATTTTTTTTACATTTATTTTTAAAAGTTAATTTTAAGAGTTTCTTAGTTATATTCTTAAATGACTTGTGATTCAAAAATGTGAAAAAAAAATTTTAAGGAAATTTTTTTATACAGTTTCTCTTACAGTTTTTATAAACTTTTGTATAAAAAAGTATTAATGTTTCAAGGTCCGATTACAAGTATTAAGGAATATTACCTCAAGAAATTTCTGATGGGTAACGAAATCTTAAATGATAACACAAGTCCATAATGTTTTGCTTTTAGAAAAAGTGTGAGGTAACAAGTTGCTGGCCGTTCGTTTGATATTTATTTTATATCGATTATTGAATTTAAATTGATTTAATAAGATTAACTTTGTAATTGAAATGTGCTAATTATTTAGTATAAGAAATTCGAAGCCAACCAACAAAATAGTTGGACGATAGTGTAATAGGTTAAGTACAATAGTTTTCGTTAAGTGTGGCAACCCCAGTAAACAGCTGTCATAGCAATCAGCTGTTCACCACACTGAGGTGAGTTGGGAGGCGATATTCCGATGGCGACCTGCAGCGCAGTGTTGCCAGGTAGGCTCTCCTATTTTCCCCCAGATTGCACGAGATTTCCCCTAAATTTTGGTTTTTTGACGAAATTTCCTCTAAATGGAAAATGTTATATTTTGCGACCAAAAAAAAAAAAAAGAAAGTTCCAAATTTCAAAACGAAATTAATATTTTTCATAACGAAATTTCCCCCAAATTCTGGACTTTTGACAAAATTTCCCCTGAATATGTAACATTTATATTTTGGTAACAAAAAAAAAAAAAATTTCCAAAATTCAAAATGAAGTGTATCTATGTTGTTTCAATATATTTCATATATTTTATAAATATAGATATTTTTGTAAACATGTACTATAATGTAATTTTATTTTTTTAAAATAAGGTTTTCTTAACATTTACATCTACAACTCTGACATAGTATGGTGCAAAACTTTTTAAGCATACTTTTCGAAGGCTGGAATGATATCTCGTTGGACAAATTATCCTTAACCCGCAGAATAGCTTCCGCAGTTTCTACCCCTAAAAGATTCCTTAGTTTACTTTTCATGATATTCATTATAGAAAACCACCTTTCTAGACTGGCATTTGAAAATTATAAACTCAATAATGCGGTAGCAAGCTTAGAAATATTTATAAGGAAACTTCTGTTCTCCACTTGCCAGTTGAGATGAATTTCGTTCGCATAAATCCCATAAAAGTATCCCCTAGATTTCCCCTAGACCTTTTTGAAATCCCCTGAACAAATCCCCTAAGTAATGTATCCCCTAGATTGCCCCTAGACCTTTTAAAATCCCCTTAATCTAGGGAAAAATCCCCTAAGCTGGCAACACTGCTGCAGCAAGTAAAGCTGAAAAGCATAGTAGTTAGAGGTATTTGGCTAGAAAGGTATTGAGCTATGCCAATACTGTGAAGGTGGTAAACATAATAGTTAGAAGCATTTAGTTAGAACAGTCTTGAGCCAAGCCGATACTGTAAGGGTGGGACGAAGAGTAGAGTAGTAGTTGTATATTCGTTCGTATTGAGCTATGCTGATACTGCGAATTCGGAACGGGCAATAGAGTGAATAGGGGGATAGTTATAACGGCGACTCGTTCTCGCTAGTGTTTTGACAATAGTGCGAAGGGGACGGCACTAAACATTGGTCGTTGTGTAATCGCTTGCATTGAGCTATGCCGATACTGCGAAGCCGGAACGGGCAATAGGGCGATAGTCAGGATAGTTATATTGGCGACTCGTTCTCGCGAGTGATTCGGCACTTGTGCGAGGGAGACTACACTAAGCCTGGTCGTTGCGCATTCGTCTGTATTGAGCTATGCCGATACAGTGAAGGCGGAATGGGCAACGAGTAGAGCCTCAAAGAGAGAAAGGAGCCAGGCAGGATGATCGAATCAATTGTAATTCGCAAAAAATATTTTTAATAAGGAATCGTAATTGTAAGAAATTTGTAAACAAAGGAAATAAAAGTACGAAAACCAGTGTTTGTTTTGTGACGAAGCTTTTGCTACGGCCGAGGTCTTGGCTCGCCGGTGGCCAAGGTTCGCGTCACAAAATATTTTTATTTTGGAGAAAAGGTTAATAATTATTATTAGTTCCGTTTAAATTGAATACACACACCGGTTTTTGTTCTTTTATTTCTTTTATTTACAAATTTCTTAAAATTATGGTACTCTATTTACAGAGTTGCGCGAGTTACAATTTGATTCGAACGTCCGGCCTATACATTATCGGCTTGGCTCAATACAGTTACAACGGAAAATCCCTGGTTATTATGCTTTCTCACTCACACAGTATCGGCTTGGCTCAATACCGTTCTAACTAAATGCCACTATGTATTACGATTTCTCTCTCTCGCAGTATCGGCTTGGCTCAATACTGTTCTGTCTAAATACCGCTAATTTCTATGATCTCTCACTCTCACAGTATCGTCTTGGCTCAATACCGTTCTAACTAAAAGCCACTAATTTCTAGGTTCACAGTGTCGGCTTGGCTCAATACCATACTAACTAATGCCACTAACTACTATGCTCACCACCTTTACTCGCTGCCGGTCGCCGCTCGAATGACAATATTTTCTACCTATACTGAGGTTATAATCATCCCAACTCACCTCGGTGTGGTGAGTGAACAGCTGATTGCGGTAACAGCTGTTGACTGGTGTTGCCACATGTTACTAAAACTATTGCACTTAATATATTAAACTGTCGTCCAACTATTTTGTTGGTCTTCCTGAAATTTTTTAATATACTAATTAACACATTTCAAAAACGATGCTTAACACATTAAATCAATTCAAATAAAATAAATATGTAGAGGCATCAAACGAGCGCCCAGCGACTTGTTATCTCACAGTTTATAATCAATTTAAACTGAAACATCTTGTGATGCGAACCTTCGCCACCGGATATAGCAAAAGCTTCGTCACAAAATGAAACACAATATGCTTTTAAAAGTAACACCAGCTTATGTTTATACTCAGGACTGTTTTTCCTTTTTCTGACAGAAATTATATACGTCAGGAATTCTTTTTTGTGATAGATGCCCCGATTCACATACCTTAGAAAAAACCACGCACTTTATTGCTATTTACCCTATAAATTTAGTTGCTAACGTGTTGAACTTTTAAGTCATTAGGCATTGTTCAAAGCAAGAAAAAAGTCCAATAAAATACTGAAGTTTTGGTAGCTATGCTAAAGACTGATAGCTTATCAATGCAAAGGCATAAGCGTAAAAATTCGTTTATGAATACCGCAACTGATAAACAAGCAATATATGCAATTCATAATTGTAATATCATAAATATGCTATAACTAAGATTGCCATAATAGTAATTGCATGCTATCAAATCCAAAAGAAAAGCGTTCTTAACAGTCAAATTAATGGAAACATTGGACATAATCAAAATGATTTTTTTATAGAATACTTCGCAAAATAAAAAAACACATTTCATCAATTCATTCGAAAATTGGTGAAGGAGATAGATACAAAATTACTGTAGAAACTCTGTTCAGAAACCAAAAATTGCTTTGAATTTATGTACGCACTGATCACCAATATTCGATTAAGAACCACTATACCATTTTATTATAATATTTTTGACGGTAAATGAATTAATATGCTAATTTACTTCACGTCTTACTTCACAAATTTATGCAAAAACCTAAATGTTCTTAGCAATTTGGGTTCGAAATAACATTCATAAATATCGATAACAGTTTATTGCACTTAGATCAAATAAAAATTCACTTTAGGAACAACTTTAATACCTTAGTTTTCTTTTAAAAAGATTAGTTAGATTTTGACACTTGGGCAAAGAAAGTCTTAAGGAAGGAAGTCTGGCATAAGTAAAATGTCGACAAATGGCCTGGTAATTGAAATTTTCACAATTTGTTATAACCCATAACCACTGTTTTTATCTTTTCTAAATACAGGTAACAACACTGCCCAATGAAAAGCTCGATGTTGAGACAACCATCAGCGATGACACCGAAGACTTCAAGTCTTCAAATCAAAAAATCAAAGAAAAAGTACAATGGTATTATGCGCCAGCCTTTTTACTCTTCTGGCTGACGCTATTCTTTGCTGTCACTATACCAGTCTTCCTTCACCTACCTACAGGCTTACGTATTGCGAATGAAGCGGCACATCCAAATGAATTCATAGCAGAACGTGCCCAACGTATACTCCTTGAATTGGATCGAATCGGTCCAAAAGCGGTTGGTAGCTTTGCTAATGAAAATATCACCGTACAACTGTTAATGGATGAAGTTGAGAAAATACGTAATGTAATGCAACATGACCTTTTCGAGCTCGACCTTGATGTACAAGTAGTCTCTGGCACTCTTATAATACCAACAATGATATTTATGTATCAGACTGTACAAAATATTGTTGTTAAATTGAGTACGAAAAACTCGACAAGTGAATCGTATTTGCTTATGAACAGTCATTTTGATTCGAAGCCTGGTAGCCCTGGTACCGGTGATGATGGTGCCATGGTGGTTGTTATGTTGGAAATTTTACGTGTTTTGGCGACAAATCAACAGACATTTGAACATCCAATTGTATTTCTCTTCAATGGTGCCGAAGAGAGTCCACTCATGGGATCACATGGATTTATCACACAACACAAGTGGGCGCGAAATTGCAAGTGAGTTGATGAGGATGGTGATTTATCAGAAGATCTCTATAATTTAATTTTTTGGTTTTGCTTTTAAGAGCTGTAATAAATTTAGACTCTGCTGGTAGTGGACATAAAGAAATACTGTTTCAATCGACTCCAAATCATACGTGGCTTATGGAGGTAAGTGGAATAATATTTATGATTATTACTATTAATATTTTGGCTAGCTTGCTTAAACTTTCTTATAAGTTAAATTGCGGGTATTTATGTCATAATTTATATCTAATTTGTTATCGGGTGTACAACTTAAAAACCGGAATTTTTTAGCGAAATTTGATGCTTTATTGTGGAAAAATGTTACAATATATTTTATTCAAAGTATTGTCCATTGGAAGCTACAACATTTCCCCATCTTTCAGGCAATTTATGAATTCCATCCCAAAAAAATTGCGCCGGCTTGGCGGCCAAAAATGAATCTATCCAATTTTCTATATCTTGAACTTAAGTGAAGCGTATTCCTGATAGGGCATTCTGCATCGATCGGAACAAATGGTAGTCTGATGGTGCAAGGTCTGGGCTATAAAGCGGGTGAGGCAAAATTTCCCATCCGTTGTTTTCCAGGTAATTTTTGACTGGGGCAGCAATATGTGGCCGAGCGTTGTCATGATGAAAAATTATTGCTTCGTGTCTGGTCGCATTTTCCGGGCGTTTTTCGATGATGGCACGCTTCAAACGTATTAATTGTGTTCGATAGAGGTCACCTGTGAGCATTACAGAGCATTACCTTGGCACCATGGATATTTGCCTTTGGCTGGGAAGGTCCTGGTTGTCCGGGCTTCATATATGAATGTTTGCGTTTCGGGTTGTCGTAATGGATCCAGTTTTTATCCCCAGTCACGATCCAATGCAAAAATGACTTTCGGCAGCTGTTTTCTTTGCAAAAAAATTACCCACTAGAACCCCCCGCAAATGCTGTCTTTTTCTCGAATTTTCGAAGTTATTCATCGTGAAAAATAATAATGATGCACACAAGATAAAATTGTTTTGTTGATTGATTTTGACAGCTGTCAAATGTACCTTCAAAATGACAGATATATATAGTTCGAGCTTTCACGATATTTGTTAGTACGGACATCCACCGTCAAATTCCGGTTTTTAAGTTGTACACCCAATAGTATCAGCTTCTTGAGATACAAAACTTTGAACTATTAACTATTTCTTTCAATTCAAGTTGTTGCTTTTGTTTATTTCTGTACTCGTTTTATATCGTTTGATAGTACTTAGGTTGTCTCCAAATTTAACTTTATGGAATACGATGACGCTGATAGTTGTCAGTTACCGAGCTTAGTTTGATCTTCAGAAGAGTGATCAACAGTCCCTAAATTTTGCTGGATATTCCCAGATTTCACGCTAGTATCACAGATTAAGAAATATTCCGGATATTTATAAATGTCACGGATTTATGGTGGACGCGTATTCATCCCTATTGTGAAGCAAAATTTTGCCAGGAATTGTTGACTTTTTCGCTTTTTACTTCATGTGAAAAATAGTAATTCAGAAATCATATTAGTGGTGATTATATCATGAATTTTTTTTATTCTAATATGTAACATATTGGGGGTTAATTTGTTACTTATTGGGGGTTATTTATCGTAAATAAATACTCCCGGAAAGTTTTTCTCTATTGAAGTTTGAGAAAAATTCCCCGGAAATATTGATTCACGATAACCCCCATTAAGTGTATTACATGCTGTCCATTTTTTGTGTTATTTTTAATCTGGTTTTTATCGATCAAATACTTCAGTTCAGTGTCGCGTGCAAATGTCTTGATAGTACATGAATTTGAAAAAAAAAAACGAATACAGCACAGACCTGTCTTGTTTGATTTTCTTTAGTTCAGTGGATATACTGTAGTTGACGTGTACACTACAAAATGCTACTCTAGTGATAAAAGCACCATTCGCTTTCTACTTGTGCCTCTTTTTTGTTTACGCTCTCTCTCTCTCGCGAAAATGTATGAAAGCTACTACAATCCAATGAGTTGCAACTTGCAAGTGTTACCATATCATAAAGACATACATATTGGGAAATCTCAGAAAAATGTACAAGACATGCCTATTTTTGTCTATAACTATTTTTTAAAATATTTTATTACTTGAACATTTTTTTTTAAAATAAACACTAACTTTCAGGGATGCCATATGTTTTTTTTTTTAAATTTTCGCTTAAACAATATAGTATTAAAGCAAAATTTTAGTCTCAAAACGCTTAAATAAGCTTGTGAAAAATCCAATATAAATTTTTAAGGTTGCCACATGGTTGTTTTCGAAAATTTATTTAAATCTTACTTGTTTTGACTAAATTTAAATTTTGGTTTCAGAAACGCACAGACATTTTTTTTTTTAAACTGTAAAAACATGTTCAGGGTTGCCATATGCTTGTTTTTTAAGTTTTGCTTAAATCATATATATAAAAGAAAAAAAAAACTTCAACTTCAACTTTTTAAAAATAGAGCAAAAACCTTTGGTATTGCCACCTATTTTTGTTGTTTCTCTTTTCATACTTTTTTTTTTATTTAAAGTATCAAAAATTAACAAGAAATGTGTTTTATTTCACAACATTAGCCATTAAAATTACACACTAAAAAATTACAGCTTAAATTTTTAAAAATTGATCGACGCTTAAATAATTGGTTTGAGCAAAAGGAAAAAAAATACCGGGTGGCAACACCGAAAGTTTTGCAAAATTTTAGAATAGTTTATCTGAGCGTTTCTGAAATCAAAAATTTTAATTTAGTCAGAAAAAAGTAAAAGTTATGTAAGATTATCGAAAATAACCAGGTGGCAACCCTAAAAATTTATGTCGGATTTTTAAAAAAGTTTATTTAAGTGTGTTAAGATTAAATTTGAATTTTTTTTTTTTTAATAAATGGTTTAAGCCAAACTAACTAAAAAAACCAGGTGGCAACACTGATAGTTTTGTAAAATTTTAAAAAAGTTTATCTGTGCGTTTCTGAAGCCAAGAAATTCAATTTAGTCAAAAAAAAGTAAGAATTATATAAGGTGTTCGAAAATAACCAGGTGGCAACCCTAAAAATTTATGTTGGATTTTTAAAAAGTTTATTTAAGTGTGTTAACATTAAATTTGAATTTGTTTTTTTTTAAATAAATGGCTTAAGCCAACGACAAAGAAACCAAGTAAAGGGTTACTAAACGGAGAATGATGAAATGTTGCAAAAAACAACGGAGAATGATGAAACAGAGAATGATGAAATGTTGCAAAAACAATAGTATCACAATGAAAATATCAATTTTTTTTAAAAAGTTGAAACTGGTGGATAGCCCCTCTAATTGTTTATTGATTTAATCATATAAAGATAAAATAATATGTTTAGTAATATAAAAAAAAAACTTACGCGGAGGATGATGCATACTTGCGTTTTTTACAAAATTTTTTAATTAAAAAAAAAAAAAATACACGAACACTCACTATCGAAGGGCCAGAACTGACTGAGCTGAAAAATATACTGAAACTCCTCTTTCTCTTCACTTTCAGTTCTCTATTTACTCAGTATTTAAAAAATTTACAGATAAAATAAGAAAAACTGAGCGGAGATAGTCCAAAATGAGAGACCAACTTCTCGAAGAGTTAGCTCAGAAAAACAGTAGCTCAAATACAAATAATGTCGTACAAGTTTTTTTTTGAAAATAACATGCGAAACGGACAAATTAAGTGCACTAAGAAACGGTTAGTGACAGGACGGAGAATGACTTTTTAACACTTTATGTTAAAATTTCGCATTAAAATATTCAAAATTATTTTGTTTTTTTTAAGCTTTTCGTATAGAAGATCTGGTTAAGTATCTGTATTAAAGATTTAAAATATCAAATTTTAAATTTAAACATAGTTAAACATGGACCCGGGACATTGAATGGTACATTTTTTGGAGACTCACTCATATATATTCTAAAAACATACTTTTATTGCAGTATTACAATAAGCATATTAAATATCCATATGCAACATCATTGGCGGAAGAGCTCTTTCAAGGCGGTGTAATACCATCGGGTACAGATTTTCTAGTTTTCCGAACTTTTGGACAATTGCCAGGTTTGCTAATAGTGATGATGATGGTGCAAATAGACATTTTTTTCACTTTTTTTATTTAACTTCTATCTTTCTCAAGGACTTGACATTGCTCATTCATATAATGGTTACGTTTATCATACAAGGTTTGATAAATTCAACGTAATACCACGTGGTACGCTACAATCCACAGGTGATAATATGTTGGCACTAGTACGTGGTCTTGCTAACGCACCGGAACTGACAGATCCACCGGTAAGTACTTACTTTCTATCAATTCCGATTACATCTAATGACTCTATTTTATTCCCTTATTGCAGCAAGCAACCGATGAAAATACAGTTTTCTTTGATTTTATGGGTCTTTTCTTTGTGTTTTATACCGAAAAAACTGGCACAATTCTTAACATTTGCTTGGCCGTGGCTGGGATACTGATCGTTGGCATATCACTGTGGCGCATGGCTGCCACTTCACATTTGACCCTGTGGTATGTGTTGCGAATGTTTGGTATAGTTTTCGCGCTACATGTGATAGGACTTGGTTTGGCCATTGGACTGCCACTGCTGTGGTCAGTATTTTATGATAGCACAGATCGCGGTATGACCTGGTATACAAACAAATGGTTGGTAATCGGTTTGTATATTGTGCCCGCATTGTTTGGCCTATGCTTACCGACAATGATTTACTTGAGTTTTAAACGAAATGTAAGTATTTAAGAGTGAAAACTGAACTTTATCTTATCTACTAAATATTTTATCTACAGAATAAGTTGACGCAATCATTTAAAACGCATTTGGTGCTACACGCCCACTGCATTAGCGTGGCTGTGTGTTGCATTGTCCTGACCATCATTGGTTATCGTGCCACCTATTTGCTGATGATTTCGCTGCTGTTCTATATTGGCGCGCAGATCATTAATTTGCTAACAACATTATATGAAAGAAGTAGGTGCAAATATATATCCAAAGGTTCCAATAGCACTTATAATACATCATTTTTTTTGTCTCTCTTAAGCTCATTTCTGGACAATAGTTTTGGCGCTAAGTCAGATTATGCCATTCTTATATTTTACTTATCTTATGCATGCCCTATTGTCTACGCTTATACCTATGATGGGTCGCTATGGTACCACTTCCAATCCAGATTTTATTGTGTCCTTACTTTGTGCAGTCGGTGCTGTTGTGAGCATGGGATTTTTGGTAAATAACATTGCATCATTTTCTTATTTAATTGTGTTTAATGTATTTTTTTTCTGCTTTACAGGTTCCTTTGTTAAATCTCTTCCGTAAACCTAAAATAATTTTAATTTCTATGGCAATTTTAATATTCATATTTTCAATGATTGCGCTCACACATGTTGGTTTTCCCTATCGTGCAAAGACTACTTTTGGACGGTTACATTTAATGGTAAGATTATTTTATTTAAATTCTTACTTTCGACGTCTAAGCGTTAGACTGGTAGATTGTGATAACTAGGGAGCTGGTGACATAAAAAATCATGAGGATTAGTCATTCGGCAGAAGATGATAATTCTGAAGTTTGGAATAAATCAATTTATATAAGTTATGTCTGCCAATTATTTTTTGCTGATTTTTAAAATAGCGGTTCTTCAAATATGTAAAAAAAAATTGCTGTGGTATGTAATAACATCGCGTCTGCCACATATTTGAAAAAAATGGGTTAGCTTAAAAACAAGGTTAATGCAAGCGGCAGACATTTTTCATGCTTTTGTCTTGGTTTATGAATTCTTTTTCTCAATTTTTATGATATGAAAAAATTATTTGATTTCATCGTCAGCAGACTACGTTTTTTTGTGAAGTTAACACCATAAGTAGGAATAAAACCCACTTCTACCATCCGATAACTGTAATTTTGTAAAAATGTAATAGGAAATCAAGTCATTTCATCATGTTTGTCGTTAAGCATAAAAGTTTTCTCAAAGGCACTGAACATAAAAATACGAGAGACACACGCTTTGCGCTCTGATTTCTTCAATACAGACACTTTTTGGTATGGAAATGCGAGCTACACATAGCACTATGTTTAAAATAGCACATTTTCAATCCAAAACCTATAACGTCCATATTATTACGGTGATCAACTAAAAAAAAAAACAATTTTGAGAAAAATCTTAACCCTTGTACTACCGGGTCAAAAATGGTACGTAATAAATTTTCTAAATTTCATACCAGCAAGGTTTCGTTCCTAACTCTATACGTAGAATCCGAACCCGAGGTCAGAATTGACCCACAGCCTCAGGGTTTGGAGATATTTGAGGTAAAACTTATGAAAAATGGCTATTTTGGCATTGAGATTATATGCAAAATGCACAAAATTTTTATTCTTTTATGTAATCGACCATCTATCTTCGAGTTTCGCTTTACAATGATCCAATACTTTCTATTGGGCGAAAATCGGGAGCTTTTAGTGGGTATACTTCTTTCGGAACGATATTTATGTTATTCACTTCTAGCAACTTTAGAGTGGACCGGGCGTAGAGTGCTGTGGCAAAGTCGGGCCAAAATATTGTTGATACATATGTTTGTTGCATATATCGTGCCTTTTATGAAAAATTAGGCTAATGTATGAAAGCAAGTGCAAATAGATTGCCAGAAAGGAACATTTGCGCCAAATTTTTGTATTCCAACTGTCGATATTGACAGATGACAGTACTATCATTCCTTTTTGAGTAGAATTGAGGATCTGTTAATATTCTTGAGTCCATTTTTACATACATAGATTTCATCATCCATTATAATTCATTCAGTAATTTTTTGAAGTAAATGGTCATACAATCTTCAAAGCCTGGTTATACCAACTTGAACTTCCGTTTCACTTTTTTAGGTACTTCTTTTTTTTTGTATTTTTATACCCTACACCCAGGGTATATTCACGTTGTCCTTGCGTTTGTAACGCAGAGAAGGAGGCGTGGCAGATATAGAAAAGTATATATATTCTTAATCAGCGTCACCTCCTGAGTTGATATAGCCATGTCCGTCTGACTGGCTGGTTGGCTGGCTGTGTGTGGAAATAAATTTTTTGGGAAAACTAAGCAAGATAATTCAATGAAATTTGGTACACAGAATTCGTCATCAAAGTTAGCTTGGGGGATTGAAAATTAGCGAAATCGGTCAACGGACACGCTTACCGCCCATACAAAAAATATCTTCAAAATGCCACTTTTGGAGTATTTTTCACGATAATGCAACCAAAATACACATAAATACTAAAAATTGTAAGCGCAAGCTCTAAAAAAAAACTGGGTGAATTCGTAAAAGAGTGCGTGGCACCTCCCATATAAGCAAAAGCTTCAAAACGCTGTATTGAAAGCGTATTTTGAGATAATCGAACTAAATTTGACTCATATACTAAGAACTATAAATGCAAGCTTTTAAAAAAAACTGGATAAAATCGGACAAGAGGGCTTGGCACCTCCCATATAAACAAAAGCTTCAAAACGCTATACTGAAAACATTTTTTGAGATAATTCAACCAAATTTCACTCAAATACTAAGAACTATAAATGCAAACTCTGAGAAAAAACTGGGTGAATTCGAACAAGAGGGCGTGGCACCTCCCATATAAGCAAAATTTTCAAAATACTGCTGTGTAGGGTATTTAATGTTTGGCTAGGCCAAAGATAACACCCTTACTAGTTTAAGATTATGGCTATGCTTCATTTGTTGCATCATTGATTTTTACAGCTGTCAACGGCTACAGAGCTGTCAAAACTCTGTCAAATGGTGACAGCTCTGTAGCCGTTGACAGCTGTCAAAATCTAATTTTGACACTTGTATCGTGTTCAGCAACCCGAAAACAATAAGATACACATTTGATGGCGAAAAATATTTCAGGCAATGCGAATCCCAGCAAGTCTAAACAAGAAGTATATAAAATCTATGTTAATTTTCATTTTAATTTGAATGTCTTCGTGGCACAGGTTAATTCGTTTAAAAAAACCTGTCGCTTAGGGGATCTAATTTTTTTCTCAAAGTCTTTCGATTCTGGGGGAGCGCGACATAAAATTTTGACTTTTCCCAAATAAGAGACACACTAGTGTGCAGTTACTTAACGTTGCAGTCCTTAATATTAACTCTGTCACTGTCCAGCCCATGGCAGAACAAATTTTAAAACTCTTGCACAAATGTTCTTCAACAATATAGAAGAACTATCTGAGATCAAAGGCTTTCGGAATTTTATCGGTGAAGCCGAATGAAAACGAGGCAATTGAGATCAATAAAACTTAAAAAATTAATTCATCTGGGTTGCTAAAGTCCGAGATATTGAGCCTTTTTGGTCTGTGTGAGGCTTTGTAGCCGGCATTTGAACCTAATCTAACGTTTCAATCATAAATTCAACGATGGTTCTCGCAATAGCTACACGTCTTCTGCTCGCATCCGGTTTTTGCACTGGTTTATTTCTAAACTCCTTGTTTCTCTTAAGTTGCACAAGCAGATTTAAACTAGTGCTGTACGAACTATCTCTTGGTCCTTGTATTATGGTAAATTTTTGTTTATTGAAATGTCTATTAACTTCTGTTATTTATCACTTTCTTTCATTTTCAGCATGTACGCCGAGTATTCTATGATTATGACAAATCCATAAGCAGAGATGAATCTGGTTATTATTTTGAATTCCAAGATCGACGCGCGCATCACCCTATTGAAGGTAAAAGTAACCATAACTTAGTCGAAATAATCTTTTGCTTCAATTTTCTCTAACTTACTTAGAATACATTGATCTGTCCGAAATGCAAAGCACGAATGACAATTGTGATGAGTTAATTAAATGTGAATTACCATTATTTGATGTTCGTATGATCGCTAGTCGTAAACAAGGCAAATGGTTACCTGCAAATGAACCAGTTCTATTACCTGCCACACCTACACTAACGCTACTTAGTCGTACCATAAATGCCACCATACAAACTGCGCACTATGAATTTGAGCTAAGTGGACCACCGTACATGTCCATTTTCATCATGCCTGCAGAAGGTGCTACCATTATAGATTGGTCTTTCTTGAGAACATACCTATTAATTGGAAAAGCACCATATAATATCTTTTTTACATATGGCAAGCTTAGCACACCATTGAAATTCTTTATCGACTTCAGGGTATGAAGGGAAATTTATTTTTATTTATGTTGTACTCATTTATTCTGCCATTTCTTCTAGAAAACTGATGGTAACCTTGATGAACCGCTATTGGAAATTGCTATATCTGGCCATTATCTCGATGATAAAATGCGTAGCTCTGAAGGGCAGCAATTGATCGATAGCCTTCCAGACTTTATCGCCGTTTTAGAATGGCCAAGCTCATATGAAAGTTATTTATTTTAGGTGTTTGAAATTTATAATGTACACATCTAAGAAAATAATTAATAAAAAAAAGATGTGCCAAAATAATCAAAAAAAAAAAAAAAATTGGAATTTATCAAAAGTTGAAAAATATCAAAATGTCGATTTACAGCCTAATTTATCAAATTCTAGAAATATACGAAATTAACGATAACAGTTGTAAAGTGTCAAAAAACGCAGAAAGTTTTGAATGTTAAAGTATCGAAAAGCATCGAAAAGCATCGAAATATCTAAAAGCATCTAATGGTATCGGAAAATATCGGATAACAAGGAAAAGAATTAAATACACTGATTTACAGCCAAAATCACTTTTGATTGCCATTATCCATATTATACGATATGTAAAATCGGCTGCTGATTCACAATATTTTTTTTTCACGACGTTTTCGAGATATCGGTCATTTTCGGTTTTTGGACCAAAAAGAAAAAAAAAAAGATAGTTCCACTTAATAACAAATACCTATCTCAAGAACCAATATTTATGTTTAAACGTACTACTTATATGTCAAATTAAAGGTAATTTTTTACTTTGATGGCCATTGTAGTATGAAATAGCTCCTATTAACTTATCCTAATATAATTTTTTTTGAATTCTTGTTAAATTTTCTTTAATTCGGTATTACATTTGTCTTACCAACTTTTAAATTTGAGGTCGAAAAAATGCTTTCCTTTGTAACACACGGGTTAATCGCATGCGTTTCGCTGTGTATGATGCGCGCGCTTTCTAATGGAGCCTTGAAGCTGATTGTTCTTTAAAAGTATTTTTTTCTGACCTCAGTTAAAAAAATTGGTATAACAAATGTACTACCAAATTGAAGGAAATTTAACGAGAATTTGAAAAAAATTCTATTTGGTTATATTAATACTACCTTTTTCATACTAAAATGGCCGCCAAAGTCCAAAATTAGGAAAACAAATTTGAAATATCAACTTTAAAAGTCCAGAACATTCCAAAATCCTTTCAAATTCTATAAAACAAAAAAATTTTAAAAAAGTTTATAGAATATCTAAAAGTTTTCACCTAAATAGAGACAGAAAATCAGTTTTAACTTTATATCTCCTCAGGGGTACATTTTAGACCCACCCTCAGCTGCAATTTTTTGTTAGTCAAGGCCTCTTCTATCACCTCCCAGAAGCTCGTAGCCTTATGCAAAACTCGCTGTACATAAAAAGTTGAACAGTACTTGTATATGTTTTGAAATAAAATTTTTTTCATATTTTGGAGCAATTGTTGGGTCTTAAAATGGTTTGTGAACCATCAAATGTTCTCTGAAAAGAACCAATACCTACATGGTGCTTATTTTTATGTAAACTCCTAGGAAGAGCATTGGGCCAAAATGAGACGTTTCCATTTGTCGCGATCCCTTGCGATGACTTTGATCTCTTGCCACGACTTTCCCAATTCTTGTCATTCCTTTTCCAGCGACCTTTTCCAGTTGGTTATGGGTCTACCACGTCCTCTACTGCCTTGTGGATTCCATTCAAGAGCCTGGCGCCAAAATTGTCTGTGTGATTTCCGGAGAGTGTGACCAATCCATCTCCATTTACGCAGCTTAACCTCGTTTGCTATAGCCCTCTAATTGCATTTTTGATGTTGCTCGGCATTTGATATAGTTCGAGGCCACCAATTCTTTAGTATTCGCCTTAAGCATTTGTTGACGAATACTTGCGGCTTGTTCGTTAGTTGTTCAGTAACATGCCATGTTTTGCACACATATAGCAAAATCGATTTCACATTCGAATCAAAAATGCGCACTTTCGTTTTGGTGAATGCAATGAAAGAAGACCATATTTTGTTCAGTTGAGCAAACGCGCCTTTTGCTTTAGTTATTCTTGAGTTGATA
The DNA here is from genome assembly GCA_951812925.1 of Calliopum simillimum. NCBI lineage: Eukaryota > Metazoa > Arthropoda > Insecta > Diptera > Lauxaniidae > Calliopum > Calliopum simillimum. The sequence continues at coordinate 35,646,205 of OX638372.1, forward strand.
TCCTCTTTTGATCCACCATCCATGGAGATAATGCTGCCTTAATACGTGAAGCTATCACTGCCAGCTCTAAACGTGATGTCATTCCTGTTTGCGTTTAGCTTCATGCTTTTAGTCTTGGATACGTTGATTTTCGGGCCGGCCTTTTGTAATTCCAAGACAAGGTCCTCAATTTTGTTTTGCATATCTGAGTGTTTGGACGATAAGAGGCAAATGTCTTCAGCGTAGTCGAGATCTTCTAGATGTTCGGTAAAATTCCATTGGATACCCTTTTTGGCCTTATTAAAAGCTTTATCTAGGATAAAGAACTATAAGGAAGAGAGATGGTGATAGTAAACACCCCTGCCGAACGCCCGAATTAGTGGTTAATGTCGGTGACAACAACCCGTTGTGTAACACACTGCATTTAAAGCCTTCATTTTGTGCACGTATTGGGTGTACAACTTAAAAACCGGAATTTTTTAGCGAAATTTGATGCTTTATTTTGGAAAAGTGTAACAATATATTTTATTCAAAGTATTGTCCATTGGAAGCTACAACATTTCCCCATCTTTCAGGTAATTTATGAATTCCATCCCAAAAAAATTGCGCCGGCTTGGCGGCCAAAAATGAATCGAGCCAATTTTCGATATCTTGAACTTAAGTGAACCGTATTCCTGATAGGGCATTCTGCATCGATCGAAACAAATGGTAGTCAGATGGTGCAAGATCTGGGCTATAAAGCGGGTGAGGCAAAATTTCCCATCCGTTGTTTTCCAGATAATTTTTGACTGGGGCAGCAATATGTGGCCGAGCGTTATCGTGGTGGAAAATGATTGACTCGTGTCTGGTCGCATACGTTGGCCGCTCTGCCTGGATTTTCTGCTTCAATCGGATCAATTGTTGACGATAGAGTTGAGCATTAATGGTTTGGCCACCTGGCAACAGCTCATAATGGATCACACCTAGCTGGTCCCACCAAATACAGAGCATTACCTTCGAAGCGTGAATATTTGGCTTCGGCTGTGATGGGCCGGCCTCACCTTTCTTGACATACGCTGTTTTGCGCTTGGGATTATTGTAATGGATCCACTTCTCATCGCCAGTGACAAAACGATGCAAAAAACCTTTCCTTTTGTGGCGTTCAAGCAGCATTGTGGACATCAAAAATCGGCTTTCGACGTCCCTTGGCTTCAACTCGTATGGCACCCAATTTCCCATCTTTTGAAAAATTCCCAAGGCTTTCAAACGTCTGGAAATTGTTGCTCGATCAACTTCCAATGGTTCTGCAAGTTCTTCTTGCGTTTGACATGAATCTTGATTGAGTAATGCCTCCAATTCTTCATCCTCAAACTTTTTTGGCTGACCAGGACGTTCTTTGCCTTCGACATCAAAATCACCACTTTTAAACCGTCGAAACCACTCACGACAGCTTGATTCAGCTGGACAGTTTTAGTACTTTTTTTGCTATTTGGTGCAAAATAAAAAAGCTCATTTATCATCCCTGGTACAATAACAAATGTGAAACGAAAAGAAAATAATAAACATGAAGTCAGTGTCAGTCAACTTTTTGTCTTTCTCTTTGTGCTGTATCCTATTTTCAGGTCTGTATAACCGCGTGTTTTGTCGTTATTAATATTGAAAATTTACATTTAATTCTACCTGGCTTAATGGCAAAATATTAAAATAATTTTAAGTTTGTGCATATTTACACACAAAAACCTTTCTAATGGTGTATAATTAAAAGCCTTTCTTCATTTTTAAAATAGTAGAAAAGGTAGGACAAATTTTTCTCTTGCGTATTAATAAGTATATAGACAACTTTATTCTTCATTTTCAACTTATCATCCATTGTAGTAAGGTTATCTCAACTCAATGCAAATACAATTGTAAGGAATTGAGATGATTGAGATATCTGTTTCAAAATATATCAAATTAGTTATTCCTTACATATTTGCACATAGAATTGCCCGCATGTTCTTATAACTGTAGTTCATATTCTGCGCATGTGTAATACAATTTTTAAAATTTTTCAACAGTTATTTGTGCTCGATTTTTAATGCGATTCTACAAAATATTTTTTTTTTTAAATTTTTTCCACTTACGATAAGTTAATTAGCAGTAAATTTTTCAGCAACCGACATGCAAATTATACTGACGATTGCATTTGAAAGGCCACAATTGCTGCTGCTCCATAAATTTGGTAGCAGACAAGAAATTAACGCGATTGTAGCCGCAGGAAATACGCCGTGCTTGCAACAAAATTTGGATTGAAACTGGAACTAAAACCAAATGGTAGCTTATGGTCTATTAGCATTCTGTTTGCACTTGAATTTAATTTTTGCGATAAGTGGAATTATTTTTGCATGTGAGTTTTATAGAAATTTAATTGATTTTATTAATTCTTCTTGTGTCCTCTTTTATCTCCTGAGCGAGAATCATTTAAACAAAATTCAGCGGTAAGTTCCCGGGAAATATTTAGTACTTAAGTGGCCAACGAACAGCGCTCACTACTATGTCATATATTTACTTTAAGGAATCTGTAATGCAGCCATTCGAGAATGCATTCATTATAAAGCACCTTCCTTATTCCATACCATCATCATCAATTCTAACTTAAATAATTCTTACCACATTTTCAAAACATCATATCTTTTTTTGTTATGCTGAATTTCCTGGTTATTAATTACATTGTTTAATTTAATTAAACAGGAAATCATTTACTTATTTACAAAATCTGTTATGATTAAGAATTGTTTTTTTTCTTCTTAGTTACCATACAAATTGTTGTACAACATACATAAGTGATTTTAATCGTTTGTTATTTATTTAATTAATTGTATAATGACAATATTATTTTATGCGTTCATTTCGATTGAAATCATTTGAGTTTATCTTAATTTCGTAGTTAAGTTGATATGCACACATGTTTATTGCTAATTTCCTTAAGTGTTAAACAAATTATGTTTTGGTTATGTGGGTTATTAATTCTGAATGATTGCGTGTATCGTGTACCTTATGAGAAGCTCTTAAATTGTTAAATTGTTAAACAAATGCACAGATTTGGACATGTGCTTATCAAAAAATGAAAACAAAAGATTTAAGAAACGAACTTGACTGAAAGCGTAATGAAATTAAATTATTTCCTTATGTTTATTTACTTAATACCACACATAAACGCTTTGCATCTATTACCACTGTGTTGTTTTACAAATATTGTAATTCATCAAGATTTGAGCTGTAACCTTTTATAAGGTTACAGTATTACTCTTGCCACGCTAATACAATTAGGAACAGAAGTTTTGAGGGAGATGTGTATCAAAAGTTTATGTTTTTTTATGTAATAATGAGGACCACTGTAGTGGTGGTCCAAATGCAGAATGGAGAATTTGGCGAAAGGGTGTTACCAATATGTGAGTTAATGTTGGTAACGTCTACCCACTTGTTGAAAATGAAAGTCATATGTTCTAGGTCATACCAAAAATTTCTCAAGTGAGCCACCTAAAAATTTGAAGGTAAAAAAGGCTAAAAAAAAAAAAAATATAGTTTTTGTAGTAAAGATATTTGAAAAAAAAAAAAATTTCTTTAGTATTAAGCATGGATCAGGAAATAAAATGATAGTTTTTTTCGACCAAAAATTATAATGTAATATTAAAAATCTCAACTTCTCTACCTCTGCGAAAATTATAAAAAACACTCTCCAAATACATAGACGATATTGGTTCAAAAGATATTAACAGTATAATGACGCCGAGCAAGTTTGTTTTCAGAAGTAGAGAAAAGTAAGGCATTTTGCAGAAAAAGTGTGTAAAGAATAAAAAGCTTAGGATCACTCAAAGAATAGATACGTGTGAGTTTTCTCAGAATTTTTGGACCTTTTTTAATTTTTTATTTATTTTTGACCACATATACATTGTAAAATTATAAAATGTCTCAGAAAATTCTGAAAAAATGCATACGTATTCTTTAGATGATTCTAAGCGTTTTATGCCATATGGGTGAATCTCCAAAAAATGTACCAAAACATGCCTTTTTTTGTCTCCACCTATTTTATTTTTTTTCTTGAAAGTGTAGAATATGATGACTTTAATTTCTGGAACATTTTTAAAAAATGAGCATAAGGTTTCAGGGTTGCCATTTGTTTTTTTTTATATTTAAAAAAATTAAATAAAATTTTGATCCCAGAACGCTTGAATAAATTTTTGAAAAATCGAACATAAATTTTTAGGTCGAAAATTTATTTAAAACTTACTTTTTTGACTAAATTAAAATTTTTGGTTTTAAAAACGTACAGATAATGTTCTTTAAAATTGTACAACATTTTCAGGGTTGAAATATTCTGGTTTTTTTAAGTTTATTTAAAAAAAAAAAAATAAAAATTTTGTCTTAAAACGCTGAACTAAACTTGTTAAAAATAGAGCGAAACTAGCAAAAAAACGAGGTGGCAGTATCGAAAATTTTGTAAAATTTAGCAAAGCATATGTGAGCGATTCTGAAACCAAAAATTTCAATCCGTCAATAGAAATAAGAATTATATAAGATTTTTGAAAGTAACCAAGTGGCAACCCTAAAAATTTATGTTGGATTTTTATAGATTTATTCAAGTGTTTAAAGACTAAACTTAATTTTTTTTTTTTAAATAAATAGCTAAGCGAAAATAACAAAAAAAAAACCGGGTGGCAACACCGAAAGTTTTGTAAAATAACTTTAAATAACTAGTTTAAGCAAAATTAACAAAGGAAAACCAGATGGAGGGTTACTAATCGGAAAATGATGAAATTTTGCAAAAAACGACGGAGAATGATGAAACGGAGAATGACAAAATGTTACAAAAACAGCAATATCCCAACGAAAATAGCACCCTGTTTTAAAAAAAAGTTGAAACTGGTTAATAACCACTGTAATTTGTTATTGATTTAATTATATAGAGGTAAAATAATATGTTAAGTAATATAAAACTAGTAAGGGTGTAAAATTTGGCCTGGCGAAATATTAAATACCCTTCACTGCAGTATTTTTAAAATCTTGCTCATATTTTTGCTTATAAAGGAGTTGCAACGCCCACTTGTCCGAGTTCCTCTAGTTTTAGTTAAGAGCGTGCATTTATAGTCTTTAGTATTTGAGTGAAGTTTGGTGGATTATCTCAAAAAACTCTTTCAGTGTAGCATTTTGAAACTTTTGCTCATAAGGGAGGTGCCACGCCCCCTTGTGTCCGATTTCACCCAATTTTTGTTGAGAGCTTTCATTTATGATTCTTAGTGTCTGAGTCAAATTTGGTTCTAAATAATATCTCATAAAACGCTTTCAGTATAGCGTTTTGACGCTTTTGCCTATATGGGAGGTGCCACGCCATCTTGTTCGAATTTGCTCAGTTCTTTCACAGAGCTTCTGCTTACAATTCTTAGTATTTATGCGTATTTTGGTTGCATTGTCGTGAAAAATACTCTTAAAATTGCATTTTGAATATATTTTTTGTATGGGCGGTAGGCGTGTCCGTTGACTGATTTCGCTCATTTTCAATCCCACGAGCTATCTTTGGCGACGGAGGCAGTGTACCAAATTTCATTGAAATATTTTGGTTAGTTTTTCCAAAAAGTGTATTTCAACACACACTCAGCCACCCAGCCAGCCAGACAGACGGACAGACGGACACGGCTATATCGTCTCAGGAGGTGACGCTGATCAAGAATATATATACTTTTCTATATCTGCCGCGCCTCCTTCTCTGCGTTACAAACGGAAGGACAAAGTGAATATACCCTGGGTGTAGGGTATAAAAAACTTACACGGAGAATGATGCACACTTGCGTTCTTTACATAATTTTTAAACTCTTTTTTTAAAAAAAAAAGAAACACGAACACTCACTATGGAAAAATCAAAACTACCTGAGGTGGAAATACACAATATTTAAAAATTTACAGTTGGATAGAAAACAACGTAATATGCAAAACAAGCAAATTAAGTGCACTACCCCATTAATGCCCAGCGGTGCCATAAGGCAACCATTTTCCACAGAAACATTTTTTTTTTTTCAAAAATATTGTTTGGGCTCAGGTCTGTAACTCCTAAAAATTTCAGCTTTCTATGTATCGTGGTTCCCGTTGGGCTTTGATGGGCTAAGGAGCGGTTTGAGACATGACGGAGAATGACTTTTTAATGATTTGTATTAAAATTTCAAAGCAAAATATTAATAATAATTTTTTTTAAGCAATTCGTATAGAAGTTCTGCTTAAGTATCTGTATTAAATAGTTAAAATATCGAATTTTATATTTGAACATGGGCTTGAGCCCAGGGACATGCACACTTTTTTCGTAAGATGCCTTTTATTTCTCTGCTACTGAAAAAAACTAGTATGGCATCACTATACTGTTAATAACTTTTGGACTGATATCGATTGTTGGCGTGGTAACCCTATTGGTAGCCCTGCGCAATTATTTATTGAACATACCGAACTGTCAAAAATTATTTCGCTCAAAATTCTTTAATGTCGCCCTTCCGGCAAACTAAAACTTCTTTCATTTTGTAACTCCATAAGTAACACGCGACTTAGATTGAAGCTAAGAAATCGCATTTGTATGGTATAGATTGTAAGCCAGATTGAAATATTAAGTTGTTCATAGAGGTCATAAGCACAAGTGTAAGCAATTTGTACTATATTTTATTTTAAGTTTATTTAAAAATCTTTTTTCTAGATTTTAGCCCGATTTACATGTGTAACACCCGATTTACACGTTTTCACTCGTATAAAACTACATTGTAATTACCAACTGAATTTTTGGAATAAAACTAATTGAAATCATAAACATCGGTGCTTAAAATACGTGTTGAATTGGCTTAGGCATGCTTTGACCGGGCTGCCTTCGTACAATCGATTACTGTAATTTTTTCCACGGATATAATTTCTAGATATGTGGAGAGTGCGTGCATATTTTTAGAAATTTTCTCTAAGGCGGAGAACAGACTTTATTTTCTATTTATTCATATGAAACTGGGATTTTTAATAATGAACTTAAAATTTTGGTTCAAAAAGAAATACCATTTTATGCCTTAGTCCATGCTAAAGTTTCATAAATCTGAACTATTTCCTACAAAAAACCTTTTTTACATTTAATTTCTTAGGTGGATTGCTTTTGGCTACCGGCCAAAAAATTTGCCTTATGTGATTTTGAATGAAAAGTGCTGGTTTTTTTGTCAATGAATTAGCTAGTTAAAAAGCATTCAGATCTAATTTTATAAAAACTAAAAATTTGTCTGCCAAGGGAACTTTTGTACAAAAGCACTTTAATTTTTTTAAAATTTTTCTTCAAGCAAAACTTTTGGTAAGTGTACGCTATATTGCAGCAATTTGAATAACATATACCAAACGCTTTTAATCTTTAAAAATTTTCATTTCTTATAAATTAATTACAATTAAGCTTTTAATTAATAACAACAGTTTAATTTGCTCAAATTTTCATTAATTTGATGTAATTAATGTTTGCAATACATAAACACATGGCCAGCCATATACAAACTATGTATAAAATTACGAATAAATAAACAGTTGGTAAACAAGTGAGTACGTTGTATATCAACATCATAAATTCTGGAAAAATTAATATACGACGTCTTTAAATTAATTGACACCATTAATTAAAATGCAATAAAAAAATTCTTGCTGGCCAATTAACCACGCAAAGAACGAAACGCACAAGAAATCACCAAATGTTGCTGTTGTACAAACAGCAGCAATTCACGCGTTGCAGACAAGTTCCGCATTTTCCCACGTTTCGTGTGCCGCAGTGTGGCCATATTTATGCGAAATTTCATAAAAAAATTTAAAAAACTGCAAGAGGCGAAAAAAAAACCCAATTGCCTACTGTTCTGTGCGTTTTGGAAAAATTTGTACGCGTGGTCATGTTGCCGCCTGTTGCATTTGCCGCAATTGCTCACACACATCTGACGTTATCGCGTGTTGATTATGATTTACGCCACAAATTGTTGCTGATTTTATTCCCCTGGATTTATGGAGTTTTTCTTTTCATGCAATTTAAATTAAATATTTCATTTACCATTCGTCAGCATATGCACATTAGACAGATTCAAAATAAAAATAGATAAAAATTTTGAAAAATTTAAAATTTGATATATCTTACGATTCATTCCGAGCATTTTTAAAAACGTATTAATATAAATACCGGATCAAGCCGACATTTTGCATAAAATGACGTTGCGTGACCTCTAAATGACATTCAAAAAAATATTAAAAAATCTCAGCTCACTTTTTTGGTACCCTCTTTCAGATCGTAATCGTGGAATTTTAAGAAACTTTTTTTTTTTTTTGAATCAGTCTAATGTATGTATATGTATGTATGTGCGTGTTAAATTATTATGTGTAAAAGAGCTTTTTTTTTATAAAAAATATGAAAAAAAATTAATTCAATTTCATTTGCACTCGTTGGCCAAATGACAGTTAATGGCAAGAAATTTAAATTGCAGCCAAATGACTGTGGGTGCTATGGAAATATTTGATTACATGTCAGCGTAAATGGTGTAAATTTACATTATTTGTCAGAGTTATTTTGCCAATAGCATTAACAATTAAGTAATAAAATCAAATATTTCAAAAGTAAAATTAAACATTTATAAAAAAAGTAATTGGCGCTATTTACTTAAAATTCAGTTTTTAACGGTGGGCTTGGCTAGGTTATAAAGATAATCCTTAAGATCACTCTGCTGATCTATTGTGATAGTCTCTAGTGACAGTAAATGCATATTTTCTCTATACGGATATATGCAGTACAACCCTCGCAAGATACTGTCTTCTGATTGCCATCTTTTATGTCCCAATCCTAGCACCTTCTACAATGTTCATTTGTCTTAAGCCGAGCGAAGCGTTCACTTAAGCTGATGAAACATCATTTGAGACTCATGTATAGCAGATGATCTTGAAACTGTCCAACTCATAAATGTTCTTAAAATTGGGCGCGTGATTCTAGTATTCCCTTAATTCTATTAATCCCTTAAAATTTCCGTTTTAATCAGATATCCTATTAAAATTTAGAGTTGTTTTCAGCCACCGCTACTTAAAGCCGAGATCATTCAGTCACTTGCTAGCCACATTTTTGGTTTCACTCCTATTATATAATTACACTGTACAATAGCAAAAAAAAAAAAAAAAACCCGTAGGGTTTGATGACTTTTTTTACTAATTCAAGTTCGCTGAAATCGAATATGAAGTCAGTTTTTTCGGGTCACCCTAGGTTTTCGTGCCACAAGGGTCCAGATCAAATCCTACCCCATTGTTAATTAAATCAATATTTTCCCGTTTAGCAAGGGGCGGAGAGGGTTAAAATGTAAGACCGACCCCCATTTCATTTCAAAGGGGAACATTTTTCGCCTTGGAAGCTATTTCTTCCGACTCCTCCATACCATATTCACACCATATTTTTTTTGGTGCTCTTTTAGGTTTATAAAGAAAACTTGGGGGATCAGACAAGGAGACGTTGTATCCCCTCCAATACAAAAAATCATAAAATACACATTACGCCTAACACACAAAATATCAGAGCCATGTTTTCTGCGATATCTGCGCCTAATTTTCCGCCAGGCTAATGTTGCAAAAAACTTGGGATCTAATGATGGGGCGTTGCACCCCACGAAACAAAAACTACATGCAAAGGCAATTAAAACGCTATATTTGCGCATCTTTGACAGGTGTCGATTCGAAACTTGATGCATGGATGTATATGGTATATACCTAGAATCATACAAAAATAGAAGGGATAGAACCAGGGGGCGTTCCACCCTCCATACAAAAAAAAAAAAAAATCTGAATCAATAATTCTACATTATGAAACTTCAAGCATAAATGTATCGTACATGGTATACATCAAAGACCACGCAAAAAATGGGTAGATATCGTGAAAATATGGCTCCGATATATTTAGAGTGTTAGACATGGTGCCTTTTTTGTGCTTTTTTAAACAGGGGTACAACGCCCCCTGGTCTGACCCTCCAAATTGTCTTTAAAAACCTCTTAGAGCACCAGAAGGACATATAGTGTGCATATGTTTTCAATACGTATGGAAGCCAACCTAAAGGGGGGAAGGGGTCGAAGGGGTTAGGCCCCAAGGGAAAAAATGTTCCCTTGGAAAAGTAATGGAGATCGGTCATACATTTTGACCCACTCCGTCCCTTCCTAAACTGGAAAATATTGATTTAATTAACACTGGGGGTAGGGTTTGACCTGGGCCCCTGCTGTAGAAAAACCTAGGGTGACTCATAAAACCTAACTTCATATTAGGTTTCAGCGACCTCGAATTAGAAAAAAAAGTTGTCAAGCCCCACGGATTTTTTTATTTTGCTGTTCTGTTGTACAGAGTAATTGAATCAGTAATTTTTAAAAAGAGATATGTGACAAAATTTAAGCTTGTGACATGTTTAGAAAAACTCTCATAAGTCTGATAAATGTTATTTTAATGCAATTTTAGTGATGGTGGTTAACTAACATTAATGTTAAGCACTTATCTGCGTACTTGCAAAGAAGATAAACCAAGCTGCGCCATTACCACAACGACAAAAAAGCAGAAAAACAATTTTCGGCCGAGCGACATATATCCCCTTTTAAAAATGACAGATTCAATTATTCTAGCCCTCTGAAAGCGTTAATAGTCTACTTTAGACATATCATCCTGGAGAATGACTTCGAACCTATTTAGCGTGTGTTACGCATCTTTAACTTTTCACTGGTCTGTTTTGGAGTCAATGAAACTGTCTTCTAAACATCAACATAACATACAGTCGCTTAAATGGCACCCTCCGTTTACGGCTGAAAACTTCTCAATGATTCTAGCAAGTTTCCAGCAGTTGCTTTTGCTTATGTCTGTTATAGTTTTACTTTGATGAAAGAATGGTTCTGTACACTCCAAGGCAATTCTTTTTACCTTATCTAAATTCATCTCATGATTTTCAGAAAGTAAAGTTGATGGTTTGGAGTAGGTATGTTATTGGGTTTTTACACTGGGTCAATTTCAAAGTTCTTATTCTTTCTTCACTTCCATCGAACAATTACTTATGTAAAATTCGTAACCCAAAATTTTGTAACACCCAGCCTGACAAAACTGTTTCGTTTATCTACCTCTGCAAACAGATTTCATATTTCAGTGCCACCTCCTTTATGTCAGTCATACATTGTCAGTTTGAAGACATATTGTACACCAACTGTAGGTTGTACTACAAAGAATGTATGTATACACGCCATTTTAAAAAAGACCTTGCTCAGTTGACACTTAAATGTACACTCTTTTTACACTTGTTGCCACCAACATCGCCTTAAAGTAAAAAGCGCACAATTTTTTTTTTTTATAAAAATAACTTTTTAACAATGCTGGATTCGTTGTATTGCAAATGTTGTGTTGTGTGCTGTCTAAAGTGATTTCCCAAAACATGTTTACATTATGTTATCAATACTTTAAAGAACAGTTAATAGAATTATTATAATTATAGTATTTTAATCAAATTCAACCAATCAGCATATGCAAAGCGTTGTATTGATCCTACACACCCATATATTCGATGTAGTAATTTTCTATAAAAGGCGTTGTCAGTTGGTCAAGTTTAGAATATGACTTGTTGTTGTTGTTGTTTCTTTTGCAAACCGTTACAGCAAAGTCCATGGGGGTCAACAACATGTGACTGACTGACTGTTCTTTTGCGGTCTGCTGTCTAGCCGTTGATATAATTACACACCATATCTATAGTGCATTGGCCGTTTTCTTTAAACGGACCAGTTTTTGTTATTATATGGAAACTATTTTTTATAAGATTGTTCTGATATCGAATTACTTGGACTTTGAGTGTGTAACACTATCACTTATCAATCAGTAAAATAGCGGAAAAACTGAGTGTTAAAGAGTAAAGCGAACATATGTACATATGTATATGACAGACTTTAATTGAAAACGCACCAACTTTCAGGTCGACTATAATCGATCGCGCGAAAACTTTATGGCCTTGCATTTTCATCGACTTGGCTGTATTTTACTTTGTCCGAAATCGGTTTTTTGTCTAATTTCCTCATTTGATTCTCATTTTCTCGTGCTAAAAACGAAACGTTCATAACTTTGGTTCCAGTGTGTCAATTATGAATATTCTTTTTTTAAAAAGTGTAGAATTGGATCAGGTTTCAAATGCTGTAAAGTTTCTCTATTTTCATTTATAAATATTAAACGCGGGATTTTGAAAATTCTGAAAAAGTCAAATAATTCTTTCTAATTTTCCATTTACAGGTTTGACTCTCCAAAAAATGTACTATTCAATGTCCTGGAGCTCAAAACCATGTTTAAATTTAAAATTTGATATTTAAACTATTCTATACGAAGCTCTCGTTAAGTATCTTGGAAAAAATAATAATTTTTAGTACTTTACTATGAAATTGTAACATAAACTGTTAAAAACTCATTCTCCGTCCAGTCCCTAACTGCATCTTAGTGTATTTGATTTGCCTGTTTGACATAAAACGTTATTTTTTTAAAAAAGACTTAAACGATATTGTTTGTATGTATATTTCAGCTACAGATTTTCTGTGTTAACTTTTCGAAAATTTTTTTAACATACCTAGAAGTTGGTCCCTCGATTCAGACTATCTCCGCTCAGTTTTCGCTGTTCTTACTGTAAATTTTTTAAATTTTGAGTAAATGGGGAACCGTAATAGAAGAGAAAGAGGATATTCAGTGTTTTTTCAGCTCAGTCAGTTTTGGTTTTTCGATTGTGAGTGTTCGTGTTTTTTTTTTTAAAAGTTTAAAAATTTGGTAAAGAACGCAAGTATGCATCATTCTTCACGTACGTTTTTTAATATTACAAAACATTATTTTATCTTTATAAAGTAAACTAATAAACAATTACAGGGGCTTTTCATCAGTTTCAACTTTTTTTAAAAAAATTGCTATTTTCATTGTGATATTATTTTTTTTGCGAAATTTCGTCATTCTCCGTTTCATCATTCTCCGTTTAGTAATCCTTTTTATACCCTACACCCATGGTATATTCACTTTGTCCTTCCGTTTGTAACGCAGAGAAGGAGGCGTGGCAGATATAGAAAAGTATATATATTCTTGATCAGCGTACCTCCTGAGTCGATATAGCCATGTCCGGCTGTCTGGCTGGCTGGTTGGGTGGCTGGCTGGCTGGCTGGGTGGCTGGCTGTGTGTTGAAATAAACTTTTTGGGAAAACTGAGCAAGATATTTCAATGAAATTTGGTGCACTACCTCCATCGTCAAAGATAGCTCGGGGGATTGAAAATAAACGAAATCGGTCAACGAACACGCCTACCGCCCATACAAAAAATGTATTCAAAATGCAATTTTAGACGTATTTTTCACGACAATGTAACCAAAATACGCATAAATACTAAGAATTGTAAGAGCAAGCTCTGAGAAAAAATTAAACGAATTCGGACAAGAGGGCGTGGCACCTCCCATATAAGCAAAAGCTTCAAAACGCTATACTGAAAGCGTTTTTTGAGATATTTGAACTAAATTCGATTCAGACACTAATTATCATAAATGAAAGCTCTCGAAAAAAATTGGATGCAATCGAACAAGGGAGCGTGGCACCTCCCGTATAAGCAGAAGTTTCAAAATGCTATACTGAAAAAGTTTTTTGAGATAATCCAACCAAACTTCACTCAAATACTAAAGACTATAAATGCACGCTCTAAGCTAAAACTAGACGAACTCGGACAAGAGGGCGTGGCACCTCCTATATAAGCAAAAGCTTCAAAACGCTATACTGAAAACGTTTTTCACTCAGACACTAAAAACTATAAATCCAAGCTATGGACAAAAACTGGGTGAACTCGGACAAGAGAGCGTAGCACCTCCCATATAAGCAAAATTTTAAAAAATTCTGCAGTGTAGGGTATTTAATGTTTGGCCAGGCCAAATTTTACACCCTTACTAGTATTTTGTTAGTTTGCTGTTCTTACTCTTTTGGACTAAATTGAAATTTTTGGCTTCAGAAACGCTCAGATAAACTTTTTTAAAATTTTGCAAAACTTTCGGTGTTGCCACCCGGGTTTTTTGTTACTTTTGCTTAAAACATTTATTTAAAAAAAATCAAGAAATAACACTGAATTGATAGTTATCGTCCTTACTTTACCTAAGTGTACTTCTAAAATTTCTTATTCTTATCTTCTAAATAAAGAATAATATGACTCATGTAACTACTGAACCAAGTCACGAAAACACACTTGACAATGAAGTTGGCCCGTGTCTGAATAAATCGTTTTTTTTTTTTTTCAGTTTGTTTGTTTATGAACCATAAAAATCACAAGAAGTTGACCAATAAAAAAAACAAAAAGTAAAGTTTTTTTTTTTGGCACTTGCAATATTTATTAAGGCGGACAATCTCTATGTAGTACATGTGTGTTGAATTCGTATACATTAGAGATTCTTGTGTATTGGAACTTGAATTTATTAAGTGCGTTGGCATTCCAAGGTTTATAACTTTATTAAGAATTGGATAACGTTTTTGACAGAGTTCCTGAAATCACTCTACTTACTATGTAAGTAAGTTGTATGCTATTTATGTATGTGCCTACAAATATACATGTTTTTACTTATGTTTGTGAATTGTTTTGTTTTTATTGCTGGGTTCTTAATCAGATTAAGCATTTTTTTGCCGATTTTATTGAGTTATGGTCATGCGTAATTTTCATTGCTGTTTGACAACTGTAAATAATTCTTTGTTAGCTTGTCTTGGACTTAAGTCACTATGAACGGACATGTGGCTAAGGAATTAGAGCAAATGTTTGTAATTATGTGTAGTTTGGGTTTTTTTTTTTGCCTATGGGGATTGTCATTCATTTTTGCTAGTGATTGTTTTTGAACTTTTCTTGTTGACAAAGTTTGAAAATGTTGAAAATTGTGACAAAAGTTGATTAAGTTCATAATTGTTGACAAAGTTGATATATGTTGCCAAAGTAGAAAAATGTTGACAGAGATGATAAATGTTGCCAAAGGCAAAAAATGTTCACAAAGCTCAAAAATTTTGCTAAAATAAAAAAATTTTGACAATCATTTTAAATGTTGGTTAAGTCGAAAAATTTTGACAAAGTTCTTAAATGTTGACAATGTTCAAAAATGTTGGTAAAATAAAAAAGTATTGACAAAGTTTATAAATGTTGAAAAATGTGATAAATCTTAGCAGAGTCAAAAAATGGTGTCGAAGTTCAAAAATTTTGTGTTCTTAAATGTTGACAAAGCTCAAAAATGTTGGCAAAGTCAAAAAAATGTTGAAAAAGTTCAAAATGTTGGCAAAATAGAAAAATGTAGCTAAAATAAAAAAATTTTTGATATAGATGATAAATGTGGCAACAGGCAAAAAAATGTTAAAGAAGTTTAAAAATGTTGCCAAAGTTGATATATGTTGCCAAAGCTCAAAAATGATGGCAAAGTCAAAAAAATGTACAAAGTTCAAAAATGTTGGCAAAATAGAAAAATGGTTCTAAAGACAAAAATATTTTGATAAAGACGATAAATGTTGCAAAAGGCAAAAAATTTTGAAAATGTTTAAAAATGTTGAGAAATGTAATGAAATTTGGCAAAGTTCTTGAATGTTCACAAAGTTAATATATTTTGCCAAAGCTCAAAAATGTTGGCAAAGTTAAAAAAATGTTGTTAAACTTCAAAAATGTTGGCAAAATAGAAAAATCTTGCTAAAGTAAAAAAAATGTTGAGAAAGATTATAAATGTTGCCAAAGTAAAAAAAATTTGACAAACATGGTAAATGTTGGTTGAGTCGAAAAATGTTAACAAAGTTTATAAATGTTGGAAAATGTGATAAATATTGGCGGAGTCAAAAAATTTTGACAAAGTTTAAAAATTTTGTGACAAAGTTCTAAAATGTTGACGAAGCTCAAAAATGTTGGTAACATCAAAAAAATGTTAACACAGTTCAAAAATGTTGAAAAATGGGAGAAAGTTGACAAAGTTCATAAATGTTGCCAAAGTTGATATATGTTGCCAAAGTCAAAAAAATGTTGACAAAGTTCAAAAATGTTGGCAAAATAGAAAAATGTTGCTAAAGTAAAAAATGTTGACATAGATGATAAATGTCGCCAAGGGCAAACAATTTTAACAATGTTTAAAAATGCTGAAAAATGTAATAACAGTTGGCAAAGTTCATATATGTTGACAAAGTTGATATATATATATATTTTGGCAGGATTTGAAAATTCGGACTAATAGACGGGAGAAATATGTTGGAAAAGTTGAAAATGTTGATAAGATTTAGAAAAATGTTGAGAATGTCGGAAAGTAAAACTAAGCCACATCTCAAAAAAAAACAAAAAAAAAAAAATATTTCTTACACCCTAAGTTAAATACGATTACTTATATACATATTCCTAAAAACTTATTGACCATATTTTCATAAAACAATTAAATAAATTCAATACTAAACAACATCAAGATTTTACCTTTCATCATTAAGCCAGTGGTGGTGAAACCTTTTGTTGAACTTTGTCAATCGCGTTGGATAGAACCGAACACCAAGAAGTTGAGAAATGCATTGTCAACATGCAAGCAACATAAAAATACCAAAACACAACAGAACTAAATAGCATTCATTGTTCTGTTGTTGTTGTTGTTATTGTTGTTATTGTTGTTATAGATTATTGTTGGCCCAATAAATATCCTTTGCAACAAAACAACAAAATGTGCATATCAGTTGTTAAATCGCATGTGCAACTCAAGTCAAATTGCTGTGTATAAATTCACCATTACGCATTTACGATCGAACAGATTTGTTTAAACGACATGTTGCATTTGTATTTAAGCTTTCAACAGATTGTTGTGGTTTTTTTTTGTTGTTGCTGTTGCTGTTGACATTGCTGCAAAGTTCCTTGTAGTTTATGCAATTTGTGTTTAGTTGTTTTTCTTATTCACATTCGAATTTGCATTGAGAGCGCAATTTATTTTTATTGAAATAAAATTTAAGTTTTTTGTTTTTGCATTACAAGTTTTTATGTTGCAAGCGAGCGCTTTTGGTTTATGGTTGCGATATTTGGTAAAAAAACAAAAGAAAAATCAATTCAATATGTTGCCTCTATTCATGCCCTTGACTGACAATGAGTCAACTAAACGAATCAAGTTAACATTTGACTTTTGAACTGCGCGCGCATACAAATTGGCGATTTATTCGCAGTTTATTTGAATTTGTTAACAATTTTTTTGTTGTTTTTTACCAAACATTTGTGCAAAAACTAAATTGGGATTAAAGTTAAAATTTAAATGAATGCTGTGTTAAACACATACTAGCAGAGCTGTTTGTTAATAAATATATTCCAACAGATTTAGTAGTATATGTACTTGATTAAAAAGCCACCTTTAAATCGGCCACGAAATTGAGTTTTCTGCAAAGTCTAAACTATATTTCAAGCAACCCAAATGATTTCAGCTCGGTCAACATTATGATTTGTTCTTTCAAGTCGCTGCTTTTTACTAACAGCTTTTTTTTCATACCTTTTCGGCAAAAAATTTTCAAATGTGGCAATGGTATCGGAAAAAATAGAAATAAGTATGTGTATCAAAACTAAGATTCATTGCAAAAACAGACTCAGAAGTTAGAAAGACTCCTACGAAGGCACTCTACTTGAAGGCACATTATGGCAAAAAGTTTTTTTTTTTTATTACAAAATGAATACCCAAGGTTGTAACGAACCTTTTATTTGTTAGCCGGGATGTAGCCGTCGGCGTCCAGGGTTCACTACAAAATTTATCTTTCCCAAGAAACCCCAGCTTTTCCAAACGTTATAATTCACTTTATTCACTAAAATCTATGCGGCGACAACCAAGAGAAAGCCATTAAATTAAATGTTAACCTAGTTTATAATATAAAATCAATAGAATCGTAATTCACTACGTAACAAGTTATCACTTTACTTAAATTCTAATTTTCCTATCCGAGGACAGCGTTCCTGCATGTCTCTGTCCGTCCATTGTGAAGTGCATCACTGACCATGCCTCTCCATCTCTGGTCCTGGGTTTCCATCTGTCCGTCATGGAGTGCATCACAGATCATGCCTCTCTGTCAGTTGTCCACAAAATACATCCATTGGTTGTTAATTTTAAGTCCCAGTCATGTCTCAAAGGGTCCTTAATGTTAAAAAGTCTTAAGTTGCGGGGTGTTGGAAATAAACGCTGATCACGTCATACCTATGCGGCGACCACCAAGAGAAAGAAAGTAAAGGGTTTTTGAATAAGAGCGCTACAAAAGTTTTTTTAAATAAAACAAAAACGGTTTTGGATGTCAATGAAATTCTTTATTCCTATGAAAGTACATTCGATGCCATTATGTATGGAACTCGATTTCTTTTGCAAGGCCACCACGAGCACGCTTGCAGAAGTCCAGACGCTGAACCCAATTTTCGACAGTTTTCAAGCATAAATCGGCCGATAGACCATAGACTTGACATGGCCCAGCAGGAAATAGTCCAACGGAGTCAAATTGCACGACCGAGGCGGCCAATCGACTGGGCCATTTCGTGAGATAACACGTTCACCAAACTTGGTTTTCAATAAATTGATTGTGACATTCGCTGTGTGGCTTGTGGCGCCGTCCTGTTGAAACCACATATTTTCCAAGTCCATATCATCCTATTCGGGCCAAAAATATTCGGTTATTATTGAACGGTAGCGATTCCCATTCACAGTAACGTGCCGGTCTTGATCATCACGGAAGAAGTACGGCCCAATGACGCCGCCGGCCCAATGACGCCGCCGGCTCATAAACCGCACCAAACCGTAATTTTTTCGGGATGCAATGGTGACTCATAGAGTACATGTGGATTGCTGCATGACCAATAACGCATATTTTGCTTATTGACGAAGCCATTCAGCCAGAAATGAGCCTCATCGCTGAAGATGACGTAGCTCTCTTAAAGTCTTAAAGTTGAGGCCACTGACTCCGAATTTTGGTAGTAAATTTTAATAATTTCTACTCGTTGTTGGCTAGTATATCTTTCCATGATGAAATGGCAAACCTTACTGAAGAGAAATGTCAAGCGAATGGGAAAAAATATGGCGTTGTTTGCTGTCCCTATCGGTCTACTTTTGTAGCGTCCCTATTGAAAAACCCTTTATCTCTGACACGAAATACCTTAATTGCCTTTATTAAATGGCTGACGCCCACCCGCCCTCTTGCGTGAGTTTCTGCGTTTTTGGTAGTTTAGTACTGAAATAGTAGTAAATTTAATACTTTTAATCAAATACAAAAGCCTCATTAAATACCTTTTCAAAGAGATCTGAGCATGAGAATCGGTTAAGAAATGTCCCAGTCTTTGACCATTATTTGACGAGAGTTTGTCACAATTTGCCGATTTTTCCATTCTTTCCCTCTACAGGCCACAAAAAAAATCGCAAAATTTTTTTTTTTAATTTCTATGAAACGAAATCATGTACCAAATTTTTAGCGAAATCAGAAATGTGAAATGTGACAGATTTTCTGACGCTAGGTATGGAATGGCTGACATATTAGTTCTGGTTTATGTAGAGAAGAAAGTGAATGCACTTATTTGCCTCTTTTGACGATCTTCAGACGGACATAAATGCCTACATCTCGAGATGCATTCCAAGAAGCTTCATTTCCTCCGGTGTTTTTTGGTAGAACACATAGATGAGAGTGATGTCGGCTAAGTATTTTAGTTCACCCAGATAACGGCTTTGACTTCATGCAGAATAATGGAAGATCATTACATGTCTTAAACAACAGCGGTACAGCAACCCAAAGTACATGGAGCCTGGGTGGTGTACCCTCTAGGTTTTGACTTTTTTTTTGTGTGACGGTGTTATAATCCTAATAATCACTATCAGCGCTGCTTTCTAGCTAACTCTGTACGAATTGGAGTTTTAACCAAGAAATAAATATTTTTATATCAGTTATTTACATTGAGTTCTTTGCATATAAATTTAAAGTTTAATTTAATCTCGTCAACATTGTTTTTTGTTAATACTGTGAAATTTTGGAATTCGTTACCAAGGGCTATAAAAACACAAAATCGTAAATTGTGTTTTAAAAAGGCAGTTGTTAGGTTTTATACTAGGCCAAATTGATTGTTCATTGTAGTTTTTCAATGTTTTAGTTCTTTTTTTATTCTTTTGTTCATTGCTATTAATATTTTTAAACTATATTGACAATAGTTAAAATTAATTAAATTCATCTAATACTTATTTATACTCTAAGTTTTATATTCTAACTTAATAATTTGTAAAGCTTTCCAAAAATGTAAAAAAGTACTTTATGAGACTTGTATTTTGCGGTACTACGAATAAAATTGAAATTGAAAATTGAAATTAAATGATTGGATACAGTATTTTATTTTATGCTGCTGTTCCAAATGAATACAATAAATTTTACACTTAAAAAATCAATTAAAAATAAGTTAAAAAAAAAATATAAAAACGATTTCATATTAAGCATTTAATTTGTAAGGAAGTGAACACAGGCAGCAACGACAAATTGCAGCAACCTGTTGCGACATCAAGCAGCAACAGCAGCAGTTCATTGAACTGGAAGTGAGTTCATAGCAATAATTGCAAATAAACTGGCAGGCAGCACAAGCAACAGAGATGCAATTTTCAATTTAATGGTTTTAATTTCACTTAAACATTTTTTTTCTTCTTTCGTTTACTTCTTTGGTGGAAAATCGTCAACAGTCGCATAATCGATGAACATCGTCATCGTTGTCGTCGTCAGATGGCAGCAGCATTCAAGTGAAACTTTCTTTTGCAACATGTTGCAACAGGCAGCAACATACAGCAAAACAATATAATAAATCTACACAACAGTCAGACGGATCGACGGACGGACGGCCAACTGGACAGATGGGGAAAAAATAAAAAAATTGGACAGCCAAGTTAAAAATTTATTGCCCATGTCCAAGAAGATGACACAACTCGCAAGCGCAGCAGACGATGATGTTGGTGCTGGCGCTGATGACCAGCTGCAATTACAAGTTTGGCTGCATTTGAAGTTACGTCGATTTGTTTATGTTTCTGTGCTCAATGGGCGTGAATGCAGATAAATAAACTGCATTAGTCAAATGACGGAAAATTTGTTGACTTTATTCATCGTTGAATGATTTTTGCCGATTGGTGGATGCAGCAGAGATATGAATTGTGCAAAATTATTAAATGATTAAAAGAGGTTTTCAATGCATATAACACTTCGACAAAGCTGGAATGTATTTTTTTCGTTTGCATAAAACATATCCATTCCAGTCCTTCCTCTATTTGGGATACGTTCATTTAACAAGGACTCCTGTAGCATGTTTATAGATAACATTATGTAGGACATATTCCAAAGAATATGCATGTTACTCTTTTTTTAGATTACAAGTGATACTGTCTGCTTTTTACAAGTGCTAAATTGTGATTGAATAGAAAAGTCAATTAAATTTCAAGCAAAGTTTCTGCAATTAAGTCCACAGCCAACCAAAAGTTGAAAAATACTTTTGATATTATTGTCTCGCAGTACAATCATCAAACCGTCTTTTAATATTTTGCACAGTTTGTTGATACTTGGGCATAGCAGTTGTGGTGGAATGACCATAAATTTTTCATTACATAACTCTAGTATTTTTTAAATGATAGTTTATTGTTTATGATAATTTGATTTAATTTGTCTGCGGTTTGATCGTTAAAAACCACGCATATACGAGTATATTTAACTTTTAGCCCGGATCTTTAATATTCTGTGACATTGTTCTTATGGCAATACTGCACTGAGAAAAATCCAAGAGTTCACATTGTGACCGAAGTTTGACCACTTCAATTTGACTTTTAAGAGACTATGCATTTGTTAACTTAAACAAACGAACTTTCATTGGTAGCCATGTCTGCATATTTCTTTTTTAGGGGCTTGGCACTGCTCACTTTAAAACAAGAACATCAATATAAAAGACAAATTCCATGTGAATCGAAAAAATATGATTATAAAATTTTTTTGTATGAGGGCCACCCCAAATGTCTACCATAAAAAAAAGTTTTATAGTCAAGGCTGTGCCACTTGCTTAATATAAAAAACACGTGGTGTAAAATTAATGTGAATCAATTAACCGTTCTGTGAGAAAATGCGACTTAAAAAATATTTTTGTATGAAGGCAACCCTAAGTATACAACCTAGCGGTATGAAACATACTTATCAACCTATTCCCATACCTTCCAATTATATAGAAAAGATGTCATAGAAATCGGTTGAGCCATTTCGGAGGAGTTCGACTGCAAACTCCGTGACACGAGATTTTTGGAAATTGGATTGATACAGCAGTTTAGCTATGATAGTATTTAGGGGCGTGGCACATCAAAAATAAACGCCACACTATCGCTCCTAAGTATTAACCCTATCTCCATACCGAATTTCATAAAAATGTTGCGGTTTAGCTGTGAGAGCGTATTTTCCTTTTAGCGCCGTAACACCACTTTCAAGATAAGCAAAAATATGTGCACTATGATTTGCACTTACACTAACTCTTACACTTACACTTACACTTACACTTACACTAACACTAACACTTACACTTACACTTACACTTACACTTACACTTACACTTACACTTACACTTACACTTACACTTACACTTACACTTACACTTACACTTACACTTACACTTACACTTACACTTACACTTACACTTACACTTACACTTACACTTACACTTACACTTACACTTACACTTACACTTACACTTACACTTACACTTACACTTACACTTACACTTACACTTACACTTACACTTACACTTACACTTACACTTACACTTACACTTACACTTACACTTACACTTACACTTACACTTACACTTACACTTACACTTACACTTACACTTACACTTACACTTACACTTACACTTACACTTACACTTACACTTACACTTACACTTACACTTACACTTACACTTACACTTACACTTACACTTACACTTACACTTACACTTACACTTACACTTACACTTACACTTACACTTACACTTACACTTACACTTACACTTACACTTACACTTACACTTACACTTACACTTACACTTACACTTACACTTACACTTACACTTACACTTACACTTACACTTACACTTACACTTACACTTACACTTACACTTACACTTACACTTACACTTACACTTACACTTACACTTACACTTACACTTACACTTACACTTACACTTACACTTACACTTACACTTACACTTACACTTACACTTACACTTACACTTACACTTACACTTACACTTACACTTACACTTACACTTACACTTACACTTACACTTACACTTACACTTACACTTACACTTACACTTACACTTACACTTACACTTACACTTACACTTACACTTACACTTACACTTACACTTACACTTACACTTACACTTACACTTACACTTACACTTACACTTACACTTACACTTACACTTACACTTACACTTACACTTACACTTACACTTACACTTACACTTACACTTACACTTACACTTACACTTACACTTACACTTACACTTACACTTACACTTACACTTACACTTACACTTACACTTACACTTACACTTACACTTACACTTACACTTACACTTACACTTACACTTACACTTACACTTACACTTACACTTACACTTACACTTACACTTACACTTACACTTACACTTACACTTACACTTACACTTACACTTACACTTACACTTACACTTACACTTACACTTACACTTACACTTACACTTACACTTACACTTACACTTACACTTACACTTACACTTACACTTACACTTACACTTACACTTACACTTACACTTACACTTACACTTACACTTACACTTACACTTACACTTACACTTACACTTACACTTACACTTACACTTACACTTACACTTACACTTACACTTACACTTACACTTACACTTACACTTACACTTACACTTACACTTACACTTACACTTACACTTACACTTACACTTACACTTACACTTACACTTACACTTACACTTACACTTACACTTACACTTACACTTACACTTACACTTACACTTACACTTACACTTACACTTACACTTACACTTACACTTACACTTACACTTACACTAAAAAATTTATAAAATTTTTGATTTAACAAATTAACGTAGCAATGATAGAAAAACTAACCCATTTATTCTCTTCGTGTAGAATGTTGATGTTGATTCTTTAACTTTGCGGTTACATGTGTTTGCTTTGCCAACTTGCAATTTGGTCTGCAAAGCTTATCGCTTTATGATTTTATTAGCAATTTAAGATAATTTACAGCATCTTAAAGAGCTTTAATTGCATTCTTAATTGCAACTGTTCGACAATAATTCTTTTTTTTAAATGATTGCCAGCCAGCACCCCTTGCATTAACCAGTAAGTACATGCAGAGGTTGTCATAAATGAGTACAACTTTATTTTGTCGGTTTTACTTTAATCACTTTTGTTGGTTTTGTTGTTTGAGACCATAATTATATACCTACAACATTTAGATTGATTAAATTATACAACTTTATTATCATATCACTTATCGAAAGAGATAATGAAAATTTATTTAACGATCTTTGGGGAAATATTTGTCATTGAAAATTATTTATTTTTAACCATAATGGAGTGAATTGATTTTTATTCCTAAGATAATGTTTAAACATAAAATAGTTTAGTGCCATTATGAAAAAATTGGAAAGAAGTTATTGTTATTTTTAGTAAGAAATGAATTGGACCTTAACAGTTTCTAAATTCGTACATACATACAGTGCCCCACAACTTATTTGGTACAGTACAAATTTAATGTAATTTAACACTGTCTCTTGACACCGAATAAGATTATCATCATGTGGGGTCTGATGTTTATGCTAGTTTTTCATTATAAGTAGAAAAAAATAATCAAAAATTGACCGCGATTTGCTCTAGGGGTAACATTCTACTTAGGAGCAGAATTTAAGGTCACAGCTTATTTGATACAGATGCATATTTTCCGTTTTGGTCCAACGTTTTGCTCTATCTAATAGAATTTTATTTTTCTATGTTCTATGTGGTATTCGTAACCAGCTGGAGCCAATTTAAGTGTGATTTTGTACATGTGAGGTTTGAAAAGTGAATTTTGAGAAAAAGAGTTGCAGAGCAGCGAGGATCAGTCAATCTTTGCGCAAAATTGCTTAATTTGTCATTTGGAGTTCCTTCCACATTGCAGAGCACCACTGAAAGCTTTATTAAATGAAATTTTTAATCAGACTCACTAATGATATATTGCCCATAAACCCAAATTATTGGTTTAAAAACCATGTAGTGTGGAAACAGTCTGCCACAAGCCTAGACCACAACTTGGAAGCCCAATTAGTCATTTTTATCCAAAAAAAAATCAGTGAGTCTACTCGCTTTCGCTATAGAATTCAGTATTAGCACATCCACAAAAGTTTGGGTTTCTGGAACAGTATCACAATCGCACGAGTCTAAATTTAACATATTAAGCTCTAGCGGCACGGCAAGCATGTGTAGCTTACCTTTAACTGAGCTTCGTAGTAAAGACAAGTAAATTCCACTATTTTTTTTTTGGATATGAACTGGAAGACAATATATAGGCGCAAGAAGTAAGGAAGGCGCTAATCTCAGAAATAGATGTGTACGTGATAGAAAAGTTACAAAGACTGTCACAGTGAAGTGGAATATGTTCTGCTGTTTCTTCTTCTTCATTACAGAAACTACAGAATTCTTCCTGAACTTATCACATGCACCACTTAATGTTCACACAAGATTGTTTTTTTGCTAGTCATACTAATGCATAGAATTGCTTCGAGTTTTCGATAAGTTACATGACGATCTTCTTTAATAAGATTTTGCACAGCAATGACGTTTTCTGGCACAACTGCTGTTTTTGGATAACCTTTGCTTGGGTTGTCTTTAAGTAAAATCCGCCTTGCTTGGACTCTAAGGTTTTGGAGGGTGCTTCGTCGATTTTTTAGTCGATCGATATACCCTTGTTGAGATAGGCCTACTTGAAAATCGCAAAAATTATCGCATTGAAATTTTCACAAGATAATTCTTTTGTTTAATGAATTGAATCTTTCAAGAGAATAAAACACAATGTTCCATTGCAAAATGAAAAATAACGGCTGAAGAAACTTACCGTAAAAAATTTAAAACTCTTCAACTGTTTGCATCGGACAACACTAGGGATACTAGTATATAGGGTGTATCGCATAAGGTAACGAAACTTCAAAGAGGTGATAGAGGAGGCCTAGACTAGCAAAAACTTGCACGAGAGGGAGTCTTAAATGTGCCGCTGAGGAGATTTGGGGTTAAAGCTGATTTTCGGAATTGTTTTATAAAAAAATTTTTCTTGGGTCAATATTGCGATTTAAATAAAATTTTTTAAAAGAAAATTGTAGCTAATCATAAGAGCTTTTTAAAATTATATTTGGTTTACAGAGTTCAAAAGGATTTTGCAAAGTACTGGACCTGCAAATTTGATATATTAATTTTTTTCTTTTTTTTTTTTAATTTGGAGGCCATTTTAGTATGAAAAAGGTCCTATTAACATACTCTTCTATACATGTTTTTGGAATTCTCGTTAAATTGGCTTTATTTCATTGGTACATTTTTCATACCAATTTTTTAATTTGAGGTCGGAAAAAAATACTTTTTATGTAACACACCGGTTACTATCATGCTTTGCGCTGCATTTAATGTTGGTGATACTCGCGCTGCCCTTCATCTACTGGAACCTTCAAACAGATTGTTCTCGAAAAATATTTTTAAAAAAATTAGTGTATCAAATGTACTACCGAATTAAAGGAAATTTTACGAGTATTCCATAAAAAATTATAAAAGGGTACGTTACTAGCAGGTTTTTCCCAAAGTCAGAATCCACATGAAAACCTATCTTCCCAAAAGAAAATACAACAGAAATAAATTTAAAAGACTATAAATATCACAGCAACACCAAAATGTTGCAACATTTTGATTTTTTTTTTTTTTTTTTTGAGTAAATTATCAATGTTTAAGCTTACGGCAATGATGTCACAGTAAAACAACAAACCACTGCAAACCAAATACAATCACATGCAAAGCAAAACAAAGCCAAAAAAAAGTCACAAGCAAATAAAAAAAAAAAAAAAACAAAAACCTCGAATTGATGCGCATAACTAACTTGACATTATTTCAATTTCAATTTCCATTTCATTTTCAATTTCAATTCTTCATCATCTCATTTAAAGAATCAACAATGCGCAGTCATAAGCTGCAACATCAACAAAAACAACACAGCAACAACAACATCTGCAACAACAGCATTAACGTTGAGCAACACAACAACCAAAAAGAAAAATACAAATGTTGAAGAAAAAATAACACAACAATTGTTGTCAAAGTTGAACACGTTTCAAGTACCTTGGATTTTTCTTATGGCTGACTGATTGTGTGACTCTTGTTAAAAATCGACGAAGGGTACGTAACATCATGCCTCGCTAAGCAAAAGCCCAGCGTTAAATTAAGAGACAAAAAGAAGAAGAAGAAAAAAAAAAAAAAAAACAAACCATAACGATAATAAAAAATAACAAGAGCGTATGACAGCAGCAGCAACATCAGCGTCGATTGCATTTATCGCGCATTGTTGTAATGCAGCAATCGCTTTAACATTATTACAACAAACTGCGAGAGGAAGCACACATTAGACACAAATGTTTTGTTTTTTTTTTTTTCAGCATGACGAAATTCTTCCGAAAAAAACTACAATAAAATAAATATATTATTGCAGTATTTGTACCCAAGTGGAAGTTGTATCACAGATGCTTCAAAAGTGTACCAAAAATCCAAAATTTCAAAAATTTCTTTCGATTTTCTATTTGTAGCTCTACTACTTAGCAAAAGCACTGCATTTTTTCCAGACCAATCTAAATTTTTAAAACTCTGATCTTTTGTCGCCAAAACCATTTTTAAATTATTAATTTATCGTAGTTTTTGCCGGAGTTACATCCTTTCAAATTAACTGCTCAACTAATTATTTTGTTGTTTAACATGACGTATGAGTTACATACAATTTTTTGAAGGTGGTATAAAAAAAATTTCATAATAGTAATGTGACATAGTTTTTGAAAATGAAATCAAATGTCATTAAGCTTCGACTCTATTATTGTAAAAAGATAGCGGATTAGTTGACAACCAGTTAACCAATTGGAGCTAGTTGTTTGGTGAGCAACAATTCCAAATGCTGTAAAACGAGCACATAGGTAAGTCAATTCAGGAAGACGTCTTTTAACCGTTATCGATTTCTTTTCCTAACTTTATTGGTAAAGTGCCCTTACACAAGCCTTTTGTGAGAATATGACCAAATTTTTTTGCTTTTGCCACAAAATGGCAGCCAATTCACAGTATGACATTACTTTTATTTCATAGTTTTTTAGCTTATCCCGGTGTGCGTCGCTACACCTTCTCTTGTACAGAGGCCGTGGTATTTCCAGTTAAATTAAATCAAAAAATGTGAATTTTCCCGATGCCACTTATTTACTTACCAAATCTCATCCATGTTCGTTAAATATTTTCGGAGGTTAGATAAATTAAACACGAAAAAAAATTTTTATAAATTTTTGTTTCCGACATCCATGATAGACCCTTGGTGGAAAAATTTTTTTTCCTCTAAAATGTCTTAAAAAGTCATGAAACGCATAGTAAACACGAAAAAAAGGAAATAAAAAAATATGTAATTTTTGGTCCGCCATCTAAGGGGGCGACCGTTGGGTGAAAAAAATTTGTTCCACTAAAATGTCGTAAAAAGTCATGAAACAAGCGGAAAACACGAAAAAAACCAAAAAAAAAAAAATAAATTTTTGGTTACGGCATCCTATAAGGGGGGGGGACTCTTGGGTGAAAAAAAAAACCGAAAAAATTAATGATGAAGAAACACGCACCGTACCCAAAAAACTGTAAATATAAATTTTCACGGTGATCGGTCCAGCCGTTTGGGAGCCTCTAAGGAACATACAGACGTCGACATTCATTTTTATACGCGTCTAAATAGGTAATATGATATCTCATTTTCTTTTGCTGAAGTGCCTGCTTTCAAATGCTTTCGAATGAACAAAAAGAAGAAAACACCAAATGAGTGCCACGCCCACTTTTTAACAGTTGAAAATTTTAACTCAATTTTCCCCAAAAACGTTTTCATTAATCAAATTTGATCAATTCATATAAAGTTTGCAAGATACATATAAAAGATTTTTGGGCAAGTCCATTCGATCTGTTAATATACTTCTTATCTCTAATGTAAGCATCATTCAACTTTTTTTGAAGATCAATGGAAACCTTTTTGGGAAAAATTTAACAATTTTAAATTCTTAAAGTGGGCGTGGCACATTTAATGTTTTCTTCTTTTTGTCCATTTCAAAGTACTTATAATTCACAACTTCCAACGAAATTGAATCAAAGTATTACCATTAAATGTTCTTCACTTATATGGGAGCTACCACCCTCACTTTTGATATTTCGCTCACTTTTCTTAAGTAGTAGGCTCCCGTTACTAAATTTCAGAAAAATTACTTTATAAATTCTGTTATTACAACTTATTTAGGTTTCGCAGGCGGTGCCACGCCTATAACTTTTTAACATTCTACAAATTAAGGCTGTTCTTTACGAATGGGTGATCCTAGCTTTTTCTCAAAATCGTTGAAACCGCTTTCGAGATATATTAAATTCAATTCACAAAATGTTAAAAAGTGGGCGTTTATTGGAAGGTAGTTTCACTAGACTTCGAGTTGCAAAATTTCACTAAACTATGTTGTGTCGTTCGTGAGATATAACCTGATAAATGAATTAACTTGATGATTTTTTTCAACAACCCATCTTTCTTGTCGCACTATTGTTCCGCCATATTTTTTTTTTTTAAAAAACAGCACTCGGCATTCGAAAGCAGACACTTCAACAAAAAAAAAAAAAAAAAAAATTAGCTATCATATGACCATTTAAGATGCACCAGATTTTGGACAGCGAGGTGGCATAGTTGACGTGAAATGTCCCATTTATAGATTTTGAGAGTGAGATTACATTGTTCGACAGTTTCGAACTTTTTTAAAAACACATTAGAAGATCCAAAAAATCCTTAAAGTAGACGTTAAAAAAATACCCGTTTCGTGGTTTTTCTCCAGCACGTCACTTTTATTTTTTAATCGATTTTTGAAGTTTTTTTATCCACTGTACATGAAAAAACCAAAAATACCGCATTCTTGTGTTAAATCGATGAATTTAACTATATGATGCTTACATCTGAGGTGTATTATGTGTTCAGCAAACTTATGCAGGATATTGCGGGAAATATTTTTGTGAAAGATATTAACCCTGTTTAACCCCCACATGTGGGAAATTTTTGCTCTTTTCTTAAAAAGGTACAAAAATGACACCCTAAACAGGGAAATATTGAGTCAGTATGTACTACAGAAATATTTGCTATAAAATTTCACTACTAGTTTTTTAACACGTAAACGTCGAAATTTGAGCCCGAAACCAAAAAAATCGTTAAAACCAATTAGGACTTTTCACATTGCATATTAATTACATCCCCGACGCGCTTACCTTAAGTTTTAAGAATTTTTCGGCTTTGGTAACTCTAAGTGAAAGTTTTTGATATTTTCGCAAAATTTTGTAACCCATTGTGGCTCAGTTTTAGAAAATAGGGTCAAAAATACCGATAAAAACAGTATATAATGAGTTAATGTATTCTTAGAAAATGATCTATGTGCGATTTCATTATGATCTTGTAAGAACGAGTTTTGTCCAAATTTTAGTTCTAGAGTTTTACAGTGGGGTGAAATTTGGAAAATATTTATTGTTAGAACTGCTTACTGATTTTAACGATTTTTTTGCTTTCGGGATCAAATTTAGCTTTTTTAGTGTTCAGCAGCTAGTAGTGAAATTGAATAACAAATATTTCTGTAGTACATACTGACTCAATATTCCCCCGTTTTAAGTGTCATTTTTGTACCTTTTTAAGAAAAGAGCAAAAATGACCCACATGTGGGGGTTGTACAGGGTTAAAATTTTATACAAAAATATTTCCTGCAATATCCTGCATAAATTTGCTGAACACATGATACACCTCAGATCTAAGGATCATATAGTTGAATTCATCGATTTTACACAAGAATGCGGTATTTTTGTTTTTTTCGTGTACAGTGGATAAAAAAACTTCGAAAATCGATTAAAAAAAAAAATGTGACGTGCTGGGGAAAAACAACAAGAAACGGGTATTTTTTTTTAACGTCTACTTTAAGAATTTTTTGGATTTTCTCATGCGTTTTTTTTTGTGTCGAACGGTGTTACACAAAGAGCCCAAAAAAAATTTTTTTTTTTTTTTTTACAGAAATAGATAAAAAACAAACGTTTTGTAGAACACTTATTTTTTGCCAAATGGTTGTGAGAGCCGCCGGAATTTTTTATTTATCTAAAAAGTCACGTGTCAATTTTTTAACTGATCAAAACTCTTTAAGGAACCAATAAAAAAAGTCTGAGTTAGTTGACTAAGTTAGTTTTTACTGTGTCCATTACAATAGAATTTAGCACAGCTGCCATTATGATTCATACCACAAAGGTTATCTATAACTTTCATTTTCAATACATTTTGTTACTTCAAGACACAAGGGCAAAAAAACAGAAAATTGTTAGTATAATCAATTCTATGAATTATAGATTGCCGTTGAAGTGCGTTGTTCCTCAAACAAGCTAAATCTTCTAGTTTCGTGTGCTTTTTAAGTAGAGCCTAAAATGTTTTTTTTTTCCTCAAATAAAAATAAAAGCTAGAGCAACATTAAAACTCTTAAATAAAATAAAATAAATAAAAATTGGCCCACCTATAATATTTAAATACAGTGTTTTTTTTAGTAAAACTTAAAATA
This sequence comes from Calliopum simillimum, assembly GCA_951812925.1. Taxonomy (NCBI): domain Eukaryota; kingdom Metazoa; phylum Arthropoda; class Insecta; order Diptera; family Lauxaniidae; genus Calliopum; species Calliopum simillimum. Next base: position 35,678,090 of record OX638372.1, read on the forward strand.
ACAAAAACTCAAACAAAGGCGTGTCGCACCACTTAGACTAAACGTTTTCTAATTGTTGTTTACAAACTCCCACACAACGAGCAACAAAATGCAAAGAATTCAAATGTCAGATCGGCACAGTTGCTGACCGTCATCATCGTTTTGTATTGGATTATAAAGGTCTTAAAAGTCAATCTATCATTATTATTCGTTAGCACTGGCTGTCTAATTTGACGATACAGGAAACAATTTGAACAGCAAAATATAATTGAAACGTTTTGTAGTTTAAAAAGTACACAAAAATTTCAAAAATTATATGCCATAAACATTTGTAGTTAAGTGTACTTTCAGCTTAAAGTTATATACATATCTGTACAACATTATTGTTAGTTATAGTTTTAAGAAAAACAAAAAATTATATCCATTGCCCCAAAGTCTAAGTTTAATATGTGGCTTATTATCAAAGTTCGTTGACTGTGCTAACATGGTGCAAGTAAAATTGTACAACAAAAACATTATAAGCAACAACAAAAACAAATTACTATAAATACTTTGGAAAAAAAAAAGGAAAAAGGTTGCAACTAAAAATCATGTAGTTGCTATAAAAAACAAATCAATATTTTTGCTTTGGCGTTTTAAGCTTGGCAACTCAGATTTTAGCGGTGCAAAACAAAAGACTTAAGCAACAAACTTGAATTTATTATTTTAAATCGATTATGTTTGATGTTGATGTTTTGTTTCATTTCTTCTCTTTTGTTGTTTCTTATCACTCGCATTTGATCAAGTTGTCAATATTTTTGTAATAAATCGTATTTTTTTAATTAAGATTTTTTCCTTTCTTTAATTTTTGTGATTATCATGTGAGATCAAAAAGCAATATGTACAGTGGCTTTTGTTCATAACGCACAGTGGAACAACATTTTATATTTTCGGAACAAATTGAGAGAAATGTATGCAATTTATGGTTAGGGTGAAAACTACTTATGCTTACTTATGATTATTTTCTTGGGATAAATTGCAATGCTGCTTAGAGTTATGGAATTTTAGAGTTCAACTTTTGTCATTTTCTGATCAGCTATCATTATGAAACTTGGCACATGGATGTTTATTGCGTCTACTATTCAGCATATTTAGCTTTAGAGGGATTAAACGAAAGGGATTTGCACCCCCGGTGCAGTAAAAATACTCACAATGCTATATTTCTACGACTATAGTAGCTATCATTATAAAAGTTGGTACATAAATATATATTTTATTCACCTTGAAAAATTTTAAGGGTTGGAAGAGAAGGATGACGGAGATAGATGGGACTTGAAACATATGTAAAGGGCATCGGGAACGGGCGAACAAAGTCGCTTCCGGGCCAGCTAGTCATTTTATAAAATTCTGTTATAGAAACATTTAAATTTTACTAGTTTAAGCAATTTACAAATAAAATCATTAACTATAATGATCAAACCAACTCCAAAGTTGCAAAACTGTAGTTTTTCTTTTATTGTAATTTTTAAGTGGCTATGTTTTTTCTATAATCTTCATTAAGAGGCATAATATAGTACATGATAACAGTTGTTTCACAGAATCCCTCCTACAATATTCACTATATTAAAAAATAAAAAGAGAATACTGCAATTCCGATTAACTGTCAATTTTTTATATTTTTTAGTCCAATTTCTACTGTCCAGTTCGCCACTGAAAAAGATAATTTGACATCATTGGTTCACAAATCAAGTGCAAACCAAGCAGCAAGTGTTTCAAAAATTAAGTGCAAATATAGTTTAATACAAACAATTCAAAAAAAAAATAAATACATTGCAAAATTTAAAATTTAAAGTTGGTCACGTTCGTCACTTTTGCCACAAAGTAAGGTATATTTGAAATTTCATTCTACTGTAAAATTGTTAAACTAAATTTTGGACAAATCTTTTTATCCCAAGGTCGTAATAAAACCATACGAGGAGCATTTTCTTAGATCACATTAACCATTATATCCTATTTTATGGTCCTTTTGGTACCTTTTACAATAAGACTTGGTTATAATAGGTTAAAGTGTTCTGAAAAAAAATATTCTACGCAAAATTTCACTAGTGGTCAACAAAAGCAAGAAATTCTTAAAACTTAAGAATAATGCGTAGAAAAGTAATAAAAGTGTTGCAGTTTTCGGATAAGCAAATTTTACAATTGCCAACAGAACAGCGTGCAAGTTTTTTTCGCTCCAAAACTGAATTCGGCTTGAATCAACCTTACCAAATAAACTTAAAATGCATAAATATGTAAATCATTACCCAATTGAATCATAATGCAAAAAATGTCACGTTCATATTGTCACGTATCGATTCAGATTATGATCAAAACGAAGAAAAGTAGAGAACATATCGATACCTTAGAGCGCTAAAGTCCTATCTCCATTTTTTCAATTGTTGGGAAATGCAAAAAGAAGATTTCAAACAGTGGTTATTTAGGATTGACTGCTTTTTGATATAACGATACATGCAATATTTTTACCTATAGTATATTTGAACATAATTTTATTCTTTTAACCAATTTTATTAATTTCTAACGAAATCCAAGTCAATTTATAGTATGTCATTACTTTTGCCCTTACATAGAATTCCACTACTATTGAAATAAACGACGTATTTAGTATATTTCTTGAATTTTTTTCCACTAAAATGTTGTATGAAGTCATGACACGCGTAGAAAACTCGAAAAAACGAATTTATTTTTTTTTTTTTTTGAATTGAAAACGATTCGCTTTTTTTTTGGGAATCTCTCCCGCCAACGGATCAGTAACGGGTCCGTAATGGATAAAAAAGCGTTGATTTGAACCATCTGGCACACTGGGTGTATTAAAATTTGTTCACTAAAATGTCGCAAAAAGTCACGAAACGCGAAGAAAACGCAAAAAACGAAGATTTTTTTTTTTTAAATGTGACTTATTTGAATATTCAGTGGAAATACGACAGTAGCGTTCTCGAAAAAATTACAGTTTGGAGATAGGACTTTTCTTAATTATCGAATATTTTGGAATTTTAGTGGTATTTTGACATCACACAGTTTTCAACACGGTAAAGAAGCCCACAATGATGCCATAACTGCAAAAATCTCAAAATCGCAAAAAGTGGAGATAGGACTATAGCGCTCTAAGGTATCGATATATGAATCAAACAAAATACATTATAAAGTAACATTATTGCATCAGATTGTAAAATTAGTCGCACTAAAAAATACTGAATTGTTTCGCTGAGTTCTGACTTTCTTTGAATAGGCAAGAAAACTACTTCTAGTTTTGTCACGTTCGTTTTTTTCTTTTTTTCCGTGTATCTTGGAACCAGGACTCCGCCTGTTATTAAAGATGGCATTAATTATAGTGCTACCTAAGAGCTATAATGTTAAGTAAATACTAAAATAGATATGTGTTTTACTTTCACTTTTTAGCACTTTAAATGCGTACGACGCACAGTGGGGTATTTGATACCAAAACACGCTATTAATTCATCCAGAATTTTGAGGGTTATAATAACTTATTTTTTAAGTTAATTATGCATTAAAAAGTAGAAAACTTACGCAGTTGCATATTATAAAAAATTGAAATGGAAAATTGTCATCAAATTTTTTACGCATATTGAAGTTTTAAGAATTTCTATCTTTGATGACCCCTAGTGAAATTTTTTGAAGAATATTTTTTTAGAACATTTTAACCCATTTTAACCAAGTTTTTGGAAAAAAAGGGTCAAGAAGACCCATAAAAACAGGATATAATGGGTTAAGATGCAATAAAAAATTGTTTCTTGTATGATTTTATGATAAACTTATGAAAAACAGTTTTTCCAAGATGTAGTTTAAGAGTTTTACAGCAGGCCGAAATATCGAAAATATGTTTTCTTTCGGTTTTTTATCTAAAACAACAATATATGAATGATTTTAAATTCGGGATATAAAATTTTTTTATATACCTTGACTCAAGACCAAAAATTTGATATATCGGATGACTCATTCTGACGTTTCTTAAATCGTAATAAAATAAAAACTGTACTAAGCCGAGATTTTGCATAAAACGGTGATGAGCGACCTCTTAATGACCTTCAAAAATTTTAAAAAACTTAGCGTCTTTTATTGACACCTTCTTGCATATTTTTGCTGGTAATTGTCTGTCTATATTTCTGTATTTAACTTTTTATTTATTTTATGCTCCACTTTCATACATATTGGACAGGTCAGTTTGCGTTTAAAAAAAAGAAAATTTCTCACAGCCTCGCAAAAACCCGCAACACTTTTTTCCATAAAAAGTAACTTAAATGTCTACTCTTTATTAAAATAAAAACATTTTCGTTTGAGCTCACTTTTGGAACAACTATATGTTTATATATATAGCCAAAATGCACTTAATTTTAAACTAACGAACAAAAAAAAAAAAAAAAAAAACAATTAAAATATAACACAACACTTTTTCACAAAACAAAAAACCACTTTTATATTACAAAAATACCTGAACTAAAAGGGTTCATCAAAATTTAAGAAGACAAACAACACAAAAGGAAAAAAATCATTGCAGTGGCTGGAGTTTTCTTACAAAAAGTTTAATAATTCCGAAGGAGCAAAACATGGCACAACCCAATTTTTAACACTTATTATGGACAGTCTGTAGTTAAAGTTAAAATCATTATTAGATGAAAAGCGTGCATATCCTAAAATACTTTAACTCCACTTGAATAATAAAGAACATCAATTTTTTAACACATATTTAATATATATAAAAAAAAATTTTTTAAACATTAACTCAAAAAAACTATTATGTAGTAAGAACCACAATTACCTGAAGTTGAAGGTTACATTAAAACTTTTTCCACAAAAAACTTTTTTTTTAATAAAAATGTACTTTAAAAAAGCCAAAAAATTCCAATTTTTCACAGCGCGCGAACGAAAGCAAAAAAAGTTGATCTTCAACCGCATATAACTTTTTAACTAGTAATGTTAGGTCAACAATTTTATTGCTTGTGACGCAGAATTTAATTATCTTTAAAACGGTATCAAAAAAAGCCGGTACTTCAAACATTTTTTTTTTTCAATTAAATGCGTAAAAGCGCATACAATACCTCTTTGTGCGACGGTCACGTTCATCACCTGGGAAATGTCCATATGCAGATATAATACTTCTCAATGTGTTTGTAGAATACTAAAAAACTCTTCTTCGATGAAATTATAACTAAAAAAGTTTTTTTTTAACTTTATTTATTTTTTTTATGCTATTTTACATTAAAAAAATTGCTTATTCGAAAACAGAAATTATTTAACTTAAAACATAAAAATAATATATATTATTTTAAAGAAAGAAAACGTAATTTTAACAAATAAAAGTTAATACAAATAAAAGTGAAATAAAAATAAAATAAAAATAACATAAAGTTAAGTACTAAGTCAATTAATGTTTTTTGTAGGTTTTGTAACAGAGTAAACAAAATTATGAGTAATGATGTTGAAGAAATTTCATGTTAAAATATAAAATTAAAATAAACTTTAGTTTTAATGCTAAATTTTTATTTATTTAGATTTAATTAAACAAAAAATAACTAAGTCGGTATTTTCTTAATAATTGTAGTATGATTTATTGCAAGCCAGAGTGGCCCACAACAAATATTAATGATTTTTGCGATCGATAGATCTTTTGGGTTGCAAAATTGGTAGAGTGATTCTCAGTTGTAGTAGTAGTAGATAAGAAATAAGTAATTAGCAAGCTGGAAGCCAATGAGACAATTTATAAGTTTTAATATGTTAAAAATAATTCTTTAACTTATTTCAACTCTTAGATGTGATCTTTATAGTACGATTTCACAGAAAGCAATAACTCAAAAAAATAACATTGGTCTACATTACATGACTGGGTCATCTTTACATATTTTCTGGATTGGTTTAAAAGAAAGTTTCGTTTAAAAAGGGGTATATATCATAAAAAACCGTTTATTAAAATTTAGTAAATTAACGATTTCCCATCAAAAGTTTATTTTCCTGTTCAAAATGTAGGCAAAGAGTGCCACCTGTGGGCATGGTTTGGGTGTGGGCATCCCGCCGTTAATTTTGACAGGAAACAAATACGTCTGTTCTGGCAAATGTTAAGCGTGTATTATGACAGCACGGAGTTTTTGTGCACATACCAGAGCAAACAGACGCATTTACTTTGTGCTGCGAAGAAAATAATTTTGAATAAAAAAAAAAATTTTTTTTTATCATTTTTCAAGTGCGATAAGTCGAAGTGAATTAATCAAAAAGCTGAGTGCAATCCATAGTTATGCAGTAAATTTATTATATTTTGTGATTCAAAACCGAATGCAACCAGAATATTCACACAACACAATTTTCTCATTGCTTTGGCTGTCAAACTCGAGTATGGACCCGAATTGGTTCGGATGTGGGCACCCCTCTTTTTTTATGTAAAGCATGTGTTTTACTGAAATATCATCGTGGATGCCAACGTTACTAATCTAAATGATATTCTTAGAGGAAACTCATTCAAAAGTGGCTGGAAAAAAATTAAAAAAGAAACTTAGGAACTAATTAAGGTGTTTTCACGCTACATGAAGAACGTAGAACAACACTTCGGTGACGTCGAAGCAGTCGACGATGGTATTTCTCTGGACTTCTTGCGTAAATGCGGGCAACGCGTGCCACCAAATAAGGTAAATTGATGTTTTTTCACTTTCTTCAGGTAACATTGAAGAGTGTTAATTACACTGTTCGACAATATCGAAATTTTTTAAAAACACATTAGAAAATCCAAAAAATTCTTAACCCTTTAACAACTAAAGGCAAGTATGTTTGCCAGAACCCCAATTGCTTGAATGAAAGTTTTATTAACTCCCATTACTTCGATTTTGTCATATTTTTGTTTTAAAATTCTTTCGCGTACTTAGACCTGGTCGTTAAAGGGTTAAAGTAGACGTTAAAAAAATACCCCTTTTAACGTGGTTTTCTCCAGCACTACACATTTTTTTTTTAATCGATTTATGAAGTTTTTTTATCCACTGTACATGAAAAAACCAAAAATACCGCATTCTTGTGTTAAATAGATGAATTTAACTATATGATCCTTACATCTGAAGTGTATCATGTGTTCAGCAAACTTATGCAAGATATAGCGGGAAATATTTTTGTATAAAATTTTAGCCCTGTTTAACCCCCACATGTTGGTTCTTTTTGGCCCTTTTCTTAAAAAGGTACAAAAATGACACCCAAAACATGGAAATATTGAGCCAGTATGTACTACAGAAATATTTGCTATAAAATTTCACTACTAAATAGTTTCTTAACACGTAAAGGTCGATTTGAGACCGAAACCAAAAAAATCGTTAAAATCAATTAGTGCTTTTCACATTGCATATTAATTACATCCCTGACGCGCTTACCTTAAGTTTTAAGAATTTTTCGTCTGTGTAGGATATTTTTGCAAAATTTTTTAACCCATTGTGGCTCAGTTTTAGAAAAAGGGGTCAAAAAGACCCATTCAAACAGGATATAATAGGTTAATGCATTCTAGGAAAATGATTCTTGTGTGATTTCGTTATTATCTTGTGTGAACGAGTTTTGTCCAAAATGTAGTTTTAGAGTTTTACAGTGGGGTGAAATTTGGAAAATATTTATTGTTAGAACTGCTGACTGATTTTAACGATTTTTTTGCTTTCGGGATAAAATTTTGCTTTTTTAGTGTTCAGCAACTAGTAGTGAAATTGTATAGCAAATATTTCTGTAGTACATACTGACTCAATATTCCCCTGTTTTAGGTGTCATTTTTGTACCTTTTTAAGGAAAGGGCAAAAATGACCCACATGTGGGGGTTGTATAGAGTTAAAATGTTCTACAAAAATATACAAGAATACGGTATTTTAGTTTTTTTCATGTACAGTGGATTAAAAAACTTCAAAAATCAATTTAAAAAAAATGTGACGTGCTGGGGAAAAACCACGAGACAAGGGTATTTTTTTTTAACGTCGACATTAAGAGTTTTTTGGATTTTCTCATGCATTTTTTTTTGTGTCGAACAGTGTTATCTGAATTTCATTTCAATGGTTTTCTCGACGGCCCAGGAGAAAGACCATTATAACGGGTTCAGCATAAATGAGTAGCGCGAATTGGCATACTTGCATGCATTGCACTTTAGATGATGAATTTGTATGAATCAGTTTTGCATTAGTTTTGCATCTTTTTCCATTTGATTGCATTTTACTTCATATTTTTCCTTTTGTAGCCGATTTTCGAAGGGTACCCACAACCGAACCAAAATTTTTTTTCTGTCAAAAATGATCACTTTACTTTTCCCTGTCTATTTCATGAACAACATTAAACTTTGTTACTTTAGGTCTGCACGTACGAGTCTGTATGTATGTATGAATGTAAAAAACTAACATAAAAATAATAAAAAATAAACTTTTGCTAAAATTTTCGAAATCTCTCTCACTTAAATATTAAAAATTAATCAACGCACAACAACAATACACTTAACTTAAGGCCAACAGTGGCTCATATTCGAAATCCTTTGGACTGGATTTCTTTTTGTACTTTCTCTGTAATTTCGTTTTAGACAATTTCGATTTGGATTTACTGGGTCGTGATTTCTTCTCTTCCATTTCCTTTTCACGATCCAGTAATTCTAATTGTTCGAAAATATTTTTCGGATGTGGATGTGTGCTGGGCCTTGTTGAATTCTTCGCTGCATAAACAACAACAAATTGTGAGAAAGCACCATCTGTCGGTGTATTTATATCGGCAAAGTCACGGAAATTGGCAAATTGTTCTTCAGGATAGGTATATTTTTGTATGAAACCATCATTAGCTGGACGTCCGTGTCCATTATTGGCATCACCATAATAATCGCTAAAGTCACTATTATCTTCCGGATGATAGGGCATTTCCTCTTCGGGATAGAATGTACCACCACGTATCACACCGAAATCACCGGAGCCAAGTATGGCCGTATCAAAATTGCTACCTTGCGTCGGTCCAGCAGCAGTGGCATCTATTTTGGGTAGCTGCGCCACAGCATACTTGGGCACGGCGGGACCATCATTGTTGGGAAAGTATGGACGTGAATGGCCAAGTGGTGGCGCCTCACGGAAAAAGGGTGGATAATAGTTTTGTGCCGCTTGTGTATGCGAATCTTGTGGTGCAGCCGGTGCCGCATCTACACGTGCCGTTATCTGCTGCGGCTGCAGATGTTGCGGTCGCTGGTGGTGGTGGTATGCAATTGGTGTCACAATGGGTTGAAATTGTTGCTCATGTGAACGTAGCACTGTTATGGGTGCAAAATCATTTGGTTCCATTAGCATATCGGAGTCTTCTTCGGGAAATTCAGCTAGAAGGAGAAAACGAAAATTTTGTACATTAGCAAGGCAGTAATTAGCAGTGTTACTACTATACTTATAAAAAATAATCATTTATATAGGTAAATATGCATTTGAAGTGAGGTATTCTGAAAAGCGAAAGAAAAGTCGCAAGAAATTAAAAATGTCAATTATAGTTGAAAATTCGAAACACCTACTTATAGGCATTTCCGCCAAAGGTCCAAAAAAGGCCCACAAATTTAAATCATCATATATCTGAAACTATTTAGCGTAAATGAATGAGATTTGGTACTTATGTAAAAGCACAAAGACAAATAATATGTACTGGAAAAAATGGGGGTATCACGCCCTCACAAAAATCATTTCATCATACCTCCGAAAATATTTATAGCACATAAAAAATGAGATTTAATACATGTATACAGAGCGCCAGGATAAATTATGTTCCTTGGAAAAATAGGCAACGCCCCTAAAAAAAGAAATTCATAATTTATGAGATTTGGTACACATGTAAAATAGATAAGCACAAATGAGATCCTTTGGAAAAATTGGTGACGCCACCTCAACTCAACAAAATAAGGTGACCCAACATTCAATGGGAAAGAGAGATTTGCAATTTAAAATTTGTATGGTGGAAAAAGTGTCACGTTCATAATGTCACGTATCGATTCAAATTATGATCAAAACAAAGAAAAATACAGAAGGTATATGAATCAAACAAAATACATTATAAAGTAACATTATTGCATAAGTTTCTAAGATTAGTCGCACTAAAAAATTCTGACTTTTTTCGCTGAATTCTGTCTTTCTTTCAATAGGCACGAAACTACTTCTACTTTTGTCACGTTCATTTTGTGTCTTTTTTTCCTTGTATCTTGAAACCAGAACTTTGCCTGCTATTTACGTTGACACTAATTATAGTGCTACCTAGGAGCTACAAGGTAAAGTAAAAACTAAAATAAAAATATGTTTTACTTCCACTTTTTTTGCACTTTAAATGTGTACGGCGGTCACGTTCGTCATCTGGGAAATTCCCATATGTCTAGTCAAATACCATTTTTGTGTATATTGTGTGCCTGTATAACTAACTAAAGTTACTAAAATCTGCCAAAAAAACTACTGATTTTTTTATTATTAACAAACGTATTTTTTGCTTTGCCACAGGCACCAAAATTGTAACTTTCGATCAATCAACAGAAAGCAACAATTTTAACATACACTCAACGTGTCAGTAAAGTGCAATCTGGGGGTCCCACTCAAAATCTGTAAACAAAAACTAATAAACAGCATAAGTGTGAATATGATGTGGCTCTTTTGTGATGAAAACTTTCACTGCAATGATTATGTGTGATTTAAACAAAAAAAAAAAAACTTTAAAATGAAACAAAAGAAATACAAAAAGGTTTCAATACCTCTATTTTGTTACTTAATAAATTTTTAGATTTAAAAAAAAACACCAAAAATCCCAATTACTAATAATTATCTACTCCGGCACATAGTGTGCTGTTGCTTTTTTTCTGTACATATTTACTATCAAAAGAAAGTACTTGTAGTAACTATACTACAAAAATCGTGGTCAATTGATGTAACAATGTGTTAAGAAAAAACAAAAAAAAAAAAAAAATGCAAAATAAGTAATTTCATTCATGTTTCATTCCATTTGTGAGTTTTGAGTGAATTTTCGTGACAATCGAAAATCAATTTTTACAATTTCATTAATTGCATTGGTTAGTTATTCAGGAAAACATGATTTTTTGTTCAAATCAAATATTTTTTTAAGTAGCCAGAAAAGGTGTCGAAAGTTTCATCAATCAAGTATGTTTTTGTACAATTTACAACAGTGGTTATATAAAATTGTATCACGCATTTTAGTTTAAAAAAAAAAAACTCAAAATTATTTCACGAACTCGAATCACGGGTTTTTCTATTAAGTGATTTCATAACGAAATGTCTCTGAAAATTTTTTTTGGACTTTACACTCCTATGACAGTTTACTTATGATATTTGACAAAGTAGCGCCTATCGAAAGGAAAAAGCCTTTTAACGAAAAATTGATCTTCTCAAGGCATAAGCGTTGATATATCACACTTTAAAGTCGAACTGTAAGTACGGAAGATATGATGAAAAACGTTTATGGGCGACCCTTCCGATCGGTCAAAAAAAAAAAAAAAATATTCCGAATTTTCTTGCAAAAATACATCATTCAGAGAAGGTACAGCGGATTTTATTTTTCTGGTAAGGTCGATCCACCTATGTTCCACAATAAAATTAAAAATATTTTTTTAAATATTTCTGTTGAAGTAATCGAAATACTTTCTTAGCAAAAGTTTAATGATTTTTTACGAGCTTTAATTTTCTGAGGTTAAGGTGGCACATTAAGTTGGTGGGAGCTGATATCCGGTAGGTAAGAGGTCTCTTTGAGACATAAATATTGATATATCTTACTTAAAAATCGGCCTGTAAATGCCAAAGATATGTTAATGGGCGACCCCTACGTTCGGTAAAAAAAAAATTCCGAATTTTCTTGCAAAAATACATCGTTTTAGGGGCCGTAGAGCGGACTCCTTTTTTGTGATACGGTCTAAAGTACATGTTATTCAAAACATGCAACAATTCAGGCGACAAAAATTTAAAAGCCATTTAGGGTGCCAAATTACTAATGATATGGTGCCATACCACCCATAGCCTCGGGTAAATTACACTCTTTTTTTTTTAATTGAAAAAAAAAAAACGTATCTATATATGAAGCACTCCACGCCAAGTGTACCAAAAAAAAAATTTTTTTTCTCCGATTTCGCTCAAATTTGGCAATATGGTAGATCCGGTGTGCAAGAACAACACTGGGACAATTTGGTCCTAGTACCATTTGTCGTTAAAATAGAGGGAGTTGAAGTTGGCGATTTTAGTCATTTTCATGAAAAGGGTGTTTTTTCAGAAATTCATAGCTAACACTAAAGTTTGTAAATTGATAGATCTAAGTTAATGGTCCCATTCACTTTGAAGTGTTCTTTATATAAAAAAATATTTCTTGGTAAAAAAAATGTTTTTTCACCAAAATTTTTTATACTTAAAAATACTTTTGAATTTTTTTTAAAAAAAGCCCCCTTAGATTTTTTTTAAAAGTACCTTGAATAAAAGCATAATTTATAAGCTTTAAAATTATGTATGACTCAAGATGGGATTCGGACGCTACATGGGAGTTTTTGGCTTTTGAACGGCCGTGGCAGAACAAAATCTTTTTTTACTCGAGAGGAAAACATCTTTCGTAAAAAGTGTACTGAGCAAAAAAGGCTTAGAATCGTCTAAGGAATACGTGAGAATTTTTTTTGGAAGTTTTTAAAACTTTTTTTTTTGAATAATTTTTGAAAAATTTTTTTATCAAAAATTTTTGCAAAAAATATTGAAGGGAAAAAAATTTTTTTTTTAGCATTTCAAAAAATTCCAAAAAAAAATCGCACGTATTGCTTGGACGATTTTAAGCATTTTTTGCTATATACACTTTTACGTAAGATGTTTTCCTCTCGAGTAAAAAAAGATTTTTGACTGCCACGGACGTTCAAAAGCCAAAAACTCTCATGTAGCGTCCGAATCCCATCTTGAGCCATACATCATTTTAAAGCTTATACTTTTAAAAAAAATCTAAGGGGGCTTTTTTTAAAAAAAATTCAAAAGTATTTTTAAGTGTAAAAAATTTTGGTGAAAAAACATTTTTTTCACCAAGAAATATTTTTTTTTTTTTTGTTAAAAGAACGCTTAAAAATGAATAAGAATAGTAACTTAGATTTATCAATTTACAAACTTTAGTGTTAGCTATAAATTTTTGAAAAAACACCCTTTTCATGAAAATGACTAAAATCGCCAACTTCAAACTCTCTATTTTAACGACAAATGGTACTAGGACCAAATCGTCCCGGATTGTTGTTCTTGCACACCGGATTACCATATTGCCAAATTTGAGCGAAATCGGAGAAAAAAAAAAATTTTTTTGGTACACTTGGCGTGGAGTGCTTCATATATAAAAATGACTGTGTGTCTGTATGAAGCATTATCGCTCAAAAACCATTCGTCCAATTGAGCTGAAAATTTGGAAATGAGTATATATTAGGTATGGGAATGTTTTTATGCGATTCACGAAGGTTTCCGAAGACCACCCGAAGGTTTAATAGTCAAAACGAAGAATATCTAGGTACACTAGAGGGAAAATATCTGCGGCAAGCTTTCAACAAGTTCTAACTGATAGTTCTTTGGAATACCCGAAGGTCACCCAAGAGCTTCATAGTCAAAACGAAGAATATCTAGGTATACGAGAGGGAAAAAATCTATGGTGAACCATCAATAAACTTCAACTGATTCAACCCGATGGTTCCCGGAGTTCACCCGAAGGCTTCATAATCAAAACGAAGAATATCTTGGTACACGATAGGGAAAAAATCTATGGTGAACTATTAAGAAACTTTAACTGATAGTTTTTCGGAATACCCGAAGGTCACCCGAAGGCTTCATAGTCAAAACGAAGAATATCTAGATGTACTTCAGGAAAAACATTCTTAATTGATGGTTTCCTGGGACACTCCAGCTATGCCATTGCCAATTTTTAAGATGGCTTAAAATGAAATTAACTTTCTCAAAATACCTAAATTTTTATTGGTGACGTGGCAGTGGCGTAAATCAAAATTTTATCCCTGTATACCTTCTAAGCTATTGGGAATCAAAAAACAAAGCAAACATGCCTAGCGAAGCGGGTAACTAGTTCTTAATAATTTTTGTTTAAGTTGTTATTTGTTCTAGTTCAAATAACGCATAAAATTGCTTTTAGTTCGCTTAAAAATCTCTTTAAATTCTGGTTTTATAGCAGTTCAATAAAAAAGGTGTCATATCTCCATAGAAGAACTCTATACTCTGAAAAGCAACAAAAGATATTTTATGGAATTCAAAAAATTGTTCTAGTAGGAAGACGAGATACTTGTAGACAAGAAACTAAAATATACAAACACAGGAGCTTACAAAATCAAAATCAAAAAAATCATAATCCCCCTCATCAAGATAGCGCAATTATTGCTTAAGCGCCACATGTGTCCTTGTCGAAAGAAAAACCATAAAATTAAGTAAATGAAATTCATGTAAAACTCTAATTAAACTCTTTGCTACAAAAATAAATTGAATTAAATTAAACATCAAATTCAATTTCAACACATTCATCAAAACTAAAGTCGAACAGTGAGTGAGCGAGCGAGTGCATTGGCCAACCGAAAAAAACCAACTGCATTGGTAACAGAAGCAGCAGCAGCAGCAGTAAAACTTGAAACGGTGGCAACAAACTTGCAGACCGGCAAAGCCAACCAGACAATGTTGAGAAAGAAAAAACAACAACAAAATTCAAGACTTAAAACTACCGCTATAGATTTCTACTTTTGTCTAGATCAAGTGCTGGCTGGAATCGAATCAAATGAGAAATAAAAGTGGCGGCGTTTCGCATAATCCGTTACCCCAGACTGTGGCTGACATTGGTGCTGAATTTCGCACTTTGCACAGTGGGGTGAATGATACGGTGCACGATCGGTGTGTAAGTAAGTTTACAACATATCTACTACAGTGAGAAAAAGTAGTCAATGCAACTTGCCTGTCTGTCTAACTGTCGGTCGGTCTGTGCGGTAGCGTGTCAAATTGTATGTCAGAAATTTGTTCCGAAACCAATAAAAACTTAAAACTCCAACAGCAATAATCTCGATTTGATGGTTACTCAGGAGTTTAAGTATTTCATTTTTTTCTTTTGAATTATAGTTATATGCTGATGTTTAGGGTGAACATTAATTCCTTGCGCATATTTTTTGTAATATTATAGAGTTATTATTAAGCAATTAATACATTTTTTCTGGCTCGAAGTCCACCCTGATATTGTTTTATATTTTTATTTAAAATTCTTATTTATGTACCTTTTCTATGGTGAAACTTTAAACTGTAGGTTTTCATTGTGTTTGTTGTTGTTATTGTTGTTGTTATTCTTGTTGTTGTTGTTGTAACTGTAAGACACCCACTTTTGTTACTTTAGTACTTTGGTCATGGCGCGTGTTTCTTGACATGATATGGAACGTGCGCCCAAATATTTCTGTGGCAATGTTAGCTGTCTGTCTCTCTGTCTGTCTCGGTTGTCTATCCGAGTTGTCTATCTTTTGAGAGTGTTGCTATATTATTTTTCACTAGTGTAATGCATTATATTCCGATGTATATGTGTTTTTTGTATATTTCATGTTTGATATATTGACTCCCGCTGGTGAGGTTAATTTTTTCCTTAACTTAATATCCTTTGTAACTTATATCCATGAATATCATTGATGTGGGCTTGTGCCTTTTTTTTTGCTTATATGCGATTATTTTTTGATTACAATGAACATGAGATATTTGTGAAACTTAATTGAAGCTGTTGAAATATATATGTAGTTTTATCGTATACATATGTATACGTATATATAGGTTAAAAAAAAAAGTTCTTCAGAGTATGTTTTTTAAAATTATTGTACTTTTTTTTCAACAGATAGCGAGGCTAGCAATAAAAATTTAAGTTTTCGTGTAATTGATCCTCACCGCCATCACAGAGCCCTAATATTTACTCACCAAAAGATTTTTTTTTTTGAAATTGTGCTTGCCCTCTATCACCAGTCCCTTAAGAGCTCTAAAGCAAAATTTATTTCTAAACATCATTTTGTAAGGAAGTCACCGTAAGAAATGGAAACAAGGGATATGATTGTGTCGTAAAATTTTGTTGAGAGAGAAATATTGTTAGACGGAGAAAATTTTTAGGAACAGAAAATTCGATAGTCCATTTTCAGCCACTTTTTTCTAAAATTCTTAACTCGTAAAGATCTCTAGCCCTATAATGTTTCGAACCAATCATATAAGTAAAAAGGGAGCATAACTGAATTAATTATAAAAAAGTTTTTATTACTTACAAATCATATAAGTGTTTCAAACTTTTAAAAAATTATTAATTTAAGAAGATTTTTAAGATTTTAGATAGCTTTTTTCAAATATGTACCATAATGTATATTCAAAATGGTACATGGCTCTGTCTGCATAGCTAGAAATACTGCCGTCTGAAGGCATCTTCGAAACAATTGCTTGAGAAAGAATCACAATAATAGAGGAATTGCGTTCTGGAGTGCTACTGTATCAACAAGGTAGCTTTGTGAAGACCTTAGCCTCCAAATGAAGATAAAGCACATAAGAGTGTGAATTAAATATTATAAAGCAAATATAAACGTATGCATTTTCCTGGAATTTCTGTAAGGACCATAGGTCCAAAATGAAACGTCTCCATTTGTCATGATGACTTTGATCTTTTGCCACGACTTTCTCCTTTCTTGTATTTCTTTCACCAATGCCCTTTTTTGTTGATTTACTACGTCTTCTACTACCTGGTTGATTCTAGTAAAAGACCTGGCGACAGTCTTTGCTGTATGGTTTCCGGAGAGTATGACCTATACATCTCCACTTGCGTAGCTTGATCTCGTTTGCTATGGGAATCCAGTTGCACTTTAGGTGTAGTTTGCTGTTTGAGGTAGTGCAAGGCCACCAAACCTTATGCACATCTTGATGAATACTTGGAGCTTGTAAATAAGTTGTTCGGTAATAAGCCACGTTTGGACCTATACGACTAGAGCAAAACCAATGTCATTTTTGAATCAAAAATGCACTCGGAAAGGAACATGACCAGATTTTGTTCAGTTGAGCAAACGTCTCTTTCGCATTACACATTCTTGAGTTGTTACCCTCTTTTTTGTTCCATCTACATTGGAGGTAATACGTTTTCAATGTCATCATTAACAGCTTTAACAATGTTGTCAATTCTGAATGGATTCAGCTTCAAACTTTTATTTTTGGTGCATTGAATTTTAGGTTGGCCTTTTCAAATTCCAAGACAAAGTGCATAACTTAGTGTTTAAAAGATAGTAGTCAAGGTCTAAAGTCAAAGATCGATCATTGAACATCGAACATTAAACGTCGAACATTAAGCGTCGAACATTAAACATCAAACGTCTAAGATCGATCGTCGATCACTGAACATCGAACATTAAGCATCGAACATTTTTAATCTGTGTGCATTGATGTTTAGGCCGGCTTTTTGAGATTCTAAGACAAAGTGCATAACTGAATGTTTGAAAGATAGTAGTCAAGGTCTCCTAACTGTTCAGTAAGGTTCCGTCGGATAACTTTTTAGAACTTACTAGAACCACAAATATATTAAATAGTTTTAACTTTTTGGGCAGTTTTCGTACTTTTTTTGCTTTTTTGTTTTTCTTTTTGTGCTGTATAAAGATAATGTTGACCTAGTCATGCTCTACAAAAGTTGTCTTGAAAATATTATGAAACAATGAACAGTTTTGAAGTAAAGGGCAATCAAAGCGACTTCCCCTTTTTTAGTCAATTTTTCGACCTTTGATCGAAAACCGGCTGGGTTTTTTCCACAACCGATTCCAAATTTTTTTTTGAGATCTTATTTTTTTGGCCTCTTATTTCAGGAAATGGACGGGGAGCAAGCAAAATCAGAATTTTGCACATATGGGCGCTCTGCTGTGGATATACTAAATTTATTCAACCTAGCTTACGAAGACAAGTTGAAGCGCAGTTCTTAATTTTATCCAAGCATTTCCGGTTTTTGGTGGAATTCTGCTTTTTGCTATGGGAGGGCCGAATCAAGGGGTTTCGGCTTTAATGTCATGTAATAAAAGTTTTTCGAAATAATTACAGTTATTTTAAAATAATATTTTTGTAAGTGGGTTAAAGTCACCTCAAGGGTGGGGCGACTTTAACCGAAAAATTTCATTAATTGATTTTACATTCTATATCTTTAACGATGCAATATCAGGGTATCAGGTTTTGTAAACTTAAGTTCTCTCAACATTTTGGCATATTTATATAGGCAATCGGTCTAAGTAATGAAATGTTTTCAAGGACGAAATTAAAAAAACAAACTACAATTTTTGATAAATGCAGTTTTAGGCTTGGTTTGTTTTACTTATTGGTATATATGTTACATCAAATAACAAAACTGACATTAAAGGCCAAGCAAAACCTAAAAAGTCCACAAAAAAAAGTTAAAAATCGATTGAAAATTAGAAAACAAAAATACTTGATTCAAAAAATTTAAAAATCGATAGAAATTCTTAGTAGGTAACTTTAAAAGATAAAAAAGAAAAAAATAATTTCAGTATAGCAAAAGATTTGAGTTTATTTTCATTACAGTTCACAATACTCAGCGTTTTGCGCGTCAATTTTGCCCGAGTTTGGGTTTCTTTCGAGCCTGCTTAACAACACAAAGTTTTTTGGGGGTGACTTTGAACCTCAGAGAATTAAAGACTTTTTCGGGGTTGGTCTTTTATACCCTAGCTTAAGCGTCTTCTCTTGTTTATCCAGTGCTTATTGTTCGAGGGTCGAAACCCAAGTATTTTTTCACTTGATTAGAAGAAAGTAGCCTTAGCGCCTCTTCATAATACTACAAACAATTTTGTTATGTTTTAAAATATATATTTTCAATCAATTACTATACACACAGATGATCTATTCCTAAGTAATTACTATTAGGCACACTTATTAGTCACAAGTTATTACATCTCAATTTTATTCTTATTATATTTGTGCAAACCTAAGTATATACATCATACTTATCACGATAATTTTAGTGAAAATGCAAAGTGGTAACGCAACCTTGATGATATCATTAGAACGACTTAATCACTTTTAGTAAGAAATATGATAACTTGGATAATTATGCTCGACGTGACTCCCGCACAAAAGAACCTCTAATTAAATACCCCTACTATAATGTTTGAGAAAATCAGCAAATAACGAAAAACACGTAAAACATTAAACGTTGAATGAAAATTCTATGAAAAATATAAATACAACAAAAACAAAAAGTAGTTTTTCATGCCACATGAACAACGTAACAACTGATGATGATCAAATTGGTACTTTTCGAGATATCTAAGTATTCATGCAGAGGAGTTTGTCTGTTCTCGACAGCCATGTTCATGACTTTAGCTTAAAAACTTGGGGTCAAATGCGTGGTACTGACATTATGAAACGATGTTGCTATTATTTTTTTATTTGAAAATTGTTGTTTTTTTTTTTTTTTTTTGTAAATAATTTTAATGTTTAACAACAGTTGTGATCGCACATTAAAATATGTATACTTTTTCGTTTTTATTTCTTACTTCATTGTTAACAGAATTTTTTTGCATGAAGAATTGAGCATAAGAACATAAGATTCGTACTATGTATATGTTCTTTCTCATGTAATAAACAGATGGTTCTTGAAATAAAGTACTAATAAGAAAAAAAATATTTTAATTTTTTAACATTTATTCTCTATTGTTTAGAAATAAAATTCGTGCTGTTGATGTTTTGTCGCTCGTGGCAATCATGATTGCCAAGAATAATGTCAAAGAGTCCATAAATAATGAAAAAATTTAAATAAATCATGTTTTGTTCACATTTAAGTAGAATTATGTTTTGAGTTATGTTATGAAAATTATATGCAAGTACATATGGAGAAAACTTGCAAGTATTGCACCTTGAAGCAAAATCAATTCAAAACGCTGTCAAGTTAAAAAAAATAAAGTTCTGAGTTGTAATTAGAATGTTTCAAATACTCATATTTGGTTATTTAAGCCGAGAATAGAAAAATGGTTGATATCTAAAAACTCATATTTTTTCTGGACTCAGGCTATATAAGAAGCACTCCACGCCAAGTGTACCAAAAAACATTTTTTTCTCCGATTTTGCTCAAATTTGACAATATGGTAGATCCAATGTGCAAGAACAACAATCCGGGAGGATTTAGTCCTAGTACAATTTGTTGTTAAAATACTGGGTGTTGAAGTTGGCGTTTTTAGTCAATTCCATGAAAAGGCTGTTTTTTCAAAAATTTATATTGTAGCTTACACTAAAGTTCGTAAATTGATAAACCTATGTTAATGGTCCCATACATTTTGAAGCGTTCTTTTTATAAAAAAAAAATTTCTTTGTGAAAAAAAATGTTTTTCACCAAAATTTTTTACACTTAAAAATGCTTTTGAATTTTTTTTAAATAAAGCCCTCTTCGATTTTTTTTAAAAGTACTTTAAATTAAAGCATAATTTATAAGCTTTAAAATGATGTATGACTCAAGATGGGATTCGGACGCTACATGAGAGTTTTTGGCTTTTGGACGCCCGCGTCAGGATAATATCTGTTTTTACTCGAGAGGAAAGCATCTTACGTAAAAAGTGTACTTCATGAAAATGACTAAAGACGTCAAATTCAACACCATATATTTTAACAACAAATGGTACTAGGACTAAATCCTCACGGATTGTTGTTCTTGCACACCGGATCTACTATATTGACACTTGGTACACTTGGCGTGGAGTTCTTCATAAGTATATTGTTTGCACAGTAACGCCATATCTCTATTCCAAAACTATATAACCAACTATATAACCAACATGAACAAAGTAATGATTATATGTATATATGACTAAATATATTTAGTTTTATCTTTCCTTCATAATATTGAAATACTGTAAATTATAGCAATCATAAAGGGTGTTTTTTTCAGAGGTTTGTTTTTCGAATAGAGATAAAACTGGCATTTTGTGGTCAAATCTGGCAACTCTAATGTTATTTATGTTCAGTTTGGTTTGCCATTTCATCATGAACAGGTTGACAAAAGAACAACGCTTGCAAATCGTGCAAATTTATTTCGAAAATAATGGTTCAGTTCGCGAAGTTTACCGCAAGCTCCGTCCATTTTATGGTCGACATAATCGTCCATCAGAGCAATTAATTCGGTTAACCATGGATCGTTTAAGCACTACGTTTACTCTATGTGATAATACGCATCCGCAGAGACGTCGAACAGTGCGCACCGAAGAAACAATTGCTGCTGTAGAGCAAAATGTTGAAGAGGACCCGAATGAATCGATTCGCCACCGTGCACAGCAATTGGAGCTTTGTCCATCAACTTTATGGAAGATTTTGCGCAAAGATCTTGGCTTGCGACCTTACAAGATCCAGCTTGTGCAAGAATTAAAGCCGCGAGACCATGCAATGCGTCGTGATTTTGGTGTATGGGCCGAAAATGAGATTGATCTCGATGCTGATTTTCATCGCAAAATTTTGTTCAGTGATGAGGCTCATTTTTGGTTGAATGGCTACGTCAACAAGCTAAATTGCCGCATTTGGAGTGAAGAGAATCCACATGAGACCTTTGAGACGCCATTACATCCACAAAAACTGACTGTTTGGTGTGCTCTATGGGCTGGTGGAGTCATTGGGCCATACTTCTTCCGAAATAATGCTGGAGAGTCAGTTACCGTTAATGGAAACCGGTATAGAGCCATGATAACCGACTATTTTGTTCCCGAATTGGATGGCATGAATGTGGATGAGTTGTGGTTCCAACAAGACGACGCTACATGCCACACAGCGCACGTCACAATCGATTTATTGAAGGAAACATTCGATGAGCGCATAATTTCGCGGAATGGACCTGTCAATTGGCCACCAAGATCGTGTGATTTGACACCATTGGATTATTTTCTTTGGGGATATGTGAAGTCGCTCGTCTACGCCAACAAACCAGAAACGTTAGGGGACTTGAAAGCCAACATTCGTGGCGTTATTGCCGACATACGGCCCCATATGCTCGAAAAAGTGGTTGAAAATTGGACCTGTAGAATTGGCTTTATTCGAGCCAGCCGCGGCGGCCACATGCCCGAAATCATATTTAAACATTAATGGCATAAAATTATCCTTCCAATAAAGCCAAATTGATGGACATTAAAACGATTTTCTTGTGTTTTATTTCAATTCGAAGTTCTATACCTCTAAAAAAAAACCTTTATAATGCGCATTCATCATATGTATATCACTAACATACAAGAACTTTTTTTAGTTAAGTAAATACCTAAAATTAAAATTTACCGTAATTAAATTATCAAATTATAGTTAATGTGTATATTTAGATCAAAGTTGATACACCCTAAATTCCTTCAGTTAACAGATAAGTTAGACAGCAAAAGAGATAATAACTACTAATTAAAATTCTAGACTTAAAACTTTTAAGGCTTAAAGTATTACTAATGATCTATTTCACGGCTTTGTTAATAATTTTCGTTATCATCTGAAAATCTTCAGCTCCATTTAATTTTTGTCAGATGCTTAGGTATTTCAAATCTATTAAAATTTACTAATTGGTATTTTTTAATTCTATGAAATTCTTCTTGTTTCTCTCATACGCTTTTTTAAACAAAGCTGTAAAAATGAGATTATTTATTCTATATACTTAATTCATATGAGTTTTTCTTAGCCACTTGCGTTTGGAATGGGTTAACGTCGTACTTTGAAACTGCAACAATTGTTTGTCCATCTGGCAATATAAATGGCATTGAAATAAAAAGAAAAAAATGGTAGAGCGTTCATATGCCATTGGTTAGTTTTGGCACCCATGCTACAAGATGTTACAATATTTTTATATTTATTCAAATTTTAATAGTTTATATGGGGCAATCCAAGCTAAATTGGCATTATTTTACTTTTACATTAATAAATTTTGTTAAAAAAAATTTTTTTTGTGATATTGTTTGAGATCGCCTCCTTAAGGGGAATGTATCCGGGTATGAGACACTTCCGGGTATGAGATAGTGGATTTTTTCTGTGATGCAAAAATAATATTGCCAATCTGACTGCTGTCAAACTATCCTCTTACTATTACCAAGTTTTTAAGCCAATACCGAAGTGAAAAGATCTATTTCTTATTTAAATTATACACCTCAGGTCGCAACTCGACTGTAAAAAGTTTTTAATGATCTGTTTCAAAGTGTTATATTTTGGATTTAATCAACTGGAAATGAGAAGTTTCATGCGTTAGCGTTTAGTGTTTTATATCTACTTTGTGATTCGATTTGGGTTTGTGCAAATATAAATGGTTGAAACATTACTTTTAAGCTTTTCTTAAAAAGTGTCATGCATTTGGGTATGAGACACATCATGTATCCGGGTATGAGACACTTTTTTTTCGAACCCATATCGTGTGGAACTGTCAAATATCGGCATTAATGTTACGTTTTGAACAATTAAATAAATAACTTAAAGAGAATAGTAGGTGGCATTTGTATTTCATACGAAAAAATAATGTCATCGTAAATATTTCATTACAATAATTGGTCGCAGTTCATTCGGAATATTACTAGCGTTTGGATCTATTTTTTTTTTTTTTGTTCTCATTTGACCATGACTACTTCATCGAAGACTCCACCAAGGGAAGCCGATACTAAAAAAATTAATTTTGATGCGCTGCTTCAAGCCGTTAAAATTTGTTTATTGCAAAATATGGGCATACGAGCGACTGCACGAGAAAATGGTATTAATAAGTGAACTTTACAGCGACATGTGCAGAAAGTGAAGGCCGAGTTTGATAATATTTCTTCAGTCAGTGATGAAAATTCCTAAAAACATGGTTCGTTTTTTTCATAATTAATTTTTCAAATAAAAAATGGTTTATTTCATGATAGGTTTTCTCTGCCAAGCAAGAAAAAGTCCTTGTGGAATACATCCTCAAATGCGTGAACCATTATTATGGTCTAAGTATTAAAGAGTTGCGGGAGCAGGCATACCACGCTGCCATTAAATGGTATCTTCAATATATGTCTACTTGGGATGATGATACAAAAGCTAGCCTTTTTTGGTATTATAACTTCATGAAACGCCACCCAGAACTAACGCTGAGGACACCAGAGCAGACATCCATTAACCGTACAAAAAGTTTCTGCAAACAAAATGTAGACCATTTTTTTGCAAATTTGAGCCAGTTTCTGGATCAATACCACTTTGATGGAACGACCATTTACAACATGGACGAAAGTGGGTTTTCGAACGTTCCAACGAAAATCGGCAAAGTTCTCGCCTTAAAAGAAGCAAAACGGGTTGGGAAATTGGAGGCTGCTGAGCGTGGAACAATGATCACAATGGCTCTGACTATAAGTGCAAGCGGAAACTCCGTTCCACCATTCTTCTTGTTCCCATTTTAAAACATGCAGTCTTGCTTTCTAGACAGTGCATCGACTGGAACCGTCGGCTATCCTAATAACTCTGGTTGGATGTGTCAGCCGGACTTTGTTCGTTACATTCGTCATTTCATCAATTTCGTCAAACCATCGACCGATTCGCCTGTTTTGCTATTGATGGACAACCATACGTCGCATATTTTAGTCGAGACACTTGATATTGCGGCTGCGAATGGCGTTCACATCCTCTCGTTTCCTCCATACTGCAGCCATCGGTTGCAGCTATTAGATGTTACAGTCTTCGGCCCAGTCAAGACATATTTCAAGGCGCTAAGTTCCGCGTGGCAAAAAAATAATGCCAATAAGGTAAAAGCTCAATCTTCCTATAATTCGACACTTTTATAATATGCCTTGCCTGGCTTCCTTTTTCTATAGATCTTTGAAGTACGTCATATTGCTGGGATTGCATGTGCGGCATTGAATTTGGCGTTAACAACAAAAACTATCAAATCGGGCTTCGCCGCAACGGGTTTTGCTTACAGATGATGATTTCGTTCAACCCGTTTCACAAAGTGTTGCAAGAATTGCTGTTACCACTGATCTCAATGAGAGGCACCAAAATCTGAGCTCGATCAGCCATCTAGTTATTCATCAACTATAGATTGCATTGGCCCATTATAGAAAGCAACCCCAAAAAAACCTTCCAATCGTGGACGAAAGCCACTGAAATGTACAGAGCTAACTTCTCCTGAAAACCTTGCTCTTTTAAAGGAAAAAGCAGCAACAAAGAAAGCAGCGGCGGAAAAATTGGAAGATAAAAAAAAGATACAAAAGAAAACAACGCCGAAGAAGTCACCAGCAGCTAAACGTTTAAAACGATCCACACCATCCGATGACGATAGAGACTTTTGTGTCATTTGCTTAAGGTTTTTGCGGAACAAGTTGACCGCAGCCAATACCATCGTATGTAGTACATGGAAGCGACCTGTCCATGCAGAGTGTGCAGACATAAATGCAAGCTTCTTCACTTGCAAACATTGCGACAGCGATTATGATGTTTCCGAATAAATAAAAGTTTGTGCTTATGCATAGTTATATGGTTTTTATTTCATATTTTCTGATTTGCATTGCATTTTTCTACCCGAATACAAATTTTAAATTGCTAAAAAAAGTACTTTGGAAATTAGTCATTAATTTTAAATGTGATGAAATAACTTCCTACGTCCTTCAAAAGAAAGTTGTGTGCATTTTCTACCTTTTGAATGATACATACAAAACATGAATTGGTTGGACCAGTAAAAAGTTATGGCTCAAAAATCAGCCAAAATGCGCATTGATAAATTTAAGACAAGCTTGAGAATGACCAAACGATTGGAACCATTCTTTAACGAAAAAAAAAAAGGACTAAATAAGGAAGAAGCGTTAACTGATCACCATTATTTATCTTTCCCCAACATTTAAGTATCTCGAACATATTACACATCTTCCTTACAAAAATCATCTTTTTGTCTAAGCTTTGTATGGCAGCTGCTTTAAGGTGTGGAAAAAGTGGATATAATTTTTTGAGAGAAATGTTGAACAGGAAAAAATAATGTTGGTCGATGAAAACTTTTTTCCCTCTATCGGAAACTAGGAATTTTTTTAACATTTTTCATCAAAGTTTTGTTCGAGTAGTCTTAAAACTTGTCAAATATGTAATTTATTTTGGAAACTTGAAAACTCTATAAAAAAAGCAGCTTTTACCAGGTGAGCGTTGTCTCTCCTTTGCCCCGGTGCCTGTGACATTTAAAACAAACTTTATTCATCTGTGTCAAATAATTTCATAGCTATGATGAATTTTTATGGTGTCGCCAATTTTTCTAGTTGATCCTATTTTTTCAGGTGCCCTTTAAATTTATTATAAGTTTCATCCATATGCTTAGAACAGTTTCAGAGATATGCCAAATTTTAGTTTTTCGGGTTGTGGCACCGCTCATTTTGAAATAAATGGTATTTGGCTTAGTGCCCTTTACATGTGTGCCAAATTTTTCATTCTGATGCGTTCAACAGTTTCGTAGGAGCGTGGCACCACTCTTTTTTCCAGGACTTTTATCGGAGTAATTCACCCTTTAAAGTCCGAATAACAATATTTTCAGTCATTGCTGAATTCAGTGTCATCTTTTTTGTAAGCAAAATGACGGACCTTAATGTAGTACAATTTATTCAAAAATTCCAAATGACAATGGTGCAACTCCAAAACGAGTAATGTAATAATTGGCTGACATTTTGTTAAGGGTGAATAAAATTGATTTCTGTTTGTGCGAAAAATTTATTTGATGATATGGAATTGTTGAGATTAAGTTGCAAAAATGATATCGACGAAATAATCGATCATTATGGCACATAATTTATATGACATTACTTTTGCTTTGCTTTGGAATTGCACCATTGTCATTTTGAACGCCAAATATCACGACAAAATTGTGGCTGGAGTGGTTTCTGATGATGCTGATTTTGAATTTGATATAATTTTTTTTTTTTTGTAAACAAAATGGGTGTCCTTGACCCGATGATACCCATTTTCACCAAGTGACGTTATGCTATCAATGCTATCACAGTTATTATACTTATATTATTTACATAACTTCGGCGATTGAAAATTTATAGTTACATGGTAGGTGGGCGTGTCCTTGATCTAATCATGCCTATTTTCAACTAATAAATAGATGCTACCAATACTATTTCAGATATGGAATTTTATTGCTTTACTTCAAACAGTTTGACTGAAGAAAAACTCATCGTAGTTCAAAAAGCGGTGTGAAGGGTGTGGCCGATAAATGCTCAGAACCGTCAGAGAACCTCATATTTGGGAAATGAAATAAGAGATTTTTTGTGGTGATTCGGATATCATTTTTATGTTAAAAGAACTAACATCTAGGTACACAAATCTTTAGGTAATAGATCAAATTATTTTTACCATAAGTGACGAGAGGTAAGACCATTTAACTTTAAAGATACACTGATTTAAACTTTCACATATTTTATGAGATTTTTGGAAAGAATTACCATTTTCTGAATTCATCAAGTTTAAGATGCGAAAACTCAAGAATGCTATTAATTCGTGGTATTCTGGTACTTGAAATAGATTACCGTACACTTTCCAGAATTAAGTTTCCGGAAAGTCTATTTTCCGGAATGACCAAAATTCCGAAAACTTTTTTCCCGAATCCATTTTCCGGAATTTCTTTTTCCGGAACATATTTTAGGAACGGAAATTTTCCGGAATGTTTTTTGTTTTGTTTATTTCAAGTTGTCATCATTTGACATACGTCTAGGTTTAAAAAAATTTCTACGCATGTCTATTTTTCCAAATTTACCGAGATGGATGCTAAAATGATTGGTAAAAAATTGTCAATCGATGGCTTTCTCTACACTCGCGGAAAACATGAGGAAGAAAAAATATATTGGGAGTGCATACGCTATCGCTCTAAAGAAAGTACAATGCACAATTTTGCTATTCGATGCTTGAAATAAAGTTTGGTGATTTTTTTGTACGATCGTGTGCCCACAACATTGCCTTGCGACATTGTACAATTTCGCTATTCTGTGCTTGAAATTAAAAGTTTCGCGTACATTTTAATTGGTTTACATAATTTATTACACTGTAAAAGACAATCACTTTTTTTCCGGAAAGAAGTCCTTGAGGAAAAAGGCATTCCGGAAAACGGATTCCGGAAAAAAAGTTTTCGGGGTTTTGGACATTCCGGAAAATAGACCTTCCGGAGATTAGATTCCGGAAAGTGGGCGGGATCCCTTGAAATATGTTATCTAGATATATTACTTTTGACACAAAAATTTTCGGAAATATGACCGGCTAGTGCTCTCTTATAAATCCTTGTGCGATATAAAGATATGGTTTAAATTCGAAGGTCAGTTCTATTCGATGTTGTTGGCAAAAGTGAACTACATCACTTCCTGGATGTACTCCATAAGTCTGAGGATAGCGTTGCTTTCCACTTTAAGTCAAGGATAACTCAGATCTCAGACTTTTTAGAAAAACTGGATGCCAGATTTGCATTTAGCGACACTTAATTTGTCAAAATTTGAAAAACAGAATTTTTTGTTGCACTTCGCTATTGGTGGAGTTATGAGCATTGAAAAAACAAAAAAAAAAAAATAAATCTTGTAATTTTTTAAAGATTTATATCTTGTGAATGGCTTGTTAGAAAAAATCATGAAGACAAGTCCCAAAAAGTACTATAAGAAATAAGTTTCCAAAAAAAAATGGAAGATGATAATGCAAATTGTTGCTAGTCTGACGTGGAATGCCCCATACACAAACTTTGTTCTGAGTATTTTTTTTTTCCTCTTTGCTATACTGTTGTTTTTGATCTTTTTTTTTTATTTTGTAGTTTTCTTGTAAGCAAATCTTTCAAAAAAATAATGAATAACGTTGCTTGTAGTCTTTTAAACCGATGCGCGATGTTTAATGTTAAATTTTTTTGCAACGTTAAGGTCACAGTTAAGGTTCGGCTGCCAGATTTTCTAAGACATTTAACGCAACGACATATATCAGCGATTTGAACATAATTGAAATTGACATTTTCAATTATGAACAAGGTTGTTCTTGTTGGGATATTTTGAGTTATACGTGTACGCCAAAGTTAATGAAAAAAAAATAAATATCATCAAAGCTAGAGATTTAGAATCGCTTGGTATTTTAAGTTTTAAGCACAAGTCATAATAAACTGTATACTAATAATTTGATTTGAAACAACAGTGTTCATAATTGAAAATGTCACTTTCAATTATGCTACAGCGCATAAACTGCTGCTTAACATTTAGTGTTAGATTTCCGCTTACGAATGTTATAGCATAATCAGTAGAACGTGAAGATTTTTAAAGAATTGTTAACAATATGACCACATGCAGTTAGGCATTGACTTAAGCGTGAAATGCAATAAACTTTGACTTTTATTGTACCATAATTTTTTATGACTCACATTAATTTATATAAACTATGTCGTGTCTGAAATTAATTATAATTTTTTTATTTTGTTTTTTTTTTTTTAAGCAGAGATTTATGCTGGCAGTAGCGAAAATAATATTTGCTTCATGAAATATTTTTCTCGCAATTGCAGAGGTAGTTAATCTTGAAATGATAAATCTTCGGACAATAATTGACATTGAGTCGTTGACAGATGCAACGCCGACTTGACACACCAACAATGGAACAACAACAACTTCGTGTAGTTGGCAATATTTAATGCGAGTAACAACATATTTCAAATTAATTCCATTTAATGGCCCAGTCTTGGTCATTCTATTGTCATTAATTATATTTTTATGTAGAGTTGTTGTTTTTCATTTGATTAGATATTTTACTATACATCTTGGCCCAATGTAATGCATAACAAAATACCGACAAAAGATTGCATTGATCGTGTGTCACAATTCCTGATGCGAGATTTGTCATAGTTATGTGTAATAAACAACTCAAGAAAATATTAGTTAATTATCAGCAATTTTTTTTACAAGACTGAAAGGGGCATGTACTGTAGACCGTGTCAAAATTTAGATTCATTCCGAAACCGAATCAAAAGTTAGAGGAAATCTTAAAACGACATCATTTTCTTTTTTTTTTTTCATTCTGAGAAAAATCAATGGAGCATTTTTTATTCTACTGAAGGCCTATTTTGACTAAAAAAAACATGTTTTTTGGTCATAACATTTTTTTTTTCATAAGAAATGGATACCCAAGAGTGCTTCAGAAATACAGATTATGTTCTTACAAACATTTTGGCACTTAACATTTTATTTATTTTTTTCAAAATCGATTTTTTTACGTTTTTCAATCGGAAAAACGATTTTTTATTCAGAAACAATGCTTCTAACGGAAAATTGTCGTAGACCAAAAATGCTTACAATTATCCAAAGAATACGTGTGAATTTTTTCAAATTTTTTTGAGATATTTTATAATTTTCAAAACTTGGTCAAAAAAATAAAAAAAAAAAATTCCTAAAAATCTAAAAAAATGCACATCATTTCTTTGAAGGAATCAAAGCATTTTACGGCATATGAAATTTTTTCGTAGATGCCTTGGTTTTAATTCTGGCATTTTTTTTTTCAGCTCTGCCATTTTCGTTCTGCTAGCTTAATGTACCTCACCCAGCCAGCCAGCCAGACAGACGGACATGGCTATATCGACTCAGGTGGTGACGGTGATCAAGAATATATATACTTTTCTACCACGCCTCCTTCTCACCGTTACAAACGGAAGGACAAAGTGAATATACCCTGGGTGTAAGGTATAAAAATCGTTTTTCCGAACTCGTTATTGAAAAGCGTAAAAAAATCGATATTTGGAATCGAATATTATCTAAAGGGTGATCCAATACGAGGTTCGTTTTCCAACTGAGTTGTTTTGACAGTTGCTATATATCAAATGGTTTGTCCATATGACGCTTGTGTTCAGTATTCAATGCGACTCAATAATGAATAGACTTACTCCTGAACAACGTTTATTAATTGTGGAAACTTATTATACAAGTCATTCATCAGTTAGAGAATGTTATAGATTTCTTTAACATCATTTTGGTCGTTATAAGCGACCAACTGAGTGCACTATTCGTAAAACCATCACCAGATTTCGAAGCAATTTTTCACTATTGGACATTCATCATTCAACCAGATTGCATAGACCCCGTCATTTAAAGAATATTGCTGCAGTAGCAGAGAGTGTTCGTGTAAACCGTGAACAATCCATCCGTCGCCGGTTTATGGGCCTTAGAACAACTTCAAATTGATCCATTATTTTATCGAAAAATTGTATTTAGCGCCGAAACCCATTTCTGGTTGAACGGTTACGTTAACAAGCAAAATTTCCATATTTAGGCCGATAAACAACCAGAAGCAATCCAAGAGCTTTTAATGCATCCCGATAACCAGATTGAGCCCGTGTAACGCTCAATGGTGCTCGCTACAGAGCAATGATCAATGAATTTTTGTTGCCAAAAATTCAGGATATTAGTGTAACCAACCTCTGATTTCAACCGGATGGCGCAACATGCCATACAGCTGGAGAAACAATCGCTCTATTGAGGGAAACGTTTGATGAAAACATCATCTCAAGAAATGCTCCTGTTTATTGGCCACCAAGATCATGTGATTTGACGCCATTGGATTACTTTCTTTGGGGATATGTTAAACCACTTCTTTATGTCGATAAGCCCGAAACTATTGTCGCTTTGAAAACCAACATAGCTCGTGTTATTCAAGGAATACTGGCCAATTTGCTCGAAAGAGTTGTCGAAAATTGAACCCACAGAATGAACCATGTAAGAGCTAGTCGTGGGCAACATTTGAACAAAATCATTTTTAAACATTGATTTGTAGTAACCGAACTATCATTCTAAAAAAAGATTTGCATCAATACATTGATTTTTATGTATTTTATTTAGAAAACCAAGTAGAAAGCGCTTATTGGATCACCCTTTAGAATAAATAAGTGAATAAGAACTGTGTTATAAAGTATCAATACTTAAGCTTTATTTAAAACAAACTGTTTAATTCACTTTAGACATAAAGGGTTTTTCAATAGGGACGCTACAAAAGTAGACCGATAGGGACAGCAAACGACGCCATATTTTTTCCCGCTCTCTTGACATTTCTCTTCAGTAAGTTTTGTCATCTCATCAACGAGCCAACAACGGAAGAAATTATTAAAATTTACTACTGAAATTCGGAGTCAGTGGCCTCAACTTTAAGAGAGCCACGTCATCTTCAGCGATGAGGCTTATTTCTGGCTTAATGGCTTCGTCAATAAGCAAAATATGCGGTATTGGTCAGGCAGCAATCCACACGTACTCCATGAGTCACCATTGCATCCCGAAAAAATTACTGTTTGGTGCGGTTTATGGGCCGGCGGCGTCATTGGGCCGTACTTCTTCCGTGATGATCAAGACCGGCACGTTACTGTGAATGGGAATCGCTACCGTTCAATGATAACCGAATATTTTTGGCCGGAATTGGATGATATGGACCTGGACAATATGTGGTTTCAACAGAATGGCGCCACAAGCCACACAGCGAATGTCACCAAGTTGGGTGAGCGTGAGCATGAAATGGCCCAGTCGATT
Organism: Calliopum simillimum; assembly: GCA_951812925.1. Lineage (NCBI taxonomy): Eukaryota > Metazoa > Arthropoda > Insecta > Diptera > Lauxaniidae > Calliopum > Calliopum simillimum. The sequence continues at coordinate 35,710,560 of OX638372.1, forward strand.
GGCCGCCTCGGTCGTGCGATTTGACTCCGTTAGACTATTTCCTGTGGGGCTACGTCAAGTCTATGGTCCATGCCAACAAGCCAGCGACGGTTGATGAACTTCGTACGAATATCGATCGTGAAATTGCAGCAGTATCGGCCGATTTATGCTTGAAAACTTTCGAAAATTGGGTTCAGCGTCTGGACTTCTGCAAGCGTGCTCGTGGTGGCCTTGCAAAAGAAATCAAGTTTCATATATAATGGCATTGAATGTACTTTTACAGGAATAAAGAATTTCATTGATATCCAAAACCATTTTTGTTAGAGAAATTTTAAAAAAAATCCGAAAAAACCATATCTCGAGTGTTCATGAAAAAAAACAAATGTGACCGTCCATTGGAAAAGGTATCTTATCTTCACTCACAAAATTTAGCAGTACAGCTAAAAGTAAGAGATAGGATCAATTTTACCGGTTTTCTGTTAAAGCTGAAATTCAGTGCTTAGACATGTTCTGAACATTTTACAACTGATTGGAAGTCGATTATCAAATAACGAATACCAAGAAAAGCGGTCTAACCGAAGCTCTTCCCTGTAAAAATTGACAATTGACAAACTTTCAACTCCGATATCTATGAACTTGAATTTTTCAAAATGCGATAACTCAATCAATTTTTTGGAATTTTCCAGTGATCGAGGTGTCATTTTATTCAAAATTAGATGCATTTTTAGAAAATGCAAGAAAATAGTTTTTTATTTTTGTGAAGATAAAGTACCTTTTTCACAGTCACAAATATTGAGGTATAAAAAAATGCTGAAACATGATTTGTCGGGAAAGGTCCGAATATTATCACTTATTTTCTTGCATACTTGCAAATAAAGACGTGCACACATCAAAACGTGCATACTAAAATAATTACTACAAAAAACAATATCATTTGGATTAAAATTGAGGCAAAAATAGAATCAATTCATATGCATTGCTACAAGTATTGATCAAATAGTTAAGAATTTAATTTTAACACGATCACCATCGACGATCGCGCTAAGTTTCGATCTATCTATGGTAGGTACATCATGCGATCATGGAGCATGGCGATCGTGTTGTGTGTGCCTGTAGTATGATACTACCAACGTCAATGCGAACAGTAAGCATTAATTGTAATGGATTTTTTTTTTTTGTTTTTGTCTTCTAAATAAAATAAATATACATTCTACGTACATATATATGTTTTTTTTTTTATGCAGCAATCAATTGTGATTTTATTTTAATCCCTGACAATGAACACTGTGCGCCGCCGCATACGATCGTGCGATTTTTTCACATTGGAATTGAACAGGTTTATTATGATTTCACTTCAGTTTTAATTTTATTTTTTATATTTTTTTCTTCAAAATCAATTGTACTGACTTCTAAAAGCTACGAGTTAAATAAGATTTAATTTTCAGCCAAGGAATAGTTATATGCTTTTGCTTTTAGCCACATTGAGCAGAGACCCATATTAAACACACAAATGTTCTAACAAATAACCGCAAACGATGGCTACTGAATAATGCATTAGATAGAACAAAAAAGAAATAAATAAAAAAATAAAAAATATGAAAATCGTTAAGGTAATAAAATAAAAACAAACTCGTAAGATACGCTACAAATGAAACACAATTTAATGATCGACTTTTGAAGGAAAAAAAAAATAAAGAGAAAAAACGTTTTCCGCATTGTTGTCAAGAACAATAAAAAATGATTTTAACCAAGAATTTTAATGTGCGTTATAGAAATCACAAGTTATATTGTTTGTAGAGATCAAGATATCTTGATATATACGATAAGAATAAATATGAACAATAGACTACTATCGGATTTCCTTGTCATTAAAAATTAATTTAAATGAATATACGTGGGTGATAGATAAATGCCCGTGTTAAGCAAGAAGTCAGATTTCAATTTGGGCAAAATAGTCAAAAGATTTGTTAAACATTACGATTACGTTTGTGACCATAGTTTTTTAAAAACCCTGTTTTTGTATATAAGCTGCCCTGTCGAAAACTAGGTTGTCTTAACATTTTGGACGAAAACTAGGACGTTTCGATGCCTTTCACGAAAATGAGGTTGCTTGATTATGTATTCATTCAGTGTAAAACATCCTACTTTTTGTTTGTAACATCCATTCGTAAAAAAATATAAAAAATCCTATTGCTCGTTAAAAAATAGTACATGGAGACCGATCCTTGCTCGGTCAACAACCTAATCTTATTATTTTAGTCGATATTTTTATTCATAGCTATTTTTTGTTATGAAACTTGTATCTTTTCACTTCTAACAGTCATGCTTTCAAAACGATAAATAAAACCGATGAGAATAATAATAAAAAAAAACTCGGAAAATGTCGAATGGCATAGAAAAATATCAAAAACTCAAATTTTTTTGGTGAAATAAAATGCCTTTAAATAAATAAATGGGATATACCACGCACCCAAAATATTTCGTCTTTTGTATGGCGGCTGAAATATCTTATCTTCAAAAGATCATAACTCGGAAAATAAGAATCCTATTGGAAAAATCTGAAAGGATATTTGGATAAAGAAGAGTGTAACTATCCGATGCTATTAATAAAAAAGAATTTCACCTTTTCTTGTAGCTACGCTGTAAGACTGAACACAGCGTTTTCTTTAACTTCAAGCAAGAATATTTCAAAATCCTGCAGGTATGATGACAGTTCTGCTGATGAAGACGGATTTAGCGTCAAAAAGTACATAAGACTGCATATAAGAATTAAACAGTTCATTCCAATTTTTTTTTTTGTGCCTGAGTTATTAACAAAAATTTTTATTTTGATAAAAAAGTGGGCGTGGCAATTATTAAACAAAGCCTTCTTTTTGTTATGCTTTCAATACTCCTGATCCAAATTCGCGTACCAAATTTCATCAAAATATGTTTTATCATTTGCGAGAAATAGCATTTAATGTGTTTTACTTGTATGGGAGGTTCCACGCGCACTTTCGATATTTTGCCTACTTTCAGGTCGTAGATGCCTAATAGCAAGTAAACTACCTACAGTTTAATTCAGAAAGATTGCTTTAGTACAATAGTTTTCTTTTTATAGCGCATTATATTTTTCTGGGCGGTGCCACGCCCTTTAACGAGTTTTCCCAACATAATGGCATAATGTTTGAAGAGGTAGCAGATCCTAAATTTTCATCAAAATTGTCAGAGTCGTTTTCGAGTAATATTGAATCAAAATTTTCAAGGGTTAAAAAGTGGGCGTGGCACTTATTCGATCCCGCCTACTTTTCGTTTGTTACAAGATATTATTAAGCAGTACCTACATACCAAATTTCATTAAAATACCTTGTAACATTTGCGAGAAATAGCATTTAACGTATTTTGCTTGTATGGGAGGTTCCACGCGCAACGACGATATTTTGCCCACTTTCAGATCAGAGATGCCTTTTAGCAAGTATGCTCCCCACAGTTAATTTTAGAATGATTACTTTATTAGTTTTCTTTTTATACCGTATTATATTTTTGTGGGTGGTGTCACGCCCTTCAACGAGTTTTCCCAATATAACAGCATTTCACATATTAACACTTGTTTGCAGAGGTAACATCTCCTAAATTTTCATCAAAATTGTTGGAGTCGTTTTCGAGTAATATTGAATCAAAATTTTCAAGAGCTAAAAAGTGGGCGTAGCATTTCTTCGATCCCGCCCACTTTTTTTCTGTTATAAGGTATTATTAAGCCGTACCCGCGCACCAAATTTAATTTAAATACCTTGTATGGTTTGTGAGTTATGACCATATCAAATTTAAAATTTAATGCGATGCCACGCCCCCTGGTGAGCATTTACAAAGTTTAAGCTTAGCTCATTCTTCATTGTATGCTAATATCTAACATTATTTGAAGTTTCATTAAAGTCGCCGTAGCCGTTTTCTAGAAAAAGTTTTGCCCGTTCCAAACATATTGGGTGTACAACTTAAAAACCGGAATTTTTTAGCAAAATTTGATGCTTTATTGTGGAAAAATGTTACAATATATTTTATTCAAAGTATTGTCCATTGGAAGCTACAACATTTCCCCATCTTTCAGGCAATTTATGAATTCCATCCCAAAAAAATTGCGCCGGCTTGGCGGCCAAAAATGAATCGAGCCAATTTTCGATATCTTGAACTTAAGTGAACCGTATTCCTGATAGGGCATTCTGCATTGATCGGAACAAATGGTAGTCTGATGGTGCAAGGTCTGGGCTATAAGGCGGGTGAGGCAAAATTTGTATAGATTTCCCATCCGTTGTTTTCCAGGTAATTTTTGACTGGGGCAGCAATATGTGGCCGAGCGTTATCGTGGTGGAAAATGATTGACTCGTGTCTGGTTGGCCGCTCTGCCTGGATTTTCTGCTTCAATCGGATCAATTGTTGACGACAGAGTTGAGCATTAATGGTTTGGCCACCTGGCAACAGCTCATAATGGATCACACCTAGCTGGTCCTGACCAGGACGTTCTTTGTCTTCGACATCAAAATCACCACTTTTAAACCGTCGAAACCACTCACGACAGCTTGATTCAGCTGGAGCATAGTCCCCATAAACTTCTACAAGCAAACGATGACTTTCCGCAGCAGTTTTCTTTGCAAAAAAATTACCCAACAGAACCTCCCGCAAATGCTGTCTTTTTCTCCAATTTTCGAAGTTATTCATCGTGAAAAATAATAATGATGCACACAAGATAAAATTGTTTTGTTGACTGATTTTGACAGCTGTCAAATGTACCTTCAAAATGACATATATATAAGGTTCGAGCTTTCACGATATTTGTTAGTACGGACATCCACCTTCAAATTCCGGTTTTTAAGTTGTACACCCAATACATACAATGTACATACAATTTTTTTCTCATGTAAGAAGAGAAGATAAGACATCCTAGTTTTCGCGGGAGAAATCAAGCATTCTACTTTTCTACTTTCGTAAGTTTCAGTTCAATTTTTGATCTCTAGAATATTAAATGTACTAAGTCAATGCAATATATTCAAATTATTGTTTTCAGTGCAATATTTTCTTTAAAATAAAGATTTTTTAATACACTGCAATATTTAAAATTTTTGGTTTTTATATGAAAGTAAATTTGTGCTTTTGTATCTTTTTAATGTTTTTCTATTTTATTTTTGCATTGTTGTATGTTCTTTTTAATAATCCTCTGATAATAAAAAAGGATCTTTTTCGAAATATTGCCAAAAAAATTTATTGAAAAATTAAAAAAAGACTTTAAAAATATAGTTTAAAAAAAATGTTCTCAAATTACAAAAAAATAAAAAAATACGCTGAAAAAAAAACTTCCCAACATTTTGACAGTCGCTTAGAACCATTTTACGAATCATTTTGTGATCTTCAGAAAATTCGTTTTTTATTTTTTATTTTTTTTTTTGTTTCTAGCAACATCGTGCAAGAGTCAAGAACGCATTTATGTTGCTTTTGTTGTTACCATGACATCGTCACCTAATGCAATTTTCATGATTTTATGTTCGCAGACGTCGTTCTGGCCTTTTACTTTAAAATTCGACAAAGTTTAACAAAAAACAATAAAGAATCTCAGCTGGAAACTTAAGTGTCTTCTCAATTCCTCACTTTGTTGACTTCTACATAGGAGTATGATTTATGTATGTGTATGTGTGTAGTGTCCCAAGGGGAAAAGTAGTGCTTCAAAAACCCTTCCGAAGTGCATCCTTTTCACCAATAAGCGCTTCCGCTCCGTAAGAACAATACTTTCTTTTTAACATTGCATGTCATAGGATGTAAGCGAGCAAAAGCTTACCGCAGCCTTACCAAAAAAGAGTTTTTAAAGCGCTTATTTGTAATGCTGCGGTAAGCGTTTTTTCAATAAAATTGAAAAAAAGAAAAAAAAAGAAAAAAAAAAAAAAAAACTGGCCGCGCCAGGATTTGAATCCACGACCCTAGATATTTTTTTCTTACATTTACCAACCCTTTAGACCGCTCCACCAACGCCCGATGATATGAAGAGGTATTAAATTTGTATATTAAGCAAATGCTGTCCTGCAGCATTACATAGAATCTTTGTGCAATCAGTTTCAATTCAAGTAAGCAAAAGTAAATAAAAATGAGAAATTTAAATAGAAAAGTGAAATAAAAAAGGTTGAATAAAAAATATTTTAATAAAAAAAAAAAAAAGCAAAAACAAATAAAAAAACGGAAAAAAAAATCACCCGGGCTGGGTTCGAACTCACGTTGTTCTTACTGCAGCCTTATATGGAATCATTGTGTAATCAATTTCAATTCGGTTAAACAAAAGTAAATTAATAAGAGAAAGGAAAATAGAAAAGTGAAATAAAAGATGTTGAATAAAAAATATTTAATTAAAAAAAAAAATAAAGCAAAAAAAATTTAAAAAAAGTAAAAAAAAAAATCTCCCGGGCTGGGTTCGAACTCACGTTGTTCTTACTGCAACCTTATAAAAAATCATTGCGATAGTGCTTCTATATTTCTATGGGGACAAGCACTTTTGAAGTGCTTGGATCAGAAGCGCTAGAAATTTTTCCTCTTGGGGTTGTCAATTTTACCTTATTCAGCATGAATTTGCAATTGTGTGAACAATTTGATCTTTTTCCAAATGGCTTTAGAGTAAATGATACAATGAATCGTTTGTAGTAAAACATTTTTAAAACTTTTGTTTTTTGTTTGGTTTGAGGTGTGTCTCCAATCATTTGGCATCTGCCGAAATGACATTTAATTGCTATTTGGGTGAAGGAAATGGGAGTGTTCTTTGTTACTGTTCTTAAGAAGCTGCTGGTTAATTTATTCTAAAGAGTTTTGATAAAGGTTAGATATATTAGTATGATTGAAATGATTTTGGTCAAAGCACCAATAAGATTCTTTTTTTTGTTTTTGAAGAGGAAGACATATTAGAATGTTAAAGAAAAACTTAATTCCGTCAACAGAATATATTCATATTTTGTTATTTTATTATATTGGTTTTATAGTATGTATTAGCATTTCCCGGTGTGCGTTGCTGCACCTTCCATTATAGAAAGGGCGGGGCATCTGCAAATAAATTATACCAAAGTATGTTGGTTAAATAGTTTCAGAGATATGACATTTTTTAAGGGCGTGGTACCGCCCATTTTTCTCTTGGACATTATTTGTGCCGAAACTCTTAGTATATATACCAAATCTCATTCATAACTAAAATATTTTCAGCGATATAATATGATTCTTTTGAAAACACATTACACAGGTTACACAGGTTACACAGGTTTACAAAAAAAAAATGTCATGGCGCACAGTGCGTTGAGCCCATACAAGCAATGGTCAAAAATAGAAGGAGTGGTCGGATATCGATGAAATTTGGTACTATAAGTAATTTGGGGTCGCTGAGCTCAAAAATAATCTCAGATTTGTTGTAAACTTTATAGTTTTGCTAAAAACCAGGTATTTGGGACGATTTTCTTAAGGTCCATATATAACGATGATGAAAAAGTAATGTTTAATGTTAACAAATGAAATGTACGTAGTAGGAATAATGTTTTTTGTACTTGTGAGACCATTTGTGTTAATAAAAACCAAAAAATAATTTTCAACATAAATTTTATATTTCATACAAATTTTTCGTTTTAAACATTTTTTAAAAAAAGAAAAAAAATATTTGTAGGACGAAATAGGAAAAGTTGTTTGCAGTTCTTGATTATATAGAATTCGAACTAGTAGATTAAGAAAAAAAACGGCACTTATTTTTATAAGATTTGTTTTTTTTTTTCATCGAAATTTGTCAATTTCTGAAGTTTTTCATTTGATAATATCGTGTATTAAAATCACTACAATATACATCAGATTATATATTTTCCAAAATTTTTTAGTTTTATTTATTTACTCAAATATTATTTATAATAAAAAACTTTACTTCGCTTAGTTCAATCAAAAGACAAATTTTTGAGAATTATTTGTTTAAGAGAACCCAAAACGAAGTGAATAAAACATGATTTTTTTTTGAAAAATATCTCAACTTTGAAGTGTCACAGCGTAGCCAAAACTGAGTTTTTCCCCTAAATATTTTGTTTTTATTTTATTGATTTAATTACCTGTCGATTGATACCAATATTATTAGGTTTCAAGTCACAAAAAATTTTGATTTTTGCCCACTAGCCAACGCAGAGTGTGGCGTTTTGACCGGACTATATGTTTCCTAGGGACTTTGACGTCCTGAATCTGAATCCCAGGTCCGTTATTTTCCAGAACGTCTGAGAAAAAATATTTCAAGGTCATATGGAGGTTATGTGTCGTTAAGTGATAAATTCGCTAAAATTCTGAAACTAATTTTTTATCATTGAGTTTTTAGTCCTTAAAAATATGTGATCAAAAAGGGTATCTCAGACCTAGTTTTGGAAATATAGTCATCGGAAGATCCGGATATATCTACTATGAAAACCGCTATAAGTTGGGAACCCCTAAATGAATTTGTAAATTATTGACATCATATGAAAGGCATTTTGACAGTTTATACAAATTCTTGAGCATATTTTCAGTTGGATTCATAATTTTCGAGATATGAGCTTTTTTGAAATTTGGTGAAATTTTTCAATTACAACAACAAATAATTCAACAACACCCAAAACATTAACAACAAAAACAATAACAACATTAACAGCAACAATAAAATACCTTTCATATGACACCAATATTTTCCAAATCCATTCAGGCGTTCCAAACTTACAGCGGTTTTCATAGAAGATATATATTCTGATCTTCTGATGGCTATATTTCCGAAACTAGGCTTGAGATACCCTTTTTGCTCACATATTCTTTTTAAGACCTAAAAGCTCAATGCTTAAAAATTAGTTTCAGAATTTTAGCGAATTTATCACTAAACGACACATGAACCCCATTTTGACCTCCATATGACCTTGAAATCTTTTTTCTCAGACGTTCTGGAAAAAAACGGACCCGGGATTCGGATTAAGGACGTCAAATTCCCTAGGAAACACATAGTCTGGTCAAAACGCCATGACATTTTTTTTTTTTTTGTAAACCTGTGTTATCCAAGAGGGTAACCTTGGGTGAAAAAAATTTTTTTCAACTAAAATGTCGCAAAAAGTCATAAAACGCGTAGAAAACACGAAAATTTTTTTTTTTTTAATTTTCAACTTAAATGTCGTTAAAAATCAAGAAACGCGTAGAAAAAACGAAAAATCATTTTTTTTCAATTTTTGGTTCCGACATCCTAGGGGGACCCTTGGGTGAAAAAATTTTTTTCCAATAAAATATTGTAAAAAGTCATGAAACGCGTATAACACACAAAAAAAAAACAAAAAAAAAAAAAATTTTGGCATCCTAGGGGGACCCTTGGGTGGAAAAAAAAGACCGAAAAAACTAATGATGCAGAAACGCGCGCCGTGTAAAAAAACTATAAATAGAAATTTTCATGGTGCTATAGTATTTTGGCAATTTATTTAGTATTTTGTATTTTGGTGTTATAGCATTTTGGTATTTTACTATTATAGTATTTTGGTATTGCGGTATTTCGGTTTTATGGTATTTGACATTTTAGTTTATTAGTATTTTGGCATTAAGGTGTTTTGGGACTATGATATTTTAGTATTTTTGTATTATGATAGTTGTGTATTATGGTATTTTGGTATTTTAGTATTTTGATATTATGATATTTTAGTAATATGGTATTTTGATATTATGGCATTTCTGTAGTTTAGTATAATTTTATTTCAGTATTTTGGTTGGTTTGTATTTTGGTATCATATAATTTTGGTATTTTAATTTTTTGGTCAGTATTTTGGTACTATGGTATTATGGTATTTTAGCATATGAGTATTATGATATTTAGGTATTTTTATATTACGGTATTTCAGCATTTGGAGGTTTTATTATTTTGGTATCATGATATTTGGATATTATAATATTTTAGTACTTTGGTATTATGGTATTTTGTTGTTTTAGTATTTTGGTATTTTAATAAACCCGTTAGTATTATGATATTTTAGAATTTTGCTACTAAGTTATTTTGAAATTATAGCACTTCGGTATTTAAGTATTATGGTGTTTTAGTAATTTGGTATTTTGGTGTTTAGTATTTTGGTATCATATACAGATTTCTTTATTTTTGTGTTTTGGTATTATAGTATGTATTTTGATTTTTTTGTATTTAAATGTTTTGGTATTATGGTATTTCAGTATTTTCTTATCATGGTATTTCTGAATTTTTTGTATTATGTCACTTTAGTATTTTTGTTTTATAGTATTTCGTCATTGGTTTTTATTATTTTTAAAAAGCCATAAATTGCACCAAGGCCTAACTGGTCTTAAGTGCAGCTGCTTTGATCCTAGAAACCAAGTTTATATGCTGCTAAGGTAGCTTTACTTCAACGAATGATAACTCAAAAAGAAAGGATCCACTTGGAATATTCAAAAGGTAAAGTCTAATGAGGATGATTATGTCTATTCTATGCTATTGACAAAATTTTTTTACAATTTTAAGCAAAATTAACTCAGAATCTTAAAATTCGAAGAAATCGTAATTTTTGTTGCATTTTTGAGTTTTCTGAATAATTTTTTGCGGTAAATTGAATTTGAAATTTTTCCACATGAATTGTGAGTTTTATGCCTAAATTTTTAGTTTTTTATTTATTTTCAGAGCTGTTACATGTAACCAAAATAACACGTAGTTAACTTAAAAGTGTGAAGTGTGGCTCCTGAAAAACAATTATCGACTTTTTACAACTGTTACTGAACACAAATGTATTTAACAATTCCTCGAGGAGTTGCTTCGCAGGTGATTACTGCTGTGTAATGTGCTTTTTATGACTTTTTCGTGCATTTCTGCAAAATCTTTCAATGACATAGAGTGTGCCATAAATCATCGACAAGCAGCCATTCAATTTCAAAGTGAGAAAATGAAATAAAATTAATACCGGAAGGCATGTAAGATAATTTTCCATTTTTTATATGTAATTAGTTTTGTTTTACAAATTGTATTTTAGCACATATTTAGTCATTTTTTTATTAATGTCATGCAGAAAAACTGTTGAAAAATTTTATTTATTTATTATATTTTTCATTTATTTTTTTTTTATTACTAGAACTAAAATGCATACGACCAAGCGATATCATTCAAAATAGAGGAACTTACACATCATTCGGCAAAGGCATATAAGTTTCAAATTAATAAATAATAATTTAAATTATGCAACTTCCACCAAAATCCAACAATTCTGTCGATAATCAAAATCAATAATTTATGATCGTGATGATCGCATATACATACATTCATTGATATACATTTACTCCAGTGGCTTGTTTTAGCGCTTTAAATAAATTATTACACAGCAAGTATTACCTCTACCAACTGCTACCAAACGTTTTCCGGCATCATTCGATATAACGCAGGCGCGCGCGCGCACATGCGTCTTTAAATGACGTTGCATCCCGGAAAATACCAACATTTATTTGTAGTACACTTAACATTGAGTAGGAAGCACGAAAGATGCCAGATTGCACTACATGCCTACATAAATTGCAACAACAACAACAACAACAACAACACAATAAAGAAGAAGAAGAAAACAGCAATAAAACCTACTAAGCAACAACATCTACATCAACATTGGTAAGAGTTGATATCACTTTCTCCAAATATTGTTGCCGTTGCTATTGATGATGTTGGTGATGAAAGCCTGTTTGCAAACTCCGCAAATACATGGTACCCGTTTGTCACTTAACTTTTTTTTTCATTTTTTTTTTTGCTCCATATATGTTTTCGGTTATCCATTGAAACCTCCTTTTGCTGTTTCGTGGCAAAAGAAAAGTCCATTAAAGCAATGCAGCTTAAAGCTTTTTCAAACCTGAGTTCAAATTATATCGATATTTATATTCGCCTTTAAAATATCGTAAGCCGAAATATCGAACAACCATGAATTTTGGGTTGTTTCCCCTTTTTGGGTCAATTCGAAGCAACTTTATTTTGAAGCAAAAGACTGGTTCTTGACGATACGACATCAGATTTTGTGGCATAGATTATCCTTGTTCTGTTGTATAAACTCAATAATCTGGAAAAATCAAAGTTTTGGGTTAAGATTTCTAGAGAGCCAAACGAGATGTACCAATTCTGACTCCGTATTCGGACTCGGCATCGAAATTTGCATTGAAATTTTTTGAAAAACAACGCGATTTGATAAATACGCTCTATCAAAGCATGAGACTATTTGGATTTTGACTAAGCATCGAAATTTACTTTTCTTGTTTTTATTTCTTATTTATTTATATTTTCTTAAAATTTGATAAAAAGCTAAAAAAAAAAAAATTTTAAAAATACAATATCTCGTTTATAAGCCAAAGTTTTCGAAAATACCATTTTTAAATCTACAAATAAACTGAAAACTAACTGCATACTCAGTTTTTTTGTTAATTTTTGTCAAACCTTTTTTTTGATACAGAAACCGTGTGAAGACCATTTAGTAACCGAAATTCGACCCTGATGATCTATATGCTCATTGACCAATTTTAAAGAAAAACTTTTAATGCATACTTGGAACCAATGCATACTTGGAAATTTGCATAAAAAAACCTGCGTTCCAACGACCCGTGTACCATTGAATATACTGAAGATGCTCTCAGAGATTCTAGAGTCTCTTGACTGTCATAGCAAATCATTTGCCAGTGACAAAGGTGCCTATTTTAAGACATACTCTAACACATAACTCTAATGTACTTTTTTCTATTTCTATTTTTTTTGGAGACCGCAAGACATGGTTATAGGCTAGACTGACGACAGCTTGGATTATAGACGTATACGTCTATAATGCGAATCTTTTTATTGCATGATTTTAGGCATGTTTTAAATAGGTGCATATTTCATAGATTTTAGTCAATTTCCCAATTCAGGGGCCAAAAATTCTAAAACATCAAAAACATGATAAATAGTAAAATGAGCATCAGAAAAGCTGATTCGAATTTTTTGACCCCTCAATTGGGAAATTTTCTTTTAGTCAATGTCTATGAAATATGTATTTAAAAAAATGCCTAAAATTATGCAATAAAAAGATTTGCATTATTACGTCTATAATCCAGATTTAAGCTGTCGTCTGGCTAGCTTATAACCGTGCTAAGGGGTTAGTTGGTGGTTGAAATAATTTTTTAGCATAATTTTCAGTTTCAAAGCACCAAAAAACCTAAAAATTGATATACATTTTATATTTTTATGAAACTTGAAATTTTAATCCCCTTGAAGGGGGTGCTAGGGGGTACCTGTGCTACTAAAATTATTTTTTTTAGTCATCTTCTGTTCCAGCCCACTAAAAAACCTACAAATTTAAATTCCTTATAAATTTTTATAAAAAGTGTTATTTCATCCCTCTTGGGGGCTATAAGGGGGCTACTAGAGGGTGACTAGGTGCACCAAATTATTTTTTGACATTATTTTTGCTTTCACAGCACCTAAAAATCTAGCAATGTGCACACATTTAAAATTTTTAGAACAAGTAAAATTCTAACCCCTAAGGGGGCATTAAGGGGGCGCTAGCGGGAAAATCAACATTTTTTTTTTCTAAAAATACGATTTTCGGGCTCAGCGCTCAACAATACATGGGATTTTTTTTTGTATAAAATTGGATCTGGACTTCATTTCAAAAACCCGACTAGACTAAGGCATAAATCCGTTTTTTCTTCATGTTTCTGTATGCTTAACTCAAAACATCAATATATGTAGATGTCTATTATTAAAAACGCATCGTTAAAGAGGGAGCCCTCTATGCTAAAAGTGAGCAATTTCTTTACCTTTCAAAGTATTCATATAGAAGTAGGTGTTTATGAGACATTTTACGTTTACCAGGTCAATTGTTAAAACAATTGGCCCAACTTTGAGAAATACATTATGGCACATCAATATTGATGACTCAAATGGGACATTTTGCTAACGTTGAAAAATAAATGCAAATTCCTTTTACATCAAGTGTATGGTTCGAAACATTTCGTTCAAAAATTTTCAAATTCTATGGTCACATTAAGAGTATACCATCAAATTTTTCGTTTTGTTTTTTTGTTTGTTTGATATTTCGTTTCAAGTATCGATATTTAGCAGCTCAAGTTAATAGCTTAATTTGTGTCATCTTACACCACAGCCAAAACAAAAGTTACTTGCACGCATGCTCATTAAACCATGACACCCTCATCTTGTCGTACTTGTCGTCTCGTATGTAGGCTGGCAAAGATGGGTTTTTAAGTTAAGTAGCTTGAACGCTTGCGCATTAAATCAGTTGGTCTGTCGGTTACATGCGCTTTGATGTCGTCGAGTGGAGCTTAACAATGAACGCCCAATTCTCAAGCCCACGCGTGTTGAAACAAAAGAAGACTACGGTGAGGAGTCCTCTTTTATTTGTTGGTTTTTTCACTTGTTTTACTGATTTAAATCATGTTGGGGTGTATAATTATGGTTGTAATTTTCTTAAGTTTTAATTATTGTTGTATTTGTTTTTTCTTTTCTTGCTAATTGCTAAAGAGAATTAAAACCATGTGCTTGCGTATGTTGACTCATTCATTGTTGCCGGTATCGTGTCAATGATTAACTATTACTTTGAGATCGTTAATTATTACATATACGGACTTTCATCATCATCCGGGTACATGATGTACTTAAGACATTTTCAAATACTCACACCTACATACTTACATGAGTAATGTTTACATATTTAATACACAATTTATGTAAATGAAATGTAGCCACAGTTAGTTGATCATCATTCACGTAAATTAACAAAATCACTGAATGGATGTACATAGGGGCATGTAATGTTTTACTTGACTTAACGCACTTGAGGAATATATTACTGTATAAACTAGATTTTGGATGGTGCACGTTGCTTTACCTTCAGATTTATATATAGCTTTGGAGATATAGGATATCATCTAACCCATTAGTCGTACAAAAACAACTTGTCTATAGGACATTTTCATAATCCTTAGAGAGATATATGCATGTGTTGCCCAATTATGGAAATAATGTGTTGCATACCTATAAAGAATTTCAGTTCATTTTTTATATTCTTGTAATATTTCTGAACTTTATTTATCTAATGGGGTAAATTTTAAGCCAAGCTGCAAAAATTATTTTATTTTTTGATATAAAGTACATTTTTGGAGTAATTGACACCCCTTGAATCCAAATCAGTCATCAGAAAAATTTTACTCTCACACGCTTTACCGTTATGTCGAAAAATCAAATATTCGATTAATCGAAAGTTGGCCGCTAGCCCATACCACAAGATCCCATAAAAATACAATCAAACGTGGCTGGTCAACACCATATAATAAGTCAACGGGAAGGTAAATATCGTCGATTAATCGAACACTAACTTTTTCAAAATACTCTGAAGTGGGGTGGGGAAGTGATAAAAAAATGTACTTTCACA
Organism: Calliopum simillimum; assembly: GCA_951812925.1. Taxonomy (NCBI): domain Eukaryota; kingdom Metazoa; phylum Arthropoda; class Insecta; order Diptera; family Lauxaniidae; genus Calliopum; species Calliopum simillimum. Next base: position 35,725,952 of record OX638372.1, read on the forward strand.
GTTTAAAAAATGATTGAAAATGGACAGTTTACTGTTCGATTTATCAAACAGCGACCGATATTGTGTTAGGAGCACTAGATAGTTTCGAAATTTAGATTCATCCCGAAACCGACTCAGAAGTAAGAAGAACTCTTAAAAACGATATCTGCATAATGTTTTTTACGTTTTAGGAAAAACCAATGCAGCACTTTTGATTCTACTGAAGGCCTATTTTGACGAAAAACATGTTTTTTGGTCATAAGTAACTTTGTTTTTAATTAGAAAATGGATATTCAAGAGTCCTTTAGAAATAAAGATTATGTTCTTACAAAAATTCAGGCCCTTTAAAATTTTTTATTCGCGTCCCAAAATCGGTTTTTTTAAGTTTTTCAATAAGGAGGTCGAAAAAATTATTGTTTAATCAGAAGCAAGGCATCTAACGAAAAAAGTGTATTCGGTGTAAAAAAAATTCCAAAAATTCTGAAAAAGTTCACATGTATTTCTTGGACAATTCTAAGCATTTTTGCCCAACACACTTTTTTCGCTAGATGCCTTGTATGTTTTCTAGATGCCTTACTTCTGAGTAAAAAATCGTTTTTTTTTTTTTTTTTTTTTTGACCGCGTAGGTAATTGAAACTTTTAAGGGCCAAAATTTTGTAATAACATCGTCTTTATTTCAAAGCACCCACGGGTATTCATTTTGTCATGAAAAAAAAGTTACGATCAGAAAACATGTGATTTTTAGTCAAAATGGGTCTTCAGTTGAATCCAAAGTGCTCCATTGCTTTTTCTCGGAATGAAAAAACAATAATGCTGACGTCGTTTGTAAGAGATCTTCTAACTTTTGAGTCGGTTCCGATTTTTTATTTTTTTGCTTCAAACAAAATTGAAACGGTCTAAGTAGCACTCCTTCTGTTTTTTTCTAAAACAACAAAGAAGCCATACTACTGTGCGCCATATTAATTTTTACAAAAGGTTATGTTTTCCTCAAAAGTTATTGACTTGATGAAAAGTCTGAAATCTTATGAGTCTTGATCAGTTATTCAAAGTTTTGGGAGCACTGTCGATGTAGTTTACATGAAATGTCCCATGTATAAATTGTTAATAATTGCAAACCCTTTTCGTCAAAAGAATGCTTATGTCAAGAAACATGCAACATGTTGTCATTAATGTTACATGAATATTCATAAAACAACAAGATGGGTGCAGTGTTAATTGTGTGGTGCAAAAGTCGAGTGGAAATTTCTTTGCGTTTTTAACATTCAAAGAAATTCTCACACAGACATCATGGCGTAGGATAAAACGTAAGGTTTTTTTGTTCCCCCCACCTTACGAATGAATGCAACACCTTTATGTTTTGCCATAATTAAACATTATCAAGGTGTGTTCAGTTCAGTGCAATCGGCTTCAAATTCTATGCGATTGCGAATTGATTTAGAGATCAAAATTATGTCTGTATTAGAGTATCTCATGGGTAAAAATGGTTAAGTCGTTTTATATCGAATTGAGTTACAATACGCGTGTGTTCAATTAATTGCAAAACAAATTAGTGAACATGCAGTTGTTGTTGTTATTGTTGTTGTTGCTCTTGATGCCTTATTTCTGACAAATGTAGTGAAATAAATAACTGCAGTTATTAAAATTAATGATTCAATTGCACTTAAATTAAAAATCGATTTTGAGTTGTTGGCTGGAAAATAGCACTGTACTGTACACCAAGCATATATTCTTAATTCTGCTAAAAGATATCCACACAACAAAAATGCTCTTTAGGGAAAGGGTCAGCATTGTTTCCTATTCTCAAATCATTTCATCCGAATATTTCTATATTCTCAATTGTTCCTTGAAAGGGACAACATGTTTCCCCTGCCCAAATTGTTTCGCCAGTAGGGTTATATACTGCCTTACTTTTTCAATATGAAAAGGACAACAAGATACCGCTAATGAACAATTGCACGGTTCATTTCGCTAGCACTTACCGTTGAGTTTCCATACTCCGAAATCTTTGTCTCTAATGCTTGAAAGGCTAGAATAGTTGTGAACCAAAAATAATCTTAGCTCGAGTAGAGTATTATGAATAGGTATCACATTTTATTACGAGACCAAGACCAAGACCAAGACCAAGACCAAGACCAAGACCAAGACCAAGACCAAGACCAAGACCAAGACCAAGACCAAGACCAAGACCAAGACCAAGACCAAGACCAAGACCAAGACCAAGACCAAGACCAAGACCAAGACCAAGACCAAGACCAAGACCAAGACCAAGACCAAGACCAAGACCAAGACCAAGACCAAGACCAAGACCAAGACCAAGACCAAGACCAAGACCAAGACCAAGACCAAGACCAAGACCAAGACCAAGACCAAGACCAAGACCAAGACCAAGACCAAGACCAAGACCAAGACCAAGACCAAGACCAAGACCAAGACCAAGACCAAGACCAAGACCAAGACCAAGACCAAGACCAAGACCAAGACCAAGACCAAGACCAAGACCAAGACCAAGACCAAGACCAAGACCAAGACCAAGACCAAGACCAAGACCAAGACCAAGACCAAGACCAAGACCAAGACCAAGACCAAGACCAAGACCAAGACCAAGACCAAGACCAAGACCAAGACCAAGACCAAGACCAAGACCAAGACCAAGACCAAGACCAAGACCAAGACCAAGACCAAGACCAAGACCAAGACCAAGACCAAGACCAAGACCAAGACCAAGACCAAGACCAAGACCAAGACCAAGACCAAGACCAAGACCAAGACCAAGACCAAGACCAAGACCAAGACCAAGACCAAGACCAAGACCAAGACCAAGACCAAGACCAAGACCAAGACCAAGACCAAGAAGATCAAGACCAAAATGGAGCTTGCTCCATTAAGTTGCAGTTTAATGTATTTAAGGCTCAAAATTTTTACCATAAAATGTAGTGGAGACGAACATTTAAAGTTCATTGTTTTACAATAGTTAATTGAGCAATTGTTTATATGCAGCCAAAGATAAGCAGCTCAAAACTCTGTGCACCTATTGTCAAATGTCAAAGAATTTGTGTGCGCCTGCGCAACTTTCACACGCCCACCCGCCTACACATCATTGTTGCTTATGATTTACACATCGCGTATTTAATTGTTGTTGCTTCTGCTTTGGCAATTTAGCGTAATTCGTGTCTGATTAACACGCAATCGTTGGGTGCTTATTCAAAAAACCAACAAAACCCAACGAATACCTAATTCAATTGTAATCTGCCAGTGTTCCTCCGTGCGAAGTTGCCCAATTTAACATGAACGCTTGCACAGCAGGCAGAGATTGCGGCAGGTGATTGCAACAGCGCTCATGTTGTGGTATTTAACAGAGATGGCATATTTCTTAGTAAAGTTTTTGTTAAAAATATTTTCATAAAAAATTAAATAAACAAATGAAACTATGAAGTTGAAAAATTTGCTTTATGTTGCTAGTTATGTTAAACAATGCCCACTGTGCAACGACACAGTAGTCAAAAGGGTAACCTATGAACGTTTCTTGAATTGGCTTCATTAGAAACAAGACAACAATTTTTTTTTTTTTTTTTTTGGTGTTAACACCAGTGAATGGGTTTATTTTTCAAATTAAATTTATTAAGATGCAAGATAAAATTGTTGAAATTAAGAAAGGATTTTGTGCTTTTATTTTCACACCAGCTTTGGAATGATTAATGTTAATGTGTCAACTCTTATAATAAATCATAACAAAATGGACAGACGTGTCTCGGCGATATTAGGACAAATATACAATGAGTTGACAACTGAATGAGCATGTCTCAATTAAAAGTGTTTTCTTAAGAGTGTCACATTACGGAGTCTTAGAGTTGAACAAAAAATCACTTAAGTATAATTTAACTCATACACTCATACGCCCATACACAATTGCAATAAAAGCAACAACTGGAGCAACTTCTGTACAAAAACAATTATAGAAAAAACATAATTAAATTTAAGTTTCCCCAAAAGCAAAATAAACCTAAGCTTTAACTTAAGTATCGTTTTTACTATTAAGTTAACAAGGTTAAGGTTAAAATACTTAAAGTTATTCCCATGCTTTAAGTAACGATACCGTTTAGAAATAGATATGTCATTAATTACATTTAGTTCAAACTGTTTATAACACTAACGTACATTGTAATTGTATGAACCTATCTAATTTCAGAAAATCTTAAATGAACAATGTAACGCTAAGACACAAATCCGCTCTTTACTCCAAGACATACAACAGATGATAGCAAAAGGAGTTAAATGTTTAGCAATATGAATCACCTCTATTAGACGCATTCTTTTATTATAACTTCCATCCACAAATTTTTAATTCTTTTGAAATGCTCTTCTAAATTTTTTTTGTAGGAGTACATTTTTTGGGCAACAATTAAGTATACCATTGAATCCAACACTGCTTCTGTCAAACTTCATTTTGGTCCGAAAATTTTTCGGTGATAATCCCTATTTTGGTATTGGGGGCTATGACCGCAAATTTTTCGGACATATCCCCCATTGAGACAAATTTAAATAAGATTGAATAAAATTTTTGCAATAATCCATTTAAAAAATTTATATAACACTGTGGAACGATTTCGAACTTTTTTTAAAACACATTAGAAAATCCAAAAAATTCTTAAAGTAGACGTTAAAAAAAATACCCGTTTCGTGTGGTTTTTCTCCAGCACGTCGCATTTTTTTTAATCGATTTTTGAAGTTTTTTAATTCACTGTATATGAAAAAACCAAAAATACCGCATTCTTGTGTTAAATCGATGAATTTAACCATATGATCCTTACATCTGAGGTGTATCCTGTATTCAGCAAACTTATGCAGGATATTGCGGGAAATATTTTTGTAGAAAATTCTAACCCTGTTTGACCCCCACATGTGGGTCATTTTTGCCCTTTTCTTAAAAAGGTACAAAAATGACACCTAAAACAGGCAAATATTGCGTCAGTATGTACTACAGAAATATTTGCTATAAAATTTCACTTAGTTTCTAAACACGTAAAGGTCGAAATTTGAGCCCGAAACCAAAAAAATTGTTAAAATCAATTAGAACTTTTCACATTGCATATTAATTACGTCCCTGACGTGCTTACCTTAAGTTTTAAGAATTTTTCAACTTTGGTTACCCTAAGTGAAATCTTTTGAGGGATATTTTTGCAAATTTTTTTAACCCATTGTGGCTCAGTTTTAGAAAAAGGGGTCAAAAAGACCCATAAAAACAGGATATAATGGGTTAATGTGTTCTAGGAAAATGATCCTTGTATGATTACGTTATGATCTTGTGAGAACGAGTTTTGTCCAAATTGTAGTTTTAGAGTTTTACAGTGGGGTGAAATTTGGAAAATATCTATTGTTAGAACTGCTAACTGATTTTAACGATTTTTTTGCTTTCGGGATAAAATTTTGCTTTTTTAGTGTTCAGCAACTAGTAGTGAAATTGTATAGCAAATATTTCAGTAGTGCGTACTGACTCAATATTGCCCTGTTTTAGGTGTCATTTTTGTACCTTTTTAAGAAAAGAGCAAAAAATATCCACACTTGGGGGGGTTGTACAGGGTCAAAATTTTCTACAAAAGTATTCCCCGCGATATCCTGCATAAGTTTGCTGAACACAGGATACACCTCAGATGTAAGGATCATAAAGTTAAATTCATCGATTTAACACAAGAATGCAGAATTTTTGTTTTTTTCATGTACAGTGGATAAAAAAACTTCAAAAATCGATTAAAAACAAATGTGACGTGCTGGGGAAAACCACGAGACACTGGTATTTTTTTGTAATGTCTACTTTAAGATTTTTTTTGGATTTTCTCATGTGTTTTTTTTTTTTTGTGTCGAACGGTGTAATTAGTGTTGGATATTATAGACTGATCCGCGAAGCCGGTGTTGGATTTTTGGGAGTATTAAATCCTGAGCTGCGGCCACAGGCCACCCACTTACCCCTACTCTTATGTAAAATTACTGCGGCTAGCAAACTAGGTGTTGGATATATTAAAGACTGATCCGCGGCCTCAAAAATAAGACCCATGCCCAGCTCTATTTTGTCTTAAGATATAATAAGTACGTGTCAAAGACCCAAAACATGAAATTTTGACCTAAGCTCGTGTTTTGTCCTGTACTGAAAATTTTACTTTATGAATAGAAGGTCTCTTTTGTTACAATACGTCACATATAAGGGAACTGATGCTATTGTGGTACACCTTATCTTTAAAGGGAATTCGAAAGAGAACCGTTAAATCAATTTCTGCCAAATTTTTTTTTGCTGATCATTGAAGTATTGGCTACAGAATATACTTCAATAAAATGTGTACAATTTCATTTAAAATTTATTGAGCAAAATCTTAAAAAGTCAAAAAAGCTGTTGGCAGGTAATGTGGTATATATGGTGGCGCAATGTGGTATATATACTGATCAGTACTTGTAAAGTGGGCTGGTTATGTTGTACAATAAGTAGGGTAATGTGTTATACCTAACCATACAACCAAACATATACGTAAAGTTTGAAAGGTATGAAATAAGTTCATAATAACATTTACATTGGTTCTCAAACTCATAGCTTTTATAAAAAAAAACAGCAATCAAATAATGTTAAGAATAACAAGAAATAATCATGCACCATCCCTACTATACCACTCTGGCCAATTTTTAGAAATTACAAAATTCTAAAAATGAAATGGGAAACTTTGTGAATTTACACAGTTAAACACCTATTTCGCAATACTTAGCACCAGTGCCGGATTAAGCCAAATGAGGGCCCTAGGCCATTCAAATTTTGGGGCTCTCTTTTTTTAATAATTGTAAAATTAATCTTTATTTATGCATTTATAGAATTTAAACGGCTTATTCATATCATTTAAAGGATGTTATCACAATAAAACAATCAATATAGTTTTTTTTCTAAAAAATTATATTTTTTTTTTGATTTTACATAATTTACAATATAGTAATTTATAAAATAATCTTTGGACATCTCTTTTAAGCATTAAAACGACGTTCATCTTTAAAAAACTTTTCTCCTACATTTCTGATTACTAAGATCATTAATGACATCTTCAAAATCAATTTGACGAAGAACACCCGATTCAATGGACATCAAACTTAGCATGTCCAATCGTTCTCTACCTATAACACTTCTTTGCTCGTTTTTTATGCGATTCAACTTTGAAAAAAAGCTCTTTGTTGTACAATTTGTAATCAAGAGTTAAAAAATGCGAAGAGCAATGTCCACGTTTTGGAAAACAGTTTCAAGATTATTTCGAATCAAATTTTCGTAGAGTTCAGAGTGAGTGAACTTAGGTTTTGATGGAAATTTTGATTTGATAAAATCGTGAAACTGTTTGAGTTCAGGATAAAAATCTTCCAAATCGTGAGGGTAGAAGTCAACTAAGCCGGCAATTTTTTCGCGGTACCCATTTTCTGTCAAACGAAAGTCAGCCAAAAAAGAAAATCTCTTCGAAACCTCTAAGTTAACTTGGCTTTGGCTGTTGATTTAGATCTTAGTTACAAGAAAACCGTTGACACGAAAATATTCTCGCGCATTTAATACAACTTCTGGAGCATTGCCACCGTTTGGCTGTCTTTTTCTTCGTCAAACTCGCGATGCAACATTGGGGCCCTAGGCCATGGCCTAGTCCGGCCTAATGGGTAATCCAGCACTGCTTAGCACTAACCTTTATCGAATATAAATAAAACTTCACCAAAAAACAACTTTTTCTTTACAAATTTTTTTTGCCAAAAATGCGCAAAATTACATCGACCACATGCGATTTACGTTTCGTTCAACTGACATTGGAAAAATTTTGTTTGGTCCATGACAGCAACACATCAGTTCCCCTATACTCATGAAAAAATTAAAATAATCTTAAAAAGATATGAGGAGTGATTTTTTGAAAGAGGGCGCATTTCCAGTTCTGACCTCGAACAAACCTTAGAATGTCATCGCCATTATCCTCTAGTTCAAAATCCATCACAAAAAAGGCATTTTTCCATGAGAAAATCGTGATCAAAAATCGCAGTTTCGTTCAAAAGGGCTTATCCATCTAATATCTGTCTTTTTCTTAGACATTTTTAGAGTTTTACACAAAAAGACGTATTCCGTATAGTCGCCGAAGAAACTTTTAATATTTTGTATATTGCCCAGGCAATATAGGTGCTTAAATCATGCCTACATACAGTAGCTTAAATGTCCACATAGTGAAATAAGAGTTATTTTTAAAGTGTTTGAAACAAAAGGGCTTATTTCCAAATGTTTTTTCCAATTACTACGAATATGTTAGAATACAAATTTTAAGCGGATTAGAATCTTTGGAATGCTGGAGACATTAAAAAAAAATTAGTTACTGTAAACAGCCCCTAAAAGTTTTTTTCTCATTTCTGAAAATTTGTTTAACATGGAAATGTGCCCTTTTGAAAAATCACTCCTCATATATAAACTAAAATTCAAAAACCAATTTCCATACTTTAACTATGTAAGGAACTTATGATACATTTAAAGTTGATTGGATTAGTTCCATAAAATAGTCAAAACAAATCTTAAAGGTTTTTTTATCAATAAAAAAAAATTTATTCCCGTAGTTACCCTAATAAAAAATGAAATGTTGTGTTGTTTATGCTCAAATTTTAATTGGGATAAATGGCTTAACATTAGAGTTTGTTTTAATGTTCATTTTGTTTCATTTACAGACAGCACGGTAGGTATCAGAGGTTGTATAACAAAAATTGCTCTGGCATTGTAAAGGTCACATCTTCATTAATAGCCCCATCCATATGTGGCATATGTCTTACACAATCGTAATCACATTAAAAAATGAAATAAAAAAGGTATAGGTACCATCTAAAGCTCATAGCCATTTCAAATGGTTGATTTATTCAACCGTCTATGCAGTCAACTTTCGTTGCGGTATAAATTACATTTTTCACTTGGTGTATCTACGAAATTATTATATAACTGGTGGTGTATACCCTTTTGTATGTTTATTTTGTATTTTTTTTTTCTTTTGTGAAAATCAAGTTGTCAATTTGTCCAAAAAAAAATTTATTCATTTAAAATTGATTTCGCTTCTGTTTTCTTTTGTTTGATAAAATTTATTGAATTACTTTGCTAGCGCCATCTAAGCTGACGTTTTTATATTCATTTTTAAAATATGCAAAGAGGTTTATAATTAAATTATTATTATAATAATTTTTATCTTCTTTTTAAGAGTAGACACATTTAAATAATTGCTTTGAAACAAAAAAAAAATTATGGTAAAAAAAAAAAAAATTAAAAAACCGCAGGGTATTTTATCATTTTGTAAGTGTGACACCAAAAAAAAAAAATAATAAGTTAAGTACCACCAGTGATCGTCCTATCTGACACTGCAGTTTTGAAGTGTTTAATTGTTTTTTGGAAAAAAATTATCATTTTTGTTGTAATCTTCATCATTTGTGCTCAATTATCTATATAATTGGTCAAGACAAATTGTACAACGAACTGCAATTACATAATTTTTAATTGATCATTGTCGATGTATTTTAAAGATTCAATGAAATACCTACTGTGAAGTCTAGCCAGTATTACAGAAAATAAGTTCGAGGAAAAGCTAATGGGCTACAAATTTCCAAAAAGTTGGTGGGTATATCCTTGAAACACAGCAACAAAACGTATACTTTACGAATTGATATATCATACTTTAATTTGATTACGTGTAACAGAAATTTTAAGCACATCGTGTACCTCGACCTCAAAAAAATCGATTTATTATTTTGTTTTGATGATATTTTACATTCAATTATTGCTGTAATTTGTTTCAATTATGTAATTGGACTTAATAACAAATACTTATTATACGTATTTTACACTAATATTGATTTGTAAAAAGTTTGGAAAATGAAAGATTTCATTTGGGGTGTCACATTAGCTAAGTGAAGGCATATTGTTTTCAAATATCGCTACATTGGAAAAAATTTTGTTTTAAAATTTAAACTGTTAAACTTTTTATATGGATTTTAAACTGCTTAATTCGAAACCGTAATTTATTTCTCTGTAAGCTCTGAAGGATTGCAGTGATCCTAGCAAATATTGTCATGTGAGTTCCTAATTAATAAGAAGATTAACAATAATAAAGGTTCTTGGATTCAATCATATATTTGGCAATTATTAACAAGTATACGATTGTATCAATAAAATTGCTGAAATGTGCCATTAAATAATGTCAAATATTCGATTCACCTATTTCATATTATTTGTGAATTATTACCAAATTCATATCAAAAACTATATGCGATAGAGCAATTCTGGGACCGGATTCAGTTTTAGAATCGGCAAATCCATTAAAAATGACAATTTTTGCTTTAATTTCTTGTTCTTTTTAAAAGTTTTGGGCCAATTTATAAAAAATTAATTTTTTTACAAAATTGCAAAGAACTACCATTGGTTTGACTTCAGAACCCTGTTTGTATACCCTACACCCAGGGTATATTCACTTTGTCCTTCCGTTTGTGACGCAGAGAAGGAGGCGTGGCAGATATAGAAAAGTATATATATTCTTGATCAGCGTCACCTCCTGAGTCGATATAGCCATGTCCGTCTGTCTGGCTGGCTGGCTGGCTGGCTGGCTGGCTGGCTGGCTGGCTGAAATACACTTTTTGGGAAAACTGAGCAAGATAATTCAATGAAGTTTCGTACACTGCCTTCGTCGTCAAAATTAGTTTGGGGGATTGAAAATGAGCAAAATCGATCAACGGACACGCCTACCGCCCATACAAAAAATATATTCAAAATGCAATTTTAGGAGTATTTTTTACGACAATGCAATCAAAATACACATAAATACTACGAATTGTAAGCGCAAGCTCTGAAAAAAAAACTGAGCGAATTCGGACAAGAGGGCGTGGTACCTCTCATATAAACAAATGCATCAAAACGCTATACTGAAAGCGTTTCTTGAGATATTCTAAACAAATTTGACTCAGATACTAAAAATTATAAATAAAAGCTCTCAACAAAAATTGGGTGAAATCGGACAAGGGGGTGTGGCACCTCCCATATTAACAAATGTTTCAAGATGCTATACTGAAAGAGTATTTTGAGATAATCCAACCAAATTTAACTCAGATACTAAGAACTATAAATGCAAGCTCTGAGCAAAAGCGTGGCGTGGCACCTCCCATACGAGCAAAATTTCAAAAATACTGCTTTGTAGGGTATTTAATGTTTGGCCAGGCCAAAGGTTACACCCTTACTAGTTAAGATTCCATTAGTCCTCACGGGTAATTTAACATCATTTCGTGTTGAATCCATGACATTTTGATTTAAACTTTTTTGTTACTGTACAGTAGAAAACAAAAAACCATGTAATTGGCTGTTACTTACGAAACCGATCAGCTCCGATTTTACTTGAAGCAGTTTTATAATCCTGAAATAAGGACGAACAAAACCCCATACCACGATTTTGTCGACAACAAAGTCAAACTCAAAACACGTGGGAGCCCACTGTGTATAAGCAAAATTTTCAAAATACTGCTGTGTAGGGTGTTTAATGTTTGGCCAGGCCAAAAGTAACCCCCTCACTACTTAGTTTCAATTTATACAAATGAAAATTTGTTTTCTCTCCGATTTCAATCAAATTGCACAAAATAGTGTGCATGAACAATAACCCGGGAGGATTTGATCCTAGTTCCATTTGTTGTTAAAATATAGGGGTTTGAAGTTGGAGTTTTTAGTCATTTTCATGAAAAGGGTATTTTTCAAAAATTTATAGCTTATACCAAAGTTTGTAAATTGATATATTTAAGAAACTGGTGCCATTCAATTTTAAGTGTTGTTTTGATAAAAAAATATAACTTGTTAAAAAAACATTTTTTCGATCAAAATTTTTTAAACTTAAAAATACTTTTGATTTTTTTTAAAAAACCCCACTTAAATTTTTTTTAAAGTACTTTAAATTAAAGCACAATTTATAAGCTTTTAAATGATGTATGATTCAAGATGGAATTCGGTCGCTAGATGAGAGTTTTTGGCTTTTGAACGCTCGCGGCAGGCAAAACACTTTGTTTATTCAAGAGGAGGGTATCTTACAAAAAAGGTGTACCGAGCATAAAATGCTTAGGATCGTCCAAGGAATGCGTGTGAAATTTTTGGGAGTTTTTTAGAAAGTTAAAAAAAAAAATTTTTTTTTTTTCTTTGAACAATTTTTGAAAAAATTTTTCGAAAAATTCCAAAAAAATTCACACGTATTTCTTGAACGATTCTAAGCGTTTTATGCCTTGTACATTTTTTTCGTAAGATGTCTTCCTCTTGAGTAAACAAAGAGTTTTGCCTGCCGCGGGCGTTCAAAAGCCAAAAACTCTTATCGAGCGACCGAATCCCATCTTGAGTCATACATCATTTTATAGCCTATAAATTATGCTTTAATTTAAAGTACTTATAAAAAAAAATTCAAGGGGGACTTTTTTCAAAAAAAATTCAAAATTATTTTTAAATAAGTTTCAAAAATTTTGTTGAAAAAAAATTTTACAAACTTTGGTGTAAGCTATAAATTTTTGAAAATACACCTTTTTCATGAAAATGACCGAAAACGTCAACTTCAACACTCTGTATTTTAACAACAAATGATACTAGAACCAAATTCTCCCGGATTATTCTTCTTGCACACCGGATGTACCATATTGCCAAATTTGAGCGAAATCGCAGACAAAAAAATTTTCAGCTGGTACGCTTGGTGTATTTTGCTTCATAAATACAAAAATCGATTCTTATTTCACATTCTTCATTTGCAATTATTAATGTTACTAACAAATGGAAAAATAAAAATACTTTTAAGCTTTCGTGCAATCCATCCTCAAAGAAATTTAGATCACATTAGGTCGATTATATACTTACGTTTCTATTGAAAGTAAAAGAATAATGAAACAAACAATTCACAGTATACATCCGAAGCATACGACCTAGAGTGGGCCTTTTCCTCTTGGTCAGCGTTTGATCCAAAATGAGCAGCTAAGTATGTAAGTATATAATAAAGTTCACAATTATCATCCTCTAACTGCCCGACAAGAAATTAGTTCTGGAATTCCGGATTAGGATCAGATCCGGTTGAGGTATTCCTTAATAAGGACATCTGATCAGTTCCTCATCATGACTTGATACCAAAAATCTGAAAACGGTTCCAGTGCGTTGTTTAAATCAGTATCGCATCAAATTTGCAGAACTAAATTCCTTAATTTAACTCATCTGATCCAGTCCTTTTGTAATAAAGTTTCCATATCACAGCAAGTTTTATCAAACACATTTTTGGTGGTTATCATGTTTATATCATAACTAGTAAGGGTGTAAAATTTGGCCTGGCCAAACATTAAATACCCTACACTGCAGTATTTTTCAAATTTTGCTCATATGGGAGTAGCACCGCCTTCTTGTCCGAGTTCACCCAGTTTTTGTTCAGAGCTTGCATTTATAGTTTTTAGTGTCTGAGTGAAAATCTTTTTCAGTAAAGCGTTTTGAAGCATTTGCTTATATAGGAGGTACCACGCCCTCTTGTCCGAGTTCTTCTAGTTTTAGCTTAGAGCGTGCATTTATAGTATTTAGTATTTGAGTGAAGTTTGGTTGGATTATCTCAAAAAACTCTTTCAGTATAGCATTTTGAAACTTTTGCTTATGTGGGAGGTGCCACGCCCCCTTGTCCGATTTCACCCAATTTTTGTTGAGAGCTTTAATTTATGATTCTTAGTGTCTAAGTCAAATTTGGTTCGAATATCGCAAAAAACGCTTTCAGTGTAGCCTTTTTAAGCATTTGCTTATATGGGAGGTGCCACGCCCTATTGTCCGAATTCGCTCAGTTTTTTCTCAGAGCTTGCGCTTACAATTTTTCGTATTTATGCGTATTTTGGTTGCATTGTCGTGAAAAATACTCCTAAAATTGCATTTTGAATATATTTTTTGTATAGGCGGTATGCGTGTCCGTTGACCGATTTTGCTCGTTTTCAATCCCCCGAGCTAACTTTGGCGACGGAGGCAGTGTACCGAATTTCATTGAATTATCTTGCTCAGTTTTCCCAAAAAGTGTATTTCAACACACAGTCAGCCACCCAGCCAGCCAGCCAGCCAGCCACCCAGCCAGCCACCCAGCCAACCAGCCGGCCAGCCACCCAGCCTGCCAGCCAGACAGACGGACATGACTATATCGACTCAGGAGGTGACGTTGATCAAGAATATATATACTTTTCTATATCTGACACGCCTTCTTCTCTGCGTTACAAACAGAAGGACAAAGTGAATATACCCTGGGTGTAGGGTATAAAAAATGCTACAAAATGTTTTAGGAAAGCGTTTTGTGGCCGGACGAAACTATGGATATGATCCGATCCTCAATAATAAATATATTACTTTTCTAATGAGGACCTGAAGTATTCTGATCCGTTCCTGAAAACTTTATCTGATCCGAATCGAATCCACTCAAACGGATCAAGTCCCTTTCATATGAGGTGTGACGTTAATTTGTCATTGTCGGATCAGGAAGCCTGACTCGTTCCTGACTCGTTTCTGATAATTTTACTGGCAAGCCTGAACCGTATCTGATCTCAACCTGAAGTTTTTTCTAGTCGGGTGATGACGACTTTTGGACAACAAACTTTCAGGCGAATAATATACTAGAACGTTCAAAGCCTTTTATAATGTGGTCGTCTTCATCAGATCATCCTTGAACTTCAGTATCACAAAAATTTACATTTTGGGTCTAGGGGAGAGTCCCATAAGGTGGACACCAATCTTTTGAACAATGGTAGAATCTAAACAACATAACATATCTTAAACAATTATACATTTCCTGAAAACTTAACTCATTAGCTTACAACCCATGAAACAGAATTTTGATATCTTTAATATAACCAAAATTATCACCCATTTCAAAAATAGTCAAAAATGGCCACATTGAAAAAAGGTCCCCCAAGGTGGACACACCTGAGAAATTCACTCTAGAATTTGGAAAAAAAACCCAAAAATTCATGTTTCGACAATTTTATTTAATCTTTGATGTTTTTTATTAAAAATTATTCATTATCGATTATAAATTATTTATTATTGCTGCGTTTAGCAAGAAATATATAGATTTTTCGCCCCGGGGTCCCGCTGACTGTCGCTGCGGCACAGGACTCACAGTGTGTGTGACTCACAATCTTAAGTCACACGCCTGTAACTGTATTTGTCTTTTAACATTCATATAAATATAATTTGATATTATTTGTGCACAAATTTTGATGAAAAACATAAGTGTCCACCTAAGGGTTTAAAAAGTGTCCACCTTAGGGTAAAAACGCAATTTACTTGGAAAAAACAAAAAAAAATTATCAGCTCCC
Source organism: Calliopum simillimum (assembly GCA_951812925.1). Lineage (NCBI taxonomy): Eukaryota > Metazoa > Arthropoda > Insecta > Diptera > Lauxaniidae > Calliopum > Calliopum simillimum. The sequence continues at coordinate 35,741,282 of OX638372.1, forward strand.
AATATCATGCAAATTTGTTTAAAATATGATTGTTTGGTACGTAAGCTAAGTTAACTTAAGTTTTTGGAAACTTTTCGAGTAACTTCTGCGACCGGGGTATTGCAGCAGACAAAGAGCCACGAGGAGGAACTTCATAACATATCCAAAAACTGCGTATTACCAAACTGTAATACACACATGAAGCACACAGTGCTACCACCTAATGCAAAAAAAAAATTCAGGTGTATCCACCTTAGGAGACTCTACCCTAAGTAAGTAGAGGCAGTACTTTTCCAACATCTGATACTGAGCAATTGGGAACTTCACACCAAATTTCGCCATAGGTACATAACAAATCATCTCATAAATGCTATCTTAATTTTCAACAAAATTTAACCTCAAATAAGTATAAGTACAAAAAATGCAATCTAAAATTAAAATTTATTTATTTTTTTCGAACTTTTCTTTGTATGAAACTCCCAATCAAACGCCTTTCAGGTGGCTCATAATTATCGCATCAAATATCGACGCTGTATCAAAACCATAATCAAATGGATTTTTGGCGGAATTTTATCTGTGTCTAATTTCGCAGTTGATTACACAGTTGAATTATATCGAATGTATTTTTTCAACGAATTTTGCAATAAATATCAAAAAAAATAAAATAAATGAGGGAAAGGGCCAATGCACATTGAAGTCATAAATCATTGTGAATGTTTTTTGATCTTGCGCCTAATTAAATTTTGGGTTACCATTGTTGTGGCAATAACGACGGATTGAACGCGCGCCTTAAGGCAGAATATTAAGTTGAATGCAAAGTTGTTGTTTTTTTTGTTTTTTGTTGTTTTTTTTTTTCATTGCAAATTATAATATCGCATATATGTATGAAAACGAAATATGTGGTAAACGGCAGCTAAATTAGATTTTGGTAGTCTAAAATAACAAATTTGGCAATACATTTTACCAATTGTTGAGAGCAGCGCCGCGCGTACTTGCGTACGATCAAAAAGATATTTCACTGCAAAGTTGTCCATAATCCGGCTAATTTTTCAATAGCAGGCAAATTAACACCATATCTTGGTTATTTGAATATACATAACTGCATTGAAGCATTTGAGTTTTGGTTTTTTCATTTTGAGAAAAGCAATCAATTCGAGGTCAAATTTAATGAAAAACTTTTAATAATATAAATTATGTTTTGCATTCAGTAATTAATTAGGCCAAGTTTTGTTATAAGAACAAGTAGATCTACTTTATATTAAGGCTTCAGTTATTAATTGTCTTGCGCGTTCCTAATTATTTCTCTACCAAGGTTTGACTTAATGACCCAATAAATGGTTTGGGAGTACATTAATTGTGGGGGGGTGAAAATTTTAAGAAGTTGTACAGCATACAATCATATCCACTTAAGTAATTTGCTGGATATATGAATAATTTGGAAGCCAAATTTCTAACAGTGTTAGGATATCGCCTGCGGAAAATAAATTTCAACTGAATATCCAGTTAAAAACGAAAAGGGAGATTTCTTAAGATCCGCTACAAACCAATCAACACCATTTTTGAGAAATATTGGACACACGTCCTTTCAACTAGAATCACAGGTTATGTCTGCCATAGAGCCTGGCATTAGTCGAATTTAATGACAGCTAGCATCAAGTTATGATATTAGTGAATATGATCCAATTCATAAAGAAAGTTATCTGAGCTTACACTTTGTCCTAAGCCAAAATAATAAATCCTCTGCTCTCTAGAAACTGCTATGCTTGTGAAATTGGCAAGAAAGGTGATCTTAACGAGTGCCAAAACTAAAGAGGTGTAATTTCTGACAAAAGTGCTCCTATAACACACATACTTATAATACAAAATCAACCCCCTTAGAACGTAGCCTTAACGGATAAAGAACTACTGTATAGTATCTTGAAGCAAAATTATTAACAAATCTCTGGCTTAACCCTTTCAGGACCGCTCCTGAACCGCTGGAAAATTTGTAATTTTCTTTGCAGATTTGTACTAAGCGATATAACATTTCTATTCAAATGTGTTTTCGAAACTTTATTTTTTTTTAATTCCAAGTGTGAAAAAAATGATGGGACACATATGTCCCATTGGTCCTGAAAGGTAAAAAATATGTAAAATTTTTTTTGGGTGCCACAATTTTTTGGCGCCATTTTAATTTTTTCAGTTCTCCAACATCATATTCAGATTCAATTACCCCGAAAATCACCTCGGTAGCATTATTTTCCATTTTTAAGTACAAATTTTAAAACAGTTTTATGGATTTTATAGGCTTATGAGGGCTTTATGGGGGATTAAAAGAAAAGGATAGGAAAACCCATAAATCCAAAGTGTTAGTTTGTATTCAAATTTAATTACGAACAAAATGAGCCATGTCCGATCAAAATCGAGTCATGTTCAACAAAATAAAAAATGTTTGGCTGGACTATTTTGCTTCACAAAATAACAAAATTTGGTTCAAAACTCAACCATGGATGATTTCTGTATAATTTGTTTCTTTAATTTACCTAAATTTTAACCTTTAAGGACCAACGGGACACGGGTGTCCCATTTTATCTAAGCACCATGTAGTAAAATAGACTTGTGAATTGAAAATTCCTTGACATTTTTAAAAAACTGAAAGTCTGTTACACTTCACGGTGGTTTTTAAAAAATTTTAACTTTTTGAAATACTACCCGCGATTTTTTTCAAGGATAATGTTGGGGGACCCTTATAGTATCTAAATCCGCAAACCGCGAAATCGAACGCCCAGCCGTTTTTTTTTTTCGACCTTTTAGTTTTTTTAACGATTTTTGAGTATATCTCGGTGTATATATACATATTATGTACACATATATATGTATATACGTACATATATATACTTGTATATGTATATATGTGTCATATATATATATGGAATTATACATACATACATACATATTAAAGGTATCGTTTCCGCACCATTTATTTTTTTTAAAAATCGGTTTTTTCGTATTTAAGAAAAACACAAACAAAAACCGGAAACGAAAGTAGTCACTCCAGATGTGATTATTGATGCTTAATCCGATTCCGGTATTAGAATTGCTTTACTATGTCTGGACTTTGAGATATCCTTACATATATGTTTAGAGGATACCATTTTTTTTCCTATTTTTGAAGTTATATAACAAGATAAGGTAATATTATGCCGTAAAATCTGGTATGACAGTTAATAGCCCTAATTTTTTCCTTGAAAACTCAATCATACTGATAACGATATCTTTTTTTTTGTCGGAGATATCTTTACCTAAAAAGTTAAAAAAGTGCAAAAACACGATTTTTGGCTATTTTGGATGTTATATGCAGGACACACAAAATTTTTTTGGGAATTTCTATTGCCAGAAGCATTTGGTACTTTCTTTTGGCTTTAAATTGAGCTGTCAAATGTTTACCTACAATATTTCTCTGCAAAGTTATGTTAACTTTAAAATAACACCATGAAACTTAAAGCGAAAAATCTCGGTTTTTGGCTATATTTGAGGTTGTATACAGTACGGACAAAACTCGTCTGCTCTTTTTTACCAACCGAAGCATTTCAAACCATTCTTTATCTTTAAAATAAGCTAACAAGTGGTCTCTTTTAATTGTTTTCTAAAAAGTTATGACTATTTTAAGACAACATGTTGCAGCAATATAAGGAATACTCGTACACTGTGAGTTTGCACTCCATAATGTAATTTTTAAATGGTCATAACTTTGTGGAAAACTATCACAAGAGACCTCTTGATAGCTTATTTTGAAGATAAAGAATGGTTTTAAATGCTTCGGTTGGTAAAAAAGAGCAGACGAATTGCGTTCGTACTGTATACAACCTCAAATATAGCCGAAAACTGAGATTTTTCTCTTTAAGTCTCATGGTGTGATTTTAAAGTTAACATTACTTTGCAGAGAAATATTGCAGGTAAACATTTGATAGCTCAATTTAAAGCCAAAAGAAAGTACCAAATGTTTCTGGCAATAGAAATTCCCAAAAAAATTTTGTGTGTCCTGCATATAACATCCAATATAGGCAAAGATATCTCTGACAAAAAAAAAGATATCGTTATCAGTTTGATTGAATTTTCAAGGAAAAAACTAGGGCTATTAACTGTCATACCAGATTTTACGGCATAATATTACCTTATCTTGTTATATAACTTCAAAAATAGGAAAAAAAATGGTGTCCTCTTAACATATATGTAAGAATATCTCAAAGTCCAGACATAATAGAGCAATTCTAATACCGGAATCGGATTAAGCATCAATAATCACATCTGGAGTGACTACTTTCGTTTCCGGTTTTTGTTTGTGTTTTTCTTAAATACGAAAAAACCAATTTTTTTAAAAAATAAATGGTGCGGAAACGATACCTTTAATATGTATGTATGTATGTATATATATATCCATATTTATATATTACACATATATACATATACAAGTATATATATGTACGTATATACATATATATGTGTACATAATATGTATATACACACCGAGATATTCTCAAAAATCGTTAAAAAAACTAAAAGGTCGAAAAAAAAAAAAAACGGCTGTACGTTCGATTTCGCGGTTTGCGGATTTAGATACTATAAGGGTCCCCCAACATTATCCTTGAAAAAAATCGCGGGTGGTATTTCAAAAAGTTAAAATTTTTTAAAAACCACCGTGACTTGCTACTAGACGCTTCATAGCGTTTATGTAACAGTATTCGAGATAAAATCCACTTAAAATGATTTAAAAAAAAAAAACACCATATTTTGGATTGGGGATCACTCTGTAAGGTCCTGAGGATATAAAGCTAAATTTTTCTCACACACTTGAATATCTATATCTATTCTCTATCGGCGAAGACCTATCTGGCTCCAATCGCATTGACATTGAAAAATTAAAATTGGACATATATGTCTCGTTGGTCCTGAAAGGGTTAACATTACACCAATATTCAAAGGCAAACAGCTTTTGCTCAGCATTAGAATATCTGAACGTTTTTTGGATTTTCATAACGATATTATTCAATATTTATGAAATTTTGTCGACATATGAAACTTTACAGCATTTTTCTACTTCAAATATAAATGAAAGTATTTTTACACTTTTACCAACTCTCAATTTTCGACATTTTGGTACTACTCTAAATTATTTCTTAAACACTTCGTTTATCGTTGCATTTTAAAAAGGGTGTCATAAAGCCTATTATACGGCCTAAATACTAAACATTATTAATTATGTTACAACTTAACTGTTTCATAATATGGTCATCACATTAGGTAACGCTTATTAAAATTGTGCCAAAAGCGCTGTACGCATAGGTCCGCAGATAAAACAATAAAAATTCTAATCAAAATTCCAAATCTCGGCTTGTTATCAATCAAATTTCACATATTTCACATTCAAACAATCAATTTATTACAAAAGACTTGGCGCTGTGGTTATGTGATTTAAACGAGTTATAATGCCGATTCTGTCACATGCCCGTGGAAAGACCAATCAAACGTTTAATGAATTTATGAATAAACATCGATATAATTTTTTCCCTCCTTTAACGACTTTATTAGGCGTCACAAATTTGCATGCGACAACAAGATGACACTTAAATGGAGATTAATCAATCTCTCTCGTTTTACAGATTACTCAGTTGACAATAGCCAATATCTTAAATGAAATGTTATCGCTTTTGTTTTTTGTAAATACAATGGGGAATATCTATTAATAATTATAAATTGCCTCTAATCTCATCTCTTTGTTTTGTTTACTTTAGTTACGAAAATTTTGTTTCAGGGCATCGCTTTTGAAACCACGGAATGTGGCCGAATACACGTGCATATATTGATTTTGACGTGGAAATTCAGCAATGCAACAACTTGTAACCAACCAAGGTTGATTTGACTTAAATGTCGTGGATTTGAATTTTTAATAAGGAAAGGTAACGAACTCGCAAAAATTTCTTTCGCACATGTACTTGCATGGAAACCTCGAATCTACTAGAAGTTAAATTTTGGAAAAAGTTCTCTTTGTATAACTGCAAAACTTTACTTTATCCCTTTCGATATTTTGATGATTACACCGTTCGACACAAAAAAAAAAACACATGAGAAAATCCAAAAAATTCTTAAAGTAGACATTAAAAAAAAATATCCGTGTCCTGTGGTTTTTCGCCAGCACGTCACATTTTTTTTTTAATCGATTTTTGAAGTTTTTTTCCACTGTATGTATATGAAAAAAACAAAAATACCGCATTCTTGTGTTAAATCGATAAATTTAACTATATGATCCTTACATTTGAGGTGTATCATGTGTTCAGCAAACTTATGCAGGATATTGCGGGGAATATTTTTTGTAGAAAATTTTAACCCTGTTTGACCCCCACATGTGGGTCATTTTTGCCCTTTTCTTAAAATGTACAAAAATGACACCTAAAACAGGGGAATATTGAATCAGTATGTACTACAGAAATATTTCCTATTCAATTTCACTACTAGTTGCTGAACACTAAAAAAGCAAAAAAAAATCGTTAAAATCAGTTAGCAATTCTAAAAATAAATATTTTTCAAAATTTCACCCCACTGTAAAACTCTAAAACTACATTTTGGACAAAACTCGTTCTCAGAAGATCATAACGAAATCACTCAAGGATAATTTTTCTAGAATACATTAACCTATTATATCCTGTTTTTATTGGTCTTTTTGACTCCTTTTTCTAAAACTGAGTTAAAAAATATTCTACAAAAAATTTCACTAAGAGTTGCCAAAGACGAAAAATTCTTAAAACTTAAGGTATGCTATTCAGAGATGTAATTAATATGCAATGTGAAAAGTCCTAATTGATTTTAACGATTTTTTTGGTTTCGGGCACAAATTTCGACCTTCACGCGTTTAGAAACTAGTAGTGAAATTTTATAGCAAATATTTCTGTAGTACATACTGACTCAATATTTCCCTGTTTTGGGTGTCATTTTTGTACTTTTTTTAAAAAAAAAGAGCAAAAATGACTCACATGCGGGGGTCAAACAGGGTTAAAATTTTATACAAAAATATTCCCCGCAATATCCTGCATAAGTTTGCTGAACTCATGATACACCTCAGATTTAAGGATCATATAGTTAAATTCATCGATTTAACACAAGAAAGCGGTATTTTTGTTTTTTCATATACATACAGTGGAAAAAACTTCAAAAATCGATTGAAAAAAAATGTGACGTGCTGGAGAAAAACCACGAGACGCGGGTTTTTTTTTTTTTAACGTCTACTTTAAGAATTTTTTGAATTTTCTAATGTGTTTTAAAAAAAGTTCAAAATTGTTCCACAGTGTTATATATGTCATCTTGAATAATTCATTCCGATGTTTTCAGAGCCGTGTAAAATGATAATAAACTCCTATTTTTGATATTTGTACTTAAAAAAAAAATCAGTTGTTTTTAGTCTTCCCCAGAATATAAACCATTTTTCTCTAAAGTTAAGGTTCACCTTCAAAATAGCGTCCAAAGTGAGAGCTCTTATACTGATACGTGTAGTAAGTGCAGTGTGAGTACTTTGTAAATAAACTCATTTTTTTCTATTCTAAAAACTAATTAAAAAGTTTTCAAATTTAAATTATTTCAAATGGATATGGGCATTTCCCAAGTGACGAATGTGACAGTTGCACACATTCAAAGTGCAAAAAAAAGGAGGTAGAACATATTTTTATTTTAGTTTTTACTTTACATTTTAGCTCTTCGGTAGCACTATAATTGCATATCCGGTCACTTTCCCGAATGCAATATCACGACAGACCATTTTCCCGACAACCTTTTTCCCGACAAACAATTTTCCCGACAACGTTTTTGCCGACATCGTTCTTCCCGACAATGATGTTTACAGCCAATTTCACGACAAGTCTCTTAGCGACGGCTCCTTGACATGTTTTTGTTTTCAAAATTTGATAGTTCCTTTGATCTCTTGATTTTTTCATCTTTCACATTTTTCGGCATTATGAATATTTACGACGCGAAAATTGTTGGTAACAAGTTAGTCGTGGACGGTTTCGTTTATTTGCGATCGAGCGTGCGAGATGAGACAACCTATTGGGATTGCCGACGTCTGCGAAAACGGGAATGCAGAAATGGTTAGCCCTCAAAACTCGAGTACAAATTCTTGTGTCAGAGTACCAAACGCAAAAAGAACGTGGAAACATACTTCAATACCTCACGAATATTGCCCATACTATTGTTCTTTGAACCGGAATGTAGTGAAACAAAAATAAAGCACAATAATTAATAGCAATTTTGTCGTGTACATAGTCACTCGGGAAAAGAGTTGTCGGGAAAAAGGTTGTCGGGAAAATTGTTTGTCGGGATATTGGTTGTCGGGAAAATGGTCTGTCGGGATGATGCATTCGGGAAAATGGACGGTAATCCTATAATTAGTGCGAACGTTAATAGCAGGCGAGGCGAAGTCAAGGTTCCGAAAAAAAAAAAAACACAAAACGAACGTGACAAAAATCAAAGTAGTTTTCGTGCCTATTCAAAGAAAGTCAGAACTCAGCGAAACAAGTCAGAATTTTTTAGTGCAACAAATCTTATGTATTTTGTTTGGTTCTGTACTTTTCTTTGTATTGATAAAAATCTGTATCGATACATGACAATATGAACGTGACATTTTTTCCAATATGATTCAATCGGGTAATGATTTGCATATTTATGTATTTTAAGTTTATTAAGTAAGGTTGATTTTAGCCAAATTCAGTTTTGGGAGCGAAAAAATCTTGCGCGCTGTTCTGGTGGCAATTGTGAAATTTTATTTTATTTCTTTTTACGCAATATTCTTAAGTTTTAAGCATTTCTTGTCTTTAGTGATCGCTAGAGAAATTTTGCGTAAAATAAATATTTTTGCAGAACACTTTAATCCATTATAACCAAGTCTTTTTGAAAAAGGTGTCAAAAAAACCATAAAACAGTATATAATGGGTTAATGTGTTCTAAGAAAATGTCCCACGTACGATTTTATTATGATCTTAGGATATTAAGATTTATCCAAAATGTAGTTTTAGAGTTTTACAGCAGAATGAAATTTCAAGAAAAACGTTACTTTTGTGCCAAAATTGACGAACGTGACAAACTTAAAATTGCTTTAAATTTAATTTTTTCCAATAGATTTATTATTTTTATTAACTGTGTGTATTGAACTGTATTTTCACTTAATTTTTAAAACAATTGCTGCTTGGTTTCCACTTGTATTGTGATGACAAATTAACTTTTTCAGAGACGAACCGGACAGTAGAAATTGGACTATGAAAATAAAAAATTTGACGTTAATGGGGATTGCATTATACTCTATTCAATTTTTTATATCATTAATGTTGTAAGGGAAATTTTTTTGAACAACTGCTATCATGTTTACAAAAGTTTAAAAATAACCGAATTGAATTAAAAATTACTAAAAAAGAAAAACAACTTTTGTGCAACTTTGGAGTATGTTTGATCATCATGGTTAGTGAATTTATGTGTGAATTGCTTAAATTAATAAAATTTCAATATTTATCTAAGATAATATCATAAAATAATAAGTTTTTAATAACATTTAATATTTTGGTCGTGGTGGACCTTTAGGTGGAAATGCAGATATCTATTTTTTTTTTTTTGATAAACATGCATTAAGCACAATTGGCTTTAATTATCAAAATTTGTATTATGCTTAAATTTGAGCACGGATTGTGAACAAGTTTGGCGTAGTTTAGGATGATTTTGTGCTTTATTGAGCTCAATTCTGAATATTTCATTTATGAACATTTTTTAGAACATTTTTTTCTCTCCGTTCACCAACTTACAAAAAAAGGTTGAACACAAGTGGTCAAAGTTTAAAAAAGATTGTGCTATAATAATGTTCTTATAGAAACGATAGATCACTTAAGCCAAAAAATGTTGAATACTAAAGCTCAAAATAAAAATCCAAAAGAGAAACTTACCATTCTTGTCATTATCCTTAGCTGTTGCTGCTGTATCCTTAGAATCATTTGAAGGCATAGCATGGCCAACTGTTGACAGCAAAAATCCAATAAGGCAAATTTTATAAATTAATCCAAACTTTGAAGACGACATATTGATGTTGAATCAATCAATGTCTTTATTGTTAAGCAGATAAGTGGAGAAAATCAATCAAAATCAAGAGATTGCGAAACTTGTAGGCGCAATTCGTCACAAACGGGCAATGAATGTCGTTGCCATAAAATGCAACCGATCGCGCGGGATATAAAACGTGAAATTTCACTTTCTTTTCGATTGACTTTTCAATTGGGTTCACACAGCCAACTTTCTGGTACCCCGGTTTAATGATTTTTTTTTTTAATTCAAAATCTGCAACTTTTTTTTACATTTTAATTTTTCACAATAAAATTGGAAGAAATAAAAAACAAGTGTTACAACAATTTTTTTTTTATTGCACTTTAAATTTAATTTTTTTTTGCCTCTTAACTATTAGTGCATAAAATTCAATGCGATCGCGTGATAGATCGAAAATAAATATAGCGCAATTTTTTTTTTTTTTTATATATTTTTGTTTCCACTTTTTATCAACAACTTATTGCAATTGTTTCAAAAAAAAGTTATATTTCAAATCAATTTCAATTACTGATCATGCGCGGCGCGTATTTCCGCTTTGGAGAGCTGCGGCGATCTTCGTTTAGCGTGATTTTTGTGTTTCATTAGCGACAAGTATTGTACTTCCAACTATATATTTAGTATCCGCGAAAGTTAATACCACGCTCCTAATCTTAGCAGCTGTTACTCTCAAATGTGAACGATCACGATTTTGCCAAAGATGCTACACGGCACACGATCACCACATTCGCTTTGGCGCAAAATTTTGTATTAAAATGGTTCCGATATTAAACAGCACCACACGCATGCGTTCTCTTTGAACGCCAAATACTTTCTGTTGGGCCAGTGTTCAGTGCTCCAAGTTTTAAGGTGAAACATTTAAGTCTCTTTTTTTTGCTTTGCTTCTGTTAAAAATGAACTTTTTCTCTGCTCTCGTTCTCACTAAAAATCGCTTCGATTTGTTTTTTTCAGAGCGGATGAATTTTTTTTTTATGCATCTTTGTTGTTGTCTTTGTTTTCTTATCTTACTACAAATTTATGAATGAAAACGTATGTTTTGTTTTGATAATGCCATGGAACAGCTGTTTTTTAACCGGTAACTGTAGTAAAATTGTTTTTGTTGCTTTTGCGATGATTTGTTTTGATTTTACACACTGAGCAGAGTTGTGCACCACGTGGTCGAGTAATTTCGAGAGAGTGAGTGCACGTTATATTGGTGGTTTATTGAGAAGAGTAGCAAACTAAGAGAATTTGATAATACATATAGAAATAATAGTCTATCGATTAGGTCATTTTAAAAGGAACTTAAACGTTTACGGGTTTTAATTACAGAAATGGGTCAGTCAAGAAAAAAACTTTTCTAGGGTCAGAGATAGGCATATAAAAAAATAGTCCAAGAAATACGTCCCAGTGTGCCAAACGGACTCGTTTCGGATCCGTAACGGGTTCATATTTTCGTTCTTTTTATCCGTTACGGAATCCGTTACGTATCCGTTACTGATCCGTTTGCGGGAAGGATTCCTAAAAAAAAAAAACGAATCGTTTTTTCTTCTTTTATGGATCCGTTTCGAACCTGTAACGTACATCAAAAACGAATTCAAAACGGATTCGCTTTTAATAATGTTAATGCTGTTTATAAAAAAAAAGAAAACAGGGTGAGCGCTTATTTTTAATTAAAAAAAACAAAATAACAAAAAAAATTACTAGCCCGGCCGGGAGTCGAACTCAGGCTCGCGGGGTATTACTTTTCATACACGAGACGTTAGACAACTAGGCTATTGACCGATATGATGTTAACTTAACTGATGTAGACTTATTTGATGTTGAGATTTAAAGTTTGTATATTAAACAAATTTCTGTTGTTTTTTTATAAGTATTCTGTGTTGTTTTTCTTCCCTTCTTTTGATAAAAAATGTTATATACATACTCAAATTTGGAATCAAAAACATTTTTTCAAACAGAGTTTGAAAAGTTTACAAAAAATCAAACGCAATAAAATAAAAAGAAAAAAAAAAACAAATCAAAAATATTTTTTTTATCATAAAAATTAAATAAAGCAAATCCGTTTTGAGTTCGTATTTGAAGTATTTACGGAATCGAAACGGATTTTCCCAGGTTCGAATCCTACCAGAGGTGGATTTTTACCCTTTATTTTTCTTCCTTTTTTTCTTTTTAATATTTTTTAATTGCTAATAGGCGCATCAAAACGGTTTTTTTCTGTAAATATACATCATTAACATATTTAAAAGCAAATCCGTTTTGAATTCGTTTTTACATAAGTTTCGGATTCGAAACGGGCCCGCACTGCGAAATTTGATTTTTTTTTATTCGCTAATAAGCGCTTCAAAATGTTTTTTTTTTTTTTATCCAAACAAAGCGTTTTGAATTCGTATTTGATGTACGTTACGGGTTCGAAATGGATCCGTTACCTCGGATTACGTTTTTTATACCTTTATGAACTCGTAACGGATTCGAAAGGGATCCTCATCCGTTTTTGTGCACATTGGGGTGTGATCTTTTTTAATTTTTTTTTTTTTGTGACCAATTTTATAAAATGGACGATTCTAAGCATTTTCTGCCTGATACACTTTTTTCGTAAGATGCCTTGGTTTTGGGTAAAAACCAGCCAGTTCTCATTCCAACATCCTATCAACAATTTGTAATCAGTGCTTGAATCATTTGACCAGATATATTTTCATTTATTGGTAACCCCTGATCATAAGTTAGGAAATTTGTAACTGAATCGAAACCAAACCGGAACAAATGTCGTAATGTTGTCAAAGATTGTAACCTCACACCACTTTAAGAATTGCTCATACACCTCCAAGAATTCGAGATATGCTTGTTTGAAGTTGCAGAAAGCCCTTGTTTTTACGCTTATAGCGCAGCTCCAGGAAAAAGTGTAGTTCAATTCATAAAATTCCTTATCAAACTATAACTTTAAACTTTTTCGATTGAACTTTCTACCTTTGAAATTAACCCAGATAGCACTGATGTCGTTCTAGAAGGTTACAGGACTTTGATCGGTATTTTGATATTTTCTTCTTATTAAAGCTTGTCAGTGGACTAAAATTTATTTTTAACTGCTTTAAACATCCTAACGGAAGAGAAATAGCGGTTGTTTTATTCAGTTGTCGTTTAAAAATTGAGCAGTGCGGTTGATATGCTATTCCTGTTTCTCATCAGCGATTACTCCGATTTCGCCGTTCATGGCTAATTGCATGTTAAGTTTTTTTGTGTATATTCTTGATTTTCTTGTTCTCTTAACTCTCTAGATACTGCTAATAATGAATAAAATAAAATATTGCCTCTTGTGTAAACAGTAACGTCCGTTATTTCGACAATCTTTCTGGAAGGACTTCAGTGCAATCCGAGTTAACATTTAGAATGTCGGTTTTTTGTTGGGGTTACAGCAGAAAAACCACTTCCTCTTATGTGTTCTTCTGTATTCTGAAGCTAGAAATTCTTACCAAATTCGCTCAAATGTCACTACCCCATAGCCTTATCAATTTGAAGAGTCCTTATTTATTTATTTATTTCGGTCTACAGAGAGAATCTTACAGACTGTAGTCTTAATTTAATTAAATAAAACAAATAAATTAAGCTTAAATAAGTTTAAATTTAACTTTAAACTTTGTTCTCATACCAGATCGGCTTTTTTTCTTGTGAACTGATTGGTTCCATGACTTTCGAATAATTGGAACATATTCTCAACGACTGAATGTTTTTAGGAGAGAGGGGTAAAAGCATGACATATCTTGTTCAGGAGGGGATTAATCTCGGCAAAACGGTCATTGGTATTCAGGTTGTTATTTTTAGCTGCGAATTTAATTCTGTCCCATGTATGGGCGTGGAAATGTGTTTACTCTAAACTGTGATATGTCGTAGAGCTAGGGTTCGATTGGAAAAATATGGAGGTGTAGTGTGATGATTCAGTTTATCGCTATCCCATACCATTCTAAAAATGGGACTACACTTTTTCCTGGAAGTACGCCATAAACCTGAAAAAAAATCTCTTTCTGAACTTTAAGCAAGGATACCTCGAAATCCTGCAGGTGCATCTGCGATTCTGACCTCGGGCTCAGATTTAGCGTCAAAAAAAAAGAAAAAGAAAGAGTAGGGGAGATGTGTGTACCTAGGTCCGAGTGTACCTCGGTCCAAGTGCCAGTTACCACTCAACAGTTGCACGTATACTATAATGTTCTTCTATGGAATTTTCCACTCATACTACTGACTGATATTAGTAAACTTCAGACCATCTAGCTGTACGCGTGTAAAAAAAGTGACGCAGAAAGTGTTTTTGGTGCGTAAAAATTAGTTTTTGGAGTAAACTAAGAAATTTTTTTTGTGAAACTTACTAGAGAGATATTTCAGTTTTACAACATCAGGAAGGAAGCTTTGTTATTGCTTTAAGCTTTAAGTGTGTTTAAGATGTATTTTCATTAATATATGTTATGGGAGTCGGCAGTTTTTAAAACATGCTGTCTGTGTGTACCTTGGACCTATGCTTATTGACCAGCGAGCCTTTTTTGATAGGCAACCAAGGAGCCATAATCGGCTTTCAATATAATATTATTATTGTTATTTACATGATAAATGTATTTATTTGCTACCATTTTTGCTTAATTAATTGTTTTTTTCTAAAAGGTCTTTTTTGTGTTTTTTTTTATTTGTTAATTTTTTTTTTTATTGAAAAAAATGTTACTTTTGGTTACATAATAAATGGTTCTTTCATAATTTGTTACCTATATACAATGTATTCTCTTTTCTTTTTGATAGTCCAAAGTACACTTGCATGGTGTACCTTGGACCGTTTGAGATTGGAACGGAATAAGTAATATTTCTACTCAATGGTAAGACATAGAAATATCACTGTTACGTCATTTGATGCTGCAAGCATTGTATAAATATAACTTAATCAAAAACCTTAAGGAAATTTTTTGGACAATCCAGCACATTGAAAAAACTGAAAAGCGGACCAAGGTACACACATCTCCCCTATGTCAGGTCAAAAGTTCACTATTTGTTTCATAAATAATATATTTTTCTGTGATGTGTGTTTACTTCATCGGAAATTTTGGTAAAATTTTTTTAAAAATTGAATTCAATATAATCTCGTTACACTTTATTACATGCCACTCAAACGTCCCATGTTATATGAATCAATGTCATGTAAACATTACATTAAATCAATCATTTTTTATTATCGCCCATTGCTGCACGCCACAATTACTATCATTCCTTGAATAAATAGAAAATCGTATATTATTAATGAATAATTTTATTTCTATAATTTTTAATTAAAAAACACACCTCATCAGGGAAAGCTTTCATATGAATGTTATGTATAGATTCACCAATCAATCAATTATTACAACTACTGGACTATAGATAATTTAGTCCCGAGCGTATCCTTTGTTTTTCACTTAACAACGTTACATATATTAAATAAGCACTAATAAGTAGATACAATATTATATATAATAATTATATAAGATTTGCTTTTACTTTTTTAATTAATTACGTACAATCAAAACAACATTATTTTCAAAATTATTTATGTATTTGACAAATTAACATGCATAAATGTGATAATAAATAAAAAAGTTGAAGTAAATGTTAAAACAAAAATAGCTAAAAACAAAAAAATAAAAATAAAAAACATTATTGATGATAAAATTGATCAATTGATTGCAAATCGAATGCGTTGTTTGAAAAAATAAAAATAAAAAATAGAAATATCAATAAAACTCAGTTATAAAAAATAGGGCAATTTTTTTTTATTTCACTAAAAATAATCATCTAAGCGAAAAAAACGTCCAGATTAATTAATCATCATAAGTGATGGCGGCTTCAACTCTGAGTTGACCCTAATCGACCAACTTATGGTATAATGCAAAACTTTCGGAACCAATTTATATAAATTGTAGCAATTTGACAATAAAAAATTAATACTACATACATACGAATATACACACATACAAATATTACGAAACAAAAAAAAAAAAAAAAAACAAAAAAAAGTTATCACAGATTAAAATGCAAATCTGACAGATTTTGTGTTGAAAATTAATAAGATAAAGAAAATAATTTTTTTTTTTTTTTGAAACAAATTAAAGCAGAAGCATTTGAAAAAACGTCAGATGATGTGATTAATTAACTACACAATTGTCGCCGATTAATTTGGTTAACACATTCGCAACACTTTGAAAAATGATGGCAACTATGAAAAATTTTATAAATAAAAATATTTTTTTTTTTTTTTTAATTTTAATTTAAGTAAAATTAACAATGAATTATTGTTACTAGACTTCGCCTTGTCGCTGAAATTCGGCCATTTTAATTTGTCACACAATTGCTGACTTGAACATATAGTTTTCAATAGTAACCTTGTCATCGTATTTAACATTTAGGGACGTGCTTACCTGCTAGGGTAAGCTCTGGACACGGTGATATAGCACCCCTTCTAATTTCATTTCTTGCAGCTTTCATTGCATTTAAATATGGCAGAGACTTTTTGTTTTAAGTTAATTAAAGAATAAATTCCTATTTAGTTTCTTTCAAAATGTCTTTGAATTTTTTGTAGTAGTTTAACAGAAAAGATACCATAACTCCCGAGTTTACCCTACGTATTTAACAAAAGTTTTGTATCCCCTTTTTGGTGCAGATTATCTCTATTTAATAATGTATTTTTCCTTTAAAATACCGAATATCATAAGCAAAGATCTTTTCGTATTCTTCTTAAGGGTGCAGTCCAACTCAATTTAGAATTTCGTATGAATTTCTACTCCACTTAAGGCTTCTTTAGTGTTCAATCTAATCAGTTCGTTATATTATTCCTTAGTGTTAAGTCTATTTCCTGTTAAAAGCGAAAAGTCTTGGGAACCAATCAGGGATATTAAATTCCTGGTGGAAACCAGTTGAAATCTCTCCTAAGCTCGTAAAATTTTTACCATTGACAAAGTTAAATGAGCGGTCTCCACTTTTAACCCATGTAAATTTCCTGGGGCAGACAATATTTAACCTTGTCTACTGCAGAAAGGTATAGATATACTTTCACCCATTCTAACTAATATCTTCAGACTAAGCCTAGAACTAGGAATAGTGAATGAATTTCTTCGCTGTATGTATTTCAATATATTTCGATACCTTTGAATTTTTACCGATACTTTAGATGTTTTTCGATACTTTTGTCGATTTCTGCGATGCACTTATTTCAATATATTTTGATACTTTAGGGTTTTTAACGATATTTTAAATGTTTTTTGATACTTTTGTACTTATATCGATATTTTCGACGTTCTTCGATACTTTTGGACTTTTACCGATTTCTTCGATGCATTTGAATATCTTTCGATACCTTTGGATTCTTACCGATACTTTAGATGTTTTTCGATACTTTTGGACCTTTACCGATATTTTCGATACTTTTGTCGATTTCTTCGATGCATTTATTTCAATATATTTCGATACTTTAGGGCTTTTAACGATATTTTAGATGTTTTTCGATAATATTGTATTTATATCAATATTTTCGCCACTCTTCGATACTTTTGGACTTTTACCGATTTCTTCGATATTTTTCAATACTTTTTGACTTTTTTCGATTTGTTTGATGTACTTATTTCAATATATTTCGATGTTTTTCGAGTTTTACCAATATTTTAGATGTTTTTCGATACTTTTGTACTTATATCAATATATTCGCCATTCTTCGATACTTTTGGACTTTTACCGATTTCGAAATATATTGCGATACCTTTGGATTTTTACCAATACTTGAGATGTTTTCGATACTTTTGGACTTTTACCGATATTTTCGATATTTTTCAATACTTTTTGACTTTTTTCGATTTGTTTGATGTACTTATTTCAATATATTTCGATGCTTTTCGAGTTTTACCGATATTTTAAATGTTTTTCGATACTTTTGTACTTATATCAATATTTTCGCCATTCTTCGATACTTTTGGACTTTTACCGATTTCTTCAATGTATTTCAATATATTTCGATACTTTTGGATTTTAACCAATATTTTTAGATGTTTTTCGATACTTTTGTACTTATATTAATATTTTCGACGTTCTTCTATGCTTTTGGACTTTTACTGATATACTTATTTCGATACCTTTGAATTTTTACCGATATTTTAGATGTTTTTCGATACTTTTGCATTAATATCAATTTTTCGCCGTTCTTCGATACTTTTGGACTTTTACCGATTACTTCGATGCATTCGAATATATTTCGATACCTTTGGATTTTTACCGTTATTTTAGATGTTTTTTCGATACTTATGGACTTTTACCGATTTTTTCGATGTTTTTCAATACTTTTGTCGATTTCTTTGTTGTACTTATTTCAATATATTTCGATAATTCTGAATTTTTACTGATATTTTAAATTTTTTGCGATGCTTTTGTACTTATATAAATAATTTCGACGTTCTTCGATACTTTTGGACTTTTACCGATATACATATTTCGATACCTTTGAATTTTTACTGATACTTTTGTACTTTTACCTATGTTTTCGATGCTTTTGGAATTTTACCGATACTTTAGATGTTTTTCGATACTTTTCGACTTTTACCGATACATACAATTTGGTTCGTTATTTTTAGACTCCCGATATTTCGGATGTTGTTCGATATTTTTGAAATTGTACCGATTTTAAAGATATTTCTTGATACTTTTGGAGTTTTTCGATTTTTTCAATTTATTTCAACATTTTCCGATACATATGGACTTCAAATCTGCTTTTTCGCACTGTTGCAAGAGACCTATGCCTTAACTATGCAATTTAATTTTTTTGAATTGTTTGACAACGTAGTTTGGTGCAGAATAGGACTGAACCCTGAAGAAGAAAACTTAAGAAAAGTGTATACGTGAGCAGTGCCAAACCGATTTTTATGAACATCAAATTGGAGGTAAAAACAGGCTACCACCGCTTAGCCACTTCACTAATTTTTATGTAATTCAGTTTGGAGACACACTAAGCCTTCTGCATACAAAAAAGTTTAGTACGGGTATTGAATTCTGTTAATACTCAACGTACTACCTTTCTTATATGGGCAAATCCGAAAAAAGGTCAACCAAGAGAAAAATTATAAAGTTGCCTTAACAGCGCATTTTGCCATTAGGTGAGTGGTATTGCCCACTAAAAACTAAAGGTTTTTAATATGCTTTCTAAGGGTTCAATCCCCATTCCGAGTTTCCTAAAAATTGGTCCACCGGTTTAGCCGCGGAAATGCATTTCGCCTAGTGACGTCGCACCGGAAGCTACATAACAAAAATTCTTTAATAACGTTGCATTCCAAATTTCATAAAAATCGATGCAGTGGTTGAACTGCAACAGCGTATTTTTACTGTGAGATGCGGTGCCAAAAAAAAATTTTACTTGTGTGCACTGCACTTCTTTACAACCTTTCCCACAAATAAATCAAGCGAATATAATGTGTTTAAGTTAGTTGAAAAGGGGCTGCAGCAATTTTCGTTAGCCTATGTATATATATAAAATAAAAATTGTATCGTTCGCAACGTAACGTGCGCAACGTACAAAAGTTAAATTTTTGTACGAACGAATGACTCTTTGATTCTCTCAAAAGCAGTTTCGATATGCTCAAATATTCTTCTTTCTTTGTAGGATTTTGCTTTTTTCGTTTATACTGGAAAGTTCGCTAAAAATTTTGAAAATGTACATTGATCTCCACAACGACTTCTGTATTTTGTAACGTTCGAACAGCACTTAATGCACGATTATATTGTAACTGATACAAGCCAGAAAATGTTTTTAAATGCCTTTTGAAAGTGCTATCAAATGGTAATATATCACTGCAGGTAAATTAAGAATTTATCATTCAGAGCGCCTTCAAGATTAAAAGTATGCGTACGAATGTAACGTTCGCAACGCAGGATTAGCCCATATGCAAAACGGCACTCGAAAAGAGTTAATGGCCAAAATTTGGCCAGCGGCGATACTACTTAGTTAAAATATTAAGCTGATGTTCTAATGACATTTCTAAAAAAAATATGTCCTTTGCCGTCGCTAGATTTTCGAAAGTTTGATCTCTCTCAAAGAGAAGGCAATACAACTAAACTACAGAAGATTCATACTTTCGCAAACATTGAAAAACATTTCTTTCATTATTTTTTACCCTAGTCATTGCACTTATATTTAGGAAATTATGGCAAAATCAGTAAAACTTTTTAGTTAAATAATGATGTAGCAAAATAGTTTTAAAATAGCTCCAAAATTATACAATAACATTACTCATTGCAAGTGCCGTTTTTTTTATATTTTTGCTATTGTTGTCAGTCATTGTTAGCGAGATATATACGTTACCAACCAAATGACGGCATTATCAGTGCGAAAAAATCATAATTACCCGCAGAGCTAAACAATAACTTCAATAGAAATCGACAAATTACTGTGGATGTTTGCGAGTGAACATAAGATATCTATGCGAGATATAATACAAGACCCAACAACAACACCAACAACAACAACAACAACAATACAACTCTAATCAAAAAATCACATATTGTAATGTTATTAAAGTTAAAAGTAAAAAAACCGTCCGTCTGAAATTCCAAACCTCTCCGAAACACATTAAGTTATTCAGACCGCCACCGTGATATAAGATGAACCAGTGACTTAATTTCGTTGTAGAGAAAAAAGTTTTGCGGGAATAAAAAAGAAATGAAAGAAAAAAAAAAACCAATTACACGTTACTCGTAGTGAGAAAAAGTGAGTAACCAGTAATCAGTGAGTGCTGAACTCGTGCATGAAGTTGATGCCTTTTCATGCACGCACCACCACCGTGCTAATTATGTGCCAATTAAAGAAAAATTAAATTTTTCGTGTTTTGCAAAATGTCTACAGATACAACATATGAAGAAATACTTTCTCCAGTGAGTTGAAAATTTCTTACTTATAATTGTATACGAATACAATAGAGCGGACCATAACTGTAGTTTAGGACCTGATACTCTAGTCATCGTGTACTCGAATGCATATTGTGACATCCTAATAGGCCTGTATAAAGCATACACTTGAAAAATTTCTGAATAAGCCAAAATGAAGTAATTTAATCTAAGTCTTACAAGATAATCATAGTGATATTTTGGAGAAAATGATGTTTCTTGTCCGCTTAACATCTCGTATACTTTCGTATTACAAAGAAAGTGTTCCTCAGCAGGAATTTTGTTTAATATGAAAAAGCAAATAAAATACAAATAAAATGATGTATGTATGTCCGTTAGAGTGGGTTTTTCTGAAAAAACTCAAAATACCATCCTCTTTCTAAAAGTTGTTTCGTTAAAAAATAATAACTCGCTGAAACTTTTCTGAGAAAAAATTCAAAAATGAGCTAAGATCTATTCAACAACTCCTTAGAAGTGAGATTTTTATATTCAAAGCTCAAAATCTTTTTGCCCCGAATTCCTGGATTCGCTAGGCCTAATATATCAAATGAGATAATGAAGACAATTTCTATATTATTGCAAAAAACTTACGGGTCTGTGACTTCTATTCTTTTCTTATAGCATCTATTACCGCGGTTAGTCCGTTTAAAATAAGTGATTTGAGATAGGATCCAGGCAATGCTTTATATAAAGCAAAACACGCTAAGTGTACCAGCTGACAATTTTTTTGCCTCCGATTTCGCTCAAATTTGGTAATATGGTAGATCCGATGTGCAAGAATAATAATCCGGAAGGATTAGGACCAAATCCTTCCGGATTATTACCATTAGTACCATAGTACCATTTTTGTTAAAATATAGGGTGTTGAAGTAGGCTTTTTTAGTCATTTTCATGAAAAAGGTGTTTTTCAAAAACTTATAGCTTACACCAAAGTTTGTAAATTGATATATCTATATATAAAAAAATATTACTTTGTGAAAACATTTTTTTTCACCAAAATTTTTTAAACTTAAAAATACTTTTAAATTTTTTTTAAAAACTCCCTTTTAATTTTTTTTAAAAGTACTTTAAATTTAAGTATAATTTATAAGCTTTAAAATGATGTATGACTCAAGATGGGATTCGGTCGCTCGATGAGAGTTTTTGGCTTTTGAACGCCCACGGTAAGCAAAACTCTTTGTTTGCTCAAGAGGAAGGCATCTTACGAAAAAAGTGTATAAAACAAATGTCATACCAAATTATAGGAAATTAAATAAAGATTCGAAAAAAAAAATACAAAAAGATATGTTAATATGACCTTTTTCGTACTAAAATAACCGCCAAAATCAAAAAAAAAGGAAAAAAATTTATAATAGCCGTGTTTTTTTTGACGCGTATATATACGCATATATTGTATATATACAATTGGGGATATTTTTAAATGGCGATAACTCATGAACAGTGAGTCGCACTGTAAAACTCTAAGGAGCTTTTTTATGGAGAATCACGTTCGCTACAAAAACTTTTCATTTTATTTTTGAAAAAATTTATCTTTTAGGAGTTATTCTATAAAAACTGGTTAAGCGACGATAAACGGCAAAAAATCACTTTTTTTAAAATAACTTCTAAATAATTATTTTTTTTTTACAAAAGATTAAAATTATTTGTAGAGCATGTGATTTTCAATGAAAAAGACCCTTGGACTTTCTATCGGACGACTCACCGTTCATAAGTTATCGCAATTTGAAAATTACCACAATTGCATACACGCGTCAAAAAAAACACGGCTAATATCAATTTTAACTAGTAACTTTTGGCCTGGCCAAAAAATAAATACCCTACACTGCAGCATTTTGAAAATAATGCTCATATGGAAGGTGCCACGCTCTCTTGTCCGAGTTCACCCAGTTTTTGTTCAGAGCTTGCATTTATAGTTTTTAGTGTCTGAGTGAAATTTGGTTGGATTATCTCAAAAAACGTTTTTAGTATAGCATTTTGAAACTTTTGCTTATATGGGAGGTGCCGCGCCGCCTTGTCCGATTTCACCCAATTTTTGTTGATAGCTTTATAATTTTTAATGTCTGAGATAAATTTGGTTTGAATACCTCAAAAAACGCTTTCAGTATAGCATTTTGAAGCTTTTGCTTGTATGGGAGACGCGACGCCCTCTTGACCAAATACGCTCAGCTTTTACTCAGAGCTTGCACTTACAATTCGTAGTATTTATGTGTATTTTGGTTGCATTGCCGTTAAAAATACTCCTAAAATTACATTTCGAATATATTTTTTGTATGGATGGTAGGCGTGTCCGTTAACCGATTTTGCTCATTTTCAATCCCCCGAACTAACTTTGACGACGGAATCCCTGTATCAAATTTCATTGAATTATTTTGCTCAGTTTTCCCAAAAAATGTATTTCAACACACAGCTAGCCAGCCACCCAGCTAGCCAGACAGACGGACATGGCTATATCGACTCAGGAGGTGGCGCTGATCAAGAATATATATGTACTTTTCCAATACTGCCACGCCTCCTTCTCTACGTTACAAACGGAAGGACAAAGTGCATATACCTTGGGTGTAGGGTATAAAAATCCAGAACTTTGCGAAATCCTTTTAAACCCTTCAAACCAAATACACTTTTAGAAAGCACATACAATTAACTTAAAGTTTTCCATAAAAAAGTTTTCTCTTAAACGCTAGGGTGACTTAAGAAAAATTTTTTTCTAAAGAATTTCAGAAATTCAGTTTTAATTCTATAACTCCTCAAGGGTACATTTTTGACCCCCCTCAGGTGCAATTTTTTGTTAGGCTAGGCTTATTCTATCACCTCCTAAAAGCTTCGTAGTCTTATGCGACACACTCCATATAAACAAAACCAACTTCACGATTCAGTTAAAATTTTTTTTTTTTCTTTTTGAATTTTTGATATTGGTTGGACCAAAAAAAAAAAAAAAAAAAAGGGATTCCCAGTCAAAACAAACAGAAATTAACAAAAATAAAACAAATGTTTGTACATGTGTATAGATAACTTTGTTTTTGACATTTATTTTTTGATCAAAGAGATTTTCCATCAACATCAAAAACTACTTCAATAATAATTATGAACGCGCGACTGGAGATAAGGAGATCGACAGTGGGTGATAAAGTAAAACACTAGCTTACAAATGTTGAGATGATGATGATTCTCTAGAATACTCGAATATTCAGAAATATTTAGGAACATTGTAACTAAATATATACTGTAACGAACCTATTTGCCGCTAGCCGGGTTTCAGCCGTCGGTGCCCAAAGTTCGTATACAAAATTTATTCCCCGCCATTCTTTTGGTAAGAACTCTTCAAGTAAATTAACCTATAAGCTTAGAAATACGGTACAAATACGGGTTACATATAGGCTATGCATTAGAGGTGTTTTAAGAATGTATGGAGATCCTTAGTAACAACATTTTGATACTTGACACCCGTCAATTTTGTGAGGTTGGAAAAAAAATGAGTTTGCAAAAAACAATTTGGGGGTGGGGTGAGGGTAAAGGTTGGCGCATCGAGGTCAAAGGTGAGAGAAAAAGAAAAAAAATTTACATACAGCCCTACAAATCTTTAGGGGTCACCTCTAGAGGGGTCAAATGTATGACCAACCCACATTATTTTTCCCCCACCAACATTTTTACCAAGCATACTTACCCCCTATCTCTAACTCCTAAGGGGGCTCCCATACAAAATTTAAATTTTTAGGAAATCGACCCTCACCACTCACTGGGTGCCCCTAGAAGGGTCTAATGTGTGACTGGTCCCTAATATTTTTTTTCCCCAACATTTTTTTCTAACATACTTACGCTCTATCTCTGACTCTTTAGGGGACTCCCATACAAAAGAGATGTCATGGACATGAAAAATATGGAAAGGAAATCGTCAAATAGGCCCATAACTGCCCAGAAGTCACTCCTAGAGGAGTCAAATATAAGACCGACCCCCATTGGCCCCCTCCAAAGTTTTTTCTCAGCATACCTACCCCCTATTTCTAATCCTTAAGGGGGCTCCCATACAAAGTTACTGTTTTTATATAAAATGCTCCCACTGCCCTAACTGGCCCACGGGTACCCATAGAAGGGTCAAATGTATGACCGACCCTCATTGTTTTTTTGCGATCTATATTTTTCCGCCACATACTCACCCCCTATTTTCAACCCTGAAAGGGGCTGCCATACAATTTTTTTTTTTTATAAATTTTCCTAGAAATAATGGGGGTCGATTATACATTTGACCCTTTTAGGGGTACCCATGGTCCAGTTATGGTCCAGTTAGGGCAGTGGAGGTAGTTTTTAAAAAAACCGTAACTTTGTATAGAAGCCCCCTTAAGGATTGGAAATAGGGGGGTAGGTAAGCTGTGTAACTTTGGAGGGGGGATAATGGGGGTCGGTCATATATTTGACTCCTCTAGGAGAGACTCCTGGGCAGTTATGGGCCTATTTGACAATTTCCTTTCGATATTTTTATGTCTATGACGTCAGTTTTGTATGGGAGCACCCTAAAGAGCTAGAGAAAGAGGGTAAGTATGGTGTAAAAAAATGTTGCGGAGGAAAAAATATTAGGGGCCGGTCATACATTTGAACCTTCTAGGGGCACCCTGGGAGTGGTGGGGGTCGATTTCCTAAAAATGTCAATTTTGTATGGAAGCCCCCTTAGGCGTTAGAGATAAGAGGTAGGTCTGTTTGGTAAAAATGTTGGGGGAGAAAAAAAATGTGGTTCGGTCATACATTTGAACCCTCTAGAGGTGGCTCCTCTTGTAGGGCTGTAAGTAAATTGTTTCTCCTTTTCTCTCATCTTTGACCTCGATGCGCCAACCCTTACCCTCACCCCACCACCAAAATTTTTTTTGCAAACTAATTTTTTTTTCCAACCTCACAAAATTGAGGGGTGTCAAGTATCAAAATCCAAAATTCGTGCACTAAAACATCCCTACTATGCATGGATGATGAAAATATGGCGAAGTCGTGGATAAAAAAGTCAACCAAAACAGGAGTCGTGCCACCACTACCTCCCCGTGGACTTGTCATGTCGCCATCCGGATTCAAGAGAGTCACACCACCGCTGCTTCCCCGTTGTCCTCTGCTAACCTGTCCTTCACTCTCAGGTCTGATTAAGAAATTCTTTGAACACAAATCCTACGGTTATAGTCAATGTCCACTAATACGTGTGTATTGATTTTTCTTTGAAGGTCTCGGTTTCGTCCAAGGATGGTAGAAATATTCGAAGAACACGTCTTACCTCGTTGACGGTTGGGTTACTAGAGCGATATCAACGCCAGAACTTACATTCCACCATTCTATTTTCATCCACGATCAGCTGTTTCCTTTTATCAATAGGATTTGGCAGTTGACACTAACTGGGTTGCTGCTGCACGTGATAATCATGAATCTCTTGTGCAACTCTTTGTCAGGCGGTTGCACGATAGTTTGTCAAGACCGTTGGATTAGTTGTCAATAAGCCAACCTATTAGAATCAAATGTTTTGAGAGCATCAACTCAAAATGCTATAAAGCCATCACAAATCTTCAACCCAACGCCATACATTCCATACTTTCAATTAATCTTTTTGTGGAAATTAATGTCAATTTTTTTTTTTTTCATTTCTAATATCATAACAGTCAATTCAAAATATGACATTACTTTTGTCTCACCTGTTTAAGAACTTTATAAAGAAAACGAAAACCTTGCAAGCGAGTGTTCTCATGAAATTATCGATCTTTCTATATAAAAACACGTGAAATCATTTACTATTCAGTTTATATTCAGACTTTCGTAGTTTCTCCCGATAATTTTTTATATATCCAAAAATTCATACATTCCAAAAATCATGGCAAAGTTGTGTCTTTTTTCAATTCTTGCAACTTTATTTGCATTTGCTGCCAGCGCAAGTGTATCCTCAACAAATCTTGAAGGTAGGATGCAGATTATCATATCAATATATAACACATTAACACGTCAAAAATTTTCAGCTATTGATGAAGCAAAAAAGAGCACTTTTACTAAAATTGGTGAGAAGTACTACGCAATTGAGGCTGCAGAAAAGGTACTGAATCCGAGAACAATATATTACTTCTTTCGATTATATCATTTTATTTTTCTCTTATCTGATTTCAGTTAACTTGGTTTGGTGCCGCACACTTCTGCCGCCGCATGGATGCGCAATTGGCTACAATTGAAACAGAGGAAGAATGGCAAGAACTGTCGGGATATTTGAATTCCGCCGGTTTTACAGATCAACATTGGTTCTGGTTGTCGGGTAACAATTTGGATACATTGAAGGACTTCTACTGGTTAAGCTCTGGACAGCCAATGCAATTCAATAAATGGTCGGCTGGTCAGCCTGATAATAATGGCGGTACAGAAAATTGTGCACATTTGTGGAGGCAAGATGGTTTATTCCTGATGAATGATTGGGTTTGCAATGAAAAGGCATATTTCATTTGTGAAGCCGCCAGTCCAAAAACAATTTCAATTACTATTTGGTAAAAATAAAAAATATACGGAATAAAATAAGTGTATTATTGTTTTTATATTATTAAAATAAAAAAATATGTAGAAAATTTCTAGTTACCTTGGAGGGGGCTGGAAAGAAAAAAACTTGCGCAGCTCTCTAATACTTTTTCGGACCCAAACTCTTTTTTGGAACATAATCGAACTGTTTTTGCACATTAGATTGGTAGAAATTTATTCTCAATTGATAAAAAGTCATAAACCGTCTTAATCTTTTGCACCGTGACATTAGCGTTCTAACCATTTAAATGGTTGATAAGCTCTTCCTTGTCGAGAATCGCACTAACATTAAATTCCGACATTACGTTTGTAACCAAGAGTATTCGGTGTCGACCTAAGTGCTATCTGGTATTTCTTATATAGTACGATAATGACATTCCTGGGCTCACTACCTATATCACAAGGTCCATCATCTTTACTGATCTTTCAATTTGCAGTTGGAAAATCAGAACTAGAAACTCTTATTAAAACCATCACCACGTCTGAGGACTTTGGTTCCAAAGAGATACAAGCTTGTGGCCATGGCCTCAGAGCAATGTCGCTCTTTTTGATGAAGCAAAATTTGGCTATGTATGAACTATTCAATGTCATTGTAATATTCATATCACTGCAAAAGTCGTTATTGACTTTCGGGAAGGTAACTTATTTTCTTTACTTCTAGTTTATGTTATTATAGTTTATTCGAATAAAATGAGTGATTGGTCCAATTTACCTAATCAAATGTGGTTGATCGATTGTCACGTATTGTGTCAGAAATTCCCATGAAGTCGATCAAACGTACCAATCACTTGTTTACTCATTTACTCGACCTTGCTGTAAAGGCATATATTTTGTGTAAGGAAATCAACATTTTTAACTTCAATGACAAGAAGTGTCAACTACCGAACTTCTAAAGAGAATGCAAAATCCTGCAGCGCCAAAACCTCAGTGGCACCCGCGTATTCTAAGCGTCAAAAAAGATGCAGAATCAAAGACTTTTCTGCCACCCACAGTTGTGCAATGGCAAAAAGAAACTTGTAAATTTCCTGGTTGCAACTCTGATATGCAAATAATATAACATAACATGAGGATGGATAGGTCATACTCTCCGGAAACCCCACAGTGAAGTCTGCCGCCAAGCGATTATTTGGAATCTACAAGACAGTAGAGAACATGGTAGACAAGGAAACAACTGAAAAAGATAGTTGGAGCAGGAAATATAAGAAACCGGAAAGTAGTGGAAAGAGATAAAAGTCGGAGAAAAGAGATAAAAGTTGGAGATGTTTGGCCCTATACTTCTCCTAGGAGTTACAAGTTTTTATAACTTATACCATATAAAATCTGAATTTGATCTCAATAACTTTTATTGATTACTTCAGGGTCGCTAATTCCGAATCTGGAAACCGGTTTTTTTCTATCGCGCCTAAGATCCGAGTCATCCTTGATTTAAAGTGCAGAAAACGCTATTTTCAGACATTTGGGGTACATTCAGGAAATAATGTAGATCACTTTTGTCAGCGGCATTGAATAACCCTGGATAGTATATATTCTGCTTTGTGAAAACGATGCCAAAAGTGCTTTGTTATAGCGCTAGAAGGGGATTGTTCTCACCGCCTGTTTGCTACTGTTGGCATATGCTAGTTCTTCAAAGAGAAAAAATGTTGAAGCGGGTCTGGAATTTTAATGGGTTGAGCTTCTATAAGAGCTCCATTTTTTTGTAAAAAATTTGCCTTTTCATTTCCTAAAATTTTGCAATGCTATGGCACCCACTGTAGAGGTATCTGATTTTTTTCGCTGAGGTAAGTTTAAGCGGCATAACATTGAAAAGCATACTTTGATTTAATACATTCTGATTTTAAGGTCTTTAAGTCAGCTGGTCTATCGGATTCTGAAGAGGTGGACCACAGGGCTCCGGTGATGCCGATGCATAAAAGACGTCAAAGCCCCAAGTGATTCCGTAGATTTTTTTACAAGCGAAGAAAGCACCATTTTTTTTTCGTAAGATGTGGTTTTTTCAGCCGCGCTATCAAAATACGTAAAAAAATCGAAAAATTGAATATTATCTTTACTACAAAAAAAAAAAAATATATATATATATAATTTATAAACGCAATTATTTTTGCAAGAATTTTTATTTCTGAAGAAAGTTTTGGTATCCATTCTGTGAAGAAAAAAATAAGCAAAAAGAGCAAAAAATAAACTGTTTTGTTTTTCTCCAAATGGACCTTCAGGAGAATCAATCAATCCATTTGTTTTTCTCGGAAAGAAAAAAAAAAGATGCAATGTTTTTAGGAGGCCTTTTGAGACACCGTCGGGAGGAATCT
The DNA here is from genome assembly GCA_951812925.1 of Calliopum simillimum. NCBI lineage: Eukaryota > Metazoa > Arthropoda > Insecta > Diptera > Lauxaniidae > Calliopum > Calliopum simillimum. The sequence goes on from OX638372.1 coordinate 35,771,089, forward strand.
AAATTTTGACCGTATTTAATGTCTAGATATAACCTTGTTCTTAAAATATATTTTTAGAAGAAAGAGATTTTCCAACAACATCGAAAGTTACTTTAATAATATTTATGAACACGAGTCTGGAGATAAGGACATTGACACTGAGTGATAAAGAATAACACTAGTTAACAAATGATGTGATGATGATGATTCCGTAGAATACTTAAGTATACTAAAAATATTGAGACCAATTTTAGCCAAAGATATGCTTTGTATACTTTCTACATACTCTCATTGGAAGGACAAGGTTAAATATACCCTTGTAATGAGGCAAATCGAGGGCACTAATCGCCTCATACACCGCGCCAATTTTGAGACAGCTAGGATTTTCAGAAATCGAAGGGAATCCCGGGAGCTAGCAAACACGCGGATGAACACACTAGGTGGAACCGGTTACCAAACGGCTACGCAAACAGCTCGCCAAACAACCAAACAATCGACCAACCAAACAATCGACCATCCAAACAATCAACCAACCAACCAAGTAAACGCACAACGGTTGCACAACAGACCAAACAATCAACAAACCAACCGTTTACAAGCAACGAAATATCGCGCCAGCAGATAATTCTGAACGTACCCCAACGAAGGTTACTTCAGAAACTCACGCAAGGGGGCGACGGCCGCCTTTTAACAAAAGCAATGAAGGTATTTCCGGTCGGAGATACTTTCTTTCTCTTGGTGGTCGCCGCACAGGTAAGACGTGCTCCGCGTTTATTTCAATCATCCCGCAACATTAAGACTTTAACAGCAAGGACGCTTCGGGACATGACTGGGACTTATAATTAATAACTAATAGATAAATTTTATGGACAACTGACGGAGAGGCATGGTCGGTGATGCACTCCACGACGGATAGACGGGGACCCAGGACCAGTGACGGAGAGGCATGGTCGGTGATGCACTCCACGACGGACAGACGGAGACCCAGGACCCGAGACGGAGAGGCATGGCTTGTGATCCACTCCACGATGGACAGACAGAGACACCTTAAAACCCTGCCCGCGGGTAGGAGAATTAGTATGTAAGAAATGTGATATAACGAATTTAGATTATATTAAATTATATTTATTAGGTTAAGATTTTAATTTAATGCTTTCTCTCTCTTGGTGGTCGCCGCACAGGTTTAAGGAAATAAAGTGAATTATAACGTTTTCGGAAAAGTTGTGTTTCATTGGAAATAAATTTTGTAGTGAACCCTGGACGCCGACGGCTACACCCCGGCTAACGAAGAAAGGTTCGTTACACCTTGAGTGTAAGGTTCAAGGTGGGATAAAAATAATGACATATAAGAAATGTGCCGTACTTTTTGAAAATATCTTTTGTATTGCGAGCTCCAATTCAATATCATTTTTTTAATTTAATGCAAAAATGTCTACTTTTACTAATAATATTTTTGTGGAATTCCAATTCATATTATGACATTAGGTACTTTTGCCTCATGTGTATAAAAGAACTTTATGTTGAAAACGAAAAATTTGCAAACCAGTGTATAAAAATATTATCGATTTTTCCATATAAATAAACGTAAAAATATTTATTATTCAGTTAATATTCAGATTTCTGTAGTTTCTTCACATTTTGCCAAAAAGTCGTATTTAGTACTTCAAAAACCATGGGAAAGTTATATCTTTTATCGATTCTTGCAACTTTATTTGCATTTGCTGCCAGCGCAAGTGTATCATCATCAAATCTTGAAGGTAAGATGCAGTGTATATTATCAATATAAAACTCATTAACAGCGCATTTTCTCATACATTCCCAGCTGTTGATAAAACAAAAATGAGCACTTTTACAAAAATTGGTGAGAAATATTACGCGATTGAGGCTGCAGAAAAGGTACAGTATCCGAGAACAATACATTACTTCTAGCGATTTTATAATTTTTTTTCTAATTTTAGTTAACTTTTCTTATTTCAGTTAACTTGGTTTGGTGCAGCACATTTCTGCCGTCGTATGGATGCACAATTGGCCACCTTTGAAACAGAGAAAGAATGGCAAGAATTGTCGACATATTTGTTATCCGCCGGTTATACAGATCAACATTGGTTCTGGTTGGCTGCTAACAATTTGGATACATTGAAGGACTATTATTGGTTGAGCACTGGACAGCCAATGCATTTCAGCAAATGGTCAACTGGTCAGCCCGATAATTATGACGGCACTGAGAACTGTGCACATTTTTGGCAAAAAGATGGTGTTTTCTTAATGAACGATAGGATTTGTAGTGCAAAGGCATATTTCATTTGTGAAGCCGCCAGTCCAAAAACCATTTCAATTACTATTTGGTAAAAAAAAAAATCTTATGTTTGTATTGCATAAAATAAATGTTTGTTCAGAGTAAAAAACTTATTTTTATATTAGCCGTGTTCACGATCCGGAGCATTTAGACTTGTAAAGTAGCAAAATAGCAATATTAAAAGTATAAACATTGCTAGCTACGAAAAAATTTATTTCTCTGAGAAAATCGTATGAGCAAAGAGAACGAGAGCATAAACAAAAAATTTTTATTTGAAAAATGACGTGATATTTTTATGCTATAGGATTTTAGTATAGAAAATGTAAATGCAAATGTAAATTCAATCCTATATGTTTTGTTGTTGTATAGCAAAATTTTTCAACACCTATTTACAAATGCTATGATGCAAGACCTTTTGCACCGGATCGTGAACATGGCTATTAATTAAAAAAAAAAAAAATAGTTTAACAAAAAAATTCTTGTTTGCCAGGAGAGGAAAGAAATTTCTATCTCAGCTCTCCGTCTATAACTTATTGAGTCAAATTTTTTTCCATTGTTATTGACCTCCTCTCGCCATCTTTCGGGTAAAACCATACCATTCTTAAAGCAATCCTCTAGGAAATATAGTTTTACGCCATCAACAATGAATGAAACAAAGGTGCAAGGTCTGAACTGTAAGGTGGATGCATTAAAACTCCCCAGCCTAGCTCCGTCAATTTTTCGCTGGTCACCAAAGGAGAATGTGGTCCAGAGTTGTCGTGATGAAAGACGACGCCATTTCTGTTGACTAATTCCGGATGTTTTTCCTTGAGCGCTTCATTCAATCTTGGCAATCGTTGATAGTACAATTCCGAATAAATAGTTTGCCCACGCGAAAGTATTTCGTAGCGCACACGACCCTTGTAATCGGACCAAATACTAAGCAAAACCTTCCTTGGTGACAGTTTCGGCTTTCCGACAGTTTGGGCAAGTTCACCTCGTTTTGACCATTGTGTTTTTTGCACATTATTATCATAACTTATCTATTTTTTGTCACCAGTAACCAATCTGTGCAAAGATGGTTCGAGATTATTACATTTCAGAAGATATTTACATACTGAAATGCGGTTAGTAAGTTTTTTTTCACCAGCGCGATGTCACGACTGCTTATGTGTCGGTCGTCCTATACTTTAACAAGAATTTCGTCCACTTTTTCGGAGCATGGTCGGCCAGATTTAGGTGCTTCTTTTACATCAAAATTTCCAGAGCAGAAACGATCATACCATTTTCCAACTGTCCTTTCCGATAAAGTACTTTCTTTGTAATGTGCACAAACGAGTTTTTCCCGATTCTGCACTCATTTAAGTGACGTTAAAACAGTTGAACAATGTCAATAGATAAAAATTGTTTACGACCAGTAGGACCAGTAAGCTTGCTTGAATTTATAAAAATTACAACTTTTTGGTCAGTGGTCATTAAAATCTAAATATGATTCTCAGAGATGTCAACTATCAACAAAGAGTTGGCAGATCGGATCAGTACTTACAGAGTCATCGTACATTAAACTTTGCTATTTTACTTTTCTGAACTTTATTTTTAGCCAACCTTATGTTAAGAAAAATTCGTATTTCCATGAGCCCGACAGCTTTGCGCAGACAGCTCTAATGCAAACCCTCGTGAAGTGATGAAGAACTTGAAATTCTTCGACATCGGGCTCGGGCCTTGAAATCGGGCCTAACAACAAAATTAGGCCCTTATCCAACTCTAGGAAGTATGTGGCTAATTTCGAAACTTCTAAAATTATACAAAACCAAAGAAAAACCTATTTTTTGAGGTGGCTCACAATTATCTTTGATGGCTTGCTCTAGTAATGACACGAACCTTCAATAATTTTAACTCTTGTTTAAGTTGATAGCAAAAATTCTTTGCACACTTTTAGGTCTTCTTCAACACTATGGAAGCATTAAAGTTATTTGCTTTGATCATTTGGCGTTTATTCGACAAAATTTTTATAAAAATTTTATAGTGTACATCAACTCTTTTCCGAGATGTTGGGAATATTACCCACCTATCTAAAAAATATTCCCTACCAATGAAAAGCATGTGCAAAGATAAAAATAAGCAACCATATGTTTAATTAAATAACACAAATTGTATTGTACAGATAATATTGTTTTTGAAATAGAATTTTTTTCGGTCAAAGATTTTTGCAATAAACATCAAAAACTACTTCAATTTGAACCAGTTATCTGAGATTCATGATAAGAAGACAGATAAGAGGCGATGCTGAGTAACACTAGTTAACAAAATTTGGCGTAACTTTTAAACTTCGAAAAATAGTAGTTTATTCAGAATTGACAATGGCGTAAAGTTTGGAAAACCAAGTATTTAATAAAACCAAAATAACAAGTATCTGGTTGATTCAAATGAAGATATTGTTATTTTAAAATGCTAGCTTTTTAAAAATTTTCAAAAATTTAAATGCTCAGGAGTCATATGACTGGGCCAAAAACTTTTGCAGTATTGTGTTAATGTGATATCGTCGATTTACTATATAAATACACAAAAACAAACAACTCCCTAAACAATATTCATTCTTCCGAAGTTCCGCGGTGTGGCAACTTTAATTCTAATTCGTTGAAAATTCTTAAAAATCATGGGAAAATTATTTCTTTTCACGGTACTTGCAACTTTTTTTGCATTTGCGGCCAGCGTGAAGGTACGCACTGTTGATGGTAAGATAACTGGTGGGAAAACTTGTCAAAATCGAAATTTTCAATAGGAAATTTACTACAATTCACAGGCGTACAGGTGCACTCTGCTGTTGATGATGAAAAACTAAAAACTTTTACTAAAATTGGTGAGAAATACTACACGATTGGAACTCAAGAGGTAAATTAAGCATAGATATATCTATGAATACTCCATATATTTTGAATTTGTTTCTTTGTCTGCAGTTGACCTGGTTTGGTGCTGCACACGCTTGTCGCCGTCTCGATGCACATTTGGCTACAGTTGAAACCGAAGAAGAATGGCAAGCGCTTAACAAACATTTGCTTTCCAAGGGTTTCGTCACAGAGCGCTTTTGGTTTTCCGGCAATAATTTGGATACACTTAAGGAATATTACTGGCTGAGCAATGGACAACAAATGAAGTACACAAAATGGATAAGTGGCCAACCCGATAACTTGGGAGGCAATGAACATTGTGCACAGTTGTGGCGTGCACAGAGTGATTTTGGAATGAATGATGCGCCCTGCAATTGGGGTTATTTATACATTTGTGAAGCACCGAGTCCAAAAACAGTTTCAATTACTATTTGGTAAAAGTTTGATTGAATGAAATATATTTTTTTGATTTTAATAGCATGAAAATGATCTAAATCCAGAATTACTCTTTATTTACAAGGGTTAAAAGTGTTATAACTCTGAGAGAACCTGGGATAAGGGGCCGTTTATAAATAACGTAACGCAATTTTAAACCAATTCATAACGCAATCTCCCTAGTAACGAAACAAATTTTAATTTGAATTTATTGTCGTAGCAATTTATAGAATCGACGTTACGTAACGCAGTTAATGACCCCGCCCCCATGTAACACTTCTTAAGAAATTGTCCGACCCCCTCCCCCTCTCCCTGGTGCGTTACGTAAAATATAAATGGTTCCTAAAATGGATGATTGGTATCTTTAATGGTCATCACCATTTTTCAAACATGCGAGAAGGGTAAACCCGGGAGATGTGGTACCCCCAGGTGATATAGCACCCCTTGCAATTTCAATACTTGCAGCTTTCAAAGCATTTAAGTATGGACATAGTTTAATTCAGCTGCGCGAGAGAATGAATGATTTACCAACTGTTTGTAAGGTAGGGACCTGCTGACCTACTGAGCTTATGCATATAATACTAGCACTTTTCACCAGTCTCTACAGAGTAACCTTTTTTTCAAAACGCACGCTTTCGGGACGATAAAAGTGTTTTTTCATCGGGTCAGAAAAATAATTTTTCTTGTGGGAACATATACCAGGTAAGTGTTTTCTAAAACAAAATATCCTGCCAAAGAAAAGAACTATTTGGTTTTCGAAAAAATGTTGGGCTTCATGAGTTATCGAAGTTGACCTTTAAAATGACCATTGGGGTAATGTCGTGCACATTCACTTACACAAACACAATTTCTCGCTACACAAATGTTGTTACACATGGATGTAACCAATGAAATTATCTTTCGATCGGATGCTTACTCGTCGCATTCGCTTGAGATGTACGGCTTTACGAGCATATCAAAGTTGAGTGCACGACATTGCCCCGTTCTACTCTACACAACATATTATGTACTTCACACTTGTACAATAATGAATAAAAACATGATAATGCTAAATCTCCTCTAATAGAACCACTACCTATGATTTCTCACACATTTTGGTACCTTTACTATACTCAGAAAACAATGCACGACATTACCCCACAAATTTTGAGGGGGGTAATGTCGTGCACATTTTTCTTTTCCTCACTTACACAAACACAATTTCTCGCTACACAAATGTTGTTACACATGGATGTAACCAACGAAATTATCTTTCGATCGGTTGCTTACTCGTCGCATTCGCTTGAGATGTACGGCTTTACGAACATGTCAAAGTTGAGTGCACGACATTGCCCCGTTCTACTCTACATATTTCGAAAGGGAACAGAGCAGTGAGTATTTGATACAGCTTTATGGTTCATATATCAATACAAGCACAATTGAATGTGGAATGTGAGAAATGGCACCCCATTACAGCGGGTTATATGATTCTGGTGGCATTTTTCCGTGTGCATGTTATAAGATATTTGGAATTACAAATATGAAGCGCTTGAACGTACTGTCACTCCAGAATTGCAGGATTTTAGTCAGCGATGTCTTTCAGATCATTTTGAGGTTATCCCTAATATTTTAGAAAAACTTGTGAAAACTTCGAATAAAGTGACACACCGCAGGTTAGGTTAGGTTAGGTTAGGTTAGGTTAGGTTAGGTTAGGTTAGGTTAGGTTAGGTTAGGTTAGGTTAGGTTAGGTTAGGTTAGGTTAGGTTAGGTTAGGTTAGGTTAGGTTAGGTTAGGTTAGGTTAGGTTAGGTTAGGTTAGGTTAGGTTAGGTTAGGTTAGGTTAGGTTAGGTTAGGTTAGGTTAGGTTAGGTTAGGTTAGGTTAGGTTAGGTTAGGTTAGGTTAGGTTAGGTTAGGTTAGGTTAGGTTAGGTTAGGTTAGGTTAGGTTAGGTTAGGTTAGGTTAGGTTAGGTTAGGTTAGGTTAGGTTAGGTTAGGTTAGGTTAGGTTAGGTTAGGTTAGGTTAGGTTAGGTTAGGTTAGGTTAGGTTAGGTTAGGTTAGGTTAGGTTAGGTTAGGTTAGGTTAGGTTAGGTTAGGTTAGGTTAGGTTAGGTTAGGTTAGGTTAGGTTAGGTTAGGTTAGGTTAGGTTAGGTTAGGTTAGGTTAGGTTAGGTTAGGTTAGGTTAGGTTAGGTTAGGTTAGGTTAGGTTAGGTTAGGTTAGGTTAGGTTAGGTTAGGTTAGGTTAGGTTAGGTTAGGTTAGGTTAGGTTAGGTTAGGTTAGGTTAGGTTAGGTTAGGTTAGGTTAGGTTAGGTTAGGTTAGGTTAGGTTAGGTTAGGTTAGGTTAGGTTAGGTTAGGTTAGGTTAGGTTAGGTTAGGTTAGGTTAGGTTAGGTTAAGTTAGGTTAGGTTAGGTTAGGTTAGGTTAGGTTAGGTTAGGTTAGGTTAGGTTAGGTTAGGTTAGGTTAGGTTAGGTTAGGTTAAGTTAGGTTAGGTTAGGTTAGGTTAGGTTAGGTAAGGTTAAATTACGATTGTATAGGTTTTATGAAATTTGCAATAGGCGCAAGACTCACATACGGTAGTAAAGCACCCTCCAACACTGATTCACGATACACCTGGGCGTTTACTTTGACGCCAGCGGCCAAAAAAACGAGCGGTGGGCGCTCATCAGCAGTCACTGCAGCTCAAACCATCACATGCGGTGGTGCCTGCGTCCTGGTGGCCAAATGAACATTCAAATTTTCGTAGGACCCCTCTGTCAAGTAAACCCGATTATTTTGTTTGTTTACATATTGCTGGATACAGTAATTTTTCTCATCAGAGAAGACAGCGCAACAACTCCTTGGCTCTATCGAGCCTAACTTTTTTTTGAGCAGGAGTGAGATCATGCGCCTTTTGGAACTTGAGCTTGTTTGACAATATGTGTTGCATTCGTTCACGCGATATTTTCAGCTCGGCAGCCATTTGTCTGCCACTGCGTCTCGGATTTCGCTCAATTCTGGCCTTCACCTTTCGAACCATTTCTGGTGATGTTGCAGTTATTTTCCGACCACCACCATGTCATTTGGCAACGCTGCCGGTACCATTGTAACGTGTTATGGTCCGATACACAAACATTTTATTCACTTTTAAACAGGGTTTGATTTTGCTGAGCTATTCTTTAGCCTATTGATTTGCTGTGCTGTGACTATAGAAAAAACACACAGCACAGCAATACAGTCGAAGCACAAATTTAAAATCGAACTGTCTGCTGTGCTTTGCTGTTTTTTCAATTCATAAGCAGTAGCAGAGCCGAAGGTCTTTTACGTAATCCGATCGCTTGCTGCTACAGTTGAAGTCGATAATTTCAAAATGTTTGCTTCGCTGCCGCTATGCTTTTCGAAAGAGAACGAAGCAATAGCAAAAGAAAACAAAAACATTCAGGTTGCCATCTGGTTTTTTTTTTTTGTAAAATTTACTTAAACCATACATTAATAAAAAAAAATTTATTTTTAGCCTTAAACCGCTTAGATAAACTTTTAAAAAATCCAGCATATTTTTTAGGGTTGCCACCTGGTTTTTTCAATATAATCAAAATTTTTTTTTCAATAAATTGCTAAAATCATCATTTTCTCCCTATAAATTGACATCTTAGGTCCAAAAACGACGAAACAAAAATTTAGGGTTGCCATATTAGGGCTGCCAGACGTTTTTTCGCAAAATTGCATTTCTTTTTCATATTTCTTTATTGAAAGTTATAGAATCGACCCAAAAACCCATAGTAAATTTTTTGGTGTTGCCACCTGGTTTTTTCAATAAAATCAAAATTTTTTTCAATAAATTGCTAAAAATCATCATTTTCTCTCTATAAATTGCATCTTGGGTCCAAAAACGGCGAAACAAAAATTTAGGGTTGCCATATTAGGGTTGCCAGACGTTTTTTCGCAAAATTGCATTTCTCTTTTATATTTCTTTATTGAAAGTTATAGAATCGAACTAAGAACCCATAATAAATTTTTTGGGGTTGCCACCTGGTTTTTTTATTAAAATCAAATTTTACTATGGGTTTTGGGGTCGATTCTATAACTTTCAATAAAGAAATATGAAAAAGAAATGCAATTTTGCGAAAAAACGTCTGGCAACCCTAATATGGTAGCCCTAAATTTTTGTTTCGTCGTTTTTGGGCCCAAGATGTCAATTTATAGAGAGAAAATTATGATTTTTAGCAATTTATTGAAAAATAATTTTGATTTTATTGAAAAAACCTGGTGGCAGCCCTAAAAGAATATGTTGAATTTTTTAAAAGTTTATCTAAGCAGTTTAAGGCTAAAATTAATTTTTTTTTTTAATGTGCCTATGGTTTAAGCAAATTTTACAAAAAAAAAAAAAATGTGGCAATCCTGAAAGTTGCTTCTGCTGCGTACAGCGAAAAGCCGAAGTTCAATCAGCCGAGTTAAACAAAAAGCAAAAGCACAATCGGTGTTACGCTTCGCTTCGTGTTTGTGCTTGCTTGGTTAAAACTTAGCTATTTCCAATAACAAAAGCAACAGCAGAGCACAAAAACAAAAATGTGCTTGCTTGAATTGCTTTGACTTCGTTCGTCGAAAAAAAGCACAGCAAGCAGTAAGTCCAAAATGTAAAACGCAATAACTGACGCAGCACAGTTCAGCAAATTTTCGTTGCTATAGCTATTTTATAGTCAGCAGATCAAACCCTGCTTTTAAATGTTTCAGCTCACGAACAATTGCTGGTTGCGATTTTCCAGCCAAATAAAGAGCAATCACACTATTACGTTTGAATTCCATTTCGAAAATTTTTTATTTTCAATAAATTGACGCGCAAATGCTTTTGGTTACTTGTTCACAATAGAATGAACTAACATCATGCCAATTTTTAGACAGCTGTCATGTTCCATCTGTCAGATAAGTCTATCTGAAGTTGGTAACAGTTCGAATCAGCCACCCTGTATATAGCTAGTATCTAATTTGACTGGTATATTTTTGTTTGTACTGATTCCAGAACAAAGGACTGCCCCAGAAAAATTTGACCCTTTTATTCCTTAAGACTATAATTTAGCTGATGATCGTGCAGGTCGAAATATGGGTGCTATATTTTCTATATAACATGACGATTAAAAAAATATATAACACTTGGCGAACAAACTTCAGACGATAAAGATATCTAGCAATCAAGAAACAAGAGCAAACTCATTTTGTACACTTGCATGCAAAAACGAGAATTAATATATTCAGCCATAGTTAAAAAAACAGGTGCATCAGAAACCACTGTCCAAAGGGTTATTTTGAAATATAGAAAGGGTCAACTTATTACGCGGAAAAAGAGTTTAGGTAGAAAAGCAAGTATAAACCCACAATTGGTGAAAAAAGTGAAGCGCCTTTTTAATCAGAATTCCAACACTTCAGAACGAGATATGGCTGCCAGAGCAGGAACCTAAAAATTTTTTATAAATAGACTAAAGAAAAAACTTAAGCTAAGAACCTATAGAGTTCAAAAAGTACCAAACCGTTCCGATGAAAAGCAGTTAGAGGCTCAAAAGCGAGCTCGAAAGTTATATGTCGGTTACCTGACTTAATTTGACTGCTGCATAATGGACGATGAAACATATTTTAAGGCAGATTTTAAACAGCTAACAAGGCACGAATTTTACACCTGTTCGGAGGAGGGGCAGGTATAGAGCAAATTTAAAGAGAAGAAAATTACAAAATTTCCCTAGCAGTATATGGTTTGGCAGGCCATATGCACCTGCGGTCTGAGGAGCATTTTTTTTGTAACTTTGGGCACAATTAACTCAAAAATTAATATCGATGAATGCTCTGAAAAACGTTTTTTGCCATTTATTCGTGAGCATTCGTGTAATGTTCTGGCCTGATTTAGCAACCTCTCACTACTTTAGAGCCACCATAAAATAAAATAAAATGGTAGAAAAGTAATAATGTAAATATTGTTCCCAAAAATGCGAATCCACCTAACTGCCCACAGCTTTGACCTATTGAGAGATATTGGGCTCTAATGAAATCAGATCTTTAGAAGAGTAAATGCACTGGAAAAAATTTAAAAGATTTCAAAAATAAGTGGCGATGGTCGTACGGTAATGTCGACGAAACAACTGTACAAAACTTAATGAAGGGTCTTAAGAAAAAAGTAAAATATTTTTATATAAAATAAATATTTGTTAATAGTGTAAGGTTATTTATGTTTGTTATACTACTCACTAATAAATAAAAAAACTAAATTTAAAAAAAATTCATTACGTATTTTTTTGTTAATGAAAAACAAAGGGACAAATTTTTCCGGGGCAGTCCTTAGGACCTTTATCATTTTCTTACTTTTATTACAAATATTTCTATACATATTTTTGGTAATTCTAAGAAGGCGAGTAAGTAAGAAAAAACATATTTTATTAATAGCAAATTAATGTTCATAACTGTTGAAACTTTTAACAAAAAACACTATTTCAACTTATTGAAAGAGTATCAGAGTTGAGAAAACATTTGAATTTTGCTAAAGTCAACATAACTTACCAACTAAGCAAAAGTTGAGGTCACTGACCAGAGCAGTTTGTTATTAAGAAAACACCAATGATTTCAAAAATAAATCATAATATTTTAATAGCCATGAAAATGTAGCATTTTGTTGAACTTCAATTTACTTTACAGCTGCCTGCTGATCTCCAACTGCAAGAGATTGAAAGCGTTGTTTATGCAACTTTTTATAATGCCAAAGTGTTCATTTTTAGCTGTTAAAGCCCTTTAAACACAAAATAATTCATTGGCTTGTGTAGGTGTTGGAAGCAATAATACTTAAATCTCAAGTGTTAAGAAAAGCAAAAAATTTAACAAAATCAGATAGCTTCATATATAACAAAAAAATTCTTGAAAAAGTTGCTGAAATTAAGAAAAAATAAACAAAATTCAGATAAATATGTTATCTGTATGTTTCAGAATCGGCTAGCGTTTGAAATACTTAAGCAATTCGATATTTTTTTACACACATCTTTAGCACATTGCTTGGAAACAATACGCACCATTTCACATGTCTTCCTGGTTTATTGACAAACAAAGTGGGTTTAACAACGCTACATTAATGGTCTGTGTTTTACAAATGTCTGGCTGCAGTATATTTTTTTCATTCATAACACATTTATTACTTTACATAAAGGAACTAATATTACGCACTAAATTTCAGTAGGAGTGTTTGCCCCCCAGCTTGTGACTAACTCATACACACTTTCTCTCTATCACTATTCACTCTTACGTGTTGCAATTTGCACACCCTGTATAGTGCCCGTATAAAAGTTTGCATTGTGAATGACAGCATCTTAACTCCCATGATGTGGTCCTTCCTGGTCTGCGCTGTTTTCAATTAATCGCCATAACGCATTTCCGACATTTTTAATCTATGCACATTATAACTCATTGCAAGTTGTTAGCTTGAAAAATTGATAGCGAACCAAAGCCAGTCAATAAAAGATTTATAATTTTAGGTGTTCATTTTTTCATTTACTGTATCGAAAAATTTTTTAAAGTGTTTGTAGTTCATACTCATAAGCGATTAAAGGTAAATTGTAATGCCAAAAGGTTACATATTGACAAATGCATAATATCTGCGGTAAAAATGAAAAACAACTAAAGTTGACTTTAGAGAAATGAGGTTAGACTCAAAATTTCATTAGATCCATATCCAGTTTTGTTTTTGGGCCATTTTGTATATCTCAATAATGTCCAGAACTAACGGAAAATTTAACTTACATAGATACATTTTTTTTTATTTGTGTATACACATAACCTTGCCATGAATCGGAATTAGACATTTTTTGGAAAAATTTTCTTAACTGTCGACATTTTTTTGGCGACACATTTTTCAATACTTTTTTTTTGATACTGTCTTCAGTGATACATTTTTCGATACTTCTTTTGGCAACACATTTTTAGACACTTTTTTGGGGAGACATTTTTTTGCAATTTTTTAGCCGATATTTTTCTTGGCGACAAATTCTTAGCCAAATTTTTGGCGCCTCGATACTTTTTTTGGCAACATTCCATGGCGGTACATTTCCATAACTTCTTTGGAGACACAATTTGCGATACCATTTTAGCGATACATTTTCGACATATTTTTCGATACATTTTTTGGCAACATATTTTTCGATATTTTTTTTTTTTTGGGCAAACATTTTTTGGCACACTTTTCGATATTTTTTAACGACTTTCCTTGGCGACAAATTATTAGACACTTTTTTGGCGACACACTTTTCGATACCTTTTTAGCGATTTTCGTTGGAGACACTTTTTAGCGAAATATATTTTGACACTTTTTTGCGACACTTTATGAGATACCTTTTTTTGGCAACAGATTTTTTTACCTCACTTTGTCGACACATTTTCGACACATTACACGCTTCAACACAAAATTTGGGATGGGTTCTCACCTAGCACTTTCGATTACCATTGGAGAGTAGAAGAAAACTACCAAAGGATTTTTCGAAGTTCGGTCGTTAAGCGGCGCTATAACGTTTCAAAGTTCGAAAAATCAAGTACTATGGAAAAATCGTACTTTCAGGTTAAAAATTCAAATTTTTTACATTAATGATGTCTTTTAAACATATCTTAAACATACTCCAGTGATTATTTTCTTTGAAGACATTTGAAACATATCTTGTACCGTTTTGGAAAAATTTACAGAAAACTATGAAAAATTAAAAAAAAACCTCAATTTTGCACTTTTTCCCTCCCACGATCAATGCAAAATTTGGGATGGATTCTAGTAGAGCATTTTCGATTGCTATTGATGAGAAGAAAAAAATTCTCGGAGGGTTTTTCGAAGTTCGGTCGTAAAGCGGCGCTTTAGCCATTCGAAGTTCGAAAAATTAAGTATGAAGAAAAACCGTATTTTTAGGTTAAAAACTAAATTTTTTTACATGAAATCTTCATTCCTTGTTTATGATGTCTTCTAAGCATAACTTGAACACACGTTTTGATACTTATTTTGGTGACACATTTTTCGATACTTTCCTTGGCGACACATTTCTGGACACTTTTTTTGGTGAGATATTTTTTTTTGACACTTAATGCGATACCTTTTTTTTGGGGACAAATTTTTCGACACTTTCCTTGGAGACACGTTTTTTGAGACTTTTTTTGATGACACGCTTTCGTAATTTTTTTGGGAATACATTTTTGGACACTTTTTTAAACTCTTTTTTTGGTGACGAATTTTTCGACAATTTTTTTCGGAGACAGATTCTTCGACACTTTTCTTGGAAACACATTTTTGACACTTTTTTCGGGGGACACATATTTAGACACTTTTCAACGCGCCACCTTTTCGATACTTTTTTTAAATTACAGACCTGAATAGCCCTAACTTTACAAGGTTCCAAGCAAGGGCATTTATGCCCAACATTTTTAAAGCTTGCAAATTTATTTGTAAGAAAAGAGGTTAAATGAGTTTTTTCAACTAAATTTTTCTCCTAAGTCGTAATTAAGTACCTTTATTTATCGTATTTTATTTAGCTTATTATATATTGTTTGATTTTGTATGATGATGATTTTATATAGGTCCAATTTTCATTATATAAATATTTACCTATTTTGCGGTCCAGTAATTTCAATTGATTCTCAATTACTTAAATGTCATTTCTCTATATCACTTGTTGGCTTAATGATGGTTTCAAATCAGAAATACTCGACGGTTCAACGCATATAACCAACAAATCTACTTTTAACCGATGATATTAATGCGGAAAAATAACAGCAACAAACACACCTGTTGAGTAATTATGGAATAATTTATTATGGCCATTACATATAAAATATTTTAAATAAGAAATTTCGTTGCGATTAAAAAAAGAAAAATGAAATTCGTAACAAAACTAATAACCAAGAAAGATAAACAGACAGACATGTAAGCAGCTTTACATCGGCTTTGCTCAATCGAGTTTTCCAGAGGACACTCCACATACATAGGTGAAATGTGTTTATCTCTATTTGTGTCAAAAACAGGCAAAACAAATTTATAACAAATTGAAATGGCACAAAAATGTTCGCAAATATTCGAGGATGATGTCAGTTGAGACATGCGTGGAAAAATGGAATGGCTCAAATTCATAACACCATAAACACATTACTGTCATATCAGAGCAGCTTTTTTGATTAAATGCCGTACCCCTACTACCAGAGTGTGAAGTGTTTCGTTAATCTGCAATTATAAAGCGATTAACAATTTCAAATTATTTTCACATTGAACAGATGCAAAATGATTCGGCGCTCATAATGAAATTTTGGTGTGAATTCGATTGATTTGCCAAATCAAATTGATTTCTTTGAAAAGATTTTACATATGTAATTTATATTTTTTGTAACACCTATTCCATGCTTATTTTGTCACCAAAAAGTGTCTTCAATGAACTCTGAGTGTCACGTCTATAGGATATAAAACATAATATTATTCACTCAATGAACTTTTGTAAAATAAATGTTTTGTATACCCTCTTTGTCTTTTCGCTTGGAATGAAGAAACGGAGATGTGACTGATAAGTTTCGAGAGCATAGTACCCCTAGTGTTTTCCGATGTAAATACATATTTTTGACATTTAATAAGTTAAACATTTTTTAGGATAAGTTCACGCAGACGTCATCTTACATTTCGCAATGGAACGTCATGTTTTATTTACTTGAAAAGTCAATTCATTGAAAAATAATTCAACAAGAGTGTATCAATCAACTGAAAAATGGTTTTGTCGATGAAGTACCATGAGTGTATGAGTGGTCGAAAGAGTCCAAGCGCGGCGAATTTCACTTAAAGACGACCCACAGGAATGTCGTCAAAAAACGGCTGTTGTGCAAGAAAACTAATTGAAGAAGATCGTCATGTGACTTATCGAGAAATCGGAACATGTCTAGGTATTACTATAGCTAGCAAACAAACAATCTTACATTTAAGTTGCGTCATGACCTAAAAGATCTTTTGTGCAGCCTTTTTTCCTAATAAATCAATTCTAGACTATTTGAGCCATTTATTTTGAAAGTGGCCTAAGTCCATTTCGGGGCAAAAGTAATTTCATTCACATTATGTGCCGTAATAATCGGTTTTTTGCCCGATACTACTTTTTAAACATAACGCCATTTATTTCACACCATGTGGTAAACTTTTTGTAAAGACAGAATTCAATTTTATTCGTTTTGGACGAAATGCCAGCTAATTCATATTATGACATTACTTTTTCTCCGAAATGGACTTAGGTCACTTTCAAAATAAGCGGCTCATTTATAAATCTCGTCAAAGCCTAGTAAAATAAATTCCATAAATGAAAGTTAATAAGGCCGTTAGCACGACTTCTTGTCCGAATTCACATAGTTTTGGAATATTTTCTTTGGAATATTTTAGAAACCACTTTTTGAGAATTTAGTCATATCATTTAAACGGTCCAGGTAACTATCAAGAGTCCCTAAAGACGTCAATCAGATATTGGGTTCCAAATTCAAATCTGTGACTTAAGGCAAAAAAACGTAGAATCACCACAGTATTTTAAAGAATCATAATCTCTAAATTAATACGCAAGACAAAAATGTGTCCTACCTTCTTTACTATGTTAGAAATGGAGCACGACTTTGAATTATACACCAATAGAAAGGTTTTTGTGTGTGTAAATGTGCACAAAGTTAAAATTATTTTAATATTTTGCCATTATACCAGAGCTGAAAGAGGATACAGCACAAAGAGAAAGACAAAGAGCTGGCGGACACTGACTTCATGTTTTCTTTTCGTTTCACATTTGTCATTGTACCAGGGATAATGATTGAGCATTTTTGTTTTGTACCAAATAGCAAAAAAAGTACTAAAACTGTGCAAAAAGCACCAAAATTATTTAATACATTTGTGGTCAAATTTTCACCATTCGGCGATTCTAGTAATAAAAAATTTCTGGCCGAATGAGATCTTGATAACTTTTTTCGGGTAATTTGAAGTCGTTCATTCTGAATCTGGTACTCTTTTTTTTGAGTAAAATTGACCTCGCTAAAAGTCGATTAAAATAAATTCCTATACACCTATTTTATGCTTGAAATAAAATTGAGCATGTTTAGCCAAAAGATTTCCTCGACCTCTGCTAATTGGTCTCTTATGACAAAGCAGAAAAACAATTACGAATTTGGAACCATATATCTCAAAATCGGTACGTAGCTTTAACTTTCCCTTTACTCACCCCAAACCGCACCGTCTTGGGATAAAAATGTTGTAACTGTCACTATATATTTTTTTCCTCCTATTTGAATTTTTTTACCAATTTTTACTAAAATCTTGTGTGCCACGAAACTTAAGTCGTATATAATAACAAATATAATAACAAATCCCACAAATGGTGCTTAAAATTATTTGATTTCGAAGGATTTCTGTATACACTATAGGTAAGCTCTAGATGGAGTGCATTCTCAATCGTGGCTGTCTACATTTTCCAAGCACTCTTAGATATGAAAGACCATTGTAAAACAAGAGAAAATCTTTGTAACAGAAATTTTTAGCTCCGCCGATCGGGTAGATTTATCAATAACTATATAAAACAAGGCCATTCGACGGACACCTACGAATGTTAGAACAAAACCTTCTTTGATCATAAAGATATTCATTCTATAGTTTCCCGTTTCGATCTTGCCGCCAGGAAATATGTTAGAATTTCATGTCGAAATGTTACTCATGAGAAAAAATATCAAATGGTTCGGGCAAATCGACAAGAAAGAAGATTGGAAGATTTCGCAAAATTCCAGTTGCTTATTTCACAATTTAGATTGATTGATGAATTAACGGTAGCAGCACTAACAAGTCCACGCTCTTTAATCACAACTAGAGTCCTATTCTTCTAAGCTAAGCTTTGGTAGATCCTTTGGAGATAGAAGCTTCTGTCGTAAGTTAATTCTTCTGTAATGATAGAGTGTTGTCTTGACGGCAAAGGCTGCAAATGGAATCTCTGGAGATAGTCCAATGTCTTATACAGACGAATCATCAAGACAGGAAACTGATTAAGAATATGTATATGGCATAAGATCTCGGTCCTAGAGGACTTGCATTGTGCTTGAAAAACGACAATGCAAAACCATAGTTTTCGCAAGTAAATTTTTAACTCTCACTAATAGATGGAGTGCCAATATTCTGATTACACATCTGAAGCACAAGTTTAATGCAGAAGAAGAAGTATACAAGTGGCCCAGCGAAAACAGTGAGTCACAGATGTATTTTGCATACGGAAAATATTCCATGAGCCAAGGACATCCCACGACACACCATCATGTAAAATTATTGCTTTTAAGTTATAAAAGTTAATGGTTTTATTTGCTTTATGCCAGACCATGCGGCGTCCATCGGATCCGAAAATATTATTTTTGCTTTCCATTGGATCGATAGACGCCGTATGGTCAGGCATAAGGCAAATAAAACCCTAAACTTTTACAACTTAAATGCAACAATTTTACATGATGGTGTGTCGTGGGATGTCCTTGGCTCATGGAATATTTTCCGTATGCAAAATACATCTGTGACTCACTGTATGTTTGTTTCCCGGAGCCCACTTCGTGTGACCAAAAAAAAAACACAATATCTATATTTTAAGAACTCATTTTGCGGCCCCTTGAGCTTTGCCAGCCCCTTGATGTGCCGCCTGGGGCGGTGGCCCCCATCGATCCCTATAGCTACGCCAGTTCATACATATATGGTGTCCCTCTTCAATTAGAATGATTCTTTTGTTTTTTTAACAAAAAAACAACATACGGGTAATAATTATTTATTCCGATGCCCAAAATATATTAATCAATTGAAAGAAATAGTTAATCCGTAACTTATACGTTCGATTTCCGAAAATTTTATTTCGAAAAAATTTTAACCGCTTTTAAAATAATTTAGAACAAAAACATATTTAAAACAATGATAACAAAAACAGAATCAGAAAATTACAAATTTTGCTTATCTTATTAAAAAATCGCGCACAACCAAAAATCTCAATAAACAGGCACCATTCATTTTCCTAGCTTACGACCTTCCTCTAATGGATTCTAATACACTTTGAAATTTTCATCAAAATCAGGTGACAAACAAAAAAACCTCATTTTTATATAATAAGTAACCTACAAAAATTATATTACTCGCAAAACGTATAAAACTTTGAATGGATCTGAAATGAAAATTTTAGTTAAATCTGAGTTAAGAGTTACATCCTGTGCCTTAATCTCAGCAGTTCGCGTTTTTTCAGAAACCAGGAAAAATCTCTAATCGGTGTTGGATTTATGATAATTATTCACCATCGGCGGCACGATAACGAGGTGGATTTGATAATTATTCACCTCGGCGGCACGATAGCGAGGTGGATTTGATAATTATTCACCTCGGCGGCACGATAGCGAGGTGGATTTTCATTTCACAACGTTAACTGCGCTGCCGACGCTGAACTGATGGAAAAAACAGAGCTTTTGTTTCGAAGCGGACGTTGTGGTTACTACTTTTGTATCGTACTGTACTCGCAATGATGCTGGCACAAAGTACGCAACGAATTTTTATTAGTACTATTAAATTGTACGAAGTCTTTAACGAATTTAGTTTTAGCAAAGACACAATCCAGTTCTCTTGTGGTTTGAGTCTAAGGCTTGAAACTACATGAATTATTCCAGTAGTACCAGGTACCTTTGTACACTTTTCAACAAAAATTCGCAAAAGGTTTGTGTCTATACTAAGGTTCAAGGTAGTGCAGTCAACAACCATTCAAATCAATAACAGGAAAACAAAATAAAGGGAAATTTATTGCACCCAAAGTATCTCAGAGATATGTGCGTTCACCGTTGGTTCGAATGCACCGAAGCATTCAATAGATAAAATATACAAAGAGCGCAACATTCGAATGAGCTAATGTTCTCTGGACTGCCTTCCGCTCTGTCTCTCTCTCTCTCGTGGCGTTTATTTTTAGCTGCTTTATGATTTTGCCATTGCATTGAATGAAAAATTCCCCATTTTCAAGAGTGACGATAATGATAATCCAAAGTAAACAAAGCAATAAAAGACCAACGGCCGCACGAGACGACACACCTCCACCTAAATAACACACATATCTCGACGATACAGATAAATAGCGATTTATGCGATTCATTGTACAAGTGCTTGTTCGTTACTCATATCTATGTACGTACATGTGTATCTTTATCAGCAGCAACAAGTGTTAATAATAATGTATCTACAAGTGTCACAGCGATATCTTCCCTTTAGCAAGGTGGTAGAGGTGCCAACTTAGTGGTTTTCCCATAATGCAATACTCTTATTAAATATCAATAACGGGAAAAATATATTTGGGTTTTTCGTACGCTGGTTTTTATGAGTTTTCTGGAACAATTAATGCTGTAAGTTGCGTGCTTTTTTTTTAGAATGTCCTCGATATTGCTATTGTTATTCTGATTTTTACGCATCGAGAATAAAAGAGGAAATTTTGTAAATATAAAACAGAAAATATGAGAACTGCCCACACAGAAATTTAACCAAATGTGCCAATTTGATTGTTGATTTGTTGATTGATAAATACTTTGAGTATATTCTTAGTTATGGTTTAGTGTCACTTAAGTTGCAGCAATTCTTCTTATTTACAAATCTACAGAGGAGATTTATCGCTCAATGAAAGTTTACAGTTTTTTGTTAGACTCTAGACAAACTGCTCTATAAACTTTGCAAGAGTTGTTATGGTTCCGGTTCTTAAAATCAAAATATAAACATTACAGACATCATCTGTCATATTGGTTGCCATTGAAGAAAGTGTTCGAAAAATAAGCCACCATCAATTTTTTGATATATGAACCCATATCCTGTTCTTAAGGGCTTTTTTTTTCAAAAGACATGGGTTATAAAGTGTTTTGCACAAATATTCAACGGAAAATTTCATAAGGGTTCATCAAAGACTAGAAATGCTTAAAACATAAGAATAATGCATAAAAATGTAATAAAATTAAAGAAAGGAGTAGCAGAAAAAATATATCTCATTTTTCATATTTATTTACGTAGGACACTACTTATATTTCGGGAATAGCAAATAATAACAAACATTTTTGATTGAAAACGCCTTTATTGTTTTTCAACATATTTCCCTTGATGATCAATACACTTTTGCATTCGTTCAAACCATTTGTCATAGCAGTTATCCAGTTTTATGTTCGGGAACAAAAAGGAGTCATTGGGTGCCAAATCAGGACTGTGCGGAGGATGAGTCATCAATTCGATGTTTTGACTGCTCAAAAATTTAACTGTTTCACGAGATGTGTGAGAGCTCGCATTGTCATGATGGAGAATGATTTGTCTTTGGGGGTTGGTTTTACGAACTTCTCCGAAGACTTCCGGCAAACGAATGGTCATGTACTACTCAGAATTGAACGTCCTACAATGCTCATTCGGCCGCAGAAACATGCGATCATTTGCTTCGCTGTGCTTCTTCCACGAACAACTTTTGTTGGATTTAGCTCGTCTTGGAAAACCCACACGGTCGATTGCTGTTTTGTTTCCGGCTCATACGCGTGTATCCATGATTCGTCACCTGTCACAATCTTATGCACGTCTTTTGAAGCACCACGGTCGAATTTTTTAATAATTTCCTTACTCCATACGATGCGAGCCTTTATTTGAGCGATTGATAAATTATGGGGTTTCCAACGAGAACAAATGTTTTTTACAACGAAGTTTTCATGCAAAATCGAATATATTGAAGTGGAACTAATGCGCAAAGATGCCTCTATCTCACAATATGCCACATGACGATCCTTCATTATCAGTTCATGCACTGCATCGATGTTTTGTGGCAAAACAACCGATTTTGGGCGATCTTCACGGAATTCGTCGGTGACCAAACTCCGACTGCAATTGAATTCACTATACCAACCATATTCTATGGTTTTTGATGGTGCTTTATTGCCATATAAAGAACTGAGTTCATCGACACATTCTTGTTGACATTATCCACGTCGAAAGTAGTGAAAAATAATCCAACGAAAACCTTTTCTTGAAATTTCTATTTTTTGGCCAAATTGATTTTCTTAACTCACTGGAAACAAAACAAATAGCACTTGTACATGAAAACGTTGTGAGTACGTTTATGCTAAAAAATGCCAAACTTTATTATGGTGTTGCCAGATTTTAGCTATTGACAATAGTGTTGCCAGTTCTCGAAATATAAGTTAAAGCTTACCGAATTTCACCGGTCGAAAAAAAATTATTTATGACAGTAAATATCATAAGCGGGAAAATGAAAGGGTTTTTTCCTTTTCTTAATATTTATCTACCATTTGCTTTATTAGGAGTGCCACTTGGTCAAAAACGGCCAATATCGGAAGCCCTGTTGGAACTTATATGCAGATTTATAATGTTGAATAATTCTCATCAGAAACCACGTTATTTTAAAAAAGATTTAGAATTAAGTCTTGAAATCGATGGAAACGTAGTATGACAAGATTTAAATTTGAGCTGGGCACGAGTCTAACAAAGTATTAACAATGGTATCTGTGCTTTTACCATTCCAAAATTGGTCTGAACATGAAGAGAAAAAAAAATAAAATTTTGAGATGATTAATTCGTATCTTGTTACGCTAACCATGGAATGCCTGCATTGTTTAATGAAGAAGCTTATAGCTATCCAACGCCAATGTCAAATATGAATTATTCTATTTTCTAGAAGTCCGCCATACACGGAGAAAAAAAAAATAGGTTCTTGCCACTTTATTTCTCATAAAATGTTTTAGTCAATTCAGAATGTATGCTTGCTAGTAATTTTTTTGGAAAAATTTGGAGTGACATTTACCTTACTGTATAGTTCAAACAACAAAAAAAAAAAAAAAAACGTACTGACCGCACTAGGATACGAACCCTGGCCCGTCCGTGTGATAGGCAGATATTTATCTTCCTGCGCTACTGGCGCATATGATAAATTTGTATATGAAGAAATGGTTACTAAAATTAAAAAAGTCAAAATGAATATATGTATATTAGCCGTGTACGTTGAAAAAAACTTTATAAATATTTGTAAATATTTATAAAGTTTTTGTGGCGCAAGTATCAAATTATTGTTTCAACGAACGCTTTTTGTTAAAAATTTTATGAATATTTACAAGTATTTATAAAGTTTTTTTTCAACGAACACGGCTATTTTTATGTTATATACCTTACTCGAGTGGAGTAAAAATTATGACACTCATTTTTATGCGTGAAAAAATTAAAATAATTTTTACTAGAATTAAAAATTCAAAATCACACATTTTTTTCTGAAAGTATAATTTAGAGTCAAATGTAGGCAATTCGGAGTAAATATTACTTTATTATTTAACTACATTGTATTTGTTAATATTACTAGATGAACCCATAAAATAGTTCATATGTAAGGTAATTTATGTTTGAAATTTAGTGTTGATTACTCGAAATTTTTTGCTACCCTAATGGAGGAAAAAATATGATGCGGATTTTTCTCTGTGTATGAATTAAAGCAACTTTTCGGCATTTTGAAACTAAGTTAACTTAGAATACTGACGTGATAGAAAAACTCAAGTGCAGATTCAAGTTCGAGAGTGGTCACTTGAAGAACCAAAAAGCTGGGGTCGAATCGACGCATCCGTGAACGCACAATTCGTGACGTAAAATCATGTGTCTCACTTGTATTTCGCATTACAAAATACATCATCGCATCACTGATGCGGTGATTCAGCCCCTGATTTACATTAGACAGTGCAAAATAACGTAATGGTCCCTATATTTTGAGGTCAACTTAGAAGCTTTCGAGCACCTAGCATCAGTTGAAATCGAGTTAAAAAAATGTTTTGAATTTAAATTTCAGTTCATGAAAGCCAAATATTTAATTTTTGTGGAATTATTGAGATCGGTATATTGAATTTCAGAAAATTGGCATGACTCAAAATGGACGTTCATTCAATGGTTTATCTTGTATTTACTAAAATTGCAGAGCATAACTTAAGTGGCATGTATTTTATCATTGATATCGTTATCATATCTACGCATGTCTAGATATTTTGTGCAATGGAATGTAAAGTCACATTTTATTGTTGAGTCATGAACTTAAAGAAATTAATCAAAACTGTACGAGACAATGCAGCTTTATTTTTACTATACATGAAAATACTTGTTGTAATTTTGGTAATACAAAATACAAAAGATATTTTTTTCGACTCAAAATCTTAAAGGAGTGACACTTTATTGTAAGTAAATCAAATTTGCTACAAAACTCTAGAAACTGTTAAATTTTTATAATAATTTTGTAGAGGTTTTATGGCCAGTACTTTTAAATTGCAATCAAAACATTAATGATATTTTTTATGGCAAGGTTTCATTACTTTTTTGGCCACTTCATCAGGCGATCGTTTATTGGCTTTAATTTGATTGCAATTCAAAAGTGGTGGTCATAAGACCTCTACAAAATTATTACCATTATATTGGCCCATAAAATGTCACGGTGTGCCTTAACCCGTTCTAAATCGGACGTCGTAGCACATCAAATTTTTTTCCAGATTCTGTTTACTTATCGTTCAAATGATGTATAAAAAAATTTTCACTCGTGACTCCTCGACTAAATTTTGAGATAATCGCTTTTCCAATTGGGGCATTTTCCCATACGAAAAGAAAAAAAAATTTTTTTTAACTGCATTAAATTAAAATTAAAATAATCACAATCAATGTGTTTTGCGATGCTTAACGCGAATCCAACCTCAGAATTGCTCTATCGTGTATAGTTTATGAGATATTGTAACCTTAAGACCAAAAAAAGTCGTTTTTTGCCATTTTTTGAAGCTATGTAACTATGTAACATATTATTTATTCGTCAAATGTGGCTTAAATATTTAAAAGCCCCAATCTTTTCTTTTAAAACCTAATTTAAATTATTTTTATATCTTCATGCTTCTAAGGGATATCGTAGACCGAAATATTGTCAAAACGGGTTTTTTGCACTTTTGTGTCTTTTTAGGTAAGGATATCATTGAAGAAAAAAAAAATATCAACATAATTTAAATTAGGTTTTAAAGGCAAAGATTAGGACCTCAAAGTTGCTTACCAGATTTAATGAAATTAAAATTTCTTTCACATTTTAAACATGTTCAACGAACCGACCATTTCAAAATTCAGCCGTATGCCGTACACGTAACTACACTCGGGGTGTCAAACGGCTGAATTTAGAAGTAGTCGGTTCGTCTAACATGTTTAAAATGTGAAAAAAAAATTTAATTTCGTTAAATCTGGTAAGCAACTTTAAAGTCCTAATCTTTGCCTTTAAAACCTAATTTAAATTATGTTGATATCTTTTTTTCCCTCAATGATATCCTAACCTAAAAAGACACAAAAGTGCAAAAAACCCGATTTGACAATATTTTGGTCTACGATATCCCTTAGAAGCATAAAGATATAAATATAATTTAAATTAGGTTTTAAAAGAAAAAATTAGGGCTTTTAAATATTTAAGCCACATTTGGCGATAAAATGACATTTTACATACTTTTATAGCTTCAAAAAATGGCAAAAAACGACTTTTTTTGGTCTTTAGGTTACAATATCTCATAAACTGTACACGATAGAGCAATTCTGAGGTTGGATTCGCGTTAAGCATCGCAAAACACATAGATTGTGATTATTTTAATTTTTGTTTAATGTAGTTAAAAAAAATTTTTTTTTCTTTTTGTATGGGAAAATGCCCCAATTGGAAAAGCGATTATCTCAAAATTTAGTCGAGGAGTCACGAGTGAAAATTTTTTTATACATCATTTGAACGATAAGTAAACAGAATATGGAAAAAAATTTGATGTGCTACGACGTCCGATTTAGGACGGGTTAAGGCACACCGTGATGTATATATATATACAATTTTTAGATAATTCGTTTATAAAAAACAAGATTGTTTTTCGTTATAAAAATACCTCTTATTAATAAAAAATAGAATTTGACTTGGAACTTCAAAATAAGATTACATATGTCTAATATTAAATTAACTTTTGAAGGGTATCATTGATTACTAATTAAATTAATTGCGTATTTGTTTTCATTCATTTGCACAAAGTAATAGTTATGACTTATAGTTGTTCTTACTTATATTTAGTTTATTAATGAATATTGTGTCAACTTTATGATTATATTGTCTTCTTTTATTTTTATTTTGTTTAACACCGATTATGAGCTAAATTCCATAGTGATGACTTTGAATATGACAACATTATTGATTTTGTTGACAACATTAGTTACAAACATATGGCCTACGTGACTAACTTGGCACTTCTTAAGTAGGTTTATAAAATTATACCCCCATTGCAAAAATGAGATAGATAAAATACTTAAGTAGTTAAATGGCAATTAAAATTGCTCAAACCATATAGATTGTGGATTTAATAAATGCTATCGCCTTAGATGCGATTTATCAAATCAATTTTGAATTCCTACAGTTCAGTAAAGTGGCAGTAAATGTTTGATATGATATCATTTATTACCAACGGAAGTAAGTATATCTTTGAAAGGACACTTGAATATAGAAATTGAAACTAAGTAATAGTTAGATTACTTATAATGTGGGGAGCTTTCAAGTGTTACGTGAGCAGACTTTTACTGATTTCAGGTGGAGTATGTACAAAAAATTAACACTCCCTTATTGCAAATACGTTGACTTTTAGATAATCCAATACACGTTGAAGAAGTTCTAAAATGAATAGAAACCTTTCAATCCCCACTTTTTGTTTTCGAAGAAATAATTTTTTTGGCTTTTGATTCATATTTAGAACATTTCACCAGGGGCGTGGTGATTATATTATATACCGGGTCTCGTCCACAACCAGATTTTTTGGTATACTACACACTGGGTATATTTACTTTGTCCTTCCGTTTGTAACGTAGAGTGGCGTGGCAGTTATAGAAAAGTGTATATGAGGCATTATGTACGTAACCGGATAGCATTTGGCTTTTTGGATTTTTTTTAAACATTTTTGTCTTATAGAACAAAGATAGACTAGCATATATAATTTTTTAAAGTTTTTTTTTTTATCAAGCCATTTCAGAGGTATAAATTTTTAAAAAACTGAAAAAGCCTCAAAAACACATTAATTAGTTTTTTGATATGCTCATAACTCCGCCAATAGTCGGCCAAATCATGTGATTTTTTTTTTTAAGTTTTATTTTTTAAGAAAATATTTGTAAAAAATTAAAAAAAAATTTTTAAATGATTTTATTTATAAAATTTCCAACGTTCAAAAATAATTGCTATTTTTATCAGTGATCGATTTTTATAAAAAAAATTTTCGAAAAAACTTTATTGTAATATATTTAACAAATTTTAAGACTATTTTTGGAATGGGCAAACGATGGGTATCCACCCTTAAAGGGGTGGATAAAACGGTAAAACTATATAAAAAAAAATTCCTAATTGCCGGGAGAGTGAAAAAATCTTCATCGACCCTCATTAACTTTAACTTTCCAACACTTCTTTCAAACATACTTGCCCTTTTTTTTCAACTCCTTAAGGAGGCTCCCATACAAAATTTTGATAATAACATCAAAAAAATTCCTCAGGATCGGGAGGCAAAAAAAAGAAAATGTTCATCGACACCCATTAGTTTTCCTCCTCAACATTTTTCTTGAACATACTATTCTCTTTTTCTTAAGTGGCCTCCGATACATAATTTAGATAGAAATAATCAATGTTGTATGGGAGGCCCCTTAAGGGGTGGATAAAAGGGGTTAGTACAATCGAAAACAATTTTGAAGATGAAAAATTAATGGGAGTCGATAAACATTTTTGCTCTCTCCCGGCAATGAGCAATTTTTTGATTTTTTTATTAAAATTTTGTATGGAAGCCCCCTTAAGAGGTGGAAAAACGGGATAGCAAGTATCTTTGAGAGAAATATTGGAGAGGTAAAGTAAGTGGGAGTCGGTGAACATTTTTACCCTATTCCGTCAACGAAGAATATTTTAGTGCTCGTTCATTAACTTTTTTGTTAATTAAAAAATTTACTTATTAAGTGCTGAACACATTCGGTGCGAGCTGCGAGTGCGAGAGAAACCCGACCGAGCTTTTCACGATTTTCTCTATATGTTAGAGTAAGATGATAAATTAAGCTTTTATTGAACGTCATTTAAAAAAGCTCTCGCAGTGCGAAGGAATTGATTCTATTTTTCTTGCGATTTTTAAAAAAGAAGAACAAGACCAAACACAAAAATTTAAATAAATTGTTTTCAACTGAATTTTTTAATTTCAATTTGAAGTTTAAATAATTTTGAAAACAAAAACGTTTTTTTTTTTTTATTTGATTTTTGTTTTCATTTGTTTTCAATTTTCATAAACAAAATTTACTCGCAACGAGTTGATTGTGTTTTCACGCACGAGAAAAAGCTCAAAAAATCGTTTGAGCAAAAGCTATCTTCTCTCGCACTCGCTTTATAAAAATTTTCTTAAAAAAAAATAAAACTTTTAAAAAAACAATTACATGATTGGTGGAGCTTTGAGGATTTCAAAAAACTTGTTGTTTTTGCAGCTTTTTAATTTTTTTAGAAACGTATATCTCTGAAAAGGCTTGCAACCTTTCTCCTGGCCAAACCTTAACTACCCTACACTGCAGTATTTTGAAAATTTCACTTTCATGGGAAGTGCCACGCCCTCTTGTCCGAGTTCACCCAGCTTTTGCTCAGTGCTTGCATTTATAGTGAAATTTAGTTGCATTATCTCAAAAACATTTTCAGTATAGCGTTTTGAAGCTTTTGTTTATATGGGTGGTGCTACGCCGCACAGTGTGAGATTTTGCCAATCTAGGACGTCAAAATTTAATTTTAGCCGTTGTTTCAAAGATATCGAGTTTAAATTTTGTATATAAACTATAATTATTTATGCGGAGGTTTGATTCAGAGATGAAAAAAATCGGACAAAATCTACTTGCACCTCCCATACAAATGTGCCATTTTTTTGAAAAAAAAAAAAATCAAAAAATTGGTTGTAATGAAGATATCAACTTGAATATTTGTATTTCAGTGGTAACTGAATACTACTTGTCAAAAAATGGGAGTGTTTAAAAAAGATAACATACATTTTTTTTATGATTTCAGTGCAATTGTTCATTATAACACTTCAGTCATTGTAAAAAAAGTAGACTTTGGGCAAAAAATGGGCAAGATTTTATTTTTTAAGTCTATTCAATGAGTATGTATGCTCATTCTGTATGCTTTGTCATAGCCTAACTACGCCCAACTTGTAAGTTATAGTCTATGAAAGATTCAAGATTTTTGAAATTTATCTTACTTTTTAGCTGATTATTAAATAATTTGATTAAAATACTTAAGTGCAAATATAAGGGTTGTGTATAGAAAAAATTTTTAGTGAAAGTGTTGACGATGGAAAAATTCTCTACAATGCATTTTCATTTCCCGTGTTAAGTATTTAGGGAAGGTAACTACAAAAGTTTAAAATCGTTAAAGAATATGTACTCTGCATATTAGACTGATTCAAAAAAAAAAAAAAAATTTTTCGTAATTCAACGGTTATTTCTAAAAATCTGAACGATGACAAAAAAGTGAGCTGAGTGAAGTTGCTCATAGCTGTTTTATGCAAAATCATTTTAACTTTGAGAATAAAGTTTATTAACAAAGGAATTTTGTTTCACATTTAGTGCATTCTTATTAATTTTTAAGCATTACTTATCTTAGATGAACCTTAGTTAAATTTTCCGTAGAATATTTTTGCAGAATTCTTTAATCCATTACAACTAGGGATTCCAATTTTTGGACTTTTTGCGATCCCGGGATTTCGGGATCAGAAATTTTTGAATCCCGGGATTTTTCGGGATTTGTATGAATTTTTTTTCATTCTAAATAAATTAGAGTTTAGTATTTAAAATTCCTAATATTTTGTCTTATATACCCCTACTACACCCCTACATAGATATTTTATTTAAAAAGTGTAAAAAATATTAAAGAACAATTTCTTAAAACAGGTTCATTTCATTAAACAATTCTCGCCTTCTTTAAAAAACAAAAAATTCAAAAATACTTATTTACTTCAAAAACGAACATAAAGGTACATTGCAGCATTATATGCTTAGTTAAATGCATACATAAAATATCATACATATTTAATTATATAAAATAGTGAGATCAAAGTTTTAACAAGTGTTGGAAGGAATAACTTTTCTTTTAATCAGTTTTATTATTATTAAAATATGTTTTTAGGAAAATTAAAGCATTTATTGTTTTATCATCCAATTTATATCTTAATTTATTACATATCTGTGGACTTTTGACAAAACAACCTAAGTCGAGATATGACAATTCTCCAGGATTTTAGTTCTAAATAAAAAATTTAAATATGCTTCTATTGGTATAATCGCCATGTCTCTATGATTTCTTGTTCCAGAGATATAAGGGTGTCCCATAGTTCACGCAAGATTTGAAGTGTTATGAACCAAAAAAAAATAATAATTTGACAGCTGACACTTTAAGATTAGTAAAAATGTATGGAAAGAGGAGATTCAATGCTGCATCAACGAAATTGAGCCACATAATTGAAAAGTAGTTAATCAGTTTTTAGGCTCTCCTGAAAAGTTGCCAATTTCGAGTTAGGTTGTTTTGTCAAAAGTCCACAGATATATAACCTCATACCAGGCATTGAAAAAAGCTGCAGCAATGCCCTATTTCTGCAGAAATAACTTCAAATTTGCAGCAATAACAGTCAAAAATTGTAAAAAATTGTAATAATAATATTTAGCCAAATTCATATTACTTTGTTTTTGAGTTAATCGTTGAAACTAAATACTCATTTTATTTTGCATATAACTGTTGTCTTAGTTGTCTAACCTCCCAATCTGGGCTTAAATGTAGTACCCAGCAACTCTACTTTAAACATATTTTTACAAATGCAAGAAAGAAAATTTCACTATAAATTTTCAATTTTAAATTAAATCATTGCCATGATATCTGTTATTTAATATTAATATTTAGTATTCAACAAACACTTGAATAAGGCACTAAAAAAATTTTGAAAAAAGTTGCAAATAATTAAAAAAAATTCTGCAGTAATATTTTTTTTCTTATTTAAACCCCTGCTGCACACGAAAAGCATCTTTCTGATTCAACACTTGTTGGTTGAATTGAAAAAAGATAATCGAAAGTTTTCTGGAGGAAATAACTCTTTGCTAAAACGAAAGCGCACAACTTCAAGTTGATCGCTCAGTTTTGTTTTCGATGCAAGCTTGAAAATTTATTTTTGCATGCTGTTCAATAGTACGTGTTTGATAGCTGTTATCATGCCAATGACATTTTTTTATTCTCTTTTATGCTTATTTTCGTAACAATTGAGGTCTTTTCTAACAAATTACAAAATTTGGTCGATTTTCAAGTACATTGTTTTTTTTTTTTTTCATTTTGACGTCCTAGATTGGCAAAATCTTACACTGTGCGCCGTCTTGTTCGATTTCGTCTAGTTTTAGCTCAGAGCGTGCATTAACAGTTCTTAGTATTTGAGTGAAATTTTGTTGGATTATCTCAAAAAACCCTTTCAGCATAGCATTCTGAAACTTTTGCTTATATGGGAGGTGCCACACTCTCTTGTCCGAATTCGTTCACGTTTTGTTCAGAACTTACGCTTACAATTCGTAGCATTTATGTGTATTTTGGTTGCATTGTCGTGAAAAATATTACTTAAGTTGCATTTTGAATATATTTTTTGTATCGGCGATAGGCGTGGTCTTTGACCGATATCGCTCATTATCAATCCCACGTGCTAACTTTAACAGCGAAGGCAGTGTACCAAATTTCATTGAATTATCTAGGTCAGTTTTCTCAAAAAATTTATTTCCACGCCCACCCAGCCAGCCAGCCAGCCAGACAGACGGACATAACAATATCGACTCAGGAAGTGACGCTGATCAAGAATGTACATACTTTTCTATACCTGCCACGCCTCCTTCTCAGGATTACAAACGGAAGGACAAAGTAAATATACTCTCGGTGTAGGGTATAAAAATCATGAATGCTAGTCTCAACTAGTACTATGAGAAGCAAAAGTTTAAAAAAATCGGAAATGTAAAATTTAAATGCTATCCGTTTTCGTATGTAATGGCCCATATATGGATAGATGTGTGTTTAAAAAAATTTGTGAAATTGTAGTTTATTCATCGGTCTCTGAAGAAACATCCAAGTCCGAGTCAGTATGTAGGCAACAGAAGAAGTTAGTAAAGGAATTGTCGCTTCAAGTGATATAGGCGTTGACCAAGGGTGTACGCAGGATTTCAGCTAGGGGGGGCCAAACTCAAATTTTCTGAACCTTTTTTTTTTTTTTTTGAGAAATTTCAATGTAAGAGCTGTATATTTTTGTGCACTAAAATATGAAATAAAAGTTCATAATAACTTATGAAGGTACTTAGATAACTTTCTAAATAAAAATTTGCTTAGGTATATTATTATTTAACTACATATCACATTTCTAAACTAATTTGAGTTCGGTGACTCCAAAAAAACGCATTAATTTTTTGTTCCGAGAAGCCGTTCTAGATTTTTGAGGTTCTAGCTCTAAATTTATAAAAAAATATTTTGAGAAACCCAATTTTGATCGAATTTTTTTATACACTATTTTAAAGAAAAATTCTTACACTTCTTTTAAATGTATCAATAACTAAAATCCTATTTAAATTGGCTGAGTTAAAGTTAAAAGTTAAAACTGAGCGAAAAGTTCATTTTCATCGTAATTGTTTACAATTATGCAATATTTTTTATATTTTTATTTATAAGGGTATTTAATTTTAAATATTGTACTTTAAGCCCAAATTTACTAAAATCAGATCATATTTTAAAAAGTTATTAAGGTTTCAGTGAAGTAAGACCATTTTGATTTTTTATCGGAAAAATTAACAGGTACAATAAACTGGGTCGATTTTTATGAAGCAAAAAAATTGTATAATGTTTAAAATGCTTAGAATCGTACAAAGTACCTACACGTGTGAATTTTTTTAGAGTTTTTGGAAATTTTTTTTTTTTTCTTTTCATTTGACCAAGTTTTGAAAAGTTAAAAAAGTCTGAAAAAATTTTTAAAATACTTTGATACTTTGAACGATTTTAAGCCTTATACATTTTATTCGTATATTCCGATACAAAATTCAAAAAATCTATGGAACTATTAGTCCGAATTTAAAAGTTAGACTCATTCGTGAACCGCCATTTTATTACCATTTTTATAACGTATCTAGAATTTTAATAATATTTTTTTTACAAATTTTTTTGTAACTTTTCTGGCACTCCTTCCATTAACGATTTTATGGTATTATTTGATAACTTACTAGCTGCTGAACACAACTTTTGTCGAAAAGTTTTAGCATCCATGGCAACTTTTTTTGTTGCCTTTATCTCCTTTTTTTGACCAAAGCCCAGTATCTTTTAATTGACCAGAGTTCTGGACAGTTTGGAGGATTTGCTTCACGAGGCTCCAAAATCACATTTTTTAGTACCCCTCCAAGGCCATTTTACTATAAAGACAAGATGCTTGGTCTGGCCAAAAGAAAGTGGAAACTTAATGATTTCATAAGAAAGGCTTAAGTTTTTTTTCCAAGCATTCCTTAATATAGAATTCGGAGTTTACTGTTCCAGTGGTTACAAAAGAATTGCTCCTTTTGCCACAACTGCAGATTGCTTGCCAAACCAAGAAATAACGAGGAAATTTTGGCTGCTTTTTTGACTTAAGCTTTTCGTTCACATTCCCTCGAAAATTCTATGCCAGTTTTCTTCATGAAATGTTGGGGTTCTTCTTTAAAATTGTGACGAAGTTCTACTTTTTGTTTTGGTCACGGAAGCCTTATTCTTTTGCGAAACCTGGCTTTCGCAAGACATCCAAGTCATCCTTAGATTTTTTCAGAACTCTTGATACCAATTTCACATAAACTCTCCTATTCCGAAGAATTCTATTTGTAGTCCACCGCGGGTGGTAGTCAAACATTTTTATTATTGACTTTCGAACTTCTAGCTCGTTTGCCATTTTTAAATAAATATGACTGACTAGGGACAAAATTTGCAAACCATAGTTTTGGTACATTCATTTCAAAGCCTACTTCGAAAAAAAAATTTTAAATTGAGTAATTTGAAAACAAGTTATTAGATAAAATGTATCGGACAATTTTATCGAACGCAGTCCTTACCTGCAGCTCTTTTGCAAAAACATTGTCTTTAGTTTTAAGCAGCTTTGGGTATCCCTTCTGAGAAGAAAAAAAAGTTATGAGCAAAAAACAGTTTTTTGTACCTGTTTATTTTTTCGATAAAAAAACGAATAGTCCTACTTCAGTGAAACCTTAATAACTTTTTAAAATACTATCTGATTTTAATTTCAAAATGTTTGCAATTAAATAAATAGTATAGTAAAGATAAAAAAGTGTATTTGTATAAACTATTG
Source organism: Calliopum simillimum (assembly GCA_951812925.1). Lineage (NCBI taxonomy): Eukaryota > Metazoa > Arthropoda > Insecta > Diptera > Lauxaniidae > Calliopum > Calliopum simillimum. The sequence continues at coordinate 35,806,044 of OX638372.1, forward strand.
TCCAAAAAATCGTGTTTTATTTAGCTTTAATATGAAAAGTTGTAAAAACTACTGTAAAAATGAATGAATATGATACATTTGTAACTCTTAAGCTAGAGCTAGGGGGGGCAGCTGCCCCCCTTGCGTACGCCCTTGGCGTTGACAATCCTTTTTATTTTGCGAGTTAGCGCACTCGACCAATTTTTCTTTTGTCACCTCACTTTTGCCAATACTCTCTTCAAGTGCAGTAACGTTACAATACAAATTGGACTTTGGCAAGTGGTAATGCTTTGAAACAGCAATTTTGATTGCTTTCAACATTTTCAACAAATTGTCGGGATCTGGAGCTTATAATAAGTTTCTTCCACGTATTTTCTCGGCATAATTACAGAAAATAATCAAAAAACGTTTGAAATAAATGCACAACACTTATTTGAAACATGATATAGTACATAACGTTGACAAGTGGAGTCAAGCAATCGTCAAATAATATTTTCCACTTTACCCCATACAAAATTTCCCACTTTAGCCCGACACCACATTTTGCATAAAACGTGAGCTGTATTATTTCTCTCTATGAATCACACGGGAATCCTTTTGCACTTCAAAGAAAATTTATAGTATGCTTACAATCGGTTTATCTCTAAAAACAATAAAAATATCGAGGTTTAAAAATTTAAAAATCTAATATCAAAATCGCTAAAAAACTTTACAAAATTCCGGAGAGCACAAAAATACGTTTGTACGCGTCAATTTACCATAAAGATATCTTTACGGTCATTACAATTACATGTCAGTAGGGCATAACAACTATACTTTGATAGTTTGCTCGGAAAGGGGTACTTCCCACTCTACCCCACTTTCTGCTTTACCCCACTTACACCTACCATTTCAGTAGTCACTGAATACTATGTACTGACAAGAAATGGGCGTGATTAAAGTGATCCAAGAACTTCAAAAGGTCTTATCCCCATAGAAATTTACAAGCACCTTCACAATGATTTTTTATAAGGCTGCAGTAAGAACAACATGGGTTCGAACCTAGTCCGGGTGATTTTTTTTTATTTTTTTTATTTTTTTTTTTTAATTAAAATGGTTTATGTTGACTATATGAAAATTATACTAATTTTACGAACTTTAGTCATTATTTGCAAGAATCTAAAATTCTATGCATTTTTCAACTTAGAATATCATGAAAATTAGGATTAGAGAAAAAACTACTAAGCATGGCTATGGTGACATATGTTTCGGTTACCGCCACGTAACCATCATCAGTCCAATTTATGTTTTATTTAATTTATTTAAAATTAAATGAAATAACAATTGAAAAATTTTTGAACTTTTTGTCTGAGGCCGGGATTCAACTATGAACCTCGGAGTCAATCTCTCTACATAGCGCATTTATCAATGGACTGCGCTATGTACCCTCAGAATAATTGGTAGCTTAAGTGGCTATATTCACGTAGTGAGATTTTTGTTCTCTTTTCCTTTCTATCATGACTCCTATTGTTGTTGCATAGAATTTTAGATTCTTGCAAATAATGACTAAAGTTCGTAAAATTAGTATAATTTTTTTTTTATTAAAATATTTTTTATTCAACCATTTTTCATTTCACTTTTCTATTTTCCTTTCCCTTATTTATTTACTTTTGTTTAATTGAATTGAAACTGATTACACAATGATTCTTTGTAAGGCTGTAGGAGCATTCGAATGTCAAATTCTGTTTGGACAACATTTGCTTAATATACAAATACCTCTTCATATCATCGGGCATTGGTTTAGCGGTTTAAAGAGTTGGTATATGTAAGTAAAAATAATCTGTTTCTATCTATCACACGGACGGTCGTGGATTCAAATCCTGGTGCTGCCAGTTATTTTCTTTTTTTTTAAATTTAAGTGAATAAACGCTAACCGCAGCATTACAAATAAGCGCTTCAAAAGGCCTTTTACAGTAAGGCTGTGGTTAGCTTAAGCACGCTTACATCCTATGACATGCAATGTTACAAAGAAAGAATTGTTCTAACGGAGCGGAAGCGCTTTTTGGTGAAAGAGATGCACTTCAGAAGAGTTTTTGAAGCACTTCATTTCCCCTTGGGTTGAGGCCACACGCAAAAATTATTGTACATTCATATAACTAGCGGTTGCATTTGAAATAAAAATGAAAAAGCTTTGTTTTTTTTTTTTGTCTTTGTGCATTTTTATTAAACACAAATATATTTAGTTTCATATTTTCAATCATCATAATTTATCACAGTTGTCATATATATATATATATATAAGGAATAATAAATAATAAAAATACACTATAACTAGCAATTAAAAACTAAATCAATAAATTAAAATCGTTTAACAAAATTAATATTTTTCATGGCGAAAATGTTAAATTGTTAGAATGACAATGTATGGAATGTTAATGTTTTTCGTTTTATTATAAATAAATGAAATTAATGGAATCGTAGACATGGCATATGCTATAGGAACTGTATAAGTTTTCTTAAATAAATACGCTAATCACACACAATACTCTTGGCATAATTATTAATAATAATAATTTGCTATTTACTTAACTAAAATGGAATTAATTAATGTTGTTAGTACGATGCTGACGTTCTAACTTAGACCTCATTTAGCTGTGGCAAGTCGGCACTTCTATGCTGCTGCTGCCTACGTCTAACATTTTGTTTGTGACCACGACTAGCACTGCGACTATGACTAAGACTGTCTTCAAAAATTTCAAAACTTTCACTGGAACCGGAAGAACTGGAAGAACTTAAATCACTTAAGGCGCGTAAGCTCATGCTAGCATTATCTGATTCCGCCGAACGACTACTATGGTCCATATGTGCCCCAGCGTGTGCGGCCTTTTGTCCTTTACGTAATGTATTTCTACGCAAAATCTTACGCATGGTCGTCAAAAAGTCATAATATGAATATTTGGTAAATTTCAAATCAATAGCATTGGCGGCTTCTATGTGTGTTTGTGAGGGATGCGTGTGAGGATGTTGTTTTCCGGTAAGGAAATTCAGTCTTTTATTCATTGCTTCACGGCCAATGGTGATCAATTTATTGTGTGCATTACGTGGATATGAACCATTGAAGGCTGTTTCAATTTCACACAATATGCGACGTGCACTCAGCAACAGTTCATTAAGTTCCTCAGATGTTTTACTTGCCTTCATCAACTTAACGCGATCATATTTATACTGGGTACGTCCGAGATGGGCGAATGAAGCAATATAGATTTGCATATTGCGATACCAACGTCTGAGAGCGACCTGCAAAAATATAAAAAAGCAAATTTTTCAATTAGAGTTAAGTTTTTCAAAAGAGGATCTTTGGAAACATGAAGTTTACAAAATTAAATGCATTGAATTGTTGGAATGAGAAGAGATTTTTAAGACAGTGTGTTTTCTAAGCCTCTGCTCAGACCCAAAAAAAAAAACAGAAGATCTCATTTTATGACTTTAAATGTTCACCTTTTGCATAACCCACTTAAGAAGTCTGCTCACAAGTTTATCTGCCTTTCCGTCGTTTGGTCTCACGCAGGGTGGCATTTAAGGACAACAAAAAATAAATCGCAACAACAGCACTGCTAGCTTTAGTTGCCAACTAATAAAAACTGGTTTTAAAATCTGTATTCCCCTCGTTTTGCTGCCATCCCCCGCTTATTTAAGAAGCAACAACCAACACAACACAAAGTCACATGCAGCAAATGCTGCTGCTGGTGCTTCTTCAACATTAAAAATGGCTGTTAGTGTTGCTTAACGCTATCAACAATCACTGATCGCGCACATTGCACTGCACTGCTTGATCATCGTCGCGTATTGTGAGTGGTCGCGCCGTTGTCGGTTTTATGCAACTAATGACAGACTCTGATGTTGCAAGTGCGCAGCAGCAGCAGCATCAGAGCAATGTTTTGAAGTCTTTAACTTGGGTTGGATTGGTATTCTTCTTGTCTTTTTTTTTTTTTTTGATTTTGCTTTCCTTGTGCTTCTTTATTTTGTTGCAGTGATTTTTTTTTTTTTTTTTTTGTTAGCCCTGAGGGCGGTGATTGTCAAGTTAGCAACTTCACAACAAGAACGGTGGCAGCGCATCAGTGGCAACAGAATGTGGCTTAATTTATGTGTGTGGAGGGATTTTGAAAGCGCAAAGAAATGAAAGGAACTCCAAAGGCAACTCAAGCTTAATATTGGAAAACTTTGTGTTGTTGCCGAAGAAAGTCTCTTGTTAAAAGTGTTGCCTTCTTTGAATGAATGGAAGTATGTTAAAAAAAATGTTGCCAAAGTCGGAAAATGTTAAAATTGAAGAAAAATTTTGAAAAATCGAAAGAGTAAATCAGTAAAATGTTACTGAGCTCGAAATATCTTGATAAACTGTTGGAAAAAGTTGATAGAATCAAACATTTTGGAAAATGTTGATAAAATCAAAATATATTGGTAAATGTTGATATGAACGATAAATGTTGATAAGATCGACACATATTTATTCAAAAAATCGATTAATGTTGATAGACTCGAAACTTTTTGGAAAATGTCGACATAATCGAGAGATGTTGATAGGATCAATACATTTTGAAAAATGTTGATGAAATCCAAACATATTGATAAATATTGATATGATCGAGAAATGCTGATAAGATCAACACATGCAAACAAATGTTGATAAAAGCGAGAAATGTTGATAAGAACATATCATTTTGAAAAATGTTGATGAAATTGAGAAATGTTGATAGCATTAAAACACCGGAAAATTTTGATTCAATCAAGAAATGTTGATATTAAAGAATTATGTTGGTTTACAATAATTAATAGACTAAATTTGAAATTGAAAATTGTTAAAAAAAATCACAAAATGTACGTATTTAAACAAGTTCTAAAAGTCAAGAAATGTTAATAAAGTAAAGAAATATTAGCTGAGTCAAAAATATTAAAAAATTCAAAAAAAAAAAACAATTATTTATGTAATCCAGAAAATTTTAATAAAGTGAAAAACGTTAGAATATTCAAAAAATTGTATATTGATAGACTCGAAAAATGTAGACAACTTGAGAAACAAAAAAATATGTTGCAATAGCCGAAATATGTTGAATAACAAAAACATGCTGCAGAAGTCGAAAAATATTGGAAAGAAAGGAAACAAAATTATGTTGCAAAAGTCAAAAAATTTTTAAAGATTGTTGAAAAACAAAAATATGTTGCAATAGTCAAAAAGGATGAAACATAAAGAAATGTTGCAATAGTCCAAAAATGTTGAAAAATAAAAAAATGTTGCAATATTCCAAAAATGTTGAGAAAATTGTTGCAATATGTAGTTGAAAAATGTTGTAAAACAAAAATATGTTGCAGAAGTCAAAAAATGTTGAAAAGAAAAGGTTGCAATAGTCGAAAAATGTTGTAAAACAAAAAAATGTTGCAATAGTCTAAAAATGTTGAAAAACAAAAAAATGTTGCAATAGTCGAAAAATGCTGAAAAACAAAAATAGGTTGCAATAGACGATGTTGAAAAACAAAAATGTGTCGCAATAGTCGAAAAATGTTAAAAAAAAATTTGAAATAGTCGAAAAGTTTGGAAAACAAAAATATGTTGCATTAGTGGAAAAATGAGGAAAACGAAAAATATGTTGCAAAAGTCGGTAAATGTTGAAAAAATATGTTGAAATAGTCGAAATATGTTGTAAAACAAAAAAATGTTGAAATAGTTGAAAAATGATGAAAAAGCAAAAGGTGTTGCTGAAGGTAGCAGAAAATAAGTACAAAATGTGAAAAGAAAAATCCAAAAACCTTCCAAAATAATAATTATTTTTACTCTGCTTTATCAAATTTATAATGCAACAACGTAAAGTAAAAATTCACCCGAGCTATGATTCAGAGATCAAATTTTGTTGCGGGAATTCCCAAAAGCCTGCATTGTATACAAATGAAGCAACGTTTTGCAATCAATAATTTATAAAATGAATAAATTTTATCAACATTCGAATAACTTTTTTTTTTTTTGTACACTTATAATAATTATTATTAAACTTAAGTGGGTTAAAGTCAACAACAATGACGGCGTGCCACCACATCAATGTTGCCATACAGGCAAAGCCTGAATCGTATTGCTGTTAATGCGGCTTTTCTTATTTAATTCTTTGCACATGGCAGCACTTCAGACATGTTGGCAGCACTGATTAAGTGTTGTATTTCTGCTGCTGCACGACAAAAGCAACATTACATATGACACTGTGTGACAAGTGCGTGAGAAGTAAGAATTTCTCGCTGTAAGTCAGTGTTAGTATTGTGACAGCTTAATTTCACATTCTTTATATAAAATAAGATGCATTACATGCAGTGGTCAGGACAGGTAGTTTTTTGCTTGCTACTCAATTGATTTTGCGTCCCTAATTTTGTTTATTTTTCTCTCAATTAATTAATTCTACACTAACTATTTTTGTGTGCTGCCATTCAATTTGTTTTGGTTTTTAAAATAATTTTCTTAAAGAAAAAACTTACGTTTGAGTTTTTCTTCAAATTTGGCAGGAATTTGTATTGATCTTTGTGTAATCTCCAACTGGCTATGTCACTGATATCAATAACGTGCTGTGTTGAATTCAATGTACGATATTCAAGATCGATTGAGCGGCGCAATAGTTTCATGTACTAAAATTAAAAGCAAAAATAAAAAATATTATTAAACAAATTAAAAACAATTTGCAATATATTACTGTTTGTAGAAAAAATCAATTCAAATATGAAAAAAAAAAAAAAAAAATACCACGGAAATTGATACTAAAAATTCATTCAAAAGTTTTCAAAAAATAAATCGCGAAAATCATCAAATAGCTAAAACGATATTTCTAAAAAACACCCGAAATAAACTCAATATTTTTAGTTGTCTTTTTGGGACAGAGTTACATTATAAGTTAACAAATAAAAATTTATCAGATGACATTGTTGGTTTGATCTAACATTGAAACGTGTTTTAGTAGAACCAATAAAATTACAAAAACGATGCAAAATACATAAAGGAAAACAAAAACTTTATTGAAAGTCTGGTTTTCGTTACGTATAAGTGTTCACCAGAATCATATCATCAGACAAATTTGCCGACAAACAGAAGAACTTGACAAGTATACTTTATTTAAACTTTTGCATAGGTTTGTTGAGAATCACAGCACAAAGTAATGCAAATTGTAATTTTGTTGTTACTTTTATTGCGTAGAGCCATCGTTTGCAAGTTTATTTGGTGAGACGAAATGAAATTGCAAGCGCAATTTAAAATCTACTATGCTGTATTTACTATTTGTTATGATTCTCAACAAATCCATGCAAAAGGTTAAATAAAATATGCTTGTCGAGTTTTCCGGTTGTCGGAAAATTCGTCTGATGGTATGATTGTGGTGATCATTGAAACATAACGAAAACAAGTATTCCAATAAATATTCAAGTGCAAAACTTGACTTTTTGCCATGAAAATTTGTCAAATCCCATAAAATGCTTTGTGTAATTTTTTTGCTTGAGAAAAGTGAATCAATTTAAAAAAAAAAAAAAACAAACCACAACATTTTACGATAATGCTTCTTCTACAAGCCATATTTATAAAAAAAAAAATAAATCTTTTGAAAAAATTCTACTTTACTCACATAACGTGTCTGCATCACACGCATGCCGCTGTTGTTGCTACCATTATCAATACTTTCGTCGGCATTTTCGTCATGCTGCACTGGTTCGTATATGCCACCACAAGGATTTTCCCACTCTAATACTGTTGAGCTCTCATGCAAATTGTTATGAAAGAATAAATAATTGCTGTGACGTTTGCGCAGTCGCGTGCGACGCATATTACGAGTATTGCCGGCATGTAAATGTGACAACTCGTTTATTGTCATTGCTGCTGCTGCTACTTCCTTTTGTGATAACGGTGATAATGATAGTTCTGATGATTCCGATGATGACGATGATTCCGATGATGATGTTTCTGATGATATGACTGCTGCTGCTTCAGCAATTTGTTGCTTTTGTGCTATTATTGCTAATGTCATTACTATTACTAGTAAAAGTGTTAAGGGGCGTTTGTTGTTGTTAGCTATTTTGATGTTGTTAGTGTTGTTGCTGTTGCCCAACAGCCACCACACGTGCTGATTGCTGTCAATTTGCTGCTGCTGCTTTTCAATGTTGTCAGTTTTGTTGCGCAAAAAACCACAACAACTGACGCGTGTGGCGTTTTTGTATTGGGCGTGTCGTTGAATTTTTACTGCCGTTTTGCTAACTTTATTGGTTGCTCGCACTGTGCAACCACCAACTGGAAAAAGAAGAATAGAAAGCGAAAAAATTAATACATATATTTTTAACTAATTGCTATTGGTAATAAGTGGATGTGCTAAAGATTTTAAGGAATTTTTGCTTTGAAAGTATTTCAATGGGAACTTTGTCAGTTTTCTGGTTTTGTTACATTTTTAAAAAAAGATTTAAGATTAAGATTTCTCCCAAATTAGTATTTGACTTTTCAGGTCCCTTCTCTGAATCTTTTCTATGAACTTCAACTATTCGCTTAGAACTTTAAAGTCGTAAGCCCAGGCTGACCTCTCATTTTAACTTCAAAATATGATCTTAACTAAGTCATTGAACTCATACTTTTAACTTAAATCTTAAGTTTAAGTTTTGACGTAAGCCCTTTATCAAAATCCAAAGCTTATAGTCTTATATCCATATACTACTTGTTCTCTGAGTTCTTAGTTTGCTTTAAAACTCTTCAAAATCTTCTTCTTCAAAATCAATACACAAATCTTGACAGTTATACGAGACTACAAGGGTTTTGTGGTATACCTTCGATGCATAACAATCTAAGATCATGCTCTGTGCTAAACTCAACTCATACTACGTTTCCACCGGAGATTTAGCCGTGATGAGATCTATAAATCTCGTCGTTAAATCCTAACCGATACCACCATCCGAAAGAGATTTATTTTTGACAGTAAATGCCATAAGCGGTAAAGAAAGAAAGTTGTTTTTCCTCTTCTTTTTTATATTTATTCTCCATTTGCTTTGTTTATACACAGTAAAAATTTAAGTTTAATTTAAAAACCAAAAAGTAATTGCATAGAACAATGTCAAAAAAAAAACTATTAATTTTAAACTATTTTGGAATAAATTTCAAACTTTTTTTTGGAAACGAATCGGATTTTAATACCAAAAAAGTTTAAAATCAATACTAAAGGGAATCAAAAGTAAGAAAAGTAAGCTATTATTTTCAAAGTTATGGGTTGTCACTTGGTCAATAATAGCAAAAATCGGTAGCCCGCACTGCTTAGATTTATATGCAGATTTAAAACAAATCTCGGCGCAAGTTCATTTATTTTTGTATGGTAAATCACTTGATTTAGAGCTAAGTCTCAAAACAGCCGTAAATCACCTCACAAATCACAAATAAAACTTTTATTTCATTTAGTTATACGTACCAATTCAAAAAAAAAAAAAAAGAAATAATCAACAATATATGATTAAAAAAAAGAGTGATGTTCTCTTCTGCTCTCCGTAATATCCTTTAATAATCTCAATAAACTCGCTGCATCACACACTTTGAATGATTTATTCATACAAGCAATCGTTTTATTAAAATTAATTTGATTTTTTAGTAAATATTTAATTTAGCTAATTCAATAGAAACGTTTTTTTTTTTTTTAATTAAAATTTAATTCGTTCGTTTGTTTAAAATTAATTCGTTGGATATACAATACATAAAGTATCTCGTTTTGTATATGCACGCGTTTCGTTCGTTGTTTGCGTTTTGCTGTCTTTTGACAAACTGATAGATTTCATTAGCGTTAACTTGGTCTTAAACCAAAGTCGTTACAAAACTTCATCACTTTGGCTCAATGTTTTTCTCAACGTCAACCGGTCGATCGACCGACCACACACCACTTTTTCCAGTCCAATTGAGTGCAAGCCAGTGAGTACTCGTACAACAAACACATACTGACTGTAAAATTATACATTACTCATCAATATGGTAGCATCATCAACAACTACGCCAGCAGCAGCTAACATCATTATCATCAACATCTACTCTCTTGGATACATGTTGATATGTATGTTTGATATTAGTAATGCAAGCGCTCTCATCTTAACTCAAATTTAAAAGAGCATAAAATAGTCATTTTATAAAAAAATGTGCGAGAGCGCCTTTATCCAAAAGCATTTTACGCTTGAGTGAGTTTTATGGTAAAACCAAATATTGTTGGTAAATCCAATCTTGCAATGGCAACGTCATTGTTGCACCCGCTGTTTGTTTAGACTCAAATTACGAGTTTTTATGTGGGTTGTTTGGTTCTTTATCTATTACATGCAGCATCATTGTTTGTTTTTTTTTTTTTAATTTTCTTTTGACCAATAAAAACGTTTGAATTTGTCTTTTTCGTAAGAATATAGGAACATCCCACTTGGTTTAGGTTGCTGGGAAAATTTGATTGTCAGAATGTAAGAAAAATTTCAAAAAAATGCTAAGACTTGAGTTAAGAATTTAGAGAACCCAACCAACCTAATGTAGAGAAAAAATCTATTTCTGTATTCGAAATCGAATTTGTCGGTATTTGTCACAACGGAGGCAATCCTGTCCCACCAAATTCTAGTTCTTTCGAAATTGCAGAAATTTTTTTTTTTATTTTTTCTCAAAATTTCATAAAAATTTATTTTCAGACAAAAACCGAAATTACAACATACCGTCTATATAGCGTTGAACTCAAAAAAATTTTTAATTTTTTTCCGAAATGTGTGTTGTCATAAATTTTATGATGGATGTCTTTAAATGATAATAAGTTTTTAAGGAAAAACTATATAATACCTTTTTGTAGCTCATTTTGAAAAAGATTAATAGTTCTAAACGATACATTTAGTGAAAAAGAGCAAAGCTATTTCGTACATCCTCTATATAACCTTCAAAAACTGTATTTATGAACATTAAGGTTAGAATACCTCAAAAACCATACGCGATAGAGCATTTCTGAGGCTCAGATTCAAGCCCCTCGAAAATAATTATTTAAATTTGGGTTTGTTGTGTGCTTTTCAAATGTACTGTTTTTCGATCTTTTTCCAAAAATTAGTCGTTGAACCTACATATTATAAAAACTTGTTTTATTCAGTTCAAAAAATATTTCTGAGTTCACAAGCTTAGTGTCATAGAAATTTCAAATGGCCGTCTATTTTAATCTCGGTTGTTTGTCTAAAAAAGAGTTTTTATGAACTTTTGACAAAAAAAAAAAATTAATCCCAAAAAATTCGGTTTTTAACTTGAATGAGTACATCGGCATTTCCGCCAAAAGGTCCACCTTGAACCAAAAATTGAAATCATCATATCTCTGAAACTCTTTAGCGTACATACAAGATGACATTTGAGATGTAAAAAGCACCAAGACAAATAGTGTGTACTGGGAAAAATGAGGGTTTCACGCCCCCACAAAAATCACTTCATCATATCTCCGAAAATATTTATCGCACATGAATGATATAAGCTACATGTATACAGAGCGCCAGAACAAATAATGTTTTCTGGGAAAATGGCCAATGGAAAATTTTACATATTAATATCAATATATTAAGGCGATTCCTGAAATCGTGTAAAAGCCTCGAAAACCTAGTAAACTCGTAAAACTGTCAAATATTGTATTGATTTTGACAACTTTTACGAGTTTACGAGGTTTTCGAGGCTTTTACGAGTTTAAAGGAATCACCCAATTGTTTTTGAAAAAATTTACGCAGCTTATAATTGATCGAAAATGCTTAAAAATGTTACACAACTCGAAAAATGTTGCCAAAAATCGAAATAAGTTCAAAATGTCCTAAAATAATGAAAACTTGAAAAATTTTGAAGAAGCTGAAAAACTTACTAAATGTTTCAAGAAAGAAGTCGAAACATTTAATAAAAGCGTAGTTTTTGAAGAAAGTTGAATGAGTCGCAACAAGCTGGAAAAATTCGTATATTATCAAATAAGCTCCGATATGTTGAAAAAGTCGAATAATGTAATAGAATAAGAAAGAACCGAAAAACTTTGAATAAATTGGATAACATTGGAGAAGTTTAAAAGTTTCGAAAATGAGAAGAAAAATGTTGATATGTACAGAAAATTATGAAAAAATGGAAATATTTTGGAAATTATCAGGCATGTTCTGAAATCCGATTCACCTCGGAAATGGAATGAAAGCAATTTTCAAAAGCTCCGCATTTCGATAAATAATACCAAATCGGATTTACGTTTCGGCTAATCGAAAAGGAACCATTATCATCTTTCATTTGTTGAATAACAAATCTGATTCCATCTTAAATGTCGCAATGCAGAGCTCTTGAAGATTGCTTTCATTCCGTTTCCGAAGAGAATCGGATTTAAGAACATGCCTGTATGAATAGTTTTTGAACTCTAAAGTGGGAAAAAATGTAGAAAAATTTCAAAAAATATCGAAACATTAAGAATAGTTGGAAAATATTAAATATTAAGTTGAAACATATTGAAAAAATTATAAAATCTGAAACAAAATTCGAAGAGAAAAAAAGTTTTCTTTTAAAACAACCTTTAAAAGTCCTAAACCACCATACAATCTCATTTCTATTAAATCAGTCAATAAAGATGAACACGACTCTTAAATAACGTAACGAAATTGAAACAGACAGAAAGTAAAACGCTTCATAGTAGCTACATAGCTGTAGCAGAAGATCAAGTTCAAGTTTTAGTTGCTGTTGCCAAGTTTAAAAATCTCTCAAAATAAAATTAGGTTAAAAATCGAAAGGTAGGTAAGTCAATGCCAACAACAAAACTACCTATGATAATTTCGAAAAATAAAGAGGCAGCAGCAATAAACAGCTGTAAACGACGCGAGCCGCGTTCATTGACTTTATCCAAGTGCTTTTGTAAACTTGACAAATGTCTCTCACGCTGCGCTCTCCCTTTTTCTCTCACTCTCTTGCTTTCTTTTCACACCGGCTATAGCAATGACGTCATTTTTTTTTTGGCATTTGGCCTAAAGCCAAAAAGCTCGCCAGTTAGTACCAGCCAGTACCTGAAGTGAAAACTGAAACGAAATGACCGCTACAAACGGCAAAGCTTCATTCTTCATTCATTGAAGTTGGTCATAGCAACCGCAACTTTATTATTATGGACGCCCCCTCTATACCGATTGTATTCATGAGATTTTTAACATTTTTCCCATGTGAGACTACAAAAATTTCCACTGAATTTCATAAGAAGTTTCGAATTAGTCATACGAACGTAGTTTTTGTCGCGAAAGTCAGCAAAAGAAACGCAGTGATGACGTACGTAGTGTGCGGAGTGCTGCCATGGCCACTTTTGATGATGATGATGATGATTATGGTGATGATGATGATACTGATACGATGCGTCGTTCATTGAGACACCAAATAAAAGTTTCATTCATTTTATTTTCGAATAGAGCGGTAAATATTGAGTTTAAATTTTTGGGTAAAATTTTATGAGTCGCCTTTTTTTTTTTGTGTACGTTGGCGCTAGTGTTCTTTTGCGTTGGCTGCTTTGGCGCCCCCAGTAGTTTCAATTGCTAACCTTTGCTCGTACATTAGTAGGAATATGCATTTTTCTATTGATGTAAACAAGTGAAGGTGGTGTTGAACTTAGGCAAAAAATTATGCCTTTTAAATTTTCGGTTGTTGACATGCTGTATGAAAACTATTTTTTTACCATAATTTGGTAACGACAAAACAACCGGAACGATTGTGCTGAAGTTAACAGGATATGTTTATGGTCAGAATAGTTTTTAGCATGCTATCTATATACATAAAAATGAATGTTTGTATGTCTGTATGTTCCTTATAGACTCCTAAACGACTGAACCGATCACCGTGAAAATTTATATTTACAGGTTTTTGGGTATGGCGCGTGTTTCTGCATCATTCGTTTTTTCGGTTTTTTTTTTCACCCAAGGGTCCCTTTTAGGATGCCGTAACCAAAAATAGTTTTTTCTTTTTTTTTTTTTTTGTGTTTCTTACGCGTTTCATGACTTTTTACGTCATTTTAGTTTAAAAAAAATTTTTCACCAAAGGGTCCCCCCTAGGATGGAACCAAAAAAATAAAAAACAAAATTTTGTTTTCATTTTTTCTACGCGTTTCATGACTTTTTAGGACATTTTCGTTGAAAAATTTTTTTTTCACCCAATGGTGCCCTCTTGGATAATTCGTATTTTTCATGTTTCCAAAAAAATCATATCATATCGCTGAAAATATTAAACGGACATGGATGAGATTTGGTATATGTATTAAAAGTTTCGGCACAAATAATGTCCAAGGGAAAACTGGGCAGTGCCACGCCCTCAAAAAAATGTCATATCTTTGAAACTATTTAATCCACATACTAAGATGAGACAATTAACATTCTTTGGTATAGTTTAATTAGAGATGCCCCGCCCTTTGTACAACGCACACCAGGAAATGCTTGTCTTTTATATAAAGCTTGGGGACACTTCATACAAAGTGTGGTAATTTCACTCTATCATTGAGAAAAAGGAGCTTTACATTATTGTGTAAAATTTTCGCACTGAAATTGTCATTTTAATGTACTTCAAGAATCCAAATATTTTAATGGAACTTAGTCTGGAAATATATAGATTGAATCAAAAGTGAAGGCACTCTTTTATTTTTAGTAGACAATTCCACGCCTTTAATACAAAATACGTTTTCATTGCTTTGTTGTACCAATTATGATGAAATTTAGTACGAAAATAGCTTTAGCCCTTAGAAATGGACGAAAAATTTCAAGACGGTCAAAAAAATATTTTTAATTTTTTTCTCAGTAATTTCTTTTTACATAATTTTTTCTCTATTTATAATTAAACTATTTTTAAACTTACTAGAATCGCCCAGTGTTCAAAATTCGACCACAAATGTATTAAATAAATTTGGTACTTTTTGGACACTTTTAGTACTTTTTTTTTATTTGGTACGAAATAGAAAAGCTCATATAGCATATCATATTATAAATTTGGTACATTTTGGACACTTTTAGTACTTTTTTTTTATTTGGTACGAAAAAGAAAAGCTCATATATCATCCCCGGTAAAAAAATAAGATTCTCGAATCCGTTTGAAAAAAAAAATGCTGTGTAATTAAGGAAATTAATCTTATTAAGCGCTATTTCTTAAAATCCAATTAATTTTACTACTAAAAACAAAAATTAAATATGCAGAAGACTGAGATCAAAGACCTGCAATTTTTTCACATTTCAGTAAATAAATCATCAAAACAACATTCACTGACGAAATAATGGAGTTCAGTAGTAAATTATCAGGGATTTGTAACCAATAAATGTTATTATAAAAACATTTAAACTCTATACATATTTCACGAAAATAATAACCAGTGTCCTGAGAAACCAACTGGCCTTGACACTATCTCCTACACAGAAGTCAGCATATCGACTCAAATATACACGATCTGAGCTAAATGCTCCTAAAGTAACTTCACTTCGGCCATGCGCATCAATAAAACTTCAACGCGCTAGATATGCTAATTCGTCAAGATTTTTTGACATTTTGATAAGCCAGGAGACTGAGCATGAAGTAGAGTGATAAAGCTTAATAACGCATTTTTTAATAAAATTGAGTGTTAATTCCAAATTGGCAATTACATTGAAAAACCATTGATTACATATAACGTCATTCTCTTAGATTTCGGTAGAGGGACATGTCGGGAGAATGAGTATTTGTCACTTTAAATACAATTTTTGTATGAAATATCTTTGGAATCGTGCTAATTTTCAGTGTCATACTAGAAACAATTTAGATGTTTGATTTGCTTTCTGAATCCATGCATTATATAAACAAAACATATACAAGATAAGTTGAGACGCAGAATATTCCCTCGTGAGAAGGATCATAGTAAAAGATTATATAATTTTTTTTTTTTTTGAATAAAAAAAAATAAGTCAAAATATCACAAAACAAAAAAAGTTGCAAATTTAAAAAAAAAAAAAAAAATCATAACAGTAATGAAATAAAATTAAAAATATATATCAAATTTCTTATTCGGCAAAACATTGCGCGTTGTATGACTCTATATATTTATTATTGTGATGACTAAATGCATTCGCGTACTCGGATCAAATTTAAATTTTTTTTTTTGTTGTTTTTGATGGTGGTCTCGTCAATTTTATGATGTGTAAATTGTTTTATTTTTGGCAACATTTAAATTTTGTAAACATCAACAAATGAGTGGGGGCGCGCTCATTTGAGTCAGTCATAAAATGACGCGGTTTTTTGTTTTTTCTACAAATGGCGCTTGATGTAGGCGGACGACGTATAATACACGACGTGAGTGAATAATCGCCGCCATGTCATCTCAAATTTCTATGCTAATTATCAGCATAAACGTTAGCCGGCGACTTGTCTTTGGGGGCCCATGCCATGTCTCACATAACCAGATATGAAAATGTTGTCTTAGGTCAGTGACGACGCGACGAAAACGCCGATAACGAATAGAACCCAACAACCTTGAGACTTTTTCATTCAGTGATAAGAAACTTAAAATGATTTTTTGCTTTGATAAGGTTTTGATTGCTTTTTTTTTCGTTGATGTCAACACTTAATTTAATTTGCAATCATTTTTAGATTAAGGTAATTACTCGTTCGTTGGGATGTAGTATATATTATCTTTGTTGCGCTTTTGAGTTTTTAGTGGAGGGGCTTTCCTCAGTTCCGAGTATTCCTTTAATAAATTGAAGTTGGTGTTTCTTTTCTTTAGTTTTTTTTTTTTTTTTGGAGGCTAAATATTTCCATATAGGTATTAGTCAAAGGTTCATATAATTATACTAAGTATATTGGGTTTTGTCTTATTAGTTACGTTTTCTTTATAGATAATTGCACTAAGAAAAGAATTATTTTTAAGTTTTTCAATATTGATACGAAAAGTGGAAAAAGTTGAAAAACATTGACAAAGTCGAAAAAGTTGGAAAAAGTAGAATAACCTTAATGAAGTCAAGTAAAGTTCAGAAGTTAAGAAATGTTGGTAAAGTCGAAAAAGTTTGAAAAAGTCAAAAAAATTAATGAAGTCCAGAAAAGTTGAAAAGTCGGGAAACGTTGATAATGGCGAGAAAGTGGGAAAAAGTCGAAAAATATCGATGAAGTCAAGAAAAGTTGAAAAGTTGAAAAATGTTAAAGAAGTCAAGAAAATTTTAAAAATTCGAAAAACATTAATAAGTCAAGAAAAGTTGAGAAAGTCGATATATGCTAATAAAATAAAGAAAATTGAAAAAAGTGGAAAATCTTGATGAAGCTGAAGAAGTTGCAAAAGAATTGAAAAAGTCGAAAAAAGTTTAAGATGTCAATAAAAGCTGAAAAAACCGCAAATCATTGACAAATTCAATAAAAATCAGAAAACTGTTGAAACTGTTATCGCTAGACTACGGATTATAATGCACTTTTTTGTTTATCAGTAAAAAAATGTTATATTGTTTGCAAAATATGTTTTCTTTATTCTATTTATAGTGGCATATAAGAATATGCCAAAAATATACAAGACATATTATTCACACCAGTCTTATCGTGTTTTAAATAAAAAGTGCTTGCACCGAAAATGTTTTTGCGGAAAAATGTTAGAAATGACTCTAGGATGAAATATATATAGCACTTTTTCAAAAATAAACGGCACTTTTTTAAAATTTTAGCCATGATTTCTCACCAAAATTTGTTAATTTGTTTTGATATATTTATCAAAACCAAAGTACAACTAAGCATAACTTTTCTTGTCCTCTGGTTTTTTAGTAATTTCCGGCAAGAATCCAAAATGTCCTTTTACGTATGCGAAAACTGCAGAAAGTTGAGATTTTTCAATGACTGATCTTGCTTCTAAGATAGCCTTTGCATCGTTCTGATCAAGTTCCCAGATTAACTTTTTAAATAATTTCATTTAAATCTTCTGCATAAAGTAATACTGCTTCCAAACATGTTCCCCATCTAGTTCGTATTGCCTGAGGGAAGTAAAGGAACTCATTCGATTGTGAAAAGTTTAAAATTTACTGCAATGCCATATTACTTTCATTAGGTTTGTCAACGAACCTTAAAAAGTTAAAAACAGTTCGAATAGGTTCATGAACCAGAACTGTTTCAACTATCTACAATATGCACTGAATATGCAAATATGTAGCATATATTCAGAATAGTTTGGGTGTAAAATTCAAACCAAATTGGAATGAATACAAATTCACACCAAATTTGTTATAAAATCTATGCTACAAATTAGTAAACACAGCTTGTTCGTATTATTACAATTTCATTTCATCATAGAAGGATTCGAACCTACGACCGTTCGTGTGTTAGATAGAAACATTTTGTTTTTGCTTACAATTACCAAATCGTTTGACCTCTACACCATTGAGCGATATGTTAAAGAGATATAAAATTTGTAAATTAAGCAAACGTTGTTCAAACAGAATTATCATATTCGAATGCTTCCTACAGCCTTACATAGAATCATTGTGTGAGCAGTTTCAATTCAATTAAACAAAATAAATAAATTAGAGAAAGGAAAATAGAGAAGTGAAATAAAAAAAAGTTAAATAAAAAAAAAAATAAAAAAATAAAACCAAAAAAAAAAAAACAACCGCAGGAGGTTACGATCCTACGACCATCCGTGTGATATAATTACAAACTCGTTAGACCTCAACACCACTGAGCGATGTGTTGAAGGGGTATTAAATTTGTAAATAAAGCAAACGTTGTTTAAACAAAACTCGAATCATTTAATTTTGGTATGAAATTTATAGAATTTAAACGCTTTTGGTTTAGAATAACTTTAAAAAAAAATTTTATGAAATATGTCAAAATATTGGAGTAGAGAAGTTTATAAAAACAAATAGTATTGTAAGTATAAATAAGTTTATACTTTACCCTCAAACTTTTTGCTTTGCAGCTGAAAACATAACCAAAAATGTCTATAATTGTTAAAAATAATCTAAATATTTTGAAAAGGTCAACAAAATATGGAAAATGTCGGGGAATGTTAAAAAATTCAAAAAATATTGTGAAAGTTTCCATAAATATCAAAAAATGTGGAAATTTTTTGATTATGCCGAAAAGGTTGAAATGAAGTGAAAAATTGGATATATTGAAAACCTTCAATTTTTTTGAAAAGTTGGAGAAATGTTAAAAATGAAGATAAATTAGGTATTCAAAAATTTTAAAGATTTGACTTTTTTCCAAAGAACAAGAAATAGTGAAAAATTTTAAAGTTTATCCTAATATTTACTAAAACTATTACTAACTGAATATTATTTCCTTTTTGTTCACGTACAACTGGTTCAATTATTGTAGTAACAATTAATTAACAACAAAAAATACATTTTCTTACTAACACAATTTTGTAATTTATGCTGTCGGCAATACAAAATAAGTTTGAAAAAATGGAAAGCACTTCTTGAAACAAAAAAAAAAAAAAACAATTTCCACTTATGGTCTGAAACTAACGTTTTTCTTAAAATTAAATAGAAATTAAAATCTTTTTTTCCGCACAGTTTGTAGGACACATTTAAAGGAAAACAAAAAAAAAAAAAAATAAAACAATATTTTTGAACTTACTTTGTGACATGCTGCTTTCTAAAAAGGACACCATTGTAATTTTTGTAAAATTTTGCACTTTTTTAAATAATTTTTTGGAAGACTGCGGATTTGCCGAAAAATATTTTTATATATTTATCTTAAATAGTTGCACTTTTTATAAAATTTTCAATTTTAGTTCAACTAACACTTTTTGTTTTAGACTTTTTTGATTAATCCCACGGATTTGACGCGTGCTTCTTCGACTAATTAATTGATTGATTTGATATTCGTTGTCGTGTGCCGCCTTTATTTATACAAAAATTTGCAATGTGGTTGGGGAAAAAGAACGCGAGCAACATGAAAAAAACCTTCTCAATAAGAACTACCAATCGGAAGGGTTGCTTATATTTTTTAGCAAATTGGATTTTATCAGTTGAGCAATTTTACTGTCTGATAGATAAGAAAGGCAGGTAATATTTACAAAAGTAAAATATCGACAACGTCACAAATGGGGGCATAGCCGCAAATATGTGTACTCCACAGTATGTACTCTCGTATAATATGAGTACCAGTTATCATAATAGATATCACATCCACCATACAATGCGTACATGCCTCTTTATTATATTGTACTTCCGATATATCTCCGCGTTGCTAAACGCTATAAAACCCCTTATTCGCGTTATACATAGGGTATTGTTGTACGTAAATTATAGGGGATTTTTATGGTGCATACTAAATAAAAGTGTCGTTCATATTTTATTGCCAACAATATTGCGCTAAAACTACTGCAATTTTTTGTTTTCATAAGTATGTGCCAATAAAAAACTGTTGCCTCGACGTCCAAAGAAATTATAAATGAATTTATATATTCAAATGTTTGTATATTATATTAATTTATAACATCCGAGACGAACATCCTTTGTCTGACGTAAGCCAATGTGTTTGCTACACAATAAAGCAAAGTCCAGTAGAAAGAAAACGTTTCTTTACGTTGCTTACGTATGTGTAGACCATTTAACCGCATACGCTTTTAAATTTAAAACTCAACTTAGATCCCATTGGCTGTATATCCTTGTGTATGCATCCTATGCAACAAAAGTTTTAACAAGAAATTAATGTTTAAACCACAATATATAAGCAACCAATGAAATGAAATCAGCTGCACAGCAAATAGTTTGGGTGTAGATTTCAAATCAAATTGTAATGAATACAAATCCACACCAAATTTGGTATAAAATCTATGCTACAAATTGGTATACAAACTGTTTATACTTGTTCGTATAAAATTTATACAAAAAATGTATGTTTACAATTTCAATTAAAAAAAAAAAAAAAAGAAACGACGAGGAGGATTCGAACCCGTGTGATAGATAGAAACATTTTTTTTTTACTAACTCCTTAGACCGCTACACCATTAACCGATATGGTGAAGATGTTTAAAATTTGTAAATTAAGCAAACGTTGTTCAAATAGAATTTTATATACGAATGCTTCCAAAAGCCTTACATAGAATCATTGTGCAAGCAGTTTCAATTCAATTAAACAAAAGTAAATAAATAAGAGAAAGGAAAATAGAAAAGTGATATAAAAAAAAAGTTAAATAAAAAAAATTATAATAAAAAAAAAACAAAACAAAAAAAAATTCGACCGCAGGAGGATACGAACCTACGACCGTCCGTGTGATAAAATTAAAAACTCGTTGGACCTCTTACCTCTATACCTCTGAAGAGGTAAAAAATTTGTATATTAAGCCAACGTTGTTCAAACCGAATTTGATATTAGAATTATACAGTTTTGGTATGAAATTAACCCCTTGGAACTGAAGCCTAGACCATTGCACTATAGGTCAAAAGGCACACTTTTTTGGCCAAAATTAAATTTTTACAAGTGTTGCTTTTGAGTTTTTTGTTGATGCAGTGTAACGAAGAATACTTCAATACAAACAAAAGTGGGCTTTTTGGTTTGGGGAAAAATAATTTTTCGTTCCTCAGAAACATAATAGAACTACGTGATACATTTGGCAAAAAAAATAATGAAAATTTTTTGCAGTTTGCATCTAACCTCAAAAATTGCCAAAATAGCCATTTTTCATGAGTTTGACCTCAGATATCTCCAAATGCTGAGGTAGTGGGTCAATTCTGAGCTCGGACTCAGATTCTTCGGAAATGCTTAGAAACAAAACCCAGCTGGCATGTGTTATAAATTCATAAAATTTATTACGCACCATTTTTGACCCGGTAGCACAAGGGTTAAGATTTTTTTCATAATTGTTCTCTTAGTCTAGAGTCAACATAAAAACTAAATTTGCAGTTGGTTACCATGATAATATGGTCGTTATGAATTTTGGCCAGAAAAATGTGCTTTTTGACCTATAGTGCACTGTAGATATCGAAAAATGAACTTCGGATTAAGTTTTCTAGTGTTTAAATAAAGAAAGAAAAAAAAAAGTAGGTCCGAAAAAGTCCCTTATAGCCGGAAATGGTACACAATGCATAAAAAAAAAAAAAAATCCAAAAAACTTTTTGAATACTATTCCTGAAAGCACTTGATGTTACAAGTAAGACCATATCTGTGTTTCACTTGTTTGGCTCCAAGTCGAATTTTATAGTACTATAAAAATTGCTTTAAAACTGCTTCTTCAAAGCTGCCACGGCTATGAATCTAAAACCGTTTGAGATTTTGTTTTCCTATCTTCAACGAAGTTATAGATATAAACTAAAAGAAAGAAATTCTTCAAAAAAACTGACCCGAAAAAATTGGGTTTTGGGCCTTAAAATTATAAAATGCAGAAAAATTGCACAATTTTTGGTTGTAGCTATAAAACCGTTCCGTATTTTGCCAAACAATTAAAACAAAATTTTAGCCAAGACTTATCTGAGCAACTCTCTAGAGCATGTCAATAGCATACGAGTACTCCTTGATATTAATTTTAATTAAAACATTGATTTATCAAAAAATGCTTGGAGTTCTATGTGACCCCATCGCACACTGGTTCAAAATCATAAAAACCTGGCCAAAAGTCGTAAAAAAAAGTTTTTTTAAATTAACTTTTTATGGACCGTATTGTCCAACAGATATTCATAGACCTCAAAAAATGTATAAGAAAGCTCCAGGTATTCCTACAATGCTCTTGGGATCTCTCCAAAAGTACGCTTCTCAGAGGAAAAATTCTGTGAATTAAAAGTACAAATTTTATGTTCACTGTAAAAATTGTGTGGTTACTGTAAAACTAAACCGATTTTAACGTTAGAATGTGGAATCTCTTCGTAAAAGAAAATACTATCGAACCTCTATATTCAAAACTTGTAATAATTTATACTTTCGCGGTAATTGTTATTAACTTAAAATCAAATTATTTTACAAAATCAGTTTGCAATGGTTATGAAAAAAGGCCAGAACTAATTTATACCACGTCATACCACCAAGATTTTTTGGATTTAAGAAGATTGAAGTCTTCTCTAACACATATAAAAAAATTGAGGTGCCTTCTTTTGCCCTTTTTGTGTGACGTGGT
This sequence comes from Calliopum simillimum, assembly GCA_951812925.1. Taxonomy (NCBI): domain Eukaryota; kingdom Metazoa; phylum Arthropoda; class Insecta; order Diptera; family Lauxaniidae; genus Calliopum; species Calliopum simillimum. Next base: position 35,829,065 of record OX638372.1, read on the forward strand.
TTTTTCTGAAGCAACCAGAGGATAATTTAACTCATATTGCTTGCCAAGTGTCAATATGTGATGCTCGCCCGAAATGTTAAAATTTTTATATTATTATACAGCTTATACTCCATGATAAAGTAATCTAAAACCCATTCTTATGTAGATCAATTTAACGTTGCACACAACTCTATCAAAGTTAAAGTTTTGAAAAAAATTTTTAAATCAGATATAAAAATTGTGCAAGTGTTGTTTTTGCCATTTCGAATCCGCCATTTGGTTTTTTTAAAAACCTAAAATCAGATTCGTAATCAGTGACTCCAAAAACCCCCGAGTAAATTTTTTTGTTGGATTTGGTTGAATATTTATGCTATTCGTCCGCCATTTTGAATCCGCCATTTACTTTTTTAAAAATCTAACATCAAATTCGGAATCAGCGACCTCAAAAACCCACAGGTAAAAAATTTCTTCTCGAAACTTTAATGATTTCGACTTTTGACCAGCTTTTAGGGATTTTCAACCAATGTGCATTGGGTTTATAGAATTTAATCGCTAAAAATAACTTTATAAAAAAAAAAAATAGATTTAAAACAAAAAATAAGTTTATACTTTATCCTCAAAACTTTTTGCTGTGTGTGTATCATTCTTCTACCTACGACCACTGTCACTTTCAAAGTATTTTCTGCTTTAACTGTTGTATGTATTTGTTTCAACGCTGATATTGCGGTTGATCAAAGCGCAAGACATTTCAAAACAGTACAGCAAATGTTAAGACCATAATAAACCATCACACTCATTTTTGTAGTGATGTTTAACCTTTGTCTCTTCGAAAGCGTCTTTTGCTATTATCATTCCAAACTTTCCAAGTTTTTGTTGCTATCAAATAAAACTCAATGATAATTTAAAATATGTATTACCATTATCATGAGTAAACTTCATATTTATTTTGGTGACATACATAAGTTTTTTTTTTTTTTTGAATCTACGCCATGAACGCCTTGGTTTAAAGTACAAAACGTGTCGTTAAAAAATATATGAAAAAAAAAAAAAAATTAACGTCATCATTAATGGAAAATTACGTTCTCAATTATGTCTGTGATGACAACAAATTAGATCAGAGCAGAAAAAAGAAAACACAGCAATCTTCGATAAAAATTGACTTGATATCGCACAAATAAAACTTAAAAGACTAAAACAACGCAGAAAATTGATAAGATTTGGCGTATTTAATACCTAAATATTTATGCACCTCAACATACATAATATTAGGATTTCTTGGTTGATTGATGTTTTATATATAAAAATTTATATTTAATTGATAATTTGTTGTTTTTTTCTTATTAATTTTAAATTTAATTTTTATTTTGTTTTATTTTATTTATTTGAATGATCAAGTTAATTTGAGCAATGGCCTCAATGTTATTGTTTTATAAATTAGTTGACTCAACTTTTGATATTTCATTAATATTTATCAAACATTCTATGAAAAAGATTCTTAGAAATTAATTACGATTTGGGAAAATTCTATCTGCTGTTTACTTATGGGTTGATTTATCCATTCAGTGCACTGCATTGTTTTAAAGTTTCTTGAGCAGTCAAGTAGGCTAAAGATTTTTGTACTCTATCGGCTATCATTATTATATTAAACTAGAACCAATATAAGAAATATAAGAAAAATATTTATGGAACTTTACAATTAAACTCCAACAAGTTTTGAGATGATTTTACCGTATGGTCTGAATCAATGTTTTTCCAATTTCCAGTTTTTGATGTAAGTATTCATCAGATTACATCAATATTTTTGACTTTATTTAATAATTATTTTGTTTATAAAAAAAACTAAGTAAGGTAAAAAAATTCTATGACATCTACCAGAAAATAGTGTATAGAATAAAGCACAACCAGTTTCAAGGCAATCGGTTCATTGGTTTTGGAGAAATTTTGGGTACCGAGTTGAAAAACTTGGTTTCGAGAAAAACGCGTTTGAAAATTTAGGAATGAATAAACGATAAAATTTATCAACCTACATGGAATCGTCGATATCAGGCCCATAGTGTAGGTCATCTTTCCGTATTCATCTTTCTTTTGTCTGTTCCTGCGCTTGCAGCTCGGCTTTCGCTATGCGAGTTTCATATTCTTGCGTAGCGAATAAGTGCGCTCCTGACCCAACCGATATTCCCAACATGTTCATAATTTCGAGTAGTGAAGTGACACCATTATTGAACGTGCATGCTGCCAGAAAAACAGCAATGTTAACAATTTTGGACCCGCTGTTCATTGTTTTTGGAGCTATCTTCCAAATTAATTGATTGAAGCTCTCATAACAGTTTTGCGTATATCCGTCAACACAGCGTTCTAACAATTTGTCATTGCTGAGGGCTTCGTAAACTGGTTTGATGGCATCTACCACTATTTGCGGCAATGCAGCATAGTCGTGACAGAAAGTTTTCAATTGTTTTTTTGCTTTCGGTTGTTGCACCACGTTTTCGGCTGTAACTCGCTTATTTATCAAGATATTACGTTGCCGTTTTCACTAGGTGTTTTTAAGACCTCAAACTTAAAGAAAATGCGAAAAAAATAAAATAGATTTTTTCAAACGTCTAGGTGTATATCTCCCCTTAAGTCACTTTAAACATAAAAAAACAAATGTAAGAAAATAAATTTTAAAATTTTTTAAATAAATAATAGCCCAGGAAAATAAGACAAAAAAAGAGCTTCTGTGCAGTGGAAATTTTTCACCGGAATTGTCTTTATTTATGCATGATACACAAACTGTGAAAAGTCCATTGCAAAGTCGTGTGCGCATAAAAAGTTATTAAGGCTCAAAGGTCGCTAAAATCAGTTTTTTGCAAATATCTCGCTAAAGCTAACTTTTATGGAAAAATGTTGGTCTAATTTTGTAGCACAGGAAATTTCCTACAAAAGTACGTTAAAAGTATTTGCGTAAGAGTTCTAGTTTAGGAGATCACCCAATTTAAAAAGCTGTTAACAGTTATGATATGAAATACTACATATGAGTTCATATTAAAATATCTTACTTTTTAAATTGCAATAACTCTTCAATGAGAAGTTGTACAAACAAAATTAAAATGCCATTTGAAAGATAATTTAATTTTCTATATACCGTATAAAATTTTTTTTTTCGAACCTTAAAAATATTCTTGAATAACCGTTAAGGTTTCGAAATTACTGGTTTTTTTAAGGATATCTGCGAATTGGTAAGTACTACGATAAAAAGTAATGGTACTAAATTTGTAGAGAACTACAGGATCTACAAAAAATAAGCGATATGTGTACACATAGAAGTAACCCTTTAGAAGATATTCCAAAAAAACCCTTAAAATGACAAAAAAACCGGTTTCTATTCAATATCTTCTATGCGTACGAATTTCCATAAATAAATTGAGGGCAAATACAGCCAAACAGTCCAAACATCCATAAAGATGAAAATATGTGAATATTTCATTCCTTGGAAGGTTCCCATTTACACTACATTACAAATTTTTTGCTCCAAAACCTCGATACATATTTTTTTTTCAATTACGATTTCTCCCAAAAGGATAAAGCTATCTACATGAAACTTGGTACAGATAATACTGAGAGCCATTTTCTAATTAGGATTAAAATTGAGCGTGATCGGTTAATGTTCACGCCTACCTCACATATATGCTAGTTAAAACGTTGTATGAGAAGTGGGCGTGGAGATTAACCGATCACGTCCAATTTTAGTCTCAGGTAGCTTAGTAATATTAGCGTTATCTGTACCAAATTTCATGCATCTAGCTAAATTCGTATGGCCGCCAGTCTGGGTTCAACAAAAAAAATTAAATCGAAAATAAATTTTTTTATGGTTTTTTCAGATTTTTATGTTGAGCCCTGACAGGTGGCCGAATGGATTAAGCTAGATGCATGAAATTTGGTACATGTAACAAGAATATTACTAGGTTGTTTCGGAAGCTTCAAAAAGCATGTAAAGAACGAAATATTTGTGATATCCTATGCACTTTGATAGATCTTAAAATAGCAATTAACGTGATTTATGTCCATAACTTCCTCTTCAATCCAACAGTTCTTATTAATTGATTTAAATTATTGTAAGGAATTTCTATCCCTTTCAACACAGCTCATCGCGTGGATTCAGAAGAAATTTTAGTAGAAAAATATAACTTATGATTTTTGATTAAAAAATGATGGGAACGTTGCACACATTTAGTGGCTATATTTTTCATGGTAGATACTTTATTTAAGTAATTTTAAAATGAATTCAGAAATAAGACTGAAAATACTCGAAAAGGGTGATTCCATTTTAATATTTTACCCACTAACTTCCGCTACAAGAAACTTCTTAAAATATTTCATTGGGAACGTTATGTTTTTTTTTGCGGTAGAATTCATCGCCAACAAATATGCATAAGCAACTGGTTTTCCTTCAAAATATCAATGTTAATCCTTAATTTTAAACATTTTCTTTCTGCAGAAATCAAAATTGCATTGATACAATAAAAATAAAGCAAATTTTTACCTTCTTTTCGGGACTTGTTTTTTTTTGGCATTTTTTTTTTCTTTTCACAAGCAATAGTGAGTTTTTATGAAAAAAGCACCCCTTAAATCAACTTATATACTTGAAAATGGTATTTTTGGACAGCATTAGATGTAAACTTATGAAATATGGGCAAATGAGTGGGAGATTTAAAAAAAAAAAAAAAGTTGTATAGCTTCGTCTTACGTGGCCGTGCCCATATACGTAATAAAGGTTAATAACACAGTCCTGCATGGGTTTTCCTCTCTAAGTTTTAAAAAGCGATTTCTATAGATTTAAGTGTGCTGATTACGAGAAAAATAGTGAAAAAATTCCAGCACGTCACAATTCTCAGTAATTTAAGTTTTACTTAAGTGCCTTTTTTGTATATACAAGACTACCACGCCTATAATACTGAACGTATCAAAACCATATTTGCACCAGATGTCTTTTTGGTGCTCCAACACATTTATAAGAAATATGGGATCGATTGGACAAGGGGGTGTTGTACGCCTCATACAAAAAAAAAAAACTCAAAATAATTGAACATTTTATTTGAGTCGCTCCTACGCCTATACCAGTTGGTATATTGAAACCATATTAACAGCACATATCTGCCTGATATTTCGACAGATTTGTCTTGACAATAGGGGCAATCGAATGAAAGTACGGTGCGCTCGGTATGCAAAAGGAACATACCATGAACAAAAAAAAAAAAAAACGCATATCTACTTACTTGACCTGCAATATGAAACTTAATATCTGGATGAATATTATGCAAAAAATTTATCTTGATCGTACGGGGAGCACCAAAAAAATATATGGTGCAAGAATGGTTTAAATATGTTGAGTATTTTAGGCGTGATATTGAAGAGTACGTAAGCACAAACGATTGAATTAATAAGTTTTCAAATGCTGCACAAACTTACAAGGGTACCACTCTTAAAATTACGAGAGTGCTATTTAATGTAATTTTTGATTCCGAGCCCAAATCCGCTTACAGAATTGCTCTATCACGTCCAAATTTTGAGAAAATTTAGAATAACAGTGTAAAACACACGATTTTCCACTATTTTTGAGGTTATGAAAACTGGAATATCTCAAAATTCTGAGGTGATGGAAAGAAACCAAGTTTAGAATCGTGATTAGGAGGTCCCAAACCACCATAATTGGCTTCAAAAATCAAGAGAGGAAAAAAAAGTGTCGAATTTGCAGGCCTGTGTAATAAAAGAAAAAATTTTTAAAAAACATAAAAAATGTGATGAAATGCTCACGCTGCTTCAAGTGCTTTATATTGTTGGAGAGAATAACCTTACATTCAAATAAATTTGATTAAATAAAATTATAGCGCATATATTTAGTATTTAGACTATTATATTACAAAAAAGTACCAAAAGAAAGAGTTTTTTTCAAGAACAAAAAACTTGAAAAACTTTTACTTTTATTTTTGGCTGACTTAAAGAAAAAAAAATATTTTACAAAAATAATCACAAAAAAATTTGAATAATTCTTTCTTCCATAAGATACTGAGATGTGTTGCTCTTATTTCCAGTATTTACAATACATGTTTAGTGTATAATAACATTTAATTAAAAAAAAAAAAAAATTCCATATACTCACTAGGAAAAAACACCTACGTGAGCAGGCACCATAGTGCAACAGAACCACCCGGGAGTTGTATCAGAAGACAGAGATTGTAAAATTGGGAAGGTACTAAGAAGGTTGCGCCGTTATAGTATCGTTAAAATAAAAAACAATCGCAACAAAGTTTTGAGTGAGCAAAATGCTCATAGCGTGCCTTGTCACGGATTAACACCATGTTACGATTTGCATAAACAATTCTTTATCAAATTCTATATCATCTATATACATAGTTAAAATACTTTGTGCCATTCATGGTTAAAACAATATGTTGAATGAATCTGCAACCTGGGACAACAGATATGTTTTCTATGTATGTATGTAAAAGTTTTCAAACGGAGGCGAAAAAAATACTGCGTAGACGAGTTCTGCCCCAATCATCTTTGTTTGATAAAAAAACCTCAGAATTAATGCTTTCCCGGTTCTGGCAGAAACTTTTTTTCTTCAAAAAATCATACAAAATCTTATAGAGATTGAGGCGTTTATGGCATTACATGTGCTTTTATGTGACACAAATTCCTCTTCACGCGGTTATTCACTACAGTTTAAATCTGTGGGTAAAAGGAAAAATTGCTTGAGTTGACTTAAACAAAAAAGGTTGTGAGCACAATTTTCCATTAGTTCTAGATAAAATTATTCTTTCATTCTTAGGCCTTTTAAAAGAACATATTTAGACCTTTGCAATGTCCATAAACGTAAGAGTAACCTTACCCAGAACTACTTGAAAGTTGAGCTCAAACCAATTTTTTTTTTAATTCGGCTTAAGCTGTTTTTCCTTTTTTTCAGATAAATAACTGCAATTTTTTAGCTGCAGTGCTTTTCTGAGGGTCAGTTCGAAATGTTTAAAGCGCAAATTAAAAAATCCGGAAATCAAGTCCTAAAATTATGCAATATTATGTTTTTTTTTTTTTTTTTTTTTGTAAATTCACAATTATATACAATACTTAATGATCGGATGTAAAATAGTGGAGCTATAGGCAAAAAAACAAACATTTACTTATTAAAGAAGAAGGTCAGTTCATTTTCAATTAACAAATTTACATGACCCTATCTTAGTTCTAACCTTCAAAATAAACTATTTTTATATAAATGCATTTCTTTAACACCGGATGTTTGTGCATATTTCTTAATGATAATGCTAGACGAATCGACAAATACGTACTAAAAAACTCCCAACAAACATTAGTTCATTAAATGCTGCTTAGAATTAAAAATACGTCATTTTTTAAACCAAACAATTAAGAAGATAGAAAACTAAAATGTCTATAAAGGAAAAAGTAGCAAGCAAATCAAAGAGCAAAGTCAAAATGGTAGTCAAAACGACTAACATTGTCCTTGACGTATAAAAGAAACATTAAGCACACAGTTTTCAATACAAAACTAAAATCATTTCAAAGTTTATGTTAGACTTTTCGGCAAACACTGGTAACATACAAATGAACACACCATCCAATTGAAGTATAATGCACAGGTACACCTTTCGCAACAAGGAAGCAACTAGTGCAGCTTCTAAGACGTGCAATACCTGAGAATGGTCAACTGAGAAAGAGAAAAGTACTTCAATGGTAGTCGAAACGACAAACAATAAGGTAAGTGTACCGAATTACGGTATATTAAGGTACTCATCACTTTTAGAATGGCTCCTAGCCATTCAACTCAATTCTAAGACCGGAAATACGATTTCTCATCACAATTGATTTATCCGTAGTCGATTGTAAATCAATTTGAGCATCATAATCCTGTTATTGTAATAAATTTTTATATTTTAAGAAACATTGCATTTGAACTTAATTCCGGACTAAAATTTTGCGTTGAACCTTACTCCGTACTTTCGTGCACCATATTCCGTGCTTGCTTAAAATATGATACATTTTCATTATATAACAATCAGAAACGTCAAATTTCTTCATTTTATACATGTTAACATTTATTTAACTTTAATTATGTTCAAATATACTGTTTTTTCCTTAAGAAACATATATGGGCATATCCGAAAATAATCTTCCCTTATATGATCCAGGTTTTAAGAAATTTTTTTTTTTTGTGTTCAATAACCAAATGTGGTGGAATATATTCCTAGACGTATAAAATGAAATCTTCAATAGGTGAACAAAAAAATTTCGACCCGAGAGGGTGTCAGGAGGTCGTTTTATCTGAAAATTTTGGGCAAATCGAAATTTCCGATAATATGCGGGAGAGCACATATTTTAGAAGTAGTAGATATGATACGGGCATCTTTCCAGAAAAAATCGTAAGTGGGGCGTGGCGACAGAATGGGTTAAAAAGTTTTAATAGCTCATAACGGCCCGAACGGAATTACGTTCACTCACACAAATTTATGCATCTAATTACGTACTGAAGAAAATCGCCGTTTTTTAGTTAGATATTATTCGTTTTGTCTTAAACTTATTAGAAATCGTTTCTTTAGCTCAGTATCAATCAATAATTTCACAAATTTATATTTAAACACTGTAATTTACTTCATAAACTTCGAATATATGAAACCCTTATACATAAATAAAACATAAGAATTTTGGTATAATTGTTAGCATTATTCGCAATTATTTAGGGTTTTCAGAGGGAAAACGTTAGTCCGTAATTACGTCACCACATTCGCAAAAGTTTACTTATTTCATGACAAATGAATAACACAGACCTGCATGGGTTTTCCTCTCTAAGTTTTTAAAAGCGATTTCTATAGATTTAAGTATGCTGATTACGAGACAAATAGTGAAAAAATTCCATCACGTCACAATTTTCAGTGATTTAAGTTTTACTTAAGTGCCTTTTTTGTATATACAAGACTACCACGCCTATACTACTCAACGTATCAAAACCATATTTGCACCAGATGTTTTTTTGGTGCTCCAACACATTAATAAGAAATATGGGATCGATTGTACAAGGGGGTGTTATACCCCTCTTACAAAAAAAATCTCAAAATAATTGAAAATTTTATTTGAGTCGCTCCTACGCCTATACCAGTAAGTATATTGAAACCGTATTAGTAGCATATATCCGCCTGACATTCCGACAGATTTGTTTTGACAATAAGGGTAATCGAATGAAAGTACGGTACGCTCGGTATGCAAAGAAAACATACCATAAAGAAAAAAAAAAAAAACTCATATCTACTTACTTGACCCGCATTATGAAACTTGATATATGGATGAATATTATGCATAGCAACTATCTAGATGATACGGGGAGTACCAAAAAAATATATGGTGCAAGAATGGTTTAAATATATTGAGTATTTTAGGCGTGATATTGAAGAGTACATAAGCACAAACGATTGAAGTAATAAGTTTTCAAATGCTGCACAGACGAACAAGGGTATCCCTCTTAAAATTACGAGAGTGCTTTTTAATGTATTTTTTGATTTTGAGCCCAAATCCATTTTCAGAATTTCTCTATCACGTCCGAATTTTGAGAAAATTTGAAATAACAGTGAAAAACACACGATTTTCCATTATTTTGCAGGTTATGAAAACAGGAATATCTCAAAATTCTGACGTGATGGAAAGAAACCAAGTTCAGATTCCTGATTAGGAGGTCCCAAACCACCATAATTAGGTTCAAAAATCAAGAGAGGAGAAAAAAGTGTCGAATTTGCAGGCCTGTGTAATTAGTTAATTTAACACCGATTAATAACTAAATTTTGAAAACAAAATGTCTCTGAAATTTCCAAACTGCGTGATAGGCACGGAGTTACGTTCATTCACACAAATTTGTGCACCTAATTACGTACTGAAGAAAACCGCCGTTTTTTGGTAAAATATTATTCGTTTTGTCTTAAACTTTTTAGAATCCGTTTTTTAAGGCAATACAAATTGACAACTTAACAAATTTTAATTAAAAATACTTACATGAATTCCTAGAAACGCTTACAAAAATTCTGATGGTAGCTTATACTTTCACACAACACGCGCGTACAAAATGACGGTTTGACGTCAACTGATAGTTTGAAGCATTACTATAAAGTAATTAATGAATGTAAAAAATTAGATTTATACTTTTTGACATCAATTATAAGTCTGGACTATATTTTGATTTAAAAATTTTCGAAACCGTGCTTAGTTTTCTTATTTTTCAACAAAACTCAAAAACGTACGGAATTAGGTACACTTACCTTAACCATCCAAGATTAAACACATAATGTGCATGAATGGCTTTATCCAGACAAAATTCAACAAATTGGTTTTACAAATCATATTGATGAAATAATTTTCAATTTCCTTTAAAAAAATATAGTTTGTTTGCTCTAGAAGTGAGGGATAATATCAAGAATAAAAGTTGTATTCATCATTGGTTGGGTGAGTGTTTTGAAGACAGTGTACACCTGTTATTTTTGAGATTTTCAATAATATTTCATATAGTATGATATCTAGTTGTTTTATTTTTTAATAAACAATAACTTTTGTTTCAGGATTATGAGGATAGCTAAGCCATGCCAATCCATAATTAATCAAATTGATTTGACTAGCGATTTACAGGTGTGAGTTGATTTTCAATTTCTGATGAAATACCAAATTTGTTTCTCTCTTTGTTATTATTTTTTTCTTCTAGCAACAGGATGCCGAATATGTAAGTGCGCTTATCACTTTACGATATCCAATTACGCTACATACGTATGTTATCATATATCGAATTGCAATTGTAATAAAATTTTATTGAAAAGTTTGCACAATTGCCGCATTTGCATACATGAGGATCACAGTAGACGCACTAAAATACAATTCAATGAGGGGGCGTCATTTAAATGTCATGTCGCCAATTAATAATGCCAACAATTGCGAATGTGACGACGTGTGTGCGCAACGGTAGTCAGTCTGGTGAAATCCGGTAATATACATAACTTTTGACATTTTAATGTGGTTATCAACTTCTCTTATCAATTTGTCAGTCAATTTGCTTGCCAAAAGTGAACTAGTCATCAATCAATATTTGCAAACATCATAAATTGAAGTGCACAATGTGTTCTTTATAGAGATAATTGAAAGTGGAAATGTAATAGCAAGTAAGTTGCTTAAATATATGTACTACATAAGAAGTGAGTAATTTTGTTGCAGGTTGATTTCTTTTCTAGAACAAAAAATTCTAATCAAAAGATTATCCAAATCAGTATAGCTTTGTGAAAAATTTGTCTTAAACTTCAAAATCTTTCCTTGATATTTATTCGCCTGAATTATATATTCGACATATAGTATGAATAACACTTTAACCTTTCGGAGGCATGATCCGTTGACCCTTTCTTTTCATGTATCTAATTTGATGGCTATATATTGCCAAAGTAATACATCAAAGTTTTATTGTATTATTGATATCAAGTCCCTTTTTGGAAAGCGTCCTCATTTGATGTGGCATATTATGCAAGCAAAATTAAAAAACATTTCTTCGGATCAGAAAATAATTTCATGAGTTAATTATTATTAATCAATGCATCCAATTAATCAATTAATACATTTTTTGAAGGAGATCCAAAATTTCAAATCAATGTAATTGACATAAATAGCACTTGAGGGACAGTTTTCTGAGCAAGTATACCATTGAAATCCTCAATTCGATTTGATATCAGCTGATGTCAAATTTGACGCATATCATCGGTTGCCTTATTTTAAAACTTAACAAGTGCCCCTACGTATTTGCCTCAAGCAGAAATATAAAAAAGTTTCTATTCTGCTCGGTAAAGGCGTTCGAATGTCCATTATTCGGAAACATAAAGCAACACTGATTGAAAATTTAATTTGAGTATTCTCAGATAATCTTAAATTACCATATTATATGAAGCTGTGCAGAGGAGTTTCAAGTTTTTGTAGTACGCCTTGTTATTAGAGTTTGTTGTGAACATTTGTTGTTCTCAAAGCAATCCAAATTGAATCAGACGGACTACAGCCTTGGCCAAGAGTATGAGGTGCCCCAAAAAATGCATAATGCATGTTTTTATACCCAACACCCAGGGTATATTCACTTTGTCCTTCCGTTTGTAACGCAGAGAAGGAGGCGTGGCAGGTATAGAAAGGTGTGTATATTCTTGATCAGCGTCACCTCCTGAGTCGATATAGCCATGTCCGTCTGTCTGTCTGGCTGGCTGTGTGTGGAAATACATTTTTTGGGAAAACTAAACAAGATAACTCAATGAAATTTAGTACACTGCATTCGTTGTTAATGTTAGCTCGTGGTATTGAAAATGAGCGAAACCGGTCAACGGACACGCCTACCGCCCATACAAAAAAATATATTCGAAATGCAATTTTAGGAGTATTTTTCACGACAATGCATCCAAAATACACATAAATACTATGAATTGTAAGCGTACGCTCTGCAAAAAAATTAGGCAAAGAGGGCGTGGCAGCTTTCATATAAGCAAAAGCTTCAAAACGCTATACTAAAAACGTTTTTTGAGATAATTGAACCAAATTTGACTCAGACAATAAGAATTATATATACAAGCTCTCAAAAAAAATTGGGTGAAATCGGACAAGGTGGCGTGGCACCTCACATACAAGCAAAAGTTTCAAAATGCTATACTGAAAGAGTGTTTTGAGATAATCCAACTAAATTTCACTCAAATACTAAAGGCTATAAATGCAAGCTCTGAGCAAATACTGGATGAACTTGGAACTCGTAGAAGAGGGTGCGGCACCTCCCATATAATCAAATTTTCAAAATGCTTCAGTGTAGAGTATTTATTTTTTGGTCAGGCCAAAAGTTACACCCTTACTAGTTGTAATTGAGAAATGAATAAATGCTTATCATAAATATGATGCCGGGTTCATTAGCCATTACATAAAACAATAAGCGGCATTTTTTTAAGATCCATAAAACAAATGGTGACCTAAAACTAAAAGTTCGGTTTTTTCTCGTTTTTATTGGTCAATGTTTTTAATTTTTTTCGGTACTTCAAGGAGTAAAAAAGTTTTTGTTTCGGTTTTAGTCAAAAATTTAACAACTAATTGCTTTTACAATGCCAAAAATAAGGTATAAATGCTAGAAAATGAATGGCAAATTGGACAAAAGCGTAAAGCACCCCAAAATTTACTACTGATTTTCTAACTTTTATCGAATTTTTATAATTTTTCAATATAAGACTAGCCCATGTACTTATGCTTAATCGAAATCCAAAGTTCCAGCTACAGTTTTTGATAACTTTTTTTAAGAATTTTTTCGTATTATAGTTTTTAAGAGGAGAAAATATTTCTATTTCTTTGTATTTTGCAAAATTTTCCAATAGTTTTATCAATTTTAAGCTCTTAGTGTGATTAAGTTCGGAAGATACTTAGTTTCTTAAAGAGATGGTTGGAGGTCATTGCGCTTTCTCAACTTGAACATACCTTAGTGTAGCATTGTATCAAATCTTATAATCTGCTTTTAATGATTTTAGAAATATGACGTACTTTATATGTATGGGGCGTGGCACCGCCCACTTTTTTACTGCAAACTATTTCCCCTAATGCCATTTGCATTTGTGAAAAATTTGATCTATGTATTTGCGTAGAGCATTTTTAAGGAAATGAGGAATCAGCTTTTAACCCATATCGGCTCGATCCCGTTGAAATTTTTTTGTGAATTTTAGAACACAGGCTTATTTGGGCCAAATCAAGAAAAATCCGTTAGAATTTATCGGATATGTCAAACGGTTTTCGAGTTACGGTTCGAAATAAAATTGGTTTTTGTTGTTTTTGTAAGTTTATTTGAAAAATTTTAAAGTTTTATTTAAATGTCGTTTTATATGTTGTTCTATGATCAATAGAATCCACTTACCTGACAAACACATAGTTTAATTTGCGTGCATTCATATTCCAGTGGCCAGTGACCACGCGACCAAGTGACCACATTGGGTCATTAGTATAAAAAGTACTTATTTTCAAAGATAAAATTCAGGTTTTAGGAAAATTAAACTACATTAAATCGACATATTGTTCCAAGCACTATTTTATATTCTATGCATCCCATTTGGTTTCATTAAAATCCACTCATGTTAAAGAGGTCCATGGCCAGGTTGCCATATTGGGTTCTTAGTATGAAAAGTCATTATTTTCAAGAACAAAAATTCGGCATTAGAAAAAACAAAATGCACTAAATCAATATACTGTTTCAAATACTGTCTTATGTTCTATGAATCCCATTTGCTCTTAATGGAGTCCATTTATCTTTCAATGGTCCATGACCACGTATCCAAGTGACCATATTGGGTCCTTAGTATGAAAAGCCTTTATTTTCACGGATAAAATTCTGGCATTATCAAAAAGAAACTACACTAAACTGATACATTGTTTCAATTAATTTTTATATTCTATGAATCCCATTTTGTTTCATTGGAATCCACTCATGCTTCAGTGGTCCATGGACCAAGTGGTCATATTGAGTTCTTAGTATGAAAAGTCACCATTTTTAAATCCTGGCATTAGGAAAAAGAAACTACACTATCCTGATGCATGTTTAAAAAACTATTTTATGTTCTATGTATCTCATTTAGTTTCATTGAAACCCATGCATGTTCCTGTAATTCATGACCAGGTGACCAAATGGCCATATTGCCTACTTCAAAGCTTAATGTTCAAAACAAAGCTTTTTTTCACTTTGAAACACGACTATCTCAATATTCTGACATGATACTAAATACAAAACGGCATCGTTTTAAGCATGTCGAAAACCTTCAGAATTTGGAATCAAAACATCTATTGCTCACAAAATATAGCGTTGCTTTTAAAATACGTCAAAATTATCCGAAAAGTATATACACATTGGCCTAATGGGTAGAAAAGTGCCTCAGTAATTTTAACATCGGATATCTCAGACATGGCAATCCCGTTTTGAATTATTTTTTTAAATACTGAAACTAACATCCTTTGGCAACATGCTGACGTTATCATTTTATATCTTTAGTTTTTTTTCTCAAAAATGTTCATCTTGGAGACTTTCGGTCAATGTGAGGGGGTGGTGTGGACGTGGTGAACCCGAGGTTATCATGATATATAAATGATAGCCAACATTCAAAAAATCAGATATGTACCAACAATTAGTTTTTAGAATTTCGAGTTTCATAGAAATCCCTTTTTTAGTTTAGTGGTAAAAAATTACCCCTCTGGGCTAATATGAGTAAAGAATGCGTGGCTTAGCCAATTTTTTTTTTTTAGTGAGAATTATTTGTTTTAAGGGACTAACATATGTACTTAATAATATCTATCTGCGTCAAATGAGATATGATGAATTTGTTATTTTGAGGGCGTAGCACCGCCATTCATTTCATTTCATTTATTTAGTGTGTAAAACAAGTGTTTGCAGGGAGTTCTTTCTTATGGATATGAAATTTAACAAAATATTAAATCTCTGTGTGTTTTTGAACAGTGTAAACTAAACAAATTTACTTAAAATTAAAAAAGGGAACAATTACACAATCCAACGAGATCTCATTTTCATAAAGTTTATTTTAGTTTTTTTCTGATAACTGGAAAACTATAAAAGATAGCTCACAATTTATAACATTTTCGAATTCAGCATTATCAAATTAATTGATTAATTGATACCCATTTTAAAAAAAATTTCGACAACGCCCTAACTTTGTATGGGAGATAAGCGTGTCCAAATTTCAACATCCTAGGTCCATTATTACTATTTATGACCGCCTTTCCATACAAACTCGTCTACTATGCGCCACTACGTTGACACTAACACTTGTTACTTTTGCTATTTTGGATTATTTGTAAATAGTAATTTTCTTCTGTCTGAGGTAATTGCTGGAAAATAAAAACCACCTTAAGTCACAAGTAAATTGATTTTCTGCTAAGGCTCTATTTCAAAATTGCGGCATTAAATGTTGAATTACTCACCGTTATTGCTACATCTGTATGTAACTCACCATTAGCAAATGATATAAATAAATATTAAATTAAATATTCAAAACGATCCATAAAATTCTTAAGAAATATAACATATTTGGAATTTTTTAAAATAAAAAATACCTCATTTAACTAACTATTTGAGTTAACAAAAATTGTGTAATTCAAGTAAAATGAAATATATTATTTTTTTTTCACAATTGAGTAACTTTAAATACGTTCAAAGTAAATAAATAATACTTAATATTAACACCTCATTACGTTCATATTATATATATTTTTACACTTAAGTCATTCCTCTGCGGCAGTCAGTTTATCTTACCAAATACCCATATGACACATCCATCGTTTGCGGTTAGAAATTTTTGATTTCCATAAAATCAAATTCATTGCAGACAATTCACACGCGCCTTTTGAGTGTTGTGTTTTTAATCCTCTTCCGCAACTCCACCGCTAGACCCCCTTCTCCTCCTCGAACCAAGTTGATGAGGTCGTTTAAGCTGCTGTTAACTAAGTAAGCTCTTGTTACCGCAACAACAACAACAAAGGCAAACAATCAGTAGAAGATGAGGCAGAAGACAGTCAAAAAATGCCGCATTTTTGGATGAATCAACAGGTTAAAAATGGATCATTTGGTACCACGCTTTTTTTCGTCTTTTTTGTCTCTTTTTGGCAGTTAGAGCTTTACGCACACCGAATAAATTAAGAGGCAGAATATGCAGAGCTATGAGTTCAACATTTTTGCTTGATGAATCTGCATTTGATCTCTTCCGGTCGCTGTTAAGGCTTTGATGTTTTAGATTTGGTGTGAATCTGAAAAGAAAGAAAAGAATTTTGAATTTTTTTAAAACATGAAGTCCAAAACAATGCTACTTATTTTTACAAACACATAATCAAGAAGGGGCGAGGGGCGACAAGCATTTGATTATAGCTTGTACTTGGGAGGGCGACTAAAAATAGGCAAAGTGTCCAAGAGGAAAAATTTCTAGCGTTTCTGATCCAAGCAATTCATAAGTGCTTGTCCCCATAGAAATTTAGAAGCACTTTCACAATAATTTTTTATAAGGCTGGTGTAAGAACAACAACATAGGTTCGAACCCAGCCCGGGTGTTTTTTTTACTTATTTTATTTTTTTTTTGCTTAATTTTTTTTTTATTAAAATATTTTTTATTCAACATCTTTTGCTTCACTTTTCTATTTTCCTTTCTCTTATTAATTTACTTTTGTTTAATTGAATTGAATGATTCTATGTAAGGCTGTAGAAGCATTCAAATGTCAAATTCTGTTTGGACAACATTTGCTTCATGATGCATTAAACAAGGTAACGTCAGTAACTGACACGTTTCTTGTTCTTCTTTTTTGGTAGCAAGTATTGTCAAAACTAACTAGCAAAACAACAACAATTTCACAGTTTTGTGATTTTGACATTTGTCTCTAGGCGATTTGATTGGTTGATTTTGTTCTCCACCATGCTCTTATTGACAGAACTTGCTAGCAATTTTGTCTCAGCTTTTTTCGTTTTGACAATTTTGCGCCAAATAATTGTACCATGATTTGCTTAATATAAAAATTTAATACTTCTTCATATCATCGGGTATTGGTGTAGCGGTCTAAAGAGTTGGTAAATGCAAGTAAAAATAATCACTCGGCCTTTTATAGTAAGGCAGCGGTAAGCTTAAGCGTGCTTACATCATATGACATGCAATGTTAAAAAGAAAGTATAGTTCTTACTGAGCGGAAGCGCTTATTGGTGAAAATCTGATCGGTAACACTGTATTCTGACAGTTCGGTTTTTTAATGATCGCTGCAAAATTTTGCAAAATTTTAATTTCAAAGTATTTTTATAAATATTTAAAGTGAAAAAGTGTTCCTTTTCAACAGTGCTTTAAAGCACCAAGTATTTCCTGATTTGATGGAAATCGTTTCGAATATCATAAGTACAGGACGCGCCTTAGTATGGCGGATAAGGGGACTAAGCCCCAAAACACTGATCCCGGAGTCATTATGGGAACTTCGTCAGAGGATGAATTACATGCGCCCAGCCAGGAGACAATTATTGAAACTCCAAAGAGTACCAGCCGTAGTACTCCTCAACATCAACATCAACATGCAAAAGCTTATTCGCAGTACATGGCGATTGTAGCAAATAGCCTATAAAACAGAAATCTAGGTCCGCGGTCATGAAGTCAAGGTACCAGAAAGCACAGTTCATGCTGAGCAAGATTGCTAAGAATGCAGCTGATGGTACCGTGCATGATCGTGACCGTGAGGACGAACTAAAATATAAGGCTTGGGTCGAAGAGTATAAGTTATACCAGGCCACAAACATATCACGCGAAGCTTCGAAAAGAAACAGGTCGACTGACGAAACCCTGGTCAGAGCAAAAAGGAGCAAGCAGCACTCCAGATGTTACGCAGAGTCGACATCTGGCATTTCTTCTTGGAAAAATCATAACTTCTGAACGAATTGAGATATCTCTATGATTTTTATTTTGCTATGGACAAAAAAATAATACAGCTCTTATTGTACAGAATAATGATCTACTTTAGGGATGTTATGGAATTCATGGTCAAAGTCAGACTTTCTGATAGGTGTACAAAATTCTCCCCATATGAGCATTTTTCGAGAAAAAAAATATTAAAAATATGAAATATTATTAATTTCTGCGCACGAATACATAGTAAATAAAAAATTTTAAGGTCCAACATTTTTTTACACTGAAAAAAAAAAACAATTTTTCGCAAAACATCGAGAATCTTTAGAACTTCTGAACGAATTGCGGCATCTTATTATTTTTTTTCTCTCAATACTGAAAAATATAACAGCTCTAAAATTTCACTCAGGACGTGAATACAAATTTGAAGTCAATTTCCTTTTTTAAAGTCTCAAGCTACTGCTGCACTGAAAAAAAAAAAAAAAATAATAATAATATTGTAATTTAGAAAGAAAGTTTGGAATAAAAAATGTTTTATAACATGCGGTTTTATACGAAAAGTATAATTTAAAAACTTAACCTAATTTTTTTTTGGAAGCATTCATCGATATTTACACTAGGTACATATCTAATAAATCTAACATTTTTTTCAATTCTTTTTGAGTTCGGACATGCCTCAATAATAAAATCTTGGGCTCTGATGATGCAGCCAATATATTGAAGAGACCATCGTTTTGTCGTTTTCAGGAAATCTGTATTTTTTATAGTCTTTCTTTTTGGATTCTTGTGCTTCTTCGGACAGTTCTCCAATTGGCAACAACTGATATGCTATGATGTCTTCACAGTGTGCCAGGACTTTATGCAGTATAGATGTGAACAATTTATGAAATTTATCATCAAAAATACTAGAACACCACAAACAATGCCAGTTTTACTGCAAGATGAGCATGAAAAAAGTCAAAGGTTTCCTGATGAAAATCGTTATAGCTCAGAAAAGAGCGTATAGACGCAGCTACAATTTTTATATTGTATTCAGAATTGTTGGGCCTTTTTAGATTTTGTAGTCCAAAACATATCGTTTTCGAACATTTTTTTTAAAGTCCATTTGAAGTTGAAAAAAAGGGTAAAAATAGTGCCCAATCGGAGTCCAATCCTGACGAGTTTTTTTTCGCAACACACAGTAAAAAATGATAATTTACATTTGGTTCTGATTTTAAACTTTTTTCGTATTAAATTCAAAATTTATTCCAAAAAGTTTGAAATTTATTCCGGTAGGCTTTAATTTTAACACAAAAAATAATTACTTTTAAACCATTTAGATTTTTGAATTTTTTAATACCAAGGTGGCTTAAAAACAATCCTCAAATAACTTTTTTAATTTAAAATTGAAACTATTTTTCATTTTTTTCTCTCTCTTTACTTCCTCCAAAATTGTTTAAAATTAAAACTTTTTATGGCATTGTTCTATATAGACACTTTTTTGGTCTTTTGTTGTGTGCCAACTCACAATGCATAAACTGGAAAAAACCAATGCCTCGTTATCATCAAATCAATTTTGAGTGCCAATCAACAAAAACCATAATAAAATTCTACTTTCCATTTTTTGCATTAAAGAATTATAAAAACAGCTGATACATACATATGTACATTTATGAAAAAGATAACAAAATGTATGTAGATACTGATTTCAGAAGTGTAATTTAAAGCAGATATTTCAATTGCAGTAAAAAAATAAATAAATAAATTACTTCCCGAACTCATAAATTAACAATCCAATGTAGCAGGGGAAGAGTGCTGGGTGTGGGCACCTTTTTGTTTTCAACACATAACTTCTGACCAAATGTATATTATGCAGACATATAAGTATCAATACAAAACTAAAGACCTTAGGTAACTACAGGTAAAGAAAGTAATTTGATTTTGTCAGTTGGAAAAATTATATTAAAAAAATAGTGAAGTGATAATTTTTGACAGAAAAAAAAAAAACATAAATTTTGGGACGGTTGTGGGCACCCTTACAAAATGTGTTAAAAATGGGAAAATATGAAGTTAGACGCAAGCAAATGGAGAAGAAAGCAAAAATTAATTTATTTTGAAAAAAATTGACTCACACAAATTCAACAAAATCAGCGTCACTGAAATCGTCTGGATTGAATGGCATCATGTCTGTCGCCCTGAAAATTATCTTCGGCGTCAATGCCAGATCAATTGTTTTGCCGACTAAGCCGGCTAAGTGACGTAATTTCTAGCCCTTGTTGACATTGATCTTTTGCCAAGCATGAATTTATTATACCATTTCCTCCATTTGCTCCACGGTCCACTTGTCTGGAAACTCAATACCGAGATTTTTACGAAGTGGTATGCCACCTTACCACTCACACTAAGTGAAAATATTTTTTTTCTACGATATCTTTAAAGAGTCTATTGGATTTTTCCTTTCCACTAAAAAAGCGTTAAAAGTCATTAGAACACCATTTAAATTTGTAATTTTGGCACCCACGACGATATTCCAGTAAAATATGCGTATATCTTTGACCTGGCCAAAAACTAAATACCCCTGCACTGCTTTTTAAGTATATTATTAAGCAATTAGTTGAAAAATACTATGCAATAGTCAATAAATTGTTTTATTCTGCCGCAACTCCTAGGAGAGTATAATAACAAATTGCTTATATGGGAAGTGCCACTCCCCCGTCTCCGAGATCACCTAGATTTTGAGTAGAGCTTGCATTAACTGTTCTGAGAGTAAAATTCGGTAAGGTTTTCATAAAAAAATCTTTCCGTATAGCATTTTGAAACTTTCGCTTACATGGGAGGTGCCACGCCCTCTAGTCCTACTTCGCCAACTTTTTACTCAGAGTTTGTTTTGCTCAGAGTTTGCAATCAATGTTTTTATCTCAAAAAACGATTTAAGTATAACATTTCGAAACATTTGGTTATATGGGAGGTGCCACGGCCTCTTGTCCAAGTTCGATTAGTTTTTTCTCAGAGCTTGCATTTATTAATCGGAGTGTTTGAATGCAATTTGGTTGGGTTATCTCAAAAAACCCTTTCAGTATAACTTTTTGAAACTTTTGTTTGTATGGGAGGTGCCACGCCCTCTAGTCCGAATTCACCTAGTTTTTGCTCAGAGCTTGTACTTATTGTAAGTAGTATTTATGTGTATTTTTTTTCTTTTATTGCAAATAATGCTCTTATTATTGCATTTTGAATATATTTTTTGTATGGGCGGTAGGCATGCCCGTTGACCGATTTTGCTCATTTTCAATCCCCCGAGTTAACTTTTACGACGAAGGCAGAATACCAAATTTTATTGAATTTTGTTGCTCAATTTTTCCAAAAAAAATATATTTCCACGCACACCCAGCCAGACAGACAGACGGACATGGCTATATCGACTCAGGAGGTGACGCTGATCAAGAATATATATACTTTTCCATACCTGCCACGCCTCCTTCTCTGCATTACAAACGGAAGGACAGAGTGAATATACTCTGGGTGTAGCATATAAAAAGAGGGGTGCCCACACCCAAACCAATTCGGGGCCCACAGTCGACTTTGACAGCCACTTTGAAAAGCAATAAGCAAATTCTGTTGTGTGAACATTTTATTTGGATTCGGTTTTGAATCACAAAATATAATAAATTTAATGCATAAATATAGAATGCATTCAGATTTTCGATTGATTCACTACGATTTATCGCACTTGGAAAATGATTGAAAAAAACTTTTGTGTTGACTTTCACTTATTCAAAAATTGTTTTCTTCTCAGCACAAAATAAATGCGTCTGTTTGCTCCGGTATGTGCATAAAAACTTTGTGCTGTCCTAACACGCTCTTAACATTTGGCAGAACAGCCGCATTTGTTTTCTGTCAAAAGTTACGGGGGTATGCCCACACCCCAACCATGCCCGCAGGCGGCACTATTCTCCTGCAATGAATGAAGCAAAACACGCCAAGCGTACCAGCTGAACATTTTTTTGTCTCCGATTTCGCTCAAATTTGGCAATATGGTAGATCAGGTGTGCAAATAAAATATTCCGGTAGGATTTGGTCTTAATATCATTTTTTGTTAAAATACAGAGTGTTGAAGTTGGCTTTTTTAGTCATGAAAAGGCTGTTTTTTTCAAAAATTTATAGTTTACACCAAAGTTTGTAAATTGATACTATATACATATGTTAGTAACTGGTCCATTTTTTTCACCAAAATTTTTTAAACTTAAAAATACTTTTGAATTTTTTTAAAAAACCCCCCAGAATTTTTCTCTAAAAGTAATTAAATTAAAGCATATTTTATAAGCTTTAAAATGATGTATGATTCAAGATTTGATTCGGTCGCTAGATGAGAGTTTTTGGCTTTTGAATGCCCGCGGCAGGCAAAAATCTTTGTTTACTCAAGAGGAAGGCATCTTACGAAAAAAGTGTACTAGGCATAAAATGCTTGGAATCGTTCAAGAAAAGCGTGTGCATTTTTTTTGGAGTTTTTGAAAATTTTTTTTTTTTAAAATTTCTTCAAAAATTATTCGAAAAAAAAATATTTTTTTAGTTTTTCAAAAAATTTCCCAAAATTTCACATGTATTCCTTGGATGATTGTAAGCATTTTATGCCTAAAACACTTACAAGATAATGAAATAGATTTTAAGGAGTTTAAAATCTTATCAAATTCGGCATGAAGAATAGTTAATTGAATGTTATGTTAAAATGTTCGCATCTCTAATGCAATAAATAATGGTCACTTTATGGGTAACTGTTTTTAAACATTTTTGGATATACATAGGAAAGTTTGTATTAAAAATAAACATTTCATTTTCAGTATTTTTTTAAGAAATATTTTTCAAAATTGATTGGTGTCTACGTATAAAAGGTTAGAGTCTGTATAAACATTATTTAATTTTATACTCATTAAATAGTGAAAATATATATTTCTTCTCAGCTTTTAATGCTGACTTGCGGCAAACGGTAAAGTTTTCATGTTTTCACAGGTTGTAAATTGATCCAAATCACCGCCAAGCAACTGAATCAGCGATGCCTGCCAACTTTGCCTGGCAAAACTTGGAATGAAATGGCACTTGAAAGTGATTTCAACTTGCCGGTCAATAAAATTCGATGCTTGAAATGCAACGAAATGCTTGAGGGTGTGTGTGGTGCAAGACTGCTTTTTCTTGTTGTTGTTGTTGTTACTGCACAGCTCTGACATAATTAGTTCCCTAGTGAAATAATTGTATTGCAATTGATCCGTTCTTCTCGTTTTTGTACATCTGGCAATAAGAACAGGAGCGGATTGTCACAGAAATGAAATTCAAAATGTACCTATAATTTGAAGTTTCGGTACAATATGATAAAACGAACTTCAGCTACAGCAATCGTTCACTTAAGCTGTTGTGATTTTTTAAAAAAAATTGTTTTTGCAACGTCCCTGTATTTTGTGAAATTGGAATACGAGATTGCAGTGTTCTCAATGAGAACCGACTGATCGACATGGTCACTTGTGCTTTTTTGTGCTTCTTATCGTGTTGCTGCTGTTTTTGTTGTTGTCGTCTGCTGATGGCAAAGACGATTCTTAAATTGCGTTTTCAATGACGGGAGACGACCACCGCTTTTAACTTGAGCCACCTCCCTTTGCCCCTCACCTTCCTTTGGCGTACATATGTGTCAATAAACCTTCTAAAGTTCTTTCAATACGATGCCGTTGCACTTGAGTTTATGCAGAATAATGCAAAGACCCATTAAAAATCCGAGACCTACGTCAATAACAACAGCAGCAACAACAACAACAACAACAACAAAAATAACAACAAAATATTAAATACAACTGTGAAATACAATAACGATAATGAAAGAAACAACAACAACAGCAACAGCTACAAAAACAAAAACGAGTAATAAAAGTCCATAATAATTTTTGCATGATTGACATTTTCGCTCATATGCATGATCTGTATTAAGTTGTTGCCATTGTTGTTGTTGTTGTTGTTGCTACAGTTGTTGTTGTTGCTACACTTGTTGTTGCTCTACATGTGGCAATGTTGTTGCCTTCAGTTTTGTTACAACTGTTGGTGGCTGCTGTTGTAGAATACAAAACACCTGTTGCATAGCAATTCTCACCATATACCATGGGCTGGAAATGTCACTTTACTCAATAAAATTGAGAAAACTCTACTGAAGATGTGGACGGCAGTGATAATCTGTAAAATGAAACCATTTCATCTATCTTTGTGGCAAAAGAATGGCTGCTGTTCTAGATATTTCAAAATTCGTTTGATCGAGTGTATGGCAGTCTTCCTAAACGTCAGCTGCTTTGTATTACAACATCATTTTCAAGCACAAAATGCTGTATAGTCTCGTCTCGTCTCCTCTCCTCTCCTCTCCTCTCCTCTCCTCTCCTCTCCTCTCCTCTCCTCTCCTCTCCTCTCCTCTCCTCTCCTCTCCTCTCCTCTCCTCTCCTCTCCTCTCCTCTCCTCTCCTCTCCTCTCCTCTCCTCTCCTCTCCTCTCCTCTCCTCTCCTCTCCTCTCCTCTCCTCTCCTCTCCTCTCCTCTCCTCTCCTCTCCTCTCCTCTCCTCTCCTCTCCTCTCCTCTCCTCTCCTCTCCTCTCCTCTCCTCTCCTCACAAGCTTACTTGATATATCAAAAGAAACGGGCAAATGTCAAGATTTCTTAGTACGGTGTGAGAAAAGCTTCACTTCTTGATCTTCGTACTGTAGAGTTGTGCCAGATGAACTTAACTATGCAAAATATGATGATTCTAATAGGCAGGACTCCAAGTAACGAGAAAGTGGATGTTCCCATTTGGTCCATTTTTTTATTCCTGTATAAAACAAAAACAGAAAATAGCTTAATTCGTTTTCATGTCAACGGATTCAGATAGCAAAAACTATCCTTAATAATCCGTAGTCACATTATTTTCCAATAGTTTTATAAGTTTTTAAAAAAGGAGGTGGACAGAATTCAGTGACGTCTGGGTAAACTAATAGATAATGCAAGTATAACCTGCACTAACGAACCCTTAAGATCCAGGTGACGAACGTGACCGTCATACACATTTAAAGTGCATATTTTGATTTTAGTTTTTACCTTACATTATAGCTCTTAGATAGCACTATAATTAGTGCCAACGTCAATAGTAGGCGAAGTCCTGGTTCTAAGATACACATAAAGAAAGACGCAAAACGAACGTGACAAAAATAGAAGTTGTTTTCGTACCAATTCAAAGGAAGTCATAACTCAGCGAAACAAGTCAGAATTTTTTTAATGCGCCTAACCTTAGAATCTTATGCAATAGTGATACCTACTTATAATGTATTTTGTTTGATTCATATATCTTCTGTATTTTTCTTTGTTTTTATCATAATCTGAATCGATACTTGACAATATGAACGTGACATTTTTTCCACCATACAAATTTTAAATTGAAAATCTTCAAAAAAACCAGGATTTCCCAGTGAATGTTGGTTCACCTTATCTCGTTAAGTTGACGTGGCATCACCAATTTTTCCAAAGATTGCCATTTGTCCCTATCCATTTTAAATGTGTACCAAATCTCATAAATTATAAACTTATTTTTTGAGGGGCGTGACATCGCCCATTTTCCCAGGATACATTATTTGTTTTGGCGCTCTGCATACATGTATCGAATCTCTTCATGTGCGATAAATATTTTCGGGGATATGTTGAAGTGGCTTTTGTGGCGGAGTGATCCCCATTTTTTCAAGTACACATTATTTGCCTTGGTGCTTTTAACATATGTACCAAATTTCATCGTTAAATAGTTTCAGATATATGATAATTTTTTGGTTCACGGTGGACCTTTTGCCGAAAATGCCGATATGAGGCTTATCTGTATAAAGAAACTTTCTCTAGGGCGGATTTTCACACTTAAGTGAATTCAGTTGTCACTCTCGTATTCTCTATCACCTTTATTCTGTACTTTTCTTAAGAACTTTACTCAGTTTTTGATTGGGGTCGCGACACTTTTCCTTTACATACGTTATATATACAAGCTGTTTTGATGGAATTTGATCATTAGGTGTTGCCTATGCCCTGTTTGAAAATTGGGTCACGACACTTTTTGTCGCCTTAAGTTATATCTCGCTAACTACAGATGATATTTTGGTGATGTTTGGAAAAAAATGATTGAAGTAAATTACATTCTTGGGTTAAAATGAAATATTTCGCGAAATGAATAAAATAGTTATTCAGGCATGTTTTGAAATCCGATTAACTTCGGAATCGGAATGAAAGTAATTTTCAAAGGCTCTGCATTTCAACAATTAACACCAAATCCGATTTATGTTTAAGTAAATCGTATAGGAATCATTAGTAAATTTTATTTGTTGAAATACAAATCCAATTCCATCTTATTTGTCGCAATGCAGAGCTCTGGAAGATTGCTTTCATTCCGATTTGGAAGTGAATCGGATTTCAGAACACGCCCGATTAATTTTTGAGCTGTTGAGATGTCATATTATTTTACTGTACAGGACAAGCATACGTATGCTTTGTATGATTATATATATGTACGTGGTACTTAACCTAGCCAGACCAGACCAACCCATTTCACACCAAAAGATTTTTATTTTTTTTTTTCATTTTGTTTATTTAAGTTGTTGTTTTTGTTGTTGTTGCTGGTATTTTGTTTTGTTGTTATTGCATTTATAACTGCATTGCCAAGTTGGCATGTCCCATAATGATTTCAACGATATTGTGGTAACATGATCATTTTGAAAGCGTGATTATTGAATATTAGTGCAACGTCTACTTTTTCCTTTGATTTTTTTAGTTATGGTGTAAGAGAGATGATGGTGATGAACATATACATATATATATAAAAATCTTATTTGAAGTCTATATTGTGCTAATCAATGAAAAAAGGTCTCTCAAAATATTTACTCAACTCTTTAGTACTTTTCTATACCCACAATTAGATATTTTTTAGCTAAATCCTTTATTGATCTATCCTTCAACAATATATCAGAAAATCATAGAAATATTTCCACGGTATTGCTTTCGCGGTTAATGGGTTAAGGACTGAAAAATTAAGGGTAATATGTTCGAGAGAAATGTAGGAAAAACTAATTTGGGTCCGTGAATATTTCTTCCCCAACCCAGCGAAGAGGAATTTTTTGGATATTTTCAACAAAATTTTGTATGGGAGCTTCCTTAATGGAAGCGGAAAAATTAAGAGGTCCACCCTCTCCCGCCAAGGTTGAATTTTTTAGTGACTTTACACTCACTTTTTTGTTTATTAGAAATTTGAGGAAAAAAAAAATAGACCACACTCTAAAAATAGTCTTAAATTTTTTATGAAAAAATAGGAGAGTAAAATCTAATATCAAAAATCTCATCAACCTATGATTTTGTTAAGCCTCTGAGTCTGGCTAAGCTAATTTTTTCGGGCTTACGTAATATGATATCTGAGCTTCGTTTAGAAAACCGTACAGTCAATCGTCGCCAGCTTTTTAATAAACTCCGCAACAAGTTGGATTTTGCATTATCATACTCAAAAACTTAAGAAAAATCGTATGATAAGCTATACGCGTACAAAGTCAAATGTGCCACAAAACAACTAGAAAAATTGGTGACAGTACTCCCTGAAAAAAAAATTCTTCATAGCCGTGAAACCATTAATTGCTGATAAATAAGGTTTGGTACATATGTATGGAGAAGGCAACTAGACAAAAATGAGGCAATGCTCACCGGGTATTAGCTAATCATTGTTAAAAATAGCAATTTTGTTTTTAAATTTGTTTTTTTTTTTTTTTTTGTATAAGCGGGTTTTATTTTTAATCTATTTCTTGATAACAATCAAAATACCTATAAAGCAGATAAGATCAGTCAGACAATTTTGCCAACAATTTTGTACTTGACCAACAATTTCCGAAGATCAAAATAAACCCCACAACTAAAATTCTTACCTTAGCAACAAAAATGTTAGCCATAAAAACAGAACTTTTATTTTTGGCTTAACAATATAAATTGACAACATTTCAACAATTGAAATTATTGCGACAAGATTGCGTTGTTGATAAAAATTGTTAAAATAATTGTTGGTTCCAAAAATTTAAATTCTTCTACTGAAAACTAGTTGTCACATTACTTTTATTCATACAAGTAGGTCGTAAAGATAATTTAGAATATAATATTACAATAAAATTATTGGTTAAAATCGAACAACATCATTAAAGCTATTTAAAAGTTTGTTCCTTAGAAACTTTGATAAATTAACAATGATTTTTATATAACATAAAGCAATCTAAATTTTCATTTACTTGAGACGCCACAAATTTTTTCTGCAAATAAATACTTATCTTTGACATTTACAATTTTAAAATACCTTTGATATTTACAACATTGAGTTTTCAAACTTGACAAAAAAAAAAGATTGGAAAGTTTTCCTTTTTACTTGCCTTACAATAGAAGAACGTGTTGATAGATTATGAATATGTTGATGGATTGGGCATTTCTTGATAACTCTTTATAATAACGTTTTCAAAAACAATTTTCAGCAAAATGTCTTAATTATAAAACTCGGCATACGAATTGGATTTTCCCTCGAAATCTGTCTGAAGACAAGTTAAAAAGTCTACGTATACAGCATCCGAAGAAAGCTATTGTGACAAATTTAAAAGTATTTTGGCACTCTGCCTGCATGGTATTAAGTCGTACTGAAAAAGATAAGAGAGTAGGATAAGTAATATTTTGCAATACGGACTGCAGCCACGGTAAAGTGAACAAATTTTGAGTACTTAGATTCAAGCAAGTAGAGCTATTTCAAACTTTCATTTTATTAACTTAATTACTACTTAAAACTATTTAATTATAAATTAAAATACTATACTAAACTATTTAATTTGAATTATAAACAAAATTATATAAAAACTAAGTGGCTGTGGTATTATTATTTGGAACCTCCCCACATGTATGTATGTATTCTTCTGTAATTCTAAGGAGGAGTTACATCTCCATTTTTCACAATCTTCTGCGATGACAAGTCTCTTGCCACGACTTCCCGATTCTCGGTTTTCCTTATACAGCAACCTATTCCAGGTGGTTCTCTGTCTACTTGCATTGGGGACTCCACTCAATAACCTGGCGAATGACCTGAAGCTGTTGACGTATTTAATGTCATCACTGACAGTTTTCAAGGTGATGTAATTTCTGTTTGCGTTCTGCTTCATGCTTTTATTTGTGGATGCGTTTATTTTTAGGCCGGCCGTTTGTGATTCCAAGACATGGTCTTCAATCTTGCTTTGCATTTTTCATTTATGGAATACGTAATAAACTGATTCAAAATTTTTTGAAAATGATTTTTGGGAATTCCACAATATCGCCCATAAATCTGAAATCCAAAAAAGTTTTTTTTTTTAATCAGCCTAATTATTGCTTACGTATTAATTTTAGTAACACTTTATTGCTCGTGTAGTCTAGGATCATAAACTACCCATATTTCAAATAAATGTAGCGACAACTTCATATAAAAACGAGCGCAGCCAGTTCGTATTGCAAAATATTACTTATCCTACTCTCTTATCTTTTTCAGTGTGACTTAATACCATGCAGTCAGAGTGCCAAAACACTTTCAAATTTGTCACAATGGCTTTCTTCGGATACTGTATACGTAGACTTTTTAACTTGTCTTCAGACAGATTTCGAGGGAAAATCCAATTCATATGCCGAGTTTTATAATTGAGACATTTTGCTGAAAATTGTTTTTGGAAACGTTATTATAAAGAGTTATCAAGAAATGCCCAATCCATCCATTTATCCATAATCTATCCACACGTTTTTCAATTGGAAGGCAAGTTTATTTATTTATTTGGACAATAATTACATTAGTACAATAAGAACGATATCTTTTGCTGTACAACAAATTTAAAATGGTCAATTCAGATAGTATAATTTGTCAACGAAAGTAATATTAATAGATAATAATATAAAAAATATATAAAACAGAGTTAAAAATTGTTAAAAAGAAAGAATGAGGTGCCTGGATACTTATAAACAATATAAAAAAATTAAAAATATATAATAATAGCATATTAATTTTACGAAAAATGCAGAGAGACAAAATGCTTGAAGTTGTTGAAGTTACTTGTGGCTTTAATATTATAAGGCAAAGAATTCCAGATTCTAATGCCGTTGATAAAGAATAATCTGGTCGATGTGTAAAATTTGTGTTTAGGTACGATTAGATTACTGGATCTTATAGAAATGCTAAAACGGAGTTTTTCATACAAGTTTCTAAGGAATGAATTTTTAAATAGCTTTATTGATGTTGTTCGATTTTAACGAATAATTTTTTTGTAATATTATATTCTAAGTTATCTTTAGGACCTTCTTGCATGAATAAAAGTAATGTGACAACTAGTTTTCAGTAGAAGAATTTAAATTTTTGGAAATCTGGCAATTTCAGTTTTTGAAACAACAATTATTTTAACAATTTTTATCAACAACGCAATCTTGTCGCAACAATTTTAATTCTTGAAATGTTGTCAATTTATATTGTTAAGCCAAAAATAAAAGTTCTTATTTACGGCTAACATTTTTGTTGCTAAGGTAAGAATTAAGTTGTGGGTTCATTTTAACCTGCGGAAATTGTTGCAAAGTACAAAATTGTTGGAAGAATTTTTTTTCTGAGTGATCTTATCTACTATATAGGTACTTTGATTGTTATCAAAAAATAGATTAAAAATAAAACCCGCTTATACAAAAAAATAAAAATTTAAAAACAAAATTGCTATTTTTAACAATGATTAGCTAATACCCGGTGAGCATTGCCTCATTTTTGTCTAGTTGCCTTCTCCATACATATGTACCAAACCTTATTTATCAGCAATAAATGGTTTCACGGCAATATGATGGTTTTTTTTTCCAAGGTGTACTATCACCCATTTTTCTAGTTGTTTTGTGGCACATTTGACTTTGTACGCGTATAGCATATCATACGATTTTTCTAAAGTTTTTGTGTTTGATTTTGCAAAGTCTAACTTGTTGCGGAGTTTATTAAAAATCTGGCGACTATTAGCTTTGCCAGACTAAGGGGCTTAAAAAAGCAAGGGTTGATGAGTTATTTGAATTATAGTTTTTGAGATTAGAAAATTTATTTATTTCTTTATATTTTGCAACGTTTTGCAATAGTTTTATCAATTTAAAGCTTTTAGTGTGCTTAAATTCGAAAAATAATTTTCTTGAAGAGAGGGTATCTAGTTGGGGTATATTTCCGCTTTGAACCTCCCTTTGGAATAGCTCTTTCTTAACTTGGACGTAGTGAAGCACTGTACCAAATCTTATAATTTTTTTTCTAACAGTTTCAGGAATATGACATTTTTCTATTGAAAATTATTTCTCCTAATGCTCTTTGCATATGTACCAAATTTTACCTATTTGCGGCATGCAGTTTCAGAGAAATGATTAATCAGTTTTCAGGAGCTCGTGGCGCCGCTGCACAGTGTGAGATTTTGCCAATTTAGGACGTCAAAATGAATAAAAACAGTGTGCTTGAAAATCGATCATATATTGTAATTTCTAAGAAAAGACCCCAATTGTTACGAAAATAAGCATAAAAGAGAATAAAAAAATGTCATTGGCATGATAACAGCTATCAAACACGTACTATCGAACAGCAAGCAAAAAAAAAAAATTTTCAAGCTTGCATCGATAACATAACTTTGAGCGATCAAATTGAAGTTGTGCGCGTTTGTTTTTTGGCAAAAAGTTTTTTGCATTAGAGATCAATATTTTCACTAAAAATTTTTGCTATACACAATCCTTCCATTTGTACTTAAGTATTTTAATCAAATTATTTTATAATCAGCTAAAAGGTAAGACAAATTTCAAAAATCTTGAATCTTTCATAGACTATAACTTACAAGTTGGGCGTGGTTAGGCTATGACAAAGCATACAGGATGAGCATACGTACTCATAGAATAGACTTAGAAAATAAAGTTTTGCCCATTTTTTGCCCAAAAGCTACTTTTTTTGCAATGACTGAAGTGTTATTATGAACAATTGCACTGAAATTATGAAAAAAAAAAAAAAAATTATATCATCTTTTTAAATCACTCCCATTTTTTGACAGTAGTGTTCAGTTACCACTGAAATGGTTAGTACAAATTTTCAAGTTGATATCTTCATTACAACCAATTTTTATAAATTTTTTTTTACAAAAAAAAAGGCACAATTGTATGGGAGGTGCAAGTAGATTTTGTCCGATTTTTTTTATATCTGAACCAAACCTCCGCATAAAGAATTAAAGCACATATACAAAATTTCAACTCGATATCTTTGAAACTACAGCTAAAATTAAATTTTGATGTCCTAGATTGGCAAAATCTCACACTGTGCGCCGCAGTATTTAATTCCAATTTAAATAAACAAAAGTAAATAAATTAAAAAAAATTAAAATAGTGTAGTGAACTAAAAAAAATGTAAAAATAAAAAAAAAAAAAAAAAATTAAAAGAAAAAGAAAAAAAAGACCTACACTAGGATTTGAACCCGCGCCTATGTATGCCAAATATTTTTATGATTAGAACAATATTCCGGATAGAAATATTTGTCCTTAATTCAAAATAAATCCAACGAGTGGAATCTGGTTTTTTGCTCTCATAAAAAGTAGCAAAAATGAAATTGGATAGCTTACAATTGACACGACAATATTTACTCTGCACATATGATATGAAAAGAACTGTATATTGATTTATATACATTTTTCCAAGATGACTCATGAAATGTCTAGGTGCTCTTCTTTCGCAGACACATGTAATAATTCTAAATCCGCGCTAGCTGAATCAAATGATTCATATGCGGCAGAGAGTTGCAAAATTTTATTAGTCCTATCCCTACTGCATTATCCGTTTATTTGTGTTAAGCTCAATATTTGTTTGTAATCAATTACCCCTTTTATGATATCGTAACTTAAAGGTTATGCCACTTTTGATGTACGACAACAATGAAATTTATTTACTTTCTACTTTGTATCAATCAGTATCATAAAAATTAGTGTGCAAAATAAATAGTGAAAACTTTGCAAGCATCGACTACTCACTTTGCAAATATTTGCATAAAATCAATCAACCCAAAATCAATTTGAATTTTTTTCTTTATTGCCCACTTAATTCAAAATCCCTTAGATATATCTAAATTAATCACTTCCCTGTGCTCATATTGCGGCGGCGACTTCTGTCATTGCGGTTTACCACATTGCGCACATCATGCAAATAAAAAAGACGCTCACTGATCTACCGTTGTGATTCAGATTCAGATTCAACACCTCCACCACCCTAATCACACTCTGCCTACAACAAATGTATCGCGTCATTCAACATTTATTTACAACTACAACTCAAGTTGTGATCGAACGCAAAGAAAAGACCTCAAATTAAATAACCATATATGGGCACTAAACAAATAAAAGTTGCTTTGAACATATCGAACACGCTCCCACTCTCTTATCGTCTTCGAAACGTCACTTGTTGAACAGTGACGTCACGTCAAACACCACTGACCTACTCACAGCGACGACGATAATTACAGTCATCACCATCATCATCATCATCATATCATTATCATCGACAGCTCGATAGCGTAGCACAACGAACTGTGCGCGTCGCTCCGCTTGCTTATCGCTATAAAATGAGTTGGGGTTGTTTGTGCAAACACAAACGACGATTCATAAAACATACCGCCCTATCGCACAGTGGGTAGAGCAGCGATAAAATTATTTAAGGATATATAATTGTATGGCATGGCATGAATTTGAATGAAATCAATGTGTAAATTTAATTTTTGAAGCTTACTCTTTCATGTGAAGAAGATAATAGTCTCAAAAGGAATCGGTTGCGACAACCTCTCTAAGTTATGATGAAGATGTGGTTCCTTCTACTTACTCAGTACATAAATAATATATATTTATTTTATACCATACACCCAGGGTATATTCACTTTGTCCTTCCGTTTGTAACGCAGAGAAGGAGGCGTGGCAGATATAGAAAAGTATATATATTCTTGATCAGCATCACCTCCTCAGTCGTTATAGCCATGTCCGTCTATCTGGCTGGCTGGCTGGCTGGGTGGCTGGCTGGGTGTGTGTGGAAATACAATTTTTGGGAAAACTGAGCAACATAATTCAATGAAATTTTGTGCCGTAAAAGTTAACTCGGGAGATTGAATATGAGCGAAATCGGTCAACGGACACGCCTATCGCCCATACAAAAAATATATTCAAAATGCAATAATAACAGCAATATTCGCAATAACATAAGCAAAATACACATAAATACTAGGGAAAGTAAATATAAGCTCTGAGCAAAAACTAGATGATTTCGGATCAGAGGGCGTGGCACCTCCCATATAAACAACAGTTTCAAAATGTTGTACGGAAAGCGTTTTTTGAGATTACCCAACCAAATTACACTCAAACACTCGGATCTATAAACGCAAGCTACACGCAAGATCTAGGTAAGCTCGGACAAGAGAGCGTGGCACCTCCCATATAAGCAAATGTTTCAAAATTATATAATGAAAGTGTTTTTTGAGATAATCCAACCAAATTTCACTCAAACACGAAGAACATTAATTGTAAACTCTGAGTTTAAAGTAGGCGAAGTAGGATTAGAGGGCGTGGCACCTCCCATATAAGCAAAAGTTCCAAAATGCTATACTGAAAGGTTTTTTAAAGAAAACCTAACCGAATTTTACTCAAACACACAGAACAGTAAATGCAAGCTCTACGCAAAATCAAGGTAAGCTCGGAGGTGAGGGCATGGCACTTCCCATATAAGCAATTTGTTCTTATACTCTCCTAATAATATACTTGTCATGCAGTGTAGGGTATTTTGTTTTTGGCCTGGCCAAAGATACCACCCTTACAAGTTTTTTTTTTAAAGTAGCGAGTTTTCCTCACTCTAATGCCAAAACAATTATGATAAGAAATAAGTAGCAGTTCTAAAGGCATCTCACAGAGAGAGAGATATAGTTTGAATCCACATCTTTAATAACTGAGTTATTTAATAACCCTTCAGGACCGTCGAAGACAATTGTCTCAATAGTCCCATCTTTGGTCTTGTTTTTTTGTAAGTAGACCAAAACGGACTGCACCTAAAACTAGAATAAGTGCACTTGAAATTATAAATTGTATTAGAAATGGTTCAAATGTAATGCAAAGTCGGTCAATTGTATGAAAAGTGATCGAAATGTAATGTATAAACCGTCATTTGTACCAAAAGTGGTCCAATTGTGTATCGATTGTGTCAGTGAAATTATAACGTTACAGACTACGTACAGTTTGGCAATATGCCGATTGTGAAGATGTGTAAACAATAGTGTATCGGTCTAATGACTTACGCTGCTTGGATAGACCAGGGTTCATATCCTCCACTTGGTCATTTTCAATTCCTATTAATTTGCACACAATTTGTCCGAAGAGTCTTCGGAGTGGAGCGAATCATGGAACATGTGTCCAACATAGCCAAGGTATAAAATAATAAAAAATTCATAAAAAAAAATTTCATCCTCACTGAAATTCGAACTCTATGAAAACTTTTGACTTTTTTGTGTACAATTTGTTAATATTCAATTTCTTTGAAATTTATAAATAAAATAAAAACAAAAATTGCCTTTTTCTGGTCCAAATGCAATGCATAAAACACAATTGACCTTTTTCTGATCCGAATGTAATGCATAACGAGACAATTGGTTACACCTAATGACAAACAATCGTAAACAGAAATATTCATGTGATGAACCCAAAATTTGGACTAGTTAGTTTTCCTCATGGAGGAGTTTGCAAACTAGTTTTCGAATAGTCCGAGGTCCTGCAGGGAATTAAATCATTTCAACTTCATGAATAACAGGTTTTATTACAATCAGAATTAAAGTATTGGTTTTGATTTCTAGAGCAAATGCTACATTTTAGTTACTTTTAAGTTAAATCTTAGGTATAATTTCAGTTACAAACTAGAAACAAATAAGGTTTAAAAAATTTAAATAGCAGGTTTATAAGTAGATTAAAATATTAACCCATCAACTGCCAGCGTTGCCATATGGCACAAAAAAAAAAAACTATTGTGAACATGTGAAAAATATTCGCTGAAAATTCACCGTAGCTCAGCAAAATGCTTCAAGCTTTCAATGTTTACTGAAATTTTTCCAAATCATGGGTGTGTTTGAAGCATAAATTGGAATTTTTGAGAGACTTTTCAGGTATTTGCAAAAAAAATCAAAAATAGAGAAGCTATTTAAGTAAAGACATTTGTATATTTTTGGCATTTAAAATAAAATGAAATTTTAAGATTTGTGTCGCCATTTGGTAACGCTAGCCGGTTACTATTAGAAATAACTTTTTTGCTCAATTTTATGGGCCTTTTTGTTAATTTACATATTCTTTAAGGTGAATACTGAAGAAAACAGCACTAACAAAGCCAGGGGAGAGTTAGGGGGCCACCACATCGGGTGAAATGCTTAAGAGAGCGGCAAAATGAGTTCTAGAAATCGATATTTTTCGTAAGACTGAGCTGTATTTATTAAATACCTTTTTTTAGTCACACAAACTACGCCCCGGGCAGCAAATATTATCGGTACACCACTGCATCGTACCTTTTTTGTGCCGAAATTATGCAGCGAGGTTTTGCTGCCAAGCCCTTCAATAGAGTCCATGATAGACAACTTGGTAGGCCAAAAGTCACATAAAAAAGTTTCTTGAAGATGGATATTCAAGAATCAGAAAAGTCGTGAAAAGAGATAAGTCGTTGCAGTGTATCACATTGGATTTTATATTACAGGAAAATATTTATACATTGATATATTTATACCCACATACAATCCTTGATGCACTGTTCCTCAAACTGCATTCCGCGGAACACTGGTGTGCTGTGGGAGCCTATCCAAGTTTTTGCGGCAGATAATTTCAACTCAAAAAGTTTTATAAACACTGCCTTAGGGTATTCTCGTTTAAAGGTATTATTGACCAACTTGAAGAGTCGGACAAAAAGACTTTGGGACTGTGCATCATAAGAAAAAATTCCAGATGTAGATATTTCTGAAACAATATATAACGTGATATCCTTCCAATACACTGTGCAGAAGAATCCATGTGATACTTAACTTATACATGGTTTATTAATGTGTCGATACAACAAAATCCAAGATTGTTACTGCTATAAGTTGGTGAGCATATATCTTAACTAGAAATTCGTCGAGCCCTTGCAAATTTTTATTGTAGAATTAACAACAGCGAGCTACAGAAGACCGATAAGCTAAACAGAAGAATGTGCGAGACATCATAATGTTTGTCATACCCAATATGTCGAAAAAAGGCATTGCCTTGTTCAAAGTTGTAAGACCATAGGTTAAAAAGTTTTGTGAAAAATATAATATCAGACTTTGTTTGAAATATTTTAAATCTACCATTGCAATAAAATCATTTAGTTGAATTACCATTTCCTATACATATGCCAGTGTGTTGCCATATGGCAACATTTCTTCCGACCCAAAGTATAACCCCCACTTAAAAGTTTTTTTTTAAGTCGTTTATATATCTCTTCTAGAACCATATATCAGAAAAATTATACTGGTTTACACCGACCATTTTGAAAGCTTAGGTTTTAAGTTTAATTTTCGTTTTTCGTTTTTTGCACTGAAGTTTTAATTCGCTTCAGCTTGTTGAGAATCAAAGGTTTGAGGAAACTTTGTAGAGATGAAATATACCGTTGGCAACGTTACATTAGCACGCACATTTTTGCCCATATCTCTTTGAAAAATAATCAAACATCATGATATCTTAAGTGCAACAAAGTTTTTGTCTATCACTTATGGCTTTGGAGTTATAAGAGTGTAAGAGCCGTTGGGAACGTTATTGTTTTTTTGCAAGCGATTTTTGAAGTCAGTGTACATTTTCTAAAAAGTCTGCGAATC
This sequence comes from Calliopum simillimum, assembly GCA_951812925.1. Taxonomy (NCBI): domain Eukaryota; kingdom Metazoa; phylum Arthropoda; class Insecta; order Diptera; family Lauxaniidae; genus Calliopum; species Calliopum simillimum. The sequence continues at coordinate 35,867,389 of OX638372.1, forward strand.
TAGTAATGTATTTTCCCGAACATCTTCTATAATTTGAAGGTAAAGGATCAAAGTTATGATTGAGCTTAAAATTGTGCAGAAAAAATTATTTTTGGTGGACTTATAGACGTTAAAGCAACGTTGGTTACGTTATGCAAAAGCGTTGGGAACGTTATGCGTACGAATTTCCATAAATAAATTGAGGACAAATACAGCCAAACAGTCCAAACATCTATAAAGATGAAAATATGTGAATATTTCATTCCTTGGAAGGTTCCCATTTATACTGCATTACAAATTTTTTGCTCCAAGACCTCGATATATATTTTTTTTTTGAAATTACGATTTCTCCCAAAAAAATAAAGCTATCTACATGAAACTTGGTACAGATAATGCTGAGAGCCATTTTCTGATCAGGATTAAAATTGAGCGTGATAGGTTAATGTTCACGCCTACCTCACATATATGCTAGTTAAAACATTGTATGGGAAGTAGGCGTGAAGATTAACCGATCACGTCCAATTTAAGTCTCAGGCAGCTTAGTAAAATTGTCGTTATCTGTACCAAATTTCATGGATCTAGCTAAATTCGTATGGCCGCCAGTCTGGGTTAAACAAAAAAAAAATGAAATCGAAATAACATTTTTTCTGGTTTTTTCAGATTTTTATGTTGAGCCCTGACAGGTGGCCGAATGGATTAAGCTAGATGCATGAAATTTGGTATATGTAACAAGAATATTACTAGGTTGTCCCGGAAGCTTCAAAAAGCCTGTAAGAAACGAAATATTTGTGATATCCTATGCTTTCGGATAGATCTCAAAATAGCAATTAGCGTGATTTATGTCCGTAACTTCCTCTTCAATCCCCCAGTTCTTATTGGTTGATTTAAATTATTGTACGGAATTTCTATCCCTTTCAACACAGCTCATCGCGTGGATTCAGAAGAAATTTTAGTAGAAAAATATAACTTATGATTTTTGATTAAAAAATGTTGGGAACGTTATACATATTTAGTGGCTATGTTCACCATGGTAGATACTTTATTTCGGTAATATTAAAATGGATTTAGAAACTAGACTGAAAATACTCGAAAAAGGGTGATTGCATTTTAATATTTTACCCATTAACTTCCGCTACAAGAAACTTCTTAAAATACTTCGTTGGCAACGTTATGTTTTTTTTTGCGGTAGAATTCATCGCCAACAAATATGCACAAGCAACTGGTTTACCCTCAAAATATCAATGTAAATCCTTAATTTCAAACATTTTGTCTCTGAGGAAATCAAAATTGCATTGATACAATAAAAATAAAGCAAATTTTTACCTTCTTTCGGGACTGGTATTTTTGGGATTTTTTTTTTTTTTTTTTTTCACAAGCAAGAGTAAGTTTTTATGAAAAAAGCACCCCTAAATCAACTTATATACTTGAAAATGGTATTTTTTGACAGCATTAGATGTAAACTTATGAATTATGGGCAAATGAGTGGGAGATTTGAAGAAAAAAAAAGTTTGTATAGCTTCGTCTTACGTGGCCGTGCCCATATGATCTTTTACGGACTTTAATTTTATGACTTGTCCTTGGTACCTTTGGGTGGAGGAAGCAGAGATAATGTGTACAACTAGTCGAAATAAATCTCAGATAAATGGCAGAACTATAAAAAATCAGAAAAGCTTTTAAAATGGTCCTTTTTGTGATACTAAAATATCTAATGTCCATGTCTTCTTTACCAAAAAATACAAAAAACTTAAAAAAAGTACCATTTAAGAACTTTGACAAGTTTTAATTTTAAAACAATATTTTTGACTTGAAAGTTATATCCCGATTTGTCAAATGTGAAATTCAAATGTAAACTGTATAAAACCAATATTTCCAAATGTAAGCGCAGGTGGCAGATTTTAGCATAAAAAATAAATATTTTCCCCAAGCGACCTTCTATAGAACGCATTCTGATAATCTTTATCGCTGAAATGCAGAAACACAGTTGATCTTTTTTCTCAGAAAATTCAATATGGATTCTTACCTATATATTTTCTTAAAATTTATTTTTATTTATAATCCCGAAATAATTCATCTCTATAATTACTTTTGATGTAAAACCACATTAATGCAAATTAGCATTTTTTCTTTGAACGTTAAGATCTTAGTTCCACTATAACATACATCACTACGACTTATCAGTGTGATGATTACAACCAGTGTCTGTGATGTCATAGCAAACATTCTGGGGAAGCAACGTATAAGTGTGACACATGGCACACGTTTGCACTGACGGCAGCCGGCTGTCATTATCATAAAGTTTTTTTTGTGTTGTCTTTGAAAGCTCCACATTCATTCATTCATTCATTTCGAGTTGTTTTACAACCGCAATAATGATAATAAAATGCAAATAAATTAAATGCCATACAATTTGATAGCAATTTTCATAAGCACAACACTCGGTTGAATGCTCATTAAAAATTCAGCGGTTTATATATTTTTTTTTTTTGCAATTTGCAGTTTAAAAATGAATCATTAATTTGGACACTTTACATTTGTGACGTCAATTTGCACAGTATTATAGCCCCATTAAGCAGCATGTTACACGCTGCACAATGTTGTTTTGTAGAAAATTGATGATCGAAGTCATCAAATTAGACATTGTCAAGAAACAACCTGAACTTGACACTAACGTCGTGAGACGTCAGTAAGACGGTGGCACGCCTTGAAACGTCAGCGGGTTTTTGGGATTTTTCTTGCCGCCATTTGTGAGGGACTTTTTTTCTTGGTTCATGTTGATTACGCTCTTTACGCTGAATATGGAATTTCATTAAAAGTACATCATAATTAGTAATGAAATGTAAATACGATCATTTGCCCACCTGGATTGTAAAAAGCACTGTCATTTATTTTGTAATTTCCAACTTTGCGCGCGCTATTTCATGAGAATGGGAAATGTGCGGCACTTTTTCCTACTAAGTATTGTAATTTTCCTATTGTTGTCAGTTAGATAATGGGGTGGTATGATTAAAATAATACAAAATCTTTATACATTTGTTTAGTTAATGACGTGCTCGTATTAAGCTCATTACTTATGATATAACTGCATTGTTTTTCATATAAAGTAATTAAATGTTTCACTGAATTTGGATGACATCAAATGTAGAATTTTGTTTTTAGTGGATAAATCCCCTTTGTATTGTTCATATGGATTGTCTATGTTTTATATAACAATGGGAAATGTATGTAGTGGATTCTATTAACCACAATATTAGGATTTTTTGTTTGCCAGAGTCAGTTTAGACAAAAAACAGAAGATTTTTCGTGATTTGTCATATTTTTGAAGAATACAAAAATTCCCTTAAAAAGTTTCTTAGTGATTTTTATTTAAATTTTTTCATGAGAAAATAAACCAATTGACCAATTCCGAAACCATGATAAAGACCAAGACAAAGGTAATTTTGTAAGAGTAGGTGAAATCGAAACCGAATACTTTAAACATTATATTTCGGAGTTGGAACCGTAATCGGAACTTAGGTCGGAGATAAAAGATAAGTATATAAAGCGAAAAACGCCAAGTGTACCAGATGAAAATTTGTTTGTCTCCGATTTCGCTTAAATTTGGCAATATGGTAGTACCCGTGTGCAAATTAATAATGCGAGAGGATTTGGTCCAGGTACCATTTGTTGTTAAAATACATAGTGTTGAAATTGGCGATTTTTGTTTTTTTTATAAAAAAAATAATACTTTTAAAAAAATTATTTTTTGCACCAAAATTTTTTAAATTTAAAAATACTTTTGCATTTTTTTTTCTTAAAAACCCTTGTCAAAATTTGTTTAAAAATACTTAAAATTAAATCATAATTTATAAGCTTTAAAATGATGTATGACTAAAGATGATATTCGGTCGCTATATGAGAGTTTTTAGCCTTTGAACGCCTGCGGCAGGCAAAACTCTAGTTTTACTCAAGAGGAAGGCATCTTGCGAAAAAAGTGTACTAGGCATAAAATGCTCAAGAAATACGTATGAAATTTTTGGGAAATCGAAAATCGCCAGATGTAGATGGTATTCCAAACGTTGCATTGATGCTCATCATCCAAAAAAGACCGGACGTATTTGCAGAATTATACACATCTTGCCTCAGAGAAGGAGTTTTCCCAAAACAATGGAAGGTACAGCGCTTAGTGCTTATACCAAAAAAGGGTAAGTCGCTACATGCGCAATCATCGTATCGGCCACTGTGCATGCTTGATACTGCAGGCAAAATATTAGAAAAAATTATTGTCGCAAGACTGGCACACTACATTAAAAGTCTTAATGGACTATCAGACATGCAATACGGATTTAGAAGAGGCCGCAGCACAATCGATGCTATTTCAAAAGCCAGTACATTAGATATTGAGACAGCTGAGTGGAATGCAACAATAGATTCTCTTATAAATATGGAAGCACCCACGTATCTAATAAACATGATCAAGGGATCCTCGTTTATGATTCGGATGATGGCCCAAAAACTTACCCAGTGACAGCAAGAGTACCGCAAGGTTCAGTACTAGGCCCCACTCTATGGAATTGCATGTATGGGGTTGAAAAACCAAGCGGAGTGGACATTATTGCAATATTATAGTACCACGTCCCACAATTATGTACTTGGGAGTCCTGCTGGACCACAGGCTTAATTTTAGAGAGTATCTCATAGCAGCTGGTAACAAGGTTGTACGCATGGGATCGGCTGTTGCCAGACTTATGCCAAACATTGGTGGGAAAAAGTATGCAGCCAGGAAACAATTGGCTTCAGTTTCAAGTTCAATATGGTTTTCATCAACTAGTTTAACATCGTATATGACGACAATGGTTGCAACACATAGGCTAGCCTCATTGAGAGTTTGCTGTGCTTCCCGAACAGTGTCTGACGTAGCTTCAAATGTGATTGCGGGTCGACGTCTGGTTGACTTGGAAGCCAAAAAATCGGCGGCATTACGTGACCTGCGTCGGCATAATTGCTTTGGCCGAGATCGCATAGCAGCAGTAGATTTAGAACTATTCACACAGTGGCAACAAAGATGGCAAGCATCAACAAAAGGGCGGTGGACTTACAATCTGATCCCTTTGATTGAAATGTGGCTCAAGCGCAGACATGGAGAGCCAAATTACTACCTCACTCAGTTTCTCACTGGACATGGCTGTTTCAGAGAGTATTTATATAAGTACAAGCACATGAATGACCCCTTTTGCGTGCTTTTTGAAGAAGCTGTAGAAAACGCCAACCACGTATTAACAAGGTGCGTAAGGTTCAATTCGGCCAGACAAGTACTAGAGAATATAACGGGTGGAGAGGTTACTTGTACCAGTATTGTCCTGCTGGGTAAGGACTCCTGGGATCAAATTAATCACGTCATATCAACGATTATGCAGCAACTGAGATGAGATGAGCAACTCAACAGATAAGACAGCAACAACAGAAATTAAGAATTAGAGCTAAATTCCTCTAGCCCTGCCTATCGAAGAAATGCCCTGACTGGCGGTACCGCTTGGCACTAAAAGGGCAGCGACACAAAATGAAGTTAGGGTTTAACTACGTAGGCATACTGAACATGTATTTATATAAATATGTTTGTATAGAACTGAGTACCATTTTCTATACAAACTTATGTAAATATATATCTACATTGCATGTAGTCCGCGAGCCGGCATATTAAGATCAATATCCGTGTTTTGGTCCCGAATGCGGTAAACCAGTAATCAGTATGAATCGTGTATGCTGCTTAGCAGTATCTTTAGAAGATTCCCTCTTCAATTTAAAAAAAATATTGCCAAATTTAAGCGAAATCGGAGACAACAAAATTTTCAGCTGGTTCACTTGGCGTGTTTTGCTTCATATACGTATGTATGTGCAACATAACTTCTACTGACTTGAATAGAATTTTTAGTTTTACGATCAAACAAATTTGCTGCCTAATGTGTTTTGCACTTTTTGTTGTTGTTGTTGTTGTTGTTGTTGCTGCTGCTGCCAAAGAAAGATAAATTTTGCGCTTCTTTGACATATTGCGGATAATAAAGATTTTTTCGAACAATAAAGCCCTGTCGAAAAGAAAGAAAACAATTTAAAATGTTAACAACGCGCATGCGTGCGCCTACATCAAACCATTTGGTCACGGTGGCAAAATAATTATGCGCCAACACGTCGGTATACTTTTGGCTGATGCTGTGATGATATTGTTGTTAGCCAAGCCAAGCCATTGCACTATGTCGGCTGCAAGTGTTGGCTCATAACAAATTTAAGCTCAGATTAGAACCAAAGTGCATGAAAGTAATTAAAATGCCTTCGCAACAAAGGGGGTAGGGGGGGGGGGGGTAAGGTAACGTTTTTCAATTATTAAAGTTGTTAACAGTTAAAGTGGATTTTGATACCAATAACAATGGGCATGGTTGTATGAAGGTGTTAGCCAATTTGTGCCAGTTGGATTGTGGTTGAATTTGAGTATTCGCAATTTTTTGTAGACTTTTCTCTCGAAATAAAAAAAGGCATAGTTCATTGCTTTGGTCTTTTTGAATTAAGTTAAACTAACCCAACAGGAAAAAATTTGAATAAATGATTGATCTTGAAGCCAGCTTTTGAAACTGTGAAAAACACTTTAGTTTGATAATTTTCTTCAAAGGCAATGGACCTTTTTAATTATCGAAAAGTACATACTAAATTCGCCCAGTGGTCAAAATTCGACCACAATTGTATTAAATAGTTTTGGTACTTTTTGAACACTTTTAGTACTTTTTTTGCTATTTGGTACGAAATAGAAAAGCTCATTTATGACCCCTGGTATAATTCACGCGAAATATAAAATAACAAAAAATATGAAGTCAGTGCTATGTTTTGTGTCTTTCTCTTTGTGCTTTATATATTTTTAAGCTCTGTGTAACCGTGTATTTTGTTGTTGTTAATATTAAAAAATTTGTATATCATTTTATCTGGCTTAGTGTCAAAGTCTTAAAATAATTGTAACTTTGTGCACATTTACACACAAATACCTTTCTAAAGGTGTATAATTCAAAGTCGTGCTCCATTTCTAACGTATTGAAAAAAGTAGGACAAATTTTTGTCTTGCGTATTAATATATAGATTTGAATGACTTTTTTCTTTAAGAACATTTTTTGCATTTTTTGAAGTGGTTTTTACGGTTACCAGACATAGTCCCAACGGACATAATCCCCACTTCGTAAATAGGGATCATGTCCGAAAATTTTTCGGTCATAATCCTCATTTTGGTCATGGGGGTTATGTCCGAAAAATTTGATTAAGATTGAACAAAATTTTTGCAATAGTCCATTTAAAAAATTTATATAGTGTTGGATGTTATAGACTGATCCGAGGCCGAAGGCCGCCGCGAAGCCGGTGTTGGATTTTTGGGAGTTTTAAATCCTGAGCTGCGGCCGCAGGCCGCCCACTTACCCCTTCTCTTATGTAAAATTACTGTGGCTAGCAAACTAGGTGTTGGATGTATTATAGACTGATCAGCGGCTGAAGGCCGCCGCGGAAACGGTATTGGAATTTTTGGGAGTTGTAAATCCTGAGCTGCTTCTGTTGTCAATAACAAAATATTGTTATGGGGACTGTGTCCGTTTTTTCCTGGGGATTATGTCCGAAACACTTGCGGACATAATTCCCATTTTAGAAATGTTGACTATGTCCGAATTACTGGCGGACATAATCCCCATTCACGAAATGGGGCATCGCTTTTTACTTTTTACTGACTGGATGCTTGTGCATAAAACTGTTACTCTGAATCTAACCGATCTATTTTTAACTCAAAAAAGCATTTGTTTGTTTTAGATACATATTTATCTTTTGTATCTTGTAGATACTTTCGTATCTTCCAGATACTTTTACATCTTAGATTTGTCTTATTGGTACATTTAATTATAACAGATAATTTTGTATCCTACAAATACTTTTTTTCAAACTTCTGCATTTATAATATATTTTTTGTAATTACAGATAATTTTTTATCTTATAAATGCGTTTCACATGCTTGCAATTATAAGATACTTTTGAAATTACAGATAATTTTGTATCTACAAAAGCTTTTCTTATGTACTTATTATTATGTTTCTGACAATAATTTTTTTATTTATTTAATAAATACTTTTTCATCTTACAAATGGTGCTATAAAACTTCTTTTGTTTGTTTAAATTTTTATAATTTTAACTATCATTATAATAAAAAATAAATAAATCTTACAATTTTTACAAAGCAGATAATTTTTATCTAACGAATACATTTTTGATATTTGGGCCATTTTAGAGATATCTTTGAATATTACCTTAAGGTAAATTTTAATGCGACTTATAACGTATTTTTCTACTCAACAGCACTTGCAACACCTTGCAGAAAGTAATTTTGTTTTTTTACTTTTCTCTTTGATGTTTAACATACCAGATATTTTTATAACTTACAAATTTTATCTTGCTTTTTCATTAAATGGAAAAAGAGTCTCTGGAAGGTCGACTTTCCATTGTATACGTATCACTTCTGAGCTCAATATGGTTCAAAAGATACTGTCCTTAATTAAAACGCTGAAGCATTTTCCTATCAGGGCGTCTATTCTAGAAATTTTCAATTTTCTGCTTTTGAATTTATTCAATGTACTACAAAGGCAACCAGCAACAACAACAACAACACCAACAACATCAACAACAATAGCATAATGGTCATTAATTGCATAAAGCTAGAAAATAGCTCTCCAAATAGGAAATGACTTCATAAGTTTTGTGTGTGCAAACATTGCACTCATGTGCGACAATCGACAATTGGAATTCTTAAACAATGACTGTAAAATATGCATTAGAAAAACGTCAAATGCTCTTTGTTATTTTTTTTTTTTTTTTTTGGTTTTTTTTAGAGAAATTTTCCTTATTGTTGGGTTGTGTTCCTTTTTTTTAACATCAAAGTGACACCGATTTGTAAGATGTCCAACGACGTTCAGAGTTTTTTTGCAAATGTTCGACAATAAAACTATAAGTCAAATCGATCAATGCAATGCTGTTGGTCTAAATTTGCTTGAGTTTTTAATGAAAATAAAAACCATTGTTTCAAATGAAGTACATCCGGTTATTTTTTTGAAATACTCCAGCAGCAAAAAAGTTTTTGTCATATCTAAGTATATACCAAGATTTTGTTGAGTTAAAAAATACGTAAGGTCTTACCATGAGAAAGACTAAACTGTTATTCAAAGTATAATAATTTCGGTAGTTTGAACGACAAATCGAAGGAAAAAACCGCGAAATATTGCTAAAATTGACCAATATTGCTAAGCTCGAAAAATGTCGATTAAATGGTTTAAGCAAAACTAACCAAAAAAAAGGGTGGCAACCCTAAAAATTTTTGTAAAATTTTAAAAAAGTTCATCTGAGTGGTTCTGAAACCAAAAATTTCAATTTAGTCAAAAAAGTAAGAATTATATAAGATTTTCGAAAATAACCAGGTGGCAATCCTAAAAATTAATGTTGGATTTTTGAAAAGTTTATTTAAGTGTCTAAGGACTAAATTCAAATTTTTATTTTTTAAAAATATGGTTTAACCAAAAATAACAACAAAAAAATCCAGGTGGAGGTTTACCAAATGGAGAATGATGAAACGTTGCAAAAAAACAACGGAGAATGATGAAACGGAGAATGACTAAATGTTGCAAAAACAGTAATATCACAATGAAAATAGCAATTTTTTTTTTTTTAAGTTGAAACTGCAATTGTTTATTGTTTTACTTATATAAAGATAAAATAATATGTTTAGTAAGATAAAAATTCTTACGCGAAGAAAGATGCACACTTGCGTTCTTCACAAAATTTTTAAACTTTTTTTAAGTAAAAAACACACGAATACTCACTGTCGAAAAATCAAAACTGACTGAACTTAAAATATACTGAATTTCCTTTTTCTCTTCACTTTCAGTTCTCTATGTACTCAATATTTATAAAATTTACAGTTAGAATAAGAAAACCTGGGCGGAGATTGTCTAAATTGAGGGACCATCTTTCACGGTTGTCAATTCTATGTAAAAAAAATTTTTCGAATAGTTTGCACAGAAAAACTGAAGCTGAAATATATATACAAACAATGTCGAATAAGTTTTATTTAGAAAATAACGTTATATGCGAAACGGGCAAATTAAGTGCACAAAGAAGCGGTTAGGGACAGAACGGAGAATGACTTTTTAAAACTTTATGTTGTACGTATAATTTGATAGTAAAATATTAAAATTTTTTTTTTCGTAAGCAATTTGTATAGAAACTCTGGTTCTGTATTAAATAGTTAAAGTATCAAATTTTAAATTTAATCATGGTTTTGAGCTCCAGGAAATTGAATAGTAAATTATTTGAAGACTTACCCTAGTCTCCCTTATCATAATTCCGGTTGTTTCATGTGGCTGACTAGTGTTGATTCAATGCACAAAAAAAATAGAAACATCGGAGAATCCCTTAAACTATAGAAAATGTCGCAAAATGTTGATGAAATTCAAAAAAACGTTGACACTGCAAAAATTTTGAACAATCGTAAGTACTGTCGTAAAATCAAAGAAAAGTTGGCCGAAATTCAAAAAAAAAGGTTTCGTTTTTCACTTTTAACTGAAAGATTAGATTCAGTTTAGCATTGTTTTGTCCACCATGGTGTATCCGCCATTTTGATTTTTAAAAAATGCATTTTGGATTCGTAATCAGCAAAAACTGTCAATTACCGAATTTTGTGAGGATGGATCCAATTTAGCAACATTTTGTCTACCATTGTTGATCCTCCCCTTTTGTTTTTAGAAAAATGGATTTAGGTATTACCGACTTTCTGAATTTTGGCCAGCTTTTCTGATTTTCCAACCACAATGAGTAGTGAAAATTTAAAGATATCCAGAGATAAGTATGTTGAAAATGTTGAAAAATGCTGACGAAATCCAAAAATGTGTAAATAGTCAGATAAATCCAAAAAATGTTGCTAAAGTCGAAAATTTTTGAAAAAATCGAATAAATTTCCTAAGTCGAACAATGTTGACAAAAGTCAAAATGGTAACAAAAAACCCTAAAAGGTCGAATAATTGGAAAAAATGGTGAAGTCTACAATTCTGAAGAATTGGAAATACAGAAAAATATTGAAAAAATCGAAAAATGTTGACAAAACCCTAAAATGCTGAATAATCAAAAAAAAAAAAAAAAAAAAAAATCAAAAATTTTTAAGTATTCTGATAAATGCGGAAGAACGAATTCTTAGCAGATATACAAAACTCAAGAAATTTCGGAAAAGCCGAAATATTCCTAAAAAATTTTTAAAAAAAGTTTAAGGGATGTGTAAAAAACATCAAAAACATATTTGATGAAATCGCCAAATGTTGAAAATATCGAGATATGATTATTATTTTGAAAAATGTTGCAGAAGCGAAAATTCTGAAAAAATGGTGGAACTATACACTATATAAAAAAATTTGAAAAAATCTTATGCATGTTTAAGGAGTCAACAATGATGTGGAGGTCGGGAAAAATCGTATAGTTATCTCAAAAGACTTTTGAAAAGATGTTGCATTATTTCAATGGCAACAAACTTTCACAAATCTTTGCAACTACAACCCTCAATCGATCGATCGGTCAATCGGCATTGTGTTAATTGACACATCTTTCTCCAACACTCTGCTTGACGTATAATGAATGCAGTAGATCTGAAAAAAAATCCTACCGGACGCATGTCGGCAAAATAAAAGTGCGCAAATGCGCTGCAGGACATTTTCACTCCATGTGATCGACACAAACAAAGATCACCAGAGAGTTTGAGCACAAAACAATCGAACACCGATTACTGGCTGCAAATGTAATGGAATTGGAATGCATCGTATTGTGTGAGAAAAAGGTGAAAACAAAAATTGAAAAATAAAATAAAATCCACATTGTACATCTTCATTTCGGGGTTTGTCTGTAGGCACATCTCTCTATTTCCCAATTTGCTATGCATCGTTCAGTGTTGGCCAAATATTTTGGTATCTTCCCCTTAAACACACATATTCATTCTGGCGGTGGTTTCGGTTATGCTGGTAGATAGATACAAGTAGATTTATTGTCGTCAATTGGCATATCGAATCGTGAATTTCATGCGCAATTGAAAAATTTGCTGCATTCTCCTACAGAAATTAACGCTGCTCGTGTACAGCGTCGTCAGAGAATTTCCCGGCCAGTGCACTTTGTAAATATCCTTGAAATTTTCTTTGCATTTTTTTCTTCTATTTTGTGTGTTAATGTGGACTTCATGCTTGTTAAGGCTGGTTTGTTGGTGTTTGGTTGCTATTGTTGTTGTTGTGTTTGGCATGTGCCGCAGTGGCGTATTAACGCGCATACGCAACGTGTTGATTGATGTGATGTGAAGGCTGTGTGCGAAGAGATTTATTAAGACATAAATTGGTGAAAACCGGAGTATTGTAGCACTCTAAGGAAAATAACATAATATAAATCTAAGGAATATGACTTACAAGAGAAAATAAAGAGAGAGTTGAGCTATTCATTTCGTTTGGTTATATTAGCACAAAACGGTTAAAAGCGTTTGCTGAAAATATAAAGTTTGGCAAAATATTATATATTTTATAGTTTTATATATTGTGCTTAGTAGTGCTTAAATATCAAAAAAAAAAAAAGAAAAATTATTCCATCAAATGGCTATTCCTGAAAATTACTATAAGCCAACTTCTTCATTGCTTAGATTATGACCTTAAAGCAGACCTTGAAATAAACTTTTTTAAAAGTTTTTTTAAGTTTAGTTAGACTTAAAACTTTTAAATCATCTAAGTATAAATAAGTTTAAAAAAACTTTAAACTTTTTGAAATAAAAGTTTTAAAATACTTTAAAAAAAAATTTTTTCAAAATAAAAGTTTTTTAGAATATTTTTAGAGGGGACTTCTTTTGTCATGTCCAAAAAATATTTTCTACCTTTCCCCATCGATTTGAGCAATAAATTTTTTTACAAAAATGGGCGTAAAACGGTCACCTAGAGGGGTCGGGAACTCCTCTAGTCATGTCCAGAATATATTTTTGACCATTCGCCATCGTTTGGAACAATAATTTATTTTGCAAAATGAGCCCAAAACGGTCACTTAGATGGGTCGGGACCCCTCTGGTCATGTCCAAAATATATTTTCGACCTTTCCCCATCGATTGGTTAAGTAATTTTTTGTTTGCAAAATTGGCCCAAAACGGTCACTTAGAGGGGTCGGAGACTCATCTGGTCATGTCCAAAATATATTTTTGACCTTTCCCCATCGTTTTGAGCAATAAAAATAAAATTTTTTACAAAAATAGGCGCAAAACGGTCACACTTTATCTTCCAGCTCTATAAGCATGTAATTTCTCAGAGTTCGGTCACTGGATCTTTTTTCAAGGTATTTTTTTTTTTTGACCTGTTTTCATTCAAAAAACAATTTTTATAAAACATTTCTAATAAATAAATAGCATTTTATGCCTAGTAAGGGAAGATGGGGTAGATTCGTATAAGGGGCACCTTCGTACAGTGGCTTTATTTCGATAACTATAGACACTACCATGTCCGCGCTTGTATCCAATATAGGACCAACATGACCAAATTATTCCGGATTATTGTTCTTGCACACCGGAACTACCATATACGTATTGCCAAATTTGAGCAAAATCGGAGACAAAAAAATGTTCACCTGGTACGCTTGGAGTGTTTTGCTTCATGTATTTAAATGAACCTATCCTCTAAAATATTCAACTAAATCCTGTAAAAAGAATTTATCCTATTTTTAGCAGCAAAAAAAGTGGTGTGCTTAGGTATAACCTGAAATCTAATAAAACACGGCTTTTCCGGTTCCTTGATTTCCTTACCCAAGGAACTTTTTTAGTTGCTTTTGAATTAACAATTTTTATACTTTCTTTTGGATGTACTACTTAAGAGCTTAGCAGCAAACTTAGTTTGGCGGTTTTCAAAAGGCGTGTCATATCCACTATCATTTACGTAGCTTGGTCGTATTTGCTGTGGCCATACTTATATTTCAAGGTGAATTTGACATTTGAGATCATCAAAAATGCAGTAAGCGTTATCAGCAATTGCTAGTCGGTAATCCAGATCTAGGTATGCATAAAATAATATTGATTTTCTAACAAATCTAAATTGACAAAATTTAAAAATGTCAAATATATCGAATCGGTCCAAAAAACCAAAATTTATTTCTGAAGTCGAAATATATTGAAGAAATCGAAAAAAAATTTGCCTAGATCAAACAATATTGCCAAGATAAAGAAATGTCGAGGATATTGACAAAAAAAAATTTTCAAAATGTATGTGGATAAAGGTTAAAAAGAGTTTTGATCATATCGAAAAATTTTGACATGACTTCAAATTGTTCTCCGAAAAGCATAAAAATTAAGTTAAGTTACCACTCAAGCAAAAAAAAATTTTCAAGTTTCCGAAAAAATGTTGGAGGAAAACGTCATTATGACGAGAAATGCTTTAAATCGAAATTTAAAATTTTTTCCACTTTCGTTTCCGAACATCAAATAATATATTTTATTAGAATATTGAGTTTTTTAATTGAACTTTTAGTCATATATTTGGATTTACATATAAATCTATCAATGCATTTTTCTAACACATAATTATGACAAATCAAGGAACAGATTAAAAACACAGCTATAGTGACATATGTTTCGTCTTTCGCCACAAAGACTCATCAGACTATTTTTGTTGTAATTATAATTATATTTATTTTACTAAATAAATTATTATTGAAAAATTGCAAGTTTGAAAACTTTTTGTGTTTTTGGTCTGGGCGGAAGTCGAACCAAGGATCTCCAGGTTGGTAGCAGAAGTCGTTACCACTGCACCAGCCTTGCCATTTGCTACCAACAAGGATCTCCAGGTTGGTAGCAGATGGCAAGGCTGATGCAGTGGTAACGACTTCTGCTACCAACCTGGAGATCCTTGGTTCGACTCCCGCCCAGACCAAAAAAAAACACAAAAAGTTTTCAAACTTGCAATTTTTCAATAATAATTTATTTAGTAAAATAAATATAATTATAATTACAACAAAAATAGTCTGATGAGTCTTTGTGGCGAAAGACGAAACATATGTCACTATAGCCGTGTTTTTAATCCGTTCCTTGATTTGTCATAATTATGTGTTAGAAAAATGCATTGATAGATTTATATGTAAATCGATCTTTGCAAATATATGACTAAAAGTTCAATTAAAAAAATCAATTTTCTATTTATAAAATGTCATTAAGTAACACACTTAAAAATTCTTAATTTTATTAGAATAAAAATCTTTATTATCGTATACTAGTGTGTATCGAAAAACGAACACCCAATTCCACACTCAAATTATGAAAGAAGAGAGATAAAAAATTTAGGGAATATAAATTTTTTTACTTTAAAATAAATTCCTAGCTGGCCAAATGGCCATTGTTTATAAAAACCGAGTGATTTTGTACTGGAGCCTATGTTACGGTAAATTTTTTTCCCAAAAACACCATAGATATCGATTCGTGGTCTAAAATAACTTATGTGTGCAAATTTTCAGAGAGTTCGTATGACGTGCAGGAGCGTCAGCAGAGGAATAAGAAACGATTATCTTCAATGAAACGAATACTTTTTGTACTGGAGCCTATCTAACGGCAGATTTTTTTCCAAAAAACACTACAGATCTCAGTTCGTAGTCGAAAACAACTTATGTATGCAATTTTTCCGAGAGATTGTATGACGTGCAGGAGTGTCAGCAAAGAAAAAAAAGCACTTATTTTCAATCAAACGTTTAATTGTTGTACTGGAGTCCACCTAACGATTCATTTTTTCAAAAAAAACTTGTGGTACTTGATTCGTCATAAAAAATAAACTATGCACCCAAATTTTAAGATTGGTGGAACGACGTGTGGGAGTGTCAGCCAAGGATTAAAAAATGGTATACAGCCATTTCATGCCTATCGTAACAAGATCTGCCACACCCCTTCCGATATCGCTGAAATTTGGTACATGGTTTCGTTTCATGCTTAAACTTTGAAAAATGGCAAAAAAAAAATTTTGCGATTCTTTTTGTGGCTTGTGGAGGGGTGCAAAAAGTCGAAAAATAGGTAAAATGTAACAAACTCTCCTCAAATAATTACCAATAACTTGGCCATTTCTTAACCAATTTTCATGTTTAGACCTGTTTTGGAAAGGCATTGAATCGGGCTATAAGCTGAAAATAGTTGATAAAAAGTACTACATTTATTACTATTTTAGTACAAAACTACAAAAAACGTGCCTGTGTAAACTTTTGTTACCTTACAAAATATTTTTTTTGGAAAGAAAAAAAAAATAATCTTTCAGTCAAAAAAGAGAGAAAATTGGTATGTCTCGAGGCTTAGAAGTTATGATTCTTTGAAAATTTAAAAAATGGTCCGATCAGAAAATGGCCCATAGCTGGAACATTTCTTATCTCATTTTTATGTTTGGATCATTTTTAGAAAGGGATTGAATCATTCTATGCGCACAAGTAAAAGTGTTTTGTTTTTGGTAAAAATTACTAAATTTACTACTATTTTAGTACTAAACTACTAAAAACGCTATGGTACCTATTTTCGACCTTCCAAAATAATTTTTTAGAAAAGAAGACAAAATTACCTTTCAAATGAATCTAAAACTTGGATGGTACCATTAATGGTATAGGAGTAATGATTTTTTTAACATTTTAGTACATGCAACATTTCGTATAATGTAGGTTTTTTTGTAATTTAAATCCTTTTAAATTCCTCGAAAGATTTTGAAAATGAAATACGCCGTGCTGCAATACGATTACCATGTACCAAATTTCAGCGAAATCGGAAGGAGTGTGGCAGATCATGTTACGATAGGCAAGAAATCGCTGTATACCATTTTTTAATCCTTCGCTGACACTCCCACACGTCGTTCCACCTATCTTAAAATTTGGGTGCATTGTTTATTTTTTATGACGAATCAAGTACCACAAGTTTTTTTTGAAAAAATGAATCGTTAGGTGGACTCCAGTACAAAAATTAAACATTTGATTGAAAATAAGTGCTTTTTTTTCTTTGCTGATACTCCTGCACGTCATACAATCTCTCTGAAAAATTGCAAACATAAGTTGTTTTCGACTACTAACTGAGATCTGCAGTGTTTTTTGGAAAAAAATCTGCCGTTAGATAGGCTCCAGTACCAAAAGTATTCGTTTCATTGAAGATAATCGTTTCTTATTCCTTTGCTGACGCTCCCGCACGTCATACGATCTCTCTGAAAATTTGCACACATAAGTTATTTTAGACCACAAATCGATATCTATGGTGTTTTTTGGAAAAAAATTTACCGTTAGATAGGCTCCAGCGCAAAATCACTCGGTTTTTATAAACAATGGCCATTTGGCCAGCTAGGAATTTATTTTAAAGTCAAAAAATTTATATTTCCTGAGTTGTTTATCTTTCTTCTTTCATAATTTGAGTGTGGAATTGGGTTTTAAAACTCGCCCATATATTTCAATACACACTATCGTATACGTTTGACCAAATTTTTACTCAGGGCCTAATTTCTGGGGATGCTGAAGGAACTCCAGCCCCCCCAAAATTTTCTAGTAACCTTGCGATTTTGATAATGCGAACGAACAAAAGAGCTTGACTCTCTCTAAATAAAATCCTTTCTATGCCCCTGCCGACGCAGATAACTGAACCCGTTGATAAAGCTTATCTTTTAGATACCATATTTCTTAAGAACGCTACGCTCCCTCGTAAGAATCGAACACCGTCTCACATTGAGATACTCGTATATGTACTTTTGATCCAGGAAGGTAAACAATAATAATATAGTTTAGCTGCTTCTTGGTTATTAAGCTTGAAGCTAAAGAGAATTCTTAGAAATCTCAATATTAATAAAGCCTCAAGACCGGAGGGCATATCAGCCCATGTGTTGAGAAAGCCCACTTCATCACTGCCTCGCCTATTATGCAATTTTTTCAGCATTTCCTACACTCGTGGTGGATTTCCGTCAAGTTGGAAGATTTCTAATGTCCAGCCAGTTTAAAAGAAAAGGCTAAGCAACTAATCCTAATTGGTCTATTGCAATATGCTCAGTGTTCTCCAAGGTAATAGTGAGCGTTATAATATTCTTCTTGTAAATTTTTTAAAAAGATCAAATTTTAGAGACTAAATTTGTTGAACACAGATATTTTGTAAAAAATTTTTCGAAGCTATTTTCCAAAAGTCTTAACTCCCTTTATTAAACTTAAATCAAAGTACCTGGAGACCGATCCCTGCTCGGTCAACAATCTAATCTTATTATTTTAGTCGATGTTTTTATTCATAGCTATTTTTTGTTATGAAACTTGTGTCTTTTCAGTTCTAACGGTCATGTTTTCAAAATGATAAATAAACCGATGAGAATAATAATAAGAAAAAACTCGGAAAGCATCGAATGGTATAGAAAAATATCAAAAACTCAAATTTTTTTTTGGCGAAATAGAATGCCCTAAAATAAATAAATGGGATATGCCACTCACCCAAAATATTTTGTCTTTGGTATGGCGACTGAAATATCTTATCTTCAAAGGATCATAACTCGGAAAATAAGAATCCTATTGGAAAAATCAGAAAGGATATTTGGGTAAGGAAGAGTGTAACTATCCGATGCTATTAATAAAAAAGAATTTCACCTTTTCTTGTAGCTACGCTGTAAGACTGAACACAGCGTTTTCTCTAACTTCAAGCAAGGATATTTCAAAATCCTGCAGGTATAATGACAGTTCTGCTGATGAAGACGGATTTAGCGTCAAAAAGTACATAAGACTGCATATAAGAATTAAACAGTTCATTCCAATTTTTTTTTTTGTGCCTGAGTTATTAACAAAAATTTTTATTTTGATAAAAAAGTGGGCGTGGCAATTATTAAACAAAGCCTTCTTTTTGTTATGCTTTAGATACTCCTGATCCAGATTCGCATACCAAATTTCATCAAAATATGTTGTATCATTTGCGAGAAACAGCATTTAATGTGTTTTACTTGTATGGGAGGTTCCACGCGCACTTTCGATATTTTGCCTACTTTCAGGTCGTAGGTGCCTAATAGCAAGTAAACTCCCTACAGTTAAATTCAGAAAGATTGCTTTAGTAGTTTTCTTTTTATAGCGCATTATATTTTTGTGGGCGGTGCCACGCCCTTCAACGAGTTTTCTCAATATAATGGCATATGACATATTAATACTTGTTTGAAGAGGTAACAGATCCTAAATTTTCATCAAAATTTTCGGAGTCGTTTTCGAGCAATATTGAATCAAAATTTTCAAGAGTTAAAAAGTGGGCGTGGCACTTACTCGATCGCGCCCACTTTTCGTTTGTTACAACATATTATTAAGCAGTACCTACATACCAAATTTCATTAAAATACCTTTTAACATTTGCGAGAAATAGCATTTAACGTATTTTGCTTGTATGGGAGGTTCCACGCGCAACGGCGATATTTTGCCCGCTTTCAGATCAGAGATGCCTTATAGCAAGTATGCTCCTCACAGTTAATTTTAGAATGATTACTTTATGAGTTTTCTTTTTATACCGAATTATATTTTTGTGGGCGGTGCCACGCCCTTCAACGAGTTTTCTCAATATAATGGCATATCACATATTAATTCTTGTTTGCAGAGGTAAAATTTCCTAAATTTTCATTAAAATCGTTGGAGTCGTTTTCGAGTAATATTGAATCAAAATTTTCAAGCGTTAAAAAGTGGGCGTGGCACTTCTTCGATCCCGCCCACTTTTCGTTTGTCACAAGGTATTATTAAGCAGTACCCGCCTACCAAATTTCATTCAAATACCTTGTATGGTTTGCGAGTTATGACCAAATCAAATTTAAAATTTAGGGCGGTGCCACGCCCCCTGGTGAGCATTTACAAAGTTCAAACCTAGCTCATTCTTCATTGTATGCTAATATCTAACACTGTTCCAAGTTTCATTAAAATCGCTGTACCCGTTTTCGAGAAAAAGTTTTGCCCGTTCCAAACAAACATACATAAGTACATAGGTACATAAGTACATACAATTTTATCTCGTATAAGAAGAGAAGATTTAAAGGAATTTGTTTAATATTTTGGCAAATTTTTTCCCTTGGTGTTGCGCTAATGCAAATTCTTGCTACCATCGAACAATGTTGACAAAATACGAGTAATATTAAAAATGTTGTTTTGTTTTCCAGGAATTTCTTCGATATTTTACGCTTAATGATTTTCTATATTTTCTTCATACCCAATTAAGTAAAAGGCAATCTTCTTTTTAAAAAATATATTTCAATCGAAATCAATATTATTTCGTTTACTTAAGGCCTTAAGAAGTTCAAAATAACTTATTTTAGTCCTTCTAGTTTCCATTCCATCTTTCAACAAAGAAGAACTCTACCTTTATAGCATATGGGCGGAGCTAAAATGAAACTCTGCTGCATCTTTTATTTACTTTTTCGTGCAGTAAAACCTTGAGGGTTTTACCTTTAAGTGAACCTTTACCATTTTGAGTTTTTGCTTTGTGGTTTTTGACTCAAAAATTGAAAACCAGTTCAGTTTTGAGTGCAACAGTACTATGCTTACTCACACAGATACACAAAGCATATGCTCAAAATCAGGTAACATTTTAAAAGGCATATGAGCGCTTTAGTAAAGGTCTTCTGGCCACAATGAATTCAACTACATAAGTAAGTGCATATATGTGTATGAATGTGTTTATATAACATTTAAGAATATGGCCACCGTAAAGGAGATTATTTACTATTCTGTTGCACACAATTAAAACAGAGACTAAGATATTTGGCTATGTAGGTGCTTGCTCAGTTTGAAATTCCATGATCACGATGATTTGTCGTCTCAATTTCTTGCCAATTTTTCTTTCTTTATTAGATTTTTAGTCGCACAGACTAGACTGGGAGTTATGTATGTGAATTTGATCGAGTATGAAAAATGGAAGATCCAGCAAAAAATGCGCTAAAATTCCTATAACTCAGACTCCCAACCTAAAAACCAGGGAGCATTACTGACAGTTCTACAATGTTTTTCATTCTCAATTTTTTTAGTCCATAGTAGGAGGTTGTAGGTTACCTTTGCCTTCGAAATCCAAGAATCAAGAAAGACGTTTCATTTTGGCTTTATGTTCTTCCTAGGAGTTACAGGAGAATACATACATACATAATAACATCAGAACAGTTCCAGACTATCTATAAATCTTATCACTGCCGTGAGATTAATATTACCTATGTATTTCAATCTTAAATCTCGGCATCTAGGTGCTTAATTCTGCATCTCACAGCAACGGTGCACTTAGCACATGCTCCGCTGTTTCCAAGTTCTCTAGGCAGAGTCAACAATCATCAATCATCGTCTACCAGACATAATTGATAATTGAGTTTACAGTGATCTGTCATTATTTTACTGTTATTCTCTTCGCAGAAGGGTTCTGGGCTAATAAAAGTATTGAGTTAGCCTCTCTTGACCAAAAAATATGCCCTTTTATCATTCCATCGCAACTGCTTTTTAGAATCTCTGTCCCACGACTCTAGCTCTAGCATTGTCATCTTCCATATTAAACCCATCAGTGAACCATAACTATGAGACCTGTTTTACACTTATATTGTTACTCCTACATTCCGCACGGTCATTGATGACCATTTTGAATTTTCTAGAGAAAACAAAACTTTTCACCAATCTTATTGGAGACCGCAAGACATAGTGTGGATTTTGAAATGTCTGGTTAGATTGCTTTCTTAAAGTTGGCGGAAAGAAGGTGGTCTGAGGGCCGCACAAGCTGCATCTTTCTTTATCTTAAGGTGAAGAAGAGTGAGTCCCGTAACCATACTTTGAACTACAGTTTTCTCGAGAATATTTATTTACGATAAGACCCCATATTTCTCGATAAGTAGTTCAGTCCATGTTTTTTATACCCTACACCCAGGGTATATTCACTTTGTCCTTCCGTTTGTAACGCAGACAAGGAGGCGTGGCAGATATAGAAAAGTATATATATTCTTGATCAGCGTCACCTCCTGAGTCGATATAGCCATGTCCGTCTGTCTGGCTGGCTGGCTGGGTGGCTGGCTGTGTGTTGAAATACACTTTTTGGGAAAACTGAGCAAGATAATTCAATGAAATTTGGTACACTGCCTTCGTCGCCAAAGTTAGCTCGGGGGATTGAAAATGAGCGAAATCGGTCAACGGACACGCCTACCGCCCATACAAAAAATATATTCACAATGCAATTTTAGGAGTGTTTTTCACGACAGTGCAACCAAAATACGCATAAATACTAAAAATTGTAAGTGCAAGCTCCGAGAAAAAACTGAGCAAATTCGGACAAGAGGGCGTGGCACCTCCCATATAAGCAAATGCTTAAAAACGCTATACTGAAAGCGTTTTTTGAGATATTCGAACCAAATTTTACTGAGAAACTACGAATCATAAATGAAAGCTCTCAACAAAAATTGGGTGTAATTGGACAAGGGGGCGTGGTACTTCCCACATAAGCAAAAGTTTCAAAATGCTATACAGAAACAGTTTTTTGAGATAATCCAACTAAACTTCACTCAAATACTAAATACTATAAATGCACGCTCTAAGCTAAAACTAGACGAACTCGGACAAGAGGGCGTGGCACCTCCTATATAAGCAAAAGCTTCAAAACGCTTTACTGAAAAAGTTTTTCACTCAGACACTAAAAACTATAAATGCAAGCTCTGAACAAAAACTGGGTGAACTCGGACAAGAGGGCGTAGCACCTCCCATATGAGCTTAATTTGAAAAATACTGCAGTGTAGGGTATTTAATGTTTGGCCAGGCCAAATTTTACACCCTTACTAGTTTAAATTTAGCATAGAGAAAGCAAATCTATCAACAAGTTCATTAGTTTAAATTTCAAAATTTAAATTTTCCGACCCCTTTTTTATGGTTCAAACTTTCTATTTCGATTTTCTCCAAATGAATGAAATGAAGCAAAAGTGCATTCAACCGACGACATACACTCTAGAGAAATTCTTATTCCACAGCACTGTTTTCTAGAAAAGTAGTCTATATAAGAATACATTTACTTTAAAGAATTTACTTTACAGTCTGCAGTCAATAAAATTCCATTCTGAAGTATCTTAGAGCGTATATGGACTTCCAAAAAAGTACAAAGGAAGTACCAAACAATGCGTGAGCGCGTGGGAATTAAGTTTTTAAAGCGCATGTGGAGTCCTTACAAGGCAAGAATTAAGAAGTTTTAAGTAAAGTTCAAAAAGGTTTCTGTTATAGAATCATCTATCGGTAGTTGCTACCAAGACGAAGCAGAGCAATTCGTAGATTCCGCTTTTGAAAAAGAAGCACGGATATCTGATAAATATGATCGAGAAATGCAACAGATGAATGTCATTTGCAAGCTCATTTCTTCAGAGCGATAACATGAACACAATGAAATTTACATTGCTTCACGATCCGAACAGACCGAACATTCTCTACCAAAACACAGCAGAGTAATTACAGAACAGAAATAAAAATTAAGTCAGCAATATTTTAAGCCGTAAATGAGTGCCGCCAGCAAAAGCCACAAACAAAGGATTAACTTTAGTCGTATTTTTATTGTTCTTTTGTAGTTGTCATTGGTCTGGTTGGTGTCGCTTTGAACTGCATTTTGTTCCGTCGTTGATTGTTGTCACGTAACCAATTTAAACGTTTTAAGTATTTACAATAAAACAGCGACAGTGCGACGTTGCCATACAGCACAGTACAATGTCGCATAACGGTTATAGTGGTGCCACAAAATAAAAATATCAAGTTGTTTAAAAACAAAAAACAAAAAAACAATACAACCGCATGTTCAGCAAAATGTTCCGTGCCATTTGTGCGTGAGAACAAAACATTGCGCTTTAGGATTTCGCTTAATTAAAAACTACAACATTGCGAATGAAAATGAGTGCAATAAAACAAAGGACTTAAGAAGCGAACCTGCAGTCAATACAAGCGCATACAAATAAGTATGTGATGTTCTATAAGGAAAGCGCTTTATCTTCGAGAAGTTAAAATAATTTTATTGACATTTCTTAAATAACTCTATTATTTTAAATAAAACGACTCGTCGGTCAATGAAAAACTCTAAAAATTGATTAAGTTACAGGAACTACATTTAACACACTTAAGCCTCTGAGAAAAAATTCTGCTGACGCTGTTGCATGGCTGCAGTCGAAAAGTATTGAATTGTATCAAATAAATCAAAGAAAATATTAAAAGTCGAAAAGTATTGAAAAACATCCAGATATCGACAAAAACCCCAAAAGTATAGAAAAATATCTAAAATATTTGTAAAAGTTCTAATCGTCGAAATTCCGAAAATTTCCAAGATGGCAGCCATAGGAAGTTCGATCCAACTTTTGGATATTCGCATATTTGAAAATTTATAGCTCCTCGGCTTTCAATTCGATATTAATGAAGTTTTCAGGGTAACAGTAGAAAAATATGAGCTTTTGAAACAAAAAAAAAAAAAAATTACACTCAAAAAAAATTTGCACTGAAAAAAAAAATTATTTCAGGTGGAAAAAAATTTTTTTTTTTTTAATGCCAATTTGGGGCTTGGAGAAAGTTTTTTATTTTTTTTTTAATATTTTTACTTAAAAGTTTAAAGTATAAAACATATTCGCAAATTTGAAACATACACTGAAAAAAAAAAAAAAAATTATTTTTTTTCTGTTTTAATGTCAATTTGGAGCTTGGAGCATCCTTTTTATTTTATTTTTGAATATTTTTATTTAAAAGTAAAATTCACTATAAGTTTTTTTGAGTTTTTGAAGTTCTTTAATGTTGTGTTTACTTGTTATGAGTCGTTGGAGCGCCTGCGCTATCACACAGGGTTGCCACCGTTTGGACGATAATTTTTTTCAGTAACCCCTAATGAAATTGTTTTTGTAGAATATTTTAACCTATTATAACCAAGTTTTTGGGAAAATGCGTCAAAAATACCCATAAAAACGGGATATAATGGGTTAAGATGTTCTAAGAAATTGTTTATTACCTCGTTTCACGTTAGTTTATTTCAACATCTTTATGTCATGTTTTGTATGGGTCTTTTTGACCCCTTTTTCCAAAAAATTGGTTATAATGGGCTAAAATATTTTACAAAAATATTCTACAAAAAGTTTTACTAGGGGTGACTGAAAAAAAAACTCCGTCCAAACGGTGGCAACCCTCTACGATAGCGCAAGCGTTCCTACGACTCATCATATACACAACATTGAACAACTTCAAAAACTCATAACTTGATAACTGTAAAACAAACCACAATTTTGAGGATCGCAAAATAATTATAATAAAATTTGCTTTTAAATAAAAATATTTAAAAAAAATTAAAAAGGATGCCTCAAGACCCAAATTTGCATTAAAAAAGAAAGAAAAAACTTTTTACCACTTAAAATAAATTTTTTTTTTTCAGTGTGGTTTTCAAATTTGCGAATATGCTTTATACTTTGAACTTTTAAGTAAAAATATTTAAAAAAAAAATAAAAAACTTTCTCCAAGCCCCAAATTGGCATTAAAAAAGAAAAAAAAAACTTTTTTTCCACCTGAAATAATTTTTTTTTCAGTGTAATTTTTTTTTTAGTGTAATTTTTTTTTCAGTGTAATTTTTTTTTCAAAGGGTCATATTTTTCTACAGTTACTCTAAAAACTTCATTAATATCGGATTAAAAGCCGAGGAGCTATGAGTTTTCAAATATGCGAATATTCAAAAGTTGGATTGAACTTCCTATGGCCACCCCCTTGGAAATTTTCGGAAAATCATTTTACCACAGTCATATGTATGTCAAATACTAACTTTTCATCAACTTTCATAAAAATCGGAGATGTCAATTCGAATCTTGGTCGGTTACGCAAAGAAAGACTCTAAGTTCTTTATCTAAACATTAAGGGATACATTAGACATTATCACACGTTACATGCGATTATAATGCGCCATTCTTCAAAATTAAATGAAGTATTTTATTCCTTCGATTGTGTTAAGCAATCAATGATTGTCAATTTAATCATGTTCTTGTTGTTATTGTTGTGGTTTTTGGTTTTTTTGTTGGCAGCGCAACAAGTTTTATTTCCTCGTTAAGCGGATCATTAATTTTAACCATCAATTTTTTTTTTTTTTTGTTGGTGCTATAGACAACACAAAGCCCCTGCCTTATCTTGTTCGGCTGCCACTTAAACAAAATATCGAGATAACGCAATTTAAATGCCATTAAGTTGAGCACCCAATTATGATGGTGATGTTGATGGTAGTGGTGTGGGTACTTGTGTTGGTGGTGATGTTGGTGATGGCAAAGATTGAGTTTCTTATTGGGCTTTCTCATTTCATGTTTTTGTGGTTAAATTTTTGCTTTGTCCTCTTTACCGCGGCGGTGGCGCATTACTCTGTTGTTCTTTATGGCGCTCATTTAACATTCATTTCTTTGTTTAATTAAATAAAATAAAAAGGATGGCAAAAATGTTTGCGTTAAGCGGGGCGCATGCGCGGCGGCGCCAATTTTATAAATCCACACAAACGTCAAGATTGGTTTATTTATTTGTTGCTCATTAATTTATTTGATTTCGAAGCGTTTTTTGTATATTTTTTTTTAATATTTGTGGTTGATTGCTGT
The DNA here is from genome assembly GCA_951812925.1 of Calliopum simillimum. Lineage (NCBI taxonomy): Eukaryota > Metazoa > Arthropoda > Insecta > Diptera > Lauxaniidae > Calliopum > Calliopum simillimum. Next base: position 35,893,983 of record OX638372.1, read on the forward strand.
GATTTTTGCATTGCTTTATTGTATCATTTTTGGTGGTTTTGTTTATTATGACTTGGCAACAGCAGCGGTGATTAAGTGCAGAAAAAATGCTTTATTCGTAAGTGTGGAAAATTTAAATAAATTATTTTTACATTTAATAGTTATGGTAAGCTTCTTGAGATGATTAGAGAGTAATTAGATAGAGGATATCATGAACGTATGAAGGCCCAATATTCCAAAAGGAGTTAAAAGGCACAATAAGTATTTTCGTATACATCTTAAATATATAGTTAAGTATCAAGATATCAAAGAGATAAACATCACCAAATAAATTTTTAAAAAAAAATAGCAACAGAACAAGTTATTTAGGCACAAAAACCGTGCAAGTCGATTCCACTCAAAAATATCCAAAAAATAAAACATAAAAAAAAACATCCCAAAATAAAAACATCAAAAACAAACATCCAAAAAGAACATCAAAAAAAAATTTTTAATACTAAAAAATATCCAATAAAAAAAAACATCCAAAAAAACATCCGAAAAAACATCTAAAAAAAAAGCATCCAAACCAAAAACATCCAAAAATTAAAACATTCAAAAAAAAAAACATCCAAAAAAAAAAAACATCCAAAAAAAGAAACATCCAAAAATAGAAACATCCAAAAATACAATAAAAACATCCAAAAATATAAACATCCAAAACAAAAACATCCAAAAAAAAAAACATTAAAAAAAATACATCCGAAAATAAAAACATCAAAAACAAAAACATCTAAAAATAAAAACATCAAAAAAAAAGCATCCAAAAAAAACATCAAAAAATAAAAACATCCACAAAAAACATCCAAAAAGAATCCAAAAATAAAAACATTCAATAGAAAACATCCAAAAATAAAAACATCAAAAACAAAAACATCCCAAAATAAAAACATCAAAAAAAAAAAGCATCCAAAAAACATAAAAAAAAACATCCAAAAATGAAAACATCCACAAAAAACATCCAAAAATAAAAACATTCAACAGAAAATATCCAAAAATAAAAACATAAAAAAAACCTCAAAAAAAAAAAACCCAAGAAAAACATCCAAAAATAGAAACATTCAAAAATAAAAACATCCAATAGAAAACATCCAAAAAAAAAAAAACATCCAAAAATGAAAACATCCAACAAAAACATACAAAAATAAAAACATCCAAAAAAAAATCCTAAAAGAAACATCTAAAAATAAAAACATCAAAAAAAAAAAAACATCCAAAATAAAAACATCCAAAACAAAAACATCCAAAAATAAAAAAATCCAAACCAAAACATAATCCATCTAACTATTAAACGACCTCGTAAGCGAACTTAAAAGCGCTGCAAATGCTCAAAATCTTAGGCAACTTTACGATATCACCCGCAGACTGTCTGGCAGAAAACAAAGACAATTTTTGTGGCTCGCAGTGGTAGTCGAATACAAACACAACAGCCTACAACAATGAGCTGAATTCAACGATGTGTACCTATGCATAAATATCGTGGTGGTGCAGTTTCGCGATCTCAGTGAGGATGAAGTCACTAGAATCATAGAGAAAGTTCCAATTTACACCGGCAGACAGGACAGAAAAACATATAAAAGGGCGGTAGATAGGAAGAAGAAAGTTTAATTTTTAATCGACTTCTGCTTGGACTCACAGTCAATAGTTATACATTTGTTAAACTCTTGTCGCCATTTCAGTTTAACTGATGATTGTGAATTCGGGCTTAAGTGTTTTACTTGAAGTATTTCTGATACATATGTATTTTTCTGTAGTGAAAATGGATAATGTAATATGACACTAATAAAATACTAAAAAAGGATTAAAAATATTTACTCGAATCGAGTTAAGAACTTTGTAACCTATTAAATATGCAATGAAACAATTTGGGGCAAAAAGCCAAGACCCGAATGTATTTAGAAAATTGTGCAGATCAGTAACTATTGATGGAACTTGCATTAAGACTCTAGTACGCCAAGCAGATCACAGTTCTGTGCAAACAAAAAGTCAATACAAAAAATGATGTTTTGACAACATGAAATAGTTGAAATTACTCGTATTGCTGTTGACTCTGTTCTTGTTCTTGTTGAACTTTAACTGTTTCGTGCGCCACCCAAGTTTGTTTTGTTTTTTTTCATCCTTTTTTGCCAACTCTCTATGTCTTCATATACACTTAAGCATTGCTGAGGGTCCGAACGGCCTGGGGACTTATATTGTTTAAGTGTCAAAATGTTAATGTGTCGAAAAAATATGTCTGTTTTCTTTGCTGTTGTTGTTGTTGCTGTTTCAACTCAATTGGATTAAATTGTTCGGCAGCTTGAGCAGCTGTCTAGGAAAGTAACTCAAGTAGATCAGCATGATATTGGGAGACATGATGAAAGCGACAGCGATAGCAGCAACAAAAAACAATCGAAATGAAAAAGGTAACACACGCTCACTCCCGCGCACCTGGTGTGATGTGCTACTCAAAAGACATTTCAAATGTATCCATGAAGATGAAGTTTCAGTCACAAAATTAAAAGAGCATGAGGCAAAGAATGATCAATAGTTGAATTAAAAGAGGAAGAAAACAAATAGATTGGCATGAATTATAAAAACAAAAAAAATAAATAAAAGGGGAACTGAATCGAAAATGTTTCAAAATACCTAAATGAAATTTGATACTATAAACGACAGATTCTACGTGAAATCGAACTGGCCTACAGGAACTAAACCTATGAAGATTTTTTTGAATTCGTCCTTATCTAAAATTCTAAAAAGCACAAAAATCATTTCTTTTTTTGTGACAAGGCTAACTGGTTAAAAAAAATAGTTTTCGAGCAAAATGAAAACAAACGTATCTAGGCAAATCGATTAAAGTACCCTGTACGCAACCTGAAATTTGGTTCGTTTTCACATAGAATTTCTTTGTAGGATCACGGACTAGTTTGTAAACTACACCTTTGAGGCGAACGACTAGCCCGAATTCTGGTCCCATCACATATAAAGTTCTATTTATGTATTGTATTGTTTGTCATTGGACTTGACCAATTGTCTCCTTATGCATTACATTGAGACCAGAAAATGGTCAATTGTATTACATTTGAACCAAAAGAAGGCCAATTTTTTTTAATATTATTTATAAATTTCAAAAAATCATGGACAAATGAGCTAAAAAGTTTGTTATAAAAATGTCCGAAAAATGTACCAAACTATCTTTTATCCCCTCCTAGATTTTTTTCTCTTCTTATGAATTGACGATAAAGAATAAGATGACTTTAATTTCTGGAACCTTTTTAAAAATGAACCTAAGGTTGCCATATGTTTTTTTTTTTTTAAGTTTTGCTTAGACAATATATTTAAAAATTAAATTTTAGTTGCAAAATGTTTAAATAAACATTTGAAAAATCCAACACGTGGTTTTCTTAAACTTTAGAAAAATTTATCTGAGTGTTTTTGCAACCAAAAACTTCAATTTAGTCAAAAAAAGTAAGAATTAAATAAGATTTTCGAAAATAAATAGTTGGCAACCCTTAAAATTTATGTAGGTTTATCATAAAAAGGAAACTTAATTCAACAAGTCCAATGAATTAACCAATAAACAACAATGTCTCGTAAGAGAACCATCTTCCCGGAGTAAACTTTACGGGAAAATTAGTTTACGGGAGAATGACAAAATGTTGTAAAAATTGTAATATCACAATGAAAATAGCAATTATTTTTAAAGAAGTTGAAACTGGTAGATAGCCACTCTAATTGTTTATTTATTTTATCATATAAAGATAAAAGAATATGTATAGTAATATATAAAAATATGAAGGGAGAATGACACACACTTGCGTTCTTCAGAAAATTTTTAAAGCCTTAAAAAAAAATGCTTTAACACTCACTATCGCAAAAACCTAAAGTGACTGAGCTGAAAAAAACTGAGCCTCCTCTTTCTCTTCACTTTCAGTTCTCTTTATACATCATAAATAAAAAAATTACATTTACAATAAGAAAAACTGAGCGGAGATAGTCAAAAATGAGGGACCAACTTCTATATAAAAAATTATAAAAAAAATGTTTTTCCAAGAGTTAGAAAAACAGTAACTGAAATATATTTACAAACAATGTCGTATAAGTTTTTTTTAGAAAATAACGTTTTATGCGAAACGGGCAAAGTAAGTGCACTAAGAAGCGGTTAAAGAAGCAGGGAGAATGACTTTCCAATACTTTATGTTATAATTTCATAGTAAAATATTTAGAATTATTTCTTTTTAAGCGTTTCATGTAGAACCTCCTGTTAAGCTCTGTATTATATATAAAATATCAAATTTTATATAAAACATGGCTTTGAGCTCCATGACAGTGAGTGGTACATTTTTCCGAGAATCACCCATTTATTTCTCGTGTTCCAGGTTCGAATTTTTTATTATTATATGTCTTGACTATATTGGAAACATGTTTCATTTCAATTTTTAGAATTTAACGTAATATGCAAAAAGGGCAAAGTAAGAGCACTAAAGTTCAGTTATAGACAGCAGGGAGAATGACTTTTTAATACTTTAAGTTATAATTTCATGGTAAAATATTTAGAATTTTTTTTTAAGCCATTCATGTGAAAGCTCTGTGTTAAATAGTTTAAATATCAAATTTTAAACTTGGACATGGTTTTGAGCCCCAGCACAGTTAATATATTTTTCGGAGAATCACCCATGTATATCTTGTATTTCGGGTTCGAATTTATTATTATTTTACAGCTCGGCCATGTTGGATACATGTTTCATTATCAGCTAAGTGGACTCTTCAGACAAAATGCGTACAGATTAACAGACATTTAAAATTGGAATTGAAAATCACCTATTGGTTGATTTGAACCCGGGTCTCTTCAGGCAGCAGAAGTCATTAGACCGATACACTATCGTTTGCTCTTCTTTACAATCGTGGGTAGTCAGTTACGTTATTACTTATTTCATTGACACAATCGATACTCAATTAATTACAATTAATACAACTGATAATTTAACTGAATTTATTCTGGTTTGAGGTGTCGTCTACTTGCAAAGTAACTTGACCAAAGATGGGAGCTTTTTAAGCAATTGTCTCCGCTGGACCTACAGGGTTATTAGGTTATATGAAAATTATAAATAATATTAAGGCAAAATATATAAATAGTGAAAAAATTACACATAATTCATATGCGCTGGGCTAATAAAAGCCCTTTTTAAATTTTAATATGTTAAAATATGCGAACGCTAAACAAAAGACTTGGATAACGAACTCGTTGCATTTGAACTCTACACATATTGGTGCGGTCACAATTAATTTGATTTTAATCCATGCAGTGGGCGTTACAATTGCGAAACAAATCATCGAGAATATTTCACTTTGATCCTAAAATTAAGAGAGAAGAGGTCAACAACAACACTAACTACCACAACAACAGCAACAACAACGGGAGATGCAATAAAAATAAAAAGCAACAACGCTTAACCTTGTAATTTTTGTGGATTTTGTTAATAAAAGAGCAGCGATTAAAAAAATTAGCAACCTCTTTTGCATCAACAGCAGCAGCAGCAGAAGCAGCAACACCATCATCATCATCAACAACAACGTTGGACGCCGCCACCGTCGCAATATATCGCCTTGGCGCATATCGACAACAACACAGAGGCAACAGTCAAAGGCACTCCGACAACCAACAAAAAAAAAAAAGTGCAAAACTTGACCATAACCAGAGCCATTTATTAATTTTATTTCTTACTTCTCAGTCTCCGTCTCCGTTTTTTATATATGCGCCAAGTTCTGTTGTTCCTTAACAACTGGGGGAGAGTGGCGGAATGCGGCAATGGGGTGTTTTTGCTGCTGCTGCTGCCGCCAACGTCACCTTCCAACAGCAGTACAAACGACCAACATCCATAAAATGCGGTGATTGATGAACCCGAATTAACTTTGCAGCGCTGCAGCCAGAGTGGCGAGAAGCAGAAAAAAAAGACGTAGTAAGTCATGAGCCGCGCTTATATGTTTAAACAATGTGTTGGACATAACACAAAAGCTACAACAGAAACAACAACAACAATAAGAGCATACCCCAAATGAAGGAAAAAAACGGAACATAAAAACGTACCAACTTCAGGCATGCGAAATCTGCAATTTTGTGGCGCGTATTGTGTGAACTCATCATTGTCAAAAATGCGCCGCCGCTTGCAGACATAAAATTTTAAGTCAAATTTTTTTTGAGCTTCACAGAATGCACCCTGCAGGAAAAGGCGAAGAAGTATCAATGCTTTCAATATTTTTTTTTGATATTTGTAACTTTTTTGAACATTTTCAGTATTTTTGAAAATTTCATATACATGTTTCTAACATCTTCCAAATATTCGACACTGCTAACATTTTTCTGTTTTATATCGTCGGTATGCAAGTGAAAAACATTTTATTACAAAAATTTTGAACCCTTGCAGACCAAGGTCAGATGAAGACTGACAGCTCTATTCTGGATTCAGTGAATGAACTTACTACATAACTGGCTTCTAATTGACAGAATATATTTAATTTCATCTCTATACAAGTAAAACACACAAGTACAGTTTTTTAAGTTTTAAGAGTTCTAAATTTTAAAAAATCAGTTTTTGAGTTTTGTATGGAAATTGTTGTTTGATAAAAAAAAAAACACTTTTAAGCAGAGATATAGCTCAATAGGTCTTATCATTTTAAAGACTACAATATTTTAGACCAAAAAAACCAAAAATCTCAAAACTCGGTAAAACTCACTTAGTGTTTTTCACTTGTATAGGGACGATATATTCTGTTTTTTCATATTGCAGTTTTATTTTAAAACCAATTTTTTCAAAACATTTCCAATACCTTTTCTATCCCTCAATTATGTATTTTTTCATACACTTATCAAAACCAAAATACTATTCTAGTTGTATGGTAAACTCAAATTCAGCCATTTATTTATTATCCATCGATTAAACTTTTTTAAAGCCTTTAACGCTCACACTTTAAGGTACATATATTCTTTTGACACTTGATGGGTTAACTTCGAATGGGCAGGACGTAGAGTAGAGATTAGGTTGAACTATTAAGCGGCGTATTTCTTGAAAATTAGTTAACTATGTATTATTTATTTATTCATTTATCTATTTATTCATTTATTCATTTATTCATTTATTCATTTATTCATTTATTCATTTATTCATTTATTCATTTATTCATTTATTCATTTGTTCAATTGTTCATTTGTTCATTAATTAATTTATTCATTTATTCATGTATTCATTTATTCATTTATTCATTTATTCATTTATTCATTTATTCATTTATTCATTTATTCATTTATTCATTTATTCATTTATTCATTTATTCATTTATTCATTTATTCATTTATTCATTTATTCATTTATTCATTTATTCATTTATTCATTTGTTCAATTGTTCATTTGTTCATTAATTAATTTATTCATTTATTCATGTATTCATTTATTCATTTATTCATTTATTCATTTATTCATTTATTCATTTATTCATTTATTCATTTATTCATTTATTCATTTATTCATTTATTCATTTATTCATTTATTCATTTATTCATTTATTCATTTATTCATTTATTCATTTATTCATTTATTCATTTATTCATTTATTCATTTATTCATTTATTCATTTATTCATTTATTCATTTATTCATCTATTCATTTATTCATTTATTCATTTATTCATTTATTCATTTATTCATTTATTCATTTATTCATTTATTCATTTATTCATTTATTCATTTATTCATTTATTCATTTATTCATTTATTCATTTATTCATTTATTCATTTATTCATTTATTCATTTATTCATTTATTCATTTATTCATTTATTCATTTATTCATTTATTCATTTATTCATTTATTCATTTATTCATTTATTCATTTATTCATTTATTCATTTATTCATTTATTCATTTATTCATTTATTCATTTATTCATTTATTCATTTATTCATTTATTCATTTATTCATTTATTCATTTATTCATTTATTCATTTATTCATTTATTCATTTATTCATTTATTCATTTATTCATTTATTCATTTATTCATTTATTCATTTATTCATTTATTCATTTATTCATTTATTCATTTATTCATTTATTCATTTATTCATTTATTCATTTATTCATTTATTCATTTATTCATTTATTCATTTATTCATTTATTCATTTATTCATTTATTCATTTATTCATTTATTCATTTATTCATTTATTCATTTATTCATTTATTCATTTATTCATTTATTCATTTATTCATTTATTCATTTATTCATTTATTCATTTATTCATTTATTCATTTATTCATTTATTCATTTATTGCTTTGATCATTTAATTTTTATGTATCAAAGATAATGCCAATGTGCATTTTCTTTAGTGATTTATTAACTTGTTTAATTAACTAATCAGTTATTTAATTGCTTGTTTAAAATTAGTGTTTATCAAGCTATTGGCTTTTAGTTAAATTTTTTTTTAACTTTTGTTGTATTTTTGTGTTTAATTGATTATTTTTTTGTTTTTTTGCAAAACGGAACTGCAGATAAGAAACTATCACGTGATTGTTCTTTTAAGCTTTTTTTCTTTTTTTGGTCAAAATATTGTGTTATCGTAAATTTATATTTTTGTATTGGAATTCCGTCAAAGTACATTTATAATATTTCAAGCCTTAGTCGCAAATAAGCGGTTCGTTGCGCCGGAAATAGAATGCTGTCATTAACGTTATTAAAATTATGACTATTCCTTGCCAAAAAGATAAATGGTAATAAAGGACTTTACAAACTTTTACGAATTTTCTTAAATTTTTACAAATATTTTCAAGTTTTTTTCAATATTTTTTGCTATCCGTAGCAATTGTCGAATTTTCGATTGCTATTTTTACCGAAACAATGTTAATTTTTTAGTTCCGGTTAAACAAAAAAATCAAATTTTATAATATATAGGCGCTTTCAATTCTGAATTCCTACTGGGTTGTCATTGTTAAGAAAACAACATCAACAAAGATGTGTCTTATAACACCCAAAAATAAAAAAACCCATCTTGTTTGCAAACGCAGTTAAAAAAGGCGTTTTTTCACTTCCTCTACTGTTGCTCCTGCTGCTGGTCGCTTCCTCTTTTATAGCGCATTTCTCTCTTTTGTTGCTTGTACCGAACGTGGAGTCCTCGCTGTGTTTTTTTTATGGTTTTTGTTTAATAGCTGTGGGAACGCAAGCCAACACTTTTTGGCCAAGAATTGCAACGTTAGCGGCAGCAGCAGCAGCAGAGCAGAGGACTTATGTTTGACTTGTTTCAGTTATAAATAAGTTAATAATATGGCGGAAGGTGGTCTTTGTCGTTTAACTCTGCTGCTCTTTTTGTTATGGTTGTTATTGTTGTTATTGGCATTAAGGATTCATAGCAACAACAACAACAACATAACGAACGAAATGAAATCATTTCACTCTGCAGCAAAGGAAGTCACGGACTCTTAAGGTTTTTTTTTCGATTTTTACAAAATATCAAAGATTTTTTTTAACAAATTTGTGAATAATTATATGACTGTGTAATGACCTCTCTATCGATGATCTACAGGATATAAGTAGTAGCAGATAAAATTAGCTTAATTTGGAATAACATATGTAAATATTTTATGAATTTATCATCTGTATAAATATTTCAACTTACGTGCAAATTCCTAGCATTCAAACATTTAAGGATCTCTATAAATAAATAAATGTTAAATTATTGAATAAAATTATTTGCAATTATCTACTCATTTGCTTCATTGTTTCATAATGGCGACAACATGTCTCATCTATTGTTTTAGTTAAAAACAAAATCCAACAAAAACTATATCCCTAGATGAAAGAAAAAAGATAATTTTCAAAAAGGATCAATATGTTTAAAAACACACAAATGCATTCAACGCATAAATGCCTACCTTACCTACATCGAATACCAAGCCTTAAAAGGTGAAATCCTTTTGATCGTTTAATTTATTTACATTGGTCAATGTGTAGATGTTCACTATACGCATAGTTTCTTGTATGAGTCCTTGTTGTGTGCTGTTCTTCTAAAGACACAAATTTTCGTATTCTTGTAGATTTAGTTGTTGTTAGAGGATAAGTTTTGTTTTGTACATCTTATTTTGTGGTCGTCATAATTGTTTCCTTAAATAAATTGAATAATTTAGTTATACGTAACACTTTTATGCATTCATAGTTATGGTTTTGGTATAGAATTTATTATTTGAAGAATGTAAAAATTTGCTGTGCTTTATACATCATTCATATGAATTTAGCTTAATTTTATAAATTATTTTGGCATTTCCGTTGGTGAAACAGCATGATTCTTTTAAGCTTCAATTAAGATTCCTTTTGCTAACATCAAAAGAATTTCGCAATCTCATTTTTAATGTTTCTCATTTCGATATCATCATAAATCATAAGTAATCCTTTGACTTATGATAATTTCGTTAGAATAACCACAAATGAGAAATGTTAAAGGACCTTTTTGATGATAATACAATAACAAAGAGAAAACAAAAATTTAAAAGCAATCTTAAATGCTAATGGAGTAGATTATAGCAAGTCAAATGAAAAAATTCGCAAAAACTTTAATTGGAGAGACAAGAAAGTACATATACGTAGTACTAGAAAAATTCTTAAAATGTTGAAAAAGTAGTAAAATGTTAAAAAATTTTAAATACACTGTTAAAGACGATAAATTATCGTAAATTGCTAAAATAAACGAGATATGGGCATTCCCAGTGACGAACGTGACCGTCATACACATTTAAAGTGCAAAAAAAGTGGAAGTAAAACATGTTTTTATTTTAGTTTTGACTTTACGTTATTGCTCTTAAATAGCACTATAATTAGGGCCAACTTTAATAGCAGGCAAAGTCCTGGTTCCGAGATATACTCAAAAAAGGCGCAATACGAACGTGACAAAAATAGAAGTAGTTTTCGTGCCTATTCAAAGAAAGTCAGAATTCAGCGAAATATTCAGAATTTTAAAGTGTGACTAATTTTTCAATCTTATGCAATAATGTAACTTTATAATGTATTTTGTTTGATTTAAATATCTTGTGTACTTTTCTTGGTTTTGATCATCATCTGAATCGATACGCTACAATATGAACGTGACATTTTTCCACCATACAAATTTTAAATTGAAAATCTATCAAAAAACCAGGATTTCCCATTGAATGTTGGATCAACTTATTATGAAATTATGAATTTATTTTTTTCGAGGGGGGGGGGGTGGTATTGCCTATTTTCTCAGGGAACATTATTTGTCCTAGCACTTTGTGCACATGTATATTAATTCATATTCATGTACGATTAATACTTTCGGGGATATGATGAAGTGATTTGTGTGGGGGCGTGATACCCCCATTACATATTATTTGTCTTGGTGCTTTTTACATTAGTACCAAATCCTCATCTGTGTACGCTAAATAGTTTCAAAGATATGATGATTTCAATTTTTGCCTCTCGGTGGATCTTTTGGCGGAAATGCCGATATGTATGTCGTTCCTTCTTTTGAACTCTATTTCCATACCAAATTTCATAAAAATCGATGAGAGCGTATTTTCCATTTGGGGGCGTGTTACCGCCCACTTATGGACATTATGGTCATATTGTTGTGCCTTAGTGTAACCCTATCTCCATACCGAATTTCGTAAAAACCGATGTATGGATTTCATTCCTATTTTAGGTGATGGCACCAAGTCCAAGTGTATCGAAAAACATTTCAAATATTGGTACCAAAGTTATGAAATACATAAAAAAATGTTAAAGTTCAAAGTATAGAATAGTATCTAAAATATCGGTAAAAGTCCAGTAGTATCGAATAACATTGGAAAAAAATTTAAGAATTCGGTAATATACCAAAGATATCGAGAAACAACTAAAATATCGATGCAAGTCCAAGTTTATCGAAAAACAGCTAAAATACCGGCAAAATAACAGTAAAATTCCAAAAGTGCCAATCGAAAAACATCTAAAATATCGACTGAAGTCCAAAAGTATTGAAAAACCCAGAAAAAAATCAGTGAAAAACTCGAAGCATTGAAAAACATCCAAATTATCGGTAAAAGTCCAAAAGTATAGAATAACATTAAAATATCTATGTATAAGAAAGAGTCCAAAAGCATCGAAAAACATCTAGAAAAACGTAAGAATTTCAAAAGTGGCAAATAAAAATCTAAAATATCGGTATAAGTACAAAAGTATCGAAAAACTTCCAAAATATCAGTGAAATTCCAAAGGTATGAAAAATATGGAAATAAAATCGAAGAAAAGGAGTGCAAAACTATCGAAAAACTTTTAAAAAATCAATAAAATATATGTAAAAGTTCTAAAGTATCGGAAAACATCTTTGGTTAAAGTCCAAAACTACCGAAAACATCTAAAATATCGATTAAAAACCAACATTATTGAAAAACATCAAAATACAACGAAGAAACATCCAAATGGGGGTCGGAGAACTTTTTTTCGCCTCCCGGCCATAAGGAATTTTTTTGATGTTTTTATCAAAATTTTGTATGGGAGTCCCCTTAAGTAGTGGGAAAAATGGGGTAGTATGTTTGAATGAAATGTTCAAGAGGAAAAATTAATGGGGGTCAGTAAAAATTTTTTCCCTCTCAATGAGAAATTTTTTGATATTTTTATCAAAATTTTGAATTGGGGCCCCCTTAAGGGGTGGATGAAAGGGGTCAGCAGATTCGAAAAAAGTGTTGAAGATGAAAAATTTATGGGGGCCCGTGAACAGTTTTGCTCTCTTCCGGCAATGAGGAATTTTTTGATATTTTTATCAAGACTTTGTATGGGAGCGGAAAAAATGGGGTAGTACGTTTGAGAAAAATATTGAAGAGGTAAAGTTAGTGGGGGTCGGTGAACATTTTCACCCTCTTCCGGCAACGAAGAATATTTTAGTGCTCGTTCACTCACTTTTTGGTTACTTAAAAAATTTAAAAAAAAGATATTTTATTTATTTAGTTTTAAAAGTAGAATATTCAGTAAAAAAATTTAAAACTAGTAAGGGTGTTACCTTTGGCCTGGCCAAACTTTAAATACCCTACACAGCAGTATTTTGAAAATTTTGCTTATATGGGACGTGCCACGCCCTCTTGTTCGAATTTATCCAGTTTTTGCTTAAAGCTTGTATTCATAATTCTTAGTGTCTGAGGAAAATTTAGTTCGATTATCTCAAAAAACGCTTTCAGTAAAGCGTTTTAAAGGTTTTGCTTATACGAGAGGTGCCACGCCCTCTTATCTGAATTTGCCCAATTTTTACACAGAGCTTGCGCTTACAATTCGTAGTATTTATGTGTATTTTGGTTGTATTATCGTGAAAAATACTCAAAAAATTGCATTTTCAATATATTTTTTGTATGGGCGGTAGGCGTGTCCGTTGACCGATTTCGCTCATTTTCAATCCCCCGAGCTAACTTTTATGACGGAGGCTGTGCACCAATGTTTATTGAATTATCTTGCTTAGTTTTCCCAAAAAGTGTATTTCCACACACAGCCAGCCAGCCAGCCAGACAGACGGACATGGCTATGTCGACTCAGGAGGTGACGCTGATCAAGATTATATATACTTTTCTATATCTGCCACGCCTTCTTCTCTGCGTTACAAACGGAAGGACAAAGTGAATATACCCTGGGTGTAGTGTATAAAAAACAAAACTCTTAAAGAAATATTTCATGATTTGGTTGAGCATTTGAAAAACCTACTACATTTTTTAGTTATACCCTACACCCAGGGTATATTCACTTTGTCCTTCCGTTTGTAACGCAGAGAAGGAGGCGTGGCAGATATAGAAAAGTATATATAATCTTGATCAGCGTCACCTCCTGAGTCGACATAGCCATGTCCGTCTGTCTGGCTGGGTGGCGGGCTGGCTGGCTGGCTGTGTGTGGAAATACACTTTTTGGGAAAACTAAGCAAAATGAGCGAAATCGGTCAACGGACACGCCTACCGCCCATACAAAATATATATTCAGAATGCAATTTTTTGAGTATTTTTCACGATAATACAACCAAAATACACATAAATACTACGAATTCTAAGCGCAAGCTCTGAGCAAAAACCAGGAGAATTCGTAAAAGATGGCGTGGCACCTACCATATAACCAAAAACTTCAAAACGCTATACTGAAAGCGTTTTTCGAGATAATCAAACTAAATTTTACTCAAATGCTAAAAACTATAAGTTTAAACTCTGAGAAAAAACTGGGTGAATTTGGACAAGAGGGTGTGGCACCTCCCATATAAGCAAAACTTTAAAAATACTGCTGTGTAGGGTATTTAATATTTGGCCAGGCCAAAGGTAACACCCTTACTAGTTTTTTTTTAAATTTATATTTCTGAAACGGCTCCATAAAAAAAATTGAAAAAAATCATAGATGCTAACCTCAACTAGTACTATAAGATAAAAAAGTTTAAAAAAATCGAAGATGCAAAAGCAAAATGCTTTACGGAACGGTATGTAACAAATAGCATGGATGTAAGTGGATCTACTGAGCAACTGAAAAATATTTTTTAAATTGAATATTCCCAAAATTGGAACAGTTTTTCTTGAACCATAAACACGATTTTTTATAAATTCAAATTTTTCTTTACACAAAATGTCACATAAAAACTTGAGAAAATGCATACAAAGCGATAAAACTGCTAATCTCCTTAATGGTTGCACAAAAGTGGCCATATTAAATTAAAAAATCACAAAATGTGCGCACAGCAGTCGTCTTCACTTGTGTTCTCACCGCAAGGAAAAAAAGACACTGTAAAGCCCAGAGTTGTACAGAAAGGAGTCAAGGAAGAATTGCGCATACAGTAGAGAGTACAATGCACACAGTGATGTGATAAAAAATTTGCATTACCAACACTTGAAGTGATGTGATGTACCTACATACGTATGCATAAGTACAATACAAAAATATATCGCTATCGTATGGCGTAGATCTCAAGCAAATAAACAAAAAAAAAAAAAAACATTATTATTGTAGTTTTTATTGTATTTTGTTGTAATAACTAAAGTTAGTACCTAAAATACCAAAAGTTTTTAACTTGGTCGAGTTAAGTTGGTTGCGGCACCCCGTTGTGAGCGATTACCAATCTGGCAGCTTTGTCTTCGTTGTTTATTTTCTTATTTTTATTTGTATTGTATGATTGTTGTTGTTGTTGTTGTTGTTGTTTTTGTTGTTGTTATTGCATGGCAAATGGAACAATTGTTTATTGTTGTTGCTGTTGTTGTTGTTGCTATTTGTTTTTATAGTTATTTGAATGCGCTTGCGCGACACTCTCAATAATTGTTTGTTTATTGTTGTTGTACGACGTCATTGTTCAATATTTATGCGAACATTGTTCATTGAAGGAATTTCTGTGCGTTTATTTAAAAAAATAAAAAATAAAAACTAAGTTTTGTTAGTACTGATTTGGTTTCTTGCTTGTGTACCCTACACTCTGCTGAGACAAATGTTAGTTAGTGATTTTTGATTTCATTGCTGCGCAACACCCTCTTCAAGCAATAGGTACACTACTCCAGGAACAATTCAGTTGTCAGAATACTTCTTATAAATGATTTAAGAAATGGTCTTCGGCTCTATTTGGAAATTTCTTTCTTCCTCGAAATGGATCAACCTTTCCGAAGTGCAAAACTAGGAAAAAGGTAGTATTTGACATGCATATTACAAGTGGTAACCCAACGGGAAACGGAAGCGCATTGAAACGACTTCTGTTGCGTTTCTAGGGAAGCAAGAAGCTGCTTCCAGTGCTGTTTTCACTGCATATCTTTTTCAACACAGCATGTCCTAGCAGATATGCACATCTTCAGAAGCACATGAAATACGCTTCAAATACGCTTCCGTGGAAGCACACATTTGGAAGCATATGACATACGCTTCCGTGGAAGTTTTTCAAAATTTTAAGTTTCATTTCACAAAAATTACTTTTTTACTGTAACTTTTGGTAGATTTATTAACTTTTATAAGCAATAAAAAAAAAAATAGAATTTGAAAAATTTCTTATGCTACCAGAGATGTGCTTCTATTGCGCTCTTTTTGGAAGCAGCTTCATCTCTTCCCGTTGGGAAGATAGATTTCTAAATTTCCAAAAATTTTATCCCCGAAAATAAATACTTTTCATACTTAGAACCCAATATAGCTACATGGTCACCTGGCCATGGACCACTAAAACATGAGTGGATTCCAATGAAACCAAATTCGATTTATAGAATATAAAACAATGTTCAAAACAGTGTATCAGTTTAGTGTTTTTTCTTTTTTTTCCCGGAACTTTGTCCTAGAAAATAAGAACTTTTCATACAAAGAACCCAATATGGCCAATTGGTCACTTGGTAATAGACCACTGGAACATGAATGGATTCCAATAAAGCCAAATGAGATCCATACAACATAAAATAGTGTTCGAAACTAAGTATAAGGACCGTGCCATTATTTATGAGTACATTTTAAACACCTTATAAAGCAGGCGTTGAATGCAATGTCTTAGCAACTTATGTCAATAAAATATGACATTTATGTTGTTTCGAAAAATTAATTTAGTTTGGAAAATTTTTCAAAGGCGTTAGCAATGAAGGGACTTAATCTAAAACAACGCGAGGCAATTCTTTGCAAATGGTGTAAGAAAATAATGTCTTACAGAAAAATTGCCAAAGAAGAAGGCGTTAGCGTATGGGCGGTTCAGAAAACTATAAAGCGGCTTACAGAGCATTACACTCTTGATGATTTATCTGGAAGAGGCCGAAAAAAAGCTAAAATATTATCAAAAATTTACCAAAGAATAATAAGCGTTTTTACAAAAGAAAAAGAAATATCTGTTCGTGATTGCGCTAAAAAATGTGGTACCTCGTCTTCAACTGTCCAACGCGTTAAGGTGAGGAACAACTTTAGAACCTATAAAAAGCAGAAATGTCCAAAAAGAAGCAAAGTTCAAAGTGCAAGAGCAAAACAACGAGCCCGTAAATTGTATCGCCATATTTTAAACAAAAAATTTGAATGCATTGTAATGGATGATGAAACTTACTTAAAATTGGACTACAAAACCCTACCAGGCCCCCAATTTTTTACAGTTAATAAAGAAGAGAAGGTAACTACAGCCGATAAGTCAATTCAATGCGAAAAATTGGGAACAATGAACCAAGAAATATACCTCAAGGAGTTTCTTAAGAAGAGACTTCTTCCGCTTATTAAAAAGCACTCTAATAAGCCACTTTTTTGGCCTGACCTTGTTTCCTGTCACTATGCATCTTCCGTGGTAAATTGGTACGATAGTGAAAATCTTGATTATGTAAAGAAAGAGCTTAACCCACCAAACTGCCCAGAACTTCGTCCAATAGAAAGATTTTGGGCAATTATAAAAATAGATTTAAAGCAAACATGTAAGGCCGCAGATTCAGTAAAAAAGTTCAAATACAACTGGAACCGTGTGGTCAAGAAGCGTGGAGAAAGGTTGGCAAAAAATTTAATGAAGGACGTAAAGAAAAAGGTTAGAAAAATGGGTTCAGGGGAGCAAATTTAATTAAATATCTTAATGAAAGTTGACATAAGAATCTGATGTATCAGAGTATTCGTGTAAATAAAAATTATAATTTATTACTATTAAAATATAATGCATTTTTACTGTACTCATAAATAATGGCACGGTCCTTATATCGGTTCAGTATATTTTTTATTTCTTCCTAAAACCAGAATTTTATGTTTGAAAATAAGGGCTTTTTATACTATTGACCCAATGTGGTCACTTCGTCAATGGCCGCTAATTGAACTGATTGGTTATCAGGTGAGTGGGTTCCATTGATCATAGAACAATATATAAAACGATATATTAATGAAACTTTAGAATTTTTTCAAATAAACTTGAAAAAAATTTACAAAAACCAGTTTTGTTCCGAATTGAGTATATGTATTGGCCCACGAGGTAGAAAAGTACCCCAACCGTAGCTCGAAAACCGTTTGATATATCCAAAAATTCCAACGGATTTTTCTTGATTAGGCCCAAGCTAACCCGTGTTCTAAAATTCATACAAAAATATCAACGGGATCGGGTACCGTGCCGATGTGGGTTAAAGATATTTTGGGACTTGGATCAAACTTTTAATTTTGTTTAAATATTTTTTGTTTGAAAGTGCATTTTATTAGAATTATTTTTCAATCCTCAAAATCCTGATACCTTTAACAATTTTCAAGTTATGAGTTTTTGAAGTGGTTTAATGTTGTGTTTATCATGAGTCGGTGGTGCATGAGCGCTATCATATAGGGTTGCCACCGTCCGGACGATATTTTTTTCTTTCTTCCTTCACCCCTAGTAAAATTTTACATAGAATATTTTTGTGGAATACTTTAACCCATTATAACCAAAATTTTCAAAAAGAGGTTCAAAAATACCCATAAAAACGCGATATAATGAGCTTATATGTTCCAGAAGGCTAACATGAAGTCAAGCAATAAACAATTTCTTAGAACTTCTTAACCAATTTTAACTCATTTTTATGGGTCTTTTTGATACCTTTTTTTTTTTCCTCAAAATCTTGGTTATAATGGGTTAAAATAATCTACAAAAATATTCTATGAAAAATTTCACTAAGGAGAAAAAAAATATTTTACCCCACACGGGCGAGGGGCGGTTGCAACTTCCAAATATCCAATGGAAATCCCCGATTTTTATTGCGGATTCAAATTCTACATTCAAAAATGAGACACTTTTGTTTCTAACATTTTTTTTTATTCGGCATAAATGGCGTTGTAATTGTCGAAAACAAAACTTTTGTACCCAATACATTGGGAACAAAACTTTTGATCAAAAACTCGTGTATAATATTTTTATGACTTGGTTGTTGTACAGATGTTAATATATTTTTTGTCAATTACAGTGCCATCTATGCCAAATGAAAAAAAATGTTGCGGACAAAATTGTCGTGTTTTTGAACGTAGAATCCGAATCTGCAATAAAAATCCCATATAATATTTTGAAGTTGACAAAAATATTAAATACTATGGTACAGAACGCTGCTCTTGTTTGCCATGACCGATTATAATTCTCCAAATAGCTTTTCTGATAACCAAAAATTGTCAGAGCTTCCCATTCACTTACGTACAGTACAAATCGACGACGATATAAACAATGGTTTTGTCGTCTGCGCATCGTCATCATCATCGTAGCCCCAACGTCATCGTCAATGAACTCCAGGGGCAAGCAGCTCATTGATTTTTATCAATTGCACCAAAGAATTGCAGCCGAAGCAACTTGGCATTATGGCACATAATCTTTACGCAATTGTTGGTTGTTTGTTGTTCATTTGGGAAAGGAAGCTACGTCCAAAGTGTGGACATCATGCTGTGGCGCTACATATGAGAGTGCCATGAGTGTTGTGGATGTCGCTACTACGATCGACTGGCTGATTGTTCGGTCCTCTGGTGTAGGTGTACAGTATGCGACAGGAACGTCCTTTATATGCCTGCCTTTAAGTAAGTACAATGGAGAAAGAGCAATTCATTTGTTATATTTCGTAGGACGGGGGGGTTTTAATGTTGTATTGAAATTAAGTATGTAGCTATTTCTGTCACTGCTCCTTTGGAAATTTGTTTTATTAGATTTTTTCATTAAAAATATTAGTGATGAGCAAAATTAGTCTTGGTCTTGAGTCTTGTTCTTGGTGTTAATAATTTTGCGAGACCTTAGCAGTCTTGGTATTGGTCTTGGGTTGCTCATCACTAAAAAATATTGACGAGAATTCTATAGTTTAGCGCAAATAACGTCAGTATCGTAATAGCAGTGGTTATTCAAGGTTGGCTAAATTAATGTCATAGTGAGAATTGGCTAGCATTTTGCTTGAAATGATAAAAATTGAGCACTATTTTCATGAAGAGTTTACATTATAGTGTAAACTTAGGTTTTATAATTAATATCGGTAAGATCGGTTGTAATGACTACCTTTGGAGTTGCTTTTTGAATTGTTGAAAAAAATATCCAGTTGGATTAATGACAACTACTTAACGCTATCTCTTTTTAATATAAATGTCAAAGCACATAATGACATTTCATACCTTTCAGAAAAATTATGGCACATTCACATTATGATTTTACTTTTGTCATGTATGAGTTTATTGGTCAACAAAATCATCATCGCTAGCATCAACATCACAGCAACAAAACTTCACCCTCAGTGATAAATTTTTATTTTTATTTTTATTTTTTTTTTTATCTGCAGCTGATCGTCGGCATCAAAACGATCGTTCGGAACATTCATTTTATAATTCATGCCATTGGAGTCTAATTCTTTAAAAATTTTTTTTATTTTTTTTTTTCGCTTTCAATTTGTTTCTGTTCATATGAGGATTATGGACATGATTGCAGATATTGATCTTTTTGATTGCATTTGAAATACACTCAAAGAAAACTTAATACATGCCATTTCATAGGGATTTTCTTGTACAGCATATCAGCCAAATGAAATTATATTTCCTTAT
Source organism: Calliopum simillimum (assembly GCA_951812925.1). Taxonomy (NCBI): domain Eukaryota; kingdom Metazoa; phylum Arthropoda; class Insecta; order Diptera; family Lauxaniidae; genus Calliopum; species Calliopum simillimum. Next base: position 35,914,460 of record OX638372.1, read on the forward strand.
CGCAATTCTGTTTTTGCTCGGTGTACATTTTTCTTCTTCTTCTTCTTCCAATATATCTGTAAATCATTTGATTTTTTTGTATCAGTCCCTCGCGCGCATACAAAATCGTTTTCCTTTCGGCTGGGATTAGTGTGAGGATTAATGTCAACTCATTCATCAATAAATAAATAAATTTATTTTATCAAACACGTTGATGTCTTCTCTTTGGGTACATTTTTCTCTATTTTTTTTTTTTTCTCTTCTCGAGACAAGCCAAATTTTTCGGCTTATAATTTGAGTTTTTTGTTCCAAACCAATGTTGTCGCTTGTTTGATATCAATTATTTTGTACCGCCGCCAGTCAACGGTAAGGCATGAAATTTCACTATAACATAAAATTTAGAAAATCAGTTTTTTGTATTCCCTGTGGGTTTAAAATGGTTTTCAAAATGCCTTTGTATTCTATTTATTTATATTTTTTTTTTTGGTTTTGTTTTGATCTCGGCCAAAATAAGTAATAAGCATTAGAGAGAAAATATTGCTAAGTTTATAGAAAATTAATGTAATAACTAATTTATGATGGTTTTGAAATATTGGGTAAGTTTCCAAAGTTTTTTTTTCCAAAATTTAAGGCTTTATTGTAAAAAAATTGTCACATATTTTTTATTCAAAGTCTGTCGGAAGCTACAACTTTTTCTGGCAGTTTTGGAATTCCGGGCCAAAAAAATTGGAGCCCAAGAACAAATCGGGCCAATGTTTGATTTCCTCCACTAAAGTGTATTCCGGTAAGAGCGTCCTGCATCGATCGAAACAAGTGGTTGCCGGATGGCGCCAAGTCTGGATTATAAAGTGGGTGTAGCAGAATTTCCCATCCATTACTATCCAAATAGTTTTTAACCCAAGCAGCAACATGTGGCCGAACCTTTTCGTGATGAAAAATTACGGACTCGTGACTGCTCTGATGTTCTGGCCGTTTTTCCTTCAAAATCCGCTTCAAAAAAATTAGTTAATTAAACTATATACATTGGTGAATGTCACAAAATGCTGAAAAATGCCTGTCCTACCGGTGCATTGCGCGATTGAAGCAAAATTTCAACAATTGCATTGTTTCAAATTAACATTTTCAGTAAAGTACATACATATCGGAATCAAAAATAAGTCCTGATAAAGTTAAATCGCATGAAAACTACCAAAAATGTCCCATCTATCATGGTCCTTTTGCCAATAAAGCCTTTTCCACGCTCGATTTAGCCAAATACAATATTCCACTCATGTTCTGTTCTGTGGACATATTTGAGTTCCATAAGAACAAATGCTTTTTTCGTGAAGCAAGCCCAATACTGACCCTCCGATGCTCGCTGGTGGCATTATCCATATAGTCCCATGCATTTTTCATACTCCGAAGGTAATTCTAAATTATCGCAGTTATTCCGCCGCGTTAGACTTGGAGGGCTTCAGCGCCTGGTTTTTTTTTTTAAATCAGAAACACACAGAAAACACGCCCAACAGAGGAGCCCTCTCCAAATTTTCCCATTTACTTGCTGTGGTCGAAACAAAATGACAAAAGTATGGGAAAAAAGTCGATGTCCCCTCCGTCATGGTCAAAATATTGGTGAGAAGTGGTATTTTTTTGGTGCATTATCATTGTGTAATTAAGAGACTGTCCAACTTAGTCGATTGTGCCCAGTAGCAAGAGTTGGCGATTTGCTCTGCGTGCGTAATGCTCAATATTTCATCAAATGTCCCCTCCGTCATGTGTCCCCACCGTCATCATTTTGCGTTATTTTTATTTCTAGTATTGGAAATTACGAAGCAGTATGCAACGACTATAGTATATATCCGAAAATAATCTCCTGTTATATGACTCAGGTTTTATTGTAAGAAAAATTTTTTTTCCATGTTCAATAACCAAATGTGGTGGAATACATTCCTAAATGTATAAAATGAAATTTGTAAGATATCGTGCTATCTTGCCAAAAATCGAATTTTTTACCCCAAATTTTTGGTTTTTAATTTTTTACTCGGCAGGGGGCGCTTAAATTAAAAAAATTACATAACAAAATCAATTTATTTTTCATCAAAAAATTTTCTAGAATTCTTTCAGAATTTTAGGATTTTTCTGAATTTTACTCCAGAGTATTTGGAAAGGTGCTCCGTAACATATCTACTACTTCTGAAATATTCGCTCTGCCGTATGTTATCGGAAATCTCGATTTTTCCAAAATTTTTAGATAAAAAGACCTCCTGACACCCCCTCGGGTCGTAACTTTATTGTTCACCTACAGGGTGCTCCATCTTTTATGTGACACTTTACATCGAAAACAGTCGTTCCATTGTGTTAACTCAACGTGCATATCGGGAAAAATATCGCGGCAAAAAAGCACCATCTGACAATACTATTCGTCGTTTCGTGTCGAATTTTTTTGAGCACGGGACAGTAAGAGATCGTCAACATGCCGTTCATCAAAGACCGAGACGTTCCAATGAACTGGTTGAAGCAGTGAGAGAGATTGTTGCTCAGGACCCAACAGTGTCGTATCATATTTTAAAGAAATCGAAACTGTCGATGGAAATCGATATCGGTGAATGTTGGCTCATTATGTCTGCCCGCAAATGCGTGAGAAAGGTTTAGATGGTTACTGGTTTCAACAAGACGGTGCACCATGCCACACTGCAAACGCAACAATTGCATTTCTGCAACGAAAATTACCGGGACGTCTGGTGTCAAAAAGAGGCGACATTGACTGGCCACCCAGATCACCTGATTTAACCCCCCCGGACTTCTTTTTGTGAGGTTATCCGAAAAGCAAGGTTTACGCCAACCAGCCTCAAACTATTGACGAGCTCAAGGCAAACATTCGTTCTGAAATCGACGCTATAACACCCGAGATGCTCAGAAAGGTAATGGCAAACGCAGAAAAAAGGAGTCATTTTGTAATTACTAATAAAGGTGGTCACTTAATTGATATTGTTTTCAAAAACTAGTTCAAAAAAATTGTAAAGAACCAAACTAAATAAAAATATATCACTTATAGAAATCGGTTGTTTTTTCTCAAAGTTATTCAATGTTTACATACCGACATAAAAGATGGAGCACCCTGTATTGGGAATTTCATTTTATACGTCAAGGAATATATTCCACCACACTTGGTTATTGAACATGAAAAAAACATTTTTCTTCAAACCTGGGTCATAAAGAGGAGATTATTTTCGGATATGCCCATATACTTTATAAAAATAAACTAATGTAAACTAAATTTCGTGCATAGATGTTTTTTGGGTCGCTAATCACGAATCCGAGGTCGGATTACAAAATGGCGGACATAATTTTCAAAATCAACAGTCAGTCATCTTAGGCCCGCCATATTGAATTTTCTAAATACGACCACAGATTTGTGATCAACGATCCCAAAAACCCCCATATACCAAATTTCAAGAAAATCGAATGATTTTTGAAAATTTTGTCCGCCATCTTGGATCCGCCATTTTGAATTTTGTTAATCCGATCCCGGATTTGTGATAGACGACCCAAAAAATCCCCATGCACGAAATTTTGTTCATATTAATTTATTTTTAAATAAAGTTCACCATATTGAATTTTCGACCGCCATATTGGAGCATGAGTATGGGCGGCGTCGTGTGGATTTCAGGGGGTTTTCAGACAACTTATGATCTAGACGATGGAATCCACCGATTACTATATCATTTCAACAACTTTTCAAACTCAAACTCTCATATTCCGAAATTACGGTATTTCGTGACATTCATCCATATGTAGGTCTGACAAAATCATATATTACTTAAATCGGAAACATTAAAATTTTTTACCTTGTCGCTTCACTTGTAATGCCCGAATTTACATAATTATCCGCAAAAATGTTGTTCAGGGAAAAATTCTCTATCGATTGGTATAGGTGTTATTTTTTCTTGAAATTGTCAGATATATCACAGGTAGAGCCAGTCTTTAAGTTTATTGCACTATTAGTAAAGTTGTTAGAACACATTCAGGTATCTCTGTGTTACCTCTTTCCCCGCTACGCTACAAAACTACAAAATAAAGTATAAGTAATCTCTAACTGAATGTTTCGCACCCTATATATCTTTATTTTGTCGAATATACCATTAAATCAATGATCCAATTAATATGTTGCTAGGCGAAACGAATAATCTCCGATGTAGATAATTCAACTGGCGATAAATATTCAGTGAAGTAAAGCATTCGACTATACTACTGTCCCACTTGCATTCCAACAATGCCATTGCAGCAAAACCACAAAAGCTGCGGTAGATCGTTTTTCTTGACCATAAGGACATTTGATACAACCATGCAGGATGCGACACAAACACAAAAGTGATATTTTCGTTATGAATTCATAAGTCTCAATTAAATTTTTACTCGAGAAATTTTGAAAACAGAAGAGAATACAAAAACTACGCTGTCATGTGTTTCTCCGAGCAACCAAACACTTTAAATCATTGAATTTTATTTCAGATTTTATTTGATTGTCATATTTCTGCTTTTGATTGTCTCATCAACTGTCAAGTTGTGTTGCGTACCCTTTTTTTTTGCTCGTAGGTCGTCGCTTGCTTGTTGTAATCAACCTGGATTGTTGGATCTTCATTGAAGAAAAAAAAACTGAGTGACTGGTTGCTGAATTTATTGTTTATTGTGAGACAGTGGAAAAATGATTATGAATTGGCATTTTTTTTTTGTCCCTTCACATTTACTTATGTGCGGGAGGTCCTTAATATTAAGCATTTCTTCTTTTACCTGTCTCTTTTTCTTCTTACATATATAGTATTTCATTAATTTAAAAATGTCATAGCGGAATTTCAGTCAACTTTTTATTTGGTTGAGTAATTGGACACTTCACTTCTGTGTCGCGATGCGGCAATCGTGCAATTATTTCATTAACAGTCATAATGGTGTTGGTCTTAATGGATTTTGCGCTTATATTTTTTTATGAATTTCCCGATTCATGAAATTCCACCCTCAAAGATATTTTTCGCATGGTTTTTTGATAAACGGATAGTTCCACCTAGAAATACCGTCAAGTAATACGACAGGATGCCATCTAAATGTTTGTCAGTTGATCGATCTAGTAAGTCTGCCTTCGATGTAATTGGATCGCTAGCACTTGATTTTCATTATCCAAAGGTCTTGGTTCCATGGATCTATGACAGTCAATAAACTGATTATTTATGCTGCAATTGTTTGTACCGCTTGCCATTTGGTTGATTTTTTGCACAAATGAGTCTTCTTAATGCTTAAATCGATGAAAGTGTTTTTTGAAACATTCATATTCATTAGATCGCTGCGTTAGATAGGTTCCTACATGTGGTAGGAATAATTAAAGAACTTGAGGGGCTTAGCTTGAAAGAATTTGGACATAGCAAATTAAGCAATATTTGGAAAAAGTGACTGACTACTGTTAATCAACAGCTCATCTTGGTAGGAAGTTCTCTGCAAACATAGAATTGAGCAATTCGAGACTCATCGAATACCATTAACATCTACACGAACAGCTCAAATAAGAAGCAGGAGAAGGAGCTCAAGTATTCATTCCCATATATAATGTTAGACTAAAGATATAACTACTGTAGCATCTTCCAAGCTGAGTTGGAGGAGATTAGTATGGTGATGGAACGTGTAATGGCAATCGTTGACGTTGGCCGCATACATTTTTATATTGACAGTCAAGCTACTCTCAAGTCCCTCAAAATCTGCACGATCCAATACAAGTTATTCCTGGCAAAAGCGGAAGTGATTCTCAAAAGGAAAACGTTAAGCGTATCACTTCTTATACAGCACTATAAAGTAACATTTCAGAAATCACTCATGGTAAAGGCTAACTTAAAATGTACAAATACTACAATAGAAAAATAACAAAAAATTTTCGTCCAATATTCTGTTCTAATAAAACTGACCACCTAGTCTCTTTATCTCGTAAATCATGTATATAGAGCAACCATCACTGATCACAGTATTATCCGTTACCATGTCTGAGAACTTGGTTCAAAATAGATTTTGCTTTCGTAATGACGACTAGAAAGAGTTCCTAGGACATCTACTGTGTCATTGTCCGGAGCGTGGCAAATCTAGATTTAAAGCTCTTGGACAAATTTATTTAGAAACCTTGAATAACTTTCTGAGGTTGGTCTGATGTTTGCTGAAAACCATTAAACTATTATTATCTTTGTGACTCAACGTCTGGGATGATGTGGTATCATTATGGAGCTTTTTGATCTATGTGTAGCTATCAAACCGTCATCTTAAACTAGTCCATATCAACAGTTGCCTTATTCTGACTTCTATCATTCCCAAAAATTAGAAAAATTTAATCATTGAATATCCCAGGACTCACATCAGTCTTTGCTTTTTGCGCTACCATCCAACAAAAGCACAGCGACCGCATAGTCCGCGAATGTCCGCTCCGTAGGCTGTAGTATTTTCGATATTCTAATTTACTCATATCCGACTTGTAGGCTCTGCTCAAAAGAAGAGTGCCAACACTTTCTCGCAGATTCTTAAAACCAGAGTAAGAATACGGAATGAACTGGCACAACATATGACAACGAGCAAGGAAACGAAATATAGAACTTTTGTTCGCGCTCAAGGTTCTTAAGTATTGATGGTATAGATCTAGTGATGAGCAAACCAAGACCAAGACCAAGACAATAGCAGTCTTGGTCTTGGTCTTGTTCTTGCACATTGAGTCTTGGTCTTGGCCTTAGTTTTGATATTGAGTCTTGGTCTTGTACTTGATTTTGCTCCTTAAGTCTTAGTCTCGGTCTTGGTCTTGAAAAAATTTCTAGAGATATTGAATATTCAAAGTTTCAAAACCATATTTTTCAAAAGCAGTTCAGCTTTAAGATGACAAAATTCAAATTGAGAGATGATTTTATCTTCGAAACGGGCGGGAAACACCTTTTAACTATAAATTATCAAGACTGAAAAACAGTCTTGATCTTGACGATTATCGTTTGCAAAACCAAGACCAAGACCATAGCAGTCTTGGTCTTGGTCTTGCAAAAATATCAGCGTCATGGTCTTGCTCTCGCAAAATTACCAAGTTCAAGAACAAGACGCAAGACCAAGACTAATTTTGCTCATCACTATATACATAGATCAGAGGTTGGCAAGTAGTTTTAGGTGGGGTCCGGTCCGGATTTTGACCATTGTTCGCCAGTTCCAACGATATAGATAGCAATAAAATGATAAATATTGACAGACAAACCACGTGTTCTTGGCAACTACACTCTCAGACATATTTTGAAATCTTTAATTTTCGGCAAACTTTATAAGGAATTACAAAACAATTGATGTTGTTAACAACCAATATAACAGTAAATAAAAATAATAAAGAAAAACTTTATGGCCTAAACAACATCCAACGCATAATATAAATTAGGGATAGCTATAAAACTCGTCAAACCCAAAACATTTATTTCAAATCAAAGCATCACAACAACTCTATTTGATGGGAAATTCCATTATATAGTTCAGATCAAGGTGTTGTGTTGGTATTGTGACAGGTTTTATTGGAGTGTACCAAACCAAATATATATACTATATGTACCCTGTGCAAAAGGCATCCTTTTGATCTTGTAAGCACGTACAACAACAACAACAACAACAACAATACAGTACTGTATTTCAAGAAAGCTATGCATAAAGAAAAGTTGAGAAAAATTAAATAAATCTTTAAAAACAAAATGAAACAACAATGAAATTCGGTCGGTCATAAAAATGAGACAGCCGGTGAAAAAACACCAACCCAAAGGAGCTAAAGGCAAACACTAATGAAAAAGAAAAAGTTGTAAGCAAAAAAAAAAAAAAATCAGCCCGATCCAAAATGAAAACAAAACAGCAATAAATTTTGAAGTGGTGGCAACAAAACATCAATTGATCACCTTCGATCAGACGACGTCTACTTGGCGCCTATGGTTTGAAATTAAAGTGAGAAAGGACCTACAATGCATAATGCACTGTTATTCCGATGATGATGTGATGCAATCGTGTTGCATTGTTGTGCGTTCAAACTTTAACACATTGAGGCAGTAGTCGTGTAAATATTGTCTTTATACAAAATGGTGCTATTTAAAATTTGAGTTAGGACCTGGTTAAACGGGGATTTCTATAGTCACATCAGCCAGTAAAATGGAAGCTGTTTTTCCTATCGCAACTGCTTTTTGGAGTCTTCGTCCCACGACTCTAGCTCCAGCGCTGTTTCATTTTGGACCTATCAGTGAACCATAACAGTGAGCCTTGCTTTACATTTATATCATTCCTCCTGCATTCGGCGCGGTCATCGATGACGACTTTGAATTTTCTAGAGGAAACAATCTGGTGTGTCTCAGAACACATCCAGGATTTTGAAATATCCGGTTAGATTGCCTTCTTTAAGTTGTTGCAAATAAGGTTGTTTGAGGACCGCACAAATTGCTTCTTTTTTAACCATAAAGTGAAGAGGAGTGAGTCCATTAAGCATACCTAGTCGAGCAAGTCTTTTGTGCCCTGTGATACCTAAGCAAGCTATTTCGATGATCCTGTTTAGTTCCATCTGAGCCTTTACTTGGTCTACACATGGCCACATTTTCAATAGATGGCTCACTTTTTTTTTAATTGGTCCTCTAAATATAAACTTCCTTTTGAGACCACTCGTAAGGCGGGTGTTAAAACTCTTAAAGATTAAAATAAAGGGGTAGAGGCCAAAACTTGTTACTCAGGCGTTTTTTAGCTCGCTGATGTCGAATTTGAAGTCGAAATTTGACCAAAATCAAAATTTTTTTTAAAATCTGTAGATTCAGGGCCACCGATTTAGTGTCCAAAGTCAGAATATGACAATGTCCGAATCCAATACGTAGTCTGCAAAGGTATAAAAACTTCAAATCAGAACGCTGAAGCCCAAAATTGTTGCTCTGGTTACTGATACTGAGACTGGAGTCAGAATTTGACAATTCCTGCATTCGCGATGGCACCGCAAAAAAAAGCTATAAATTTTCAAAATCTGAAGACTGAAGCTGAAACATATTATTCGTGGATTTTATAAAAAAAAGTCAAATCAAAATCGAATCAATTCCGAAATTCAAGATGGCAGGTCCAATATACCGAACTATTTTTTTTACTCACGTAACAACAACGTCTCAGTTAATGTGAAAAATTTAAAATTAAAATAATGAAATAGTTTCATCATCTTACCTTTTTCGAACGTGAGTATTTCCTGTAGTCTTTCTTTTTTCGGCTTAAGCTTAAAGTTCTACTGACCATAAGCAACTATGGGCTCTAGCAAATGTAATGATTTATTTCAATTGATGATTTCAGTTAAAATGCTTTTATTCTAAGCTGAAAAATCTTTTTTGTTGTCAACAAGCCACGTAGTCGTAGTATGTATGACGCCTCATCCTCATCCGTATTAGAAATTGTTATCAAAAATAGCGAGCCCACTTTTTCCGTTTATTGTCTTACGCAATTTTTTTTTTTACTTTTACAGCCACTTAAATATTACGTGGCCCACATACATAATATCAACATATGCACACATACACACAGCACTCATATTGACGAAATGCAATAGTTAGATATGCGTAATTATATGTACAGTGTACACACGTCAGTTTCGAATAGGAGGCAAAGTCCTATGGCCTCCTCTCGCAGCATTCAGCCGCCTGTCAGTGAATATAATCAAATTGATAACCCCGTTGCCAATATCGTACGCCATCAAAAAGAGAAAAATATCTATAATTATTTACATACATATGTTTATGACCGGAATTGGCAGTAGTTACAACAATGACAACAACAACAGCAACAACAACAACAACAACAACAACAACAACAACAACAACAACAATAGTAATAAAAATAATAACAACTCGTATGTACAAATAAACAAACAATCAAAGATACCAAACTGATAATTAATGCCACCACAAATGCAACAACAACAAAAATATCGGCGTAAATAGATATGTGATCGAAAACAACAACAACACCAACAACAAGAAATTAGCAAGTTTGTATGTATTTATTGGTATAACTCCCCTAATCTGGTATTCGTACTCCATTGACCATTTAATTGACATAGGTCTTTTGTTGCTGCTGCTGATGTGATTTATTAACCCATTTTGTTCAATCAGTTTTGACAAATCTATTTCATGGTATATTCTTTTTATAGGTGCAAATCAATATTGTAAGTGTCATCTTTACCGGGGATGGCAAAGGGACCGCATGTTACTGGGATTGAAGAAAGTGTTACGGCAGAATAAAGTTTTTTAAAACTGCGAGTTAACGTTGTATCGGAACATCCTTATGCCTGGGACTTAACTGGGCGGTGTCTAAGATTCTTGCATATAAGGACTCATCAATTTCAGTTTTGCTTTATTGCTTTATTGATTTTTCTTCTGGTGTTTATTTCAAATCCCTAACTATTAATTTTGTGTCTCTAGCTTTTTGACGTGAATATGGGAAATACTAGCCCTAACCTTTGCTTATGCGCAAAATATTCCGTTTGATAAGGTCCTCACAGGTTCGAATTAGACGTTTTAGGACCATAAATTCCTGTGAAGCTTGGTCCAACGATTATATTGCCTGACTTTGCTTTGTTAACTATATGGTTTGACAAGATCCTCACAGACTCGAATAAGACTTTTAAAGAACACGATTTCCTGTGAAGCTTGGTTCAACGATTTTACCCCCTGCGCTTGTTATTTTATTCTAGATTTTTCGATTGTCAAGAGTCTCATAAGCTTGAATAAGACTTTTTGGGCCCACGAATTCCTGTAAAGGTTGGTTTTATTCCATGGATGCCTTGCGGCACTTCGATAAAGTTACTTTCACTGCGTTGATAATTTTGTTCCTCTGATGTCCTGCGGCACTTTGCTGAATTTATTTTCTACTGTCGCAAGTGGATTATTCCACAACTAGTTCGTGCGAGAAAAAATCAATTAACCCAATAGTGCGATGTTCTACAAACACCATTTCAACGCAGAAGGAATGGGCCCGATGAGGCACCCGCGGGCTGCGAGAGAATCTACCAACTGATGGAAATTAATTCATAAATTTCTCAAGAGCACATTTTAGTATAATATCTACTTATTTATAAAAAATGGGAACACACCCTACGTTGTGACGACGTTCGAGATAGTCAATAGAGAATACAACTTCCACATCTCAAATAAACTTCATTGTACGACGTTGAACTCTGTCTAGCAGCTTTAAAGTGGATTTTGTAGCCCCGGTTCAGATGTGCAAATAGTTCTCTAGTTCCATAGATCAACAGGAATGAAGTATTTCTTATACCGTTTCAGATCACCTAAGCACTTATTCGCTTCTTTCGACCCACCGACTCTCAGGTCAGCTTGAATCGATATCCTGCTGATCTTATAATGTCTCCGCTGGCCATATTTAGGAGAAGGAGGCAAAAAATTACATTGTTCTTGCTAGAGTTAAATTTGACCCGATTAGCATGACCTCACTCGGAGGTTGCTTTGAGGTCAATTCTGATTGTGCTATACCGGCTTTTTCTCTCAATCTTCACAGAGCTTGGACAATTTTGAAGCAATAAGTATTCCAAATGATACTGTTATCCGCAAAAAAGTGGATAGGGATATTTGTCGATTGCGAAAGGTCATAGATTAATAGTAGGAATATGGACGGATATAGAATAGAAGCCCGGGGAACATTCATTAGATGTGAACTGTTTACAATAACACATATAGAACGACAAAGGCGAAAGAATCACCGACGCCTTATGCAATTAGTTTTGTAACGAGGGTACGTTACCACACTTGATCAAAAGCTTTAGAAATATCCAGAGCAACAACTATTCATCAAGAATATGGACACATTGGTGCACCTCTCCGTGGCGCATGCCATTAAGTCACCAGTAGAGCAAGTTCTGCGGAATTTATATTGAAGATCAATATGATATTCGTTGCGGTCTTGTTAATTCATGAGGTGGAAGACTATATATAACGCTTTTTATATAGGCCAATTATTACAAGGATTGGTAGCCTTGCCTTTTTTGGTAACTGGTTGGACATTAGCAATCTTCCAGCATGATGGGAATTCACCACAAATGTTGGAAATGCTTAAAAAATTGCGCAATGGGCGAGCTAGTATTGATGCACTTTTTCCGGTTCTGACTTTTTATTAATTTTAAGGTTTGCAAGGATCCTCCTTACCAGCTCGAAAGAAGATTTTCAGCGTAGCCTTATGAATTTTACTAAAGTGATTGGCCGTTAACTCCATTGCAAAGTTTTGAAAGAGTGTATCCTATCCATTCCCATTTTTAAAGTTTTGTTCATTTTTAATGAGGACTTTAAATTGTGTTTGGAATTGGTTATAGTGGGTTAATCGAATTTTCGCTTTGTGGGATTTCATTTTATGGCAACGTTTTTTCCAATTTGACGTAGATGTTTTTATTGTGCTGTTGTTATTGTGTTGCTGATCGTCAATTGTATTTGTTTACTTGTTTTACAACTTGCAAATAGATTCTCAATTGAGTCAATTGATTCAATTGCTGCGATTGTGAAATCATAACACAATTGCTAACATAATTACATCAGATTTAGTTACTCGCATATCATAGATGCAGATACATAGATATTGGCTGACATTTGCTAACAATTGTGGTGTGTGGAGTTGTCTTCAGTTGCAATTGTTGATATCGCTCTGTTGCTATAGCTGTTGTTACCTTGACGAGTTGTTACCAATATTTGTTATCCATATGGTTATAATGATACCAATTTGGCAATAACAACGAAGACATTCGACTAGGAAGCAAAAGTTAGCAGCAAGCATACGCGTACATTGGCATACAATTGGTATTTTATATTTTTGCATTCTTAATTCATTAGACTCTTTCAAGTTTGACGCAACCTGTTTAGTAAAGAATGGTGGATATTCTCTGCATTTGTAGTCGTATATTGAGAAATATAAGCTAATTGCCGAATTTATTTATATAAAATCATCAAAGTAGATCTTTTGATATGACTTTAGCGAAAAATACCAGAATCTAGTAGCAACCGGTTTTGCGCTTTATTCCTTTCAGAAGAGTTTCCTTTAATTCTGCACTCCTTGGCACCATCTTGAGGCTTCGCTACACTATTTTGTACCAGTAGCTACTACGAAAAAGTCTTCCGGCTGCATATGTAATAGTGGTACCTCCACTAAATGAGTAAGAAATGGGAAACAGGGTGTCCGTCACTGTGAGGTGTACACGTAGTAATGAGTATACCAAGCCCAAGACCAATGCCCTAGCAGTCTTGGTCTTGGTCTTGGTCTCGCAAAATTATCCAAGACTAATATTCCTCATCACTAGTGCGTTGGAACCAATGTGTCCGCTTTCTTGGTAAAATTATGATTGTTGCTCTAGATATTTCTAAAGATTTTGATCGTGTATAGCATTGCGCCCTCATTACAAAACTAATTGAATATAGCGTCGGTGATTTCTTTGCTAGTTGGATAACGACCTTCTGCAGTAGTCGTTCTATACGTTTTGTATACTGCTTCATATCGAACGAATACTGGAATTTCCCCAAGGTTCCGTCATATCCGCGTATCTTTTTCTTGTTTTCATCGCTTACCTTCTGTCATCGACTATTAATTCTTCGCAGATGACAGCATTTTGTCATTAATATTACTTGAAATAGCGCCCAAGCATTGAGTAGGTGGAGAGAAAAAGGCGGTGTATGAATGGCACAAATGACCTCAAAAGCAATCTTCGAGTGGAGTCAAACTAATCGGATCGAATTCAACGCTAGCAAGACCTTATGCTGCCTGTTGTCTTACAGAAAGATGCGGCCAAGTGCTTAGGTTATCTAAAATGGTATTAGAAATACTTTACTCCTGTTGAACTTCGGACTGTCTATTTCGCCTTTATTAGACCAAAGCTAGAATACAATACGCACATCTGAGCCGGAGCTTCAAAAACTATTTTTTGGGTGTATCTCCTTAGCGTTGGCTTAAGTACATACTTAATAAAAAAAAGATTGTCATTTGCTCGTAAAACTTTAAGACCGAAGGGTTGTTTTTTTTGAAATTTATTGATAAATTAGGCATTGGACAGATATGCCTACATTCACTAATTCTTTTATGAATTAATCTAGTTCATAGATGAAGATCTTTAGAATTGGATGGAAGTTAAATATCAAATCAGAAGATCTCGACCTTTTATGTCGACCTTATCTGGGGCTTGCATACAATTCTCAGCTATTCTCGTTGTTTCTATTCAACGCATGCAATTTGGTTTGTGTAGTTGCTTCGATTTTTTTTAGGTTCAAGCATCAGCTAAATACACCAAAATATTTATTTTCACCATTTTTCAGACATTGGAGACAATAAAAAATCATGCAGTCTTATTTAGTTTTATGTATTTACTCTGCCTTAGTAGATGCTCCTTTTACTGAAGAAAGTGAATTGAACTGTTGCCATCATATTACATATCAAAAGTTTAGATATTTGTCTTCACTTTTATATTCAAGAAAAAAAAAAAGAAGAAAAAATCATAAAAACCATACAAAAATAAACAAAAAAAAAAACGAAACTAAAGAATAAATCCATATAATGGATAACAACCCAGTCAGAGTCTGTAATAAAAATCGTGACTTACCAGCATCCGATAAAATTGCATACCAAATTTACCCACCAGCAGGATATTTGAGAAGCTCCATCATCATACGCAAAGATCAACCACGAGGATGACAAAGAGTATGAACATATAGCCAACACTTGGCTCCACACCAAACCAAATCCAATGTATGTATGTGGTTTTGTACGATTCGATAATTCCAAGCCACGCCATGACACATGAACGAACCAGACACACGAAACCAACTAAGTGGATTAAAGACCAAAGAGTGGGAAAAATAAACCAAGGGGACAGAAAAAAAAATTCAAATAATTTGCATATTTCATTGAGAAGTTCAACCATTGGATAGATGGGTCTGCGTTCACAAAGAATCATCGTTGAAGACAATAGCGTAGCGACGACACTCTAGAGGAACGATGGCGATGATGATGATGCCAGATGATGACGACGATGACGATGAGCAATATGATTAACCACAAAAAATAACTCATTCAGATGGAAAGCTCTGTGCACACACACACAGAAAAAGAAGAAGCGACTTCAAAGCGGATGTGAGGCACACTAATCTCAGATATGCCATCAGTAAAATGCCACAAAAACTGCAGCAGGACATCGTCGTTCGTCGCACAATTGGTGTCCAAATCAAAAAAAAAAAAAAGACAAAATATTGGTATTGGGCTTGGTAACTCCAAAAAGGTACAGAGATGAAAACACCATGGCGGTGCAAAATTAAAATGGCGCAGCTTAACAGACCGCACAGGGGGTTACAAAAACGAACGAACCCATAATACGCTAATGACATAACGCAAGTGCACTCGTATGTTGAACCCTTCTTGTTGCCAAGCAACACCATAATGGTTGACACAAAATGGCGCTATTTGACTTGCTGCATGGCTGACAAGTATTAAATTTAATGAAAGCATATTGTTGAGTAAAGGTGATGATCCTTGTGTGACGGCGCCATATTATGGTCGCACTTATTTAATCAATTGGAAATTTCTTCAGAGTGTTCCCAAGTTTATTCAATTGGAAACATCAGCGTATCAGATGGCCAATATTAGAGGTGGTGCCACACATCAACTGTGAACTGAAGTGTTAATTAACAGGTGGTAAACGAGAAGTTTTTAAAATGTTGCAGTGGTTATAGGTAAATATTTGCAGATAAAATATTAGGTTACCATGAACAAAGTAATCGTCATGGAGTTGAGTCACAGTATATGGCAAGAAATGAAGCATATTTGTACCAAAGCGATAACTTCAAATGAAATGAAATGAAATGAAACGAAATGAAATGAAATGAAATGAAATGAAATGAAATGAAATGAAATGAAATGAAATGAAATGAAATATCTTCTTCAGATGGCCAGGTACGAAAATTTTATTTACAGTTATAAATTAGTGTTTTTATAAAGAATAATCCTGCCTAAACCGAATTTTCCGTGGTTGCAATATAACTTTATTTTGGTTAAGGCTCGCCGGGTAAACTAAATAGGTAAGTAATTTTTGGAATCAAATTCAGTTCGTCTACTGTTTTCCGGATTTTAGGTGGACGCAAATCATTGACTATAGATATGGACCATAGTTAGAACATAGACCATAAACTATAGACTATAGACCATAAAATATAGATCAAAGACCATCAAATATTAGTAGATCGAAAAACCATGGATTATGGACAGATCGTAGACTATTTTAAATGGACCATAGACAGTAAAAGACAGATCGTAAACTATATATTACGGACCATAAACCATAAAGAACAGGTCATATATAATGTATTATGAACCCTAGAACATAAAAGGCAGATCAAAGACTATGGATTTAGACAATAGACCCTAAAGAAGAGATAATAGACTATATATTATGAATTACAGACCATTAGCGACAAATCATAGATCATAAAAGACAGATCATAGACTATATATTATGAATAGTAAACCATAAAGGATAGATCACAGGCTAACTATTACGGATCATTGACCAGAGACAGATCGTAGACTACATATAGACCATAGACCAAAAAAGACAGATCGTAGACTATATATTATGGAACATAGAACATAAAACACAGATCATTGACTATATATTATGGATTACAGACCATAAGGGACAGATCATAGACTTTATATTATGAAGTATAGACCATAAAAAACAGATCGTAGACTCTGTATTATAGATTGCAGACCATAAGAGACAAATCATAGACTATATATTATGAAGCATAGACCATAAAAGACAGATTATAGACTATATGTTATGGATTACAGACAATAAGGGACAGATCATAGACTATATATTATGAAGCATAGACCATAAAAGACAGATTATAGACTATATGTTATGGATTACAGACAATAAGGGACAGATCATAGACTATATATTATGAAGCATAGACCATAAAAGACAGATTATAGACTATATATTATGGATTACAGACCGTATGAGACAGGTCATAGACTATATACTTATTATGAAGCATAGACCATAAAAGACAGATCATAGACTATATATTATGGATTACAGACCGTATGAGACAGGTCATAGACTATATATTATGAAGCATAGACCATAAAAGACAGATTATAGACTATATGTTATGGATTACAGACAATAAGGGACAGATCATAGACTATATATTATGAAGCATAGACCATAAAAGACAGATCATAGACTATATATTATGGATTACAGACCGTATGAGACAGGTCATAGACTATATATCACGAACCATTGACCATTAGAGACAAATCATAGACTATATATTATAAACCATAGACCATAAAAGATAAATCATAGGCCGTAGATTATGAAATATACCATAAAGGACAGATCATAGACCATATACTATGGTCCAGTACTTTTGACCCACCTGTGTAAAACAATTTTCTTCTGTCAAGAAAGTAAACAGAATATACTAAGGTATAGTTATATGACTTGTACGAATAGTCTCCTGAATTCCGTACTCACCATTCATAATTCTATACGTATAACTTCAAGGCGATGACATTTAGTCACAATACACAACGAATTAGAATTTAACAAACATCGTTTGACCATTCGTCATCAATGAGGAATATAACAACAATCATTGCAAATTCTTTCCACTGAAGGTAATTTAAGTCCCTTAAAATTTAAGCAAAATTTATTCACAAAAAAAGAAAAAATTACATACATATATGAATAAGATACGAAAGCGCTAAATGGAATAGTACCGCCTTAAAGATGCAAAAAATAAGAAGAAAAAAAATACCAAAAATACACGAAAGTAACAGCGGTCATCTTCACACGCTGTGGCCGTCATCATCACCAGCAACCAGAGAACCAGCACCAACAAAGGTAACATCATCAGCAACGCATCCCAAACATGATCGTCGTCATCATCGAGTCTTGAATTATAGCCATAAGCCGCTGTCGGCGACTGACAATCAACGAACGAAATAAGCAGCAGCAAGAACAACAACAAAAACAGCAACAAAAACAACAGCAACAATAACCTCAGCAACAACAACAACAATAACAATACAAGCGTACAACATTTTATAGCGCAACAAAACCAACGATTATTCAAAAACCACCCGAATAATGGTGCTGGATGGATCATCGGATGGATGGATGGATGGATCATGGCGCTATCTTTTTTTGATCTCATTTAAAGCATACACATAGGAAAGAAGAAGATTAACGCACCCCCCTCTCTCCGTCTTCAATGCTTGTTTCCCAAAAAGTCGAAAGTGATGTAGACGTGCTGTGATTTAACTGATCCTTCTTCAGCAGCATCTAACTACCACTGCTGTGATCTTGTTGCCAGCGGGCAAAAACAGTTAACTTCAGTTAGATAAAGATGGAGAGTGAGAGCAAGGGAGTAAGTGGAGTGGTGTGGAGTTTGAAGAAATATAAATGAATTGAAGTTAGAAGCTTGGAATTTAGTTCGTTTCCGGCGTAAACAGAGGGTTGTATTCAAGCGATTAAAGCGCAAGTTGCTGATGATCATTCTGTGTTGTTTCTGTTTTTTTTTTTTTTTTTGTGATGATCGTGCGGTACTGCGGCGCACCACCAGTTGATGATTGCCAGCGAGCGTTTGCATCGCACGAATGTGTCATAATGAGCCACAGTAGGTGGAACTCTTGGCACAGGCAAATTAAGTTCGATTGTCGATTGCGATCACTTGCGATCGTTGTTGTGCTTGCGTTACTTCTGTGGTTGCTTCCAGCAGTGGTATGGGGTGTTAGCGCATGTGATCTGTTGAATTGTGCCAGGCATCCTGTTTGTGATGATGATTCTGTTGCCGTTGTTGGGTAGCCGCGCTAACTAGCATGCAGTAACAAGATCAAACAACGATTGTGAACCCTTGTCTGTTTCGTTAACACACAGCGGCGGCGGCGGTGGCGTAGATCGCGAGCGGTGTGAAGCATTGTTATGTCTGTGAAGAAGATTTGACAATACTCAGAGCGCGTCTTTGTTGTCATTTATTTATGTTGTTGATTGTTTTTCGACAATTTCGGTTTTTTTTTGTCCTTTGCCAAATTCCATTCTTTTGTGGCTCCTCCATTCAGTTTGTCAGCTTCGACAATCGATCGTCGTCGTCGTCGTTCGCACGAACTGCAGACGCTGTCTCTTGAATTTGAATTTCGAGCGTCGTTGTTGGATTGGAATGCGTTTGGCAACAACAACATCAATAGGATCCTTGATCCTGCATATATAATCAGCAGCATTTTGGGGGATCACGGCAGGCCGTGTCTTGCGCGCCGCAAGTGACACATAACGCATTCTTACGTTTGTCAGGCTCGCGCGTATTATCGGCGCAGCAAATGAGCAGGCAAGAAGTGAAGAAAAAAAAGCAGCAGCAAAAAAAAAAAGGATTGAATAATGGGGGACTTTTGAAAACATGAATGAAGCTTGTACACAATTTGGCTTCACACATTTCTCGATCATGCGTCTGATCCGCGCATCGTTTGCATTGTCTCTCAGTCTGTCTGTCTGTCCGTCTTTTGTATCTGGTGGTGGAATTAGTTGTTGCGGTTAGTAAAACATGGTGTAACATAACACACAGCAACAACATCTCGAATGAGCGCTTGTGGTCCATTTCTTTTTTTTTTTTTTTTTCAATTCTGCGGTGGCGGCTTTATCTGACTGTGGTGTTGTTGTTTCTGGTTGCTCGTCTGTCTGTCTATCTGTTGGATTGTCTCTTTTGCTGAGTATTTGTGTCCGTCTGGTTTTATGTATTTTTAGGTGGTTTCGAAATTATCTTCTTATCTTGTCTTCTGTTCTTTTGATCGCTTCTCGTTTTGCTTTTGCTTCCTTTTTTTTTTGTTCGTTTTGTCGTCTGTCTGTTCTTAAGCAAACGACTCTTTATTGTTGCTGTTGTTGTTGTTGTTGCTGGCGAGGGTTATTTAAATTTATATTCCGTACGTGACACTTGTTAACTTGGCCTTTTTGTGAGAATGTAAATTTTTGTGTTTTGTCTTGAGTTGATTTTTTTAATGTGATTTTATGCAAATTTTTTTGATATATAGCGACGAGAATATGGATCTCTGTAGAATTTGGTCCTAAAGGGTGTTTTAAGTTAATGTTTTTTTTTTTTTTTTTTTTTGTATTTGGGCCACAAAATCATAAAAAGATGATCATTTCAATGGAGTTCTTTCTCAAGAGAATGTCAAAAAAAGTTAGAACAAGTCGTAGGATTTTGAAAAAGTCAACGAAGGGAGTTTTCTAAATAGTGATACCTATGTATACATTTCCAAGTTTTTTGTTCTCACATTAACCCAGATAGACCTGCATTTTTTTTTTTTTTTTTTTAAATTTACCAAATTTTTTGTTTAATTTGTACATTAGAGGTTGTTTGACAATGAATATGATGATTTTATAATTTTTTTTGAATTGGTGACGTCTCAAATAGACGTCCTTCCAGAAGCACATCGGTTTAATGTGCAAGCACAAATTTTATCATTTTTGTTTATAATTCTCTTATCAGTATCATTATATGTAATTTAGTTTCCCATTCCATCGAGTCTATAAGAATAACAAAAACAAAACCTTTAGTATAGTTGACTCTTGACCGCTGAAGCTTTTCGGTGTTTACTTTCAGAATTTCGGTTTTTTTGTTGGGATTACAGCTGAAAACGTACTTTTTACTATGTCTTCTTCAATTCTTCTGTATTCTGAAGCGTACGTTTCTTATCAAATCCGCCCAAATGTCACTAAAAAAGTCTTATCAATTTGAAGAGTCCTTATCCGTTAAGAAACAACCGCTTTGGTATGATTTCAACCTGGATATGAAGATGATCTTGAAGCTAAAATTTGTTCCCATACCTAATCGGGTTTCTTCTTGTAAACTTTTTGATTCCATGACTTCCGAATGATAGGACAATACTCTCAACGACTGAATTTTTTTAAGAGAGCAGGGCAATAGCATGACATATCTCGTTCAGGAGGGGACTAACCTCGGCAAAACGGGCATTGCTTTTCATGTTATTATTTTGGCAGATGTCTAGGTAAATGTATTGCCTATCACAAATTAGTATCAATCCGTCAGACGACATGCTAATTTATCTTTCTAGACCTCTGTCTGAAGATTGCTCTGCTAGAGTAAATGATGATTTGAGTAGTATTCTCTTAATAAATGCCTGAAACTGAATCCGTCAAATTGTGTCAGCATATTATGCTCTAATCATTTAATCAGTTCTGATGATTTTTCTCCTTTGGTCAAGTATCTTGGATACAGAATTAATAGCTATCTTAGCTGCTGTGATGACATTTCAACTACAAAAAAACAAATTTTTGGCAGTCTTAGGAGTCTAAGGGTATCTGCGTACTCTTTATCTAGAGAAATGAAAATGCTATTGTAGCTAACGTAGCATGTCTCAAAACCAGAGTGTGTTACCAACTAATAATTTGGCAATTTTTCACAGCAGACGGCGCTAATGAGGCGATCCTGTACAGAGAACTTTATCCGTGTCCAATAGCGTAATGGCTAAAGCACCACGTTTTCTTCATTCATTAGAAAACCGGAGTCAAGGGTTCGAGTACGGTTTCTGACAAGATTTAACTAAAACTGATCTGATGTTTATATATGAAAATATATAAATATGTATGTGGAAATAGCCAAAACATATGTATGAAAAATTGCAAAAATGACTGTTTAACTAGTTCAATATAAATTTATCATACTTCGAAAATGCGATTAATTAAAAGTTTAGTATTACCAATTTTCTCTTTTAATTGTTCAGTTTTTCCTTGCCTGGATACTGTTTGTAAGCATTGCATTCAATGACTGCCTCAGGTTTGTCATTAGTTTGCAACGAAATGAAAGTGTGGCACATCTCAGAGATAGTATGCTAGGATTGGACTTAGAATAGTTTTATGTATTTCTTATTTCTCAAATCGTCCAGGCAGAATTTTTTTTTTGCATATTATGTTTTTAATAGTTTCTACATTGAAATCGATGAGACACGTATTTTTTCCTTTTGCTTGATTTTGAGTTCTTTCGTCGTGGGGAATTTTTTAAAATTCGTCTATAAACTCGATTTTCCGCTATTATCGCATGTCAATTTTCACGGAAAATGTGATAACTTTGCGAAAAAACGTCCGATCTTCGTAATTTTTGGTATGTTTGTAGCTAAAATGTTTCTCTAAAAGAAAAAAATATGATACGGGGTATATTTCAAAAAATAATTTTTATATCGTCATTTGAAAAAAAAAATCAAAAAATTTTTGACTTGAAAAATTTCCAATTGCATCAGTTTTTTTTTTCTTCATATTTTTTTTTTAAATAGCCATACATATAAGCAATATTATGTAACAGCCTCTATTAGCCCAAATTCGTTGTTTGGGAATTATGATTTTTTAAAAAAACTGTCCCAATTATTTAGTAATTTTGGGCTTCATTCATGATATATGTTATCATTAAGTCATCGGTCCGTTCTAGAAGAAAGAATCATGAAGTGTAGTACATTTTTGGATATTTTTTTTATAACCGTTCTTAAAATAGAAAAAAAATCAAAATATCATAACGATTGAGCTACTTTTGACGAAATGATAACATATATCATGAATGAAGCCCAAAATTACTAAATAATTGGGACTGTTTTTTCAAAAAATCATAATTCTCAAACAACGAATTTGGGCTAATAGAGGCTGTTTCATAATATTGTTTATATGTATGGGTATTTAAAAAAAAAATATGAAGAAAAAAAAAACTGATGCAATTGGAAATTTTTCAAGTCAAAAATTTTTAGATTTTTTTTTTTCAAATGACGATATAAAAATTATTTTTTGAAATATATCCTGTATCATATTTTTTTCTTTTAGAGGAACCTTTTAGCTACAAACATACTAAAAATTACGAAGATCGGACGTTTTTTCGCAAAGTTATCACATTTTCCGTGAAAATTGGCATGCGACAATAGCGCAAAATCGAGTTTGTAGACGAATTTTAAAAAATTCCCCACGACGAAAGAACTCAAAATCAAGCAAAAGGAAAAAATACGTGTCTCATCGATTCCAATGTAGAAACAATTAAAAACATAATGTGCAAAAAAAAAATTCTGCCTGGACGATTTGAGATGAAATGACCCCTTAATATTATCAAAATGGGTAACATTATCAACAATTAATGCCCGGATTGCCTTTTAGATCCAATCCAATTCGCTCAATCTCGAAGAGGGTTAAAATTAATTCTACCACGGCATAGAAGTACCGTTTTGAACGTTCTTATTTTGTCGCAGCAACTCGTTTGTGGAATAATCTTCCACTACAATTGCAAACTGCAACGCAATTTTGGTCGGGACCCTTAGAGCACCTCCATCATTCGACACCATGACAAAAATAATTTAAGGAAGGATAGGAAACTTTTGTTTTAATTTTTCTCAGGTTAAAATTCTTTTTATAAATTCACATTATTTATAATTGAATTAGTGGATTCCGATGAACAATACTTTGAATAATTTGTATTAATTGATTTTGTTATCGGAATAAATGATTATTTTTAGCAAAAAAAAAAAAAAAAAACGAACTTTTTAAATTGTAGACAAGATAACCAGATATAATAAAGAACAAAAAACATTTCTTATCAAAAATTTTTAATTTTTCTAGTGCACTGAATACAAGTGCTAATGATGATCTCATACAATCTGTTATGCGTGATTGGATTTGGAAATTTTGTTTTAAATGTCGAAAAATGTCGAAAAGTCATATATGTTGGGTAGAACGGGATTAAATCGCCATGGGGTTAAACAACCAATTGCCTCTAATTTTTTTTAATAAAGTCAAATCGAACGACCATTGGTGCAGTAGATAGTGATCGATACAACGCAACTTTGGCAAAAGGTTCCACTACCGCACGTGTCTTATAACCTGAGTTCTGACGAAAGAAAGATTTGACGCGTCCTCGCCGCAATATTTTCAGTCGACAAAAGTTCAAAATCCCACAAATCAGTGAAGGGCAGAATGAAATGTTAGTGTTTTTTAAGAGCAGAATTACATGTTGAATCCAAATCTGTAATTGGATTTACAAAATTTGAATTTGTTAAAAAGTTATTCGCCTTCAAATAAACAGAAGCACGTGGCGTTAAATAACCGGAAGGAGAAACAGGCATTGGCGACCACGGTAAGGTCGCAAAAAAGGATTCTAAAGAAATTTTCCGAGCAAAAACCAAGACAAGCAGACAAAAACAATACTCGTCGCTCCAAAAGAGGTCGTCCAAGAAAAGTAGTATACGTTGAGGAAAGTGACGCCAGCGATTAATGAAGCTCAAGAGAAACTTTTTCAAGTTTATTTTTTTCTTTTGTAACGTTTTGTAAAATTCTGATAAAATAAAAACCCTTAAAATAACAATGTTGGTTACCCCACCAGGTGGGGTAAAACAGCCATTTCACACTTTTTGTTCAAATGCAAATACCTGTTTTTGCGAGTTTGAAAAAATTTTCGTATGAATTTTGTAACAAAGGGTTCAACGAACCAGGAACAGTTGAAATTTTCAAATTATTATCATAAACAAAGCTTTTACATAGTGCCAAGCACAAAAGTGGTTGTTTAACCCCGTTCTACCCTAGTATTGAAAAAAGTAAAAATATTTGGAGAAAGTCATAAGTTAATTGAAAGATCAGAAAAATGTATGTAGGTAGCAGAAGAATACATTGAAAAGAAAAATTGAATTTGTATTTTTATTTCAACTCCTTACCCCCCATTCCGCGGACTTAAAAACTTCCCCTCGTAGATAAAACTCATCATAATCAGCTCAATACCATATTGTTTTTTTTATGTCGCTTTTAAGTTGGTTTAAGTTTATATCGTCGTCTGGTTTCTAAATTTGGAGTCTTATCTGGAAATACTTATATTGAAATGACGTCGAATGTTTATCAAGGGGTCAGGAAAACGAGGCATAGATGTGCTTGTGGCATAAAACCGACGATAGGGTAAGGGGTGAATAAATGTTAAAAAATTATATATTATCTGTAAATCATGTTTTCATTTTTCATGTAATTTTTAATAGTAAATTTCAAAGATTTTCATATATTCTGCGGTAAAGGCATGACACGGTAAAGTAATTTTGACTTGAATGAGCGGTAAACTTTAAAAATAAAATTTAAAGCATTTTCCACTCAAAGTTTAATCTAAGTATATGTGTGATCGACATTTTTTTTGAAGTTTAATAAATTTGTTAAGATCATAAGGAGAAGAGCTATTTTTTATACCATGGAGGTAAAGGCATAACTGTTTTTAAAATAAAATATTTTGTGTCGAAGTCTACCTAATATAAAAACTTAATAACAAATTCTGCACGAGGAAAAAATCTTGATTGACGTAATATACGATATTTTTGTGGAATCGCACACTGGTTCAAAATCCCTAAAAGCTGGCCAAAAATCGAAATCATAAAGGTTTCGAGACGAAATTTTTTACCTGGGGGTTTTTGACGTCGCTTATTATGAATTTGATGTTAGATTTAAAAAAAAAAAAAAAATGGCGGACGAATTGCATAAATATTCAACCAAATCCAACAAAAAATTTACTCGGGGGTTTTTGGGGTCACTGATTACAAATCTGATGTTAGGTTTTTAAAAAACAATATGCCGGATTCGAAATGGCAAAAAACAACACTTGCACAATTTTTATTTCTAATTTAAAAATTTATTTCAAAACTTTAACTTTGATAGAGTTGTGTGCAACGGTAAATTGATCTACAATACATAAAAATGGGTTTTAGATTTCGTTACCATGGAGTATAAGCTGTATTATAATATAAAAATTTTTCCATTACAGGCGAGCAACTCATATTGATACTTGGTAAGCAATATGAGTTCAATTTTCCTATGGGTGCTTCAGAAAAAATCGCGTCAAACAAAAAGGGCAAAAAAAGGCACCTAAATTTTTTTGTATGTATTAGAAAAGATTTCAATCTTTTTAAATCCAAAAAATCTTGTTGGTAAGACGTGGTATAAATTATTTCGGGGCTTTTTTCATAACCATTGCATACTAATTTTGTGAAATAATTTGATTTTAAGTAAATCATAATTACCGTAAAATTATAAATTATTGCAAGTTTTGAGTACAAAGGTTCGATAGTATTTTCTTTTACAAAGAGATTCCGTATTCAAACATTAAAATCGGTTCAGTTTTACAGTAACCACACAATTTTAACAGTGAACACTTAATTTTTACTTTTAACTCTCAGAATTTTTCGTTTGAGAAGCATACTTTTAGAGAGATTCCAAGAGCAATGTAGGAATACCTGGATCTGTCTTACAAATTTTTTGAGGTCTATGAACATCTGTTAGACAATACGGTTCATAAAAAGTTAATTTAAAAAACTTTATATTTTGACTTTTGGCCAGCTTTTTAGGATTTTGAACCAGTGTGGATCGCCGGCAAAGGATCAAGACGTTCATAATATACAACTTTTCCAAGTCATGATAATCCAATGAAATCTGTCAAAATATTCACTGAGACCAGCTATTGTTAATATAAATGGTTTGGATCGGTGCATTAAAAAATTTCACAAAGAACTATTTATTATATTTACAATAAAAGTTTACAGTTACATTTAAGTTTTAGTAGCTATTTTTTTTTTTTTTAAGGACAATAAAATCAACGCAACAATAAACTAAAGGATACCCAAAAAGACAAAAGATGACCATGCAAACTTTGCCAATGAATAATAGAGAAATAGAGACATCAAAATCAAGTGAATTACTGCCTTGTTGGCGACGAGACACCATGGAATGTGGTTGGCCATTTTTGGTAAGACATATAGACTGATTAAACATTTGTTTTTGAATCATAGTTATCAAAGGAAAGGAACGGCAGCAGTTCCTTTTTACCCATAAAGCATAGATGTTGTCGGCAAAACTTTTCAATAAATGAAAGTGAAATATCTTCTTTTTTTTTTTTTGTTCAATTTCATTTTCTTTGTCTGCTCTTAAAATCCTGTCATTGAAGAAATCTCTTCGATTGTGGGAAAGAAAATCAGCATGTAGTGATAATGTTTACATATAGATAGATGTATGTTGAACAACAGTGAATATCGATCAGGGTGGCGATATATTGAGTTCCATGGAATTTTGCAACACTTAAGTGGAAGTGTTTGTTGCTGTTGGGAAAATGATTCAGACAACGGGCGGTATGTGTGGTGCCGTTGTGCCATGACCAAGTGAATGTTCTTTTCTTTTGGTATATATGAGAAGATGTGTTTATTATTTCATAACATTAAAGTTGTATTAGTTTTGAATGAAATTGATCGGAAAATGGAAAAAATAAAAGAAAAATGTTTAGTATATTTTCAGGACCCCACTTTTTTGGGATTTTGCAGCTTTTTTTTATTTTTGTAATGAATATTCTCTACTTAAGCGTGATGATGATATCTTCATAATGAGTTACATGTACAAAAGACGCTTATTATTTGGAACAAAATTAACTTAAACTAACTCCAGTTTTATTTGTTTCAAAAATCTGATTGGGTTTTTACCCAATTAAAAGTAAAAATTAATGAACCAATTGGATTTTCCCCAAATGTAGACACAAAAAAGGGTTAAGTAGTGCAAAATAAACAATAATTACAAATCAATCAAATTGCCGCCAGAGAAGCACTGGTTTATTCCCTCGCATAAAAAATTATAATCTTTTATTTATTTAGAACAAAAACTGCATGGATTTATCTACAATATGCATTATCGCTCTAGAACTTTTGAAATGCAAGTAATTTAGATAACTTTCAGCCAAGTTCGCGCCAATAAATTTTTAACAATTTCTGAGTCACAACTTTATAGATTAGAATTGTTTCACATAAACTAAATTATCCCATACATGTGTGAATCTCCGAAAAATTTACCAAAACATGACTTACTTTGTCCCTACCTATTTTTTTAGTTTTAATTTTTTTTTAATTGAAGATATAGAATATGATAACTTTAATTTCAGGTACTTTTCTGAACAATTGGCATAAACTTTCGGGGTTGCCTTATAATTTTCTTTAAAGTTTCGCTTAAGCAATATAAAATCCACATGCCACATGGTTGTTTTCGAATGTTTTGGTACCATATATTACTCTATATTGACTAAATTTGAATTTTTGACAGCATCCGAACCGAAATATAGTTTAACCAATATCGGCCCAATATCCGATACTGTTGAAATTTTTTTCTGAATTTTTGAACACAGGCTGATTTGGGCCTAATCAATAAAAATCCGTTAGAATTTTTTGGATGGGATAATTTTCTACGCTTTGGGCCAATACATAACTCAGAACAAAATTGGTTTTTGGAAAGTTTTTGCAGTTATAAAGTTTACATTGATAAGTCGTTTTAAATTTTGTTTTATGATCAATGGATCCTATTCACCTGATAACCACTCAGTTCAATTAGCACACATTCGTAAACCAGTGGTTAGAGACTACGCGACCAAGTGACCACATTAGGTCATTAGTAAAAAAAAGTACTTATTTTCAAAAATAAAATTCCGGTTTTATTGAGAAGAAACTACACTAATCTGATATATTGTTTCAAACACTATTTTATGTTCTATGGATCCTGTTTGGCTTCATTGGAATCCATTCACACAATTCTGTGATTAGAAAAAAGTAACTATACTAAACTGATATATTTTTTCAATTACTCTCTTATCTTTTATAGATCCCATTGGGTTTCATCGGAATCCATTCATGTTCCAGTGGTTCATGGCCAGGTGACCAAGTGGCCATATTGCGTTCTTTGTATGAAAAGTCCTTATTTTCAAGGATAAAATCCCGGCATTAATAAAAAGAAACTACACTAAATTGATATACTGTTTCAAGCATTGTTTCATGTTCTACGTATCCCATTTAGTTTCATCGAAACCCATGTATGTTCCTGTAAGCCTTGACCAGGTGACCAAATGGTCATATTGTGCAATTCGAAGCTAAAAGCCCAAAACACAGCTACTTTGAAACCAGAATATCTCATAATTCTGACGTGGCATAACAATATTGGTTACGGCATCGTGCTAAGCATGTCAAAAATTTTCAGGATTTGGAATCAGAATATATATTACTCACAAAATATGGCGTCACTTTTCAAAAAACCTCAATATTATCCGAAAAATATATACACATTGGCCCAAGGGGTCGAAAACTACCCCAGCAATTTTGACAACGGATATCTTAGACATGGAAATTCTGATTTGAATTATTTTTCACATGCCGAAACTACCATCCTTTGGCAATATGAAACGAGGGCTGTTGTTATCATTTAAATATCAAAATATTTAAAAATTTTTTTTTTTTTCAAAAATGGTCTTCTTGTAGACTTTCAACTAATGTAGGGGGGCGG
The DNA here is from genome assembly GCA_951812925.1 of Calliopum simillimum. Classification (NCBI taxonomy): domain Eukaryota; kingdom Metazoa; phylum Arthropoda; class Insecta; order Diptera; family Lauxaniidae; genus Calliopum; species Calliopum simillimum. The sequence continues at coordinate 35,943,831 of OX638372.1, forward strand.
TGTAGACGTGATGAACCCAAGGGCATCGTCATACAAACATGATAGCCAACATTCCAAAGACAGGATATGTATCAAGAAATAATTTTTATAGTTTCTTTTTTCATAAAAATTCCTAACAAAAAAAAAAAAACGTGGTGGCAACACCGATACTTTTGAACAATTTAAAAAAGTTCGCCTGAGCGTTTCTGATACCAAAAAATTCAATAAAGTCAAAAAACGTAAGAATTAAACAAGATTTTCGATAAAAATAACCAGGTGGCAACCCTTAACTTTATGTTGGATTTCTAAAAAGTTTATTCAAATTTTAATTTTTCTAATAAATGGCTTAAGCAAATCTAACAAAAAAAGAACCGGGTGGCAACACTGAAAGATTTTTTCTATTTAAAAAAAGTTTAGCTGAGCTTTTCTGATACCAAAAATTTAAATTTAGTCTAAAAAGTAAGAATTAAATAAGATTTTTGAAAAAAACCAGCTGGCAAACCTAAAAATTTATGTTTTTTGAAAATAACGTAATATGCGAAACGGAAAAATTAAGTGCAATTAGAAACATTAAGGGATAGCAGGGAGAATGACTTTCTAACACTTTATGTTATGATTTCATACTATTGGGTGTACAACTTTGCTTCCGCCGTTTTTTTCCAAAATTAAAAGGTTTATTGCGAAAAAGTGCTTACAGATGTATTATTCAAAGTATTGTCCGTCGCTAGCGACAACTTTCTCCCATCTTTCCTGCAATTTTCGGATCCCGGCTCGAAAAAAGGAGTCCTCTTTTGACGCTATCCATGAAGCAATCCATTTTTCCAATTCTTCGAAGGATTGAAAATGTTGATCTGCCAGGCCGTGTGCCATCGAACGGAATAGGTGGAAGTCAGAATGGGCGACATCTGGGGAATACGGCGGGTGGGACAAGACTTCCCATTTCAGCGTTTCCAGGTACTTTTTTGACCACTTTTGCGACGTGAGGCCGAGCATTGTCGTGTTGGAGGATGACTTTGTCATGTCGCTCTTGATATTGTGGCCACCGAAACCACTCCCGACACGTTCTTTCACTCAGAGCAGCATCACCGTAAGTTTCTGAGAGCATTCAATGCGCTTCAGCTGCATTTTTTTTCGAATTGTAACAGAAAAGTAAAACTTCCCGCAAATGGCGAGAATTGGGCACATAAACGGACATTTTCGAGTGTGAATAATACAAAAACAAGAACAACTGTCACTGAAACGGCGATGACAATTCGTTAGGCACTGTCCACACTCACTTTAAAGGCATTATCATCTATGTATTTCAACCAGCCTCAGCCGGTACAGCCACCTATCTGAAAACGGCGGAAGCAAAGTTGTACACCCAATAAAATATTAAAAACTATTTTTTCAAGGCTATTCGTATAGCAGCTCTGGTTAATTGTCTGTATTAAATAGTTAAAATATCATATTTTAAATCCTTAGCATGGTTTTGAGCCCCGATACATTGAATTTCACATTTTTCGAAGAATCACCCACATATTATTTTCAGTTACCTTACCTTTGATAAAATATCAATCATCCCATAGCTTCCTGTGATAAAAGCTAAAGCTTAAAACACATAAAAGCCAACTTAAATTTTCCCATGCTTTTGCACAATTGATAGAAGGATGTTGCCACATTATGACCCTCAGCCAAGTAACAGCAACACCCCTAGGGATGCACCTATGTGAAAAAAACAAAATAACTCCGAAATACATCAAGAAATTTAATCACATAACAACGAAGTGTAAATTTGTTAGCGCATGCGAAAATATTTGATCATTACGTATCGATAATTTCACTTGCTGATCACTGACCGACACTTTCATCACAAATGCGGGATGAGAGCAAAATGTGTGATGATCACTTGGTAACGCCTCCAACGATGAAGCGCCAACCAACATTACAAAGGATGCGTGCGCGGTGGAACTTGCGAAAAATTTAATGATCACGACGTTACTCAGCATCAGCAGCAACAGCAAAGTAATAACAATAACTATAGACAACATTGCCGCCGCCGATGTTGCTGTTGTTGCTGCCGCCACCGTCGAATTGATGTTGTTGTTGTTGTTGATTGTAGCCAGTGGTATATAGCTAAGTGCAGCAACCAACGTTCACAACATCAATAGCAACAACAACAAAAACACTAATAAAAAGGCTAATCAAGCGCGTACAGCAATCGCAACAACGAAATCAACTCGTTAACTTGTTACCGTCTTCGCGTACCCTACTCCAAACATAAAGTTGAAAAGGCGTCCTGCTAAAAAAAGTAGGTATCATCAACACTCTTCCTTGGCGATTTGGTGTTTCGTCAATATGGTTGCAATGTGGAATTTTTAGAAAATTCTTAGCACAAAATTTGACTACCAACATAAAATAAACAATTGATACAACACACGGACATTTGAAAAGAAAAACCCAACAAACAATTTTACAACCTTTACAATTTTAACGCTTGGAAAAAATTAATTTCCAAATGTTTTCATAAACAATTTTCAAACGTTTGGAAAAGATTAGTTTTTTAGAATTTTTACAATTGTTTTGCAAAGTTAAAATCAACAATTAGAAAAATGTTTATTTCCATAAGTTTTTACAATCGTTTTCCAAACTTTCGAAAAATTTTTTGTTTCATTTTTTCAATGACTTATCGAGCTAAGTACAAGGCATTTAAATCATAACTGGCACGTTAGGTCAGTTGATAAGATTGTCGACTCATATCTTGGAAGTCATAGGTTCGATCCTCAGTAAACACAAATTTTTTTTTATTTTTAATTAAATACGAAAAGGTTTGGAAAATATTGTTTAAAGAACTTAATAAACACTAACAAAACAAGAGGGGTACTACTTATATTTCGGGAACTGGCAACACCATAATAAAGTTTTAAATTTTTTAGCATAAACGTACTCACAACGTTTTGATGTACAAGTGCTATTTGTTTTGTTTCCAGTAAGTTAAGAAAATCAATTTGGCCAAAAAATGGAAATTTCAAGAAAAGGTTTTCGTTGGATTATTTTTCACAACTTTCGACGTAGATTATGTCAACAGGAATGTGTCGATGACCTCAGTTCTTAGTATGGCGATAAAGCACCATCAAAGACCACAGCATATGGTTGGTACAGTGAATTCATTTGTGGTCGGAGTTCTGTTTTGATTCTTTAGAAATTTAAAGATATTTTGGATGTTTTTCGATACTTTTGGACCTTTACCGATATTTTGGATGTTTTCCGATACTTTTGGACTTCTACAGATATTCCAGATGTTTGTTCATACTTTCGGAATTTACCGAAATTATGGATGTTTTTCGATACTTTTGGACTTTTACCGATATTTTGGATGTTTTTTAATACTTTCGGAATTTTACCGATATTTTGGATGTTTTTCGATACTTTTGGACTTACTGATATTTTGGATGTTTTTTGATACTTTCGGAATTTACCGATATTTTGGTTGTTTTTCGATACTTTTGGACTTTTACCGATACTTTGGATGTTTTTCGATACTTTTTGACCTTTATCTATATTTGGATGTTTTTCCGTACTTTTGGACTTTTTCCGATATTTTTGATGTTTTCGTAACTTTTAGAATTTCACTGACATTTTTGATATTTTCAATACTTTTGGACTTTTACCGATATTTTAGATGTTTTTGATACTTATGGACTTTTTCCGATATTTTGGATGTTTTTCGATACTTTTTTACTTTTACCGATATTCCAGATGTTTTTTGATACTTTCGGAATTTACCGATATTTTGGATGTTTTTCGATACTTTTTGACCTTTATCGATATTTGGATGTTTTTCCATACTTTTGGACTTTTTCCGATATTTTGGATGTTTTTCGATACTTTTTTACTTTTACCGATATTCCAGATGTTTTTTGATTCTTTCGGAATTTACCGATATTTTGGATGTTTTTCAATACTTTTGGACTTTTACCGATACTTTGGATGTTTTTCGATACTTTTGGAATTTTACCAACATTTGTGATATTTTTAATACTTTTGGACTTTTACCGATATTTTAGATGTTTTTTGATACATTTTTACTTTTATTGATATTTTGAATGTTTTTCGATACTTTTGGACTTTTACCGATATTTTACATGTTTCTCGATACTTTAGAACTTTAACGATTTTTTGGATGTTTTTCAATACTTTTGAACTCTTGCCGATATTTCCTAACGTTTCCAAAAAATACCATTCATATTTTCAGAAAGCTTTGTTGTACTCGCATCAACAACAATTTCCACTGTAACTCTAGATTGTCGGTTAACTTCAAAATACACACCAACAATGAGGCCAAAATAAAACTTTAATTCGCCCTTTGCGCCTGTTCACACTTTCATTCGTTTATAGCCCATTCGGGCATCCATTCACGACGCTTTTGCGTCTGATCGTTGTGAATGGCCATTGTTAGCCAACCATAAAGTAGGTGGTTTGATGATACGTCTGGTCTGGTTATACCGCCGCCGCCGCCGCCACACAAACGAAACGATCTACTTACTAACTCACTTACAAAGCGAATATTTCTTACGGCACTTTTTGTAAGGTTTCCACACACACACACATGCACCTACTGACAGCTCCTTGTTAAGTTGGCTGAGTAGTGCTCGTGGTGGTATTCCATGCACACACCAAGGATACCACAAAGGTAAGAGCATATTCCGCCATATTATTAACTTATTTATAACCAATAAAGTTGCAATAAGAGGGGCAGCAACAGACAGACAGACAACAATCGAACGAAGAAGGAGCAGCAATGAGAAAGTAAGCAATGGAAAAATGAGCTCTGTCAGGTTGAATGAATGGAATGGAAAACGAAGACGACGACGTCGTTATTGGGTTGGGTTTAGTTAGGATCCGTTTTAGTTCCAAGTTTCCCACAGATATTGTTTACATGCGACGCATCGTCAGGTATTTTGCGCAGCGTACTGTAAGCGATTTGAAGGGTGAAGGTGTCTGTTTCTTCGTGTGCGCCACTAAAAAGTATCGAATGTTGGAAATGAGGGCGCCTAGTCTAGGCGAATGTAAGTATGAGCACGAATGTTTGCATGTGCGTGTATTAGTTAAGGGATAGCGGTGCAAAAATGGAGTAACATTAGCTAAGGTTTATTTGATCTATTATTTCTTACAGTAAATTAAGCGCCATATTCTGCACCTGGAATAAAATAAGTAAATAAGTTTGACTCCATATCTATGTCTAAATTGGTGTCATCAAACCAATGCCAAATTTGTTGCAAAATTATGACTCACATTTTCATTTAAACATTCTTTGAAGATTTGTCTTTCTAATACGACAGAACTCTTAAAAAGTCGCTTTATAGGTAGTCTATCATATAAATATTTATTCGCATTAATAAAAGAATCAGCGCGGTAGCATCACGTCCTGATTAAGCATATAAATTTCAAATAAAGACCCAAAAATATTTTCATCTTATACATTTTATAATCCAAAATCAAGAAATATTAACAAAACGAATATTCATCAGCATGGGGGGAGCACAAATTGCCACAAATTAATTAGCTGATAATTTGTATGATCAAAGATCACAGAGCGCAACGAATGGGATGATGATGGTATATGGGGAAGATCATGGGTTTATGAAGATAAAATCAAATTAGAAACGTTGATCTCGTAGATCAATTTGTTGTATACGACTTTTATTTAAGTTCTCAGCATAACGTTTAGAGTGGATGTTTGATATTTATTGCCGCTGTTTGCCATATAACTTTATGCAAACGAATATATTATTTACACTGTGCATGCGAATATGTGTGTTGATGATCTCGAGCTTTTTAAATACATTTTTGGAATGCATTTTAAGCATAATCTTGCATTTTGACAGAATAAGTGAAAGCACGCTTAATAATAAATAAAATTAAACGTAATTTTCTCAAAAACTTTAATAAATATATCCGCACTTTTTCTATTATACAGCCACACAGAATAAAAATGGAATGAACTTTTTATTTCTTATATGCAGTCTTTTGTACCGTTTTACGTTGAATTCGACTGCATACTTAGAATTGCCAATATACCTGCAGGATTTTGAGATATCATTGCTTAAATTTGGAGAAAACGCTGTTTTCGGGCTTTTGGCGTAGCAACAGGAAAATGTAAAATTTTTTTCTTTTTAATGGCATCAAATTATTTCTTATCAAAATATACGTGCAAACTTTTCCAATTGGAATTTTACTTTCCAAGCTATAATTCTTTGAAGACTGTATGTATTGCAGCCCCCATACAAAAAACGAAATTAAGTACCTACGAGGAACCAATTTATGTCAAAAAAAAAACACTCAAAATGTGTTAGTGCACATAAGGGAAATGCCCTGACGCAAAAAATGGGCGATATGCTACTGTCCCTAAAATAAAATATATTTAAATAAATAAATTTAAAATAAAAAAACGAAATAACTCCCAAATAATTTTCATACAAATGAATTTTTGGCGTTACACGGTAATAAATTTCGGTTTAATTTTTCAACTTAAAAAGTTGGTATATTTATCCAACTTAATTCGGTTGAATTTTTCAACTTAAAAGTTGAAATTTGTGTCAACTCTGAGGGTTGATTTTCTTTACTTAAAAAGTTGAATAAGGTCAACTTAAAAAGTTGAAAATTTGTACTAAAAAAGATGAAAAAAAACTAACCTTAAAAGATAAAAAAATGAACTTACTGAGTTGAGAATTTTTATCCAAAAAAAGATGAAAAACTGTACTTTAAATAGTTGAAAATATTTTATATTGAATAAATGGAAAATTTTGAAAAATACATCAGAAACTTTTCGCAAAAAGTTTAATGAGACGGTATAGCCAATAACTTACTGTCAATTGATAGTAAGTATTTTGGTGACCTTTGCCTACAACATAAATCAATGGTTCTGCAGTTTTTATAAATATATTCTCGCGAGAATTATCTTTTTTGGAAAAATTTGAGAAAATAATTTATAACGTCTTCATATTTAACACTCCTTTTACTGTGCCGTGCCACCGGAAGCAATTTTAGAAGCGTGAAGAATGATTGCATGAGTTCCTTCCATTCTAACCAAATAGAAACGAGTCCGTTAAAAACAATATTTATTTTTTTTTTTACAAAATAGAAAAATACCTTTGATGACTTCTTTGGGATAACCCATCAAAACTGCTGTAGAAATGACATGCTTTTCGAGAACATACCACTTGCATATACGTTCTTCTGTTGTAGGAAACTCTAATTTTTAATCCAGCAAGATCTAAAACAAAATTGAGTAATCTGCTATTCAAATCAAAAGAATATAAAGAAAATCATTGTAGTTCTAACCAACTCAGGGTCCAAATAGTAAAAAGGAAAGCTTTCAAAAATGTTAAATCTAGTTTTTAAAAGCTCTTTGCGTGCAGCGGTCATTAATTTAAGTTTTTCGATCAACCTGTTTTTCTGTGCAGGGATCCTGACGAAAATTGAGAACTAGGTAAATTAGGTGTCGCAAGATTATAATGAAAGAAAGTTGAAAATATTTTGTACTTACCGGATTCAAGTAAATTTTCAAAGCACAAATTACCACTACTAAATATATTGTTTTATTTCAAAATATTTTCTTTTATTTTTGTTGACGAAAATAATTTCAATAGATTTTCCAATTAATATGTCATTTCAACAAATGAAATTTAAAATAAATTTATTTCAAGATTGTCAAAAGCCGAATAAAAAATACGGACTCAACTTCAAAAGTTGAAAAACTCTACTTTAAAAGTTGAAATTCGGCATTTAGCCGAATGAAAACGTGTTCGTGTGCATAAATGTCGAGGGAAATCAACTGCGGAAAGTTGAAAAAATCAACTAATAAGTTGAATTTCTTAAGAGTTCGCTTGTTCTTCTCAAAATTTTGTATCAACAGAAGGATGTCAACTCCAAAAAGTTTAAAAACTCAACTAAAAAAGTTGATTTTCATAAAAAATTAAATTTTCAACCCTAAAATTTCGTAAAAAGTTAAAAATTTAAACCGAAATTTATTACCGTGTATCTCCAAAATGATAATCGCCCAAATTTGTATTGGGCGTTATCTCATATTTTTTGGGCGCTATTTGGTTTTTATTTTGTGCGTTTTTACGTCATTTTATTTTTTGGGCGTTATTTCGTTTTTTCCAAAATGATTATCACCTAAATTCATATGAAATTAATTTGGGCGTTATTTCATTTTTGTTCTTGGGCGTTATTTCTTTGTGCATTATTTACTACAAGGACCCTTTTTTTTAAAAAAAATCAAATGCAAAATTAAAGGTCATACATTGAGCTATCTGAAAAGATGCCCGCTTTTTCTAGCATTTGATCCACAAATTAGGGATGGAGGTCGAAATCTCATAAATTTTGAAAAAAACGGTTTTTCTGTTTAAAAATGTTAGACGCATTAAATGCAGGAGTGATATATGAAAAAATTTATATGTATTCAATCAAATCAATTACGATGAAATGAACTCAAAGTGAAAATGGGCGGTGCCATGCCCCAAAAACAAATTCGTCATATCTCCGAAACTAATAGACGCAGATAGATAATATTCGGTATGTTTGTAACAGGCATAGAGAGAAATTATATTTATTAGAAAAATAGGCGGTGCCACGCCCCAAAAATATAAAACACATCATATCTCCGAAACTATTTGACTCATGTGGATGAAACTCGGTTTGTGTATAAAAGTCATCAAGGCAAATAATGTCTGCTGAAAAAATATATGGTGCCACGCCCACAGGCAGAGCTATATAAATTAACTTGTTTCCTATGGAACAGAGGGGCAATTAATAAGGATATGTTCATTTTTGGGTGTGGTACCGCCCTTTTTTTTTGATTTACTATTTTTTATATATATACCAAAACTCAGCCCGATAGCATTAACAATTTCGGAGATATGATAAGTTTTATATTTGTAGGGCGTGGCACGGCCCACTTTTTCAGTGGATTTTATTTTTTTCTGTGCCTGTTACAAACATAGCGAATCTTATCTATCTGTGTTTAATAGTTTCGGAGATATGACGAATATGACGAATTTGTTTTTGGGGCGTGGCACTGCCCATTTTCACTTTGAGTTCATTTCATCTTACTTGATTTGATTGAATACTAATTTGTGGATCAAATGCTAGAAAAAGCGGGCATCTATTCAGATAGCTCAATGTATAACCTATAATTTTGCATTCGATTTTTTTAAAGAAAAAGGGTCCTTGTAGTGAATTATTTTTGTGTGCACTTTTTAGTCCAAAAAAACCATAGTGCGCCGTAGTCTTAACCTGACGATATGACAATTTCTAGGCGTTAGGACAGAACACCAAAAAAAAACGAAATAACGCCCAAATGATTTTCATACAAATAAATACTGGGTGTTATTACCAAAATGATTACAGCTCAAATTTATATGAAAATAATTTGAGCGTTGTTTAAATTTTATTTTTGGGCGTTATTTCATATTTTTTGGCGTTATTTTCTTCTTATTTTGGGCGTTATTACGTCATGTTATTTTTTGAGCGTTATTTTGTTTTTTTTTTTTGGGTGTTATTTCATTTATTCACATATTGATACATTGACGTATATAATGAAATATTGACGTATTATAGAATGATATATTGACATATTGAACTATTGAGATTTATATTAATTCACATATTGATACATTTACATATTGATATATTGTTGTCTTGATATATTTATGTGTTGATATATTGAAACACTGATATAGTGATACACTTAGATTGTACTATTTTGATATCTGATGCATTGATATCTTAATACGTTTACTCAGGGTGAGTAGAAATTGGCAGAATACCGAAAATTGTAAAACCCCTGGGATTATTCGGAACATCTTTTCGAAACAGAGTTATTTGAGCCGTTAATTTGGAAAGTCGGGTAACGCGGCAAAGGAAATGCCCTTAATCTGATTTTCAATTGAGTAAAGTGGCAATATTTTGTGTCATAATAGCACCAGTTTACACATGATTAAAAAATTTTTCCCCATTGAATGCCACTTTTCATTTTATATGTAAAATTGGCTGCTGATTCCGTAAATCATATTATTTTTTAACGTTCACGTCGTTTTTGAGATATCGGTTTTTCCGATTTCTGGACCAAAATATAAAATGATTCCACTTAATTGCAAATATCTCAAGATCCAACCTATATGTTTAAGCGTACTATATGCCAAATTAAAGGTAATTAAATTACCAACAATCAATACTCTCAACATTTTCGGGTTGGTTTGTAAGTTTCGGCGAAAGAAATTAATTTAAAAAAAAAAAATTTTTTTTCCAAAAAAATTTAAAAAAAATCAAAATCAACTGCAAATTTATACAAGAAAAAAATTTGTAAAAAATCATTTTGTCTTTCATACCATGGTCTATACATATATATCATATGTTAAGCAAATTGAATACCATTTAGGAAAATCGATTGAAAAGTGGAAAAGTTATAAAAATTTGTATGAAAAATGACTGAATTGCGTTTTTGCCTACTTATTTTTCCATTTTTATTTTTTTATTTTATTTGTCATAAATTTGTATATTACACAGGGTGTACCGCATAAGGCTACAAAGTATCTGGGATGTGGTAGAGAAGGTCTGGACTAACAAAAATTTGCACACTAAATCTAAATTCTAAAACGCTAGAGAAAAGTTTTTCTATAAGAAACTTTTAGCTAATGGTATGAGCTTTTGAAGAGTGTATTTGGTTTATAGAGTTTAAATGCATTTTGCAAAGTTCTGGACCTTTAGTTTGATATTTTAATTTTTTTCCCTAACTTTTGAGTTCAGCTGTCATTTTAGTATGAAGAAGGTCCTATTAATATACACTTTTAAATATTTTTTTTTTGAATTATTGTTAAATTTCATTCAATTCGATATGACATTTGTCTTACTAACTTTTTAATTTGGGGTAAAAAAAAAACCTTCTTTTGTAACACACACACGGGCTACTCGCATGCGTTTCGCTGCATATGATGTGCGCGCTTTCTACAGAAGCTGATTGTTCTTGAAAAGTATTTTTTTCTGACCTCAATTAAAAAAATTGGTGGAACAAGTGTGCTACCAAATTAAAGGAAATTTAACGAGGATTGCAAGAACAATTATATTAGGATATGTTAATAGGACTTTCTTTATACTACAATTGCTGTCAAAGTCAAAAATTAGGAAAAAAAAAAATATTGAAATACCAACTTTAAAGGTCCAGAATTTTGCGCATTCATTTTGAACTCTGTCAACTAAATGCATTCTTAAAAAGCTCATGCAATTAACTAAAAGTTTCTCATAAAAAAAATTTCTATGTTATCTAGATATTTTACATTAAATTTGTGGAAAAAAAAAATACTACTTTTGACACAAAAATTTTCGGATTTATGACCGGCTAGCGCTCTCCTATAGACCACTGTGCGTCATAGGTAAGTATTTAAGGGAAACAAATTATCATGACAACTCATATTTTTGGTTGGCAACAGTTGGTTGTGCAAATAGTCGACCATATAATAGAGGCATCCCGAATTACACGTTGCAAGAGCTTTGAGCACATAAAGGTTAATGCAGGTGGCCAAATAATACTAAATGAATAAATGACATTTGAAATCAAAGCTTTTGCTAATTTGCTCAATTGGAGGCGTTATGAATGAACACCGATTAAATTGTTTTAATAATTGTCGATTGCTTTTTGTGATAAGATTGCGAAAACCAAAGAAAAAAAAAAAAAGATTACGATATTTAGGGTGCTTAAGAAGTAATAGATGTCAAAATTGTAGAATCTGAGTGTATCAATATATCAACATATAAATATATCGAGACAACAATATATGAATACGTCAATGTATCAATATGTGAATAAATATATATCTCAATATGTCAATACATCAATATATCAGCATATGAATACGTCAATATCTCGACATAAACGACAGTGTATCAATATGTGAATAAATATATATCTCAATATGTCAATTTATCAATAAATCAGTATATGAATACGTCAATATCTCGACATAAACGACAGTGTATCAATATGTGAATAAATATATATCTCAATATGTCAATTTATCAATAAATCAGTATATGAATACGTCAATATCTCGATATAAACGTCAATGTATCAATATGTAAAATATATATCTCAATATGTCAATATATCATTATGCGGTATATGAACACGTCAATATCTCAACATATACGTCAATGTATCAATATGTGAATAAATATATATCTATATATGTCAATGTATCAATAAATCAGTATAATAATACGTCAATATCTCGACATAAACGTCAATGTATCAATATGTGAAATATATATCTCAATATGTCAATATATCATTATGCGGTATATGAACACGTCAATATCTCAACATATACGTCAATGTTTCAATATGTGAATAAACATACTTATCAATATGTCAATATATCAGTATATGAATAAGTCAATATATCAACATATTCGTCAATGTATCAATATGTGAATTAATATATATCTCAATATGTCAACATATGAATATATCAGTATATGAATATGTCAATATCTCAATATATCAATTTTAAATTTTTTAACTTTTGTAAGTGTTTTTAAAATTCCTTCCTTGACATACAAAATAATCGCATAAGATATCCGTCATTGTCTGGTCAAAGGAACTAAATAAAATAACATGTCCCATAGTTTTAGCACGATTGGTGTTGGTCGATCTAAAAGTGGATTCGGTTTCACATGAAGCATATCATCTGTACATAGTATAAAGCGAAACCAAAATAACACTGCATTCAAATTTTGGTTGACAACAGTAGGCAGGTTAACAAATAGTGTACCATAAAATGGAAACATTCCGAATTACGCATTGCAAGAACGAGTTGATTAATGCAGGTGCTTAGAAAATGCTAAGGAATAAAACAAATATGAAATAAAAGCTGTTGAAGGCGTTATGAATAAACAGAGATTGGAGTATTATAATGACTATCGACAAAACATAAAAATATTCCATTCATAATTTCATTTACGATATTTCCGGTACCGAAGAACCAACGACAGCACTAAATGCATGTAGGCGTCAGTCATGGCATCATTTATGAGATTCATTATCAATGCTAATTATATTGATTACAAAATCTATTACATTTTTGACGTCGTGCGAATTTAGATTTTATTGCAAATAATTAACCCTTTATTACCGTGTATTTATAACAGTCATAATGGGCATAACGCGCACCACGCGCTTAATTGCCTATTACCAGTTCCATAGACAATACGTTGCCGTTGTTTCATGACGTGAAATGTACAAAATCAACAAAAAAAAAAAAAAAAGTCACTTCTTACAGTACTACAGGGTAGGTGGCGTTTTCTACCAAACCACGTATTCCATTGGATGTCCAATTAGGTGCCTGAATATTTTGCGCTTTCTTATCTATCGATAATTGATAATGAACTTGAGGTAGGGGAAATTCGACCCCTTCCTTTTGTTTCTACTTTTTTTCACCTTTTAGGGGTAATTTGCTAATGCGCTATCTTTCTGCTGCTGTCGTTGGGTATAAATACTAAATACGTTGGAGAAATTTTGTTCAGTTTCAAAAAAGTTCTTCGTGAAGACATTTGCTGTAGTGTGACGTGTTCTGTTCTTGTGTCAAATACATATATAAAACAAGTGCTGTTATTCAAACGTATTTATTTGGTGATAAGAAATCTACAGAAATTGTGAAAAATTTAAATTTTTCCAGCTAAATTTCAAAAAAAGATATAAACCTAAACATTAAAATGGAACAAAATCAAAATCGTAAGTATATTTTTTTTTTGTATGAAAAAAGCTTATCCTTAGAAGTGCATTCAGGTGTAATTAATTTTTATGAAAAATATTCAATAATACAGTTTGCTTAAAAAGTAGGTATAATAATAATTTCACGAAATGTCCTAAATAATATATTTTTTTTTTGTCAATTTCAACTCCTTTTTCCATGTTCAGTATTTATTGACAATATTCAATTTAATAAATTTTCTTCTCTTTGAACATTTTGCGGCATTTGCGACATTTTATTGAGTTCTCTTTATTCACAATATTTGCAATAGTTTTGATTTTTTTAATACTTTTACATATTTGACCGTCCAGTGGAAAATGGACCTTATCTTTACTGATAAAATTTAGCAGTATCCATAGCTAAAATTAAAGATATGATTAATTTTTGGCGATTTTCAGTTTAAAGTAGAGTTTATTTCTTAGGCAGTGATACAGCACAAAGAGAAAGACAAAAGGCTAATTGTTACTGATTTCAAGTTTTTTGTTTTCATTTCTCATTTGTCGTTGTACCAGGAATGATAAATGAGCTTTTTTTTTTTTTGTACCAAATAGCAAAAAAAGTACTAAAACTGTCCAAAAAGTACCAAAATTATTTAATATATTTGTGGTCAAATATTGACCATTGGGCGATTCTACTTATTATAGATTTGAGGTCAATTGTCAAATTACAGTCATCAATAAAAGTGGTCTTATGAAACCCCTACCTTTTTAGAGAAAAAATTGTGAAACTTTGAACTTCGATATTTACAAACTTGAGTTTTTCATTTTATGATTTTTAAATGCCATATCTTGGTTAATTTTTGGAATATTCCTTTGGTCACATATATTGAAAATCAAGATGCTTTGCGCAATGTTTTGAGCATGAAAATAAACTTCTTAGAAATCTTGAAGTCCTCGTTTTGATCATGATGCACAATGATCGCAATTCCCTGATGTCAACTTTATACATAAAATTCACATTTAGTGGTAGGCATAGAAACACGAGCATATCATTTGAATCGGTTCAGTCTAACTTTAACTACGCACAACAAATCTTGGCACTCGGTAGTTTGAATAAAAGAAATATCTTGGAAAATACCTTGAACTTGAAGGCTTTCATCCGAACAATCCTGAATGTCATCGAATTCTTTTGGAATTTTTATTTGGTCTTTCAGTCCTGAAGGTCATCCAGAGTAACTAGACATCTTTTACAAAGAGCAAGTTAACCCTTATTCTAGCGAAAACTTTTAAGCCTTTCGTCTCTTGAAAAGGTACAGGTGTACCTCACGCCATTTCATATGCACAGTAAAATATTATAGTTTACTTTTCTTAGTATTGCATCCGTTTGATTTTTTTCAAAAAAATTTTTACATTTATACCAACAAAGTATGAAATTTATTCCAAAATAGTTTAAAATTAATACTTATTTTGGCATTGTTCATTTTGGTTTAAAAATTAAACTAAAATTTTTACTATGTGGCTTCCACATATATTTTTTCAGATTTTGTTTTATGTTATGGATTACGACAAAGTTAACTAAGGGTTTCCTCTTAAGGTAAAACGATGTTTACCCGGTGTGTATCTAACTGAGTTTGTGACATAAAACTAGTTTTTCTTTTCTTTGATAGCGAAACTTTTTATAGAAAAGCCGTAGATGGTGAGCGCAAATGCAGAAGAAATGAAATCAGAAATAAAATTTATCATCCAATATCCCAAGCTACAGAATTCGAAAGCATATTGGTACGTCTAAAAGACTTGGCCAACTAACATTTCATAACGCCAACACAGAAAATACCAAGATACCAATCAGAATTTTAGCGAAAGGAGCAGCAAAAAACTCGATATAATTGAGAATCCTGTATCAGTTTTTGAGCTAAAGCTTCTTTACAGGCGCGAAGCGTAAAATTTAAAGGTCACGACATAGTTTTCACTGTGACGAGATAGTTTCCTGACAGATTTCGTTACATCTCAACACATATTGCTGACCACAAGCTATTTGGTAAAAAAAGGTGTTGAATATGATAACCATAAACAAGTTAAAAAGTGGGCGTAGTCAAATAAATGCCACACCCACCTTTCAAGAAAAAGATTGTCTTTTACATGTGCACTGTGTTGCCACGTTATGCAATATTTTTAAGTATAAAATTCACATTAAAAGTTTAAAGGTACAAATGTACCTTTTTAGTAGTTTACGTATGTATGTATATACGAGTACATATTTTGAAACCGTTTCCTGCATCCTCAGTATATAACTGAAATCAAATTTTCGTCTTAACATAAACTACCCGAGTATTCTCGAAACCAAAGTTTTTAATTTTACTTGTAATAATAATGATTTCAAATCGCAAAAGGTACATGTGTACCTATTCGGTAGAATAGGGTTTAAGATTATTGTCAGTTCCTAATTCAGTTTCCATCTCATTGTAACTTTCACTACAATATTCACTTACAGAATCTACAAAACCAACATTCAAGTCTAACACTTCGATTGCAATACGTTCGAGATCCTTTCAAGTTATCTTTTTCTGTGGCATCTTAGTAGCCCCATCATGTAACACGAACGAATAAAGTGACTGATTTTCACTCATTAATATCAACTGATTAAAATTTTTTATTAAGAACTTACTATGACCTAAGCGTTTTCATTTGAGTTCAAAGAATAAAGTTTGTAAGCATAAACTTCAAATCATATCTTAACTTGAAAGATGTTAACAGTTGGAAATCATTCACTCGATTCGTTCGTCATACATGATAAGGCTTTAAATATATATTGGGCTAGATAATATGGTTGGAACAACAATCACAATATTCTTTGACTTTTTCATAATGTTTTTTTTTTTTTTTTTGGTTTTTTCTAAAAATAATTTTATTCAGTTCACTTCGCAATTACTTAGACTCAAATGTAATTAACGCGTAATTAATATTTTTATTATGATAATTAAAATTACAAATTAAACACTTTCAGTTGTACTGCTGCTGTTCTGAATTACCCACTAAAGTCACCAGGCTTATCTAACTATAGTATTCTTTTTACTACCATATGTGATAACTTGGAAGAAAATGATTTTTTTTAAATAATATTATTTATTGCTTTCACAAAAAAAAAAAAAAAACAAAAAAAACGTTAACCCTCTCAAACCAAAAACTCTTAAGGCCTAATTTTTAAATTATTTTTTCAAAGTAATATCTGAAACTCTGACGAAATCTTTGTCCTGGTCATGAAATCTGAAGGTGGTGAGATTTTCATGTTTTCCAGCACAAACTCTTGAAATTTTCTTTAGATATAAAATAAACTCAAAAATTGAATCCAACCATGAAGTGGACTAAATCCATACTTTTAGTTGAAACTGAAGTTCAATATACAAAAAATAAAAATCAAACCTCTTCAGCCGAATAAGGGTTAAAGCAACAATTTATAACAAACAAGCGCTAATATTTTATGTTGCGGATGTCCAAAAAAAAAAAAAAAACAGGAGAACAAAATTAAAGTGTCATAACTTTCATAAATAATAAAAGTTCGGTAAATTTTCCATACTACAGCTGTTATTCTGGATTATCCAGAAAGCTCAGTGGGTTTTTCCCAACTTAGTCTCTTTCGATAGAAGCAGTATCGAAGTATTTGCCAGTTTTATTTGATTCGCTAAAGTTTTTGCTTTTAAATCAATATGCAGTAGACCGATTCGATTTTGCATGAAGCAAAAAAAAATCATCCCGAAACCGACTCAAAAGTTAGAAGAACTCTTAAAAACGATAACTGCATATTTTTTTTTTTTTTCATTCCGAGAAAAACCAATGGAGCACTTTTGATTCTAATGAAGGCACATTTTGCAAAAAAAAAAACATGTTTTTTGGTCTAAACTTTTCCTCATTACAAAATAGATACCTGAAGGTGCTTTCGAAATAAAGACTATGTCCTTACAAAAATTACGGCGCTTAAAAATTATAAATTTTTTTCGGGGATATATATAATTTTCGCTTACCAAAGTCGATTTATTTAAATTTTTCAATTACGCGGTCGACAACGCAATGTTTTACTCGAAAGCAAGGCATCTAACGAAAAAACTGTTTAAGGCAAAAAATGCTTGAAATTGTCCCTAGAACACATGTGAATTTTTTCAGAATTTTTTGAGAAATTTCATAGTTTTCAAAAATTTATCAAATTGAGAAATTTCAGCTTTTAAACTTACGTTCGTCAGCAAAATGCTATGTAAAACGACCTCCCAACAGCCCCTCATGTCGAAATATTTTTTTTCACCTATTGGGAATTTTATTTTACACGTCAAGAAAAATATTCCATGACATTTGGTTATAGAATATCATTTTTGAATATGCCCATATACATTAGGGCTGTTCAAATAAAAATTTATTTAAAATGACGTTAAAAAAAAATTTTTTTTCTAAAACAAAAAAAAAAAAAAAAATACTTCACACTTGTTCATTGGATGATTCTAAGCATTTTATGCCATGTGCACTTTTTTGTAAGATGTCTGCCTCTTGAGTAAAAAAGCGTTTTGCCTTTCACGGGGCTGCATTACTATGTTTCAAACGTTATATCATCGAGCCTGCTGGCCCAACAAAGTCTTAACATGTCTTGTCTTGAAGGTATTTAAAAGCTCTTTCGAATGAGATTTTGTAAATTAAAAAATGTTCATTTCGTTTAAAGCACGATGACTTTTTTCTTTGAAAAACCGTAAAATTTTGCTTTTTTAAGTCAGTTTTTCGTTTTTTAAGAGGTGTAAAATTTTTTTTTGTCAAAATTACAACATAGGTTTTAAAGTTCATTAAAAAACAAACAAAATGAATGTTTTTAAGTTACTCTTAAACAAATTTTTCCAATTGTTTGACAACATTTTATAATTAATACTAAAAAAAAATATTAAAAATATATTTTTGCTTTGAGCCACCTTTAAAAATGCATTTAAAAATCTGAAAAAATTTATGGGATATTCTGTCATGATGTAGAACGTGATGCCAAAGTATATCTAAGAAATTCGAAAAAATTTTTTTTTTTTGAACAGCCCCAATATACATACATATGTAAGGGAATAGAGTCGGTTGTGGGCACCTTTTTGTTTTCGGCTCATAGCTTTTGACAAAATGTATATTATGCTGACATATAGATATCATTGGAAGCTGGAGACCTTAGCTAGCTACTGGTGAAGAAAATAGACCGATTTCATTAGTTGGAAAATCTATATCAAAAAAATACTCGTAGTGAAGTGATAATTTTTGACAAAAAAAAAAAATAAAAAAAATGTTTGGGTCGGTTGTGGGCACCCTTAGAAAATCGGTTAAAAATGGTAAAATATGAAATTAAACGCACTCAAATAGAGAAAAAATCAAAATTAATTAATTTTGGAAACATTGACTCACACAAATTCTGCTCAACGGCTTCAACAAAATCAGCGTCACTGAAAACGTCTGGACCGAATGGCATCATGCCTGTTGCCCTAAAACCAGACTTTATTATCTTCGGCGTCAATGCCAGATCAATTGTTTTGCAGACTAAGCCAGCTAGGTGACGTAATTTCTAGCACTTTTTGACATTGCTGTTTTGCCAAGCATGCATTTTTTATACCAATCCATGCCCGCCAACTGCTCCTCGGACCACTTGTCTGGAAACTCAATAACGAGATTTTTTACAAAGTGGTATGCCACCCACGCTTAATGAAAACAACTTTTTTTATCTGTGATATCCTTAAAGGGCCTATTGGCTTTTTCCTTTCCACTAAAAAAAGCGTAAAACGGGATAAAAACACCATTTAAATTTGTTATGTTGACATCCACGGCAATATTTTAGTAAATCACATTCATTAAATTGAAAAAGAGGGGTGCCCACAACCGATTCTATTGGGTGCCCACAACCGACTTTGACAGCCACTTTGAAAAGCAATAAGCAAATTCTGTTGTGCGAACATTTTGGTTGGATTTGATTTTGAATCACAAAATATAATAAATTTACTGCACCAATATAGATTGCATTTAGCTTTTCGATTGATTTACTTCGATAAGCAATAAGCACTTGAAAAATGATTGAACAAAACTTTTATGTTGACTTTCACTTGTTCAAAAATTGCTTTCTTCTCAGCACAAAGCAAATGCGTCTGTTTGCTCCGATATATGCACAAAAACTTTGTGCTGTCAGAACACGCGCTTGACATGTGTCAGAAGAGCCTCATTTGTTTTCTGTCAAAAGTTACGGGGGGGGGGGGGGGGGGTTGCCCACAGGCGACACTATATCTCAAACTACTCCGATAATATGTGATCAGCTTATCAACCGCTCCATTACTACACACGCGATTTTTGTCATATCTTGTAAGGCGTCAATAGTCGTTTTCCCATGTTGAAATCATGTATTTGGGTATTACGTAAGTACCTGGGCTTAAAGCTATCTGAACTTTAAAGGATCCCCGTTGTTGTTTCACATTGAAACTTTCTGAAACCTGCCTCAGAAGGCTGAGCATACAGAGTGGTCAGAATTACAATTAAGTAATTCACTTGCTGGCTTTAAATCAATGATCGGCATTCTATAGCACAATTGTGCACTCAAAAATCTACCTAGCTCTCTCTATCCTTTTCTTTCTTCTATCTATCTTCTCTCAAACATAAATTCTCAATAATTTGCCGACCACTGCTTTAAATAGAAGAACTAGCCTCTGCGGTTTCTAAAGGAGAAGGAATATACCTTTGTTGTGGTAAGTGACAATCTCAGTATTTGCCAATATGAAGTCCTCTTATGATAACACTGTGCAACAATTTCGAACTTTTTTTAAAACACATTAGAAAATCCAAAAAATTCTTAAAGTAGACGCGAAAAAAAAATACCCGTTTCTCGTGGTTTTTCTCCAGCACGTCACATTTTTTTTTAATCGATTTTTGAAGTTTTTTTATCCACTGTTTATGAAAGAACCAAAAATACCGCATTCTTGTGTTAAATCGATGAATTTAAATATATGATCCTTACATTTGAGGTGTATCATGTGCTCAGCAAACTTATGCAGGATATTGCGGGAAATATTTTTGTAGAAAATTTTAACCCTGTTTGCTCCCACATGTGGGTAATTTTTGCCCTTTTCTTAAAAAGGTACAAAAATGACACCTAAAACAGGGAAATATTGCGTCAGTATGTACTACAGAAATATTTGCTATAAAATTTCACTACTAAATAGTTTCTAAACACATAAAGGTCGAAATTTGAGCCCAAAACCAAAAAAATCGTTAAAATCAATAAGGACTTTTCACATTGCATATTAATTACATCCCTGACGCGCTTACCTTAAGTTTTAAGAATTTTTCGTCTTTGGCAACTCTAAGTGAAGTTTTTTGTAGGATATTTTTGCAAAATTTTTTCACCCATTGTGGCTCAGTTTTAAAAATAGGGGTCAAAAAGACCCATAACAACAGGATATAATAGGTTAATGTATTCTAGGAAAATGATTCTTGTGTGATTTCGTTATGATCTTGTGAGAACGAGTTTTGTCCAAAATGTAGTTTTAGGGTTTTACAGTGGGGTGAAATTGGGAAAATATTTATTGTTAGAACTGCTTACTGATTTTAACGATTTTTTTGCTTTCGGGTTAAAATTTTACTTTTTTAGTGTTCAGCAACTAATAGTGAAATTGAATAGCAAATATTTCTGTAGTACATACTGACTCAATAATCCCATGTTTTAGGTGTAATTTTTGGACCATTGTAAGAAAAGGGCAAAAATGACCCACATGTGGAAGTTGTGCAGGGTTAAAATTTTCTACAAAAATATTCCCCGTAATATCCTGCATAAGTTTGCTGAACAAATGATACACCTCAGATGTAAGGATCATATAGTTAACCCGTTGAGACCGAAGCCTAGGCCGTTGTAGATATCTAAAAATGGACTTCAGATTCGGTTTTCTCGTGTTCAAATTAAGAAAAAAAATTTTTGTCCGGCAAATTGGAAAAGCCCCGTATAGCCGGAAAATGGGGTCCTATTCGACCCCATCGGTTTCAAGTATAACTTTTTAAGAGTTTTTCCGGATATAAGTTTGTGAAGTTTTTTAACGTATTTTTAATGAAAATTTTAGACATTTTAAGTTTTCAATCAATTTTATTATCATATAACTAATAAATAGGTACTTATGAATATATATAATTTATTTCGAAACAGTTTTTAGTTTTCTTTAGTGGAAAAAATTTTTCGGTGGTATTCGGTAAAACCGATTTTTGGTGAAACAAATATATAGGTTACACTCAGCGCATTTGCTGTTGGTTTTATTGTTTGAAATACGAGGGCACACGATACATCGGTGTCTTTTTGCCTCCTTAGTAATTATATGCATATACGCATTTGTGCTGTTGTCTAAATTTCGCTTGCTAGCCGTTCTTCGTCCAGTTGTTAACACAGGAGTTTTCCGTTCGCTGTATCCGCCAATAAGACCCATGGCAATATTTCGCTTGAAATCGAAACTCGTCATATGCGATTTATCTTTGTCGTGCATGTGTTTGTATACAGTAAAGCTATTTTTATTCCTATATCCATCAAGTCGTAGAACACACGCAAATAAGGCAGCACATGATAACTCATGACGTACGCTATACTAAGAAATGCTTTGAGTTCACTAATTGTGATTGAAAAAACCTGACCGTTTTGCAAAGCATAAGGTGCACTTTTTTCTTTTATTTAAAACCAATAGTGTTTCAAGCTGAGTGATGTTTGCGATTATAGACATTGGCATTCCATCACAATCCTGGTCAGAGATCAAAACTTTCGAGTATGGAAACTCCAAAGTTTTATCAAATTGTTTTTGCGTGGTTCCACGGGCAATCAACAATTCATCATTTTATGGTGTAGAGGACGTAGATGCTTGATTCGGATCGCTGATCTTGATTTCCTCAATCACAACTTCTGCGTCGGTCTCAATTATACCAACGTCATCTTCAAGAAAAGCTAAATCTTCGGCGTCCAATGGTGGCACCTCTTCCAAAATTTGACATATTTCCTCCAAATCCTTCGCTTTGTTAGTACAAAATCTATATTCCGGCATTTTTCGATTATAAAACTGCAAAAAAAACACAAAGGATAGAAAGAAGATACAAGACCGCAAGGCATGAAAAAATATCGCAATCAGCTATACTTGAGACCGATGGGGTCACATACGACCCCAATTTTTGTGTGGGAATTCTGATAAAACCACTGAAAAAATTTTCTGAACTCGATATTTTTTCAATAAAACACATCCAAAATCAGGACATACACTTAGGTTTTCAACAATTTTTTTCGATTTAATCGGTTTACAAGCAGAATATTTAAAAACTATAAAAATCACACTTTTCGCGTCCAGAAAAATTAAATATCAGCTGTTTAGCTGTCAGATAGGTGGTGTTGCTAGAAACTTAAAAGTCTTGTGTACCTAATTCAACGGGTAAAATGCACGGATAGTTGTTATTAAAATAGTGATGAATAAAAAAAATCTTTGGGGTCCTATGTGACCCCATCGGTCTCAATGGGTTAAATTCATCGATTTAACACAAGAATGCGGTATTTTTGTTTTTTTTTTTCATATACAGTGGAAAAAAAAATTTCAAAAATCGATTCAACAAAAATGTGACGTGCTGGAGAAAAACTACGAGACACGGATATTTTTTTTTAACGTCTACTTTAAGAATTTTTTGGATTTTCTCATGTGTTTTTTTTTTTTTTTGTGTCGAACGGTGTAGTTAGGAGCTGTCAGTGATATTTCCTTTACTAAAGAGTTACATTTTTTAATGGCGTAGTAAATATACTATCAAACTTTTGTAGAAGTTTAAAATAAAATACTTTTAATAAAACTTAACATTTATAATCTTATCATTTTACTTGAATCTTTGGAAAAAAGAATTCTCATGATTTCACAATGTGAGAAATACCACCAAAATCCGAAAAAAAGTAGTGAAGCAAAAACAACTTTTATCTGAAGCAATGACCTATCGCAAGTTAGAAAAAGTAGATATTGCCACCTTTTAAAGAAAATCTTTTAAAGAGAGAATCATAGAGCATTTGTTTTTAAGACAATAATATTTAAGTTATTCCCACGCTATAATTTTGACAGCAAACGTCACGTACTCGCAACAATTTCGCAAACAGCCTCAGACGTAACATTGAACTGTTGGAAAAAACTGGAACGACATTCCGAGAGTCATAGGAAATTTCAATATTACAAAATGAGAGCAATGGAGAGCGACATATGCTCTCTATTTTGAAATGTCTTTTTAATTTGACACTCACTGTCGTCGCATGAGAGAGCGTGCGTTTGTGCGTTTGTATCACTTGTCTGGTAACTTGTCTGGGGCTGTCTGTCCGTTTTTTTCTTTTGGCTTTGGTTTTGAGTAAAATTTGTTGGGGCATGACTCGCATGTCTTTGCATGTCGATTTTTAGTGTAAAATCAAAACACACACTTACACATTACGCAGACATTCATTCGCATACATAGAGATACAATTTGCAAACAACGGATCGTATGAGTAATATAAATTTCTGGTGAAATTCATAGGAAATTACTGAAATTTATAGTTTTCGGTTTTTGTTGTTGCTTTTTTTTTCGCTTTACATTTTTGTGTTGATTAAAAGTTTAATTTCAATAGTTTTTTAGTTGACGGTACACTTATTTTTTTTTTTTTTTTTTTTTTTTTTGACTTTGACTTTGACTTTGACTTTGTAAAGGGGTTCCACATAATCGGATACGATAAGCCAACACCATGCGGTTGATAAGCGCAAACATTTAAAATTAAATTTTATCTAAAAATAGATTTACCTATGTATGTTTTTTTTTTCAACTTTGAACAAATATTGATGACCAATTACAAATCGATTGACGTCAAAAGTTGTTTTCATCGATGTTCGATGCGACGACTTAAATAGGGAACAGGAAACAAAGTTGTGATAAATACATAGTTCGGGGAGGAGATATATAGAAAGTATGCGGTTGATAAAAGTGTAATACGAATGTATAGAAGTGTGTGTATTCTTATGGAATTTGTATTAGTGTGCATTTATTTTTAAACTATTAAGTTATCAACGATATTGGCCCCCTAAAAATAATCCAAAACAATTCACACCCACAATAACAAGCATTGCTTTACCACAGTTTCAAGTTTTTGGCACTGCTGAGTTTCAAGCACCCTACAGCCGGCAAAGTGTATTTTAAGCAAAGTTGCTTTTTAACTCATAATATGCATTAGCTGTATTTTTGACGACTGTGCCTGTATAAGCACCTTCTGAGAAACATATGGGAAATATGTTAATAAATATTATTTTCATAATAAACGGCTCATATGATTTCGTTTTCCCATGTCAAGATATTCGAGTTCAAAAAGTCACATATTTGCATCTCGTTTACTTTTACCTTTACAGAAAAATCTATAAAGAAGCAGCTCTAAAAATGTCCTCCAAAAAAGATTCAAAAGTTTTTTTCCATATGACTACTAATTTAGAAGATATTCTTATTCAAAATTAGCCTAGCTCGCATAACCATAGTAGAGCTTACTCCGGCCTTTGACCATATACTTTAAAAAATTCGAAAGCAAATCGTCTGTCTCTTGTATTTTCATGCTCAGGACAAGCAAGAGAACACTAAAGCTTAATGGCAGACACACGATGAAATGACTTAACCCTCATTCGGCTGACTGGCCACCCGGCTGACCATTTCAACTTTTTCATTAAAAAAAATATATTTTCATTCAGTTTAGGGAATGCTAAAACTAGTAAATTTCAAGAATAAAAACTGTAAAAATAAAATTTTAATTTTTTTAATTGATCACTTTTTTTTGTTGTTACAATTTTGTATTCCTATTTCGGCTGACTGGTCACCCGGGTGACTATATAAGAAAATATAAGGAACTTATGAAAATATTTTTTTTTTTTTCTTATTCTATAATAAAATGACTAGAACTGACTAGTATAAAATAAATAAAATATTTGTTAAAATGGGCAGGGATATTTAGTTTTTACAAGTTAAGTATTTAACAATGTACTGTGTGTGCTCCAAGCATACAGGTTGATTGCAAATCATTCAAGCTTTGCGCGAGTTTCGACGTTTTTTATTCAGACTAAGGCAAATATGGCATTCTCGTTTGATTGGCGTTCGTCCAGCGTTAGCTCCAGAGCTCTATTTGGTGCCCAGGTTCAATGATAGTACCCAAACGAATTTTCAAGACTGCCTCAATGGCAGTTTGGGCATAGTAATGCTTCAGAACGGCAGGATTTAACGATCAATGCTTAATGTTGCTCAAAGCTAATTCACGAGATAGCCCGTTTAGATTGGCTCGAATCTTTGGACTATCGTTTTCCTCATCGCTCTCACTGTCGAGCTCGTCCACTTCGTTCACTATATCACCTATCTCGGCATCCGATGCAACTTCTTCATCTGCTATTCACTCATCATCTTCGTTTTCCAATCTATCGCTAAATTCAAGACCTCTGCGTTCGTCAATGCTCTACGTATTCAATATAAAGAATTAACATATTTTATCTTCATATATGCACATTTTTATGTATATTTTATGCATTGTATATCTATTGTATTTATATTATAAATAAAAGTTCAGCGAAAATTATGGCAAAGTATTAACTTCGAGTTTTGGAGGGCGGCAACTGGCTCCCATTGGGTACTGGTTCCCGATCTACGGAATCGGCTGCCCTTGTCTTAACATTACCTTCATTGACTCCATGACCATTATTATTTGTTCCAGCTTTATTTGTATTATTTTTACACTTTAAACGCTTCGAACTTTCCATTTTTACTATTTTTTATTAAATGAATTAAAATAATTATTCACTTGCCAATAAAGTCAGCTGTTGGTGTTGCCAGATTGTCGATAAAGCCAGCTGTTGGTGTTGCCAGAGTGCTATTCCGAAATGTCCAACATTTCCAAAAACAGTTTTTTTTTTATCAAAAACTTATAAAAACTATATTTGTAGTCATTTTATTCATTTTTAAAATTTAGTCATCCGGGTGACCAGTCAGCCGAAATCAGTTGTAAAAATCTTTAGCCGAATGAGGGTTAATATGGTAATTTTTAATACATTTTTACATAATTATAGTTATTTTGTGCAGCAATATTGAAATGACAGACATGGTTTTTATTACTCTTTATGTTGTTATCTTCACAAAAAACGTAGTCTGCCTGATGATAACATCACACAATATTTTTATGTCATAAAAATTGCGAAAAAAATTAATAGCCCAAAAACGTAGCACGAAAAATATCTGTCGCTTGCACTTTCATTATTTCTCAAGCTTAAATTATTTCTTAAAATAGTTGGCAGACACGATATTATTATAAATCACAGCAATTTTCTAACGTTTTTGAATCAGCCACAAATACTTGGCGAACATGTCTTATATTGATTGATTAACTCCAATCTTTACAATTATCATTTTCTTCCGAACGATGTTATCACATAATTTTTATGCCACCAACTCTCTTTCTATTATAAGAATTGGTACAAGAATGCATATAGCGCCTGCCTTGAAACAAGTGATAAGATTAGATTATTGTACCTTTCATTTAAAAAGCTCGCACAAAATACAATATCTTATTATTAATAGCAGTAATCTATATATTAAAATGTATATTAAAAATTTGTCCTACCTATTTTACTATGTTAGAAATAGAGCACGACTTTGAATTAAACACTATTAGAAAGGTATTTGTGTATAAATGTGCATACCATTAAGCCAGTTAAAATTAAATGTAAATTTTTCAATATTAACAACGATAATATACGCGGTCACATAAAGCTCAAAAAAAGGATACAGCACAAAGAGAAAGACAAAAGCCGACTGACACTGACTTCATGTTTTTTGTTTTTTTTTTCATTTCATATTTCTTACTGTACCAAGGATGATAAATGAGCTTTTCTATTTTGTACCAAATAGCAGAAAAAAGTACTAAAACTGTCCAAAAAGTGCCACAATTATATAATACATTTGTTGTCAAATTTTAACCAATGGGCGATTCTAGTCATTATAAATCTTGATATTTTGCTTTTCGACCCTTTTGGAATTTTTTTGTGTGCTGTACAGTGTTATCATTTAAATTTAAACAAAACATTGACTCCTTCAGATATCTATTTGATATTTGTGTGTTTTATTGCATCTACAGAAATTATCTCATTAGCAAATTGTTTAGCAAATCAACAGATCAATCACGCACGCCTAGCAAGCGTGTTCTAACTGTAGGGTGAAGATGAGAATCTTAATAACTACCGGCCGGCATAACCGGCATTTAAATTTCTCTCAATGATATCACGTGGAAACCCAACCCCCCTGCCTCCCCAAAGAGATAACAGCACAATTCAGTAAGGTTTTATACTCTTATTGTGTTCTTCAACACAATACAAATGAAACGAACAGCTGTTCGACGAGACCTTACGAAAAACAATTTAAGTTGTGCCGCTATGCGATATCGCGTCATCAATTTTGCATTGGTATCTGTGGGTGCGCGTATACGTTGAATTGTGTGAAAGAAAAAGAGAGGGCGCGCTCAAGCAAACACAAGAAACACCAGTTGGAGTCAATAAGTCAGTCAGCTGGCCCCGTTGGCGGTTACTCATATTGAACTCAATAGCAGAAGCAACAACAACAACGTACATTTATTGAAAATGGGGGAAGCAAGCGAAAGAGAACGAACGCCAAAAGAGTGCAAATTACTCAAAATTCGCTATATGTTGAGTAATAAGACGTATAACAACACCACCACAACATTATTACAAGCAACTTGAATCGCAGAAAATGTTGCAATGTTATTAGTACGTTAAAAGATATTGAAGAGTTAGCACGCGTTCGCAAAGCGGTTAGTAATTTGATCTGAACAAAAGAAGGGATAAATACTATACTATATAATAGTATCGAATAGATAAAAAGAAAAAAAGAAACAAATCAACGCGTTAGTTACGAATCATCAGAGTAAAGTCTAAAGTGCAAAAAAAATAAATTAAAGTTTTTCTTAAGTGTTAAAAGTGTCAGTAACGCCGGAGTTTGTGAATTTCATAGCATCGTGTAAATACCGTCGTTAAAAAATAAGAAGCTGCTTCTTCATTTACCAGATTTTCTTCAATTATTATGTGGTGCGTGTATTACTTTTATTTAATTTTTTCACTTTATTAACAGGATAGGAAATTGACATTATTTTTTCTACTATTAAATTGATTTTTTTTAAATAATATATTATGGCAGACTGTGACACTCATGACATTATGTTTTCTGTGCGTGTTTTTGCCAGAAAAAGTTATATTTATATAATATAGATTGATTGGAAATGACAGTTAATTTGAAAGTAATAAAAGTTATATATTAAAATCAAATATGCAATACTTTATGAAGTGACACTCATGACAAATGTTTCAATAATAACACTTGTGGAAATATTCTTGCACTTAAAATAAATTAGCTATAAAAATTGCCTTTGGGAAACAAGTGGGGACAGGCCATCTCAGAAGAATCTCAGAATGATATGTTTATTAAAAATTGTTTCT
Source organism: Calliopum simillimum (assembly GCA_951812925.1). Lineage (NCBI taxonomy): Eukaryota > Metazoa > Arthropoda > Insecta > Diptera > Lauxaniidae > Calliopum > Calliopum simillimum. The sequence continues at coordinate 35,973,069 of OX638372.1, forward strand.
CAAAATCTGAAATATATTTTCCCGTTTCGCAGGTATATACTACACAGAATACGATTTAATTTTTTTCCAAAAAATAATAGTGCTAGAAATGTACAACATGTGGAGGAAGAAAATTAATTGAGTAGGTTGCCTACAAGTCATTTGTACGAGGACTACGGGATGTAGGAGTGACATTTAGCCATAAACTTTTCTTTAAATTTTTGTTCAACAAAGTTTTTGACTTAATCAACCGAACGTATATAAGTTATTTGTATTATAATTATATATATATATTTTTTTTTGTGTTCGAACACAATCTGACGCAAAATATTTTGATACTATACGTCCATGCGAACAAAATTAACGCGTGCCTGAACTTTGTTTTTTTTTTTTTATTTGCCTTGTTCACACATTTTATATAAAAAATAAGCGATATAAAAAGATAGAACTATAAATTTAAACATGTGAACTTAATTCACAACTTCTTGGATACGAGTATTAAATTTTATAATAAAAACAACAACAATAATGAAAAGTCAAAAGATCTATATTCAGTTATATCAATACTTTTCAATTGCTGGATCTCCAAATATAGAATGAAAAATAACCACGATATTATTTAAATTTACGATGTGATAACAAATACTTTAAACAATAGTATGCTATTTTGGTGTTTTTTCGTACAAAAATAGCCATAGCACTTATTTAAAAGTTCACAGTAGAAGCGAAGATAAGAATGAAATATTTTAACACCACCAAATACTACAACTCATTATTGGATAGAATCGTTTTTTTACCATTTTTCTTTTTGGTAAGAAAGAGTCATAATTTTAAAAACGTTTATGACAGCATTCTGCTTCCGGCGCAACGAGCCGCTTACCTGCGGCTAAAGCGTGAAATATCATATACTTTGACGAAATTTCAATAAAAATATAAATTTTCCATAAGAACTGATTAGAAAGAGAGTTTACTTAAATTTAGAGGTATGCCGACGTGCTATGTACGATAGCAGAATATTTTGACCAAAAAAAAAAAAAAAAAGAAAAGAACAATCACAATGTGACAGCTAAAAGTTTCTTATCTGAAGTTCCGTTTTGCAAAAAAAATAATAATGAAATAAACACAAAAAATTTAAAAAAGTTTATTAAAAGCCAATAGCTTGATAAGCATTAATTTGGAACAAACAATTAAATAACTTATTAGTTAATTAAACAAGTTTATAAATCACTAAAGAAAAGGAATATTGGTATTATCTTTGATTTATAAAAATTAAGTGAACAAAGCAATAAATGATTAAAAGAAAAAGCTAACGAATGAATACGTGAATAAATAAATGAATAGATGAATAAATGAATAAATGAATAAATGAATAAATGAATAAATGAATAAATGATAAATGAATAAATGAATAAATGAATAAATGAATAAATGAATAAATGAATAAATGAATAAATGAATAAATGAATAAATGAATAAATGAATAAATGAATAAATGAATAAATGAATAAATGAATAAATGAATAAATGAATAAATGAATAAATGAATAAATGAATAAATGAATAAATGAATAAATGAATAAATGAATAAATGAATAAATGAATAAATGAATAAATGAATAAATGATTAAATGAATAAATGAATAAATGAATAAATGAATAAATGAATAAATGAATAAATGAATAAATGAATAAATGAATAAATGAATAAATGAATAAATGAATAAATGAATAAATGAATAAATGAATAAATGAATAAATGAATAAATGAATAAATGAATAAATGAATAAATGAATAAATGAATAAATGAATAAATGAATAAATGAATAAATGAATAAATGAATAAATGAATAAATGAATAAATGAATAAATGAATAAATGAATAAATGAATAAATGAATAAATGAATAAATGAATAAATGAATAAATGAATAAATGAATAAATGAATAAATGAATAAATGAATAAATGAATAAATGAATAAATGAATAAATGAATAAATGAATAAATGAATAAATGAATAAATGAATAAATGATTAAATGAATAAATGAATAAATGAATAAATGAATAAATGAATAAATGAATAAATGAATAAATGAATAAATGAATAAATGAATAAATGAATAAATGAATAAATGAATAAATGAATAAATGAATAAATGAATAAATGAATAAATGAATAAATGAATAAATGAATAAATGAATAAATGAATAAATGAATAAATGAATAAATGAATAAATGAATAAATGAATAAATGAATAAATGAATAAATGAATAAATGAATAAATGAATAAATGAATAAATGAATAAATGAATAAATGAATAAATGAATAAATGAATAAATGAATAAATGAATAAATGAATAAATGAATAAATGAATAAATGAATAAATGAATAAATGAAGAAATGAATAAATAAATAAATGAATAAATAAAAAAATGAATAAATACACAGAAAAAAAACTGAAACATATGAAAACAATTTTGAGTTGAGTTTTTAAAAGATTCATAAAATTCTCACATTGTTTAAGAATAAATCAACATAAGTTTTCTTGAGTTGCATTGATATTTTGCCATTTGAGTTGGTGCCGGCGTAGAAGTTGTTTCGTACGACTTTTTGGAAACGGCTAGTTACAGTCCTTCAGGAGTGCTAACTATTAAACCATTGCAAAACTGTTTTAACTGTATCGTTACTGTTGGTTTCATTTTTACTTTACCCTTAATAGTTTTTAAATTGAGCAAATTGTAAATTTTTCAGAGTTCAACAGTCCAAATACAAAAACTCCGAGTTAGTGCAATTTCTATTGAAAATCTGGGATAAATTAACTATTTTTACAGTATCTAAACATTTTAACAGTAACCGTATAGTACTATTTTCACAGTAATTTTATTGGACTGCACAGTCAGTTTAACCTTTACTGCGGGTTGGTGAAATTTCTATCGTTAAAATCTGATGGATTGAACGATATTTTTTTTTCTGTGTAAGGACTGTAGAAGCAAGTAGTCAAAACAAGTTGATCCCAAACCTGATCAAATTTATTGAAATTTTTATAAATCTTGATAGATTTATTGCCTACACCTTATATTCTCACCTTCTCACTTTATTTCAAAAGATTTTGTAAGCACTATTGGTCCGTACAAAAGTTGGCTTCATGGTCATATTTATTTCTACTTTTTTTTTACAGTTATTGCCACTGTTTTGCGTTTATAATTTCAACCTTTTGAAGCTAAAAACTTTCATGATGAGTTTTCATCTGTTAAACTCACATTACTGTCATGGACATGGGTATCGATCACATGGTTATCTTACTACAAATAAATAAAAAATGCTAATAAAATCCGGCATCGGAACGCGCGACAAACATATCGATATATATGATTCATCCATCGGTCATGCTCTGTGGCGAACTTGACAATAAAAATAACAATGACTGCGAAAGTATCACAAATTTATAACAAAGTCATTTAAACAAGTAGACAATTTAAGTTTTACAGTAAATATTCGATAGTTGTAACAAATGCAGTCAACACTTCTTATACACAGTATCAGAAAATATCTTCGAAATATAAAAAATTCATTATACATAAATGACGTTTTTATTTAAAGTAAAAGTTAATAATAGTTATGGTAACACTTAATCAAATCATTATGCTCGAAACCAATTTGTAATGGGGAGAATTTGGTTGTACAGATATTTAGATAGAATACTAAAATAAAAAATAATTCCGATAAGCCACAATATGTACTGAGGAATAAGTGTCTAACGAGCAAAAGTGTCAAGTACTTCATAGTTTCCCTACAAACAAACTATTTGGCTCCTCTGCCACAATTATCGTGTTTGTACTGTAGCTTAAATTGTTAATCACGGTAAAATTAGCGCAAGCACACGACGTTACGTTGAGTTGTTGTTGTTCTGCCAATAAAACAAAAAATCATGCAATATTTCCAAATTTTTTTTTATTGTTTGAGTTGTTCGGCCTTTTGAAATGGAGCTTCTTTTTTTTCTTTCTTGCATTGTTTTTCTTTTTTTCGCTGAAATAATTGTTAATAGTGAAATTTTCAGTAAAGTAATTGTAAATTACAGCAGCTATTGTTTATGGTATGCGGTGATGATGCGTCATTTTGCTTAAACCGGAAGTGGGTATTTAATGATGGATATGAAATCTATGCACTGAACCTCTAAAAGATAATGGTACATTCAGAAATTTTGGTAGCAACACATTTTTCATACTTCTTGTTTAAATTTGTTATGCAATTTTTGGGCATTATCGGAATCTAAAAGCGATTTATAAACCTTTGAGGTAATATATCTTCTCAAATAAAGAAATTTGCCAAGTCATTATGACAAATTCAGTGTAATGTCGACAATAAAAACAAATTTCCTAAATGCAAATTAACTTTAATTATTAACTGTTTATCATCACTTTGCGTGCGTGCTTCTGCTGGTTTTATTGTTGCTGTATGTGGTATGTGAAAAAGTTGCTTACAATGCCATGCAAAATTAGATGCTCTTACTCATGAATGTGCTAAGTGCTCGGGCCCTTTTAATGGCAACAATAGCACCTAGCTGGATTGAGTAAAGTTGAGTAAAAAACTTGAACTGAAATGAAACTTGTGATTTTTTTTTTATAAAACGTGATGTGTTTTTTTAGTGCTCTATTGTTATTGTTGTTGTTGCTAAATGCCATGTAAATAAATGTTAAGAAAACAAAAAAAAAAAAAACACTTGCAATTTAAATAAAATTTAGTTAAAACTTTAATTTATTGTTACTTGTAGCGCCCCCAAGACAACAGGTAAATTATATCATTAACTGTTAAATATTTTGGAAAAACCACTAATAGGGGATCTTTTATCGGGGTTATTTTTGCTATATTTTGTAGTAAATAAAAATAAAACAGATTTTAGTGTTGGTAATATTTATATTTCTGTCATAGAATTGTGTAGAAAATGTTAATTGTGTAGAAAATAATAATACATTCTACTGTCAAATGTTGAAAATGTCAAAAAATGTTAAAAAAAAGATAATGTTGAAAAAGTTAAATAGTACCTATGGATTATGCCCAAAAAAATGCTGACAAGATCGACAAATGCTCAAAATATTCGAAAATGTTGACATTGCTGACACATATTGACATAGTCAGTCAACAATTGTTGAAAATTTCGAAAAGTGTTGGTCAAGTCGAAAAGGATTTATTATAATGAAAATGTAAAAAATTTGTGTCAAAGTCTATAAATGCCGAAAGTGTCGAAAAATATTGACAACTAGCATTTTCCGGTGTGCGTTGCTACACTTTCTTTTGTATAGAACATCTCCAATTAAATTAAACCAAAAAATGAAAATTATGCCGATGCAATTTATTTGCGTACCAAATGTCTATCTATGTGCATTATATAGTTTCATTAAATAGTTTCAGAGATTTGACATTTTTTTAGGGCGTGGCACATATGCCAAATCTCATCAATATCCGTTTAATGTTTAGAGAGATATGATAAATTTAGTTTTTTTTTTTTTGGAAACACGAAAAAAAAAATTTTTGGTTCCGACGTCCATGGGACAATTGGGTGAAAAAAAATTTTACACTAAAATGTCATAAAAACATGAAAAAAACGAAAACATTTTTTTTTAAATCTTTGAATTGATGAAAAAAATTTTAAACTCATGGAAAAAATGGAAAAAAATTTTTTTAAAAATTTTTGGTTTTGTCATCCAAGGGGGGACCCTAAAGTGGAAAAAAAAAAACAAAAAAACTAATGATGCAGAAACACGCACCGTACCCAAAAACCTACAAATATCGGTGATCGGTCCAGCGGTTTGGGAGTCTATAACGAACATACAGACATACAAACATTAATTTTTATATATACATATATGAGCATTTTCCAGGTGACGAACGTGACCGTCGTACACATTTAAAGTCAAAAAAAAAGTGGAAATAAAACATTTTTTTATTTTATGTAAATTTTACTTGACTTTCAAAACAAAGAAAAGAGCCACAATCTATTTTCGTTGTTTTGATCATAATCTGAATTGATACGTGACAATATGAACGTGACATTTTTTCCACTATACAAATTTTAAATTAAAAATCTTCAAAAAAAAAAACAGGATTTCCCAGTGAATGTTGGATCACCTTATCTTGTTAAGTTGACGTGGCATCATAAATTTTTACAAATGATGCCATTTGTCCCTATCGATTTTAGCTGAGTACCAAATTTCATAAATTATATTTTTCTTTTTTATGGGCGTGGCATCGCCCATTTTCCTAGGGAACATTATTTGTTCTGGCGCTCTGTATACATGTATTAAATCTCATTCATGTGCGATAAATATTTTCGGTGATATGATGAAGTGATTTTTGTGGGGGCGTGATACCCCCATTTTTTCCAGTACACATTATTTGTCTTGGTGTTTTTTACATAAGTACCAAATCTCATCCATGAGCGTTAAATAGTTTTAGTAATTTGATGGTTTAATTTTTTGGCTCACAATGGACTTTTTGGCGGAAATGCAGATATGTTGAAAATGTCAAAAAAAAAAAAAATATGACAAAGTCAAAAAAAAAACAGTAATGTCATGAATTTTTCTCTTAATCAAAAACTGTAAATTTTTTATTGAATTTTAAACAGCACTTTTTAACCCTTTGCCCAAATTTTGAAATTTTTACTTTTCAACGTATAAAATTTGGCACAACACTGTTGTGAGCCATGGGCATGCAAACAAATTTGGGAAATTTCACTGAGTGATTGTAGCGCTAATGAGGGGAAACATTTTTTAATTTAGTTAGTTATTTTTCATTTACGAACAAAACACTTAATTTTCTCTTTATTTTTGTTTAACCTACAGGTGGTTGCATACAAGAAGCAACCAAAGAATTCAGCAAAACGGCAGCCAAAAACAAAGAAAACAACAACATCATCACCACCGTCACCACCACCACCACCACCATCCAGACCATCGATATCAATCGACGACGACAAATTTCCCCAAAACGAACCAATAGCAGCCAACCAAATCGCGTACTCAATAGAGACATCGTCTATTGTACGGCGAAAAAAAACGGCTACAAAATTCCCATTAGCAACAACAAAAACCACATTCACATAGAAAAATTCACATTCATTTTGTACATCATGACATTAGCAGTATTAATACAACAAATCTCAGCGGCTGCCATCTACCAGCCTGCTAAACACATCGACCGCCGTCGTGTGGATGCGGAAGATGATCATCATGTGCCAGTGTTGCCAATTAAAGACTTTGACAGTGATAATGTTAGCAGTGAAATAAATGCAAGAATACATAAACGTCATTTGGATTATGTGAATGAAATGAATTCACAAGAATTGGAATGGGTCAATCCATGCGGTGGTATATGGGATGACACATTGCCGCCACATCGTTCACCAGTGAAAAGAGTGAGTTTTTTTTTTTTTTTTTTTTTTTTGTAATACACTATTCGATAAGTTTATGATTTAAAGCAGTGATTGGCATTCCATAGCACAATTGTGCACTAAAATATCTATTTATCTCTGTCCATCCTTCTCTATCTTCTTTATATTCTTCTCTCATACACACATCAACTCTCTCTCATAAATTTGCCAACCGATGTTTTTAAAGTTCTTGCATTTTTCTCCAGAGTAGTGATATGCGACTGATATGAAATTTGGCAGGCGAGCTTTGAGTTAAAACTTTCGCTCTCAACTAAGACACTTTTGAGCACAAGCATAAATTTTGTTTTCTCAGTATTTGTTGAAAGTCTTTGCGCCTAGGCAAAGTTTTTGGAAAAAGCTTTTTTGCGTGCATATGAGCTGGCAATCACTACTCTGAAGCAGTGTGGGAAACTTAATTTTATATTGATTAAATAGAGAAAGTCCAAAAGCTCATCACTAAAATATTTGTGTTTTTTGCTTTTTTTCTATTCCTTTTTCCAGATATTAAGCAAACTACAAAATGACACCAAAATAGAGCGTAAAACCTTACGCGCTGCTGCCCAAGTGATTAACATCACCGATATACGCACCTATTCAAAGCACAAGGGGGCATATAAATTTCTGCCAGTGTTGAAATTAAATTCAAACGTAAGTAAAAAAAAAAAAAAATCACCTAACCACTAATACTAATAATGATCACATTAGTAGAAGAGTAAATAAAAAATAATAATAATTAGAAATCAGATTGACGTAGAAGAAAAATTTTCCAACAAGTCTTCAAGTAATCCAAAAAGAAATTAATGATAACCAACAAATATTATGACAACGACGTCATGTGTTTTATACAAATAACATTCATTGTGACTTATTTAATAATTTTAACACCTCTCATGTTGATAACTACGGTCGATGGCATTACTTATAGCATACATATAACTAAAAGATTTGGTGCGCTTTGTCAACGAAGGCAGCTGATATTTTTTTGCACAATCTTAAAAACACAGTCGAGATTAGATTGGTATTAAATATTTGCGAAAACACGTGACTTTAACTGTGTGATTTTTGGTACAAAAACAACACGTAATCAGTCTAACATGTAGCGATTTTTTGACTTTGCAGTATTTTTAATTTCACGATGAAAACACTGTTTTTCCCAAAAACGTGACTGCTGATTATCGGAAGATATGCCTTCCAAATAACCAAAATCTCAGAAATTTTGTATTATTTGATATGACACAGTTTTCCTGCACCAAAAACATGATAACAACTGAGTATGCAGAAAGTTTTCTTGAAGTATGTAGGTTCAAAAACCCAAAAAATCCTACGTGTTCTATTTCAAGATAAATTTAATATTTACATATTTTCTTTTTGATTTTATTTTTTAATGTCAGAGGCCTAACTAGAAAATTAACAAATAGGAACAGAAAAAGTATTTTTTCTATGCATTTGTCAATGATAATATCGAATCTGGACTTTAATTTGCGCTATTGCGAATGGTTTTTAAGATTTCCTAACCTTAAAATGCTTAATTATCGTTTCTTGTGCTATTTTTTAAATTATATAACAAATCAGGATAATCTTTGATTTAGTAAACTTTATATGTGAATAGTTATCAAAATTATTAGTCTATATCTTAAAACACTTTTTATATTATAACGATATAGGAATTCCCAGGTGACGAACGTGACCGTTTTACACATTTAAAGTGCAAAAAAAGTAGAAGTAAAACATATTTTTATTTTAGGTTTTAATTTATGTACATTATAGCTCTAAGGTAGCATACAGGCGAGGTCCTGGTTCCAAAATACGCGCAAAAAAAGACACAAAACGAACGTGACAAAAAAAAAAGTAGTTTTCGTGCATATTCAAAGAAAGTCAGAATCCAGCGAAACAAGTCAGAATTTTAAGTGCGACTAATTTTAGAATCTTATGCAATAATGTTGCTTTATAATGCATTTTGTTTGATTCGAATATCTTCTGTACTTTTCTTTATTTTGATCATAATCTGAATCGATACGTAACAATATGAACGTGACATTTTTCCACCATACAAATTTTAAATTGAAAATCTTTTGAAAGTACAGGATTTCCCAGTGAATGTTGCATCACCTTATCTTGCTAAGTTGACGTGGCATCGCCAATATTTCTAAAGGATGTCATTTGTCCCCATCCATTTTACATGTGTACCAAATCTCATAAATAATGACTTTTTTTTTTAGGGGCGTCCATTTTTCCAGAGAATATTATTTGCCCTGGGGGCATGATATCCCCATTTTTCCCAGTACACATTATGTGTTTTGGTGCTTTTATACATAAGAGCCGAATCTCATCCATATACGCTTAATAGTTTCACAGATATGTTGATTTAAATTTTTTGCTCACGGACCTTTTGGACCTTTTGGCGGAAATGCCGATAATTTTGTTTTGTTCTTTTGTCGTTTTCGCTGCAAACTAATCAAAGGATCGGAAAGGTGCGAGCTTAGTTATGACAAAAAAAGCTTCAACATCCTTTTAAAACTACAGATGAAATGTATGTCTTTCAATTAGAGGGTTGTTTTTAATGCAGTAGGTAGAGAGCACTTTCCTTTGTGAAGTATTCGCTGAATGCTTAAAGCTTCTGGAAATACCCTTTTGAGCTCAAGCACAAATTCGATTTACTGTTTTAGAAACTTGATTGTCTCATTTCATAGTAATTATGAGTCCGTCAGTGTCAAATTTTAAATTATTTTAGACTAAATATTAAGCCATTTCCAAAAGGAATTTAAGGGGGCTATAGTCCTCCTATAAAATCATAATTTTTTTGACTGTAGATGTACCTTATGCCTACACAAAAAGCCTTTATTTATTGTTGAATATAAATACATTAAGTTTTGATCGTTGCATTAATTTCTTTATTTGTTTTTTATGGTACAATAAACCCTTTTGAAATACGTAACTATTCGTATGTATAGAATTTTTACATCCAAATGGCACTAAAAAGACCAAGTATGTATTAAGCGCCCATGAAGCTTTCAACTTAATGAGTTGACTTTTTTTCTTTAAGTTTTACTGCACGTCGTTGTGTCCAGCCGCCAAAGGGAACTGATTTAGTAACAGCTACCACACGAATGCAGTTGCAGACAGAGTATTCCTTGAGTATCAGCGCGACTGCGACTTCAGCTCAAGTTATGTGGCTGCCATTGGGACGTAACGTTTTTTGTATTCGCTTAAAGCCTTGGCAGTGCCACTTTTTTTTACTTGTTCTATGGTTGTTTTCGCACAAGCCGCAATAATTTTCCTGACGTATTGCCCTGAGGGCGTTGATTGAGTTGTTTAGTTTTAAGTTTCTTGTGGGATTATATTTTTTTTTTGTTTTTATTATTTTCTTTAGTGTAGAATGAAGTACATATCTTAAGATTTGAGAAATTCAACTATTATTGAAGTTGTTTTGCATTTAGTTCAGAAGAGTTACTTTAAGTTAAAATGATTGGTCACATTATTTGTTAAGTTTATTTGGAAACAATAAAACGGACTTTGTAGAATACATATATATTTTCTATACTATAGTACCAATGAGTCAAGTCAGCAATTCAATTCACGAGTCAGGTAGTGTAAAAAAAATTTTGAGTTGAGTCATGAATCAAATTAAAGTTCGAGAGTCTTATCAAGATTCTTGTAATGACTCCAAACGAGAGATATAATACAAACCAAGAGTCAAGATGAAATTCAAGTTGGTTGTGTAGCCATTAAGAGTCTAGTAGATATTCAAATCAAGATTCACACCAATTCATAAGTGTCGCATCTGAAACCAAGTCTAGTTTAGCCGAAATATTGATCGAAGGACAGTATGACATAAAAATTTACAATTTTATCGAGGGTCAAGTTTAGTTTAAGGTCAAGAGTGTAGTCAAACATAAATTCTAGAGTCGAGAGTCAAGTCAACAGCAAAGTGAAGAGTCAAGTCTATAGCGAAGTCAATTGTCAACTATTTTATAAGCTCCTTAACTTCCATAACCATTTCAATCCGTGGCACGTTGTTTTATTTAGTACCAGTTACTGTGTCATATGAAGTTCACGATTCGCAATCGTGCGTAATAATATTTGTGCAAAAAAAAAAAAATTAAATCAATATAAATAAAGATAAATAAAGATGACTCTCTTGCATAAAATTATAGTTAAAAAAAATTGAATTTTTTATTTTTTTCTATCAACACTTGCAAATAAAATGTTAACTCTCTCAAACAATTATTAGGAAATTCATGTCAAAAAAAGTCAATATTGATTATTTTTTATCCAGGCAAAAATGTCAATTCATTGAAATCGTTAAAATTCTTGAAAAATATATCACATCATTTACTGGTAATAAATAACTTTATTGACGTCAGAACGAGTTTGTAATGTATGTGAAGAGCGTTGATTGTCTTGTACTTAATGTCGTAGCTCTTGATACAATATTGTATCAGGGTTATCGCTTAAGCATAAAATATTTACAGTGATGCCAGAGTAATTGAAAAATTAATTAGCATTTCTTGCGTGATTTTTTTTTTTGTTTTTTTTGTGGTATATGATTAATGTTGAGCGAACCAAGACGTAGACTATACTAGCCTTGATCTTGAACATTGATTCTAGTTTTTGGTTTCGATATTGATATTGAGTCTTGGTCTTGGGTATTAAGGCAGGCTTAAAAGCAACATATCAAAACAATTTTAGCTTAATGCACATCTACACTTAAATACCTTTCTAATGGTGTATAATTCAAAGTCGTACTCCATTTCTGACATAGTAAAAAAAGGAGGACAAATTTTTATCGTGCGATATATTCGCAATAGTCTAGAGTACCTATTTGGTATTCATGAATTATTTCCAACATTCTGTGATAATTCTCTCAAGCTGTCCAAGAGAGCAAAGTAGAGAGAAATATGATAAAATTTGATCAAAACCAGTCAAATGACAACCTCAAATAAAACTTTGTAAAAAAAAATGAAGAAAAATTCTCACTGACTTATCACAAATTATAACGTTCATAATTTGATATTAATAATGTAAATTAAATACGATTCGCGTTATAAAATTTTTATAGACGAGGTGGCAGCGTTAAAGCTTAATTTGTTATATTGCCTATACCTAGCCCCCGTTCTCTTTCTCTCTGTCGCTGCCACGATACCTACACTAAATTGACATTTCTCACTCTCACCAATAATATCACATGTCTCTTTTACAAGTTTAACAAAGTAAATATTTTCATGATTCATGCAAAAATATGAAATTCAGCACAGAAAAAAAAGAAAAAAAAAACAAATAAAACGTTTTTGTGGAATCCCCGACGCGCGCACTGATATAAATAATTATATATATAGAAAAAACAAAAACAACAACGATAATAACAATTATTGCCCGCACTGCAAACGTGACTACAGCGGCATGAGAGCGATAACGAAAAATAAAAAAATACGTTCGCGCTTACTGCTCTGACAGCTAATGTCAAATGCTTGTCAATTGAGCGCGTTAACAAAATAAAAACAATAACAAAAAAAAAAAATACAAACAAATAAAATAATAACAACAACAATAATAATGATAATAACAAAAACAAAGGCACTTAAATATCAATTTCACTTTTAACTTTTGTTTTTGTTTATAATGTTAATTTATACGATGATATTTTTTTTATTAATAAATAAATAAATACCCCTATTGCATTAATGACACTTAATGACAGAGAGCGCGAATTGTCTGTCTGTCTGCCGACTGCTGGTTTATTTATTGTCAATGAAAATGAAAATCTGATAATTGAAAATGTAAGTTGTTTAATAAAAACAAAAGCTTATCAACATTTAGCGTTAATCGGCAATTGCAATTAAGGTAGTCCTCCAATAGAAACTGATTATACAACATATTGATGATTCGATTTCTTTATAATCATTGGCACTTAAACTTAAATGGCAGCTATCATCTTTATTTGTTTGCAATCACATCTGATGATAATATGATGGATATAGTAATATTTTGGAAAAAAACCGAAAAGCCTTAAAATATTTTCTTATTTCATCATTTGAGTATTATTTTGACATACACGTTATATTTTTGGGAAAACGCATTTTTAAGTTCATGACTTGGCAAAAAATACTGGATAGCTCAGAACTGAAAACGGGTTGGTTAAATAAAAAAAAAAAAAAAAATTTGGAAAGATCGCATTCGGAATCATAAAGTTTCTTCCTCAGTTTAAGAAAAAATGTTTTGGCATTTAGGTTATTGCACTTTTAAATTTTTTGACTTGGCCTAAGCATACTGAATAACTCAGGATAGAAAAGAGTTAGGACAAAACAGATAAAAGATTTAGAAAGAACGATTTTAGAAGCAAAAAGTTGCATACCTAATTTAAAAAAACGTATTTGTACGTTTACGGCACAACAGTTCTCAGTTGACAATTTAACGAAAAATATAAAAAAATATAAATTTCAAAATAATAAATGTCATCAAAACTCAAAAAATTCCAACGAAATCCGAAACATATATCTTATGAGAGTCCAAAAAACGATAGAAACCAATAGATGTTAGATGTATATAGACGTATTGCAAAACTAAATATCAAGACACATTAAAATATATAGAAAATTAATCAGGGTGGCCACCCTGAGTTCATTGTCACTTTTTGCTTAAGACATAATTATTAAATTTTTTTTTTTTAATTGGAGAATATTATTAATTTAATTATGAAAAATTATGTCTCGCAAGTAATAGCCATTTTCTGCTTCGCATATTCGTGCTCTTTCCAAAACATTTTCCATAACCTTTCGCAAAACTTCAGGTGTTATGCTGTTGATTTCGTCGCGTATATTGTTTTTTAATTGCTTGATGGTTCTAGGCTTATTAATATAGACTTTTCCTTTCAAATAATTCCAAAAAAATTAGTATGGAGTGATTAATTCCGGTGAACGCGTAGACTAATTAATATCGCTTATACGCGAAATAATTCGTTCACCATTCGTTCAGTGTGTGCTGTGGCTCCATTCTGTTGGAACCATACTTGCGGATGGTTTTCCACGCGTGGCCTTTAAAAATTTTCCAACATTGTTCGATATCGAACGCCAGTGATGGAAACGGCGACACCGTGTTCATTTTCATAAAAATTTTGGCAAATTATCCTTTCCGATGAAACTCCGCACCAAACAGTACACTTAAGTGGGTGTAATTGTCGCTGTTGAACTACTCTTGGATTTTCCCTAGCCCATATCCTGCAGTTTTGCCTATTAATGAACCCATTAAATTGGATATGAGCTTCGTCGCTCTTAATTAAATTATGAATAAAATCATGATTTTCTTCTGCTTTTTGTCGGAAATAAATTGCATAATCAAGTCGTTGCTGGTAATCTGTCGGTTTCAATTCTTGGACAAGCTGAATTTTGTATGGCCCTCGTGAGGGGCCAAGTTGTGTCGAACTTTTCCTGGTTGATATTTTTCCACCTTCCCGAATACAAGTTATAAGGAATTCTAACCCCTTCGGTAATTTTAGGCCGCCCTATATAAAAACTTCGAGTAATCTGAAATAACTTTAAATCGAAAAAGTTGACAAAGCCGCAGATATTCGAAGCACATTGAAAATGTCAACATTTATCGAAGAATATCAAAAAAAGTCTAGAAGTATTGAAATTGTAGAAATATATCCAAAATTATTACAATGTCATCAGAATAGATATCATAAAATATCAAGAGTGTCGAAAATATTGAAAAACTCAAAAAACGTCTTTATAGTAACAAAAATATCAAAGAGTATCGAGAACTCAAGAAATGTCAGGGTAATCCGTAGTAGTCGGCGTATATCGAAAAGTGGACTTAAAAGTCTTAAAAGCGATAAAATTAGGAATAATTCCAAAAATATCAAGGGTGATTGTGAAAAAAATAACAGTTATCGAGAGGTATAGAGAGAGTACTAAAAAATCGCAAGGTCAACGAAAATACAAAAACTTCAAAAGTATTGAAAAATATTTAGAAGTTTTTTAAAACTGTAAAAATGTAACGAAAAAAGTCTATATACATATATTGAAAAATAATCGAGATTATTGAAAAGTTTCGATAAAAGTCGAAACTGAAGAAACCTAAATAATCAAAAATGTCGACAATTTTCGAATATTATCCAAAAACCTACTCGTAAAACACAAAAAACTTTCAGCATACTAAAATAAATACTGAAAAATGTGATGAAAATTTAAAAATATCATGACATACTTTGTTTGTTACAACTTTTATCAGATTAATGATCTTTCTTTCGATTACTTCTAACAATCTTAAAAGACTTTCCGATTTTCCCACTTATTCTTGCATCTAATTAATGTTTTTAATCAATCTGATTTCTAAAGTATATTTTCAGTAAAATTTTTATCAAGTTCTATTTTTCGTTTTACTAATTTCCAAACCTTTTCATTATATCTTTATAGGTTGCCCTTCGCCGTTGGCATCGTCAAATTCAGCTATATGTTGGCGCCTTTGCATATTTACGTCGCGCTCAGCTACAATGGGATATATTCAAAGAGCTTCTTCAACTACAACAAAGTGCACGAAGAATTCAGTGTGAGATTGAAAGTGCTATTAATAATACGTCAGCACATGGCAGCAGCAGAGGTGGCAGTGGTGGCGCTAATGCAAGAGTAAAGAAACCACGCCTCAACTTTCTGACACGCGACGCGATGGAAAAAAGACTGCAATTTCTAACGAATCTAACGCAGCTTTACAGTGAGCCGCCACAGCAGCGTCATCATCACCATCAACATTCAGCCAGACCGGCTAAATTAATCGAAATTAATCCGATCGATTTGATTTATGCGAAATATCGTTATTTTAATTATTTACGATCAATGACGCGTATCATACGTACGCATATACGACGACCCGGCCGCGTTACTTTGGACAGCAGAAGTGCAAGTTCAGCCTCATCATCGGCGCAAGCATCATCAGCATCAGCATTAGCCGATAGCCTTATGAATTCATCAGCATTGTCGGAATTAAGTCATCCAGCATCGAATAGTGTAGAATTGATAGCACAACATAGTGGTAGTGCTAGTAGAAATATTAGTAATAGTAGTAGAAGAAATAATAGAAAAAATGGTACTAGAAAGACAAAACAACAACAACAACACCAACAACAACGTAGACAAAAATCATCGACATAAACAGGAGACAAATGAGGTGGCCACATGCGTTCATCTTATAGCGCACACTTGTTGATGCGAGAAATATCTTTACCCCTAGCCAATATATTCTAAAATAAAAACATGACAAATACTTTTTCCTTCAAGGACCTTTTTCCCCACATCTCCATTTAAGTATTAGGGGCCCGTTCACATATTACATAACCTGCCAGGGGGAGGGGAGGTCTGACGATTCGTTACAAAGTGTTACATGGGAGGGAGGGGTCATCAGCTACGTTACGTAACGTCGACTTTATAATTTTATGCGAAAAAAAATTAAAATTAAAAGTATCAAAATTAAGATTTGTTACGTTACTAGCGGGAGAGGGGAGGGAGTTGTACGTTTTGTTACGTTGCGTTACGACCGGGGAGGGGGGTCAAAATTGACCGAAATTTGAGTTAAGTAATATGTGAACGGCCTTTTATCGATATAATTTAAGTCATTCCTTATTCAGCACTCAT
Organism: Calliopum simillimum; assembly: GCA_951812925.1. Classification (NCBI taxonomy): domain Eukaryota; kingdom Metazoa; phylum Arthropoda; class Insecta; order Diptera; family Lauxaniidae; genus Calliopum; species Calliopum simillimum. Next base: position 35,990,104 of record OX638372.1, read on the forward strand.
TATTTTTCAAATTATTTATCACACAATTTCTATATCGTATTGTGAAAAAAAAAAACAAAAGAATTTTTTAAAGAATCTTGTACTTAATATGTTCTTTATTTGAAGAAATACTTATTATGTACATATATAAAATCTCCACATTTCAAAATTTTATATTAACTATTGATGTTTTGTAAAATTGATCATTGAAATTGTTCTATTAACGTTTGCTTACAAAACATTTGCATGATAAATATTTTACTGTGATATTAAGTAATAAGTGCTATTAAGTATTTAAAAAATCTTATGGACTAAGTTCATTTTATATTTCAAATCATTAAAAAAAAACAATAAAAAAAAAACATTTGTAAATATGAAATTTGATGTGTTTTATTAAAAGAACGAAGCGATTTCGAGTAAAAAGAGTTTTAGATAACCCAAACCAATAAGTAAGTACGATAATTGATATTTTAATTGGACTTTCAATGCTTTTGCTATCATGAGATTTTGAAGAACGCCACGTTCCAGCAAAGCATGTCTAAGATCTTTATTTACTTTTGACCAAATGCCTTCAAAAATTGACAAAAAATTACCATTTGGCAGGTTTTCATACATATTAGAAAACAGTTTTTTCGACAGGAAAGTTCAATATTCACTTTGGAATGTACTGCTTCTTCTGCTACTTCAAACTTGTGCTTCGCGTGTTAACATATTGATAAACAAACTCGTAAGGGCGTTACTTTTGGCCTGGCTAAACATTAAATACCCTACACTGCAGTATTTCGAAAATATTCACACAGTTTTTGCTCAAAGCTTTCATTTACAGCCCTTAGTGTTTGGGTGAAATTTAGTTGGATTATCTCAAAAAACTTTTTCCGTATAGCATTTTAAAACTAATATGGGAGGTGCCTCGATCTCTTTTCCGATTTCTCCCTGTTTTTGCTGGGAGCCTTTATTTACTTGTCTTAGTATTTGAATGAAGTTTGGTTGGATTATCTTAAAAAACACTCTCAGTATAACATTTTGAAACTTTTGCTTGTATGAGAGGTGCCACGCTTTTTAGTTCGAATTTGCCTAGTTTTTGCTTAGAGCTTGCGCTAATTATTCCTAGTATTTATGTGTTTTGGTTGCATTGTCGTGAAAAATACTCTTAAAAATACATTTTGAATATATTTTTTGTATGGGCGGTAGGTGTAGCCGATTCCGCTCATTTTCAATACTTTGAAGTAACTTTGACGATGGGGGCAGACTACCCAATTTCATTGAATTATCTTGCTCAGTTTTAGCAAAAAATGTATTTCCACGCACATACAGCCAGCCAGACAGACAGACGGACATAGCTATATCGACTCAGGAGGTGACGCTGATCAAGAATATGTACAATTTTCCATACCTGCCACGCCTTTTTCTCTGCGTTACAAATAGAAGGACAAAGTGAAATCACCAGCTGCAAGTATTCATCAGCAAAAACTTAATGCCGAGCTACATCAAAAATGTAACCAAAGGGCTATAGCAAACGAGGTCAAGCTGCGCAAGTGGAGATGGATTGGTCATACTCTCCGGAAACCACATAGCGAAGTCTGTCGCCAGGCTCTTGAGTGAAACCCACAATGTAGTAGAGGACGTGGTAGACCGAAAACCAACTGGAAAAGGTCGCTCGATAAAAAAATCAAATAATCGAGAAAGCCCCTTGCTTCTCTTAGAAGTTCAATGAGAATAAGTATATATATACTGTTTGTATAATTAGATATGCAGAAATAAATTTCCATGGAGTGATTTTTTCGATTATTATGGTGGGAAAAATTTTTTCTAAGAAATTAAAGATAATAAGCTGTAATTTCTTAAGCATCTGCATTAATGTGAATATTAAATTTAAATGATTTCACATGGAATACGTTATCTTAGGGGAAGAACGTCCATGAACTAAAATCGTTTTTCCCCTTAGTGTTTTGTGGAACTTTTCCCAAAGTGTAGTACTAACCATATGCGAAGAGTGGAGTTTCTAAATGTAAAATTGGAAAATATAATAAGACAGTGCAACAAAATGAAAAAGAATTTTTGTCCCTGGGTTCTCATGAAGTTTTTCTGATAGGTTAAGAAAAATAAAAAGGCACGTATTTTACCGAATTTGTGTATCAGTGATTTTTATACCCTAGACTCAGTGTATATTCACTTTGTCCTTCCGTTTGTAACGCAGAGAAGGAGGCGTGGCAGGTATGGAAAAGTATATATATATTCTTGATCAGCGTCACCTCCTGAGTCGATATAGCCATGTCCGTCTGTATGGCTAGCTGGGTGGCTGGCTGGGTGTGCGTGGAAATACAATTTTTACATTCTGCCTTCGTTGTTAAAGTTGGCTCGGGGGATTGAAAATGAGCAAAATCGGTCAACGGCCACGCCTTCCGCCCATACTAAAAATATATTCAAAATGCAATAATAAGATCATTATTTGCAATAACAGAAGCATAATACACATAAATACTAGAGATAGTAAGTACAAGCTCTGAGCAAAAACTAGGCAAACTCGGACTAGAGGGCGTGGCACCTCCCATATAAACTAAAGCTTCAAAATATTATACTGAAAGTGTTTTTTGAGAAAATTCAACCAAATTTCACTCAAACACTTAAAACGTTAATTGCAAACTCTGTGCAAAAGGTAGGCAAAGTAGAATTAGTGGGCGTGACACTTTCCATATAAGCGAAAGTTTCAAAATGTTATATCGTATTGTACTAAAAGATTTTTTTAAGAAAACCTAACCAAATTTCACTCAAACGCTCAAAACTCCGAAAAGAGGGCGTGGCACTTCCCATATAATCAATTTGTTCTTATACTCTCCTAGGAGTTGTGGAAGAATAAAACAATTTATTTTAATAAAAACTTCTATGTACAAGAATATTGCATAGTATTTATCAACTAAGTGTTTGATAATATAAATACTTGAAATGCAGTGTAGGGTATCTAATTTTGGCCAGGCCAAAGGTACCACTCTTTTTTTTTTTTTTTTTTGTAATATTTTAAGAGCATATCTGCCTGTTAGTCAAATTATTAATACCCTCTAGCTCGTTAAACAGACTTTATACTGTAAAAGCATTTTGTATCTGGATCCAAGACATATATAAATGTAAAACATAATCAAATTTTAATATAATCGGAAACTTTAATGCCTCATTATCAAAATAACTCAGAAAATTTAATAGTCATATGAATGTATTTGTTTTGGAATATAAGTTGCATCATTTCTTCAGCAAACAAATGATACAATAAACATCTTCTACTACTACTTACATCCTCAAACATTTATCAGAGTTGCCTCAATGCTGCAGTTCCAGGTGCAATTATTGTTCGATATAACGAAATCATGTTTTCAATTATCCTTGCACACCTAGGTATACCCTAAACATATCTATCCATACCATCTGACCACACCACAGGCGCCAGTTCAACTATTTGTGTGTCTCGCGCGCTTCTTTTTTTTGTTCAGTCTTTCTTTCCTACTGTCTCCCACTGATTAATGTTTTGAATTTCAATGACCAGGGGCCTGAGAGATCCTTTTGTGTGTGTTTTGTGTGCGCTTGTGACCTTTTGTATCTTTTGACAGACGGACGACTATCTCTCTTACATGGTAAAACTTGTCACACATTATTCATTGACAATTAAATCGGTATTGAACCTTTATTGATGCTTCAATGGCATTCAATTATGAAGGCATCAGCGCAGCTGATGAGATACTGCTGCGCCACCGCTGCACTGCGAGTACGCATGCGCGTTGTTGTGTGTTGTACATTGTTGGAGTATTTGAAGTGGCCAAGGGTAGGGTAGCGTACCTTTTTCACGCCTTTGATAATTTGCCGTCCATATGAAATGTAATAAGTTATGGTTTGACAGACTGCAATTGATGTAGCACACAGGCGGGTGAGTGCCTATGTACTATGTATGGAGAATATTTCAAAAGTCATCAGCTGAAAATTGTGTGTTTGTACAGAATATGAAGATTTCAAGCTGATTAGGACAATATTGGATATTGATCTTGTGTATTTTATTCAAACTATGGATTGAATGTTGAACATTGAATTGCGCAATGAAGTTTCGTCAACTCAGTGACTTTTCGCTTCAAATTGTGAGATCGCCATTTCTGTTCAGAGATTTTCTATTTGCACAACAGTTCATCGCCTTCAATGGCTCTAATGTCTAAAGTCATGAATTCTGTGATTTGTTGTTTGTATATGTGTGTGTGTGGGTTTTTGGCAGCCTTAATATTTTTCTTAACTCTTTGTTTATTTAAGAAAACAATATCAACAACAGCAACAACACTACCAACATGTTTTCAACAAGTCGCAATTAGAACAATTTCATAATAATTATTGTTTATTATTCTCACTTCGTCAAATTTATTTTCATTTTCATTTTGTGATTTTGCTTTTGTAAATCTTTTAACCCATACGGCGGAGGTTCATTGGAGGCCGCCCGTCGAATACGAAATGTTACAAAACGCTAGAACTCCTTGGCGTAACATTTCGCAATTTCTTAGCGACAGTGGTGGCTTGATTGAGCAATCGCTTTAAGGAGTTATCGCAATGTAAATGAATAAATTTTGTACATATTTTGATGGGTTTTGAAATCAATGTTAAGGGATGTATTTTGAAACCAACCACCATCAAATTCACCGACATATACAGTAAAGCAGGTTGAAATTTAGGTCTATCCCAAAACCGACTCAAAAGTTAGAGAGACTCTTTTTTTTTCATTTTGAGAAAAACCAATGAAGCACTTTCAATTCTACTGAAGGCCTATTTAGGCTAAAAAACATGTTTATTGGTCATAAATTTTTTTTTTTGCATTAGAAAATGAATAACCAAGAGTGCTTAAGAAATAAAGACTATGTTTTCAGAAAAATTTTGGCGTTTAAAAAGTTTTTTTTTTTTTGTGGTAAAAAAATCGTTTTTCAATAACGGGGTCGGAAAAACGATTTTTTACTGAAAAGCAGGCCATCTAACGAAAAAAGTGCTTACGGCAAAAAATGTTTAGAATTGTCCAAAAAATACGCGTGAATTTTTTCAGAATTTTTTGAGATAATTTATAATTTTTCAAAACTTGGTCAAAAAATTTAAATAAAAAAAAAGTTCCAAAAATTTTGAAAAAATTCACATCAATTTTTTGAAGGATTCTGAGCATTTTACGTCACATGAAATTTTTTCGTAGATGCCTTGGTTTTAAGTAAATCTAGCATTTTGCCGACAAACGTGAAAACTCAATATGACAAATTTTTTGAAAACATAAAAAAAAGTTCCAAAAATTTTTGAATAAATTCACATGTATTTTTTGGACAATTTTAAGTATTTTTTGCCATATTCACTTTTTTCGTTAGATGTCTTAATTTTGAGTAAAAAATCGTTTTTTTTAACCGCGTAATTGAAACACGTAAAAAAATCGATTTTGGGATGCGAATGTTATCTATATTCCCCAAAAAAAATTATGCACAGAGAAAACACCATTGTCAAAAGTGGCAGAAACGTAGTTATTTTAAATACGTGGTGACCCAAATTTTGAACATGGCTCGTTTGTGGCAGTTTTAACGACGCGCGTTGCTAAATGGCTTTCAACTACGTTTGTGAGTGATTTAACAACGCGCGTTTCTACTACGTTTCGTTGCTGATTTGAGTTTAAAAATGCTTCGTGAGTGTTTTGACTACGTTTCGTTGCTGATTCGGATTCAACAAGGCTTGGCAACCTCCGTTGTTGAATAAGTTTTAACTACGTTTGTGAGTGATTTTGCAACGCACCATATAAATATGAGCTTGGAGCGTTGCTAAATCTAAATCAGCAACGAAACGTAGTTAAAACACTCACGAACGTGGTTTTTCCTTCGCTCTGTATAGTTTTTAAACGCCATAATTTTTTGTAAGAATAGGTATAGTCCCTATTTCTAAAACACCCTTGGGTATCCATTTTGTAATGAAAAAAAAATTATGACAAAAAAGTGTGTTTTTTTTAGCCAAAATGCGCCATCAGTAGAATCAAAAGTTTTTTCTCGGAATGAAAAAAAAAAAAAAAAAATTGTGCAGATAGCGTTTTTAAGAGTCCCTCTAACTTTTGAGTCAATTTCGGGATGATTTGATTTTGCTTCATACAAAATCGACCCGTCTAATGTACCGTGAGAAGCAAAACTGTCAGCATGTTTTCTTTTTTGTGGAAAAAAATCCGTAACTCTCACCGTAAAAAAAGTAATGAACAAAGAACCATTTCGAAAACATGCTGACAGTTTAAAAAAAACGATTCCACTAGTTTGCGCTGAGTCCAAAACTGGCCACAAAATCCATCTACCTCGTCAGGATAAAAGTATAAAAACGACGTTTTTGCTGTTTTCCAAGTTAAGTTCCAAGACGCAAGGATTTTTTTCTGCTCTACTCTATATACATTCTGATCTTCCCCTTTCCAAAAAATAGCCTGAGTGGTTGTCTTAGATTTTTTCTTCAAAAGTTATGACCACTATAAGAAGCTTAAATATGGCCCTGTTTATAATTGATATTACATATGATACATATGATTATTACCTAAATATTGTAAAAAAGTCGAGAAAATTCCAGCCGTCATCCCTGCTTTTTGTTTTGAGCCGTCCGTGTAAATATTGATAGAATTCGATGAGTCTGAAGCTCGGTGAACCCAGTAATCTCTCGATTCTATGTTAACAAAGAACTTCCTATCAAGATGAAGTGTTGTACAGTACAGTAGTCAGTCGACTTTTTACAGACAGAGCTAAATTTGCTGTGCCTGAATTCTCTGAAGCTACAATCCTCAACTTCTTTCAGTCAGAGAGCAGTTTTAAAGACTATTTCTTTTGCATGAAAGCAAACTGGACTCTAAATTAATAATTGAGGCTGATGAAAATTAAGAACGAATTTTCAAAGAAGTCCGGTATCACTTCAGATATTTTTAGAAGAACGATTCCAAATCGACGACGAACTGCTGCCAAAAATTCATCCATTAATCAAATATTTGAAAAAGACCACCAATATACAACAAATCAATTCATCAGATTTGGAATGGGCCAAGTAATTCCTCCAATTTTAAGACATATCGTATAATACAAATATTGTGGAAGGCAAGAGTCTATAGAAAAATCACTTTGGTGAATAAAGAAAAATGTTTTTTTTTTTAAATACTGCTCGAAACTGTCCTCTTATCTGTTTACCAGTTATTTAGACAAGATTTTCTTGAAGTACACTTCAATTTTATAGTTTCAGCTAAAAGTTAACATTTTGATTGTTCAGAATATGACAACCACTTAAATGCTGTTGTTGACATTCAGTTAAGTTTGTTATTATTGTGGTCTATAAAATAGAAAATGTTTATTTAAATATCAAATTTAATATCGTTTCAGCATTTTATTTTTGCTCGCTCGCTCGCTTGTTTACTTGCGCTTGGGAAGAAAGGTGTCGAAATCCTATCAAATCTTTTCATGACAGCAGCTGTCAGCGAGGTCAACTAATTTGTTTGTTATTGCAACTTTTTTTTTTATTGAAGCCCAGACTGTTTTCTTTTTTATAAATCGCTCGTATAAATAAATAAAATTTTGAAAATATTGACAAATTTAGAGTTGTGACATTTTTGCTGGAAAACAAAAGGTTCTTAATTACGAAAATAGTTTCCTTTTTTATAACATGACTATATTGGAAATAGTGAAATCAACATAGATTTACTTATGACGCACCTAAGACAAGAGCACAACAACTCGAAAGTAGCTACGTTTCTGCATTTTTCTCGACATTTTGATTTCTTGAGTTATGATAATCTTCCAGAAAACGAGCAATATATGTATAAATTAAACAATTTGTTGTTATAGCTAGGTGTCTTCAGTGCCTGCATGTTGAAAGCAACTCAAAGCGTACACAAAGAAAAAAAATAGTACGGACTACTTTATTTCTTATTTCAAGTCAAAATAGTGACAACTCCCCATTGTAATAAATTTTAAATTATTGTTTTAGTCAATTCAAAAATTACAAACGACTTTACAGTCTAGTAATTTTTTTGAAAAAATTTTAGTGTTGTTTACTTTACTGTAAAGATCATACAACAAACAGAAAAAAAACTAATGAACCATACAAGAACTGTAAAGTTCAAACACAATTAAAAACAACCAACTGACCGCACTAGGATTCGAACCGTGATTTGCCTATGTGATATACAGAAATATATCCTCTGTACTACTGGCTCATATGATGAAGTCGTATAAAATTTGGGTATTAAGCAAATGTCTGTCCAAACGTAAATATTTTTATTGGAATTTTTAAGCCAAAATGGTTATATATTTTTGTGATATTTACCTTGCTGCAAAGATCATACACCAAAAAATTATAAAGTCAAAATTAGGGTGTATCGCATAAGGTTAAGGAGTGGAGTTATAGGGTTAAAACTGATTTTTTGAATTGTTTTACAAAAAAAAAAAAAATTCGTGGATCACCCTAACGTTTTAGAGAAAACATTTCTGTGGCAAAGCCATAGCTAATTGTTTGAGCTTTCAGAAAATGTATATGACTTATGGGGTCTTAAAGTTGATATTTCAATTTTTTTTTCCTATTATTTGAATTTGGCGGCCATTTTAGTATGAAAAAGGTCCTATTAGCATATTCTTTTATAATTTTTTTTTTAAGTCCTCGTTAAATTTCCTTTAATCAGATCGTCATTTGTCATACCAATCATTTTCATTGATGTCAGAAAAAATACTTTTCCCTTTGAAGGCTCCAGTAGATAAAGAGCAGCACGAGTAGCGCGTACATCATATGCAACGCAACGCATGCGAATAACCCGTGTGTTACATAGAAAAGTATTTTTTTCCGACCTCAAATTAATCTAGTAAGGGTGTAAAATTTGGCCTGGCCAAACATTAAATACCCTACACTGCAGTATTTTTAAAATTTTGCACTTATGGGAGGTGCTACGCCCTCTTGTCCGAGTTCACCCAGTTTTTGTCCAGAACTTGCATTTATAGTTTTTAGTGTCTGAGTGAAAACGTTTTGGCTTTTGTTTTTATAAGAGGTGCCACGCCCTCTTGCCCGAATCCATTCAGTTTTTTTTTAGAGCTTGCGCTTACAATTCTTAGTATTTATGCGTATTTTGGTTGCATTGTCGTGAAAAATACTGCTAAAATTGCATTTTGAATATATTTTTTGTATGGGCGGTAGGCGTGTCCGTCGACCGATTTCACTCATTTTCAATCCCCCGAGCTATCTTTGACGACGGAGGGAGTGTACCAAATTTCATTGAATTATCTTGCCAGCCAGCCACCCAGCCATCCAGCCACCCAACCAGCCAGACAGACGGACATGGCTATATCGATCAAGAATATATATACTTTTCCATATCGGCCACGCCTCCTTCTCTGCGTTACAAAAGGAAGGACAAAGTGAATATACCCTGGGTGTACATAGGATATAAAAATTGGTATAATAAATGAACCATCGAATTAATGGAAATTTAACGGTAATTGTAAGAAAAAATTATAAAAAGATCTATAATAGGACCCTTTTAATATTAAAATGCCCGCCAAAGTCAAAAAATTGGAAAAAAAATTAAAATATCAAGTTTAAAGGTGCATTACAAACCATATACATTATCTAAAAGCTCATACAATTAGGATAAACTTTGTTCTAGAAATATTTTCTCTAAAACGTTAGGGTGATCCAAAAAATTTTTTTTTTTTTTTTTTTTGTAAAACAAGTCAGAAAATCAGCTTTAACCTCATAACTCCTCAGGGGTATATTTTAGACACCCCCAGGAGCAAGTTTTTGTTATTCTAGGCCTCTTCTATCACCTCCCAGAAGCTTTGTAACCTTATGCGATTCAATTGAGTTACTCCATGAGAAGCTTTAGTGCGCGATTTTGAAATGAAAACAAAAAAATATTTTATATACTATACGTATAAGACGTTTTTTTTTTTTTACCATACAAATATTTGAGAATATGTTTCAGCGAGTTATTACCACACACGCACACCCATCTAATTGAAGCGCATGCGCCTAAAAGCATTCTACAACATCATGTTAATATAAATTTACATATTTCATTACCTACCAATTGCTGTCCAAACAGTAGGGAGTGTGAGAAAAGTAGCCTTACGATACGATGTGCTTGCTGCATTACAGAAAAACCTGCAGAAGTGGCTCTCAATATGCAAATGAAAAATTGCATTCACTTGTGAAGACCTCCCTAAAAACTTATTGACACATACATTGTAGGTACATTGTCTACTTAAAGTTTAGTCGTTAACTTTGTGCGTTCATGTAAGAGATTTGATTTTACAATTATCATTTTATAAACCCTAACAAAAAGAAGCAAACATTATGGTATAAATATTTTACAATTGTTTTTTATATGGCGGCGGGGATCCTGTCTTGCCTTTCTTGGAAAAAAAAAACTTCATGCCCTATACCGCTCTTTGGAAAACTTTTTTTTCGTATAAATCTTTTGTTTTTACCATTCTTATCGAATTTTCAAGACAATGTTTTCAAATTTGCATTTGAGAGTGTTGAAATCGTTAAAGCAATGTAAAGAATTTCCCCTCTACGAGTAAGTAGTACATAAATCAGATGAACAAGAGTGAGCTATATCTTAACTGGCAAATCTTTGCAGATTCGTATAAACTTGACATTTGTATTCTCTAGAAGTTATAAAAGTTATTTTTATAAGTTTAACATAAGTAATTGAGTATCTTATGATAATTATATAGATCCTAAGAATATACTTTCATATCTTGATTATAATTGCCAAATATATTGATTTTACTGCCTGGTCGATCTACTCTCTGTACTTTTACAATATATTGTATTGATTAAGGTATGTACAGTGTGACAAATATGTGTTGATACAAAAACAAAGTAGATTTTTTGTATTAAATGTTATTTTAATTAAGGAAATTTAAATGAACTACTACTAAATGAAGTTAAAATATTTTGTTTAATAAGCAATTAATCGATGGCCGGACCTTTGTTAGCCACAAACCGCCGAAGTCTGCAATCAAAATTGTTACACGCAGCACGCACTACTGTTATCGGTATTTTGTCCCATACGTCAATAATAGCAGCTTTAAAGTCCTTCAAGCTTCTGTATCTGTATTCCTTGAGTCGCTGTACCATATATCCTCATATGCAGAAATCCAAAGGATTGTAATCTGGAGAGCTAGGAGGCCATTCATCCTTTGGTATAAAATCTGTCAAATTTTGCTTACACCGGTCTTGAACCAGTTTAGCAGTGTGAGCAGGTGCACCATCCTGCTGGAAGCAATAATAGTCTTTTCCATACATGGCCTGAACACTAGGTTTCAAATTTTTCTGTAAGACTTCTTCCAAGTAATACTGAGCGTTTATTTGAACACCTTTGTCAATGAAGACTAGCGACAATTTACCTCTGCTGGATATGATACCCCAGACCACAATAGATGACGAGTTTTGATATCTTGATACATGCTTCTTATCGTTTGGGATGTCTTTGTATGATACTGCCCATAGTCTGTCATTTTGCGTGTGGTGAGGAGCTTCCAGCACAAAAAGTTTTTCATCGGAAAAAACTATATCATCGCCAGCGTGCCAAAAAAGGAGCAGTTTCGATCTTTGCCATCGCTTTTCCACGGTCGCATTAGTAAGGCCATGCATTTTCTTTTTTTTAAAGGCTTTCATATTGAGGTCGCAACGCAAAAGGAGCCGTAAAGATTCATGGTTCATTCCTATATTTTTGGCCATCTTTCGTGCTAAACGGTCATAATTTCTTCGGATTCTTTCACGAACTATTTTGATCGCATTCGCGTTACGGACGTTCCTTTTTCTCCCACTTTTTTCCGCTTTTGTATGGAGCCAGTATCGACAAACTGCTTAACGGTATAATACACATAATTCCTCTTAACTCCTAAATGCGACAACTCGCGGAAGATGGCTCTACAACTTAAACCACTTTTGAATTCATTTACAATTAAAAAGCGTGTATCAACCATGCCGAATAACTTTCTACTCTCGCGTCTACGATACGATTTGAATTTATTTTTCCATATAACTGAAATATTACAAAATATTGTACAATGAAAATTTTACTAATGCAACTATGTTTCCAAAAGATACAGAGCTTCAAAGTTTTGTATGAAGATATATTTGTCACACTGTATACGTAAAAAAGTAGTCGACAAAAAATGAGTATAAAAAGTTTATTTTTTGACAAAACAAAAGAAGGTAACACATTTTTTGAAGCTCAAGGGTATATTTTTAAGAAAATGAAAAAGTTTTCCCATTTGGTTGAGATATATGCAAAATATCGTAACTTTGAATTAACACCTGCCATTAGGCTCTGCACATCACTTTAGGTGACCAAGGATGATACCTTGATCCATTTTTGTTTTAGTTTTTTTTTTCATTTTTGACTAAATAGTTTCTTTGTTTTAAGCAATTTTCTCTCCATTATAACCCAGTATTTTCCAATCGACCGAAGCTCAGGGCAACTCGGAGGATTTGCATTTTCGGTACAACATTAACCCCATTTCCTTCATACCAATTCATTACAAAATATCACAAGGTTTTCGTGACGACATATCATATTCAGCAGTCGTCTTGCGGTTGCTTCGTGTATTAAAATGAATTCTAAATTGTGTACAAAACTGTCGTAGCGCTTTCGTGAGCGAGTTTTGGCAGCTGTGTTTTGCTTGTAATTCCTATTTAGTTCCAGTAGTACTTTATAAGATTGAAAACCTTTCTTTCTGCAAACTTTCTGTACGTTTCCGGGGACATATGTAATTTTTTAGCCACATCTCTAATGGAGAGTCCAGTATTTTTTTCATAGGCACGTAACACTTCTTTTGCTTTTTCCTTTGAGATAAACTCTTTTTTTCGAACACTTCCAATTTTTCTTTCCTTAGTTAATCGTTCACTAAAGTTTTTAAGTACGCAAGCTACCGTTTTTTTTTTGCAATATTTATACCTTACGCAATGTTTTTGTGAGACTAATGTGGAAAATCGTGTTTTTTGTGCACAACTAAATCTAGCACATTTTCTTTCGATGAACTCATTTTGAAAACTATTCAAAATTCTAAAAAACCAATGATGAAGAAATGTAAGACAAAGAATTCTGAGACGATTACATTTGTTATATTTGCTTTTACTGTAATATTTAATGTGACACTCTTTATTTACTGTGACTACTTTTTTTCGTGTACGTACCATATTATGATTATTTATGATGTAATTAATTGTTTTGTTGATTATCATGATACCCCTCAGTTGATAGCTTTTAATATTTTCCCTAGGATCTTACGATCTTCTGACTGTTTTCATATCAAATGTCACAGGTTGATCTATATACCATCAATGAGCCCATTATTATTAATCTTTTATTGATTCATAAATTATATAAATATAAATTATACAGAGCTAATACAATTGGTTTTTGTTTGAATGAAGCTCAATTTAAATTTTTTAGATTTTTTCTCTTCATTAAGTTTTTATTAAATAGTTTCACATAATTTAAGTTTCACATAAGTTAAGTTTTACTGCTCTAGTCTGTACGATTTATTTAAATAAAATAAAAAATAAAATAAATCTCAATAATTCTTTTAAATGAGTACATGTTAGAGTGATCAATCAAACTATTTATCGACACATCATATGTGTCCTACTGGTTCTTAACTTTGCGACGACATCATGATGCAGATGGCAACATAAAATCGCCTTAGTCCAAAAATTTCTTGTTGACATGATTTATGTTTCAAAATGCACAGTAACATACTTGTGTACATATAAAGATCCTAGCGCTTTACTTCGCTTTGGTTCCAATGGATAATTGATCTCCTTCGTGGCAAAGTTAACTTATTTTGTAATATACGTATATGTATAAGGGTATTATCGATGGGTAGATGATTACATTTAGACCTTAAAAGCCACAAATTTCAGGTTTGTCTCTTTTCTTTTTTGTTGTTAAACAATATGACAGTTGAACCCGTTTCTGTAGATACTCTCGCTATGATTTTGTTTCATTGCGTTTTTCGTGTGCGTCATACATTCGATGTTTTTGTTTTCAGTCAACCAGTGCCAGAGTCAGTCAGTCAATGAAGTCAACGGAATTCATTGAATTTATCACAAAATTGCGAGAAACTCAGGCGAATTTCTGGGAAAATTTATTGAACCGTTTAAATGGCTAGTTGGGTAAGAAAGCTGCTTGTACTTTACATTGTTGGTGTCGTAGTCGATGCCGTTGTTTTTTTTTTTTTTTTACTTTATCCAAGCGAATGTATTCGTTTGTGAGTGTCTTATTAGTATATGTACGTATTTATATGGTAGCTGCGAGTAGAAGGTTTTAATTTGCTAACAATAATCGTAAAACATTTTCTATAAAAAGTTATAACTTGAAAATAAATTTTTGCTTTTTTGAGTTGGGATAACAACGTTTCAATTTTATTTTTTCATATTTCCCCATTGCCTGACGCAATATACTTTTTCACAAAAATGTGCCCAAAACAATCACTTAGAGGGCCCGGAAACACTTTTGGTCATGTGCAAAATATATTTTCGACCTTTCCCCATCGATTGGGTCAATACATTTTTTTTTACAACAATGGACCCAAAACGGTCACTTAAGAGGGCTCAAACACCTTTGGTCATATTCAAAATATATTTCCGACCATGCGAAATTAAAAATTTTTGTAGTGAAAAAATCAAATTGAAACGAACACGTTCATTTGCGAGAGCTAGTGTGAGTGTACCTATGTCTCCGAACCATGAGACCAGGCCGTTTCTTTGTAAATTTTCGCTAAAAAGCAAAGATTTTTATTTATTTAACTTCCTTCATTTTAATATTTTCGCAACTTCAAAGCTTAACAGCTTTTTCTGGACTAATTTAGATAACTCTCACATACCGGGGATTGCTCAGTTTAGATTTTTTCGGAAGGATGTAATAGAGTTCCAAAATTTTGCACTGCAATGAATAGTCACATATCTCCTGAATCAAATGTGATCATTAGCATTTTTTTAAAATTATAAATTCTCAAAGGCCAAATTGCACTATGACTTCAAGATTATCAGATATCCTAACCCAAAAATTTCGAAAAAAAAAATAGTTTCTTACTATGTTTAAGGTAACATAACAAGTTAATGAAATTGTTAGCCATAAAATCCGACATTTTGGTTAAAAGTCTTAGTGATGGTATTCTTTAAAACATGAAAGTGCCTTGAAAAGCTCATATACTCGTAATAGTTGTCTAAATCAATACGAACTTTAATAGTTTTACGAGTTTACGAAGTTTTTGAGGCATTTACACGTTTTAAGCAATATGCTAAGTGTTTTACCCTAGCAATCAGAATAAAGGCAAGGAAACAGATTTGTCTTTTTCTCCTGATAACTGTCTAAGAAAATGTTGACCAATCACTTTTCTGTACTCAAAATGCGTTTGCCAGGGGTAAATTAAAACCTACCTCCATTCTTAAGGTGGAATTGCTTAGCCAGAGAAACCGTGCTATTCCTTTTTTCGAAAACATTTTGGGAGTATGAAACCTATGACCAATGTCTGGGCTAAATTATGTTGGCAGGAAGATCGCTAGAATTTTTAATAAGTTTGCAACCAACTTTGAATGAAAAGCACATCTTTTCAGAGATAACTTGAACTTTAAACCTTTATAAGAAGGAAAGCAGTAAGAACTACCTATTAAATTTCTATCGCCGACTAGGATTTGACTAGGTTTGATTATATATGATTCCTATTACTAAGCATACGAGCATCCTTTGCCCTAAACTTTTGGATGGGTAAAAAGTGGCGCTTATCTCTCATACAAGCATTTACTGTAGTAATATTAATAGGCCTTAAAAGAGGTGACTACACTGTCCAGAGTTTCGTTCATATTTTCTTACACAAACATCAACAAATGTATAGTTCAGAATCCGAATGTCTAGTCAGCATGGCTGGGTTCTCACACTTTAACAATTAAAAATAAAAAATTATGATGTCCACTTTGTTGAACTTTATGTTTTGGATTTTTTTTTTTATTTTTTTCTGTTTCGTATTTTGTTTATAACTTTGTTTTCTTGTTGTTTTATTTAATGTTTTTCTTTTATTTTTTCTTTAAATATTCAATTTTTTTTTTTTTGTTTAAACATTTTTAACATGTACCCTTTTTAATTCTTTAACAATGTTGTTGTTGCTGTTGCTGTTCAATGGTCAATGGTACCGGATGAACCCATAAATGCTGTTAAACATGCGCGCGCATTGTTGGTGGTTCGGTGCGTTTTTTTTTTTTGTTTCTGTTTTGTTTTTGTTAATGACAAAGACCAATATTTTCTTCCTGTGACATTTCTTACGTTTTCCCACTCTTTGCCTGATCTCGTCTTCTTCTTTTATCATCATCATTTTGTTGTATTCAATGCAGATTGTAGTTGCCGCTCTATTTGGACATTTTCTGCCTCATTTGTTTGGCCTTATGGCCAGATTGTTTTTATGGAAATTTTTGTTGCAGTTCATTGCTAATGTGTTAAAACAACAGCAACAGCAATATGTTGTTGGCTTTTGTTTCTCATTACATTTTGCTTCTTGTGTCCCAAACATTGTGTGCATTGAAATAATGCGTCTTCGCTGTAGTGTCAACAAGTCTGGGAGTCTAAATAGTGGCAGCAGTACACTTTTGGTTGTATTGTTGGATTGTTTAGATGGCGCAAGAAATGTCTTGGACACATTGTGATACAGAGTGTTGATGATAAAAGGGTTGGGTTATTTAATTATTTTGTTTTAGTTCAAAACAAAAGGCGCTATACAAAGCATCTTTTCGCTAGACATTTCGCTGATATTCTAAATTTTTGACCTAGATTTGTAGAGAATTTATGTTCAAAATTGTCTCACGCATTAATAGTTCATACTATTTCTACTAGTGAATGGTTGGAAACATATCTTAATTTTAACTAAGCTATGATTGAACAAATGTATCTTACAGAAATGTTTTTATCTTAAATAGAAATATATTTAAATACATACAATGTATGTCATATATAATTGAACTTTACAGTTGTATATATATTTATACTTTTGTGTCTAACAGATACTTTTTTATCTCATAGATTTATCTAACAGATACTTTTGTATCTGATAGATGAATTTGTATGGCACAGATACTTTTTTATCTCACAGATACTTTTGTAACCTACAGATACTTTTGTATCTCAAAGATACTTTTGTATCTCAAAGATACTTTTGTATCTCACAGGTACTTTTGTATTCCACAGATGCCTTTGTGTCTCATAGATGCTTTTGTTCACAGATGCTTTTGAATCTCAAACTTACTTTTGTATCTCACAGGTACTTTTGTATTCCACAGATGCCTTTGTGACTCACAGATGCTTTTGTATCTCACAGATACTTTTTTATCTCACAGATACTTTTGTATCTCATAGATACTTTTGTATCTCACAGATATTTTTGTATCTCACAGATACTTTTGTATCTCACAGATACTTTTGTATCCTACAGGTTCTTTTGTATCTCACAGTTACTGTTGTATCCCACAGATACTTTTGTATCTCACAGATACTTTTTTATCACACAGATACTTTTGTATCTCATAGATATTTTTGTATCTCATAGGTACTTTTGTATTCCACAGATACCTTTGATTTTTTTTGGATTTCATAGATACATGCAAAAATTAATTTTTTTTTTTGTTTTGTGTGTCCGTGTCCGTATCGGGATAAAGCGTAAGACCAACATCTATAACTATTTTTCCTTCAACATGCTTCTCAAACATACATCTCCAACCTTTAGGGAATTCCTCTGCAAAATCACATTTTTATAAAATGAACTCTGCCAACTTCCATGGTGACCCTGGAGGCGTAGAATGTTGACCAATCTGCATTACTTTTTTATACCTAACATTTTTCCCAAACATATTTACCACCCGTCTCTACCCTTTGGTGGCGATCCACATCATAAATTAAGTTTTTACTCTCATTTGCCTCAGGTGGGGTGAAATGTGTGACCAATCTCCATTATTTTTTTCTTTAAACATTTTTCCCGAACACACTCACATTCTATGTTCAGTCCTTTGACCCGCTCGCCTGCAAAAGATCGTTGCTCACTCAATATTTTCCGCGGACACACTTAACCCCTACCCGTGCTCTTAAGGGTACAAGAAACAAGAAGGAAAAACCACCCAAAGAGTCTGACATTTTACTCCACCAAGAACACTCTGGTATTCCTGCCCCACTAAGAAGTCAAGAAAGGAGATAGATATGTTTAGGAAAAATATAAAAAGGAAAAAAAAAATAATTGGTGTATATCTTAAATTTAATTCCTCTTAAGGCGACACCTGAGCAACTATTAGCCTATATGTCAATCATCCTCACATTTTTCTGAACATTGAGCTCGATAGTTGAAGCGTGTCAAAGTCAAAACATTGTGCACTAAATCACGCCTGGGCTACATGCATGATCTCTAAAAAAGGTTTGTGTAAAGGTGGATAAATAATTGCAGATGCAGTACTTTGGAGGATGAGCTCAAGTACATTTGCACTTATTTAGTTAAATGTCTCCAGAGCTCTACAAGATACGTATGCCAATATACCAAATACACCAGCACCAGAAACTTGGTTTTTATTTTTCTTTTAGAATTCAAAATTTTAACCCTCTTAAGATCTTCATCTGAACGGAAATCATAATTCAAATTCCATAATGTAATGACCAACAGCTAAGGTAGAAAACTAAAGCAAAAAACACAAAATTTTTCGTTAATTAAAAAATCTTTTATTTTATGAGTTTTCAACCACGAATAAACACGTATTCAGCCAAATTGAAAAAGAAGACCCATAAAACATTTTGATAAAAATCTAATGTTTTTCAACAAGCGAAAAAAAAAAATGTTTTGGTTTTTATCTCATTTATTTTTGAACAATCCCATTTAAATTGTGTGCAACAGTTTTGTATTACAAATGTCGTCCAGAATGCGATTGAGCGCCATCTTCACAAAATTAAACTGTGATACATTTTATCACATCCTCACACTGGCATCTCACGTGCAAAGGAGCATAAATTTTTGACTTTTTTTTTTGTTTTTAATAAAAACCAAAGCAAATTGAAGTCACAATATCAAATTATGTTTTAAAAATGATGGCCTGAAAGTTGAAAAAAAAAAATAAATTTTTTTTTTAAATGAAATGAAAGGCAAAAAACACCGTTTGTACGTGCGGCACCTAACTTGTACCGAAATCCAGGTCGTTGAAATGCATTTTATTGTCAACAGTGTATTTGATACTATGGGAAAATCCATGCAACTGTAAAATTATATCGAAATTATATCAAAAAATCGATTTTTTTTTTTTTTTTCATAGGTTGATAGAATAACGTCTTGGGAGTATATTCCCAAAGTTTCATGACTCAACTCTAAATATTATGGAAAATATGATTGATTGAACCAGCGCGCTGGGGCGCGCTTTGTATGTGAAACTCAAACTTTAAATAGTTTTTTCTCAAAACTATGGTTTTAAAATCGCGGTACACGATTTCGAAAAAACTATTTAACCGATTTTTGATTTCTAAAAAGTGTTTTGCAGATTATAAATTGAACAAGTGCATGAATGTCTGAAATTGTGGAAAAAAAGTTATTTTATACACTTTTTAGCCCCATTTAGCGACAAAAAATGACGAAAAAATAGCACTTTTTTTTCAAGACGTGATTTCAATATTGTAGAATCGAATTTTTTGGAGTTGCAGACATTCATGCACACAGAGGAACCCTGCTGAATAATAAAAAATGTTTGTTTTATGTTTCAGATAAAAACTTTGGGCTCCACAATGTACCGCGATAAATCCGACTTATTAAATGTCGCGTGTGGCGCCATTTTGTCATTTTAGTTTTAAAAAAATGCTTTTTTTATAGTTCAAACATGTTCTTAAATATATGCAAAAAATTATTTGTGTGTGGTTTTATTTTCCGAGTGAAAAACAATCCCGAAAAACAATCCCGAAAAACAACTACTTTTTGACGTGTTACATGAGAAGCCCCCCTTAATGACAAGGGTTTTGTCAACTGTTATAGGAAAAATTGGTAAAAATCTGGAATTATTCTTAAAATATCGCTAAAGATACAGAGAGCCAAAAAATTTGTAAAGTTTTAAAAAAGTTTTTATAAGCGATTCTGAAACCAAAAACTTCAGTTTAGTCAAAAACGTAAGAATTAAATAAGATTTCGAAAATAAATAGATCGCAACCCTTAAAAATTTATTTTGGAGCATCGCAAGGTTTATGAAGAGCCCTTAATCATAAAAACGAAAATTAATTCAACAAGTCTAATGAATTTATCAATAAACAGCAATGTATTGTAAAGTAACCAGAGTAAATTTGGCGGGAGAATGACTAGACGTGATAATGACTAGACGGGAGAGTGACAAGATGTTGCAAAAACAGTAATATCATGATGAAAAAAGCAATTATTTTAAAAAAGTTGACACTGGTGAATAGACACTCTAATTTGTTATTGATTTAATTATGTAAATATAAAGGAATATGTATAGCAATATAAAAGGAAGAATAACACACACTTGCGTTGTATACAAAATTTTTAGACTTTTTTTAAAAAAAAAACCACTATCTCTCACTATCAAAACTGACTGAGCTGAAAAAGAACTGAGTGTCCTCTTTATCTCCACTTTTAGTTCTTTTTTAACTCAATATTAAAAAAACTTACAGTTATAATAAGAAAAACTGTGCGGAGATAATCTAAAATGCGGGACCAGCTTCTATGTAGGTCAATTCAATATGAAAAAAAATTGTTCTATGACTTAACACAGAAAAACACTAACTAAAATAGATAATTTTTAAGTTTTTTTTTAATAAATAACGTTATATGCAGAACGGGCAAATTAAGTGCACCAAGAAGCGGTTAGAGACAACAGGGAGAATGATTTTTAACACTTTATTTTATAATTTCTTTGTAAAATATTTAAAACTATTTTTTTATGCTATTTGTATAGAAGCTCTTGTTAAGTGTCTGTAGAGCCCCAAATGTACCCATTAAACGGACGAAAGACTCAATAAATATCGAAAAAGTCTAAAAGTATCATATAGCATAGCCACTAAATTATCAAAAGAATCAATAAGGGCGTGTGCCAAATCGAAACTTTTACCTTAAGCAAATAATGGTGAAAAAAAATTTCACTCTGGTGACTAAAATTTTAAATTTTTCCTGTGCCAAATGGATTACAATTTCTGACAGATTCAATTTTTGACATTTCAGCGAATCGAACTTTTTTTACATTTGTTTTATACAATTTTTACCAATTACAGAAAATAAATAAGTAAAAAAAATTCAAAAATTTAAAAAAAAAATGGGACTTGATTAGGATATTCGAATTTAATTTTGAATATGCTCAAGGAGCTGGGTCAGCAAAAGACGCTGCTATGGAGTTTATTTGGAATGAAAAAGCCTGACATATGGTGATCCAAAAGAAAGTTTATATACTTATAGTGGAATAGTAAAAAATAAAAATAACCCATCTATCGAATGTTTTCATTATTTATGAAATTATATAATTTTGGAAGTTGATTTCTTAAAAATAGTATCGTCCAAATGTAATTTCTAGCCGTCACTGCACTAATTCATTCAACCACTAAAATTTCTTATGATGGCTACCATTTTGTGATGGATATTTTTAGTAAACTGTGCCAGAGAATTTGGTCTATTGGCGGAAACTTCAGATTTTAAAAGAGATCAGGAAAAAATCCGTTACATCGGGACTGCGTGGAGGCCAATATATGTTACTTGCCTTGAAAATCAATTTCTCAGGACAAATTTCTCAAATTCTTGGCAGAGACATGTGTTGCGTTTTCCGTTCTGCTGAAACCATGTTCTTTGGATTCTAATATCTGCAGTTTTGCTTATGTATGCACACGTCTTGTATTGTATATATTGTATTTTCCCTAAAAAAACAAAATTACCAAAAGTCAACAACAAGCAAAATTATTTATCGCCACACATTTCATTATACTTACGTGTGGAATAACTATTTTTGTTATTTGGAGTGCTCATACATATTTTTTTATTTTTTTACAAATTTAAAATGTTATTTTGAATTATTTCATTGGCCATTGACATTTTTAAATTTCTATTTCGATTGTCACAATTTGCAGTAGCCCCTGGGGCTAGTACAAATTTTGACACAACAATTTCACCTCATATGCTTCAAAAATCGTATTTGAGACGTCAGAATTTGTATAGGTGAGTGAAAAGTTTTCGATTGGCACAGGCCCTAAGTACCCAAAACTCGAAAAGTGTTGAGAAGTATAAAAAAAAAGACTCAAAAAGTATCGAAATATGACCACTTCCATATTTTCTTTATAATTCTGACACACTACATATTTAATGGAAAGACCCATATATAGGTAACAACAAGTAATTTTTCCCTCAATGAAGTCAAGTTGCAAACACAAAGCAACAAGAAACACACAAAAAAAAAAAAAAGAGAACATTCATGGGAACACCATAGTTGAATTCAGTTCAAAATTCGTCTAAATATCGCATCTAACGACAAATTTTTCTCAATGACCACCATTCAGTGTAAGGAAAAAGTATAAGAACATGATGCTTTTGCTGCTGCATTCAACCGTGTGATAAGGATCTTCACTGCGGTTGCATCACTTGCATATTAAACTGTTTTGCTTCTTCAGCCTTCAACCGATCATATCAACAAGCGATGTGTTGTTCAGCCCAACGCACTTTAACTTTTGAATGTAATCACGTACAATTTGAAGAGACAAAAGAAGGTACTCTCGTATAGCTTTGACTGATGATCATCGCAGGGAGAAAACATTAAACCTTTCGCATATAAAGGATGCCACTCAGACAAGTGTTGATCTTGTTTTTCTGATTAAATTTTTTTTGATCAAAAAACATAAGAAATCAAAAGATTGTCACATAGAAAGTGGCAATAAAATTTTTTATATAGGTCTCATAAAGTATTTAAACAATTATATTGTAGATATGAAGTTAGGCAGAGTATGTATGAGTGAACTTGGCGGATGTGTGTGTAAAATATGATATCTAAAGTTAAAGGTATTGTCCCTCTCCATTGCGGCAGTTATATATAAAGAAATTAATTTTCTTTGAGATATCATATCAAGGATAATAAAGGATAATAGCATAGGCTAAATGTTTATCTTGAAATATATTAGTGGTATGATGAGGATAAAGGCTGAAATTGTTGTCATAAAGGACGAACGGAGCATTACAATTGAAGGTGTACTTTAAAAGCATTTGAAAAAGTTTATACGTGGGCTGCTCGATATATTTCTGGCCTAATAATGAAAATGTGAATATTTATCATCAAAAATGGTTTAATTGATTTTTAAAGTATTCTCCAGCATGATTTGTACACTTTTGTATGCGCTCAAACCAATTGTCGAAGCACTTTTTCCACTCCGATTGAGACACCACCAAAACATAGTTTTTGAACGATTCAACAGCATCTTCTGGCGTCGAAAATCATTGACCACGCATTTTTTTCTTGATGTGCGGGAATAAAAAGAAATCATTGGGTGCCAGGTCAGGGCTGTACGACGGATGACCCATCAATTCGACGTTTTGGCCGGTCAAACAGGCGCTGGTTTGAGCCGATGTGTGAGAGCTCGCATTGTCATGGTGAACAATGATTCGTCTTCTCTTGTTCGTTTTCCGAATTTCTCCGAAGACTTCAGGCTAACAAATTGTGGTGTACCACTCAAAATTGACCGTCCTACGTTGCTCAAGAGGAACAGTTGCCACATGACCAGTTTTGCCGAAGAAACAGGCGACCATTTGCTTCGAAGTGCTTCTTTCACGAACAACTTTCGTTAGATTTGGCTCGTCTTCGAAGACCCACACGGTCGGTTGCTGTTTTGTTTCGGGCTCATACGCATAGATCCATGATTCGTCACCTGTGACTATCTTATAAACATCTTTTGAAGCACCGCGATCGTATTTTTTCAACATTTCTTTGCACCAATCGACACGAGCCTTTTTTTGAGCGATTGTCAAATTGTGCGGGATCCAACAAGAACAAACCTTTTTTACGGCCAGATGTTCATGCAATATCAAATATATTGAAATGGAACTAATGCTTAATGATACCTCTATCTCACGGTATGTCACATGACGATCTTGCATTATCAGTTCACGCACGGCATCAATGTTCTCTGCCACAACGGCCGTTTTTGGACGACCTTCACGGAATTCGTCTTTGAGCTAGTATTAGCTACGATTGAATTCATTAAACCAGTTTTTCACAGTGTTATAGGATGGTGCTTCATTGCCATACAAAGTTTTTTAGTTCATCGATGCACTCTTGTCGTGATAATCCACGTTGAAAGTTGTGTAAAATGATCGCACGAAAGTGTTCACGAGTTAATTCCATTTTTTTGCCAAATTGATTTTTTCAAGTCACTGTAAACAACACAAATGATGGTAGCATGTCAAAACGTTCTGAGTACGTTTATGCTAAAAAATATCAAGCTTTCCAATAAAAATGTCAGATTGCACCTCGCAACACTTAGTGTTGCCTAAGCCAGAAATATATCGAGCAGCCTACGTAATCTGCTTTTTTTTCAAGTTCAGAATTTGCTGTTTTTGATAAAACACTAAGATCTCAGTTTTTTATGAGTGTGAAACGCGTGGCTGCGAATGAGCAAACACCGACTAATCGTCCGTTAGTGTTTAAAACATATGGGTAAATCTCCGAATGTATTGTAATATGGTGACCTTCACTTCTGAAACATTTTTAAAAAATTAACATAATCTTTCAGTGTTGCCATATGCTTTTTTTAGATTTTCGCCTAAACAATAAATCTAAAAAATTAAAAAAAAGTTTTAGTCCCAAAACAATTAAATAGACCTTAGAAAAATCCAACAAAAATATAGTTGCTTTCGAAAATTTGTTTTAAATTTTTCTCTTTATACGTTCACAATTATAATTATACACTAAAACATAATAGTTTAAATCGTTAAAAACTCATCGAACCAAAATTCTGTTTAAAAAAAAACTAACAAAAAAGAACCGGGTGGCAACCCTCAAGATTTCGGTACAACAAAAAAATTTATCTGATCGCTACTGAAACCAAAAATTTCAATTTAGTCAAAATAAGTAAGAATTATTTAAGATTTTCGAAAATAACCAGGTGGCAACCCTAAAAATTTATGTTGGATTTTTAAAAAGTTTATTCAGGTGTTTTAAGACTACATTTCAATTTTTATTTTTTTAATAAATAGTTAAAGCAAAACTAACAACAATATAAAACCAAGTGGAGGGTTAACAAACGGAGAATGATGAAATGTTGCAAAAAAACGACGGAGAATGATGAAACGGAGAATGACAAAATGTTGCGAAAATAGTAATATCACAGTAAAAATAGCATTTTTTTAAAAAAATTGAAACTGGTGGATAGCTTCTCTTATTGTTTATGGAATTATATACTTAGAAGGCGGTAGAGAATATGTTAAACCGAAATGCTCCCGAAAGAGGTCGTTGAGTGCTTAAGACTAAATTTAAATTTTTTTTTTCTTAAAAAGAAATGGTTTAAGCAAAAGTAACACAAAAAAAAAACCGGGTGGCAACACCGAAAATTTTGTAAAATTTTAAAAAAGTTTATCTGATCGTTTCTGAAAACAAAAATTTTGATTAAGTCAAAAAAAGTAAGAATTATATGAGATTTTCGAAAATAACCAGGTGGCAACCACAAAAATTGATGTTGGATTTTTAAAAAGTTTATTTAAGTGTTTTAAGACTAAATTTTTATTTTTTTAATAAATAGTTAAAGCAAAACTAACAACAACAAAAAACCAGGTGGAGGGTTAACAAACGGAGAATGATGAAATGTTGCAAAAAAACGACGGAGAATGATGAAACGGAGAATGACAAAATGTTGCAAAAATAGTAATATCACAGTGAAAATAGCATTTTTTTTTTAAAAAGTTGAAACTGGTGGATAGCCCCTCTAATTGTTTATTGATTTATATACTCAGAAGGCGGTAGAGATTATGTTAGACTGAAATGCTCCTGAAAGAGGTCATTGAAGAACGAAATTCAAGAATCAGGCAAATTTTTAAGCAAGATAAGAGTATCACATTGAATTTACTTGTTTTATTCTGGACCCTATGTACCTTTTAGGAGTAATATCATTGCCATCTTATACCACTTGAAAAACTAAAATATTATTTAATCAAACAATGCTCTAAGCCGTAAGTGTGTGAAAATTTAATAATTTTCACCAGCAATAAGCTTAAGATTTACTTATCCAAATACACTGAGAGTGCAAATAAAAAACCCCTTGTTAATACTTTTTTAAGTACACTCGAAAAAAATCTTACAACGCTAAATTAAATAAATAAATAAAAAAAAAAGTCAACTCATCATCATAGTCAATCAGTTCAACATACAAAGGTACACATGTGATCGTCACAACAAAGCGTCAGACAATAAGCAACAAAAGCCAGCAACATGTAAAGACCAGCCCAAAAGATCAAAGAGAACACATTGAACACAAAACATAACGATGTTGCAGCTAATCCTTAAACAAAGAAGCTGAACTGAACACAAAATGTAGCGATTAAACATGGAATTCCACAAGAATGAAGGAAAACATTTTCTTCATCATCAACATCGCAACTTCATGATTATCATCGTCACTTAAAATTAACAAAATACAGAAAAGTTGCTACTTTGATTTCCATTGTGTGATCGCACACAATTCAAATGTGATTGAGAGTCCTTGAAAGGGTATAAACAGACTGACAGACGGACGAACAAATGGTAAATCGGACAGATAGACAGACATACAGAAAGGCGATGTATTCAAAATGTTTGAAAATTGAAACAATGCAATGAAATCGAATAATATGAAAATGCTGATGATCTTTTGAAATCATCATGATCACGATGATTATTGAGACACTTGCTTTGATCCGTACATGCCATGCGCAATGGATATGCAACCAACTAACAACCAGCTGACATCAATCTGATGATGATGATAATAATGGAATGGTGAGATGTCAAGTGGCCACAGTGTGCTCTTAGAGCTCGGCACAACGACGACGCATACGCCAGAGTGTGTGTGATAATTCTTTCCAATGGCTTCGCGGCGCATCCGATCGCAACAATCTGTCAAAAATACAAATTTTTCTTTCTTTCTTTCCTTTTTTCTTTCATTGGTTGTTTTTGCTTTTGTTTCCTTTTTTCGTCAATTTAATTCTCAATGCATTCAGTTGTGTGAAATTTATCAGGGGTTGGCTGTTTTTCATTCGGGGCATTTGTTTGGTTTCTCAATATTTGGAACACCTATGTAGTGCCCACTTAAGTGCAATGACTTGACGCATCTCAATAATAAGTTGATAATTGTCCGGTGTGTGTGTTCTGTCTGTTTGTCCGTCCGTCGATCTGTGCGCATATCCATAATTCTCTTGTTAACTTGTTAAGGTAACAACAACAGCAACAACAGCAACATCATAAGATTTCCATCGTTGATTTATTTGGTTTTTTAAACGTTCAAGTGTGTTTGTTGCATGTAATCAGTATTGGTTTTTGTTTAAGAGGATAATTGGAAAATTTATCAACATTTTTATGTAGTCACAAGTGTAGTAGCCTTCGGGGAGTGGCAAATAGACAACTTAGGGTTTCATACATTTTGAAACCTAAAGAAAGTGTATTGAGTAGAGGAAGTTGAGTTCTCTACAGATTTAAAGAAATACCAAAGTTTAGCGACTTAAATAAAATTGAGTATTGAACAAAAACACCGAAACTTCCAACTACCATATATTTTATTGCATCAAATAAAACTAGTCTTGCTATATCGCGAAAAATCATATTTTGGCACTATTAGGTTAGGTATTTCGACCACATTCGTAATCAGCATTACCAAATGCATCGAAAATGGCTACTTTGGTTTTTGTTTGATTTACTTTTTTTTTAGTTTCCTTTGAAGATCTATGAAAACTACACAGGGTGTTTAGCATAAGGTTACGCAACTTCTGGGTGGTGATAGAGGAGGCCTAGACTAATAAAAAATTCCACATGGAGGGGGTCTAAAATGTACCACTGAGGATTTATAAAGTTAAAACTGATTTTCTGACTTGTTTCAGAAAAAAAAATTTTTGGATCACCCTTACGTTTTAGAGAAAACATTTTTATAAAAAAGTTATTGCTAATTGCAAGGGCTTGCAGATAGTGTATAGGCTTTATAGGGCTTAAAAGGATTTCACAAAGTTCTACACCTTTAAAGTAGATATTTTAATTTTTTCCCAATTTTTTGAATTTGGCGGCCATTTTAGTGTGAAAAGGTCTAGTCAACATACCTTTATGGAATTTTTTTAAAAATCTTATTAAATTTCCTTTTATCCAATGGCACATTTGTCATACCAATTTTTTAATTTAATACTTTTCTATGTAAAACACGGGTTACTCGCATGCGTTGCGTTGCATATGATGTGCGCGTTTCTCGAGCTGCTCTTCATCTACTGGAGCCTTCAAACGGAAAAGTATTTTTTCTGACCTCAATCAAAAAAATTGGTATGACGAATGCACTATTGGATTAAAGAAAATCTAATGGGGTTTTCAAAAAAAATTATAAAACGGTTAGTTAATGGGAAAAGGTTTCATACTAAAATGGCCGCTAAAGTCAAAAAATTTAAATATCGCCAGAACTTTGCGAAATCCTTTTAAGCCCTATAAACCATATACTTACATTATCTGAAAGCTCTTATAATTAGCTAAAGTTTCGTTATAAAAATATTTTCTCTAAAACGTTAGGATAAGATAAATTTTTTTTTCTGAAACAAGTCAGAAAATTAGTTTTAACCTTATTACTCCTCAGGGGTACATTTTTAAAATATTTTTAATGGAGTAATCGAAATACTTCCTCAGAAAAAGTTTAATGTTTTTTTGAGATTAATTTTCTGAGGTTAGGGTGGTACATTAGAATGACAGGAAATGAGATCTGATGACTGTTGAGATTTGATCTGAGGCCTGATGTCAATGATCTTCGGAACTTGGTCTTTGTAAGGCATAAATGTTGATATATCACACTTTAAATTCAGACTAAAAATGCAGAAGATATGATGTAAAACGTGAATGGGCGACCCCTACGATCGTACGACCAAAAAAATTTAAAAATATTTTTTGAAATGTTTCTGTTGGAGTAATTCAAATACTTCCTCGAATTTTCTGATATTAGGGTGGCACATTAAAATGGTAGAAACTGAGATCCGATGGGTTAGTACCTGAACGGGGCATTTGATGTCAATGACATCTTGAGATAAAGAAGAAGTCTATTTGAAACATATTTTTCGTTATATCATTCTTTAAGATCTGCCTGTAACTACTGAAGATATGATGAACTAGTATGGGTGTAAAATTTGGCCTGGCCAAACATTAAATACCCTGCACTGCAGTATTTTTAAAAGTTTGCTCTTATGGGAGATGCTACGCTCTCTTGTCCGAATTCACCCAGTTTTTGTCCAGACTTGCATTTATAGCTTTTAGTGTATGAGTGAAAAACGTTTTCAGTATAGCGTTTTGAAGCTTTTGCTTACATAGGAGGTGCCACGCCCTCTTGTCCGAGTTCTTCTAGTTTTAGCTAAGAGCGTGCATTTATAGTCTTCAGTTTTTGAGTGAAGTTTAATTGGATTATCTCAAAAAACTCTTTCAGTATAACATTTTGAAATTTTTGCGTTGGAGGTGCCACGCCCCCTTGTCCGATTTCACCCAATTTTAGCTGAGAGCTTTTATTTATGATTCTTAGTATCTGTGTCAAATTTGGTTCGAATATCTCAAAAAACGTTTTCAGTATATCGTTTTAAAGCTTTTGCTTATATGGGAGGTGCCACGCCCTCTTGTCCGAATTCATTCAGTTTTTTCTCAGAGCTTGCGCTTACAATTTTTAGTATTTATGCGTATTTTGGTTGCATTGTTGTGAAAAATACTCCTAAAATTGCATTTTGAATATATTTTTTGTATGGGCGGTGGGCGTGTCCGTTCACCGATTTCGCTCATTTTCAATTTTCCGAGCTATCTTTAACGACGGAGGCAGTGCACTAAATTTCATTGAATTATCTTGCTCAGTTTTCCCAAAAAGTGTATTTCAACACACAGCCAGCCACCCAGCCAGCCAGCCAGACAGACGGCCATAGCTATATCGACTCAGGAGGTGACGCTGAATATATATACTTTTCTATATCTGCCACGCCTCCTTCTCTGCGTTACAAACGGAAGGACAAAGTGAATATACCCTGGGTGTAGGGTAAAAAAATGTCAATGGGCGGCCTTACGTTCGGTCAAAAAAAAAAATACAAAAATTTTCCCGAATTATCTTGAAAAAATACATCGTTTTAGAGGCGGTAGGGCGGACTTTTTTTTTTTTTTGCCTGTAAGCCGATACGGTCTTCTGTGCAGCAAGGTCTGATGATCATCGGTATGTGGCCATGATCCTGTTGGCAGACAGACTCACATTGGCTTTATTTAGTGCACGTTTTACTGAAGAAACTTTATTGTTTTTTGGTCTTTGGTGTGTTGTCTACGGTAACAAAATGGTGGCAAACTCTCCTTTTAAGTAGTCGCACGGTTGCATTTATTGTCGAGTGTGAACAATCGTAGTACCCATCGTGCTGATAGCTTTTTCAAGAGCAAATGTTTATATAAAATGTGATATACCTACTCGTTCAGTTGAGACGAATACAGCTTCAGACATCTCACGGACTTTAATTCTCTGATAGTCTAATATGATTCCATAGATTTTATCTACGATTTCTGGCATGATGACTTCTTTTGAGTGACCTAAACTACTTCTTAACTTCTTATATTAGTGGTTCAGAGTTCCCATAGTATTTGTCAAGACTTTCCTTGGTTTCAGTATGAAGAAAAAAATAATGTTCGATTAATTTGTTTCTGACAGGCAGTGATCTGCTAGTAGATGACAGTTGACGGATGCATTGTTGAAGTCAAAGTTACTGAGCAAAAATTTAAAAAAGTCTTGAACTTATCAAACTGCCCTCGTCGGTCATTCATCCCGCACAGAATTGAACCCGTAAATTGAGCATCTTCTTAAATACATCAATTTTTTTCTTTCCTAAACCCAATCAAAAAAAAGGAAAGATTAAAAATTCTAAGCAGAATCCTACCACAACTTCCGTCAACGAAGACTCTCATTAAATGCCATTTTTCAATGAGTTACAACATTTTTTTTTTTTTCTCTGTTCAGAAATTTTCATTCAGTTGACGTTTTCAACATTCCAAAGACATTTTTCATTTCATTACTTCTTTCCGTGCTCTTCTGGTGCTTTATCACCGCCCCAACGGCAGCGGCAGTAGAGCACCTTGCAGATTTTGTATTTTGCAGCACGAAGTGATTGTGTGCAGAGGAGCGTCCATCAAGCGAAGCGTAGAAATTATGAATGACTTTGGGGCAAATTTGTTAAACACACGTGGGGACAGACACACACAACGAGTCGTTCCGAGCGAACAACAGCAACAGATAGAGATGGACCGCCTAACTAAGACGACAAACTGCACTCCATGAATCTTGAGAAACAACATACTTCATCATAAATATGTGAAAAGCAACTGTAGCGCAGACTCCGACAACAAGGGCAACAATTAAGTTCGTACCATGACCATGTCAGGACAGGACAAACAAAAAAAAAAAAAGCAAAAATCAGAGTATCCACTCGTACAAAAACCATAAGAAAAAGAGTTGCACAAAATAAACTCACGCAGTTAAGCTATGCTGAGAGTGTTGAAAAGTAAAGAAGCTTTAACAAATTACCGCCCAGACGCACCACCAACTACAACCATCAGCATCATCATCAGTATCAGCATCATCATCATCATCAACGGCATCAGCATCAGCATCACTGATCATTCAACGACGACGGCGATTACATCGTCTGTCTTTTGTTTGAGTACGCGCGTCGTATCTGTCCCAAAGACGCATACTCCAACTACCTTAGTTAGTCCAGTTCAGTTGTTGTAAGTCGCGGTGATCGCTCGCTAACTTCATTGATTTAGTTCAGTATTCAGCTGTACCCCATTTGCCTGGCGGCGTCTGCCATGATATCAAGCGAGCGGCAAACTTATGACTGAGTAATTGCTGATGATATTTATGCGAGGAAGCGTCCCGGCAGTCGTTTGCAGTCGGCAAATTCGTGCTCGCATAGCATCACATCACGTTGAGCGGCGTATTTGCTGTCTCTCGGAATGTAAATCATCTGTTAAGTGCTCGCTTTGGACGACGAACGGATTCACTCACTACTTTTGGACAAGTAAGTTCTAAGTAGTGTTGAGTAGTGTGGATTGCGGGTTTTTCGTGACATTTACATCTAGAATATTCGGTTGGCTTAACCCCTTAATAAGCGGAGTACTTTTTCGGAATCTTTTGGAAAAATTTTGTCTTCAGGTTATTTTTGAGCAAAAATGGGTGAATTTGAAGTCATATTTCAGTTTGGAACTTTTTGGAGGGAACGGAGGTGATGATGCCAAATGGCATCGTGGGTGTTGCACACTGCAAAAAATTGTATTGAAAAATCAGGTGCATACGGATGTTTGTAATTCTGTATAACTGGACTATACAAAAAGTTGTAGGATTATATTGCCACTTCAATGCTATAAATAGATTTTACTAAAATTAAAACAAAATTTCATATCCAGCGAACCGGATGCTCCAAAGGGCTATTGACTACTGTGGTACCAGAATAATCTCTGGTCATATTTTGTAGCAGTACGCCACTGTTAGTATGACTCTGATTTGCCTGGGACTAATCACCCATGTCGATTTATCATGTATTGGGGAAACACGGTTTTTTGGTGCATTCCTCTCTCCAAGAAAGCTCAAGACTTTCTTAGGAGAAGTAGTCCTACCCAAGGTTGCTAAGGCCACTTTACCATGTTTGACTCCACTTCCTATGAATCGTGGGAACACGCTACCAAGTGCAGATTTCTCAGGAAATCCTATCTTGGATTGCTATTTACCACTTTGCCATATGCGAGCGACTTACTGTGGATCGTGGGAACTCGTTACCAAGAGTGGATTTCTTAGGAAAACCCTCGAAATCCTGTATCCTATTTATCACTTTGCCATATGCGTAATGCGACCGTAGGAGATAGGTTTAGGATACCTCTAAAAGTCACGCTCTTCCTGCTTTGGCTGATAGCCGACAGCAGCACTGCAGCCAACAGTGCCATTGTCAACCACCATTGCCAGGGGTTACCGCTGGAAGGCAGCAGACTGCTTGATGCCAGGTATAGGACAGTGTCTAACCAACAGCCTCCCAAGTTTCATTTCATCACTCCTCCGTTAACCTCCTCTTAATCAACATTTAACCACCAGTCAATCTTCTATACTATACAGACAAGATTGCGCCTTCAGATCCATCGATTTAATAACTGCTACCAGCGATTTCTGGCGGCGGGAGACCCAGCACTAGATCCCCCACCACCCCATGCGTCACCATATTTTGTATCCATTGCAACTATCCACTAATTGGACACTTATAACCAGACGTGCACATCACAAGGTTAGAAAGGTTGGCCCAGACCAATCCATTGCCTCCCTTCTGAGTTGAGGAAGAGACAATCTTCTCCACAGCACTATCTACTACGAAACAAGAGAGACTGCTAACTGACACTATCTTCTGCCGGGTTACTGCAAGAAAAACTTACAGGAAGCCAAGTCGGGCAAGCACCGTAGATACGGCAACAATTCATAATTCAGAAACCAAGAAAAGTTATGCACTTTAGTATGTTCAACCGAATCAATATCGAGTAACCGCTCAGTTTGTTTGGAAGCAATCAACACTATTAACAATGCTGATGCTGCTGCTGTCATCTGGCTAAAACTAAAACTTTGACAAGCCATAGCGCGCTGACAACGATGACTACGTCAACGAACGACGAGCAGTAATGCGCCGCACATAACTCATCGCACATAATGAGACTGCAATAATTCATTTACCGTGTGCTTCAAGTGTATCTTCATCTTCAACGCCATTGCCATCTTCATCTTTATACTTTATACATATCTTCCAGAGCCAGTCAACAAATAATCCAGCAGGCGAGTGCCTTAGCTTTCGCTTCTTTTACTGCTGCTTTGGCACACAATTGCAACAAAGATTTACGTTTTATGGTGCGGGACGACGACGACGACGCACTTCCATATGCGTGCCACGACGATGCACTGCATCCATCGAAAATGTAAGCACATACGTGCGTAATTAACAATAATGAGTCTAATTGTGTACCATCGTGAAGTGAAATTAAAATGTACAAGGTAGTAATGGTGCGTGCAATAATCCTCGATCGAAATTAATTAGTTACCAACGTGGGGATTCGATGGATGCTTGGTAGTATGTCTAATTAATGCTCAGTGTTATTACTACTGCTGTGTTGTTGCTGTCAAAACAAGTCAATGATACTATAATTGAGCGACAACGATATCTTATTGATGATAGACAACTGTATATTTGTGTATTGATCAAGTTTATTTTTAAGAGGGAGCAGAGTGTGGGGAACAATTTGGCAAATATGTGAGCTTTTCGAAAATAGTCGAAATATATTTGTATCTTCCTAAATTTTCTGAAAAGTTATTTTCCTTGCAGCTTTCAAAATGTTCATCATTAGCACTTTGCAAATATGCAATTCTTTTTATTACAGAAAACAACACCCAGCAGCAACTGCTAATTGACGAATATTTTTTCCTTTAAGCAACTCAATTAAAGATCAGTATACGACAAAAAGTCTGCAGTAACTTGGAATACACAAAAAGAAAAAGAAAACCTGTAAAGAAAAAGAATCGAAATATAAAAAAATTAACAAATGAAACGTTTAAGGATCGACCACCCAGTTTAACGATGAAGGTTATACCGAACACAAAGTGTCGATTTAAATGGATCGCCAACTGTGCAATATCTCGCTGAGTTAAAAATGCATTTTAAAATGCAAAAAAGGGCATGCAACCAGGATAAGGTTGCGAAGACGGCACAAGAAAAAAATAAATGAAAAAAATCGCATAGTATTGGCAGTATGATTCATAAACTGACAATAAGAAATAAAAAAAAAGATACAAATTCTGTATGAGTGATAACATTATTAACAGGGCTAACTCCTGTGCAAGAAAGTTGGTCAAAAATTTAAAAATAGCAATAAAATATCTGAATAGAAATATTACTACAGTGCAAATATTTCTCAAGTGCACCACCTAAGAAATCAAACGAAAAAAAGCTTTCAAAAAAAATGATGTTATATTCCAGCAACGAGAAGGATTTTGTAAAAAAAAAAATTTTAGATATTTAGCATAGACCAGGGAATAAAATGGTATTTTTTTTTGGACCCAAATTTTTTATTTATTAATGAAAATCATAACTCCTCCGCCTCTGAAAAAATTATAAAAAATATGTGGGCACTCGCCACATGCGTAAGAACTACACATGTATGTACACATAAGGTAAGTGTACCGAATTATGGCAGGCTAATATACTCACCACTTTAAGAATGACTCCTAGCCATACAACTCAATTTTAAGACCGGAAATATGATTTGCTTATCATAAGAATTGATTTATACGTAGTCGATTATAACTGAATTTGGTCATTATAACGCTGATAATATGATAAATTTTTGTATTTTAAGAAACATTGCATTTGTCCTTAATTGCGGACCAAAATTTGCGTTGAACCTAATTCCGTGATTGCGTGCACCTTATTCCTTTCTTTCATAAAACAAATTGTTGTGATTGTGTTCTTACACTTATATCTTTCAGTGTTGTTTATTTTTTGTGGCAACTAAGGGTAAGTTAAGGGTTTATTTGCTTTCTTATCAATGAACACACTTCAAGGATATTAATGGAACTCGGCAAGAATTTTACTCGTGACTAGTTATCAAATATTGACAAATGCCAACAAGTGAAAAGTAAATATCAGAGCATATTAAGAAAAGGATGCAAAAGGATTATTGTGTTTTTTGGGCTATGTATTCTATTAATTCTTACAAATATTTGTTAAACACAAATATATATTTGAAAGATCGAAAATACAGAATGAAATTAAAAGTGAATGAAATAAGTTAATAAAATACATTATTTGCTAATAAATAACACACTAACACAAAAAAAAAAAAGTTAAAGACCCTGAAAGTACACCCCCCAGGCCACAAAAATCGTATTTTTAGAAAAAAAATTTGGTTTTTCCGCTAGCGCCCCCTTAATTCCCCCTTAGGGGTTAGAATTTTACTTCTTTTAAAAATTTTAAATGTGTGCATATTGCTAGGTTTTTAGGTGCTCTAAAGGCAAAAATAATGTCAAAAAATTGTAGGCAAATCGAGATTTCCGATAATATAAGCGAGAGCTCATATTTCAGAAGTAGAAGGTATATTACGGGGCACCTTTCCAAATAATCTAAAGTAAAATTCAGAATAATCGTGTGCGGGACGTGGCGACAGAATGGGTTAAAAAGTTTAAATCGCTCATTACGGCCACATAATAGATCCTAAAATTCTGAAAAACTTCAAGCCAATTCCTTGATGGAAAATGCATCGATTTCGTTAATGATAATTTTTAAGTTAAGCCCCTCTGCCGAGTAAAAAACACTAAATTTTGGGTAAAAAACGCGATTTTTGGCGATATGCGATCGAACACAAAGCAACTTATAAGGCAAGAAAGCGGGAAATCTAACAAATATTCTGGAGTAAAATTCAGAAAAATCGTATGTGGGACTTGGCGGCAGAATGGGTTAAAATGTGTAAATCACTCACTATGGCCATATAACAAATTTGAACAACAATAAATATTTTCAAAATTTCACCCCACTGTTAAACTCCAAAACTACTCTTTGTCACAAGATCATAACGAAGTCACACAAGGATAATTTTCCTAGAATACATTAACCTATTATATCCTGTTTTCATGGTTCTTTTTTAATCTTTTTTCTAAAACTGAGCCACAATGGGTTAATAAGTTTTGCAAAAATATCCTGCAAAAAATTTTACTTAGAGTTCCCAAAGACGAAAAATTCTTAAAACTTAAGGTATGTGAAAAGTCCTAATTGATTTTAACGATTTTTTTGGTTTCGGGCTCAAATTTCGACCTTTACGTGTTTAGAAACTAGTAGTGAAATTTTATAGCAAATATTTCTGTAGTACATACTGACTCAATATATCCCTGTTTTGGGTGTCATTTTTGTACCTTTTTAAGAAAAGGGCAAAAATGACCCACATGTGGGGGTTAAACAGGGTTAAAATTTTGTACAAAAATATTTCCCGCAATATCCTGTATAAGTTTGCTGAACACATGATACACCGCAGATGTAAGGATCATATAGTTAAATTCATCGATTTAACACAAGTGGATAGAAAAACTTCAAAAACCGATTAAAA
Organism: Calliopum simillimum; assembly: GCA_951812925.1. NCBI lineage: Eukaryota > Metazoa > Arthropoda > Insecta > Diptera > Lauxaniidae > Calliopum > Calliopum simillimum. The sequence continues at coordinate 36,027,463 of OX638372.1, forward strand.
AAAATATGACGTATTTTTTTTTAACGTCTACTTTAAAAATTTTTTGGATTTTCTAATGTGTTTTTAAGAAAGTTCGAAATTGTCGAACAGTGCAATTAGCAAAGTACTAAATTTACTACTAAACTACTAAAAACGCTCCGCTACATACGTTTTTGATCTTCAAAAATATAAATTTTTTGATAAGCGAAAAAGAATCACCTTTTATGAAGAGTAAAGAAAAGGTATATTTCGCGGCTCAGAAGATTTGATTTTCGGAACATTTCGAAACTGAAACTTAAATGCAACTTTTTCACAAAACTCATAAAAATGTTTCAAAGCTAAGTTATTCCTTAACCGACTTTCATTTTTTGACCAATTTTGAAACGGTATTGAATCAGGTTATCAGCACAAATATGGTTTTTTGCTATATGGTAAAAAGTACTTTTTTTACTACTTTTTTAGTACTAAGATTAAAAGAAACAATGCTCAGACTACTTTTTAGATCTTCTAAAACATTTTTTCTGTAAACAAAATAAAGCCATTAGGCCACTCTAATATATGTACATTCCTAACTGTTTATCACTACTATCAACCTCTTAATTCAGGTGTTAATCCCTACAACAGCTAAATATACAAAGAGCCAGGAAATGTCACTATTTGTAAATGAAAAAAAAAAAAAAAAAAAAATAAAAAAACGACAACAAATAAATTTTTACACAATGCACAAAATGCAGTACAGGATCTTCTGCACAGGACACACACCAAATTTACAATTCATGTCAACTATTTATCTCCTTATTGTTAGTGCCACACACCTTCGAGTTTTACTACGGTATTTTTTAAATTTTTTTTTTTTTTTTTTAATTTTGGTCTTTTGTCTAAAAGGAATGACTGGTGGGATTTTTCTTCTGTGCCTACTAGAAATGTTAAAAAAATCTCTTCTTGTTCCTTTGCAGACTTATGTTTATCCTCTTGCTTTTGTTAAGGTTTGATCAGTTTTTAATGAAATCATTCATGTTCGTCTGACTTTGAAAAGTTCCGCTCTTTTTTACGCACTTCATTTTATTTTCTTAAGTAAAGAAATTCGTATTGTTATCATATCTTAGACGTTGTTTTGCCTGTTGTACATAAATATCATTGACATCATGAATTAAGTTGTCAAACTAAGGTTTTATAAATGTCAACTCATTTGACAATGTTTACTTTGCTGTATTTTACTATATGTTGAGATTGAAAAGTCTCAATTTTGACATTAGAAAATGATGTTAGAAAATATACACATAGGAAATTTTGTATATCCTCGAAATCTCCATTACAAAACTATCGTCACACTATCTCTCAATTCATATTTTTCAATATTTTCAGACTTTTCCGAGTTTTCCACATACCAAGTAATAAACCTTACGAATTCAGTAACATCATCTGGAAGTACTGCCATATTGTTCTATTCTAATATACTAAGATCGTACGATATAAAAATAAACACTCATGGCTCAGTGACCAGTCGACAACTGCTGGATTGCCAGAGCTGAAACAATGCCTCACAAATGTAAGGCTTTTTTGAAATTATGTGTATAGGGTGTAGCGCATAAGGTTACAAATCTCCTAAGAGGTGGTAGAAGTGGCCTAGACTAACAAAAAATTGCACATGAGATGGTGGTCTGAAATGTACTTCTGATGAGTTAAAACTGATTTTCTGACTTGTTTCAGAAAAAAAATTTTTTTGGGTCACTCTAACACTTTAGAGAATTCTCTGTTATAGGAAACTTTGCATTTGGTTTATAGAGTTTAAAGAGATTTCATAAAGTTCTGGACCTTTAAAGTTGATATTTTAAAAGTTTTTTCCTAATTTTTAACTTTGGCGACCATTTTAGTATGATTCACAAACCCTCTTATAATTTTTTTTGAAATTCCTGTTAAATTTCCTTTAATTTGGTAGTACAATTTTTATAACAACTTTTTAATGTGAGGTCAGAAAAAATACTTTTCTATGTAACACACGAGTTACTCGCTGCTCGCAGCATATGATGTGCGCTACTCGCACTGCCCTTTATCTACTGGAGCCTTCAAATGGATTGGAGCCCTTTCTTCACAAAATCAAATAGAGAGCACGGTTTTGGTTCTGGTAGATCTACACCATAGCGGATGTTATAGAAAGCGTACGGGCTGTCCAGAGCAGAAGTCAACACAGCAGATAGTTCTCTTGGCAATACTAGATGTGTTAAAGGTTTTTAACAGCGCCAGATGGGTTGACATGATGGATGCTCTGGAATACTATTTTCCGCAGTTTACAGATATCTAAGGAAAATGGTTCGTAGTTCTCTCAGCAGCAAAACTCTAGTTTACGACGCAAGGCTCCATTCTTAGTCCAAATCTTTGGTATGTTTTCTACGACAAAATATAACTCATTGAGAAGCAAGATAATACTTACGATTACGGTCTCAAACTGGTCACTGCAAAAACAGAGTTGCTTATCCTTACCAAAAAGCACATACTTTCCTATATGATCACTCTCGGAAATAGTAATGAGCAAAATTAGACTCGGTCTTGAGTCTTGGTAATTTTTCAAGACCAGGACTCTGATATCTTTGCAAGACCAAGAGACTGCCATGGTAATCGTCAAGACTGCTTTTCAATCTTGGTCATTTATAGTTAATAGGTATTTCTCGCCCCTTTTAAGGATAAAATCGTCCCTCAATTGGAAATTTGTGATCTTAGAAACCAAACTACTAATAAAGCAAGTCAAGCTTCGAAATCACTGTCAAGATTAATGTCAAACATCAGTGGATACGCCCTAAGCAAACGAAAGCTTTTCATGGCGATTATCTAATCAGTCTTATTATACGGCTGTGAGATATGGTCAGACGTAGTTAAAAATAAGAACTTTCAAAAAGATTTGAGTTCGGTGCAAAAAACAATAGCACCAAAAGGCTTTTTGGTCCTGGAGCGTCAAAACTGTGGACGCAGCAAATCCATCTGGTAAATCAGGGGTAGCACAGGATGCCAGGGCTCACATCTTACAAAGCTAGCAAGAGAAATGGCAAAGTGAAAATGTCGGATGCTAGACAGGTACTCTCAACTAAAAGGAGGTGTTTTTGTTGGTTGAATGCTTAGGAGAGTCCGACACAACTGGCACCGGTGATGATCGGTCCAACGAGCATAAATGCGCTTTACCACTCATTCACAAAAAATAAATTTTGTCTATCACTCGCCTTGCAAAACATAGGGTTGAAGAAGGGGCAGTTACACCCCTTAGACCCGTTAGATATTTATTAGTATTTTTATTAAACCTTTGAGAAAAATTCTCCTTATAAAGTGTAATGCATTTCTTGAGTAAATTAAAGAAAAAAACACATTTTAAAAATCCAATTTTAATTTTCGTTTTTGCAAATGATTTATTTATGCATTTGGCATAAACCTTGATACTGACATTTTGCAAAACACAATAACCCCTAATTAAGCGCCTTAGAGTTGTGCAAACGCTGCTGAAACAAAGGCAGCAGATATCAAACCAAAGCATTTAAAATCCCAAAAAAAGATTTTTGATAAATAGCTGCAGCTGTGTATTTAACCTTCAACCTTAAGAACCCTAATTAAATATTTGCATATGAATCGTTTTTGTCTTTTCTATAAAAATAACTCATATCTAATAATGCAGTGAATAAACAAAATAAATATTAAGCAAATATACTTCTCAGAAATCTGCTACTATATCATATCATACATACATACACGTACGTATAGTTATTGAATCCGATTAACCACTGCAGCCAATTTCTTAATAATTTCCACAGAAAGATGTTTTTGAGGTTAATTTTGGACAGAACAATTTGAAAATAAGCAGCAAATACTACTGCTGAAAGAAATAAAACTATTTCTATATTATTTCGTCGAACATACATTTTCAGTTCGATGACAGAAAAATGTGTTCTGGCTATTGTCATGAGTGTCACGTTTTAAAATTGATATGCTGTGAGTATAAAATGCTCATTGTTTTCGAATGAACTTTTTAATGCGATCAGATATATTATCATTAAATTTTGTATGTAAAAACCTGTTTCTGTAACAACCACTAGAAAAGCCATAATGTCATGATTGTCACAGTCATGAGATTATTGTTATGTTATGTTATGTTTGTCGGGTAAGTAGCATTTTCTATCATATAATGGGGGTTATCGTGAATCAATATTCCCGGGGAATTTTACTCAGACTGCCGTGCGTTCTCCATTGTAGTCTGAGAATAATTCCCGGGGAATATTGATTCACGATAACCGCCAATAAAATAGTTATAAAAACAAGTTTGTTTATTGTTGAGTTTTACTCAAATTATATCAAATTTTGTCAAGAGTGTCACATTATGCCACGAGTATCTAACTAATCGAATATTACCTTTTAGTTCAAATAGCCCCTGTGTACTAGAAGAGCTAGAGGATTAAACATTGGAATTTATATAGCTTACAATCTAATATTCATATATTAATACACAAGACAAAACTTTGTCCTACCTTTTTTACTATGTTAGAAATGAAGCACAACCTTGAATTATACACCATTAGAAAGGTATTTCAGTGTAAATGTGCACAAAGTTAAAATTATTTGAATATTTTGCCATTAAGACAGTTAAAATTAAATACAAATTTTTTAATATTCACAACGACAAAATGCGCGGTCACACAGAGCTGAAAAGAGGATATAGCACAAAGAAAAAGACAACGTTTTTTGTTTTCTTTTCGTTTCACATTTGTCTATTTTGTACCAAATAGCAAAAAGGTACTTAAACTGTCCAAAAAGTACCAAAATTATTTAATAAATTTGTGGTCAAATTTTGACGATTGGGCGATTCTAGTATGTATAAAACAGAAACATACAAAAAATAGTAGGAAAATAATTATCAATTTCCAGAATGTATCATTCCCCACAACCAATAGGTACCATAAATTATGTAAGAGAAACAATTTATTGTATGAACTTCAGTGCTCATTAAACTGCGTTTTTTAAATCAGTGCGACATCCAATCTTTCTTTGGTTTCATTGAACCAATGAGAGTGATACTAAAAATTTTAAATTTCATTTTTTTTTATTTTTCACCCAACTAATTTGAAATGTATGCAGAGCATAGACACACACATACATACATATATGTACATTTAACCCATTAGAATCTGACTAGACTAGTGTAGAGCAGTTAAACCCAGCATAAACTCAAACTAACTGACAATTAAAGTTGTCAAGTTCAATTTGAGTCAAAACCAGTTAAAATTACGCTGTTTCCTTCTTCTTCTCTGATTTTACATTATAATGTTAAATACAAGATAAAGTGACTAGTAATGGTGTTACGTATGGCCTTAATGAAAATTAAATACCCTACAACGCATTAACTGTAAATATTCTTACGTTAGTTTTAAGACCCGCTACTAATCCAGTCAATCCGATCTGAATTAAAGAGTTCTATTGAGTCAAGCCTATACAGAAGTTCTAAAAACCTATAGGAATCTTCTGGGTTCAGCATTGCTAGAATCTTAGAAAATACTAGCTCTGACCAAAGGGGACTTTCCTCTTAAGGCAAAAGGCATGGCACTTTGTTTGGATGCTTATACCTTTTCGTTGTCTTTACGGCAGGTTATGTAGTTGGTTTATTAGCGACCAAGCAAGCATGTGTCAAATATCACAGTGGTTTGAGCTTGGTTTGTACCTTTGAACGCCTTACAAGCAGAGCAATAAAGTGACCGCACAAATACCCTCATTGTAGGTTATAATAAAAGGTAAGATGATACCTTTTTGTAAAAAATATTAAAATTAAAATTGTTTAAATGATTTTATGTACCTATTCTAAGTCATTTAATGTTCATTTAGTTCAACGACATTTTAATTAACTCGGCTGGTTGGGTGCTTCGGACAACAGCAAAAACAAACAAAAAAGGAGTTTGTTGTATTTAATTTGATTAGGTCATAAAAAAATTATATAATTTAATTACTTTGAGTGTGTGTTCTTTTTTAGTTGGGAACAAAACATTTACGCTGCGGTTGCACAGTGGTTGCTTTGCTAAAAAGTCGTTGCAAAAATCAAATTGTCAACGTTTTATTTTTGCAAAAGAAATACAGTTGCCAGATGAATAAAAAATGTTTCTAAAACTAAGTATAACGTTTGGTGTACGTAAACTTTTTAGTTTTTTATAAGAATAAGTTTTTTTTTACACGTAATTGCCTTGCTCTCATATGAGACAAGGTGCCCCAGATCAGGATATGAAGAAAACCATAAAATGTTTAAACTCCTTCTATGGCAGAAGAATACCTTGATTTCAAAAATCTGACTTGTATCATTTTCGAATTACTTGACAGACAAGTTTTAATCTTGAACTTTAAATATGTTGCACATGCAAAAATTGCCTATCGAAATCCAAAAAAATATTCTCAAACATTTTAATCTATGTATATGTATTTATTTCGTGCAAAGCAATTATTTTTGCAATGATAAAAGTCAAAAGCCACCACTGTGCGCCGGAGCACAATATGCGGGTAACTGAGGTAATAAAGTTGTTAAATAATATATAAAAGTTGTGAAATGACGCCGAAACTGGTTTTAGATATTTCCATTTGTTGTCTTTGGCTTTAAGTTCAACTAGCTAAATAAACAATAAAGATACACGCAAAATGCGTAGAAGTAAAGTGTAATAGTAAATTGAGTTAATATGAGGAGTAAGGAACCAAAAATGAAAATTTACACTTTTTAATATATCTGTATTGTATAATAATATAAAAAAGTCGAATGTTTTAAGATAATATCCTACGAGCTCTTTTTAAGACAAAAATAAACTTAGATGTGTTCAAAAGCTTAAAATATTTATTAAATTTTAAAATTAAATTATCTATATATGTAAAAATGAAATGGTGTCCGTATGTAGCTTATGAACGCGGAAACTACAAGGCCGATTTGCATAATTTGTCATTAAAATTGTTTGTTATGGTCTGTAGAAGGTTCTTAAGGGGGTGGGATGCCACTGAGGGGAACGGGGGTTGCACCCCCCATACGAAAAAAAAATAAAAAAAATGCTATATCTCTACAGTTATGCAAGCTATGATTATGAAAGTTGATGAACTTACGCATAATGTACATATTAACCATTCGCCATGCAAAACTTGGGGGATATTGGGTGTGGGAGAGTTGCATCCACTTTTCAAAAACACACAAAATGCTATATTTCTTCACATATCGCAGATATCGTTATAAAACTTGGTACATACATGAATATTCTATCTACCGTTTACTTTGAAAAACTTGGGCGGGGGGGTGAGAAAGGGGAGTTGCACCCTTCATACAAAAAATATATAAAATGCTACATATATCTCTGTACCTATGGGAGCTATGATTATAAAAGTTGATACATGGATCTTTAAAAACCTTGGTGATTGGAAGAGAGGGACGATGGAGATGGATGGGACTTCTTACGTAAAGGCATCGGGAATGGGCGAACGAAGTCGCAACCAGGCCAGCTAGTAAAATCATAAAATATCAAAAATCACGCGTTTCTAGAAAAAATAATATTCTTAATATGAGTCAAATTTAACTCGAGGACCTTATGAAAGTTAACTATAAACAGGTTAAGGGAATATTAACTCTTCGGGGGGGGGGGGTGAATTTCAATATTAAAATTTTTTTTTATATATTTGCTATGAGTCTTACTTATAGTAAGACTGATTAAAAAAAATACGATTTTTGAAATTTTTTTTCAAATTTTGGCTTGATAAAAAGTGGTTAGGGCCACGCGCCCTTATTCTAAAAAAAAACCATATTTTGCCATATCTCTGATACTATTTTACACAGATGAATAAGATTTGATTTCAGATAAAGTGTTGCGAACAGAGTTCAAATCTTTATTGGATACTGTTCATTCTCCTATGTCAAATAGTTTCAAAGTTAGGATTGATTGATTTCACAGGTTTACAAAAAAAAAATGTCATGGCGTTTTGACCAGACTATGTGTTTCCTAGGAACTTTGACGTCCTGAATCCGAATCCGGGGTCCGTTTTTTTCTAGAACGTCTGACAAAAAAGATTTCAAGGTCATATGGAGGTCAAAATGGTCATATGTCGTTTAGTGATAAATTCGCTAAAGTTCTGAAACTAATTTTTTATCATTGAATTCTTAGTCCTTAAAAAGAATATGTTATCAAAAAGGGTCTTTCGGACCTAGTTTCGGAGATATAGCCATCGGAAGATCCCGTTATATCTTCTATGAAAACCGCTATAAATTGGGAACCACTGGATGGATTTGAAAAATATTGGTGTCATATGAAAGGTATTTTATTTTTGTTGTTGCTGTTGTTGATGTAGTTGATGTATTTGTTGTTGTAATTGAAAAATTTCAAAAAAGGTCATTTATCCAAAACTATGAATCCAATTGAAAATATTCCCATAACATTTTTATAGGTTGTCAAAATACCTTTCACATGACACCACTATTTTTTAAATCCATCCAGGGGTTTCCAAGTTATAGCGGTTTTCATAGAAGATATATCCGGATCTTCCGAAGGATATGTCTCCTAAACTAGGTCCGAAATACCTTTTTCGATAACATATTCTTTTTAAGGGCTAAGAATTCAATGATAAAAAATTAGTTTCAGAGTTTTAGCGAATTTATCACTAAACGACACATGAACCTTATTTTGACCTCCATATGACCTTGAAATCTTTTTTCTCAGACGTTCTGGAAAAAAACGGTCCCCGGATTTGGATTCAGAACGTCAAAATCCCTAGGAAACACATAGTCTGGTCAAAACGCCATGACATTTTTTTTTTTTTTGTATACTTGCGTTTTCATATTAATAGCGTTTTATCGACCTTCACAGGCCTGCCGGCATGGCCAAATATGTTCCGATCGGGAACAAACTTTTTTTGCTTGGTGTCTGTACCAAAGAGACAAAAATATGAAAAGAAAAAAATGCTACTTCTATACCAAATATGTACCTTAAATTGGTTTAACATTATTACAGTGACATGTCCTGTTTGCTTTGGCGTGGCTCCACCCAGTTCTTTTTTTCCGTTCAGGACCAAAATTTTTTGCTTGATACAATACACCAATAGGAAACTTTTTAGCCCGCAGAAGCCAAATAGTTTTCATTTTTAATTTTTGCGATATTTCTAGAACTATTTACTCGAAAAAAAGTAGTCTGCAAAAACTGGGTATAAAACGTTTATTTTTTGACCAAAAAAAAAAAATATGCTTTTTTTAAGCCCAAGGGTATTTCTTTAAGAAAATTAAAAGGTTTGCTCATTTGGTTGAGATATATGCAAAATATCGTAACTTTGAATTAACACCTGCCATTAGGCTCACTTTGGGTGACCTGGGATGATAACTTGATCCATTTTTGTTTTAGTGTCTTTTCATTTTTGACAATATTCTTCGTTTTTAGCAATTTTCTCTTCATTATAGCCCAGTATTTTCCAATCGGCCGAAGCTCAGGGCGATTCGGAGGATTTGCATTTTTCGGTACAACATTGAACCCATTTTCTTCATCCCAATTTATGGCCAATTTGCCATAGTGACAACTCGCCAAATCTGGCCAAAATAACACAGGGTTTTTTTTATGAAGGCGTATCATATGCAGCAGACGTTTCTGTTAGCACTCTTTCACATTAACAACAACATCGCTTTTCTTCTTCGCGGTGCAAAAAAGTTGACCCGAAAGCAATTACGTAAGTTGCTTCTTCCATTAAAATGAATTCAATATTGTGCACAATACTGTCGTAGCGCTTTCGTGATCGAGTTTTAGCAGCTGTGTTTTGCTTATCGTCCCTATTTGGTGGCAGCAGTACTTTACATGATTGAAAACCTTTCTCTCTGCAAACTTTCTGTACGTTTCCGGGGACATATGTACTTTTTTAGACACATCTCTAATGGAGAGTCCAGTATTTTTTTCATAGGCGCGTAACACTTCTTTTGCTTTTTTCCTCTAAGGTAAATCCTTTTTTTCGAACACTTCCAACTTTCCATTCCGTAGTTAATCGTTCACTTAAGTTTTCAAATACGAAAACTGCCGTTGATTTTGCAATATTTTTACTTTATGCAATGTTTTTGTGAGACAAATGTGGAAAATCGTGTTTTTTGCGCACAATTGAATTCGGCAAATTTTATTTCGATTATTTTGAAAACTATATAAAATTCTAAAAAATCAATGATGAAGAAATGTAAGACAAAGAATTCTAAGGCGATTACATCTTCTTCATTACACTTCACTTTTTAAGTTACAATAACTCTTGAACAAGCAATGGTATCAGAAAAGTGAAAAGACTTTTTAATAGATAATTGTATTTACTACAAACTATATATTTTGTTTTTCCGTGCAAGTCATGGCTCAGAAAATATTTTTCAAAAACCAAATAAGTCTCGAAAAAGTTGTAAAAAAAGTAATAGGTCCGGTTTTGTCTACAAAAAAAAATCATATTGTATAATATTTGCAAAAAACTGATTTTATGTAGTTTTCACACTTTATTTATCATGCATAAATACAGAATATTCTAATGAAAAACATACACTTGGAATTTTTTCGCTTAGCAGCTCTTTTTTCGTCTAATTTTCCAGAGCTTTAGTTCTCTAGGTTGTTTTTTAGTTTTAGCATTTTGTTACCATTTTCCAAATTTGAATGACATGATCTGTTCTTTGCATACTTTAGCAGTAGCAAAATTTCATTAGTACTATACAAGCAATAAAAAACAGTCAATAAACTAACTTCAAAATTTACTTTTTTTTATTAGTTCTATTATCCTTTTTTCTAGGAAAATATTTTGATATCTAAAAAAAACCAAAATATAACTACAGTTAGGTAGAGTCTAAAAAAAGAACGCAAAATTCTCCTCTAAAAATTTCATTAACAAAAAACCTTTGTTACAGAAAAAAGCAAAAAACAAATCCTTAAGACTTTTATAAATTTTTATTATGAGTTACTTAAAAAAATTATAATCTCTCACTTTTATTGTACACATACCAAAATATTCAAATTTCAAACGGTATTAGCCGGGTACATCCAAAACGAAATCGAACAAAATGCAATGGTCATTGGTAATTGTGAGATTATGTTTCAAATATTCAGCGCGCTATGCCATAAAAATGAGTGAACGACACTTGACACTTGCGCAGATGCAGGCAGGTATAAATGTGCATATGTATATCTAGGTATTTGTGTACCGCACATACCAATATTACATGCACAACACGAGTCCTTCGAAAAGAAGGACAATGCAAGTGTCTTTAAAGTGCAAGTATTTTAAGTGCAATCAATAAACGGCTTAACCCGAGCTCAAAAACAAACCAAGCTCATCATCATGTTCAAAATGAAAAGATATCTACAATTGCTCCGATCAAAATGAGACTAAAACTATAATAGGGTAAATGAACTAAGGGTTCGAAATCCAAAATAGCAATTAAAATTTCAAACTATGTATAAAAAACGGGTAACCAAATCATTTGCAATATTTTTCTTGATTTGATGTTTGAAACCCTCCAGGGAGCGTTGACGTTTGTTTACTTCACTGAGAAATCGAATGAAAAACGGGTATTTTTTGTAGAACAATAACTTTTTACTGAGAGAATTGTTTGAAGAATGAAATTGAAGTTAAAAGCAAAATAACCAAAACTGCATTTCGAAAATATTGCTAAGAACTGCCACTCCCTTTCATCCGAACTCACTTAGCACTTACTAAGAGCTTACGCTAACTGTTTCGAGTATCTGTTTGAAAGTTGGTTGCATTACCTCAAATAACGCTTGTACTACTATACAGTATTATGAGAATTTTGCTTGTATGGCAGGTGCCAAGCCTTTTTTTCCGAGTTTTCCTAGTTTTTCTCAGAGCTTACACTTACCATTTCAAGCATTTACGTGTATTTTAGTTGCATTCCCGTAAATAATTTTCTTAAAATAGAGGTTTAAATAACTTTTATGTATGGACGGTTGTTGTGTCCGTTGACCGATTTCACCCATTTTCGATCCGACGAACTAACTTTAACGATAAAGGCATTGCACAAAATGTCATCAAGTTACCTTGCTTCTAAAACTTTTTAAAATAAGGCCTGTGCCCAGCTCTAGACTAAAACATAAAATTTTTTTCACCAGAAATACCGAATAACTCGAAACTAGGGAAAACTGACTTAGTGCTTTTCACTTGTATAGGGACGATATGTACAATTAAGCACACTTTGATACTTTTACCCTAAAAAGTTAGCTGGCAAATTTTCAACATTTGAAATGATTACAGCTCAGCTGACCAAGTCCAATATTAATCTGCTTGTTTTGTGTTCAACCAGTTGAAATTGTGCATTTTCCTTTGGGTCATTGAGATATTCTGTGTCAAAGGAAACGACATAACGGTGCTGCACATCCTGTTCTAATACTTGACCATCCTCGATCGTACGTTAAACTATCTTTAAAAATATTAATCTGTTGTTTTTATTTTTATTTTCTTAATCCTTCTTTGCTCATTCGTTAGTTTTGTATTCAGTTGCAATTGCAAAAAGGTTTCAAATCCTTTGGGAATTCATACATCCTTGCACATACGAATATGGAATGATGAAGTTCTATACTGCCGGACAATAACGTTTTTGGTACAACTTGTTGGCTTATAGCGGATTTCAACTGGAACACTGTAGAATTAAGAAGTAAATTTGCGTAAATCTGTACTCATCCATTAAATCAATATTTAAATCAACAAATTAGCCTGATTAGCAGACCGTTTTCGGTAAGTACTCCTAGATGTCATACTCGTTTGCTATGTAATGTTCTGATTTGCCCTTTGGTCTTTAAAGACTTTTTGCGGTTTTGGTGACGGCACTTACAGTGCATATTTTGCAATTGACAATGAGGAGACACACTAATTCGGGAAAATTCCACATTGAATTGAATTGAATTGCATTGAATTGAATTGAATTGAATTGAATTGAATTGAATTGAATTGAATTGAATTGAATTGAATTGAATTGAATTGAATTGAATTGAATTGAATTGAATTGAATTGAATTGAATTGAATTGAATTGAATTGAATTGAATTGAATTGAATTGAATTGAATTGAATTGAATTGAATTGAATTGAATTGAATTGAATTGAATTGAATTGAATTGAATTGAATTGAATTGAATTGAATTGAATTGAATTGAATTGAATTGAATTGAATTGAATTGAATTGAATTGAATTGAATTGAATTGAATTGAATTGAATTGAATTGAATTGAATTGAATTGAATTGAATTGAATTGAATTGAATTGAATTGAATTGAATTGAATTGAATTGAATTGAATTGAATTGAATTGAATTGAATTGAATTGAATTGAATTGAATTGAATTGAATTGAATTGAATTGAATTGAATTGAATTGAATTGAATTGAATTGAATTGAATTGAATTGAATTGAATTGAATTGAATTGAATTGAATTGAATTGAATTGAATTGAATTGAATTGAATTGAATTGAATTGAATTGAATTGAATTGAATTGAATTGAATTGAATTGAATTGAATTGAATTGAATTGAATTGAATTGAATTGAATTGAATTGAATTGAATTGAATTGAATTGAATTGAATTGAATTGAATTGAATTGAATTGAATTGAATTGAATTGAATTGAATTGAATTGAATTGAATTGAATTGAATTGAATTGAATTGAATTGAATTGAATTGAATTGAATTGAATTGAATTGAATTGAATTGAATTGAATTGAATTGAATTGAATTGAATTGAATTGAATTGAATTGAATTGAATTGAATTGAATTGAATTGAATTGAATTGAATTGAATTGAATTGAATTGAATTGAATTGAATTGAATTGAATTGAATTGAATTGAATTGAATTGAATTGAATTGAATTGAATTGAATTGAATTGAATTGAATTGAATTGAATTGAATTGAATTGAATTGAATTGAATTGAATTGAATTGAATTGAATTGAATTGAATTGAATTGAATTGAATTGAATTGAATTGAATTGAATTGAATTGAATTGAATTGAATTGAATTGAATTGAATTGAATTGAATTGAATTGAATTGAATTGAATTGAATTGAATTGAATTGAATTGAATTGAATTGAATTGAATTGAATTGAATTGAATTGAATTGAATTGAATTGAATTGAATTGAATTGAATTGAATTGAATTGAATTGAATTGAATTGAATTGAATTGAATTGAATTGAATTGAATTGAATTGAATTGAATTGAATTGAATTGAATTGAATTGAATTGAATTGAATTGAATTGAATTGAATTGAATTGAATTGAATTGAATTGAATTGAATTGAATTGAATTGAATTGAATTGAATTGAATTGAATTGAATTGAATTGAATTGAATTGAATTGAATTGAATTGAATTGAATTGAATTGAATTGAATTGAATTGAATTGAATTGAATTGAATTGAATTGAATTGAATTGAATTGAATTGAATTGAATTGAATTGAATTGAATTGAATTGAATTGAATTGAATTGAATTGAATTGAATTGAATTGAATTGAGTTGAATTGAATTGAATTGAATTGAATTGAATTGAATTGAATTGAATTGAATTGAACTGAATTGAATTGAGTTGAATTGAGTTGAATTGAATTGAATTGAATTGAATTGAATTCAATTGAATTGAATTGAATTGAATTGAATTGAATTGAGTTGATTATATTTATTATTAGCCGTATACTAATAATAAAACGGACAATACCGCGAAGTCTAATTTAATTTATGCAATTTTAAAAAATTTTTTTAAAAAATTCAAACCGCCTTAACCGCCTTAAATAGCGAAGTCGGTTAAGGCGGTTTGAATTTTTTAAAAAAATTTTTTAAAATTGCATAAATTGAATTGAGTTGAGTTGAATTGAATTGAATTGAATTGAATTGAATTGAGTTGAATTGAATTGAATTGAATTGAATTGAATTGAATTGAATTGAATTGAATTGAATTGAATTGAATTGAATTGAATTGAATTGAATTGAATTGAATTGAATAGAATAGAATTGAATTGAATTGAATTGAATTGAATTGAATTGAATTAAATTGAATTGAATTGAATTGAATTGAATTAAATTGAATTGAATTGAATTGAATTGAATTGAATTGAATTGATTTGATTTGATTTGATTTGATTTGATTTGATTTGAATTGAATAGAAATGAAATGAAATGAATTGAATTGAATTGAATCGAATCGAATCGAATTGAATTGAATTGAATTGAATTGAATTGAATTGAATTGAATTGAATTGAATTGAATTGAATTGAATTGAATTGAATTGAATTGAATTGAATTGAATTGAATTGAATTGAATTGAATTGAATTGAATTGAAGTGAATTGAGTTGAATTGAATTGAATTGAATTGAATTGAATTGAATTGAATTGAATTGAATTGAATTGAATTGAATTGAATTGAATTGAATTGAATTGAATTGAATTGAATTGAATTGAATTGAATTGAATTGAATTGAATTGAATTGAATTGAATTGAATTGAATTGAATTGAATTGAATTGAATTGAATTGAATTGAATTGAATTGAATTGAATTGAATTGAATTGAATTGAATTGAATTGAATTGAATTGAATTGAATTGAATTGAATTGAATTGAATTGAATTGAATTGAATTGAATTGAATTGAATTGAATTGAATTGAATTGAATTGAATTGAATTGAATTGAATTGAATTGAATTGAATTGAATTGAATTGAATTGAATTGAATTGAATTGAATTGAATTGAATTGAATTGAATTGAATTGAATTGAATTGAATTGAATTGAATTGAATTGAATTGAATTGAATTGAATTGAATTGAATTGAATTGAATTGAATTGAATTGAATTGAATTGAATTGAATTGAATTGAATTGAATTGAATTGAATTGAATTGAATTGAATTGAATTGAATTGAATAGAATTGAATTGAATTGAATTGAATTGAATTGAATTAAATTGAATTGAATTGAATTGAATTGAATTGAATTGAATTGAATTGAATTGAATCGAATTGAATTGAACTGAATAGAATTGAATTGAATTGAATTGAATTGAATTGAATTGAATTGAATTGAATTGAATTGAATTGAATTGTATTGAATTGAACTGAATTGAATTGAAATGAATTGAATTGAATTGAATTGAATTGAGTAGATTTGAACTGAATTGAGTTGGGATGAGGAACTATTATTAGGGTTAAAGACGTCCAGAAACATTGCCTGAAACAATAAAGCTATTACCACTACATGCACCAAAAGTGTATATGTATGTACAAATTTTTGCAGTGCACTCACACATCTAAGTTACTCTACAAAGTAGGCACATTGCCAAACCGAAGTCATTGCGTACAGGTAACAATATGCCAACGCTTACAAACAAATGATCGAGAAGCGTAAGAGCAATACAGGCGGTCGTCGCTGGCTGCCAGGCAGAGACATACAGGCAGTTCAATTCAAAATGCATAGCAGTAGATCCTGCGCTGCATTGAGCTGCGCCTGTGCAATAAATCAATTAAACATCTGAGCGATATTTAAAGCGGTGCGTGACGTTGGACACAAAGATGATCGCGCAGGATCCTGCTGGTATCTCGCATACGTCGCACAGATTCAATCGAAATTCTTGGAATGTTGCTTTTTCGGTCAATTTTTTTCTTTTTTGTTCCCTTGCTCACCTTAATCCCGGTCATGGTGGTGGCAACATAAAAAACTGAAGAGTGCAAAATCATTTTAAACATAATTTTTTCTTGTTGTCGTTCTTATTTTCTTCAACAACAACTGCAGATTTGGTAAACGGTGAGCGTGACCGCTATAAAACGATAAAGTCATTGCTTGTATTTTATCGCGCCTCATAAAAGTAGCAGTTACATGCTAACAAGCGCAACGAAGATATACCACCACCACACTTTATACAGCAGATACTATATTCCCCTATTGCTGATGCTGCTGCTGCTGCTGTTGGTTCAGTGAGCGTAACCAATTTTATCTCGTTTGTCAATTGTCGCCTTTATTACCTGTCATAAAGTGTAAACATTTTTTGCAATTTTATCTTTTTTTTTTTGGTTTTGGCTTTGTTTTCGTATTTAAAATTTGAATATTTTTGTTACCTTTTACACACAAATTTCTTCACTCGCATTTTCTTAACACATTTCGGTTATTACGGTCACTTTTTGTGGGCGTTTTTCTTTAAGTTAAACAATGGCAATACTTTGGCTTTGGGTGCAAAATTATCGTGTTTGGTTTTGTCGCTAAAGGATGGGTTTATTGGTTTTGTTCTCTTTGTTTGTCCTTGAAATTCTGGGTTTCTGTAGATGTCAAAATGATTTATTAGTGAAGTGAAAAACCCTATATTTGGTATCAATAAAATTGTTGTAGTTGAAAACGAGAGTTATGAAATGAATAAGATGTAAGCTAAGTATCTACATAAAGTATGTGTATAGATCTCGAAGCTTCCTTTGTTTTGAAAATTATTGTTTTTCCTAACTTTTGTAGTTTTTAAGATATAATTTTTTTACTGAATTTTAGTTTAATTTTATAACCAAAAAGTATGCCGAAAAAAGTATTAATATTAAATTATTTTGGTATAAATTTTATACTTTTTGCATATAAATTTCAAACTTTTTTGGAAAAAAAGCAGAATTTAATACCAAAAAGTTCAAAATCAATGCTAAAGGGAACCAAAAGTAAGAAAATAAAACTATAATTTTTTAGTGTGTGCTCAAGGAAATCTACCCTCTAAGCTGTTATTTGCAAAGTAAGGGTATTATATGAATTATATTTTAAGAGAGATCCAATGTCACTTTCATTAACATAATCAGCCAGAAAGTCGCAGAAATAAACTTAGTTTGGGTCTATAAAATATTCTATGAAATTTGTTAAACTTCCTGAAATTAGTCTTGGTCTTGTGTCTTGGTAATGGACTTGGTAATTTCATGATTAAGACCAAAACTATTATGGTCTTGGTAATTTATAGGTATGTCACACCTCTTTTAAGCATAAAATCATCTTGCAATTTAAAATTACTTAGGCATCTTTAAAATCCAATTGCTTTCTTAAACTATGGTTTGGAAGTTTTGAGCATTCAACAATCTTTAGTAGTTTTTTCAAGACCTAAACTTAATGCCCAAGATCAAGACCCAATGTTCAAGACCAAGACTGCATTGGTATTGGTCTTGGGCTTGGTTTGCTGTTGTGGTGAAATTCTAAAATCTTAGAGTCGGAAATTTCTAGTGGTGTGCAAAGAGCTGTTCGAACCCGTTCGAGCATTCCGCCATTGTATCGAACCTAAAACAAGCAGATCGAGTTGTTCGTAGCTTGCAATACCTTTGCCAACTGCTTCGCTCTTGCTGCATATTGTTGCACAGGCTACTGTGTACGCAACCTTACAGCCAACACATTGGTTTGCTTGTGTCATACAAGTCAAGTGCAGGTCCGGATTTATCGTAAGCTTATAGTTGCCCATGATTAGGTAAAATGTTTAAGTCATTTTTATGTAAACGATGTTTCTGTTGAATATTTTGTCACACTCACTGACGCGTTTCCTTTTGTCAATGAAAAAGGGAATGCGAAACGATTACATACATTTATGGAAACGTTTTTTTAAAAAATCCAACATATATTTCTAGGGTTGCCACCTAATTATTTTCTGAAATTTTGTTAAAATCACGCTTTTTGTGACTGAATTGAAATTCTTGTTTTCAGAAACGATCAGATTAAGTTTTTTTTAAATTTTATTTTTTCAATTTTGAATAACGAACGAAAATTTAGGGTTGCCAGGCTTTTTTCGTAAAATTGCATTTCTTCGTTTAGTTTCTTTAATGAAAAATCATATTTTCGACCCAAAAACCCAAAGTAATTTTGTAGGGTTGCCACCTGATTTCTTAAATAAAATCAAAATTTTCTTTCAATAAATTGCAAAAATCATCATTTTCTCTCTATAAATTGGCATATTGAGTCCAAAAACAACGAAACAAAAACTGAGGGCTGTCATATTAGGGTTGCCATATTAGGGCTGCCAGATGTTTTTTCGCTATCTGTACAATCTGTACTATCTGTACCTTTCTAGCCATTCCTGAAACCAAGAGTTTTGATTCAGTCACAAAAAGTATGATTTTAACAAAATTTCAGAAAATGATTCTCAAATATTTTTCGTTGCATTCCTTAACAAAAAAAAAAAAATATATTTCTTGTGGTGGCCCCCCTTGGTCAATCTGTTAATCCAGCCGTGGTTGTGTGCAACAAATTTTAAATTGAGCGCTCTAACCATACAAACTGTTCGAACGCTCGATCGGCTCGGTGTACTGATCGAACTGAAATTTCTGTTGAAATTTCTTGAACTGCGAGTTGGTTCGAGCGATCTGCGTTCATTACCCAGCCTTAGAAATTTCAGCATGCTTTCTGTGTCAAGCTCTGCTATGTACTAAGGAAATAGAAACTCCTAGCTGTTAAAAAACTTTCTGGTATGATAAGAAATTTATAATTCAATAAGATCAACAATTTAAAACCATATAATTTGTCTTTTTAGCAGTTTTTATTTTAAGATTCTTTCAATAAGTTTTGAAGAGCTTACAATAGTAAATATTTCAAAAACACTTACGAACAATATCACAGAATATTATGATTAAAAATACAATTACTTTACAATTACAACACTTTGTTTATTAAAATACTTGCATAATACTTATGTTTGATAAGTCTAGAGATGATTGCTAAAGAATAAATTAATAATTTATTTAGGAACATAGGGGACAAATAGTAATGGAAAATGTTGTTTTATTTCAAAAACAGTTTTAGCTGACTAGAACTATTAAAAAAAAAGAACAAAACATAAAACTAAAGAGAAGATATAATGCATGGAATGTGAAATAAATATAAGAATGATATATCAAATGCGATAATATATATAGATGAATATATGTATATTTTATAAATTACAAAATAAACCTAAATAATGTAGTTATTTTTGTAAGTACATATATTCATAAAATTAAATGGAATGCAAAAATTCATTACAACTCTGCTGTATAATTACAATCATTGAAGAAAATTCTAATAAAACCTAAATATTAAATTTTAAATGATTTAAATGCTTTAAATATTATCTAGAATCTATGTTGTATATATCTTACTGTGTATACTTGAATCGAAATCTATCGATACTTGAGAGTTCAACCTGACCAAATGCAGTGTTTTTTCCTTCACTAAACTAAATTAAGGGATGCTACGATAGTATTTCTCATAAAACCTTTCAATGCTGAGCAGAGAAATTTTACATCGAATTGTATTATTAGCGCTTACTATTGAATATCGGTTCTATTAAGATGTCTTACTGGTTTGTGGTCTTCTTAAGCCACGTTGTCGTTGTTGTGCTCTCCTCGTGGTTTTACGATCTGACTCTTCTGCTCCTTCTCCTTCTTTTAGCCATGATGCTTTTTTCTTTCTCTCTCCTTCAGACTTCGTCGTCAAGGCTGATAAGCTACCGAAATTTTTCGAAACCTCATTAAATTCTTTGCGATTTCTTGTACGTATTGCAATTTGACCACGCCTTTTTAGATTTTTACGTAATACCTTCCACATGGTCTCGAGAAATTCATAATAATAATATTTAACAAATTTCAAATCAATTGTATCGGCCTCATGCAATACTTCCGGTGGATTACGTTCCGCTCTACGTTTGGTGCGTAATTTCAAACGTTTATTCATTTGTTCACGCGTGAATATCTGTAACTGTGGTTTCTGTTTCGGTTGATATGGATGCGTATTGTTAATAGCCATCTCGAGATCGCAGAGCATACTGCGTGAACTTAAGAAGAGATCCTTGAGTTCACGTGCTGTACGACTTTCACGTTGTGTTTTCGAATGCTCCCATTTTAGCTGTACTCGACGTAGATAAGCGAATGAGGCGACGTAGGTTTGAAAGTTGCGATGCCACCGTTTGAGTGCAATCTGTAAGAAACGAAAAGAAAAAATGGAAATTTTTTTTATGGACGAGTTTGTGCAAATGTTCTCTACGAATACGTTTCGATGAAAATTTGTTTCAGTTTTAGTATTGAAAATAGAAAAACGGAAATATGCCAAAGAGCTGTGCTTGGTGGATTGAATTTTAAACTGAATATACATAAGGACTGCTCTAGATAAATTTGATACTTTTGTTTCTTAAGATTATGATTTACCTGATGACCGTGAAAGTCAAAATATGGTTGTTAGTTTTTCTATATAACATCACAATTAAAAAAATATATCGTCACTCTTAGGCCAGATTCACGAACGTGCAAGTTTTTCAGGTTTGCACTCATGTGGTTTTTTTGCTCAAAATAGTCCAATAAAGTTATGCCAGAAGTATAAAAGCTATATCTGAAGTGGTTTAGCAGTAAATACAGTTAATATTTAAAAAGATTTCAAATAGCAATTTCTCAAATTCAATAATTTTCACATTCGTGAATCTGGCCTAAGAGTGACGATATAACACTCGGTGATAGCGCTTTAAACAAAAACGATGTCTAGTAATCAATAAAAAGTTCGAATACTGATTTTCTCCACTTTCTTGAAAAAATGGATTTAAGATTTTTAGTTATAGCTCACAAAAGCCAGTGCATCAAAAAGGACTGTCCAAAAAGTTATTTTAAATCATAGAAAAGGTCTACTTATCGTACGAAAAATTATCTCAAATATAAAGTTTAGCTTAGACAGTAGATCAAAGAAGCGAAGCAACTCTTTGAACAGAACTCCGACTTTTCAATGCGAGATATTGCTGTAATTGCAGGTATACTATACAAAGGCTACAAAAGAAACGTAAGCTGAAGACCTACAGATTTCAAAAAGTTCCAGATCGTACCGATGAAAAGTAGCTGGAGGCTTAAAAGCAAGCTCGAAAGTTATAAAAGGGTTTCCTGACTAAATTTGACTGTAGCGAAATGGACGATGAAATACACGTTAAGGCAGATTTCAACGGGACAAGAAGGTTCCACCAGTGCGAAGGAAAAGAAAATGCAGAGCAAAATTTGAGCAAAGAAAATCACAAAACTTCTCAAACATTATATAGTCCACCAGGCCAGATCCACTTGCATTCTGAAAAGTAGTTTTTTTTTTTTTTTGTAACACCAGGCACAAGAAATTCGAAAATTTTTGTTGACGAGTGTCTTAAGAAAGTTTTTTGCCATTTATTCGTGGACACGAAGGTACAATAACATTCTGGCCTGATTTAGCCACCTTCCGTTACTCTTAAGCCACCATAGAGTGGTACAAGAACAAAAATTTAAATTTTGTTCGAAAAAGGTCGAATCCATCTAACTGCTCAGAGCTTCAACTTTTTGAAAGATAGTGGGCTTTAATGAAATTGGATTTTTGAAAAAGTAATAATGCTGCAAAAAAAATTACAAGATTTCAGAAATAAGTGGAGAAGGTCGTACGATAGCCGCTACGAAATAACTGAGCAAATCTTAATAAAGGGCCTTAAGAAAAATGTACAATATTTTACAGAAAAAAAAATATTTGTTCTAAGGTTATTTATATTGGATATACTACTCATTAATAAAAAAGAAGCTAAAAAAACTAGGCCCGGCCAAACATTAAATACCCTACTCTGCAGTATTTTGAAAAGTTTGCTTATATGGGAGGTGCCGCGCCTTTTGTCCGAGTTCACCCAGTTTTTGCACAGAGCTTGCATTTATAGTCCTTAGTGTCGGAGTGAAACTCAGTTGGATTATCTTAAAAAATGTTTTAAGTAAAGCGTTTTGAAGCTTTTGCTTATATGGGTGGTGCCACGCCCTCTTGTCCATTTTCGTATAGTTTTAGCTCAGAGTGTGCATTTATGGTCCATAGTAGTCGAGTGTTGGATTATCTCAAAAAAACTCTTTCAGAAACTAAAAAAAACTAGTAAGGGTTATCCTTTGGCCTGGCCAAACATTAAATACCCTACACTGCAGCATTTTGGAATGTATGCTTATATGGGAGGTGCCACGCCCCCTTGTCTGTTTTCACTTAGTTTTTGCTCATAGCTTGCATTTATATTTTCTTAGTGTTTGAGTGGTTCTTGGAAGGCTCATTAACAAATTCAGAAATGTTCAAACGAGATCTTTGGAGTAATTAAGGGATTAAAAAAAATGATATTTGCTCCTAGAAAGCAATTTCTGGATACCAGCTATCACAAGCCGAGGACATACCGACACACTAGCCGAGTTTACGATCCGTTGCAAAAGGTTTTGCATTTGTAAATAAGTGTTGAAAAATTTTGCCATGCAACAACAAAATATAAATGTTCCGTTTCGTGATCACATTTTATCAGATTCTAGATGAGTCAAATGAGTCGATTATTCAATTGTTTTTAGAATTGGCTTGTTATCATCAAACTCATGATACATTTCAGAGTTTTTGTTATTTAAAAATTTATTTCCAGGGATTGGTACAAATATACTCGGAAAGCCTTGTATCTGAAGTATATATTTAATTTACAAAGTATTCATAGAGCCTTTTTTTCCTGTCTGTGGTAAAATATTTCTATTATAAATGTATTTGTTATTATTTTTGACTTTGTTAATTTTTTTTATCTAATTTTTTGCTAAAAAATACTTTTTGCTGTGGCAATGGCGCCAATTTTTTAAGTCTATTGAGAAAAAAAATTGTACAATAATAATTTCGTTACAGGCGCCAGCCAAAAAATATATTTATTTATATCAAAACAAGTAATACAAATTATGGGACAAAAAAAAAAACATTTATATATTTAGGAAAAAAAAAAACAGAAACTATAAACATCTAATCTTATCAAAATATAATAGTTTAACATTTTATACGTGCAGAAATGTTGGCAAATGTTGCGTCATTAATTAGGAAACTCCGAAATTGTTAATTTGCTAATATTGAAAGTGAAATAAATATTGATTTAATAAAAAATAAATATATTGTATGTACAAATAGTATCATTGGAATGTCGGTATTTCATAAGAGAAATTACAATTTAATTTAAGCAAAAGTTCAAAGCTTATTGACGATATTTAGAGAAAGCATATTACAGACCAACTTTAAGTTTTATAATCATATTTATGGAAATACATAAATTTTTTAAGACAAATCTTGTAAGCCTCGAAAGATCATATAAATATGTATATTACACTACACATTTCTGATAAATGAGCCCTCAGTTTTAAGTTACTTGGTATCTCTGGTCTAATAAATTATGGTCTTTAGACTGATGAAGCACACTAAGCCTGCTCTGCTAAGAGTGATTAGTTTTATCATGTCCTTTGACCGATTTCGCTCATTTTCAATCCCACGAATTAACTTTTATGACAAAACCAACGTATTAAATTTCATTGAATTATCTTGGTTAATTTTCCTGTAAAAAATATTTCCACACACAGCCAGTCGGACAGACAGAAGAATATAGCTATATCGACTCAGGAGGTGACGCTGATCAAGAATATATAAACTTTTCTATACCTGCCACTCCTCCTTCTCTGCATTGCAAACGGAAGGACAAAATGAATATAGCTAGGGTGTAGGGTAGGGTACAAAAATATATGAAAAAAGTAATTGTTAACAACCATAGGGACAAATATGTCCAAGAAAATTCCAGAAAAATAATCCCATTTTCTTATGGGTTAAATAAACTTTCAAAAAATTTTTTTTTTTTTTTCAAGAAGACTTTAAACTTTTAAGTCCCAAAATAACGAATAATTCTCGAATTAACTTACAAAAAAAAAATTTTAAATAAAATTTTTAATATTTTAGTTAAATTTTTGGAATGAAACTTATAAAAAACCACTATAAAAAATGTTTTTTTGTTTTGTTTTGTGTAAAACAATATATGTGACTTGGACTATGAAAAAGGGGCTTACGTGCGAAAAAAAAGAATTTTGTAAAAACAACTGGAAAACAACTTTTAAAGGTAAATTTATGCGAATCGGCAAAAATTGGGAAATTTTTTTTTTTTTGACAAGTAAGCCCCTTTTTCATAGTCCAAGTCACATATAAATTTTAATTGGTTTTACTTTTTGAATAACTATAAAACTAAACTAAACTAAACTATAAAAGTGTCATGATCCAATTTGAGGACAGACTACGTGAGAATGATCGGTATTATAAATATGTTGCATTGCTAATGGAAATTTCTTTATTTTGACCAATTCCAGAACTAAAAGGTGAAAACAAAATATATTCATACGCAGTAGACCTGTCGTTAAAATTGAAAATGAAAAAAACCTTGCTCCCAGGGGCTAAAAAGTTTTCTATTGGTGTAAGTATCAAGCATAAAAATGTTGGTTCCGATCGGGAAATTTTTGACCGTGCCGCAAGGCCGTTGAAGGTCGGGAAAACGTTATTTATATGGAAAAATGGGGCCTTAATCGCAAGAATCAGTCATATCTTTGAAACTATTAGAGATAAGTGAATGAGATTTGGTATGTGTATTAGTGTGTATCGAAAAACGAACACCCAATTCCACACTCAAATTATGAAAGAAGAGAGATCAAAAATTCAGGGAATATAAATTTTTTGACTTTAAAATAAATTCCTAGCTGGCCAAATGGCCATTGTGTATAAAAACTGAGTGATTTTGTACTGGAGCCTATCTTACGGTAAATTTTGTTCCCAAAAACACCATATATATCGATTCGTGGTCTAAAATAACTTATGTGTGCAAATTTTCAGAGAGATCGTATGACGTGCAGGAGCGTCAGCAGAGGAATAAGAAACGATTATCTTCAATGAAACGAATACTTTTTGTACTAGAGCCTATCTAACGGCAGATTTTTTTCCAAAAAACACTACAGATCTCTGTTCATAGTCGAAAACAACTTATGTATGCAATTTTTCAGAGAGATTGTATGACGTGCAGGAGTGTCAGCAAAGAAAAAAAAGCACTTATTTTCAATCAAACGTTTAATTTTTGTACTAGAGTCCATCTAACGATTAATTTTTTTCAAAAAAACTTGTGGTACTTGATTCGTCATAAAAAATAAACTATGCACCCAAATTTTAAGATTGGTGGAACGACGTGTGGGAGTGTCAGCGAAGGATTAAAAAATGGTATACAGCCATTTCATGCCTATCGTAACAAGATCTGCCACACCCCTTCCGATATCGCTGAAATTTGGTACATGGTTTCGTTTCATGCTTAAACTTTGAGAAATGGCAAAAAAAATTTTGCGATTTTTTTGTGGCTTGTGGAGGGGTGCAAAAAGTCGAAAAATAGGTAAAATGTAACAAACTCTCCTCAAATAATTACCAATAACTTGGCCATTTCTTAACCGATTTTGATGTTTAGACCTGTTTTGGAAAGGCATCAGGCTATAAGCTGAAAATAATTTTTTGTAGTTGATAAAAAGTACTACATTTATTACTTTTTTAGTACTAAACTACAAAAAACGTGCCCGAGTACACTTTTGTTACCTTACAAAATATTTTTTTTGGAAAGAAAAAAAAAATAATCTTTCAGTCAAAACAGAGAGAGAAAATTGGTATGTCTCGAGGCTTAGAAGTTATGATTTTTTGAAAATTTAAAAAAAGGTCCGATCAGAAAATGGCCCATAGCTGGAACATTTCTTATCTCATTTTTATGTTTGGATCATTTTTAGAAAGGGATTGAATCATTCTATGCGCACAAGTAAAAGTGTTTTGTATTTGGTAAAAATTACTAAATTTACTACTATTTTAGTACTAAACTACTAAAAACGCTATAGTACTTATTTTCGACCTTCCAAAACCATTTTTTAGAAAAGAAGACAAAATTACCTTTCAAATGAATCTAAAATTTGGATGGTACCATTAATGGTATAGGAGTAATGATTTTTTGAACATTTCAGTACATGCAATATTTCGTATAATGTAGGTTTTTTTGAAATTTACATCATTTTAAATTCCTCGAAAGATTTTGAAAATGAAATACGACGTGCTGCAATACGATTACCATGTACCAAATTTCAGCGAAATCGGAAGGGGTGTGGCAGATCTTGTAACGATAGGCATGAAATGGCTGTATATCATTTTTTAATCCTTCGCTGACACTCCCACACGTCGTTTGGGTGCATGGTTTATTTTTTATGACGAATCAAGTACCACAAGTTTTTTTTGAAAAAATGAATCGTTAGATGGATTCTAGTACAAAAATTAAGCGTTTGATTGAAAATAAGTGTTTTTTTTTTTCTTTGCTGACACTCCTGCACGTCATACAATCTCTCTGAAAAATTGCATACATAAGTTGTTTTCGACTACGAACTGAGATCTGTAGTGTTTTTTTGAAAAAAATCTGCCGTTAGATAGGCTCCAGTACAAAAAGTATTCGTTTCATTGAAGATAATCGTTTCTTATTCCTCTGCTGACCCTCCTGCACGTCATACGATCTCTCTGAAAATTTGCACACATAAGTTATTTTAGACCACGAATCGATATCTATGGTGTTTTTTTGAAAAAAATTTACCGTTAGATAGGCTCCAGTGCAAAATCACTCGGTTTTTATAAACAATGGCCATTTGGCCAGCTAGGAATTTATTTTAAAGTCAAAAAATTTATATTTCCTGAATTTTTTATCTTTCTTCTTTCATAATTTGAGTGTGGAATTGGGTTTTAAAACTCGTCCATATATTTCAATACACACTAATGTGTATGAACAATACTTAAATTATTTGCATCTAATAAAAAAATGGGCGATGCCATGCCCCGTCCACCCGAAATTCGTCGTATCTCTGGAAATATTAGACTCAGGGGAATGAGACTCGGTACATATGAAATTGGCACTGGGAAAAAATTTTTTATAAAAAACGGGCGGGGTCACGCCCCCTCCTTCTAAAAAAATCAAATTCGTCATATCTCTGAAACTATTTGATATATATGAATAAGATTTGATTTCAGGTAATGTGAAGTGAACATGATATGGCACTGTAAAAATGTTAAAGCAATTTAAGGTACTTAGTTGATATAGAAGCAGTAATTTTTTCTGTTCTTATTATGCAAAAAAATTTGGTCCCGATCAGAACATATTTGACCGTGCCACCAGGCCGTTAAAGTTCGGAAAAACGCTATTTATATGAAAATGAGGAAACAATCAATCCCATCTTTGGAAATATTTAACATAGGAGGATAAGATTTAGCACATATATGAACAATATTTGAGTAAATAGTATCCAATAAAAAATAGGCAGTGCCACGCCCCCTCCAACCGATATTTGTCGTATCTCTGAAAATATTTGACTCAGGTAAATGAGGTTTGGTACATATCTTCTTGGCATTGGAAAAAAATTTTCAACAAAAACGGGCGGGGCCATGCCCTTTCATTTAAAAAAAAAACAAATTTGTTATATCTTTGAAACTATTTGGTACAGGAGAATAAGATTTGATTTTGGATAAAGTGATGCGAACACCTGTGTCAAATAGTTTCAAAGATATGACAAATTTGCTTTTTTTAGAATGAGTGCCAATTAGATATGTACAAAACCTCATTTACCCGAGTCAAATATTTTCAGAGATACAATAAATTTCGGTTGCAGGGGGCGTGGCACTGCCCATTTTTTTATTGGATACTATTAACCCAAGTATTGTTCATATATGTACTAAATCTTATCCTCCTATGTTAAATATGGAACGGTCAAAAATTTTTCGATCGGAACCAAAATTTTTATGATACTCACACCAATAGGAAACTTTTTAGCCCCTGGGAGCAAGGTTTTTTTCATTTCTAATTTTTCCCATACAACTAATGATATGTCTAATACACAGTCAAAACTTTAGATTAATTTTAAAACCAAAAAGTATTTACACAGAACAATGCCAAAGAAAGTATTAATTTTACACTATTTTGGAATAAATTTCATACTTTTCTGGAATAAATTTCAAACTTTTTTGTAAAAAAATCGGGATACAATACCATAAAAGTTTAAAATCATTTCTAAAAGGAATCAAAAGTAAAAAAGTAAACTATCATTTATGAGTGTGTAGCAAAGTAAATAAGTATATCATAAAAAATGTCATCAAATAAAAACAAAATTTCATACAAAAATTTATATAAACTATTTCATATTTTCCAGATATATGTAATTCAACATTACGTTTTATAAAAAAACAAGAAATTAAAGGTTAAACTGTAATCAGATGAGTAATTTTATTTGTATTGCTTCTGTTATCACTGTTGTTGTTGTGTCATTACACCGATTATATTGTTAATTTGTAAATAAAATTAAAAAAACAATAAATCATTCAGTTGCGCTGTGAAGCGTGTCGTATCAGACAGATGTGGAAATTTTAAAGTTGGAACGAAATAACTCAACGATTTTAAAATTTTGATATCTTAAATCGTTTAATAAATGATCATCTTTATTCCTTACCAAAATTTTAAAATACCAAAATTACATTAAACTTGCGTACACAATGAAATGGACAAAAACAAAATTAATTGGCGCCATACATTGGCATTTCCTGACCTTAAATGTACGAGTACATTGTTATTTCTTTTGGCAAAAACAAACGGAAATGCCAACTTTTCAATTGTTAAGCATTGCCACATTCGCCTCAGATCATATGTTCGTAGTGTAAAAAATAAACAAAAAAATAATGAAAAATTTGTTACTTACACTGGAATTTGCTTTCAATTTTGGTAAAAATTTATAGGTGTATTCGTGCAGGAACCAAATTTTTATATTGCTTATATCAATATTTTGTTGATTGGCAGTTAAGGTTTTGAACTCGTTGCCAACGGACTTTTTCAGTTTGTTGAAAATCTGCAAAAGAGATAAAAAGTTGAAAAAAAAAATTAGCTTTGTTTGATACCAGAAATGTATTAAATAATTTTGGTACTTTTTGGACAGGTTTAGTACTTTTTTTTTGCTATTTGGTACAAAATAGAAAAGCTCATTTATCATCCCTTTTACAATGACAAATGTTAAACGAAGAGCAAACAATGTCAGTGCCAGTCAGCTTTTTGTCGTGCTCTTTGTGCTGTATCCTTCTTTCAGTTCTGTGTGACCGCGTATTTTGTCGTTGCATTTACCAGGCTTAATGGCAAAATTTTAAAATAATTTTTGCTTTGTGCACATTAACACACAAATGCCTTTCTAATAGTGTGTAATCCAAAGTCAAGTTCCATTTCTAACATAGTAAAAAAGGTAAGACACATTTTTGTCTTCCTTATTGATACATAAATTTTAATATCTTTATCGCTGTCTCTACCTAAGGAGAAAAATTTTAAGCGCTTCTGAGCCAAGAACTCTGAAAGCGTTTCTGTATCTGTAGCTGTATCTGTATTTGTATCTGTATCTGTATCTGCATCTGTATCTGTATCTGTATCTGTATCTGTATCTTTATCTGTATCTGTATCTGTATCTGTATCTGTATCTGTATCTGTATCTGTATCTGTATTTGTATCTGTATCTGTATCTGTATCTGTATCTGTGTATGTATCTGTATCTGTGTATGTATCTGTAACCGTATCCGTATCTTTAACTGTATCGTTATCTGTATCTGTGTCTGTATCTGTATCTGTATCCGTAACGGATACGAATCTGTAACTGTATCTGTATCTATATCTGTATCTGAATATGTATCTGTTTCTGTTTCTGTTTCTGTATCTGTATCCGTATCTATATCCGTATCTATATCTGTGTCTGTATCTGCATCTGCATCTAATTCTTTATCTACATTCCCAAAAAATTGCATTCATAAATATAGCCCTCAAAAAGTGTCCTCTTATCTCAAGCAAAATATTAAAATTCAAATCACTCACCTGCTTGGGAGTTTTCCGTTTTACGCGCCCACGCCCACCACCACTACCAAATGCAGCAGCTCCACCCCATTTTTGTGGAGGATTATGAATACCACCGCAAGGATTCGCCCATTCCAAGATACTCTCATTGTAATTGTAATAATCATCCCAGTCACTATGCCGCTTACTGTGACGTTTGCGCAGACGCGTGTTTTTGTTGTAATTGCTGCTGCTACTGCTGCTGCTTCTATTCGCACTAATAACAATGGTGCTTTTTGGTGTTGTTGGCATTGTTTCTCCTTTTAACGTTAACAATTCACTGCTGCTGTGCATTGGCGCTCTTGTTGCTGTATTAAATGTCACAGCTACAACTGTTGCTTTCGTCGTTGTTGCTACTATTGGCAGTGTTGCTGCCAAAGCATTTGTTGTCATAGTCATCATCATCATCGAGTATGCTAGAACGTTCCAGAAGCAGAGACTTGTCGCATGCAATGCAGTTTTATTACCTCGCCTTCGTCGTCGTGGCTTATATTTTTGCCACCTCACGTGATAATGACGTGAGGTGTCTGCTGTTGTGTTATCGCTGTTGTGGTGCTCCGTTTTGCTAATTTTGTTGGTTGCACAAAAAATGCAACCACCTGTGTGCAAAAAAAAAAAAATGTTTTGATAAGAAACGAAAGAAAATTCAACTTATGATAAGATAAGCTTTAGACAAAATTATGAATTGGTCGATGATCTCAACACAGAAGAAATTTCGCTTTTTACATTTATCTCGTGAATTATTAATTTGGGTAGTTCCCGAAATTAATGTGAAAATGAATTGCATATGACTTGTGTTTTGTTAAACAAAATCCAAATATTGGATGATTTTTAATTGAATGCAAAAAGAGTGAACGAATATAGCAAAAACTGTGAGTCTGTTTTTTTTTTTTTTTGTGAAAATTGTTTAAAGTGAACTTGCAACAGTTCAACGCTGCAAATTTTTAAACAACTTCCGCTATAGCTTCCGGTTCAAAACTTCTGCAACTAAATCGGAGTCTGAGGTAGTTCCATACTATTGGAACCGAACTGAAGCTACGCAACATCATTTATTTATACTTCATTAAATTTAAGTAAAGGCAATAAAAATTCTTATTTTAAGTACATAAACAGAACACAAAACCAAATTAATAAATTATTTTTTATCTAATATGTATGCGCAAATGCGGGACAACTACGTGATTCCGGAACTTTTTGGAGCAAAAATTAACTGTCGGGAAATAACAGCAAATACGGGACTATCCCACAGAATTTGGGTAGTTTGTTCAGCCTGGTATTTCTAATATGTACATTAGGGTGGGCTAAATTGTATGGACGAAATTTTATCGACCTCGGCTACCCCACTATGTGAAAGTTCAATCAATTCTATGAATATTTGCCCAAGGAACTATACCTCTGCGTTCAACTTTAGTTCGGCGCATTTTCGATCGAAAATTTTACCTTTCATTAATATTTTTTTTATTTTCATACTAAATTTAAAAAATTTTTATAAAGACAAAAGTAATGTCATTATATGATTTGGCTAGTATTCTATCAGTAATCAATTTAAATGGGTTCTGTTTACATAAAAAGTTTACTTCATGGCTTGGAATTGATGTTATATATTTAAAGAAGTGATATGGGTCAAATAGCCGATTATTATGACCGACTTTCAAAATAAACGATTCATATTTTTGGATGAATTTTTTCAAACAAAACACCAACTTAGGCTAAAAGTTCTTTCAATTCTATGAATATTTGCCCAAGGAACCATACCTCTACGTTCAACTTTATTTCGGTGCATTTCCGATGGAAAATTTTACCTTGCGTTCAATATTTATTTTTATGCTTAATTTTCAAAATTCTTATAGAGACAAAAGTAATATCATAATATGTTTTGGCTGGTATTCTGTCAGTAATCAATAAAATTGGGCTCTGGTTTTACGAAAAGTTTACTGGATAACGTGGAATTGATTATATTTATTTCAAAAAATTATATCGGTCAAATAACCGATTTATTATAAACGATTCATATTTTTACATGGATTTTTGGTATATTATTCTGTAAAATTAAAAAAAGCGGCTAATGTATTTCCTAAAACTGCCACTAGATGTTACCCTGGAAAAAAATGAGTGTCAGATTCGGCATCCTAGCATCCAAAAATTCTTGGGTTGGTGTTTCGTTTGAAGCACAAATATGATATAATTTTTTCGTGAGATTCTCAAAAGCGTTTTCCGAAAAGTGACTTTAAAGTAATATATAAAAAACATATTCGGTTTGAAAATATATATTATACAGAAAATGTAGCATTATGCGAAAGTTCGAAATCACATGTTTTATCTCATGTGTACTCGAAACACTTTCCATCAAAAAATCATAATACAGATCTGTGGTTCCAATGACTTTTCATTTCGGAAACTTTTTGATGAAAATGGTGAGTTACACGTTAAAAAGTATTAGAATCTTTTTTGTGGAGATTTAAAGTTTTTACAAATAATATTGATTTGTATTTATGAAAAAGTAACCGTTTAAAAAACATTCGATAAAATCGAATTTTTCAACTTTTTGCGGTTTTTTAAGAATATTTCCTAAATGGTTACGTTTTCATTAATGCAAATCAATACCATTTATAAGACCTGCAATTCTACACAATAGAGATTCCAACTTTTTTTATCGTTCGACTCACTGTTTTCATCAAAAATCCTCCTAAATGAAAAGTAATTGAAATCACACGGATTTCGAAACAGGCCTGATATTAAGATCTTTGAACGGAAAGTGCAACGAATTCTCGTACACTGGATTTTCTATAGTTATTACTAAAAAAATATCTGACTTGATCAATTAAAAAATCCATTTCTGTCAGTGAAATTTTTTATTTTTTTGTTTCTGTTAATCAAATGTCTCTATTCTTTAAAATGTTGGTATAAGATTATCCAACTTTCTGTAAAGATAAAACCGACTACCTTCTCTCTTTATCTCGTAAAACATGTAGAACTGTTGTGGGAGCCATCACTGGACACTGTCTTATTGGTTATCACGCTCATAGAATGGGCATTCTAGCGGATAGAAGGTGTCGGTGGTGTAATGAAGACGAAGAGGAGAATTTGGAACATCTACTGTGTTTTTGTCCAGCGCTTTGCAGAACCAGATTTAAAACCCTTGGACAAATGTTTTTTAACAATCTTGAAGAACTTTCAGATACTGGTCTAAAATCAATAAAAAACTTCGCAATGGCTTCTAAAGCCTTCACGCTCAAGCCTGAAGAGGGCTGAAACCCCATTATTACATCTAATTAATTACCTCTAATTAATTACATCTACGCGACTCAATGTCCGGGATGATGTGGTACCATTACGGACCTTTTTGGTCTATGTGTGGCTAATTTGCCGCCTAACCTAACCCATTATTCAAATAAAATGCAAAATTGTGGTTTTTCTTTAACATGTTTTTTGGGGGACCAAGAAATGGCCCAAACTCTTGTATACTTTTCATATCTTTTTTTCTTAGCGAATTTAATTTTTTATTTTTGGAATATTTTTGTAGCTGAAAATTAATGAATTTTTTTTTTTGCTAAATTTTTTATTGCAGATAGGGGAAAAAATATTTTATGGGTTTTTCAACCAAACGAAAATAATGTTTAATTTTATCATAATAAAAAAATTTTGCCTACGTTTATTACACTGTGCTTGATTTTGCAGATTTTGTTGACATAAGTAATATTTTAGTTTTTAAAGCTCTGACAGCACCAGTTTTTGCACGTGATTATTGGAAAATATTTATATTAATACGCAAGACAAAACTTGTCCTACTTTTTTTACTATGTTAGAAATGGAGCACGACTTTGAATTATACACCATTAGAAAGGTATTTGTGTGTTAATGTGCACAAAGTTAAAATTATTTTTATATCTTGTCATTAAGCGAAGTAAAATTATATGTAAATTTTTCAATATTAACAACGACAAAATACGCGGTCACACAGAGCTGAAAAGAGGATACAGCACAGAGATAAAGACACAAAAAGCTGACTGAAACTGACTTCATGTTTTTTTTGTTTTCTGTTCGTTTCACATTTCTCATTAAACCAGGGATGATAAACGAGCTTTTCTAATTTGTACCAAATAGCAAAAAAAGTAATAAAACTGTCCAAAAAGTACCAAAATTATTTAATACATTTGTGGTCAAATGTTGACCATTGGGCGATTCTAGTAGTTTTGAAATGGCTATAACTTGTGAAAATATTACGATAAATGTTAAATATTTCAGCTTTCTTGAGATGAAACCTTATAATTTGAGAAAAAATTACATACCTATTTTATATGTCGAACATTCTTTGTGAAATGGCTCAAATTTGCGTTTAATTAATTTTTAAGCCCGAATATCTCGAAAACCAGAGCCAAACCGTAAATATAACAATGATCATTAAATGAAAAGGGTGTTTTTTTAAAAACTTTTAGCTTACACCAAAGTTTTTTAATTGATATATGTTAAGTAGTAACTGGTAACTGGTGTTCTTTTTATACAAAAATATTACTTTTTAAAACGAATTTTTTTTTCACCAAAATTTTTGAAACTTAAAAGTACTTTTGAATTTTTTTTAAAAACCCCCTTAAATTTTTTTTTAAAGTACTTAAACTAAAGCATAATTTAGAAGCTTTAAAATGATGTATGGCTCAAGTTGGGATTCGGTCGCTAGATGAGAGTTTTTAGCTTTTGAACGCCCGCGGAAGGCAAAAATCTTTTTTTACTCAAGAGGAAGGCATCTTGCATAAAAGTGTACCAGGCATAAAATACTTAGAATCGTCCAAGAAATGTGTGTGAAATTTTGAGAAATTTTTTGGAAAGTTAAAAAAAAATTTTTTTTTTTCTTTGAACAATTTTTGAATTTTACCAAAAAATGGTACTAGAACCAAATCCTCCCGGATTATTGTTTTGCACACTGGATCTACCATATTGCCAAACTAAAGCGAAATCGGAGAAAAAAAAATTTTGAGCTGGTACACTTGGCGTGGATTGCTTCATATATAAAAATGAATGTTTGTATGTCTGTATGTTTCTTGTAGACTCCCAAATGGCTAGACCGATCACCGTGAAAATTTATACTTATAGGTTTTTCGTTACGTCGCGTGATTCTGCATCATTAGTTATTATTATTAGTTTTTTCGTTTTTTTTTTTTTTTCCAAGGGTCCCCCCTAGAAAGCTGGAGCCAAAATTTTTCTTTTTCGTTTTATCGTATTTTCTGGCGTTTCATGACTTTTTCGACATTTAAGTGGAAACAAAATTTTTCCACCAAGGGTCTAGGATGTCGGAAACAAAAATTTATAAAAACTTTTTTTCATATTTTTCGTGTCTCCAAACAAAATAATTTGGTATATGTATTAAGAGTATCGGGGAAAATAATGTCCAAGGGAAAAATGGGCGGTGCACGTCCTTAAAAAAAGTCATATCTCTGAAACTATTGAACGCACAAAGATGATATTTGGTACTTAAATAAATTGCATCGGGAAAATTTACATTCTTTCATATAATTTTATTGGAAAAGCCCCGGCCGCGGTGTAGCGGCGCGCACCGGGAAATGTGTAAATTTTTCGTACAAAAATTCAAGTTCAGCAAAGAAGTACGATTTCCTCTGATATACTTATTTAAAATATGTATTATGGCTTATCAGATAAAATATAATTATTATTGAACTAATTGTTATCAGCAATAAGTCTCATCGTCCAATACAATATCTTTATCAATGTCTATTATCATTCAAAGAAATCCTCACAAGTTTTCGTTGCTAATTTCCGATTACTCATGTAATCGATGAAACAAAAAGTAATAAATTCCTTAACTATAAATATTTAAACGTTTCAGTACTTACCACATAATAATCCAAGAAAATAAATATAATCCAATATATTGGGTATGGTCAAGAAAATTTCCAATGAAAATTGCGCGTTATCGCGAACTTTCAAGGTCTCACTTTTGCACTATTTGTTGAAGCCTTAGACGTTAATGTCGGTTTTTTTTTAAAGAATTTAGTTCGTAAATCAAAACTATTTAAAAGTCACTTTTCCGGATAATTTCACAATAATGTGTATAAAAACAATGTTCTTTCGTTTTTATTTAAATTCGTAAGCGCGCCGCTATACTTCACATAAAAAATTTCGAATTAACACTCATCGGCATTAGCTGTCTCTGATTTATAAAATTAAGTTATGAATGCGTTAATTTCAAAATTTAATTTAATCGCATTACATTCGGTGTATACAAAAAAAAAGTAGAAAGTATCAAACTGAAAATGATTTTCGGACAGCTGCTCTTTTTCAAACTGATGCGCTCTCTTCGAGGTTTAAATTTGAACTGATTTTTGTTAACTTCTTTGCTCGAACATTAAGTAGTTGGTTCGTTGGTTGGTTGGTTGGTTGACATCGTAATCGTGTTGGTGCTGCTGTGGTCTGTTTTCCTGTTGTAGTTGTTGCTTTTGGCTTTTAACCACCGTTTATTGTTCTTTGATCCACGCTTAGTTGTATGTGTAGGTATGTATCTACATATATATTTTTTCCATATGATCTTCATATATGTGCAAACTATCCAATCCGAACGATTTCACTCATTTTTCCGCTCGACTTTGGTAATTGTGTATTTTTCTTTTCGTTTTAGTTTCTGGCATATGTCTGTCTACCTGTGTTTGTATTTCGTTTTACCTGTATAGTCCTCAGTATGGAGTTTAGCTGGACTCTACATATAGTCGTAGACTGATTCTTGTGCTACCTTTGAGTAGCTTCTGTATGTGTTGTTGTTCTCTGTGTATTTTACTGCTACTGCTGCTCTTATCTTGTATTTTAGCTACCTGATTATTGTTTTTTTTTTAGTTTTTATTTGCTTACGCTTAGATAATTTGATTCTTCTACAAAATTTTGAGGGGCGTACGTATTATTGAGTCATTATATATAGCTTTCCTGTTTTATAACTAACAACTTCTAATATTCGTGTCAAATTAATTTACTCTATTGATTATATTATATAAAAAGGAAATAAGACGTTTACGTGTTTTTTATTACAGAAATCGGTAAATGGGTAATTTAAGGAGAAAAAATCGCGGAGTGCTATTAAATTACTGATTGGAAATCGAAGAGGAGATGTGGAAAATGCAACCCTTACAGTTTCTTCAGTATATTAAGCGAACGAAGCAAAATTTCGATACACTTCACTACACTTTTTGTAGAGAACACAATTTCCCTTCGCAATAGCTTCTTTTATGATAAACAAAAATTTCAAATTATTGTGCTTTTTCACTTTTCTGCCTACAACTTTTTAAGGGTCAGAAATGGGTAAAGACATATTTTTATATAAAAACAAAGATAAAATTTCCTTTAAAAAGTTTTATTTAAAAATTTCTTTCTTTTTAATTTTAACAAAGTTTTCGGAATAGGGGGTCAAAAAGACCCATTTAGACAGGATATAATGATTTCATGTTAGCATTCTAGAACATCTTAGCCTATTATAACCTGTTTTATGGGTCTTTTTGACCGCTTTTTCCAAAAACTTGGTAAATATGGGTTAAAATATTCTACAAAAATTTTCAACGAAAAGTCTCACTAAGAACTATAGAAAAAAATACCCTCCGCACGGTGGCACCCCTATATGGTAGCGCACTTGTACCAAAGACTCATGATAAGTACTGAACAAATCCAAAAACTCATATCTTGATAAATGTAAAAGCTACCACTATTTAGAGGGTCGGAAAATTATTATAATAAATTTTACTTTTTAATGAAAATATTTCAAAATAAAAATAAAAATATTGCTCCAAGCCCTAATAGTACAATCATTTGGGAGAATAAAATGATGTTACCTGGAAAGTTTTGCGGGATTTATGCAAATGGGTTATTTTATAGATGTCAATGTGCTCTTTCAGAATTTCAACTTTGCTACCTCGAATCGTGTTCGCTCGCGCCGCCATATTGGAAAAATGGCGGCCAAAACCAAAATCAGTTTCTTACAAATATCTCTTTAACGGCTACATTTAGAGAAAAATATTGTGAGCCAATGTAGTTTATAAAATTTTCTATAAAAATGATCATTTAATTGTTTTCGTACGACTTATAACTCAGGAGATATCCTAATTCAAAATTTAAAAAAAAAATAGTAAATTGTGCATGCCGCTTATGAATAGGCACAGTGATGTGTTGAGCTTAAAATTACGATAACTCATGAACGGTGAGTCACACGTTTAAAGTAAAAATATTGGCTTATAGGGAATAACTTGCACTACAATCTACATATGAATTTTTTTTTAGATGACTTATAATTTGGAAGATATTTTTCAAACAAACCTAAAATTTAGAAAAAAAACCCTTTTTTTTCAAAAAATCTTTAAAACGGTCAGTTCTAGAAAAAGACATTTTCTCGCATTTTGTAGAACGTTTTGAATGAATTTCAAGACGTGATATCTCATGAACGGTAAGTCGAACGAAAAAACAGTTCGGAAAGACCCCTATAGGGAATTGAACGTTCTACAAAATGCAAGAAAATGTATTTTTCTAGAACTAACCGTTTTAAAGATTTTTTGAAAAAACGGGTTTTTTCGAAATTTCAGGTTTGTTATAAAAATATCACCTAAACTATAAGTCATCTAAAAAAAAGTCATATATAGATTGTAGTCTATAAACAGATATTTTTACATTAAACGTGTGGCTCACCCTATTCATAAGCGGCATGCACAATTCACTAATTTTTTTAAAATTTTAAATTAGGATATCTTCTGAGTTATAAGTTGTACGAAAATAATTGAAAGGCCAGTTTCATTGAAAATTTCATAAGCTAAAATATATTTGTAGAAAACTGATTTTGGGCGCCATTTTTCCAATATGGTGGCTCGAGCGAACACGATTCGAGGTAGCAAAGTTGAAATTCTGTAAGACCACATCGAAATCTATAAAATAACTCATTTGCAAAAATCCCGCAAAACTTTCCAGGTAAAACTACCAAATGACTGTACTATAAAATGGGTTTGAAAAAGAAAACAGCTTTTTTTCTACATAAAATACAAATTTTTTTTTTTTTTTTTCAATGTTTATTTTTTTCGAAAGCTCATACTTTTCTGCACTAACCCTGAAAATTTTATTAAAATCGGATAAAAAGCCGAGGAGCTATGAATTTGCAAATATGTGAGTATCCAAAAGTCGAACTTCCTATGACCGCCATCTTGGAAATTTTTGGAATTCCGGAAAATCATTTTACTACAATTATATGTATGTTAAATACTAAATTTTCAGTATTTTTCATTAAAATCGGTGAAGTCAACCCAAATCTTAGTCGATTACTCGAAGATTGCCCCTATACTTAGGTTAAAAATGCAAATTTTTTTATATAAGTATTATCTTAATTTTTGGTTTTTTAAACATAACTTCATCCCAACTTCATCATAACTTCGAAACATGGCAAAGTCCTCAATCCATAATTTGAGATAACCGAACGATAGCAATTAATGTATTGGGAAGTACAACCAACGGATTTAGTGAAGTTGGCAGCTCTATAATCATTCAAAATTTGGGCCTGAAAATACATAATTTTAGAGAAAGATCTCATAAAATGTTAATTTTGTGATTTTGTTATCTTTTTAAAATAACTTTATCCTAAAACATTTTGCAAACACTTATCTACATATAGTCCAGTAAAATTTGCTTAGAAATTAGATGACATGCCAAATTTTGTGTTGAAGCGTGTAAGTAATAGGATATTAATTTTATGAGTTTCTAATGAAATCTGCCATCTAACTAAAATCAGTATAATAAGTATGCAGAACAGAATTTCTTGAGATGATAGATCAGCTTTTTAAACTAATCCTTTCCTTTCTTAGGCATTAATTTGATATTCCAGTGGTACCAACTTGTTGTACATTTGCTTAATAGGATAAATGAAACTGGCCTTACAGAGTACAGAAATACAAAACCCCTAAGGACTATAATGTCTACGCAATAGTTCTAAATATATCATTTTATCGGCCTTTATTTATACAAGCATATTATGTATGCCAAAAACTTATTTAGTTACGTCATTGTTTCTTTACATGCCAGCACTGTATCGAAATTCCAGATAATTGCTATCCAGAAAATTGATCTTCATGCTCGATTAAAATGTTGTCAAACAAACTGTGTGTTTTGATGTAACGCATTAATTTTACAAATACTTTCTGGACCATCTTCTTTTTAATGCTTGCCTATTTCTTCACATATTTTTTGCCGCCTAAATGGTGAAGGAGCATGTAATAAGCAAATAAACACAATCTTAACACCTGAACAAGAAAATTTATTAGTTAGTTAACAAAATCAAGCATATCTCGCAGCACACAAAGATATCCTGCATGAATGATCGCCATGGTTAAACAAGCGATCAATTTCAAACGAAACAATACGATTCGATACACCATGGTGGGATGCTGATACAGTGATGTTGCACCATGACGAAGCAAATTGCTAATAATACAACGCAGCAACAACGAAAAAAGGGACCAACAACTTAATTTTCTGCCAAAGTTGTTTGGGTTAAATATTTTGCCCAAAAAATGGTCAACATAACAAAAAATGGCTAACAACAGCGTGAACAGCATAACGAATTGTGCATGAATCACATGTATGTAGATGTGCAGGGGCACTAGATGGAGATACTCTGCATGTTTGTATAAAGTACAGTGGAATAAAATCGCGAAGGATGAATAAAATTGAAATATATAGTGCTGAGT
Source organism: Calliopum simillimum (assembly GCA_951812925.1). NCBI lineage: Eukaryota > Metazoa > Arthropoda > Insecta > Diptera > Lauxaniidae > Calliopum > Calliopum simillimum. The sequence goes on from OX638372.1 coordinate 36,068,869, forward strand.
GAATTATATCCAAAAAAAAACTAGTAAAGGTGTTATCTTTGCCTTGACAAAAATTAAGAATAAAAGAGCCAAATAGCTATGTTAGTATATTAGAGCAGGCGCTAGACTGACTTAAATATGCAATATTTGAGAACCGCAATCTGATCTTTGATTCTTATGAGAAGCACTTCAAGTTGATATAAAATGGATGTTGTAGTAATCCAACCGATAAATAGTATCATTATATCTTGTTGAGAATAATTTTGGCTATGCAAATCCATTGACAAAAATTAATTTTACCCTTTACTGCTTTTCTTATGTAGCAGTGAGTTTTGTACCCTTAAGCAAGGATAACTCCACGGACATATTCGTAATTCAGAGAACACAGTTTATCATAAAGGAATATAAAAAACGTGGACAGAAAACTATGGTAAGCCTGACAACACCCAATTTGTAGTGTATAAGGGTGTTACCCATAAAAAAGTGAGCTCAGATTACGGTTTTTATATGTTACATACTCAAGTAAGTCTGGCGCCTGCTTTACATCGTTTTTTTCAGATTTGACACAATCTTATGATAGGTATGCAGGAGCTATTTCTTATATTTATGTGATATTTGGTTGCATTGCATTGCGCAGAGCCCTTACTTTGTCGAGTGAATGTGTCACTCTACAGTATCCTTATTGGACTAGGTTCTGCCAAGAACTTGCACCAATAGTATAATTTAGTTAAACCGCAGCGTTGTTCTTTTGTCCAAATTAACCAAGTTCTCGTTCAAAGTATGCCCTGGATGTTTTGTTACTGTGTTGCATTGTTGTAAATAATGCACTTTCTCTTACACTTAAACTTACACTTACACTTACACTTACACTTACACTTATACTTACACTTACACTTACACTTACACTTACACTTACACTTACACTTACACTTACACTTACACTTACACTTACACTTACACTTACACTTACACTTACACTTACACTTACACTTACACTTACACTTACACTTACACTTACACTTACACTTACACTTACACTTACACTTACACTTACACTTACACTTACACTTACACTTACACTTACACTTACACTTACACTTAAACTTACACTTACACTTACACTTACACTTACACTTACACTTACACTTACACTTACACTTACACTTACACTTACACTTACACTTACACTTACACTTACACTTACACTTACACTTACACTTACACTTACACTTACACTTACACTTACACTTACACTTACACTTACACTTACACTTACACTTACACTTACACTTACACTTACACTTACACTTACACTTACACTTACACCTACACCTACACCTACACTTACACTTACACTTACACTTACACTTACACTTACACTTACACTTACACTTACACTTACACTTACACTTACACTTACACTTACACTTACACTTACACTTACACTTACACTTACACTTACACTTACACTTACACTTACACTTACACTTACACTTACACTTACACTTACACTTACACTTACACTTACACTTACACTTACACTTACACTTACACTTACACTTACACTTACACTTACACTTACACTTACACTTACACTTACACTTACACTTACACTTACACTTACACTTACACTTACACTTACACTTACACTTACACTTACACTTACACTTACACTTACACTTACACTTACACTTACACTTACACTTACACTTACACTTACACTTACACTTACACTTACACTTACACTTACACTTACACTTACACTTACACTTACACTTACACTTACACTTACACTTACACTTACACTTACACTTACACTTACACTTACACTTACACTTACACTTACACTTACACTTACACTTACACTTACACTTACACTTACACTTACACTTACACTTACACTTACACTTACACTTACACTTACACTTACACTTACACTTACACTTACACTTACACTTACACTTACACTTACACTTACACTTACACTTACACTTACACTTACACTTACACTTACACTTACACTTACACTTACACTTCCACTTCCACTTCCACTTCCACTTCCACTTACACTTACACTTACACTTACACTTACACTTACACTTACACTTACACTTACACTTACACTTACACTTACACTTACACTTACACTTACACTTACACTTACACTTACACTTACACTTACACTTACACTTACACTTACACTTACACTTACACTTACACTTACACTTACACTTACACTTACACTTACACTTACACTTACACTTACACTTACACTTACACTTACACTTACACTTACACTTACACTTACACTTACACTTACACTTACACTTACACTTACACTTACACTTACACTTACACTTACACTTACACTTCATACCATTATGAATTGCATTAATACAAACAAAGACTAAATTTTTTTTTTTATACAAAATCACAATTTTGCTCCACTATACAGTAAGTTACAAAAGTGTTTGGGTACTTTCGTAGGTATATGCCTTTAATATCCTGCAGAGTTTGCGCACTTTTTATGCTGCCGACCAAACGATCGAATTGCTGGCCATGTTTTCTAATAGAAACAGCAGCAGCAGCAGTAGAAATGCATCATCAATGCAATTATCATGTTGTTCTTGTAATAATTATTATTGTTGTTGTTGCTGTTGGTGTTGTTTTTAACGTGACAATTGATGTCCCAGTGTTTTGCTGGTCTCACATAAAAATCACACACAGATTTACAGAGTTTCTACACTAAAAAAAACAAAGTTGTTGCTGCTGTCTTTCTGTTGCAGCAATTGATCGTCCTTGTCAATGTACCATAATATATATGTTAACAAAAAATAAACATACATAAATCTTAAATTGCTTTCGTGGTGGCCATGGCGGTCAACAACAAGCAAAAACCCCTGTTGCTTTTTCGATATTTTTCTTTTTGGATAATTGAAAATTAAAAGTATTTAAAATAAAAACCCAAGTTTCAATCAGGTAAGTGAAAATGTATAATTTGAAGCTCGGTACTGAAATTAACAATTTTATGTACCAAAATTAAATAATTTCCATTAATCACAAAACATTTCAAAGTTTTCAAAAAAAGCTTTTGAGATTTAACCCTCTCCAGTCGGAATTTCTTTTACGTTGCGGCAGTTGCAAGTAGAACCACATTTATTTAGTAGTGGTTTTCCATTCTCTACTACCTGTTTTAATATTCAAATCATTGGACGACCAGGAACGAAACCTTACAGTTTTATGTATAGTCTCCATTCATTATTTAGTTCCTATAGGTATGAGATGTGGTTTTATAAACCTCTCCAGCAGCTTTCGGGTGGAGTTCAATATGCAGAGTAGCCTATGCCATGCAAAGGTAACTCCGGGTAAGCATTTTTTTCCTAGTACACTTTTTTGTAAGATGTCCTCCTGAGTTTTGCCTCTCGGGGGCGTTCAAAAGCCAAAAACTCTCATGTAGCAATGGAATCCCATCTAAAGTCATACATCATTTTAAAGCTTATAAATTATGCTTTAATTTAAAGTTTTTTAAACAAAAATTTATGGAGGGTTTTTTTTTTAAAAAAAATGCCGAAGTATTTTTAAATTTAAAAAATTTTGTTGAAAAAATTTTTTTCTTTAAAAGTATTATTTTTTTATAAAAAGAATATTGAAAAATGAATAAGAGAAGTTTCTTACAATTATCAATTGACAAAGTTTTGTGTAAGCTATAAATTTTGATGAATTCACCCTTTTACGAAAATCTCAAAAAATTGCCAACGTCAAGACCCTGTATTTTAACAACAAATGGTACTAGGATCAAATCCTACCGCCATATTATTCTTGCACACAGGTACTACCATATTGCAAAATTTGAACAAAGTTTTCATCTGGTACACTTGGCGTGATTTGCTTCATATATAAAAATAAAAATTCATGTTTTCTACGCGTTTCATAACTTTTTACGACATTTTAGTGGAAACAAATTTTTTCACCTCCTTAGATGGCGGAACCAAAAACTAAAATTATATTCTATATATGTTTTTTTCGTGTTTTCTACGCGTTTCAAGACTTTTTAGGACATTTTAGAGGAAAAAAATTTTGAACACCAAGTATCTTGGATGTCGGAAACAAAAGTTTATAAAATTTTTTTTTTTTTTCATATTTTCGTGTTTTAAAAAAAAAAAATTTATCATTTCTCTGAAAATATTTAACGGACATGGATGAGATTTGATACATGTATTAAGGGTATCGGGACAAATAATGTCCAGGGGAAAAATGGACGGTCCACGTCCTTAAAAAACGTCATATCTCTGAAATTATTTAACGCACAAAGATGATATTTGGTACGTAAGTAAACAAGTTACTTCGGTAAATGCTAGTTTCAAATAAAGTCCGATTTTATAAAAAATCGTAACATCTACAATTTTCAATTAATTTTGATAGATATTAATAGGTTTTAAATTAAAATCTATATGTCTTACGTTTCAAAGTGTTGCATAAAAAAGACTTTAAGCTGTAAAAAACGAAAAAATTTTTTCCAAATTGTAACTTTCCTCTAAAATATTTCCACATATTTCCATTGGCCTAAAGCCATAGTATATATTTTTAGAATGACCATATATTTTCCTTTCTAAATCGGTAAAAAACAAAATCAAAATCGGTTAACAAATAAGTGAGTCACAAATTTTTAAACGCAATAATTCACCCAAAATAGTTTCTTAAGGGTAACTTCAAGTGTTGGGGGTGCATTACAATTTTTAAGTACAGGCAAATTAAGTACTCGATTAGACCTATAATATCCCAACGTTTGGAAAATAACCTAATATACGCTTATGAAACCAAACATTTCGTTTGGAAATTAACTTGCAAAATGTTTGAAAATTCTTCAATTTTAATTATTTTATAATCGAAACTAGACCCTTCATAGCAAGCTTGTGAAAATCATTTGGAGCAAGCTTACTTATTCAGGTATGTCGTGAAATCCGATTGATTTCAATCGGATTTCATTTGGGTGGCTTTTTGATGAAAACGGTGTGTCAAACGATAAAAAGTATTAGAATCTCTTTTGTGGAGAAAAACAGGTGCTACAAAAAGCATTGATTTGCATTAACATAAAAATTACCGTTTAGAAAATATTCGATAAAATCAAATTTTTCGAGTTTTTGCGGCTTTTTAAGAATGTTTCCTAAACGGCTGTTTTTTCGTTAATGCAAATCAATACTATTCATAGAACCCGTTATTCTCCACAAAAGAGATTCTTTTACTTCTTATCGTTCGATTCACCGTTTTCATCAAAAAGCCTCCCAAATGAAATCCGATTGAAATCAATCGGATTTCACGACATGCCTGATTATAAATGTTTTTATACAATATTTTCCAAATTTTTTTATTCAATATTTTTAAATTGTTTTTTTAACTTTTCAATTAACATTTTGTAAGTATTTATTTAGTTCAAAAAACAACTTTTTCCAAACATTTTTAATTTAATTAAAAATAAAAAATAAAATTATTTTTGCTGAGAATCAAACCTATGACTTCCGAATTATAAGTCGACAATCTTATCAACTGACCTAACGTGCCAAATATGATTCAAATGCTTTGTGTTTAACTTAGCTCGATTGAAAAGATAAAATACAAATTTTTCAAATGTTTGGAAAACGATTATTGAAACTCTTTGAAAATAAGCATTTTTCCAATTGTTGATTTTAACTTTACAAAACAATTTTAAAAATAATAAAAAAATAATATTTTCCAAACGTTTGAAAATTGGTTATGAAAACATTTGAAAATTAAGTTTTTCCAAGCTCAAAAATTTAAAAGGTTATAAAATTGTTCGTTGGGTACTGAGTCTCTTTAAGAGTGTATGAAATTCTTGGGATTTTGTAGCACTGTGTAATTTTTAACATTTTTTTAATTTTTAAAGACATTCCATATTTCCACATATCCCATAATAGAATTTACACAGCGTTAAGCCCACTTAACTAATACCAGAGCATTGTGGGCGTCACCAAACTGCACTGCGTTAGTGTTTGTAAAAAGATGTACGCCAATTGGCGAGATTGAATTGAGTTTCACTCAAATAACAAAATTAAAACGTAAAATTCCACTCATTGGCAAATACAGTGACTCTGACACACTGGCTCTCTGAAATTTCGGGAAAAAACCAATTTTATTTCAGTATTGGTGTTTGCTCACTTATTCTCAACAACAACAGCTACAACAGCAATAATCATATCAGATTGTCTTAATGCGCTAACGCAACGTCACTAGTGACGTCACATTTCATTCATAAATTCAATTCGAAATGTGCCGGCGCACATGGTTGTGACTCGTCGAGAGTGCTTATTTGTTTTACATACGCTCTTTGTAGAAAAAGAGCGCTAAAGTCTTATAGAGATTATGAGGGAGAGAGTTTTTTTACACCATAAAACTTTATGGAATGACGAGGTGTACGGAATTGTTTTTGGTTACAAACATTTGAATTGAGTGTGAAATGGTAGGTTGACTAAGGTCTGTCACATTGGAATTTTTCTTTCATATCTTTTTGTTTAAATGAATGAATATTGTTGTTGGAATAACTAAATTTTTGATTTTTTATTGTTATTTTTGTTGAGAGCAGTGATTCAGGCGTGTGGAACTTCTGAATCAGTCTATTGATGAATTTATTGTTGACACACGTTGCCAACCAAAGTCCAAATGTCATAATTAGTTAAAGTTTCTTTTCTCTAACAATAATCACCTTTTCAGTAAACATGCTCGTAATGTAATAAAAGTGGCATTCAACCGGAAGTAGATAGGTTGATTAATTCTTAGCACTTTGATTATGTTTTTTTCGTATCAGTGATTAAATACCTTCTCACTTCCTTTTAATGTTTGATTTTTTTATATGACTATATTGAATCTTTAATTCAATAGAACGAATCGTGACACGAAAGAATTGCTTATCTTTAAGATTTAATTTTTAAGTGACCTTGGCCTACAAATGCGAAAATTCAGTAACAATTATATTATGTAACTCATGTACTATGAATTCTGTTTAATCCAAAGATTTTTGCATACCTGGCTTTTTATGCTTAAGTATTCTCCGAGGTCCAAATATAGAAAATATATATATTTTTATACCCTACAACCAGGGTATATTCACTTTGTCCTTCCGTTTGTAACGGAGAGAAGGAGGCGTGGCAGGTATAGAAAAGTATATATATTCTTGATCAGCGTCACCTCTTGAGTCGATATAGCCATGTCCGTCTCTCTGGCTGGCTGACTGGGTGGCTGGCTGTGTGTTGAAATACACTTTTTGGGAAAACGGAGCAAGATATTTCAATGAAATTTGGTTCACTGCCTTCGTCGTCAAAGATAGCTCGGGGAATTGAAAATGAGCGAAATCGGTCAACGGACACGCCTACCGTCCATACAAAAAATATATTCAAAATGCAATTTTAGGAGTATTTTTCACGACAATGCAACCACAATACACATAAGTACTACGAATTGTAAGCGCAAGCTCTGATAAAAAACTGAGCAAATTCGGACAAGAGGGCGTGGCACCTCCCATATAAGCAAAAGCTTCAATACGCTATAGACTGATTCCATTTCAATTCATCCGGTGAGTGTGCACTTAGGTTTGCAAATCAACTTCAAACTTGCAAAATATTTTTCTACAATCAAAATAAGGGAACACGTATATTTTTTTTTTTTGGTTTGGACCAAAATTGGGGATTTTATGGCGTTTTGTGGGAATTTTGCCGAAAATTTAATTTTGAAGAATTCATGGAGTTATATCGGTTTTTTCAACCGCATTTCTTTATTTATCAATTGATTGACATGAATCAAAATTTATTTGGTGCACAATGAAATTCTTTTAAGTAATAATTAAAAAAAAATTTCTTTAACCCTTACTTTCCTTAAAATTGATGTTTATATATTAAATAAAAATGCTAATTTTCTCAAAAAATCCATCTTTTTTTTTCTCGAAAATTTGCACAGTGATAGAAAAGCACGTCCTCTTTATTCCAGTAATGGCGGTTTTCTTGCTTTTTTTGTTATAAGTGTAAAATTTGCAACTTTTAACGTTAATATTGAGTTCTTCTATACAAAATGAATAAAAAAAATTACACAGTTCAATTTTCACTTTCCTAGACGGTTTTGCGATACTGATTCCGAAAATGGCACTTACATTCTTCTACAATTTTTGGTTTTCAAGATATCTTGAAAAACTTGAATAAAACCCATAAGTTTGAAAAAGCCGAATTCTTTATTTTTGAGACACAAAATTCATTTATAGTAAGTTAGATGGAACTTAAATATACTCACGGTATAGAAAACCAAGCATTGTTTTGTTTTTTGCGATTTGACCGTACCGTGGCTTTTGTTTTTCTTCGAAAGTTCTCGGAATTTTTATTAGATTTTTTTTCGATTACTTTCGTGTAATTGTGTTGTGCTATTCTGGCTATGTAACAAGAAGTTAACCCTCTGGTTCCTTCACTCTTCCAAACATGGCATTTTTGAATACTTTTGCATTTCTTTGCATTTTGCCACTGTTCAATTTTGTTTATTCTAAAGGAATAAAGTTCATCAACAGCAAAATTTTTAATTGAATAGCTGGTGTCAGTTTTAGCACTTGAGTTAGAAACTCACAAGCAGTCTGGATAGCAGACGTGTGGTCATTTCACAGACTATGATGTGTCGCGAAATTACATGAAGCAATCGAAAAAGAAACTAATAAAAATCCCGATAACTTTCTAAGAAAAACAAAAGCCACGGTACGGTCAAATCGCAAAAAACAAAACAATGCTTGGTTTTCTATACCGTGAGTATATTTAAGTTCCATCTAACTTACTATAAATGAATTTTGCGTCTCAAAAATAAAGAATTCGGTTTTTTTCAAATTTATGGGTTTTATTCAAGTTTTTCAAGATATCTTGAAAACCAAAAATGGTAGAAGAATGTAAGTGCCATTTTCGGAATCAGTATCGCAAAACCATCTAGAAAGTGAAAATTGAACTGTGTAATTTTTTTTATTCATTTTGTATAGAAGAACTCAATATTAACGTTAAAAATTGCAAATTTTACACTTATAGCAAAAAAAGCAAGAAAACCGCCATTACTGGAATAAAGAGGACGTGCTTTACTATCACTGTGCAAATTTTCAAGAAAAAAAAAAGATGGTGTTTTTGAGAAAATTATCATTTTTATTTAAAATATAAACATCAATTTTAAGGAAAGTAAGGGTTAAAGAAATTTTTTTTTTAATTATTACTTAAAAAAATTTCATTGTGCACCAAATAAATTTTGATTCATGTAAATCAGTTGATAAATAAAGAAATGCGGTTGAAAAAACCGATTAAACTCCATGAATTTTTCAAAATTAAATTTTCGGCAAAATTCCTACAAAACGCCATAAAATCCCCAATTTTGGTCCAAACCAAAAAAAAAAAAAAATACGTGTTCCCTTATTTTGATTGTAGAAAAATATTTTGCTAGTTTGAAGTTGATTTGCAAACCTAAGTGCACACTCACCGGATGAATTGAAATGGAATCAGTATATACTGAAAGCATTTTTTGAGACAATCGAACCAAATTTGACTCAGACACTAAGAATCATATATGAAAGCTCTCAGCAAAAATAAGGTGGAATAGGACAAGGAGGCGTGGTACCTCCCATATAAGCAAAAGTTTAAAAATGCTTTACTGAAAGAGTTTTTTGATAATCCAACTAAATTTCACTCTGACACTAAAATTTATAAATGTAAGCTCTGAACAAAAACTGGGTCTTCTCGGACAAGAGGGCGTGGCACCTCCCATATAAGCAAAATTTTCAAAATATTGCAGTGTAGGGTATTTATTTTTTGGCTAGGCCAAAAGTTACACCCTTACTAGTTTTTTATTGAGGCGGATAATATGCTAGTCGAATTTCTGGGTCGAGTTTCAGATATGAAATGGTCTTTAAATTATTTCTAAATCAAATAAAAGGTTTGTTGTTGTATTTTTAAGAAAACTTTTATAAAAAATACAAATTTTTTCTGACTTTTATTTTTAAAAGATTTTTTTAAGGTTTTTTAAAACTTTTAGCTAAATGATTTAAAAGTTTAAAGTCAAACTTAACTTAAAAATTACTTTTAAAAATGTTTATTTCAAGGTCTGGTTAAAAGTCTTAAAACCTGCTTATTTACGGAAATTGGGATATTTTAATAAAATATACCAATTTTCACAATAAAAAATAATTTGGTTTAAATCATCAGCAAAGCGCGACACCGAAGACACTTACCAAAGCAATTTTTCCAATACCAATTACATATGTGAAAATAAATCATCTTGTCTGCAATTTCCACATGATGGTTCACTTGACTTCTGCAGTGGCGGATCCAGGGGGGGGGGCGATGAGGCGATCGCCCCCTTTCTCAAACCTAAATTATATGTAAAGATTTTGAAAACATTCTGTTATTATCTAGAAATGTAGTCAATCGGCCCCCCCTCTTGACAATGCTGGATCCGCCACTGGATTTCTGTGGGTGTTCTTTCCACAAAAATACTCAAATATAGGGTAATGGAATCGAAGGACATATGAATCGATAATTGTTAGAACCCTACATGCGACATTGCGCTTATTTCAAATATATGTATGAAGTTTTAAAAATCATTGCTTATATGGGTGAACTTTACCCCTAAAATCTTTCAATCGAATATGTACAAAATGTGACTTATTTTTCTTTCAGTCTATGGTATGTCGACCTACTTTCTTGAATTAAGCTGCTGAGCTCAACTGCAGGTATTTCCGTTGCAACAATGACAAATGCATACGCACAACTAGTGAGTAGCCTTCAAAAAAAGACTTATACAACTTTTACTCGACTTCAAAAATGTTCCCACCAAAAGTATGACTCGTACTGGTTAATACATATCATCGTCATTGAAAGTTTTGAGTTATTTATTACATATTATAAATGTATCACAAGACATTTTGATAAAAATTTAAATTTTATATCTAATAAAGTTTTTATATTTTTTACAATATTACACTTAATCGGTTATGGTGCAAATTTTCAAAAGGAACAGAAATATTAAAAACATTAATTTATGTGCGAACCGAAATGATTTTTGGAGTACTCAGATCCCAATTTTGGTTGGCTTTTGTCTTTGGTTAGAGATTGCAAGAACGCTTTTCACATTGGATCAGTCCCTAAATCCTATGTGTCCTTAGTTCTGACTTTAATAAGCACTATGGATTACAGCAAAAAAAGGGCACCCCATGTCGCATATTAAAAAAGCTTGTTTGAACACAGTGATCTAGGAACTATATCGTAGAAAAAAATTGTGGTAATCAATATACTTAGTTAAATGTCCAAGTTTTTTTTTTCAGTGGTAGAGAAAAACAAGGCATCTTACGAAAAAAGTGTAAGCGACATACACGGAGAAAAATACGCATCAGAGTTTTTACTCCATTCGGCTAGTAAACAAATTAAGGTAATTAACACTGAATTTCAAACATAATTGAACTATTTGATGGGTATGTAAAGTAATATTTAGAAATAAAATATAGTTAAATAATAAAGTAATATTTACTCCAAGTTGCCTACATTTGACTTTATGTAAAGTAAATTATACTTTCAGCCAAAAAGGGTGTGACCATTTTGAATTTATAATTCTAGTAAACATTTTTTATTTTTTTTTCTAGACAGAAAACTGCTTTGCATACAAATTTTAATCCTCTTCGTATTTCGTCATGTGCACTAGTAGCGCAGGAGGATGTATATTAACCTATCACACGGACAGGCCAGGGTTCGAAACTTAGTCCGGTCAGCTTGTTTTTTTTTTTTTTTTGTTTGAACTTTACAGTAAGGTAAAGTTGAAGTTTACTTCAGTTGAAATTCTGGAAAAATTTATGAGAAATAAAGTAGCAAGTGCTATTTTTTTTCTCGTGTAAGTTAACAATTTTTGACTCAACATCGATTTGCACAACTTTTTTTCTGGGACATGAGACATGAGCAAAATCGGTCAACGGACACGCCTACCGCCTATACAAAAAATATATTCAAAATGCAACTTAAGGAGTATATTCACGACAATGCAACCAAAATACACATAAATACTTCGAATTGTAAGCGCATGCTCAGAACAAAAACCAGGATAACTGGGACAAAAGGGCGTGGCACCTCTCATATAAGCAAAAACTTCAAAACGCTATACTGAAAGCGTTTTTTGAGATAATCAAACTAAATTTTACTCAAATGCTAAGAACTATAAATTCAAACTCTGAGAAAAAACTGGGTGAATTTGAACAAGAGGGCGTGGCACCTCCCATATAAGCAAAAGGTTCAAAACGCTATACTGAAAACATTTTTTGAGATATTCCAACCAAATTTCACTCAAATGCTAAGAACTATAAATTCAAACTCTGAGAAAAAACTGGGTGAATTCGAACAAGAGGGCGTGGCACCTCTCATATAAGCAAAACTTTCAAAATACTGCTGTGTAGGGTATTTAATGTTTGGCCATGCCAAAGGTAACACCCTTACTAGTTTTTTAATTTCAATTAAAATAACGGTTCGATTTGATTCATTCTTCAATGATCAAATTATTTTAACCCAATTTTTTATTTTTACTTTTCTTCATAGTAATGACAAACTTTTCGATCAATTAAAGCTGAGGAATATCAATAGTATTCAATTTGGTACCGGAAGGCTTCTTTTCTCACTAGGTTGCAATTTTAGCCAGTCACTGTCAGCTGCATTTTGATTTTTTTACGCTTTTCTTTTTACATTCTTTCTTTCATTCGTTTTCTTATGACCGTTGATATTACACACATACAACATAGTTGCTCCTAAAAATATGCAGCATGATTTAAAGAAATTCTATCATGATATTTTCCCATAATTATGTGTGTTTTTTAGCTTTTGTGCATACAACAAGCAACAATTAGAGTTGCCATTCTTTTATAATAAATATGCTTATTCAATCTTGGAATTTTTCTTCCCAAAAAAGTTCCTCAAATATTTTGGATATGCACTTATTTTATGGACTACTCAAAATCAGTGTTTTATATATATATTTCTGCATATACTATTGAGTATTTTCCAGTCTGATCGAGGGACTATCCCAAGGAACAATAGCCGTGTTTCTTTTGACGCGTATATACAATTGTGGATATTTTAAAATTGCGATAACTTATGAACAGTGAGTCGCACAATAAAACTCTAAGGAACTTTTTTATGAAGAATCACTTTCTCTACAAAAAATTTTCATTTTATTTTTAAAAAAATTTATCTTTTAGGAGTTATTCTATAAAAACTGGTTAAACGCCGATAATCGGCAAAAAATCACTTTTTTTTAAATAACTTCTAAATGACTATTTTTTTTTTACAAAAGACTAAAATTATTTGTAGAGCATGTGGTTCTCAATGAAAAAGACCCTTGGACTTTTTATCGTACGACTCACCGTTCATAAGTTATCGCAATTTAAAATTACCACAATTGTATATACGCGTCAAAAAAAAACAGGCCAAATAATCCAAAAAAATATATTTCATAATTGGAGCAGTCTGTTGGCTGTCGTGTATAATTTGGAGTTCCAAAATACACTTTATGTGGTTCTACTATTATGATCGAAAAAATATTTCTTCATAAATGAAATTAAAATTGTCCACCAAATGAAAGCAAAGCCGGATCTTTTAAAATATTTCTGTTTTATTTTAAAATTTCAAATCCTCAGCTTCTTATTGCATCGTAAAGGAAGATTTTCATTCAAGGATGTGTAGAACGATGTTGGTAAGTACTTAATTTGTATTATTTGAAATCCTTTGCTGGTCAAAAGAGGAACACACAATACTTTCATCACCCAAAAATTATTCAGTGAGACGACCAATAGCTCAAAACAAAATTCTTAATTCGGAAATGGTAGAATAACAGCCTGATATATCTACTGCTAGGGAACCCAAGCTATTTTACAGCCCAGCAGAAACGATTTAAATCTACACTGTAATATTAATGGGATACTGTAGACTTAAATATAACCCGAAGAAGCTGGGTTTGGTTCATCTTTGTAACCTCATCATTGCTGTCTTGATATTTTCAATCCATAAAAATCAATTAATATGAGGCATGTCTTGATTCGATTTTAATTCTTCATTCGCCAAGTGGTTACTGTGTGTCCTGTCGTAGCTCACTATTGAGTTTGAATTTATTAATACTTTCATCTCTTTTATATGTGCATCGTCAGCCATTTTTAGTAATGTTTTGCGGTTTGTTGAAATTTTAGCTTCCATATAATAACGCAATATTCGTACCTGTAATGCATGCGACAGGGTTATACCTAAGATCCCCATCTTTGATATCATTCTCAACTCTAATCAATGCCACGCGTTACTTACGAAACTCGATACAATTAACGGTTTATTCCAACCAAAAACTGAAAGGTACGTGTACATACTTCATACCCCGTTCACCACACATGCAAATCGATACTTGACAGTTTCCATCTGATTGGATGCGTGTGGCAGCATTAAAAGTTAAAAGATTTTTCTTGTATGGCGCTTAGGTCTAATGACTGACTTGTGGCTTTAAACGCAGACTAAAGATAAGTTCTTTATATCAGGTGTCAAAGTTTTTCATTACAAAACGAGAACTGTATGAAATATGCATGTGAGTGTACTACTTCAATAAAGATTTTGCCATTTCACTGCGCATGACTTAATGAAAAGAATATGAAAATCTCGAATTCTCTGAAAACTGTTACTCAGTTCAAAGTTCTAAAAGCTAGCAGCTGATGGTGCTTAAAGCTATTTTAATAGCATTTTGCCACACCTAAATTTATAGAATTTCCTAGTTAATAAAAAATCAAATTAAGGACTGTATTGAAAAGTAACTGCGCACCTTTGTTTGCTTGTAACTTAACTGTTTTTAGTAATTTTTTCTTTCTTTTGTTGATGCATTGTGTTTCTTATAAATGGTATAAAACGGCTTTTCAGACACTCCTTCTGTAAAATTCGGCATATATCGTGCCTTTTGTGAAAGATTACGCAAATGTATGATAGCAAGTGCAAATAGATTACCAGAAAGGAACATTTGCGCAAAATTTCGAATGTACTATCTTTCTCTTTTCAGTAGAATTGGGGATCTGGCAATGTTGCTTAGTCCTTTTTTACATTAATTTCATTATCCATTATAACTCATTCAGTAATTTCTTGAAGTAAATGGTCATAAAAACTTCGAAGCCTGGTTTTACCAACTTGAACTTCCGTTTCACTTTTTTTGGGTACTCCTCATTTTTTGTATGGTTTAAGGTTACTGGTTCCATTCTGTTTTGCCAAATCCCGTACTGAGATACTTTTGTTTTCGTCTATCAAAGCCACTGCCCTATTTTCTCGTTTTAGGTCACTTGGACCTTGTTTTCTTCCACTTTTTGTTTAAACCTTGTAGAGAATAGGTACTCACGCACTTGACAGTAATATTTTTATACTATTGGCAATGAATTTGTAGTGTCTGGCCAATTTCTGTACGAAATTTCCGTACTCTAGAGTTTTTATTTCGTTACTTAACTATTTTCCAATTAATATCCACTTTATTTGGGAATTTCTTAAAAAAAAGCACTAAGAGGATTCCTTTAAACATGTAAAAGCCTCGAAAAGCACGTAAACCTCGAAAACTTTCGAGTCCTGCAACAAAATTTAAAAATTTATATGAAAAAGTTTACGTAGCAAAATGTAAGACTTCTTTTGTAAGACTGTTTTCAATTACTTTTCTTTCTATTTTTCGAAATTCGCACAAAACCAATGGATATATAGTAGGGTGGGCCAAATTGTATGGACGAAATTTTATCGACCTCGGCTACCCCCCTATGTGAAAGTTCATTCAATTCTATGAATATTTGCCCAAGGAACCATACCTCTGCGTTCAACTTTAGTTTGGCGCATTTTTGATCGAAAATTGTACCTTTCATTAATATTTTTTTTATATTCATACTAAATTTAAAAAAATTTTATAAAGACAAAAGTAATGTCATTATATGATTTGGCTAGTATTCTATCAGTAATCAATTTAAATGGGTTCTGTTTACATAAAAAGTTTACTTGATGGCTTGGAATTGAAGTTATATATATAAAGATGTGATATGGGTCAAATAGTCGATTATTATGACCGACTTTCAAAATAAACGATTCATATTTTTGGATGAATTTTTTCAAACAAAACACCAACCTAGGCTGAAAGTTCATTCAATTTGATGAAAATTTGCCCAAGGAACCATACCTCTACAGGGTGGCTGATTCGAACTGTTACCAACTTCAGATAGACTTATCTGACAGATGGAACATGACAGCTATCTAAAAATTGGCATGACGTTAGTTCATTCTATTTTCAACAAGTAACCAAAAGCATATGCGCGTCAATTTATTGAAAATAAAAAATTTTCGAAATGGAATTCAATTGTAATAGTGTGATTGCTCTTTATTTGGCTGGAAAATCGCAACCAGCAATTGTTCGTGAGCTAAAAGATTTAAAAGTAAAATGTTACAATGGTACCGGCAGCGTTGCCAAACGACATGGTGGTGGTCGGAAAATAACTGCAACATCACCAGAAATGGTTCGAAAAGTGAAGGCCAGAATTGAGCGAAATCCGAGACGCAGTGGCAGACAAATGGCTGTCGAGCTGAAAATATCGCGTGAACGAATGCAACACATATTGTCAAACAAGCTCGGACTAAAGGCCCTCAAGTTCCAAAAGGCGCATGATCTCACTCCTGCTCAAAAAAAAGTTAGGCTCGATAGATTGTCTTCTCTGATGAGAAAAATTACTGTATCCAGCAATATGTAAACAAACAAAATAATCGGGTTTACTTGACAGAGGGGTCCTACGAAAATTTGAATGTTCGTTTGGCCACCAGGACGCAGGCACCACCGCATGTGATGGTTTGGGCTGCAGTGACTGCTGATGGGCGCTCACCACTCGTTTTTTTGGCCGCTGGCGTCAAAGTAAACGCCCAGGTGTATCATGAATCAGTGTTGGAGGGTGCTTTACTACCATGGGCACGCAAAAATTTCGGTCGCAAGCCATGGACATTCCAACAAGACTCGGCACCGTCACACAAAGCTCGTGTGAATCAAGAATGGTTAGAAAAAAACGTTCCTAGCTTCATTTCTGCTCAACAATGGCTCTCAAATTCGCCTGATGTGAATCCGCTGGATTTCTCAATCTGGGGTATGTTGGACAAGGTCTTGACTAAAAAATACCAGAGCGTTAATGCGCTAAAAGTGGCCCTTCAACGAGAATGGCGCAAACTTCCACAAAATCAAATTCGTGCAGCATGCGAATCGTTCTTCGACCGTCTACGGGCCATAGTTAAGGCCAAAGTTGGCCATATCAAAAATCTCAAGTAGATTCTTAAAATTTGAACATTTCCCAACAATTATAGCGTTTGATCAACAAAATCTGTGCATGGAAACTAAAAATATAGTCTTTTGAATTGGTAACACTTCGAATCAGCCACCCTGTACGTTCAACTTTAGTTCGGCGCATTTTCGATTGAAAATTTTATGCTAAATTTTCAAAATTCTTATAGAGAAAAAAGTAATATCATAATATGTTTTGGCTGGAATTCTGTGAGTAATCAATTAAATTGAATTCTGTTTTTACGAAAAGTTTACTTGATAGCGTGAAATCGATAATATTTATTCCAAAAAATTATATATACCAAAAATCCATGTAAAAAATTGACTCGTTTATTTTGAAATCGGTTATTTGACCGATCAAATTTTTTGGAATAAATATAATCAATTCCACGCTATCAAGTAAACTTTTCGTAAAAACTGAACCCAATTTTATTGAATACTGACAGAATACCAGCCAAAACGTATTATGATATTACTTTTGTCTCTATGAGAATTTTGAAAATTAAGCATAAAAATAAATATTAAACGCAAAGTAAAATTTTCAATCAAAAATGCGTCGAACTAAAGTTGAACGTAGAGGTATGGTTCCTTGGGCAAATTTTCATCAAATTGAATAATAATAATCGGCTATTTGACCCATATCACTTTTTTAAATATATAACATCAATTCCACACAATCAAGTAATTTTTTGGTGTAAACATAACCCAATTTAATTGATTACTTACTGAATACCAGCCAACTCTTATAGTGACATAACTTTTGTCTTTATAAAAATTTTTAAAATTTAGTATGAAAATAAAAAAAATATTCATAAAAGGTAAAACTTTCAATCAAAAATGCGCCGAACTAAAGTTGAACGCAGAGATATAGATCCCTGGGCAAATATTCATAGAATTGAATGAACTTTAACATAGGGGGGTAGGCGAGATCAGTTTTCAATTCGGCCCACCCTAATATATAGCCATCGAAAGATCAGGATATAGTTTTATGAAAACCGGTATAAATTCGGAACCCCTTAATGAATTTTAATCATATGAAAGGTATTTTAATTGGCTACAAAAGGGTGCTTGAAACGATATTAGAGAAAAATAACAAAATGTACATTCATGCTTCAAGGAAATATGTAATTGAAAAATTTTAATGTAATTATCAATATAATTTTTTAATTCCGAAATATTTATTTGAAAATTATGTTAAATTAGTTTAGATAGTACAATGATTTTTATATAAAATGGTTTAAAGTACTTTCATATGAACTTCTATATAAAATTTATACAAAAATAGTATAAAAGTTTTTTATATGTTGATGCTATTAAATTTAAACCAAAATAGTATTGTATAAATTGTATTAATACCTTATTTGTATAAATTTTATACGAACAAGTATAAACGGTTTATGTACCAAGTTGTAGCAAGGATTTTATACCAAATTTGGTGTGGATTTGTATTCATTCCAATTTGGTTTGAATTTTACACCCAAACTATTTGCTGTGTAGTACTAATTTTGCATCGAATTTTTTGTTGTTTGGACCACATTTTAATGGCCATTTTTCTTTTCGAGCCATGTATAATTTTTCAAAATATCGATTTGCACCAAAACCACTAATCTGCGTAGCATGTTCCAATCTTTTGCGATAAGGAATGTTGAGCGATGGAGATTTTCACACCATTTGTCAAATATTAAATTTTCTAGTTCTATTTGATTCATTTTTGCACACACACTTTGAAACTAAACATCATGACGTTGACTTCATTGGAGCTTTCAAACCTTGAGATTATTTTTTCTGAAATCGAATTGCTTACTTTGCAACAGTTCTAGCTTAGACCCCACCAAAAATGTCAGGTTTTGTTCGTTACAGTTCTTACTTCAGACTTTATATCTGATTTTTATTTTCTCAGAGATTTGGACTCTACCTTGAATAACCGCTGGATGTACCTGTGTGTGGGAAAATTTTCCATAAAATTACAAAAAATATATCACAAAAAATAAAAAATACCATCATTTGATTTTTTAAGTGCGGTTGCATATATTTGTTTTATATTTTGTTTTTCTAACCATTTTATTACCTAATTTATTTCAACAACTTGTGAAATAAAATATTGAATTTAAAATCTGCTATACTTGTGGTAGGCATACACACACGCATACTGTATATGTATATTTGTTATTTCTTTCAATATGTATATAGTTAATTAGTTTCTTGTTTTATACAATTTCTAAATAAATAAATTTTATTTTAATTTCTTTAATAAATAAGTCAAAAAAAAAAAAAACGGAGGAAAATACCATAACAACAATTGCATAAATTAAAACAATATTTTTTTGTTTTGTTTTGTGTGTTAACGCCTCAAAGTGTCCAATTGAACTAAATTTTAAAATAAATTAATAAATTAAGTATTAAGCAAAACATCACTTAAATGTAGTTAAAATATTTTTAAAAAAAAATTAGCTTAAAAATAAACAAATAAATAAATAGAAAAATAATAAAGGACCTGTTTTGCGAAATTAATTAATTAAATAAATAAATTATAAATGTGATCATAATGATGATGATGATGATGATGAACTTAAATGAGAAATGTTTGTTTTATGTTATTTGTTTTTGCATAAAATTATAAATTAAATATCGTCATATGTATGTATTATGAATGCGTGATGTATGTGTATGTATATAGTTAATATACGTCGCGAAAAAAGTTCAAGCTGCATTTTTCGTCGATTTTTGTCAGAAATTGTTGCTTAAGATTTAAAATATTTGGCATATCTCTTAAATAATAATTTGAACATTAAGATATTATTTTAAGTTAACGTTTTGAGCGTGTGTTTGTAAGTCGAATCGAAAATCTTTGCACGACTTACAGATATTATTTGTTTAGTTCTTTTTAAACTTAATATAAAAACAATTAAGAGTTGTTATTGCATTGTTATCTCTTGAATTTAAGTATTTCACATTTATGCCAATATATGAATACCCTTAGTAGTCATATTAATTTATATTACAATCTTGTGATTTTTTCAAATGGATTATTTGAAAAGACCGCCTTTAAATAAATATGTATAGTATAGTCATCAACAAATATGTACGTGTACTTGAAACAATAGGTCAAAAAAAAAAAAAAAATAAATTTAACAAACCATAGCTGCCCTTATTTGTTTTTTCTTAAATCAAAGAATTATTCAGTGTTTTGTTTTTTTTTTTATAAACAACTGTCTGCTATGTAAATATCTTGTGTATTTTTTCTTATTTTTTTTTTTTTTTAAGTAAATGGGCCTTTTTTTGTTTTTTAATTTTCATTTTTCTTTTCCTCTATACATCTCTCCTCTTCACATTTCTTCAACAAAAACATATACAGTGCACGTAAATGTTGTATCACACTTAAATGTTCACTGGCCAATAACCAATCACGTATTTTTGTATCCGTTTTTGTATTATATTTTGCAACTTTGCCTACCTCCGGCAATGGTATATTAAATTTCTGCATTGCATCAAGTGTTTCTAGGAGATTGTTATTTATGTAGAATTGAACGCTTTCCATGAAGGTAACAATTTGATTAAAACTTTCGATGTCACCCAAATCATGCAGTATGCGATCTTTATTTTTTTTCTGCTCTAAGGTGACATTCTCAAAGGCAATTTTCAAAGTACTCAACGCTGAATAGACTTTACGCATTTCTTCTTCGATCTAAAAAGATAAATAAATATATATAAATTTAATAAATTTTGCTAGAGATAATTTTTGTATTATGCACATATGAATTTTAAGCGAATGCAGAATAGACATTTTGCTAGAGCACAAAGTTGATCGTCAGAATGAGAGTTGTGAGTAATTTCCATATTTGAGTACATTTGTATAAAGTAAATAATTATAAGTGAGGGGGATTCACTAATCTGCTTAAAATCAAAACTTTATTCCAGGAAAACTATTAACTTTAGTTAATGTGTTTAGAACAGGTGCAAATTTATTCACTAATACCAGCGATCTAACAACTTAAATACGAAGCAATTTAGTATGTATTTATTTATTCGATAGATAATACCACCTCAAAAAAACAAATGGCTTCCATTATATAAACATATTTGATTGGTGAACGTTGTCTATTTTCGTTTGCCAGCTTTAAGATCGTGCTTTGGGACATTTCTTTTTTATTTTTTTTATTTTGTAAGCAAAATTTGATAATGAATTCTGTTTTTAGCCTCATGCTTTCTATAAGAGTTTTAAGAAATTGTATATAAAGTATGTATGTATGTATTCTCCTTTAACTCCTAGGAGGAGCATAGGGCCAATATGAAATCTCTCCATTTGTCACGATCCCTTGCGATGACTTTGATCTCTTGCCACGATTTTCCCGATTCCCGTCCATTAAAAAATTTTACAAAAATTTTGGAATTTTGGATCTCGCATCATGTTTCATCTACTTTATTTGAGTTCCATACTCTCTTTCCTCTAAAAAAACGTCAGCAAAATTATACACTGCATAAACATACCTACTCTACAAAAAATACTAGTTCACAGTTAGTACTAGCCCAAAACTAGTGAAAAAGGGATGCAGAGGGGGTCAGTTTGATATCAGTTTGTAGTTTATAGGAGCCAATAAATTTGAATCGTAACGAAAGCAAAATACAATTTTCGTTTTTAAATCAAAAACGAAAAGAAAAAATATTGACTACACACAAAACCACTGATTAAAGAGTAGTTGTTAAAATACTACTTTACACCACAACTAACTCCGGACTGGTGTCCAGAAGGGGACAATTGAAATTTTGTAAGACACCAACACACAAAAAAGAACAGTTGCTTGTATGCAAAAGGGATTGAAGTCGGACTAGTACTGGTTGGTAGAGGACTAGTTAATAAACTACACTTGAACCAGTCCGTTTGCCTGCAGGGTATTTAGCGCCATTTTAAATTTTCTTTTTCATAAATTTTATAAATTTGACATAAAATAATCTTTCAGATTACGTCAATGTTAAGTTTGAAATGATGTAATCTTAGTCTTTAATTTTAATTTAAAGCTCTACATCTCTAAAAAAAAAAAAACACCCTTTACATTGAATGAAAGGAAATGAACGCATGATAACTTCTGTCTACCTATCCTCGGGTATGCAAACACTGTAAGCCCACTAAGATCTAGATCAACTGACGTTGGGAGTTTCTTTTGCAAGGAAACATGCTCTATTCTATACATTCATTATTAAAAATTACTTTGAGATGTTTCTTCGTTGTTACTAACCGATTTTCTCGTTAAACGTTCTTCATTTATGAGACTGGAAAACGACGTCTTATCTGGCATTTGTGTAAAATTACGATTTAAAACGTCTTTCAATGGATGCTGTAGTTCTAGCTTATGTAATGACCAATCTCCTAGGACATCTTCAGGTGTTTTGTTGAATTGTATTGCAGTCTGTAAAAGATAAAAAACAAGAAAAACATATAAAGTAAATCAGCAAATTTGTTTTAAATCATTGAGTGACAGAAAATATTTAAGAACATAAAAGATAATAGAAACAAAAAGAGAATTTCTTAATCGAGCTCTTCTTCCTAGACAAAAAAAAAATAATTTTCAAATCATTCTTGAATCTTAAACTTTGCGTATAAAGTCAGTTTACGAAATAACTGCTTTTGCAAAAATCGCTACAAAAAATAAACTCAAAATTATCAAAATTCTTTACTCCATACGATTCCGATACAGGATTTCTACTTCAAGTTAAACCTTTTCTACACCAGATCGGTATTTTTCAATTCAATTTAAACTTTCTCCAAATCAAAATTAACTTTTTCCACATCAAAATAAACTCTTTCCAAATCAAAATAAACTTTTCCAAATCAAAACTAATTTCTTCCAAATCAAATTAAACTTTTGTCAGATCAAAATAAACTTTTTCCAAATCAAAATAAACTTTTTCCAAAACCAAAATAAACTTTTCCCAAATCAAAATTAACTTTTTCCAAATCAAAATGAACTTTTCCCAAATTAATAAAAAATTTTTCCAAATCAAAATAAGCTTTTCCCAAATCAAAGTAAACTTTTCCCAAATCAAAATTAACTTTTTCCAAATCGAAATTAACTTTTTCCATATCAAAATTAACTTTTTCCAAATCAAAATAAACTTTTTCCAAATCAAAATTAACTTTTTCCAAATCGAAATTAAATTTTTGCAAATCAAAATTAACTTTTCCCAAATCAAAATTAACTTTTCCCAAATTAATAAAACATTTTTCCAAATCAAAATAAGCTTTTTCCAAATCAAAGTAAACTTTTTCCAAATCAAAATTAACTTTTTCCAAATCGAAATTAACTTTTTCCATATCAAAATTAACTTTTTCTAAATCAAAATAAACTTTTTCCAAATCAAAATTAAGTTTTTCCAAACAAATCGAAATTAAATTTTTCCAAATCAAAATAAACTTTTTCTAAATCAAAATAAACTTTTCCCAAATGCAAAGGTATGTCATTTTAAGTATTTTTTTGCAAAACTTATTTTGATTTGGAAAAAGTATATTTTGAATCAAAAAAAAGATCAATTTGATGCGGAAAAGGTTTAACTTGGAACGGAAATCCTGTAATCTTAACACGGCCAAATATGGTAAGCATTTTAAAACCTTGTTTGAAATTTATGTTTAAGAAAATGTAAAATTTGAGTGTCCCTAACAATGGATTCTCTATATTTAATTTAATTAAATGTATTTTTGTTATATATTAATAAAATATTTTCAAGACTTTTACAAAATTGCATCCAAATTGCTTTGATGTTTTCTTTATCAAATATCAACAACAAAACTAAATATTTGTCCACAAATACGAATCAAATTACCTATAGTGCTATTGTGGGAGGAGCGTTTTATATATAAATTTTTTTTTTTTTCACTAACATTTTAAAGTTAACAATAGATCCCAATTAAAAATGAATGCAACAAATACTTGTACATTTTGATTTAATTACAATTAATTATATTGAATACTTACATATGTATTAAAACTTTCACGTAATGTTTTATATGTTTTATTGGCCAGCGAGTGTAGATTGTAAATGGTTTCACAGGTGTTTGCATTAATCAATGGCTCCGCCTCTTGCATATTGTTGCTGCTGACTGAACGATGATGCAAATGATGACGATGATGTGGTGGTGTTGGTGGTGGTGCTTGTCGCCACTGATCTAACAGCTGTTGATGATGCCGCTGACGATATTGTGATGTATGGAGGATTAATCTTTGTCCAGATGATGATGATGATGATGTGACTGGTATAGCGGATGATTTTTGTAATACTATTGCACAAAAGAATATGATAAGAAAAAGGGTCGATTCTGTAAAAGAAAAAGAAAAAATATTTTTTAATAAAAATATCGATAAATATATACTAGATGGATGGATAGAGTTCTAGATATTTTAATTTATGCCACATGTGCATTATTCCAATACTTCATCTTTATCATCAATGCAAAAAGAAATAGTTGCTTTTTCCATCATTGCAACTTAATGGTTGCGCGTTCACTAACAAAGTTAAAATATCTAATGTTCAAATATTTGAAATATCCAGACAGAAACATTAAATCAAAGCTCATGTTGAGTTACATATTTTCCTGAATGGCGGTTTTTTTTTTAAATTTATTTTATTTTTTTTATTTGAGTTGATTAAAAGAAATTTAACAAGCGCAATTGAAATCACAACGGATTGTGCGCAGCGACCGACCGCACACCTTGAACTACAGCGTCGAGTAGAAAAAAAAGAAATAGCGACAACTTGTACCACATAGACGATATAGTCGACAATAGTGCCTCATCCTTGGAGGTCTAACAATTACTACAACAATAATTACAATAGCAAAAACAAGCCGGCCGGCTGGTTAAAATCAAAGTCTGCACATGATTTCATTTACAGATTTGAGCCACTTAAAAAATTCTTGATTTTAACGTGATTTTATTTACAATCATCATCTTTGATGTCAGATAATTAAACGCTTTCCGTTTTTCTTTTTTTTTTATTTTTATTAATTGCAATAAAAGCTACAATTAAAAATGCACGTATGTGCGAACTAGCGTAGACTGAGAATACGATACGAGTAATAATTATTGACAAAAGCCATAGACATATTAAACAAATATAAAAACCCTTCAGTAACTATTCTTTCATAATTTAATTGTATATACCATGATATGGTTATAACTAACAAATGGTTTATTTGATTTTACTTAAAATGTCAGACAGTCGGTAGCGTTAAATAATATTTTTACTTTTATTCTATTCTGAACTTTTTATAAAAAAGAAAAGATAAAATAGAAAGAATTGATGGAATAGTTAGAATAGATAGCATAGATAGAATAGATAGAATAGATAGAATAGATAGAATAGATAGAAAAGATAGAATAGATAGAATAGATAGAATAGATAGAATAGATAGAATAGATAGAATAGATAGAATAGATAGAATAGATAGAATAGATAGAATAGATAGAATAGATAGAATAGATAGAATAGATAGAATAGATAGAATAGATAGAATAGATAGAATAGATAGAATAGATAGAATAGATAGAATAGATAGAATAGATAGAATAGATAGAATAGATAGAATAGATAGAATAGATAGAATAGATAGAATAGATAGAATAGATAGAATAGATAGAATAGATAGAATAGATAGAATAGATAGAATAGATAGAATAGATAGAATAGATAGAATAGATAGAATAGATAGAATAGATAGAATAGATAGAATAGATAGAATAGATAGAATAGATAGAATAGATAGAATAGATAGAATAGAAAGAATAGATAGAATTTCCATTAATTTGTACACAATTGGTCTGAAGTGTCTTCGGAGCAGTAAATGAAACATATGTCCAACATAGCCGAGGTATAAAATAATAAAAAAAATTATAAAACAAAAATCATCCACACTGAGATTCGAACCCGGAACACATTGCTCAAAAATATATAACAAACATAGCACATTTGGCTATGAAACCTTTTGACATATTTGTGGAAAATTTGAATTTCAAATTAAATTTGTTGAAATTTAGAAATAAAATAAAAAAATTCTTTGAAATTTATAAATAAAATAAAAAAAAAAAAAATTGGCCTTTGCCTGGTCCGAACGTAATGCTTAAGGAGACAATTGACCTTTTTCTGGTCCGAATGTAATACATAAAGAGACAGTTGGTTACGCCCAATGACAAACAATGTAAAACGTAAATAGAACTTTATATGTGATGCGACTAGAATTTGGACTAGTCGATTTCTTCCATGGAATAGTTTGCAAACTAGTTTTTGAATAATGGTCCTGCAGGGTATTTGAAAAATAAAATTCAAAACACCTTATCTTCGCCATTTTTGAGCGATTTTTCTGCGTTCCCTTCAGAATTTTATCTTAACTCAGATAGTATCAAAATTACAAATTTGAACTCTGGTTAGATAAAATCCTTTTTGTCATTTCGCGTCACAAATGATAAATAATGTTTTTCAATATGTACCTGAAGTTGATGGCATCATGAGAAAAATTTTATATTTATGCACTTAAAAAATTTATTTTATTATTATTGCACAAGTTTAGTAAGAAGAATCAAAACTTTACACAATTGTAAAAAATTCAAGTTTGATGCTAATAAAGTAATTAGGATTAAATTGAATTGTATCACTTAAATATTATTAACTTTATTTATTTTAATTAAATTCCGTCTTTCAGAATACGTGATATAGTATGCTTGCTTTTACGGCAAAGAAACAAACTGAACTAATTAATGTCAATCATGTAAACATTAAAAAGGAAAGCGAAACCAGCGAAATTAAAAAAAAAAAAAACTTATCAAGAAAACAACAGTCATTCATTCATAAAAACATTTTTCAAATACGTCACACAATACAATCTTCATCTTTCAGAATTCCCCAAGAAATTGAGTAAAATTTTGGATAAACAAATTTTTTGCAAAAAAAAAACTGATATTACACTTAATAGCAAATGAGCAAAAGCCGCATAATTACGTACCCCAAAATATGAGGTTGTTTTATATTATTATCTTGAGCATGAAGAGTTATATTAAAATACTTATATAGTATGATATTTTTACTCGCAAGACCTCTGTATTTGTTGTTACTTGCGTATGAATCATATGCTTAAGAGGGAACTTTAAACTAATTACGAGCTCAGCATATGGAAGTAGTATTTACGTTTTGGAATCAAAGTATTGTTACGTCATTTTACTATACGCGAATGTAATGTGACTTGAATATTAAAGCGGTTTAGTATTTAAAATAAATTACATTTTCCAATATATTCGGGGACTTTGTTTTTGTATTTTTTCGTTTTCTCTTTGTTAGTGTGAATCAAAAAGTTCTTTATATTTATACAAACAGATGTATTTTCATTTAAAATGTTATATTAATTTTTTATCCGAAAAATCCGAAAAATCTGAAAAGGTAATATCAAAGTTACTATTAAATGGAGCACTTTAATATTGTATACATTAAAACATATTAAGATTTAAAAGAACAAAACACAAATTTACAATATAAAAATAAAACATTTGCCATTGGCTACCATATTGTCACGATGTTTTTTTTATATATATATACCATTTGACATTGATATAATAAAATTGATTAAAAATGCGATTAGCACAAAAATAGCCCACACACATTATCCAGTAATGAGTGCTCGCTCACCCACAAAGCAAATGCTCTGCTCCTGTGTGGATGCTGCAGCTAAGCACTGAAACAACAAATGTACGAAGATAAAAATTACCCACACAGGTATGCAATTAAAAAGGATATACTTAATGTACTATAATGTCTGGTAGGAAATAGGTATGATGCGTATAGATTATTTTTTGTTTTTTTTTTTTTTGCGAAGCAGAAGGTCAAATATTACGTTAGTAAGAGGCGGATGGTGGTATATAATTAAGTATTACGTTAGCTCTTTGCGAAGAAAAATAGCAATCAATAGTTTTGAATTTTTTAAATACAACTTCCCTGCAGCACCACTGACTATTCGAAAACTAGTTTGCAAACTACTCCATGGGAGAAACCGACTGGTCCAAATTCTGGTCACATCTCATATAAAGTTCTATTTACGTTTTACATTGTTTGTCAATAGTTTTTTTATGCATTACAATCGAACCAGAAAAAGGTCAACTGTCTCCTTATGCATAACTTTCGGACCAGTAAAAGGCCAATTCTTTTTTTTTTATTTTATTTAAATAAAAATTTCAAAGAATTTAATTTAATATTAAAATTTTACACAAAAACATCAAAAGGTTTCATTTGACGAATGTGCTAAAAATTTTGTTATATATCTATTTCTAAGCTTTGTGTTCCTGGTTCGAATCTCGGTGTGGGTGATTTTTTTTATACAAATTTTTTTATTATTTTATACCTTGGCTATGTTGGGCATATCATTCATTTTCTGCTCCGAAGACTCTTCAGAAAAATTGTGTACAAATTAGTAGAAATTTAAAAATTCGAATTGAAAATCACCGAGTGAAGGATTTGAACCTGGACCGCTCCACGCAGCGCAATTCGTTAGACCAATACACTTTCATTTGCTCTTCTTCACAGTCGATGTACTGCCAAACAGTACATAGTCAGTAACGTTATCATTTCACTGACACAATCAATACACAATTTGGACCACTTTTGCTACCAATGACGGATTATGCATTACATTCGGACCATTTTTGATATAAATGACCGACTTTGCATTACATTTGGACCATTTTTATTACAATTGATAATTTGAGTGATTCCGGTCTACTTACAAAATGACCAAAAATGGGACAATTGAGGCAATTGTCTCTGCCGATCCTACAAGCTTACTTTCTACTATGTTATTCTGTAGCCAAACAAGACTCACATTTATAGAACAAGACCATTTTTATATATAAATTTAAATTTCTTTTGAACAAAACTAATTGTAAATGTATAAATCACATGTTCAAGTGCTTTAAACTGAAAAAAGTTTTTGTCATCAATATCCTTTTTCTCTGCTGGGCTTCCAAGGCAATAATATATAGATAATTTCGCTAATTGGCATTACAAATAGGACACAAATATTTATCACATACATATAGTATATATATCCTTAACAAGTTGTCTGCTTAGTGACCTGTTCTCTTCATTATTTGTTACAAATAAGTGGCAAGTTTTATTTCTATTATTGAATAATTGCTTTTATATCTTATACGGCGTTCAATGATGGTGACATTGTTTTGACATTTATCCATACTTTTTTTTAATTATGTACGTGTTTTTGTAAAAATAGTTTGCTATCTTTTTATTTTGACACGCTCGTTTTGTCAGTGATTAAATAAGATTGCCAACCTTTAGTAGGTAAATATATTAATAAGCAAGACAAAAGCTTATCCATCTTTTTTTACTATGTTAAAAATGGAGTACAACTTTAAATTATACACCATTAGAAAGGAATTTGTGTGTAGATGTGCACAAAGTTAAAATTATATTGATGTTTTGACTTTAAGCCAGGTACAACTAAAAACAAATTTTTCAATATTAACAACAACAATGTTCACGGTCATACAGAGCTGAAAAAAGAATAAAGCACAAAGAGAAAGAACTGACTTCATGTTTTTTGTTTTGTTTATATTTCGCTTGAATTATACCAGGGATAATAAATGAGCTTTTCTATTTCGTACCAAAGAGCAAAAAAAAAGTACTAAAAGTGTCCAAAAAGTACCAAAATTATTTAATACTTTTGTAGTCGAATTGTGGCTTAAAAATTTTAAATTTCACTTTAACTCTTTCATTTCAATTTTATTTGTATTTCGTTTTTTAAGAGTTACATATGAAGTACTAAAAATTTATTTCAACATTACATGTAATCAACACGCAAAAAGACATAAAGATGGTTACTGCAGTCATTTTGAAATTAAAGCAAAACTTTAATTTATTTTATAAAAAGAATTAGATTTCCTTTGCTTGATATAGGAGCGAAAAAGCTTTTGTTTCAGAAATTTCCCAACATATACAGGTTGAAATTATGATGTTCAATTTGTTTCGCTACAAAATAAAACTGGTCTGAATATGATACGGGAAAAAATTTCCATACCATGCATTTTCTCGAAACTGCAAATAGTATGATATTTTGAGCGTTTATAAATTTTCTAATTTGATTTAAAGACATCATTATAATGTTACCTATATGTATTGGTAGTTGACGATTTGATAAATATATTTTTTTTTTGTCCTCGTCCAGAAAACAACTTAATTTTCTCATAAACAATCTCTGTCATGGTATGTTTCTAATATTTTACTTAGTTTGATAAAAATTTGCTAGTTATGAAAATTTGTTGCTTTGAAAATAAACTCTGTCGGCATAAATGTTAAAAAAACAAGTTCGTATCTGAAGTCTTTTTGAAAAATATATTGAGTTAAACTCAAATTCGTATAAAAAAGTTCTGAAACTAAAATATATTTTAGGAGTAATAAACAATATAAGCTTGAAAACATTTAGAGCAATTAAAGGAATTGTACATAAGATAACTCCTACAGAAATGCTCTCAGTTCCGATTTCGTTCGGAATAGGAATGAAATCAATCTTAAGGTGATCTGCGTTTTGAAAAATAAATAAAATTGGCTACTAAACCATTGATGTACTTAATGTCATGTGACATTTTAGTTTTTTTTCGCATATTTAAATCAACCAAAAAAATTATGTATCATGCGACTGTCCTGACATTGTTTGAATAGTATATTGAGTAATGTATTTTGAGAAGAGAAATATTTTTTGAATAAGAAATCATAGATGTATTAATAGCTAAAAAGCGATTTTCAATGAAAAAGTAGCTATATCAGCAAAAACTTTAGTTTGAAAGTTTTGCAAGAAAA
The DNA here is from genome assembly GCA_951812925.1 of Calliopum simillimum. NCBI lineage: Eukaryota > Metazoa > Arthropoda > Insecta > Diptera > Lauxaniidae > Calliopum > Calliopum simillimum. Next base: position 36,100,051 of record OX638372.1, read on the forward strand.
TGTTATGTTCCTTTCGAAAAGCAAAAATTAAGTTTTTAGAGTCAAAATTTTTCCTTTGTAGATATACAGGCATGTACTGAAATCCGATTCACTTCGGAATCGGAATGAAAGCAATCTTCAAAAGCTCTGCATTGCAACAAATAAGATGGAATCGGATTTGTATTTCAGCAAATAAAATATGCTAATGGTTCCTAATCGATTTACCGAAACATAAATTCGATTTGGAGTTAATTATCGAAATGCGGAGCTCTTGAAAATTGCTTTCATTCCGATTCAGAAGTGATTCGGATTTAAGAACACGCCTGATAAAAAAATATATTTAATAGAATTAAATGAGCTAAAATGATTCCGATTATTTTAGATAAAATTTTAATGCAACTAAATACCCATTAAAATTCTATTTCTGAACCAACGTTTTTGATGATCTACGATATAAGAGTAATGAACTTGACTGAAATCATTTTTTCTGCTTGCACTTGACAATTTAAATATAAATCGAAGTATATACTTGTGCATCACATATCAAAAAAAAAAACTCATACAAAAGAGAAAAAAGAATACACATTTTCTTCGATAATTAGTAGAGTAACAGCAACGCCTTATTTCATCATCATATGAATTTTGACGTTGCATTCATGATTTCGGAATAAAATCACTTAGGTAAATGTTAAAAAAAAAAAACAAAAATGAAGTATATAACTTATGAAAACTTACTCGTCTTGCGGGATTTATACAAATTACAGAATCTCGCATTGGATGTATTATTGAGAGTGCTTTCCGCTGGAGTGGCAACACCACATTTTTTGTGTTTTTTGCTGATATCACTCATATTCGGTAACATATCGCCATCAGGTGGTATGGCAGCCGTAGCGCGGTGGCGATAATATCGTTGCAAACAAATCGTGGTACGTGGATCTTCACGATATAGTAGGGACATGTTTTCCGATTGATTTTGTGTATTTGTTAGTTTTTCATTGGAAGGACACATTATTTTATTTGTTGATTTAAACGTTTGTGCAATTTTTGAGATCACGTTCGAATGATTTTAAAATTTTTTTAATATAATAAATAAACTTAAATTATATTTATTTTTTAAAATTTATTATTTAAGCTATGAGATTGTGTTTTTTGAGATTATTTCTCGCAAGTCTTTGAAAATTTGTTGATTTCACTTTAATTTAATTAATTAAGTCTTCTTTAATTTTCTTCTTCACTTTTTTTGTGATAGTTTTCTCTTAATTTGTTTAATAAATTCGTATTTCATCAAATTTATTTTCTAGATAAGAAAATTTCCTTTTGTTTTTTATTTTTTAATCACTAATTTAATTTTTCTTCTTTTGGTGCTCTATACAACTATCACTTTGAAGGAGTTGATCTCTACTGAAAGCTGTCTGATTTATACTATGGTTTAAATACAATTATCGTTTTGTAGCGTATAGGCACAACTCATCATCACAACAACAGCAACAACAACTACGCTACCACCAACGTCGTTAATAAGCCCGACTGCTTGGCCAACAGCAATTGAGACACATACAACCACGTCAACGCTCACCATAACACATGGCAGGTTCGATTTAAACCAATGCAATTCCAGTCAGTTCAGAGCTTAAAAGCACGCCGAACCGTCACAACCGAGACCAGTCGAGTATGATTAAAGACTTGTTGATTCTTCTCGCTCTGTGTATGAGCAAACTGTGACGTCACACTGATGATGCAAAACACGAGGGGGCTCGTATAACGCTCCGTTATGAATGAAATATTTATTTGTTTTATTAGCACACAAATACGGCGAGTAATCAAACAAAAACAAAAAAAAAAAAAACAACAAAAAAACGTATAGTGAGCGCAAAATTAACGCTAGGGTGGTTTAAAAAAATTAAATGCTTGTGATCGAATTTTGAGCTAGAGCTTTCGCTCTTATCATTATAGAATTGCAGTTCTCTCAACTCTTGTAATACTCTCAGTATTCAATAGGTTATTGTACTGTTGCACCACCGTCTCGGTACATTGCGATGACTATAATTTATATCCATAAATTCCCCGACTTTTTTTTTGAGGATCTTTTGCAGGTGACTTTTGGTCTACAATGCACTCCACGACTTTGTCAATCTGCCGAAAGGCTTAGTTGGGAGTGTGCCCTGAAATTCAAGCCTATTAATTATCAATAAAGCTTGTTCTTTTTGACTATAGGTCTTAGTCTTAAGCATTTGTTGAGAAATACTCATTCTTACATCCATATTATGAAACAAAAATATTTTACATCTGAATCATATGGGCATTTCCCAGGTGACGAACGTGACCGTCGTAGACATTTAAATTGCAAAACAAGTGGAAACAAAACATATTTTTTTTTAGTTTTTACTTTAAATTGTAGCTCTTAGGTAGCACTATAATTAGTGCCAATGTTAGTAGCAGGCGAAGTCCTTAGAACCTAAGATACACGGAATAAAGACACAAAACGAACGTGACAAAAATAGAAGTAGTTTTTGTACCTATTCAAAGAAAGTCAGAATTCATGAAAACAAGCCAGAATTTTTTAGTGCGACTAATTTTAGAATCTTATCCAATAATGTTACTTTATAATTTGTTTTGTTTGATTCAATTATCATCTGTACTTTTCTTTCTTTTAATCTTAATCTGAATCGATACGTGACAGTATGAACGTGACATTTTTCCCACCACACAAATTTTAAATTGAAAATCTTTAAAAAAAACAAGGTTTTCCCAGTGAATGTTGGATCACCTTAACTTGTTAAGTTGAAGTAGCATCACCAATTTTTCCAAAGGACAGAAAAAAAAGGAAAGAAACTTCAAAATCCTTAACGCAGGCTTAATGGTTTTAAAAACTTAAAAAAAAAGATAACAAACAAAGGAAAAAATAACTTTAAACAAAAATTAATTTTTGTATGTACAATGTATTAAGTGCACATTATCCATAAACTCAGCACTAAGTTTTCATAAAAAAACTTTAGATTTAGCTAATGAAAAATCTATATAATAAGTAATATTACGCAAGCAGTAAACTTTGACTCCCTTTTCAAGCCGATTTAATGCACCGATTTAAGCAAAACTTGTACCATTGAATAGGTGTAGCTTACCTTTAAGGTACAAAACAGTTTTTATGTTGCAAGTGGGCTATACCACGCCCCTAAATGGAAAATACGCTTTCACAGCTGAACTGATCAATCGATTTTCATCAAATTCGGTTAACATTAAGGAACGATAATATAGCAAATGGGCTGCGCCATTTAAACTAAAATTGAGGTGTTTGATTTTCGACCAGAAGGCAAGAATAGTTTTTATAAAATTAAATAAAATTTCATTTTTTAAATTTCAACATTTTAAAACTGTTCATTTGTATTTGAATGTGAACATGAAATATTGTGAAATTAATGAAAATCTCGCATTAATGCACATGTTTGTTGCATGTAAATATTCATTTTATTTACATGAATTATTTTTCATTCTAAAAATAAATACATTCATCAAATCCCCCACTTTTGAAACGTTAAATGCCATTGACCACTTTACTATTCCAAGTGCAAATATTGTAAAACATACATACTTTGTATAAACATAAAAGGTAATGACTTAAATGACGTACGGGTTGTTATCTACAGCATTCTTTAAGAAATTTCGATAATTTCCCGACATTCTTAATTTGAAAAATCAAAATTACAATAAAAGTTACAATCAGATTAAATTAAGTAGAGGTAAAAATATTCGCCAATCTCAACTATTCGACAAATAACGAATACTACTTGCATTCCAATGTAAGCCAAACGATCAAGTTAATTTATGTACATAGCAAAGTGCCATTATACTTCAGTTTAACGTCATGCATTAAATTAATTCTCATTTTCAATAAATATCTATTAATTCTATGCATTTTTAAAATTAAAATTGTTTCTACTAATCGATTGTAAAAGGTTGGAAATAAATTTTGAATGTACGTATAATACAAATTTTCCAATTGAGATTTAGCTCTGACGCGATTTATAATTCCTACACGTTTTCACTACCCGTAAGAGATTTATTTTTGAAAGTATGTAAATGTCATAAGCGGGGAAATGAGAGTTGTTCTTCCTATTCTTCGCAATATTTATCTTCCATTTGCGCTTAATGACATTAATGCCAATTATCAAGGGGGTCTAAGATATGCCACTTGCTCGAAAAAAAAATACAAAATCGACACTGTTGAGTCACGTGACTTGTAGTGAGACTTAGAGCTAAATCATTTAAGAGCCGTACATTAACTCATAAATTTCCAGTGTAAACGTTGTGTAAAGTATTGGGTTTCAAAAAAACGACATTATGCTAATTTTTCAATGCAATATTTTTTGCACCAATTGAAAGGGAAAGTTCAGAATTCGGTTCAGTTCGGAATTAACCAAGAGTTATCTGGGTTCCGAGCAAGCCTTCGAGCGAAACGTTTTCATCATTTGATTGCTGAAGATGCATATATCGGATTGTATTGGGTCCTAAACATTAAAGAATTCGGTAATTTTTGGAAGAACCATAATTTTTGCTGCCGATCGATGAGTACAGGATAAAACTTGGCAGTGGGCTTGAAGTCTCCGATATGGTTTAGTTCAAAATTCCAAAAGTTATCGAATTCTTCTTCTAACAAATGTATCGTTACAGTCGATAGCAAACGGTCGAAATTAGATTTTCGACGTCAGAATGTTGGGATTTGGATAAGTTCCAAGAAACCGAAATTTTAAACCATTTTCATATGTTGTATTTTGTGTAACTACCAATTGGGATAGTTCGAATATTTTTATGAACTTTATAAGAATTTTCTCGGTCCCAAATCGGCATTTTCGCCAAAATGTCCACCGTGAGCCAAAAATTTAAATCATCATATCTCTGAAACTGTTTAGCGTATATGAATGAGATTTGATACTTAAATAAAAAGCGCAAAGACAAATAATGTGTACTGGAGAAATGGGGGTATCACGCCACCACAAAAAATACTTCATCATAACTGCGAAAACATTTATCGCACATGAATGAGTTTTGATACATGTATAAAAAGCGCCAGGACAAATAATGTTTCCTGCGAAAATAGGCAATGCCACATTCCTAAAAAAAGTAATTCATAATTTATGAGATTTGGTTCACATGTAAAATGGAAAGGGATAAATGATATCCTTTGGTAAAATTCGTGATGCCACCTCAACTCAGCAAGATATGGTGATCCAAAATTCACTGAGAAATCTTGGTCTTTTTTAAAGGTTTTCAATTTAAAATTTGTATGGTGGAAAAAACGTCACGTTCATATTGTCACGTATCGACTCAAATTATGATCAAAACAAGAAAAAGTACAGAAGTTATTTGAATCAAACAAAATACATTATAAAGTAACATTATTGTACAAAATTCTAAAATTAGTCGCACTAAAAATTTCTGACTTGTTTCGCTGAATTTTGACTTTCTTTAAACAGGCACAAAAACTACTTTTATTTTTGTCACGTTCGTTTTGCGTTTCTTTTTTTGGGTGTATCTGCAAGTTGGCACTAATTATGGTGCTAACTAAGAGCTATATTGTAAAATAAAAACTAAAATAAAAATATATTTTACTTCCACTTTTTTTGCACTTTAAATTTGTACGACGGTCACGTTCGTCACCTGGCAAATGCCCAAATGCGCCCAATTTTGATTTTATTCGAAAAAAAAAGTTACTTAATGAGAAAAACTAATTCAGGACATCACCAGAGGTGATCTTACATGACAATTTCAACCTTTTTCTGAAAAAAAATTTTGTTTTTGTTTTGTTGCTTCAATCAAACGGTAATGTTGAATTTAACTTAATGAAATTTCCAACACCTTATTAACTGCATAAGTCACAGATAGACTGTAATGTTACCTTGTCAGCACTATAAATAGCATGTTAACAATAAAAATAAAAATTTTTATTATCTTTTTTTCCCCACTTCAAATCAAGAGCTATTTGATGTTATATGATGATGGCAGCACGCACCAACGATCCACATGTTCATATTAATTTCCCATGAAATATTGTAGAATTTCATTGAAATCATTCACAATAGTTTTGTGCAAATTTTTTCCAAATATCCAAGAAATATAATGATTTATTGATTGAAACATATTTCCCACACAGATAGATAATTCAGATCGGAAAAACGTCATAGTCTACGTCAAACACTGACAACGCTCAAAGACAATGTGTGAAACTTATCTGATTTCAACGAATTTACAACAACAACAACAACATAAAAATAAAGAGCTTAAAACAAAAGTTTATGATGTTTGCCGAAGTTCAGCAAAAATTGAAATTCGTTAGAACTATGCGTGATCCTACACAATATTAATTGTTATTGTTATTTACCCAATACTTATGATGCATATAGGTATTCAATGAATTTGTTGCTGTTTTTTTAAAATCACCACCTTGGAAAAGGTGACTTTCTTTAGCATAAATTGCACTGTAAAACAAAATCACACACTTTTTTGATCCGTCACACATCTGTGGTCTGGGAAGCTGACGGGCTGTGGGGAAATGTTAAAGATTTCATAGTTGTAGTCAACTTTTTTGTCATCCACCGACACTGGTAAGTGGCGATCTTTATGAATCATATATGGGTAAATTGGAATTTCCTACTACTGAAATGCAGAAGAAGAAGAGAAAAAAAAAGAGAACAACAACTACAGTTAAGATCGTTATTGTTGTTGTTGTTGTAAACTTGAAGAATTGAGTCAACAAATTCGATTGAAGCAGACGAAGACGCTCAATTGAAGCAAAAAAAAAAACCAAATTAAACATTAACAAAAACAACAACAAAATAATAAAATAAAAAAGTATTATTCGCTGTGTACGAGTGTATGTCAATCCCAACAACAACAACAACAAATTCACGGCACACGTTTAGCGCGCTTGACAACGCGCCTAATGTGGATAACCGGCGGTTTAATTGGCATGCGCCATGTTACGTTGTTGTTGGTTGGTTTTGTTTTTGTTGTTGTTGTTGTTGTTGCCTTGCGTTACAACTTGATTATTCATATTTTGGTTCCGCGCGCTTTTTATCCGACAGTTTTACTTTTTCTGTCAAGCTTTCAGAGAGCAAAGAGTTCAAATATGAACCATATCGTTTTTTTTTTACTCTCTGACAGCTCTCACAATATACTCTTTGCCCTAATTCTTCTTCTTATTTCCTCTTTTTCTTCTGCTTATATTTCTTACGATTTTCTTCCAATTATTCACCTTTTCGTAGTCTTCTACTTCTATCTCATCTCCCAATGTGCACAAAAACGGATGAGGATCCGTTTCGAATCCATTACGAGTTCATAAAGGTATAAAACACGTAATCCGCGGTAACGGATCCATTTCGAACCCGTAACGTACATCAAAAACGAATTCAAAACGCTTTGTTTAGATAAAAAAAAAAAACATCTTGAAGCGCTTATTAGCGAATAAAAAAAAATTAAATTCCGCAGTGCGGGCCCGTTTCGAATCCGAAACTTATGTAAAAACGAATTCAAAACGGATTTGCTTTTGAATATGTTAATGTTGTATATTTACAGAAAAAAACCGTTTTGATGCGCCTATTAGCAATTAAAAAATAATAAAAAGAAAAAAAAGGAAGAAAAATAAAGGGTAAAAATCCACCTCTGGCAGGATTCGAACCTGGGCAAATCCGTTTCGATTCCGTAAATACTTTAAATACGAACTCAAAACGGATTTGCTTTATTTAATTTTTATGATAAAAAAAATATTTTTGATTTGTTTTTTTTTTTTTCTTTTTATTTTATTGCGTATGATTGTAAACTTTTCAAACTCTGTTTGAAAAAATGTTTTTGATTCAAAATTTGAGTATATGTATAACATTTTTTATTAAAAGAAGGGAAGAAAAACAACACAGAATACTTATAAAAAAACAACAGAAATTTGTTTAATATACAAACTTTAAATCTCAACATCAAATAAGTCTACATCAGTTAAGTAAACGTCATATCGGTCAATAGCCTAGTTGTCTAACGTCTCGTGTATGAAAGAGTAATACCCCGGGAGCGTGGGTTCAACTCCCGGCCGGGCAAGCAATTTTTTTTTTTTTTTTTGTTATTTTGTTTTTTTTTAATTAAAAATAAGCGCTTCACCCTGTTTTCTTTTTTTTTATAAGCAGCATTAACATTATTAAAAGCGAATCCGTTTTGAATTCGTTTTTGATGTACGTTACAGGTTCGAAACGGATCCATTAAAGAATAAAAAACGATTCATTTTTTTTTTAGGAATCCTTCCCGCAAACGGATCAGTAACGGATAAGTAACGGATAAAAAGAACGAAAATATGAACCCGTTACGGATCCGAAACGAGTCCGTTTGGCACACTGGGCTTTCACTTCTACTTACACTTCTTCTGATCCTTCTTTTACTTCAACTTTTACTACAATTTCTACTTCTACCTCTTCTTCGACTACTTCTTTAACTTCTGCCTCGGCTTCTTCCACTTCTTCCCATACTTCTACTTCTTCTACTTTTACTTATTCTTCTTATTTTTCTTTTCTTGTTATTCTTCGTCTTTTGCCTTAAAAAACTAAACATCTTTTGTCTTTTTCCTAAAATTCATATAGCCCTTATATTATTGGCAATATGTTAGATGTCTTAAAAATATTTGCAAAATCTTCCAGACTACAGAATGACTTTCTCTTTTTAATTTCACAATACCCCGCAAGTGTTTGCATTCATTATGTCATTTACAAGCTGTTACTCTTAAGTAGGTTATGATATTTTATTGTTTTGATTAATTTGCATAGCATTTTTGAAGGCAATCCAATAATTGCACAGAACCAGATGAATCCTAAAAACACAATCAGCACTAAGCAATTTAATGCATCAATGAGTCATTGATATTTTTCCATAAGTCAACGATCTACTTTGATAACAAAGCCAATGAAATGTTTCCAGCTCTTCTTAGATGTAAATACAGAGAACGATAGGAGCAGATGCGATTTTGTAAATATTTTATTTTGCTTCTTTACGGCTCAAATAATTTCACTGTACCTACTAGTTGAAAATTTGGTTTGACGAGAAATAGGTCCTTCTCACCTAATTCGGGCATGGGAAATTCAATGGTGTAAACCGTTTTGCTGAATTTGTTCATCGCCCTATACAAAAAGTTCAAATCAAAATTTTGTCTAGAAAGTAGTGTTTGTCATAAAGAATCTCTTATTAAATTGTGATGAGGCAATGATTTTTCGTCAAAAGTATGATTTCCTGTTCAGGATGTATAAATTGGCAATGTAACTGCTAATTTTTTATCAATTTATCGGATACTTCTTAACTTTATCTTTAATTTTTACCGAATATTCTTATAGATTGAACGCTAGACGGAGTATGAGTATGTAAAATATGAGTACCGAAAACTGAGCTGAGATCCTAAGAAGTCTGAATACATGTAACAAAAAAGTGGGCGCTACCAGAATCTGCAGTGGTCCATGTTTTTAAGCTCCTACCCCGGTCCAGCCTAAACATGGTTTTCTGTTCTCAGTATTTATAGCAGTTTATGATAAATCGGAACCTTCTGACTACGAATATGATCTTGTTTTTTTCTATCACGTTAGCATCCTTGCACAAAAGTAAAAAAATCACTATTTTCAGGTATACTAAAAACTATATAACAATGACAATGGATAGAAAAAATTACTCTTAACAAGCCGTATTCTAACTATTTTCCAATTGGATCACTACATCCCAAGTTATTTATAAGCTTTTAAAAAAAGGATATCTCGCAATAACATATAAAGGCTTTTTCCGAACCAAAAACTATAAACTTAAAATTTTATTATTCTTTCTTACCAATAACAATATTTTATTGTAAAAATTTCAAGCCTTTTCAGAACAAGATCATATGACAAATGACAGTTCTATTCTAGATTAAGTGAGAAAGCCACCAAATGAATAAGCAAGAAATAAAATTTTGAGAAAATTTGGAAGAAATTGACATTAAAGTAAGAAGATATCCAATAAATTGATAAAAGTATGAAGCATACATGATAATCTCTTATCCGACCTAATAAAAAAGTTCCAGGCCAGAAGTAAATATGAATTTGTATAGGTAAAAAATAAATGATAAAGGAGAGAATCTAAGAAATAAATTTGGAGTGTTTTCTTCGTTTTTGGAATAGATCCTGTAAAACTTTGAAACGAGTGAGAGCAAGAAAATTTTACTCTTTTATGGACAAATATTGTAAAATGCGCGGGAATGTACTTATAAAATTAATTTTTGTGTCCAGCAATAAACCTCAGTATTTTCTGACTCGCTGCTATATCCTCTAAATGTTCTATTTCGACTACTTTTAAAAAATTTTTTCTCCCCAATTTAACAAAGGCTATTTTTTTTTTTTTTTTTTGTTAGGAAAAAATTTTATTTTGACTTTGTTTTTCAATTTAAAAATAATCTATACATTAATACGCATGACAAAACTTTGTCCTACCTTTTTTACTATGTTAGAAATGAAGCACGACTTTGAATTATACACCATTAGAAAGGTATTTCTATGTTAATATGCACGAAGTTAAAATTATTTTAATATTTTGCCATTAAGGCAGATCAAATCATATGCAAATTTTTGAATATTAACAACGACAAAATACGCGGTCACACAGAGCTGAAAAGAGGACTGACACTGACTTCAGGCTTTTTGTATTCTTTTCGTTTCACATTTGTTATTGTGCCAGGGATGATAAATGTGCTTTGCTATTTTGTACCAAATAGCAAAAAAAGTACTTTTCTTTACTCGCACATTTTACAATGAAATTAAGTAATTGATCCAAAAAATTTAAGATTCAATCCTTTGTACACTGATTTTATTTTGACACTGAAGTACACTGTGTTATTTAATCGGTGTAAAAAAACCTGATTCTAACAAATACCTCAGTGTACTGTACTGTATACAAACAAATACATTCAAGTCAACTTACAAAGTGCGAGCAGAAAACTATAGCAAAATCAGTGACATGGTAAAACTTGCAAATTTCAACGCATCAAACAAGATAGGTCTGAACATTATTTGTTTTTTCTTCTTTCATATCTACACAGAGCGAAGAAAAAAAAGCATAACTTGCGTTGCTAAATGAGTTTCTACCACGTTCGTAAGTGTTTTAACTATGTTTCGTTGCTGATTTGGATTTAACAACGCTCCAAGATCATATTTGTGTGGTGCGTTGCTAAATCATTCACAAACGTGGTTGAAACTTATTCAACAACGCTGGTTGCCAAGCGTTGTTAAATCCAAATCCGCAACGAAACGTGGTCAAAACACTTAAGTCCTGGGTTAAACTGGTTTAAATTTGTATAAAAAAAATAAACTTTGCTTAGAGTTGCGCTCTTGCAGCACCAAAATATTCTGATTGATGTAAATAAGCACCATATAAAATCATTTTAAAAACAGAACTGGTCGAATTAAACGTCTCAAAATTCATATTAAAAAGGTAGCAGTTAAAATTTTAAAACACAAATTTTTATCATATACCGGAATTTTCTGTTTTTAAAATGGTTTTGGAGGCATCAAATATTCTCTGAAATGGAATAAATTTTACATAGTGCTTATTTGCATCAAAGGGAATATTTTGGTGCTGTAGGAGTGCAATTCCAAGAAATTTTAAAATTTTAGACCATCCAACTCTGGATGGACTTTTCTAGCGAAAGGAAAAATTTGTTTTTAATTGCCAATGGTCACTCTAAAATAAAGCGGATATCGTTTATGCATTTTGTTGTTGTTGCTTTTGGATATTGCTGTGTTTGGAATTTTTTTTTTTTAATTTTTTTAAATTTTTTTTTTTATTAAAACGGAAGTAACTCCGCCGCCGCCTTTGCGGCTACCAATGCAGTAAGACATTTTATTAGCCAGTTGTAGGTGCAAATGCTGAAGTATCGTTTGTTTTTTATTTTATTGGTTACTGTTGTCTACTTGTTTGTTATTCTTACAATTGTGTATGTATAAATGGCAAACCGCAAAATACATACATATGTACATATTAATTTATAAGAAACATTTTTATTGACTTAATTTTTTGCATGATTTAAATGTTTTTTAGTAAAACTTCTGCAGATATTTATTTAAATATTCATGTTATAGTTTTTATTCTATTCTTTATAGTTAAAAACGAATTATTGACCACTTTTTTTAAAAACACAGGCAACGGAGAAACTACTTAAATAAGAACATATATCCACAACATAATATTTTTCTTTTAAAATGCTTTATTGATTTAGTTGGCCTTTTTTTTTTTGTCAATTTTAGTTTTTATGTAATGTTGTATCACGTTTTTTTATATATGTATATATCCCCAAACCAATATACGAAGGATTTAACATTTTTGTTTTAATTCACTTTCGCTTGGCGTTTATGTTTTTTTTTTTTTGGTTTCTACGATATATTCTTTTTTTTTTGTTTTATTAGAAAACAAAAAAACAAATTTTTTATTGTATTTTAAATACACAAAAATTATACATTTCGAATAGAACCACCGCTTCTTAACATATTTTTCAACCGCGCGACACACACGAGTTCTCTGCAGCAAAAAACGAAAGACTTAAGCAACATACTTGACCAAAGCCAAAGTGATGATGTTTTGTTGCAAATTTATTAAAGCAAAAAAATGAATGAAAAAACAACAAAAACATATATGTAGGTACTGAAAAAAAGCGGATACGGAATAAAAAAGTGGAAACGTGCAGCCAAGAATAAAAATAAAAAAGGACAGGGAAAAATTGTATAAAGAAAGTAAATGGCAGACAGCATAAAGAAATTGGCTGCGAGCGCCTTAGGTGCGCTTCCCCTATGATTGTAAATAGTGAATGTATGTTTTTGAGCAAATCTCATTTTGCATGACACTAATTAATCAGAATCAAATTTAAAAAAACAAAAGTGCAGAAGCACAAATTAAATTAATTTTATATGAAAATTTTCATACCTCTGCGAAAAAGGAATTTGATTAATGGAGTTGATCTTCTTTTTACACTATTGCATTTCTCGCAATTTTCATATTCAAATTAATAATAATCATTAAAATCATAACAACGTGTTAACAACCTGACAACACAGGTCTAAATACATATTTCTCAAAACGATGAAATTGTACATGTCGTAAAAAGCAAAAAACATTCGAAAATGACTCAGTCATTCGTAGTAGTACAAAATGCCTCCATTCATTCATTCATATTTACTAGCCGGCATTCAAGAGAAATACAACGACGATCAACGAATAAGAAAAACACAATTCATTCATAAATTTCACAAGCAGCCGGCTTGCCAGCTGGTATACTTACGTACGCTTGATTCCATAGATACTCGTGTATTTACATACATACAATATATGCAAATATTGTGTATTCGACGTCAGAGACAACAACAACAATAAAATAATCAGAAATGTTCAGTGAATATATTGGTGTTAAGTTGTAGATAACAGGTTTAATCTTGAAAAATATAATACATTTGCCCACACTGCTCCTGAACAAACGATAGGTTGCATGAAAATGACACCAAAAACGAACAATGCCCCTTTATTCGTAATCATTCACTGAGTAAAAATCAACTTTATTTGAAATCTTAGCTGCTCCTTTTTTGAAAATATCTCGATTTTTCCAATTGGGGCATTTTCCCATACAAAAAGAAAAAAAAAATTTTTTAACTACATTAAACTAAAATTAAAATAATCACAATCGAGGTGTTTTGCAAAGCTAAACGCAAATCCAACCTCAGAATTGCTCTATCGTGTATAGTTTATGAGATATTGTAACCTAAAGACCAAAATAAGTCGTTTTTTGCCATTTTTTGAAGCTATATAACTATGTAACATATCATTTATTCGTCAAATGTGGCTTAAATACTTGAAAGTCCCAATATTTTCCTTTAAAACATAATTTAAATTATGTTGATATTTTTTTTTTCCTCAAAGATATCCTAACCTAAAAAGACTCAAAAGTGCAAAAAACCTGTTTTGACAATATTTCGGTCTACGACATCTCTTAGAAGCATGAAGATATAAATATAATTTAAATTAGGTTTTAAAGGAAAAAATTGGGGCTTTTCAGTATTTAAGCCACATTTGACGAATAAATGATATGTAACATAGTTATATAGCTTCAAAAAATGGCAAAAAACGACTTATTTTGGTCTTTAGGTTACAATATCTCATAAACTATACACGATAGAGCAATTCTGAGGTTGGATTCGCGTTTAGCATCGCAAAACACATCGATTGTGATTATTTTAATTTTAGTTTAATGTAGTTAAAAAATTTTTTTTTTCTTTTTGTATAGGAAAATGCCCCAATTGGAAAAATCGAGATATTTTCAAAAAAGGAGCAGCTAAGATTTCAAATAAAGTTGATTTTTACTCAGTGAATGATTACGAATAAAGGGACATTGTTCGTTTTTGGTGTCATTTCCATGCAACCTATCGTTTGTTCAGGAGCAGTGTGTGCCAAAGGGGTAAAATGCCAAAATGACGACCTAAATATTGAATAAATTAACCTAAACTTTGAATTTAAAAATATATTGGGGGTTATTTTTCATCAATATTCAAAGGGAATTGCAATAGAAAATGCAAGGTAGTCACTCACAAGCATAGTTGAAACTCATTTAGCAACGCGCGTTGTTAAAAATGCCACAATTGAGCCATGTTCAAAATTTGGGTCGCCACATGGTTAAAATAACGACGTTTCTGCCACTTTTGACAATGTTGTTTTCTCTGTGTAGCAAATATTGCCATGTTAGTTCGTAATTAATAAAAAGATTAATAATAATAAAGGTCTAAATAAAAAATAATAAAGGTCATTAGGTTCAAACATATATTTGGTAATTATTAACTAATATACGATTGAAGCAATAAAATTGCTCAAATATGCCGCTCAATAAATAATATTAAATATTCGATTCGCCAATATCAAATATATTATTTGTCAATTATTACTAAATTTTGATTTATATAATAGGGTGCAGCACTTTTTCGAAATAATGGGAAAATTAAAGGATGCATTAAAGATTATCTTTGAATCAGGCCTTATAACAAGCACTGCATACTTAGTTTTGGTCAAAACCACATTGTGCACATTTTTTTACGGTTTTTAGGGTATACAGTCACTCATACTCAAAAAAAAGCGTTTTTGACAAAAATTTAAAAATATCGGAACTCTCAGGCTGAAATTTGCAAGGAAACCACAGACTGATTTTAACATTCTTGGTCTTGAAAAATGCGCCGTTTACTACGCTCTGACGTAATATAGCACGCATAAAAAAATTTTAAGTTTTAGTTGCAAAATACAATGTGAAACAAAAATACCCAAAATCACACCTCTACAAAAAATACGAAGTATATAAGAATTGTCATATCTCGCGCAATTTTAATCCGATTTCCATTTTAAAGACCATGTTTGAAAGTTTTTAATTTTTTCATTATTTTCTTATCAAAATATTGAGATATTTTAAAACAATAACATAAAAAGGTCGCATTTTCATAATATACAATTGTTTTTATCAAATCTCGGCCTCTTGTGGGAAACTGTTTACTTTTGGAATAAAAATTAGAAAGCAAATCTATAGGAAAACAGATTTCCTACATATATTGAGGTCTAAAATTTTTGTGCGTCTTTTGTATTTTGAGTTATAGGAAAAAACCGTTTTTTGAATCAAAAAGTTTGAACTTCTTCCGGAACTTTCATAGGGAAAAATTCACTGTAGAGCAATGAGAAAAAAACAAAAGATGTAGAAAATTAATCCATTTCTAAGATTTAGGATAAATTACTACCAATAATTTCGTGGTTTTCGAGATAAGTTAAAAAAACTGTGAAAAAACAATGATTTTTGTCGTTTAGACCTTTATTCAAGCCCCGGGTGGGCCATCTTTTCGAGGGTTTAGACCAAAACTAAGTGTGCAGTCTTTGTTTTAAGATCTTAATCTACATATGATAATTTTTGATTCACTCATTTTTTTTTTTTTTTTTTTTGAATTATGCTGCACTCTGTTTGGTATATAATCATACTGTTTTCTCGGTGTATATAATGCAAGAAAAAAATCATTAAAAATGTTCAAGTTCTGCATCAAAAGTTTTAGGAAAGTTGCTTTCTGTGCAACGACATTGACTTAATAAAAAGTGACAAATCTCAAATTTCAAAAATACTATGTTTTGTCAAGTTTGAAACAATTTAGAGCATGCGGGTATGCTATGTTTTTTTCTGAACTTTGTCCTAAAAGATATGTCGCTAAGCATCAAAATATGGCCGTCTTCCCTAACGTCAGTTGCTTTTTATTACAATAGCATTTTCATGCACTAATTGTTGCATAATTTTAGGAATTTTTTGAATATTTATTTATTAAGAGCAAAGTTTATAAAAAGCATCAACTTTGATCCTGATAACCTGATAGCATTGCATTGTCAACATATTTTAGTTCGGCGTTATAAAATGCAACAATGATGAAGTAAAAAAAATAAGCTCCTAAAATTATGCAACATTTTTTTATGTAAATGCTGTTTTAATACAAAGCAACTCACGTTTAGGAAGAAGCCCTATGCAGCACATTTAAAACTATAAAAAAACAAAGCATATTTTTAGGCATAATAATCAACGGGTGACACGCTTGAAATAAGAGATTTGTAATTTTTTCTAAAATCAATATCCTAAGACATAAAGCAACTTTCCAAAAACTTTTAATTTCAAATAAATTTGGGCGATAATCAATTTGGAAATAACGCCCAAATTACAGAAAACGAAATAACGCCCACATATTTCCAAAATAATTGTCGCCCAAATTTATATGAAAATAATTTTGGTCTTATTTCGTGTTTGTGTTTGGATGATATTTCACTTTAATAATTGGGAGTTATTTAATTTTTTGTTTGTTATGTCAATTTTTGTTTTGGGCATTATTTTGTTCTTTTACTCAAAAGCAAGGCAGCTTACAAAAAAAGAATACTTGGCTAAAAATGCTTAGAATCATCCAAGATACACATGTCAAATTTTTTCAGAATTTGGAAATTTCCACATTTTCTCAGTATTCCCGCCCTTCTACTCATCTGCTTAATTTATTAACAATTTTTTCCGAATTCTATCAATAAGAAAAATACCATTAGTATCTAAAGTGTACTTTTCCCAAGGAGTTTTCTGCATACGATAATTTATATATCTACCTTACAAAGAAAAAAATCCTAAACTTCCGATGAATTTGTATATAACCTTTCAGGTAAGTACTTACAAAGTTTATTGCATAACTTAAATTTAATTGCACATCAGCAGCAACATTTAGGAAAAACACACGTTCTTTGCCCACTCGTAGGTTCGTTTCCCAGCTAAATTTCCATTTCTTTAAGTTGTGAAATATCTCGCGATGAAATAAAAATTTCCACTTGAAAAAACCACCTTTAACAGATTTTATAGTGGGGTGGTATCATTTAGCAGTGGTATTTCTTTGGCACATATTTGCCTTTCGATTGTGTTTTCTCATCGCATAGAACTGGTTTGGTCAAGCGAACGCCAGTTAATGCCACGCTTGTCAAACAGTTCGCTCACCTGTTTGGCGCGTGATTTTTCAACGATTTTTATTAAGTGATTGATACCTTGGTTTTTTGATGAAATAAACATGACAGTTGTAATATTGTTATTTGACGAAAAGCAACAGTAATGATGGCTACTCAATGGAGTAAAATTTTTGATGTCCATTGAATCCATAAAATTCTAAAATTAATGAAAACCATCAGAAAAATCTAAATTGTCAAAAAACAAACATGAAACAAACAAATCTTTTTGCCAAGAAATTGCAAAAATTGATTTGAAATTATAACTCCTGGGTATCGAACGAAAGCGGTTATTTTTAAATTGTTTCAGAAATTTATATCAATTTAATTCGGTAATTACATACAGAACATGGACTATTATGGTGTTATTACATTTCTGCATTATTGATAAAAAGCGAGTCAAAACTTTTAATGACAACACAGGGCGACGTTATTTACAACATGATCATCGCCCAAATTTATATGAAAATAATTTGGGTGTTATTTCGTTTTGTTTTCGGGCGTTATTTCATATTTTTTGGTCGTTATACATATGGTTTTTTTTTTTTGGCTTTTTTTTTTTTTTGGGCGTTATTTCCTAACGCCATTATTGGTTAAAGCATACATGCACACTCGCACTGAGAAAAGAGTATGCTTCCCTCACAGAAATATATTTGATTGAACATTCTAGAAAATATTTGCTAATAATTAACAAATTTCGGTAAATCTTAATATGCCTTTAATTGGATCTTGAAATATTGTTGATTGGGCCAAAGGTGATATCTGTTTGATGGAATGTCAAATATTTGCTATAGCTTCAAAAATATTGTCTGAGATTGGAATGCACTCTAAAAAATAAAATAATTAAAAGAAAAAAACTTTCTTGTCTGGGATTCGAACACACTCCCCCAAGTTATCAGTCAAACGTCTTATACATGGAACCAACTCTATCTACATTAATTTTAAACAAAAAACCCAGTCGGAGAATGTTCAATGCCTGCTTATAATCATGCTTTCTTTCTTGCCTTTTTTAAAATCTTTTAAGCAATCTCGGATACCTTCTAAGGACAGGCCTATTAGAACGCCTGACTCTTTCTTTACTATAGATTCTCTAAACATACTATTGTCCTTTCACATTAGAAGTGATCGTAGAAAACCTTCATTGCTCCCTTCTTTGTGGAAGCAAGCTTGTCATGTTTGCTGCCTAAATACATTTTTTGAAACAAAAAAAGGACAGAAGGGAAGACAGCATGCCTGCTTCTGTCCATTTATATTAGAAGCTATGATAGAAAGCCTGCTTTGCTTAATTTTTTTGTAGATTTTTTCAGATATTCAGGTATTTTCTGAAATCCGATTCACTTCGGAATCGGAATGAAAGCAATTTTCAAGAGCTCCGCATTTCGATAATTAAAATCAAATCAGATTTATGTTTCGGTAAATCGAAAAAGAACCATTAGCAAATTTTATTTGTTGAAAGGCAAATCCTATTCCATCTTATTTGTTCGAATGTAGAGCTCTTGAAAATTGCTTTCATTCCGATTCCGAAGTAAATCGAATTTCAGAACATGCCTGATTATAACTCTCAATATATTTGATAAAAGTACTATTTAAGTATATCTTGCTTGGTATATAATTTTGGGTTTCTATGATAGAGTAGCTATCAATGACATCCAATAAAGGACATGTCGATATTAACAAACATCGAAATATGCCTGCGTTGCTGCAAGCGTGTCATGTGTAAAAAATAAAGAGGGGAAATCAGCATGCCTGTTTCTGTCCTTTCATATAAGAAGCAATCGTAGAGGCCTGCTTTGCTGCCTTCTTTTAGAAGCGAGAGTGCCAGGCGCCCAATGACATCGTGTGTAAACAAGAAAGGAAGAAAGAAGGGAAGGCAGCATGCCTGTTTCTGTCCTTTCATATAAGAAGCAATCGTAAAAGGCCTGCTTTGCTGCCCTATTTTAGAAGCGAGAGTGCCACGCCTTGGCACCCAATGACATCGTGTGTAAACAAGAAAGGAAGAAAGAAGGGAAGAATGTAGGCCTACTGGCACTCAAAGAAGGCCCAATATCATGCCTATTCGACTACTCTTTCTCCTACTGGGAAGTCATACAAAAAATTCAACAAGTATCGAAAAACTTCACACAAAAACACATGACATTATTTTCAAAACAACTTATATTAAATAAGTAATAAAAAACAATCAATTGCTTGACTTTTTGTTTAAAATTAATTTAAAATAACAATTAATACAAATGTTGACAGAGACAAGATTTTTTTTTTTTTTTTGTTTTTCTGCAACTTGGCGAGTGCATTTAGATTTCAGAGAAGAGTTTTTTTTTTTTTTAATTTATAACAAATATTATATTTCATGATGTCGCCGTGATCCTAGCAAATATTGTCATGTTAGTTCCTAATTAATAACAAGATTAATAATAGTAAAGGTCCAAATAAAAAATAATAAATGGCTTCATATTCAAACATATATTTGGCAATTATTAACAAATATACGATTGAACCAATAAAATCACTCAAATATGCCGCTCATTAAATAATAACAAATATTCGATTCGCCTATATCAAATGTATTATTTTTTAATTATTACGTTAATTATTTTCTCAGTGTGGTAGTGGCGTAAGTAAAGAGCGGCATGTGTTGGCCAAAATGCCACGGGCCACCGGCCAGAGAGCGGCGAGCATAAGAAAATGTATCGAGATTTGAATGCGGTTAACTCGTGGTAGTAACATTGCTGTCAGCAATTGAATAAATTGTCTGTCCTGTGGCGAAACTATTGGTGTTCTATGGTACAGGGGTCCTTGGCCTCCATGCACCCCCAGGGCCGAAGAAAAAAAATTAACCATGAAGTAGGAGCAATCGAGAGAGAAAGATGTTCCTTCATATTCATAATTTCTACTATTTTTCTTTAAATTTAGATTATTATGTATACAAAATTTGGTTTAAAATTTATACAATTTTTTTATAAAATAGTATTGTATTAATTTCATAAGAAAATTGGAATGAATAAGATTATATCGAAATGAAATTGGAGATTTAAAAACGCAAGCAAATATTGTAGCAGAAAAAATTGTCTATCAGACCTGAATTTGCTAAAACTCGTCGGAGTAAGATGCAACGTCATTTTGATGAAAATTGCGAGGATGAACATCCCCAAAATCCTGAAAGCTTGTTTATATTAATGTATTATAACTAGTATTGGACACCATCATCAATCAACTGAGATTGCATTTTATTGGATTGAACGAAACTGTTTCCAATTTCAGTGTCTATCGAACCCGCCAAGCTGCAAAACTAAAATGACGCCGATTTATTGGAAACGGCTTTAATTTTTGTTGATTTATATTAAGAAGATATCTAGAAATAATCCAAATTGATCTTAAAACTATATCAAAGTATAAATTAAAACAAAAATTAGTTGAGTTTCTTTGCATTGTGGGAGGGCCCCTTGCGATTAATTTTCTATGGGCCTCGAATGGTGTAGTTACGCCACTGATACTATCTGTGCAATAATACCTAATCATCTAACTTTGCGGGCCAATGTAAAACAAAATTATTGCAATTAAAAAAGGGCACGCACAAGTAACGGTGATGTATTCTCCTTTAACTCCTAGGAGGAGCATAGGGCCATGGGTGATAAATGCAAAAAAAATCATAAGAGTTATGGATGGCTAAGTTTTTTCGAGCGCACAAGCAACTATAAAACTAAAATTGTATATGCGCAACACTGTGCGTAAGAATTTTTAATAATTTTAAAGAAATTCAATTCCTTTTATCCACGAGCCGAATTTAGAAATTTACACAGTAGGTGAGCATGTCGGACATAATGAGTTTCTATGGATTAAGAACTTTTACTTTAATGTGAAATATAAAACTGTGCTACACAAAATTTACTTGCACTTTCTAAACAAAATCCATGTTTCTACAAAGTCAAGAACTCATAATGCTAATGAATAATACACCAAAAAATAAAACGCTTTGTTATATTTTTTTTTTTTTTTTATATAAATATTTACAGCATTATTTAACATTCAGCGAAATAACGGCTGGAAGAAACAAAAAAAATTCGGGTAAAACAGTTGGTATAACACGCCAAGCTCTTCTAGACCATAGATCATCGATCAAAAAAGTGCGAATACAATATGCAAACTAATACTTATTAAAAAAAAAAAAAAAAAAAAAAAAAAAGACAAGTTCCAAGCAACTCGATCGTGACGCGTTTGATGGCACTTCAATTGTTTAGATTTGAATATAAAAACTGGTTGTTCGAAATCAAGTTCATTATTTGTTTAGTTTGTTTGTTTTTGTTGTTGTTTTGGAGCCAACAAACAGTCACACACCTGACGGTGCTTTACCTTTTTTGCTTCATTAAAAATCGCTACACATCATCCACTAAATTTGTCTGATCAGCTTCGATCCACACATTTATCAAATTGTCCAATTTGTCGTTATGAATCGACGCTTTTAGCTTTAATTTTTGTGCAAAATCCCATATCTAAGTCATGACGTAAAAAGCAGTCGTTTATCTTTACCGAATATTGAGTTTGAGATTTCCCAGACAGAGCAGAACGTCACCGTTCGGTCGCTGTCTGGTTTTTTAAATGAACGCGTGAACGCGTAGTAAATGCGCAGTGCGTGACTGTGGCTACCCCTAGTGGGAGTTTCAGTGTAGAAGTGAGTTCTATGTAATATGTTTTTTCGCACTCGATTGATCTAAGTATTTGTTATCTGATTAGACGTTCACTTGCTTATCGCTCATAAATCAATGCCTCTCTGGCGCATAAGATCTATTTTTAGATCTAAGTAAAGTGACGCAAAAATTGTTTGTTTGAACTTTTTTTTGTTTTTTATTATTTGCATGTTTTTTTAACACCTAATTGTAGTTTCTTTCAGTAACTGTCTTGACATAAATTAGTTCTTATGTTATACTCGTTTTTAGACTATGATGATTTATTGATTTTTTCTCTTTTTATTTGTAGGGTGTGTCATTTTTATTTTCTATCTACAGTAGGGTTGTTCAAAAAAAAACACAATCTCTCAAAATATATGTATTTGTATTGAGCTAGCTACACTGAGAAAAGAGTATGTTTCCCTCATAGTAATATATTTGATTGAACATATTTGTTAATAATATAACTTATAAAAAAAAAAAACCATGTCTGGGATTCGAATGCACTCTAAAAAATAAAATTATTAAAAAAAAACGTTCTTGTCTGGGATTTGAACCTACTCTCCCAAGTTATCAGTCACACGTCTTATACATTGAGCTAACTCTATCCATGTAAGTGATTTTAAACCGAAATCCATACAAAAAATTCAACAAGTATTGAAAAACTTCAAAAACATGCTGACATTATTTTCAAAACAACTTATATTAAATAAGTAATAAAAAACAATCAATACTTGTTAAATTTTTTATTCAACGTTTTGTTTAAATTAATTCGAAATAACAATCAATAGAAATATAGACAGAGTTAGCTGAATGTGTAAGACGTTTGACTGATATCCTGGGGGTGTATGTGCGAATACCAGACAAGAAAGTGTTTTTTTTTTTTAATTAATTATTTTATTTTTTTACTACACTTTGATTGACTTTGTGATTCGTTATAACTCCCCTTCAGTTCACGAAACTAGTACCGAACTAGCGAAATCGCTAGCTACCGGTAACCAGCACTAGTTCCTCCCAGATCTACTTTATTCGTTCTCAACTGGCGAATTTAACGTGTGCATGTCAGAGGCAGGGGTGAATTGCCACCCTTTGCTCTACTGCTCACTAACTATTTCACTAGTGAGAAGTAGCTTGATTGTAAGGCGTTCTCTTAGTAAAGAAAAAAAAAAAAAAAATCGAACAACCCACACTGAGATTCGAACCTGGGGTTCAAAGTTTTTCACCTATGTATGTAGATAAATTACGAAGTCTTTAGCTCATTCGTCTATAAAGCTTATTGACGTAGTTAGGTGAAATTCGTATTTAAACAATTGAAAAAATTTTTGTTTTTTTCTAAATTTTGTTCTCTTTCTTTTTTTTTTTTTTTTTGGGGTGTTTTATAAATAAAATTACTCAAATTTTGAAACTAAAAAGTCTCTCCAAAGAAAATTTGAAATTCAAACGTTTTTATCGCTCATGTTTTATATTTTATTATGGAACTGACGACTGCTTGCATTACCTGGGGTCAAAAAAGGAACTAGTGCGTGTTTTGCTAGTTACTTCGCTAGTGATATTGTGCGAATTGTCTACTTGAGAACTGCTGGGTCTTTTGTATTTCTATTTGTATATGTACATAGAACATCTTTAGTTTTAATATAGTTCTGACTGTTAAGCTGTAAGATTCAGTAATTTACGTTCGGTCATTGCATCCAGAGGTTTAAAGAATTCAATACGCGCGGCATAGTTCCAATTCGCTATACATGGATTCCCTGTTACGATCGCAATGAACCAAGATTACAAATGCAACTGATAATTATATGGTAGCATTTAACAAAGAACAAAATGCCCTGGGGGAATGAGTTCAATACGCCCCCCCCCCCACCCAGACAAGATTTTTTTTTTGTTTCTTACTTTTTTTGCAACTTGGCAAGTGCTTTCAAATTTCAGAGAAGATTTTTTTTTTAATTTTTAACAAATGTTATATTTTATGATGTCGCCGTAATCATATCAAATATTGTCATGTTAGTTCCTAATTAATAAAAAGATTAATGATAATAAAGGTCTTAATAAAAAATAATAAAGGTCTTTATATTCAAACAAATATTTGGTAATTATTTACAAATATACGATTGAACCAATAAAATTTCTCAAATATGCCGCTCATTAAATAATATCAAATATTCGATTCGCCTATATCAAATATATTACTTGTTAATTATTACCAAACCTTGATGTATATAATCATACTGTTTTCTCAGTGTAGTGTCTTCAGAAGATTTAAACTACTCTGTGTTTCCTGGAAGTGCGCCGTACACCTGAAAAGAGCATTTTAGCACTTTGAAACAATAATAACTCAGAATTCTGATGTGGTAGAAAAAACCCAAATTCATATGAGTGGTTACCAGGTAATTTATGAAAATCTTCAAGTGTTTAAAAAAAAATTTTCCACACATTCCATGGGGATTCTACTCTCGAGGGAATATTTTACAGCTCACCTTATTCAGTATATTTTTTGTTAATATAGTTCATTGATTCATGATCACAACTAAATTATTTCAAGAATGACGATGAAATAATTTTGATCTAAAACATAATTCTTGCAAAAGAAAAAAAATTTTCAATCACCTATGACGTTATTTAATCATAGAAATACGTATCTCGTAAACCAATCAGACCATCTTAACGTGCAAGTTCAAGTTTTATTAATTATTTATCAAAAATGTCGAGCTCATGAGGACCAAGATTGGATGAAAAACGAAAGGTCTATTCTAGATTTAGTGAATGAATATACTAAATTACTGCATACTTTATTAACAGAACGAAAATCATATGTTTATTCACTAAATCCAGAATAGAACTGCTACTTTTCATCCTTGAAATTTTTTTATGTAATAAGTTCTTGCGTCTAGAAAGAATTAAAAGGGTTGATGAGGATTTTGAGTTTGTGTGAAATTCGAACTTTGGTTCACAACAGATTGGCTATTTTTTACTTGATCTCAACAAGTTGCCCAAGTCAAGAAAGGCATTTTATTTGCCTTTTCGACGAGTCCTTCATATTTTTATGATGAGGGTGCTCCAAACCGAGATAACGAACAACTATCGCTATATCTCAGAAATTATGAGAGCGGTAAAATTTTTCTTTTCACGGTTAAATTTCGGTTAACTTATGGAAAATTTCCCTATGAAAATTTTTTCAAAATTTTTGTAAATTTTTGTAAATTTTTTTTTCAAAAAGTTTAAGAAAATCAAAGTCGGTCTGCTACTTTATTTGAAGTTATCTTAGGAACTATGAGAGGTCTGCTAACTTCATTTAGCAAATGTTTGGTTGTGAGGTTTTTTTATTTTTATAATTGATAACGAAATTTTCAATACTTATACCAAATCAAAACCAAAGTGTAGACAAATACAAAAATGAAACCAAAAACAAAAACAATAAAAAATGAAACAAGTACATCCGTAAAACGCACCAACCAACTTACTAAATGACCGACCGACAGCAGCAAAAAGTGAAACAACAAAAACATCAACATCACAAATTTAAAAATAGAAAATTACAACTACGTCGTTTACCAGGTACAATTTCACTGTTACCTCTGTTCAAGATTACCAATGAAGCGCAATCGAAAAGTGCGAATTGTTATGTAAACAATTGATACGAGCAAAATACCCATAGACGTCAAATCAAGCGTGTCGAGCATTCATGAATGAGTAAGGTCTTACTTTGTTTTCAAATAGCGGAGGTGGCTAAGTACCCCATAGTTACCGCAAGTGCCCAAAATAGAATGAGGGGCAAAAGAATAAATGGCATACGTAATGATTATTTGGTAAACAAATGTGGTCAAATGTGGAAAAAATTTTGGGAATATATTGGGGAATACCATTTGAATTGATTTCGTTGGTGATTGTACACTTCTTATGCTGAACTTGTACTCATACATTGTACTTAAAAGAGAGTTAACTAATTTGTTTTTAGTTGTTATTTTTCATTTCGGAAATGATTAATATTATCAATTTTTTTTATAGTCAGTAGTAACATAGCTGCAAGATACTACATGCTTTTAATGTAAAAAATTCATCATAATGGTATATTATATTATTTGAATAGTACGTTGTGTTAAAAGCCACAGATAAGTTTATCAAAATAGAACATCACATTGATTTAATGGTATCTATTTACATACATCTGCAATTTGTTGAAAAGTTTAAACAAGCTTGCACATGATGATATTTGAAGCCAAATATGTAAATAAAAGAAATTATCTTGACGATCAGACTTCATATTTTGTTCGGCAAGAACATTTAAGCTAAATACATCATAAGTTTCAAATACAAGTAATTACTGACGTTAATACGAATATTTGCACATAATAAATACAGTTTGCTGCATCCGGCAAATGTGCTAAAAGTTAAATTTTAATACTTTTTAATAGTAAAAAGTTAAAAATAAAAAAAAAACAGCTAAAATTAATTTATGATCACGAAGAAAAGCTTAATTTCTAAACTTAAAAATGGTATATCATCAATATTGGCATTTAGTCGCAAACATTTTTCGGAACATATGTAAGAGGTGTTCCCGACCCCTCAAATGAGTTTTGATCTTCTCTTTAAACAAATTTTTTTTACTCCAATTTTTAATATGATTGTATGTTAAGACTGAATTAAATTCTGTTCGTAGTGTACATAATTGACTATTGATTGCATTAAAAAGAACCATTCTTATATGCTAATATATCTACAGTGAAAGTCGCTTATAACGACGGTCAAGGGACCGCGCAAAACCGGTCGCTTTAACCGGCGGTCGTTATAACCGACAAAATGCTCATAAGGTTTATGAAGAAACCAACCAAACAACTGAGAAATAAATGGTCGTTAAAAGCGGTTCGACGTTACAAGCGGAGTCGTTATAGGCGACTTTCACTGTATGTAATAAATAAATGAAATGAAAAAAAAAAAAAAAAAAATCGTTAGGGAAAGGTCGAAGAAAAATTTTGGAAACTGTCAGGGGTATCATCTTTAACTGTTATGAGTTTTGATAACATTTTTAAAAAAAAAAATTATCGAACCATTCCACTGTGGGAAATTTTGCCCTGTTTGTTGGCCAAAAGTCGAATTTTAAACACTTAAAAAATAAAGTTTTGGGTATGCTATTCAAATGTGAATACTTGCGAGAGAAAATCCCTATACTAAGTTTTTTCTTAAATTTTTTATCCTTCAGCTACACAAGTGTCAAAGTTTCTTCTTCTGAAAAAATAAAAATTTTGTTGTTCTTGCTCAAAAAATTCGCATGTATTAAAAAGTGAATATTTCTCTTAATTCAAAGCTAATTCAAAATATTTAAAATGGAAACGGGTACTAATAGAAAGTAGTTACTCTGTATATACAATAAAAAAATTTGTCTTTTCGTATAGTGGTTTTAAAGAAATTTACGTGTTCTTTAGTGAGCTTTAAATCGTAGAATTTTTTTTTAAATTTAAGTTTTGGTGAACCCGGAAAATCACAGCCCAGCCTAGGCTTCTTTCTTACTTACATAAATATGTAGAGCAACCAATTTTGAGCTCTTCTGTAAAAAAAATTTGTTGCGCTTTTTTGCGATTTTTTAAAAATCGACATTTTTCTCAGGGAACTTCTCAATACGAAATGTAGACTTATTCGATATCAGGAGAGCCGAAGAAGACAAATAGTCAGCAGTTTTAAATCATTTGAATAAAGGTGACAGATCGAACTCTTTTGCGGTATATTTAGGTGAAAAGTCTAAAGCCTTTTGTAAACATTTGAAAGAAAAATGGGGAAAAACCACTCGTATATCATGTCAATATCTACTAAATTTGCAATACTTTGAAAAATTTTGTTTTGAGACTGCTGATATCATAAAAAAATTATCACTGGTATCCGATGACACAAAGTCCTTATTCATTCTAAGGAAATTATTCAAAATATGGTACTTCCGGTAGAATACTTTGGAAAAGACGCAGATGAGAGTCGGAATAAAATTTTTAAATTAGATAGACTGCATCAGGCTCGCAAATGTGACAAAACAATTAATCTTTCTGATGTTTTTCATAGAACTTTGAATACCTCAGATCTCGTCATTTCCAGCATTTCTTTAAGTAAACGGATAAAAGAACGAAAGCAAGCGCTACTTGCACTAGAAGTCATAAATTTATTAAGTTGCGTTGAAAAAAATAAGAATGATAGTTTAAGCAAACTAATAGAAAATGAAGATGAAGCAGAAAGTAACGATATTTGTACGTTAGTAAACGCAAAGTTCGAGAATATATTGGAAAATTTCGAGGTTTTAATATGTATTTTACTCATGACTTTATAATATTTTCTTATGTTTTTAAATTAGCTCAGTTTATGTAATGTGTGAAAATTAGTTTTTAATATAGTATGCTTTTAGATCTCTGTAATTTTACTGTTATTGTTTATATATGTATATACTTAGAGAATTTTAATAAAAAATGTTTTATAATAATTTATTTGAAAAGAGGTTGAAAGAGAGGCACGACAGTTGTCCAATTTTAAAATATGAAGTTGTCTACACTCGTAGAAAAATTTTCACGAGATTTCAGCTCAATATCTTTATTTTTGTACTTTTGGCCAGAAAATATGTTCAAATTTCCCATAGTGCATTCGATAGGAAAAAATTTATGAAACTATCAGCTGTGTCCACGACCGTTTTAAGCAAAATTTTTCAGGGGTGTCCCCTACCCTTCTCAGGAGTTTTGATCCCTACCTCTCCCTTTCGAATGGTGTAATAAATGTTTATAGGAAAATGGGACCAAAACTCCTAGGAAGGGTCGGCGACACCCCTGGCAGTTTTCAAAATTTTTCTTCAGACGTTTCCTATCGATTAGAGCAATACAATTTTTTTTTATAGGACCAAAACTTTTAAAAGGTTTCGGTAACATACCTGACAGTTTCAAATATTTTCCATCAATTTCTCCATATCATCAAGGCTATAAAATTTTTTTTATTTTTTTAAATGGTTACAAAACTGCTAAGGAGAGTCGGGAACAATCTTGATTATGTCCAATATGTTTCTTTGGCCTTTCCTTATCAATGGGGGGGGGGGGGGGAGGGCAGTGATTTTTTTTTTTTTTTTTTTTGAAAATGGGTCAAAACTTCCTAAGAGCGTTCGGTGACATTTTTGATAATTTTTAAAATTTGGCCCCTACTGCGGTTGTCGATTTGCGATAAAATCGATGGCCATCGATTGTTTCTACTAGTCTTATCTTTAAAACCTGTGCACCGATTTGAATATAGTTTTCGCCATTTGTTTGCAAATGACTTTAAATAACATGTAAGATATAAATCAGTGGCTTCGGTGATATAATTTCAAAGATAGGGCTGGAAGAAAAAATCGATGGCCATCGATTATATCGGAAATCGAAAACCGCAATAGGGGTCCAAATCTTCAACCTTTCCCTATCGATTCGTGATAAAAAATTTTTTAATAAATATGTCCAAAACTTCTGCGAGGGGTTTGGTGACGCCCTTGATAGTACTCAAATCCGTTTCCTTCGTATTCTCTTTTGACCTCAGCTTTTGTAAGGTAATTAGTCAGCTGCTATTAAATCAAGTGACAAAAAAATTAACAACATAGGATAATTTACAATGAAAATTCCCAAATACTTTGTAGATAGGATAATTTGCTACGACCCTAATATTGTTAAGATTTGAGCAGGCAATACTTTTATAGCCGTCAAAAGATACTTGTTTGATTAAGATATTTTGTATACTCGCTGATATAAGACTCATTAAAGAATTCAATTTGAAATTGCTACGTCCGTTTTCAGTCTTTCCGTTAAATCTAGAAACGTGAAATTTTGGCACAAAATTCTTCTGCTGGAGTAATGTGATCAAACAAGAAATTCGAAAACGCGATTTTTGAGATAGGAGTCAATTGTAAAGTGTCCTATCTTTTTTTATAATTTTGAGGATAGTTTACAATTGACATGACGATATGTTCTCTTGTGAGTCAATTAATATTAATGAAGTATACGAAGAAAGCGCCGCATGCTCAACAAGAAGTTCAACCCAAATTAAAGATGATACAGAAGAAAAATGTACTGTTAAGTAATTGTGAAAATTGATGTTTCACAAAACTTTAAATATATTAAAAGAAAATGCCCAATGCACCGACTTACTTGCAACCGTAATGAGATTTCTTATTACAGAAGTGCCAAATATTTCTTTCGTGCGCTTCCATCTTTTGTGTTTCGTCGTCTTGTAAAAATATCGTGTTTTAAGTTGGAATTTTGTGGATTTTTGATGTTGTTTTCTTTTCTTCTATTGTTTACGATGATAGTCGAGCAAATTTTCACTTAAATTTTTTTTTTAATAAATTTTTTTCCCAAAACTTTTAATATGTATATTTTTTTCCAAAAATCACTTTTACAAAATTTATATTGATAGATGTCAAATATTTTAATTATTTATTTAAAGAAAGCAAAAAATTAGACTAATTTTTTTTTTTTTTAAACAATTCACATACAAAAAACGGGGAATAAAAACTATTGCACATTAAATTTGAAAAAAAATTGCAAAATAAAAGTTGCTCTTCTTCGCGTTGACTTTACTTTTTCTCTGAATCGAAATATTTTTTCTGGATTTTATTTGTATTTCCTATCTTTCTGACAATAATAAAAACAAACAGCAGCAACAACAAATAAAAATTCACAAGTCAACAAAATTAAGAAAATTCAATAATAAATAATTAATCAAAATTTCACAAAAAAGCATTGCAAAGCTGATGTTTTCAACAAGTTTTTGTTGTAGTTTGTTTTGTTTTGCTTTTTTCTTTACATATTTTCGTAAACAAAAGCACGTGCATAACTGTCAAATGTCAAATTATTCAGTATAATGCGAAAATTTTCAACACAGAGACAGCATAACAGTAGAAACATAAAGTTTTCTTACAGATCAATAATTTTTTTCAGCTGCAAACAAAAATGATCGTGCAGAAATCTGGAGTTAAGAGTGACTATCAGGGAAAAAGTTCGTAACTAGTTTCTGCAAATGATCAGGGATGTTCCTCAACCTCCTACACGGCACAGTGTCTTACGTAGAACAAGCTAGGTGGACAAAATTCATTAACAGATATCTAAATATTAGTAATGAGGTAATGTCAACAATACCCCAAATACATAATATACCTACTTTTTTTTGTGTAAATATTTGATGGTGACAAACAACTGAGTGCAGAAGTCAACTTATGAGTGTAAGTTAAATTTCAAATATTTATTATTTTTATTAAGCAATAAAGCAACTTGATTTTATTGTGGCAAAATCAATATTTTGTGACAATTTTAGTGATGGATTTCATAGCAAAAAGAACGTATTTTATGTTTTAAATAAAGTTTTTTATTTTTCTCCTTTGGGTAATGTGTAAGAAAGCTTCGAAAACAGATAAAAAAGTTTTTCTTTTTTTTTTCGTTTTCTAACTTTAATGGAGACGAAATTGCATGTACCCGCTTGTACCCAGTCTAAATTTTAGATATATGTTAGCTGTATCTATTCCCTTGATGAATATATTAGTTTTAACCTGCGCACTGCTGTTCATCTATTTTATTTTAATTTTTTTAGAATACCTTTAAATATATATATATATTTTTTTTTTAATTTATATTCGAATTTTTTGCTTTGTCTTAAAAAGGTCATAATTTTATGACATTTCCAGTGATGGATTTTATAAATGAAGGTTAGTGTTTTGTGTTTGAATAAGATTTTTGTCATTCCTTTCCTCAGGAAATCTTTCGAAAACACTTAAAAAAATAACTCGTAGTGTAATTATTTTTCAACTTTAAAGGAGCTGGAATTGCATGTACCCAGTCTAGATTTTGGATATAAGTTAGCTACATCTATTTCCTTGATGAATATATTAGTTTAAACGTGCACATTAGAGTTCATCTATTTTATTTTAATTTTTTCCAGAATACCTTTAATCATTTTTTTATTTTAATTTATTTTCGAATTTTTTGCTTTATATGTGTATTTAAAAAGTTCGAAATTTTGTCGCAATTCTCATGATGGATTTTTTAACAGAAGAAGAAATTAGTATTTTGTGTTTAAACAAGACATTTGTCATAACTTCCCTCAGGGAAAGTTTCGAAAACTCTTAAAAAATAACGTTTATCTCTGTGTATCCAGACAAATTTTTGGATATAAGTTAGTTGTACCTGACCATTGGATTACAACTATTTCATTTTTTTCAGAACATTTTCACTCAATCTCAAGAAGTGAGTTTTTTCAAGAGTGGCTTAAGCATGACAAGGTCAAAAAAAAAATGACTGTCTTTACGATTTAATAATATTAAAATTCAAAGTGTTTGATGTAACTGAAGACTGTGTGAGGGTAATTAAGGAGAAAATTGCCAACTGTTCTTCAAAAATCGATCCAAAGTTGGTTTCTGCAGGGAAGTCCAAAGACCGCTTTAAGATAGAGTTTAAAAGCTGGTTGGATGGTGAGGATTTTAAATTTGGTATATTTTCTTCACAACCACTACCACGAATAAGGATTTATTATCTATGCTACTCTTAACTTCTGATCCTTTTATAAACTCCTTAAGAGAAATACCAAAAAAAAAAAAAAAAAGAGATAAATTGTGTGCAGAGGTCTTAAAGCTAATTATCCCTCCTACAATAGTTCCACAATCACGACCAAATATCTTGCCAGAACCTGAGGAAGATTATATATATATCAGATTCATCGGATGAAATTAACGATGAAACTGAGTAGTAATTGAACATTTGGCAAAAAAAGAAACAATAAATGTTGGTTTTTATACTTTTCCAACATAAAAAAATTCTGTTGTTTTATTTCTTTTTTGGTTTTTTGTTTAATTTTTTTTAGAGAGCTATTCAACGATACCAATTTTTGCGGGTTCAAACCCTCTCTATTAAGATCTTTTTCCTATATATCTTTTTCCTATATATCTTTATCCTTTATGTGTATATGAATTGAAAATATTGAAATAAAATAAAATTAATCTGCATGAAAACCCCCCAATGAGCAATTCCTGGTTATGATGGTGATCCATGCCGAATAATAAAAAATGTTTCAGACAAAAGTGTCGTATTTTTGCACGTAAAATCAGAATCCGCAATAAAAATTGGGAGTTTCTATATAAAATTTTGAAGTTTCTTCCGTCAACCGCGGAAGGAGAGGTATAGAGGGTCAAAATTGGCATCGTTGCACTGCACTCTTAAAAATATTGGACACGTGTTTTTTTTTTTTTTTTATTTAACGTGCAGCATTAAAAACACTTGACCGTTCGGGAAATTTTGGAACACCCTGTATATCAAAATATTAATAATATGTCGTAATAAGGCTTATACTACCCGAAAATATCAAAAAATAATTTTGTCCAGCTAGCTTGTTCTACGTGAAACACTGTGCACGGTGCTGAAATCAGTCGAAATAAAATTTTTGCTGAAATTTATTCTGAAATTTATTCTGAAAATTATTTTGTCTGGCACTACTTTGACTCAAAACTAACAACTTTTTCATATTTTTGACCTAGGTTGTCCAGGCCCATTTTTTGTTGCCGACATTTTTCGGTTTTTTAATACAATTTCGATCGGAAAAACGGATTTTACTCAAAACCAAGGCGTCTTACGAAAAAAGTAAGTACTGCAAAAAATGCTTAGCATTGTCAAAGGAGTACGTACGAATTTATTAAAAATTTTTTGGAACATTTATAATTTTTCAAAAAATAGTCAAAAAAAAAAAAAATTAAAAAAGTTCAAAAAAAAATTCTGAAAAAATTCACACGTATTTCCTGGACAATGGTAAGCATTTTTTCGTAGTACACTTTTTTCGTAAGACGCCTTGGTTTTGAGTAAAATGCATTTTTCCGTTCGAAATTGTATTAAAAAACCGAAAAAGTCGTCAGAAGAAAATGGGCCGGATTAACTTAAGTCAAAAATATGAAAAAGTTGTTAGTTTTGAGTCAAAATAGCGCCAGACAAAATAATTTTTCGATTTCAGCAAAATTTTATTTAAATTGCGTGCCTAAAGTTGCAAGATTTTCGAAGAAAAAAGAAAATGAATTTATTGCAACAATCAATTGAAAATGTTCCAAGAAAAAAAAAAGTAAAAAAAAAATTTTGGAAAATATCACAGCGTCTTCGACCTCAACTTAATTATTTTTCTTAAGTTGTCTTAAGCTGTTTCTCTTTTTTGCAAGAAATTTATAATTTTTAAAAAAAAATAAAAAGTGGTTCGGGGAAATTTAAAAATTTTTAAAGGATTTTTTGAAATTGACCAAACAGTGAACACTCTGCAGACCTGTGACATATGTGAACATTTGCTTCAGCAGACTAAACACAAACATTTTTAATTTTTTTCGGAAACAAAGAAAATATAAATTAATTCTTATTTTTAAAGTAGTGAAGGAGTAGAACTCTACTGTGTGGAAAAACTTGCTTTATTAAAGGGAAAAACCCATCCCAAGCACATGTATGAAATATATTGCTTCATCTTATAGGTTTGTGAAAATTTTCACTCATCGCAAACGTTAATATCTTAAACAAAAACATTTGGTAATTTTTAATTGCTTTTTGAAACACTAATAAATGCCGTTGTTAATGCGGGGGTCGACTCCAGTATATGTCATTGGATTGATACCATGCTTGGCAACCGCATTATCAAGGCCGAATGGGGACAAACTAGTACACAGAAATTTTTAACAAGGGGCACTCCACAAGGTGGAGTTTTGTCTCCTTTACTATGGATACTCGTTTTAGATCCCTTACTTAAAACTCTTCAAAGCAGGGGAGTCTAAGTGGTGGCCTACGCAGATGATGTAGTTATTCTAGTACACAGAAAAAAAAATATCGGTCAATCCAACCGATTTCAACGATAGAAATTGCACCAACCCGCAGTAAAGGTTAAATTGACTGTGCAGTCCAGTAAAATTACTGTAAAAATAGTACTGTACAGTTGCTGTTAAAATGTTTAGGTACTGTGAAAACAGTTAATTTAACCTAGATTTTCGATAGAAATTGCACCAACCCGGAGTTTTTGTATTTTAACCGTAGAACTCTGTAAATTTACAGTTTACTCGGTTTAGAAACTATCAATCGCAGTTACAGTAAAAATAACCTTCTTAAAAGGTCAGCTAACAATATAAACTGTTCCAAACAGTTAAAACTGTTTTGGAACGGTTTAATAGTTAGCACCCCAGAAGGGCTGTAACTAGCCGTTTCCAAAAACTCGTAGAAATTGTAGCAAACAACTTCTACGGCGACACCATTTCAAATGGCAAAATATCAGTACAACTCTATCAAACTTATGTTGGTTTATTCTTAAATAATGTGAGAATTTTATGAACCTGTTAAAAACTCAATTCAAAATGTTATTCATATGAAAAAAAAAAATTTATGGAATACAAAATGTACAGTTGAATTCAACTGTAGAAAAGTAAAGCTGATTCTGAAATTTTGAATTTTTGTTTTTGTTTCCTATAGAAAATTTGAAAAACTATAGAATACAAAATTTATAGTTAATTTTACCGTCAGTTTTTTTTTCTGTGTAAGGGGTCATTTCTAAAATAAACTCAGTGAGCTACTTAAATATACACTCACAATCATGTGTAGCTGGGTTTCAAGTAAAGGACTCAGTATTAAAGCTCAAAAAGCGGAGCTAGTCCTCTTTTCAAGGAAATACCCACGTTTAGAGATGTATGTTCAAATAATATTAAATTACCAGTGGAAAATCAAGCCAATTTTCTGGGAATAGTTCTCCATAAGAAATTGACATGGAAAACCAATATAGAAGAACGTTTAAAACATCTTATCTTATTATATGGAGTCGTGATATGGTGGAAAGCTCTGGAGAATAAGGGAAACTTGAAAAACCTAGAAAAAGTACAGCGCCAGTTATGCATTGGCATTGCAGGAGCACTTAAAACAACATCAGCCGACTCACTCAACATTATTCTAAGCTTTCTACCAATAGATCTTTTTGCCAAAAGTGTGGTGTATAGAAATGCTCTGTAAGAATCGTACCATTTCAAACACCAAATTTTTGGACATAGCAATGTAGATGATATTAAAAATATAACTACAGATTACTTATTACCAGCAACGCGTTTTAAGTCAAATTTCTGTCCAGGGACTACTGGACATCACATCACCTAGACCCACTAAATGAAATTAACATGATTTTTGGTTATAACTTTTTTCTCTACAAAATGGATACTCAAAAATTCTTACAAAAATTTTGGCGTTTAAAAACTTTTTTTTTTTTGAGGGTAATAATATAGATATGAAGCAAACACGCCAAGTGTACCAAAAAAAATTTTATTGTCTCCGATTTCGCTCAACTATGGCAATATGGTAGATCCGATGTGCAAAAACAACATTCCGGGAGGATTTGGTTCTAGTACCATTTGTTGTTAAAATACAGGGTGTTGAAGTTGTGCGTTTTTGGTCTTTTCATGAAAAGGGTGTTTTTTCAAAAATTTATAGCTTACACCAAAGATTGTAAATTGATATATGTTAGTAACTAGTCGAATTCATTTTTAACCCATCTTTGCCCGCACCAAGAATTCGTGAACGGATTTCGATGAAACTTAATATAATGCCTTAAAATAGTCTAATTAAGATATCGATACCCTAGAGCGCTATAGTCCTAACTCCACTTTTTGCGATTTTGAGATTTTTGCAGTTATGGTGTCTTAGTGGGTTTCTTTATCGAGTGGAAAACTGTGGGATGTCAAAATACCACTAAAACACCAAAATATTCGAAAATTAAGAAAAATCCTATCTCCAAACAATAATTTTTTGAAGAGCGTACTGTCCTATCTCCACTGAATATTTAAATACGTCACATTTTTAAAAAAAAATTCTTCGTTTTTTCGCGTTTCATGACTTTTTGCGACATTTTAGTGAACAAATTTGGTTCCACCCAAGGGTCCACTCTTGTTTGTCGGAACCAAAAATTCAAATTCAAAAAAAAAAATCCGTTTTTTCGTGTTTTCTGCGCGTTTCGTGACTTTTTACGACATTTTAGTGGAAAAAATTCAAAAAATGTACTAAATGGTCGTTTATTTTAATAGTAGTGGAATTTTATATAAGAGCAAAAGTAATGACATACTGTAAATTAGCTGTGATTTCGTTAGAAATTAATAAAATTGGTTAAAAGCACTAAATTATGTTAAAATATACTATAGGTAAAGTTATTGCATGTATCGTTATATCAAAATAGCAGCCAATTCTAAAAAACCAATGGCTAAAGTCAAGCGTTGCTCCCAGAACCCGATTTGGTTTAAACCAAGCTTTTCTTGTTAAAGTTATAATTCTTACAAAAAATGTTTAATCAAAAAGTGTCGCTCGGACCTAGTTTTGGAGATATGGTCATCGGAAGATCGGGATATAGCTTTTATAAAAACCGATATAAGTTCTGAATCCCTTGATAGATTTCAAAAATATTGATGTTATATGAAAGATATTTTAACTAGCTACAAAATTATTTCGAAAAAGTTTTAAATCCAAGCCGTGGTTTTCAAGAAATGGTGATTTTGTGAAAATTTTGAGCAGTTTTTTTTTTTTAAAAACTATTATAAATTAAAAAAATACCTTAATAACCTCTAGCTGTGGTAACAAAATATGGAAGCCTTATCTATTTTCCTTCATAAGGTATTCCATTCAAAGCTGAATTTGCATTATTAGGGCATTTTTTATAGAAAAACAAAAATTAATCTATAGAAATTTACATGAAATTTAGCAAATATTACAACAACAACACCACCACTAACAAAAACAGCGCTAACAAAAACAACAACAGCACCACCACTAACAACAACAATGGCTAAGGGAGACCATCCGATTGGGAGGCCAGGAATAGCAACCTTGACCACAATATCTGGTCTGGCGTTCGAGTCGTTACAATAACAACAACGACACCACCACTAACAAATACAATGACACCACTATCCACAACAATAACAACAGCAACAACACTAACGAAACAAAAAAACACAACACTAACAACAACAACATCAACAACACCACTAACAAAAACAACAACAACAACAACACAACAACACTAACAAAACAACAACACTGCTAACAACAACAACATCAACAACACTCGCAAAACAACAAAACTACTACTAACAACAACAACAACAACATCAACATCACTGTTAACAACACCACTATCAACCACAACAAAATGAAAATTTTTATTCAAAAACGTGAGGCTTACTACTACTTTTTATTACAAAAGAGAAAAATTGTTATAACAATTTTTCGCCTGCGACGCTTTTTTTTTCCGCATTTTCCCAAGTCATTCAGTCAGATTATATAATTAATTACAAAAAGAAGGTCTTAACCCCCTAACGGTGAACCACTCAATTTCTTTTAAAGATCCAGTAACTGATGACCACACAAATACGATTGAGGGCCTGTGGCGATATGTCAAAAACGCTTTGCATGTATTTAACAGAAGAAAACGATTTTACGAAGGATATATTGCAAAATTTATGTTCCTTAAAAAGTGAAAAGCAGAGGGGGTTGAGCCAATGGAGGATTTTTTTAAATATGAGGGAGAGTTCCATAAAGTCTTTTCCTATGAAGCAGAGAACGATGATGATGATATTGTTGTAGATGAAGACATCTTATCATATAAAATAAAATACAAATTTTAATTCTTCTATTTTTTTTTTTTTTTTTTTTTTAAAAAAAACCTTACAAATATAGGAAATCAGATACAAATGGCATAGTTAATAAAAGAAAATAGATTGGCCTTTCATATTTTCTTACTAAAATTATGGATTGATAAGACGTTTTTTGGAAAAAATAGTGTTTTTTTAAAAAAAACCTGGTCAAAATTATCTTAAAATCACCATATATCGAAACCGAAAACTCGGATTTAAAACTTTTGTACTCCAATTTGGTAGCTAGTTATAATACCTTTCATATGACAGCAAAATTTTTGATATCCATCAATGGACTCAGAACTTATACTTGTTTTCATAAAAGCTATATCCCGATCTTCCGATTGCTGTATCTCCGAAACCAGATCTGAGCGACACTTTTTGTTTTTGCTGTTGTTGTTGTAATTAATTTCCAAAGCCATATTTTGGCAAAAAAAATAAATTTGGCTTTGGGAGCAACGCTTGACTTGTTCCAAACCAATGTTTAAAATCTTCTTTTTGCATTTCCCAACAATTAAAAAAATGGAGATAGGACTATAACGCTCTAAGGTATCGATATATTTAAAGTTTCATCAAAATGGTGTTCGTGGTTTTCGAGTTATGAAATGGTAATTCCACTTACCAGTGGGCTCATATGTATAGAAATTTAAAACTTAATATGTATATTTTTATTGAAAATGTGGAATTTTGTTCAGAATAACATGGCATAAACATGGAAACTAAACACAAAAAGAGGATTTTGCACAGCGGCGTGTATATAGGGTGTTTTCAAAGGAGTCCTCCCCCAAAAATTTGTAATTGTCTTGCAAAAATACGTATGAGTAACGTTTATTTCCTCATATGTGAATAAAAATACTGTGGTGTCTGTTTTTATTCTCCTGCTACCTTTTCTCGGTCTGCCAAAATTTTGACGAACAATATCCGTTCCAATTTTAGGAAAATCATTCCTGCCGGGGCAGTTGGATCAACCTCATTCTGGTTGATCCATGCTTCATTAGTATAATTTTCTCAGCGACTCCCCACACTGTAAGCGCTGCAGATAATAGTGGCAAAATTCACTATGGAGTGTGCGTATGACTAATACCACATCCGATTTGCCGCTTCGGATAGAGAAGTTTTTTATTTAACTAGACTATGTCGATCAATCGATTGTGGATGTTAATTTGTATAAGCTTTCTTTCTTTACGACAATATCTTTTTCCAATACCAAATGGCTCAACTGCGGGTAAGGGGTCAGAATATGCCCGAGGTAAGCATGCCTGTCGTAAGAGGCGACTAAAAGCGGGTGACCAGCCAGGGTGTGGAAGGGCGTAGCGTTGGACAGCGTTGCGCCTTGAAAGAAAACCCACAATGCCCGTAACTGGCACTGACAAGGCGAGTCGATGCCGCCTTAAAATAAGCATCTTGTCAAAGTCAAAATCCTGAAGCGTCTGACCCAGAGTGGGCGGCTCCCAGGTCAGCGTCTGTTCCAGATTGGGCGGCTGAAATTAAAAGTGAATTTGGCCACTATATTTGCAGCGCTTGCCGGATCCAGCTTTAAGCTTATAACTTACTGCGTGGGGCGTTGCCGGGAAGATTATACTAATGAAGCATGGATCGAAAAACGATGGGAAATAACTCTCCAAGTGGTACCCACCAGAGTGTGGTTAATCCACCTGCCTCGGCAGCATGCACATCGGATTTGGAGGTGCAAGAACCATGCATAGTTAGGAATGATTCTCCTATAACTGGAACCAATATGGTTTCTCAAAATTTTAAAATCCTTTCGATGAAAACTCGAACACGCATCGGCTCTTGGAATGTCCGAACTCTAAATGAACCAGGCAAAATACACCAAGCCGTTAGAGAACTCCACAAATACAAATGGCTCAACTACACCACTTCTAGTGAGTACTGTTACATTATTTTTCCAGCGTAAGGGTAAGAGTTGATTTGTGTGGTCGGACTGTAAATTTTGATCATCTTTTTAAAATATGTAAGCAGAACCATTTTTATTGTAAATACTGAACAAATAACTAAGTTAATTGTCAAAACCTCATAAAATGGAGTCAAACGAAACTAACGAAAAGACATAAGATATTGGCCCACTAGTAAGTGAAACTACCACCCAATTCAATTCAATTTGTTTTTAGTAAATAGTTCATTTATCATAATAAATTTATAATGTAAAAAATATTTCCCATATATGAGCCCATGCGCCAAATTGGAGAGCTGGTAAGTGAAATTACCGGTTGGGCAAAAATGGGTTAAGTGTTCTTTTTATAAAAAAATATTACTTGGTGAAAAAAATGTTATTTCACCAAAATTTTTTAAGCTTTAAAATGATGTATGACTCAAGATGGGATTCGGTCGCTAAGTGAGAGTTTTTGGCTTTTGAACAGCCGCGGCAGGCAAAACACTTTGTTTACTCAAGAGGAAGGCATCTTACGAAAAAAGTGTGCTTAATCCCAATATCTCAAGGTTGAATTTGTGGAGTTCTCTAACGGCTTGGTGTATTTTGCCTGGTTCATTTAGAGTTCGGACATTCCAAGAGCCGATGCGTGTTCGAGTTTTCATCGAAAGGATTTTAAAATTTTGAGAAACCATATTGGTTCCAGTTATAGGAGAATCATTCCTAACTATGCATGTTTCTTGCACCTCCAAATCCGATGTGCATGCTGCCGAGGCAGGTGGATTAACCACACTCTGGTGGGTACCACTTGGAGAGTTATTTCCCATCGTTTTCCGATCCATGCTTCATTAGTATAATCTTCTCGGCAACGCCCCACGCAGTAAGTTATAAGCTTAAAGCTGGATCCGGCAAGCGCTGCAAATATAGTGGCCAAATTCACTTTTAATTTCAGCCGTCCAATCTGGAACAGACGCTGACCTGGGAGCCGCCCACTCTGGATCAGACGCTTCAGGATTTCGACAAGATGCTTATTTTAAGGCGGCATCGACTCGCCTTGTCAGTGCCAGTTACGGGCATTGTGGGTTTTTCTTTCGAGGCGCAACGCTGTCCAACGCTACACCCTTCCACACCCTGGCTGGTCACCCGCTTTTAGTCGCCTTTTACGACAGGCATGCTTACCTCGGGCATGTTCTGACCCCTTACCCGCAGGGATACGAAAAAAGTGTAGTAAGCATAAAATGTTTAGAATAGTCCAAGAAATACGTGTGAAATTTTTGGAAATTTTTTGGGAAGTTAAAAAAAAATTTTTTCTTTTCCTTGAATGATTTTTGTAAAAATTTTTCAAAAAAAAGTTTTTCAGAAATTTTTCAAAAAAAAAAAAGTTTAAAAAAATTCCAAAAGAATTCAAACGTATTTCTTGAACGATTCTAAGCATTTTATGCCTTGTACACCTTTTCGTACGATGCCTTCCTCTTGAGTAAATAAAGAGTTTTGACTGCCGCGGCCGTTCAGTAGAATTCAAAGTGCTAAATTGGTTTTTCTCGGAATGAAAAATAAAATTAATGCAGATATCGTTTCTAAGGGTCTGTCTAATGCCCCAGATAGACGACAGCTTAAATCTGGATTATAGACGTAATAATCCGAATATTTTTATTGCATGATTTTAGGCATTTTTAAATACATATTTCATAGAAATTGACTAAAAAAAAAATTCCCTATTCAGGGGCCAAAAAATTCTAAAACATTAAAAACGAGGTTAATAGTGAGTTAAGCATCAGAAAAGCTAATTAGAATTATTTAGACTGAATCAGAAAATTTTCTTTTAGACAATGTCTATGAAATATGTATGTAAAAAAATGCCTAAAATCATGCAATAAAAACGTTCACATTATTAAGTCTACTATCAGGATTTAAGCTGTCGTCTGTCTGGAGCATAAACCTTTTAAGTAGTGTAGGATCGGAACCATAAAATAATATTTCCAATAAAAAGTGATGAACTATTTATGTTTCATATTTTCCCAATTAAGAGTCGTTCAATCATTTTTGTATGGCAATACTTAAAAGTCTTTAAAAGTTAAGTATGTATGTGTTTGCATTTGTATATGTTACTTACCTTTCTACCAGTAACAGCTGATGTAATTAGTGCAATTATTTGCTGTAAAAAAATTTAAAAAAAAGTGTGAGTAATTTTTGTTGAATTATTTGTTTGTTTTTATTTTACATAAATGCTTATGAATAATAACACTAAATACGTAGATTCATCTTTAAAGAATTTTTAAATCCCAAATAAAAGTTTAAACCAGTTTGTCGCTGTAAGCCATATTTTTATATAGGGACTCATGATTTGTTAAAACAATTTATCAATTTGTTGTTGTTTTATTATTTAAACATTTCTGCATAAAATTGGTTTTTAACAAACCGTAGCCAAAAGTTTAAATTTATTTGTGGTTTTCTCATTTTGTAGTTTGTTTTTATTTTTCCGATGAGGAAGAAT
Source organism: Calliopum simillimum (assembly GCA_951812925.1). NCBI lineage: Eukaryota > Metazoa > Arthropoda > Insecta > Diptera > Lauxaniidae > Calliopum > Calliopum simillimum. The sequence goes on from OX638372.1 coordinate 36,143,283, forward strand.
TTCTTTTGCGGTTTCGTTTCGTGCACACGCATAACCTCAATTGCATCAAATATTGGATTTATGTATAAAACTCTTCACTTCTGTATTATTGTTTTATACACAAAAACTTTTGTGTTACTCATTATACAAGAATTTGTTTTGAACAACCAAATATTTGGGTACTAAACGGATACTCAATGTCCTTCATTTTTTTTTTTTAAGTGCGTCATCAATTTTTTGGGTAACCACTTTTGATGACTGTAAGCGTAAAAAGCAGACATTTCAGCTGAGCTTATGCGTAACAGAGAAAATTATGCTGGCGAATGCTTGAAACTGAGTGTTAGATATGATTTGTTTTAGTGAAAAAAATAAATTATTAAATTTTAACAACTAATAAGAAATGAGTATTTCGAAGAAATTCCCAATTCAGATATTAAGAAGTATATATGTAGATCAAAACCAAAAATACTTTATATGATCTAATTTATTGTGTCTCAGTAAAAATCCATACAGTTTCGCAAGGTGATCATACGAATGAAACAAAAAACCGAGGACCTAGTTATATGTTGTAAATATGGTTACACAAAAATTAAAAAAATATGAACCAGCTTTTGCCCAAGAATGTTGAAACAAACTTTTATTGTTTTTAAGAAATGATTGGTTCATATATGAAAAAAGTAATGTTCTACATATCATGTATCATAATATTCGGTTATTTGACCGACATCATTTTTCAAACTTAGTAGGTACCAATAAATTTATACCATCAAGTTAACTTTCTGGAAAAACATTGAAAACGTGATTTGTTTTTCCCTTTCTATAGATTTGTACTTAACATAGTTTTCGGGTTAAAACTACAACTAAACATCTATTTTTATATTTTGAGAAAAACGCTTTTTTTGAAATTGAATTTTTGAGATATTTTGAGATCTTGATTATGAGATTTTGAAGCCCTCAACTTATTGTTTTTGCATAAAATTGGATGGGCACTACATTTCAAAAATCTGACTATGTAGGAACTTAGAGCTTTTTTTTCGTCATGTTTCTGCATACTTAACTCAAAGCATCAAAAAATGTAGATGTCTAGTTGTAGTTTTAACCCGACGATATAAAGAATAATCTTCAGATGAAACAATCCACAGGGATGATACTATGCGAAAGCTTTTGACTCAGTTTGGCATTCAGGCCTTATATTTACTTAAAATGATCGACTATGGTTTCCCACGATATTTAATTAATATAAGCAACTGCTTTCTTAGAGACCGTTCTTTTAGTCAAGCAAACAAAATCCATATGTCAACAAATACCGTTTGGAATACCAAAACGAGCTGCACCGCATCTCACAAATGGCTTTCGAGCATTTTTCGCTGATGATACAGCTTTTTATGTCACTTCAAGATATCGAGCCTCAATAGTTCTTACTCTACGAAATGCATTATCTGCCTTAAAATTAACATCTCTAAGACCACAGCAACTCTTGACGAACTCTTAAAATCCCAAGAAGACCTATTTGCATCAATAACATTTCCATAAATTGGGAGCATGAAGTAAAATGACAAAAAATTAACTTTTAAGAACCACATCGATTACACACTCAAGTAAATTTTTTCCTGCTGTTGTAGTCATTCAAAATTTTTTAATTACCTTATAGACTACACGGCAATTCTTTTGAAAAAATTGAAGTGATATTTACCTTACAGTAAAGTTCAACAGCAAAAAAAAAAAAAAAAAATAATGAACCATACATAAAGTGTAAAATTCAAACATAAAAAACAAATAAATAACCGCACTTGGATTCGAACCGTTGCCCGTCCGTGTGATAGATAGAAACACATCGATATCTTAGAGCGCTATTTTTTCAGCTAAGGTACCCTTGTGGGCTTCTTTACGGAGTGGAAAACTGTGGGATATCAAAATACCACTAAAACACTGAAATATTCTGGAATTAAGAAAAATTCTATCTCCAAACTCTAATTTTTTGAAGAGCGCTTCTGTGCTATCTTCACACATTTTAAAAAAAAAAAAAATTTCTTTTTTTCGTGTTTTCTACGCGTTTCATGACTTTTTACGAGATTTTAGTGAAAAATTTTTCATAAAATTTACTAAATGTGTCGTTTAATTTAATAGTAGCGTAATTCCATATAAGGGCAAAAGTAATGGCATAGTATAAATTGGCTGGGATTTTGTTAGAAATTCATAAAATTGAATTAAAACATTAAATTATGTTAAAATATACTAAAATTAAAATTCTTTCATGTATATGTAGTTAAATCAAAATAGCAGCCAATTCTGAATGGCCACTATTTGAAATCTTCTTTTTGCATTTCTCAACAATTGAAAAAATGGAGAAAGGACTATAGCGCTCTAAGCTATCGATATCCTTTGCACTACTAAGCCATATGATAAAGAGGTATAAAATGTGTAAATTAAGCAAAATTTTTTTGAATTTTGTAGTCAAAATGGTTATATATTTTTATGATATTTACCTAAAGTAAAGTTTAAACAGAAAAAATTATAAAGTGAAAATGGTTTTACATGTTAGTTAAGGTAATTTATGTTTGAAATTTATTGTTAAGCACCCAACAAACAAAAACGTTTGGAAAATAACTTATAATACGCTTATTGAAGCAAACATTTCGTTTGGAAATTAACTTGCAAAGTGTTTGGAAATTCTTGAATTCTAATTATTTAATAATCGAAACTGGACCCTTCATAGCAAGCTTGCGAAAATCATTTGGAGCAAGCTTTTTATAAATGTTTTTATACAATATATTCCAGATTTTTTTATTCAATATTTTTAAATTGTTTTTTTCAATTAACATTTTGTTAGTGTTTATTATAATCATAAAACAATGTTTTCCAAACATTTTTAAATTTAATTAAAAATAAAAAAAATGTATGTTTGCTGAGGATCGAACCTGTGACCTCCAAGTTATGAGTCGACAATCTTATCAACTGACCTAATAACGTGCCAGTTATGATTGAAATGCCTTGTGATTTACTTAGCTCGATAAGTCATTGAAAAAATAAAATAACAAATTTTTCGAATGTTTGGAAAATGGTTATTGAAACGTTTGAAAATAAATAATTTTCCAATTGTTGATTTTAACTTTGCAAATCAATTTTAAAAATAATAAAAAAATAATATTTTCCATACTTTTGAAAATTGGTTATGAAAACATTTGAAAATTAACTTTTCCCAAGCTTAAAAATTGAAAAGGTTATAAAATTGTTGGTTGGGCAATTACTTTAATTTTTTCACAACCCGAGTGGATTATTCACCGTGTAGGTTCATCATCAAAAATAAACTTTGCATCCAAATTTAGAGAGGAATCGAACGACGCACATTGGGTAAAAAGTAAGGTTTTTCCCTCGAAAATAGAAGAATCAACTTTTTTGCCTAATGTGTGTCGTTCGATCCATCTCTAAATTTGGATGCACAGTTTATTTTTGATGATCAATCCAGTTCTATGATGGTTTTTTGAGAAAAAAAATGGTCAGTTAGATGGGGTCCAGTACAAAAATTATTCGACTGAATAAAAATAATCTTTTTATAGTTATTTGCTGACACGTCTGCACGTCGTACGTTCTCATTTGTACACTTACATAATATGTTTTAGACCACAAATCGAGGTTTATGGTGTTTTTTGGAGAAAAAAATTTACCAGTCCAAAGTCACACGGTTTTTTTCAACAAGAGCAATATGGGCATTGGCCATCTAGGAATTTATTTTAAAGTCACAAAATTTATATTTATTGAATTGTCTATCTATCCTGTTCTATAATATGAGTGTGGAATTGGGTGCTCGTTTCTTGATACACACAAATATACAATACTGATTTAAAATTTGATCAAAATCTCCACATTCTAGAAAAAATTGTCATAACTGGGCCACAAGAACCTTATTTTAACAATTTTTCTGAACGCGCATTTTTTATTTTTTTTATTTTTTTTTTTCCAATTCTAAAATACGAACATTGTTTGGTGTCATTTTCTTTCTCATGTCCGTTTATAAGTGCTTTCTTAAGAAGCGCTTGAGATCTTTCGCCCCAGGATATGATTAAAATCATTTTTTTAAGTATTTGCGCTTATCACCGAAGTGCGTTGGGTGTTGAATGGATAAATGTACAAGGCTTTTATAAAATTACATTGCTTTATAATGTTAAATAGCAGCATAAGTATGCTTCTGTTAAAAATAAAGTTTTCTTCATTCAGTTTAAAAAGACAAAAAAAATATTGCCTACATTTGGGCAAATGTTAAAATTCATTTTCTTGTAGCTTGTACACAAACCATAAATGTTACATCTTCTGCTGCAAATTGTTCTCTGTTATTTTGTTTATGTTAAATTTGTTATGAAATTCTTGCTGTTAAATTAATAAAGCGCAAATGTATGAATGCATGCATGGTTTTAATTAAAAATTAAAAAAAATAAAAACACATTTCCATATGCATTTGAAGTGCGAAGCAAAAAATTTGAAATTATCTTAAGCAATTGAAATTTATCTTTTCTCGGAAAATTCTTATTTCGCACATATTGCAACAAATTGTATCTTGCATATCTGCAACAAATTGTTTACTAAACAATTATAAATTGTTTCAAAGAACTCATAGCTTGAGTTTTTATTATTTTGGATTATGATGAACCACATAAGGTCCAATTAACCAAATATTGTTGCAGTAACGAAAATTCAGAATTACCGATTAAAAAATATTTTTCCTTCTTGTTAGCATCGGTGCAACTCCGACAGATGGAATTAAAGGGAATAACCAGTCTTTCGGGATGCTTGCCTATGGCTCAGTGTCCAGTGCAAGCTGCAGTAGTTTTTGTAGCATCAGTGCGGTTTCTGGATACCAGTTCTGATGTTTTCAAATTGCAAAACGAGAGTAAATTTAGCAGAGAAGATTACCATATATCTATAGCAAAGATTACTACTTGCCTACATGTTTTGAGAATTGAATAAACTTCTGCCTTAAAGAAGCTTGCTGAATTGAGTCAGCAAAAGGATTGAGATAGATTGTGGTCTTTTGAAAATATACCTGCATCCACACCAAAGTCCATCTTCCAATCCTCAGCGTATATGGCGGTTGCAAAATTTAGGCTTGGCATACTATCTTCCCATTGAGCACACATCAAATTTTTTCTCAAAATTTAATAAGGGACAGATGTGATCTGGGGGGAGTTAATACGTGGGCTGCTATATATATTTCAGGCCTAGGCAACACTAAGTGTTGCGAGGTGCAATCTGACAATTTCTTTGGAAAGATTGACATTTTTTAGCACAAACGTACTCAGAACGTTTTGACGTACGATCATCATTTGTGTTGTTTACAGTGACTTGAAAAAATCAATTTGACAAAAAAATGGAATTAACTCGTGAACATTTTCGTGCGATCATTTTTCACAACTTTCCACGTGGATTATCACGACAAGAGTGCATCGATGAACTTAAATCTTTATATGGCGATGAAGCACCATTCTATAGCACTGTGAAAAACTGGTTTATTGAATTCAATCGTGGCCGACGCTTGCTCAAAGATGAATTCCGTGAAGGTCGCCCAAAAACAGCCGTTGTGCCAGAGAATATTGATGCCGTGCGTGAACTGATAATGCAAGATCGTCATGTTACATGCTGTAAGATAGAAGCATCTTTGGGCACTTCTCGCACTAGCAAACATTTGATATTGCATGAACAACTGGCCGTAAAAAAGGTTTGTTCTCGTTGGATCCCGCACAATTTGACAATCGCTCAAAAAAAGGGTCGTGTCGATTGGTGCAATGAATGTTGAAAAAATACGATCGCGGTGCTTCAAAAGACGTTTATAAGATCGTCACAGGTGAGAAATCATGGATCTATGCGTATGAACCCGAAACAAAACTGCAATTGGCCGTGTGGTTCTTCGAAGACGAACCAAATCCAACGAAAGTTGTTCGTGGAAGAAGCACTTCGAAGCAAATGGTCGCCTATTTCTTCGGCAAAACTGGTCATGCGGCGACTGTTCCGCTTGAGCAATGTAGGACGGCCAATTCTGAGTGGTACACTACAATTTGTTTGCCTGAAGTCTTTGAAGAAATTCGAAAAACGAACAAGAGAAGACAAATCATTGTTCAACATGACAATGCGAGCTCTCACACATCGGCTCAAACCAGCGCCTTTTTGACCGACCAAAACGTCGAATTGATGGGTCATCCGCCGTACAGCCCTGACTTGGCACCCAATGACTTCTTTTTATTCCCGCACATCAAGAAAAAAATCCGTGGTCAACAATTTTCGTCGCCAGAAGATTCTGTTGAAGCGTTCAAAAACCATGTTTTGGAGGCGTCTCAATCGGAGTTGAAAAAGTGCTTCGACAATTGGTTTGAGCGCATGCAAAAGCGTATAAATCATGCTGGAGAATACTTTGAAAAACAATAAAACTATTTTTGATGATAAATATCCGCATTTTCATTATTAGGCCAAAAATATATATAGCAGCCTACATAATAATAAAGAATTGTAAATCCAAAGACTGAATAAACTAAACTAAAGTATTCTAAATGAGGTTGGAGCGAACAGATGCAAACGAACACTGAGAGCTGCAGTTCGGAATGATACATATTAATGCTCACGCATACAGCATTGCATGCTATCCTTTGCAATCTCTCAGGTTTTGTCTAATTATACCCCTTACTAGTGGCTGGTCTTTAAATTAAAAAGTGAGTATTGGACGTACTATGGCTTTATACATATACAGTACCATTTCTTGCTGAAGTCCTTGTTTTTTGCTGAACCTTTTTTTTTTTTTTGTGTGCACAGAAGGTTATACAAACCTTCTTGCATCTTTGTTCTAAGTATGTTACATTTCCAATTTAACTTCGAATTTAGAAAGATTAACATATTTTGCCGATTTGAAAAGTGATAGAGATTGTCCTTGCAATCGAGGAAGGTTGAAGTCAGATACTTTGATTTTTATGGTGAAGAGCATGAGGTCCGTTTTGGCTGAGCTATGCTCATGGATCACAGAATGTGTTACGGGGGCTAGCCCCTTTTCATGATATTATTAATCAAGTCAAGAAACTGACCTAACAACAACAGCACCACAACATTCGCATACGCAACGACCTTTACACTAATTGCATTAAGCATGTGTAGCATAGCGATTCTAATTTGTCTAATTTGGAACATTTTCTTCAATATTACAAGACCCGACTATAACTACCGCTTTCTATCATTCTAGTGAACGACCTACACTAGAAGAACGAGAGTCAAGCTGTTATAGAAACGAATTCTAAACTTCACAAACTGTTCACAGAATCATTAAGAAGAATATGAATAAATACTATGAATTTCACTGCAGAGATATTTCTGGGAAGGTCGTCAACATAATACTTTCGTAGTGCGATGGTTTTAAAAGAAGTATCTGCCTCAGAGAGCAGTTGTTTTGATAACTTATTTACAAAATAAGCCTGCGTATATCTCCTTTATCATTCAAATGGTATCTTTATTGGATAATGCTGAGGAAGAAATATAAAAACACCTTAATAAACGCTTAGAAAATATCGAATATGAAGATCGGCAAAACATAAAAATTAATGTATCCCGTGGCTATTTGAAAGCTCATAGGAATATTTTCTTACGTGTTCTATTAATTTTCCTTCAGATTGTTTAACCATTGCTCGGTATGCAGCAGATCATAAAGAGCTTCCGATGGTTACGAGTAAGTTCTTGTTGTTACTGTTTATCATTATTCAAAGTACGTAAACATTGTTTTTGTATTCATGGCACAATTGCTATCTTGGCTTCGTTTATTTCGCTTAATTTCACAATGAAGTATTGATCGAAAATTTTGGTTTGAAAAGGAGGACGAAATGGTAGACTGATAACACTGTGGAACAATTTCGAACTTTTTTCAAAACACATTAGAAAATCCAAAAAATTCTTAAAGTAGATGTTAAAACAAAAATACCAGTTTCTTGTGGTTTTTCTCCAGCACGTCACATTTTTTTAATCGATTTTTGAAGTTTTTTTATCCACTGTATATGAAAAAACCAAAAATACCGCATTCTTGTGTTAAATCGATGAATTTAACCATATGATTCTTACATCTGAGGTGTATCATATGCTCAGCAAACTTATGCAGAATATTGCGGGAAATATTTTTGTAGAAAATTTTAACCCTGTTTAACCCCCACATGTGGGTCATTTTTGCAATTTTCTTAAGAAGGTACAAAAATGACACCCAAAAAAGGGAAATATTGAGTCAGTATGTACTACAGAAATATTTGCTATAAAATTTCACTACTAGTTTCTAAACACGTAAAGGTCGAAATTTGAGCCCGAAATCAAAAAAATCGTTAAATCAATTAGGACTTTTCGCATTGCAAATTTTAAGAATTTTTCGTTTTTAGCAGCTCTTAGTGAAATTTTTTGTAGGATATTTTTGCAAATTTTTTTAACCCATTGTGACTCAGTTTTAGAAAAAGGGGTCAAAAAGACCCATAACAACAGGATATAACAGGTTAATGTATTCTAGGAAAATGATTCTTGTGTGATTTCGTTATGATCTTGTGAGAACGAGTTTTATCCAAAATGTAGTTTTAGAGTTTTACAGTGGGGTGAAATTTGGAAAATATATATTGTTAGAACTGCTTACTGATTTTAACGATTTTTTTGCTTTCCGGATAAAATTTTGCTTTTTTAGTGTTCAGCAACTAGTAGTTAAATTGAATAGCAGCAAATATTTCTGTAGTTTACCCCTGCGGGAAAGGGGTCAGAATATGCCCGAGGTAAGCATGCCTGTCGTAAGAGGCGACTAAAAGCGGGTGACCAGCCAGGGTGTGGAAGGGCGTAGCGTTGGACAGCGTTGCGCCTTGAAAGAAAACCCACAATGCCCGTAACTGGCACTGACAAGGCGAGTCTATGCCGCCTTAAAATAAGCATCTTGTTAAAATCCTGAAGCGTCTGACCCAGAGTGGGCGGCTCCCAGGTCAGCGTCTGTTCCAGATTGGGTGGCTGAAATTAAAAGTGAATTTGGCCACTATATTTGCAGCGCTTGCCGGATCCAGCTTTAAGCTTATAACTTACTGCGTGGGTCGTTGCCGAGAAGATTATACTAATGAAGCATGGATCGAAAAACGATGGAAAATAACTTTCCAAGTGGTACCCACCAGAGTGTGGTTAATCCACCTGCCTCGGCAGCATGCACATCGGATTTGGAGGTGCAAGAAACATGCATAGTTAGGAATGATTCTCCTATAACTGGAACGAATATGGTTTCTCAAAATTTTAAAATGCTTTCGATGAAAACTCGAACACGCATCGGCTCTTGGAATTTTCGAACTCTAAATGAACCAGGCAAGATACAAGCCGTTAGAGAATACATACATACATACTGACTCAATATTCCCCTGTCTTAGGTGTCATTTTTGTACCTTTTTAAGAAAAGGGCAAAAATGATCCACATGTGGAGGTTGTGCAGGGTTAAAATTTTCTACAAAAATATTCCTTGCAATATCCTGCATAAGTTTGCTTAACACATGATACACCTCAGATGTAAGGATCATATAGTTAAATTCATCGATTTATCACAAGAATGCGGTATTTTTGTTTTTTTTCATATACAGTGGAAAAAAAACTTCAAAAATCGATTAAAAAAAAAATGTGAGGTGCTGGAGAAAAACCACGAGACACGAGTATTTTTTTTCACGTCTACTTTAAGAATTTCTTGGATTTTCTCATATGTTTCTTTTTTTGTGTCGAACGGTGTATTAGAAAAAAAAATCATGCTTTGACGATGTGACCATTTGTTTTCACTTTTTTGATGAAAATTCTTTTATCCATTACAGCTCCAATTTGAATCGCTCATATATTTTCCCGTTGGGTATTTTTAAAAGCAATAAAATTCTTTAAGATGAATTACCATACGAAATAAGTACTTATAAACATACACGTCAAAATATTTATTCTATAGCTGTCTACAACTTTTTAAAAATCAGATGCTCGTTCTTATGTTACCTAATTTAAAACCAGTTAAATTTATTCATAAACACGTTAACCCGTTAAACGTTTTATTTTTAATTTATTAATACTTTGTTTACACTGTTACTATAAACTGTTTGAATAATATTAAGTATAAAGAAAAAATATATTTTTGTATTTGTCTCAAACATTTTGTATGAACATCTTAAATTTTCTTGGAAACGAAAACATGTGCCCAAAGATTTTGCGTAGGGGCTAACGACCGCCGTATTTTGTTTTACTCAAGCTGACTGACTGACTCACTCATTAATTAAATACCGCAGACGGGGCATTAGGTGAGAACGCTTAGCACCTTTGGATTTTGGGTTTCTTTTCGAAAGTAGCTTGTGTTATCTATTAAATGACAAGTGCCAATTTTGATACATTCTGTCAAATAAGTTTGCTTTTAATGGTTTGTTTACTTATAGTTGCAGCAACTTTATCGCGTAGGCGTCGTCGTATTAAAATTGCTTGATAATAATGCAATCATACTGAGTTCCTATTGCTCAGACTTTGTAAAGGCTCGTAAAAGTGTTGCTTTTAAGTGCTTTAAGAGCTGATTAACTATCAACGTAAATGTTTATTTTTTTTAAGAAATATTTTCTACTAAAAAATCTGCGGCTTTATGAATCGCAACTACCTCTGCCTGAAACATGCTGCAGTCAGTAGGTATATTATAGATCTCGCAAGTATTGGAGTTCGGTACAAAAAATTTAGCGCCAATCCCCTCAACTTGCTTGGAACCACCTGTGTATATATTTTTTTTTTTCATTTGGTGGGTCTAGGTGATGTGATGTTCAGTAATCCCTGGATGGCAAATTTAACTAAAAACTTCCTAGCGTAGTAGTATTTTAAAAATAAGCAAAATTAAAAACACAAATTTTCTGAATTTCAGTTTTTTGGACTTAACCGCATTGGCTTTTGAACGACTCATATAGGTCTGTTGTGTAGATGTCGATCAAGTTTTTAATTGTACGCAAAATAATAGTTTTTTATTAATCACGCGGACGCACCCCGGATCGAATGCTAGTGCGGTAAGTTAGTTCTTTGTTTTTTTTTTTGCTTTTTGTGTTCGAGCTTTACCGTTGGAAAAATTCTCAGTTAATTTTTTTGATACCATCTTTCACTTTTTCGTAGGTAATACGAAGGTTGCCTTTTATATTTCGGGATTGGGCAACCCTAGTATTGCAATCTGGCAACTGCCAGCTCTATCGTAAAGTTTGACATTTTTGAGGTTATACGTACTCAGAATATTTTGACGTACGAGCGCTATTTCTGTTGTTTACAGTAACTTAAAAGATTCATCTCGCCCAAAAAATGGAATTAAATCGTGAAAATTTTCTTACGATTATTTTTTACAACTTTCGACGTGGATTAACTCAACAACAGTGCATCGATGAACTTAATTCAATTTTTAGCGATGAAGCTCTATCAAGAACCAGTGTTTATCGATAGTATGGTGAATTCAACCGAGGTCGTGGTTCACTCCAAGACGAGTTTCGTGAAGGTCGTCCAAAATCAGTTATTGTTCCGGAAACAATAACTGTTCTCGTTGGATACCCCATAATTTATCAATCGCTTAAATTATCAACAGAAAAATTGATTTTCTTAACTCACTGTAAACAAAACAAATAGCACTTGTACATCAAAACGTTGTGATTACGTTTATGCTAAAAAATGTCAAACTTTATTATGGTGTTGGCAGATTTTAGCTATTGAAATTAGTGTTGCCAGTTCCCGGAATATAAATAGTGCCCTTCGTACATAGTGGAATTTCCAAAAATATGTGAAATTTTATGTAGAATATAATTTCGATACACACTAACCCACCGTATGTGTTTTTCGTGGTACTTTTTTGTCCCAGCGCTGTGTAAGTACAAAACTAACCCGTAAGTACAATTTTGATTTTGATAATTTTTCGCTTTTTTACAAAAATATTCTTCGTAACATCCTGCATAAGTTTGCTGAAGAGTGATTTCAAGACCAACACTGCCTCTCGGTCTTAATCATTAACTCTGTTCAATATTTTTTCAGAAAGTTTTTGTTTGGAAGAATAAGAGCAAGAGCAAGAATGGGTGCTCAAAACCAAAACTAATTACACTAGTTTACAAATGATTAAAATTTTTTTTCCCAGCGAATGCCGTTACTTATTTTATATGGAAAATGGGCTGCTGATTCCGAAAATCGCATTTTTTTTTTTTTTATTTCGTGTCGTTTTCGAGATATCGGTCATTTTCGGTTTTTGGACCAAAAAAAAAAGATAGTTCCACTTAAATACAAATATCTCAAGAATCAATGTTTGTATTCAAACAAATAATATGTCATATTAAAGGTAATTAAATTACCTACGAATGATATCCACATCACTTTTTGGCTGGTTTGTTAGTTTCGATGAAATAAATTGATTTCTGAAAAAAAGAGTATATTTTTCCGAAAAAATTACAAAAATGTCTAAATCAACTGCAGATTTTTACAAGAAAAAAAAATTTTAAAAATCATTTTGTATTTTTATATCATAGTCTATAAATTTGTTAGGCAAATAAAATACTATTTAAGAAAATCGATGGAAAAATGCAAAAGTTGTATACAATTCATTGATAAGTTACCAAAATGCGTTTTTCCCTATTTTTCCGTTTTTTTGTAATAAACTGTTCGAAAATTTGAAACTTTTTGTAAAAGAAATTAGAAAATCCAAAAAATTCTTAAAGAAGGCATTAAAAGGAAATACCCGTGCCTCGCCGTTTTTCTCTAGCACGTCAGATTTTTTTTTAATCGATTTTTGAAGTTTTTTAATCCACTGTACATGAAAAAACAGAAATAACGCATTCTTGTGTTAAATCGATGAATTTAACTATATGATCCTTACATCTGAGGTGTATCATGTCTTCAGCAAACTTATGCAGGATACTACGCGGAATATTTTTGTAGACAATTTTAACCCTCTCAAACCCCCACATGTAGGTCAAAATGACCTTCATGTGGGGGTCAAAATGACCCACATGTGAGGGTTTTAGAGGGTTAAAATTTTCTACAAAAATATTCCTCGCAGTATCCTGCATAAGTTTACTGAACACATAATACACCTCAGATGTAAGGATCATATAGTTAAATTCATCGATTTAACACAAGAATGCGTTATTTCTGTTTTTTCATGTACAGTGGATTAAAAAACTTCAAAAATCGATTAAAAAAAAATCTGACGTGCTAGAGAAAAACGGCGAGGCACGGGTATTTCCTTTTAATGCCTTCTTTAAGAATTTTTTGGATTTTCTAATTTCTTTTACAAAAAGTTTCAAATTTTCGAACAGTTTATTGCAAAAAAACGGAAAAATAGGGAAAAACGCATTTTGGTAACTTATCAATGAATTGTATACAACTTTTGCATTTTTCCATCGATTTTCTTAAATGATATCTTATTTTCTTCACAAATATATAGTCTATGATACTAAAAAAAAACGTTATAAAAAAGTTATGTCTTCTTGTATAAATTTGAAGTTGAATTTGATTTTTTCTTATTTTTTTCGAAAAAAAAAAATTTTTTTTTTAGAAATCAATTTATTTCACCGAAACTAACGAACCAACCAAAAAGTGATGTGGATATCATTTGTAGGTAATTTAATTACCTTTAATATGACATATTATTTGTTTAAATATAAACATTGGTTCTTGAGATATTTTTATTTTAATGGAACTGTCTTTTTTTTTTGGTCCAAAAACCGAAAATGACCGATATCTCAAAAACGACACGAAATAAAAAAAAAAAAATGCGATTTTCGGAATCAGCAGCCCATTTTCCATATAAAATGAGCAACGGCATTCGCTGGGAATTTTGGCTGTAAACTAGTGTTATCAATACCAAGACCAAGATATGCTTACTATGTGTTGCGTCACGTACGAACTCCGCAAGACGGTAAGTCTTAAACCGAAATTCTTCATAACTGAGCTAGACAAAAATAATATGCCTTTGCCTCTCCCATAACCAGACGTCTATCATAGTCGTACAAAAACCAGAATATTACATGAAATCATTACTTTGGATAGATATTTCCGAATGTGGCTCTCAACAAACTAAATATTTCCACCCACTTTTAAGTATTGTGGTCTAAAAAAGATACTCAAGTAAGAAGATAAAGTAATGTGTCTACATTCTGATGCAATTCCAATATGCGGCATATACTCACAAACTCTTACAACTTGAAAGCTGATAGAGGTTGATAAGTGCTCCCACTCAAGAGTTTCAAAAAGTTAACACGTACCAATACATACGACTATTTATGACATTCACATTGAAATGTGTACAACAAATTTTGTGTTTTTTAGTTGTCAAGGCGACACTTAAAAGTATTTTTGTTTGATGTTGGCAAAACTAAAAATTTAAAAAGAAAATTATGGCATTTGTTCTACGAAAACAATTTTATTTTCTCAAGATTTATTGGCTTTCTTTTCGGTTTTTTAATATCTACTTGGCACTTTTTTAGAAAGACATAAAACTTACCAGCTCTCTTTAGATGAAACAGCTGAATCGATGAATGACTCAGTTGATAGTCGTAGGTATTTAAAGAATTATTAACAAAAAACTATAATTTTTTTATTCACTTATTTTTCAAATAAATATAAATTTTTTATTAATTTTTCTTTACACTTTTCTTATCTGAATCTTTGCTTTAATTAACACAATTCGCTTAAATCTGAAATTAAGCTAATCATTTGCATATTTTTGTTTCACACTCTTATCACTTTTGAATGATGTCGTTCGTCGCTAACGTCGTTGTTTCGGTGATTCACCTTTTTTTGAAAAAATTAAAAATTACTTTTTTTTTTGTTGTTGCTAATACTGTACATATGTATCTGAATTGAAAATTCTTCTAAGGCATGACAATCCATACAAAATTTAACAAATCGATGATTAGCACGCGCCGCTGTTCCGTAGCTGCTTCCGTCACTCGCGAATGCTAAACAAAAACTAAACTTTTAGCTCTGCGATACAAAATTATGATGATCAACAGTTGGGCAGATGATTTTCGGATTTGCTTTTATATTTTGTACCGTTTGTTTTGCTTTCTTTTTCTTTAGATCGCGCACCTTGCGGCGTAGAGATTTAATGTGGCCAGATTGTATGTTTATTTTTTGACCCGTAGAACAACAGCAAATAGTGTAATTAAACACAAACCTGCGATAGATCACCGGACCTACACGGAACGAAAAACTTTATAATTTTTGTAGCGATAACACTGTGGAATAATTTCGAACATTTTTTAAAACACATTAGAAAATCCAAAAAAATTCTTAAAGTATACGTTAAAAAAAAAAATACCCGTTTCTCGTGGTTTTTCTTCAGCACGTCATATTTTTTTTAATCGATTTTTGAAGTTTTTCTATCCACTTGTGTTAAATCGATGAATTTAACTATATGATCCTTACATCTGAGGTGTATCATGTGTTCAGCAAACTTATGCAGGATATTGCGACGAATATTTTTGTATAAAATTTTAACCCTGTGTAATCCCCACATGTGGGTAATTTTTGCACTTTTCTTAAAAAGGTACAAAAATGAGAGCCAAAACAGGGAAATATTGAGTCAGTATGTACTACAGAAACATTTGCTATAAAATTTCACTACTAGTTTTTAAGCACGTAAAGGTCGAAATTTGAGCCCGAAACCTAAAAAAATCGTTAAAATAAATTAGGACTTTTCACATTGCATATTAATTACGTCCTTGACGCGCTTACCGTAAGTTTTAAGAATTTTTCGTCTCTGGCAACTCTAAGTGAAATTTTTTGTAGGATATTTTTGCAAAATTTTTTAACCCATTGTGGCTCAATTTTAGAAAAAGGGGTCAAAAAGACCCATAAAAACAGGATACAATAGGTTAATGTATTCCAGGAAATTGATCCTTATGTTATGATCTTGTGAGAACGAGTTTTGTCCAAAATGTAGTTTTGGAGTTTTACAGTGGGGTGAAATTTGGAAAATATTTATTTTTAGAACTGCTTACTGATTTTAACGATTTTTTTGCTTTCGGGATAAAATTTTGCTTTTTTAGTGTTCAGCAACTAGTAGTGAAATTATATAGCAAATATTTCTGTAGCACATACTGACTCAATATTCCCCTGTTTTAGGTGTCATTTTTGTACCTTTTTAAGAAAAGGGCAAAAATGACCCACATGTAGAGGTTGTGCAGGGTTAAAATTGTATACAAAAACATTCCCCGCAATATCCTGCATAAGTTTGCTGAACACATGATACACCTCAAATGTAAGGATCATATAGTTAAATTCATCGATTCATCACAAGAATGCGGTATTTTTGTTTTTTTCATGTACAGCGGATAAAAAAACTTGAAAAATCGATTTAAAAAAAAATGTGACGTGCTGGGGAAAAACCACGAGACAGGGGTCTACTTTAAGAATTTATTGAATTTTCTCATGTGTTTTTTTTTTGTGTCGAACGGTATAATCGGTCAGAAATTACAAAAGTTTTGTTAATCTTCGTTCATTTTACATACCTATTAACATAAATAAATGAGCCATTTATTTTGATAGTGGCCTAAGTCCATTTCGGGGCAAAAGTAATGTCATTCACATCGTGTGCCATTTTTTTGCCCGAAACTATTTTTCAAACATAACGCCATCAATATCACGCTGTGTGTTAAACTATCTGTAAAGACAGAATTCAAATTTTATTCGTTTTTAACAAAATGCCAGCTAATTTATATCATGACATTACTTTTGTCGAAATGGACTTAGGCCACTATTTTTTTTTTTTTTTTTTTTGTTTGTCTGTTGCCAGGCTCTTGAGTGGAATCCACAAGTCAGATGAGGACATGGTAAGCCAAGAATCAACTGGAAAAGGTCGCTGTTTAAGGAAATCCAAGAATCGAGAAATTCGTGGCAAGAGATAAAAGTCATCGCGAAGGATCTCGACAAATGGAGACGTTTCATATTGGCCCTATGCTCCTCTTATGAGAATACATGCAATACATTTGGACAGATTAGAACTGGGAAAATCTGTAATGTAATAGATTAGTGATGAGAAGAATTAGTCTTAGTCTTGGTAGTTTTGCGAGACCAAGACCATGACGCTGATATCATTGCAAGACCAAGACTGCTATGGTCTTGGTCACGATGATTGTCAAGACCAAGACTGCTTTTTAGTCTTGCGAATTTTTAGTTAATAGGTGTATCACGCCCCTTTCAATCATAAAATCATATCTCAGTCCAAAGAATACGTGTGAATTTTCTCAGAATTTTTGGAACTTCTGATTTCCTTTGACCAATTTTTGAAAAGTCTTATAATGTCGTAAGATGTCTTAATTTTGAGTAAAAGAGGATTTTTCCGACAGCGTAATTGAAAACAAACAAATCGATACTACACAAAAAATGTATAACTATTTAACGTCGAAATTTTTGCAAGAACTAGTCTTTATTTTTTAATCAACATTGTGTATCCATTCTCCATGCAAAATGTAACATTTTGACATGTCTAGCGTTATAAAAAGACGCAAGAAACTATACGAAAGGGAGAGTTTCAGACTTGAAATATAGAAAACTTCAGTTGCTCGAACTTTCATTGAGGGTATTCCTTAAAACGTGCAAATGCTTCGAAACTTCGTAAACTCTTAATAGTTGTCAAAATCAATACAAACTTAAATATTTCTACAAGTTAACGAAGTTTTCGAAGCTTTAACACGTTTTATGGAATACCCTAATTTTCAAGTAAAATCATGATAGCTGAAAAAAAAAACGTTGTTTAAAATGGGAGCCAACACATTATTTTGTTAATCTGGCCACATTAGTTTCGATTTTTATTTGATAGCATTATACGTGAGTGCTAGAATTTATTTGGTGATGCAACGCTAAAAGGGCCGGCATAAGCTCAGTTGGCGCCTTGTGCAAAAGTAATATTTCTCGCCCTCTAATGCCCCAATCGCAATCAATACTGGAAAAGCAGCAGGCGAAATAGTCACTTGAAATTTTATGAGCTAGAGCCAAGGAGAAAATTGTGCTTCCCTGAGTACCGAAATTATTACACAGAAAAAAAATACAATAAAACTAACTATAAAAATTGTATTTGACTGCTTAAAGCCCAACACGTTGCAAAACAGTTTTAGCTGTATTGAAAAAGTTTATATAGTAAGCTTACTTTCTTATGGGGTTATTTTTACTGTAACTGAAAAAAAAAAAAAACTAGTTCAATGGTTTTTAAACCGATAAAACTGAGAATTTACAGTGCTTTACAGTCAAAATACAAAATATGTAGGTTGGTGCAATTTCTACCGAAAACCTAGGTTCTGGTTTCAGTTCTTATGCTTTCGTATAGGGACAACACGCCACTTTTTAATGGTGTTGTCCAGGGTAGTGGCTATAGGTTCTCTTTTGCTTTACTTTTTCAACCCTATTATATTACAAAAAAAAACGTTAGTTCATGGAATTTAAAGACTTGTCTTAGCAATTATTTTTCCTGTATTTTTGAAACATATATTTTTAAATTACATAGTTTATTTTAAGCTATTTCAGCACCATTCATTGTTCACAACTTTTTCCAAATTATATGCGCAGGGAAAGTTTATAGGTTAGCGCCATATTTACATTTGTAAACTTTACACATATGGTTGATCCGCCCCCGTCCGCCAGACGAACCCAGCAATAAATAACAATAATGTGTATGAATGTACGAATATGTGTGCTTGTGTGCATGTACGTTGATTTGTCATGTAAACAAAATTTTAGTTCTACATTTTCATTAATCATGGGATGCACCTGGTAATGCATTGAGGTATTGATGAGCGAAATGAAAAAATCTTTTTCCTTAAGACATATGTGTATGTTTGTGATTAATGTAAACAATTTAAAAATGATTTAGCCAAAATTGCCGGGGCATATGTACCTGTGATTTTAGTTAAGACTTCAGCCAAAAAGTAAATACGTAAAGAAATGTAATTACGTTAATCATATATTTAGGTACTTTTTTCCCTTTGGAAGAAAATAGGGTACATAACATTATATGAAAATTCACAATATGAGAATATTGTTTTTATACCCTACACCCAGGGTGTATTCACTTTGTCCTTCCATTTGTAACGCAGAGAAGGAGGCGTGGCAGGTATGGAAAAGTATATATATTCTTGATCGGCGTCCTCCTGAGTCGATTTAGCCATGTCCGTTTGTCTGGCTGGCTGGGTGTGCGTGGAAGTACATTTTTTGGGAAAACTGAGCAACATAACTCAATGAAATTTAGTATTCTGCATTCGTCATCAAAGTTAGTTCGGGGGATTAAAACTGAGCGAAATCGGTCAACGGACACGCCTACCGCCCATACAAAAAATATAGTCAATATGCAATAAAAAACCCTATTTGCAATAATATAAGCAAAATACACAAAAATACTAGAGATAGATAAGCTCTGAGAAAAAACTAGGCGAATTCGGACAAGAGGGCGTGGCACCTCCCATATAATCAAAAGTTTCAAAATGATAAACTGAAAATGTTTTTTGAGATAATCAAACCAAATTTCACTCAAACGCTAAAAACATTAATTTTAAACGAAAGTTTCGAAATGCTATACTGAAAGATTTTTTTAAGAAAACCTAACCGAATTTTACTCAAACACTCAGAACAGCAAGCTCTACGCAAATCTAGGTAAGACCGGTGATGAGTGCGTGGCACTTCCTATATAAGCGATTTGTTCTTATACTCTCCCAGAAGTTACGGAAGAGAAAAAAAATTTTTTGAATAAAAACTTATACGTACATGAATATTGCGTAGTATTTATCAACTTGAAATGTACGGTACTAAGTTTTTGGCCAGGCCAAAGATAACACCCTTACTAGTTACAATTTATTTAAGGCCACTGACCCTAATGCTTCGAAAAGTTAGATGTATATAAAACAGATTTTACTTACTATTTTTATAATTTTAGAACTTTTTATCGAAAAATCTTTTTCTCTGCATTACAAACGGAAGGACAAAAAGAATATACCCTAGGTATAGAGCATAAAATACATTGATTTACAAAGCCTGATTTTCGAAATCTTTTCCCACTTGGCCAACAGAAGAGCGAGGTACACAAATGTGCAATTAATGAATAAGTGCCACATCTTCTAGATTAGGAGGTTATACTAGTGTAACAATAAAACAGGCGCCTGACTTGATGGATTATTGAAACAACATTGAAGTTTTTAAAACTTATGCTGTTTTTGTAGTTGTTGTCTAATGACATGGTTACTGAATCTTTGAAAAAATAAAAATTTTATTCGGAATCGTACCTCTCATTACAAGCATTTGGGTTTTCCCTTTTTATAATGACTCATAAAAAAAAAAAAATATTTCTCAAGAATGTAAAACCTTCAAAAGTTTATTCAACTTCAAACTAAGATAAGCCCTGGGGTATTCAAAACGATCATGAATGAACGAATGGTTATCTCACTTACCATAATAAATCTGCACGTAGGAAAAATCCACGGGATATAAAAATTATAAGCTTTTAAAAAATGTGCGTTAAGGATAAAACTAGAATACGAAAATTTCGAATTGAAATTATAAAAAGGAAACATCTTTTTTTACCTTTTATCAATTTTTACTTAAGTGTATTCCAATTTAGATTATCACATTCTTATAAATAAATTGAAAAATTTATGCATTTAATTTCAATCTTACTTACAACAAATAACTCCATAAATAAAAAGTAACACGTTACTTTTCCATCACTTGGCTTAAGTTAATGTTTAAATTTTAGTCTCCATTCACAATTTTCTCGCCTCTACTGTCAGTTACAGCAGTTTTCATTTTCGTATAGTAGTGTATCTTACAACCCCCGGAAATGGTTCTCGCATTCAATAGGATTCTGTTCAATGAAGTATGCAAAATAGATACTGCTGAGATGTTACTAACATTTTGTTGTTGTATTTGTAATGCATTTCCGTTGGAATTCTGTTAGGATCCGGAAAGCATACGGCAAAATAAGACACTACAGAGCGCATAGAGGGACAGATGTGGAAAATTTTCTAGATATTCAGATGTAAAACTTTTACGTAAGCTTACACAATTGATTTCAATAATTTATTCATAACATTCCCATTCAGTCTGATCATAATTATTCGTTTTAAAAAATATTTTCAACTTTTAAAAATTTATTGAGTGTTCACGACCGCGTAAGGTGAATGTACTGTAGGGGAGGGAGGGGCGGCTAGTGTGGACAATTTTTATATAATAACAAAATTATATATCTAAATATATCATTTTTGTAATAAAGTAATTTTTAGCGGTTACTTATAGCTCTTGCCTTCATAACTACACCAATAGTTATGATATTTAATTTTTATAAATGCACTATTTAATTATTTTAAAAAGAGCTTACATTTGTCCACAGTAGCCCCTTATACGGGGCTAGTGTGGACAACCATTGATTTTACTGGGGGTTAGTGTGGACACTATTAGAGACTTGATAAGTGATACAAAAACGTAAAGAAATAGTTCAAATATATATTTATTCAAGACAATAATGATGTCATACAAATAACAATACAAATAATAAAACTAACTTCTATCCCATTTGGAGAAATTTATATCAAACTTCATATAACTTGCTGATCGAGATGTTTCCGACACTTGTTGTGGTTGTGGCAGCTTTGCCACTATTTCATTTCGGTAAATTTCGCTGGTATCCAGTAAATCGGGATACGTGAATCTGTCATTCCTTATTTTAAGAAACGTAATGTAGAAATCTTGAGAACCGTGGATCATGACAATTTTGCCAATATAAAATTCTTCTTGTTTCTTCAGTTTAAGTTGAACCAAAACCATATCGTTCTCTTTCAAAACATCTTGGACAATTAAAAGAGGTGGTTCCTTACTGCCGTCACCGATTTCATCAAGTCCAGGCTCTTCCTCTGATTCCAATATATTCTCATTGGGAACATCGCTATTTGAATCTGACGATGAATTCAATAATTTGTTTTTAATTTGTTTCTTAAAGCCAATATTTTTCGGAGGTGCATTTTTTCTTTTTAAGCGTTTCTTCATTTGTCTTGTTAGGTGTTTCGGTAAGAATTGATGACTTTCTACGTTTTTGTCGATTTTGATACTTTCTTGGACCGGCTTTTAGAAATGGTCTGACGATTTCTGGATTCATTTTAGCTGTTGCATGTGGACATGTCCACACTAGCCCCTTCATGTTTTTTTAAACAAAAATTTTTTTTTAATCTTACGGTTAAGTTCATCAAAAATAATTTCAATGATTTCAATAAACATTACAATAGTTTGAGTTGTATTATCTATTAACACTACAGCAGAAGAATAAGTAGTTTAAAAGTATCACTGAAATTCAAAAAAACAAAAAACTTACTTTTTGCTGCGTAAAACACGTTCAATCACGTTATCATGGAAAGCTGAACTGTCAACAAATGAATTTTTTTTTGGTGAAACAGAGTGCGAATACCAACTTGAAAAATATAAAACAGAAACAAAAAATTCAAAACGGCGCAAGAATTTGAATTTGTCCTCACTAGCCCCCAGTCCACACTAACCCCCCCTCCCCTAAGTACGATATAAAACTTTATTGTTCCACATTAATAAAGTGTTGAGGCATGTTGTACCTGTTAAAAAAAAAATTTTCCATTATAACACTATTTTAACGACAAAACTTAATGGCTTTTAGAAAATACAACGAGTTTTACAAAATCACTCTTCTTTGTGGAATGAATCAAATTTCCATGTAATGAATTTTTAAGCTCGAATGTCTCTTGTAACAAATAATATAAACACTGAATTTAGCAATTTGAATTGTGTTTACTGATGATTGATCAGAATTTTTTTTATACAATTATAAGTGCTACCAGGTCAAAAAATTCAGAAAAACTGCCTTTAAGTGGATGGCATAATGGTTTGATTCCTGGATTGAAATAAAATATTATTGATTGATTAAGGTTTTTTGTAGAATTGAATTTGTTTAATGAACACTTTGCTTACAAACATTTGATATGAGAAGGGACAATTTAATTCCCCTGTAGGTAAACGAACTAGTTCAAGTGTAGTTCAATAACTAGTCCTGTTCCAATCATTGCTAGTTTGACTTCAATCCCTTTTGCATACTTTTACATCAGTCTGGGGCTAGTTGTGCTATGGAAGTAGTTTTCAACGACTAGTTATGAACAAATTGTTTCGTTTGTAGTTTATCTATTGTAATAAACGTTCATAGTAAAAAACTCCGGGCATTTTGATATAATTTTTTTTTTTTTTTATTTGAATTTTTATTTTCTAAATAAACTTAATAGTACAGTCATTTGGTAGTTTTAGCTGGAAAATTTTCCTGGCTTTTTGTAAATGAGTTATCTTATAGATTTCGATGTGCTCTTTCAGAACTGCTTTTCAGTCTTGGTAGTTTACTTATAATTAAAAGTTATTTCACGCCCGTTTCCAAGGTAAAATCATATCTCATTTGAATGTTGGCATCTTAAAAACCCAACTGCTTTGGAAAAATATGTTTTTTAAATTTTGAATACTCAATATCTCTGAAAATTTTTTCAAGACCAAGACCAAGACTTAATGAGCAAGATCGAGACCAAGACCAAGACTCAATGTGCAAGAACAATACCAAAACCAAGAATAATATGGTCTTGGTCTTGGTCATGGTTTGCCCATCACTAGTAAATTGTGCATGTTGCTTATAAGCGCGCACAGTGATGTGTTGAGTTTAAAGTTAAGATAACTCATGAACGGTGGGTCACACGTTTAAAGTAAAAATACTTATTTATAAGAAATAACTTGCACTACAAGATGCATATTGATTTTTTTGTATGACCTAAAGTTTAGGAGATATATTTTCAACCAACCTAAAATTTAGAAAAAACAATTATTGCAAAATATCTCCAAAACGGTTTATCCTCGAGAAAAATATAAAAATGCATTTTGTATTGAGTGTACAACTTAAAAACCGGAATTTTTTAGCGAAATTTGATGCTTTATTGTGGAAAAATGTTACAATATATTTTATTCAAAGTATTGTCCATTGGAAGCTACAACATTTCCCCATCTTTCAGGCAATTTATGAATTCCATCCCAAAAAAATTGCGCCGGCTTGGCGGCCAAAAATGAATCGAGCCAATTTTCGATATCTTGAACTTAAGTGAAGCGTATTCCTGATAGGGCATTCTGCATCGATCGGAACAAATGGTAGTCTGATGGTGCAAGGTCTGGGCTGTAAAGAGGGTGAGGCAAAATTTCCCATCCGTTGTTTTCCAGGTAATTTTTGACTGGGGCAGCAATATGTGGCCGAGCGTTATCGTGGTGAAAAATGATTGACTCATGTCTGGTCGCATACGTTGGCCGCTCTGCCTGGATTTTCTGCTTCAATTGGATCAATTGTTGACGATAGAATTGAGCATTAATGGTTTGGCCATCTGGCAACAGCTCATAATGGATCACACCTAGCTGGTCCTGACCAG
The DNA here is from genome assembly GCA_951812925.1 of Calliopum simillimum. NCBI lineage: Eukaryota > Metazoa > Arthropoda > Insecta > Diptera > Lauxaniidae > Calliopum > Calliopum simillimum. Next base: position 36,167,699 of record OX638372.1, read on the forward strand.
GACGTTCTTTGTCTTGGACATCAAAATAACCACTTTTAAACCACTCACGACAGCTTGATTCAGCTGGAACATAGTCCCCATAAACTTCTACAAGAATGCGATGACTTTCAGCAGCTGTTTTCTTTGCAAAAAAATGACCCATTAGAACCCCCCCGCAAATGCTGTCTTTTTCTCCAATTTTCGAAGTTATTCATCGTGAAAAATAGTAATGCTGCACACAAGATAAAATTGTTTTGTTGACTGATTTTGACAGCTGTCAAATGTACCTTCAAAATGACATATATATAAAGTTCGAGCTATCACGATATTTGTTAGTACGGACATCCACCGTCAAATTCCGGTTTTTAAGTTGTACACCCAAATAGAACGTTCAATTCCCTGTAAGTATCTCTTTGAACTATTTTTTCGTCCTAAGTACCGTTCATGAGATATCGCGAATTGAAAATCATTCAAAATTGTAAAAGCAAAGAGACGTACGAAATTGTTTCCACTCTCTGGGTTTTGACAGCTAAAATAAAAAAAAGATAAACAAGCAATACCAATTGCATCTGGATAAAGTTTGTGAAAATTATGTTAATGCTTTGCTTTTTTAATTAAAAAATGATTTTTTTTTATCATTTTAGTGGATTTTCAAAATCAAAATTGGCACCAAAAAGTTCACTAAAAAAAAAAAAAATGCCGAAGTGAAAAGCAGTTTTAGTAAAACCGGTATAAGTTGGAAACGCTTGCATGGATACTAAAAATTTTAGTGTCATATGAAAGCTATTTCAATAAGCTGTAAAATTGTTGTACTAAAGATTTTAATTTGTCGATTGTCATTTATAATTATTCATTTTTACATTATTATTCCCTAGCAAAAAGTTGGGGAGTAAATTTAGTCGATAAATATGAATAAGTTCCCTCCTAAACTATTGCCGATTGCCTTTTTTTCCAGTGAATTTCCCCTTCCGGATATTTTTTTCCGATTGCAAACTAGAGAGTAAGAGAATAACAGCCTTATCATGTATGACGAACGAGTAAAGTGACTGATTTTCACTCATTAATATCAACTTATTACAACTTTTTATTAAGAACTTACTATAACCTAAGCGTTCATTTTAGTTCAAAGAATAAAGTTTGTAAGCATAAACTTCAAATCATCTTTTAACTTGGAGGATATAAGCAGTTGGAAATCATTAAAACGATTCGTTCGTCAAACATGATAAGGCAATAAATTCCCGAGAAGGCTCATAGAATCTATGCAATCCTTGATACAAGAACATTACGCACCATTGGAATTATGAATTGGCTCCATAGAAATTCGAATATTTTTGGAATTTTAAGCAGTCTTACATTGTTGTCTAAAGAAATCTTTTTCAATTCCGAAGAGCGTAGAGCAGTATAATGAAAATAAGTAACTCACGGAAAACGAGATAAACATATGAACACTTCTCGCTAAAGATATTCTGAAAAATTACAAAAACAATAAATTTTCTGAACTTCCACTACTTACCTCTTATATGTAAGAAAGTAAACTACTGTATATATACTCCACTACTGTATATATTACCACTACAACGGAGATATGATATAAGGATGCGTTCATTTAACTACGGTTAACTACTTGCTGCGTATATGTCGTGGCCTTAAGGCTTTCAAGGCAATGTTGTCAAGAGGCGTAACACATTTAAGTGTGGCGCCAAACCCCAATACTAAAACACATCATCAAGTACCATGTAAATATGCTACGCATATGATGAAATACACAAGAGGAGCTGAACATACAAATGTATGCGTCCTGTAAGTTATATAATATTTGGAGTTGCCAGATGTTGGTATAAAAGAGATTTTGACGAAGTTCAAAGTGAGAAGTTAAAAATGTAACATGAGAAATATATGAAAATCACAAGTTTACGGTTCAGGCAATTCAAGAAACTTCTGAACAGTAGCAAAAAACAGGTCGAAAACATCGCCCTAGATGGCAAAATGGGTTCTTCATAGACTCGTAGTATATGTTTCTTGAGGTCAACTTTTTTGGGTCAGAAATTTTAATTTTTGCAAGCGCTGCAGCGGACAAATCCTTTATCAAGATATGAAAATTTTATCACTACTTTTATACATGTTATTTAGATCACTTTTCGACTCAACTGATTTTTCTCCAGAATTCCCAATAACGAATTTACATAAATACTTAGTACAACAAAGTCCTCATTGTTTTAAATTTGATTAATTTTTGATTACTCTTCTAGCAGTGATTGTGGTTGCGTTCAGAAAGTGCAATGTTGCTTAGTGGTTATACAACAGTTTTACGTTGATATTTCCTAAAAGAAGCTAAGCAAAACATTTCGATTTTAAACAAATCTTGACAGAAAAAATAAGGTTTCAAAAGGTGATGTACTGATTTTAGTGCTTTATTATGCTGCATCTTCTGAACGCCATAAATGTTACACATTTGCAAATCAAAGTATGTAAGTAGATAATTTTCTTCAGAAACGACATCACCACTTTTGATATGGCAACTCTGAAATGCATATGTATGTAATCACTGCAAACGCACCGTTACGCAATAATTATCCTAGATGTGTTTTGAAACTCATTATGCCATAAGGACATTACGAGTGGCGGCGTGTCAGCGCAGCAACATAGCGTCGCAGTTACTTAGTTATCATCGAGTCATAGGTGTTGCGCTTGTTTGCGTCGTCTTCGTCGTACCGAGTTTGCCACAGCGTGTAGGCGGCACTCAACAAGTGACATTTTAATGGGTATTTATTGCTACTTAAATGCTAGAGATCGTGTCAATAATTTTTCACCCAATAACTTTAAGCAATTTTTCTTTGATTGATTCTTGCTAATGTTGTTGTTGTCCTTTTTTCAAGTACACGCACTCGTGTACACACATACACATTAGTGACACATAATAAATTAGTCATTATGAAGGATATGCAACATGCGTAACAGGATATGTCTTGATAAATGTTATCGGAAATGTTGTGGTATAATTACGTATGTACGTAAGAGGATGTCGTAAGGAAATGCGTTAAATATGTTATTGATTTTTGGTGTTGAGATCTTCTGATTCCACAGAAATTAGTAATTTAAAGCAGATTTTTAATTATTTTATTAGGAATATCAGAATTTAATATCAAATGATTTTCCAATATTAAAAAAAATCCAAACTAAAAATTTGTCACTTTTAAAATGTACTGTACCCATATGGCCATATGTTTCCGAACTCAGAATAGAAAAATCCAGACTATGCGAAAAAATCTCCACAACAATTAATACAGACGAACAATGGCTAATTTAATGAAAAGATGATGAAAAAATCAATTTTGGAGTGGGTCTCTTATACAAATCTGATAATTGCATAAGGTAGAAAAATGTTTGGAGCTTAAAAAAATTTAAAATTTTAATCCATTCGGGATTGGTTTCTAAAGCCTGTCAATTTTGTGTAAATTTTGAAATTAGAAAAAATTTAATTTTTGAAGAAATCACTTCATATTTTAACTATGTAAAAATGTAATTTTAACATAGGTTGAATACTTTGACAAACGGTTAAAGTAAAACTATATTTTATTTCACATTGGACTAAAAAGCAAAAGAAATAAAATAAAAAGATAAGGACTTGAAGATACTGCTTTTATCGTAGTTTTTAACCCCTTGACGACCATAGGGACATATGTAACCCAAGTAAGAATTAAGAATATTTATGTAGTTAATTGACTGTTTTTTGCTTGTATAGTACTCATGAAAGTACCAACGCGCTTTTTTCTTAATTGAAGTATGATAAATTTATATTGAACTAATTAAACAGTCATTTTTGCAATTTTTCAATAACAGACGCAATCAAGTGTTAACATGGAAATTGATTACATATGTTTCGGCTACTGCCACAAACATATTTATATATTTTTCATGTATAAACATGTACATATATACTTAGATTTATCAGATCAGTTTTAGTTAAATCTTGTCAGAAACCGTACTCAAATCTGTGACTCCGGTTTTCTAATGAAAGAAAACGCGTTGCTTTAGCCATTACGCTATTGGACACGGATAAAATCTCTGTGCACGATCGCCTATATGCATAGATCGTAAGGCTCACTAGCGCCACACAGTGTGAGATTTTGCCAATCTAGGACGTCAAAATGAATAAAAACAATGTGCTTGAAAATCGATCATATTTTGTAATTTGTTAGAAAATACCCCAATTGTTACGAAAATAAGCATAAAAGAGAATAAAAAAAATGTCATTGGTATGATAATTGCTATCAAACACGTACTATTGAACAGCACGCAAAAACAAATTTTCAAGCTTGCATCGAAAACAAAACTTCGGGCGATCAAATTGAAGTTGTGCGATTTTTGTTTTTTAGCAAAGAGTTTTTTCAATTAAAGGTCAATAATTTCACTAAAAATGTTTGCTATACACAACAATTACATCTGCTCTTAAGTATGTATTTTAATCAAATTATTTTATAATCAGCTAAAAGTTAAGACAAATTTCAAAAATCTTGAATCTTTCATAGACTATTACTTACAAGTTGGGCGTAGTTAGGCTATGACAAAGCATACAGGATGAGCATACATACGCATAGAATAGCCTTAAAAAATAAAATCTTGCCCATTTTTTGCACAAAGGCTACTTTTTGTACAATGACTGAAGTGTTATAATGAACAATTGCACTAAAATCATAAGAAAAAAATGTATGTTATCTTTTGTAATCACTCCTGTTTTTTGACAGTAGTATTCAGTTACCACTGAAATGGTGAATACAAATTATCAAGTTGATATCTTCATTACAACCAATTTTTTTAATTTTTTTTTTTACAAAAAAAATGGCACATTTGTATGGGAGGTGCAAGTAGATTTTGTCTCTGAACCAAACCTCCGCATAAAGAATTAAAGTTTACATACAACATTTCAACTCGATATCTTTGAAACTACGGCTAAAATTGAATTTTGACGTCCAAGATTGGCAAAATCTCACACTGTGAGCCGTTTGCTGTGAAAAATTGCCAAATTGTTTTTAATTGGTAACACACACTGGTTTTGAGACATGCTACGCTAGCTACAATTAAATTGGCAACACATAAGGTGGCAACCCTGAAAGTTTTTGTATAATTTTAAAAAAGTTTATCTGAGCCTTCCTGAGCTAAACAAACAAAAGATCAACTCAAAATGAATGAGCTGATCGATCAAACTGAGTTGAGCTGAGTTGAGCTGATCTGATCGATCTTGTTACTTGTGTGGGGTGAAAGTTCGAACAGGTTCGATCAGCTCATTGCTTAGCCCTATTGCATAAGCTCCCGTTTACTTATGGTCCTGAAAAGGTTAAGCTTTGAGTTAAGATTAATAATATACTTTAGTTTTTGTTAAACTAGGGTCACTACACAACTAATTACTTTTTATTTGAAAGCTTGAACTCCGAAAACTGGCTCCAATTATTTGTAGGCGGTTGCGTTAGAGCCACTTTTATAGAGAAATATAAGGATATATTAAGCCCTTAAGCTCATTTCTATATTAGGAATAGTGACCTTTATATGAAACTCTAAAATTTAAACTTGATGCACAATTCGATCTGCTCCTAAATAAGCTTTCAGTATGGCATATTCAAGTATTTTTATTTTATGAGATGTGCGGAATATACGTTTCAAGCACTAAAGATTTGTTCATAAAATTTCAAACCTCTACTATAGCTTTCACAGCTACTAAAAATTTCAGTTGGATGGGAGCTATCACTTCTCGTAAAACTTATGTATGTATGTGTAAAGATTTATGAATTAAATTACCCTTCCCAGTTGGGCCAGTAGTCGTCGA